>JBBDGP010000070.1:1420000-4245000 GCA_037952835.1 Lithobates septentrionalis | reverse complement strand
TTCAGCGCTCTCACACTTTGAATGACAATTACTCAGTCATGCTACACTGTACCCAAACCAAATTTTTATCATTTTTTTTCTCACAAACATAGCTTTCTTTTGGTGGTATTTAATCACTGCTGTTTGTTTTTATTTTTTGCAATATAAGCGAAAAAAGAGACATTTTAAAAAAAAAAAACACTTTTTTTTAGTTTCTATTGTAAAATTTTGCAAATAAGTAATTTTTCTTCATAAATTTGGGCCAAAATGTATACTGCTACATATCTTTAGTAAAAATAACCCAAATTTAGTGTATATTATTTGGTCTCTGTGAAAGTTATAGAGTCTACAAGCTATGGTGCAAATCATTGAAAAATGATCACATCTGATCACACCTGATGTACTGCAGGCCTATCTCATTTCTTGAGGCCCTAACAAGCCAGGAAAGTACAAATACCCCCCAAATTACCCCTTTTTGGAAAGCAGACATTCCAAGGTATTTAGTAAGAGGCATGGTGAGTTTTTTGAAGTTGTAATTTTTTCCCACAATTCTTGGAAATTTTTTTTTTTTTTTTTGCACAAAATTGTCATAACAAGTTATTTCTCTCACACAGCACATGCATACTTGCAATGACACCCCAAAATACATTCTGCTACTCCTGAGTATAGTGATACCACATGTGTGAGACTTTTACACAGCCTGGCCACATACAGAGGCCCAACATTGAAGTAGCAGCTTCAGGCATTCTAGGAGCATAAATTACACATCTCATTTCTCAACCACCTATTACAATTTTGAAGGCCCTGGAGCACCAGGACAATGGAAACGCCCACAAAATGACCCCATTTTGGAAAGCTAACACCCCAACGTATAATCTATGAGGCATAATTAGTCTTTTGAATGGTTCATTTTTTTCCCGAAGTTTTTGGAAACTGTGGAAAAAAATGAAAACGCATTTTTTTTTTACACAAAGTTGTCCATTCATAAGATATTTCCAACGCATAGCATGTACATAGCAAAAATGACACCCCAAAATACATTCTGCTACTCCTGAGTATGGCGATACCACATGTGAGACTTTTACATAGTCTGGCCACATACAGAGGCCCAACATCCAAGTAGCACTGTCAGTTGTTCTAGGAGCATACATTACACACAAATTCCTGCCAACCTATCACATTGTTGAAGGCCCTTCATATTTCTAACACCTAGCATGTACTGTACATACCAATTACAAACCAAAATACATTCTGCTGAGTAAAGGGTAAAGAAAAGATTACCTGCAGTTTTAGTAGTGCAGTGGTCCACAGAGAAGAGCATTGGTCCAGGCAGCAGGCAGGAACGTGGACAGCGACAGCAAAACAGGCAGCAGGCAGGAATAGTCAGTACAGGTAGAGATGTCAGCACAGCCAAAGCATTAGTCCAGATAGCAGGCAGGGATGTGGTCAGCAGCAGCAAAAGGATCGTCCATGCAGCAGGCAGGAATACTGTCCATAGTTAGTACATGCAGCAGGCAGAGGTATGGTCGGCACAGCCAGGCAGTACCATCAAGCTTAGGGCATCGGTCAGAAAAGAATGGGGACAGGGGTAATGGCTTCTCCCACCCAAATCGCTTTGAAGCCTCCGGGCAACCAGACCCTGTTATGGGAACACAGAAAACCAAAAACTGGTTTTCTGAACTCCAAACACTATTCTGGTGCCCCTCACATATGAGACCCCTGTGTAGCAGGGTGAAAGATCAATCCAAGGGGCAGGCAAAAACATGGTCAACAGGCCGAGGTCAGTGAAGGTAAAAGGCAGAAATAGACGGTAGGCAGAGGCATAGTCGATACAGTCCAGGGTCAGTTCACGTGAAAGGCAAAAACATGGCGGAAAAACAATGCAGACGGTAGGCAGAGGCATAGTCGAGAAACAGGCCAGGGTCGGTTCACATGGAAGGCAATGATATGGTTGGTTGAGGAAGGGAAATATTCAGGACAGAAATTAAAAATGGAAATGGCAGTATTAGAAATATGGACTAATAATTTTCCAGAGTGTGATATCGCCTGAAGCATTCTCCGATGCAAAGGCCAGGTTGGGATGGACAGTCGATACAATGGAAGCTGGTATCTTTCCTAATTCCTTTTTTGGTGCACACCCGACATTTTTTTTGGTGTCGTCTTCCGGATCTTGTTGGTGGAATATGGTCCGGGAAATGGCGCTCATGTAGTCTGCTGACAGAATCGGAGCGAATGCTTTCTGGGGGGGATACTTGCTGATAAATCAGGGCAGTGACAATGTCTTCAATAAACTTTATAAAGGTGGTGGGTGTTTCTGTTGATTTTTGGTAGATTATGAAAGAATTTAAAAGGGCCAAATAAAAAAAGTAAATTGCGACTTTTTTGTACCAGAATAAGGATTTTCTTGTTGAAAGATAGGGCTGCAACAACTGATCGTTTAAATCCACCCCCCCCCCCCCCCATGTATTTATTGTACTCGGTGATACAGGTAGGCTTGCGAACGGTACCACGTCTTCTGTGAAGTTCCACCGAGGTGTCATCGTGGATGGTGGACATGATGTACACATCTTTTCTATCCCTCCACTTCACAGCCAACACTTCTTCGTTCCTCAAGCTTGTCGATTCCCCCTTTGAATGTTTGTGGTGACAAGACACTGTGGGAAGCCCTTTCGGTTTTTTCTTGTTGTACCACAGGCCAAAGTTTGTTTGAGATATAGGTGGAGGAGAAGGGGCAAACTAGTATAATAATTGTCCATATAAATATGGTACCCCTCTTGGAGGAGTGGGAATGCCAACTCCCAAACAATTACACTCAGGGGGCTGGAGTTGGGAATCTTTGCGTTCGTACACGCGGAATGAGTGCACATAACCGGTGGCGCTTTCACAAAGCTTGTTAAGCTTCAAGCCATACCTCGCCCTCTTACTGGGTATATATTGCTTGATTCCCAGCCAGCCTGTGAAATGCACCAGGGATTCATCCACAGATATGTTTTTTTCAGGGACATAAACTTCGGCAAACTTCTGGGAAAAAAAATTAATTAGGGTGCGAACTTTAAATAGTTTGTCAAAGTTTGGGTGATTTTGGGGGGGGGGGGGGGGGGCACTGTGAGTTGTCATTGAAATACAAGAAGCGCATTATGATTTCGTATCGGGACCTGGACATGGCTGATGAAAAAACTGGCATATGGTGGATGGGTTTGGTCGACCAATACTTATGAATTTCATTTTTTTTGTAAGCCCCATGTTGAGGGTTAGGCCTAAAAACAATTTTAGCTCCACTACTGTTAGGGGTCTCCATTCAAAAGGGCGGGCATAGCTGGAGCTGGGGTTGGTTGCAATGAATTGTTGGGCAAAGAGATTAGTTTGGTCCACGCTGCCTTGAATCAATTCGTTAGGGAAAAATAAATTTTAAAAATCCATTTGTGAAAATCCTGCAGTGTTGACCTGCACACCCGGCTGTGCTGTAAAAGGGGGGATCGTGGCTGACCCTGTGGTAGAAGGCAGCCACAATTGGTTTGCCAAGGAATCTGGAAGATGGGTTTGGGCCCTACTACTTTGGCATCCACTTGTGCTGGGCCTTTCCTCCTGGGGTCTAGCAGCGCTTGTACTGGGCCCCTCCTCCTGGGGTCTACCGCCGCTGGCACTGCTGGTAGCTGCCTGGTGTTCAGACCATCGTCTTTTTGGACGGACTACTTCCTCCTCTGATTCGGATCCTGATGTGCTGCCTTCGGGGGGCTCATATTCCGAATCAGAACCAGAATCTGAACTGAGCGGTGAGAGCTCCCCGTTGCTCTCATCGGTCAGACTCAGTATTTGGTATGCCTCTTCTGGGGTGTACACCTTTCTGGACATAGTGGCTGACTGGCTGTATGTACTCTGGTGGCAGGTACTCTGGTGGCAGGTGATGAGGTGGCGGGTACTCTGGTGGCCGGTGGGGAGGTGGCAGGTACTCTGGTGGTGAGGTGGCGGGTACTCTGGTGGCGGGTACTCTGGTGGCAGGTGATGAGGTGGCGGGTACTCTGGTGGCAGGTGATGAGGTGGCGGGTACTCTGGTGGCAGGTGATGAGGTGGCGGGTACTCTGGTGGCAGGTGGTGAGGTGGCGGGTACTCCTGATGGACAGGTACTCTGAGATGACAGGTACTTTGAGATGACAGGTACTCTGAGGTGACAGGTACTCTTTTTATTTAGGAGGGGCAATCTTGGCACAGTAGTACATATATTGGGTAACTCACTGTTAGCTGATCTCTTCTCCTCACACTGGATCGGTGTGTGTGAGGAGAAGAGCCCAGCAACAGCAGTTACTGACAGTGTTTGTGCTGTTTACATTAGTAACCGGCTGTGATTGGACACAGCCTGTCATGTGATGAAGAGCCATGTCATTGGCTACAGTGATCGGGGCTGAGCTGTATCCAGAGTAAAAGCCTCAGCCCGATCACCGCTCTGCATTCCCCGGAACCGCTAGAAGAGACGATACACGCCGCTTCCCAATGCCGCTCTGCATTGACAGATCCGCCGTTACCAACGCGCCGCTGCTTCAATACCCCCATCGGGGAATGGCTGTGTCCTGAGGGACACAACGGTACCCCGATCGCCGCTCTGCGGGCCCCCGGGGGCCCGCAGTAGCGGCGGAAAGCCGAGGCCGTCATATGACGTCCACCCAGGATGGGAGATCCCATCTGTGGACGTCATTTGACTATGGCCGGGTATTGAAGTGGTTAAACTTTAGTTTCACTTTTTGAACTCGGCTGCACCGTAATCTTACGGGATTACAGGCAGCCCACCCACTTTTACACTGACCTCGGCCGTTTTCAGAGGAAACACTTCTCCTCTGTTCTCCCTCTGAGAACTGAAGTTCTCAGTTTCATAAACCAGCTGCAGAGGAGATAATTTTCCTCTGAGAACTGCCGAGAACTGAACTGAGAAAAAACTCTATTTTATAAACGTACACCTAATTGAGTCTTCAGAGACGAGGCAAGAGAGTGGTTACCTGGCATGGGAGGACCAAGGCTATGCTATTCTTCTGTAGATGAGAAAGTGCCTGCTGAGAACCCAGAAAATTTGCTACCATAAAAACAACCAACTTATGCTGCATTTCCAATTAAATTTAAAAGAAAATGATTTTGATCACCATAATTACACAATAAAACAGCAGATTTGTGTGGCTAGTCAAATTCATCACAGATACAAACAAAAATCATGACTGCATAAAAATAAAACACAAATCAGCCTATATATCAGTGTTTCTCAGCCTTTTTACCTAGGAGCAACCCTTGGCAAAAAATTTGAGATCTCTGGGAACCCCTGAAGTTCAGATCTATAGCTCACGGATGTGATCAGCGAGCTGTTGATATAACAATTATTTTTTGAAATGGCATTAAAAATATTGAATCAATATTAAAACCTACCTGTTTATTGTAAAACTTGTGCTTGCTTTTTTACTTCAGATGATTAATTTTGGGTCAAACTTGAGATAAGCAGTGTACAGGGGGGCAGCAGGGCAAACTATAGGAGGGCATGGCAGATGACAGAGAGGTATTTGTCATTTGCAGAGCTAAGCAGGAAAGTGGCTGTGACAAGTCCTTTTCTGCCATGTTGTTCCCCCCCACCCCGCCGGCGCCTGTTCCAATTCTTCCTTCCTGTCCATCACATACAAGGATGTGGAATGGACAGGAGGGGCCGGTGGGGAGCAGCGCTGCACAGCTACACAAGAAGAGTGACTGGCTTGTGTTTTCCTCCAGTCACAGCATTCCCCCACAGTTAAAAAGCACTGCTTAGCAGAAACACAAGATCTCCATTTTCCTCCCTTACAGAACGGCGGTCTGCCTTGTTTACATGGGCAGACCGCCGTTCTGCCTCTCCTGTGAAGAATCGTGGGTGGCCAGTGGCCATCGCTGCCGCCGGACCCGTTGGTTGAGTCCTGCTGTGTCCAATCCAGCGGCACGCGCCCGCTCGCACGCTCCAGAACCGAGGAGAGGAATCGCGTACAGGTACGTGATTTTGCACTTAGTGGTTGTAAACCCTATTTTACAACCTTATGCTACAGGTAAGCCTATATTAAGGCTTACCTGTAGCTACCCAGGATATCTCCTAAACCTGCACAGCGCCGGAGCCGTGCTACCCGGAAGTAACTCCAGGACGACATGTTGGCAGCTGGAGGGGGAGACGAGGACCGCTGCGGGGGCTTCGATCTGAGGTAAGTAATACATAATGAGCTAGTATGCTATGCATACTAGCTCATTATGCCTTTTTTTTGCAGGGTTTTTTTTAAGAGGGTTTACTTCCTCTTTAACCACTTGCTTACCGAGCACTTAAACCCCCCTCCTATCCAGACCAATTTTTAGCTTTCAGCGCTAACGCATTTTGAATGACAATTGCGCGGTCATACAACGCTGTACCCAAATGAAATTTTTATCATTTTTTTTCCCACAAATAGAGCTTTCTTTTAGTGGTATTTTATCACCTCTGCGGTTTTTACTTTTTGTTAAAAAAATTTAAAAACCTGAATTTTTTTTTTAAAAAAAAATTTTTTTTTTATATTTTGTTATAAAAAAAATTTTAACGGGTAATTTTTCTCCTTCATTGATGTACGTTGATGAGGCGGCAGTGATGGGCACTGATAGGTGGCAGTGATGGGCACTGATGGGTGGCAGTGATGGGCACTGATGGGTGGCAGTGATGGGCAGCACTGACAGGTGGCACTGATTGGCACTACAGGTGGGCATTGGTAGGTGGCACTTGTGAGCATTGATAGGTGGCACTTGTTGGCATTGATAGGTGGCACTGTGGGCACTGTTAGGTGGCACTGTGGGCACTGTTAGGTGGCACTGTGGGCACTGTTAGGTGGCACTTTTGGGTGGCACTGATGAGAATGTTTTGTGCTCTTACTTTGGGACTGATGTCCCTGGCATCTGAGCCGGTGATCGGCTTTTTTCTCTACTCGCGCTGTCAGCGCGAGTAAAAAAAAAACCGATTACCGATCTTCCTGTTTACATCATGTGATCAGCTGTCATTGGCTGACAGCTGATCACATGGTAAGGGGCCGGGACCGGCCCCTTACTCAGATCGGTGATCAGCCGAGTCTCAGTGACTCGTGCACAGGGGAGGCCGTCATATGACGGCCTCCCGGGAATGACGAATGGGAATGACGGCCACAGCGCGGATGTCAAGTGGTTAAGGGCTGCCCTGCCACAGTATATGTACGTGGGGCGGTAGTTAAGCTATTAATCAGCCCTGCAAGTGTTTCAGTGGTTTGTCTGCTCCATGTAAACTGATCCATTCTGCTGGAGAGTTTGTGCTGTGAAAAAGAGACAGACTCGCTGGATTACCAGATGAAAAGCGAAGAAAGAAAGCATTAAAAAAAGAAACAAATGCAGCTATCACATCTAAGAGTTGGTAAGCTGCAATAAAATAAATTATTGCTTTTGGATTTAATTGTGCTTTGGCAATAAAAGCTAATTGGTCATTGTACATAGCTGCACTGGATTCTGTGTGCACCAGTTCCAGTAAATTCCCCCCCCCCCAAATGTCTCCAGTCACATACAAAAACAGGTTTTAAAGTATCTTACAGTCAGACGACGGTCAACCTACCAGTATATTTTTTGGGGGTAAATCAGAATAAAAGCCTTTGACCATGGTTTTCCCACAAGATATGGGGATCATGAAAGAAGATGAAAAGGCAGAAGGTTTTTTATCTGAATGCATTCAGATAAAAAAAACCTGTGTGTAGCACCCCCAAATTACCTACCCGATCTCCTCTCTCCAGCGATGTCCACGATCCCCTCAGTCATCCAGTACACTTCTCCTGATTGGCTGAGACAGAGCAGCGGCGCCATTGGCTCCTGCGGCTATCAATCAAAGTCAGTCAGCCAATCCAGGGGGAGGGGGCGGGACCAGGTTGTGGCTCCATGTCTGAATGGGATACACAGAGCTCCGATGCGGTTTGGGGGCCCCCTGTAGCAAGCTGCTGGCTGAGGGGCACTCAAAGGAGGGAGGGAGGGGCCAGGAGCAGCAAAGGGGGGCCCCAGAAGAGGAGGATCTGGGCTGCTCTGTGCAAAACCAACTGCAGAGTAGAGGTAAGTATATGTAAGTTTAACATGTTTGTTATTTAAAAAAAAAAAACAAGCCTTTACAATCACTTGAAACACTCTGTACTGTCCTTCAGAAAGAGAAACTCTTGCCATTGCCAACTATGCCTGCAATCTTGGCATAGCAAGGCAACAATTCAAACTACTTAGCAACCATGCTGCCCAATTAAAAGTAGTAGTAAATATTACTACTAATAATTTTTTCATTATGATATTAAAGACCACAGCGTCCTTTAAGTTTGCATTCCAGAAATGTAAATACTGCTATGTTCTTAACACCTCTCATTATTACCTTAAACCCACATGCTGCCATGTGAGTTCTAATGAAAAGATTTAATTGTTTTGACGAGTTTCTCAACCTGTGCTATGTGAGTCCCGAGGGCACTGGAGAGCAAATCAAATAATACATTTGTGCTTTAAATTAAAACCCTCGTATTAGGCCTCATGCACACTGGATGGTTTTTTTACGTTTTTCAGCAGCAGTTTTTGGCTGTAGATGTTTTTTTCTACAGTCATTAAACTCTCCATCATGTTATCCTATGTGTCCATGCACACATAGGCTGTTATCAGCAGTTTTGGGCAGTGGCGTTTTTGAGCATTAAAAAAACCCAAAAACTAGTGAAGTTTTTGAGCTGTAAAAACGCTCTAACGCTGATAAACGCTCAAAAACATCGCTCACCAGCGTTTTTTACCGTTTTTGATCCATTGAAAAAAAAAATGTTTTTCTTAAAAAAAAAAAAACTAACGCAGAAAAACTCTAAAACGTTAAACGCTAAAAAACGATATTGCACAAATGTTGAAAAAAAGATGAAAAACTCACTGCAAAGCTACTGACGTTTTTATAACGTTATTTTAACGTCCAGTGTGCATGAGGCCTTATAGCGAGAGGGTATTTCATAACAAACAGCTTGGCAGTTACAGCTTTAAAGAAAATCATTTTCGAGGTACATCATGGCCAATTCTAGCTCATTGTTTCAGACTTGGATAATTTCACTTTTAGTTACATGTTACACCTATATTTATGGTGTAAAATGTTACTATGCAGCACTCCCTTGCCCCCCTCTGCTCCGCTCACAAGGCTGCGTCATTCATTCACAGAAATCTGTGAATGAAGAAACTACAAGTCTTGTCTTCCACCACAGCAGACAGCTTGTAGTTCTCAATGGACTGGGAGTCCGCTGATGAGCACCCTCAAAGTCCATTCACTCTTCCTCCAGCTTTGTAACTGTAAGCCTGTACACAATTAGGCTACACTAATTGGTCCCGCATTTGGAATAACCAAAACTACCTAGAAATAAACAAATTACAAGACTTCCCCAACTGGTCAAGGTGTGGAGTAAAGTATATTCCGCAATTATATTGTGGAGGCGTGCTCCAAGACTTCCAATCCATACGCGAAGAATTTAACCTGCCAAATACCTCATTCTTCCAGTACCTACAACTCAGGCATGCTATAGCGGCGCAGGCCATAACATCCACATGGGAACTAACCAGGGCCACGGTACTTACGCAACTTGTTATGTCATCATGCCGGAAGGGACAGATCTCCTCTATATACAACTCTCTTCTCTGTCATGTATCTAAAGCTATGACTTTGAACTGTAGGGCTGGCTAGGGAGCTGACATAGGACATATTTCAGATGAAGAATGGAACACCATACTAGATAATGTACTTAAGGTGTCACTATCCTCCTCTCAAAAACGTAATTGTTTATTGTTCATCGCACATATCGCACACCAGAGAAACTGCATAAATGGCACAGGAGGGAGGATCCACTTTGCCCTAGATGCCTCATAGACAGTGGTACCCTTGTCCATATGCTATGGAAATGCCCGATACTTTAAAGGTATTGGGCAGCAGTGATGGGCACTATCAATAGCATATGGAACCTCAGACTTACAACTGAACCTAAACTTTGTCTAATGGGTTGGTTAGATGAAGAACAGTACACACCCCACACATATACCGCCATCCTCAGGATATTATTCTTAGCGAGGAAACTAATAGCAAGAACATGGCTATCTACGACAGCCCCCACACACACAGAATGGATTGACTCCATAAATGATTCTCTTATTAGAGAACAACTTACATACAAACACAGAGGATGTTCAAGAAAATTGAGGGAATATGTGGGATCCCTGGCTGGACACACCTGAGTTAGCTCCACTATGTCTAGTTCACAATAGAATCCTAGGGGGCAGAACAACAACACCAGCTACCACACTATCCTAGAATCTAGTATCAAGAGCAATGTGCTAGAGACGAGAGAAGGGGAAGACACAATGTTTTATATATGCGGTTACTCCAGGCTTATGATAGTGTCGGTGCTCTGCAGAGGCCAAAGTTTTGTGTTAGTTTTATCCAGAGATTAATATGTGATAACACTTCACATCGCCCCCCGCCGGTTAGGGGATGGCGGTGTCCCCGTCCTGCTCAGTGGACCTGAGAGGAAAAAGTAATTTTAGCCGGGATCAACCACAAAATTATATTAATTAATTGAAAGTGTAATTATGGTGGTAATTATGAACCAATTAGGAAACTGTTTAAGCATCACAAAAAACTTGTAATTAAATTTCTTAACCGTAAATGGGATATCTCTTCATTGAAATCCCATATCTCTAAGGGGATTATTCCTAGGGGTTTACGTGAGAGAGTCATACCTGCGGAACACCTGCATACCCCTAGATTCCTATCAGCTTGGAAAACTGAATGCATAAATAGAGGTTTATCTTTGCTAAAGCTCATTGTCGATGAGGAGGAAGCCCAGCTGGAGGAGATACGCGGGGAACTTGATGCAAGCTCCAAAGCACTAGAACCTTTTAAACATGATCCTGAATTCGATAAAAATAATGAGTATATAAAAAAGGAGATAGAAAGGATTCAAAAAAGTTTAAAATACAGCAAACAAGAAAAGTTCAGACAGAACATAGCTGATTGGGAAAGTGGTGACATTTTTGATCCCACAACCCAAAAAAGAGGTAGATCACTGTCTAGAAATACTAGACAGCGACAACGCCAGTCCAAAACAGGGAATAGCTCCTCATCTGACAGTGAGCTTGACAAGGATAATGCCCCAAAGACAGTCTCTTTTTTAGAACATCTGGAAGGGAAGACACCCCCAGAGACCCAGAGGCAAAAGGCAGACAAAAAACAAGAAAACGAAGGAGACAAAGGAAAAACAGAAAGAAAAGGAAAGGGGAGGGACAGTGCACAGAGTCGAACGAGTGGGAGATTAAGAAACCAGAGGAGACGTTGAACGTCTCGGATGGTGTTCCGATGGACCTCAATGTTGTAAACCTGTCAGATTTTCACCTCACAGAAACCCATATTAACCTCCTTAAAAAAGGTCTTTCGTTCTCCCCTACGTCATCTATGAATGAGTTTGAGGTTTTTAAAGATGTTAGTCTATTCTTGAGGAAGGTCCTTTTCAAATTATGGCATGCTAAACGACAAAATGAGTCTCTCACCTCGGAGTCCTCACTAGACAAGGATGAAAAGGAGGCTATTGAATGCCTAATTTCTTTGCTGGATGAGAACTGTGATAGTGATATTGATGAAAACTTATGCCAGGCTTTGAGAAGACCTTCTGATCTAAGAATAAGATCCACCAAGATGCCCCCACTATCTAAGCATAAGTGGTTGCAGTTCTTCTTAGATCAAGTAAAATCTGATCTTATGAAGATCAATTGGAAATGGATCGGTCCTAACAACCTTACAAAAAAGGAAAGAAGGGCTCTATCTGAGTTACAAAATGCACCAAACCTAGTGATCAAGAAGAGTGACAAAGGGGGAAACGTTGTACTTCTAAGTGAAAAAATGTATGAGGATGAAGCTCTGAGACTTCTTGGTGATGTCTCCACTTATCAAAGACTTACTAGTTCCCCCTTTCCCACTCTTATTCAGACACTGAATGAAAAACTTAAGTTGGGAATGGAGGTGGGCCTTTTAACGAAAAAGGAATTTTCTTTCCTTAGGGTAGATGAAATCACAATCCCTACCTTTTATATAATACCTAAACTCCATAAGTCCCTTGTACATCCCCCTGGCAGGCCAATCGTCTCAGCCATAAAGGGCCCCTTAGAGAAAACAGGCAAATATGTAGATTCCATGATTAAACATATGGTTAGTCTACTTCCTTCTTTTGTCCGGGATAGCAGAGATGTTCTGATTAAATTACAACATTTTGCCATACCCCCAGAGGCCCTTCTGGTGGGTATCGACGTGGAGAGTCTGTATACGTCGATACCACACCATTGCGGTATTGAGGCTACAATGCACTTTTTGGACTTTCATCATCCTCAACAGGGGGCTCAAAATGAATTCATTGGGGAACTTCTTGAATTCATGCTCAAAAATAATTTCTTTCAATTCCTTGGCCACTATTACCAGCAGATTAGAGGCACCAGTATGGGGGCACCGTGGGCTCCCTCATACGCATGCCTCCACCTGGGACTTTGGGAGGAATTGAAGGTTTATCAGTCCTCTCTGTACCTCAGCCACTCCCTCTTGTGGCTGAGGTACATTGATGACGTCTTGATGGTGTGGACTGGTTCAGTCGAACAACTTGATGACTTTATGTCCGAACTCAATAGTAATAACTATAACATACGTCTAACCTATTCACACCATCCTGACATACTCCCCTTTCTGGACTTATCTATACGTAGATCTGGGAGTGATATTGTTACTAGCACCCACAGGAAGGAAACAGCCGCCAACACCCTGCTGTCTGCCCAGAGTCACCACCCTAAACCATTAATCCATGGGATACCCACAGGACAATTCCTGAGGATCAGACGGAATTGTTCTGTGGAGGAGGAATTCCATAAGGAGGCATACGAGATGTATCACAGATTTAGACAAAGGGGGTATTCACATAGATCCCTCAAAAAGGCAAAGAAAAAAGCTACCCTTAAAAATCGTGATGAACTCTTAGTGCCCCCCGTTAATTCTTTTCGTCCCAAAAGTATAGACAGTGAACCAATGGGAAATACTGAAGAGAATTTCCCAAGGATCATTACTAAATATGGATCCCAATGGAAAATGGTCCAAGGAGTCCTACAAAAACACTGGCATATCTTAACATCTGCCCCCCTAATCTCGGAATTGGTGAGCCCAAAACCTCTTCTGACAGCCAAAAGATCTAGCAACCTTGGTGACCTGTTGGTCCACTCTGAATACACCCGTACCACTCAAAAGAATTGGCTCAGTGACTCCAGAATCTCCCCAGGCATGTACAGGTGTGGACATTGCAACATTTGCAAGTTTGTCCACCAGACTAATATGTTCCCGAATCCCCGCGGAGGTGTAGAGTATAGGATTAAACAGTTTATAAACTGCTCCACTACTCGAGTGGTTTATACACTCACTTGTCCGTGTAATAAAACCTATGTGGGTAAAACTAAAAGAGCCCTAAGGGTCAGGATTCGGGAACATATTGCTGGTATTAAAAAACTGAATGATGAACGCCCCATCTCACTACATTTTGCTAAATTCCATAACCGGGACCCTAGTGGTCTATTGGTTAAAGGCATATATAGGTTGAATGTACCTATAAGACGTGGCGATTTTGACACCATTCTCCTTCAGAAGGAAAAGATGTGGACCTATTATTTGGAAGCGATGGCTCCGAACGGGTTAAACACTGAATGTAGCCTCCAGCCCTTTTTGGAGAAATGATCTAATTGACCAACCGTTTATAATTCATACTTTTTGCTGCATTTTGCCTCTAAGCGATTTCCTAGCACTATACTGGTGCGTTAATGCTTTACGTGATTTTGTTTTTGTTTTTATGTCTTGTTTTTGCTTCACTTGGTCTCCATGTGAATAAATTTACCCACTACCATCAAAGGCTCTCTTACATCATGATATACCTTAGTTCAGTGTTATTTGCTGACTAGGTTATTGCAGTCATCCTTGTGAAGCCATATGCGAGTTTTTTGTTTTTGCTGAAATGTCTGTGATGAGTGGTGACTGTGTGCGACATCTGGTGGACATTTGCTGTAACTACACCCCATATTGGTTAGTCTATTTAACCTTCGCCCACGGACCCCTCCTTCGCTCTGAGGAAACCAGCGGTGATTGGCTGGTGAAACGCGTCAGCACGTGACGTCAGCACGTCATCTCGGAGCCGCGAGCACAGGGCGTTTGAATGTTTTCCCGGGAATTAACAGCTGACAACCGGCTTATACCATCCGACAGGAGGCACTAACATCAACTCAGCGGGACTTTCTTTATCGGACGGCACAAGCGAATGCAACAGCCTCTGTCTACAAGTGACCACTCGGGGTAGAGCTTGTGAGCTGATGATCGATTTGGTGAGAGATGTATTTCTCCTATTTATGATACCAATGCAGCCTTGCCGTACATGCTCCCCCTACTGCCTGCTATCTATATGAACTGCTTTGTTGGAAAGTCCTGAGCTATCACTGCCTTAATAGGTTTCGCCGGTCTTCCTGGTCAGCCTGTATATATCATTGTTCAGTTCCCGGACTGTTACTATATTTCCAAGTGTGTTCAAGTCATTGAACCTCCCTGCAAAATTATCAAGTTACAATCTACATTCATCCGCCCCACCCCCACACCGCCACACCGTTTGTATCTGGACTTATTTGATGTCTTACACTATCCAATACTAGTTGATCTAGTTAGATTTTGCTGCTGTGATTGGTGTGTGTATGGGGTATGCTTGGCCGCGGCTCCGTTGTTCTTAATGATAACGTTATCAATTTTAATTAGTCATTTGATATCCTCCCTGATCTGCCCTAATTGTCTATTTTTGTATCTTTGTGTGGTGTGCATAGCCTAATAAATATATTGTTTTTTGACAGATTGTGTTTGGGTCTTTGCCTTCCTTTGGGGAACCTCTTGTTCCTTGTTATTTTTGTATGCTCAGTGGACCTGGAAGGCTCTAGAGCAGTGATGGCAAACCTTGGCACCCCAGATGTTTTGGAACTACATTTCCCATGATGCTCAACTACCTTGCAGAGTGCATGAGCATCATGGGAAATGTAGTTCCAAAACATCTGTAGTGCCAAGGTTCGCCATCACTGCTCTAGAGCGATAGGGGGAACAAAGACACAAGGAGGACACACACAACATGTAACAAGACCAAAGAATCAGAAACGTAGTTGCCTTGTTATGTATTCCTATCTTTATTTCTGACGATGCTGTTACAAATATTACTGTATAAACATATAATATGTAAGACCGGCTGGTCATCAAAATTGTTACCTTTGTGTCCTCACATGCATAGAACATAATTTGTATAGTGAAGCAGAAAAAAGGTTGTGTTTTTTGTTTTGTTTTTTGTCTACAATAAAAATTATCTGATTAACAAAAAAATTAACAAAAAAAAAAAAGCCTGTACAGAGGTATAGGCACAAGGCTGGAGGGAGAGTGTGCAGGAGCCTGACAGTGCAGCTGCTGATAGTGGGTGCAATGCTCTGCAAACTCCTGAAAAAAAAAATAATGAATGCACATTTTTTACATGCAAAAACATGTGCTTTTATTATTATTTTTAAACGTGAACTTAGCCATTCACTGGTATTAGACAGCAGTCAAATTATCAGTAAATAGATTGTATTAGCCATTGTGTTCTGATACGCCTGAATACTTTCTGGAACTATTTGTCCCTGGGAGATGTTCAGGTTTGCTTGTTGCTATATTTAGGTATATTAAAGACTGGCTGAACTCTCAGTTTAGGGCCTGTGTTAATGGGATTTTTGCTTCAAGCTAGTTTTGCATTTTTATACAGTTTTATAGTAATTCAAAACCCACATAAATCAGGTCAGAAAGCACAGAAAACAGGTCAAATTCACACACCACTGAGTTCTGAAACATTTCAAACTGATGCTCTTGACCCAAGTCCAAAGCCTGACAATACAGGCCCTAAACTAGCCAATTACCTTTCAGATGCATCAAAACAAGACTCTTGCTCTGTGTGGAAGCAGTAATCTCTCTGCAGAGGACATACAGACCCCCCTGAGGTCTACAGTCAACAAGGACTATGAGCTTTGCTGATTGGAGGGCTAATACATCCGAATCAGCAGGGTATATGTCAGACCTCTGCAGGGAGACCTCTCCAGTCACATAAAAATCAAGGGTCCCGTTTTCCTGCACCTAGAATGTATTTGGCTGAATTAGAGCCTGTGTTGATGTGCTTTGGGCTTGTGTTGATGGCTGTTTTCCAAGCCATTATTGCTTATTTATTATAGCAGTGCAAAGAGGAAGAGCCCAGAGCAATCAGTCATGTTTCACTTTACTGGTATCAGACCAGTCATGGGAAAATTTCTCAGCATAATACCCCTTTTACGCTGGGGCCGCCCATGCATTAGCGGTAAAGCGCAGCTCATTTTAGCAGCGCTTTTACGGCCGCTAGAGGGACGCTTTTAACCCCAAAGAAGGGGTTAGAAAACGCCAGTGTTGCGGTGCTTCGGAAGCACTGCCCATTCATTTCAATGGGCAGGGCATTTTGGAGCGCTAAATATAGCGCTCTCAAACTACCCCAAAGATGCTGCTTGCAGGACTTTTCGGAATGTCCCGCAAGCGCACCGCCCCAGTGTGAAAAGTCACACTTGATAGAATGGGAGGCGGTTTGGGAGAGGCTATTTCCAGTGCTAAAGCGCCTGAAAACCACCTCAGTGTGAAAGGGGTCTGAGTGTAATGGTATATAGCTCCAGGTTTCTGCATTTTATAATTTATAGATTTTACAGTCCCTTTAAAGTTCAAATGTACTTAATCAAACAAAAGCAATTAGCGCAACCTCCCTCTGTGCTAATAAAAAAAACAAAATTGCTGCTCCCACAACACAAGTGATTCCACCACACTTTACAAAAAGTAATCAAACACAATAAAACAGTGTAACACTTCAAATGATAAAAACACTTAAAGTGATTGAAATAGAAACAAAAGACAAAACATTTTTGTATAGATTTTAAAAGCAAAGGGAAAAAGGTATTTATAATTTTTTTTTTTTAAGTGATCACATTCCCTCTGTTCTCAGCTGCATAAGAGCTGGGGGGAGGAGAAGAAGCAGTACACTGCGCTTGCCAGTGAATGGCTGTAAAAGGGGGGCGTGTCAGGACAAGTCTAATCATTGGAGGAGAGTACATAGCTAGAGAACTGACCACGCTGTACTCCCTGCTCAGGGCTCATGCACAAGGCTGATCCTAGGATCACAGACACCTGGATGCAGAAATATTTCTGGCACCCCCAAATGGGCGTGGTCATCTTGCTAATGCCTCCCCTTTACAAATGTTTCTATAGCAATGACTCCACCACTTTTTGTAATCTAAATGCTTTGACAAGAAATGTAATATGAATAAATAAATGTTTTATTTATTGACAATTCCCATGATCTCTTAACAATAAACAAAGTACAGGAAAAGAAGCAGAGTACTCTAATGGGACCTGGAAGGGGGTCTCTCTAATGGACACAGAGAGGGGCTCTCTTAGAGAGCCTGTTAGAAAGAGCCCCCACCAGGCTCCATTAAAGACTACAATGGGGCCTAATGGGACTTGGAGGGGGGCTCTCGAACAGAGGCGCTCTAGGTGTCCATTAGAGAGTCTGTTAGAGCCCCCACCAGGCCCCATTAGAGACTACAATGGGGTCAAATCCTGGAGGGGGGTCTCTCTAACAGAGGTCCTCTCTGTGTCCATTTGAGAGTCTACATTAGAAAGAACCCCCACCCAGCCCCATTAAAGACTACAACAGGGTCTAATGGGACCTGGAGGGGGTCTATCTAACAGAGGCCCTCTCTGTGACCATTGGAGAGTCTCTGATAGAAAGAGCCCCCCCCCCAGCCCAATGAGAGACTACATTAAAGTGTCACTGAACAATAGTAAAAATAAGCAATATTATATTAATAGCACTTTGATGCCCAGGCCCAGCCCTAGAAGACTTCATTTACCTTAAATAATGGGTACTGTAACTGGCTACTGGTCCTCCCGGGGCTGGGCTGCTGGTCCTGGGGGTCTGGCTGCTGGGGCTGGAGCTCGGGCCTGGCTGGCCCTTTTTGCTGCTGGCACTTTGGGAGGGGAAAGGGCAAACAGAGCGGATCCTTCCATGGACTGTTTTCCCTTAAGTAAAGGGCCCGTGCAGACGGCACACGCATGTGACATTAAGACGTTGCGTGCCTCCGCGCACTGTCTGGGACCTCCTCCCCCTCCCTGCTCCACTACTCCCTCCCGATTAGAATTGAAGGGCCAGGACCAGGGAGGCAATGTGCGGCTGAATGTAAGTAAGTGCCACTTAAGCTTCTGGGCACCCCCCCCCCCCTCTGTCTCAGCTTGCGGTGCACCCACCCAGGATCGGCCCCACACTGCAGCTCAAAAAAAAAGTTGCTTTTACAGGCATTTGAGCTTTAATTTCTCTGCCTAAAAACTTGAAAGAAGCTTGTGCTTTTTGTGCTCTTTGTTTTTTTTTTGTTTTTGTTTTTATTGCGCATGTTTGAGCTTTTTCGAGCTTCTGTGAGCAGTGTTTTTTTCACAAACCTTCCCCCAGCTAATTTTTCCATTCTTTTTATGCTTTTTTACGCTTTGTTGTGCGTTTTTGGGTGCTTAGGTGTTTTTTCTGCTTAAAAGCACCTCTCAAAAAATGCAAGTTTGGTAGTGTTTTTGTAAACTCCTGAAAAAGCCAGAGTGTGCGTGGACACAGTGGCTAACATAGAGGCGAGTTTCAAGGCAGAAAAAATGAGAGCTCAAAAAAGCCCAAAAGCCTGTAGGAGCCGCTTCTTTGTCATGCAGTGTGCATGAGCCCTAAGTGTGGTCAGTTTTTAATAGGAAAGCAGAGGGACTGGCAGGAACACCAGGGATTTCACACAAAGGAAGGGATACAAAGAGAACAGGATACTCTCTCATACCACTACATCGTACAGCAGTCACATATAAGGAATATGAAATGGTGGGGTAACAAACGCTTTAATGAATCCATACAAAATATCTAGTGAATGAAATTGCAACTAAATAATGACAATTCCAACTTATAAAAAGGTTAAAAATAGCCCATGTAAAGTGATTATATCAATTAAACTGTGATATAAACAATCTCCTATATCCAGATGTCACCCTCCAAATTCACAGCCATGCATAAAGAAAAGGAGATAGAAAACATCCAATCCAATGCTCTCTGTTTAAATATTTATTAGGTTTAAAAAGAAGAAAAAAGAAGAAAAAAAAAAATCCTGTTCCCTCAAAGCATGGTATACAGCACAGTGCTTGTGCTGTGTTATTTGGCTATTTTAATCACCTGAAATACCTTGTTCATCCTGCCTGATTCTGCCCTCCCCCTTGTAAACGGACCACGGTTTATCATGGCTGGTCAGTTTACGTGCCTCCGTCACCTGCACCTCACCTTTGTTCTTCTCTCCCCCCTTCCCTCCCTGCCTGTCAGCTCCGATCGCTCCCCGGCCCTCCCTTCCTGCTGGTATCATAACTTAGTGTTGGTGCTACAATCCCTGTGTTATAATAAATTATGTGCCCCAGTGCGGGTGTTTTGTAAAAAAATACGCCGCTAAATACCTTATTTTATACCCTATAGGTGGTATAGGCGGTGACCGACCACCTCTCTCCTCCACTCCTACTCCTGGCAGACGTCAGCGGGGATCCTTGGCCCTTCCCGCTTTGCTTTCAGATCAAGAGAGGAGAAAGTGTGCCAGTCACGTAAGCACCGGGTGGTGCTATAAAATAAACTATTTGGCGGCATATTTTTTTACAAAACACATACACTGGGGCACATCATTTATTATAACAGGATTGTAGCACCAACACTAAATGGCTTATCAACCACTTTAAGTGTTTTTATCATTTGAAATTGCGCTACACTGTTTTATTGCGTTTGGTTAAGTGTACCTAATCCCCTACCCCCTGAGAGTACTTAAAGTGGAACTACACTGCATCTGAGTACCACAAACCAAAAATGCTATTAAATTCATTTTTAATATTAACCAAATGACGGTTAAAGCGCTGGCCTTAATTGCTGAGAGCCTGTCATATGATGTCCTCCAGTCCATGAGCTGCCTGCGCGTCCTGCGATCGCTGAGTCAATGAGACTCAGTTGACCACAGATTGGAGTAAGGGGCCGATCTTGGCCTCTTACCATGTGATCAGCTGTCAGCCAATGACAGCTGATCACATTATGTAAACAAAAGATCTGTGTTTTTTCTGCCCGCGCTGACAGCGTGAGCAGAAAAAAAAAGCCAATCACCGTCTTGTGTCAGAGGAACAGCGGTCCCGAAGAGAGGGAGGCATCACCCAAGTATCTGTGCCCACCAGTGCTGCCTGCCAGTGCCCACCAGTGCCATCTGCCAGTGCATAGCAATGCCGCCAATCAGTGCCCACCAGTGCCAACTATTAATGCCCATCAGTGCCACCTATCAGTGCTGCCTATCAGTGTCACCTAGCAGTGCCACCTATCAGTGCCCTTCCATGCCACCTACCAGTGCCCTTCAGGCCACCCATCAGTGCCCACCAGTGCCACCTATCAGTGCAGCCTCATCAGCACACATCAATGATGGAGAAGAATTATTATCTGTTTGCAAAATTTTATAACTATGAAACTGTTTTTTTTTTCAAAGTTTTCAGTCTTTTTCGTTTTTTTTTTATTTTTTTTACAAAAAATAAAAACCCAGCAGTTATTAAAGCGGAGTTCCACACAAAAATGGAACTTCCACTTTTCGGAACACTCCCCCCCTCCGGTGTCACATTTGGCACCTTTCAGGGGGGAGGGGGGTGCAGATACCTGTCTAAGACAGGTATTTGCACCCACTTCCGGCATAGACTCCCATGGGAGTCTATGCCTCTTCCTGTCCCTCCGCGCTGTCTCCTGGGAAACACACAGCTCCCAGGAGAGAGCGGGGACCACTTGGGACACGCAGCGCGACTCGCGCATGCGCAGTAGGGAACCGGGAAGTGAAGCCGCAACGCTTCACTTCCTGATTCCCTCACCTAGGATGGCGGCGGCAGCTGCCGAGAACCGAGCGGGTTCTCGGCGTCGCCTGCCGACATCGCTGGACCCTGGGACAGGTAAGTGGCCATGTATTAAAAGTCAGCAGCTGCAGTATTTGTAGCTGCTGGCTTTTAATATTTTTTTTTTTAGGCTGATGTAGGTGGACCCCCGCTTTAAATACAACCAAAAGAAAGCTCTATTTGTGGGAAAAAAATGATAAAAATTAATGCTAGCCGCATAAGGACCAAAAGTAGAGAGTGAAGTTCCACTTTACCTTCCTTTCCGTTCCTGAGATTTTCACCGTGCAGCCCTGCCTGCTGCAACACACAGCCTTTGCTACTGAAACTTCCTGGACAGGTCCTCTTCCTTCTACAAAAAGGGTAAAGAAAGAGGCGCCTTCTAAGTGACAGTGTGCAGGCTCAGAAACAGCGTTGCAAACACTTCCGGGGGACGTCAGACGCCGCTGCGGTGTACGAGCGCCTCAGACCTCTCCTCTGTATTACCATATAAGCCACAGAGTGTACAGAGCCGGCGGACGGCTTTCTATGGGTTCTTGAGTGACACAGCCTGTTGAACCAGCAAGCAAGGAGATGCACCGCTGCAGGATTTTCCTCATGCTGATCCTTTTTAACCTCAATGTGAATGTTTTTATTTATTGTACCATAACGTTTCTACAGTTCATACTTAGAAGGTGCCTCTTTACCCTTTTTCTACATGTCTTACAGTGCGCTTCTGCTATCCTGAAGAGATCTGCCCCTCAGGAACATCTCTGTATCCTCCTGGGGACTTACATCCAATTTTACTTCAAGCTCCCCCAGTGTATTTTTGCACAGCTCCATATGGACCATTGAGCAGATACAGTCTATGGGCTCCTTGTTGCCCTCCCATGGTTGCTGCAGTGCGACTATTTATGACTGGCTATTTATTGGCTTTTTCCTTGTTGGGACTGAACCCCGAAATTGGTTGTAAATGGAAACAGTTGATGGTTATCCACATCTATTGCTAAGACCTTGACGTCTATATATGAATGAATTTGAATTACTGTTCTTGAGCTTTGAGCTTGCGAAAGTCTCTGTACAAGTGAAACCTCTTTGTGTATTAACTGAAACCTAAATGTGTCCTGAAGAAGTTCTATACGAAACGCGTAGACACATCTGGGCTTGTATCATGTATATTTCTATATAGGTGATTTTTACTACTTTTTGTCAATGTCTTTGTACTGTATGTATTTATATTCAATAAAATTGATTATATTGTTATTCTGACTATACTTTCTCAGGTTTGTTGTTCTTCTAAAGTCCGCCCAGGGTGTCCTTGTTGACCCCCCTTTTTTTCTTTTTATGACTGCCCTGAGTTATGGACCGTTTCTTCTTCACCCCTGGATATCACCATCCATCTTGCTCGGTTTGTCCTCTCCCCTGATCCACACCCAGAGCTTTTTTTCAGCAGGATCTAGGGGGAACTCAGTTCCACCACCTCTAGCTCAGGTCTTCTGCTGCCTGCTCACCAATATCGCTTGGTAACATTGAAGTCCAGCTTCTGCATTTACAAGTGATAGCTTATCCCCCAGTAGCTCCCACAGGTCAAATCTCCTGCACAGATCCCACTGAGTGCCAGACAGGCACAAGGGAGATACAGAACAGGTGCCCAGGGTTCAGTGCAGTCATGGGCAGGAGAGGTTGTGTGGTAGGCTGCACCCTCTGTGGTCTCCATTTTTTCCCTGGTGACCGGTTGTTGATGCTCCCACTGCATGATCCCCCTTGCAAGTGACTGTAGTATAGTATACTATGCTGGGAGGTACTACAGCTGGATAGGCACTTCAGCTTAATATTGCAACAAAGGTAAGAAATATGACCTTTTCCGCATCCAATTCGCATAGCAGGAGATTGTGACTGGCTCTCTAGCCGGTTCACACATCTCCACAGCGGCTCCGGTGCGAATGGCACAGAGGTCCTGTGTGTCTTTTGTTCTGTTTCAGGTCCAAATTCAGCTGAAAATTCCGGCTGAAATTGGACCTGAACCAGTGAATGGAGACGCACCGGACTCCTGCTGTGAGCTGCTGCTTGTTCTAGTGTGAACCCTGCCTAAATGAGCCATATTCATGGCAGCTCCAACCATCTAGCGTAGTTTGGTTCATCCAAAGAAATGAATGGGGATGCAGAGTATGTGCACACATTGGCCAGGATGTTTTTTTTTTTTTTCGCTAGGCAGCTGCACTAGTTAAAGGTTCAGTCGCACACTTTCAGTACATTTATGTTCTACTCCCCAGTACTTCCTTTTAAAGTGAATGACTGTGGCGGCACACATGTACAAGGCAGATCAAAGGATTTCGTAAGAATTCAGGCGCAGGCAGATCCTGGAGACTGTAATATACTGGTCAAAGTGCTGGGGAGTGGTAGAGGCAGAAGAGAAAAAAAATGCACTTAGTCCCACACTTATCTGCCTGGGACAATACGTCTCTAGACAAAACCATTATTAGGTAAAATAAACAGGCAGATTAGATGATTCCATGATGATTACATCTTTATCAGCAGTATTCCATCATTCTCTAAATATATGCAGGTTTTGAATATTTGCATAGGCTAAAACATATGTAATGTTTTGTTATGGAAAGTTTCCTCTACAAATCTTATTGTTACCAGTGAGACCGGGTCTGTTCAAAATTTAGAAGGCAAGAGCACACCTGGGGCTGTGTGGAGGTGACGAAAGCACCGGAATGGATTTAGGGTCCTTTCACACGGGATGGATCCGAGATGATCCGCCCCGTGAACATCCGCTTGCTCAGCGGGGATTGCTCCGTGGATCCCCGCTGAACAGGCTGATGACAGGTCTGTCGCTGCACACTGTGCAGCGACGGACCTGTCACAGTGCCGCTCTCCTCTATGGTGGATCGGATGATGACGGACCGTAGAGTCCGTCGTCACCCGATCCGATCCGAAAACGGATGGAAAAGTAGGTTTTTCCTCCGTTACACTTTTTCGGATCAGAGCGGGTCGGATGTCAGCGGTCATGTCACCACTGACATCCGACGTGCCATAGAGGTCTATGGAGGGTCCATTCAGGTCCGCTTAAAAAACTGACAGGTGGACCTGAACGGATCGTTCACGTGAAAGAGGCCTAAGGAAGATACTGGAAACAAAGCAAAGGGGTTATGACCTGACACTGGATGCCAGTGATGGCCCATCCATACGGGGCGCAGGGGTGCCGCCCTTCTAATCCATGCGCCTGGCCCCTAATCTACATGCAGGGTGCTGGACGCATGGATTTCAATGTTTTTTGTTTTTTCTTTAACCACTTCCCGCCCAAGGTCCTGGACTTTCAGTGGGAATATCTGAATGATGCCTGCAGCTACAGGCATCATTCAGATATCCTTGTTTTCAGCCGGCGATTCCCTACACCATAAGAATGATCATAGTGGCAGTTCTGCTGCTTCATTGTTCTTACAGGTGACGAGAGGGAACATCCCCCCCCTCCCGCCGCCATCCGGTGCTTCTCCAGGCTCTCCCGTGCCATCGGGCCCGGAGAAAGAATCGGCCACCGCCGGATGACGAGCATAGAGATGACCGATGACCATCTGGTCACCGGTCATCTCTATGACCATCGGAGGCCCGGGCGCGATGTAAACGTCACGTCCGGGCCGTGGATGTAAACAAATTTTTTTTTCCGATCTCATGATTTCCAGCCTTGAGGAGAGATGCGAGGTCTTATTGACCCCGCATCTCTTCATAAAGAGGACCTGTCATGATTCCTATTACAAGGGATGTTTACATTTCTTGTAATAGGAATAAAGTGATTAAAAAAAAATGTTGTAAAAGAAAGTAAAAATAAAAAAAATAAAGAAAAATTAAATTAAAAAAAATAATAATTTAAAATGCCCCTGTCCCTGGTAGCTCATGCTCAGAAGCGAACGCACACGTTAGTCCCGCCCACATATGTAAACGCCGTTCAAACCACACATGTGAGATATCGCCACGCGCGTTAGAGCGCGAGCAACAATTCTAGCACTAGACCTCCTCTGTAACTCTAAACATGTAACCTGTAAAAAATGTTAAAGCGTCGCCTATGGAGATTTTTGAGTACTGAAGTTTGGCAGCATTCCACGAGTGTGCGCAGTTTTAAAGCGTGACATGTTGGGTATCTATTTACTTGGCGTAACATCATATTTCACATTATATAAAAAAATTGGGTTAACTGTACTGTTTGTTATTTTTTTAAATCATGAAACAGTTTTTTTTTTCCAAAAAAAAAGGTTTGAAAAATTGTTGCGCAAATACCGTGCAAGATAAAAAGTTGCAATGACCGCCATTTTATTCCCTAGGGTGTCTGCTAAAAGAAAAATATATATGTAATGTTTGGGGGTTCTGAGTAATTTTCTAGCAAAAATATTATGATTTTTACATGTAGGAAAGGAGTCCCAGAATAGGCCCGGTATGGAAGTGGTTAAGCACATGATTAGAGCCTGAGGCTCTAATTGGCTTCAAAAGATGGTGGGCTCTGGGCACAGAGCACTGCTCCCTGGGCCAAACCAGTTGTGTGACAATAGCGAATGAGTGAGGAGTAGCAGCAGCCCTACCCCAGATCCTTGTCATCTGTCTCCTAAGGTAAGAGGAGGACTCTGATTGTCTGTCTTTATGTTTGTCGTCACCCGCGGGGGGGATCGCCCCCTTTCCGTCCGTCTCATGTGGGGGGGGGGGAATAGCCGCCTTCAGGTCCATCTTCCGCGAGGAGGGTTGGGGTGACGTTGGTTTGCCGCCCCCTTCCCTTCAAATTATTGAGTACCAGCCACCACTGCTGGATGCTGTGGGGACAAGATAGAAGATAGAACCTCTATGCCTCTAAGATAGAACCTCTATGCCATCTACACATATAGTAAATGTGTGAGCCCTAAAAAAGGCTGAGATGCAGGTTCTAAGGAGCTGCCTATTGTTCATCAGCTCAAAGGGTGATGCTCTTCACTGAAAATCAGCTCCCAGGTTGTGACCCTCTGCCACACCCATGTGGCAGCAGCAGATCTGGATGCTGTGGAGACAGTGGAAGCACAGAAGTCACCAGAGACACAGGAGTCATTGGAGACACTGAAGAGCACTGAGAAACAGGGAATGCTGGAGACACTGAGAGTACACAGGTGTGCAGCAGGGCAGAAGATGGTGGGACTACAGGAATACACAGAGGCACAGCAGCTAGTGTGACCTCACTGTCATACAACTGCATTTTTTACAGTTGAAGGAACACTTTACTTAAATAGGTACGGAACTCTGCAAGCTGTGCCCAAAAACACGCAAGTAGAGGGCAAAAGATTTGTCAATTTTATTGTCTGTGGTCTGCCTGCAGCTGATCTTTCCCCATTACTCTTTTACCAAGCCCTTGTAATGTACAGTGGGCAGTGCCACCATAACAGCATCATGAGCCCCTGGGCAAAGTAATGCACTGGAGCCCCTACCAGAGAACCAGAGAGATGGTGACCTGGGGTGTGCAGTAGGTGTGGCTAAATTATGCCACATATTGGGCATGGCTTTTTAGTCTGATTGGAAATTGTATTTAGATTTTTTACAGATTTTTAACTATTTTTTTTTAAACAATATTTTATTTAACTTTAATTTAATATTATTATTTTTTTTCACAATGCTGTTAGGGGGGAGGCGGTGGGCTTTGGTGCGATATCAGGGGTCTAAACAGACCCTTAAAGTCTGACTTTTGGAACAGGGAAAGGGACTGAGGAAACATTCCTCTTTAAATAAAGCCTCAGCTGCACTGCAGATGAAAAACAGAGCCCCCTGTCCATTCATTAACTGAAGCATAGTAAACATAGTTACTATGCTTCAGTTATGAATGAATATAGCGAGTGTCAATTGCACCAAATGGAGTTGCCTGACTCCTTTTGGTGCAATTGAAGCTTGACTGTGTATAGTATCTCACAATGGAGTTGCTGCTTTGGTTTAACTTTTTTAATGTATGCATTCACTTTATAGCGCAGTTTCTTTTATGATTTTTTTTAAAACAGTGAGTGATCAGTACAAAAAGGAAGGGGCCTGTTAATTACATCCTGAAGATCCCCCTGTGTACCTGCAGCTGCTTCCGGCGGGAGAGGGGAGGGGGAAGCCAAAAGTGCTAAGAGGGGAGTGGAGGCACATGGGGGAGGGAGATGTTCCAGGCAGCAAGGGAAATACGGATCAGGGGTAGGGGAAATATCTTAAGTGGATCCAATCTTTTATGGCTCTCACTGCAGCAGCTGGAGCAGATGTCCACCTTCAGCTGCTGCAGTGAGAGCCACAAAAGTTCGGGTCCAGTTATTTCCCCCACCCACTGCACTGAACACCCACTATCCATTCCAAACTCGATTCCCCCTGTTTGGGGGGGGGGGGGCTGCAGGGTCCCCCCACACCTGGCCCAGTGGCACTGGTGCAAAAAGATGGCCCTGACTGTGGGTGGGATTTATCAAAACTGCAGCAGCTGTGCATGGCAACCAATCAGTTTCTATCTTCAGCTTGTTATGTTAGGCTTTGAAAATTGAATAAAAAGCTATTTCGTTGCCATGCACAACTGCTCTACATTCTGGCTGTCCCCATTTTGACTTGTTAGTTGAAACGCGTCGGGTGGACCCACTTACATATACCGCTCTTGTTCCTGTATTTATACGAAGCCTATCTGATGATCCTGTAACATGTGAGTTTACATATTTTCTTTTAATAAATCCTATTTCAAACGGTATCACGCTATGCAAATTTTTTATCTATTTCTGCATGGTTTGTGAACACCGAGCCTATGTTTCTTATTGGAATACTATCTCTAAGTTGATGTCTGAACACGTCTGTGCCAAGTTGTTGGTCTGATCCAGGATCTGTCGTGCCAGTTCAGTCCGGTGTATCTATCAAGCCAGCTGCCTTATAAGCCTGTATGACTTGGGGGGCGTAAGCCTCTCCAGGTCATCGGCATCTGGTAAGCCTCCTTTTGTTCATTGGTGGTGGCCCACTTGTTATCACAGTTACTTTGGAGTGTCAACGCCGTGCGAATATCTGCCCAAGTGTGTTTTGGATCATCCTTGGACTTGTTAAACTTAATACGTACTTGCCAACTTAAAAACATACTTGTCAGCTATTTCTGGACTTTCACATAACATTTTTATGTTTAAGTACTGATTTTTGTCACTATTGGCACTTTACCCACATTATAATTGTTATTTATTGTGGTATGATCACTTTATTGACATATTCAGTCACTTCTTATTGACTTTATTCATGATATTTTTATAGTAGGTCATTCACAGATTTTTTACGTATCATGTTGTTTATTTAGCATGAGTCACTTTTTTCACTAGGGTAGACCTTTTATGTACCTTCATATGTACCCTTTTGCATAGTGGGGTAGTTTTTAGCACTTTATATTACCTTTCATGGTCACACTAAATATTTATATATGGTATAATAGCGCTACACTTTTACACTTAGCCCTTTCATCCTACGCTGTGTTTGTTGGAGGAAAGGACTGCCATCAACCATCAAGAATGTCAGTCACTATTTTACACTGATAATCAGTGCCCCAATCATCAGTGCCACCTATTAGTGCCCATCAATGCTGCCTATCAGTGCTCATCAATGCCATTTATCAGTGCTGCTTTTCAGTGTCCATCAATTCCGCCTACAAGTGTTACCTATCAGTGTTCATCAATGCCTCCTATTAGTGTCCATCAATTCTGCCTATCAGTACCACCTATCAGTGCTCATCAATGCTGCCTAACAGCGTCCATCAGTGCCACCTATCAATGCTCTTCAATGCTGCCCATCAGTGGCATCTCTCAGTGCTCATCAATGCTGCCTGTCAGCATCTATCAGTGCTCATCAATGCTGCCTATCAGCGCTCATCAGTGCCACCTATCAGTGCTCGATGCCCATCAGTGCTGCCTATCAGTGCTCATCAATGCAGCCTATCACTGCTCATCAATGCTGCCTACCAGTGCCACCTATCAGTCCTCACCAATGCTGCCTATGAGTTCTGCCTATCAGTGCTCATTAGTGCCACCTATCAGTGCTCTTCAATGCTGCCTGAGTTCTGCCTATCAATTTTCATCAGTGCAGCCTATGAGTTCTGCCTATCAGTGCTCATTAATGCCCAGCAGTGCCACCTATCAGTGCCCATCAATGCCACGTATCAGTGCAGCCTATCAGTGCAGCCTATCAGTGCCTCCTATCAGTGCTCATCTGTGCAGCTTATCAGTGCCCATTCGTGCCACCTATCAGTGCTCATCAGTGCAGTCTATCAGTGCCCATCAATGCCTCCTATGAGTGCCTATTAATGCCCCCTATCAGTGCAGCCTGTCAGTACTCCTCAGTGCCACCTGCCTTCTCAGCACAGCTTTGAGCTGAGAGCATCTCTCTCATGGAACAGCACAGAGCTGGCATTGACAGTTCTATCTTCCCCTCCATCCTCTCTTGCACGGGATGGGAGAGGAGACAGCCAATCTGCTCCCTCTTCTCCCCCCTTCTCCTATGTGTGCTCCGCCGGCAGTCAAGTGCGAAGATAACAAGCTCACATTTCCCGCGGAGCACACACAGGAGAGGGGAGGGGGTAGAAGAGGGAGCAGATCAGCTGTGTCCTCTCCCATCCCATGCGAGAGAGGACGGAGGGGGAGAGAGAGCCGTCAGTGCCGGCTTTGTGGTGTTTCATGAGAGAGACGCTCTCAGCTCAGAGACCTGCGATTAGCAACCCCGCTGGGGCTCCCCAACAGTGGCGGAATGCCAGGGCCCCATCACAAGTGCGACTGTTGCGACTCTGGTAGTTCTGTCACTGATGTAACTCTTACATTTATTCTGGCACTAAGGTATCTGTATATTTGCCTCCCCTCCTGTCGTTTTCTATAGGAGGCCTGTAGTGGGTGGGCCTGCTGAGTTTCTGCACAGGCTATAAGCAACATAGTAATGATATCACTGCTGCTATTACAAGGTAATAATTGAGCTGGCAAAGGCATTTTTTGTGCACACAAAGTGGATTTATATCTTTTTTGACTATGGAGGAATATATTTAAATGTTACGTTTTTGTTTGTTTTTTGCCTAGAGTTCAGCTTTAAAATTATGCACAAAGAACCTTATCTATATTGTGTACACTACTATTCCCCATCAATTCTCCATATGATAAAAATGACCCCTTTTGCTGCCAGAGCCTTTTTTCTGTGTTTTTTGCACATGTTTAAAAAAACATATTTTCTGAGAGCCGAGATCCTAATGGTGATGGTTCCAGATTTTTATTTCACATAATTTCAGCAGTTTATCAAGCACAACATTTCTGTACAAAATACATTAAGTCTATTTTAAGGCACATAAATGTAGAAGATGAGGTTGTGCTGAGTAAATAGATACCCAACATGTCAAACCTTAAAACTGTGTGCCCTAAATGTTGCATTGGCAATGCTTTAAAAGCCCCTACAGGTCACTAGTTTAGAGTTGACTATAAATAATGGCCTTAGCTTAGTGCAGAGGAAAGTTTTATGTTGATGGGAAGGAGTTTGTGTTTATTTAATAAGCGTGACATAGAGGTATTATCCTGATATATATATAGTACAAGAGAAAATGGACATTTATTTTGGACTTTATATACATATCTATGTACACTGAATTAACCATAAATTGAACTAGAAAAATTATCTAAAAAATATTTTTTTATTTTAAACAAAAACAAAAATGGGCATAGCTATACACAAATACAATACAACAATAAGCGCACTAATCCTTTGAAAGGGTCAACGCATTTCATAGTTACAAAAATAATCAGGTTGAAAAAAGTCCATCTAGCTCAACCAATAAAAAAAAATCATACAATCCCATGTACACAATTCTATATCCACAGTTGATCCAGAGGAAGGTGAAAAACCCCAGCAAAGCATGAACCAATTTGCTACAGGGGAAAAAAGTTCTTCCTGATCCCTCGAGAGGCAATCGGATATTCCCTGGATCAACTTTATGTTTTGAGGATGCCCCGCTTCTTTAGGACCAATAAGGTTTAGTACATTAGGAGAACCTAATCACAATGTTAAAAACAAATCTACAAAAAGAGAAAAAAAATAAATCAATACAATGTATATAGTTAGATATATTGTAGTGCAATCAACATTTACATTTGTGTGTGCCTGTATGTGGGGTTGAAGCGGGGCTCAATATTTTTTGGGGGCATTTAAGTGCTTCGGTGTTTTTTTTAAGCTAAAGTTATTTTTCATCACATAGGGGACATGACATATATATACATATATATATATATATATATCTCATTTTTTTTTGGTGACAAGTTCTCTTTAATGAAACATCAACTTCTGTCCTCAAGGCGCCCCAACAGGTCATGTTTTCAGGATTTCCGATGAAACGGCTATGGTAATTACTGAGACAGTGAAACTGATCAAATCACCTGTGCAAAATAATAGAAAGCCTGCAACCATGACCTGTTGGAGCACTTTGAGGACTGGAGTTGAGAAACACTGGTCTTAAAAGACTCCTGATGTCTCACCTGCCTTCCAATAAAGCTAATGCCCTGCACACACGGGCGGACTTCTCGGCAACAAAGGTACGACAGTCTTTCCGATGGGCTTTAGACGGACTTTTGAATGAACGGATTTGCCTACACACAATCACACCAAAAACCGATGGATTCGTACGTGATGACGTACGACCAGACTAAAATAAGAAAGTTCATAGCCAGTAGCCAATAGCTGCCCTAGCGTCGGTTTTCGTCCATCGGACTAGCATACAGACGAGCGGATTTTTCGATAGGAACTGGGTCCGTCGGAGTTCCAACGTAAAGATTTGAAACATGTTCCAAATCTAAAGTCCGTCAGATTTTCGACAGAAACAGTCCACTGAAGGTCTGATGAAGCCCACACACGGTCGGATTGTCCGCCGGATTTGGTCCGTCGGACCAGTCCGGTCGAAAAGTCCGCTGGTGTGTACAGGGCATTATGGAGCAAAGATTATCCTCCATTACCTTCTTCCCCAGCCAGAGAAATTAATAGCAGAAACTGGAATGTACATGTTGCTTACAGGTTCTTAGCAGGAAGGAGAGATCAGTGAACAGACGTTTGCTGTTCTCCCTCCCCTCGACAGTGTTGCCAGGGTATGTGGCAATGATCCAGTGGCTGCACAGCCACCAGATCACTTCCATCTGACAGCCGCCAGTCAGCTTGTCAGATTTTCACTCCTTGTGTGTGTGTAGAACCCCCCTCCCACCGCTACTAAGTTCAGCCTTAATTTGTTATGCAAATCCATCTAAATCTGCTCATGCATCTAACACTACCCTCTCCCCAAATTGACAATGCTGCTGTCCAAAGGTGTTTCTGATGTTCATTCAGAAAGGAAGTCTGAAAAAAGAAAAATAAAGCAGTCATCACATTTAACCACTTCAATACAGGTCATTTTCACCCCCTTCCTGCCCATGCTAATTTTCAGTTTTTAGCGCTATAACATTTTGAATGACAATTGCGCAGTCATGCAACACTGTACCCAAATTAATGTATTTTTCCCCACAAATAGAGCTTTCTTTTGGTGGTATTTGATCACCTCTGCGTTTTTTATATTTGTGCTATAAACAAAAGAAGAGCGACAAGTTTGAAAAAACACAATATTTTTTACTTTTTGCTATAATAAATATCCCAATTTTTAAAAAAAAAACTTTTTTCCTTAGTTTAGGCCGATATGTATTCTTCTACAAATTTTTGTTAAAAAAAAAATCGCAATAAGTGTATATTGATTGGTTTGAGAAAAGTTATAGCGCCTACAAAATAGGGGATAGATTTATGGCATTTTTATTATTATTATTATTATTATTACTAGTAATAACGGCGATCTGTGATTTTTATTGTGACTGTGACACTGCAGCGGACATATCTGACACTTTTGACACTATTTTGGGACCACTGACAGTTATACAGCGATCAGTGCTATAAATATTCACTTATTACTGTATAAATGTCACTGGCAGAGAATGGGTTAACACTAGGGGACGGTCAAGGGGTTATATGTGTTACCTAGGGAGTGATTCTAACTGTAGGGTGAGGGGACTGACTAGGGGACGCGGAGCGTACATGCGCGCGCCCCCTATACTGCCGGGAAGCCAAGGACGTCATATGACGCCCACCCAGGATGGGAGATCCCATCTGCGGACGTCATATGACTATGGGCTTTTAGGGAAGTGGTTAGCGACTGGTATGCTACAATATATAATTCTTTTGTTTTAGTGTTTACACCGCTCTAAGAGCTCTTTCACACTGGCTGCCAGGGGGCATTAAAACAGGTGGTTTAACTGCAGTTTTACTGCCCACTCCCCCCACCCCCAACTGCCCACCTAAATTCTATCATTACAGCTGGAAATGCCATGGCATTGTTAACTCGGCTAACAGAGTTTGTCAGGCACCACCTCCTATAAATGTGCCCATTAACGTCGATGTCATAACCACACTGCCACAATACCTTACTCTCAAAGATAGATGAACAATACACCTGCACATGGGTATGGTGGTCTACCATAAGATCTTCCTACATATCTGTAGCACTAACTCTCGGTGGAGCTGCTGGTTTAAAGCGGGCTGTTACCTTCACTTTCGACACCTCTGCTTCACCGGCACTGGGTCTAGGGTCCCGTTGAGTTTACCTCTGGACGATGTAGGCACCAAACACTTGAGTATATTTTCCAATGCTTTAATGAACAAGTAATAAAGGAAGTAGCAGGAAAGATGCAGAAGGAAAGTTGCAGGGAAGCTCAAATACCTTTCCTTAGTATTCTCTAGAACATTCTTTGGAATTGATCACTTGTAGTTGAATGCACTCCCCTTGTGGGATTCAATCTTTGCCCACCTGGATAGGCCTCTCTCACTTGCCTAGCAGCCAGTACGTAGCACGAACAAAAGTCTCTGCCACAGACTTGTTTGGAATAAAACCCGTACGATCCTCTGCCACAGGATGTATTGGTTTGCGATGATTGTCAGACACAGTACTTGAACCTTTAAGCCAACCCGGCAGTACTATGCAGTAAGATTACTTCAGGATACGTCCTCCAACCGAGTCACCAGGCCCCTCTCCAGACCAGCACTCTGCATGATCCTTCCATGACGGGTCCTCCCCTGGGATCTCCGAGGTTGTCCAGCTTCTTCACTCAGGATAGACAGCTCAGGACCATTCCTCTGCTGCTGTGGTAGGCCCCAGACAGGCTTCTGGGCCCACCCACACGCCACAGCGAGGTGGGCCTCCGGAATGGAGGACCACGAGGTGGTACTCTTAACGCATACCTGTCGGCCAGCAGGTGGCTGAAAACGAACCCCTAAACATGGCGTCTGTCCCATAAATACCCTCTCCCAGAATGCAACTCAGAGGACCACCTCCACCGAGTTATCTCCGGGACAGAGGAGCACTCATACGCTTCAACACGTTGCCTTTCCAACACCAGCCCATGGTGACAACGACACCCACCGGCACAGTGTGGAACTACACGCAACTCAGCCAAGCTGGAACAGAGGCAAATCTAACATCACCTAACAAGTAACCCACAAAATTTACCTATCAGTGGTAGATTAAAAATCTACCAGCGCTACATATCTATATCCTGGCTCCAGATACTACAGCACTACGCCTTTCTGCCCTCTCAGGACTGGGGGGGGGCGTCCAAACTAAACAAAGCTCATCAGGAAAATATGGTTGCACAATCCGCTCAGCCTGCTCCTGGGGCTTGGAAGGATGTACCCTGGACCCAATCATCTTAAAAGTTTTGAGAGTTGTACCCTCTTCTTTAGAGCCTTTGTCTGTTGTACCATTTGTAAGTCGATACATGTTTTTCTTTTTATCACAAAATGATTTTGAGGTATAGCGCTAGGCTGGTGCACCCTCTCTTTTTTGTGTTTCCTTTCGACAATAAAGAAATGGCTTTCTACACTTCATCTCATAGCTGTAAGAGCATTCATCCCTAGACACTGATATTCTCCTGGGCTCCCTGGATTCTAACATGCACACAAGTTGACACAAAGGGCTTTGAATGGCTATTAACCCCCCTGGCGGTATTCCCGAGTCTGGCTCGGGTTGGATTTTTTATACCAAAAGCGGTATCCCCGAGCCAGACTCGGGCTTGCATCGCAGGATCCAGGAAGAGCATACTTACCTTGTCCCCTGGATCCTGCGATGTACCCCGCTGTGATCGGCGAGCCGCCGTGTCTCGCTCGATTCACAGTGCCGAGCTCCGTTCCCTGCGAGCGGTGCGACGCACGGGGACGGAGTTCGGCGGTAAATTCAAAAGTAAAACACACAGTATAGATACAGCATACTGTAATCTTACAGATTACAGTACTGTATCAAATAATTACACATCCCCTTTGTCCCTAGTGGTTTGCCCAGTGTCCTGCATGCAGTTTTATATATATAAAACTGTTCTTTCTGCCAGGAAACTGGAGATTGTCCATAGCAACCAAAACTGTCCCTTTACATCAAAAGTGGTTTTAGAGCAGCTAGAAAAAAGCGATAATAAATTAGAATCACTCGCAGAATTGAGCGATAGTGATTTGTGGGGAGATCCGTCATCAAACACTAAAAGTAACAAAAGCTAAAATTCTGCAACTGAGCAAATTTCAGTGTTTTTGATTTGATTACATTATTATATAATTTTTATTATTATTATATTATTATTTGTTATAATTATTTATAGTTATTTATTATATTATAATTTTTTATTTCGTTTTTCAAACTTTATCATACCCGGGATGTCTACTAGACTCTTGTTTGGACAGATTTAAGTGAACTATTCCTAAGAATTACATGCCTACAATATAAAACGCCAAATTTCTGTGCAAAATAATTGTACCGCTTTCAGCACCTAAAATCAGAAATAATCATACCGCCAGGGAGGTTAAGGGAAACCATCCTCACCTGTGATCTGTTTTCTTGTAACTAGTGTGTGTGTATAAAAGGTCAAATAGTTTCTGGACTCCTGACAGTCCCTTGCATCTCTCATCTAGTGCTGCACTGACGTTTTTGGATTCTGTGATGGGGAAAACGATAGCATTGTCAAAGGATCTGCAGGAAAAGGTAGTTGAATTGTATAAAACAGGAAAGAGATATAAAAAGATATCCAAGGAATTGAGAATGTCAACCATCAGTGTTCAAACTCTAATCAAAAAGTGGAAAATTAGGGGCTCTGTTGAAACCAAACCACGGTCAGTTAGACCAACTAAAATTTCAGCCACAACTGCCAGGAAAAAAGTTTGGGATGCAAAAAAAGGACACAGGATTCTCAAAGGTGCCGTTTGAATGGTGTTAGTAGGGCATTTTTATTTATTTATTTTTTTTTTTTCACAGTTTTTTTAGGAGATCTGTTTGGGGGCTTTGGTGAAATATCAGGGGTCAAACAGACCTCAATTTTGAGACAGAGAAAGAAACTGAGGACAAAGACTCTCTAGCTCCTTTCTCTGCAACCTCAGCTGCACTGAACAGTGAATGAATGAGAAGAGATCTGTGCTGAGGAGCTTCCTGTTCATTCACAAACTGAAGCATAGTGAACACAATTTACTATGCTTAAGTTATGACTGAACACAGGGAGTGATCCCCCTGTGTACCCGTAACAGCAGCTGGCAGGAGAGGAGGGGGAAGAGGGGGACATATGGGGTTGAAGCAGCAGGGGGAATCTGCACCGCACAGGGTGATTAGGGTGTACCCAGGTACACCTGGCACACCCCGTGCACACGCCTATGCATGAAACCTATTTTTTAAGCGCTCCTACTTCACTAACCTTTCTAGTTCACCCTCTTCCATTGTTTTGCAGTCTTTTTGTCCAGGTTGGCTTCTATATTGTGTTTCAATATTCTGGAACTGAACAACTGTTATTTCTATGTTCTTTTTCGCTTTGTATGTTTAGCACTTTGCTGTCCAAATTGTAAAACTCAATAAAGATTATAATGTTAAAAAAATAGTTGTGGGGTTTAGATCTGCTTTACTGACACAACAATTTTAAATGAGTAGCCCTCCCCCAACCTAAACACGAAAGCAAAGCCCAGGAAAGCTTTTGTGTTATGTGTGCAGCCAAGCCGTATGATCTGTTTCCAGCATTTGTTCAGTACTGTATATCCAGGCTATCAGATTTAGATTATTCTGTGTGAAAGAACCATTCATTATAAAGGTTCTGAAAAGATTTTTTATCAAAAGTGATATAATCATAATGTGTTTGCGAGAGCCTTTCACCTCTGTGAACACCATCTGTTTCTTGCATTCCCCCTAGTATAATAGTGCAGGGTGGTCCGCAGTGGTCACACCAGTTTGCCAAAAAATTAGTGTTTGTATTATCCATGTACTGATTATGTTTTGCAAGTGTTACATGAGAATTTAGTGTTGCTTTCAACAACAGTTTTTATTATTGCCTCCTATTAGCCCCCCATTTATAGTTTATTGCAGAATTATTTTTAATGACTTCCTATTTAGTATTTCTCTCTATTTTTGACTACTGTTACTACAGCTTTGTTATTACCGCTGCACTGTAGTAACAGGTGTAGGAATCCTTGAAAAGGAAGAATGTAATGCTCCAGGCCGTCCACCGCTTACTGTCCAGGCACAACACAGGGCGCAGGTTCGGTTTGTGCCGGAGATACTGCAAATGATATGAATGGATGACGGCACACCTTAAATAATGGCTCTAAATCCATCTTCTTTATTTCCATCAGTTAAAAGTTGGACATTGGCAGGACATCAGCACACACAAGATTGACGCATTTCACATCTCGCTCAGGGCCGATGCAAGGATTTTTGTCTACTCAGGCGGAGGTGCATTTTGGCCAATAGCCCCTATATGATAACATATAGGTGACAGGTTCTCTTTAGGGACACCCGGAATTAACTAACAAGCCCCCAATAAAAAAAGTATATGCAGCATAAAGAAAACTTAGAAAAATCTCATAAAACTATGTCACTATAAAATTCAAACTTAATATAAACTTAGCTTACCTTAAAATTTAGCTTCAGTGAGAAACTCGTCTTTCACATTCATTCACAATTTTTTTCATGTCTGGGGAGTAATTGGTCACCCCCACAAGGCTGATGCCGGAGTCCATCATGAAAACAGAACATCTGATCCTTCAGGCTGATTTGCTGGACTAGTTTCAGGCCTGTCTATCTGCTCTGAGTCCTGGCCAGTGTAAGTAGTATGTAGGGCTGTGTCCATGGGTTAGTAGTAGGTAGAACAGTGTCCAGGGGTCAGTATTATGCAGAGCAGTGTACAGGGGTCAGTAGGGGTCAGTATTATGCAGAGCAGTGTACAGGGGTCAGTAGGATGTAGGGCAGTGTACAGAGGTCAGTAAAGATCAGTGGGTATGTAGGGCAGTGTACAGAGGTCAGTAGGATGTAGGGCAGTGTACAGAGGTCAGTAAAGGTCAGTGGGTATGTAGGGCAGTGTACAGAGATCAGTAGGATGTAGGGCAGTATACAGAGGTCAATAGGATTTAGGCCCCATTCACATCTGAGCATTCGCTGGAGGGGAAAAAAAAATCAATTATTCTCTATGGAGATGGTTCACATCTCCACTCCAAAACGCCTAGAGCCATAAGCTCCAAAATGCCTGAAGCTCAAACAAGTTCTGGAACTTTTTTTTTTGGCAGATTTGGGCGTTTTTCTGCTTTTTCCATTGGTGACCTTTTGAACTGCACAAAATTGCGGCAAAATGCGTAAAAATCGCTGTAAAATCGCACAACTTTCAGCCTGAAAACGCTATGCTCAGGTATGAATGGGGCCTTAGGGCAGTGTACAGAGGTCAGTCAGATGGAGAGAAGTGTACAGAGGTCAGCAGTATGAAAAACAGTGTATAGGGATCAGTAGGGCAGAGGATAGGGGGTAAGTAGAGAATAGTACTGACGGGGGGTGGGGGGGGGGGTGGCTCGGAGGGAATAGTACTGGAGATTAGGAGGGCAAGAAACTGGGGTGTCAGGAGGGCATGGAACTAGGGGCTCAGGAGGTCAGAAGAGTATGGAATTGGAGGATCTGAAGAGTATGGTATTGGGGGTCAGGAGGGTACAAAAGTTGTTATCTGATGCAAAGTGTAACAGGGAAGCTGCTGTGGCCTAGCTACAGTGCCTTGAAAAAGTATTCTTATCCCTTGAAATTTTGCACATTTTGTCATGTTACAACCAAAAACGTAAATGTATTCTATTGAGATTTTATGTGACAGACCAACACAAAGTGGCACATAATTGTGAAGTGGAAGGAAAATGATAAATGGTTTTCAATTTTTTTTTTTACAAATAATTATCTGAAAAGTGTAACGTGCATTTGTATTCAACCCCCTTTACTCTGATACCCCTAACTAAAATCTAGTGGAACCAATTGCTTTTAGATGTCATCTAATTAGTAAATAGAGTGCATCTGTGTGTAATTTAATTTCAGTATAAAAACAGCTGTTCTGTGAAGCCCTCGGAAGTTTGTTAGAGAACCTTAGTGAACAAACAGCATCATGAAGCCCAAGGAACACACCAGACAGGTCAGGGATAAAGTTGTGGAGAAGTTTAAAGCAGGGTTAGGTTAAAAAAAAAATCCAAGCTTTGAACATCTCACAGAGCACTGTTCAATCCATCATCCGAAAATGTAAAGAGTATGGCACAACTGCAAGCCTACCAAGACATGGCCGTCCACCTAAACTGACAGGCCGGGCAAGGAGAGCATTAATCAGAGAAGCAGCCAAGAGGCCCATGGTAACTCTGGAGGAGCTGCAGAGATCCACAGCTCAGGTGGGAGAATCTGTCCACAGGACAATGATTAGTCGTGCACTCCACGAATCTGGCCTTTATGGAAAAGTGGCAAGAAGAAAGCCATTGTTGAGAGAGAGAGACATAAGAAGTCCATAGTTGCCAACATTGCAAAAAAATTTATGGGGACACTTTTTTGTCTGTAGGCGGAGTCTTGCTATAATTAGGGGGCAGGGCATCCGTTTGAAGGCGGAACATATCAAGGAAAGAAAAATGTGGCGTGAAAAATGGGCATAATTTAACCAGAAATGGGCATGGCTTAAAGGGTGTGGTTTAAAGGGGGTGTGCTTAGAGTCTGAGATGAACGATGGATGGAGGGAAAGTGTAAGGGAGAGAGAAAGAACAAAAGAAAGAAAGAAAGAATTAGGGAGGGAAGGAGAGAGAAAGAAGGAAAGAACGAGGAAAGGAGTGACAGCAGGCCCAGATCCTACACCACAATAGAAATATGTGTATTCCAGAAAGTTTAACTATTAGCAGATAAAGATACTCCAAACACCTGGTGTTAGAGCTTCAATCATCATGGCACTATGGTTGGTATGGTGTCAGGATGATTGAAGCGCATTATTTCTATTATTACATTGTAATATAAAATGAAATAGTTCAACTCACCATAATGCAGAATCAGTGGGAGCCCTGAGCGCGTCACTTGCCACCGTCACCTGCCACCAGATGCCATCAGGTGTCCCCAGTAGAGTCCCTCCTTACACCAGGCATTTCCAGTAGAGTCCCTCCTTACATCAGATGACCCCAGCAGAGTGCCTCCTTACATCAGGTGCCCCCGCAGAGTTCCTCCTTACATCAGATGTCCCCAGTGGAGTCCCTCCTTACATCAGGTGTCCCCAGCGCAGTCCCTCCTTACATCAGGTAGCCCCAGCTGAGTCACTCCTTACATCAGGTGCCCCCAGAAGAGTCTCTCCTTACATCAGGTGTCCCCAGCGGAGTCTCTCCTTACATCAGGTGCCCCCAGCAGAGTCCCTCTTCACATCAGGTGCCCCCCGCAGAGTCCCTCCTTACACCAGGTACCCCCAGGGGAGTCCCTCCTTACATCAGGTGTCCCCAGAGGAGTCCCGCCTTACATCAGGTGCCCCCAGCGGAGTCCCTACTTACATCAGGTGTCCCCGACGGAGTCCCTCCTTACATCAGGTGTCCCCGGCGGAGTCCCTCCTTACATCAGGTGTCCCCAGCGGAGTCCCTCCTTACATCGGGTGTCCCCAGTGGAGTCCCTTCTTACATCAAGTGCCCCCACTGGAGTCCCTCCTTACATCAGCTGCCCCCAGCAGAGTCCCACCTTACACCAGGTGCCCCCCAGTGGGGACTCTTGTTACACCAGGTGCCCCCAGCGGAGTCCCACCTTACATCAGGTGTCTTCGGCAGAGTCCCTCCTTACATCAGGTGCCCCCAACAGAGTCCCTCCTTACATCAGGTGTCCCCAGCCAGCGGAGTCCCTCCTTACATCAGGTGTCGCCTCAGGTGCGGGCTGCAGGTGATTTGGCCTCAGCACCATTACAGAAGACCAGCTTGTGGAGGCCAAAGGGAAGAACCAAGAGGCGGAGCATGTTACTGCAGGATAATAGTGTTATCCCAACATGCATTGTATTTGTATCTAAAGCCAAAATATTCACCCTCTCTATTCTGTCCTGATGACCTATGACAGGCTAGAAAGGGAAGAGTATTCCAAAATGTCACAGTTGACATCTCAACAGATGTCCAAATAGTTTGATGAGTCTGTATGTTAATTTAACAGAGCACACTTCATACAGCCATAGGCCAGGGGGGGGGGGGGCAGGGGTTAGTAAAACAGTTGGTTGAGTTGCTGTTTTACTATGCCCCCCCCCCACCAAAAGAAGAGCATGCAGCCGCACTGGGCATACACAGGCCTTGCTTCACGGGCACGAAATAAAATAAAACCTCCTCTCATGTTCATTAGGCAGTACCCCCACCAAACACAACTTATTCAAGTGAATAGAGCTGTGCCGCATCCACCCTGCAACCCCTTGCACTGCATGCAGGTATGGCACCGAGGTTCGGACATTTTAGCAATAAAACAGGCAGTGAGAAGTCAACATATTGTCTCCTAGCCACATGTCAACCACCCTGTGCCAAGCAAAGTGGTCCACCATGGATCATTTTTCCATACCGCCCAACATTTTGAGATGGGAATGAAAGACACCTATGAGCAAACGTATGCAAGCATAGGACACACCCCTGGCCACGCCCCGCTAAAGGAGAATTGTACAAAAAAACAAAAAACAAGATTGGTTAAACCCACAAGTGCTTTTTTTTAACCACTACTATTCCTTAATATGGGCTTTTGGAATTTACAAATGCAGCAATTTAGAAATCAGACGAAAGGTTTAGTGCTGGAAAACACTTTTTGATCGATAAAAAGTGCATTTTGTATACATTTATAGAGATCAGATCAAAATGAGGGACAAATGAGGAGGAATGAGGGACAGAGGGACCTTGCTCCAAATTAGGGACAGTCCCTCGAAATCAGGAACAGTTGGGAGATATGTTTTTCAGAAGGGTGGAAAGGGCTGCTGTCTGTGTGAACAAAGCCCAAGATATAAACAGCACACGATAATTGAAGATCAAGGACAGGACATTTATTCACCACCTAAAACAAAGATGTTTCGGGGCCGCTGAGAACCCAAGTAGCAGTGAGGTTTTAATAGGGACACCAAGTTTAAACAAGCCCTTACTCAAAAGCCATTTTTTTTATTGTGTCATCTGTCATTTTCATTCAATTTATTATATTTGAAAATCACCATTTCTACTTTCCTGCACATGCGGTGCTCTGTCATTCTCAAATTCATGGGTCTGACAATGTGTAGTTGCCTCTACTGCATCTCTGTAGCCTAACGCCCATCTTGGTTTATATTTGCTAATGGTAGCACATTGCCCCAAATACAAGTATTTCTCTCTGCAGTTTTTAGCGTTCCTGTTGCTGTTGAGTTGGATGGCTAGAATGACATGGCCATACCTCCATTCATACTTGAGCACAGTGTATGTTGGCAATTTTGAGATGGATGCTTTATAGGAGTGAAGTGCCATACAGGAGCTTCTTTGGGGTAGGGTCGCGCATTTTGGCCCATAGACTTTTATTATGGAAGCGCCTGAAAAACGTGCCTAACGTGGTTTCGCAATTTTTTTGTACGCCCATTATTTATTATATTTATTTTCAAAATCGCCTATATATCTAGTATTCCTAAAATATGCATAATACAAAACATTCCAAATACCCATTTTAAAGTCAATGGGGCCAAAAACTTTCCAGATAAATACTTACAATTTAAGGCGTGGGATTTAAGGGTCAATTCACTAATGCTGTGTACACACGCTCGGAATTTCCGACAACAAATGTTCGATGGGAGCTCGTTGTCGGAAATTCCGACCGTGTGTAGGCTGCATCGAACATTTGCTGTCGGAGTTTCCGACAGCAAAAATTTGAGGGCTGGTTCTCAAATTTTCCGACAACAATACTTGTTGTCGGAAATTCCGATCGTGTGTACACAATTCCGACGCACAAAATTCCACGGATGCTCGGAATCAAGCAGAAGAGCCGCACTGGCTATTGAACTACATTTTTCTCGGCTCGTCGAACGTCTTGTATGTCACCGCGTTGTTGCCGTTCGGAATTTCCAACAACATTTGTGCGACCGTGTGTATGCAAAACGGGTTTGAGCCAACATCCGTCGAAAAAAAATCCAGGATTTTGTTGTCGGAATGTCCGAGCGTGTGTACGCGGCTTAATAGTTAAATAACGGCTAATAAAAGGCAGTAAAATACCGCATGTGGTAACAATTGGGCAAGTGTTTAATTCACTAAGAATTTTGAGTTAAATACCGAATGCGGTATTTGTTAGATTTAGCGGCAATTACCGCATTAGCTATTGCCGGACGCCGCATCCTTAACAACCGATGACCCAGCTGACAGCTAAATGTAAAAAATAGGCGACAATTAAATAAAAAAAAAAATGGTGTGGGGACCAGGCCACATGCCTTCAACATGGGGGGGGGGGAGGTAGGTGCTTTGCTCTGCCCCCCCCCCCACCCCAAAGCACCTTGTCTCCATGTTGATGAGGACAAGGGGCTCATCCCCACAACCATGGCAGGTGGTTGTGAGGGTCTGCGGGCAGGGAGCTAATCGGAATCTGGAAGCACCCAGATCCTGCCCCACCTCTCCACCCATGTGAACGAGTATCGGTGTTTAAACTCTTTATTAAATTTTAGAAAAAAAAGGAAAAGACAAAACAAGACAAGACAGTCAAAATCACATATACGTGTAGTATTCCTGAAATATACATAATACAAAACATTCCAAATACCCCACAATATTTGTATAATTTCCAGACCAGATTAAAACATGGGTACTTTTTCTGTTCTTCCTCCACATATTCAAAGGTCCACCCAGCTCCAAATCCATACCAAACCCTTATCCGAGCATGCAGCCTGGCAGGTCAGGAAAGGGAAGGAGGGGACAGGCGAGCGCCCCCCCCCCCCCCCTCCTGAACAGTACCAGGCCACATGCCTTCAACATGGGGGGTAGGTGCTTTGCTCTGCCCCCCCACCCCAAAGCACCTTGTTCCCATGTTGATGGGGACAAGGGCCTCATTCCCACAATCCTGGTTGGTGGTTGTGGGGGTCTGCGGGCAGGGGGCTAATCGGAGCGTCACCAGGTGGTTCCCACCCCTTGTGATGTCACGGATAGGTGCATGCTGGGTTGGTGACGTCACAGAGGGTGGAACAATCAGATGATGTAGCCAGGATGCCCCGCCCCGTACCTATATAAGAAATGTCAGACGGCGGAGCCTGCAGTAGGCAGCCAGCCTTCATCGATGATGGGAACGTCTTTGTTTCATTTTTCGGGTCCAGCGGGTGGCGTGATTGACGGTGGATTTACATCGGGGGACACTATTTTTTTAATAAAGGAATTGTCAAAAACTGTGTGTGTGTTTTTATTACTTTGTGACACTTTTTTGGTGAATGGGTAGAGGTACTATGTACCCGATACGCATTCACATCGGGGTGGGGGGTGGGACCTGGGGGGCCCCTTCTTAAAGGGGGCTTCCAGATTTCGATAAGCCCCCTGCCCGCAGACCCCCACAATCACCGGCCACTATTGTGGGGATGAGGCCCTTGACCCCATCAACATGGGGACAGGTCGCTTAGCGGTGGGCATGTGGCCTAGTATGGTTCAGGAGGAGGGGGGCTCTCACACGTCCCCCCCCCTTTCCTGACCTACCAGGAAGCATGCTCGGATAAGGGTTTAGTATGGATTTTTGGGGAGGGGGCCCGTGGTGTTTTCTTTTTAATTTTTTTACATTCAGCTGTCAGCGGGGAACCGCTTCCCGGCCTGCTCCTTAGCAAGCAGCTTTTTGTCAAAATATTGCATGTAATACTGCCAACTAAACACTGGTGGTAATTATCGCATGCCTTTTTACTCTTTGGTACGTTTGTGAATTGGACTTTTTTTCTGGTAAATACAGCTTAATCTTTTTATATATATTTTTTTTGTGAATTGGACTTAATTTACTGCATGCAATCATTTATGCAAATGAGTAATATGATAACCTTATCGCATGCAGTAAAGCTTTGTGAATTGACCTGTTAGTCTCTTAAGGAATTTTCGAGCTTTGAGTTACAAAACACATTGTTGTGAATGAGGGCTTATAGTGTAGCTGGACAGAAGTAGCAAGCAGGAACAAGTCCTCTAGCTCAGCTAGGTCCAGTCCTGCACACAAGGCACAGGAGGCATGCTGTGTTTTGTGACTGGCCAAGTAGAGAAGGGGAGCGTTGCAGAGACACTAGCAGGGATTTATATAAGATCTGGAGCACCGATGTCCATAGTATGGTGGAAGTATAGAAGGAGCAATACCATTCGGGCCCCCTAAAATAATTATTTTAAAGCACTTTGATAAAAGGTTTCATTACAGTAGAGCTAAACACATAATACCATATTTATATTAGGGAAATAATTGTGCCTGGTGCTTTACTTTAACGTCATGTGATGTCAGATGGGGGCGGTTATGTTAGCGGGTGGCCCGCCCTTGCCTATATAAGAGCTGTCAAACTGAAAAGACAGCTGTCACCGGTGGCCTACCATCGAGGCGGAGCTTTTTAGTTCTTTCCATCTTTTGGGTCCGTCGGGCGGCGTCATTGATGGTGAATGTACATCGCGGGACACTTTTTTTTTCTTTTTTAATAAAAGAATTGTCAAAAATTGTATTTTGTGGTTTTTACATCTTGACACTTTTTTTGGTGAATGGGTAGGGGTACAATGTACCCAATACCCATTCACATAGGGAGGGCAGGATCTGGGGGCCTACTTGTTAAAGGGGGCTTCCAGATTCTGATAAGCTCCCCACCCGCAGATCCCGACAACCACCGGCCAGGGTTGTCGGGAAGAGGACCTTGTCCCCAGAGCCCCCTCTGCCCCAAAGCACCCACCCCCCATACATTTTGATATTTTTATATACCTATGTTGTTTTTTTTGGTTTTTTTTGGCGCCTTAAAAGTCCCATCCTTTCTTTTTGCTAAATTCTTGTTAATTTAGGGATGTGGTGCCATTGGCTTTCTAACATCCAGCAATTAACCAACTGACGTGTGCATGGCCCCTACTTCCCTAATGATCGGATTCATTCAACCCAGGGTGGAAAATTATCAATCATTTTGCATGGATCGGCAGCACTGAGATGCTTTCTTCGTAAATTAGATTTTATCTTGATTTATTGCATTCTAAAGCCTAGTACACACTGTGAGAAAACTGGAGGAACAATTTCCACAAAGGTGTATACCATAATGTAACCAAAAAGTATATTAACCACTTACGGACTGCCCACCCGCGATGTACTGCGGATGGGTGGCCCATGCAGGCAAAGCGATGTACTGGTACTTTGCTACCTGCTTTCAGGTTTAGGGCGCACGTTTGCACCCTTCCCCGCCGACACCCATGGTGGTTGTACACACCCAGAATCTGTCAGCAAAGTCCCGTCCATGAGTCACTACTGATCCGCTGTGTCCAATCACAACCCAGAGCCCTGTGTTGACAATCAACGCAGGGCTCTGTACAGAGGGAGTGATCTCTCTGTTTCTTATTCCTGCAAAGGATCTCTCTCCTGCAGGGATAAGAAACAGAGAGATGTGTTAAGCCCCATACACATGATCAGAAAATCATACAAAAAATACCGCTTTCAAAGCGATCATATGCCTGTGCGTGGCATATCGGTGGGTTGCGTTGTCTACTATAGATTCTTATGGGCAGAGGGGATGGCTCATTTATAGAAAACCATAAATGGTCCGGCTTCTTTTCAGGGTGAATAGGGACCATTGTCACCAGATTAGGTGACCCTATTGGATGATTTCCCCTCTAATATTATATTTCCTTATTCTCCCAAATGAAAAATACCCTTTCCAGGGGGTCAAACCCTTCCATGCAACTAATTGAAGGATTGGTGTGAAGTTGCAGTGTGCTGGTGTGGAACATCCTCCAGTGACAGCTCCCCCTAATTGGCCTGGCTACGCTCCATGGTGAATGAGGTCCCTTGTCCCCAGATTAGGTGACCCTATTGGATGATTTCCCATATTATATGATATGATATTATATTATTCTCCCCAATGAAAAATACCCTTTCCAGGGGCTCTAACCCTTCCATGTAGGATTGGTGTGGAGTTGCAGCTTGCTGCTGTGGAGAATCCCCCAGTCCCCCTAATTGGCTGGTCTATGCTCCATGGTGAATGGGGGCCGTTGTCGCAAGATCAGGTGACCATTGGACGATTTCCCCAATTATATTATAGTATATTTTATGATTCTCCCAAATGAAAAATAACTCTTCCAGAGGCTCTAACCCTTCCGTGTAACTAATAGAAGGATTGGGGTGGAGTTGCATTGTGCTGGTGTGGGGCATCCTCCAGTGACAGCTCCCCCTAAATTGTACTGGCTACGCTTCATGGTGAATGGGGGGTCATTGTCACCAGATCAGGTGACCCTATTGGATGATTTCCCCTCTATTATTATATTTTATTATTCTCGCAAATGAAAAATAATCCTTCCAGAGGCTCTAACCCTTCCATGTAAATAACAGGATTGGTGTGGAGCATTCTCCAATGACAGCTCCCCCCTAATTGACCTGGCTACGCTCCATGGTGAATAGGGTCCAATGTCACCAGATCAGGTGACCCTATTGCATGATTTCCCATATGATATATTATATTATTCCCCCTAATGAAAAATACAATTTCCAGGGGCTCTAACCCTTCCATGTAACTAATAGAAGGATTGGTGTGGAGTTGCAGTGTGCTGGTGTGGAACATCCTCCAGTCCCCCCTAATGGGCCGGGCTACGCTCCATGGTGAATAGGGGCCATTGTCACAGATCAGGTGACCCTATTGGATGATTTCCCTCTATTATTATATTATATTATTCTCCCCAATGAAAAATAATTGTTCCAGAGACTCTAACCCTTCCATGTAATTAATAGAAGGATTGGGGTGGAGTTGCAGTGTGCTGGTGTGGAGCATCCTCCAGTGACAGCTCCCCCCTTACTTGGGGAATGGGGGGGGGGGGGGTGTTGTCACCAGATCAGGTGACCCTATTGGATGATCCCCCCTCTAATATTATATTTTCTTATATTATAATTTTCTCCCAAATGAAAAATAACTCTTCCATGCAACTAATAGAAGGATTGGGGCGGAGTTGCCTTGAATTTAATAATAGGATTGGTGTGGAGCATGATCCTCCAGTGACATCTCCCCCTTAATTGGCCTGGCTACGCTCCATGGTGAATGGGGGGCCGTTGTCACCAGATCAGATGACCTTATTGGATGATTTCCGCTCTGTTATTATATTATTCTCCCCAATGAGAAATAGCCTTTCCAGGGGCTCTAACCCTTCCATGTAAGTAATAGAAGGATTGGTGGGGAGCATCCTCCAGTGACAGTTCTTCCCTCCGCCATCCTCCAGTGACAGCTCCCCCCTCCCCGCTCCCTCCGCCATCCTCCGGTCTCCTCCCCCGGCCTCTCCTCTCTCCCTCCCTCTGCTGGCCTCTCCCGGTCCCCTCCTCCCGCCTGTCCCCGGGCAGGACTCGGAAGATGGCGGCGGATGATCGTGGCCGCTCGGACTCGGCTAAGGAGAAGAGAAGGGATCAGTTGACCCGGTGGAAGGACTGGGAGAAGGAGCAATGTCTGAAGTTCGGCAGCTCCCGCCGGCCGCCCCGGGTCCGCTTCGCCCAGGGAGCCGTCTTTATGGCCGCCTGTTCGGCTGGAGACCAGGAGGAGGTTCGGGAGCTGCTGGCGGCCGGAGCCCCGATCAATGGCACCAACGTGGACGGGCTGACCGCTCTGCACCAGGTAGGGGGGACCTTCATCCCGGGGAACACCTGCCACCGGGATTAGAATTTGGGGGAGCAGATTTTTCGGGGGTCTCATCCGTACGATCCTGACCTGTATGGGAAATTGTAGGCGGTGCACGTCGAGGTTACGTTTGGAGGACTACAAGAATGAGAATGTCTTGTAACCCTCCGCCGTGCCATCGAGGAACCAACAGTCACAGCAGAACAAGACTTTGATCCCTCGATGGCCACAGATTGCTGGGCTCTGTTATGGCGTTCACACGTATTGATCCAATCCATCCAGACGTTTAAATCCAGACCCCCCCCCCCCCCCCATTCCATGGATTTGAGAAGTCCCTTCTACCTCCAGGGAATTTACTATCTCCAAGGGCCGTTGAACTCATTAGAAGTCCCGCCTAAAGCTGGCCATACGCTCCTCGAAATTTGGCCACTTTAGACAAACTTTGAGTTGTGGGTGGCCTTCCCGAAACAAACAAACTTTGAGGAATCGAAGGAGCCAAGCGAGGAAAAAGTCAGCCTAACGTTGACTAGCCAATAGGATATGGTTGCTGTTGGGGTATTCTGACAACCGCAATTGCCGACTGTCGGAGTCCAGGCAGTGGTGGGAGATTCCTCCATCCATACTGTTAAGCATGGATGGAGAAGTCTGGACTTTGCTGAACAAGAAGAACCTTCTACTTGTATGGTCAGCCTTAGTTGATAGATCTTCTTGTCCCTGGGGTGGAGATCCAACCTTCCCGGGATGGAGATCCAATGGAGCAGTCAGTGGGCTTCCAAACAGTGATCTGATTGGAAAGACTTTCCACCGTGCCAAAAAAATTCCAAAGGATGAGCCCCTTGGTTTCTCTATTTTCCCCATATGATCTGACATTGGAAAATCTGCTAGTATATGGCCAGTCTGGGATTGTCCTTTTTTTTTTTTTTTTTTTTTCTTTAATTAGGAACCTTCACCTCCCGTATTTTTAAACAGTCTTTGGTAAAACGACCCGCAGATGACGAGATCCTCTGTCCTATCACAATGTTCCTAGTACTAGGCCCCCATAACTTGCCCTTATCTCCATATCTGGTAGCATTCAGCCGCCACCGGCACATCACACACTCGCACCTCCAGTCATTTCTAGGAGAACGTTTCATCCTTTCATAGTCAGCTGCTAGTGGAGACCACACATTCTTCTCAGCTAGCAGACTTCAGATCTTTACCGTCTCTTTGCATTCCTCGTCCCTCTGGCATCTTTTAGTGTTTAGATGAAATGTTCCTCATCCGCCGGCTACTTTTACCCCCCCCCCATCCCTCATCCATATACTGTTTGTATTGCTTGCTATGTGTGTCTCTCGATATTCCATCCTTGGTCATTTTTCTCTCCTTTGCCCCCCCACCAGGCTTGTATTGATGAGAATATCGAAATGGTTCAGTTTCTGGTTGAAAATGGAGCCAGCGTCAACCAGCAGGATAACGAGGGGTGGACCCCACTCCATGCAGCCGCATCCTGTGGCTTCGTGCCCATTGCACAGTGAGTCTGGGGTAACAGCACCCCCCAATTCTCTATTGTATACACATATCCAGGTTTTTTTCTTGCCGTGGCCTCCTTGACTCTTCCATATACGTCCATTGTGGGCTGAGTGTGTGCATTCCTAGTTCTCCTGAGTGGAACGCAGTCAGGCTTGTTCAGCGAGCGATGACAAGCCCTAAAAGGCATTTAGCCAGCAGTCAGGTTGGTTCGGGGACAGACAATTACCATTTAAGTGATTTATTGCTTTCTGCCTTTAGCCCCTGTTCACACGGGTGCAACTTGCAATGCGATTTGACAGCTCCAAGTCACACCTTACTGTCGGCAGCGGAATTGTTCAAATCGGTGCAACTCTGACTTTGCGTTGCCGCACCGATTTGGGCGAAAAAAAGGTTCCTGTGGTATCTTTTTTTCGATTTCAGGTGCGACTTGCATAGGCGTCTGTGCGACTTCATGCAGAGATGTCAGCCAAGTCCAGGGGCGGACTGACCATTGAGCGACTCGGGCACTGCCCGAGGGCCCTGGGCCACTAGGGGGCCCCATAAGGGTTGCCAGCCTCAGCAAAATCAGGGACAGTATGTATAAATCTGTGTTTTTTTTTTTACATCTGTCTGTGTATACTGTGTGTACATGTATGTGTATACTGTGTGATTGTATACTGTGTGTGTGTATACTGTGTGGCCCCATAATCTCTGATTGCCTGGGGGCCCCATAATCTCCTATTGCCCGGCGGCCCCATGAGTTATCAGTCCGCCCCTGGCCAAGTCACATTGACCTGTGGCTTTGAAATTGTGCGACTTTAAGTCAAGTCGCATGATTTCAAAGTCGGATTCAGTGTGATCAAGGGCTAAAAGTTTAAGGGCCAGTTCACCCATAGAAACGCAGTCTATATGCGTTCCAGATACTTTTCTGCATGCATGTTTTTGATGCGTTCCAGTGCGTTTTTGATGCGTTCCAGTGCATTTTTTTTTCCTTCCTCTTTTTATTCTTAACCTTAAATAAGGACATGTGTGTTTCATTGCGTTTTTATGCGTTTTTGATGCATTTTATAGCGTTCCAGTGCAGGAAAAATGCAGCATGTTCTGCTTTTATTTTCTGGAACTGCAAGCACTGGTGTGAACTATGCCATTGAAAACCATATAACCTACTTTCCATGCGTTTTTGATCCAGAAAAAAAAAAAACGCACTGGACTGCATGTAGTGTGAACCGGCCCTAAGTACTAGGTAAAGAAATGTGGAGTGAGAGCAGTATGGAGGCATCCATTGCTAACATATTCTGAAAATGCTAGTTACCTGGCTGTCACGTGGCTCTAAAGATCACCACATATGTTACAATCTGATTGTACAATCTTCTTTAGAGCTATGTAGTGCAAGGGTCTGCATGATTGGATACAGATTGATTGGCTAGATTAGGTAGGTCCTTGGTAAATCTAAAATTGATTGTACAGCTAGATTGCAATTTGTACGATGATCCTAAGAACCCATACACACTATTAGATTTTCTGCAGATCTTTGTCTTCAGATTTACCAAAACCATATAATATGAGGTCAGACCTTAAGAGTTTCAATTTGTAAGCGATCAGGCAGGCCCTTGCACTACATGGTTTTGGTAAAATCTGAAGACAAAAATCTGCAGACAATCTAATAGTGTGTATGGGGTCTATGGCTCACCACCCACATTACAATCTGACTATACAATCTCCGTACTATTGCCTTTAGGTCTGCCAGTTCTCTGTAATTTGAGGACCTATCTAAACTAATCAATTTAGTTTGTATCCAAACAAGTAAGCCCACATACTACATGCTTGTTGGTAGAGCTACAAAAGTTTGTACAATTTGATTGTAAGGTGTGTGTGATCACAAGAAATTTGCACGATTGCCCCATCAACACAGACAGTGCTGACAGGGGAATCCCTCGCTGAGCAATTGTCTTCTCCTTGGGGGGTGGGGGAAGCTGTCCCTTCCGGGAGAAGACAGTTAGTTATTATTGCTAGCGGCTATAGCAGCCACTACTGATAAGTGCAAGCCAATCCGGATTCGGCAGGTTGGTTGTACCCAAGTTTGATCAATCAAGTTGGTACATTCAGCCTACTCACTAATGGCCGAGATTGGAACCATGTATGGCCAATTGGCCTTACCTTACATGTTGCAATCTGATCATACAATCTTTGAACAGTAAACTTTAAATCCACCAAAACTATGTCACATGGAGATCTACATATCTTCAATTAATTTGTCCAACCAGGCAGGCCTTTGCACTACCTAATTGTAGGTAGATCTAAAGAAGATTGTACAGTGTGTGGTCAGCCTAATGGTGGCCTTACACTATACAATCTCCTTTTTAGATTTACAAAAATTCTATAATAGGAGTACACATCACACTTCTTAGTAGCTCTTACAGAAATTGTACAATTAGATTGTTATGTGTGTGGTTAGCTTATTACTTTGAGGCTCACCATACATGATACAGTCTGATTGTATAATCTCCTTTAGATCTATCAACAAGTGTGTGGAGCAAGGGCCTGCTTGTTTGGATATAATAGGTAGGTCCCGATGTCTTGTTCTGCATAAGTGATACGTTTGGGGATCCCAGTCAGGGCCCCAATGAGTGAGCCCTACAGGAATCTGTCAATATATTGGGCCAATCATCTGCAGCCGGGGGCGTGGGCCTGCATACCTCTGGCCCTGAGATGTTGAATGCTTCGGGTTGCTTATGATTGGCCCATTACAGTGACAGCTTCCTGGTGGGTTCACATTAGGATCCAAACACTTCCGATCTCATCTCTGTTCTGAATACGGGAATGTATAATGCCAGAAGATGAGCGTGACTACCAGGCAGATAGCATTTTCAGAGAACTCAGCAGTTCTAATAGCACAGGGTTCCTTTATTGTCCTCATGCAGAAACACCATTTTGAAGCTCATGTAAACCAATCAGAAATCGGCATTCATTTGCTTCACTCCACTTAAAGGTGACCTGTCAGTAATAAAAAGTTTTCACACTGGATTATTAATGGCAGGCACCACAGGGTGGTTTATCAACATGCAATCCTAATCAAGTGCTGTGGCCGCTGCGTCCAACAATGTAAACTGCGCACGTCAGTGACCCATAGAGAGATACCAGCATTGAATTGTGGGCTGCGGGGGGGGGATAGGCCAGGGTTTGGATGGGCTCCGAGTCCGTTTCTGCTTTTAGCACGTGTTGGTGGACATTTTATAGCTTCGTCGGTTGGTAGCTTTTTTGTTTTGGCTGCTTAACTTCAACTTTTAGGCCCCGTTCGCACTAGTGCGATCCCAGACATTGCATGTGATTCGCGCCGCAGTGCTGTGCAGATCACACGCAATGTCTGTGCGATGCGATTTCAGCCATACAAACTATGTCTGAAATCGCATTCGCACCAAAATGGTGCAGGATCCTTTTTTTGGTCCGCACTCAAATCGGATCGCATGGTTGTTCACACCCATGCGATCCGATTCTTGCACCATTTCACAGTTCGCACTGCGATCTTCGAACCCATCTGGGGGTGTCATTAATTTTACATTGACACCTGCAGCGGTTCGCAGATCTCAGTGTGAACCACTGTGCGATTCAGGTGCGATGCGGGAACCTGCATTAGGATTCACAGGGTTATCACATTGCTCTAGTGTGAACCGGCCTTAAAAGCCAGTTTTTCCATTCTGCTGCTTTTTGGGTCAAATTATTAAAAAATTGTTCTAATCCCTACAACGTAAAGCTTCTAATATTGTAAATGCCTAAAGGCCATTTCCCACCACAAGGCCTGTGCAGTTGAATGCATGCAATTTCAGGCATTGGGGTACGCTGCATTGGACAGCCTGTTTATTTGAATGGGTTGTAAATGCACCTCCTTCCTATATTGAGGCGTGCTCTCTGCTCATTCAAAATAAATGGGATGCCTAACATAATGGTCCATGAAAATGCAAGGCCCCTTTTACACTTGTACGATCTGAAAGTCGCGTCTTGAAGTAATGCCTGTGTAATCCTGAGGTCTATGGACCTCAAGTTGCATAAAAGTCGGACCAAATTAGTGCAGGGACTACTTCGAAGCTGCACAGATATGAACGGTACTCCTTGGAAATCATGGGGTACGACTTGTCATGCGATTTTGTAGTCTCAAGCAGCAGGACAAGTTGCACAAGTGTGAAAGGGGCCTAAAGCCAAATCTTTTATCTTTTTTCTATTTGGGTAGAGTAAGGTAGGAGGAGGCCTTGTTTTTAGGCTTCCAGTTGCACACGGTTAAGCCGCTTTTTTGTCACTCACTAACTGCTCTATTCTGTGGAGAATATGATTAGGTCTTGTTTACTTTTGCAGTTGGGGAGTGGTAAAAACGTGCAGCTAAGACACTTTTTTTTTTTTTTACCACAACCTAACCGCTCCCACTTAGACCCCTTTCACACTGGAGCGTTTTGCAGGCGCTATAGCGTTAAAAATAGCCCCTGCAAACCGCCCTAAAACAGCTGCTTTCCCACTGGATCGGTGCGCTGGCAGGGCGTCAGAAAAAGTCCTGCCAGCAGCTTCTTTGGAGCGGTAAACCCACCGCTACTCCACCGCTGCTCCCCATTGAAATCAATGGGGCAGCGCTGCGATACCGCTGCGGGTGGATTTAACCCCTTTTCAGCCGCTAGTGGGGGTTAAAACCGCTCCACTAGCGGCCGAATAGCGCCGCTAAAACTACGGTAAAGTGGCGGTAAAAATAGGGCAGCTTTGTCGTTGGCACCGGGGGCGGCACAGTGTGAAAGGGATCTTAAGCTGCAAAGGCAGCTGACAGGGGTGTACATACTGTATGACCCCTTTCACACTGAGGCATTTTTCAGGCGCTTTCACGTTAAAAAAAAGTGCCTGAAAATCTCACAAAAAACTATTTTAATTAAAATCATTGAATGGTTTCACACTGGGGCAGTGCGCTGGCAGGGCCCCTCTCCATTGAAATGAATGGAAAGCTCTTCAAAAGCGCCTGGAAAGCTCTTCAAAAGCGGTCAGTGTTTTCCTGGCAGTTTAGAAGCGCCTCAGTGTGAAAGGGGCCTAATGCCGCGTACACACGAGCGGACTTTACGGCGGACTTTGCCCGGCGGACTGGATTTCGTCAGACAATTCGATGTGTGTGGGCTCCAGCGGACTTTGTTTTCTCAAAAGTTGGACGGACTTAGATTTGAAACTTGTTTAAAATTTATCCGTTGAAATCGAGTCCGGTCGAAAAGTCCGCCGTCTGTATGCTAGTTCGACGGACTAAAAAGCCACGCTAGGGCAGCTATTGGCTACTGGCTATGAACTTCCTTGTTTTAGTCCGGTCGTACGTCATCACATACGAATTCGACAGACTTTGGTGGATTGTGTGTAGGCAAGTCCGTTCATTCAGAAAGTCCGTCGTAAAGTACGTCGAAAAATCCGCCGGGCAAAGTCCGCCGTAAAGTCCGCTCGTGTGTACGCGGCATTAGGCTTTCACACTGAAGAAACAGTAGAGGCAGTTTTAGGTTGGTTTGCAGGCGCTATTTTTAGTGCAATAACGCCTGCAAACCGCCCCAGTGTGAAAGGGGAAAATGTATTCCCATTATCATACTCGGCGGACAGTACTGCTTGCCAAATGCAACTCATTCAAATGAATAGGACCGTTCTACAGTCCTGGACAATGCATGCGGTTGCAGTTTGGTGGTGGTGTTTTTTTAGGGGTTAAACCAGTCAGTGAGGAGGCAGCATTAATGCCTCCTCACCATCTGTCAAACGCAGTGAATCACTCTTCATAAGGCTCCGCATATGTAAACTAGCCCTTAAAACGTATTTGTTTGTTTTTACTATCTGTGTCACAGTGGGGCGATTTCCTCTTACTTCCTGTCTTGTAGACTCAACAGGAAGTGAGGGGATATCTTTCCAGTGTGAGGGAAATCCACTCTTAGATAGTTGTCATGGGAACAAGAAAAATTTACCTCATATTTTTAGATTTACCTTCGCTTTGTTTCCTGGTTACTTTTGGTGATCAGGAAAATGGGTGACAGTGACGCACACAACAATAAAACTGTACAGTGTTTCTTACCCCTTACTATTCTAACAAAATCTAAAATAAAGTTTTGCCTTTAGCTACACTTTACAGGTTTTTCTCCATTTTGCACAATGCACTGCAATGTGTTGTCATGCGGCGGGGTGCAAATAAAAATGATTGACGACGCGCACTGTGGCGTGTAATGTTTCTGGCGAATAAAGTATTAAAAGGGAATGTCAGTTATGACGTAGTTGATTGCTGGTATGTGGTTGTAACAGGTTATACCGGGGTGCACGGATGACATCTTCACAGGCCTATGACAGCCTGGTATTTGAAGTCATTTACTGTCAACAACACCCTTTACAGGCCTGGTGATCTGCTAATTACAGGGATTTTAGACCTTTTTGTGTCATTAGACTGGAGCTGAACATTTCTCATCCTGTCACTGGTGGTCTAATAGCCTTCTGTATTACTTTACTCATATAATTGTATACACTGTTTTTCCTTGTGGAGTTTGTATATAGTAAACCTGTTTTGGGGGGTCAAATAAAACATAGCAACTATGTAGCTACATAGCAAGTACCGTCTGATACCTTATAGTTAAAATCTCATATACGTTTTAACATGTTTAATGCCTCCTACTAGCCATTTAAGGGGCTTGTAACGCTGGAGGCGTTTCCTGGGATACTCAGTCACGTGATAATAGTGATTTATGTGATCAAGAGCCTGTCCTACCGGCTTCCCTTTGTAATCAGTGATTGAAATCTGTAGTTGACCTGACCTGGTGGCGCCAGGTTAGAGCAGTCAAAGTGCTATGGTTGCTAAAGAAGTGCAGTCACAGTGCTGGGGGTTTTCCGAGTGAGCGCGGATGCAGTGGTAGGCGGGTGCCGAGTGAGTGCGGCCGCAATGCTGGGGGTGCTCCAGCTGTACACGTATAGTTTTTTTTTTTTTTACAGCACGGCCTTAAAGCCCACCACAATACCGCCACATATTTGCATGTGGCTGATGTCATTGCTGAGTAAGCGCGTGAGCATGGCCGCAGTGCTGGGGGGCGGCGAGTGAGTTTTGTCACTTGAGGGCAGTCGCAATGCTAGGGGTGTCGAAGGAGTGCAGTCAAAGCACAAAATGGCAGCTCCAGCTGTACACATACAGTATATTTGGCAGCACGGCCTTAAAGCCCACCGCAATGCTGCCGCATATATGCATTTGGCCCATGTAGGTTTTTTTTTTTTTTTACTCTATCTCTTTACTTCCCGTCCCTTAGACACTACAGGAAGTAAGAGGAAATCTATCCAAAGTGAGAGAAATCTTATTTTTTTCTGATGTTAACTCAAAATTTGGGATTTTCTTTTATTTTAAACCCTGGTGACAGTGATCCTACATGGAGGAGAAGTGCTCCATGTTCAAGCACATGGGATGGTAGAAGCTTGCCTTCCTATATGCAAATGTTGACTTTGAAAAAAAAAAGTCACACAGCATCTTTGGAACTGTAGTGACTGGTAGGAACGTAAAGCCAGAAAGTGCCTGCTGTGCAGCTGCAGTGTTTATTTGCTTTCTTTGACTCCAGTCCAGGTTTACTTTACTTTAAACTCTTCATATTACCTCACCCATGAGCCTTAAAGTGGGCTTTAATGCAGGGAGGCAGAGTGGCTTCCTGAACAAGTGACTACTGTGGCTCTCACAGCGGTCACATGATCGGAAGTCTGTCCTTCTGGCTCCCAATCAGAAACCATGACTGAGATGTGTCAGAGCTAGCTTGGCTTGTGTGCTCAGTGAAGTGCTCAGTGAATGCACCTCAGGCCTCTGTGGACGCATATCTGGTGGCTGGGCGTAAAGCCCGTTTATTCTGTCCTAGCATACATGTGTTACTTTGTCAGGAAGAGGTTAAACCAGAGATATAAATATGTAGCATAACAAAGTAAAAATGTACTGTTGTAGGATTGATGTATAATACTAGGCCACGGAGGAGTGGGGGTGTGGCACTTAGCAGCCAATTAGAATTTTGCTGTCATTTCTAGCTAGCACTAGGAGCCATATCAAATAGAATCTGACTGGTTTCTTTAGAAAACACAGGAAATCTCATTTTCTGGAATTAAAGTGAGGATGCAGGACCCCTGACCCTCTGTCTGGACATTGCTGATTGGCCCTGTGTTGATTACATGCACCCTCCAAAGAAAAAAAAAAAACACTCTCTAGCAATACACACCAAACTGAGCATGCACAGAGTGCCCCCAAGGCTCTGTTCAGTAGATGGTTTGGGGACTGTACAAAAAGGGGAGGATTAGAGAAGACAGGCTCAAACAGCCTTTTTACACCATGCCGGAGGATAACCCCTTCCTCAGGGAGTATAACAAGCATGCTTTATTGCATATACAGACTGATTTTACTGTTTTGGGTTTAGTAACACTTTAAGTCATTCGATTATATTACTGGTTAAATGAAAGCAGACATCTCATTGGCTGCTGTGGACAATGCCTCCACTTTCCTCTTCTTCCAGCATTTGTATTTAGGCCTGATAACCTGAAGCAGGATAAAATAACTTTCCTCCACAGCTTTGGATAATTTTAATATGATTTTTAATTGTGTGGCGGAAGAATGTATTTGAGTGACAAGTGCCGGTGTTGCTCATAGAAACCAGTCAGACACCAGCATGTGTGGGAATGATAGCAAGGATCTGATTGGTTGTTGTAGGCAAGGAATGCAATTTCTGTAGCCAGGGTTCTGTGTAAAGCAAAGGTTCCTCCAGAGGTTCATTGAGCTGTGGCTGGCTGACCCCCCATCCAATGGGGCCTGGATAGTTCTAGGACCAACACTACTTGGTAGAGTCAGCAGCATGACACCAATGGGGGTATTAATCTTACCGACCACTAATATAAGAAGCTTTTCGCTATTGAGCCCCAATGACCTGGTTTTAGTAAGGGTTCCCCGAAACTGAGCATTATCTTGGGGGGTTCTCTGGTGTAAAAGGGTTGGGAGAGGCTGATGTAGACATATACCCATACAGGTTATGGTAAGGAGACTAAAACAATGTAAACCTCCTTCTAACTGAATCCACGTGTAGCACAGTAAGGCCTAGTTTACACTTGAGGAAAGGGGGGTGGGGGGTGGGTAGTAATAACAGGCAGTTGAGTTGCATTTTTATTGCCATCCTCACAAAGCAGCTGTACGGGGTATACCCATGTGCTGGTCGCAAAAATAATTGCGGCACTACCTGCCGAATGTGACCTATTTGTGCAATGCATGCAGTTGCGATATGGTGGTGCAGGCTTTTAAGGGTTTAAAAACAGGCGGTAAAGAGGCAGCATAACGCCTCCTCGCTGCTTGTCAAACACCTTCTGAAAGCTTTTTATCACAGATCGACCTTCAGAGGGATAATGCATGCGTAAAAAAAGCCCCAAAACCAGAGAGGTATTCATCATTTTAGGACAGCTGGCAGAGCTATGCAAATTATTTCTTTACACCCAGACAGCCAAATTCACTTCCAGAACTACTGGGGTTTAGTGCAAATAAAGCCTAAAACTATATAACCATTTATTCCAAACTGCTAAAAGCTCTTTGAATCAGTGCATAGCTCAGTAAAGCCTCTTAGAACAGAGGTATTTGCATGCCTCATTCCGTCACATTTCCCAAAAAATAAGAGGATTAGTCCTCATTTATGCCCTAATAGTCCAATGCAGTTCATCTGATATAGGGAAACTAGAACAAAACAGAATCTGTTGCCTATCGGAGCTTCTACATTCCAACTAGAAAAAGGATTTGGTCGCTGTGGGCAATGGCTTCACTGCTTATGTCCTAGCTCCAGATTTTGTAAATCAGCCTGTGTACTGGTTAAAATGGAACTCTTTGTTTTATGGTTGGAGTTGGGCAAACTCTGTGACCTCCAAAATGCAGGTGTCGTAAGCCCCCTAGTGGATTATCCATAAGAGCACACGGTGAGTGACATCCAGGGGGGATCTGGGAAGTACAATTTACGATATGGGTATTGGTGGGGGAACATGTCCCTCTTGAGGGTCAAACCTAGACTTGTGCTACCCAAAACTAACCAAATTAGTCTACAGTTCAGCCCTAACATCCTTTAAAACTCCAGTGCCAGAATACATAAACTAACAACCATGTTCAGAGCAATTAACAGACACCAGAGAAATGCCAAAGTTCCTTACTTGATATGCTTTTGAGAACACTCAAGAACCACATATAATGATCCTAGCATGAAAACTTTCCTCGATACCATCTGTTGTAGTTAACATAAGCAGTTTACTTTCACTTACTAACAAGTTCGAAGATGTTTATCCCAACTGCAGATGTTGCCTGACTTCCAATGCTGTCATCAGTTCAGATATTTTACTGTCTTTCTGGAATTTGTTTGCGTCTTTACACATGGCTTTGTTGTCAGTGTGATTGTACTCTTTGGACAGGTACTTGATCTCAAAGGGCGCCAGTGTTTCCATTGCAAATAGCGAAGGTGAACTTCCCCTGGATGTGGCCCATGAGAGTGCCATGGAGAAGCTGCTGAAGAGCGAGGTTAAGAAACAAGGTAAGTGTCCACCTTTGCAGATGGAGGTATACAGACCCCTCTATTGTCAAAAGTAATGGAGCCAAAATGGGAACGTCAGTAAGATCAGGTTTTGCAATGTTTGTTAAAGATGTTTGACGTAAACTATGGATCCCTACTTTAGATTCCAGAGACTGTACAACCTTTCAATATGCATGCAGATAAGCTTCATGTCCGTAATCTTATCAATATATTAATGCTTTAAAAACTGCATATGTATTTTAATTGTATATGTGGCCAGCCATGTTTGCTTATTACATACACAGAACCTGCTTTGCAGTGCTTCACAATAGTTGTGCTTGAGGCTGGGTTCACATACATGCGAATTGGATGCATTTTTAATCGCATCCAATTCTCATAACATGTAAATGTGACCGGCTTTCAATAGAGCCGTTTCACACCTGTGCGGGGCGACCGCGGTGCGGTTTTGAAAAGGGTCCTGTGTGTTTTTGGACCTGAACTGGTGAACAGAAATGCAATGGACTCAGGGCTGCAATCCACAGCCGCATATATATGAACCCGGCCTTCCTGCTACTTTACATTGCAAGTACATGAGTCAGTTGACTTGCTAAAATAAATGCACTCCATGTGTGGCTGCTATATGGTCTCATAAGTTGCTAAGCGGGAAGCAGAGTAATTCCTGTGAGCCATGGAACACCCCCTCTAGTGGCCAATCCGAAAATCTTTTTAAAGTGGACTATTACACCCCCCCTTCAAAAGCTAAAAATGCTTGTACGGGGGGGGGGGGGGGGGGGGGTGTTTAATTGTCCACTTTAAAAAGATTTTAGGCCTTGCATGCCTTTCTCTAATAATCTACAAGTCCTGTTAAATAAACATTTTTTTACTTGAGAAAAAGAGGAATTACTGTGCTTAGATTGCCAACCTGTGGAATTTTGTGATACCAGAATTAAGAACAAAAACACAAAAGTGAATAAAGTGCAGTGCTATTAAAAAATATATAAGAAATCACAACAATAAATGTATAAATGTCTTAATGTCCACACCACAAATCGGTGATAATGTCCACATGTATTGCCCATGTAGTGATATCAAAAGTTTAGGCTTTCCCTATATCCAATTCTCATGACAGGAGATTGTAACCGGCTCTCTGTGGAGCCGGTTCACGTATCTCCATTGTGGCTGGGGAGCGGCTTGCACAGGAACGCTGTGCATCTTTAGTTCAGTTTCAAGGCCAAATTCAGGCAAAAATTCAGCCCTAATTCGTCCCTGAAACGGAGAACAGGGACGCATCGGACCCCTGCTGCGAGCCGCATCCGTCGGAGGTGTGAACCCAGCCTTAAGAACATCTTGTGTCCAAATATCAGCTCAAAATAATCGGATCCCATGCGTCCAGTTCATTCCAATGTGAAAGTGCAGAAATGGGAAGCACCCAGCATATCCAAGCTTTAAACAGTGTTCACACAAGATCCTTACCAGAGAAATTTAACCACTGTGTAAAGAATGGTCAAGCAGCGCATATAGGGTTTAACCCTAAAAACCCAAAAGGTTCGGTTTCACTGCGTCCTTGGAAGCATCCACCAATTTCACTCATGCATATAAGGGAGAAGAATAACTCTCATAGGGTAGTACAGTAAAAATGACTTTATTAAAATACCAAAAGTGCATGCTCACATTGTATAAAATGCAATCCAGCAATCTTGCAAATGCAAGCATCAGAACGGCATTGATAATATTTCACTTCCGGTAACTCGTGCGATGACGACACGCCTGCTAGCCCCGCCCTAGGTGTTTCGTCTTGGAAGACATCATCAGGCGTAAAGTCACATAAAATATTTTAGGGCTAACATTGCTCACTAGAATTACAGTATACTTTCCCTTTTCAACGCTTTCACTTCGGCTTGAAGGAGTGAGTCAGCCTGGATGTATAGATGATTATTTAAATAGAAATCCGTTTACCCACATCTAATTTAAAGGGCTCCCCCAGCAACAAGGAGAGCAGGGTAGGTGATTTACAGTCTGGAATATCTGTGTTGAAACAAACTGGGACCAACCCACGTTTAATAAAAGTGCACTGTGGATAAGGGATTGTGTCCTCATCATACAAGCGCTGATGAATATTTTGAGAGCTTTTATTTCCATTGCAATAATTTCACATACATGCTAACATTATATTGCCCATGGCAAGTGCATGTATGCACATACTGCAATGTGGTCAGCCAGTATTTAATCATAACTGACATTACGTTTGTTTAGGTGTGGATCTAGATGCTGCAAAGAAGGAGGAAGAGGAGCTGATGCTGAGAGATGCAAGGCGTTGGTTAAACAATGGAAAAATTGAGAATATCAGACACCCAACCACTGGAGCTACACCTCTACATGTAGCTGCTGCAAAGGGCTACACAGAGGTCATTAGGTGAGACATCACTGAAATGTACTGTATCAGGAGACAGGTGGCGGAGACAAGAATGGAGAAATTTATTTATTTTTTTTCCTGTAATTTGTCAGTGAAGATTAAAATTTACGGTAAATTCACATAATTTATGCCAGTTTTGAAGATGATGAGTAGGATTGCTGTATCCGAGTCAAGTTTTTTGCAGTTAGAACATTGTACAGATTTGGGTAAGGGCTGTGGTTGTAATGAACTGCATTGTGTGCACTGGGTATCTGGACCTTTTGGACCTGCATTGTGTGCACTGTATAGACTTTATTCCAATTTTTTAGCAAAATACAATATGCCATAAAAAAAAGAAAATCAAAGAGAAAAAATTACACCACATTAGGGGAAGACCCCAAACATAGTCCTAGGCAAACAAGACACAAGGAGAGAGTGAAATCTCAATGTATACAAATTAACAGATCTAGTGCATATATAAAAGGGTTAACATGGCCAGTGTTAGTCTCTCCTCGCTATGGAGGCCGCATTGTGCAGCTGAAGTCAGAGTCGAGAAAAACAGAAAAAAAAAGGGATATGATGGGAGAGGCAAGAGGAAACACAATTGTAGGTTTATCTGCCAAATCCAGAAAAGGCAGCGACTGCAGCAAAAAAAAATCGTACAAGTGGGGAAGCGTTCCGTTTTTATGTTGCAACTCCAAAAATCAGGGAGCATAGTCAGTTGAGGTGAGGGGTCTAAGCCTACTCTAGATAGGCAGGTCTACCACAACTGGAGGAAAAAGTATATTCTGTCCAGTAGAAGCAGGTTTTGGGAAACTATTGTTTTCTACCATGTGCAGAGGCGAGGATGTCCTCCATTCTGTAAATTTCTCCTAGTTTACGTGGCCAAACACCTAAAGGGGGAGCCATAGACTGCTTCCAGAAATGCGAAATGCGGGCCTTGGCAGCTCTAAGTAGCTGTATTGTGAGGGAGCATTTACAACACTTGGGTAACGTAGGGGTCAAATGGAACAGATATGCTGCAGGATCATCTCCCAACTGAACATCTATAAGTTTAAATATTAGACCCAGGTCCAGAAGGGTTCTAAAACACATGGAGGCAAGTATCCTCATGTCGAGAACAGCGCCAACATTGAGAGGATGTGCGTGGAAAGATGTTGTGAAGGGCCAACATTTTAAAGCACGTTTCTTGTATAGAGCTTGAAAGAGATGCAGTATGGACAAGTATTATGGATATTTTTGACCTGCATTGTGTGCAATAGGTAGTGTTTGACCACTGCAGATAGAAGCAGGATTTTATTGAAGACCAGATTTATTTCCTCCAGCAGGCTGAAAATGTTGCAGAACATTGCTTAATTACCAAAAAAACAGACTGGTTAATAGTATTCATCGGTCATATTTTATAATAGTTGTTTTTGCATTAAATATTTGCTACTGACTTTTGTATTTTTGTAAATCTTATACAGAAACCACGCTAATGTTAATATTGCGTCCAAAAATAATTTGTGCAGAGCGACAACTCCACCATGTGACATAACCATAGTAAATATAAATTTGACTTTTCTTTTTGCTTAGAGTTTTATTTTAGGGAATATTCTGTGCTGGGCAATTAAGTGACGTTTTATATTATCACTACATCTTTTCATCCAATTTCTCAGTATGACTCAACTTGTGTTTGGTCTTATTTTTTTTTAACACGTTTATGTATCTCAAATGTCTTGCTCAGCTCACTCTTCATATCTGTCTTAGGCTGCTCATCCAGTTGGAGTCTGATGTGGACTCCCGTGACTTTGACGGATGGACACCTCTTCACGGGGCTGCTCATTGGGGCCAAGAGGAAGCTTGCCGGCTCTTGTCTGAGGCTCTCTGTGACATGGAGGCTGTCAGCAAAGTGGTAAGGGGGTCAGCGGTCTCCTCACACTATACACCAACTGCTTTTTCTTCCTCAGCTCAGCCATGGCTGTTTCTGTACACCTATGCAGTATGCAACCAATGTGTGTCAGGTCTAGGTGCCCCTCCGGCTGCGTATGCCTTGTCTTCTTTGGTGCTTTTGCTTTGCATGCTTTTTCCATTTTCCACTTGCTATTGTGAACCATTGTTGCATTATTTCTCACGTCTTAAAAGTATATCTAAACCCAGTAACAATGTAGTATATTACAGCTTACCTGTCCTTAGATGTGGTGGCTGTATTAGTTTTTCCATTTTAGGCTTAGTATATTTTCTTCAAGTACAGGAAAATACATGTTTATCTTGTCTTTGTCACTTGCTGTGAATATAGAATAGAATAGAATATAGCGCGTTTCTTGTTCCATAAGACGCACCTAGGTTTTAGAGGAGGAAAACAAGAAAAAAAATATTCTGAACCAAATGGCTGTGGGTCCTGCTGGGAGCTGGCCGTGGACCTGTAAATCCTGCTGGGAGCTGGCCATGGCCTGTGGGACAGGCTATAGCCAGCTCCCAGCAGGACCTACAGGCCAGTAGGACACACAGGCCAGCAGGACCCACAGACCATGGCAGGCTCCGCTCCCAGCAGGACCCACAGTGTTGAGAGCTATTTTGAGGTTACTCTGTGGACACTGGGGCAGAGTAAATGGGGTGTATGGGGGGGAGATAGACTGGATGGCCCTGGGGGTGTCAGGGTCTCTCACCTCAGCAGGTCCTTGCACAGCCTGCTCCTTTCCTGGGGTCAAGCAAAGTTGCAGCCCGAGCCAGTCACATTGGTGCCAAGTCCCGACTCCCTGGTGCGCCCTGCCTCCAAGATCCTGGGAGCTGTAGTTCCCTGGCTGTGCTGCTCCTCCACCCTCCGGGAGTTTGAGCGCGCACGGAGTGGACTACAACTCCCAGAATGCAAGAGCGTCAGCGTGTGTCAGCTAGTTGGCGACGGGTCAATGTTCGCTCCATAAGGCGCACAGACATCGCCCCCTATTTTTTTTTGGGGGGGGGGGGGGGGGGGGGAGTGCATCTTATGGAGCAAAAAATATGGTAAATCTTAAACAATGTTAGCAGCTTTCTAAGCTGTAAACTACAAATCCCTTGTCACCCATGTAACAGAGATGTAAAGACAATGACATACCGTATTTATCGGCGTATAACACGCGCCGGCGTATAACACGCACCCCAAGTTTAGGAGGGAATTTTAAGGAAAAAAACTTTTAGGAGGGAAGTTTAAGGAAAAAAAACCTTACATTTAAATGCCCATCAATGCAGCCTCATCAGTGTTCATCTGCAGCCTTTCCCCAGTGTCCAGTGCAGCCTTGTCAGTGCAGCCTTGTCAGTGCAGCCTTGTCAGTGCAGCTTTGCCCTAGTGCAGCCTTGTCCCCAGTGCAGCCTTGTCCCCAGTGCAGCCTTGTCCCCAGTGCAGCCTTGTCCCCAGTGCAGCCTTGTCCCCAGTGCAGCCTTGTCCCCAGTGCAGCCTTGTCCCCAGTGCAGCCTTGTCCCCAGTGCAGCCTTGTCCCCAGTGCAGCCTTGTCCCCAGTGCAGCCTTGTCCCCAGTGCAGCCTTGTCCCCAGTGCAGCCTTGTCCCCAGTGCAGCCTTGTTCCCAGTGCAGCCTTGTCCCCAGTGGTCCGTGCAGCCTTGTCGCCGCCGACATACAAACGTTTAGTTTGTATTTTTAAACATGGCGCCGCGGAGTTCGGAGGGACTCGGGGGCGCTCGTTCAGCTGAACGAGCGCCGCCGAGGACACAGTGACTGGGCGGAGCCGAGATACACATAGCCGAGGGTTCTCGGCGCCGTCCACAGTCACGCCCAGTCCCTATGATGGACATAACACAGGTCCAATGGCGGGACTGGGCGTGACTGTGAACGGCGCCGAGAAAAGCCGAGAACCCTCGGCTATGTGTATCTCGGCTCCGCCCAGTCACTGTGTCCTCGGCGGCGCTCGTTCAGCTGAACGAGCGCCGCCGAGTCCTTCCGAACTCCGCAGCGCCATGTTTAAAAATACAAGCTATGTGAATGTCGGCGGCGATCGCTCCGACAGATCACAAAATAGCGGGGATCGGCGTATAACACGCACCCACGATTTTCCCCTTATTTTAAGGGGAAAAAAGTGCGTGTTATACGCCGATAAATACGGTATTTAATGTTCAAATAAGGTGCGCAGCCTAGGGTGACAACTATGCTCCTCCATGGATACTGTGGAATGAGTGAGCCCAGGCACAGTAAATGTGTTTGTAACAGGAATACCAAATATATAGAGAGGAAAAACAAACTAAAAAGAAAACTTATGCATGTATGGTATCTAAGGACAGGTAAGATGCAATCTATTTTAATTTTGTTTTTGATTTTTTAAATACATTTTAATGCACAACTCTATCTGAGACAGGTTTGATATTGTAAGGCAGGGCAGTGAAATAATAACCTTTTGTTAGCTTTGTCACCTGTTTGTCCAGTTATGCCTAAGCAGGTAATTTTAAAAGATCTGTTGCACCCTGTATGCAGTGTTGAGCTTTTTCTCACTGCCATTGGAGTTTGTCTACAACTCTCTATAGTTATCTACAGTTGGCAATAAATATGTGTAAATGGACACCTGCATTTAATAAAACTGAGATCAAAGTGCAAAGGCCGATAACAAGCATAAGTGATGTCCTTTCATTATCCTTTTTATACTAAACTGCTAAAAGGTAAAATGTGCTTACTACACACCACTGCACTTCTTAATTCTTTGCTGTAGATCACACAACTATTTAGCGCCGTTTCAAGTACACATATAAGTATACAAGATAGGCAATTATTTCTTCTTATGAATGTGTTTGCTAGATCTACTACTGGAAAGCAAGACAATCTAGAGGCACGCTTTAAGCCAGCTTCAATTTTCTGCAGTTTTTATTCAGACAGCTCTTTCCACTTTTGTAGGGTCAGACGCCTTTTGATGTTGCAGATGATGGTTTAGAGTCTGCGCTGGAGAAGCTGAAGAACAAACAGAGTGAGGTGAGAAGATTTTGGGTCTGTTCATGGGGTTTAATATACTTGTCAGTGGGGCTGACTTATGTGACTAGGTTTTCTGACATTGACTTGCCTCTGAGGGACCTGCTGCTAAAACTTGGTTTACATACAAAGTAACGTTTTCAGAAATTAAAATAATTTAGCAGTTTGTCAGACCTGAAGATTATTTGATGACGTTGTCATTGTGTTTGGCTGTCATGCTTATCCAGTGGCTTCTTACTTTGGGTCACTTAACCAGAACAAGTATGCTGATCAAGAATTCGGTATTCACTCGCTGTATGACTGCTCCAGGCTAGTCACTCAGAAGGTTCTGAAACAGCCAGGCAGATAGTATTTTTCAAAAGATGCCCAGTACGGCAGCGTGCATAATTCTCTGAATACAAGATTATTTTTTAAGCACGTTGGAGCCAGTCTGTCCTAAGCCTAAAATGGGCAATTTATAGAAAACACTGGGTTGCACTCAGCTACACTAAACTATATAACATATCTTTATAAAACGGGAAATGTTTTTCATTCACTGCAGAAAACCTTGTTTGGCTGTACTTCTTCCCCTGGATCTGCACTCCTGTGACCCGTTTTCAACTGACGGTGGGCTGATGCCGGTCCAGGGTGGAGAAAGATTGCGCCCATATTGTCGGGATTCACCCACATGCCTGGAGTGGCACCCAGCCAGCCGCTCCTGCCCCTTTCATAGCCCAGTGCTTCAGTGAGCGCAGGTGGAGGTTGCGGGGGGGGGGGGGGGGGGGATCTGGGCAGAGCAATCAGCGGTGACCAACTGTCACCAGCTCTCTGCTCAGGGAGCACTGAGAACCAAGCGGTCAGCGTTTTTTGATCGCTCAGCTCTGTCTTAGAGCCGACGTGGTACAGATGCAGCATTGGACCGATGCTGCATCCACACCTGGGTAAGTATAATTCTTAAAACAAATAAAAAATGTCACTTTTTAAATTGTCACTTTTTATAATCTTAGTCTTGGCTTTTTACGTCTTTGCATTATGTTCTAGTTACGTTTGGAGAAAATGAAGACTGCACCACAGATTATGACCCAGACAACTCCCCCAAACCAGAACGCAGCTAGTAGAACAAGAAGGTCTGTACTGATCATACTGTTTTGAAGTGATGAATGCAGATTGTGTTGGAATGGACAGTGTGGCATGGCAGCATTGCTGTGTGTTACACGATGATTGTGTTGCATGAAAGCGATGGCCACATGTGGGTCATGCAGCGTGTCACGGTGGAGGTGGTGGATGTCACAGTGATTTTTCACTGGTTTGTGTGCTCTATCCTGCACTAGTGTCACGTGGGAGATTGTGGTGCACGGCGTGGTTTGTTCACAGTGTGATCTTTGTGTGTTTTCACTATATGTGTTGGGTGACACGTGGTGTGCAGCCCGGGGCACCATGCACTGACCCCTGCATGCTCCCTGCCTCCGCTCCTTTCTCAAATAGGAGTTCTATTTCTCGTCTGAGCAGCCAGGAGAAGTTTGCGCTACGTGTACAGGACAAGGAACCCCGTGCTCAGCCCCTCGCCACATCCATACCTGCCACCCAGCCAATTGCCTCAAGTTCTGATGAGTCTGGTTCTGATGCTGAATCAGGTGAGCCTTTTTTCTGTGTAGTCATCCATGCAATAAGAAGGGATTTTGTAGTTTATAGGAGTTTCAGTGTTAATAAGGAATTTGTTTAGCATAACTGTTTCTCTTTGCCCTGCTAAGATATTCCATCCAAAATTAATGGATCAGATCTGGGTAATGGTGGTGGGTTGGTTTATTGCTTGAACTGCTGTTTGGAATCGTTGAGGGTAGATCTCAAAGTAATTACAAGCCTTTGTTAAGATGGTAAAAAACTTGGCTTGGTTTTACGCAAAGCACAGTACATTAACTTCTAGGGAGGGACACTTGGGGAAGGAGGACTAAGGGCAACTTCAATTTACAACCTCAAACCAAGTAGGGATCCTTATGGTTTTTTGAGGTATAGTGAAAAGAACCAGGGTGAGGTTATCTCTCATTTGGGATGCCAGAGTGCTATATGATGACAAATGGTATTCTACCACCTTGGTATACACCAAAAATGACATCACTGCTGGGTGAGCTTACACTCGTAAAAAACAAGAAATGAGTGAAGGGCCTCTCTCTATGTTCACTGTAGGTTTACATTTTTTTCTGGGATATTTCTGTAAGAATTGATTACAAATACCTGTTGATCCTACCAGCATGTTCCTCTTCTTGGTAGTGGGTTACAATGCAGTGGGTTATAATGTGGTTACAGCGTTAAAATCCTGTGGCAACGTTGTCAGCCCATCTATGTGCACTTTCACATTCTGACTACAGAATGCTAAGCTGTCGTACAGCACTCCTGTAGTTCTGTGTAGTCAGTCTGTGACACATCAGATGGCTACGCCTCCCAGCCCACCCAAGAATTGTTTAGAGATGTCCAATATCTATCTGTCTTTTCTCTAGTCGTCTGTCCAGGACAGCACTAGAGAGATGGACTCCACCTCTGAAGGCAGAAAACACAACATTCAGATCCTTAAAGGACGGCTTCCGTCCCTCTTCCCCAGTCTTTGTGTTTCCTCCACTGGAGGAGGAGGCTGGATGGAGCTCTCCTTCCCCTGAGCCTAGGGGCTACCTAAGGGAGAAGGGGAGGAGGTCTGCAAGTACCTGGAAAGGATGGCAGGTATCTGAGTCCCTCGGTCAGGCTGCAGAGGAGCTGGTACCGGCGTCCTCCTCCGGGATAACCTGGGGAGAGCTGGCGTTCCCCGCACGGGGCTCACGGCAATCTGGCCATCTGTGGTATCCCAGCATGAGTCCAGCGGGAGGCGGGCGTAGGCCTCGAGTTCCGGCCTGTGGAACGCAGGAGGAGGGCGGGGAGTTCTGGTGCACCACTTCCGGTTCCGGGTCACGCAGCGAGCATGGACGCCAGGACCATGGCGGTCTTTCTTTTAAAAAAAATTAATAAAACGCCAGCCACAGGACGGTCCTGATCCACAGCGTGATGCTCCAGCAAGGAACAGAGGACAGCATGGATCCAACTGAACCAGGTGCCGGCCCAGCTCAGGTAGGCGGACACTGGGGGTGCCTTTGACCTACAGGGCTGGGGGGGGGGGTGATGACTCAATGTAGCACCCATTTTTTGCCCCCCCCCCCTTTTTTGAGATGGGATCCAGGCTAAAAAATCATGTGAATCCCGTCAGCGGCTGGTGGGGGTGCACATAGGTGTTGGTGAAGGTATACACCCACTTATTGGCTAAGGTTTTTTCTGACAAGCTTGTCTTTGTTTTTTCCCTTCCTTTGCCTCCCTTCTCTTCTCTCCTTCTCTTGTCTCAGCCCAAAGAACTGGAGAGGTCAGGGGGGAAGAAGAGGTGTCCGTCATGTACGAACACATTTAAAGAAGGGTGGAACAAGCCCCTTTGTAAACCCTGTATTGATAAATGGGTTTACAAGGAGGCAACGGGGGCATGCAAAGAATTGAAAGAAAAATGAAGGCCATTAAGTCGACGCTGTCAAACCTTGAAACCTCAAAACAACCAGCCGCTGTCGTCACCCCCCCCCCCCTGCATTAGCCCCGGGGGGGGGGGAGAGGAATCAGATCCTTTTGGATGAGCTAAGTGAGAAGGCATCATCCAAAGATATTCCTAGCCAAGGGACAAGTTCACCCAGATACAGGCTCTTGCTCGAGGAGGTGGATGCATTATTGGGGGTGATCTACGAGGAGCTAGATTTCAAAGAAGAGAAGGCCTCCTTGTCCTTACATGACCGGATGTATCAGACCCTGAAAGAAGACCAAGACAGGGTATATCCGGTACACAGCGCACTGGCGGACTCTATCAAAAAAGAGTGGGTGGAACCAGAGAAAAAATTATTTTTTCCTAAAAGTCTGAAGAGGAGATTGCCCTTCAGTGAGGATTCCGCCTGTATTTGGTAAAAAGTGCCCAAAGTGGACACAGCCTTTTCCCAGTGCGCCAAATCAACGGACCTCGCCTTTGAGGACATGGGTGTCCTTAGGGAACCCATGGACAAGAGGATGGAGGTACTGCTGAAAAGGTCATTGGAAGTAGCCATGACAAATTTGAAACCAGCAATGGCTACAATAGTGGCTCGTAATTTGGATGTCTGGCTGGACCAGTTACAAGGCAATTTGGAAAGTGGGACCTCCAGGAAGGAAATTCTTGATTCCCTTCCCATGCTGCACAAAGCGGCAGGTTATATGGCAGACGGGTCTGCTGATTTGGTCAATCTATCGGCAAAGACCGCTGCCCTAATAAATTCCTCTCACAGGGCTTTATGGTTAAAATCCTGGTTGGGGGACTCTGCCTCAAAGGTTAGGCTGTGTGGCATCCCATTTGAAGGAGACCTCTTGTTTGGGCAAGATCTAGAAAAAGTTCCAGACTGTACTGCAGACAAGAAAAAGGCTTTTCCTATCAAAAGTAAGAGAGCCCTGGGGAAATGTTTTTTTCACCCCCAAAGACGAAGGCCGTCACAGGGACAGACCGCTAAAGGGTCAACCTCTAAGAAACAGATGGGAAGGGGGAAGCAGAAAGGTGTCCCGTTTTCCTCTCCTAAGAAAACCACCAAATCCCAGTGACTTGGTTCCCGTGGGAGGGAGATTGGGGCAGTTCCTCCCACAGTAGGAAAAGACTACCCCAAATGCATTTATACTGAGGATAATCAGGGAAGGCTATCGAATCCAGTTCAAGGGCACTCCGCCCGCAAGCATGTTCGTAACCACGCCTCCCAGGGATCCTCAGAAGACGACAGCCTTGTTGTCACAAATTGGCAACTTGGTAGACAAATGGGTTCTTATTGCAGTGCCACAACGAGAAATAAACCACAGTTTCTACGTTTTCATAGTAAGGAAGCCATCGGGCAAATTCTGCCTAATATTGAATTTTAAGTCACTAAACAAAATGGGTGACCTACACGAAATTTTGGATGGAAACAATCTTTACGGTGAAGTCAATTCTTCCCCAGATTGCTTCATGGCCTCCCACGATCTGAGGGTGGCAATCAAGTGGGGAAAGCAGGTCTAACATTTTCAATGCAGGGCCCTACAATTCGGCCTGCGGAGGCACTGGCCCCCCTGAGACTGAAAGGGGTATCGGTCATCCCATACTTAGACGACCTTTTATTTTTTTGCACCCTTCGTGCTCCAATTACAAGGAGATCTGTGGGTGGCCATTTTCTTTTCTGGAAAAGCTGGGGTGGTTGATAAACAGGGAGTAGTCGAACCTAACCCTGACACAGGTCTTACAGTACTTGGGGTTCTTGGTGAACTCGGTGACACTGAAGATCTACCTCACAGAGGAAAAAGTAGAAAAGGTGAAGGCGACAGCAGCTTTTTTTCAGAACAATCTGGCAGTTTCCATCCGTTTCAGCTATGTCAGGTCTGGGTTTCCTGGCAGCAACAATCCCTGCAGTACCATGGGCAAGGGCCCTTTTCAGGTGTCTCCAGGCCAATATCCTGAACAGCTGGGATGGAGTGCAGGAATCGCTGGACACGACCTTCTGCCTTTCTACAAAGACCAAGAGGTCTCTGTGGTGGTGGAGGGACAAAGAGAACCTTATGCAGGGTCTATTATGGTCTCTTCCAGTGTCCGTCCGCATCACTACGGATGCCAGTGCTTGGGGCTGGGGGGCCCACTGGGGGTCAAGAGTAGCCCAAGGGCGCTGGGAGAAAGCACAGTCCGAAAGATCAGCCAACTGGAGGGAGTTGCAAGCGATTTGGGAAGCGCTAAGGGCATTTGCCAGAGAGCTGAAAAGTCACCCCGTACAAGTCCTCTTGGACAGTGTGGTAGCAGTTTCTTTTTTAAACAAACAATGGGGGAACAAGGTGTCCGTCCTTAATAAAACGAGCGCCATATTTTCTTGGGCCGAGAGGAACCTAAAGTCAATATCCGCAGTCCATCTAAAGGGAGTGAATAATCGCCTGGCGGACTTTCTGAACCGACACCAAGTGTATGAGTCAGAATGGTCACTAGACAGGGAAATCTTCCAGCTAATAGTAGAGAAACGGGGCCTTCCAGGGGTGGATTTGTTCGCCATCAAATGCCAAGGTTCCAGCGTACTTCTTGCTGGAAAGAGAAGTGGGGGCCTAGGGGGCGTAACAAATGGGCGTTTCCCATTTGTTATGCCTCCCCCCCGTTCAAACCTATTCCTCTGGTCTTAAAGCGGGGTTCCACTCAAATTTTTAACTTAATCTTACCCCCTTCAGTTAATTGCATAGATATTCAAATGCCGCATGAAAATTTTTTTTATAGCTGTAATTACTTTTTATATTGTACTTTATTGTGGAACTTCCTGTCTCTCCTCCCATGGCAGTAGGCGTGTTTATTGCCTTTCCCCGGTGTCGCACTGTCTCCTGGGAGCTTAGTGTCAGGCTTCCCAAGATTCAGTGCGGAAACAATGATCATGCGCGTGAACAAGCTGTGAATGAACAGCATTCACCGCATCCCTGAAATCAATGCTTGTGGGCTTCACATGCCCACAAGCAAGATGGAAACAGCCAGCATCACATTTTTTAAGTTATTCTTCAGTACGAAAACAGACAGAGGCGGAAATATTACACCCAAACTGTGAGTATTATTTTGGGATTAGCAAAGTGTCTCAATGACCTAAAAAAAAAAAAAAAAAAAAAAGGTTGGTCGCCGGACTCCCGCTTTAAGGAAGTTTGTTCAAGAGCGCACCACAATGATCCTAGTGGTCCCGTATTGGTCGAAGAGGCCTGACAGAGGAGCCTCCCCTCATGCTGTCCGAGAGGAAGTGTCTTCTGTCCCAGGGCCCAGTTCTATTTCCAAAAATACAGACTCTAAGATTGTCAGCTTGGTGTCTGAAGAAAGCCTCCTGAAGTCTAAGGGGTTCTCGGACAGTGGGGTGAAAACACTTCTTTCTAGCAGAAAGAAGGTAACCCAAGCAATTTATGTTAAATTTTGGAAAGTCTTCTGTTCATGGTTAGATACCAAGGAGGTGTCTGCAGGTATCCCAGCTGTGTTGGAGTGTTTACAAGACACTGTGGATCAAGGACTGGCCATTGGCACATTAAAAGTGCAGGTATCGGCCCTGTCGGTTTTTTTGGAGAAATCCCTGGCGTTAGACCCGCTAGTTAGCAGTTTCTTTAAGGAGTTAGCTAGGATTAGACCCGTTCCGTTCAAAATTCTGCCAAAATGGGACCTGTCGACAGTAATGCAAGGTTGGATAAAATGGTCACAAAGGGAAGAGCTGGTCTTAAAATGGGTCACGCTCAAAACTGTCTTTTTAGTGGCCATATCCACAGCTAGACGCATTAGCGAACTGCAGGCACTTTCCATTAAGGAGCCTTTCCTTCAAATTTTTTAAGACAGGCTGGTATTATGTACAGACCCAGGTTTTTTGCCTAAAGTAGTGTCAAAATTCCACAGGACCACAGGAAATTGTTTTGCCTTCTTTCTGTGGGTCCCCAACTAATCCAAAGGAAACAGAATTCCACCAACTGGATGTGAGAGCCTATGTCTTACAGTATCTGGAATTGTCGAAAAGCATTAGAAAATCCAATGCTCTATTTATTTTACATTCGGGAAAGAAATTGGGGTTCCAAGCTTCGAAAGGCACAATCGCAAGGTGGATTAAACAAGCTATTGTGGAAGCTTACAAGATTTAAAAAAAGGAATGTCCCTTTTTCCCCATGGCTCACTCCACACGGGTGCTATCGGCTTCTTGGGCGGAGCGAGCTGGAGCGACACCAGAACAAATCTGCTGAGCAGCAACATGGTCAAACTACTTGACTTTCCTGAAGCATTATAGATTGGACCTTAACTCAGCGCAAGACCAAGCGTTTGGGAGAAAAGTCCTCCAAGCGGTAGTCCCCCACCCCCAATCTGGTAAGTTCGATCCTGTCTAGTGCTGTCCTGGACAGACGACTAGAGAAAACTAGAGTTAGACTTACCGGTAACTCTGTTTCTAGGAATCGTCCAGGACAGCAGGGATTCCCTCCCTATATGTTGTTAAAACTTTGGACAAGTGTTTTTGTTCTTTCAGAAGCCGTTCCAGGGGAGTTCATGGTTAAAGACTGGGGAAGAGGGACAGAAGCTGCCCTTTAAAGATCTGAATGTTGTGTTTCCTGCCTCCGAAGGTGCAGCCTGTCTCTCTCTAGTGCTGTCCTGGACGACTCCTAGAAACAGAGTTACCGGTAAGTCTAACTCTAGTTTTCCTACAGCAGTAGGGTGTACTGCAAGTTCTGTAGAAAAATTTAAGCAGGCTAAAGATTATGCAATTTTCCAAATCACTGACTGTGTTGATGGGGGGAATCCCTCCCACAGAGGTGGGGTGGGGCTTGGGGATAATACAGTCATTATTGCTAACCGCAATAGCCGCTGGCAATAATCACATGTAAAAAGTCTGTGCTGGTCCCTGCTGAACAGGCCGAGAGTCTAACCATCTATGGCCAGCTTAAGTGCGTGTAAAGGACCCATGCACAGTAAAGAGTCTCCACCAATACCATCAGTGCCCCAAACCCAGGTACAATGAGCGGCCACGTGATTACTAATGATCCTTTAAAAAGCCATTTAGAAGAATTTTTTATAAATTTTAGATATGTGGTAATGTTGTGGAGGTTATAATTGTGTTTGATGTGTATTTTATGTTTATAATATTGGTTGCCTTTTGCAGAAAAAGTAAAAGCTCAAGAAAGAATCAACAACTTGAACAATCAGTTGCGGAACCTTTCTGGAACAGCAGCAAAGAAGGTGAGAACAATCCCAACATGGGATCATATGTTCTCTGTAGCCTTTTCTCCCCATGAAAGGGGCCAAGCAGAATACCCTGATACTTGTCCTCAATAGCTTATATGTACACTGCTCTCTGTAGACCCCGACTGTCCAGGAACAGGAGAAATCTGAGCCTCCATTGGGCTCATGGAGAGCCTCTCTAAGGAAGACGGGTAGTTCTGGCGCACTAAGTTCTGGCACCACATCCGAAGAAGGCAGGAGGGCAGCATTGCCTAAATCTGCCTCCAGCTCCCAGATAGCAGACAGAGTGTGTATTACCATGGACCATCTTACTGGAACGTTATTCCACTTTAATTATTTATTTCCAGCTTTTACAAAATTTCTCTTCCCTCTTTTCGGTGGATTTGGGGCCTTTTTACTTGTTTTCACTTTTCATTCCCAACTCTCTGCTCTTTATGACTTTGCTTCTAGTCTGCTAACTGCCACTGACTGTAAAATATTTCTCGTAGGAAAAGACTGGGGCTGAACTTCGTTTAGCACGGGTAACTCCAAGTCAGAAACTGCTTGGTAACCAGGAAAATGTGAGGTGAGTGGGTGTTAAAGGGAGCCTGTACAGAAAGAAATATATCCATTGCTAACTTTTTTTATGAATTCCTGGTTAACTCTGGCTTCAGTACATCGTGCATCAAGGGTCAATGAGAACTAAAATAACCCTGATCTCTGTGCCTGCTCTGGGTCAGTAACTGAAAAAGTTCAGAATTTCTTAGAACAGAATGACAGCCAGCCAACTGGCAGTTTCAGGAGAATTTAACAAGGGCAGCCTATATATGTCTCTTGGTAAAGATTTTCTTTAAAATAGGGCTTACAGTGGTGAACAGGAAGTAAGAAAAACTTTTCTTTGCTGTGAATAACTGCCCTCCATTGTTGGCATCAGTTTATTAATCATAACTTACAGCCATATAGCAGAATTAAAGTTGTTGTAAAAGCAGAAGGTTTTTTCTATCTTAATGCATTCTGTGCGTTAAGATAAAAAACCTTCTGTGTGTAGCAGCCCAGCCCCCCTAATACTTACCTGAGCCCGTCTCTATCTAGCGGTGTACACGAGTGCCTTGGCTTTCCGGGACTCTCCCTTCTGATTGGCTGAGACAGAACAGCTGCGCCATTGGCTCCCGTTTGTTGTCAATCAGTTAGCCAATCAGGAAAGAGTGGGCGGGGCGGAAACTGAATGGACACACGGAGCTGCGGCTTGGCTCGGGTGCCCCCATAGCAAGCTGTTTGCTGCGGGGGGGGGGGGGGGGGGGCACTCGACAGGAAGGAGGGACCTGAGAAGAGGAGGATCAGGGCTGCTCTTTGCAAAGCCATTTCACAGAGCAGGTAAATATACCCTGTTTGTTTTTAAAGAAAATAAAAAAGAGACTTTGGTATTACTTTAAGGCCACATTCACACCTGTGTGTTTTTGTTGGGTTTTAGATGCAGTGCATTACAGAAAAAATCCTGCTGGCTGCATCTTTGAGCTTTCCCCGAAATGCGTGTTAATGCATGTAAAACATACCCAAAATGCCCAGCACTGGTGTGAAATGAACCTTAGGTCACCAAAGTAGCAACACCTAAAATCTTTCAGTTTGCTAAAAGTGGGTGCTGAAAAACCTACCCAAGATCATCCAGATTTCTCACTGCCATGATGCCATGACCCTTCATTTTTCAGTAGAACTATACATAATCTTCAGTTATGAGAAGAAATGGTATGTGGCAGAGTGTAGCCAAAGATCTTTGTGTGTTATTGTCATAGGCGTGCTCACAGGGTGTGCCGGAGCACACCTTAATCACCCCATGTGCATTAGTATTATCCAGGAGCAGCACCAGGTGGGCGGTTGGGGGTGCCAGTGGCCAGTGTAAATGCCCCCATTATATTAAAGTCTAGGTTCAACCTCAGTAACATGTTACACCCGTATTTAGGGTGTACCGTAATATGCTCTCAATCAACTGTCTCCCACCATCAGAGCCCCCTTCCTGTGACAGCAGGTGGCGTTCATGTGTGTTTGAACTTTGGGGTGCACACCCTAATGCAATAGGCTGCGCACACCTATGGTTATTGTACAGTATATTTTATGTAGTTCAATTGTTTCTTGCAGTGCATCAATCAGTCACATTGTTTTGCAGTTTATTGTATTAATTTCTTTGTTTTTTTTTTTTTTTTTACAGAGAATCTCAGTTTAGCCGTGGGTCATTCACTCGCCAGCGTAATGATGGAGATGAAGGACTCAACTCATTCCGTAGGAGAGAATTCCTGTTGCCAAGGCCCGAAACCACTCTTCCGAAAAGAGAACCATTATCTAGTAAACCAGAGGCTCCTGTGACAAGTGCAAATACTGCTAAGAACCAGGCAGACACCACACTAAATTCACTTGGAAGGTAGCAACATAAAATTGGCTTGATTCCGCATACTTCCTCCTTCCTAGAAGTCTGTAATGATACACATGGTAATGTGTGGACTTCAACTTCTGCTATAAAGCTTCTTACCTTTCATATAAGCGTGTCAGATATTGTAACTTGAATAACAACTAGACTTATACCCGGTTATGAAGATTGTTCACTAGTAGTTCAGTTTAAAAAAAAAAAAAAAAAAAGGGGGACTGTGTCAAGATTGCAGTTGTTGCAGTTTACCTCTGAAAATGATAGTTACTTGGCACTTGTAATGCAGAAAATTGTTTGCAGCGCAGAAAAGACTTGGGTTCTATTTGCAGGAAAATGATAGGGGCTAAAAGGTAGTTGAAAAGAGTCACATTGTAATGTTCATAATTCTGGGTGTTCACTTTAAGATGGCTGCAGCTCCTCTGGTAGAGTATAGGATAATGCCTCTGTGCTGTAAAAGATGAAAGAAACGGGGCGCCACCATCTGTGAGTGTAGACTTTAATAAGAACAGTTAAAGGGTTTAAATACACTCACATGCAAAAAGCTTATAACATCCCGCTTTGGCATCTACAGAGCTCTGAAGGGTAGTGGCCAAGTATAGCAGAGTTGCGCCTGGAAGCAGAGTTCGTCATGGAAGCATTGCTGGATGGTGCAGGAGCTGAAGCAGGAAGTGGCCAGAATCGGAGTCACTAGTGGAAACCAGCATGGAACACACCAGCAGCAGCGTGCTGAAACCAGAAGTGCAGTGATGTACCAGCGGGTTGATGTGGATGGCGGGGGAACGTGGTTACGCATTTTGGGGCATCAGGACTAAATGGTAAAACCACCAGTTCACAGCTGCTTGCATGAGCTACTCTGCTATACCTGGCTGCAGATGCCACATGAGGATGTTACATGCTTTAGTTTGCTTTTTACCTGTGAGTCTACACGTAGATGGTGGAGCCTCCTGTTTCTTTTATCTTTTACTTGGCCCTTGTAAGGGTGTTTTTTCACAGTTAGTGACCAAGAATGCAATCCAGCCATGTAACTGGCATTTTCAGAAGGCCAACAGTAACCCTGCATTTGTCTATGGCCAGATGTACTTTATTATGGGGCTCCGGTGCCAGTAGAACAGTTTTCTTTGATTCCTTAGTCAGTTCGCCATTGTAGATTTCCCATTAAACTCAGCAGAACTGACATCATCTGGAGACCCTAAGAACAAACTTTTGAATCTCATCTCAGGTTTCGCCTCACAAATTGTCTGCTGCTGCTCCAGAGTGGCAGATCTGGAGCAGAGGATAATGTCAAGTGTATTTTGTCTAAATTTTAGAAGGACACAGTTATTTAGCAGCTGGCAAGAACATATGTTTTAGCTTCTTTGTCTTCTTTCTTATAGAAATACAGAAACTGCAAAAACCGTTAGTACAAATCTAGAACCTACAACCAACTCTGAGACCAAAGAGAGGCGCAGGTAGCCAGCCGGCTGGGCATTTTCCACATTTCTGGTTACCTGGAATGTAACAATAACTGTGCACTTTGGCTCGCTAAGAGATTCACATGGAGTGTTTTGTGATTTCAGGTCTTACTTGACTCCAGTGAGGGACGAGGAAGCGGAGGCACAGCGAAAGGCGCGGTCTCGTCATGCACGACAGTCCCGCCGTTCCACTCAGGTGAGCAGTTTCACCGTCGCAAGCACTTTTTATTCTTTGCTATTGCTGTACAAACATTCTTTCCACAACTGATAAGTCAGTTTATATAGTTGCCAAGCCTTTTGTTCTTGCCAGCTGCCATGTCCCTAAATCGTTAATTGCTTTCAGCTGCATTATTTCCTGAAATGGTTACAGCTCTTCTCCTTATACCGGCTTCCATTGTGTATTAAATATGAATCTTCACTTTGTTACTATTGAGAGGTTAAATGGCTTAGCCACCTTTCATCTGGTTCAGCTTTGACAGACAACCCCTGATTCTCAAGAAGGAGGGTAGTTCTGTCCACTGCATTAAATAAATGGTTACTATGGAACTGCATGCACATCTTTAATGATATAATTTAGGACATCTTCAGCTAAACACAGAACCCCTTTAAGATTTATCTAGGCCAGTTTTTAGACTTTACATTCTGCTTCTACAGGGAGTGACTCTCACTGATCTGAAAGAGGCAGAAAAGGTCATCAAAGGTCAACAAGAAAACAAACCAACAGAACCCGAGCCAGTGAAGAACCAAGAGGACACTACTAAAGACAACCAACCACAAGCTAGGAGTAGTCGGACTGGTGAAGAAGGGGTGCGTAAATGGTTGGGGGTGTGCCAGATTGAATTTGAATTTAATTTTGCTAATAGTGACTTCCTTTTCATTTGCAACAAGACTGATGAAGCTAAAGCTGGCCATAGATGGTTCAAATCATAGAAATCATCAATAGATCAGCTTGGGTACAACCAGCTTGCCGGATTTTACACGTGATTATTGCAAGTGGCTGCTATAGCCGCTAGCAATATTCACTGTCTTCTCCTGACTGGGACAGCTTCTCCCGCCCCACTATGTTGATGGGGGGAGTCAGAGCAAATTTCTTTCCTGCAATCACAGGTTGCAGGAAAGAAATTTTCTTGTCTGTTTCTGGCCTTAAAATGAGAATTTGTTTAGAATCTGACACATTATTGGTTCCTGTATTTTTTTTTTTTTTGTGCAGACAGAGGTCAGCTGGAGGTCTCGGCTTGCCAACTTGCAGAAATCTGATCTTCTAGGACTGACTACACCAGACTCTGCTCCAACCTCTTCTGGGTCCCACAGACGAGGTATAGGCCAAAGCCTAGAAAGCAAAGGTTAGTGCTAATGTCGTCTAACTGGCCATTTTATTATGCACAACTGGTTTTGGGGTACTGGAATTCAGTTGAATGTCACCCACAGAGATGCAGAAGTCCCACGAGGACGAGAAAGAAAGTGACGAGAAAGGTGGTAGAAACAAAGCTGGTGTGCGGGACCGAAGGAGACCGAGAGAGAAGAGGAGGTCTACTGGTGTCCCACAGACCAATAGACATGTAAGAATCTGGAAATATGGGAAACAATGTTCTTTAATAGGGCATGGCATGACACTGAAAGTTCTTTAAGGAAGCTCTTGACTTTTTGGTGTGCGTTATAGGGTAGGATTTCCACTTTCTAGGTATAACGTAGACAATTTCTGATGTCTGAGAGCCAGTCTGTTTTTTGTGGAGGACAACATCTTTTCTTCACTGTCATCTGTAAATTTTCTGGATGAGCCATTTGATGGCTTTGATGATACAGAGCTTTACAAATGGCAGCCAATGTGCTTAAAAAACGACCAGTGGAAATGTAACTTTTTTTGGAACATATGCTATTCCATTTTTTTAAATTTTTTTTTTATAGAGTGATGAAGAGGATTCAGAAGAAGACGAAGCAGAGAAGAGTTTGCGACCTCAGGTGCATTGACATTCTTACCTCTTGTAGTAGTAAATACGCAGATCTTAAGTGGGCGAGTATTTGGTTGTGTTATAACATTGGTATTATATCTGTTAATGCTTCACGGCTCTGGTGCTTTTATATGGGTAAGTAAGTGGCTGTGATTATACACTTATTAACACAACTTTATTCAATATTGCCTACAAGCTGTGTAATTGAATTGTTTTTTTGTTTTTTTTCCCCAGGTAGATGGACTTAGTTCTCAGTAAGTGCTATGTGTATCTGTGCTTCCTTTTAAATACCTAATGCATGTTCCCTGAGTTACCATTCTGTGCCATAACTGGTATAATAAATATTCAGGGTCGAATTCTTCTGAGATAACTAGTCTTTTCTAAAAGTACTGAGTATATAGATGCTAGCTTTTAATACTAAAGCTTGCTATTGATACTTGCCTCCTGTTGTCGGATCACATAGGTGTATACCAGGAGCTGGCAGCTCTCCTCTACACTTATTACTGCTAGTGGATTTGGAAAGGGAAGGGGTTGGCTTGTGTTAAAGGTTTATCAATATCAATCTCCACTTCTGATACTTTTGGGAATTTTTTTTTTTTTTTTTTTTTACATAGTGCCAACAAAACATGGGATGTGCACACTCTGCCTTTTTATCTTTCAGAACGGACGCGGTTTCCAACGCACACACGGCAAGCCACATAGAAGCAGCCATTGCTGCTGAACATCGGGACACTAAGGACTTCAAAAAAGTAAGTTCAGAGCAAAAGTTTAAATAGTGTTATACAGGTCTTTTTTTTCAGCCGGAACGTGGGGTAACGCACTTCAGGCACCTCCAACACTGATGGTATTATGGCAAGGTGTGCTGGAGGTTTTTTTTTTTTTTTTTTTTTTGTGGGGGTCTATTGTTGTCTGTGGGTGGCAATTGTTGTTGGGAGGGATCTATTTTTAGAGAGAAGTCTATTGTTGCTGGCTGTTGGGTGATCTGTTGTTGCTGGGGTGGTATTGTTGCTTGGGGGGGGGGGTCTGTTTTTGTGTTGGGGGATCTATTGTTGCTTTGGTGGGGTCTGTTGTTGCTGGGGTGGGGTCTATCAAATTTCATACAAATTACCTAGTAGCACAAAATGTTACTTGGTTCTGTATTCTCTAAAAGAGGCAGTACTGGGAGGTGGGTAGGGGATGGAGCCAAGAGACAGTGCTCAGAGGTGAGTAGGGGACAGAGGCGAAGGGTGACTCAGAAGGGGGGAGTTCCTGCACCCATTCTCTGAGAATTGTTATAATGCTATATAATAAACAATATCCATCTCCAATCGAACTAACCTTTTCAAGGAGAGACTAGGCAAGCACCAATCAGTGGCCTTATCTTGCCACGCTGATGCTGCGCGATGCTTTAGATGAAAAATCAATATAGATCACACCTACACCATTCCACAATTCTGTGTTGGACCTTTTCAACTAATAACAATGTGTACTTTATTGCATGTGGAGGGAGAATATAGTGTGTACTTGTCTCAATTTAAGAGCACTAAATATCATTTCTGTCTGCTGCTTCCTTCCTCTGCTATAAGTATGAATCATCTCCTGACAAGTTTTCCTGACACCAAGAGCAAAATGGTGACAGGAGAGGGACCTCTAGCTGTTTGACAGCCTCAGCTCTGTTCCTGTTTGCTGTGTTAAGGGGGGTTGTATTCCTTTCCTCCAATCAGGTTTTGAGAGCTCTCCTCACTGAGCTCTGCAGAGTGTAACTTCTGCTTTCCGCCCAAATTTTTTATTCTGATCTCTCGGAAAAGCTTTAAAATTCAGCACTTTGAATGGCTGTAGGGCAGAAACTGCTGCAAATTTGTATAACTTTTGTAGGAGGATTTGTTTAATCTCTGTGTAGCAATCAGCAGCTGAAGGTGCCTAGACTTCCCTTGAAAAGCTTGAAGAGAGGCTGGATTGTGACAAGTTAGCTCCTGCTGCTGTCAATGAAAGCGAGTGAGCCAATCCGGAGAGAGAGGGGGCGGGGCTGGGGCTCTGTGTCTAAATGGGAACACGCAGCGGCTCGGCTCGAGTACCCCATAGAAAGCTGCTTACTGTGGGGTCACTCGGCAGGAGGGAGGGGCCAGGAGCTCCAGTCAGGGACCCAAGAAAAGGAGGGCTGCTCTGTGCAAAACAATTGCACAGGGCAGGTAAGTATGACATGTTTGTTATTTTTAAGCCAAAAAAACGAGCCTTTATTATCACTTTAACTTTATCTAATTGTTTACTCTAAACCAGGGTTTCTCAACTCCAGTCCTCAAGGTGCCCCAACAGGTCATGTTTTCAGGCTTACCATTAGTTTGCACAGGTGGTTTATTCAGTTTCACTGCCTTCGTAATTACCACAGCCGCTTCATCTGAGGGAAATCCTGAAAACATGACCTGTTGGGGCGCCTTGAGGACTGGAGTTGAGAAACCCTGCTCTAAACCACCAGAATCTGGGCAGGATTTGCAGACTCATGTGTATGTGCTATGCAGACTTCCTCTATAGCTCCAATGGTTGTGGATATGGCTACAGTAAACTTGGGAGATGAGCCGTAATTTTCTTGTCTTTTAAGTCATTCTGAAGATAAAAATATATACATTCATTTACAGAAGATGAGTGTCAAGATAAAAATATGTGCAGGCTGTGTCCCTAGAGCCCATCTAAATGCAACACGTGTGACTACAGTGTACCTTTAAATGACATGTTATTTGAAAAGTTCTCCAAATGTAAGCCTCCTCGCAGCTGCCTGGCCAGTCTGGCACTTGGATGTCATTTCATTGGCTTTTTTTGTGTTTTCAGCTGTATGAAGATTTAATGAGAGACAATGGACGTCTTCGCTCACAGCTGCTAAACACCCAGAACCTGGTGAATGACACGAAAGCAGAATTGGAAAGAGCCACACAGGTAAGAGAATGTCAGTCAGTACAGGAGGCTCAGTGCTGAATCAATACAGAGTCTAGTGTTTGCATTGCATGTGGCAACATGAATATATTTAGGTTCAAATGCAATGGTAATCTCTAGATAAGTATACGAATAAACTTTATTTTACTTGTTGAAATGTAAATTTTTTTTTTTTATTTTACTTGTTGAGTCATAATGCAGTCATTTTACTTGCTGAGTAAAATAATTTTTCACACAAAGGTTTATAATCCCTAGTTTGGCATGGGCTCAGAAAGAATGTTCACTGCTATTTTTGTAGGAGGAATTCCAAAATAAAAATTAGGATTTTTTTTATGTTTTATTTTTCTTTATTTTTTTTAGGTACTGCTTAGTCACAATTTATTATCATTTATGAATACTTCCTTGTAACATTGCAGCCATGACTTTGAATTCAGTTTCACTTAGACTTTTCCTTTTACAATCAAATGTGATTTTTAAATTAATGAAAAAATAACCTTCTGTATTCTTGTAATTCTTTCAGAGGCAAGAAAGGTGTGTTGACAGGTCGTTTCTTATCGATACAGAGAAAAAAGTAAGATATTTTATACTTGGTGGCACTTCTTATGGTTTATGCATAAAGATCCATAATTTTTTTTTTTTTCAATTCAATTTCATGATTTTTTTTTCATGTTTTAGGAAAAGATGATCCTGGAACGCAGAGTATCTGAGCTACAAGAAGAGCTGAAGGTGGGAGAATTATATATATATATATATATATATATATATATATATATATATATATATATATATATATATATATATATATATATATATATATATATATATATATATATACTTTTTTTTTTCTTTTTTTGGACAATTCCAACCTGCTCTAATTATTGTTTTAGGTGCTGATTCAAATAAACAGTGGTTTTGGGCAAGTTAGAGGGAGGAGCAAAACTAAGTTATGTTTTTGTTCTTTTATTCTAAAGCTGACCCCCATAATGCATGTTATGGCAGGCAGTTTTAGTTACCATTATATGGCACAACTGCCCTACATGCTTTAAAGCTGTCTCTGCACCCTAAAATAAATGCTTTTGTCCAATTCTGTCTTTCTTGCACACTCCACAGTGCAATTCATGCTCTTCATTTGTCAATGAGGTGGTGTTATGGGAGGCAGGGCTTCTACTGTTTCAGTTTTTCAGCCAATTAGAATGCAGAATGTACTTGTGTTTTCAGGTGTTTCAATCGATCAGTCCCGCCAGCACTGATTAGTGTATTCTGATGGTGGGGAAGGCTCCCTGCTGTCAGCATACAATGACATCAAGTGTGCGTGAATGGGGGAGTTTAGGTTATTTTATTTATTGCGAAACTTGGAATTCAGCCTTAACATTTGTCAGAATACAAATATGTAAACTAAATCTGATCATATTTGAGTTTATTTATATCAGGTACTTGTACAGCACTGTCAGTTTGTGCAGGACTTCAAATAATGATTAGCACGTCCACCTGGCAGCACTGAGGTTCTTGGTTTGAATCCCAACCACGGCACTACCTGCCTGGAGTTTTCATGTTCTCCCTGTGCCAGCGTGTCACGTGTTTCATCCAGGTACTCCGGTTTCCTCCCACACTCCAAAAATCTGCTGGTAGGTTAATTGACTCCTGTCTAAACTGGTCCTAGTATGTGTGAAGGTGAGTTTGGGACCTTAGATTGTAAGCTCCTTGAGGGCAGGGACCAATTATGAATGTGCAACTTACTGTATGTACAGCGCTGCATAAATTTTCGGTGCTATAAATGTGCCTGTAATAAATAATAAATAGATAAAATGCTAAATCTACATACAGAGATGTGGGTTCGTCAAATTTGCCTACCTCCCGAAGACTCAAAATCTCCCTAGTGTTTTATGGTCTGTTCCCTACTGCAATTATTGCTCAATCAAACAAGGAAGTATTTATCAGTCTGTTGCATTCTTCGTAATGCAGGTTAAAGGCAGGCAGCAAGATTAGGGTCTTCTCAAGCCCTGTATACACGGGCAGAATGTCCGCCAATGGCAGAGAGAGCTGATCGGAGTGTTCTGGCGGGGGGGCTGTCCTCCTGTCAGAATAAAATAGCACAGCAGGGGTGATCGCTGGACTAACCTCGCATAGTTAGTGCAGTGTCTCTGACTGGAGCTGACTGTTTTTTTTGTTGCACGAAAAAAAAACTGTAGTGTGTACCCGGCTTTACATTGTTTTAGGTGACTGGGGCTGGGAACGGTTACCAATCGATACCTAAAAGGCTGCTCTAAGTTAATTCTGTCTGTTGATGTACACCTAAAACTATTTTGGACAATTCACTTAATGGGGTTAAGTTCACAGGAGAACTGTGATTCGTGCCTCCATTTTGTGTCCCTTTTTTCCCAGGTTAGTGATTGTTAATACTTTGCATGCAGGTTTCAGAAAGAATGCAGTCTAAACACCATTCCTCTTCATTAACTTAGCATTCTTTCTCCCCAAAGGTTCTTGGAGACCTGAAGGCTGATAACCAGCGCTTGAAAGATGAGAATGGAGCTCTAATTCGAGTCATCAGCAAGCTTTCCAAATAGCACACTTGTCATAGGACTGGTCCCTGTTTCCTGCTCTCCTGGGTTTCACAGTACTGGGACAGACCAGGTGGGCAAACATAGATTACTACAGGTAGCCGGGATATCGAGGATATGCCAACGTCCCCCTCCTGTCTGTCACATCACCACTTTTCCACACAGCCACCCCTGAGGACTGTCTGGAATTTGTCACATCAGGGCACACTTTACCTTCCAGGAACATTGTGGATAATACCCAGAACAGCCAAGCTCATCTGGGAAGAAAGGCATTATATCTGCAGTTAAAATGACATGGCTTTTTGGGCACGTTTCACAAAGCAGAGTGAACGTTCATAACTGATCACTGCTGTAAAAATTCTAGTTCTAATGCCCATCTGTACAAATACCATCAGCTGCCATCATACAGTGGTTGGAAGATGTAGAACATCAAGGAAACAAATAAGTCATGTGATCTCTTATCAGCTGTCACTTGTAGTGGGTTACGTGGTCTCATCAACTGCCACTTAGGACTAGAAAGGTGAAATTTGTCTCAAAATGAAACCAATACGATTGGTTTAACCTTCTTGCCTTACACAGACGTCTTGTAGTGTCATCTACAGATCTTGGAGGGCATTTGATTCTATACAGCACTATTGGCTGGAGATTAACAAAGTAGCGGCATTATCGAGTATATATCAGATTTCGTTGGACACAGAAAAGATCTGCAATGTCTTTGATTTGAAATATGCCCATGTTGTAAAGTGTTCTATAGAAATCTTCAAAGTCGTTGGAGAACCATCTTTAGGCACTGGAAATTCCAGTTTCAAAAACGATGCAGTGCCTGCATGTAAAGACTACTGCACAAATAAATGTTAGCCATCTTATCACCGATGACCACCCCCTTGGTTTGTGGAGTATTGTGGAAGAAGGATGTAGACTTTGGGGAGGCCAAAGTTGGAATGCTTCAGAGTGATGGGGACCACTGATGTGAAGGGTTGGCTGCTGTATTATGTCCTGACTGTTCTATCCCCTGTTTACACAGCGAGATAGGATGGAGCACAGATACCATGAGTGGGGGAGCACCTTTGACCAGCCAGATTCGGCATTGTGGAAAGAGCACAAATTTTGTATGACCTTGTTTTCTTTTGGTTTGAATTTACCCCAATACTGGTTTTTTTTTTTCCCTTTTGTCACGTTGTGGAGCAAAGCTGTCGGGTATGGGTAGGTAACACAGCATGTTCTGTTTCTTGAGCACATTTTGCAACACTAGACTATTATGTATTTTTTATTCCCCCCCCCCCCCCCCCCCCCATTTTTTGTGAGGTTTTGTGCTCATCAGGGAGAGAAAATTTTATTTATTTTAATTAATATATATTTTTTAATAGGGTAGCCATGTTAACTCTACTCTGAAAGTGTAAATGTTAGATCCATCCCTGAAAGCATAGCAGCACTGTTGGTGTAAGTGTTCATTTTATGAAGTGTTTTTTTTGGGTTTTTTTTTTGCTTAAAGTGTACCTGTTGTTAATGTGTACTACACAGACAGCCATCTACTGGGCTAGACCATGGATGCATAGCATTGAGACCTAACAGGCAATCAGGTGTGCAGCACATTTTTCCTTTGAGACCTCTAATGCTACCATGCTCCTCGCACCATATGTTAACACACATACACACATCTTTTTATTCCGTTTTGTCAAGCTTTATTTTTTTCTTATGAAATCAAATAGAATAAAAAAAGGCATCTTGTTTTTCCATAAGAGCCTTTGCTCCCTGTCTCAGTGACTGTGCCGCACATTTCTGTTGGCCACCGAGGCAGCCAATTTTATAGTGATGAGCATTTAGGAATGTTGGGGGTGGGAGGAAGCAGGCAGGCTTAGACACAATCTGAAAGTGTTGAAGTTTTCCCAGTTAAGAATGGCACAGCATTGAATGTAGAGGGGGCTATGAAAATGGCTGCAGAACTTGTATCTGCTAAGCGCTTTAGTGATTTAGTCACTTTAAAGCTGAAGCATGCTGCACTTTTGGTCCAGCCTTTTTATGTTATAATTTGTAAGTCAATAGAAAAAGTTTTTTTTATTTTGTTTTTGCAAAATATTGCATACAAAAACCAAAGCCATTGCCATTTTAATGTGCTTTTTAAATTCATTTTAGCACTTTTTATTTTTCTTACTGGTCAAAAAAAAAAAAGTAGCGAAAGCTGACTAAATCAGAAAGAGCATGCAAGTATTGCTAAAAGTGAATAACAGATTAAAAATTGCAGGATTAAACCTGCAATAAAACAGCAGATTTTTTTTTTTTTCCGTTTCATTCCTCCTTTGGTAATCCTTTTTACTGTAGGGTTGCATATACTACAGTATTTGTATTATTAAATCTCTGTTTTTAGAAATAATCAGATACAAGGGTATGGAGAAGTCACACTGTTGGGTGAAGTAGATGGTAAAAAATCTAGGGCGATAGGTGTATACCACTTGGTGGGGTATGGAATTGCTTATGTAATTTTTTGTTTTCTTTTTTTCTTAATCTAAATGTTGGTTTAGCCCTCTATATGACTCTCTAAAGTATATGCATGGCATGTGCACTTTAATCAAATTGTATGTAACAAGCAAGAATGAAGGCTCTCTCATACAGGCATATAAGTACTTCATAAGAAGCCGCTCGTTAAGCTTCGCTGGTACTTTGTTAGAGCCCTTTCACACTTCGCGCTTTGCAGGTGCGGCCCGTTGATTTCAGTGGTCAGGGGCGCTTTAGGAGCGGTGTATACACCGCTCCTAAAGCGCCTCAAGGAGCTGCTTGCAGGACTTTTTTTTTACATCTTGCCAGCGCAGCGCCCCAGTTTGAAAGCACTCTGGCTTTCACACTTGGATTGCAAATGAGGCTTTTTTCAGGCTCCATTTTTAGCGCTAAAGCGCCTGAAAAACGCCTCCAGTGTGAAAGGGGTCTTAAGCCTGGATTAACCACCTCAATGCTGAATGGTTGCCAAGTGCACATAACTCAGGTTAGCACTGCAATTGACTTTGATTTGCCAAAATTGTACATAATTGTGTTGCACTGCTATGTGTTCCATTGAATTTAGAAGTACCAGTTAAACTGAGCTCCTCAGACTCCTCCACCCGTTAAAGACCAGAGTTGCTCAGGGGAGCTGTATACTTATTAAGTGCAGAGCAATCAAAAGCCAAGAGTAGAAAATACATTTATCCATTGATTCTGGGACTCAGTCGATCAGGTATTTCTGCAGTGGGTAAGGCCAGGCGTTTCTGATCAGCCGCAGACAGTAAGCCTGTTCAGATTAATGATATACTGACACTGTTCACAGCTGTCCATGTGTAATTTCACATGAAGCTATTACCTGCCGTTGGAGACAGATGTGCACCCCTAGAAGCAGACAGTTCATGGCTAGTGGTACTCATGTGTCTCTAACCTACAGGTAATAGTTCTATGTGCTATTACATTTGAACAGCTGCAGACAGTGTCAGAGTGTCATTAATTTGCACAGGCCTCCTGTCAGCGACTGCTTGCATACCCCTGGTTGTACTCGTCATGGGTATGCAAGCAGTTGCTGACAGGAATCCTGATAAGCTGATCTGAGTGCTGTATAGCTCTAATTTGCATGAGCTCATAACAGGAAAAATCGGAGGTATATGTGAGCTGATCTGTGCATTTTGGGGCATGCTGGCGTGTGACCGAGTTCTAAATTTTAAACGCTGCATCCATTGCAGTGTAATTTTATGTTAGGAAGAGCCCTTATGCTTGCAAGTTTACATTTCCAATAGATCAGTCCAAACTTCAAAACTCCCAGTGCAAGAACATGTAGAATGGGTTAGGAGACTAGTTTCATTTTTTTAAAACAATAGTAACATGCTTGGAAAGGCACATTCTCCATAAACTTCACATAAATGATCGTTAAAAATATAACACAAGTTGCCATTTTTTTAACATTACTGGGCAATACTGTAGTAGAGGATTCATTTTTTGGAATTTTTCAGAGTTTGACATATGTTTTGTTTGCCATGGTAAATATATTCCTAAACGCATCAGCTGACTTGACTTCCTAGAAGTACATTTTTAGATCACTAAACCTCAGCCTCTCCCCAAACTTAAAATAAGTGCTCTGGAAGTTTTATCAATTTGTTCAAGCTTTATTAACATTTACATTGACCTATCCAGATGCCTTTTGAAGGAAAACTGTCATCACTGCTATTGCTGATTTCTTCTTTGGAAAATGTTACTTGCCTGGCTGCCATGTTGATCCTTTTTTCAAATGAATCGAGTAACGGACCTGAATTAAGCATGAGCATAAGGCAGCTTTTTTCAAACTTTTTAACACAGGGAAAAGTCATTTTCAAGTCTCGGGGAACCCCTGCTAAATTGTTACTCAACACACTCATGTCTCATGAGTATTAGATGTAAGTTGTAGATAAAAGAATGGGACATATACCTAGTGTATTTGACACCGGATGCAAATAACTTTTAAACACTCACCCCAGTGAAAATTTTCATTGCCCTCTTTGGTTTTGGTGGAAAAATGTCTGCTGAAAAGTGCTTTCTTACATTTGGTAATCACCCAATGTTAGAGCTGCACGATTCTGGCTAAAATGAGAATCACAATTTTTTTGCTTAGAAGATAGATCACGATTGTCTCACGATTCTCGTGGCGTAACATCATTTTTCACATTAAAACAAAAAAAAAAAGGGCTAACTTTACTGTTTCGTTTTTTTTTTTAATTCATTGAAGTGTATTTTTTCAATGAATTTGGGGGTTCCAAGTAATTTTCTAGCAAAAAATATTGATTTTAACTTAAACAAGTGTCAGAAAAAGATTTAGACTTAAACTTCCTGCATTTACATTGTTGTTAAAACCTGGCAGACTGCCTGGATTTCCTCTTTACACACAGAAGTTTATCCCTTTGATCTAAGAAGGGAAAAGTTTGTTACAATGTTTCATGTTAAAAACTTGGCAGACTGCCCAGATGTTTTCTTTTGACAGCTGAGTGAGCAGATAAGTCTCTCCGCTTGTTATATGAAAGAATCGGCAAACTCTGCAATGGAGATCGTCAGGGGGGTTGAATCGAGATCACAATTTTTTAACGATTAATTGTGTAGCTCTATCACCAATACATTGATGGCCATCAGGAGACAGACCCACTTGTATTAATGGTCAGTGGGGAAGGATCCTCTTACATTATTGATAGGTGGGAACACCACTTTCCCCCCTTTACGGACAGATAATTGAAGTAGGCGGTTACTGAAAAACAGAAATTGTTTTTTGCTCAAGGAACCCCCTAGCAACCTCTGGAGGAACCTGGTTTAGGAAGGTTGGTATAGGACCCCTCTGGCTGCTACCTGCCTTTTTTAATCTGCGTATTTGTCATGGGTCAGTTCTTAGAAGATCTGAAGCCAGGGATAAGCATAAAACCCAGGCAACTAGCTTTTTCAAAAGTTGGTCAGCAACTGTAGCCCTCCTTATTTCTGGTTCAATTAGTGGCAACTGTGTTTTAGATTTTGTTTGTGTATTGTAATGCCAAAACTTACAACCAAAGTGCCATAAGCCATTCCTGTGTTTAGGATTCCAGATACTGAGAGGCATTAATTAAATTAAATTCACTGGATATGTGTAGAAGATGTTCCATTCAATGCTGAAAAGCACTGTCTACAACTTCTAGGCTTATTCTGCCAGGAAAATTAAGTAGCCTATTACATCCCATTAAAAAAAAATATATATTTTTATCAGTTAGATGACCTCTGATTTGATACTCTTTGCGCTGCTTTACGGTATAGGTTTGTGGCTGATTAAGGGGCAACTCCACATGAATTTCCTGGGTTGGGATTCTGATGATTGGAACATCAACTATTTCCTGCAGTCTGCTCAAGTTCCCCTTAGTTATCCATGGATTTGAAGACCTAAACCGTCAAGCTTCAAAGTTGGTTTGGTGACTGCACCTTTTAAAGTGGCCAGACATGCCAATAATTATATATAATGTAGCGTATGGCAGTCAATCAATACCATCAGAAGGCTGCTTTGCAAGAAATCCACCAGATTGGAAAAGTTTAAACAATACAGTTGTTTTCAAAGGCATTAATAGGTCAGTACAGCATAAAGAAACCAAACCTGACAAGAATAATATTAAGACCGTATATAGATGACTCCACTTGATGATCTTGCTTTAAGATTGAGGAAGAACACAGAGGCTTTTGGGAAATACCACTTGATTATAAGAGGAGCCAGTCTGGAGGAACAGGTTTAGGTGTATCTAAACCCAATAATATGTATATATAATATATTGCATTTTGCCAGTCCTTAGAATTGATGACTGTATTGATTTTCTTGTTTTGGCAAGTACAGAAAATTCCTGTTGATCTTGCTAGAATTGCAGTGCAGTTCCTACTTCCTGTGAGCTGAAAAGACAGCAAACCAGTGTTACTTTTTTTGTGTAAATAACTAATCCCAACACCTCTATGTTAATGGAGATGCACAAATGCAAGTTCGAGCCCTGGTTCACATTGATACGATCTGACATGTCAAATCGCATGCCAAATTGGCGGCAATGGCAGTGTCCGAATCTGGGCGACGGCGCATTTGCGGCACTGCACCTATTCCCAAAAGTAGTTTCTGTACTACTTTTGGCAATTTCGGGGTGCAATTTCCATTGCCATCTGTGCAGATGTCTCTAAAATCACCCCCGAAGTCGGGACTGACACGCAGGAATGAAATTGTGCGAGTTTAGCTGAACTCTCAAGTTTTCATTCCTGCAGTCCTGTGTGAACCTAGGCTGAAGTCCAGCCTGTGTGACAACACGGCTCCCTCCATACATACAGTGGAGGAGTGAGCAAAGCCACCCTGGGACAGAAATTGTTATTCGCAAGATTACCAGGTGATAAAGGCCACCGTATCTAAGTACTGGTAAGATGCAGTGTATGTACAATTTTTGTTCTTAGGTTTAGAAATGCCAAGCTAAATTGCATCCAAATTCTTATTTTTCATTTTCCTTTCATACCCTGAAAGTGAGAAGTATATTTATCAGTGGATTCCTGCAGTGGAATTCACACTTATGATTAGGGTAATCTATTGGATTCCTGCAGCTGGAATCACAGGTGATTGTGAAAACATGCAGGTGGGAAGCCTGTACAGAGCAATGACAGGCTGGCAGAAGTTGCAGCTGTTTGCATGTGTTTGCACATCTAGCAGTTACCTATGGTTAGGAGCAGATCAGTCCTAAATGCAGTCTGTCTGCCTCAAGGACTGATCATCTTTCCCTATCCACAGGTAACTGCTGGATGTGTGAATATATATGCAAACAGCGGTGGACAGTCGTGGCTCCTGTCAGCCTGTCATTGTTATTTACAGTCTCCCTGGTTGCAGATTTTTGCAACCACCCATGATTCCATTCTAAAGAATAATCGCAAATTTAAAAGAGGTGTTAGTCTTAAAAACGTTGTAGTTAAAACGGCAGCAAACCCAGCTTGCTCATTTTTACCTACAGGTAAGCCTATAATAAGGCTTACTTGTAGTTAAAATGAATATCTCCTAAATGTGCACCGTTTAGGAGACATTCACCCTGAATGCAGCCAGTTATGTCACTGGCGTATGCACTCTGAAGGTCTGGCATACCTTGCCGGACCTTCAGAGCTTTGTGCCGGATCCGAGGGCTCCCATGCACATGCGGGGAAGTGATGTCATTATGGCTCCGGCCAAGCACATAGCCGGAGCACGCAAACCCGGAAGAAAGACCGGGGCAACATGTCGGCCCTCTCCGCGGTGACAGTACAGCGCTGGAGTGGTTCGTTCCAAGGTGAACATTTTATAATATGCTAGTATGCGATGCATACTAGCACATTATGCAATTGCCTGACGGGTGAGTGTGTGTGTTTTTTTTTTTTTTTTCCTTGTTTTTTTTAAACATCTGAGGTTTACAACCACTTTAAGGTGACTGCAAGGAGCTGATGAGCACATCATTTTCTAGTGACCTGCAAGCTGCTGCTACACTGTATTTCTCATCAGAATTTTTAAAGGATGAGCTATAGCCACTCTGCTTGTGGGAGGAGGTGATGGAAGTGGCTTGACAGGTAGGGAATGTGCAGACTGTCAGTTGTTTTAACACGGAATGGCTTTCCCGCTCGCACATTCTCAAGACTGCTGTAGTTCAGGTGGTGATAGCAGAGGGTGACAATGCTGCTGCAATGCTTTTGCTGCAGAAAAGCGGATCATCACTCACAAATTTCCTATAGCTTTTTTTAATCGCCTCATCCCGGGAGATTACCCCATACCCCAGTCAAACTTTCACATGCGCAGTGGTGAGCCGGCATGTGACAGCTGGCTCCTGAATCCAAGATGGCGGCTTGGGAGCCTAACAAGCAATAAAGACTATGGTAACTAGGAAGACAGTGCTGGAGGAGTTATTAGACTGATAAGTATGTCTTTCTTAAAAGTCAGCAGCTAAAGTACTTGTAGCTGCTGAGTTTTATTTTTGTAAAGATGAATGAGTTCCTCTTTAAGAAACGTTTTCCTCCCTGGACTGGTTGACTCAACATTAAATGCGTTGTGCCATGTATGGTCTACTATAGCACTTGTGGGTTTTATTCGTAAATTAAGAGAACATCAAATTTTGTCATATCTACTTATTATCTTTATTGGATGTCAAAATTTCAAATTTTTTGGTAAATTTCTGCTGAGCTGTCTCAGATCATAATGGGGAGTACACTGGACATGCCTTTTTTAATAGCTGATGGTAAGGTATTCACGTCAATTCTAGCTTGACATGTTACATTCCCTGCCCCCTCTGCCTTTTCATCCTTTGGATATTATTAGTTCTTGGAGTTGTCTTTTAAGTCATTGTCAGTTACCCGTGTTTATAAGCTAATCAAGGGCGTTATGTGCAGATGGATGAGTTGTCAGCGGCTTCTTGTACAGAAAACTGATTAGCCAACGACAAGGCAGAAATCTGCGTTCGTCCAAAAAGTTGGAAGGAAAGAAATTCTTTCAGCTGCAACAGGAAGCAGAACAGTGAGAAAAAGCAAGTCTGGAATCTAACAAATTTCCTGGCATTCAACCAAGTGAGGCAAGGCAGGGGCTGCAGAAGCTGCTTCCTAAACCCAGGTCCTGGAGAGAGAGACACATCAGAGACTTGTATGCCCCCCTTTCTCTTCCCTTCCCTTTCCAATTTACAGAAAGATCAAATCCCCCTAACTCCCTTTTCAATCAGCGTGCACCCAGTCTACTTCTGCCTGTGTTATGTTTTCACTCACGTGTTATTAATATTTTGTGCAATATATTCTATTTATAAATGGTTTCATCAAACACTGCGTTTTCGTTCATGCTGCAGTACTGCCTTTTTTTTTTTTGCTTTTGATATTGTTTATATAATTTATAAATGCACTGTTTTTTTTGTTTTTTTGTTTTGTTTTTCTTTTTTCCAAGGCACTAATTTTGTGTGTGTGCGTGTGTGTTTTGCTCATCTGCCAAAATTGTGATGTGTAGACCCGATTCCGCACGTCATGTGACCATACCCAGTTCTGTCCTCTGGTGTCAAATACAGGCGCTTGGTCCTCTAGCTGTTGATCTCTATCTTATGATCGGAGATAGAGTACATCAACTGGAGTGCCAAGAGTTTGGCCGTGATTGGCATAACCTCCGGTTCATGTTTCATTCCATTTGTATCTTGTTGTGTAAGTTTTGTTCTCAACAGCCTTGTGTGCCTTACTGGTGGTGGGATCATCCCATCATAAAACGTACAAATAAACTCACTTTGAAACATGTACCGTGTGACCTGTGTACTGGATTTATCTGGTGGTGTTTGATTTTCTGCATTTGTGCCCTGGTGATGAGCATTGAAGTCTTGCAGGGCAGAGGTCCTGGGTTCAGTTTGCACCAGGGACATTACATGCCAGGAGTTTGTATGTTCTCTATGCTTGCATGAGTTTTTCCAAGTTCCCTGACACTCAGACAATCTGAAAAAATATATTGGTAAGTTGACTCTGCCTAGAAAGAACTTGTTTGATCAATATGGTCTTTCAATAGAAGAATATAGCAGAAGTCACACAAGCTGTGCAAATACACAACACAACACTTGCAGGTGCAATCAACTTCTTATGGAGATAAAGGCCCCTTACTAAGGGCATCTGTGAGGGGTGTATTCAGTGTAAATCCAAGATAGTCACTATGAAGAGAGACCGAAGTTAAATGCCAGCACAGTGCCTTAATTTCCTAGTACTGCAAATATGCCAAGGCCTGCAATTTTTTTTCCCAATGCCTTGGGTACAATTGTATTGGATGACCCATGTTTTACATGCCAGCACTAAACACTAAAACTAACAAAGGTGGAGTTACAAATAACATGTACACACTTTCAGAGAAGTAAGTCAAAGAAAAGAAACAAACTGGTAAAAGATATATATATATATATATATATATTATAATTATAGTGCTTTTTGTAATTGAATGCCTTTTCAGGTTACATTATCTTTTAGTTTACATTACATACCTTATTTTAGAAAAAGATATATATTAAATATATATACTCACGCTAATGGTGAAACAAAAATCAGTGCTATACACAAAGTGCTAATCACTTAGAAAACATAAAAAGGTTGATATAAATATAGCGCTCACAAACAATAAATATGGAATACAAAATAATAAAACAATACAAAGTCCAAAACAAATGACTCAAGGTGCTCCAATCCAAAATGAAGAGAAGAAAAGTGCTTCAAAAAATTCAGGTGCACAACACCCCATTATGTGTCCCCACTCACCAGATCCACATGCCCCCAGCTTTTCAGTCTGGTGTGTCACTTAAGGCTTAATATGGATGTCTTTAGGATGGAGGATAGGAGATCAGGTCGTCAGATCCAGGGTTGCTTGGTGAAGGGTTTCAGCCAGACAAAACACGTACCCAGAAGTAAAAAAAACAAACTGATAGTGAAGTACCTTTTAAAAAAGGGGTTTACTTCTGGGTACATGTTTTGTCTGGCTGAAACCCTTCACCAAGCAACCCTGAATCTGATGACCTGATCTCCTATCCACCATCCTAAAGACATCCATATTAAGCCTTAAGAAACCCACCAGACTGAAAAGCTGGGGGTCATGTAGATCTCGTGAGTGGGGACACATAAGGGGGTGTTGTGCACCTGAATTTTTTGGAGCACTCTTATTCTCTTCATTTTGGATTGGAGCACCTTGAGTCATTTGTTTTGGACTTTGTGTTTTATTATTTTTCATTTCATATTTATTTGTTTGTGAGCGGTATATTTATATCGACCATTTCATACCTTATTTTAGGCCCAGTAACATCCTCACTGGTTCTCTGTGCTTCCTTCTGCAATGTAGGCAGATTATGTTTGGTGGGAGGATCTGGCAGAGTGCTGTACACAGCTTCCTGAAACCATCACAGCACACCTTCAGCACTCCCCTCAAGAGCACTCAGTCATGTTGCAAACTCAGCAAGTGTTCAGAGCTGAAGTTATTTTTAAATCGTATGGTACAGAACACAGGGTCTTAGTGATAACCAAAGGTTATATGTAGCTACCTTCGGATGATTGGATTCTGGCAAAAAGAAAGCTGTAGGGACCCCCCCCCCCCCCCACCCAACACACAAACACATTCCCAGCAAGCCCATTTTTTTTTTTTTACTGGTATCTGTAAGTAGTGAATATGTTTATTTATATATTTTTTTCCTTTACCGAGAGAAGATTTCCTCTTACGCAGAGGGTTTTTATTCCTGACGATTCATCTATCAGGCTTTCTGACTGCACCGTAGCCATTGCAGTTTCCTTCTGCAGCTTCCAGACCAGTTGACTCCTCAACTGGGCTTTGGGGGCTGTACCTGGAGTTAGCCTGTTATGTCGCTTTGGGCACTGGATCCCTCATGGGTGCTTGCTTTGTCACATGATTCATCATGTTGAGTTAGCTGAAGGGTGCTATATAGGCCCAGGAAACCCCCCACCACCCCTTATGAGAAACTAGATCAGGATGAGATGCCTTTTGGCTGAGATATCATCAAAGCTTTAAGGATATCATTGCTACCCTTACTGATGCTGTATGCTCTTACTTGGCATTGGAGCAGTGAGTCTGCTCACCCAAAAGTCTCCAGCATAAACTCCCTAAATTGCCTAAATCTTCTGGGGAAGATACTCCTGTGTTTTTATGGACCTGTGGACAAGAAGTTAGATGTACTGCTGTTTTTGGCAGGCCCCCATGCAATCTGTGGTTGCCTCCATGGCCGTCTGCCATAACCCTTGTTGTCTGGACCAAGTCCCAGACCCTATGGGAGCTCTATCCCAATGGACCACCCTGTTCACCACCACCTGGAGTTTTTAACCTATGGCCTGACACTTGTGTGAACAAACTGGCAGAACATGTCTCCAGATTTCCAAGGTGACCCCCCCCCCTCTGTGCATATGCGTAGAATCCTTTGGCTCAAATGCTGTTTGGCGGAACTCCCATTCAAGAAGTGCCTCAAGCAAGCTGCTCTTTGAGGGAGAAAGCCTGTTTTTGATCCCTCTTTGGACAGGTATATTAAAGAGGTTTAAGGGAGGTAAAAATACTTTGCTCCCTTTAAAAAAAGAAGGCTTGCATTCCTGCAGGTAGACCCTTCTACTCCTGAGATTAGGAAAATTCCTTTTGTCCCTTTCAAGCCTCCAGCTCCAAGTCTGGAGTACACTTTTGTTGGAAGACATGGAACACCAAGTCTGGCTCCAAGCTCTCTTACCAATGAGCCATTGAGGGGTGCCCCCATTTCTCAGAATGGCAGGATGTCTGTCCACCTTCTGGTCCCAAGAATTCTCAGATATTTGGGTTCAGTGTATCCTTTCCAGGGGCTACAATTTGGTGTTTTAGGTTATGCCTCCTCCTCGCTCAAATAAATTAGCTTTTTTCCCCCCACAAGATAGGTGGATCTTCTTTGCTGTTCTTCAGCAGCCTTAGAAGGTCATTATCTCAGACTCAAGCAAAGAATACTTTCAAGGCTTCTACTCAAAACCTGTTTACAGTTTCTCAGGTAAATAGAGACGTTCAACCCATTCGAGATCTGAAAACTCAACCTGTTCTGCGGGTTCAGAAGTTTTACATGGTGTCAGCAGTTTTTATTTTTGTTTCCCTTCTTCCTGAAGATCTTGCCTCCATGGATATAAGGAATGCTTACTTGAACATTCCCTTTTTTCCTCCTTGCCAATGATATCTGCATTTTCCTGTGGGTGCTCATAACTACCAATTAGTTGTCCTTCCCCTTGGCATGTCCACAGCCCTTTGAGTCTTCACAAAGCTGTTTGGCTTGGCTCTGCTCAGTTATCAGGGGATAGATGTGGTGAATTGCCTAAACAATCTCCTTTTTAAAGGACCAGTCCTCCCTAACCAGCCAGCGACTAATGCAGAGGTTTGGTTGGATCCACCATCTCTCGAAAGTTGTTGATGGAACTGACTCACCAATTAGAGTACCTGGGCTGAACTTCGTACACAACTCTGTCCAGGATTTCCAGTCACAGGATAAACAACTGTCCTTCCATCCACTTGCTCTGTACCCTTCAGGCCCAGGGTCAGCCCCAAATTCATGCCTGCATGAGGGTCTTAGGCATGATGGTAGCCTCAAGGCAGTGCCCAGTTTCACGCCAGACTTTTGCAGTTCAACATTCTGGATGCATGGAACAAACAGACTTGGTCTGTGGATCGCCCTAGGAATCTTTTCTTGATGTAGCAGATTTCCAACCTGGCTCTGCCATTAGGGAAACACTCCCTCAAAAGCAGAGTGGTGCACCGCTGACATCCCTTCCGCTTCCGGGTTCCAGGGTGGTTAGCGTGGAGCTTCCACACACTGGACACTGCTGTTAAGCCTCTCTCAACCAGGAACCAACATCCCCTGAGGTGAAGGACCGCCAGTGAAGCCTGCACACCAGCACATCCCAGGACAACACAACCCCTGATGGACATCGCCACCCCATCTGAACTGACTCACCAGAGGTGTATGTATTACACCTTCACCATATAACAGTGACCGCAGAGTTGGCGCCTCCACACCCGGCTTCCTCAAGCTGCACATGCTTTGCCTTTTTTTTTTCATTGTTGCATACAGCTGCATGTAGTGGCAGTGAAGCAATTGAAAGTTGAGTAAGTGTAGCTGGGTAGGCAGCATTTAAGAGAATTTTGTTGCTTTGCTCTGCATAAGACTGGCCATAGATGAGACAGGTGGAAGGAAAGAAAATCCCTCAATTCCACGCTCAAAAATGCCTATTGTATTCTTTCAGCGGAGGGAGCAGGGAGCATTCCTGGCCAGCAAAATACAATGGTTACTGCTAGCGGCAATAGCTGCAGTATGTAGAAAAGTCCAACGTGTTGGTTATACCCAAGGTCAATCGATCAGCTTGGGTACAGTCAGCCTGCTCATACAGTGCATGGTTTGAATCTCGGACGGTCCCTGCTGAACTGATTCAAGCCATCTATGGTCAGCTTAAGCAAAGCACATGTTCACTTTAAGTCATTATTTAGCCTATATAGACTCAGTATTAACCAGAATAAGTTTGCATTTAGAATTAAAATCTGCAAGACTTGGTGCTGATGTTTTCTTTTCATACAGGCTTCTGGGTTTGGCCAGCCCAAAGTAACATCCACACGTAGGAGATAATTTATCCTAGCATAAAGAATGCTGAGATTGTACATGGAGCTGTGCATGTGGGGCTCAATGTACATTTAGGAGAAGAGGATCTTGCAGGTAGAAGCAGGGCCGGGACAAGGGGTGGGCAGGAGGGGCGGATCCCCTGGGCACTGTGGTGTCATCTGATGTGGGGGGGGACGACTGTTAAGAGTGATGTAGAAGGGTTTGTGTTGGAAGGGGTGATGGGGGGAAGAAGATTCGTGCTAATGGGGGGATTTTGGGGGTAGAAGAGTTGTGCTAGGAGAGGGGGTTTCAGCAGGGGGCAGATTTGTACTGGGAGGAGGGGGGAATTTATGCTTTGGGGATTTTTGCTGATACTTAATGCTCATACATCTTGGGGGGGCGCAGTTTGATATGTTCGCCCTGGGCACTAGATAACCTTGTCCCAGCACTGGGTAGAAGAGGAGCTTTTTTTTTTGTAGAAGAGAAATGCCCAAAAAGAAAAAAAAAAAAAGGTGCTACCTGCCAGTAAATTTAGCATTACAGCTATAATTTGCTGTAAGTGCCATCACTACAGACCATAACATTTGTCTGTAGCAGCTTCTGAAGTATACATAATGAGATCTGCAAAAGTCTCTTTCAGACGCCCGCCCCTCCTCCACACTCCAGCATCCTGCTCTCCCAGCCTTTTACTGATCTGTGTGGTACCTCTGTACAAGACTGGTGACTTCTACAAGTTCACACTCTATTGCTGCACATTGCAGTTTGCTGTAAAACTGTAGAATCCTCAGATCTTAATTCACTTAACTTCAGCATGGTACACTAAGAGCTCATTCATACTTGTTGAATTGCAAAACATTTTACATGTTGCACCCCAAATGCATTTTGTCAAGTGCTCTTTTATGAAAAAAAAAAAAAAAAAAAAGAGAGAGAGGGTCCTGCATAAAAATGCATATAAAAAACATACTGTATTATGCATTTTAGTTGTTCTTCCATCTATCCTCATGGCAGACATATTTTTGTCAATGCTGCAAAAATGTTGTTTGCGTGTGCCTTGTTCACACTTTCTTTGGATTTGCAAATATCCTTTCTTTACTTATATGCATCTCAAGTACACTGCATTTGAAGGCTTTTCTAGTAGTTGTTATTAAATAATAAAAAAATGAAAGCGATATTAAACCCAAAAGCAACCTTTTTTTATTATAATGTAGTTTACCAATTCTTATGCCCCGTACACACGGTCGGACTTTGTTCGGACATTCCGACAACAAAATCCTAGGATTTTTTCCGACGGATGTTTGCTCAAACTTGTTTTGTCTACACACGGTCGCACAAAGTTGTCGGAAAATCCGATCATTCTGAACGCGGTGACCTAAAACACGTACGTCGGGACTATAAACGGGGCAGTAGCCAATAGCTTTCATCTCTTTATTTATTCTGAGCATGCGTGGCACTTTGTCCGTCGGATTTGTGTACACACGATCGGAATTTCCGACAACGGATTTTGTTGTCGGAAAATTTTATATCCTGCTCTCAAACTTTGTGTGTCAGAAAATCCGATGGAAAATGTCCGATGGAGCCCACACACGGTCGGAATTTCCGACAACACGCTCTGATCGGACATTTTCCATCGGAAAATCCGACCGTGTGTACGGGGCATTAAAGTGTTAGCTGGAGTTTGGCTTCAATTTGTTAGATGTACTAGCAGATTTTAATACACTAACACTCCCTTCCCCCCAGACTGATAATGCTGCTGTGCCAAAGGTGCCCATTCATCCAGTGGGGGCACTCTAATACAGGGGGTCTTTTACTGGCCATGTCCCTGGGTGAAAAAAAAAAGCCTAAGAAAAGAAAACTGATGCAGCCACCACATCTAATGATTAATAAGCTGGAATATATTACATTTTTGGTTTTTGGTTTTGGGTTCATATATTGTATATTTTAATCTTCAAACTCTTGATGGTTTAGTTTGTATCCTAAGTATGAGATAAAAGTATGTTGTCTGCACAGGTTGTTGAATCTATATAAATGGTGATTCATAATTTTACATATACGTTTATAATTTACATCAGTCTCTGCCCTCAAGGAGCTTACAGTCTACAGTCCCTAACTCACATTCATACAACCCCAATTCCAAAAAAGTTGGGACATGTGTAAAATCTACATAAAAATGGAATGCAATGGTTTGCAAAGCTCATAGACCCATGTTTTATTCATAATGGAAAATAAAAAAACATAGCAAATGTTTAAACTGTGACATAATAAAATCATGTTCCCTAATATAAAATTTAAATATATTGTCCTTTAAAGTACATGATATCAAAAGATTCAGAGAATCTGGAGCAATCTCTGTGAGAAGGCCGAAATGTAATACAATATTGGATGTCTGTGATCTTCGGGCCCTCAGACGGCACTACAATATTCTGTGATGGACTGATATCACTGCATGGGTTCAGGAATAGTTCCAAAATATATTGTCTGTGAACACTGTTTGCTGTGCCATCCAAAAATGCAAGGTAAAGTTCTATCATGCAATTCAGAAGTGCCACCGTCTTCTTTGGGCCAAAGCTCATTTAAAATGGTCTGTTGCAAAGTGGAAAACTTCTGTGGTCAGACAAAATGAATTTGTACATTCTTTTTAGAAAACAGGGGCACTGTATCCTCTGGCTTGTTATCAGCGCTCCGTTCAAAAGCTTGCATCTATGATGGCATGGGTGTGCATTAGTGCATATGGATTGAGCAGCTTTCACATCTGGAAAGGCACCATCAATGCTGAAAGATATATAAAGGTTTTAGAGTAGCATATGCTCCCTTCCAGACAACAACTTTTTTTTTTATAGAAGCCCTTGCATATTTCACCAGGACAATGCTAAACTGCATACTGCATCTTTGACTACACTATGGCAACATAGTAGAACAGTCCGGGTGCTTAATTGGCCTGATTGCAGTCCAGATCTTTCATCAACTGAAAATATTTGGTGCATCTTGAAGCGAAAAATACAACAAAGAAGACCCAGGACTGTTGAGAAGTAAGAATCCTATATCAGGCAAGAATGGGACAACCTTTCTCTCCCAAAACTCCATTGATTGGTCTCCTCAGTTCTCAGATGTCTACAGAGTGTTGTTAAAAGAAGAGGTGATGTTACACCGTGGTAAACATGGCCCTGTCCCAACTTTTTTGAGACGTGTTGCTGCCAATAATTTCACAATTAACCTATTTTTTTCCCCTTAAAATGACACATTTTCTCAGTTTAAATTTTTTTGATATTTTCTATTTTATATTGTGAATAAATGTTTTTTTTTTTCTGCTCCTAGAAGCTGCAAAAACGCTTCTACAATAAAATAGTGTGCATGGACACATAGGATAACACTATTTACTTCTAGAAGCAGAAAAAAAAAAATCTAATTCAGAGATTCTAAAACATTTTCTGCAAACCTCATCTATTGTAAAAATCTATAAAAGCAGCCTTGGGGTCATCAGTTTGAATCCGAACCACAACACTACCATTAATTCTTAATGTCACCCCCATGCACAGGAAATCACAGCGTGTTTTCCCCTGCTAGGAACCTCATAGCACTATGAGATTACCCCGCAGCTGCGATTTTGGAAAAGGTGCAGGGATCTCTTCTCTGCATTTTCTGGGCTGCTGTGCCTGCATAGGTGGCCAAAGGGAAACCACAATAGTGTGTACCTAGATTAAGAAAATATGTTAATAATGATCTTATAAATGTAGCTGTCAAACATATTTTGAAGATGCCAGGGCTAATTTACACTAGTGTTGGCCCTCTGAAGTGTGAGCTTTTCAGAGAGCTTTTGACAGACGATGAGGAGGGGTTATGTTGCCTCCTCACCTTCCGTTTTAATCTCTAAAGGTCAGCACCACCACCCCACAATTGTTTGTATTCCACGTGGCTGCGGGCGGTTATGGTTTAGCCCCATTCACTTCAATAGGTTGCATTCAGCGGAAAGTACTGTCCGCCAAATGCATCACAGCGTTTACAGCATCAAAATGTAAAATAATATACAGACAGGTAGGTAGCACTCACAATAAGAAAGGAGATTTTTCAAGTAAGTTTTTTTACATTGGATTGTTACAAAATAACTATCACTGAAAGTGTATGTTGTGACAATAGATTATAATGCATTTTTACAAATGATACTTTGCAAATTCAAGATGGGCAACAAGTGGGCACACAGTTATGGCACCTGTAAGTTAAGGGCATCCAAGTCCAGAATACATTATTAGGTTACATATCACCTCAGAGAAGTTTAGGCTCCATCTTTAGTTTCTTACTCTGAAGGATGACGGTGGGTTTGCTTCTAGTCCTGTCCCCAATTTCAGTCCTACTCTGGGTGTAGGACCTCATCAGGTATTTCTCAGTCTTTACATCTTTGCATGAAGCGCTCAACAAAACCCAATGAGGGCCTACTACGGAGCAGAGCTCCGAACTCCACCCACCCTGAAACCAACGCTCAATATATACATTGTAAGTCCCATAGCCAAACAGGAAGTGAGCGGAAATCCCTGCAAATTAAGGGAATTCCTTGGGGATCCCCAGCTCACTAGAACTAGTGCCCCCACTAGACTATTTCCCCTCTATTACTTTTCTGTTGACTTTACTATTATCATTGACAGTGAAAGTGAAACAGGACAAATAGAGAGGGTGAATCTCCGTAATAGGAACGAGACAACAATAAAAACTAACAGGGTTCTTATCCCTCTCCACTATCCAAAACTACAAAAATAACGTTTTGCCATTAGTTATACTGTAAGTACACTCACACCCCCTTAGATATCTACAGCAGCCTCTATTCCTAGAAACTTTATGTTTTACAATACTTGGCTGTCCCAGGCTTTATGCACTTTAATACTGTACTTGATCACTAAAAACTTTATCAGGGGAGTTAGGCAAATCTGGGTCATAAGGCAAACAAAGGTTCAGGTGCAAGATAGGCATCAAAACAAAATTGAGGGTAGTGAAGTCAGGAATAAAACAATGCAACATACTCCCTTCCTTCTGAAGAAGAGGCCTTCCCCTGCCAAGCCACTTGTAGAGCCTACCTGTCCTAGAGACATCCTCCCCTCGGTGTCCTGCTTAGATTAGTTTCCCATACATTCCTCTGACTCGGTTTTCTTTTTTTCGTGTGGTTATAGTAAAGTGCTCATTTCACTCTGATAAGCTTCTATTGTATTCTAGCACAATGCACATTACTGATTATATCTGAGCACTTTGTGATTTGTCTTTGCACTTTTATTAGACATTAAGGGGTTGATTTACTAAAACTGGAGAGTGAAAAATCTGGCGCAGCTGTGCGTGGTAGCCAATCGGCTTCTAATTTTATCTTGTTCAATTAACCACCTCCCTGCCCACACTATAGCTGAATGACGGCTTCAGCATGGGCCTTGATTGCCAGGAGGGCATTAAGAGACGTCCTCCCGTGCATGAGCTGCCTGCGCGCCCCCTGCAGGGCACGTGCGGCGCACTCTGTGATCACAGAGTCAATGAGACTCAGCTGATCACAGATCGGAGTGAGGGGCTGATCCCGGCCCCTTACCACGTGATCCGCTGTCAGCCAATGACAGCTGATCACGTGATGTAAACAAGATCAGTAATCTGTTTTTTTTCCCCTCGCGCTGATAGCGTGAGGGAAAAAAAATCCGGTCACCGGAATCTTACAGAGGGACATCGGTCCCGAACAGGGAGAGGCACTGCTGCTATGCAGTGCCCTCCAGTGCCACCTGCCAGTGCCCACCAGTGCCACCTACCGGTGCATTTCATTGCCGCCTACCAGTGTCACCTGTCAGTGCTGCCAACCAGTGCCCATCATTGCCACCCATCAGTGCAGCCTATCAATACCCATCAGTGCTGCCTCATCAGCGCACATCAATGAAGAAGAATAATTACCTGTTTTAAAAATGTATGAACTATAATATTAAATTATAAACTATGAAACTTTTTTTTGTTTTGTTTTTTAAAATTTTTGGTCATTTTTTTCATTTTTATAGCAAAAAATAAAAAACCCAGCAGTGATTAAATGCCACCAAAAGAAAGCTCATAGGAGTACAGTGTTGCATGACCCCGCAATTGTCATTCAAAGTGTGAGAGCGATGAAAGCTGAAAATTGGCCTTGGCAGGAAGGGGGTAAAAGTGCCCAGTAAACAAGTGGTTAAATGGTAAAAATAGCAAATAAAGAAAAAATAATATAGCGTATAGTCATATTGTAATTGCATGTTATTAAAAATTGCCTTTCCTTTTCAATCTGCAGCGCTGTAATTTTCTGTAAAATGCAAAATGGCTACCTGGAGGTGTTCTGTACACAGAATAACAAACAAATACTTGGGGGGCACACCCTAAAAAATGCACTAAAATGGTGCAGCCATAAGACCATACAAACAGAACAAAATATTACAGCGCACACATACAAAAATTACATTTAAAGGGGTTGTAAACCCTCATTTAAAAAAAAATAAAAATAACAAACATGTCATACTTACTTCCACTGTGCAGTCCAGTTTGCACAGAATGGCCCAATCTTCGACTTCTGGAGTCCCCCAGTGGTGCTGGTAGCTCCTCCCCGCATCGAGTGCCCACACTGGAGAAGGCTCTCCTAAGGTGAACACCTGTGCGGGCGCACTCCCGAGTTCTGCTTCTGTGTCCATTCACACAGAATGCAGGACCCGTCGCCCACGTCATTGGATTTGATTGACAGCAGTGGGAGCCAGTGGCTGCGCTGCTATCAATCTATCCAATCAAGAGCCGAGACAATGGGCAGAGAGGTAGAGCGCATCTCCGCCGAAGGAATGAACGGGCTCAGGAGAGTAAAACGGGGGGGGGCTGGTCAGTGTCAGAATTTTTTTTCACCTTAATGCATACTCCTGCAAGGCTATTTAAAACAAGGGGGCATGGCAGAGGGTAAGTCCTATGCCCTAAATGCCTCTCGCTCGTTCTCATCTCAAAAAGTTGGAAGGTGTGGGTAGTGCCAGTACTTCTAAAAATGAATAGGTATGGTACACTCATAATAAGGGAACATATGGGATTTAACATTAGCAAAGCAAGCTGTAAATTCTTTTATTAAACTTTACAAAACTAAAATACTCTTGCAGAAAACTTTCCTGACTAATCAGTGAATACGTTGGTGACCATATATGTCCACAGTGTGTCTGATTGCCCTTGTCCATTAATAATGAATGTAAAGGTCTGGAAAATTGGGACAAAGAAAAAGCCCAAGTAAAAATTATAGATCTCTTGTGTTCTCAAATATTTATACCAACCTTTCTCAAACAGGGTTCTGTAGAACCAAAGTATTTCTCCACAACAGCTTTTTTCAACCAGGATGCTGTGGCACTCTGGGGTGCCTTCTGAGTTACTTAGGGGTGCCTTGGCAAAACGCCTAAAATTTGCTCACAAATTGTCAACAAGCCAGCAAGTAGACCTGCCTTTTTGTTACACATGGCCACATGTTTTTATTGTACAGCATTAAAACCTTGAGCACCATGCAGGCCAGCCACTGGCATCCTAACAACCAGTGACGCTATTGGTTGATAAGAAGGACATTGGGTGCCTGCACAGCATCCTTGCTTGCCCCTCTCTGTCAACACTGGGGTCAAGTTAGCAGAGAGGAAAAAAACCCCACTGGAATACGGGTCAGTACCAGGAGGAATAAATCACCGCTAATGTTGGGTGGCTGCTGTGATATGTAAAAATATAAAAATATTAGTTTAGTTTTTTCACATTTTGGAATGGGGTGGCTTGCTGCATAATTTTAAAAGGTTCCTTGACTGGAAAAGGTTGACACCGCTGACACCATTGATCTTTTTACCTATCTATAAGAGGGGACTCTTCCCAATGACTACAAGTGTAAGGAGCAGTGGCAGCTGGTGGGTTTTTGTTTGGGAGGGTGGCAAACAACCCCCCCTCGGCACCTCAAACCCCCCGTGCGCGCTGTCTGCCAGTCCATCAGTACTTACCCCATCGGCATCGGGGATCGGCGGGCACATCAGACAGGGATCAGGCTATGGCGGGCACCTGGCAGTGTCTCCTGTGTCCTCTTCTCTTCTGAGATCATGACGGCTTCTGCCGCGCATCTCCTCCCCTCCTCCTAGGCGTCCACTAAAATCGCCTGACCTTTCAGCCAATCTGGAAACAGGTATTAGACCCGTGCTTCCTAACTGGCGGAGAGGCGATTCAGTTTTAGAAAAGCGAATATTCGTTTGCTTTATTAACACACCTGGGTGGGCTCCGAGCACAATGCTCTGCGCTCCGAGTCCACCCTATTTTGAAGCCTTCAAAAAAACACCCCCATCACTGTAATTCATGCGCCCGGGGGCGTCCTGAAAGGGGCCGGTGCATGAATAAGGGGTGGCCGCAGCGGCCATGGATAGATTCATGCTATACAGTTGTGCTCATTAGTTTACATACCCTGGCAGAATTTATGATTTCTTGGCCATTTTTCAGAGAATATGAATGATAACACAAAAACTTTTCTTTCACAGCCATAAATGCTACATTTGCAAAGGAGTCAACAAGGCCTATGATGAAAGGTACGGAGGTGGATTGCTGATGTTTTGGGGATGTGTGAGCTACAAAGGCACATGAAATTTGGTCAAAATTGATGGCAAGATGAATGCAGTATGTTATCAAAAAATACTGGAGGAACATTTGCATTCATCAGTCAGGAAGCTGCGCATGGGACGTACTTGGGCATTCCAACATGACAATGTTTTAAAACACAAGGCCAAGTCGACCTGTCATTGGCTACAGCAGAATAAAGTGAAGGTTCTGGAGTGGCCATCTCAGTCTCCTGACCTCCAATATCATTGAGCCACTCTGGGGAGATCACAAACGTGCAGGTCATGCAAGACAGCCCAAGAATTTCCAGGAACTGAAGGCTTTTTGCCAAGAGGAATGGGCAGCTTTACCATCTGAGAAGATAAAGAGCCTTATCAACAAATGCCACAAAAGACTTCAAGCTGTCACTGATATTACAGGGGCAATATACAGTATTAAGAACTGGGGTATGTAAACTTTTGATCAGGGTCATTTGGGTAGTTTCTGTTGCCATTATGACTTTAAAAAGAGTAAGCACAGTTGATTGATAATAAATGGTGTCAGCCAAACACTAACCATGAGTGAAAGAAACGTTTTCATGTTATCATTCATATTCTCTGAAAAATGGCCAAGAAATCATAACTTCTGCCAGGGTATGTAAACTTAAGAGCACAACTGTAAATAAATCTATCCATTAACCATATAGGGTGGGTGGTGGCATGAATAGAGGGGGCGGCGCCCGTGTGCCCTCAATGGACAGCCTGCCCCTGGTAAGGACCATTCTTCCCATTGATTATAACACAAATTTGCCATTAAACTGTAGATAGAGTAATTATTTGCAGGGATTCACAAGCAAACAAAAGATTTCCCGACACACATACCAGCTAGCCTGAAAAAAAAGTTTTACCCTGTTTAAAACAGAGAGTTTAGTTGCACACATTTGCAAATATATGTGGAAGCTGCATTGCCTTGCCAAGGCTCCTCTGTATAGTGAGGTCCTAACTCTATATTGGAGAGTCTCGAAGTTGGAGCGTACATAGCAGTGGATAAATTAGGAAGTAGGCATGCCAGGAGGGAGCCCATTCCTCCTTAAAGGTGCATGGATACATAAGAAGCCCAGCAAACGCACAATGGCAGCTGAAGACATCCAATGTGTCTCCACACCAAATTATTAGCAGGGGGTTCCCTGAGACTGGAAAGTTATTTCAAGAGTTCCTCTGTGTTAAAAAGGTTGAGAGGCTGATTTATACTTCTTTTTATTATCCTCCCAACTTTAGTATGCAGTATGTGAACTTGATTATAGATTTATCTGGGTGTATCACCAACATTGTGGGAACTGGGTCAAACAGCTTGCCCAGTCCCTAGATGCTGGCTTTGAAAAGTGAATTAAACGTGGTCTTGCAGCAGTATTGGTTTCCCATTTGAGGCCCTGACCCACAGCACACACTTTTTCCATTTGCTTATGGTCACGCTGCACACTAAATGACATTGCTTTCATTCCCACCACACTTGTTGCTAATCTTAGTCTATGCAACCGATAACATAATTTCCCAAAGTGCCTTCTGCTGTAGAAATGATGGAAACTAAGAGGACATTTTTCTGACCTCTGGCTCAGCCAAAGTCATTTCCTGGAGGAGAATTGGTCTTTTTTTTTTTTTTTTACAGCATATTATTTTTAATCATTTCCAGTTTTGATTTAAGCAGCTTCAACAGATGTTGTTTACTTTAGAAATATCCAAGTACATTAAGCTATTTGGTCTCTGCTGATGTTTAAACAGCTTTTTTTTCATGAATCCATCCTTTTTGTCTATACTAAAGATAGACCGTTTATACTATATACTGGATATATATATATATATATTATACACTGTAGATACTGTGTAAATACTGCAGTCCAATACACATCTACTACCCGATGTCCCTGTAATCAATTTTTTTATGAAATTGCTTCTTACTTTTTACTTTTTTTTTTATCTATCTCTTTGTAATGTCCTCCATGAGTTCCCAAGCTTCTCCTTTTCCCCTTCAAGTACTTTTTTGGTTAAAGTGGTAGTAAGCCCCTGGCTTTTTTTTTTTTAACCTCTGCAAGGCAAGGCAATGTGCTAGTATGCATTGCATGTGAGAAACTTACCTTAGAACAAAACCCTCCAGTGGTGCACTGTCACCGCTGAAGGTGCTTCCATCTTCACCCAGTCTTCCTTCCGGGTTCGCAGACTCCGGCCGCGTGAGTGGCCGGAGCTGCGATGATGTCACTCCCGTGCTTGCACAAGGGAGCCGCTGTTTATGGCACAGGACTCTGAGGGAATGTCACCGGCTGCATATGCAGTAAATATCTCCTAAACAGTGCACATTTAGGAGAGAATTTTACAGTACCTATAGGTAAGCCTTATTATAGGCCTACCTATAGGTAAAATTCATGCATGGGAGTTTACGCCCACTGTAAGAATAAATACCTGAATATAATAGAAAAAAACAAAGTTTAGTGTGTGACTTAAAGGACTTCTCACTGCTTACATCTCATTAGGCTTCAACCATTGGACCTTTTAAGTTTTTTTCAATAGAATGTTGCAAAAGGGATAATGAGCAAAAATTACTATGTGCATGGTCAATATTAGACTATAATTCAGTAACACGGGTTGATTTTTATTTAGTAACAATGGTATTCAGGAATTTCAGGACGCTCTGACTGGTCTAACTGTGCCAAATTCAGACAAGCTTCTCTCTGATTGCTAATGTGGGTTATTCATACTTATAGTAAGTACATCCACACTGAGGACATGGAACAGCTTGACCTTTTCTATTGTGATTACTGAGGGTTCTTATTTTGTTTTTAAAATTCAATTGTTGTTATAAGCAAGATAACAAGGATGTAAAAGAAAATGAACAGTAATATTGGAAACCAAAGGAAATTCTATTCTTTATATACCGCCATAGGGAAAAGGAATAGCAGAAATTGTGCCAAGATAGGAGCTAAAAATACCATATCAATAAAATGCAAACTCTTTATTACAAAAATTAAAAACGCATAGTAAAATATATGCAGTACATCACACATTAGGCCATATCAACATTGGTCATATCCCCAATTATAATAGAGACATGCTGGGTTCTTTTAACCGCTTCAGCCCCGGAAGATTTTACCCCCTTCCTGACCAGAGCGTTTTTTGCGATTCGGCACTGCGTCGCTTTAACTGACAATTGCGCGGTCGTGCGACGTGGCTCCCAAACAAAATTGACGTCCTTTTTTTCCCACAAATAGAGTTTTCTTTTGGTGGTATTTGATCGCCTCTACGATTTTTATTTTTTGTGCTATAAACAAAATAAGAGCGTCAATTTTGAAAAAAAACGCATTATTTTTTACATTTTGCTATAATAAATATCCCCCAAAAATATATAAAAAAACATTTTTTTTCCTCAGTTTAGGCCGATACGTATTCTTCTACATATTTTGGTAAAAAAAAAATCGCAATAAGAGTTTATTGATTGGTTTGCGCAAAAGTTATTTCGTTTACTAAATAGGGTATAGTTTTATGCCATTTTTATTAATAATTTTTTTTTTACTAGTAACGGCGGCCATCAGCGATTTTGATTGTGACTGCGACATTATGGCGGACATGTATGACATTTTTGACACATTTTTGGGACCATTGTCATTTATACAGCGATCAGTGCGATTAAAAATGCACTGATTACTGTGTAAATGACACTGGCAGTGAAGGGGTTAACCACTAGGGGGCGGGGAGGGGTTAAGTGTGTCCTAGGGGAGTGATTACTAACTGTAGGGGGATGGGCTAGCAGTGTCATTACTCTGATCACTGCTCCTGATGACAGGGAGCAGTGATCAGTGACACTTGTCACTAGGCAGAACGGGGAGATGCTGTTTACATCAGCATCTCCCCGTTCGTCCTCTCCGTGAAGCGATCGCGGGTATCCTCGCAGCGATCGTGTCTGCGGGACCCGCGACCCGACTCACGGAGCTCCCGGCCGGCACGCGCCGCCGCCGTGCACGCAGTGGCACGACGGGGAATTCAAATGGACGCACAGGTACGCCCATTTGCCCAGCCGTGCCATTCTGCCGACGTATATCGGTGTGCGCCGGTCAGGACCCGGTTAAACCACATCAGTTTATATTGTAAAGACACACTGAATCAACGCGTTTCGTTCATTATGCCTCTTCAGAATTTCTTATTTAGATTTCAATATGGATGGTGCCTCCATAGGCGTATATATTAATTTCATCCACATAACACATAAATATAGTAATATAGGAAACATTGACATTTACATATTATATAAGCTATAACTAACATTATTAAACCATCAATGAGAATGAAGGAAGGATCTGTAACAGTATTATGGATATAGATGGAGTTTGGTTCCAATCTCTGCAGTAGTCTTTTGTGATTCTAAGGTAGTCATGATGAAAAAGTGGTCCAGTGGGCGATCACCTGTTTGGAACAAGCAGTGCATGTTAGTTGCGGTTAGTTGCGGTCACGTACACTGTGCTGTGCACAGTACACATCCAATAGTCTATAGTAAATCTTGGCAGTGACCAAGAGAGGATAGCTACGTTTCTACATACAGTGGGACCAAGGAGAATTCATTTAGCCACCCTCTACCAGGAAGACAGGTCACATGAGCAGAAAAAAAGGAAATTGGAAATTTTAGAGGAGACTGACGTCAATAGAAGGTAGTTTTTTTAGTTAAGAATTTATACTTGAATTATTTTAATACCAGAGTTTGGTGTCACTATAAAGCCCAAGTAAACTTTTAGTTGAAATCAGTTAAATACATTCCAGGTACTTCAAAACAAGACTTTTCTTCTTTTTCTAAAATTTCACTTTTATTCTATTTCATTAAAAACTATTGAAATGATCAAAAGCCTATATTGTGGAGAAAGTATATAGGAATATCAGAAGATCTAAACTGGCTGCAAATAAGTACTATCTCCAAGTCTCATATTACAAGTCTCTTATTACAAGTATCAGCCTAGTGCAGGGGTAGGCAACCTTAAAGGTGGAGATCTACCTGAACAACATGGGAGAAGTCAAAGATCACTGGGCACAGTGTTGCCTCCTCACACCTGATTTAAATTGCCCTACTACCGTGTCGCATTCACGTGCATTGCACAGCAATCATGGGTTTAAATCAGGGTCATGCTTGGCAGGTGCTACACCCACCAACCACAATGACAGGGCATAGAACTCCTGCTGCAGCTGCGACACGTGTACACCCCTGGCCACTACCACTAATGGGGGTGCAGTTGGTGCTGGGGTAATAAAAACATGTCTTAACTATGGGGTTTTACCGACCCCCAAACTGCAAATGTAAATGAACCCTAATGCCGCGTACACACGGTCGTACTTTTCGTCTACAAAAGTCGGACAGCCTGTCCGACAGACTTCCGGCAGACTTTCGGTGGACTTGCGGCGGACTTGCGGCCTACTTTCTAACGAACGGACTTGCCTACACACGACCACACAAAAGTCTAACGGATTCGTACGTGATGACGTACACCGGACTAAAATAAGGAAGTTCATAGCCAGTAGCCAATAGGTGCCCTAGCGTGGCTTTTTGTCCGTCGGACTAGCACACAGACGAGCGGATTTCGGGGTCCGTCGTAGTTACGAAGTAAAGTTTTAAAGCATGTTTCAAATCTAAAGTACGTCGGATTTGAGGCTAAAAAAGTCAGTTGAAAGTCCGGAGAAGCCCACACACGATCGGATTACCAGCCAGCTTTAGTCCATCAGCGTCCGTTGGACTTTTGTAGACGAAAAGTAGGACCGTGTGTACGCGGCATTACTGTTCTGAGCTGCCTATAAGACTGCTTTCACACTGATGTGCTGCAGGTGCAGTGCATTTGTGACTTTCCTGGGTTAGCTGCGCTTTGCTATAGACTTCTATTATATTCTGCAGGTGTGGTGCACTTTCTGAAAGCGCACCAAATCTCCCGCATTCAGGAGTTTTGGTACGCTTTCAGAAAGTGCACCAAACCTGCAGGATATAATAGAAGTCTGTGGCTAAGCGCAGCAAAACTGCAGGTACACTGGAGCCCAATACTATTATGCCCAGTGTATTGCTTCATGCTAACCTGAAGATATCTTTATTCCTGCTGCTGGCACCACTCTGGAGGCCGCTAGCCGGGATATGAGGTTGAGTGCAGTTGGTATCACTCGGCATGGGACAGGAGCCAGCACTACAGAGGAGGCATCAGCTTATGCGGCTCTTGCTCCCTACTGCAGCTCCAACTTTACAAGTAGTCCCTCTGCATTGCACTCTGTTTGATGCTCTGCTATGGCGGGTCAGCTAGCCCAGACCGAGATCTACCAGTCACCTGGCCGAGATCTACTGGTAGATCTCGATCTATAGGTTGCTGACCTCAGGTCTAGTGTATACTACATTTTTAACCTTCCATAGAAAGTGAAGGTATTATATATACTAGCTGCAGATTACTTCTATCTCCAAAAAACCCCATGTAATGAAACCGTCGCTAAACACAGTGTTTGAATGGGGCCATAGGAAAGCACTGTGTGAGTTTAGGTGCGGTAGATAACTTCATCTATCCGCAGCTAAAAGCTGAATTCTATCCGCCCGTGTGAAAGGGGCCTAAAAGTATTAGCCTAGTATATACTATATTTCTGACCTTCACATATAGCTAAAAGAAGCAAAAGTACTCTATCTGTACTGGCTGCAAATAAATTATATCTCCAATCACTTATCGCTTGCAAAGCCTATAAATATCAGCATAGTATATACTCCTTTACTGTCCTTCCCATAAATCCATGAACCACTGTGTGTGTGTGTGTGTGTGTGTGTGTGTGTGTGGGGGGGGACCTGGGGACCTGGAACACTGCAGACCCAACACTGGGGTGTCTGTGCCCATACCAGGGACCACAGGACTGAATCACTAAGTGTTGTTCGGCCACGCCAGGACCCAAAGCTGGAGGGACCTGTTGCCTTTTGTGCCTGCAGTCTAAGCAAGCTAGGGAGGAACAGAATGTGAGGATTGAGACCTCTAACACAGCTACTGTAACTGCCAAGTGCCTGGAACCAGACCTGCTGCTTGCCAGGAGTGGTGAGCTGAACTACACATCCCAAACTCTTGCCACACATGGTTAACACTATAAAGACTGCTCTATATGGTGTTAACTAAAGCAGTTCATCTATCAATCATAACCCACACTCTTAAAGGGACAGTACCCCACCCACAGAAGAGCCCCAATAAAAGCTGGCTGCTATTGACTAATTAGGCTCCTTGTACTTTAGTCAACTTTTGGGGTAATCCTTGTTAGGCACACCTGAATCCACCCATTAAAGGGCTGTAAGTGTGGGGTGCTCCTAAGATCATTATTATTGTGTTAGCTGATTTTGACTCTGCCATTTACTGGTTACATCAGTTCTGCAATTCAGTTAAATCACCCTGTTATAGGCCAGTGTTCGCTTTATCTAGTTTTTGCAGCTTTGAAAGTGTTCTGCGTTGTTTGCCAATTTACACACTGTTTAACTGCCTTGATATATTAAAAATGCAGCTTAACTGCCCCCAACCACAAGGTTAAACTAAGCTTTAGATATTTATGAGCAGACCCAAGAGCTGTACAAGCACCAGGATTTACAAATGCACCATGTCTGAACCAGCATCTTAGTCTAGAAAGCAGCTGGTGAATCTGGATAAAGACTGAATAAAGATGGCTGCTGGAGAGAAAAACGATGAAAACATAAACAAGGGGAATACTTTGATCTCTGTGGTTGGTCATTACTAGGGATGAGCTTCGTATTTGAGTCGAACCCATGTTCGACTCGAACGTCGTCTGTTCGGTCGTTCGCAAAAATTGCGAACGGTATGGGGCGTTCGCGCCAAATTCGAGTGGGGCGTCACGGCCCATAATTCACTGCGGCATCGCAGTGCATTACTGGCTGATGATTGGTCAAGCATGCACTGCGGCCCTGTGTAGTGTGTTTCAGCGTTCAGATAGAGAGATAGAGAGAGAGAGAGACACAGACAGTGTCATTTGTCATTTCAAGTTAGATAGATTAGGCAGGACAGTCAGTCAGTTAGCTGCACTTACAGTGTATTGTGTGTGTATATATATATCTATATCTATCTATCTATCTATCTATCTATCTATCTATCTATCTATCTATCTATCTATCTATCTATCTATCTATCTATCTATATATATATATGCATCCCAGGTGTTGTGTGTGTGTGTATATATATACTGACAGGCAGGCAGGTGTTGTTACAATATTTACAGCTACCTGAAGAAAATTGCTGGTGTTCTTCTGATCCTATTAGTACCACAGTCAGGAAGCTACAGTATTTACAGTTAGTGTAGTGCGTCCTCTGCACAGTGTTCAGCTAAAGCTACCTGTAGAAGATTGGTGGTGTTTTTCTGATCCTATCACTACCGCAGGCAGCTACATTATTTACAAGTTAGTGTAGTGCAACCTCTGCACAGTGTTCAGCTAAAGCTACAAGTTATGCCGCGTACACACGGTCGTACTTTTCGTCTACAAAAGTCCAACAGACGCTGATGGACTAAAGCTGGCTGGTAATCCGATCGTGTGTGGGCTTCTCCGGACTTTCAACCGACTTTTTTAGCCTCAAATACGACGTACTTTAGATTTGAAACATGCTTCAAAACTTTTACTTCGTACCTACGACGGACCCCGAAATCCGCTCGTCTGTGTGCTAGTCCGACGGACAAAAAGCCACGCTAGGGCACCTATTGGCTACTGGCTATGAACTTCCTTATTTTAGTCCGGTGTACGTCATCACGTACGAATCCGACCGACTTTTGTGTGGTCGTGTGTAGGCAAGTCCGGTCGTTAGAAAGTAGGCCGCAAGTCCGCGGCAAGTCCACCGAAAGTCTGCCGGAAGTCTGTCCGACAGGCTGTCCGACTTTTGTAGACGAAAAGTACGACCGTGTGTACGCGGCATAAGTGTAGTGCAACCTCTGCACAGTGTTCAGCTAAAGCTACAAGTTAGTGTAGTGCGACCTCTTAACAGTGCTCAGCTAAAGCTACAAGTTAGTGTAGTGCGTCCTCTGCACAGTGTTCAGCTAAAGCTACCTGTAGAAGGTTGGTGGTGTTTTCCTGATCGTATCGCTACCGCAGGCAGCTACATTATTTACAAGTTAGGGTAGTGCGTCCTAGGCACAGTGTTCAGCTAAAGCTACGAGTTAGTGTAGTGCGACCTCTGCACAGTGTTCAGCTAAAGCTACAAGTTAGTGTAGTGCGACTTCTGCACAGTGTTCAGCTAAAGCTACAAGTTAGTTTTTTGCAACCTCTGCACAGTGTTCAGCTAAAGCTACCTGTAGAAGATTGGTGGTGTTTTTCTGACCAAACACTACTGCAGGCAGCTAAATTATTTACACGTTAGTGTAGTGCGACCTCTGCACAGTGTTCAGCTAAAGCTACCTGTAGAAGGTTGGTGGTGTTTTTCTGATCCTATCACTACCGCAGGCAGATACATTATTTATACGTTAGTGTAGTGCAACCTCTGCACAGTGTTCAGCTAAAGCTACAAGTTAGTTTTTTGCGACCTCTGCACAGTGTTCAGCTAAAGCTACCTGTAGAAGATTGGTGGTGTTTTCCTGATCCTATCACTACCGCAGGCAGATACATTATTTATACGTTAGTGTAGTGCAACCTCTGCACAGTGTTCAGCTAAAGCTCTCTGTAGAAGGTTGGTGGTGTTTTTCTGATCCTATCACTACCGCAGGCAGCTACATTTTTTACACATTAGTGTAGTGCGACCTCTGCACAGTGTTAAGCTAAAGCTACCTGTAGAAAGTTGGTGGTGTTTTTTTGATCCTATCACTACCGCAGGCAGCTACATTATTTACAAGTTAGTGTAGTGCGTCCTCTGCACAATGTTCAGCTAAAGCTACAAGTTAGTGTAGTGCGACCTCTGCACAGTGTTCAGCTAAAGCTACCTGTAGAAGGTTGGTGGTGTTTTGCTGATCCTGTCACTACCGCAGGCAGCTACATTATTTAAACGTTAGTGTAGTGCGACCTCTGCAAAGGGTTCAGCTAAAGCTACCTGTAGAAGGTTAGTGGTGTTTTCCTGATCCTATCACTACCACAGGCAGCTACATTATTTAAACGTTAGTGTAGTGCGACCTCTGCACAGTGCTCAGCTAAAGCTATAAGATAGTGTAGTGTGACCTCTTCACAGTGTTCAGCTACAGCTACTTGTAGAAGGTTGGTGGTGTTTTCCTGATCCTATCACTACCACAGGCAGCTACATTATTTAAACGTTAGTGTAGTGCGACCTCTGCACAGTGCTCAGCTAAAGCTATAAGATAGTGTAGTGTGACCTCTTCACAGTGTTCAGCTACAGCTACTTGTAGAAGGTTGGTGGTGTTTTCCTGATCCTATCACTACCGCAGGCAGCTACATTATTTACAAGTTAGTGTAGTGCATCCTCTGCACAGTGTTCTGCTAAAGCTACAAGTTAGTGTAGTGCGACCTCTGCACAGTATTTAGCTAAAGCTACCTGTAGAAGGTTGGTGGTGTTTTGCTGATCCTATCACTACCGCAGGCAGCTACATTATTTAAACGTTAGTGTAGTGCGACCTCTGCAAAGGGTTCAGCTAAAGCTACCTGTAGAAGGTTGGTGGTGTTTTCCTGATCCTATCACTACCACAGGCAGCTACATTATTTAAACGTTAGTGTAGTGCGACCTCTGCACAGTGCTCAGCTAAAGCTATAAGTTATTGTAGGGTGACCTCTGCACAGTGTTCAGCTACAGCTACTTGTAGAAGGTTGGTGGTGTTTTCCTGATCCTATCACTACCGCAGGCAGCTACATTATTTACAAGTTAGTGTAGTGCATCCTCTACACAGTGTTCTGCTAAAGCTACAAGATAGTGTAGTGCGACCTCTGCACAGTGTTCAGCTACAGCTACAAGTTAGTGTAGTGCGACCTCTGCACAGTGCTCAGCTAAAGCTACAAGCTAGTGTAGTGCGACCTCTGCACAGTGTTCAGCTAAAGCTACCTGTAGAAGGTTGGTGGTGTTTTCCTGATCCTATCACTACCGCAGGCAGCTACATTATTTACAAGTTAGTGTAGTGCGTCCTAGGCACAGTGTTCAGCTAAAGCTACGAGTTAGTGTAGTGCGACCTCTGCACAGTGTTCAGCTAAAGCTACAAGTTAGTGTAGTGTGAGTTCTGCACAGTGTTCAGCTAAAGCTACAAGTTAGTTTTTTTGCAACCTCTGCACAGTGTTCAGCTAAAGCTACCTGTAGAAGATTGGTGGTGTTTTTCTGATCCTATCACTACCGCAGGCAGCTAAATTATTTACACGTTAGTGTAGTGCGACCTCTGCACAGTGTTCAGCTAAAGCTACTGTAGAAGGTTGGTGGTGTTTTTATGATCCTATCACTACCGCAGGCAGCTACATTATTTACACGTTAGTGTAGTGCGACCTCTGCACAGTGTTCAGCTAATGCTACAAGTTAGTGTAGTGCAACCTCTGCACAGTGTTCATCTAAAGCTACCTGTAGAAGATTGGTGGTGTTTTTCTGATACTATCATTACCGCAGGCAGCTACATTATTTATACGTTAGTGTAGTGCGACCTCTGCAAAGGGTTCAGCTAAAGCTACCTGTAGAAGGTTGGTGGTGTTTTCCTGATCCTATCACTACCACAGGCAGCTACATTATTTAAACGTTAGTGTAGTGCGACCTCTGCACAGTGCTCAGCTAAAGCTACAAGTTAGTGTAGTGCGACCTCTGCACAGTGTTCAGCTAAAGCTACCTGTAGAAGGTTGGTGGTGTTTTCCTGATCCTATCACTACCGCAGGCAGCTACATTATTTACAAGTTAGTGTAGTGCATCCTCTGCACAGTGTTCTGCTAAAGCTACAAGTTAGTATAGTGCGACCTCTGCACAGTGTTCAGCTAAAGCTACAAGTTAGTGTAGTGCGACCTCTGCACAGTGCTCAGCTAAAGCTACAAGTTAGTGTAGTGCAACCTCTGCACAGTGTTCAGCTAAAGCTACAAGTTATGCCGCGTACACACGAGCGGACTTTACGGCGGACTTTGCCCGGCGGACTGGATTTCGTCGGACAATTCGATGTGTGTAGGCTCCAGCGGACTTTGTTTTCTCAAAAGTTGGACGGACTTAGATTTGAAACTTGTTTAAAATTTATCCGTTGAAATCGAGTCCGGTCGAAAAGTCCGCCGTCTGTATGCTAGTTCGATGGACAAAAAACCACGCTAGGGCAGCTATTGGCTACTGGCTATGAACTTCCTTGTTTTAGTCCGGTCGTACGTCATCACGTACGAATTCGACGGACTTTGGTGGATTGTGTGTAGGCAAGTCCGTTCATTCAGAAAGTCCGTCGAAAAGTCCGCTCGTGTGTACGCGGCATTAGTGTAGTGCGACTTCTGCACAGTGTTCAGCTAAAGCTACAAGTTAGTTTTTTTGCAACCTCTGCACAGTGTTCAGCTAAAGCTACCTGTAGAAGATTGGTGGTGTTTTTCTGATCCTATCACTACCGCAGGCAGCTAAATTATTTACACGTTAGTGTAGTGCGACCTCTGCACAGTGTTCAGCTAAAGCTACCTGTAGAAGGTTGGTGGTGTTTTTCTGATCCTATCACTACCGCAGGCAGCTACATTATTTACATGTTAGTGTAGTGCGACCTCTGCACAGTGTTCAGCTAAAGCTACAAGTTAGTGTAGTGCGACCTCTGCACAGTGTTCATCTAAAGCTACCTGTAGAAGATTGGTGGTGTTTTTCTGATACTATCATTACCGCAGGCAGCTACATTATTTATACGTTAGTGTAGTGCAACCTCTGCACAGTGTTCAGCTAAAGCTACAAGTTAGTTTTTTGCGACCTCTGCACAGTGTTCAGCTAAAGCTACCTGTAGAAGATTGGTGGTGTTTTTCTGATCCTATCACTACCGCAGGCAGCTACATTATTTACAAGTTAGTGTAGTGCGACCTCTGCACAGTGTTCAGCTGAAGCTACAAGTTAGTGTAGTGCAACCTCTGCACAGTGCTCAGCTAAAGCTACAAGTTAGTGTAGTGCGACCTTTGCACAGTGTTCAGCTAAAGCTACCTGTAGAAGATTGGTGGTGTTCTCATACTAATAATACTACAGGCAGGCAGTTGATTTTGCTAGCTGCAAAATCAGTATATATATATATATATATATATATATATATATATATATATATATATATATATCCCAGCTTAGTGCAGCTACATCTCACTGCAGGCCATTAGTATGTCTGGAAGGCCAACAAGGAGAGGCAGACAGTCACAAGCCAATAAAAGAGGGGAAGCAGGCTCTGTGTCTAGAGGCAACAGTGCTGGTTGTGGAGACGGTGCATCCTCATCAGCACGTGGCCGTGGGACACGCTTGGCCTTTTTTTTCAGCAGCTGGCCGTGTTGAGCCGCAACATGAGGAAGACTTGGTCGAGTGGATGACCAAGCCGTCCTCATCCTCCTCATCCTCTCTCCCCCATACTCAGGGTACTTTGGCAAAGCAGCTGCCAACCTGGCCTCTTCCCTTGGCTCAATGGTATCAGTCACTCCTTCCCTAGCCCCACCATGTCCTCCTGAGGAGTCCCCCGAACTGTTTGACCACAGTGTTAGGTACATGCTCCAGGAGGATGCCCAGCGTTTTGAAGGCTCCGATGATGGTACTCAGCTAGAGGAAGGCAGTAACGTGAGCCCAGACAGAAGGGGTGCCCAAGAAGGACAGCAATCTGGCAGTCATGTTGCCCCAGCTGCAGCATACTGCCAGGTTTGCTCCAGTAATGAGGAGGGAGAGGATGATGAGGTCACTGACTCCACGTGGGTGCCTGATAGGAGGGAGGAGGAGGCACATCACCAACGAGGCAGGATGCCCTCCAGGGGCCAGCTTAAGGGCAGCACACTGACTGCATCACACCGCAAAGCTCTGCATGTGCAGGGCGCTGCTGTCTCTGCGCGTTATTCCAAAAGTTCTTTGGTGTGGGCCTTTTTTGAGACGAGTGCATCAGATCGCACCGCTGCTATTTGCAACATATGTCTCAAGCGTATCTCGCATGGCCAAAACATCTCCCACTTGGGCACCACATGCTTGACCAGACATATGTTGACCTGCCATGCAGTTAGTTGGCAAGCGTACCTAAAAGACCCACACCAAAGAACAAAGAGGACCTCTCCTTGCTCCTCATCAGCTGAGATCTCCAACCCCACTATACCTTCAGTCCTCTCTGAGACCTGCACTGAGAGGAATGAAGGTGTAGAATTAGGTGGGTCACAGCCAAGTACTTGTGGGCGATCCGCTATTGGTACACCGATGTCAGATTGTGCCAGGCAAATTTCCCTGCCCCAGCAGCTGCACTGCCAAAAGAAGTTCGCTCCCAGCCATCCACATGCCCAGCGGTTGAATGCTAGCCTGGAAAAATTGCTAGCACTTCAACTGCTACCTTTTCAGTTGGTAGACTCTGCCCCCTTCCGTGAGTTTGTGGAATGTGCGGTTCCTCAGTGGCAGGTACCCAAACGCCACTTTTTCTCACGGAAGGCGATTCCGGCTCTCTACCGGCATGTGGAAGGCAATGTCCATGCCTCGCTGGACAGGGCGGTCAGCGGTAAAGTGCATATTACTGCTGACTCATGGTCCAGTAGGCATGGACAGGGACGTTACCTAAGTTTCACGGCGCATTGGGTGACTCTGATGGCAGCTGGGAAAGATGCAGGACAAGGTGCAGTAGTGTTGGAGGTTGTTCCGCCACCACACCTCCAAAATGCTACTACTGGTGATTCTGACACACCTCTCTCCTCCACCCCCTCCTCTTCTTCTTCCTCTATGGCCTCTTCCTGTGCTTTGTCCTCGGAACCAGCTGTGCTCTGTAGGCGTTCAAGGGGCTACGCAACTACGCAAGCCAAAAGATGCCATGCGGTGCTTGAGCTGGTGTGCTTGGGGGACAGGAGCCACACTGGGGCAGAGGTTCTGTCAGCTTTGCAGGGCAGGTTCAGAGGTGGTTGACGCCACGCCAACTTAAGGCATGAATGGTGGTTTGCGACAATGGCACCAACCTCCTGTCCGCCCTCCGACGGGGACAAATAACCCATGTGCCCTGTTTGGCTTACGTCCTTAACTTGGTGGTGCAGCGGTTCTTGGGCAGGTACCCGGGCTTACAGGATGTCCTGAGGCAGGCCAGGAAAGTCTGTGTGCATTTCCGCCGGTCATATAATGCCAGTGCTCGGCTGGCAGACCTCCAAAAGGAATTTAACCTGCCCAAGAACCGCCTAATCTGTGACATGCCCACCAGGTGGAACTCAACGTTGGCCATGCTGCAGCGGCTGCACACGCAGCAGAGGGCCATCAATGAGTACCTGTGCGACTATGGCACCAGGACAGGGTCAAGGGAGCATGTTTTTTTTCCCCACGCCAGTGGGCCATGATCTGGGATGCATGCACTGTCCTGTCACCATTTGAGGAGGCCACGAGGATGGTGAGCAGTGACAGTGCATGCATTAGTGACACTGTCCCCCTTGTCTACCTGTTGGAGCACATGCTGCGTGGAATAATGGACAAGGCACTTGAGGCAGAACAGAGGCAGCAAGAGGAGGACTTCCTTAGCTCTCAAGGCCCCCTTTATCCAGACAATGTTCCTGCATGCCCGCCGATCACACAGGAAGAGGAGGAGGAGGAAGAGGAGGATTGTGTCAGCATGGAGGTGGAGCCTGGCACTCAGCATCAGTCTTTAAGGGATCATTTACAGTCCCAAGAAACCCATGGACTTGTATGTGGCTGGGAGGAGGTGGCTGCGGATCATGTCGTCCTTAGTGACCCAGAGGACTCCAGACCGAATGCCTCAGCAAACCTACGCTGCATGGCCTCCCTGATCCTGCAAAGCCTGTGGAAGGATCCTCGTATTCGTGGTATCAAGGAGAGGGATCAATACTGGCTGGCAACCCTCCTTGATCCACGTTACAAGGGTAAGGTTGCAGACCTTATCTTGCCGTCGCAGAGGGAGCAGAGGATGAAACATCTTCGGGAGGCCTTGCAGAAAGGTCTGTGCAATGCGTTCTCAGATACTGGGAGGTTACAAACTCCTGTTCCTGGACAACGTGTTGCTGAGGCTTCGGTCAGTCAAAGAAGGAGCGGTGGAGAAGGTGGCCGTCTGACCGATGCGTTCAGACAACTTTTTAGTCCGCAGCCCCAAGGTATGATCGGTTCCAGCAACCATCGCCAGCGTCTGTTTTACATGGTGCAGAAATACCTAGGGGCAAGATCTGACTTGGACACCTTCCCCACCGAAAATCCTCTGGGTTACTGGGTCTTGAGGATGGATCACTGGCCAGAGCTTGCACAGTATGCAATTGAGCTACTGGCCTGTCCTGCATCCAGCGTTCTTTTGGAACGCACATTCAGTGCTGCTGGAGGCTTTGTAACCGATCACAGTGTGCGCCTGTCCACGACTCGGTCGATCGACTGACCTTTATAAAAATGAATCAGTCTTGGATCACTACCAGCTACCAAGCACCTGATGCTGATGTAACCAAATAAATTTTTTTGAAATGTCAGATCCCTTCAAGACTGCCTATGCTGATGCTGAGTGACTATCCTGTTATGCTGAGTGACTATCCTCTTCCTCCTCAATGATCATGCTGATAGCTTGTAAGAACATTTTTGGTTCTGGACGTCGCCACCAGTGGCTAAGGCCCAATTTTTCAGCCCCTGTTTAACAGGGGCGTGTAATTACAATTTTTGATGCTATATTTTGCAGGAGGGCTCATTCCTGCGCTCCAACTAGAGTGTCCATGAGGGGCTGCAGTGTTGTGGCACCAGCACCAGTGCCTAAGGCTCAATTTTTCAGCCCCTGTTCAACAGGGGCGTGTAATTACAATTTTTAATGCAATACTTTGCAGCAGGGCTCGTTCCTGCGCTCCAAATATAGTATACATGAGGGGCTGCAGTGTTGTGGCACCAGCAGCAGTGCCTAAGGCCCAATTTTTCTGCCCCTGTTCAACAGGGACATGTAATTAGAATTCTTGATCTAATATTTCACAGCAGGGCCCGTTCCAGCGCCCACCAAGAGTAACTGTGAGGACTTACAGTGTTGTGGCACCACCACCACCACCAATACCAAAGGCCCAATGTTTCTGCCCCTGTTGAACAGGGGCATGTAATTACAATTCTTGATCTAATATTTCACAGCAGGGCCCTGTGAGGGCTTACAGTGTTGTGGCAACACCAACATCTAATGCCCAAATTTCTGCAGAGTATATAGGGCAGGACCCTACTTTCAAACATCCAACTTACAAACGACTCCTACTTGCAAACGGAAGGAGACAACAGGAAGTGAGATGAAATCTACCCCTAGGAAGGGAAATTCTTTCCTGTAAGAGTTAATATGGGAAAAACGTGTCTCCTCTCCACTGATGCTTTCAACAATCCTTGTTTCACTAAAACCCCAAAATTTTCAAAAAACATTTGTCATTGGGACAGAAAGTAAGGTGAAATCTTCTGAAGAGGTGCACAGACAGCAAAACAAATGTTACAGGCGTGATAACCCTTCCCTATGTTTTCCAAAAAGATTAAAAATAGATTTTTTGGCTGGAGCTACACTTTAAAAATGTACCAGTTTAAAATTACAAACAGATTCTACTTAACAACAAACCTACAGTCCCTGTCTTGTTTGCACCGCCTGTATACTGCTGTTCAGAGTATATAGGGCCTGGGGGCCCCACGCTTTTCCTTTTTTAATTTGGGTGCGGGGTTCCCCTTAATATCCATACAAGACCCAAAGTGCCTGGTAATTGGCTGTGGTGGGGGGTACCCATGCCTTTTCTCTCACTGATTTTCATTCATATTGCCAGGACCCGACATTACATTAAAGCCGCAAGCAGTTTTAAATGACTTTTATTCCTTTAAAAATGTCATTTTGTGCAGGGAGTCCCTGCCAGGGACTGTTCTAAGCACGGGAAACATGTGCCACTTTACAGGTATACTATAGACACCCCCCAGGTACGATATTTAAAGGAATATTTCACTTTTTTTTTTCACTTTAAGCATCATTAAAATCACTGTTCCCGAAAAAACTGCAGTTTTTTTGCATTGATACATGTCCCCTGGGGCAGGACCCGGGTCCCCAAACCCTTTTTAGGACAATACCATGCATATTAGCCTTTAAAATTAGCACTTTTGATTTCAAACGTTCGAGTCCCATAGACTTCAATGGGATCCTAAAGTTTGCGCAAATTTTCGGTCCGTTCGCAGGTTCTGGTGCGAACCGAACCGGGGGGTGTACGGCTCATCCCTAGTCATTACAATTTACTTAGCATGCTTCCACTTAATACATGCACCAAATTAGTGTCAGTAAGCACTGGAGAAAGCACAATGAAGATCAGGCAACCAAACAGGTGATAACTTGTCTATGTGTTGTTTTGTCACTAGTATTCTTATCTTCTTCTAAAATACTGTTTGTGATATCTCAATACAGGTTTTTCAAGATTACACCAGAGTATGAAGATTAAATCTTGCTAGACAAAGTGGATTTACTGGAATTGTGGCTTTAAAATAACTTACTTAACTTAATGTATTTTTATTAGGTTTTCAAAAAGGAAAAAAATCTAAAACTATATTATTCAACATCCATATTTCATATTCCTTCTATATAAAAAATGTATACAGTATAAAGGGGTCCATACGCATAACTATTATCTATCTATTCCCCATTCTTTCTGGCTTTTCAAAACAACAAATGCAATTATTTAGAGGTTGGATATAAGGTCGAGTGGTTTAGTGACGTATATCACTTTAGGTATTTAAATAGCACATTGTTTTTATTTATCTCATACATCAGACCAAAAGACAGGGACAACTCTTATTCATTAAAATAAAACCTTTGATCCTGCCATCAAAGTCCTTGTTCATGCACCTCCTATTATAAGGTGGCATCAGTTTGTTCCTGTTGTCCAGTTGTTTTTAAATGGAACTGGAGTTGGGCTCTAGTCTTTTTCAATGAACACCACTTGCCTTCTGGGTGGCTTAAATTTTAATTATGGCATCCATCTGTTCTTCTAGCCAAGGCCCACATATATTTCCTCCTAAAAATGATTAGACTAAAGAAAGTCCAAGAGGAGGTTATCTCCATGGGACTACCTGGTTTGAGCAAAAATAAATTTATCATAAAATGTTGACAAACAATTGTATAGTAATTGGTATCAAAGCTGAAAAAACACCTCCAAACACCCATTAAAATATGGTAACGTTATGACAGGTACAAACAGTGACTAACAGGACACCCCTAATCCATCTATAAGGCACCACAAGTTCTCGGAGAGTATAGCACAAATCAAAGAGGCCAAAAGATCTATTCCATTCACACCCGGACTTATGGGCTGTTGACCAGGCTATACAGCCTTGAACAATTCAATTTAAAAACAGTCTAATAATAAGTCTGAATGGATCGACCAGGCTGCAGCCAAAACATAAAATAGCCAACCTTCTGCTAATAGTTACCATTCCCATGCCTAAAATAAATTGCACCAATAACAGACAATACACAAATCAGGCTCAATGTCTATTCAAGTCTATTCATATAAATAGGTCCACATTACCTATAGACAATTTTTGAAACAGGAATCAGAGTGGCTCAATCACATCCATACGTGCAAACAGGCACTAGTAATGGCAAGGAGCGGTATTAGCAGCACAAGCATTGAAGGACAGCCAGGCCTTGTAGCAGGCGGCACAGGACAGTTCAACAGGCAGAGATCAGGAGGCAAGCACTGTAGCTAGCACATATAGAAAACTGCCCATGCATGCACATCCTTCATACCAAGCACTTCAAAGCTATTGAAAACCATCCATCCTCATAAACTGGCCCCTACTAGCCAATCTCACCACACCATTTAGATCACCAGACTTAAGGGATGGCTGTGGAGTGCTTCCTAGGCCAAGATTTAAAAATATTCCCCATGACTGCCACATTGTGATTTTCCAGTCCTGTTGCTCTGCTCGCTAATGGCACCAGCAGCTAACAGATCCCATCCAATTAGCACAGGCAAAATGGTGTAGATGGACGAGCAATGTGGCAAGCTGTCACTTCCGGACGTGATTTCTTTCTACCTAGGCCAACTGCCACATGCTGCCTGCTTAGCCCAAGTCAACTAATCAGCCTAATGCCCCGTACACACGGTCGGATTTTCCGATGGAAAATGTCCGATCGGAGTGTGTTGTGGGAAATTCCGATCGTGTGTGGGCTCCATCGGACATTTTCCATCGGATTTTCCGACACACAAAGTTTGAGAGCAGGATATAAAATTTTCCCACAACAAAATCCGTTGTCGTAAATTCCGATCGTGTGTACACAAATCCGACGGACAAAGTGCCACGCATGCTCAGAATAAATAAAGAGATGAAAGCTATTGGCCACTGCCCCGTTTATAGTCCCGATGTACGTGTTTTACGTCACCGCGTTTAGAACGATCGGATTTTCCGACAACTTTGTGTGACCGTGTGTATGCAAGACAAGTTTGAGCCAACAGCCGTCGGAAAAAATCCTAGGATTTTGTTGTCGGAATGTCCGAACAAAGTCCGACCGTGTGTACGGGGCATAAGAGTAACACAAGCAAGATAGCCACACAAATCACTTCATGGACAAATAGGGTGAAAGAGACAGGTTTGGAAATAATTTTATCGGGACATTGGCACACTGTTACTTGTGTATCCACAGTATCACCCTGTGAGGATACACGTAGTTTACACTTTTTTGAAAGAGACAGGTTGCCCAATCTGCACCAGTAAAATATTGATGGGGCAAAAAGTCACCCTACTCTGTGTGCAGTTGTGTTTTAGATGTACGAAGGAAGGGCAGGTGCACATAGTGGGTGCACATAATATCATACATAACATACTATCCCACCAACAAAAACTGTGTAGAGTTAGCCACACAGGGAGCCAGGGGGCAGTCTGGGAGCTTTTAACATTACATGGGAATTCATTACTGACTGTTGGCAACAAAATTTTTTCTTGCTGCATGTGATGAAAACGAGGGCTATGTATAGTCAATAGTAAAGCCATCATCCAAAGTTACTGGCATCACACAAGAAAGGTCAATGCAGGGGTAGCAGTAGATGAGATTAATAGTGTAGCAGCAAGCAATGGGTAACAAGATATTGGCATAGGTAGTGCAGGAAGGCATGGCTTAAATAGGAAGTCCATGGATGGAGCTCCAGAGTCCAAAGTCCAGAGTTAACCAAAAATCCAGGTACCAGGAGGTTGATACAGAGATCCAAAAGTGAATTACCCAGGATTTCAGGTAGCTCACTGATATAAGCCACAGCCAGAAACAAAAGAGCTTCTGGGTTTGAATCTGGACATTTGGTGACTTTGTGACTGCCTATGCCATGGCCTAAATGCCAGTATGCTTCTGTAAAAGCTCTAAATTTGAGCCTACACAAATATTGACTAGTTCTATGTCACTAAACCGCAATGCTGCCCTCCAAACGTACTGTAAATCAGTTGAATTCCAACAATACGGCCGTGTACCTTGTAGAGGCCTAAGAGTTAACCGACAGATATGATTTATGGCATGCAGTTGCTTTTTATTCTCCAGAGCTGTCAGTCTTGCCAATTGTCATCCGCTTAGGTAATTACCCCTTTAGTGACATTTGGTTATGACAAGCATCATGGGCACAGTATCTTAAAGCACAGAATGTAATGGCAGTCCGCCAGAGCACTTCTAACAGGCGTTACTCTTACGCTTCAGATAACCTTACTGTAGTCACCATCCTACATGTCAATAACAATATTTATACTGCACCTTATCTCTTATTTATTAATATCTACATACACGGCCATTTTGGGTGCAGGAGATAAACACACACGGTTCCATTAAAGAATATGAAGGAAAGAACTGAACCAAATGCCACTAACAACCAATGACTATAACTGGCAGAAAAGGAAATAAGTGATAGCTCACAATTAATTATTATGAGCAAAATCAAGTAAGCACTTGTACTGTAATAGGGCGTACACACGGTCGGACTTTGTTCGGACATTCCGACAACAAAATCCTAGGATTTTTTCCGACGGATGTTGGCTCAAACTTGTCTTGCATACACACGGTCACACAAAGTTGTCGGAAAATCCGATCATTCTGAACGCGGTGACGTAAAACACGTACGTCGGGACTATAAACGGGGCAGTGGCCAATAGCTTTCATCTCTTTATTTATTCTGAGCATGCGTGGCACTTTGTCCGTCGGATTTGTGTACACACGATCGGAATTTCCGACAACGGATTTTGTTGTCGGAAAATTTTATCTCCTGCTCTCCAACTTTGTGTGTCGGAAAATCCGATGGAAAATGTCCGATGGAGCCCACACACGGTCGTAATTTCCGACAACACGTTCCGATCGGACAATTTCCATCGGAAAATCCGACCGTGTGTACGGGGCATAACTCTCCTTTTCATCTCTGATGCTTTGTAATCTGCATCAGCTCTTACCTCCTGATTCAGTTACAGACTACAAGGTTAATGTGTTCAAGTGCATGTAAATCCAAAATCTTTTTTTTTCAGTATATTTGGCATCATGCCCCATTGTATACAGTTTATTTATAGCTCAAACTTTTTTCTTTTGGATAAACTGGGAAAGGATAGAATCACTGTCAGTTTTTTGCCATCTGCCTCATTAGAGAGATTTCTCTTCACTTCCTGTCCTTTAGAAAGGTGAGAATATATCTTTCCAATGTGAGGGATATCCCATCTTAGATACAAGTGTCTCCACTGGAAGATTTCTCCTCCTATATCCGTTCTGGTAACAACTGAAAATTGAAAAAACGGGGACACAGACAGCAATGAAAACCTGAAAGTAGTCGTAAACCCTCACTACTTCATCCAAATTGGCTATCCTGGAGATTTTGCCAGAATCAGGAATTCCTCATGCCTCGCAAATGGCAGCAGTGTTGTCAGAGTGAAATGTGCACTCCTTCAGTTGGCTGCTGCTCTATCATATAGACAGTACAACAGTCAACTAATGTAGCTCTTATGGCAGACTGATACATTTTCTAACTTCCTTTATACTTCTGTCTGTTTCTTCCATCAACTCTTGACCATGCGTTATATGACACCCAGATGGAACACATATGATGAGTAAAAATAAAATAACTGGAACCCATTGTAAGCATCCCCAGATGGTATACCACTAAGTTAATTTATCCAAAGATCCGTCACTTCCAGTAAGTGGGTGGGCGGGCGGGCCGGCCGGCCTTAAGCCTAGTACACACGGGTAGGGCCTGGACAAGGGGTGGGCAGGAGCGGCAGCTGCCCTGGGCACTGTGGTATCATGTGAGGGGTGAGGGGGGGCACTACAAGGAGATTGGGGGAGGGATCTGTGTTGGAAGAGGGAATTAGGGAGGCAGCAGAGGTAAAGTATTGTTTTAAGAGGGGAAATTTGGGGGCGGGGTGTTAAGAGTGGTGATTTAGGGGCATTTGTGTTGGGAGGGGGGATGGAGGGGAAGGAGATTTGTACTAGGAGGGGTGGATTTGGGGGAAATTTGTGCTGAGAGGGGGGATTTGAAGTGAGGGGGATGTGTACTAGGAGGAGAAATTTTAAGGTTAGAAGATTTGTGCTAGGAGGGGTGATTTTTTTTTTGGCTGAGAGGGGAAATTTTAGCATGGGGTTGATTTTGTCAGGGACGCTATGCTGACAGCCACCTTGCACACCCATTTAAAGTGTTGTTAATGGGGAACACCCCAGAAAGCTGTATTGCCAGGACTGTGCTGGACTGAATGCTGCCGGCAGTTAAAGAAAGCAATCATCTGAGCCATGTTGGCTAGAATTGAAGTTGTTGGAGTGTCTCACCCTGAAGAGCAATCTGTGAACTTCAACAGATTATTAGTTGCAAATGACAAAGAAAGTCTCTTTGTCTTTGGCTGCCATGTGGGCAGACTGAAGATATTTTTGCAGGGGGGCCTGTGTCCCGAAGTGTGGTCCCTTGCATCTTGGCCTGACTGCCTGTTGCTTGAGATGCAGTCATGCCTTTTGTGCCCGGAGTTGGCTTTGGAGAAGAAAAGGAACTGTTGGGAATGTAGTCCATTGGAGTAAAGTCAATGGGCTGTAACATGTCATGGACATTGAGTGTATAGATAGTTAGAATAGGCTGTGAAAAGGAAATGACTGAATATTTTCTTCAAATAATGGACTCATGTGCATATATCAGGACTGCTATTGATTTAACCACTACTGAAGTTTTATACTCATTAGGAAAGGGGTGGCATTCTTAGTGAGAATGGGGCCTGCTTTCATTATGTAAATAATGTAGACATGTATAGGATTGTAAAGAACATAGCACATATCATGAGGGACTCCATTTTAGTTCTAAGAGACCATCTTATGTTTTACAGGAAAATTGAGAAAACTCATATTTGAGTTTCAACTGAAACCCACATTATCTTTAAGCTGTTATCTATAGAAAACCTTCTCAAGGTTGCCTATACATTTTAGCTAGAATATGGAGTTTGGCCTAGCTCATGTTTGTTCTTGATAAGATAAAGTGCGTCCTTCACCTGTTAAAGAATATTCTAATAGTAGAAATGATGCAAGATTTTGTTTTATAACACCAGCTAATAGGTAACTATTAACTGAACCTATTTTCATTTCAATGACATGTATAAGGTTAGTAAAACTCCTCCCATCCCTCAAATGACATAAATGCTGTATTTCTGAAACTCAAATTAGATGTCATTAAGTGGCTAAGCAAACCTGTCTCCTGTGTCACTTTATTGATATCTCCAGGCCTGGGGGTCTACGGAGGTCTTCCTGCATTACCTGAACCTACCTGGGTGATCTTAGAAGCCGAAATTTCCTACATAGGATGTTTTACACTTTTATGCTGTCCTCGGCTGAGGACCAGCCTAAATCACAGTGTACATAATGTTCTTATAGGATAGGATGCCTTTGCATTGTTTGATCTCTCTCTTTCAGGTCTTGCTGTGTCGGTGCGTCTTCTTTAGCCAAGGAGAGACAGGGATCTAGTCAGATCACAACACTAACGTTTTTGTATATTCGTTATTCCTGTATATTTTAGAAGCAATACTCTTGCTTTACTTCCCTTTAAAGTGTACATAACCCTTTTTGATACTTGTATATTTCAATATTTTTATTGAAAGAAGAACAAAGTCTAGAATAAACAGACACATTGACAGAATGGAGTCAATTTTTCAGATCGTCAACATCACAATAGAGAGAGATAGATGGTATGGCCATGATACATATCCATCATCTATCACAATAACAGAACGTAACGTGCCTCGATATGTATCTAAATACTAATGGGGTTTAATAATAGTCTCCCAGCTATGATCTGGAGTACCACTATGTGTAAAGAATGGTAGAGATCCGGAGTCATGGGGAATCCCAGTCACGATCCCCGAGATAATCCCAGGACTCATGGTCGTATGAGGCCCCATGTGCGGTCATCTGTATTGTGTATAAAAATTCTAGAAGAAGAAAAAAGTAATGAAGAGAGGGGGAATAAAAAACACGAGGGAAAAAGAGGGAGATGAGGAAAGAGAGGGTCATCCTGGAGTTCTCTACGGAGTCGAGATGTAATCGATCCATGGGTCCCATACCTTTTGGTAAATTTCTTGGTTTTATTACAAAGTATATGCGTGAGTTTATCATTAATCATAATCCAATTGAGTTTACTTTTAACCTGGTCCAGAGGAATTACAGACTGTTTCCAGTGCCTAGCGATTGTGATTCTTGCCGCCAGCAATATATAATTAATCAATTTTACTGATTTTTAAGGTGTTTTGTCAGGTATTTTGTGAAAGAGAGCGGCTTCTAGAGATCTGCGAATGTTTACCCCTGTTACTGAGTTGATTAAATTAAAAATCCTAATCCAAAACCTAGTTACGAGGGGGCATTGCCACCAAATATGGTGCATCGTCCCCAACTGTCCACATCGTCAGAAGCAATTTGGCAAAGTAGAAGGATGCATCTTAGCTACCCTACTTGGTAGCAGGTACCAACACAGGAGCATTTTATAGTTGGCCTCTTTAAGAGTGGTATTGATAGAAATTTTGGATAGCTTTTAAGCGATATCTTGCCATTCGGTCAGATCAAAAGGTAAGGTTCAAGTCCCTTTCCCACTTGTCCATATAGGCAAGTTTCGAATCTGGCTCAGTAAGAGAAGTGTATATTGCAGATATTTGACCCCTCTGGAAGCCTCTGGCCTGGCATGTCAATTCAAATGTTGTGAGCGTGAGGGGTCCCACCACATTGTTAAGTTTGGATTTGACAAATGATGCGATTTGGTTGTATCGAAATATTTCATTAGGAGGCATTAGAAACGTGTCTTTAAAATGTTGTATAGTATATATCTGATCCCCATTAAGGAAATCGCCAATTCTCAGTAGCCCCTTATTTAGCCACCATTGGAACAATTGCAGAGTCAAACCAGGTGGAAACTCTAGGTTACAGAGAATGGGAGCTAGTGGTGTATGAGGGGATGATAAAGGACTGCGGTGGCTTGTCCTGTCCCATATTGCTAAAGAATGTGATAAAGTGGGGCATAATATAAAAAGGGTGTAAATGACTAGGAAGCCACATTAAGGATCCTATGGCAAACGGATGGCAGGAAAGTCCTTCAATGGAGACCCAAAGGGGGACTGAGCCTTTAGCTGTGGTGTAGGCTAGCTGGGCAATCTGGGCTCCTTGGAAATATGCCTGTATATTGGGAAGACTAAGCCCCCCCATAGGTTTAGGTGTATAAAGTGTTCGTTTTTGTATCTGAGGTCTCTTTTTACCCCACACGAAACGCAGGACTTCAGCTTGCAAACATTGTATATCTCCCCTCGGCACTGCCACCTGCAAAGTTCTAAAGTAATAAAGAAGTCTAGGTAAGAACGTCATTTTTATTGAATTGACTCTGCCAAACCATGAAAGAAAATAATCTGCCCAAGAACGAAGATCTTCTTTAAGTCTTTTAAATAATGGGGGTAATTTGCCCTATATATAGTGTCTATAGAGGAAGTCAGCTGGACCCCTAAGTGTGGGAGAGAGTGAGGAGCCCACTTAAAACTGTATGTATTTTGAAGAGTCTGCACCATAGCAGAGGGCAATGATATGTTAAATGCTACTAGAGTTGTGAGAAATGATCTAATAGGAACAGCAAATTAGGCAAAGTTACTTGAAGATTGGTGATGTACATAAGGACAAATAGTGCACATTTATGTTCCTGTTGGCCACAACGAATACCGTGAATGTCAGAGTGGGAACGAATCGCCATAGCTTGGGGTTTCTATTGCCAACACAAATAACAAAGGAGTGAGTGGGCATTACTGTCTCGTACCACACTGGACAGGGAATAGTGATGATTTAGGACCTCTAATGGAAACTTGGGCTACTAGGGAATTATATAATGTTTTCAGCAAGGAAAGGAACGTAGGGCCAAACCCTAGGGTCTCTAGAGTAACAAAAAGGTAATTTCAATTTAGGCTGTCAAAAGCCTTATTAAGGTCCAGTGAAATGAGCAAGAGTTCCCGGGTGAGTGGAGCATCCCAGTTGGAACGCGCCGCTGAGATCAGGGTTATGGATCTACGAATTTGATCTAGGGTCTGACGTCCTGTTATAAATCCCAATTGGTCTTTATGAATGTAACGATCTAAAAAAGTATTAAGGCGAGAGGCCAAAATTTTTGCAAGGATATTTAATTCGCAATTTATTAGCGAAATTGGGCGGTAATTACGAACGTCAGTAGGGTCCCTGTTGGGTTTAGGAATAACACTAATATACGCCTTATTTTCATCTAAAGGGACCGTACCTCCATCCCGCAGGGAATTAAAATAAAGAGCCATATGTGGAACCAGCTGTTCGGAATTTTTTTTATAGTACAGATTAGGAAGAACATCGGGGCCAGGTGATTTATGGAGCGATAGCCTTTTGATAGCATTGCAGATCTCCTCGCCCGTAAAAGGTTGGTCCATAAGGTCCTTATGATCATCTGCAATGGACAAGAGGGGGAGATTCCCCAAGAATTACCTGATTGATGGAGGGGCAGCATCCCGAGGACTTCCATATAGGTCAGCGTAAAAATCATGAAACTCCCAAATAATTTTTTGGGGGTCTTGAGAGAGATGGCCTTCGTACAATCTAATTTTAGGGAGTGCCAGGTGAGAGTGTCTAGGGGTAAGCTTGTGTGCTAACAAAGAACCTGGGCAGTCTCGCCAAAGGAAAAACTTATGGTTCGTCCAACGTAATTGTTTCTCGGCCCTTGTGGTAAGGCAGATATTAAGTTCCAAGCGGGATTGTTCCATTTTAATAAATAGGTTAGGGGACGGAGAGCATTTATGTTGTTTAGGTAAAGCTTCAAACTCCTTGGTTTTGGCAGAGATCATTTCAGTGTGAGCTTTTTTGAGTCTGGAGGACAACTGAATAAAGGCTCCCCAGACAAAAGCTTTGTATGCGGCCCAGTTAATTGCAGGGGATGTGTCTTCTGGAATATTAATGCCGAAGTAAGTTTGTAAATGATTAGAAATCTCAAGACAGTGAGATTTGTCACAGAGGAGAGATTCATTTAATCACCAATGTGGATTTTCCCGGTGAGGTCCGAAATCTGAAACATAACTGGATCATGGTCCGACCAGGAGGTAGATAATATTTTGGCGGACTTCAATTTAGGCAACAGTCCCGAGAGGAGAAATATGTGATCTATACATGAGTAATGAGTAATGTCCATGTGCTATTGAATAATGAGTGTAAGCTCTAGAGGTGGGGTTAGCCTCCCTCCAGGCATCCACTAAATCATAGTGATAAAGCAGTTGTGCAAATTTGACTCTGTTTAGGAGGGGGTCGGAGCCCAGCGGTGTGTGATTTGTCTTTAATAAGATCCAAGTCTAGGTTAGAGTCACCTGCTAAAATGACTTCACATTCAAATTCAGGAGCCATGGGCTGTAAGAGGGAGTGAAAGAATGCAGTTTGATTTGTGTTGGGAGCATAGTAAATTAGGAATGTAACTAATGTTTCCCCCAGATGACCTTAAACTAGAAGGTAACGCCCATCCTTGTCCCTAAGGACCTGGTTTCAGTGAATGACATGCGTCTAGAGAAGCAGAGGGCTACTCCCCTCTTTTTCTCCAATGCATTTGCATAGTAGCAAAGAGGATAGTCTTTATGGAGATACTGAGGGATAAATAGAGAAGTGAAGTGCGTCTCCTGGAGAGCAACAATGTCCGCCCCCAGAGATCGATAATGTGTAAAGGCCTTAATCCGTTTAGCGGGCGACCAGAAACCCTGAATATTATGGAAGAGCAGGCGGATGTTTTGGGAGGTAGACATTACACAGAGCCCTGACTTAAACCCAATTGAGCATCTCTGGAGAGACCTAAAAATGACTGTCCACCAACGTTTACCATCCAACCTGACAGAACTGGAGAGGATCTGCAAGGAGGAATGGCAGAGGATCCCCAAATCCAGGTGGTAATAACTTGTTGCATCTTTCCCAAAAAGACTCATGGCTGTATTAGATCAAAAGGGTGCTTCTACTAAATACTGAGCAAAGGGTCTGAATACTTAGGACCATGTGATATTTCAGTTTTTCTTTTTTAATAAATCTACAAAAATGTCAACAGTTCTGTGTTTTTCTGTCAATATGGGGTGCTGTGTGTACATTAATGAGGAAAAAAATGAACTTAAATGATTTTAGCAAATGGCTGCAATATAACAAAGAGTGAAAAATGTTAGGGGGTCTGAATACTTTCCGTCCCTACTGTATAACATAATGGTATGCACGTTAATATAAAAATGTCTAATCTGAAAAAAACAAGTATGTTAACCTTAATGAAAAAGAAAAACAAAAAATCTTCAAAGTCGCCTAGAACTGTTAGGCACTAGATGTATGTTACATCAATATCAGCAAAAAAGCAAAAAGGCAGAAGCAGCAGCTAATGTCCCATAACGGGACCACTGAGAAGCCGACGCTCTAAACGAAAGGCCCATCCGGTAGTATGCAACAAGTTCTCAAGATGTATGAGAGGAAGAGGCTGATTTCTTCGTCAGCTTAGTTGACCAAAGAGGGGAGAGTGGAGGAGGGGGGGGGGGGTCGCTGGATCCAGGCCGATTCCGGGATGAAGGACTGTGAGAAATGAAGCCCAACTTCAGTAAAATCGTTTCCCCCCTTAGTAAATGTAGAAAAGGAGTAGGACTTGCTGTTAAAGGTGAATTGGAGCTTGAAGGGGTAGTTCCATCTATAGTGAATATTTTGTTGGATCAACGGCAGCAACCAAGGCTTAAATGGTCGCCTCTTTTGGATGGTGGCCTGGTAGATATTAGCAAATATTTGAATCTTGAGACCATTTATTTCCAGATCTGGGTTTTCTCCAGCATGACGCATCACTGCTTCTTTGATCCGGAAAAAGTGCGGTTTTACGATAACATCCCTGGGGGGGCGTCAGGTTTTGGAGGGACCAGAGCCCTATGGATGCGATCTATTTCCATATGAATGTCATCAATGTCAGGTACTGCAGCTTGCATTAGTGAATAAGTGATGGAAGTAAAATCTTTCACACTTTCCAGAATGCCCCTGATACAAAAGTTATAGCGCCTGGCGCGATTTTCACGGTCGTCGATTTTGGAGTAAGCTTCTTCAAGGCGATCTTGTAGGTCAGTTATCATATTTGAATTTTGGGACACTCTATGAACCGTATCATCTACTTTTGATTCAATGCTTTCCAGCCGGTTCCCCAGCTCTTGAAAATCCTGTTTTATGTCCAAGGCTAATTTGTCGGTAGCTTTAGCCAATTCCCTTTGTAGCAGATCCGCAAAGCGGGCTAAAAGTATTGGCTCTCCCGAATATTGTGGCTGAGCTGATGTGATAGCAAGGAAATCAGTAGTGCTGTCCTGATCGTCTGCATTCTCCCTGTCTAAAACAGAGGATGTGTGCGAGTCTTGGCTAGGTGATAGAGCTGCAGCCTGCGAGGGAGACTGTGTAGGGCTAGGAGGTGAGCAGCGTGTGTTTGTGTGCTCACCTGTACCTGGGGAAAGCATAGAGGAGCTTGTCTTGAAGCTGCCATGACCAGGAGGTTTAGGGACCTTCTTCTGTGAGAGTGATTTCTCCTCCCTGGATGCCGGCGTTTCTCATGTGTTGCAGCCGCTCACCATCTTGGAATCCCTGCTTGTGGCCCAGAAAGAATAGCGGGAGCCACCCTGGGGCTTTCCACGAGACTGATGGGGTATCCAATGGGTTCCCGATCCTCACCCCAGGAGGATCGGGTGGTTAGATGCAGCGGGCGAGGTGGGGGGCTGCTAAAAATAGCTCTGTCTGCTGGGGGTGTGCGGAGCAGCTCAGAAGCACATCTGCTCCGGCTGGTCGCGCATGCGCTCTCCCCCTTTTTTATATTTGAATGTCATATGTGACTAACTACTTTTATGTTTTGACACTAACGTTTATTTATGTGGCGCGCCACACATATGTTATTCTACTGTTATACTGTTAACCCTTTTCCTGTTTCCCTACATATCCCAGTTTTTTTGCCAGGACACTTGTTTTCAGGCTTGCAAGCTTAAATTATTTTCTGTAAATTCCAATACGTAGTTTCTTGGGCAGGGGGCATGTAGCACCCTGTAGTTTAGGGAGGGAGCGCCTCACAAATTTACTTGCCAACAGTAGATATCCTGGTTAATTGATAGAGATCTATTGATTTCTCCCTAAGTTTGGCCTTATTGCACTTATTGCACGCTCCGGGCTGCTAGGCCAGAGATTGGGCCTATCCTGAGGACCTCTGGCTGCCAGGCTGTGTGAGGGCCTATCCAGAAGTAAGAAGACAGGGCAGGGTTGGGACTGTGGCTTGCAGCCCAACCAGGGGTGACGGTTCTGCCGGTCAGGGACCCTGTCGTGGTCGGAGGTAGAAGGGGAGCTGTCACTATTAAGGGACCAACCGCCTCTACCAGGGACCACAGTGAGTAACTGAAGCAAGCACCGGAGCAGCCTTCTCACCGAACGGGCACGGTGGAGAATCGGGAAACTTCAGGCGGTGATCAAGTCAGGGACTCAACCAGCAGAGGTGACGCTTGCAGAACAGCCTTGTGAGTCAAGCCAGGGACCGAGCCGGTCAGCAGGGGTGAAGCTTGAGAAGTATCTGGAGTGCTAAGCTAGGGACCCAGTAGGGAAGCTTGGGTGACACTTGAGGGAGATACCACCGCAAAACTTTGAAAACCTCCAGGGATTCAGAATCGATGAATCAGAGGGTCCAGTGAGAGACCAGGAGCTCAAGGGGCTGAATAACTACAAGTAGAAATTGTAGTGAAGCTGAGAGGACTGTTACGATTTGTGTTAGGAACTGTTAAAGACTGTAACCATAGGAGACAGCAATCCTGCACGTGCAGATGTGGCGCCTTGCTGGGGCCTTTCCCTGTACGGCTGTCCTCCTATTGAAGTCATGGTGTCTACCAATTGCAATGGCAACTGCTTAAGGGTGTCCTGGCCCTAACCCTCTTTCCTTAATAAAAGAAAGACTGTAAAAGAAATAAACATCTCTTTTGCATTCAAGAAGTGTCTGGCGCCCAATAACTTTCACCTTGCACCCATTATGCCTCACAACCCACTACTTACAGAAGGATGTCAGCTATCTTTGGCCTTAGAGGTCCTCATTAGACTGGAAGAGGCTAAAGACTTTGCTACATGTGTTTGAGTTTTGGGGTGCCCACCCTAATGCAATAGGCTGTGCACATTTATGGTGCACAGGTTAATGCATGACCATGTAGTCTAAGAACTGACACTTCCTGTGATAAAACTACATATGCCAAAATTCCCGGGTCTCTCATTCTAGTGTTCTGCAGGTGAGAGCTTCCCACTAATGAAATCTGACTCAGGCAGAGCAGTTCTAAAGATTTTTTTATTTTATTTTGAATAATAAACATGTAACACTTACCCGCCCTCTGTAATGGTTTTGCACAGAGCAGCTCCTCTGCTGGGGTCCCCACCTGTGCTCCTAGGTCCTACTCCCCTGAGTGCCCTCATAGCAAGTGGCTTGTGCGGGCTAACTCCCAAAATTGTGTGGCATGCATTGGATGATATGTGACCTTAAATAAGAAGCTGTCTTTCCCTTTAGCAAATAGGGACAAGCTAGCTGAATAAATACATGGACATAGGGGAATTCGATCAGCTATGTTACTACAAACTGCAGCCACAACATGTGAGCCAATCATCACAGGGTAAGGCAAACAAAAGACACAGGGGATTTTTTTTTGGGTTTAAATGGCCATAGCAGCCCTTTATTACAATAACCAACCATAAAACCACTTTATTACATAATATAAAAAACGATAATAAACAGAAAAAACATACCATAACCTCTCTGACTGAATGTAACTGCCTGTTATTTTTGAAGGCACCCTTGACTGACCAACCAGCCGTATCTGGCACCACCTTGCCTTTCCACGGCCCCCAGCCGCAACTTACGCCAGTTCAGGGACAATTGTTTGGCAAATTCACCAGCTGATACAGCCAACTGCCCCACCACTTATTACTTCCGCCCTTATTAGGGCAGGTACACCCATACCAAAGAACGTAACCATTCCCGCCTTCAAAAACCCTACGACCTCTGCCTGCTGCTACGCACCGTGCAATCCCTGTCTATCTGATAACACTAACAGAACGCAACTAAATAACACCCCATTGCCTACCACAGCAAAATGGGGCAGGAGGGCGGGAGAATCTTGTCCGTTGACACAGGGGATTTAACTACACTTATGCCGCATACACACGACCAGACTTTTCGGCATCAAAGGTCCGACGGAACGAATCCGTCGGACAATTTGATAGTGTGTGGGCTTCATCAGACCTTTTCTGTCTAAAAATCTGACGGACTTTAGAAATATAACATGTTTCAAATCTTTCCGACGGACTCGACGCCTATCGAAAAATCCGTTCGTCTGCATGCTAGTCCGACAGACCGAAAACGACGCAAGGGCAGCTATTGGCTACTGGCTAAGAACTTCCTTATTCTAGTCCGGTCATACATCATCACGTTCGAATCAGTCGGACTTTGTTGTGATCGTGTGTAGGCAAGTCCGGTTCGTTGGAACTCCGTCGGAACTCCATCGAAAAGTCCTTCGGGGTTCAGTCCGTCGAAAAGTCCGGTCGTGTGTACTTGGCATAATACCTAGGTAAAACAATGGAAAGCTTTGAAATTGTTTCATTTAAATCCCCCTCATAGCAGCATAGTGGCTCAGTGGTTAGCATTTCTGCTTTGCAGTACTGGGGTCCTCAGCCTGAATCCTGGCCAGGAGACATTCTCTGCATGATATTTGTATGTTCTCTCTTTGTTTGGGTGGGTTTCCTCCATATACATTGGTTGGTAGGGATGAGCCGAACACCCCCCGGTTCGGTTCGCACCAGAACCCGCGAACGGACCGCAAGTTCGCACGAACGTTAGAACCCCATTGACGTCTATGGGACTCGAACGTTCGAAATCAAAAGTGCTCATTTTAAAGGCTAATTTGCATGGTATTGTCCTAAAAAGGGTGTGGGGACCCGGGTCCTACCCCAGGGGACATGTATCAATGCAAAAAAAACTTTTAAAAACGGCCGTTTTTTCGGGAGCAGTGATTTTAATGATGCTTAAAGTAAAAAAAAAAAAGTGAAATATTCCTTTAAATATCGTACCTGGGGGGTGTCTATAGTATGCCTGTAAAGTGACGCGTGTTTCCCATGTTTAGAACAGTCCCTGCACCAAATGTCATTTTTAAAGGAAAAAATCTCATTTAAAACTGCTTGCGGGTTTAATGTCATGTCGGGTCCTGGCAATATGGATGAAAATCAGTGAGACAAACGGCATGGGTACCCCCCAGTCCATTACCAGGCCCTTTGGGTCTTGTATGGATATTAAGGGGAACCCCGCACCCAAATTAAAATAAGGAAAGGTCCCTATATACTCTGAACAGCAGTATACAGGCGGTGCAAACAAGACAGGGACTGTAGGTTTGTTGTTAAGTAGAATCTGTTTGTAATTTTGAACATTTTTAACGTGTTTAGCTCCAGCCAAAAAATCTTTTCTAAGCTTTTTGGAAAACATAGGGAAGGGTTATCACCCCTGTGACATTTGTTTTGCGTCTTTCCTCCTCTTCAGAAGATTTCACCTCACTTTTTTGTCCCAATGAAAAATGTTTTTTGAAAATTTGGGTTTTTTTGTGGAACAAGGATTGGAAAGCATCAGTGGAAAGGAGAAATTGTTTTCCCATATTAACTCTTACATGAGAGAATTTCCCTTCCTAGGGGTAGATTTCATCTCACTTCCTGTTGTCTCCTTCCGTTTGCAAGTAGGAGTCGTTTGTAAGTTAGATGTTTGAAAGTAGGGTCCTGCCCTATATACTCAGCAGAAATTAGGGCCTTAGGTGTTGCTGTGGCCAAAACACTGTAAGCCCTCACAGGGCCCTGCTGTGAAATATTAGATCAAGAATTGTAATTACATGCCCCTGTTGAACAGGAGCTGAAAAATTAGGCCTTAGGCACTGGTGCTGGTGCCACAACACTGCAACCCCTCACAGACACTCTAGTTGGAACGCAGGAACGAGCCCTGCTGCAAAGTATTGCATCAAAAATTGTAATTACACGCCCTTGTTAGACAGGGGCAGAAAAATTGGGCCTTAGGCACTGGTGCTGGTGCCACAACACTGCAACCCCTCACAGACACTCTAGTTGGAACGCAGGAACGAGCCCTGCTGCAAAGTATTGCATCAAAAATTGTAATTACACGCCCCTGTTAGACAGGGGCAGAAAAATTGGGCCTTAGGCACTGGTGCTGGTGCCACAACACTGCAACCCCTCACAGACACTCTAGTTGGAACGCAGGAACGAGCCCTGCTGCAAAGTATTGCATCAAAAATTGTAATTACACGCCCCTGTTAGACAGGGGCAGAAAAATTGGGCCTTAGGCACTGGTGCTGGTGCCACAACACTGCAACCCCTCACAGACACTCTAGTTGGAATGCAGGAACGAGCCCTGCTGCAAAGTATTACATCAAACATTGTAATTACACGCCCCTGTTATACAGGGGCTGAAAAATTGTGCCTTAGGCACTGGTGGTGGCGCCCAGAACCAAAAATGTTCTTACAAGCTATCAGCGTGATGATTGAGGAGGAAGAGGATAATTACTCAGGGATAGTCACTCAGCATCAGCATAGGCAGTCTTTGAAGGGATCTGAAAAAAATTATTCAGTTACATCAGCATCAGGTGCTTGGTAGCTGGTGGTGATCCAAGACTGATTCATTTTTATGAAGGTCAGCCGATCGACCGAGTCAGTGGACAGACGCACCCTGTGATCGGTTACCACGCCTCCAGCAGCACTGAATGTGCGTTCCGAAAGAACGCTGGATGCAGGACAGGCCAGTAGCTCAATTGCATACTGTGCAAGCTCTGGCCAGTGATCCATCCTCAAGACCCAGTAACCCAGAGGATTTTCGGTGGGAAAGGTGTCCAAGTCTGATCTTGCCCCTAGGTATTCCTGCACCATGTAAAACAGACGCTGGCGATGGTTGCTGGAACCGATCATACCTTGGGGCTGCGGACCAAAAAATTGTCTGAACGCATCGGTCAGACGGCCACCTTCTCCACCGCTCCTTCTTTGACTGACCGAAGCCTCAGCAACACGTTGTCCAGAAACAGGAGTTTGTAACCTCCCAGTCTCTGGGAACGCGTTGCACAGACCTTTCTGCAAGGCCTCCCGAAGATGTTTCATCCTCTGCTCCCTCTGCGATGGCAAGATAAGGTCCGCAACCTTACCCTTGTAACGTGGATCAAGGAGGGTTGCCAGCCAGTATTGGTCCTTCTCCTTGATACCACGAATACGAGGATCCTTACGCAGGCTTTGCAGGATCAGGGAGGCCATGCAGCGTAGGTTTGCTGAGGCATTCGGTCCGGAGTCCTCTGGGTCACTAAGGACAACAACGTCCGCAGCCACCTCCTCCCAGCCACGTACAAGTCCATGTGTTCCTTGGGACTGATCCCTTAAAGACTGCTGATGCTGAGTGCCAGGCTCCACCTCCATACTGACACAATCTTCCTCCTCCTCCTCCTCCTCCTCCTCCTCCTCGTCCTCTTCCTGTGTGATCGGCGGGCACGCAGGAACACTGTCTGGATAAAGGGGGCCTTGAGAGCTAAGGAAGTCCTCCTCTTCCTGCCTCTGTTCTGCCTCAAGTGCCCTGTCCATTATTCCACGCAGCGTGTGCTCCAACAGGTGGACAAGGGGGACAGTGTCACTGATGCATGCACTGTCAGTGCTCACCATCCTCGTGGCCTCCTCGAATGGTGACAGGACAGTGCATGCATCCCTGATCATGGCCCACTGGCGTGGGGAAAAAAAACCAAGGTCCCCTGACCCTGTCCTGGTGCCATAGTCGCACAGGTACTCATTTATGGCCCTCTGCTGCGTGTGCAGCCGCTGCAGCATGGCCAATGTCGAGTTCCACCTGGTGGGCATGTCACAGATTAGGCGGTTCTTGGGCAGGTTAAACTCCTTTTGGAGGTCCGTCAGCTGAGCACTGGCATTATATGACCGGCGGAAATGCACACAGACTTTCCTGGCCTGCCTCAGGACATCCTGTAAGCCCGGGTACCTGCCCAAGAACCGCTGCACCACCAAGTTAAGGACGTGAGCCAAACAGGGCACATGGGTCAGTTGTCCCTGTCGGAGGGCAGAGAGGAGGTTGGTGCCATTGTCGCAAACCACCATTCCTGCCTTAAGTTGGCGTGGCGTCAACCACCTCTGAACCTGCCCCTGCAGAGCTGACAGAACCTCTGCCCCAGTGTGGCTCCTGTCCCCCAAGCACACCAGCTCAAGCACCGCATGGCATCTTTTGGCCTGCGTACTTGCGTAGCCCCTTGAACGCCTACGGAGCACCGCTGGTTCCGAGGAAGAGGCCATGGAGGAAGAAGAAGAGGAGGGGGTGGAGGAGAGAGGTGTGTCACAATCAGCATTTTGGAGGCGTGGTGGCGGAACAACCTCCAACACTACTGCACCTTGTCCTGCATCCTTCCCAGCTGCCAGCAGAGTCACCCAATGCGCCGTGAAACTTAAGTAACGTCCCTGTCCATGCCTGCTGGACCATGAGTCAGCGGTAATATGCACCTTACCGCTGACCGCCCTGTCCAGCGAGGCATGGACATTGCCTTCCACATGCCGGTAGAGAGCTGGAATCGCCTTCCGTGAGAAAAAGTGGCGTTTGGGTACCTGCCACTGAGGAACCGCACATTCCACAAACTCACGGAAGGGGGCAGAGTCTACCAACTGAAAAGGCAGCAGTTGAAGTGCTAGCAATTTTGCCAAGCTAGCATTCAACCGCTGGGCATGTGGATGGCTGGGAGCAAACTTCTTTCGGCGGTGCAGCAGCTGGGGCAGGGAAATTTGCCTGGTACAATCTGGCGTCGGTGTACCAAAAGCAGATTGCCCACAAGTACTTGGCTGTGACACACCTAATTCTACACCTTCATTCCTCTCACTGCAGGTCTCAGAGAGGACTGAAGGTCTAGTGGGGTTGGAAATCTCAGCTGATGAGGAGCAAGGAGAGATCCTCTTTGTTCTTTGGTGTGGGTCTTTTAGATATGCTTGCCAACGAACTGCATGGCAGGTCAACATATGTCTGGTCAAGCATGTGGTACCCAAGCGGGAGATGTTTTGGCCACGCGAGATACGCTTGAGACATATGTTGCAAATAGCAGCGGTGCGATCTGATGCACTCGTCTCAAAAAAGGCCCACACCAAAGAACTTTTTGAATAACGCGCAGAGACTGCAGCGCCCTGCACATGTGGAGCTTTGGGGTGTGATGCAGTCAACGTGCTGCCCTTAGGCTGGCCCCTGGAGGGCATCCTGCCTCGTTGGTGATGTGCCGCCTCCTCCTCCTCCTCCTCCTCCTCTCTCCTATCAGGCACCCACGTTGAGTCAGTGACCTCATCATCCCCTCCCTCCTCATCACTGGAGCAAACCTGGCAGTATGCTGCAGCAGGGGGAGCATGACTGCCAGATTGCTGTCCTTCTTGGGCACCCCCTCTGTCCGTGCTCATGTTACTGCCTTCATCGAGCTCAGTATCATCATCAGAGCCTTCCAAACGCTGGGCATCCTCCTGGAGCATGTACCCAACACTGTGGTCAAACAGTTCGAGGGAATCCTCATGAGGACATGGTGGAGCTAGGGAAGGAGTCACTGATGACATTGAGCTGAGGGAAGAGGCCGCTGCTTTGCCAGACAAAGCACCCTGGGCATGGGTGAGAGAGGATGAGGAGGATGAGGACGGCTTGGTCATCCACTCGACCAAGTTTTCTGCATGTTGCGGCTCAACACGGCCAGCTGCCGAAAAAAAGGCCAAGCGTGTCCCATGGCCACGTGCTGATGAGGATGCACCGTCTCCACGACCAGCACTAGACACAGAGCCTGCTTGCCCTCTCTTATTGGCTTGTGACTGTCTGCCTCTCCTTCTTGGCCTTCCAGACATACTAATGGCCTGTAGCTGCACTAAGCTGGGATAGAACACCTGTAATTTTCTTCAGGTAGCTTTATATACTGTAACCAGACAAGCCTGCCTGTCAGTAGGAAGATAACAGGAACGGATCTAGCTGAACACTGTGAGCAGGACGCACTGCACTAAATGTAAATAGCAGGAACGGATCTAGCTGAACACTGTGAGCAGGACGCACTGCACTAAATGTAAATAGCAGGAACGGATCTAGCTGAACACTGTGAGCAGGACGCACTGCACTAAATGTAAATAGCAGGAACGGATCTAGCTGAACACTGTGAGCAGGACGCACTGACTGCACTAAATGTAAATAGCAGGAACGGATCTAGCTGAACACTGTGAGCAGGACGCACTGCACTAAATGTAAATAGCAGGAACGGATCTAGCTGAACACTGTGAGCAGGACGCACTGCACTAAATGTAAATAGCAGGAACGGATCTAGCTGAACACTGTGAGCAGGACGCACTGCACTAAATGTAAATAGCAGGAACGGATCTAGCTGAACACTGTGAGCAGGACGCACTGCACTAAATGTAAATAGCAGGAACGGATCTAGCTGAACACTGTGAGCAGGACGCACTGACTGCACTAAATGTAAATAGCAGGAACGGATCTAGCTGAACACTGTGAGCAGGACGCACTGACTGCACTAAATGTAAATAGCAGGAACGGATCTAGCTGAACACTGTGAGCAGGACGCACTGCACTAAATGTAAATAGCAGGAACGGATCTAGCTGAACACTGTGAGCAGGACGCACTGCACTAAATGTAAATAGCAGGAACGGATCTAGCTGAACACTGTGAGCAGGACGCACTGCACTAAATGTAAATAGCAGGAACGGATCTAGCTGAACACTGTGAGCAGGACGCACTGCACTAAATGTAAATAGCAGGAACGGATCTAGCTGAACACTGTGAGCAGGACGCACTGCACTAAATGTAAATAGCAGGAACGGATCTAGCTGAACACTGTGAGCAGGACGCACTGCACTAAATGTAAATAGCAGGAACGGATCTAGCTGAACACTGTGAGCAGGACGCACTGACTGCACTAAATGTAAATAGCAGGAACGGATCTAGCTGAACACTGTGAGCAGGACGCACTGCACTAAATGTAAATAGCAGGAACGGATCTAGCTGAACACTGTGAGCAGGACGCACTGCACTAAATGTAAATAGCAGGAACGGATCTAGCTGAACACTGTGAGCAGGACGCACTGCACTAAATGTAAATAGCAGGAACGGATCTAGCTGAACACTGAGCAGGACGCACTGCACTAAATGTAAATAGCAGGAACGGATCTAGCTGAACACTGTGAGCAGGACGCACTGCACTAAATGTAAATAGCAGGAACGGATCTAGCTGAACACTGTGAGCAGGACGCACTGACTGCACTAAATGTAAATAGCAGGAACGGATCTAGCTGAACACTGTGAGCAGGACGCACTGACTGCACTAAATGTAAATAGCAGGAACGGATCTAGCTGAACACTGTGAGCAGGACGCACTGCACTAAATGTAAATAGCAGGAACGGATCTAGCTGAACACTGAGCAGGACGCACTGCACTAAATGTAAATAGCAGGAACGGATCTAGCTGAACACTGTGAGCAGGACGCACTGCACTAAATGTAAATAGCAGGAACGGATCTAGCTGAACACTGTGAGCAGGACGCACTGACTGCACTAAATGTAAATAGCAGGAACGGATCTAGCTGAACACTGTGAGCAGGACGCACTGACTGCACTAAATGTAAATAGCAGGAACGGATCTAGCTGAACACTGTGAGCAGGACGCACTGCACTAAATGTAAATAGCAGGAACAGATCTAGCTGAACACTGTGAGCAGGACGCACTGACTGCACTAAATGTAAATAGCAGGAACAGATCTAGCTGAACACTGTGAGCAGGACGCACTGCACTAAATGTAAATAGCAGGAACGGATCTAGCTGAACACTGTGAGCAGGACGCACTGCACTAAATGTAAAGAGCAGGAACAGATCTAGCTGAACACTGTGAGCAGGAAGCACTGCACTAAATGTAAAGAGCAGGAACAGATCTAGCCTAATCTAGCTCTCAAATCAAATGACACTGTCTGTCTCTCTCTCTATCAGCACACCGGAACACACTACACAGGGCCGCCGTGCAGGCGGCCTTATATAGTGTGGGGCGTGTACTAAATCCCCTGAGCCATAATTGGCCAAAACCACCCTGGCTTTGGCCAATTACAGCTCTCTCTACTGACGGCGCTGTGATTGGCCAAGCATGCGGGTCATAGTGCATGCTTGGCCAATCATCAGCCAGCAATGCACTGCGATGCCGCAGTGAATTATGGGCCGTGACGCGCCACACGAATTTGGCGCGAACGGCCCATAACGTTCGCAATTCGACGGACGGTCGAACAGCCGATGTTCGAGTCGAACATGGGTTCGACTCGAACACGAAGCTCATCCCTATTGGTTGGTTAACACTCCAAAAACATTCTGGTTGGTTAATTATCTCCTGAAGAGGGAAGAAAGGAAATCTATCCAAAGTGAGAAAAATTCCCCCTTAGACAGCTGTTATAAGAAAAACTATCTGTTCTGGTGACAACTCAAATTGTTGAATTATCTCCCACTTTCGGTCCAGGTGATAGTGCTCACCTATACAGTACACATAGGAGTAAATCTCCATAGAGAGCTAAAAAAAAAAAAAAATTTGGGGGCTCTAAATCCTCACCACTTTAATCAAAATGTAAAAACATTTTTGGATTTAGATACACTTTAAAGCAGACCAATATCCATTTTAATGACATCCTCTCTCACCCCCCCCCCCCCCCCCCCCCCCCCCCACACACACACACACACACCTTACACTATTGGAGAATTTTTTCTTAGATACCTTGTTTTCTTTTTTTATAGCTCAACTTCCATCATCTTCACCTAGGCAAGGATAACATATTTGGTTAGCAGCTGCCTCTTGGAATGTCTTCATCACACATCCCAGGAGGCAGATTGCGATATCTTGTGCATGCGCGGGTCTCTACCCATGCGCTGGATCTTGTCTCAAGATGGCGGTGCAGGGGAAGAACAGCACAGGGAGAGCTCTGCCTGCAAGGAAGACAACACTGGATTCCTCCATTAGGATATTCCATGGGCTACCAAGTATGTTTTACTTCTCATACAGGGTCAAGGGGTGGGAACTTTGAAATATAACTAAAGGCGAAACTTTTTTTTTGATAGACTAGTTACAGATTTGAACACCTGTCAGGTTTTTATTGCTGTCTGTGTCCCCCCATTAGGGAGGTTATCACTGAGAATGAAAGTGAAAGAAAATTCCACATTTTTGGTTTGTACAAGAACAGGAAAAGAGGGGCAATCTACTGATGGGGACATTAATTCTGGTGAAAACCAGGTATTTCTTCACACTTCCTGTTTTGGCTATGGGACAGGAAGTGAAGTGAAATCTCCCCAATGGTACAGAGAGTGACATTTTTGCCCATTCTTCTTTGCAAAATAGCTCAAGCTCTGTCAGATTGGATGGAGAGCGCCTGTTCAGCAATTTTCAGGTCTTGTCACAGATTCTCAATTGGATTTAGGTCTGGACTTTGACTGGGCCATTCTTATGCTGCGTACACACGAGCGGACTTTACGGCAGACTTTGCCCAGCGGACTGTATTTCGTCGGACAATTCGATCGTGTGTGGGCTCCAGCGGACTTTGTTTTCTCAAAAGTTGGACGGACTTAGATTTGAAACATGTTTTAAATTAATCCGTCAAAAGTCCGCTCGAAAAGTCCGCTCGTCTGTATACTAGTTCAACGGACAAAAAGCCACGCTAGGGCAGCTATTGGCTACTGGCTATGAACTTCCTTGTTTTAGTCCGGTCGTACGTCATCACGTACGAATTCGACGGACTTTGGTGGATTGTGTGTAGGCAAGTCCGTTCATTCAGAAAATCCGTCATAAAGTCCGTCGAAAAGTCCGCCGGGCAAAGTCTGCCGTAAAGTCCGCTCATGTGTACGCGGCATTACACATGAATATGCTTTGATCTAAACCATTTCATTGTAGCTCTGGCTGTATGTTCAGGGTCGTTGTCCTGCTGGAAGGTGAACCACTGCCCCAGCCTCAAGTCTTTTGCAGACTAATGCCCTGTACACCCGATCGCACATTCCTACAACAAAATCCATCAGATTTTTTCAGACGGATGTTGGCTCAAACTTGTCTTGCATACACATGGTCACACAAAGTTGGTCGAAAATTCTGAACGTCAAGAACGCAGTGACGTACAACACGTACGATGATCCGAGAAAAATTAAGTTCTATAGCCAGTGCTGCTCTTCTGCTTTATTCTGAGCATGCGTGGCACTTTGTGCGTCAGAATTGTCTGCACACGATCGGAATTTACACAAACGGATTTTGTTGTCGAAAAATTTTAGAGCCAGCTCTCAAACTTTGTGTGTCGGAAATTCCGATGGAAAAAGTCCGATGGAGCCCACACACGATCAGAATTTCTGACAACAAGCTCCGATCGCACATTTTCCGTTGGAAAGTCCTACCGTGTGTACAGGGCATAACAGGTTTTCTGCCCTGTATTTTGCTCCATCGATCTTCCCATCAACTCTAACCAGATTTCCTGTCCCTGCTGAAGAAAAGCTTTCCCACAACATGATGCTGCCACCACCATGTTTCAGGGTGGGGATGGTGTGTTTAGGGTGAGGTGCAGTGTTAGTTTTCCACCACACGCACCGTTTTGCTTTCAGGCCAAAAAGTTCAATTTTCGTCTTAATTGACCAGAGCACCTTCTTCCACATGTTTGCTTTGTTCCACACATGGCTTCTCGCAAACTGCAAACCGGACTTCTTATGGCTTTCAACAATGGCTTTTTTCTTGCTATTCTTCCAGAAAGGCCAGATTTTGTGGAGTGCACGACTAATAGTTGTCCTGTGGACAGATTCTCCCACCTGAGCTGTGGATCTCTGCAGCTCCTCCAGAGTTACCATGGGCCTCTTGGCTGCTTCTCTGATTAATGCTCTCCTTGCCCGGCCTGTCAGTTTAGCTGGATGGCCATGTTTCGCAAGGTTTGCAGTTGTGCCATACTCTTTCCATTTTCGAATGATGAATTGAACGGTGCTCTGTGAGATGTTCAAAGCTTGGGATATTTTTTTAGAACCTAACCCTGCTTTAAACATCTCCACAGCTTTATCCCTGACCTGTCTGGTGTTCCTTGGCTTTCATGATTCTGTTTGTTCACCAAGGTTCTCTACAAAACCTCTGAGGGCTTCACAGAACAGCTGTATTTATACTGAGATTAAATTACACACGGGTGGACTCTATTTACTAATTAGGTGACTTCTGAGGGCAATTGGTTCCGGTAGATTTTTGTTAGGGGTATCAGAGAGAAGGGGGCTCGATACAAATGCACGCATCACTTTTCAGATGTTTATTTGTAAAACATTTTGAAAACCATTTATCATTTTCCTTCCACTTCATAATTATGTGCTGATTTGTGTTGGTCTATCACATAAAATCCCATTAAAATACATTTACGTTTTTGGTTGTAACATGACAAAATGTGGAAAATTTTATGGGGTGTGAATACTTTTTCAAGGCACTGTAGCTACAGCCTGGACTTGTGATGATATTCCAGGAAAGAAATTGGAAAACCACAAATTACTTTATTATTTAAAAAAGGAAGTTTGTCAAAAGGGTGCGTGAAAGGGAAACAGCCACTCTGCTCCGGATACCGGGTCGGAGTTTTGACTTATTAATTTCCATTGCTTTCTTAGCTGTTTTCAGTCTCATTTGTGCGAAGAAGGAGGTGTGGTTGTCGACTTTTTTTTCAGCCATATTCACATTAACAATTAGTGGAAAAACTTTTCAAGATCTTGATCTGAGTAGGCTTTCTTTGGATTTGTGACAGAAGCAGGCGTTGATTTGGCTCTGAAAACTCTAAAGTTCACTGTGTGTGAGACTGAAAGGCTGGGTGGGGGGTGCAGGAGGTAGTCTGACTTTTTTTTTTTCTTGGGACATTAAGCAACTATTTGCTAGAGATGGCTCTCCTTGCGACCCCCTCCAGGCATAAGAAGAGCTTGCTCCCCCATCGCTTCCTTTCTCTGGCAGCCACCTAAGAAACAATAAACAGTCAGCCACTATATGCCTTAAAAGGCCGCACGGCTGGGACCAGGCTGTGCTTTCACATGAGAAGAATCCAGCCAGGCTGGGAGCAGGCTGCAGGGATCCTTATAAGGCTAAATTCCCAAACACACAAGAAGCAGAACTCAACTAGGGACAAACTGCCTTCATGGGAGCTCTACATCGCGCCATCTAGTGGCTACATGAGGAAATGACACCCAGACTTTACAGACACCTTGTGTTTTCCACATATATTTAAATTTACAGTAGTCTAAAGTATTTTTTTTTGTCTCTGCTATGCAATCTCGTGTTGGAAAGCTGTAATATTTATAAATCATTCTGTGTCTTTGCAATAAATAATCACTGATTATATTTCCACTTTCACTCACAAAGCTTTTTATTCACATATAGAAACGTTTTTTTTAAATATGCAATAAGCTTAAGTCACTAAGAGATAATAGGCTCAATTCACAAAGATAATAATAGATGCTTATTAAAAAAAACAAAAAAAAAAACAAAAACAAAAAAAAAAACAGTTTCAGCTAAGTTTAATGAGATATGAAAATTTGGAGGTTTAGGAGGGCAGAATTTTCAATATGAAGCTAAGACCAAAAGCACAGGGAGATGACCTCAAACTAGCAGGAGGAGAGTTCAAAGCTAACCTTAGAAAGTATTATTTTAATGATAAAGCAATTGATACTTGGAATAAACTTCCAGCTGAGGTAGTGAGACAGTCAAGAGTAAATGGATTCAAAACATGCTTGGAACAAACATATATCCAGAGCTTTTTCTCAGCGGGAAAGCGGCACCTCCAGAACTGAATGTATGAAATGGCAAGGGGTGCTGGGGTGTGATGGAGGGTCTATTGCTGCTGGAGAATCTATTTTTGTGGAGGAAGGGGGTCTATTGTTGCTGGGGAGGTCTTATGTTGCTTGTGGGGGATCTATTGTTGCTGGGAGTGGGTCTCATGTTACTGGGGGAGGGGGGTCAATCTTTGCTGGGAGGGATCTACTGTTGATGGAGGGGTCTTTGTTGCTAGCTGCTGGGGAATCTATTGTTGCTGGAGGGGATCTATATTTGCAGGGGGGTCTAGTGTTGCTGGTGGGGGATTTATTGTTGCTGGGAGTGGGTCTTATGTTGCTGGGGCGGGGGGTAAATCTTTGCTGAGAGGGATCTACTGTTGATGGAGGGGGTCTTTGTTGCTGGCTGCTGGAGGATCTTTTGACACTAGCTACTGGGGAATCTATTGTTGCTGGAGGGGATCTATTTTTGCAAGGTAGTCTATTGTTGCTGGGTAGGCCTATTGTTGCTGGTGGGGGGTCTATTGTTGCTGGGAGGGTCTTATGTTGCAGGGGGTCAATCATTGCTGGAAGGGGTCTAATGTTACTGGCTGTTGGGAGTCTATGGTTGCTGGGGTTGATCTATTGTCCCTGGGGTGTCCATTGTTGCTAGATCTATTTTACTGCCTTCCATACAATATACTTAGCATTACAACATTATACTTGGTTCTGTATTCTCTAAAAGGGGTGGTACTGGGAGGTGGGTAAGGGGTAGAACCAAGGGACAACTCTCGGAGGTGGGTAGGGGGCGAAGTCAAGGGAGGAGTTCCTGCACCTATATATATATATATATATATATATATATATATATACACATACATACACACACACACACACACACACTATATATTGACAAAAGTATTGGGATGCCTGCCCTTACATGCACATAAACTTTAGCTCAATCTGATTTTATGAAAAATACAGAGAGGTTAACACATATAAAAATAGAAGCAAAAGTCCACTTTGATAGTAACGGTAGAAAGATTACAATTTTGTATATACAAATTCAAGATCATATATTCAAAAATCAAAGAAGTACAGGTGGTTGTAAAGAAATCAAGGGATACGGGTCAGCAATACGGGTGAGAGGCACCAAAAATAATCTACAGTAGCAAGACACTTCATTGTGAAGGAAAGGGCATCAAGATGTATAATGAAACACTGTTGTTTTTCAGAGAGGAGTATGCTGAAGGTATCACAAGCTGTCGTATATGAACAATGTCAATTGACACAAGGGATGGACACAAGGCCCCTGAACATTATATGACTAAAAGGGAACTAAAAAGTCAGATGAAAAAGGAAAAGAACATAAGGAAGCAAGAAAAGAATACACTCCAACAAGGTTATCAGGGGTGCCGGCAGACCCACTTTCAGCCCAAGCAAGGAACTCTGAAGAGTAGTGGAACACGGACCATGTGGTCCAGGTGAGGGAAAACTGTTCTTCACGTCCAGCTTCCTGAGGCAACAGACTTTCCAGATCTCTTTTGCGGTCCACCTGAATCGCCCAGTCCCCCAGGGAAGGCATAGTCATCAGTCTCCAATGGCGGGGAATAACTACCCTAGCCGCAGCCAGGAAGCGTTGCAGGATGTCTTTCTTTATAGATTTGAAGGATCCAGGAAGCATAGACAAGAGGACCACCTCGGGTGAGGACGGACATGAACTTTAATACAGTGGCGGCTGGTGCTCCATTTTTTGGGGGGGGGTTGTCAAACAAACCACCCGACTTTTTCTGTATGCCTATGTCATCCCTCAACTGGACCTTTAAGCTCTAAAATAACTTGCTGATCATGTGTGGAGTTACCATGGTGGCTGCAGAGCTAAACAGAGGCTAAGATGACATCTTGTTTGGCTACAAAAGGATAGGAGGAATTAGTTGCAACAACTGAAGTTTGCCGTAATTGCTATTTTCAGCAAGAAGAGCTGAAATATAGTCATGTGGTTGAAAATAACAATTGTTATGGCAAATATACACATATTATATGCTTAATAAGACCCTAAAATTGAGGTAAAAGCACAGAAAATGAGGTATGCTCACTTGCTGTTATTTGTTTTATTTACTTGCAATGTGCTTTGAACTTGCTAGAAAATTTGACTTTTGAATTGAATGGTCTCACAAAGCTTTAACACAGTGGCTTAGTGGTTAGAACTTCTGCCTTGCAGTACCAGTCCAGGGAACAGGGCTGATGGGAATGTATAGTATGTCAAGTGCTGCATATATTGTTGGTGCTTTATAAATATCTGCAATAGATAAACACAAGGATACTAATCTATATTTTAGTCATATGACTGTAATTAGAATAATAGAAACACAGAAGAGTGATGGCAGAAAAAGACCAAGTGGTTCGTTGAGTCTGCTCTCTCTCTCTCTATATATATATATATATATATATATATATATATATATATATATATATGACAAAAAGAAGAAAAGAGGATTTTTGGGACGTTAAATGAGGTATAAGAGGCCGTTAAAGTCCCCTCCTCCATCCCGGTTCAATGTATCAAAAAAGAGGGCAAAAGGCGGGACTTTACATGAAGCACACGGAAGCAAACAGATGAATTGGGTAGAAGACAGCTTTTAATTGGTTCAAATTATCATAAAATATTGAACAGAAAAACCGCGCTAAAAATGTTGAACAATAATGAAATAAAAAAGTCCAATTAAAGTCCAAAATAAATAATCGTAGACTCCTCAATGTGATAATGTTGAAAGAAGATGATTCACTTGAAATACATCTGTGTGGTGAAATGCTTACCAGAACGTAAGACTAATTCAGACAGGTGGCCTAAACCCAGCCCGGGCCTTTAGAGAGCGATTCCAATATGACAAGATCAGTCGCACTCGTGCATCAAATCAGGTCCGCATAGGGTTTATCCAAGAAAATATATGCAAAAAACATAGCGTGATACTGACATAGTAATAGGCAATAAACCAAAAAAAGAAGGAAAAATGCAACCTCACAAAAAACAAAATCATGAATATCATACAGACATCCTGTGTGCACAGCATACACAGGAATGTGAAATTGGTGACATGCAACATGCAATGAGTAGTGCCCTTGGATATAAATGTAAATCACCAAGTACAGTATATCTGCTTACCAGAGATCAGAGATAGGTGAGCATACAACTATCACCAAAAATCAGAAAACGCACCAAGTGCACAGACATATAAGCAGCTTACCAGATGGCAAACTAGTGTAGGTACACTCAGCTGAAGGCTTAATATCTCAGCGTGACCCAGGATTAACTTATGCGAACCTGTAGGGGTTCCTGCTTACCGGAAGGTCAATTGAAAAAAACCCAAACAGAAATCCTGGCGGAGTGCTGCGATCCCGTCCTGGCAGACTCGTCATGGGCTCGGTGTGCATAAGATTCAAAAAAGGAACAGCCAGTTGCGTAATACCGTTGGAACTACGATTTATTAAAAAGAATAGCACTTACAATAAAAACAACGAATACAGCAATGCCGGCCGGCACTCAAACAGCTCCCGTCCACAGCAGGGCGACTTGGTGATTTACATTTATATCCAAGGGCACTACTCATTGCATGTTGCATGTCACCAATTTCACATTCCTGTGTATGCTGTGCACACAGGATGTCTGTATGATATTCATGATTTTGTTTTTTGTGAGGTTGCATTTTTCCTTCTTTTTTTGGTTTATTGCCTATTACTATGTCAGTATCACGCTATGTTTTTTGCATATATTTTCTTGGATAAACCCTATGCGGACCTGATTTGATGCACGAGTGCGACTGATCTTGTCATATTGGAATCGCTCTCTAAAGGCCCGGGCTGGGTTTAGGCCACCTGTCTGAATTAGTCTTACGTTCTGGTAAGCATTTCACCACACAGATGTATTTCAAGTGAATCATCTTCTTTCAACATTATCACATTGAGGAGTCTATGATTATTTATTTTGGACTTTAATTGGACTTTTTTATTTCATTATTGTTCAACATTTTTAGCGCGGTTTTTCTGTTCTATATTTGTATTGGTGTGCCCCACTTATAGCCGCAGCTGTATAGAAATATTTTTCACTACATAATTTTTCACTGTATATTTTTTCTTTAACAATAGTTATATTTATTTTTACTTACATTTTAATTTACTTCAAATTTTCTTCATTGTTTTTTCTATTATACTCCAAGCGCAATTTTATTTATTTTTCTTGATCATAAAATATTATATTTAATTTTTTTGCATTTTGCTATATAATCAATATTTTTGCAATTCATTAGAACCAAATAATACACATTAATTAACACTCCAATAAGGAATTTTTACATATTATGCATATACATGAAACAATTGATGCATGCTTTACACACATTATAATTGATATCTGTACAAATTAATGACGCACTGAAGCGTCACTTAAAAAAGATAAAGGAAAGATGAAATGAATTAAAAGGAACGTCCATAAAAAATTTATGAATACATGCACATATCGGTAGTTATCTCTACGCGTTTCGAGGCCTTATAGCCACTCATCAGGAGCAGAACCGTAGTGATCATCTATAAATAAGAAAAGCAGTCATATTTAAATGATCTAAAGGGATCATGTGGGCAAATGTAAGACATGAGAGACACCCCCCCATATAATTATTTAGCCCACACACTTACATATACATCTGCGCAATGGTGGTGCGGCCATGAAGATCTGAGACCAGCTAAAAAAGGCCACATTCGGGAGCTGAGGGGGCGTGACAGGGAGACAGCAACCAACACAAACGGCGCCCCGAGTGGGCCAGAATATATGAAGTGACAACTGTAGGCTGAATGGGGTGGCCCCAATATGGGAACCACTGTAAAAAATGTGACAAAGACAAAATGTATAAAATAAAATTAAAATAAAAAGATGGTGTAAAAATGTGTAGGAAAAAGTTGAGCAGAGTGAAAGAATGAGGTTCAAAAAGAGAGGAGAAAAGAAAGAAACAAGAGAGGGAAGCAAATAAATCTAACAAAAATGCAGGAGGGGAAAAATAAATGATGAAAAACCAGATGGTAGATAAGTAGTAAGAAAGAGTGAGTACCTGTTGCAAAATGGATGAGAGCAAAAGTGCCATGGTGCATCATGTTCCATGAAGGAAAATAGTGTGACTGGTTCTATGTGTGAGGCCCAACAAGGGAAGAGGTTCATATAAGGAGCGCCGCCGCCCCCACGCCCCCAATGTCACGCTGGAGCACACAGGGGGGGAGGAAGGCGCAACCGACCAGGCAGCCAAGCCACTATAGCCACCCAGCAAGAAGCCCCTAACAAACCAGACCCCGATGTACTAGCGGTTGGTCACTCAGCCGGCAATGCAGCGCCACAAGGACGCCGCACGTCCGGTGTGGGAAGCGTGACGTTGACGCGCAGTGATAGAGCCCCCACCCACCCCACGTCAGAACAGGGCGGAAGGGAGGCCCGCAGTCCGCGTCGCAGCTCCTGAACGGGACAGGAAGGGCAAGGTCCAACGAAAAAGCATGGCTGAGACCACCAGTACGCACATGTTGAAGGAATAATAGAATTAGCTATGGATATTGGAAAACCAACTGCAGACTAATGTTTATGTATAGAAGATTTTGGAAAGTAGATAATAAAGAGCTAAGGGTAGAAGCACGTGTGAAGCAGCCATGTATGATCTGAATTTATGAAAGTTACTATTATTAGTGCGACCGTGTGCCTCCATCCCAGATGGGGTTTTTTTTGGCGGACTGCGGGCCTCCCCTCCGCCCTGTTCTGAGGTGGGGTGGGCGGGGACTCTATCACTGCGCATCGACGTCACGCTTTCCACGCCGGACGTGCGGTGTCCTCACGGCACTGCATTGCCGGCTGAGTGATTACCAACCGCTAGTACATCGGGGTCCGGTTTGTTTGGTGTTTCTTGCTGGATGGCCATGGTGGCTTGGCTGCCTGGTCTGTTGTGCCTTCCTCCCCCCGTGTGTTCCGGAGTGACGTTGGGGGTGTGGGGGTGTGGTTGCGGCAGCGCTCCCTATACGAGCCTCTCCCCTTGTTGGGCCTCACACAGAACCAGTCATGCTATTTTCCTTTGTGGAACATGATGCGCCGTGGCACTTTAGCTCCCATCCATTTTGCAACAGGTACTCACTCTTTCTTACTACTTATCTACCATCTGTTTTTTCATCATTTATTGTTCCCCTCCTGCCTTTTTCTTACATTTATTTGCTTCCCTCTCTTGTTTCTTTCTTTTCTTCTCTCTTTTTGAACCTCATTCTTTCACTCTGCTCAACTTTTTCCTACACATTTTTACACCATCTTTTTATTTTATTTTATACATTTTGTCTTTGTCACATTTTTTTAAAGAGGTTCCCTTATTGGGGCCACCCCATTCAGCCTACACTTGTGTCACTTCATATATTCTGGCCCACTCGGGGCGCTGTTTGTGTTGGTTGCTGTCGCCCTGTCACGCCCCCTTAGCTCCCGGATGTGGCCTTTTTTGGCTGGTCTGAGATTTTCATGGCCGCACCACCATTGCGCAGATGTATATGTAAGTGTGTGGGCTAAATAATTATATGGGGGGTGTCTCTCATGTCTTACATTTGCCCACATGATCCCTTTAGATCATTTAAATATGATTGCTTTTCTTATTTATAGATGATCACTACGGTTCTGCTCCTGATGAGTGGCTATAAGGCCTTGAAACACGTAGAGATAACAACTATCAATATCTGCATATATTCATTAATTTTTTATGGACGTTCCTTTTAACTCATTTCATCTTTCCTTTATCTTTTTTAAGTGACGCTTCAGTGCGTCATTAATTTGTACAGGTATCAATTATAATGTGTGTAATAATGCATCAATTGTTTCATGTAAAAACTCCTGGTTGGAGTGTTAATTAATGTGTATTATTTGGTTCTAATGAATTGTAAAAATATTGATATATAGCAAAATGCAAAAAAATTAAATATAATATTTTATGATAATTTGAACCAATTAAAAGCTGTCTTCTACCCAATTCATCTGTTTGCTTCCGTGTGCTTCATGTAAAGTCCCGCCTTTTGCCCTCTTTTTTAATATATATATATATACACACACACACACACACACAGGTAAAAGCCAGTAAATTAGAATATTTTGAAAAACTTGATTTATTTCAGTAATTGCATTCAAAAGGTGTAACTTGTACATTATATTTATTCATTGCACACAGACTGATGCATTCAAATGTTTATTTCATTTAATTTTGATGATTTGAAGTGGCAACAAATGAAAATCCAAAATTCCGTGTGTCACAAAATTAGAATATTGTGTAAGGGTTAAATTTTGAAGACACCTGGTGCCACAAACTAATCAGCTGATTAACTCAAAACACCTGCAAAGGGCTTTAAATGGTCTCTCAGTCCAGTTCTGAAGCCTACACAAACATGGGGAAGACTTCAGATTTGACAGCTGTCCAAAAGGCGACCATCGACACATTGCACAAGGAGGGAAAGACACAAAAGGTTATTGCTGAAGAGGCTGGCTGTTCTCAGAGCTCTGTGTCCAAACACATTAATAGAGAGGCAAAGGGAAGGAAAAACTGTGGTCAGAAAAAGTGTACAAGCGATAGGGATCACCGCGCCCTAGTCAAGATTGTGAAAAAAAAACCCTTCAAAAATGTGGGGGAGATTCACAAGGAGTGGACAGCTGCTGGAGTCAGTGCTTCAAGATCCACCACCAAGAGACGCTTGAAAGACATGGGTTTCAACTGCCGCATACCTCGTGTCAAGCCACTGTTGACCAAGAAACAGCGCGAAAAGCGTCTCACCTGGGCTAAGGAAAAAAAGAGCTGGACTGCTGCTGAGTGGTCCAAAGTCATGTTTTCTGACGAAAGCAAATTTTGCATTTCCTTTGGAAATCGAGGTCCCAGAGTCTGGAGGAAGACAGGAGAGGCACAGGATCCACGTTGCCTGAAGTCTAGTGTAAAGTTTCCACCATCAGTGATGGTTTGGGGTGCCATGTCATCTGCTGGTGTCGGTCCACTCTGTTTCCTGAGATCCAGGGTCAACGCAGCCGTCTACCAGCAAGTTTTAGAGCACTTCATGCTTCCTGCTGCTGACCTGCTCTATGGAGATGGAGATTTCAGGTTCCAACAGGACTTGGCGCCTGCACACAGCGCAAAATCTACCCGTGCCTGGTTTACGGACCATGGTATTTCTGTTCTAAATTGGCCAGCCAACTCCCCTGACCTTAGCCCCATAGAAAATCTGTGGGGTATTGTGAAAAGGAAGATGCAGAATGCCAGACCCAACAACGCAGAAGAGTTGAAGGCCACTATCAGAGCAACCTGGGCTCTCATAACACCTGAGCAGTGCCAGAAACTCATCGACTCCATGCCACGCCGCATTAATGCAGTAATTGAGGCAAAAGGAGCTCCAACCAAGTATTGAGTATTGTACATGCTCATATTTTTCATTTTCATACTTTTCAGTTGGCCAACATTTCTAAAAAATCCCTTTTTTGTATTAGCCTTAAGTAATATTCTAATTTTGTGACACACGGAATTTTGGATTTTCATTTGTTGCCACTTCAAATCATCAAAATTAAATGAAATAAACATTTGAATGCATCAGTCTGTGTGCAATGAATAAATATAATGTACAAGTTACACCTTTTGAATGCAATTACTGAAATAAATCAAGTTTTTCAAAATATTCTAATTTACTGGCTTTTACCTGTATATATATATATATATATATATATATATATATATATATATATATATATATATATATATATATATATATATATATATATACACACACACACACACTATATATACTATATTACCAAAAGTATTGTGACGCCTGCCTTTACATGCCCATGAACTTTAGTGGCATCCCAGTCTTAGTCCGAAGGGGTTCAATATTGAGTTGCCCACTCTGCAGCTATAGCAGCTTCAACTCCTCTGGGAAGGCTGTCCACAAGGTTTAGGAGTGTGTCTATGGGAATGTTTGACCATTCTTCCATAAGTGCATTTGTGAGGTCAGGCACTGATGCTGGACGAGAAGGCCTGGCTCGCAGTCTCCGCTCAACAGGTTGAGGTCAGGACTCTGTGCAGGCCAGTCAAGTTCCTCCAAACTTGCTCATCCATGTCTTTATGGACCTTGCTTTGTTCACTGGTACAAATCATTTGGTGGAGGGTGGATTATGGTGTGGGGAACTCTTAAGGGGTCAGCATACCAAGACATTTTGGCCAATTTTACGCTCTGAAGTTTGTGGGGACAGTTTGGGGATGGCCCCTTCTTGTTCCAACATGACTGTGCACCAGTATATGTGTACACCATATAGTGTATATCTGTGGTGTTGTGGAAATTTTATTAAGATGTATTTAATATGTATTGTCACAGTGTCTCCCAGTGTTAGTTCTCCTGCTGCCCGCTCTAAGAAGCAGACTGGGGCAGACTGATGCCAGTTGAGACCTGTTGTGGTAGTGGAAAGATTCCTGAGGATGCAAAGAAGTGTTTGCAGAGTGGGGATATGTCTGACACAGACGATCGTCGGGGGAGGGATGTGTACACTCTGCGAAGACATTATCGGTTATGGGGGGATGCACGCTTTTGTCTTTCTGTGTGTCTGATCAGTACATGGAGGGACCGTGGCGTGCCCTTGCAGATAAACTCCCATCCACAGGAATGGTAGTATAATCTGGGTATGCATTGTTCTCTGAACAATGCAGAATAAGGATTCACACCAAACGGTAATACGGGAGTCTTTGGGTGCGTTGACCGGAGACAGCATCCATGATTTCAAGGCCAGTCATGCGTCTTTCTTTGTCTAGCTGAATATGATGGCTTACAGAGACAGGGGGCGGGAAATCATACACACTGCCCCTGCCCAGACACGCCCATAAGACTCCCCTAGTCATTGTTCATTTGTTGAGATTTGTATAACTCCTCCTGTTTGAAGGAATGCCTGTGCTTGATTGGCCGATTGTGAAACCATCAAGCTCTATTGTTAAGTACGCTAAATAAACAGAACACCGGCTCTCCAGAGACAGTCGAGCTGTGGAGCTAAGGATGTAAGAATGGTGGTCATGTCTGTGTTACTGGGGAAGATACGGAAAACAGGGTCGTACTAAGATGCATTATACCAAAAGGCTAAAAAAGTGACATGGATTACGTGTAGTGTATAGTGGAATTTCCACGACAGTAGGTTGTTAAGGAACCTCTTGCTGATTCTTTATTTGTCCTGCTATTTTGCAATTTGGACATCCTGCAAGCCCTAAACCCAAGTCTGCTGTTAGAAGTTGCGGGTACCCGTGCAGCCTACCAGACAGGGCCCCCCTCTCCAAAAATATCAAAACTATATTTTCACTAAAAATACACTAAAATCATTATTAAACAAACACAAACATAACTCCTGCTAAATCTAAATGTTAAAACTGAATTGGGTTATTAAATAAAGTTCTGTGTGCAAATGAGCAGGGCCATCTTACTGAGCGGGCACCCCTGGGCTGAGCGGGCACAGGCGGTCGAGCGGGCGGTGACATCTTTGGTTCCCTGAGTGACTGTGTCATTGCCAAATGTTGGCGGCTCCACCTCCACCTACTGCCCAGCAGGGCTGATCCTGGGCGGGTGCAGAGGGGGGACGTGGATCCCTGTCAGAGGAATAGCAGAGCCTGTCAGTATCAGCGCATCCCTGTGCGCCTGCCGATAGAGTTGCACATCAGCATGTTACGGTACAAGCGCGTGACCCGAACTGATTAGCACACGTGGGTGCACGAACACATGCGCGCACATTGGGACGTCCCCTTGGCGGGCGTATATAAGGGTAGCTATGCCTTGTGCTTGTTGCTGGTTTGTCTTTTCAGCTCCCAGTGTTCCTGTTTACTCTCTGCATACCTGTACCTGCCTATAGTGACTCGGATCGTTTTGACTACTCTTGAATTCTCTCCAGTGTTTGACCCTCGGCTTGATTAAGGACTCCTCCGCTTATCTCCTCTCCAGTGTTTGACCATCGGCTTCTCTTATTTGGACTTGCTCCTGCCTGACCTCCGTGCTTGACCCCCTGGCTTACCTTAAGGACTTGCTATAACGATTACCTGGTGTTTGACCATCGGCCTGTTTAAAGGACTTGTTCTTGCTTAATCCTGTGTTTAACCCTCAGCTGCCTCAGTGGATCCTTCTCCAGTTCCTGTTTCCAGGTCAAGGTGTTTGAGCCCCTGCCAGGCTTCTCATCGGTCCAGCAACCAGTCCATTCTACACGGGTTCTACGCACTGGAAGATACCTTCGTGGCCTGCACACCTGCTGGCAACCCATGCCTCTCCGTGCCTGATACCCTCACCTTCAGGGGTATCGTGCACCTAGTTGCTAGGGAACCGCTCTCAGCATTCCGGCCTTGGTGAGTACCTGACAGTACAAACCAGCCATGTCAGAGGCTGACAGAGCCGGCTCTCCCCTCGAGGCCCTCTGCCAGCAGGTTACAGCCCTTACACAGGCTGTCCAGAGACTGCAAGATGGTTACTTCCAAATTGAGGGTCGCCTTCAACACCTAACAACTTCCTCGTCTCCCCCGGAAGCATCTTCAGCTTCACCCAGTGGGCCTTCTTCCTCCCAAAGCCAAGTCAACCAAGACCAGTGGAGGACTACACCGTTGAATTCCGGAAATGGTCTGGGGACACCGACTGGAATGAGGCCGCTCTTAAATACCAGTACCGCCAGGGTCTATCAGAAGACCTAAAGGATGAATTAGCTTGGGTGGATACTCCTACTTCTCTGGAAGAGTTGATACAACTAGCTGTTAAGCTTGATAGATGCTTGCGTGAACGCCGCTCTGAATGCTTCCAGTCCTCACTACCTACCTGGATGCTACCTCGTGTTCCTCCTGTTCCGGCACCCTCTGCAGTACCTTCGTCTTCCTCAGACAGCGAACCCATGCAGTTGGGATTGGTACGCTCTCCGCTCACCCCTGAGGAAAGACTCCGCCGGCGCCAAGCCAACCTTTGCCTTTATTGTGGGGAGGTCGGTCATTTCCTACGCAATTGCCCTGTGAGACCCAGTAAGTGCCACCCACAGTATACTATGAACTTTCAAGTTACCGGCTCTACCCAATCTCACTTTGTCCTTCCGGTCTCATTACAGGTGGCAGAAGAAGAGGCTCGGCTGCTGGCCATCATTGACTCCAGAGCATGCAGTTGTTTCCTGGACGCATCTCTGGCTCACACCCTGCATATTCCCCTCCAAGACAAAAACAACCTCTACGGATACATCTAGCTGATGGATCCCTACCATGTTCACGACTTGTTACTCAAGAAACCAAACCTATTCTCACTTCCACAGACTCTGGCTATCAAGAATTTCTTTGCTTTGACATTATCAGCTCACCCATGTTCCCTGTCATCCTGGGATTTCCCTGGTTACAAGCTCATGACCCTCAAATCAGTTGGTCTAAGAAAGAAATTCTGTTCTCATCTATATACTGTTCTCAACACTGCTTCGTGCCTACCACCAGCACACTGGCTTCCTGCTTGGCCATACAGCCAATACCGGACAATCTTCAGCATGTCGCTGCAGTATACCATGAATTTCTGGACATTTTCGACAAAAAGAAGGCAGACAGTTTACCACCTCATCGCTCCTACGATTGCCCTATTGATCTTCTACCTGGGTCCGAGATCCCATTTGGTCGCAAATTCCCACTGTCTGAGACTGAGTTGGAAGCTCTCCGTTCCTATATTGATGAAAACCTGGAAAAGAAATTCATCCCTCCTTCCTCTTCTCCAGCTGGGGTGGGTATCTTCTTTGTTGAAAAAAAGGATGGATCTTTGAGGCCTTGTGTGGACTATAGAGAACTTAATAAGATCACTATTAAGAATCGAAACCCGCTCCCTCTCATCTCTGAACTGTTCCAGCGCTTCAGAACTGCCCAAGTATTTACCAAACTAGACCTACGGGGAGCATACAATCTTGTTCGGATACGTGCTGGGTAGGGTTGTCCCGATACCACTTTTTTAGGACCGAGTACAAGTACCGATACTTTTTTTCAAGTACTCGCCGATACCGATTACCGATACTTTTTTTTAATGTCACGTGACAGTTTTTTTTTTTTTTTTTTTTTTTGAGGGGGGTGGGGGTGGGGGGCGGGTGGGGTGGGGGTGGGGGTATAGTGAACGGTGTCTGTGTGTGTGTTTTTGTTTTGGTTTTTTTCATTTACATTTATTATTTTTTACAATTTTTTTTTTTTATTCTTTATTGCACTATGTGTGTGTGTTTTTTTTTTTTTTAATCAGCCCTGTTGGGGGGCTTTGGTGAGATATCAGGGGTCTTAACAGACCTCTGATATCTCCCCCTTGAGACAGAGAAATAGACTGAGGATAGAGATTCCCCAGTCCCTTTCTCTGCAGCGTCAGCTGCACTGAGAATGAATGGAGAGAACACAGCAGCTTCTCTCCATTCATAAACTGACACATTGTAATCACAGGAGATTACATTGTTTCAGTTATGTGAATGGAAAGAGTCAGCTGACTCTCTCCATACACACAGCGGAGAGACAGCAGAACGGAGGGGACAGACGAAGAGAGAGGGGGACAACGGAAAGCCGGAACGGATGGGGACAGCGGAGGGGGACAGAGGAACGCATGGGGACAGCGGAGGGGGACAGAGGAACGCATGGGGACAGCGGAGGGGGACAGAGGAACGGATGGGGACAGCGGAGGGGGACAGAGCAAAGAAGAAGGACAGCGGGAGGTGGACAGAGGAACGGAGGAGGACAGCGGAGGGGGACAGAGCAAGGAAGGAGGACAGCGGGGGGGGGGACAGAGGAACGGAGGGGGACACAGCAATGGAGCAGGACAGCGGAGGGGGACAGAGGAACGGAGGAGGACTAAGGAGGAGGAGGTGACAGTCAGCGGTGATCGCGTGTGGGGGAATTACAAGCACCGATCACCGCTGTATGTCACTAAGCAGCTGAAAGCCGCGGGGGGAGAAGCTTGTAACTCCCCCACACGTCCATCACCGCTGACAGTCAAGGTATCGGCGGAAGCATCGGGAGCATTTGCCCGAGTACAAGTACTTGGGCAAATGCTTGGTATCGGTGCCGATACCGATACTAGTATCGGTATCGGGACAACCCTAGTGCTGGGGATGAGTGGAAAACGGCCTTCAGATCCAGGTTGGGCTCTTTGAACACCTAGTGATGCCTTTTGGACTCTGTAATGCCCCGGCCACGTTCCAACACCTAGTCAACGATATCTTCCGTGAGTACCTAGATAATTTTGTGATTGTATATCTTGATGATATTTTGATTTTTTCCACCACAATAGAAGTACACCACACCCATGTAAAGAAGGTACTTTCAGTTCTCAGGAAACTGAGGTCTATTCCTAAAGGGGGAGAAATGCGAGTTTGAAAAAAACACCATCCAGTTCCTTGGGTTCATCATCTCCACGGAAGGGGTCGCAATGGACCCACAAAAGGTTAAAACCATCCAGGAGTGGCCAGCTCCTTCAGACAAGAAGGGAATCCAGCGGTTCGTTGGCTTTGCCAATTTTTACCGCAGGTTCATTAGAGGATTCTCTTCGATCATCTCCCCCATTACTCGACTCACCCGCCAGCAAGTCAAGTTTCAATGGACCCAGGAAGCTTTTGATAAGTTGAAAGGTCTTTTTACATCAGCTCCCATACTGGAAGTAGATGCCTCCGAATCAGCGACAGGTGCAATCTTGTCCCAGCGGAGCGGCCCGAAGGCCCTTCTTCATCCAGCTGCCTTTGCCTCTCATAAGTTAAGCCCACCTGAAAGGAACTATGACGTTGGCGACCGGGAGCAACTGGCCATAAAATTCACTCTGGAGGAGTGGAGGTACTTGCTGGAGGGTGCGTCCCAACCCATAATGATTTTTACTGACTATAGGAACCTGGAGTATCTCCGAACGGCCAAGCAAATCCGACCTCGACAAGCCCGATGGGCATTATTCTTCTCCAGGTTCAATTTCCACATCTCCTACTGACCTGGTTCAAAGAACGGGAAAGCGGATGCACTCTCCCGAATGTTTCCAGAAGTCAATGAGGCAACTGAGCCTGGGACCATCTTATCTCCACATAACTTCCTTCTTATCCAACCTGATCTCGAAACTGCCATTAAAGAGGCATCCAGCCAATGCACAGAACCCAAAGTACCCTCCTTAAGGAAGAGGGATGGCCTACTGTGGGCCCAAAATAAAGTATTTGTTCCCCCTCCAGTAAGACTTCAAGTATTACAGACCTTCCATGACCATAAGTTGGCAGGGCACTTCGGAATCCGGAAAACCTCCGAATTGGTTCATAGCTCCTTCTGGTGGCCGGGTTGGAGTCAGGACTGTAAAAACTATGTCCAATTCTGTACTACATGTCAACTTAACAAAGGGTCGAACACTAAGGCTTGGGGGCTCCTGAGACCTTTGCCTGTCCCTGAACGTCCATGGAAAGAGGTCTCTATGGACTTCATTGTGGACCTACCTCCCTGTGAAAAATTTACTACCATCTCAGTGGTGGTTGACCGCCTCTCAAAGATGGCGCACTTTCTGCCCATGATGGGCACCCCTTCTGCCCTAGCTACAGCAAATATTTTTATCAAAGAAATCATGAGACTTCAGGGTGTTCCCCACAACATCGTATCAGACAGAGGAATCCAATTCACCTCAAAATTCTGGAAGGATCTCTGTAAATCCTTTGAAATGAAGACCTCCCTCTCCTCAGCATACCACCCGCAAAGCAACGGCCAAACAGAAAGGACGCATCAAACCCTGGAACATTATCTCCGTTGCTTTTGCTTGTGTTCCCAAGATAACTGGTCTACTCTCCTTCCTTGTGCAGAATTTGCTTACAACAATTCCACTCATTCCGCCATTAACCAAACACCTTTTTGGGCTATTTACGGTTTTCATCCCTCCTTTTTGCCAGATTCCATTCCTGAAGTGTCAACTCCTGCAGTACAAGATCGGATAAACTTTATCCAAATCAATTTTTTGCAGATCCAGGAAACCATGAAGAAGGCTCAAAATAGCTACGAGAAATACTATAACAGAGGGAGAAGGCCTAACCCAAGTTTCAAGATTGGAGACAAAGTATGGCTATCTGCTATTAATCTCAGATTGCCCTGTCCATCCTGCAAACTAGGTCCAAGGTTCATTGGCCCTTTTGAAATTAGGAAGGTGGTGAACCCCGTGGCTTTCGAATTAGCCCTTCCTGTCACTTATAAAATACATCCGGTGTTCCATGCATCTTTACTGAAGCCAGTGGTCCCCAGCCCTTTTTCTGGAAGAACGGAACCACCACCTCCACCAATTGAAATTGAAGGTGAAATGGAGTACGAAGTGGAGTCTATAATGGACTGTAGGAAAAGGGGGGGGGGACAGATCCAGTATCTTGTTAAATGGAAAGGATACCCCCCAGAAGATAACTCCTAGGGAAACTTCCAGCAACATACACGCTCCTCGTTTGATACAAAATTTCCACAGGAGACAACCAGGAATCTTGCCCAGGTTGGGCATCCGGAGGCTGCCCCTTGGGGGGGCACTGTCAGAGGAATAGCAGAGTCAGAGCCTGTCAGTATCGGCGCATCCCTGTGCGCCTGCGCGGTAGAGTTGCGCATCAGCACGTACGGGTACACGATCGGCGGGTACGAGCGCGTGACCCGAACGGATTAGCACACGTGGGTACGAACACGTGCACGCACAGCGGGACATCCCCTTGGCGGGCGTATATAAGGGTAGCTATGCCTTGTGCTTGTTGCTGGTTTGTCTTTTCAGCTCCCAGTGTTCCTGTTTACTCTCTGCATACCTGTACCTGCCTATAGTGACCCGGATTGTTTTGACTACTCTTGAATTCTCTCCAGTGTTTGACCCTCGGCTTGATTAAGGACTCCTCCGCTTATCTCCTCTCCAGTGTTTGACCCTCGGCTTCTCTTATTTGGACTTGCTCCTACCTGACCTCTGTGCTTGACCCCCTGGCTTACCTTAAGGACTTGCTATAACGATTACCTGGTGTTTGACCCTCGGCCTGTTTAAAGGACTTGTTCTTGCTTAATCCTGTGTTTAACCCTCAGCTGCCTCAGTGGATCCTTCTCCAGTTCCTGTTTCCAGGTCAAGGTGTTTGAGGCCCTGCCAGGCTTCTCATCGGTCCAGCTACCAGTCCATTCTACACGGGTTCTACGTACCGGAAGATACCTTCGTGGACTGCACACCTGCTGGCAACCCGTGTCTCTCCGTGCCACCTTCAGGGGTATCGCGCACCTAGTTGCTAGGGAAGCCGCTCTCAGCATTCCGGCCTTGGTGAGTACCTGACAATCCCTCTCCCGTTCGCTCCTCTCGCTGGCAGGCAGATAATAGGAGCACCGACGGCGAGCGGGTCAGAGAAGAAGAAATTGTGCTGCCACCCCCCTTGAGCCACTCCCTCCTGTCAGCAGTGGGGAGAGCGGCTCTGTCTCTGTCTGGAGAGAGCTGCTGCGGGCTTTCCTTCCCCCCTCCCTCTCCTCCTCATGCTGGTGTACTCAGGAGCGGAGCCCTCTTTTTGCCAGGTAAAATAAATAAATAAAAAATGAGCACAAAGCAGGATCATAGAACATGTAGTCCCGAGGACTACAATGGACAGCAATCCTAAAAGAGAAAGTGCAGCCCCCAGCATGCCCAGCTGAAGGGGAGGGAGAGAGAGCCAGGCTATGGGTGGCAAGTGACACGCTAAATATGGTGGCAGGTAACCGGTGGCAAGTGATATGCTAAATCTGGTGGCTGGTGGCAAGTGTCACGCTAAATCTGATGGCAGGGGACCGGTGGCAAGTGACAAGCTGAATCTGGTGGCAGGTGACCGGTGGCAAGTAACACGCTGAATCTGGTGGCAGGGGACCGGTGGCAAGTGACACGCTGAATCTGGTGGCAAGTGACACGCTAAATCTGGTGGCAGGGGATCGGTGGCAAGTGACACACTGAATCTGGAGGCAGGGAACATGGCAAGTGACATGCTGCATCTGGTGGCAGGGGATGGGTGACAAGTAGCATGCTGAATCTGGAGGCAGGGGATGGGTGGCAAGTGACACGCTGAATCTGGTGGCAAGTGACACGCTGAATCTGGTGACAAGGGACTGGTGGCAAGTGACACACTGAATCTGGAGGCAGGGGACATGGCAAGTGACATGCTGCATCTGGTGGCAGGGGATGGGTGGCAAGTGACATGCTGCATATGGTCACAGGGGACAGGTGGCAGGTAACACGCTGAATCTTCTGACAGGGGACAGTAGCAAGTGACATGCTGCAAAGTCCTCAGGAAGGATGTACATGAAATGGAGCGAGTACAAAGAAGGGCAACAAAGCTAATAATGGGTCTGGAGGATATTCGTTATGAGGAAAGGTTGCGAGCGCTGAACTTATTCTCTTTGGAGAAGAGATGCTTGAGAGGGGATATGATTTCAATTTATAAATACAGTACTGGTGACCCCACAATAGGGATAAAACTTTTTCCAGAAGGGAGTTTAACAAGACACATGGCCACTCATTAAAATTAGAAAAAAGAGGTTTAACCTTAAACTATGTAGAGAGTTCTTTACTGTAAGAGCGGTAAGGATGTGGAATTCCCTTCCACAGGCGGTGGTCTCAGCGGGGAGCATCGATATACAATGTAATACTGACATATAATCACACACATAGGTTGGACTTGATGGACTTGTGTCTTTTTTCAACCCCACCTACTATGTAACTAGAAAATACTGTACTTTAATTCTTAAAAGTAGGTGCGTAAATTGGGGCAGGCTTGTAGGGGCCCCATAGCATTACTTTGCCCAGGGGCCCATGATGCTATTAAGATGGCCCTGCAAAAGAGGTCTTGGGGCTCATACACATCGTGATGTGACCTGTGCAGTTCGAGTCAGTGTTTTTTTTTGTTAATGTAGCTGGAGCTGTGTGCAGGCAGCCTATGTTAAGCTATGGGGATGCAGCAGCTGTGTGAACACAGCCTCAGGTCCTAATTTGACAGGTGTGTGGATGCAGGTGTATGGGCCCAAACAAAGACAGCGTGTATTCAGGGCCACTCACCCACACACTTATCAAATTAAGACCTGCGGCTGTGTTTATACAGCCTCTGCATCCTCACATAGTAACAGACAGCTCCAGCCGCACAAACTGCTCATTTACACTGTATGGGTCAGAGAACCCATATGAATGAGCTTTTAATTTTCTTTTTTTTAAATAATTTTTTACAATTGTAAAAATTTCACAGTTTTTACATTTTTTTTTTACACATTTTTAAAATGATTTTTTACAAATTTTTTTGGGCTTTGGTGAGATATCACCAAACAGACCCCTGACATCTCACCTCTGAGACAGAGAAACAAATTGAGGAAACTGATTTTTTCATTACTTTCTCTGCAGCCTCTGAAGATGAATGAACAGGAGACAGAAGCTCAGTTATCAATGGACACAGGAGTGATCGGAAAAGGAAGGGACCAGTAAATGACATATTTACAAGCCCCTTCCACTGCTCTCCATTCGGAAACATCCCTCTGTGTACCCGTAGCAGCCGTCAGGACAGGAAAGCCGGCAGAGCTGCAGGAGGGGGGCCCGGGCACACAGGGGGGCACATAGAAGGGAATAAGATGTTGGCAAAACAGGAAATGGTATTGGTGTGGAGGGGGCAATTACAGAATGATGCCCCGTGTGTGCCTCTCCCAGCAGTTAAAAGCCGGCGGGAGAGAACCCAGCTTTCAGCTGCTGCAGAGAGCCGCACAGGACATTGTCCTGTAATTGTTTCCCCGCCCTGCAGCACCTATTCCCCTTGCTGTCCGGCCCCCTTGTGTGCCCAGGCCCCCTACAGGAGGACCAGGGTACCCCCCTATTAGCGGCCCTGCCTAAACCCTCTCTCCAGTTGAAAAATTGCAGTAAATGATAAAAAGACCCTAGTGACTGGCCCTTGATTGTTGTCAGAGGTTTGGATCAGTGTTATTTAGCTGACTAAAATGACTAAAACATTTTAGTCGACTAAATGAATACTATTTTAGTCCACTAAAATACGACTAAAACAAAAACAATTGAGATGACTAAAATACGACTAAAACTAAAATGCCATTTTAGTCAAAAGACTAAAATGAGACTAAAACTAAAATGCCATTTTAGTCAAAAGACTGACTAAAACTAAATTGCAATTACTGAAATGTACTGGAGATTTTAGTCGACTAAAACGTAGGACATTTTAGTCGACTAAAATGTACTGGAGATTTAGTCGACTAAATACAACTAAAACTAAAACAATTGCAGAAGACTAAAATGGGACTAAAACGCCATTTTAGTCCTAAGACTAAAATTAACACTGGTTTGGATCCAGATACAGGGAAGGTGGCCACTGGACAGGACAGGAATCCAATTATTTCCAGCGGCTCCCTAAGGAGTCATCACTATATTGTATTAAAGCCTGTTGTACAACTATTTGAATGTATATCTGGACATTCTTTCACATATGTTTTATAGTTAGCATAGCTTTCAGATATCCAATTTTTGCTACATACTATGCCACTTAAAATGTCCCTCTTTGGGGTAGAGATCTGTATAAAAAAAATACACTATTTGACTGCCAATGTGATTTATATTGCACTAGCCTTTTCATGCATCATTCAACTTTAACTTCAAGGCTGTAGTTGGGTGGGGCTTGATATGTCATAGATCACCAAGGTGGTTTAACCACTTCAATACTGCCCATAGATATATGACGTCCGCAGATGGGATCTCCTCGGCTTCCCGGCGGTATAGGGGGTGCGCGTCACCAAGGAGCCGATGCGCGTGCCCGGCTGCCGCGGTGTCCACCTGGCACTCGCGACCGCTTGTGACAGAGCAGGAATGTGGATCTGTGTGTGTAAACACACAGATCCACATCCTGTCAGGGGAGAGGAGACAGATCGTGTGTTCCTAGTATATAGGAACACCGATCGGTCTTCTCCCCTAGTCAGTCCCCCCTCCCCACAGTTAGAATCACTCCCTAGGTAACACATTTAACCTCTTGATCGCCCCTAGTGTTAACTCCTTCCCTGCCAGTGACATTTATACAGTAATCAGTACATATTTAAAGCACTGATCACTGTATAAATATCAAGTGTCCCAAAATAGTGTCAAAATTGTCCCATATGTCCACTGCAATGTCACAGTCACGATAAAAAAAAAAAAAAAAATCGCAGATCGCCGCCATTACTAGTAAAAAAACCATATTAATAAAAATGCCATAAATCTATCCGCTATAACTTTTGCGCAAACCAATCAATATACGCTTTTTTTTTACCAAAAATATGTAGAAGAATACATATCAGCCTAAACTGAGGAAAAAATTTGTTTTTTTTTTAGAAAAATTTGGGATATTTATTATAGCAAAAAGTAAAAAATATTGTGTTTATTTCAAACTTGTCGGTCTTTTTTTTGTTTATAGCACAGAAAATAAAAACCGCAGAGGTGATCAAATACCACCAAAAGAAAGCACCATTTGTGGGGCAAAAAAATTATAAAAATTTCATTTGGGTACAGTTTTCCATGACTACGCAATTTTCATTCAAAATGCGACAGCGCCAAAAGCTGAAAATTTGCCTGGGCAGGAAGGGGGTGAAAATGCCCTGTATTGAAGTGGTTAAAGTGATATTTTGTTTATATAATAGACACTAAAGTGTTTGCATATTCGTAACTAGCAGTAAGATAGCTTTAAAACAATTCCACACTGATTTCTGTAGCTGCTGACACTACAGAGAAATTCATCTTCAAAGCTCACTGTTGAGACACATCTCCCTTTGGCTGTATGTAAACCCTGAGTTGTGTTAAGGGTGCCAATTCATTTAAAAGGTAACACAGTGCACGTCTAATCTGCCTGGAATCTGCCTAGAAGAGGCTCATGCACTTTTTTGAGCGACAGGCATTTTGCTACAGGCGACAAAACACTCAGATGTGAACATGGGCCATTGAAATGAATAGGATTGTGCTTAATGAGCAGCTTGGAGCTTCAAGAAGAAAATTGCTCAGGTGTGAATGGGTTGAGGAAATTTTATATGAACAAATAAACATTCTGTTGCATCTGTCTCCAGAACAGAGTTGGCTTTGTTCACGGTTATGAAATTATGTTCTTCATTAAAGTCAATTCACAGTAATTCTAGTCACAAGAACTGTCTGAGCACTGTGCATTAGCCTCCATGGAAAGGCCAATAACAACTGCAGAGGGTGCTGGCACCTACTGACCTTCCTCCTGAGTCTAGTTGGGGCCAGAGCACCTACAATTTCTCTTTCCACCAATCAAGCTCAACAAGCCTCAGGCTACCATTTTTTTTTCATTCCTTTATTTGTATACTCCAGTGTCAAGAATACATCCATAACCATGTTTTATTTTACCTTAGATGAACCCCTAAACTGATTTACAGGTCTCCTTAAGGAACTCTTGCTAAAACCAATTAAGTGGGAAAAATTCCCCACTACATGGGTGGGCAGTAGGAAGAATGAAACTCTTAAAAAGATTTCTGGTGGCATGCTGCTGGCTTTGCCAGGTGGCGTTGGCCCAGGAACTATGCCTACACCATCAAATGGGAAATCAATCATCCACAGCTCAAGGAACCCCTAGACACCTTCAAAGGAACCCTATCGTTCCACGAAACCCTGGCTGAGAATGGTTGCTTTGATTAAATGGTTGTTTGCTGTCTGGTGATTGCAACTTTTCTGTGAGTAAACCCCCTTGAAGGAAAGTTACAAAACTTTAGTTATGGGTACACATGGAAATAATGTACAGTATATCCTATCCACATATTGTTACATGTGCTAGTGTGGTAGAAATGTATCATTTTAGATACTAAGATGTTAAATTAAGAAGGATAACAAGAAAGGATTTGTAGTTGGTGCAATAATAAATTTGTTACTAGGTACACCACTGTGATCAGGGAATTGAAAGACACAATTGAAGCAAGGAGGAACACCATTGGTATAAAAAAATGTGTATTTGAGAAGCCAAATAGGCCCAAGGGCCTATGCCCCTTGTAAAATGGAGAAGGTAACTTGGATGTCAACAATTCTATGTGCCTATGCTTGTGAAGGCATTTCATGTTTATGCTATTGTCTGTCTCTGCTGTAAGGAAGTCCTTATTTACCTACCTTGTTCAGCAGTGAATGCAGGCCTCATACTCCAGGGGATATAAATTCCAGTTTTCTACCCTTAGGTGTTTAGAGAGACTGTGTCTGATGTGACAGCAGGGACCAGGCATGTTAGCTGTCACCAGGTGGGAAATTCTTTTGTTGTTCCCAGGAGCTTCCTGATGAGGCAATTGTATTTGCGAAACGCGTAGCGGCTGCTGGGAAAAATACTATGTCACTTCCGACCGGGCGATAGTGAGGCTTGGGACGCACGCCGGCAGAGGAGATACACGGGGACACACAGCGAATACTCCACCCATTCAAAATGCTGGATATTTTGGACCCATCCAAAATTTTAGAAATATATGGTAGGGGTTAGCACAGTCAACATTTTGTGTTTATCAATGCCAGATCAAGAGCAAGAGCATGCAGCTTCATCTTAGACCCAGTAACTGTTTTGGGCTCTGTGCTTGCTGGCCCCAGAATACTACCTTTCCAATAGGATGACCCTGTGTCTTCAGCTGCTTTCTTGCATTCCCAGGGACTTTTGCCAATACCTGAACATCCAGAACAGAGACTCCCACTGCCTTTCCTCTGTGGAGCCTGTCTGGAGATTCCTGTGGTCGACCACCTAGGCTACCAGCTTCCTATGAGAGAGGTGTTATTCCCACCAAATGGGAACTGCCAGTAACTTGGTTTGCACTAAACGGAGCTGTATTGTGCTGTTTATTACTAGCAATTTATTCTTATATTCTGTTCTTCTAGATACTATTATTATATATTGTGCTGTCACCTAGCAGCCTCTGTGGGAACTGGCAGCCTTGAAACACTAAAGATAATGGACTCTCAAGGTACCGCCTACTGTAATTGTAGATAAATGATCGTGCATGTACTCACCTAAACAAGGGGGGAAAAGGGGGTGAGGAATGGGAGCCCTTGGTATGAACTATACATCTAACTCAAGAATAAAAGACCCGATTAGGCTCAACCATCCCTATTGGTAAACAAAAATGCAGCAGCTCACTGTGTTTACAAAATTAGCAAAATATTTATTAGGAAAAAAGTAAGTTTAGAAATGTACACATTAAAATCAATATACAACCGTGCATACTAATAAAACATCATGGCCACCTCTTGAATCGTGTAGTCCAAACCACATAATAATCAAAAATTGTAAATGGATTAATACTCCACACCCACCCTGATCATGTGGAAGGAGAGGGTTGAATGTGTGTATAACACACCAAGATTTGTGGCAAATATTCCTGCAAGGGGATGAAAGATGCTCCAAGGAACCTGTTTGTGAAATAGTTGGACTATGGTTTGTAGAATTCCATAAACTACATGTAGTCCGGACAAGATGGAGGACCAAAGGGGGAATATTGATGTGTAGTTGAATGTGTTTTAGGTTGTAACAGTGGTCCAGAGGAGGTACGGATGTCAGGAACAAGTTTGAAGCAACATGAATTTATGGTTCCACACAGTCACTTGTAAAACAGTCCATGTCCTGAACTGCTTCCCTTGCACTGTATCATAAGCTCACAGACATTGTCACAACAAAAACACTACCAAATTATAATCCCATAGGGTCTTTTGTAATCCAAGGTGAAATGGTATGTAACATGAATCCATATCCAAAAGAAAGAAAGGGAATTTTAAAATACTTTTCGAATCCTGTGGTATATCATTGTCCTGGAAAGATTTGCTTGATGAAGTTTGCCACTTCTTTGGTGTCAAGCTGCGGCTGGTAGAAAGGTTACGATACAAGAGGTGGTCAAAAGGATGGCCTGACCGGTTTCACCAGACTCTGCTGGCTGCTTCAGAGGCGCAAAATCGGGAGCGGTCCTGCTGCTATGCATCGCTCCTGGGCTTTAAATGGCTGTTGGTGCGTGCTTTTCTGCATGGCGAGCGTGCGTCACAGCATGTCCCATGCTCATCAGCTATTCTGATGTGTGCGTGGCGTCGTCACCATGTCATACGTCGGGCGACGTCCTTCCGCATCACGCACGTTGGCGCAGACGCTGTGGATTGTTTCACAATGAGTGAAGGGGAAAATGAAGTTATAATTATGAAATGTCCACAAGGGGGAAATAGAGAGCCCATCCACATAAACCAACATTCCCAGCGGCAATGTCAAAGCCCCAGGACCAATTCCCGTAAATGATAACAATAAACAATTCTTCCCAAAAGAAAAACAAAACATTAAGTACACATAGCGGGCCATGAAAACCTTAAAAAAAAAAAAAAAAAAAAAAAAAAAAAGGGGGGGGGGGAAGAGGGAAAGAGAGGGGGAGAGAAAACCCCATCACAGTTATTTAAGAAAAGGAACAATACTCAGGCTGTCATTTAACCCAGGGACCTTTGTGGCCTCCAACTCCCAAATCCAACAGGCTCCATGTTGGAGAAACTGTTGGTCAACATTTTCTCCCCTTTTATCTTGAGGTATAACTTCAAGGACCCAACATTTCAAACAGGGGTGTGACAACAGGAACTGGGCATGTTAGCTGTCACCAGGTAGAAAATTATTTTGATGTTCCCAGTGTGCGGGCTGCCAGATCAAGAGCAAGAGGCATGTAGCTTCATCTTAGACCCAGTAACTGTTTTGGTGCTCTGTGCTTGCTGGCCCCAGAATACTACCTTTCCAATAGGATGACCCTGTATCCTCAGCTGCTTCCTTGTACACTCTATTCCCAGGGACTTTTGCCAATACTTGGACATCCAGAACAGAGACTCCCACTGCCTTCCCTCTGGAGATTCCTGTTCTCAACCACCTGGGCTACCATCTTCCTATAAGAGAAGTGTTATTCCCGCCAAAGGGGGAACTGCCAGTAACTTGGTTTGCACTAGACTGAGCTGTATTGTGCTGTTTATTACATGCAATTTTTTCGTATATTCTGTTCTTCTAGATACTGTTATTCTATATTGTGCTGTCACCTAGCAGCCTTTGTGGGAACTGGCAGCTTTGTACTGTAGTAGTTGCATGCCTGTTATATTTATTGGTTATGCTTGTTACATACCAATTTACCATTTAATGGTATTGTCAATGTATCTTGCATCCATAAAGTAAACTTCAAGTTGCACAATACAGTTTGTCTTATCATTTAGTTAATACTTCTACATAACGCTGCTCCTATCAGCCAATGAGATTCTCCCTTTTGTTTAACAGAGCTGTAAAATCTTATTGGTTGGTCTTGGCAACAGTGACAATTCTTCCTGCTTTTTCACTATGGGGAGGATTCAAAGGCTGTTCTTCAATGGTGCCATCATGAAAACATTATCATAATTGTGATGACGCTTTGATGACCCAGTAGAGTAAAAGTACACTACTACATCCATTTCAACCTTGACATCAGACAGAGGTAACAAATCAATGATAAATTATAAATACATTTTCCTTTTTTTTTGCAGTGGGTGGCCTGTTAATATACTGCCCAGGACCTGACTGTATGAAACTTTATGTTTGTGCCACTACATCATACTTATTTACAAGTATCAGGGGACATGTCTGCTGTGAGTCCATTGTTTCTATTTTAGACCTGCTTATTTACACAAAGAAACAAGGCTCAAAGCACAACCTCCTCAGTCTGTTAGCATAGGGTGAATGATGTTGCTCGGCATAGGTCAGGGGTACCCAACCTTTTGAAGAGCGAGGGCCACTTTAGCGACTTGGTAAATGGTCGTGGACCACAATGAGCAGAGTGGGCAGATGACAGGTCCATGTCCGCTCTGCATATGCAGAGCAGGTCCATGTCCGCTCTGCATATGCAGAGCAGACATGGACACAGCCCGCTCTACTCTACGGGCCCTCCGATCTGATCCGCCCAGACAGAAGGGGACAATCCGCTTTTTTAAGTGGATCAGATTGGAGATAGGCGAGTGTAAATGGACACAAGTCCGTTTACATCTGCCGCTCTATAGGAGGTGAATGGAGGGTCCGACTGGGTCCATCTGAAAAACAGACAGACCGTCCTGATCAGAATGATTGTGAGAAAGGGGCCTAAGGCTGCTTTTACACTGATGCACTGCGGTTTACCTGCACCTCAGCTGACCTCAATATTCACCTCTTCCTCAGGATTCCTGCAGGTATCGCTGGCTGCTACTGTCCCCCAGGCGGGTATGGCTGGTGGCTGCTGCTGGCTGTCCTCCAGGACTGGTACTGCTGGTGGGTACTGCTCGCTGGTACTGCTGCTTCTGGTACTGATGCAATCCCAGCTTAGGTCCATACTTTCTCTGTGAAGACCTCTGAACCAACATCCTGAAGACAGATGCCTTGCCTCTTGTCCTGGAAGATCGAATTATGACTTCCCTGAGGTGCTCCCAAAAACCTAACTTTGGGAGACCTGGGAGATAGTATACTTTATGCAGGATGAATTGAATGGTAAGTAAACTTGCCATATACAGCAAGTTCAAGTGGAGTGGAGTATGGAGGAGTGATTATTTACTTACCATGCTCAGATGCAGGCACCAGGCCCCTTTAGCTCAGTTTTCCACAACTCTCTGGGTTCCAAAAACTCCCTCAGGTTCCTCAGCTTTCCTCACTCAGCAGCTGAGAGACGCCATACCTAATGAGGCAGTGGTAGTTGAGCAAGTAATCTGCAGTCAGTTGAGAGACCCTCCACTGTCAGAACCAGCATGCAGGCAGCCTAGGAACCTAATAACACACAGCTACTGTACTATGGAGAGTACCTCCCCAATTGTGATGCTGCTTATGAGGACAAGTACTGTACAAGGAACTATTTGTGTTCAAACTGTTTTATTAAAATAGTGATTCTCAGCTAGACTTTCTGTTGGAATAGAGACTATGCTAAGCAACAAGCTACCCTGATTGAGCCACATAGACATTACTGTGAAAAGTCCATGTTTGTACAGCCTTCATAATCTTTTTTTTTTTTTTTGAAGTGTATACATGCTTTTACCACCCTGACCCTGGTTTGCATTATTGGCTCAAACTTTGCACCTGTTTAGTTAACTGCAAGTTGTCAATTCCTCCTTGTCCAATCTGTCAAATATCTCCATCAATCTTCTTTTGAGCAGTGCAGCTTGATCACTGACATACTAATAGCCTACTGCTCGGACAGTGAAAGAGCAGCATTACTGCCTACCTTGCTTTCTGCCCCTGTAAGCAAGCTACATGCTTTACAATGTAGAAGAGACTACCTGCATAGAGTTTTGGTACCCAATGGCGTACCATCAGGGGTCGCAGGCCCCTGCTGCAGGGGGGCCCATGCGGCCTCCCTGTTATGTTAGGTTTGTGATTATAGGATCTGATCCCATGTACGGCGCAGCCTGAAGGCAGCTGAAAGACAGCTTCTTCTCTTCCTCTCCCTCCCGCTGCTGCATATGGGGGATCAGTTCCTCTAATTGTCCCCTACCGCATCGATCACCCTCTCTGTACTGATTATTGATCTGTGCTTGCTGCCCGGCCCCTGAGTGGCCCCTGTGTGCCCTCTGCAGCTCTGCTGGCTTTCCCCCTCCCCTCTCCCGCAGGCTGCTGCAGGTGATCTTTTCAGGATGGAAGGTGGGGAAGGGGCAAGTAAATATGTCTACTGGCCCCTTTCTTTTCTGAATGGGCACAGTAAGTGATTGCTACCGATCATTCACTGTGTTCATAGCCGAAGTATATGCTTCCGTTTATGATTGGACAGGAAGGCTATGCAGAGCTCTTCTTGTTCATTCATTCTGTGCAGCTGAGGCTACAGAAGGGAACTTGTTTCCTCAAAATGAGACATCAGGAGTCTGTTTAGACCCCTTTTATCTCACCTAAGACGCCCCCAACCCCCCCCCCCCCCCCCACACACACACAGAAGCATTGTGGGAAAAACAATGCAGCAGAGCCCAAGACAGCAGGAAGGGAGTCCGCTGCAGAACATGTGAAAGGGTCCCACTGCAGGACTATAATAAAGGGTCCCAGGATCAGTGGGAAGGGCACTAGTCTGGAGTCAGGGGGAGGCTTTCATCGTTTATTGCACCGGGGCCCTGAAGGTTCTAGTTACACCACTTGTGGTACCCCTCTCGCCCAGTCTTTCTGTTCAAAGTTTTACCAGACTTGAAAATAAAGGCATATTTGGATACGTACACTTACAATAAATGTAATAATATTTTAGGACACGCATAGTTTAAATGGTAGTACTTTATATCTGTAAAGAGTTGAGCTTTAATAATTGCAGCAGAAGCTGGCTAGATTTATTATGAAAGTTTCCACAAATTATCTGCTGAAAACTCCCCATGCGCAGAGCACTTTTTTTTTCCCTTAATAACTTCTTTATATGAAGATTAGTTTCTATAGCATCCTAACAATAACACATCCCTTTCAGATGTCACTATTCTATTATATCTGCCTTTTATGGCTCTGTGCGTTAAAATCTATACACCCTGAGGGACTGGGAGGCATTGTACCCTGGATATGTAAACACACAGTGTAACTTAGCGAGTACTGAACATGTTACTTAACCTAAAGACGTCAGCCAGGGAACTTGCGCAGCTCCTACTTTGGTCTAAAACCACATTCTCATATTGCCAGTGGCTTGTTTGAAATAATCCTGGGCTTTATAACATTAAGCTGTTATTTATGGGTCTCAGCCCACCTGCGGGTTTTTTAAATGACACTAACAAAAAAAATGGAAAGTTGTTAAAAGACAACTTTTAACCTAGGGAAAATATATATCCTATGTGCTCGTACAGTTCTCGTTTGTATACTGTGAATCCTATTTTGAAATTGACCAACAATAAGACAAAACTACTCTCTTCAACTTTACATATGCTACTTCCTTAAAGCATTTCTATGGTCAAAATGCAAAATCATATGTAGCGCTACACCTGCAGGAGCCACTTGTAATATTGGGTTCTCAGTAATTTCTCTGACCCTAGGGAGGACCTCACTCCTGCAGACACCACCAGAATGCCTTGTTTGGGAGCTCGCAGCAGTCACACAAAGTTGGCCCACACTGACTGTTAGAAAATAAACAGTTTGTAATGGCAGATCAAAGTAAAAAAGGTAACACGGCAGATCAGTAGTTCAGGGTCAACGTATGAGAAAACATTTAAGTATAGACTCAGCACATAAACAATAGATTACGCTCCAAGTGGCTGTGGAGGACTAAGGATAGGTACAACAGGCTAGTTCATTTGAGGGCTCTCAAAAGTTGCTACATAGGCCTGTGAGTTTTACACACTACCAGAAACCCAGTTCTGCCCCCAGGTATGCATCAAGATCTGAACAGTCCTTGGACATTATCTTCTGCCAGCACAGTTGGGGCCCTTTATTGTGGGCATGCAAAAGCAGTGCAATGTTTCTAGGGGGTGAAGTTAAAGAAAAGTTAAATGAGGGGCTCCACCTTGGACTACCTCGACTCAGCGTTCTGCCCCTTGGCTCTGATACAGCCCCGTAGGATTCAATCCAGCCTGGTCTGGTTCAGCATGGCACATGACAGCATGGCTAACACACACATTTTCCGGGTTGGTGTGTCTCTCTCCAGCTGTCCGGCTCCTTTCCAGGCTTTTGTTTTTATATCGTCCCTCCCCATTTCTGTTGCTTGTGGACCTTGTAGTTGTGACCCCAGCTTCACTGTGTTCAAGATCCTCTCTCAAGACTACATCTCCCAGACTGCTCTGGGCACTTGTGTTGGAATTATGGTTGGGCAAAGTAGTGGGCACTGCCATCTTCAGGACAAATAAAGTTCTACATCTCAGAAACTATGCCCAGTATTGAACAAAATATTACAGCGCAAACATGCAAAAAAGACATTTACCTCCTGCAAGGCTATTTTAAATACCTAAACATTTTCAAAAAACATTATCAAAAAATATGGGGATTTGGTCACACCATATTGCTACATGGTGCTTAAGCCCACTTACTGCGACAAAGAACCCCATGGTTAGTGGGTCCTACGCTATCCATAGACTGGGAGATCCTGCTTCTCTGAACCATGCACTCTTCTATATGGGAGAACTAGAGGTCTCCACCTATGACACAGGTGGACACTAATGAGAGGCACTGATGAGGGAGTGGGGTGCTCCTGCCCAAAAGGATTTGGTCAGAATCCATTCAATAGACAAACAAGATATTTGGGGGGCACACCCTAAAAGATGCATCAAAGATGGTGCAGCCATAAGACAATACAACAGAACAAAATATTACAACGCACACATGCAAAAAAGACATTTACCTCCTGCAAGGCTATTTAAAACACCTAGACATTTTCAAAAAACATTATCAAAAAATATGGGGATTTGGTCACACCATATTGCTATATGGTGCTTAATCCCACTTACTGTGACAAAGTACCCAACGGTTAGTGGGTCCTACGCTATCCATAGACTGGGAGATCCTGCTTCTCTGAACCATGGGAGCCATGCACTCCCCTATATGGGAGAACTAGAGGTCTCCACCTATGACACAGGTGGACACTAATGAGGGGCACAGAGAAGCAGGATCTCCCAGTTTATGGATAGCGTAGGACCCACTACCCATGGGGTACTTTGTTGCAGTAAGTGGGCTTAAGCACCATATAGCAATATGGTGTGACCAAATCCCCATATTTTTGATAATGTTTTTTGAAAATGTCTAGGTATTTTAAATAGCCTTGCAGGAGGTAAATGCCTTTATGTGAGTTCATCTTTTCTTTTAAACAGATATACAGTCCATAAATAAATGATTAAATGTCCATAAAAAAAAGGTTGCAGTCCCATACACCAAAAACTGTTCAGTAATTGCCTCTGAACACCACAGTGCCCTTCACCCTACCTATGGGTGTCTTCTTCTGTTTGAATGGACCTCACTAATTACATGAGGTTTATATGTGCTTTGCAGTGTTATAAGTGGTACCGCTCCCACTGGCTGTACACTCCAAATCCATAGCTCTCAGAGTGGTGTCAATTATATAGAGGAAAGAACCATAGTGCAAATCGCTAAACAAAACCTGAACCTTTGAGAAAGCCCATTGGGTGCTATGCATGAGGTGGACGGTGACGTAATCACGCTGGGACTATGTGGAGCTGTGTATGCTGAGGATTGTATTGTGAAATGCCCATTTTTTACTTCTGAAATGTGAGCGGATTTTTAGATGGAAATAAATACTTTTTATTAGTGATTTGCACTATGGTACTTTCCTCTAGCTTCCTTTATGATTGAACTCACAATGAGAGTTGCTGAGAGCTACGGATTTGGAGTATACAGCCGTGGGAGCGATGCCACTTATAACACTGCAAAGCGCATATAGACCTCCTTTAATTAGTGAGGTCCATTCAAGCAGGTAAGAAGACACCCATTGGTGGGGTAAAGGGCACTGTGGTGATCAGAGGCAATTACTGAAGAGGTTTTTGGTGTATGGGACCGCAACTTTTTTTTCCACAGGCATTGAATCATTTATTTATGGACTGTATTTATGTTTAAAAGAAAAGATGGACTCACGTAAATTTATTATATATAGGTGATTTTTACACTGTTTCCAGATTGTTATTTATGCACTAAAATTTCAATGCACTATATTGAAGGAGAGCGCTGCACTTTTTTGTGACTATATATTTATTGCATTTTGTACAGGTGGTTGGAATGCATAATGGTGCTAGCTGCTTCCTATAGTATATAGAGTTGAGTAAGAGGTGGTTTGTACACACGAATAGCACGGAAAGTTTTTTCACATTTATTTGCCCAGTGTTACACATATATTCCTTTCTACATTGTATTTAAGTTATTTTTAACCCACTTCTATTACTCTAAATGAACTAGAAGTCTGTAAACTTACTTTGTGAAGATCCCCACTCATTTACTTCCTCAAATTCTGTGACTCGTATTCACTATGACTTGTTGATAGACATTGCTGTGTCACACATTTCTCAGAGCCTGCCTTTTGAACTTCTTAGGCGCTGAGAGGAGGAGTTGTTTGAGTTCGAGTCAGTACAGGAATCACTGCTTGCAGGTGTTTCGTCAGATTTGGCGACCTGTCAGATTTTGTAATGGAAGTGATGTTCCGTTGACGCCATCTTGGTACACCCCACACTCGTCCACAGTAAGGATACAGTGAGAAGGCGGCAAGCGGACATCTTGTTACACCCACCGGAGTCTTGCATTTTACACTTATCTTTAAGTGCCGGTTCACACAAGGGTGGCACAACTTGCAGGTCGCCTCAACGAGGCGACCTGCACAGGACTTCAGCGGCGACTTGCAAAACGACTTCTGTATAGAAGTCAATGCAAGTCGCCTGAAGTCGCCCCAAAAATACTACAGGAACCTTTTTCAAAGTCGGAGCGACTTGTGTCGCTCCTATTAGAACGGTTCCGTAGTACAGAACGGGAGGCGACTTGTCAGGCGGCTAGGTCGCCTGACAAGTCGCCCCTGTGTGAACCGGCAGTCACAGTAATCTGAGCTTATATAGTGAAATACAGGATTTAAAAATCCGTCTGACTGTTTAGTCAGCGGATTACTGTTACCGATAACCGGTAACTGAGTATCATGTGAGTATCACTATGTGATTTTTTTTTTTACCAAAGACATGTAGCAGAATACATTTTGGCCTAAATCTATGAAGAAATTTGATTTTATTGAATATGTTTTATAACAGAAAGTAAAAAAATATATTTTTTTCTGTCTTTTTTTTTCATTTATATAATAATAAAAAAAAAACAGTCATGATCAAATACCACCAAAAGAAAGCTCTATTTGTGTAAAAAAAAAAAATATAAATTTAATTTGCCTACAGTGTTACATAACCGCAGAATTGCCAGTTAAAGTAGCGCAGTGCTGAATAGCAAAAAAATGCTCTGGTCATGAAGGGGTAAAACCTTCCAGAGCTCAAGTAATTAAAGTGGTTGTAAACTTCAGACATGAAATATGAACAAAGAACCTCTATATATTAGTATTTACTTGTCTCAATCCAGAGCACTAAGTGTCATTTCTGTCTGTTGCTTTGATCCTCTGCTATCAGCATGAACCACTTCTGAGAAGTTTTCCTCACACCAAGAGAAAAAGGTGACGATCTCCAGCTGATTGACAGCCTCAGCTCTGTTTCTGTGCACTGTGTGAAGAAAGGTGTGTCTTTTTCCTTCAATCAGCTGTCAGAGCTCTGCTGAGGCTCGGTTCACACTACCGCGACTTGGGATCCGACTTGTAAGCCCTCAAGTCGCCCCAAGTCGCCCCAGAAAGAGATTCACATTACAGTGAATGGGAGCGTCTTAATAGACACTACTGAAGTCTCTCTGACTTCAGAGCGTACTCCCTGTACTACTTGGATCCGACTTGGTAGGCGACCTGTACCATAGAAATAAATGGAAGTCACCTCCAAGTCGGATCTCTCTCTACAGTCAAGAGACTTTGCAGGGAAAAAATTTAGTTTTCCCAGGCAAACCCCTCCCTCCCAGAGAGCTGATTATCCTGTGATTGGCCACAGCCAAAGTCGCCTGTCCTGGAGGCGACTTGAAGTCGCGTTGTAATTTGCTTAAAGTCGCGCTGAAGTCGCGCTGAAGTCGCGTTGAAGCCGCGTTGAAGTCGCCGTACAAAGTCGCGCTGAAATCGTGTTGCCTCAGTGTGAACCGAGCCTTACTGAGCTCTGAGAATGTTTTTTCAGCTCTCAATCCCCTTTTTTACTGCTCAGATAAGATTTATAAATTCTGTACTTTGAATAGGTGTAGAGAAGAGAAGACTGCAGATAAACAGGTACAACTTATGTAGGAGGAATTGTTTCATCTCTGTGTATCACCTGAAGCCAGTAACTTCACTGGGTACAGTGCCTTGAAAAAGTATTCATACCCCTTGACATTTTCCACATTTTGTCATGCTACAATCAAAAAAGTAAATGTATTTTATTGGAATTGTATGTGATAGACCAACACAAAGTGGCACATAATTGTGAAGTGGAAGGAAAATGATAAATGGTTTTCAAGATCTTTTACAAATAAATATGTGAAAAGTGTGGCCCCCCTGAGTCAAAACTTTGTAGAACCACCTTCCGCTGCAATTACAGCTGCAAGTCTTTTTGGGGATGTCTCTACCAGCTTTGCACATCTAGAGAGGGACATTTTTGCCCATTCTTCTTTACAAAATAGCTCAAGCTCTGTCAGATTGGATGGAGAGCGTCTGAACAGCAATTTTCTAATCTTGTCACAGATTCTCAATTGGATTTAGGTCTGGACTTAGGCCTGACTGGGCCATTCTAACACATGAATATGCTTTGATGTAAACCATTCCATTGTAGCTCTGGCTGTATGTTTAGGGTCATTGTCCTGCTGGAAGGTGAACCTCCGCTCCAGTCTCAAGTCTTTTGCAGACTCTAACAGGTTTTCTTCTAAGATTGCCCTGTATTTGGCTCCATCCATTTTCCCATCAACTCTGACCAGCTTCTCTGTCCCTGCTGAAGAAAAGCTTTCCCACAACATGATATTACCACCACCATGTTTCACGGTGGGGATGGTGTGTTCAGGGTTATATGCAGTGTTAGTTTTCCACCACACATAGCGTTCTCTTTTAAGGCCAAAAAGTTCAATTTTGGTCTCATCTGACCAGAGCACCTTCTTCCACATGTTTGCTGTGTCCCCCACATGGCTTCTCGCAAACTGGACTTCTTATGGCTTTCTTTCAACAATGGCTTTCTTCTTGCCACTCTTCCATAAAGGCCAGATTTGTGGAGTGCATGACTTATGCCCTGTACACACGATCGAACATTCCGACAACAAAATCCATTGGATTTTTTCCGACGGATGTTGGTTCAAACTTGTCTTGCATACACACAGTCACACAAAGTTGGTCGGAAATTCCGGACGTCAAGAACTCGGTGACGTACAACGCGTACGACGAGCCGTGAAAAATTAAGTTCTCTAACCTGTGCTGCTCTTCTGCTTGATTCTGAGCATGCGTGGCACTTTGTGCGTCGGAATTGTCTACACATGATCGGAATTTACGTGAACGGATTTTGTTGTTGGAAAATTTTAGATCCAGCTCTCAAACTTTGTGTGTCGGAAATTCCGATGGAAAAAGTCTGATGGAGCCCACACACAGTCGGAATTTCCGACAACAAGCTCCGATCACACATTTTCCATCGGAAAGTCCGACCGTGTGTACAGGGCGTAATAGTTGTCCTGTGGACAGATTCTCCCACCTGGGCTGTGGATCTCTGCAGCTCCTCCAGAGTTACCATGGGCCTCTTGGCTGCTTCTCCGATTAATGCTCTCCTTACCCAGTCTGTCAATTTAGGTGGACGGCCATGTCTTGGTAGGTTTGCAGCTGTGCCGTACTCTTTCTATTTTCAGATGATGGATTGAACAGTGCTCTGTGAGATGTTCAAAGCTTGGAATATTTTTTTATAACCTAACCCTGCTTTAAACTTCTCCACAACTTTATCCCTGATCTGTCCGGTGTGTTCCTTGGCCTTCATAATACTGTTTGTTCGCTAAGGTTCTCTAACAAACCTCCGAGGGCTTCACAGAATAGCTGTATTTATACAGAGATTAAATTACAGGTGTACCCTTTTTACTAATTAGGTAAGTTCTGAAGGCAATTGGCTCCACTAGATTTTAGTTAGGGGTATCAGAGTAAAGGGGGCTGAATACAAATGCACACCACACTTTTCAGATATTTTTTTGTAAAAAATGTTGATAACCATTTATCATTTTCCTTCCACTTTACAATTATGTGTCACTTTCTGTTGGTCGATCACATAAAATCCCAATAAAATACATTTGCTTTTTGGTTGCAACATGACAAAATGTGGAATATTTCAAGGGTTATAAATACTTTTTTCAAGGCACTGTATATGTAAGGTTTACAACCACTTTAACTCAAAGCATTACCATGCTTTGGGCAGGGCTGCATTAGGGCAGTCCATTCATTTTGAATAAAGCTGGCAGTGGAATTTAAAGTTTAGAAAAAGAAAAGTGACTTTATTTTTAATGTGGTGCACCACAATGCATAAAATACACAGCATGTACACCATGGTGTATTGTAATACAGTTGTATTTACAGTTTCTGTAATAGTGAATGGGGATCAGGATTGCCAAATTTTAAATTTGTAAAAATCGACTAAGACGCACTTCTGCCACTGCTCCGGTCAGTCACATATGCACACGCTGCCCTCTGCCTCTTTCTGCCTGACATGCCACAGTGTCACTGCTAGCCTGCTGCTGCCATCCACACACTGTCACTTGCCCAGAAGCAGGAAGATCATCTCTCTCTCATCATTTCACAATGTAAAGATTTAGTAATGTACGAGCCGGGGCAAAGAATGGAGCAGTCTGGGCCTGGGGGCAATAAATGCAAGGAAGCAAGAAAGTCTCTGGGGGCAATCATGAATGAAATGCAGCAGTCTCTGGGCCCCTTGGGGCAATGAATAAATTCACTGGAGCAGCAAGTCTCTGGGGCCAATCATGAATGCAATGAAGCAGTCTTTGGGCCCCCTTGGGCAATGAATGAATGAATGCAACGAAGCAGTCTCTGGGGGCAATGGATGAATGCAATGGAGTAGTCACTGGGGGCAATGAATACAATGGAGAAGTCTCCAGACTGGGGGCCCAATGGCGACCCTAGGGGGGGGCCCAGAGGGGGCCCTGACCCCCCCAACATTATGCTGTGCCCCACCATGTGCCCCCCCCCACATGGTCGCCCGATCTGCTCCTTCTGTGTTCATCCAGTCATGGCCGCCCGATCTGCTCCTTCCCCTGCATCCTCATTGACAGGGAGAAGAGCGAGTTGCAGGAAGGACTCCACCAGGACTCTCAGTTACTGAAAAAAACAAACTGATTTCTCCCATCCTTAGGACAGGAGAACCAGCCTGTAAATTCCAAGAGATGCCAGACCAGCGCTGTCAATAGCAGGGGCAGGACAGCAAGGGGAGGCTGGGGAACCCCACAGTGGCAGAACACCAGGGCCTGGTGGCAAGACAACCTTTGCAACCCTGATAGTTCTCCCACTGCTTTGGATCCTTATATTTTCTTGGTATGCTGGTGACATATATCTCTTGTTTTCTGCCACCCTGGGATCCCCAATACATTAGGAATGGAGCTCACTGCAGAACATGTGAAAGGGCCGTTGTGGGATCGTAGTAAAGGGCCCCAGGATATATATAATTGCATTTTATAGTTGCCCCCTACTTTTGTCCCCCCATGTGCCCCCCCTAAATATGAAAGCTGGAGACGCCACTGACTGGGGGCAATGAATGTAATGAAGCAGTGACAGTCTCTGGGGCAATGAATGCAATGGAGAGCAGTCTGTCTGGGGGAAATGAATGAATGGAGCAGACTCTCTCTCTCTCTCTGTGGGCACTGTTTCATATTTTATTTGAGAATGTTTTGGGTGTGTTTAGGCGTTACCAGACATCTCAAGTCTCCCGCGAGGTGTGGGACACCCGCAAGTTCTGCTCGATATCCCGGCTGCGGGGCTGATCCTGGATGGTCCCCTGGTTCACAGCCGGGGATGATCGGTGCAACAGGAAGGACAGCTGTGAACACCCATCTCCCTGTATAGCTGACATCCGCTTCTCCTTCTCTCCCTCCCGCGGCTGTCAGCTAAAAAGCTATACAGGGAGATCGGTGATCACAGCTGTCCCTCCTGCTGCACCGATCATCCCAGACTGTTCCCTGTATCCTCTTCCTCCTCCCCCCTCCGTGTCTTCTATGGCTCTACAGCTCCCCTCCTGTCCTTCACCCGGCTCTCTGTCCTCCTCCTCCAGCTCCCCTCCGTGTCCTTCACCCCCCCCTTCTTCACCAGCTCCCTGTCCTCCTCCTCCACCCCCATCTCCCGCAGCCGGCTTCCCTCCTCTCCCACCAGCTGTGGGGATCTGTCAGGATGGTGAGTGGAGGAAGGGAACGATCATTTTCCGTCCCCTGCCTTTTCTGAATTGGACACAGTGAGCGAGATCACTCCTGTGTCCTGTGAAAACTGAGCAGAGTAACCTGTGTGTTACTCTGCTCAGTTTATGAATGGACAGGAACCGCTGTCTTATGTCCATTCATCTTCAATGCTGAGAAAGGGACTGGGGAATCTGTGTCCTCAGTCCCTTTCCGTGTCTCAAAGAGGAGATGTCAGGGGGTCTGTTTAGACCCCTGATATCTCACCAAAGCCCCCCCCCCAACAGAGTTGATTAAAAAAAAGAATGCAAAAAATATTTAAAAATAAAAAAAAAATTGTAAACAAAAATTATAAAAAAATAAATTATAAAAAATATATAAAATAAAAAAACTACTGACACCACCCCCTGCCCTACCAACACTGTCCACTTCCCCAACCCCCTCCCCCCAAAAAGCATTGTAAACAAAAAAAACATTAAAAATTAAAAAAAAAACAAAAACAAATATGTACAAATAAAAACTCCTGACACCGTCCACTGCCCTGCTGACAACATCACCGCCACATACTCCCCACCCCCTTCCCCAGAAGCACTGTGAAAAAAATATTTTAAAAAATTATTTAAAGAAAATAATAAACAACAAAATTGTAAAAAATAGAGAAAATAATAAAAACAAAAAACTATTGACACTGTCCACTAGCCCACCCCAAATCATTGTGAAAAACAAAAAATAAAAAAGTAAAACCATTTAAAAAATACAATTGTAAAAAAATAATAATAAAAATAAAAAACTACTGACACCGTCCACTGCCCTACTAACACCACCCTCCACATACTACTTACAGCTGTAAGTCATCTCAGACTCTATTAAACCACACACAATTTATGCCACGTCCAATATGTAGCACAGTTTAAGCCACGCCCACCTCCCTGAAATGAGTTTTTGCAGGTTGGGATGTCTGCATTACGTTTTATTCTCGGGTTTATCGCCTTCTCCTTCTTTGTGCTGTTAGCTTGTCCTGGACTCACGGTCATGCCACACTGCTATTGACCAGCCTGTTCCACTGCCACCAGTGCTTTTCCGGCTGCTGCCCTTCTTGGATGAAGTTAACAGTCCCAAACACAAAGTCATCTGCCTGCCTACAAGCACCAGTGCCGTCAGCTGCAACTCCTGAAGAATTTCCTGCCAGTCTTTGGCTTCATTATACATGTACAGTAAGCAATTACACAATTTGTTGTAGTGTTTTTTTCCCCCCAAAAATGATCTGCTGTAGTTTATTTATTTTTTTTAGCCCCCCATGCTCTCTGGCCCCCATTGTGCTCTAGAGTCCCCGTGCTCTCCAGCCCCCCTGTGCTCTCAGCCCCCATTGTGCCATCAGGCTCCTCCCTTGTGTTCTCCGGCTCCCCAGTGCTCTTCACAGCCCCTGTGCTCCCTGACTCCCCAATGCTCTGCAGCTCCCCAGTGCTCTCCAGCCCACTTGTGCTCTCCGGCTCCCCCAGTGCTCTTCAGCCTCCCCCATGTTCTCTCCACCTCTCCCCAGTGCTCTCCAGCCCCCCCAGTGCTCTCCGGCCCACCTGTGCTCTCCAGCGCCCCCAGTGCTCTCAGGCTCCCATCAGGGCTCTTCAGCTCCCCGTTCTCTCCGCCTCTCCCCTGTGCTCTTCAGCTCCCCCCTCTACTCTCAGCCCCCACATACTCTCCGCCCCCATGCTCTCCACCCCTTCATGCTCTCCGCCCCCCTATGCTTTCTGTCCTCCATACTCTCCGCCTCCAGTGCTCTCCAGCCCCCCTTGTGCTCTCAGGCTCCCCCAGTTCTCTCCGCCTCTCCCCTATGGCTCTACAGCCACCACCACCACCAGATTAGTCAACCTGATCAACCAAATAGTAAGTGGTTATCTTTAAAACTAATACACAACACACATTTTGTCTTTGCAGCCTACTGTATAAGCCAAGTGGGCAACACAGAAAACAAGAATTATTTCTCTCTCTTTTTTTTTTAGACACCCTACTCTAAGACCCTAAACTAAACAACACATGTGATCAGTGGCGGCTGGTGCTCAAAATTTTTTTTGGGGGGCGCAAACAAACTGAAAAACACTGAAAAAAAAAGCATCAATTGTAGCCTCACTGTGCCATCAATTGCCACTGTACCCATAAAATGCAGCCACTGTGCCCATCATATGCAGCCTCTGTGCTCATCATATGCAGCCTCCAGTGGTGGCTGGTGCTCAAAATGTTTTTTGGGGGGGCAATCAAACTGAAAAATTCTGAAAAAAAAATCAATTGCAGCCACTGTGCCATCAAATGCTCCACTGTGCCATCAAACGAGCCACTGTGCCATCAAATGCAGCCACTGTGCCAAACGCAGCCACTGTGCTGAATAAATGCTGCCAGTGTGCCCATCAAATGCTGCCATTGTGCCATCGAATTCCGCCACTGTGACCCTCCCGCCCGCTCGCCGTCTGCCCAGCACTTACCCTGTCTTGGTGGGGCAGCGGGTGACGGCGACAAGCGGGGTCCTTCAAGCCAGTGTCTCCTGCCGTCCTCTCCTTCTGATAGGCATCCAATAGCGGCGCCTGTCATTTCAGCCAATCAGGTGATGGGTAACAGACCCGAGCACCTGATTGGCGGAGAGGCAGTCCAGTGTTAGGAAAGCAAATATTCATTCGCTTTCCTAACACAGCTGAGTGAACTGCAAGCATGGCGCTCGCAGGTCACCATTTTTTATGCTTATTAGAGCCTATGAGGGAGATTTACTAAAACTGGTGCACACAAAATCTGGTGCAGCTGTGCATGGTAACCAATCAGCTTCCAGGTTTTATTACCAAAGCCTGATTGAAAAAGTTGAATTTGGAAGCTGATTGGTTACTATGCACAGCTGCACTAGACTCTGTGTGCATCAATTTTAGTAAATCTCTCCCTATGGCTCTAATCAGGTGCTTCAAAAACACCTCCTGCTGCTGTAATTCAGGCGCCTGGCAAGAGGGCCGGATGCCTGCGGCGGCCATGGATAGATACATGCAATGCATGAATCTTTCTATAGTGCGCAGAGGGAGTGGCAGGAGAGAGGGGGTGGCGCCCGTCACTGCAGGTGATGCATCTCTAAGTGCTGCTAATATAAAAATCAGTTTTCATTATCAGCTATTGCTTTTCTGACTTTTGTCACACATTTAGGCATTGTTACTTTTCAGGCTCATGGCTAACAGATCTGCAATTCAAATACTGAGTCACAGTAGATACTGAATCAAAACAATATGCAAAGTGTCTGTAGTGCCAAAAATTGTGCAGCATAGCACATGGTGGAGTTTGTGATGTCTGTAGTTATGCTGCAAGTAACAAACACAAGTCTATTGCTGCAGCTAGGCAAGCCAACTCTGGAACTGTTCAGTTTGTAAAAAAAAAAACAAAAACACAGATTCAGCAGTGTTGGCTCAAGAAAAACTTTTTTAATGGAGTTAAAATTAGTTATTTTTTTGCAGAAAAAAATGCAGCCTCACCAGTGCCCATCAATGCAGCCTCACCAGTGCCCATCAGTGCAGCCTGAGCAGTGCCAATTAATGCAGCCTCACCAGTGCCCATCAATGCAGGCTTACTGAGACTGAGGATGGGGGGCAGGGGTGTTGCTAGGTGGGAAAAAGATCCGGGGCTTCAGCCCGAAGGTAAATTTGATAACCCCTCCCACATTTTAAAGTAAGCCCAGCCCAAGCGTGGCATCATGGGGGGGGGGGGAGTGTAAGGTTCACTTGCTGGTTGCTGTCTGGCTGGGCTGCAGCCTGTTCCAGTGCTGTCTGGCAGGCCTCAGTGACAGCAGACAGAGCTCATCTTCTCAGTCTCACCAATGCCATCAACACAGCCTCACCCGTCACCAGTGCCCATCAAAGGAGCCTCACCAGTGCCCATCAATGCAGCCTCACCAATGCCCATCAATGCAGCCTCACCAGTGCCCATCAATGCAGCCTCACCAGTGCCCATGAATGCAGCCCCACCAATGCAGCCTGATCAAGTCCTATCAGTGCAGCCTGATCAGTGCCCATTAGTGCAGCCTCACCAGTGCCCATCAATGCAGCCTTACCTGTGCAGCCTGATCAGTGCCCATCAGTGCAGCCTAATCAGTGTCCATCAATGCAGCCTCACCAATGCCCATCATAGCAGACTCACCAGTGTCCATCAATGCAGCCTCACCAGTGTCCATCAATGCAGCCTCACCAGTGCCCATCAATGCAGCCTCACCAGTGCCCATCAATGCAGCCTCACCAGTGCCCATCTATGCAGCCTCACCAGTGCCACTCAGTGTAGCTTGATCAGTGCCCATCAGTGCAGCCTGAGCAGTGCCAATGCAGCCTCACCAGTGCCCATCTGTGCAGCCTCACCAGTGCCCATCAATGCAGCCTTACCTGTGCAGCCTGATCAGTGCCCATCAGTGCAGCCTGATCAATGCTCATAAGTGCAGCCTCACCAGTGTCCATCAGCTCAACCTTACCAGTGTCCATCAATGCAGCCTCACCAGTGCCCATCAATGCAGCCTGATCAGTGCTCATCAATGCAGCGTCACCAGTGCCCATCAGTGCAGCTGGATCAGTGCCCATCAGTGCAGCCTGATCAGTGCCCATCAATGCAGCCTCACCAGTGCCCATCAATGCAGCCTGATCCGTGCCCATTAGCTCAGCCTCACCAGTGCCCATCAATGCAGCGTCATCAGTGCCTATCAGATCAGCCTCACCAATGCCCATAAATGCAGCCTCGCCAGTGCCCATCAATGCAGCCTCACCAATGCCTATCAATGCAGCCTCGCCAGTGCCCCTCAATGCAGCCTAACCAGTGCCCATCAATGCAGCCTCACCAGTGCCCATCAATGCAGCCTGATCAGTGCTCATCAATGCAGCGTCACCAGTGCCCATCAGTGCAGCCGGATCAGTGCCCATCAGTGCAGCCTCACCAGTGCCCATCAATGCTGTCTGATCCATGCCCATTAGCTCAGCCTCACCAGTGCCCATCAATGCAGCATCATCAGTGCCCATTAGCTCAGCCTCACCAGTGCCCATAAATGCAGCCTCACCAGTGCCCATCAATGCAGCCTCACCAATGCCTATCAATGTAGCCTCGCCAGTGCCACTCAATGCAGTCTAACCAGTGCACATCAATGCAGCCTCACCAGAGCCCATCAATGCAGCCTCACCAGAGCCCATCAATGCAGCCTCACCAGTGCCCATCAATGCAGCCTGATCAGTGCCCATCAGATCGGCTCAGCCTTACCTGTGCCCATCAATGCAGCCTGATCAGACAGCAGTGTCCATCAACTCAGCCTCACCAATGCTCATCAATGCAGCCTTGTCAGTGCATGGGGAGAGCCCCCGATTTACACAGAACGGGGATCTCCCGCTTACCCGGTGCGGCCTTTGTCACACTAAGTCCCGCCTCCTGGACCGGCTCCTATGATGGACGTCACCTGTCCTGGCATTGGACCAGTGTGACATCCATCATAGGAGCCGGTCCAGGAGGCGGGACTTCGTATGTCACTCGGCCGCGCCGGGTAAGCGGTAGTTGGAGATCCCTGCTCTGTGTAAACTGGCAATACTCACCCCCCTTCCATTCAGAGGCAGCCCAGCATGCACCCACCGAGGATCGGCACAAATGCGACCCCAGGGCAGGCGGCTAATAGCCCCGAGTTCCCAGCCTACCCCAGGTCTTGGGACTCAGCGCTAATAATTATCAATGGCAATACCCAGACCCAGGGATTTTTGGGGGCCCACTCAGGGCTTTAGCCCAGGTCAGCCCCCCCCTCCTGACGCCACTGATAAGGGCACTGGGAAAACTGAGGATGGAGGGGTGGGAGAACTGAGGATGGGGGAGGGCTCGGAAAATTTAGGATGGAGGGGGGACTGAGGATTGGGGGGGGGCTGGGAAAACTGAGGGGAACTGACTGAGGATGGGGGGGCTGAGGATGAGGAGGAACTGTGAAGCCTGAGGATGTGGGGGGGACTGTGAAGACATTCTCACTCCTGCACTATATTGCACATTACATACATCTCACGAAAGTGTTCATGATCTCAACAGCTGCTGGTAGTTAGGTTGTCCATTACTATTTTAATGAAGGTCTTCTGTAAGGTAGGCTGAGATAAAATGTTAGCTCTTTGACTATTTTCAGTGTATGCAAAATCATATGTAATGGAAGAGTTTTATTATTTTTTTAAAATGATTGTGCTGAGGTTTATACATGTCTGTGAGACTCTTGCTTGTGAATGGAATATAAGCATATTTTATAGGTACAATAGGGCTTTTATTTTAGTTAACAATGCCCCTTTAAGCCTCTCCCACTGTTAACGCAATTTGGCTACACTCACCATTCACTGCGCTATGCACGCCGCATTACTACTCAAGTTTAGGTTCCCAAGCACACCCTAGGTCTTTTACAACCCGAGCAACACCCCAGCCACAATGAAAACCACACCCACTCTTTCACACAGTGCACTATGTATGCCTATTTTTTTTTTTTTAATCAAGCAGTGGGGCCCAGCTTATGATCTTGCACACAAGCCCACTGATTTCATAAAGCCCCCCTGGGTAGAACGTGTGTTCTCATCCGTTAGGTTAATGAAAACTGATCTTAGGAACAAACTTACCACTCCAATGTTGGAAGGACTGCTGTAAGTAAAGAGTGGCCCAGGAAGAATTACTCAGCAAATAACTGAAAATGTTGGTATCACAATGTATGACCACAAGGTTGAAACTTTATCAAAGATAAATGTAAACCACTTGGTGTTTGTTCTACTGCTGCTGGTAAGGCCTCGTGCACACTGGGCATTTTTACTGCTGCTGTTTTGGGCGCCTGACTTTTTTTTTTACCTGCCTCTAAACTCCCCTGCATGTTATCCTATGTATTCATGTACACATAGGGCCAGTTCACACCATATGTGGTCCAGTGCGTTTTTTTATGCATAAAAAACGCATGGACAGTAGGTTATATGGTTTCCAATGGCATAGTTCACACCTGTGCGGTGCGGTCAGTTCCAGGGCTTTCCAGTTCCAAAAAAAAAAAGTAGAACATGCTGCATTTTTCCTGCACTTGAATGTGGTAAAACGCATTCAAGTGCAGGAAAAGAATGCACTGGAACGCATTAAGAACTCAAAAACCCAACGTTCTAGGCCCCAGAACAGTGAGAATTAAAAATAGGAAAAAAGAAGAAAAAAAAAGCATCTGTAATGCATCAGGAAGCGCAACAAAAACGCACAGGAACGCACCAAAAACACACTTGCATTAATGCATCCGGATCTGGAGTGCGTTTTTGTGGTGTGAACCAGCTCATAGGCTTTTAGCAGCTTTTTGTGGCAGGAGAGTTTAGTTGCAGAAAAAAAAGTTCACTGCCAGCGCGTTCTGGAGCAGTAGCGTTTTGGCAGAAAAACTGCTGACAGCTCCTAAACTCTCCTAAGCTCTGCTAATTGTCAGTGCCCGGCATTTTTCCCTAAGTGGAGGCCATCAGTGTCCTTTAACAACAAGTGAATAGGGTTCCCAACTGACACGTCAAAATAAAAAAAAAATAAAAATAAAAAAAACAGCGTGGTGTCCCCCCAAAATCCATACCAGACCCTTACCTAAGCATTCAGCCTGGCAGGCCAAGAAAAGGGGGGGTGAGTGAGTGCCCCCTCCTGAAGCATACCAGGCCACATGCCCTCCATATGGGGGGTGCTTTGGGGCAGGGGGGCTCTGCCCCCCTCCCAAAGCACTTTGACCCCATGTTGATGAGGACAATGGTCTCTTCCCCAAAATCCTGGACCGGTGGTTGTGGGGTGTGGGGCGGGGGGTGACTTATTGGAATCTGGATACCCTCATTTACCAAGGCTTCCCCCTATGTGAATGAGTATGGTGCCTGGTTTCCTCCAGACATGACGCTTGCCATTCAGGCCAAAGAGTTCAATCTTTGTTTCATGAGACCAGAGAATTTTATTTCTCATGGTCTGAGAGTCCTTCAGGTGCCTTTTGGCAAACTCCAGGTGGGCTGTCATGTGCCTTTTATTGAGGAGTGGCTTCCGTCTGGCCACTCTACCATACAGGTTTTATTGGTGGAGTGCTGCAGAGATGGTTGTTCTTCTGGAAAGTTCTCCTCTCAGTAAATATGTTAGTACATTTTTTGTGTTGTGACAGTAAATTCCACTTTGGGAGGTTGGCAACTCTGATGGTGATGTAATTTAAAATCAATACGGCTTACTACGTCATATTGTAACTTATAAATCTAATTGGGCCCTTATAAATTCTATGTATAGCCAAAACCTTTTTTTTTTTAGTCTTGGATAGAGTAAGAAACCTCTATTGGGTTATTTTTTTTTCCAGCTGGGGAGATTTGCCTTTACTTCCTGTCCTGGTGATGCAGCTGGAAGTGAGATGAAATCTCTTCAAAGTGAGGGCAATTTCTACATTAGACAGTTGTTATCAGAACATTTGTCTCTATTGGAAAATTCTTCCCCGCCTCTTGAACTTATGACAACTCAAAAATGTAAGATTTCTAATTACATTCTGTCTCAGTGACACCAAATTCAGCAGCTGTAAATCTCCCCAGTGGGGACACAGAATACAAAAAAAAAGGAATTAACCCTTCTCCATTGTATCTGCGCTTTACAGACTTTTCTTTTTTATGGACCACTGTCACTGGGACAGGAAATCAGATGAATTTTCCAAATAAGAATGCATACAATATTGCAGTGATGGTAAACCTTGGCACCCCAGATGTTTTGGAAGTACATTTCCCATGATACTCAACTACACTGCAGAATACATGAGCATCATGGGAAATGTAGTTCCAAAACATCTGGGGTGCCAAAGTTTGCCATCACTGCAATATACTATAGTATATAGTAATACAATTTAATAATAATAATGACCTTTACTTTGTAGTCCAACACAACAAGCAGTTTTGCACTGGTCTGGTTTTGGTACTTTTAAAGTGTTGTTTAAATAGGAAGGGTGATAACACTTATGTTCCTGTTTGGACTAGTGGCTTCCTGATGACAAAATGTCAACAGCCATTTTAATACACATGTTTGAATGCTACAAATGAAACGGAACTTAGAAAAAAAAATATCAGTGTGTTATTTACTTATTATGCCTTTGTCACATGTGAAATCCTCATGTTGCTTTTTTTGTAATTGTTAAATGTTTTTTTTTATATTATATTATATGCAAGAAGCTTCAGTCCCTGTTGTAGTGATCAACTACAAGCACAAAAATACAAGGACCACTTATGTTGTAGCACCCCATTCCCTCTGAATGAAAAACATTATGGCTAGGTGCACAAAATTTAATTACAGTAACCAATATTCATTCTGAATGACACTTCTCTGCCTGGCTACCCTACTTTCTCTCTTCTGAAATCCTCACAATCATTCTCTGGGATTTCAACATTCCTGTTAATACTAACACTCCTGCAACTTCCAAACTTCTCAGTCTAAAGCTTCGTACACACGGTTCGATTGTTGGAAGGGGGTTGTCTGTTGACAGACTGTTGTCCTAAATTCTTACCGTTAGTACGCTCCTTTTGATAATTGTCCAATTTTCAGCTAACAAATGTTGAATGGCAGGCTAGTAAATTTTTGGCAGACAACGGCTCCACATCTAATTTTCATATGGTCAGTACACAAATCCGTCACACAAAAGTCGAAAGTACAAACACGCATGCTCAAAATCAATGCTCACCAAAACACTAAATTAGCAAAAGGAGCCCAAAGGGTGGCGCTCAAAAGCTGAAATTTCTTTGTAGTACGTCACTACCTTTGTGTTTGTGGCAGGGCAATTGTGTAACATTAGTAAGCAAGACAAGATCCTGGCACACGCCCTTTTGACAAAAATCAGACTCTCGGTTGGCCAACAATCGTACCGTGTGTATGAGGCTTTACCTCCTCCTTTGACCTGAAGCAATGAATACATGCTGATGGCAATATCCTTGACCTTGTTTTCTCCCACCTATGCACTCCATGCAACCTTTTAAACAATTCTTTCCCTCTCTCTGATCACTACCTTATTAGTTTCACTCTCTCCCTCTCCTCCATCTCCTCTCCCTCCAACCGCCTAAAGCTGTGTACACACGAGCGGAATGTCTGACAGAAAAAGTCAGACGGAATCTTTTCATCCTCTATTCCAATCGTGTGTATGCCTCATCTGACTTTTTTTTTAGAAAATTCTGGCGGACCTAGAAATGGAGCACGTTCTAAATATTTCCGACGGAACCAATCCCTATTGGGAAAACCGATCGTCTGTATGCTGTTCCGAAGGACCAAAAAGGACGCATGCTCTGAAACAAGTACGAGACGGAAGCTATTGGCTACTGGCTATTGAACTTCCTTTTTCTAGTCCTGTCGTACGTGCTGTACGTCACGGCGTTCTGGACGGTCGGACTTTGGTCGGACTTTGATAGGCAAGACCGCTTGAATGGAATTCCGTCGGAGTTCCGTCGGAGAAACCTTCGGAGTTTATTCCGACGGCAAAACCGGTCGTGTGTACGTGGCATAACAGTTACCTGTAGAAACCTTTGCCATCTCAACCCTTCTCTTCTCTACTCTGCTACTGACCACCGCTATGACAAAATCTCACCCCTGTTCTGCCCCAACCTAGCCACTTCTGTCTACAAAGCTTCATTGTCATCCTCCCTGGACACACTGGCCCCCCTCACTACACACAGAATCAGGCCCCGACCCTACATCCTGGGCAAACAGATGACACCAGAAGTCTGAAAAAACATAGCCGTGCTCTTGAGCGCCTGTGGCGTAAGACTAATGCCACATACTCACGATTGGATTTTCCGACGGGAAATGTTGGATGTCAGGCTGTTGGCGGAAAATCTGACCGTGTATGCTCCATCGGACATTTGTTGTCGGACTTTCTGCCAACAAATGTTGGCTAGCATGTTCTCAAATTTTCTGCCAATAAATGTGTTGCCGGATTTTCCGAGCGTGTGTACACAAATCCGTCAGACAAAAGTCCAAAGTACAAACACGCATGCTCGGAAGCAGAAGCGGTCGGTCTTGTAAACTAACGTTCGTAATGGAGAATTAACATTCGTGACGTGGCAAATTATGAAATCTCCAAATGCAGCGCACAATTCTCTTCTTCTTTAATGGGATAATAATGAAGCTACTTTGCTGGTGATACTGATGGAGTTATTGCAAACAAATTTTCAAAGGCTTTTTTTTTCTAGTGATATCAAGAATAATATTATTATGTTTTTTTTATTTTTTTATTTGTGCAAGTTTCCACAACACCATTATCCCCTAGTTTATAAGAACAAAGATACAACTATGTTGATGTGCCTTGTCAATTTTACATATACAGTAGCCAAGTATTATTCTCCACAATTTTTTTTATTGTGCATTAAAAAAATAAATAAATAAAAATTAGACATGCTATCTGCCAATAGAACTTAACCAAAAAGTGCATTCTATGCATCCAAAAATATAGAAAATGTACCAAATCAAATCATTATTATTCAACCAAAAAAATAACTCAAAGCAATAACTCCAAGGCCAATAATAAATAACACGTTATCTCCTCCAATTACGCAACATGTCTAGTTGACGAACGGCCGTTCAGAATTAAACTGAAAAGTGCGAAAAGAAAAGCGAAAAGAAAAGCGTGAATTGACACTCACCAAACTTCTACTAACACTAAATTAGCAGAAGGAGTCCAAAGGGTGGCGCTAAAGAGCTGAAAAACCACGTAGTACGTCTAGTACATCACTACGTTTGTAATTGTTGGCCAACATTTGTGTGACCGTGTGTATGCAAGACAAGTTTGAGCCAACACCCTTCGGACATAACTCCACGGTTTTGTTGTTGGAAAGTCAGATCGTGTGTACGCGGCATTAGTCAAAAAGATTTCAACCAATGTAAATTTGCCCTCCAAAAATACTATTCCTGCCGCCTCACTGCCAAGCAGACCTATTTTATCACTCTTATTAACAACTTATCATCCCGTCCCCATCAACTCTTCTCTACCTTCAACTCTCTTCTTCATCCTCCACTGCCTCCACCTACTAACTCACTCACTGCCCAGGAGATGGCCAATCACTTCAAACATAATATTGATACAATTTGTGAGGTGATCTCCGCTGTACAGATACCTTCTTCACTTACCACTCCGAGCCCACAGGTACAAACAGGTAAAAACAAATCCCTCATTACGCCCCTCCACTATAGACGAGGTTGCTAACCTTTTTTTTAATGTCCAGCTAACCACCTGTCCCCTGGACTCTGGCTCTATTTTACACTCTCTAACTCAGATTTTCAATCTCTCCTCTCTTTTGGCATCTTCCCCAACTCTCTAAAACATGCACTAGTCACCCCCATACATAAAAAGCCCTCACTGAACTTCAGCAATCTTAACAACCTATGCCCCATCTCCTTGCTCCCCTTTTTAGCCAAACACCTTGAACGTCTGGTCTACAACTGACTGAGCAACCACCTCGCTGAGAATAACCTTTTTGATCCCCTTCAGTCTGAATTTTGCCCTCAACACTCAAAAGAAACTGCCCTCCTAAAACTTACAAACGATCTAATAATAGCCTCTACCAATGGACGCCATTCTGTGCTCCTACTCCTGGACCTTTCTGCTGCCTTTGATATGGTTGAACACCCCCTCCTCCTCAAAACACTCCACGCCTTTGGTCTCCGTGACTGTACTCTTCGCTGGTTCTCTTCCTACCCATTCAACCGCACCTTTAGCATTACTTACAATTCTACTTCCTCCTCTCCCCTTCATTCCTCTGTAGGGGTCTCCCAAGGTTCTGTTCTTGGACCTCTCCCATTCTCCATCAACACCTCCTCCCTGGTCCAGCCTCCCGTGGCTTCCAATACCATCTCTATGCCAAATTTATCTCTCTACCCCTCAGCTCACTCCTTCAGTCTCCTCACGTATTAGTAATTTACTAACAGACATAGCAGTCTGGATGCCACACCACTTCCTCAAACTCAATCTATCTAAAACCTAGCTCATAATATTTCCTCCCCGCACGTGCCTCTTCCCCAGATCCCTCTGTTAAGATCGATGGCACAACTATAAGCCCATTCCCGCATGTCAGGGTTCTAGGTGTAATCCTGCACTCTGATCTATCCTTTAGGCCCACATCCAATCACTGTCCAAATCTTGCCGCCTCGACCTCCGCAACATCTCCAAAATATGCCCCTTTCTAATCAATGACACCACAAAGCTCCTAGTTCACTCCCTGGTCATCTCTTGCCTCGACTACTGCAACTCCCTTCTCATTGGATTATTCTTACATAGGCTATCCCCCCTTCAGTCCATCACAAATGCTGTTGCCAGGCTCATCCACCTTACCAACCACTCCGTGTCTGCTACTCCTCTGTGCCAATCCCTCCATTGTCTGCCACTAAGCCAACAAATTAAATGCAAAATACTGACAACAAAGCTGTCCACAACTCAACCCTCAGCTACATCACTAGCCTAGTCTCAAAATACCGACCTAATTGTTCTCTTTGTTGCTCCCAAGACCTCCTGCTCTCTAGCTCCCTTGTCACCTCCTCCCATGCTCGCCTTCAGGACTTTTCTAGAGCCTCTCCCACCCTATGGAACTTCCTACCCCAATCTGTCTGATTATCTCCTACTCTGTTTGCTTTTAGACGATTCCTGAAAACCCTCCTCTTCAGAGAAGCCTATCCTGACCACACCTAACGACTGTACTTGGATTTTCTCTTTTAGCTCATCCACCACAGTTATTACCTTTTGTATCACTTGACCCTCCCTCCTAGACTGTAAGCTCTAACGAGCAGGGCCCTCTAATCCCTCATGTTTTGAATTGTATTGTAACTGTACTGTCTGCCCTTATGTTGTAAAACCCTGCGCAAACTGTTGGTGCTATATTAATCCTGTATAATAATAATAATAATGACAATCCAATGCACCTTGTTTACAGATGTGCATTGTGGTTGCCAAAAATGGTACATGTTGGGCTGTCTAACACACTGCACATTTATTACAGGTGTTCACAGTATATGGCACCGACAATTTACATAGCGCTTTATATTTTGCACACATTCACATCAGTCCCTGCCCTCAAGGAGCTTACAATCTAAGATCCCCTTCATACATGCATACATATACTGTACATACTAGGGCCAGTTTTTGAGTAAATGAGTAAACCCATGCAAGCCCAGGGAGAACATGCAAACTCCATACAGATAGTGCCTAAGCCAGAATTTGAATCAGGGACACCAATACTGTAAGGCAGAACTGCTAACCACTAAGCCAATGTGCTGCCCATAATGTGAAAACAATGTGAGTAAATGCAATGTACCCCAGTGCAAAAGTGAGAACCTAGCTTTGATGCTAGAAAGCTAAAAAGATGCGTTTGAGGAATTCTTTTAAAAAAAAATACCCGTATTTATCGGCGTATAACACGCGCCGGCGTATAACACGCACCCCAAGTTTAGGAGGGAATTTTAAGGAAAAAAATTTTTTAGGAGGGAAGTTTAAGAAAAAAAAACTTACATTAAAATGCCCATCAATGCAGCCTTATCTGTCCATCTGCAGCCTTTTCAGTGTCAGTGCAGCCTTTTCAGTGTCAGTGCAGCCTTGCCCCAGTGCAGTCTTGTCAGTGCAGCCTTGTCAATGCAGCCTTGTCAGTGCAGCCTTGTCAGTGCAGCTTTGCCCCAGTGCAGCCTTGCCCCAGTGCAGCTTTGTTAGTGCAGCTTTGCCCGTGCAGCTTTGCCCCAGTCCAGCCATGTTAGTGCAGCGTTGTGATAGATTAGATTCAAATATGGCGCCGAGACTGCAGGGATTCGTCGGAGCCGAGATACACATACTCGAGTGTTCTCGGCTTTTTTCGGCGCCGCCGTCACGCCCAGTCCCGCCCCTGGACCTGTGTTATGTCCATCATAGGGCGGGACTGGGCGTGACTGTGAGCGTGACTACGACGAGAGCCGAGATACACATACCCGAGTGTTCTCGGCGCCGAAAAAAGCCGAGAACACTCGGGTAGGTGTATCTCAGCTCCGACGAATCCCTGCAGTCTCGGCGCCATATTTGAATCTACCCACTGCTGTGTATGTCGGTGGCGACCGCGGCAATTGCCGCGATCGCTCCGATAACACAAAATCGGCGGGGATCGGCCTATAACACGCACCCACGATTTTCCCCTGATTTTCAGGGTAAAAAAGTGCGTGTTATATGCCGATAAATACGGTACTCACCTATACCCAGTGCAGTCACCTTTTTATGAGAATAATAGTACTGACCCTTTCTGCAAGATCCTGGGAAAGTTAAGGATCCCAATTCACATGACAATGTATTAGTGAACAGCACTGGAGCTTACTTTTGGTATTTTTGGGAACCTCAGTTGTCCTAGGAGGCCTCAGTAGGGCTCAGTGATGTCACCACCACCTACAAAAAGCAACTGTAAGTTGGGGCATAAAGTAAGTGCACTTTAAAGCGGTTGTAAACCACTGGATTTTTTTTTCTTACCCTGCAAGGTAACGTCATAATGTGCTAGTATGTAATGCCAAGATGCCAGAGCTGTAGGCACTCCCATCTTCACCTGTCTTGCTTCCGGGTTTGTGGACTCCGGCTCTGTGATTCGCTGGAGCCGCAATGATGTCACTCCCGTGCACGCGCGCTGGAGCTGCCATTTATGGCACAGGGCTCTGAAGGAACGGCTGGGTGGCCATTCCTTCAGAACGCATGTGCCAGTGATTTCACTGGCTGCATGTACAGTAAATATTTCCTAAGCGTTGCACGTTTAAGCCATATTATAGGCTTACCTGTAGGCAAAAGTCAGAGATGGGAGTTTACTTCCACTTTAATCCTTTTGCTGATCTCCCCTACCTAGTAAGAACCCGGAAGCGACATGCATTACATCACTTCCAGGTCCGCTGTCACTTTCCCTGGTTGCTATAGCTGGGAAAAAGCAAATGGAGAGCGTGATCTGCTCTCCATTCACTTCACTGGAGGGTATAGAATTGACTGCTGATTAGGAATGAGCCAAACACTGTACGATATATATATATATATATTAAGAAACTAAGTTATATTATCTTTTATTATAGTTTCTACCAATATATCATATTATATAATGGTGATACCTGCTTTGCAACTATCTGGTTTCTACACCAAACATATTATTTAACGAAATACCAGTTATGGATTAACATAAGTTAAATTTATGTCTTCTTTCTTTTAATATTGGAACTCAACTTAGACACAAATATCAAATATATGTTTTCTTTAACTGCTACTATTTATTGTAACTATGTTTGAAAATTTTCAAAACTCAATAAACAAAATTGACAAGGAATGAGCCAAACACCCCATGCCAGTTCGGTTCGCAGCAGAACATGTGAACAGGCAAAAAATTTGTGCGATCACCGTTAAAGTCTATGGGACACGAACATGAAAAATCAAAAGTGCTAATTTTAAAGGCTTATATGCAAGTTATTGCCATAGAAAGTGTATGGGGACCTGGGTCCTGCCCCAGGGGACATGGATCAATGCAAAAAAAAAGTTTTAAAAATGTCAGTTTTTTTCAGGAGCAGTGATTTTAATGATGCTTAAAGTGAAACAATAAAAATGAAATATTCCTTTAACCACTTAAGGACCGGGCCTATTTTTCAGACACGTTGTTTACAAGTTAAAATCATTTTTGTTTGCTAGAAAATTACTTAGAACCCCCAAACATTATATATTTTTTTTTCTAACACCCTAGATGGCAGTTTTTGCAATACTTTCTGTCACACCATATTTGCGCAGCGATCTTACAAGCGCACTTTTTTTAAAAAAATACACTTTTCTGATTTAAAAAAATAAGACAATAATAAAGTTAGTCCAATTTTTTTTTTATATTGTGAAAGATGATGTTACGCCGAGTAAATTGATAACCAACATGTCACACTTCAAAATTGCGCCTGCTCGTGGAATGGCGACAAACATTTACCCTTAAAAATCTTCATAGGCGACGTTTAAAAAATGCCACAGGTTGTAAGTTTTGAGTTACAGAGGAGGTCTAGGGCTAGAATTATTGCTCTCACTCTAATGATTGCGGTGATACCTCACATGTGTGGTTTGAACACCGTTTTCATATGCGGGTGCTACTCACGTATGCGTTCGCTTCTGCACGCGCGCTCGGCTGGATGGGGCGCTTTAAAAAAAAATTTACCCTTAAAAATCTTCATAGGCGACGTTTAAAAAATGCCACAGGTTGTAAGTTTTGAGTTACAGAGGAGGTCTAGGGCTAGAATTATTGCTCTCACTCTAATGATTGCGGTGATACCTCACATGTGTGGTTTGAACACCGTTTTCATATGCGGGTGCTACTCACGTATGCGTTCGCTTCTGCACGCGAGCTCGGCTGGATGGGGCGCTTTAAAAAAAAAATGTTTTTTTTCTTATTTATTTTACTTTTTATTTATTTTCAAACTGTTCTTTTTTTTAAAAAAAAAATGTAGTCACTTTTTTTCCTATTACAAGGAATGTAAACATCCCTTGTAATAGAAAAAACAGCATGACAGGACCTCTTAAATATGAGATCTGGGGTCAAAAAGAACTCAGATCTCATATTTACACTAAAATACAATAAAAAAAAAAAAAAAAAAAATTAAAAGCAAATGTCCCTTTAAGAGCTATGGGTGGAAGTGACGTTTTGACATCACTTTGGCCCTGCAATGGTATAGAGCTGAGTGGGGGCCATCTTCCCCTCACTCAGCTCCATGCCAAGCAGGGGACAGGATCCGATCGCCTCCACTGCTGCCGGCGGCTCCAGTAAGCGGCGGAGGGCACCGGAGAGCGGCGGCTGGGGTGGGCCCGCCACCGATAAAAGTGATCTTGTGGCAAATTCCCTGCTGAGACAACTTTTATCTTAAAGCAGACCGCCCGCTGAAGAAGTGGATACTGGGGTTATAGAAGCTAGCTGCTGCCATAACAACGAAATTCCACTTCAAAGAGCCAACGTATAACGACGGCTGGCGGTCCGTAAGTGGTTAAATATCATGCCTGGGGGGTCTCCTTAGTCTGCCTGTAAAGTGGCGCATCTTTCCCATGTTCATAACAGTACCACAGCAAAATGACATTTCTAAAGGAAAAAATGTCATTTAAAACTGCTCGCAGCTGTAATGTATTGTCAGATCCCAATATACATAAAAAAAATCATTGAAAAAAATGGCGTGGGTTCCCCCCACAGTCCATTACCAGGCCCTTTGTGTCTGGCATGAATATTAAAGGGAAATCCCATGCCAATATTGAAAAAAAAATGGCGTGGGGGATCCCCCCAAAATCCATACTAGGCCCTTCAGGTCTGGTATGGATTTTAAGGGGAACGCCGCGCCAAAATTAAAAAAAATGACACGGGGATCTTCCCCCAAAATCCATACCAGAACCTTATCTGAGCATGCAACCTGGCCTGGAAAAGGGGGGTGCGAGAGAGTGCCCCCCTCCTGAACCGTACCAGGCCACATGCCCTCAACATGGGGAGGGTGCTTTGGGGTCCCCCCCAAAACACCTTGTCCCAATGTTGATGGGGACAAGGGCCTCTTCCCCACAACCCTTGCCCAGTGGTTGTGGGGGTCTGCGGGCAGGGGGCTTATCGGAATCTGGAAGCCCACTTTAACAAGGGGGCCCCCAGATCTCGGCCCCCCTATGTGAATGGGTATCGGGTACATTGTACCCCTATTTATTCACCAAAAAATGTGTCAAAGTAAAAATGACAAAAAAAAGGAAAAACTCTGGCGTCCCGCCAACTGCAGCCTTTTCACGATGACAGCTGTTATAGCTGAGGGAGGGGCCACCTGGTGACATAACCGGGTGACCCTGCCCCTTCTGATGTCATTTGATGTCAGAGGCGGCGGGGTCACCCATTTACATCACAGGGTGGCCCTGCCCTCAGCTATATAACAGCCGTCATCACAAAAAGGCTGCAGTTCGCGGGATGGAGTTTTTCTGTTTTTATTTTTATCTATCTCAGGTCGTCGACGGTGTGATTGAAGATGGATGGACATCGAGGGACACTTTTTTTTTTTTCAATAAAGGAATTGTCTAAAACTGTCTCCTGACATTTTTACTTTTTTGACACTTTTTTGGTGGTGATGATACAATGTACCCAATACCCATTCACATAGGGGGGTGGGATCTGGGGGCCCCCTTGTTAAAGGGGGCTTCCAGATTCAGATAAGCCCCCTGCCTGCAGACACCCACAACCACGGGGCAAGGGTTGTGGGGAAGAGGCCCTTGTCCCCATCAACATGGGGACAAGGTGTTTTGGGGGGACCCAAAAGCACCCTCCCCATGCTGAGGGCATGTGCCCTGGTAAGGTTCAGGAGGGGGGGTGCTCTCTTGTCCCCCCTTTTTCTGCGGCCTGCCAGGTTGCGTACTCGGATAAGGGCCTGGTATGGATTTTAGGGGGACCCCCATGCCATTTTGTTTTTAATTTTCGCGTGGGGTTCCCCTTAATATCCATACCAGACCTGAAGGACCTGGTAATGGACTGGGGGGGACTCACGTCGTTTTTTTCAATGATTTTTATGTATGTTGCCGGGGTCCGGCAATACATTACAGCCGCGAGCAGTTTTAAATGGCAAATTTACACTGTTATACAAGCTGTACACCATTTACATTGTAGCAAAGTGTAATTTCTTCAGTTTTGTCACATGAAAAGATATAATAAAATATTTACAAAAATGTGAGGGGTGTACTCACTTTTGTGAGATACTGTATGTGAAAAGAAAGATGGAATGAGATCTGGAAAGCCCTGGGTCTCCTGTTATCTACTAGGCTGAGGAGGGGGGAGATTACTGTTTGCATTGCTAATGGTGCTAATAAACTCACCCTATTGTCTGTTTGCTAGCAAACCATTGAGGGATGTGTTTATACATGTAATAATGTGTATTGTACCTTGTGAGCTCGAAGCTGGCAAGTCTGACCTGGAATGAGACCTCTGAGTCACCCAGGTGGCTAATTAACCTAATGTTTATAGTATATGTCCTGTGTACAGGTTGTATTGTTAGGGTAATATTACCAGGAGGGGGGATGTCCTCCTGTGGGTAAAAAGTATGTGTCTAACTTTCAAATAAAGAGTTCCAGCTTTGCAGGAGTCATGCCTAGTTCTTGGCTGCAATAGGCGGCTATATTATCTGATATCTATATTCAGACTGGAGGAAGTGGTATATTGATGGAAGCACTCAAGCGGAGTGTGGGACATTCTGTCACACTCGGCACAGGCACCATTCAGGGAATGCTTTGCATTTTTTGAATGAATGCAAAGTGTCCTGTGATTGGATGGGTGGGGAGGCAGGGCAGTGATGTCATGTTCCCTTACCTTGCCCAGAGAGCGCATTTCATTCATTCAGGAAATGTAATGCATTCTCTGAATGGCTCCCGTGAGGGGTCAACCTCCTGTGTTCAGAATGCAGCAGGGTAGTCGCTCAGGGTGAAAACTGAATGCAAGTGGAGATCATTGGTGTAGCGGTGTGTCTACTTGATTTCCAGCTTCCAGGGACATTCACCAGGTATGGTATATGCAATGTTTACAATGGTCCAAGCTGGACCGATGTAACTAATAACTGTGTATAAATAGTCCATACCTGGAATTCCTTTTTAAAGCATACAGTGCCTTGAAAAAGTATTCATACCCCATTACATTTTCCACATTTTGTCATGTTACAACCAAAAACGTAAATGTATTTTATTGGGATTTTATCAGATAGACCAACACAAAGTGGCATATAATTTTCCACATTTTTTACAAATAAATATCTGAAAAAGCATGGTGTGCATTTGTATTCAGCCCCCTTTACTCTGATACCCCTAACTAAAATCTAGTGGAACCAATTGCTTTCAGAAGTCACCTAATTAGTAAATAGAGTCCACCTGTGTATAATTTCATATCAGTGAAAATACAGGGGTTCTGTGAAGCCTCAGAGGTTTGTTTGAGAACCTTGGTGAACAAACAACATCATGAAGGCCAAGGAACACACCGGACAGGTCAGGGATAAAGTTGTTGAGAAGTTTAAAGCAGGGTTAGGTTATAAAAAAAAAAATCTCAAGCTTTGAACATCTCATGAAGCACTGTTCAATCCATCATCCGAAAATGAAAAGAGTACGGCACAACTGCAAACCTACCTAGACATGACTATCCACCTAAACTGACAGGCCGGGCAAAGAGAGCATTAATCAGAGAAGCAGCCAAGAGGCCCATGGTAACTCTGGAGGAGCTACAGAGATCCACAGCTCAGGTGGGAGAATCTGTCCACAGGACAACTATTAGTCGTTCACTCCACAAATATGGCCTTAATGGAAGAATGGCAAGAAGAAAGCCATTGTTGAAAGAAAGCCATAAGGAATCCTGTTTGCAGTTTGTGAGAAGCCATGTGGGGGACACAGCAAACATGCGAAAGAAAGTGCTCAGGTAAGACGAGACCAAAATTGAACTTTTTGGCCTAAAAGCAAAACACTATGTGTGGTGGAAAACTATCACTGCACATCACCCTGAGCACACCATCCCTACTGTGAAACATGGTGGTAGCAGCATCATGTTGTGGGGATGCTTTTCTTCAGCAGGGACAGGAAAGCTCGTCAGAGTTTATAGGGGAGATGTATGGAACCAAATACAGGGCAATCTTAGAAGAAAACCTGTTAGAGTCTTCAAAAGACTTGAGACTGGGGCAGAGGTTCACCTTCCAGTAAGACAACGACCCTAAACATACAGCCAGAGCTACATTGGAATGTTTTAGATTAAATCATGTTCATGTGTTAGAATGGCCCTGTCAAAGTCCAGACCTAAACCCAATTGAAAATATGTGGCAAAACTTGAAAACTGCTGTTCACAGACGCTCTCCATCCAATCTGACAGAGCTGGAGCTATTTTGGAAAGAAGAATGGGCAAAAATGTCAAGCTGGCAGAGACATATCCAAAAGGATTTGCAGCTGTAATTGCAGCAAAAGGTGGTTTACAAAGTATTGACTGAGGGGGCTGAATACAAATGCTCTCCACGCTTTTCACATATTTTTTTTGTAAAAATTGTTGATAACTATTTATCATTTTCCTTTGACTTCACAATTATGTACTACTTTGTGTTGGTCTATCACATAAAATCCCAATAAAATAAATTTACGTTTTTTGTTGTAACATGACAAAATGTGGAAAATTTCAAGGGGTATGACTACTTTTTCAAAGCACTGTATCTCTAGCCAAAGCTACTTGCAAAAGCCATATTGAGTTGTCAAAGGTTTACTTTTGTATATTTAGATTTGTATAGTCAGATGACTTCTGACAGTTGCTGTGAATGCTGTTTTTTTAAAATTGGACTTTCCTCTATTAAATTAAAGCTCTGCTCTAGTGGAAAAGCTCTTATTTATCAGAGTCCAGGATTTGGCAGCACCTGCGGAATATGTATTATCTGGAACATCCCATTAATGTTGCATGATTTGAGTTCTTTTGGTAATTTTCTATTTTTGTACAAAACAGCAGCTGCTCATACTTTTTGTCCTTTCATGGTAATAATTTAACATCAGAGTTCAGTCTAAGCCTTTCATAGAGCCCATCCTGGCAACACATTCGTTTGAACCTGTCCTTGGACAAGCCCTGATAAAAGTACCTGCCTGCAGCTCAACGATTATTCTGCACATTTTAGGCAAGCCTGTGTCTGGCCTCCTCTCACGTGTTAGCATCTCACAGATACAAGAGTAAAATAATCTCTGTAGCTAAAATACCTCTTCTATAGTAGTATCCAGACATGTACAACCCCTGTGCCTCCCACCCCAAAGCCCCTTGTCCCCATGTTGATGAGGACAAGGGCCTCTTCCCGACAAACCTGGCTAGTGGTTGTCGGGCTCTGCGGACAGGGTGCTAATCCTGGCCCCCCACCCTATGTGAATAAATAATGCGATACATTGTGCCCCTATTCATTCACCTAAAATAAAAGTGTCCCAACAATACCAGGCCTTTTGGCGCTGGTATGAATCTTTAGGGGAATATCCACACCAAATAAAAAAAACAAAAACGGTGTGGGGTCCCCCCGAAATCCATACCAGACCCTTATCTGAGCATGCAGCCCGGCAGGTCAGGAAAGGGGGTGGGGACGAGCAAGCACCCCCCCCCTCCTGGACCATACCAGGCCCCATGCTCTCAACATGGACAGGGTGCTTTTGGGCTTTTGCCCCCCCACCCCAAAGCACCTTGTCCCCATGTTGATGAGGACAAGGGACCATTCCCGGCAAACCTGGCTGGTCTGCAGGCGGGGGCTTATCGGAATCTGGAAGCCCCCCTTTTACAAGGGGGCCCGCAGATCCTGCCCCCTTACCCTATGTGAATGAGTATGGGGTACATTGTAAAAAAAAAAAAAAGTGTCAAAAATAAAAACAGCACACAGGTTTTTGACACAGTAATTTATTAAAGCAGCTCCGGGGTCTCTTCTCCTTCCGATTTCTTTTACCTGCGGCGACGTCCTCATCCTCTGGTTCTTCTCCCTCCACTGATGACATCTTCCTCCGGTTCTTCTCCCTCTGCTGATGTCTTCTTCCACTGCAGGTTCTCCTCTCTCCACTGTCTTCTCCCTCTACCTGTTCTCCTCTCTCCGTTGTCTTCTCCCTCTGCTGATGTCTTCTTCCACTGCCTGTTCACCTCTCTTCACTGTCTTCTCCCTCTGCCGGTTCTCCTCTCTCCATTGTCTTCTCCCTCTGCCGGGTCGCCTCTCTCCGCTGTCTTCTCCCTCTGTTCTCCCTCTATTCTTCCTGCGATTTTCTCTCAATGCTCTTGCCCGCTGTAATGCTGGGTCCGCCATGTGCCAATACTTATATAGCCATGGGGAGTGGCCACCCGGAGATGTCATCGGAGGCCATGCCCCCTATGCGACGTGACCGCCCATCATGCCCTAGGCGGTGACATCACAAGGGGCATGGCTGATCCTTATAGAACATCAATGGATTTGCTAGGAATGTGAGAGAAAAACATAGAATGGAGATGTAGGGGAAAGGGGAGTGAAGTTGTTAGGAGCTTCTGTTTACCTAATCACTGACATTTGCAGTATTACCACTGCAGAACTGAGTCAATCGGTGGTTCCTTTCTGTAACCTGGTTAATAATAGTGGCAAGAACATCAGTTACCCCAAGATATGAAGAGTCCATATAAAGAAAGAACAAATATTGAGTCACACTCTATCTGCTTTTTCTACACATAGGGGGTTATTTACTAAAGGCAAATCCACTTTGTACTACATGTGCACTGAAAGTGCACTTGGAAGTGCAGTCGCTGTAAATCTGAGGGGTAGATCTGAAATGAGGGGAAGCTCTGTTGATTTTATCATCCATTCATGTGCAAGCTACAATGCTGTTTTATTATCCTCCTTGCATGTCCCCCTCGGATTTACAGCGACTGCACTTCCAAGTGCACTTCTAGTGCACTTGTAGTGCAAAGTGGATTTGCCTTTCGTAAATAACCCCCATAGTGTATTTTGGAACTGCAAAGTGTTAAGTATTACATTGAAGTAATATACAGTATCACATTTTTGTAAATATTTTAAACTTTTTATGTGACAACACTGAAGAAATGGCACTTTGCTACAGTGTAAAGTAGTGAGTGTACAACTTGTATAACAGTGTAAGTTTACTCTCCCCTCAAAATAACTCACACAGCCATTGATGTCTAAACCGCTGGCAACAAAAGTGAGTACACTCCTAAGTGAAAATGTCCAAATTGGGCCCAAAGTGTCAATATTTTGTGTGGCCACCATTATTTTCCAGCACTGCCTTAACCCTCTTGGGCATGGAGTTCACCAGAGCTTCACAGGTTGCCACTGGAGTCCTCTTCCACTCCTCCATCACAGATCTGGTGGATGTTAGAGACCTTGCGCTCTTCCACCTTCCGTCTGAGGATTCCCCACAGATGCTCAATAGGGTTTAGGTCTGGAGACATGATTGGCCAGTCCATCACCTTTACCCTCAGCTACTTTAGCAAGGCAGTAGTTGTCTTGGAGGTGTGTTTGGGTTCGTTATATTATATCATAGTAAAAAGGATTACGCTGCAATTCAGTGCCCCCCCCCCAGGTTATTCTGCTCACCTCAGAGCGTGTGACTCAGCTGCTACACTGAGTCAAAACACGCTTTGGAGCCACCCCCGGGCTCTGTGCTGATTAACAGATGTCAGTCTCCAGCTTGGTTCAATGCAGCTCCACAGGCATAAACAAGAGAAAAACTCAATGGTGTGATATCGTTGGGTAAATTTATTAAAATAAATAAAATACACTCCCCACAATGGGGTACTCACACTATCCCGGTGCATAAGTGCACCGCTCTATATCAAGCCTCCGAAATAGTAACCAATGTAAAGGTATGGTATGCGGTATGGTATGCGTCTCCACTAGACAGACTCTGTGCTGCTCACTCCATCCTGGCCCCTCCCCTACGCATGTTCTACACAGGGATCACGTGTCTTCATCAGGGGGATATCATATCCCCCTGATGAAGACACGTGATCCCTGTGTCGAACACGTGCACGGGGATAGTGTTTGTCTGGTTTAATGTGTCTGGTTTATATTAATCCATTTACAGTATGTATGTATATATACGTTTGGATTTTTATTTGTCACTAATTGATTCACTCAGAGAGAGTTATTTTGCATATATTTATACTTAAGAGATACCAGATTGATACAGATTACTCTAGCGCAGCGTATACATTTTTTCCTTTAAATTATTTGCACGTATATGAAACGTGATCTTGCAGCTGAGTATTGTTACATATTTGGCATTGGATCGTTGTGGCTCGCAAGGTTTTTTTTCTTATTTGCTAGCACTTTTTACATGCTCATATATATATTTATATTGTAATAAATATGTTTATTTGCACATTTGCACTTTATGCGTTTATATTTTGCACATTTGAGTAGTATTGTCATTTATTTATGCATATTGGCACATTTGCACTTTGATGCATTTATATTCATTTATTCATTGCATCTAGTAATGCTGTGATTCCGTTATGCTTATTGGTACTTGTGCACTTTGATGCATTAATCTGTCATATTTCACATATGAATTTGCATTTATACTTTGATGCGTTTATATGCATTTGTCATATTTCACATTTGTATTCATAGTATTTATCTATTATTAGGTCCGCTTACCTTGTAGAGGTATTGTGTTTCCCACATCCACATGCGTTTATTTAGACGCAGTTGTTCTATCATGCTATAATTTAGTAGCATGTCTAACACACTCTAGCGCAGCGTAATCCTTTTTACATTTGTCATTTGCACGCGTATGAGACGTGTTTAACGCACGCGGCTGAGTAGTGGTTTACTAAGTTTTGTGTGGTTCGCAGGATCTTTCCCATCAATGTTATATCATAGCCCTGTGGTCCAGTCTCCAAAGGGAGGGGATCATGCACTGCTTAAGGATGTCACAGTACATGTTGGCCTTCATAGTTCCCTCAGTGAACTGTAGCTCCCCAGTGCCAGCAGCACTCATGCAGCCCCAGATCATGACACTCCCACCACCATGCTTGATTGTAGGCAAGACACACTTGTCTTTGCACTCCTCACCTGGTTGCCGCCACACGCGCTTGACACCATCTGAACCAAATAAGTTTATCCATGTCCTTAGTCTGCTTGTGGGCTTTCTTGTGCACCATCTTTGGAAGAGTCTTCCTTCTGGGACAACAGCCATGCAGACCAATTTGATGCCGTGTGCACTCAACTTCTTTGGTCGACCATGGTGAGGCCTGTTCTGAGTGGAACCTGTCCTGTTAAACTGCTGTTTGGTCTTGGCCACCGTGCTGCAGCTCAGTTTCAGGGTCTTGACAATCTTCTTATAGCCTAGGCCATCTTTATGTAGAACAATTCTTTTTTTTTCAGATCGCCAGAGTTATTTGCCATGAGGTGCCATGTTGAACTTCCATTGACCAGTATGAGAGAGTGAGAGCGATAACACCAAATTTAACACACCTGCTCCCCATTCACACCTGAGAACTTGTAACACTAACGAGTCACATGACACACGGGAGGGAAAATGGCTAATTGGGCCCAATTTGGACATTTTCACTTAGGGGTGTACTCACTTTTGTTGCCAGTGGTTTAGACATTAATGGCTATGTCTTAAGTTATTTTGAGGGAAGAGCAAATTTACACTGTTATACACGCTGTACACTCACTACTTTACATTGTAGCAAAGTGTCATTTCTTCAGTTTCTGAAGTATATGGTGAGTATTGTGATGGCAATGTTTCTACCTCACCTAAATGATTGATATATAAATTGATTGATATATAAAATAAGGGATTAAAACCTTTTGTCTATATAAGAATCAACCAATACAGTTGCAGCTATTACGAATAGAATTAAAAACGAAAGAATAACAATCAAATTTATTTATACAGAAAAGAAATGTTAGAATAATCAGATATTACCAAATATAATGTAGTGATGTTACAAATACAGTGTTGCCAGTCTACAAAGATAATTAATGCAAAAAGGATATATGATTACAATGGACATACAAATGCTATCGATGTCATAAGGCAAATCCTAGGACAGAAAAAGTTAGAGAAAAGAAAAGAGAAATAAGATAATATGGATACGTTACACAGACATCCTGACTCCCTGATAGTCTGGGCTCAAAACAGTGCTTCTTAGAGCTCCCCACCAATTTTTAAATTCCTTCTCCACCAATCAACCAAATGGAATACTTTCATTGGTTCAGAGTTGCATCAAATTCTGATTGGCTGCACCTGAAGCTAATCGGGCATGGTAATTTAATTAGAAAGTCCTCACAATGGTTCCCTTGAAACTCCTTGATATAAATATGAAGCTCAATATTTCCACATCAGTATGAACCAAGTATCAGTAGCCTAAGCTGCTGAACAATGAGCCCCACTCACAGTCAAGTTGCCATCAACACCCACACACTGCATCCTCTGTTTACAGTCCTTAAAGATGAACTCTGGAAGAAGCAAATATTGCCTAACTACAAGAGGCATGTGTACTCTTATTTTAATTGTGGTGTTCTGTATGCAACTCTTCCAGGTCTGTGCAGTAATCCAGCATGAAACCTTGCCTGCAGTAAAGACCAGTCACTGTTACTCTTTCTCCTTGTACAGGGTGACTGGTCTTGTATCCGCCCCTTACTGTATTTTTTTGCAGACAGCTTGTACTCTGAGGACTTCCTGGGTTCTCCCCACAGCTCTGCGAACACGGTATGTTCAGCAGAGTAATGATGTCACTGCAACATTACTCAGGTAATAGCTGTGTTTACAAAGAAATTCAGTGCACACCAATTTGAAGTGTATCCTTTCTTACTATTGAGGAAATTATTTAAAGTTATTGTAAACCCTGATTATATATATATATATATATATATATATATATATATATATATGTAGCGCTGGTAGATTTTTCAATCTACCGCTTATAGGTAAATTTAGTGGGTTATCTGTTTCATACACAGTCAGATTTAGCCTCTATTCCAGTTTGGCTGAGTTGCATGTAGTTTCACACTGTGCCTGTGGGTGTCGTTGTCATCATGGGTCGGTGTTGGAAAGGCAACACGTTGAAGCGTATGAGTGCTCTTCTGTCCCAGAGATAACTTAGTGGAGGTGGTCCTCCGAGTTGCATTCTGGGAGAGGGTATTTATGGGACAGACGCCATGCTTTAGGGTTGTTTTCATTCCACCTGCTGGCCCTCCTGGCCGACAGGTATGTGTTAGGAGTACTACCGCGTGGTCCTCCGACCGGGAGGACCACGTTGCTGCAGCTTGTGGGTGGGCCCAGGAGCCTGTCTGGGGCCTACCACAGCGGCGAGGGAATGGTCCTGTGCTGTCTGTCCTATGTGAAGAAGCTGGACAACTGAGAAGATCCCAGGGGAGGACCCATCATGGAAGGATCATGTAGAGTGCTGGTCTGGAGAGGGGCCTGGTGACTCAGTTGGAGGACGCATCCTAAAGTTAACCTACCGCATAGTACTGCCGGGTCGGCTTAAAGGTTCTAGTGCTGTGTTTGCTATCTATCGTAAACCATTACATCCTGTGGCAGAGGATTGTACGGGTTTCTATTCCATTCAAGTCTGTGGCAGAGACTTTTGTTCGTGCTGCGTGCCGGTTGCTAGATTAGTGAGAGAAACCTATCCGGGCGGGCAAAGATTCAACTCTAAAAGGAGAGTACGTTCATCTACAAGATTCCAGTTCCTAATACTACATCAAGAAAAGGTATTTGAACTTCCCTGCAACTCTTCTTCTACCTCTTTCCTGCTACTTCCTTCAGTTACTCTTTATTAAAGCATTGGAAAAGATAATCAAGTGTCCGGTGCCTACACTGTCTGGTATTAAACTCAACGGGACCCTAGACCCGGTTCTGGTGAAATTGAGGTAACAAAGGTGACGGTAACAGCCCGCTTTAAACCAGCAGCTCCACTGTGAGTTATTACTACATATAGAGATATATATAGATATATCTATATATATAGATAGATATATATAGATATATCTATATATATATCTATGTATATATATTTTATAATAAACATGTTATACTTACCTTGTCTGTGCAATGGGTTTGCACAGAGCAGATCCCATCCTCCTTTTCTCTGGCTCCCTGCCAATGCTCCTGGCTCCTCCCTCCACTGAGTGTCCACCATAGCAAGCCTCTTGCTATGGGACACTGCACAAGTGCAGGCTTGCTCCCGTCTATAGACACACAGAGGGTTGATTGGCCCTTCCCCCCACTCTCTTTTCACTGACTGTGATTGACAGCAGCGGGAGCCAATGTCTCTGAGCCTATGAGGAGGGAGAGAGCTGCTGCTTTTGTGCACATTGCCTTATCCAGATTGGGCTTAGGTAAGTATAAGTGGGGGCTGGGGGCTGCACTCAGAAGGTTTTTTACCTTAATGCAGAGAATGAATTGAAGCAAAACATCTTCAGCCTTTAGAACCACTTTAACCACTTCAATACAAGGCATTTATACACCCTTCCTGCCCAGACCAATTTTCAGCTTTCAGGGCTCTCACACTTTTAATGACAATTACTCATGCTACATTGTACCAAAACAAAATTTTTACAATTTTTTCTCACAAACAGAGCTTTCTTTTGGTGGTATTTAATCACAGCTGGGTTTTTTATTTTTGCAATATAAGCGTAAAAAGAGAGAAAATTTTGAAAAACAAACCAAAACACCTATTTAGTTTCTATGGTAAAGTTTTGCAAAGAAGTCATTTTTCTTTATACATTTGGGCCAAAATTTATATTGCTACATATCTTTAGTAAAAATAACCCAAAATTACTGTATATTATTTGGTCTCTGTGGAAGTTATAGAGTCTACAAGCTATGGTGCAAATCATTGAAAATTGATCACACCTGATGTACTGAAGGCCTTTCATTTCTTGAGACCCTAAGACCCCGTTCACACAGGGACGACTTGTCAGGCGACCTAGTCGCCTGACAAGTCGCCTCCCGTTCTGTGCTATGGAACCGTTCTAAGGGGAGTTAGAAAAAGGTTCCTGTACGACTTCGGGGGCGACTTGGGGTGACTTGCATAGACTTCTATACAGAAGTCGTTTTGCAAGTCGCCCGGGCAGTCGTGTGCAGGTCGCCTCGGTGAGGCGACCTGCAAGTCGTGTTGCCCCTGTGTGAATGGGGTCTTATGCTGGCCATACACTATACGAAAAATCGGCCGAACCCATTTTGGAAAAACGAACATTCGGCCATGAGCGCAAACGATAGTGCCATCATGTAATGACGATAAATCGTTCAGTGGACATAAATGAAAGCATTTTGTGTTAGTTTTTTTACATATACCTAGTGCAGACAGTTCGGACGGGAAACACATTAACCTTTCAATTTATCGTTCGTTCGGCAGAAAATTTCCAAACTTGTCCTTTGTTTTTTCGGCTCAAAAACGTCCTGATTATCGATTTTGTGCCCATTAACTGGCCGAGATACGAACGAACTGTCTAAATTACCGATTTTTCCTACAGTGTATGGCCAGCATTACAAGCCAGGAAAGTACAAATAATCCCTAAATAACCCCTTTTTGGAAAGTAGACATTCCACTGTATTTAGTAAGAGGCATGGTGAGTTTTTTGAAGTTGTAATTTTTTCCCATAATTCTTGGGAAAATTACAATTTAATATTTTTTTCTTTTACACAAAATTGTCATAATAACAAGTTATTTCTCTCACACAGCACATGCATACTTGCAATGTCACATCAAAATACATTCTGCTACTCCTCCTGAGTATGGCGATACAAAATGTCTGAGACTTTTACACAGCCTGGTCACATACAGAGGCCCAACATCCAAGTAGCACCTCCAGGCGTTCTAGGCGCATAAATTACACATATAATTTCCTGACAACCTATCACAATTTTGAAGGCCCTGGAGCACCAGGACAATGGAAATGCCCACAAAATGACCCCATTTTGGAAAGGTAACACCCCAATGTATAATCTATGAGGCATAATGAGTCTTTTGAACAGTTCATTTTTTTCCAGAACTTTTTGGAAAATGTGGAAAAAAAAGGAAAACACATTTTCTTTACCCTGTTCTGGGAACACAGAAAACCAAAAACTGGTTTTCTCAACTCAGAACACTCTTCTGAAGCCCCTCACATGTGAGACCCCTGTGTCGCAGGGTGGAAGATCAGTCCAAGGGGCAGGCAAAAACATGGTCAACAGGCCGAGGTCAGTGCAGGTAAAAGGCAGATATAGACGGTAGGCAGAGGCATAGTCAACAGTCCAGGGTCAGTTCACGTGAAAGGCAGATACATGGTGGATAAACAATGCAGACGGCAGGCAGAGGCATAGTCGATAAGCAGGCCAGGGTCAGTTCACATGTAAGGCAATGATATGGTTGGTTGAGGTAGCAGGGAAATATTCAGGACAGAAATTGAAAACAGGGAAATGGCAGTCTATTATAAATATGGGCTAATAGTTTATGAGAGTGTTATAGTGTCTGAAGCATTCTCCAATGCCAAAGGCCAGGCTGGGAGGGACATTGGGGACAATGGAAACTGGTGTCTTTCCTGCTCCTCTTTTGGTGCACACTCAACATTTTGTTTGGTGTCTTCTTCCGGTTGCTGATGGTGGAATATTGTCAGGAAAATGGCTCTCATGTAGTTTGCTGACACAATCGGAGTGGATGCTTTCTGGAGGGGATCCTTGTTGATAGATCAGGGCAGTGACAACGTCTTATAAAACTTTAGGAAGGTGTTGGGTGTTTCCATTGATTTTTGATAGATGATGAAAAAATTATACATGGCCAAATGAAAAAAGTAAATTGCGACTTTTTTTATACCAGAAGAGGGATTTTCGTGTTGATAGATAGGGCTGCAACATTCGATCATTTAAATCCACCCCCCACAAATTTATTGTACTCGTGGATACATGAAGGCTTTCAAACAGGGCCACGTCTTCTGCAACGTTCCACGAGGTCATGTATACATCATTCCTATCCCTCCACTTCACAGCCCACACTTCCTTGTTCCTCAAGCTTGTTGATTCCCCCCTTTGTAGCCTTGTGGTTACTAGCTGTACCGCAGGCCAAAGTATTCTTCAGGTATAGGTGGCGGAAAAGGGGCAAACTAGTATAATAATTCTCCATATAAATGTGATACCCCTTTATCAAGAGTGGGAATGCCAACTCCCAGACAATTTTCCAGCTTATTCCCATGTACGGTGAGCACTCATGGGGCTGGAGCTGTGGGAGTCTTTGCCTTTGTACAAGCAGAAGGCATGCACATATTTGGTGGATCTTTCACAGAGCTTGATGAGCTTCAATCCATACCTCACCTTCTTACTGGGGATATACTGCTTGATTCCCAGTCGGCCCGTAAAATGGACCAGGGATTCGTCCACAGAGATGGACGAATCAATTAGGGGACAAATTTTATATAATTTATCAAAGTCTGGGTGCAGGAAATGCAGGAACGGCATGATCATTTTATAGCGGGACCTGGACATGTCAGATGATGAAAAAATTGGCATGTGGTGGATAGGGTTGGTAGACAAATATGCACACACTTTTTTTGTAAGCCCCATGTTGAGTGTAAGGCCCTAAAAACAATTTAAGCTCCTCCACTGTTAGGGGTCCTTATTCAAAAGGGCTGGCATAGCTTGAGCTGGCTTTGTTTTCTATGAATTGTTGGGCAAAAAGACTGGTTTGGTCCACGATGCCTAATTCGATAACTAATTTGTCAGGAAAAATAAATTTAAAAAATCTATTTCAGAAAAACATTCAGTGTTGACCTGCACACCTGGCTGTGCTGTGAAAGGGGGTATTGTGGCTTACCCTGTTCTAGAAGGCAGCCACAATGGGTTTGCCAAGGCATCCGGAAGCTGGGTTTGGGCCCTAATTCTTTGGTGTGAAATTCCAGCACTACTGGGCCTTTCCTCCTGGGGTCTAGCAACGCTTGTACTGGGCCTCTCCGCCTGGGGTCTAGCTCCATTGGCATTTGCTGATTGGCCATTGACAAAATCTAAGTCCGTCCAACTTTTGAGAAAACAAAGTCCGCTGGAGCCCACACACGATCGAATTGTCAGACGAAATCCCGTCCGCCGGGCAAAGTCTGCCGTAAAGTCCGCTCGTGTGTACGCGGCATTACTTCTGTGTTTGTCAACAAGGGTTCCTCCACAAAGTACTGAGTCATGTTTTGCTTTTACTCACTGAACTGCAACTACATTTTTAACATTTGTATTGTGTGTGTTTTTTCTGAATTTTTGGTTGATATTCTGTCTCTATCATTTAAAATACACCTATGATAAAAATTATAGACCCTTTGTTTCTTTGAAAGTGGGCAAACTTACACAATTTACAGGGGATCAAACAATTATTTTACCAACTGTACAGTATGTATACATAGGTTGTCTTGAACATGGGTGGGAGCTGTGGAGGTTTTTGTTTTACAATGTATTGTAATTTAGGGGATCTTTATGAGGTGGGGGCTGGGTGTCCCTTAGATGTATCCCCCTAGTTTAGTCTTTATCTGTAGTCCCCCCCTTTTTTTTTTCATTGTATGGGTCTTTTTTCCCTATTTAAGCACATTTAGGCTACATTCACACCTGAGCGTTTTCAGCTCGTAAAACGCCAGAAAAAAACACATTCATTTAAATGGCCCTTGTTCACATCTGAGAGTTTTGTAGCCTGAATCAAAATGCCTGAAGCTCAAAAAAGTACATGGACTTCTTTTTGGGCAGATTACAGGCGTTTTTCTGCTTTTTACATTGGTGACCTTTTAATCTGTACAAAATCGTGGCAAAAACGCGTAAAAAGAAAAAAATTGCGGTAAAAACGTGCAACTTTCTGCCTGAAAATGAAACGCTCAGGTGTGAATGCAGCCTTAACCACTTCAGCCCCGAGCCTATTTTTTACACTTGTTAACAAGTTAAAATCTTTTTTTTGCTAGAAAATTACTTAGAATCTCCATACATTATATTTTTTTTCTAACACCCTAGAGAATAAAATGGCGGTCATTGCAATACTTTCTGTCACACCGTATTTGCGCAGCCGTCTTACCAGCGCACTTTTTTTGGAAAAAAATAAATTTTTTTGAATTAAAAAATAAGACAACAGTAAAGTTAGCACAATTTTTTTTATATTGTGAAAGATAATGTTACGCCGAGTAAATTAATACCCAACATGTCACGCTTCAAAATTGAGCCCGCTCGTGGAATAGCGAAAAACTTTTACCCTTAAAAATCTCCATAGGCGATGTTTAACAATTTCTACAGATTACCAGTTTTGAGTTACAGAGGAGGTCTAGGGCTAGCAATATTGCTCCTACTCTAAGGATCGCGGCGATGCCTCACATGTGTGGTTTGAACACCGTTTTCATATGCGGGCGCTACTCACATATGCGTTCACTTCGGTGTGCTAGTCGGGACAGGGCACTTTAAAAATGAAAAAAAAAAAAAAAAATTCTTATTTATTTTACTTTTAGTTTTTCATTTTGACACAGTTTTTTTTTAAAAAACATTTTTGGGTCACTTTTATTCCTATTACAAGGAATGTAAACATCCCTTGTAACAGAAAAAAAGCATGACACGGCCTCTTAAAAATGAGCTCTGGGGTCAAAAAGACCTCAGATATCATATTTACACTAAAATGCAATAGAAAAAAAAAATTCTCCTTTAAGAGCTATGCCATGCCATGGAGCCGAGCAGGGGCCATCTTCCTCTCAGTCGGCAGCCAGGCATCCACGTGAGAGGACCTGATCGTCTCCGCCGCTACTGGCGGGTTCGGTAAGTGGCGGAGATGACCGGAGTGTGGCGGGAGGGAGGGAGGGCACCTCTCCCGCTGTCGATAAAAGTGATCTTGGGGCAAATCTGCCGTGGAGACCACTTTTATCCTAAAGAGAAATGCACGGCGTTCCCACAAATACCAGGGTTATGGCAGCTAGCTGCTGCCATAACCCTGGTATTTAGCGTCAAAGTACCGACGTACAGGTACAGCGATTTGCGTGAAGTGGTTTATGACATGATTGATATGCTCTATTATAAGCTTATTTTGTTATATTTTTTATTTATTTTTTTAAATCATAATTTATAAAAGTAAACATTGGTGCCTGAGGAAGTGGACTTTTTCCAGGAAACGCATCGAGCTGTATTATTCTTGGAACATTTGATGATGAAGTTGTACAGTAATTTTGTTGTGCCTCAAAAATCACAAAAATGTCTTAATATTGTTAAGTTTACATTTTGTAGGAATGTGGCAGTTTTAGCCAGTCAATTATAGTCTATAACAATGTATCAAGGAAAATTGGAAGAGCTGAGTAGGTAGGAAGTACTGAGCAGAAAGTTAGGAGGTGCTGAGCAGGTAGGTAGGAGGGGATAAGTAGATAGGTAGCAAGTGCTGAACAGGTACAGCATGTAGGAAGTACTGATCAGGGTAGAATCCCTGTTTGTTTTCCAAGTCCAAACTATATTGGAGTTTACCTTTCATTTGTAGGTTACCTTTCATTTCAAACAAACATAAACCCTAAATTAAAACTTGGCAAAATCAAAACCTTTACAAAAGACCATGTAAAAATTAGGATTGTTGCAGTAAAAAAAAAAAAAAAAAAAAAAAAAGAGAATGTGCTGTTTTATGCAGAATCATCTTCCGTGTGCAGTGATGTATGAAGAACTCTACTGGCAGCCCTTGTTAAGCTAGTCTAAACTGGCTAATAAATTAGGATAAGCTTCCCTTTGCTTTACAGTATCGCAAATGCACATACAGTGGATATAAAAAGTCTACACAAAGATAAATCATTTCACAACTTTTTCCACCTTTAATGTGACCTATAAAGTGTACAACTCAGTTGAACAACAAACTGAAATCTTTTAGATGGAGGGAAGTAAAAATAAAAAAATAAAATAATATGGTTGCATAAGTGTGCATACCCTTAAACGAATACTTTGTTGAAGCACCTTTTGATTCTATTACAGCACTCAGTCTTTTTGGGTATGAGTCTATCAGCATGGCACATCTTGACTTGGCAATATTTGCCCACTCTTCTTTGCAAAAACACTTCAAATCTGTCAGATTGCGAGGGCATCTCCTGCGCATGGCCCTCTTCAGATCACCCCACAGATTTTCAATCGGGTTCAGGTCTGAGCTCTGGCTAGGCCATTCCAAAACTTTAATCTTCTTCTGGTGAAGCCATTCCTTTGTTGATTTGGATGTATGCTTTGGGTCATTGTTATGCTGAAAGATGAAGTTCCTTTTCATGTTTAGCTTTCTAGCAGAAGCCTGAAGGTTTTGTGCCAATATTGACTGGTATTTGGAACTGTTCATAATTCCCTCTACCTTGACTAAGACCCCTGTTCCAGCTGAAGAAAAACAGCCCCAAAGCATGATGCTGCCACCACCATGCTTCACTGTGGGTATGGTGTTCTTTTGGTGATGTGCAGTGTTGTTTTTACACCAAACTTATCTTTTGGAATTATGGCCAAAAAGTTCAACCTTGGTTTCATCAGACCATAACACATTTTCCCACATGCTTTTGGGAGACTTCAGATGTGTTTTTTGCAAAATTTAGCCGGGCTTGGATGTTTTTCTTCGTAAGAAAAGGCTTCCATCTTGCCACTCTACCCCATAGCCCAGACATATGAAGAATATGGGAGATTGTTGTCTCATGTACCACACAGCCAGTACTTGCCAGATATTCCTGCAGCTCCTTTAATGTTGCTGAAGGCCGTTCCCCTCCCACCAGAAGACAGACATGAATGCGGAAACACCGGGAACACCCCCCCTGCGCGGAAGGCGGACTGCCTCTTTACCTCAGGAGGCAGATGTCCTACCCGGGGTGACTCCTATCTCCCCTCCTCCTCCCTCCCCTGTCCGAGCCGGGGAGTGCTGGATGGCTGAGCCGCTGCGGGTGAACCATCGTGATGGCTGGTGGGTTGGTCGGTCTTCCCCTTCTTCTGCTCCGGCTGTGTGTCTCCTCCGGCCGTGCGTCTCCTTCCTCCTCCTCCATCCTCCCCCTAGGCCAATAAGATCGCTTCTCCTTTTGGCCAATCGAGAAACAGGTCTCACGACACACTTCTTGATTGGCTGGGAGGTGAATCAGTGTTACAATAGCGAATTTTCATTCGCTATTGTCACACAACTGGGTGGGCTCGGAGCGCAGGGCTCTGTGCCCTGAGCCCACCCTTTTTTGAAGCCTATTAGAGCCTCTGGCTCTAATCACGTGCTAAAACCCCCCCCCCCAACATTGAAATCCATGCATCCGGCTCCCTGTATGTAGATTGGGGGTCGGACGCATGGACGGGGGGGGGGGGGGGGGCCGACGTGCGTCCCTAATGGATGGGCTGCTACTGCCTATGATGCTTTGGAAGCTCTCTGCGGACCATGGATTTTGCTGTAGGATGGGACTAAGAAAATGTCAGGAAAGAACTACTAGAACAGCTGAACATTATTTGGGGTTAACCAGAGACACTTTAATTGATGGCAGTTGTGTACTGACTCCTATTTAACATTCTGAACCACATTATTTTAGTTTTTTATTTTCACACCCCCCCCCCCCCTAAAAGATTTCAGTTTGTTTTTCAATTGAGTTGTACAGTTTCTAGGTCACATTACCACTTGCCTACTGGGCACTTAAACCCCCTTCCTGCCCAGGCCAATTTTCAGCACTGTCGCACTTTGAATGACAATTGCGCGGTCATACAACACTGTACCCAAATGAAAGTTTTATCATTTTTTTTACACCAATAGAGCTTTCTTTTGGTGGCATTTAATCACTGCTGGGTTTTTATTTTTTTGCTAAAATAACCAAATAAAGCCCGAAAATGTTGAAAGACAAAATCAGTTCCATAGCTTGTTATAAAATTTTGAAAACAGGTTTTTCTCCTTCATTGATGTGCGCTGATGCGGCTGCACTGATAGGCTGCACTAATGGGCACTGATAGGCTGCACTAATGGACACTGATAGGCTGCACTAATGGACAATGATAGGCTGCACTAATGGGCACTGATGAGGCGGCACTGAGAGGTGGCACTGATGGGTGGCACTGATGGGCACTGATGGGCACCGATAGGTGGCATTGATGGGTGGCACCGATGGGCACTGGTAGGTGACACTGAGACACTGATGGGCATTGATTTGCAGCACTGGTGGGCAAAGGTAGGTGGCACTGTGGGTACTGATAGGTGGCACTGGTGGGCACTGGCAGGTGGCACTGGTGGGCACAGACAAGGCAGTGGCAGCGCCCTGTGTGAGGGACCGATGTCCCTCTGACAGAAGCCGGTGATCGGCTTTTCTTTCCCCTCATGCTGTCAGCATGAGGGAAAAAGTAAAAGATTACCAATCTATTTATGTCACTTGATCAGCTGATCACGTGGTAAGGGGTCGGGATCGGTCCTTTATTCCGATCTGTGATCAGCCGAGTCCCATAGACTCGGTGATCACAGAGCGCGCACCCTGCAGGGACCCGCTGAGGACGTCAATAGATGTTTTCTCGGCAATTAAGGCCCGCGCTGTAGCCGTCATTCAGCTATAGCGTGGGCAGGAGATGGTTAAAGTGGAAAAAGTTCTGAAATTATTTATCTTTGTCATTTTAACAGGGGTGTGTAGACTTTTTATATCCATTGTATATTCCCAAATACCTACATTTTTGTAGATAAGGCAAATTTTACATATAGGATTTTCTTTAAAGGTGACACAAGACGAATAAACTTATCTGTGTGGATCAGAATTTAGGCAACACATCATGTATAGTCGATAGACCTAAATCAGACAGATCAAAAACACATTATTAATGTATCTAACAATCGATTTTTGTTGAACTAGAATGTTGGAAAATTGTCATTTGATCAGTGGCTGCAGTGTTGATCGGTGTATTATGACGGTGGAGAAGTCCCTGCTTTCAGGATACAATCGCTCAGCAGGGAGGATTTCTCCATCCACCTCACTTGTGTGGATGGGGTAAGCCATTATTTTTCTTTCAATCAGCCTTCTGTCTGATTGAAAAAAAAATCCATCACCTATGGTCAGCCTTAAAGCAGAGTTCCTACGCTTACCTGTCCAGGGCACCTGCTAAGTGTCCTCACCCGAAGCCGACTCGTCCCTCGGCTCCGTGTGGAGGCGCCGGCATCTTAACCACTGGCCGTTTATGTGCAGTGGCCAGGTGGGAGCTCCCTCCTTCTGAGTGTACGTTCCTGTGCCCCCCAGAGACAGGAGAGGTGTACAAGTCAGGAGGGCTCTGTGATTGGCCCTCTTGATCACATGACGTCCAATCACAGTCGTCATGTAATGTAAATAGAGAGCGGTTGTAACTGCTCTCATCTCTTCCTCTCCTCACACAGAGCCTGTCAGTGAGGAGAGGAAGAGAGATCTGTGCTGCAGCCGGAGATCAGTGATCAGTTTTTAGCTGTCTGCTGTTTACCCACTGATCACCCAGCTAGTGTCCCCAAAACACAGTGTCCCCAAAACAGTGAAAACACCTATCATACAGTGAACATCTGCCCATCAACAACTGGCACATCTGTCCGTCAACAGCTGGCACATCAGCCCGTCAACAGCTGGCACATCAGCCGCCCGCCATCATCAGGCACATCTGTCCGCCATCATCAGGCACATCTGCCCGCCATCATCAGGCACATCTGCCTGCCAACCTCAGGCACAGCCGCCCACCATCAGGCACATCTGCCGCCCACTATCTGACACATCTGCTGCCCGCCAACATGAGGCACAGCTGCGCACCAACATCAGGCACAGCCGCCCAACATCAGGTACATCTGCCGCCCGCCATCTGGCACATCTGCCGCCCGCCATCCCGGCAGAGGAGGCTCTCCAGATACTCCAGAGTATGTCGGACGAGAGTAGCGGGGAACTCTCTCAGTCAGACTCAGATTGCGACTATGAACCAGTGGAAAGCAGTGGCTCCGAGATGGAAACCGAGGAAGATAGAATCCTAACAAGGAGAATCGGGAGAAATGAGCAGGCGCAGACATCCACCAGCATGGCAGCACTCCAGGGCATCCACCAGCAGCACAGTACTCCAGGATGATATGCAGGCATCCACCAGCAGCGCAGCACTCTGGGATAGGCAGGCATCCACCAGCAGTTCTAGAGGATAGGCCAGATGCTAGCAACGGAGCATCCCATCAACGAGGCAGTGCCCATACTAGCCTCCCAGATGTTCTACTATATCCAACATGGCTGCCCAATACGTCAGTAGAACCTGTAATTCCCCTTTTTACAGCCCAGCCAGGCCCTCAGATATGGACGGAAAATGTAACCCCACTTTATTATTTTCACTTATTTTTTACCAATGATCTTCTAACCTACATTGTGGAGTAATGTAATCTATACGCCAGCCAACATATAGCCAACAATCCAAGTTCTTCATATGCCCGTCCTTTTGTTTGGAAACCCTTCACCGTGGAAGAATTTAAAATTTTCCTTGGCCTAACCCTCAACATGGGGCTGACAAAAAAAAAATGAACTCCATTCCTACTGGTCTACCCAATCTATCCACCACATGCCGGTCTATTCGTCATTGATGCCCAGAACCCGTTATGAGATGATTATGAGTTTTTTACATTTCAACAACAATGCCCAATGCCTCCCTCAAAATCATCCCAGTTATGATAAATTATTCAAAATTCGGTCCCTAATCAATTTTTTTTGCGCCAGCTTCAAGCAGATGTTTACCCCTGATATAAATATTTTTGTAGATGAATCCCTAGTACACTTCACCAGAAGACTTGGAATAAAGCAATACCTCCCCAGTAAAAGAGCCAGACGTGGGGTAAAATTTTATAAGGCGTGTGACAGGGCCACGGGTTACACATATGACTTGATCATTTATGAGGGAAAAGACAGACAGCTAAACCCCCTTGGATGCCCTACCTACATGGGAACAAGTGGCAAAATTGTCTGGCAGCTGATCCAACCATTGCTTAGGAAAGGTTACCACCTATACGTAGACAATTTCTACACAAGTCTCCCACTTTTCCGCCATTTGTACCAAAAGTAGTTTGTGGCCTGTGGGACAGCACGGACCAACCAAAAGGGTTTCCCACAGAGATTGGTCGCCAAGCAATTGAAACAGGGTGAAATGGCCAGTATGCGGACTGAAGATGTACTAGCGCTGAAGTGGAGAGATAAAAAAAGAGATGTCTACATCCTTTCCACAATGCATGATGACACCTTGGTGGAACTGCAGAGAAGAAGAGGCCCCATCCAGAAGCCAAAATGTGTGCATGAGTACAACCTATACATGGGGGGTGGGGGGGGGGGTGCGTGGAAATGAACGACCAGATGATGCAGCCCTACTTGGCCACCAGGAGATCACTGTTTTGGTACAAGAAAGTCGCCAACTAGCCTTGTTCAATTCATATATAATTTTTTCTAAGTGCACCCAAAGTTCCCTAACCTAATCTAATTTAAAAATTCAAAAAATACGTTGTCACAGCCCTTCTCTATCCCCATGGCCAAGCCCCTCAACTAATTCGCTCTGATTCATTAGCCAGACTCCATGAAAAGCACTTTCCCGAAATTCTCCCTCTTACCCAAACAGGTCGCAAACCCCCAAAAAATGTTGTGTGTGTTCAAGTAGAGGAATTCGCTGTGACACCCGATATTACTGTTACTGCCTGCTTCCTGAACTGATCATTTGCCATGCCACTGTACAGCACAGGGGTCTCACATACGTGAGGGGCTCCAGAAAAGGTTTTCAGAGTGGAGAAAACATTTTTCTCCGGGTTTTTCCTTTTCTAGGATTTGGGTCTGGAGACTCAGAGGCTTCATAGAGATTTGAGTGGGAAGAAGCCTCAACCCCCGTCCTCAGGTCTTACCTGACTAAGGCCCAATGTACAAAGTGCTGCCTGCTGCCACCTGAACTGGTCATGCCTCTGCCTGCCACCTGAACTGGCCATGCCTTTGCCTGCCACCTGAACTGGCCATGCCTTTGCCTGCCACCTGAACTGGCCATGCCTTTGCCTGCCACCTGAACTGGCCATGCCTATGCCTGTTACCTGAACTGCCTACTAAACCTTGGACTGTACTCAACCATGTTCATACTTTTCCATATCTGTCTGCTGCTTGGACAATTCCTGGACATTTCCTTTGGCTGTCTGGACAAATGCTTTGACTGCTCTGGAACGGTATTCCTGCCTGCTAAAACTACAGATGAGCCTTTTTTTAACCCTTTACTCAGAATGTATTTTGGGGTGTAATGCCGCGTACACACGGTCGGACTTTTCGTCTACAAAAGTCAGACAGCCTGTCCGACAGACTTCCGGCAGACTTTCGGCGGACTTTCGACGGACTTGCGGCGGACTTTCTAACGAACAGACTTGCCTACACACGATCACACAAAAGTCCGTCGAATTCTTACGTGATGACGTACACCGGACTAAAATAAGGAAGTTCATAGCCAGTAGCCAATAGGTGCCCTAGCGTGGCTTTTTGTCCGTCGGACTAGCACACAGACGAGCGGATTTCGGGGTCCGTCGTAGTTACGAAGTAAAGATTTGAAGCATGTTTCAAATCTAAAGTACGTCGGATTTGAGGCTAAAAAAGTATGTTGAAAGTCCGGAGAAGCCCACACACGATCGGATTACCAGCCAGCTTTAGTCCGTCAGCGTCCGTTGGACTTTTGTAGACGAAAAGTCCGACCGTGTGTACGCGGCATTATTCTTGGTGTGTACATGCTACGTGTTAGAAGCCTGAAGGTGCTACTTGCATGTTGGGCCTCTGTATGTGGCCAGGTTGTGGAAAAGTCTCACACATGGGGTATCGCTATACTCAGGACGAGTAGCAGAATATATTTTGGGGTGTCATTTTGGCTATGTACATGCTATGTGTTATGCCGCGTACACACGGTCGGACTTTTCGTCTACAAAAGTCCAACGGACGCTGACGGACTAAAGCTGGCTGGTAATCCGATCGTGTGTGGGCTTCTCCGGACTTTCAACATACTTTTTTAGCCTCAAATCCGACGTACTTTAGATTTGAAACATGCTTCAAATCTTTACTTCGTAACTACGACGGACCCCGAAATCCGCTCGTCTGTGTGCTAGTCCGACGGACAAAAAGCCACGCTAGGGCACCTATTGGCTACTGGCTATGAACTTCCTTATTTTAGTCCGGTGTACGTCATCACGTAAGAATTCGACGGACTTTTGTGTGATCGTGTGTAGGCAAGTCTGTTCGTTAGAAAGTCCGCCGCAAGTCCGTCGAAAGTCCGCCGAAAGTCTGCCGGAAGTCTGTCGGACAGGCTGACTTTTGTAGACGAAAAGTCCGACCGTGTGTACGCAGCATTAGAAAGATCTTCTAAATTGACAACTTTGTGAGAAAAAAAAATAGGTTTTCATTTTCTTTCCACATTTTCCAAAAACTTGTGGAAAGAAATGACATTTTCAAAAGACTCATTATGCCTCATAGAATATACATTGGGTTGTTTTCTTTCCACAATGGGGTCATTTTGTGGGTAATTCCATTGTCCTGGTGCTCCAGGGCCTTCAAAAATGTGATAGGTACTCAGGAAATGAAATGTGTAATTTATGCCTTTAGAACGCCTGATGGTGCTATATGGATGTTGGGCCTCTGTATGTGTCCAGGCTGTGGAAAAGTCTCACACATGGGGTATCGCCATACTCAGGACGAGTAGCAGAATGTATTTTGGGGTATAATTGCAATTATACCTGCACCGTGTGTGAGAAATAACTTGTAAACATGACAATTTAGTGAAGAAAAAAATAAATAAATATTTCTTAATTTTCCAAAGCATTGTGGGGAAAAAATTCACTATGGGGTTCATTTACTAAAACTGGAGAGTGCAAATTCTAGTGCAGCTCTGCATAGAAACCAATCAGCTTCCAGATTTTATTATCAAAGCTTAATTGAACAAGCTGAAGTTAGAAGCTGATTGGCTACCATGCACAGCTGCACCAGATTTTGTACTCTCAAGTTTTAGTAAATCAACCCCTATGCCTCTTACTAAATATCTCAGACATTCTTCTTTCCAAAAAAGGGTCATTTGGGGGGTTATTGTACTGTCCTGACATTTTAGGGCCTCAAGAAATGAAATAGGCCATCAGTGCATTAGGATTGATACATTTTCAATAATGCGTAGCATGGCTTGTAGACTCTATAACTCACACAAACCAATGATCATACACTTATCAGGATTTTTTTTTACCAAAGACATGTAGTAGAATACATTTTGGCCTAAATTTTCAACAAAATTAGATTTTATTGGTTTCTTTTAAAAGAGAAATTTGAAAATTTTGTTTTTTTTTTCAAAATATTTGCTCTTTTTTCGCTTATATCACAAAAAATAAAAAATGAAGTGGTGAATAAATACCACCAAAAGAAAGCTCTATTTGTGTGAACAAAATGATAAACCAATTTTATTTGGGTAGAGTGTAGCATGACTGAGTAATTGCCATTCAAAGTGAGAGAGCACTGAAAGCTGAAAATTGGTCTGGGAAGGAAGGGGGTGAAAGTGCCCAGTATTGAGGTGGTTAAGTAAGGGAATCAGGAAGTGAAGCCTTGCAGCTTCACAGCCTATTTTGCGTGAGTTGCGCTGCGCATTCTGACTGGTCCCTGTTGTCTTCTGGGACCTGTGTGTCTCCCAGAAGACAGCGGAGGTGACGGAGGAAAGGAAAGTGCTTTGGTAGTAGAAAAACAAAACAAAACAAAAAACTAAAATCCACTCCAGCAGAATAGTCTACAACAATATCTTTTATTTATCCCCCCCAAGAAAAAAATCAACCATCAAGGGTTAATATCTGGAGCAAATGCCTCAACTGGAATGATCCAGTGACAGTTTTATTGCATTTACCACCAATGATAACAGCAGTAATATTGTACTTAGTAAGGAGTGTTTACAGCACTTTGGCCCCTTTCCTCCAACCATAGTGTAAAAGCCTTATACACACACCACTAGTTTTTTTTTTTCGTTCAACCTGGAAAAAACAACCTGACAGCTCGGAGCCGCTGTACTAACAATCTGATGTTAATACAGCAATCTCCCCCACTGTGCTATTGTGTTCTGACAAGGTGACGCCCCCCCGCCAGAACACTCCGATCAGTGCTCTCAGCCATTGACAGAGAGTGCTGATTGGGAACTGGCCGGCAGACCTTCTTCTGTCAAACCGGTTGCCATACACGCAGGCTCAGGGGCGGAACTACCACCATAGCGACCCATGCGGGCGCTATGGGGCCCGCAGCCGAGTGGGGCCCGGTGAGGATGAGAGCATCGCCGGCACAGTCTCCCAGCCAGGGGAAGAGAGAGGAGAGGAAGAGGCAAGCTGTCCGTAGCAGCAGAGAGCTGAATTGCCCGATGTAATAGCTTTCATTAGAACTTCCAGTGTTTCCGGGGCTCAGGTCACATAGCTCCACCTCTTGGCCTGGCGCCTTCGATAGACAGAACGCCAATCCAATGCGGGACGTGTGACATCAAAGGCGTCAGGCCAAGAGGTGGGGCTATGTGACGATGAGCCCCGGGAAGACAGGAAATTCAAATGAAAGCTATTACAGCGGGCAATCCCGCTCTCTGCTGATCCAGGTGGCTTGCCTCTTCCTCTGCACAGGTGAGGCTGTATGGGGCACAGGCAGACCAGGCTGTATTGGGCACAGGCCACGCTGCATGGGGCACAGGTCACGCTGCATGGGGCACAGGTCACGCTGCATGGGGCTCAGGTCATGCTGCATTGACACTAGGACAGCTGTGGGGGGGGGGGGACTGTTTGCAGGGGGGCCCCATACAACATTTTGCTATCGGGCCCTGCTATTTCTAGTTACGCCCCTGCGCAGGCTGATTGTCAGCCGACATTCAGCCCATGCATACTAGGCTTAACTGAAGACCTTTTTTTTGTGATTGGCGGAAATCCTGCTCCAAACTGAAGTAATGACACTGGTTTTTGGATAGGAAAGGAGTTCTGCAGGTATAGTCAAAGAGAGAAGATTTGGAGCTGCAAGATAACTACTGTAGACATCATCATGTGATGAAGAAGTGAGTCGCCTTTTCCTTGGGGGAACATGAATTGGGGAGCATATTCCTCCAGATATATCTGAGACGGGAGATAAGAGAAGTTCATGAGAATTCTGTATTGCAGCTTTTGCGCCAACTAGATGTAGCAGAGTCCCGGGCCCCTTTAGGCCTAATAGTGACCTCCAGAGTTAGGGAGAGCCGACATCCTTCAGTGTAGAGTGGGTTACAAGGCATCGTGGGTATAATGCAAGATGAATATGTGGGCGCCAGACACTTTTTGAATGCAAAAGAGATTTATTGTCTCTTAAACATAACTGGGGGAGAGAGGGTTAGGGCGAGGGCACACTTAGGTAGATGCAATGTTAATTAGCATACTCCGAGACTTCTATACAGGTGAAGGCCTCAAGCCGGACACCACTTCTGTATAGGTAAGACCGCTGTTTCCTATGGCAACAATCTTGTAGTTGTTAATAACGGTAATGATATTCGGATAACTATTTGTAACACGAACAGTTCTCCTTACCCAACACTCACTCCCTGTGGATCTTCATTCAACGAGCTCCCAGTCTCTCTCACTATACTTCAGATCCAATAGCCACTGGATCCCCTGAGCTCTTCCACTTTAGCACTCAGTATCTTCCTCAAACGTCACCCCCGCATCCTTGCTGGGTCCCTGGCTTGGCACTCACAGATATTCCTCAAGCTTCACCCTCGTTGACACGCTAGGTCCCTGGTTTGGAACTTGACAATGCTAGACAAAAGCGTCTCCTCTGCTGTCCCGCTGGGTCCCCAACTTGGCACTTGCTGAAGATTTCCCACTTCTTCGCCGTCCCCGGTTGGCGAGAAGTCTGCTCTGGTACTAGCCCCAGCTTATTCACAATGGTCTCCGGTAACAAGTTGGATGGTCCCTTAGTGGCAACAGCTTCCCCTTCACCTCTGACCGCAACTGTTTCCCCGGTCGGCAGAAATGTTACTTCTGGTTGGACTACAAGCCTGCAGTCCCAACCCTATGCTGCTCTCCTGCTTCTGGATAGGCCCTCAGAAGCCCAGCATCCAGATGTCCCCGTGATAGGCCTAAGGCTTACGGCCTAACAGCCCGGGGCGACATGACACACTTCCACCCAGACAGTCATCCATCAGAACCCTGATCACCTGAATAAATAGGCTCTCCCAGCAGGCCAAGGAGCCCAAGAAAGTCCCTGCCCATTGGCTGAGACACCCCATTCATTCATAATCTGTCCTTGTTTTATCGAATGTCACCAGATACCCGGCCACTTAGTGACAGAAGAGAGAAGTGCAGCAATTCCAGAATTAGGGGGAAATCAATTGATCTCCTAACAATTGGCCAAGGCAACTATCACTTGGCAACTAAATTTAATAGCAACCCTGCCTAAACATCAGGGTGCTACATAGAGATTTGTGTTAAGTGTCACTAAACCCACATCATAAAAAAACTATCAATAAATGGTGTATTACATGCTGTTCATACTCACTATGAGATATATTTTCTGTATTCTGTAAAAAAAACTGGTTGATCCTGCTGTGCTCCGTCTCCCCCTTCTGTCCAAGTCCCCAATTCAGCTAGGGATTTTGCAGAACAGTGTTGGCATCTCTGCGCATGCTCAGTTTTCAGTGAGTTTCTATGCTGAACATTTCTTGCCTATCACATCTGAGCAGCCCATGTGACTATAGAGTCACACATGTGGGCATATACACAGTGGTAAATGACAGCCCACTGCCTCCCTCCTCCTCCATGCCCACTAACCAGCTAGACAAAATGAGGGTGGGATACTAGATGATCAGTGGCGCATGAGCACCCCCCCCCATCCATGCGCCCAGCGGGGACGGGAGGGGGTGGTACTTTTTGAAGCACCTGATTAGAGCCAGAGGGTGGGCTTGGGGCACAGAGAGTGCGCCCTGATCCCACCCAATTGTGTGGCGATAGTAAATTAATATTCACTATTTTCACACTAACCTTCCTCTTTGCCAATCAGGAGGCAGGGAGTCAGACCTGTTTCCTGACTGGCCAAAGCGCCAGGCCACCCTATTGGATGCCTGGCGCTTAGGAAGAGGAGCGGACTCAGCGGAGACACACGCTGGAGCGGAGGTCGCCGCCGCTCTGGTGCACTCACTGCATTGAGAGGAGCTGCTGCCTGCCAGTCAAAAAAAAATTTTTTTTTAATACGGACCCTTTAAAAAGAAAAAAAAAAAAATACAAAAAAAGGTCCTTAAGTGCACTGTGTTCGGACGCCAGACACAGTGCAATGCCAGACACATAGCACTTATAAGAAGCGCCACGTCTATGCAATCACAAGATTGCAGATGCGGAGCTTCATTTGCGGGCTTTTATCCCACCTTGCATTGCTTTTCGAATCGCCGAGTAGCTTCTGCCCGACAATCGTAGTATCTATTACTATGGCCGGGCGGTTTGATTGACAGGGAGAGAGAAAACCGGAAGTATGAGAGGAGCGCACCCCTCCATCGCCGCTGTGGAAGGAGACACCGCAGGACAGGACAACACACAGCAAGGTAAGTACCGCTGTGCTCCCGCGGAGAACGGGGGGGGTTTCGATGTGACACAGGCAAGGCTGCATTTGGTTTGCACAGGCTGCATTTGTTGGGACACAGGCTGCATTTCGTGGGACACAGGATGCATTTGGTGGAACACAGGCTGCATTTGGTGGGACACAGGCTAGGCTGCATTTGGTGGACACAGGCTCCATGTGATGGGACACAGGCTGCATTTGGTGGGACACAGGCTGCATTTGGTGGGACACAGGCTGCATTTGGTGGACACAGGCTGCATTTGGTGAGACACAGGCTGCATTTTGTGGACACAGGATGCATTTGGTGGGACACAGGCTGTATTTGGTGGGACACAGGCTAGGCTGCATTTGGTGGACACAGGCTGCATGTGATGGGACACAGGCTGCATTTGGTGAGACACAGGCTGCATTTGGTGAGACACAGGCTGCATTTGGCGAGGCACAGGCTGCATTTGGTGGACACAGGCTGCATTTGGTGAGACACAGGCTGCATTTTGTGGACACAGGCTGCATTTGGTGGGACACAGGCTGCATATGGTGGGACACAGGCTGCATTTGGTGGACACTCGCTGCATCTGGTGGGAACAGGCTGCATTTGGTGAGACACAGGCTGCATTTGGTGAGACACAGGCTGCATTTGGTAGACACAGGCTGCATTTGGTGGGACACAGGCTGCATTTGGTGAGACACAGGCTACATTTGGTGGGACACAGGCTGCATTTGGTGGGACACAGGCTGCATTTTATGGGACACAGGCTGCATGTAAGGACGGACTCCGTTGGGGACACCTGATGGCATCTGGTGGCAGGCGACGTGGCTAGTGACACGCTCTGGCCTCCCACTGATTCTGCATTATGGTGAGTTGAATGATTTCATTTTATATTACAATGTAATAATAGAAATAATGCGCTTCAATCATCCTGACACCATAACAACCATGGTGCCGGGATGATTGAAGTGCTAATACCAGGTATTTGGAATATCTTTATCTGCTGATTGTTAAACTTTCTAGAATACACATATTTCTGTTGTTTTGTATGATGTGGGCCTGCTGTCCCTCCATCCCTCTCTCCCTCTCCCTCCATCCCTCGTTCATCTCAGACGCTAACCACACCACCTTAGAGCCACGCCCACTATTTTACTAAAACCACGCCTATTTTCAGCAAGTGGAAGAGTCAAAAAGGAAGGGCGGGGTCTGGCACCCCCCCATCCTAAAACTTCACCAGCCGCCACTGATATATGCACATATTTACAAGGACTATATATTTTTTGGTTACCATGTATTGAATTTAAAGGTTGAAGCACATAGGAATAAGAACACTTATCACTTCGAATTTGCTATATTTTTTCATATTTCCTTTTGCACAATATACATATATTTTTCTGCAGAACATTTAGCAACAGTCACTTTAATATGAGCAGTGTTTATCTATACAGTATTTATTATACACTCAAGTTTATTTAAAACAACAACAGTAAACACATTGGGAATGCATAGGCTTTCCAGAGCGTTGGTGTAGTCTAGGGGTCTTCAAACTGCGGCCCTCCAGGTGTTCAGGAACTACAATTCCCATCATGCCTAGTCATGTCTGTGAATGTCAGAGTTTTACAATGCGTCATGGGATGTGTAGTTCTGCAACAGCTGGAGGGCCGTAGTTTGAGGATCCCTGGACTGTAGTCTCTGTGCTTCACCTACTCCTCTCTCTGGAACCTTTCCCTGGCTCTAAATACTGCCCCTCTCAGATGGGTAACCCATCCTTACACTAGCCACTAAGAAATTATATCAGGCTCTCTTGAATTAGCAGAAATAATTCCTCTTGTAGAAGCTCTATGTCCCCTTAGTAAAATTCATACTTGCAGGAGCTCTATGTCCCTTTCACTGAACATACCATCCCACCTGGCTGCCTTTGAAAGTGTCCCGGAGCAATGGATTTAGGTTAGCTGTGACACTGTTCCTGTGAAAGCATGCTGGATATTGCATTTGGCAGCCTTCTCCCTTTTAGACCCTGGGGGTGTAGAGGTACTCACACTGTCCCTTGAATCCTGCTGCTTTGGATAACACTGCTGTTTAGGCCTCCTGCTATCCAGGACTTCCCATGCTAGCAAGGATATCGACTGAAGGGTAGCATAGATTCCTCTCTTCAGCTTCTCTCCATCCTCAACTCCAGCAGGCAGAGCCCCCCAGCTCTCTGGATTGGCCAGATTCCCATGAATATGCAGATCACTACACCTTCGCCTCCACCCACTAGCTTCTAGAAACTTCTGGCAGTTTCTAGAACCAGGGGGAGGTACCAGAGGCCCAACTTGTAGAGCCCTCCAGCCTGACCTACAGTAAACCCAGACTCACCCAAACTACACTGAGTCAGCATAACTTCACCTACTCTATATGTACACTAGAGGGTGCTACACGTGGTTCCCACCTGGCCATACCCTCTGGAACAAAGTGGTGAGTATTCAGGTGCATATTAAGGTATCTGTGTTCATACTAAATACCATTATGCATTCCTCCCAACTTTTTATAATGGGAATGAGGGACACCTATTAGCAAAAGTATGTCAATATAGGACACCCCCCACCACACCCCCTTAAAAGGAGAATTTAAAAAAAAAAAGATTAGTTACACCCCCAAATGCTTTTTTTTACCACTACTATTCCTTTATACTGGCTTTTGAAATTAACAAATGCAGCAATTTAGAAATTGGATGAAAAGTGCTCAATTTCCCCCTTTTGGCGGCCCGGTTGTAGCAGGAGGCAGTTTGTACGCAAAGGGCTGGAGAGCGATACAATATTGAATGTCTGTAGGCAACGGTGAAGTATGGTGGAGGTTCCTTGCAAGTTTGGGGCTGCATTTCTGCAAATGGTGTTAAAGATTTGGTCAGGATCAATGGTGTCCTCAATGCTGAGAAATACAGGCAGAAACGTATTCATCATGCCATACCAACAGGGAGGTGTGCGATTGGTCTCAAATTTATTCTGCAGCAGGACAACAGAATGGCATGTGTGGGCGAAGCGAAGTTATGTTACGTAGGGCATGCGGCCCCCTAGGCGGCCGTGACAATCGGATTTGTTTCAGAACCGACCAGTCTCCAGGCCCAGGCCCAGGCCAAAGATTTCTGACCTGGATCTGCTGATCAGTCCTGACGAATGTAATCCTCCCCTGCCTGTGTAAGTGTAAACAGACAGGGGAAGTGATGTCATCTACCCTCGTGGAATTCTTTTCTGTTCCAGAGAGAGGAGAGAGGACATCCAAACGTGAGTTGCACCAACACTACACTGACACAGTACACATTGGCACATATTTCACCCCCCGATCGCCCCCCCCCCCCCAGTTAACCCCTTCACTCCCTGTCACTGTGTCACCCAGTGCAGTGTTCATTTTTTTTTTTTTTTGATCACTGTACTGGTGTCATAGCGTCAGGGCACCCGCCGTATATTACCTAATAAAAGGTTTAACCCACTGAGCACCCGGCTGGTTTTAGCATCAATTAGGGTCTGCGTCGCCCCAGGCAGCGTTAGTGCCAGTAGCGTTAACATCCACGCACCATACACCTCCCTTAGTAGTATAGTGTCTGAACAGATCAATATCTGATCAGATCTATACTAGAGTCCCCAGTAGTTTAGGGTTGCCAAAAACACAGTGTTAGCGGGATCAGCCCAGATACCTTCTAGCACCTGCGTTTAGCCCCTCCGTCCAGCCCAGCCCACTCAAGTGCAGTCTCAATTGATCACTGTCACAAAACACTAAACACTTAACTGCAGCATTCGCAGAATCAGGTCTGATCCCTGCGAATGCTAACAGTTTTTTTGGTAGCGTTGGAAGCAGTCTCTGACAGTCAGTGATCTTTTTTTCTGTAAGTCTAGTGTACCAGTAAATTTAGAGGCCAAAATGTCCATTAGAAGGTACACCAGTGAAGAGGCCTACACGTTTCTGAGCATGACAGATGAGAGTGAAGAGGAACTCACCCAACTGTCAGATTCAGGCTCAGAATACGAACCCGTAGACAGCAGCGGCACCCTAACAGATAGCTCTGACGATGGAGTAGTGGTCCCTGCCAAGGTCAGGTGTACCCGACCCCGTTCTTCTGCTGTTGTTGAGGTACAAGGACCGCAGGGCTCTTGTATGGAGCAGAGAGCCAGTACTAGTGCCGCTCGTCCTTCTGGTGAACTGGCAAAAAAAAGCGGCCTAGTACATCCTGGTCATACATCCAGCACTGCAGTATCACGTGGTGACGTGACAAGTCCCATACTGCAGTTCAAGCTGGTGAGGTGGCTAGCACAACTAGTGTCCCACAGCCACCAAGAAGACAAAGACAGGCCCGTCGAGTCCATAGTGCCCTTTCTGCTGCATTTGCCAATCTGAATTGGGAGCCCACCATTTCTGCAGCACCCGCACTTCCCCCATTCACTGGCCAACCCGTAATTTAGGTGGAAACAGTTGATTTTACATCACTTGATTGTTTTTCACGGAAGATCTCTATAGATCTATTGTGGACCAAAGCAATTTGTATGCTGGTCAATTCATCGCCGCTAATCCCCAGCTGACCCTTGCTAGAGATTGGAAACCTATTACAGTCTTTGAATTTAAGACCTTCCTGTATCCCTCCTCATGGGCATAACTTAAAAAAGTGAGTCGCGGTCATATTGGTCCACTGACCCAATTCACCAGATGCCCTTGTTCTCTGCCTCCATGACCAGGACACAATATGAGCAGATCTTGCGGTTCATGCATTTCAATGACAATGACAGCAGTTTGCAGCCTTGTTTATTCCCCATCAAGTTGTCTGCCTTGAGTCTCTGATTACGTTTTCTGGCCGCTTGTCATTCAAACAGTATCTTCCTAGCAAGCGTGTCAGATATGGGGTCAGGATGTATAAGCTCAGGGCAACAGGTTATACATATAGTTTTATGGTTTATGAGGGAAGAGATAGTTACGTAGAGCCGGAGAACTGCCTAGACTACATAGGGAGCGCTGGTAAGATTGTGTTCCCTTATTCGGAAAGGGGTACCGCTTGTATGTGGACAATTATTGACATATTGACTATGACACTTTTTAGTCACTTGTTTGATCATGGAATTGGCAAATGTGGCACCGTGTGACCTAATCGCCGGGGCTTACCCCAGACGCTTGTAGATTCCTGTCTTAGGCTGGGGAAGAGAGCTTGCTCGAGATGTAATAATTTGCTCGCTGTGAAGTGGAGGGATAATAAGAATGTTTTTGTTCTGTCCTCCCTTCACGCAGACACGTCGGTCGATATTCCTACGGCGACTGGTGTTGTGGAGAAACCCCTCTGTGTCCATGAATATAACCTTAATATGGGAGGGATGGACCTCAACGACCAGTTGTAGTCGCCGTACCTAATTGCCCATAAGGCCAGACGCTGGTATAAATAAAAGTGTCTGTATACTTATTCCAATTGGCTCTGCTGAATGCTTATGTGCTATAAAAAGCTTCAGGATGGACTGGATCCTTCCTTAAATTCCAGGAAGAGATCATCACAGCCCTTCTGTTTCCAGACGGTGCTGTGGCCCAACTCCCCAATCCAAATGCATTGAACCGGCTGCATGAGAGGCATTTTCCGTATGTCCTCCCTGGAACCCCTACCCAAAGAAATCCCCAAAGAAGATGTTGTGTCTGTAGAAAGCGCGGATATAGGTGCGACACGCGCTTTTATTGTCCCTTTTATTGTCCCTCCTGTCCTGACCAACCTGGTCTTTGCATTGGTGACTGTTTTGAACGCTACCACACACTAGAGGAGTATTAGCGTAGGGTACAGCACTGCACAGTCCTAAGCACGCTTACACAGGGTCTCGAAAGATGAGATGGCCATCACATTTTGAGAGACCCTAATCTGGAACGTTTACAGTTTATATAAAAGTGCAAAAAAATAAAAATAAAACACAAAACAATAAAATATAAAAAAGCCAAAAATAGTTGCGCTTTCATTTTCTTCTCTCTCTATTGTTCTCTCTCTTATGTTCGCTCTCTATTTTCCGCTCTATTGTTCTCTCTCTATTGATACTGTATTTTAGAACTGTAATGTTTTATTTTTACTATGTTTCATTGTATTTGCTTTGCAGGTATGGTATGTCTTACTGTTATACTGTAATGTTACTTTGTTTTATTGTCAGCCATCATTTGCTTAGCAGGTACGCCATTCAGCTGCAGCACGGGTTTATTTATTCTGACAGCAACAGCGTTTGCTCCGTACATAAAGCCATGACTCCAGCGCTGTAGGAGGTGATTTCCCCACCACAGTTAAAAAGAAAAAAGAGCATATATGGGGTCATTTGGGGGGTTTTGTGCAATCTTAACATTTCATGGCCTTCGAAACTGTGATAGGTAGTGAGGAAGTGAAATCACCATTTTACGCCCTTAGAAAGCCTTAAGGCGGTGATTGGTTTCAGGGCTCTGTACACAGCTAGGCTCCCAAAAGGTCTCACACATGACATATCCCCGTATTCAGGAGAAGCAGCAGAATGTATTTTGGGGTGTAATTCCACATATAACCATGACACGTGTGAGCAATATATCATTTAGTGACAACTTTGTGTAATTTTTTTTTTTTTTTTGTAATTTTTCAATTACTTGTGACAAAAAAATAAAATATTCAATAGGCTCAACATGCCTCTCAGTAATTTCCTTGGGGTGTCTACTTTCCAAAATGGGGTCATTTGGGGGGGGGGGGGGGGGGGGTGTTGTACAGCCCTGCCATTTTAGCACCTCAAGAAATGAGATAAGCTGCATAAATTCCAGAAAATGTACCCTAGTTTGTAGACACTATAACTTTTGCGCAAACCAATAAATATACGCTTATTGACATTTTTTTTACCAAAGACATGTGGCTGAATACATTTTGGCCTAAATGTATGACTAAAATTGAGTTTATTCGATTTTTTTTATAACAAAAAGTAGAACATGTACATTTTTTTCAAAATTTTCGGTCTTTTTCCGTTTATATCGCAAAAAATAAAAATCGCAGAGGCAATCAAATACCATCAAAAGAAAGCTCAATTTGTCCATGCAATTACCAGTTAAAGCAGCACAGTGCAAAATTGTAAAAAGTGCTCTGGTCATTGAGCAGCCAAATCCTCCAGGGCTGAAGTGGTTAAGAACTATCTTCAGTGTAAAGAAGAACAAGGAGTCCTGGAAGTGATGGTTTGGCCCCATAGAGGCCTGATCTCCACATCATGGCATCTGTCTAGGATTACATGAAGAGACAGAAGGATTTGAAGCATATTGCATCCACAGAAGATCTGCGCTTAGTTCTCCAAGATGTTGGAACAACCTACTTGCCTGAGTTTCTTCAAAAACTGTGTGCAAGTGTACCTAGAAGAATTGATGCTGTTTTGCTAGCAAAGTGTGGTCACACCAAATATTTATTTGATTTGGATTTCTCTTCTGTTCATTTATTTTCCATTTTGTTAATTGATAAAAAAAAAATATTAACTCTTTTATTTCTGAAAGCATTCTTATTTTGCAGCATTTTTCCACACATGCCTATAATGTTTGCACAGTAGTGTATACAGTGCCTTGCAAAAGTTTTCGGCCCCCTTGAACTTTTCAACCTTTTGCCACATTTCAGGCTTCAAACATAAAGATATAAAATTTTAATTTTTTGTGAAGAATCACCAACAAGTGGGACACAATTGTGAAGTGGAACAAAATCTATTGGATATTTTAAACTTTTTTAGCAAATAAAAAACTGTAAAGTGGTGCGTGCAAAATTATTCGGCCCCTTTACTTTCAGTGCAGCAAACTCACTCCAGAAGTTCAGCGAGGATCTCTAAATGATCCAATGTTGTCCTAAATGACTGATGGTGATAGATAGAATCCCCCTGTGTGTAATCAAGTCTCTGTATAAATGCACCTGCTCTGTGATAGTCTCAGGGTTCTGTTGAAAGCACAGAGAGCATCATGAAGACCAAGGAACACACCAGGCAGGTCCGTAATACTGTTTTGGAGTTTAAAGCTGGATTTGGATACAAAAATATTTCCCAAGCTTTAAACATCCCAAGGAGCACTGTGCAAGCGATCATTTTGAAATGGAAGGAGTATCAGACCACTGCAAATCTACCAAGACCTGGCTGTCCCTCTAAACTTTCAGCTCAGACAAGGAGAAGACTGATCAGAGATGCAGCCAAGAGGCCCATGATCACTCTGGATGAACTGCAGAGAACTACAGCTGAGGTGGGAGAGTCTGTCCATAGGACAACAATCAGTCGTACACTGCACAAATCTGGCCTTTATGGAAGAGTGGCAAGAAGAAAGCCATTTCTCAAAGATATCCATAAAAAGTCTCGTCTAAAGTTTGCCACAAGCCACCTGGGAGACACACCAAACATGTGGAAGAAGGTGCTCTGGTCCGATGAAACCAAAATCAAACTTTTTGGCCACAATGCAAAACGATATGTTTGGCGTAAAAGCAACACAGCTCATCACACTCAACACACCATCCCCACTGTCAAACATGGTGGTGGCAGCATCATGGTTTGGGCCTGCTTTTCTTCAGCAGGGACAGGGAAGATGGTTAAAATTGAGGGGAAGATGGATGCAGCCAAATACAGGACCATTCTGGATGAAAACCTGTTGGAGTCTGCAAAAGACCTGAAACTGGGACGGAGATTTATCTTCCAACAAGACAATGATCCCAAACATACAGCAAAATCTACAAAGGAATGGTTCACAAATAAACTTATCCAGGTTTTAGAATGGCCAAGTCAAAGTCCAGACCTGAATCCAATCGAGAATCTGTGGAAAGAGCTGAAAACTGCTGTTCACAAACGCTCTCCATCCAACCTCACTGAGCTCGAGCTGTTTTGCAAGGAAGAATGGGCAAGAATTTCAGTCTCTCGATGTGCAAAACTGATAGAGACATACCCCAAGCAACTTGCAGCTGTAATCGCAGCAAAAGGTGGCTCTACAAAGTATTAACGCAAGGGGGCCGAATAATTTTGCACGCCCCACTTTTCATTTTTTTATTAGTTAAAAAAGTTTCAACAATCCAATAGATCTCGTTCCACTTCACAATTGTGTCCCACTTGTTGGTGATTCTTCACAAAAAATAAAAATTTTATATCTTTATGTTTGAAGCCTGAAATGTGGCAAAAGGTTGAAAAGTTCAAGGGGGCCGAATACTTTCGCAAGGCACTGTATATCAGGAATTAAAAAGCCTGAAGTACTCCACAAGATGCTTTACAGTTTAACTGACAGTTTTTCCATGAAACACTTTTTTTAGGGATTGGGAGTTATTAGAGATAACATTAGCCAGACTTCAGAATTTTATTTCAAACAGGATTAAAAGGATCAGTAATGTAAATAAAAATGTTACCATGATGTAACATATAGTCAGTGAGGGTGGGGACGAGGTTTAAGTGGTAGAACAAGAGGGGGGTAGAAGTGGGGTATGGAAAGGGGCTGTCATTTGTGTATAATGATAAAAAAAGATTTAGAAAAGTGAGAGCATGGAATATATCATATTAATGGAAGGGTACAATTCTGGAAAGTGCACTGTGTAGCTTTGTGCTTTCATGATCACTGATCCATCCTTTTGTTGTAGTCCTTAACAAGAAACGGTAATCCGTGACGCTCGTGGATATAACTACTGCTTAGTCTGTAATATACAGTATTGTAGTAGCTTGTGCTACATACAGTAAGCTGTGTTCCACCATCAATATAAAACACTTCATCTTTGGTGCAGATATAAACAGAGTGTGTTTTAGCACATTCCTTGTATTTTTTCAGTGAATACAAGACTTCCTATGATTGGCCAAGGTGGAGATCTGGACGTCATCGGCCTGCCTCTACACCTCTGCCAATCAGAGAAAGCCTTGTTTTCATTGAAACAATGCAAGGCTTCTCTTCAATGACAGAGATGGTAGGAACCCAGATTTCTGGTTTAAGTCTAAAGGCTTGAAAAAGTTTTGTTGAAACTAGCTATAGTGGAATGAGAAACATGTTGTCCCCTTTTGGGGTTTTCATTTTGAAAAACGCAACATATATTAGCTTAAGAGCGCTGCGTCCACCTTGGCCAGTTTGATGTAATGATAATCACCAGAATGTGAATGCATTTAGATCCTGAAAGAGTTTCAGAGGAGGAAAGGCATAGATTAGGTTGCACTTATTCCACAAAGTCATCAGAGCACCTGCTGCAAAGCTTAGAGGATCCCTGGATCCAGAGACAAACCTGCTAAGTTTGTTTAACCTGGAAATCAGGAGGTTTGTGTCCCCTACCTATGACAGAGATTCTGAAACACCTAATGCCGCGTACACACGGTCGGACTTTTCAGCTACAAAAGTCGGACAGCCTGTCCGACATACTTCCGGCGTACCTTCGGCGGACTTGCGGCAGACTTTCTTACGAACGGACTCACACACACACGACCACACAAAAGTACGACAGCTTAGTACGCGGTGACGTACACCAAGTCCGACGAGACTATAAAACGGAAGTTCAGTAGCCCGTACGACACCCTTTGGGCTCCTTCTGCTAATCTCGTGTTTATCTCGTGTTAGTAGAAGTTTGGTGAGAGACGATTCGCGCTTGTGAGACTCGTATTTTTCAGTTCGTTTTAACTGTTGTTCAGTCTGTGCTTGTGAGGTTTGTATCTGCTTTTCAGTGCGTTTGGTCAGTTGGCATTGAGAAATCTTTGTTTTATTGGCCGCTCGTTCCTGATTTTCAGGTCGTTCTTCACAGGCCTTGCTGTTCTTCAGTGCGTTCTGTTTAGTGCGTTCTGACCAGCCGACCGTTTTGAAGCCATGTTACCTGTACGTACTCGTCGTCGAGCTCGTGCATTGTATGTGTTTGGTGCTGTGGTTTATTCTTCAGCCCAAGACCAGTCCATGAACAGGGCGAGGAGGAGTTCATGGACCAAGAATTGGTTGCTCCAGCGTGACCAGTTCTGTCACATGCCATTGCTCCGTGAGATCCGTGAGAATAATCCTGAGGATTTCAGGAACTTTCTCTGGATGACGGACCCTGTTTTTGACCGTTTGGTGGCTTTGCTGACCCCCTATATCAGCAGGCAGGATACCTGCATGAGGCAAGCCATCACTCCGGAGCAGAGGCTGGTCGCTACCTTGCGGTATTTGGCCACAGGGAGAAGCCTGCAGGACCTTAAGTTCTCGACAGGCATCTCCCCCCAGGCTCTGGGGATCATTATCCCAGAGACCTGTTCTGCCATCATCCAGGTCCTGCAGAAGGACTATATTAAGGTAAGATATTTAGCTTTTATTAGCATTACATGTTCTTTTATGTAATCTTTGATAATGTAATGTATTTCTTGCTTCAAACACTACTTACCATCATTGCAATATAGTGTGAATGTCCCCTTTTTATCCTCACACATGCTGGATTTTTTTCCTGTTATTTTTTGTCATGCATGTATATTTTCCTTCAATAACCTCCCCAGCATGCAGTGATGGGAACATATCTACCTAGTCTACTCATTTTGAATGTATTTTGTTTGAGTGTATTTAGTGTGCTTATAATTAGCAATTAGCTAGATTTCCCAACCCCCCCCACCTAAACTCACTCCAAATAGTGTGCTGCTAATTAGCAATTAGCTAGATTTCCCAACCCCCCCCACCTAAACTCACTCCAAATAGTGTGCTGCTAATTAGCAATTAGCTAGATTTCCCAACCCTCCCCCACCTAAACTCACTCCAAATAGTGTGCTGCTAATTAGCAATTAGCTAGATTTCCCAACCCCCCCCCACCTAAACTCACTCCAAATAGTGTGCTGCTAATTAGCAATTAGCAATTAGCTAGATTTCCCAACCCCCCCCCCCACCCTAAACTCACTCCAAATAGTGTGCTGCTAATTAGCAATTAGCTAGATTTCCCAACCCCCTAAAATGTAATCAATGTTCCATCAGAGGGGGTGAGCAATCTGATAAGTGTGCCTTTCCATATTAGTTTTTCCTGAAGAATTAAATTATTTAATGTTATACTGATGCTGGGGAATAATGTTTTGAATTGTCTAATTTTATTGCAATGTTAGCTTCCAAATTAATTGATTTTGGTTTTCTTGTTTGATTCCCCAGTTTCCTTCAACGCCACAGGAATGGCAGACTGTGGCATCCCATTTTGCCAGCCGTTGGGACTTTCCCAATTGTGGAGGGGCTATAGATGGGAAACATGTCCACATTGTGCCACCACCCCATTCGGGGTCATACTATTTCAATTATAAAGGGTTCCACAGTATTGTTTTAATGGCGGTGGTGTCTGCACACTATGAATTTTTATATGTGGACGTGGGGAAGAATGGCCGGATGTCGGATGGAGGAGTATTTGCCCAGACGGAGTTCTGCCAGCGTCTCCAGAGTGGTGGCCTGGGATTGCCACCTGATGCGGATAATGTGGAAGGACTCCCCTTTGTCTTCATTGCCGATGAAGCCTTCGCTCTGAGCAAGCACCTCATGAGGCCATTCCCCCAAAGAACCCTCACCCCCGAGAGGAGGGTTTTTAATTTCCGGCTGGCCAGAGCTAGAAGAGTGGTTGAGAATGCGTTTGGAATTCTGGCCAGCCGGTTCCGCCTGTTTCAAACAGCCATTAATTTGGCGGAATACAAACTTAATTTTATCATTTTATCGTGCTGCATTCTGCACAACTTTTTAAACAAACATTCTCAGAATTATATAGGCACAGTTGGGCCTGAGGCCGGACTTATAGATGCCAACCATACGGGCCTGGATAATGTCCGTACTGGCTTGGCCCCCCAAAGTGCCCGTCAAGTTAGACAGCAATATGTTGATTATTTTATGGGTAGGGGGGCCATTGCAATGGGCCATGATATTTAATTATTTAAAATAAAAAAAATATGGATGAAATCTTGAATTATATTTATTGCTTGCCTTTCTTTTGTGCTTTCTCCTAGGTTATGGTCGAGCAGTTGTAGTGCCAACTGTATTTTCATTTTAAATGTCTAAATAAAAACTCCATTGCCACTGTAAACAACTTTTTGACAATTATAACCAAACTGATACTGAGCATTGAAATAACAAACCACACATTTATTTAATTCCTATAAGGAGATGTTTTTATTAATGGTTGTTATGCATTCAGTTCTGCATTTAGTATAAAATGTTCATAGACAAAAATATACTGATATCTTAATAATTTCGAAAAATATAATTATATTTAAATATTTAGACATAATCCACAAAAAAATATTTTAGGCTTTTTGATTTTCGCAAACAGGCTTTTTTTTTTTTTTTTTTTTTTTAAATCAAGTTTTTTTACTTTTTTGCGTTTTTTAAAATCAATTTTTTTTATTTATTTTTTTTTTTTTTTGGTTTTTAAAATCAATTTTTTGATTTTTTTTTGGTTTTTAAAATCAATTTTTTGATTTTTTTTTGGTTTTTAAAATCAATTTTTTGATTTTTTTTTGGTTTTTAAAATCAATTTTTTATTTTTTTTGCTTTTTAAAATCAATTTTTTTTTTTTTGGTTTTTAAAATCAAATTTTTTTTTTTTTGGGTTTTAATATCAATTTTTTTTTTTTTTTTTTAATAAAAATATTTTTTTTTTTTTTTGTTGGTTGTTGTTTTTTTGAAAATCAAGTTTTATTTTTTTGTGGATTTGGAATGTATTTTAAAGAAACAGCCCTCCTTTTTAAAATTAGGTTAAACAGCCATTTATGTTCAGCCAAAAAAATAAAGAGAAGGCCCAGAATGGGGTCAGCAAAACAGGAAATGAAGGACATGATCGATGTTTTGGGGTTTCAAAAAGGGCATTTAGATTCGACCCAAAACATCAATCATGTCCTTCATTTCCTGCTGCATACGATCCAGCCGATTCCGCATTTCATCCATGTCCTTATTCCAGGCCATTATTTGACCAATTAGCCGTTGGGCACTTTCAGAAGTGAAATAGTCACTTTGTGTACCTAAAGTGGAATGAAACCAAAAAATGTATTTAGAAATATGCACACATACATAGTTTACCTTACCATAATAAAGCTGTTGTCTCAGACACTGACCTGGTGGGGTGCCCATGTAGCCTAATTCCTCCACATCCTCGGGGGTGGCACTGTTGCTTGAATCAAGCACAACCAGATCCCCTAAAATAGAGTAGAAAAATTACATTAAACAAAAGGCAGCCATGCATAGATTACCGTAAGCTGGTGTGTCAGACACTCACCTGGTGGGGTGCCCATGTCACCCACCTCTCCTTCCTCCACATCCTCAGTGGGGCTTGGGCTGATTTCCCAATCATGTTTGGCTTGGGGTGGACTGTCTTCTTTTTGGCTGAGTGATTTTTCCCCTATGTGAAACAAAAAATTATTAATCTACTTAGCACACAGATATTTTAGTACATAGTCATTTTCTAACATTTGTAGTGAAGTGGTTTGTGTAGAGTTCCTATTTTACCTCAATATTTAAAATTATAAAGACATATCGGATAGATAGATATCTAGATATCAATATCTCAAAATAAAGTTAATAATCTTTTGATCTCTCTCTCTCTCTATATCTGGAACAAAATCTATAAATATCTAACTAAATGTAAATAAAAAAAGATAACTTAAAATATTCCAAAAGAATGTTTTACATTTCTATATCTATCTATCTATATATCTATATCTATTTTTTTTTTGTTAGATATATATATAAAATATATATATATAAAAATCTAGATATATATATATATATATATATATCTAAAAAAAAAATATATATATATATATATAAAAATATATATATATATAAAAATATATATATATATATATATAAATATATATATATATATATATATATATATATATATATATATATATATATATATATATAAAAATATATATATATATATATATATATATATATTAATATATATATATTAGGGTTGTCCCGATACCACTTTTTTAGGACCGAGTACAAGTACCGATACTTTTTTTCAAGTACTCACCGATACCGATTACCGATACTTTTTTTAATGTCACGTGACAGTTTTTTTTACTATTTTTTTTTGGGGGGGGGGGGGGGGGTGAACGTTGTATGTGTGTGTGTTTTTTTTTTGTTTTTTTTTTACAATTTTTATTTTTTCCAATAATATTTTTTTATTCTTTATTGGTTTTTTTTTTTTTTTAATCAGCCCTTTTGGGGGGCTTTGGTGAGATATCAGGGGTCTTAACAGACCTCTGATATCTCCCCCTTGAGACAGAGAAAGAGACAGAGGATAGAGATTCCCCAGTCCCTTTCTCTGCAGCGTCAGCTGCACTGAGAATGAATGGAGAGAACACAGCAGCTTCTCTCCATTCATAAACTGACACATCGTAATCACAGAAGATTACAATGTTTCAGTTATGTGAATGGACAGAGTCAGCTGACTCTCTCCATACACAAAGGAAGGAGGAGGGGGACGGAGGAACGAAGGGGAAGAACGGAGGGGAAAGATAAGGAGAGCAGAACGGAGGGGACAGATAAGAGAGGAATGCAGGGGACTGCGGAGAGGCACAGAGGAAAGGAGGGGGCACGGAGGAGGATGCAGTGACAGTCAGCTGTGAGCGATCACAGCTGTATGTCACTAAAGCTTGTGAAAGCCGCTGGGGGAGAATCTTGTAACTCCCCCACGTGCCGATCACAGCTGTCTTCTAGGTATCGGGGGAAGCATCGGGAGCATTTGCCCGAGTACAAGTACTTGGGCAAATGCTCGGTATCGGTGCCGATACCGATACTAGTATCGGTATCGGGACAACCCTAATATATATATATATATATATTTTTTTTTATATATATATTTAGATAGATCTATCTATAGATATGTAACGAGGTTTTGTAAAAGATCGTTTGAAACGATGAACCCAAAAAATCGTATAGGAAGGAAAAGCACATGGAGCAGTATACAAGGTAATAAACACAAGAGAAAAACACGACAAGTACTTACTTTTTTTAAGCACTTTCCGGATCCGTCTATATTGATCCGGCTCCCTGAGTTTCAGGTCAGACCATCTTTTGCGAAGTTGATCTCGGGAGCGCTGTACCCCAAAAGAAGCCTGCAAAGTGTCCACGACCTTCGCCATTATTTTGGCCTTGCGCAAATTTGGCCGTGCGTACGGCCCATACTTCCCATCATAGTCGTCTTTGTGAAGAATGGCCACCATCTCCACCATTTCTTTAAAACTCATATTGGAGGCCTTAAATCTAGGCCTCACAGATTTTGTGGACGTTCCAGCCTCCGGGCTTTTTCCACTACCTGAGGACATGTCAGGTGTCTCCGCCATTATTTACCCCACTACGCGCCGTAACTAAAAATGGGCGGAGAACATGAGTTAAAATCGAACGTCAGGGGCGGGCGACGCAGGCGGAGTTTCACACATGCGTAGTGTATAAAGAGGGGCCTTGCGCACGTGTCGTACGTACGTTCTGTGCGTAGGTGATAGTGGACCAGGACGTTACAAAACGAAGGTAATTTTAATTTAAAATTTATTTGTTTTTTTGGGGGGGGGTTTTATGGTCATGACTTTCTAGCAAGCGGCCTATATGGCTTGATAGATTGATGAGGCCTACATAGGGAGAAGATGATGAGGGGTTAGCAGAAACCTAATAAGTGTTTTTTGTCTTGTGACTTTATCTTTTCCAGATATAATGAATCCCCTATTTAAGGATCCAGAGTTCCTTACAGCTTTCATTACGAAATATCGAGAGATGAGGAATTTGTGGGAGGTAAAACACCCTCAGTATTATGCTAAGCATGTGAGGAAGTCAACGCTGGAGAGACTTCTGTCCTTTGTCCAGGCGACCATCCCGGACGCAACAATGGAGACATTGCTCAAGAAAATTGGGGTCTTGAGGAATATGTATAAGAGGGAGCATAGGAAGATCCAGGAATCAATGAGATCAGGAGCATCAGCAGATGATGTTTATGTACCCAGGCTGTGGTACTACAATCAACTACGTTTTCTTGATGACCAGACTGAAGCCAGGGCATCACTTTCAACCCTTCCCTCCACCCTTCCCTCCACCCTTCCCTCCACCCTTCCCTCCACCCCAGCAGAGGCTGATGAGGAGCAAGCTGGGTCTTCCATCCTGGATGAACCGGATATGACCATCTGGAGTCAGGTAAATTAGTTTAAACAATATTTACTGTACTAATATTAATGAGGTTAACTGGATGTTAGAATTTTCTCACAGATTTTTGCACTCAAAATTGTGTAGACATATCAATTGACAGGAGTAGCTAAATATGTTTGGCACCTGCTAGAAAAAATTAGGGTGTCTGATTAGACTCTTTTATTAAAGAGATGTATTCACATTAAATTTGCTAGTCATGAGAAGCAAATTGTGTGTCATTGATGAACCCCAAAAAATATACTAAAACTATGTCCTTTTTTTATACACAGGATGAGTCCATCCAGGAGGAATGTGTGGAAAGTGGCAGGCAGGAGGAGACCGGGCCCATGGACAGCCTGGAGGAGGCCGGATTCCCCATCATCCTGGAGGAGGCTGGGCCCAGTGTCAGGCAGGAGGTGGCTGGTCCCAGTGAGGTGGCTGGGCCAAGTGAGGTGGCTGGTCCCAGTGAGGTGGCTGGGCCCAGTAGGAGCATGACCCAATCACAAGTGCCTCCCCTCCACCTTCCCAAAAAAAGGGCCAGGAAGGGGGCCGTCACACAGGAGGCATCCCTGCGCCTCATGCAAGAGGCCACACGTTTCTTGAGGAGCCCCCCCGAAGCAGAAGAGGCCTATGGCTGCTACTTAGCCAGCAGGCTTCTTCAAATGGACTGGGAGCAGCGTCTCATTTGCGAGCGCCTATTTGGGGAAACTATCCAGAAGGGGCTGCAGGGCACGCTAACCCGAAACACACAACTACATGAGGCAGCCCCCCTCCTCCTCCTCCTCCTCCTCCTCCTGCCACAACTGAAACACCACAGCCACAGCCTCCAAAGAAGGCTACAGGGAAGGCTGCAGGGAAGGGTGCAGGGCAGCGTGGAGGGAAGGCTGCAGGGAAGAGAAGAAAGTGATGACCTGGGTTCTGTCTGGTCTGACAGAAGACGCAGGCTGTTGTAGTACCACAGTCTGGGGACATCTATATCATCTGCTGGTGCTGTTGATCTCTGGGATTCTTGGACCAGATTGTGCTCCCTCTTATATGGACTCCTCAAGATCCCAATTTTCTGGTACACAGACTTTTTTCAGCGTTGACTTCCTCTTTATTTTATTTTGACCATGAATAAATGGATCTTTTTTTGAGTTTAGCAAAAGACTTTATGTGTTTTCTTTTAAATCATTGATTTTACACACAATGTTAAATTATCAAGGGACAACAATCTCATTGAGTTTGCAAAAACACACCAAAAATACATTACTAATGTTAATAATGTTCGAGTGGTAAGTCTGGGAAAGAACAAAAATATACATAACCAAAAACGGTGCTTTGGGTTAACTTTATCTTAAAAATAAAAAATAATCACTAGAAAAAAAAAAAAATTATAATGGGTTCTTTGTGGTAACTTTACAAACCTAAAAAATCTAAAAAAAATTTAAAAAAAAATACAAATGGGTTATTTGTGGTAACTTTACAAACACCAAAAAATGAAAATGAAAAATCTAGAGATAAACATATAAAAAAGTTCAACACCAATCATAAAATAAATATCTGGATAAAAATTACAAGAAAATATGATTCCACACAAAAAAAACCAAAAAAAAAAAAAGGTAAAAAGTATTATATTAGTATGGAAACATTGTTTTTAAAAAGCATACTATATCATTCATGAGATCAAAGAGAAAAAGAATCCAGAAATCAGTTTGGGAGAACTCTGAATATGAACAGCAAAACACCTTCGTTCTTTATAGCATTCGTAATGAAGAAATAAAATGCGCTGCATTCAACGATCACAGATTTTGCAGCGTGATGAATGTGCTACCTACAATACGAACACTAGTTTTACTAGACCGAGTGCTTCCGTTTAGTTTTTGCTTATGAGCATGCGTCATTTTTTTGTCCGTCGGACTAGCATACAGACGAGCGGACTTCGGGGTCCGTCGTAGTTACGAAGTAAAGATTTAAAGCATGTTTCAAATCTAAAGTACGTCGGATTTGAGGCTAAAAAAGTACGTTGAAAGTCCGGAGAAGCCCACACACGATCGGATTACCAGCCAGCTTTAGTCCGTCAGCGTCCGTTGGACTTTTGTAGACGAAAAGTCCGACCGTGTGTACGCGGCATTAGGGTCCATTCACACAGGGACAACTTTTGATCCGACGTCAAGTCGCCCCTAGTCGCCTCAAGTCACGCTAGATGAAAAAATCAATGTAAGTGAATGGATCCGTCTTAATGCACACTACTGCAGTCGCTCTGACTTCAGAAAAGGTTCCTGTACTACTTCAATCCGACTTTTAGGCGACTTGCACCCATTGATTTCAATGGAAGTTGCCTCCAAGTCGGATCCCCTGTCTTAACTGAAGCAACTTTCCAGGAAGTAAAAATAGTTTTCTAGGCAAATCCCTCCCTCCCACAGAGCTGATTATTATGTGATTGGCCACTGGCAAAGTCCCCTGTCCTGGAGGCAACTTCAAGTTGCTTGTAAGTTGCCCCAAGTCGCGCTGTGATTCATATTCAAGTCGTGTCCAAGTTGTCTCCCAAAGTCGTGCTGGAAGTCGTGTTGCCCCTGTGTGAATGGACCCTCAGGTTGAAGAGGTCATTCTCCAGTGTCCAGACTTTGACAATTGAGAAAGCTCTCCTACCAATTTTCCACACCTGGGATGTGCACGGGGGACTGGGCTGGAAAGTGAAATTCTGCCAAAGTGTAAATCTGATCTGCTATTCTTTGAGCTGTGACAATACTGTGGCATTGTCTGCCTAATTACTGGTTGGATGCCCTCGAATTTTAAGGGGGTATAGAGCTGAGGGGGTAACTGAATTTCTCTGTGTTCAAGGAAACTACCTGGGAGAGGAGGTTCCTCTTGTAACCAAGTCCCGTGCACCAACAGAGTTTCAAGGACACTTCTACTGCCCAACCGGCTGGCATCAGTTGCAAGAACCTTCCAGACTAGTGGGAGGAAGGACTTTCCTTTCTTTAGCACCTGATTTGTGATCCACCAGGCCAGGGCAAGCCTAGTTTTCTTGGTCAAGCATATGCAATGTTCCAGAGATTGCCTGTCCCTCACTGCCATAATGTTCAGTTGCAACAGTCTGGAATTAAACTGGGTATACAAAACTGCCTTGAATGAGGCCACTATCAAGCCCAGTATCCTCATGCAAAAGCACAGGGTTTGTTGGCACCTGGATTATAGATTACAAGCATGTAAATGGAGCATCTGGAGTTTGTTCTGTAGAGAGAAAAAAATATGGATAGGGCCATATTTGGGACCAGGCCTAGATAATGCAAGTGATGGGGGCTGATTTCTGGAGATTTAATAACCACCTGAACCTCTTAGGGGTATGGACAGTCCATAGGAAGCTGGCTTGTAGAGTCTGCATAGACTGTTCTCTTAAAAGAATGTATGTCTATATATCGCACTATGAGAGTGCCTTGAGAGCGCAGCAGAGCGAGATAGGGGTTAGCACAATGGTGAAGACCCAAGGTTCAGTAGAAAGACGAAAGGGAAAGGCACACATTGATAATGCTGCTTGATTTCCATAAAATGTAGGTAGTGCTGGTGTGCTGGGAACCTGCAAGTAGGAATCTTTGATGTCCATAGACGCCAGACGGTCTCCCAGATAGAAGGAAGCAATGACTGAATTGTCAGACTCCATGCAGAATTTCTGTACCTAGAGCAAGGTGTTGAACACTTTGAAATGCTCCCTTTGACTTCGAGAAATTGAATAAAGCTCCTGGAACATTTCTGTTTCAGGACAAATTCTATGAGCCATTAAGAGAGGAGCTTTTGGCTTTCAGATACAATGTTCTTGACCCAAATGTCTGAAATGTCCTAAAACCAGATATCCATAAAGGCCAACAGAGATCCCCCCACTCTGACAAGTGGGGGGCGCCCTCTCATTGCAAGGTGAGTTTGATCACAGATTTGGGGGACCAGGACTTATGGTGTACCTGAGTTCTAGGCTTTGTCTTGGACTTGGAGGCCTAAGCGAAACAAGAACTGTTCTTAGCATCAGAAGCAGAGGGTTTCCCAAATTTGGTTTTGTCTTTTTTTCTGGGACAAAAAGGTTATGTTTCCCTTGGTGACCTCTTTGACAATGTTTTCCTCCTTGCCAAAAAAGGCATTCCCCATCAAGAGCTTGTTGCTCTGATGCTCCGCAGACCAGCATGTGAGCCAAAGGGTCCAGTCTGTTTTTTGGCATATAATATCTACTAGCATGTCAACACAATAGAGCAGGGCCACAGACAAGAGCTCCAGTTGTTCAATGACTGATTAGGATAGATGCAGAATCCCAACACATATTTATGGACCAGACAGCAAAGGTTTGGCAGATTGACATGACAGCAATAGCAGGTTGCAGAGCAGAGCCGAAGAGACACAATAAGGACTTAGAAAAGGCTTCTAGTGTTTTATCCACAGGGTCTTTAAACCCCAGGATGTCCTCTACAGGGACAGTCAGAGTGTTAAGACAGGGGATGGCCAGGTCCGCAACTTGAAAGGACCACTTTAAGACCCCCTCCTCAATAAGGTATTGCCAGGAAAAACATTTTAGAGGAGCAAAGACTTTTTCTGGATTAGGCTAATTTGTATAAAAGACAGGTTGTAAAAGGGAAAGAAATGGAAACGTCTTAAAAGGCTCTAGGCTTTTTAGAGAACCCAGGTTGGTAACTTTAGGCATAGCTCCAAGTATAGGTATGTGCAGACTGCATTAACAAAGACTGATATGGTATAGTTAAGTTTAGGAGTTATGTCTACAAATTGAAATTCCTCCTGTACTAACTCCTCAGATAAGGTACAAACCACTTCATCCTCAGCTGACTGTGCAGAAGCAGCTGCAGACCCAGGGAAATTAGAGATAAACTTTGTAAGAGAGGAAATGGAGGCAAGCTTGTAAACCCTGCATTCAGCTTATTTAGCTAACATGGCTGCAATTTTATCAATAGACAATGTTACCTAGACATATTGGCAGATAATTCCTCCCTAGATGAAACAGAAGAAGGAGCTACCTCAGATAGGGTTAATGAAAACTCTAAAGAGTGTTGCAACTCAATAGGGACACTGATCTGGGCTATCAGTGTCAGATCCCTTAGGTTGAACACTGTAAAATATCATAAGCTGGGAAGCCCCCGAGACTACTGAGCTTGCACTTATGATTCACCATACTAGGTGAGATATTGCTCACAAAGGGTTCTTATGAACTACTGCTGGAGCAGAAAGTGCTATTGTCATCTGTGACCAGGTCATTGAGGGGCAGCAGGGTGCCAAGGTGTAGGTCTAGAGGTCCATTGAGGATGGAGCATGCATGGGTGAAGAGATGGCAGGAAGGCAAAGAGGTCTGTGAGCTCCCCAGAAAATAATGGCTTGTGCCTTCAATTTAAATATGGTGCAGTTAGCTGTGCCATCCATAGCATCACAGCTGTAAGCCTGGGCCAGTTAACCTCTTAGGGAGAAAACTAAGCAAAATAAGTACGACGGGCTCCCTGCAGACAAGGACAAAGCACTAACTCACTGCACCTGAGGCCCTGCGGTTCCTAAACAGGCACACTGGTGATAGAGAAGCAGTATACAAGGTACATATCGTTTCCAGTAGTCTTTGCCCCCACCGGTGGGCACAGTCCCTAAAGACACTTTAGGGAAAAGGTTTCACTAGACGGGTGCACCATGGCCCAGGACCTGTAAAGTCCTCTATGGCTGCACACAGATGCCTAGTTGAGAGCCTTCAGCAGGTCCTGGTGCCCAAGGACATGTTACAGGCCAACCTCCCAGCAGTCTAAGTATGGCCTCCGTGGCAATGCTGAGGACCAACCAGCCTAGGAAGCTACAGAATGAGCCCCATAAGGCTCTGCAGCAACTGTAGAAATTTACAAGAAGAAAAAGAATCTTGATCAAAATAAATAAATGGTTTTGAAGGCTTGCTGTTTTTTCTAGGACACTAGCAAAAAAACCCGAGGAATGATAGGAGTAGGATGGGTTATGCTAGGATGTCCTTACAGCTTTTGCTTTACCAGTGTCCAATCTCCTGAAGGCAGCAGCATAAACCAATGTACCTGAATTACTCCACCCTGTGTTCTCTAATGTATGAATAATAAATTAAAAACTTTGTTTGAAATTATATTTTAAAGCATTTAAAAAAAAAAATCTTCCTGCAAGGCAATGTTATAATGTGCTAGTACAGTATGCATTGCATGCTAGCGCATTATGTGAAACTTACCTTAAAAGAAAGCCCTCCAGCGGCATGCTGTCACCACTGACAGGGCTTCCTTCTTTTCCCGGTCTTCCTTCCAGGTTCACGGGCTCCGGTCCTTTGAATGGAGGAGCCGTGATGACGTCACTCCTGCGTATGCGTGTGAGAGTCGCTGTTCACATCACAGGGCTCTGAAGGAATGGCACGGGTATGCCGTTCCTTCAGAGCGCATGTGCCATTGACGTCATCATTGGTTTCACAAGTAAATATCTCCTAAACTACACATGTTTAGGAGATATTTACTGTACCTATAGGTTAGCCTTATTGTAGGCTTAACAATCAGCCCAACAGTGGGTTACTGGTTCCTTTAATTGTTTTCCCCACAATCCAATGGGCTCCCACTATCCCTAGGACTCTTGGAGACACCCAGGGATTTTAAATTCCACTGTTTCCCCACCCTCAGGTGCTCAGAGAGACCATGTCTGATGGGACAGCAGGGACAGCAGGGACAGCAGGGACTGGACATGTTTGATTTCACCAGGTGGGGGGTCCTCCTTCATTTTTCCTGGTGTTCACAGTCTGCAGGCTGAGAGTGCAAGAGCATGCAGCTCCAACATAAGGTAGGCTCTGTACTAGCTGGCCCCAAAATACTTCCTTTCCAGTGGGGTGACCCTGTATCTTCAACTACCTCCTTGTACACCCATCTTTAGGATTTCTGCCACTCCCTGGAAATCCAGACTAGAGACACTCAAATTTACATTGTGCAGCCTTTCTGCAGATCCTTTGGTACCAGCTACCACCAGCTTCCTTGTGAGAGAGGTGTTGCCCCTGCCCCCCTCCCCCAGGGAGTTGCAAGTAACTGTTTGCACCAGACTGAAATGTACTGTGCTCTTACAAGTGATTTCTTCTTGTACTCTGTTCTTTTAGATCCTGTTATTCTGTATTGTGCTACCACCTCCCAGCCTTTGTGGGAAGTACCACTACGCAACCCTGCACTACAATAATTCCACTGCCTGTTATACTTTTTCTTTTGCTTATTACATGCTCTTTTACCATTTTTTGTTGACATTGTCAATTTATCTTTTTATCATATAGTAAACTTCAAGTTACACATTACTGTTTGCTGATGATTTAGGTGATACCTCTATATAACTATAGCATCCTGCCCTAGTTAAGCTAAATTTAGTTTTTGACTCTGCTGCAGTCAGTTCAGCAGCAATCTGTTTCTATGTCTGATCAAGTTTCCCTAAGCTTGGTGGTTGATTGCTCCTGTCTGCCTCTGGAGGAAGCTTCCAGCGATAGAGTAGGAGGGCCAGTCACTGAAGTTATAAATATCTATCTATCTGCGGGGGACCACGGCTGCCCTGATCTAATAACCTGGCTGCCGATCCACGCAATGGACACTATGCACTGATCCAGGAGTCTTCCCTCCCCGAAGCTTGTCATCCCTTACCTCGATGTTACATGTTATTTGTACTCATTAAATACCTGCACTCAGAGGCGCTTTTCTCTTGTGTTTTTCTCCTGTTTCTAACAATAGAGCTGGCTTCGCTTACATGAAAAGCCTTGCCCTCAGCGCTGGTTACACTACAGAGACGCTATAGCTATCCAAGCTACATAGACTATCTTGTCATGGACATTTTCCGATTTTAATTACTAGTATTATCATCTTGTCTTTGTATTTGTACTAATCTATATCTATTTACCGCATTTTGTCTTTGTATCATTTTATTATTCCCAGCATCCTTGTATTTTATTGTCCTGTGCGCTGACATATGTGTATAAATATCTATCTGACCTCATCCTATCCCCAGTAGGGGCACCCAGAAGATGGCTGAGGGATAAGATACATGTTTAGGAGGCATCCTCAGAGTGTCTTTTGTTCTGGGGCTGCTGCCCCTAGGATGCAGTCTGCGTACTGAAGAGCTGATATTAAGGCCCAGCATGTACTTGGATGATAGACTGATAGAATCTAGATCGAAAGATATTTGCTGGAGGGCATCATGTTTGGAAGCTGGCCTAAGGTTAGATCCTTTTACAACAGAACAGTATTGCTTGGAAATTGGGGGGCAACAGCTGTCCTTGGACATTGTGAGTAGGACCCATGTGCTTTAAGCTTCATTTACACTAGCAGCTCCTAAACTTGATTTTAGGAGCTTTTGGCGTATTTTTGCCAGAGCTCCCAAACTCAACTGCATAAAAGCCTATGTCTCAATGTACACATAGGCTTTTAGCAGAGTTTAGGAGCTGCTGTGGTTAGGTGAGGTTCAACCTCCCTCTCCTGAACATGGAAGATTCGTGTTCAGGATAGGAACGTTGGCCACAGGAAAACACAAAACACGGCAAAAACTGTGGACGCGGTAAATGGCGGCCAAGTGTACATGAAGCCTTAGGGGTTGAATGCCAGAAGTTGTTGCAAGGACTGGAACTGCTCATAAAGAGTTTCAGAATAACTGACTATGCCCTCTACCTCCTACAAAGACTGCTGCTGAGGGATTTGTAATTAGGAGACTGTTCTCCTGTTTGTTAATTTGGAGTATCCTGCACCTGCGTCCCTCTCTGCTGTTTGAAGAACTGTAATAAATCCACAAAAAGACCTTAATTCTCTGGATTATGCCTGTCTTTGTTAGTGTGCTTGTGTAGCGGTAACCCCGTAAGGGCTGCTATGTGAACAGGTTAACAGGAGAGTAAACACCTGGCACAATATCTTAGGTGTCAGATCTCTCCTTCTGCCTCCTCAACACACAGGCCAGCAATCCTGCACAATATGGAAAACAGTATAAACAATATTATATCCAATAGAATGGCTCCCTTTAGCAGTTCGATGCAATTAGAGCAGATGAGAGAAAATTATAAAAGGGTGAGAAAGGGTATTTCTTGAAATCCAGATATCTTCAGCTAGCCTCTTTTATGTTGTAAATAAAGTAATCCAAAATGGCAAGGTGTAGCAAAGTTAGCAAACTGTGATTTATCCTGGTAGTAGTAGAACTTCCTTCTTTTATAATCCTAAAGCTATCATCTGATATGGCTACTGAAATCAGTAATGTGAACTGAGCATAGGCATCTGCTTGCTGTGTCCTTTATAAACAGAGGGTTTAACTTCTGTGGGACTACAAGTACCACCAGCTAAACTGCGTGGGTGTTGTTTAACAGCAGTGGCCTTAACTATAACATGGGCTATGCCCGCTCACCACTCCCAATCTCAGATGGATTTGATAACGGTGCAGATGATAAGACTCCAGGTGGAACTCCCTCTCTGTGTCTTTGCTCTGGAAAATGGCGGCGATACGCTGCAGCTCACTGGAATCTGATATGCAGGCACCTCTGGATGAACTGAAACACCCCCCCCCCCCCGGTCCACTGCACTGAAGAAGTGATGCTGTCCGCAGAGATCCCTCTTGGTATAGCTGTCCGGCTCCCCCCTGTGTAGATCACAAATCATCAGCAAACTCCCTGTCACACAGATCTCCTGCTGGCAGAGTCAAAACAGTGTCCAGAGAGGCTGATCTAGGCTCCGCCAGCCCTTTTTATAACGTCTCCCTGCAGTCTGTTCTGTGCACTCAGTATTCTGTTCCTTGTAGTTCAGACCAGTCCTTCTGGCAGAATCACTTCAGTATTCTGAACTACACGTCCCATGATGCTTTGCTCTACATCCTCTCCCAGGAAGAGAGGAAATTCACAGAGTCCAGCAAACACTAGAGGGAACCAACCCCACATTAACAACACAGAAAGTGTCTCTAACTTATAAGCATAATAGCTGACCTTGGCTACATTCTCCCCCACTTGAACTCTTTGGTCCGCAAAGACATGGAGATATCCACCCTAATCACTTGGTGAGAAGAAAAGGTTACTAACAAATTTATAATAACATCAACCACAGTATAAATTCAACAGGTATTGACACACCTCTGGATTTTGCTGAAACCATTTATATACACTCAGTTAACTCAAACTCAGTTTTTGAACAGGCCAGGGCAATTGCCGTGTCCCACCCATTGGTGTCAGAGGTCAGAGCAGAGTCTCCCCCTACCCAATTAACAGTAGGTGGTTTAGGCATGGGAGCTTGCCTGCCAATAGTATGAATCAATTCATCAGCGTTCTCTCCTAAAGTATCGTAAGTGAGTCTCATGGGAGGATGTCCATCTCGTCTCAACTGAATTGGGGGACACTTCTCAGCAGCTAGAACAGGATTCTCTGTTGATCCCCTGGTATGATCAGGGCTGCAAGGCTCCAAAGGAAGATCCATGACTGCAGATTTGGAACTTGGCAGTGGGGAGGAAATATTAACCCCCTTTAAGAGAAGCAGAAGAAAGTATCTGACATTCTCAATTCTCCACACCCATGCAAGGATCTCCAACCTCAGCAGGGCAACTTTCTTCAGGTACAGGCAAAGGTTCATCGGAAAAATGTATCAAATCTCTAGTTTCCTTCTCAGAAGTTGGGCTGATACTCTCCATTTTTATTCTATCAGCTTCTCTAAAAGATGGTAGAATATCCAATTCCGGGCTGAAAGATCTGCGTGTAGTCTTAGTCACTCCAATTGTCCCTCCAGGCGACACTTTAGTTGGCATTTTTTTTCCCCTTCTCATTCATAATCCTGGCATCAGGTTCATTCTCTGCAAGCCACACCCAAAAGGGCACAGCCACTACATCTTCTTCCTCTTCTTCTTCATCATCTCTCCTTTTTCCTGATGATACAGTGGGACCAGGAACTTGCAGTGGTACATAATCTTCCTCATCTTTGTCCTCTTCTGACAAGACAGGAGGAATAGAAACTTGTTTCTGTGAGCGATAACTAGGTGGAATTTGCTTTGGAGGAAACAAAAAAGGTACAAAGGTACTTGAGATACTCTAACCACATCAGACAATGGAAGCAGATGATTTCGATTAGGGCCGAAACAACTAATCGACAACTAATCGATTATGAAATTAATCGATTACTATTTTCATAATCGATTAATCGGCCAGTAACATAATGGGGTTAAAAAAACTAAAATTAGCCCCTTATAGTACAAAAAGAGAAAATAATCGCTACTGTAAATATTACTTTCACTGTTCCACAGTAAAAAAATTAACCCCTTACAGTAGCTATTTGCTCTTTTTGTACTATAAAGGGTTAATTTAAATTTTTTTTAACCCCATTTTTTTTACTAAACTCCTGGTTCACATCTATGTGTTTTTTGGTGCTTTTTGCAGAAACGCACTACAGCTCATATAACAGTGTTTGCTATGGGACACGTTCACATCTATGCATTTTTTTTCAGCCACTGCGTACTTGGAAAGTGTCGAGGACTTTTTTCAACGCAAAACGGTGCTTTTTTGGTTCAATATACTTTAATGAAGAAGCTACAGAAAAGCATGTAGTATGTTTTTGCAGCAATTTGTGTTTTTTTTTATCTGCCCAACAACAAATTGGGCAAAAAAAAAGCATAAAAAAATGCAAAAATGCAAATCGCAGCAAAATCACGTTTCCAAAAATCAAAACGCACAGAAAAAAGCACTGCAGAAACAGATCAAAACCAAACTACATAGGTGTGCACCGTGCCTTATGCTGGCCACATGGATCAATTTTCAGACGAGAATATTAAGACGAAAAATCTTTATTTGCTGAATGAAAGAATGTTGTTTGAAAATTTCACTTGCTTTTAACATTCTGTTTTAAAATGAATGTAATTTCTGAGCAAAAACCACATACACTGTCAAAAATTCCTTTGACCAAGAAGTTTTTTCTATTATTTTACCATCACTGTGGTTGAAAATAAACGTTGATTTGACCCCACTAACGATTAGAAAATCGAACGAACGTTCTTAAAATGAAATTTTTTAAACTTTTTTTTTCTTTAAATAAAATAATTTGATCTGCGAGTCTGATGATATTTACCAGCTTCAACCACTATATACAGTATATCGCCTCTAATAGTATATATAGTATATCTCCTCTAATAGTATATACAGTATATATCTACTCTAATAGTATATACAGTATATCTCTTCTATCTGTTATTCTCAGAGTGGATTAGATATTTTGCTCCCTAACCATATAGTTGGTTATTCATATTTACCACTGCATAGAGATATTTAAGAATAAATGACCTTTTTTTAAAACTTTACATATTAACTAAATTATATACCACACTTTTTTAAAGGTTATTAACCGATTAATTGATTAATCAAAAAAACAATAAATCGGCCAACTAATCGATTATGAAAATAATTGTTAGTTGCAGCCCTAGTTTCGATGCCACATCTTTAGAGGCCCTTGTTCTCCTTCAGGTCTGATTTGGTAGACTGGTAGCCCAGGAAGCGGTTTACAAATAACATAAGGTTGAGGTCGCCATCAATCGGCCAGCTTATGTTTCCCTGGTACCCCCAAGTTCTTCAACAACACACGATCTCCGGGTTGCAAATCGTGTATTCTCACTTTTAAGTCAAAGTTCCTTTTGTTTCTTGATTCCCTAGCTGAGGTATGTTCCATAGCTTCCTCATATTCTTGCCGCACGTTCTTCCATAATCTGTCAACATAACCTTTGTGAGTGGTCAAAAAAGTATTATCAATTGAGGTGCCAAAAACTAGGACAACAGGAAGACGGGCTTCTCTGCAAAACATGAGGTGATATGGAGAATAACCAGTGGCATCACTCACAGTACTGTTGTAAGCATGTACCATGGTTGCAATATGATTTCCCCAGTGCTGCTTCTTTTTTCCTGGGGGTAGCTTTCCCAACATATTCAACAAAGTTCGATTAAACCTCTCAGGCTGAGGATCCCCTTGTGGGTGGTATGGCGTGCCCAGCAGGATGCACAGCTGATGGACTAGTCGACTCTCAAAGTCTCTTCCTTGATCTGAGTGAATTCGGACAGGCAACCCATAATGCACGAAAAACTTTTCAACAAGGACTTTAGCCACAGTGCTCGCCTTCAGGTCTTTGGTAGGATAGGCCTGTGCATAAGAGTGAAGTAATCAGTCACCACCAGGATGCTATTTCTTCCACCTGTATCAGGTTCCAAGCACAGGAAGTCAATGCAAACCAACTCTAAAGTCTCTTGGCTCTGCAAATGTCCCATAGGAGCAGTCATGATTGGTATTGACTTACGCTGAGTACATGCTAAACAGGAGTGACAATAACTCTCGACCTCTCCTCTCATATTAGGCCAGTAAAACCTCTAATTAGGCGGAAAGTCCTCTCTGTCCCTAAATGCCCATGATCATAATGCAAAGAGGTCAGAATGGTTGAACGATGCTTCTCAGGAAGGAATAACTGACATTTCTCTTCTCTGTCTTCTGAAGGGCCTCGTCTATACAACACTCCATCCCTTAACTGCAATCTGTTCCATTCCCTATGTAGAACCTTCGCTCCATTCACAGTACTTTTCAACAGTAATCCAGGGTCCTGCTTTTTCAGAGATTGAATAGCCAGATGGCATAGCAGATTCTGATCCTGATCCCTCATTAAATCTCTTTTAGACAGCTGAGGTAGGCCCTCACCTCGGACTTGCGTGAGCCCACAGTAGCGCCTGGCTATCCCAGAGGGGTGAACTCCAATAGACTCAGCGGCAACACCTTCCTTTATCTTCTGAGCCATGCCCTGGCACAAGGCCCGCACACCTTCTTCAGTCACGTAGGCCCAATCCTCCGACACTTCTTCTTTTCTATGAGGTCTGCGAGACAAAGCATCTGCATGTCGATTTCTTGCACCAGGTTGGTACTTCAAACTGAACTTGAACCCAGTCAAGGCTGTCAGCCATCTGTGCCCTGTAGCATCCAATTTGGCTGATGTCAAGAGGTATGTTAAGGGATTATTATCTGTCTGTAGCAGTACCCTCCGTGAGGACTGCTGATTGACTCTATACCTCACTGGCTACCCCGACTCTGCAGATCCTCTCTTATCCTCTGACACCTTGGGTTCCATTCTGTAATGGGAGGTTATCAATGAGAAACTCACACAATGTCACTGAACTACTCAAAAAGTTTACTAGAGTGAATATTAAACACAATGAACAATGTAATTAAACACAAACAAAAAATGACAGTTGATAACAATCAGTATAGATGTGGAAACTGTTCAATAACCACCGTAGGGAGTATATGTGGACATGTGCACAATGGGACAAGTGTTCAATATACTCCAAAACCTATATTGAACACCTCCCCACTGAAACCTCAATACACACACCAAGTTGCAGAATAATGCTACTTACATTCAACAATGCAATATTTAACCTGTACTCAAGGGCTCCCCCTAGCTTGTAATTCAATGTTCAAACTACAAAATAGAACCGCAAATGCTTTGCAGAAGATAACAGTTCCTTGACTCCAGATATCTTCAGCTAGCCTGTAGTTTAAACTGCAGTATTTGTAATCCAACAGGGCAAATAAGAGAAAGCAAACTATAGAATAAATGGTATGTTGATAACTGGTTAACTGAAGAAATGGCACTTGTAACTTTCTCCTTATGTGTGAGTGTAATACAGTACTGACCTTACAGCACAGGGAATAACAAACCCCAGAGTTCAGCTGTATGTTGCCTGTGAATAAGTAGAATCACTTCTGTGGAACTACAAGTCTCACCAGCAGTCTGTAAGTAACTCACTCAGCAAACAGTGCACTTTACTGAAATGGGCAGGTGCCCTCTCACCACAATAGACTCAGAAGCTGTGAGGCTCCGTCTGGACTCCCCTCCTGATGTCTCAGTCTGATGAAAAGATGGCGCCGACGCGCTATACCGCTACTTCAGATGGCTGAAATGCAGGGAACTTCCAGATGTCCTGGCACTGCAAACCGATCCGCTTGCTAATCTGGCAGGACTGTACTCTGAAGCACCACAGAGGCTGGCAATCCCACTGTATAGGCCGCAGTCTCCTGGTCACATACACAGACCTCCTGCTGGCAGGTATTGAATGGCATCCAAAAAGGCTGAAAGGTGACCGCGTTGTTCCTTTTATTACTGCTCCTAGCGCTTTGCATTGTCTGTTTTGTAGTTCAGGGCTGATCCAGCTAACAGAGTCACTTCCTCCTCCAAACTACATCTCCCACAATGCTTTGCAGCGCTGCTTCTCAGGAATTAAAAGAAAGTCCTAACAGCATTAAAAGGACACTAGAGGGGGCCAAAGTAATTTGCAACCATAACAACTGTAATACCTTATATTAGCAAACCCTTGGCTACATGTCTTTATGACAAACACAGCTCCATACAAATAGTGCTTCAGTTTGTCTACCACTGTCCACTTTAGGGCCAGGAACTCCAGCTTGTGGACAGGGTAATTCCTCTCAGATGGTGTAAGGCTACGATTTACATAAGCCAGGGGTCTGAGGCCACCATTCTGATCTTGATAGAGGACTCCTCCCAGTCCCTCTCTACTGGCGTCCACATGAAGTTCATAAGGCTTGCCAGGATCAGCATAAGCCAAGACCGGGGCTTCAGTGAGACTCTTCTTTAATTGCCAAAAGGCTCTTGCACACTGAGGAGTCCATTGATCCTGGACTGACTCTCCTTTCCTGCGACCACCAGACTTTTTCACCCTGACTCCATCCTCTCCTTCTCCCGTGGCCACTTGCAACAGCTCATTAAGGGGCCGAGGAATCTTGGCGAAGTTTGCCACAAATCGCCGATAATAAGAACAGAACCCCAAGAAAGATCTTAGTTCAGTCACAGTCCTTGGCCTGGGCCAGGGGGTAACAGCCTACAACTTCTGCGGATCTGTGGCAACCCCTCCTGCGGAGACAACATGACCCAGATACGTGATAGAGGTTCTGTAAAACTGACACTTCTCCAAAGACAACTTCAATCCTTCATGGAGGCGTGAAAAAACCTCCTCTAACCGAGCTTCATGTTCTTCCAAACACAATGATGTCGTCCAGATACACTGACACTTCCACTAGATTTATGTCTTCTACCATTCTCTCCATCAGTCGCTAGAAGGTCGCAGGGGCCCCTGACAATCCTTGAGGCATTTGGCGGAACTTGTAGAATCACAGAGGGCAAATGAATGCACTTTTTTCTTGATCTTTTGGGGCAAATTAATGCACTTTTTTCTTGATCTTTTGGATGCATGGGTATCTGATAGTACCAAGTCAATTACAGTGAACCATTTGGCCCCAGTAAGACACAAAAGGGCATCTTCAATGTGGGGAGTTGTGTACTGATCAGGGATGGTGCGCTGATTTAGAGTACGGTAGTCAATACACATGCGTAGTGATCCATTCTTCTTCCGCACCACCACAGAAGGGGATGCATATGGACTCCTGGATTCCTGAACGACCCTTGACTTCTTCAGTTCCGCCATCGCTCTTAGCACATCCCACTTCAAAATCATCCTTCGAAAAGATCTTCTCCCATCTAATTAATTGGGACTTCATTCTTTGCTGCCATACAGGGGTGTAAGACTTCAGCACAATGCTGGAACTCCTTCCGCGTCTGCTGACCATCCTCTTGACCTTTGGTCTCCTCAGGAAACACAGGGGTGGCTGCACTCACTTGCCCCACCAACATGCATTAGAGGTCGACCGATATATCGGCCGATATTTGGCTTTTTTTACTTAATCGGCATCGGCTGATTGTGCTGATAAAAAAAGCCGATTATAACTTCAGCGGGACTTGCAAATGACTTCTGTAATAGAAGTCAATTGCAAGTTGTCTGAAGTTATCTTCTCTCCTCCCTGGGCAGCCAAGTCTGATAAGAAGATACATTTGTATCTCTTTGGGTTCTTTTATCAATAGACTGAACTCCGTGTGTAGAATTTCTCAGTTTAACCATTTAAAGACTAAATCTTTTTTGACATTTGTTGCTTACAAGTAAAAATCCTGTATTTTCTGCTAGAAAATCACTTAGCACCCCCAAACATTATATATATATATTTTTTTAGCAGAGACCCTAGGGAATAAAATATTGTTGCAATACTTTATGTCAACACGGTATTTGCGCAGCGGTCTTTCAAACGCAATTTTTTTTTAAAAAATACACTAATTAAAAAAAAAAAAAAAGCAGTAAAGTTAGCCCTTTTTTTTTCGTCCAAAAGTTTTGAATACCTGTTTTTGTGTATTTAATATTTAAGATATAGTTATTTTTTTTTAATCTAAATTATACATACAAGTGAACTGATTGGAGGTTTGTTTTGTTCAATAAATGTTTAAATGTAAAAAAATTTCTGTATCACTTATTACTTAAGGCTGCTTTCACACTGGAGCGGGCAGGCGTTGACGGTAAAACGCTGTTAGTTTTAGCGGCGCTTTACAGTCATTTTAGCGGCGCTATTCGGCTGCTAGCGGGGCGCTTATAACCCAGCTAGCGGCCGAGGAAGGGGTTAAATGCACTCCTGAAGTGCTGCTGCCGAAACGCTTTGCAGGCGCTTCGGCAGCGGTGAGCATTCATTTCAACGGGCAGGAGTGGTGGAGCAGCGGTATACACCGCTCCAAAGATGCTGCTTGCAGGACTTTTTTTAACATCCTGCCAGCGCATCGCCTCAGTGTGAAAGCACTCGGGATATCACACTGAGACTGCAGGGGAGCCGTTTTACAGGCACTTTACAGGTGCTATTTTTAGCCCAAAAGCGCCTAAAAAAATGCCCCAGTGTGAAAGGGGTCTAACTGTTAGATTTTATGAGATGAAGAGGGAAAAAAAAAAATCGGCCTAATATATCGGCCCAAAAAAATCGGCATTATATATCGGCCATCGGCCACCGCGATTTCTAAATATCGGCATCGCATTGGCCAGAGAAAAACCCATATTGGTCGACCTCTAACATGCATGCCCCCAATGTGATTGGATGATCTGTAACATTCCGAAGACAAATTGGCATTTTTTTTACAGTTCGGGACAGATCCCTGGTGGGGACCAATTCAGGAACCCTCTCTAATCCAACAGCTCTAGCTTGTTCATCAGTTTCTAACACAACAAAGGGGCCTGGTTGGTGCCATGTCAGTTTGACTGTAGCTTTCACATGAGCAACTTCTCCTGGCTGCAACACTCTTTTCTTGGCTTCTAACTTCCACAAGCGTCCCACCCCCTCAACAGGGTCATTCTTCTCTCTTGCCACACGTTGACAGGCCTTCAGTAACTGAGGGTGAATCTTGTTTGGAAAGAACCATCTTCTCCCAATACTGATGACAACAATCTCATTACTAGGTCAGTATTTGTCTCAATTAGTATTGAATTCCATCCAGCCCCGGGTGGCCTGGGGCACACAACCGCCAAGATGTCAAAGGCCTCCACTTTGCCGACAGCTGCTGGCCCGAAGAATATTTGAATAGGGATGTACCCATCATATGGGCACTTGGCAGTTCCAATTCCCCAGATCTCCACTTCTTCAAGCTTGCATAGAGGAAGGTGACTCAGGTACTTGTTATAGAAGCCCCAATATAAAAGTGTGACTTGGGCCCCAGTGTCTAACAAGGCTACTGTGTAAATGCCCTCTATTTGTTCGGACACAATCGGGGATGGCTCAATTAATTTCTCTGGAAAGCTCTCTAAATTGTTTCTGGTAGAGTTGGGTTTGCAATCTCTCTTAGGTGTATTCTGAGAGGACCTAGCAGTAGCCCTAGGTGGTGACACTAGGTTGTTTCTAGTAGAGTTGGGTTTGCAATCTCTCTTAGGTGTATTCTGAGAGGACCTAACAGTAGCCCTGGGTGGTGACAAAGCATTGACCCTCTGTGCCGGTGACGGGTTACTTGGCTGCGAGAGTGATGAAGGCGTCGATGCCAGGCCCTTCTTCTGAGACCTTCTCCTGACCCTCCTTCTCCTTTCAGTTTTGGAGCTCTGTTTCTTGTCGGGGTTCTCAGCTGGCTCCTTCACTGAGACCCCTGAAAGTTTCCCGCGTTCTGATATACCAACAGTTTTAGTAATATCTTCACAAGCACCGCCAACAGCTCGACACTTACTTCCTTCTGCGGACACTGTGCCTTGAAATGCCCTGTTTCCCCACACTTAAATACTTCTGGATACCTGGCCTATCGGCCTGTGCTTTGGCCTGAGCCTCCATAACAATGCAGCAAAGCTTGTTGCACCTGCTCTTGAACTTGGGCTCCTCTCTGGTGACTTGACTGGAGTAACTTTGGGTGTGGATTGCGCCAGAGGAGCCTTGGGGCACTCCCCCCACTCAGATTTCTCGTCACTTTCTGGCACACTGGTGACCACTTGAGCTAACTGGGCTGCGACCTTCTCTGCCTTCTGGGGGGTCTTCGAAGCAAGCCGGGCCTCTTGATTTTTCTCATCCAACAAGGCTTTTTCTTCCCTCACCAACTTCATCAATTCTGGGTAAGTAGGGGCCTCTCGTGTTCCTTTCAGTAGTAGACGAAGCACAATTGGATGGTTGGGCCTAGCCCATTGCAGGATTCTTTCCAATCTGGCTCTGTCCGCTTCCCAAGGATCAATTCCCTTTTTCAAAATAATTTGATGTAGGATTCAATCCACTCAAACAACATAGTCCAATAACTTCTCTCCTCGCCACTAGTGAGTATGTTCAAACTTGTACATTAAGTCTGGTAGTTTCTCCACTCTTCCATAAACAGCACACAGGGCCTCAATGTAGTCCATAGCCTCACAGTCTGGTTTTCCTCTTTTTAGACTTCTGATGACATCCGCTGCTGGACTCCGAAGACTTTCACTGATCCATTGTTTCTTTACGGCTTCAGACACATTCCAATCCTCTATCGCCTGCATGTCTTGATCCATTCAACAGTCAAACTCTTCCTCGCCTTCTGGGATGGAGGCACGGCCTGAGAAAAATTGCAACCTCCGATACCCCTGATTGGCAGAGATGGCATGACTCTTTATCAGGCTCTCAACCAACCGACTCATGTCTGTGTAGAATGAAGCAGGGGGCATTCCAGCCATTGGACTGCCTACAGCTGAGCTGTCTCCAACCGGACTTCCTTGTTGCGACTGGGAGGGGTCTCCATCCAGATCACCTGTCAACTGTAATGGGATTACTTGACCATCAAGGCCTTCCACCAGGCTCACGACACTCTCTTCTGAAACTCAACTGGAATACTCTCCCTCCACTCCAAGAGAGCAAACGTGCAATCGTCATCATACTCATGTTTTAAGTCTAAAAGTTAAGACCCTTGTTCTGGGACAGCCTTCCTCATCAAGTAAAAGTGAAAGTCCTTCGCGCTATCAAGTGAACTAATACTGAAAAAGTCAATAAATTTACAAAACTGTGATAATCAGAAACTCAAAACTAGCTGCAAAACCTATTTGTGTTCACAATACACAGATAATAAAATAATAATAGTAAACAAGTGATCTTGCGCAGTAATAAATTATCACAAACAATAATATAATATAAATGTGCAAAATTTGTGTACTAAATCAAGTCCCCAAAACATCTAATCCACATAGTTCTTCATGCTAGAGGTGTATCTAATATGTATTCATTTCATGCCTTCACACAACTGCTATGTGCTCTCAGAACCCTCACACCATAAACCAGTGAATATTCAGCCTCAAATTATAAAGGAATATCCAGCTTTCAAATATATCTCTCAGAGATCCTCTTATGCCGTGTACACGCGAGCAGACTTTTGACGGAGTTCCGACGCAACGGACTTGCCTACACACGATCATACCAAAGTCCGACTGATTCGAACGTGATGACGTACAACCAGACTAGAATGAGGAAGTTCATAGCCAGTAGCCAATAGCTGCCCTTGCGTCCCTTTTTGTCCGTCGGACTAGCATACAGACGAACGGATTTTTCGTCCGGACTCGAGTCCGTCAGAAAGATTTGAAACATGTTCTGTTTCTAAAGTCCGTCTGATTTTTCTACAGCAAAGGTCCGATGAAGCCCACACACGATCGCATTGTCCGGTGGATTCGTTCCGTCGGACCTTTGCTGTCGAAAAGTCCGCTCGTGTGTACACGGCATTACTGGTATATTCACACCTTCCTGAAACCCATAGGGTAAACCAGCATCCGGACTCCAAAACACCAGACTTTAAACTGCTACCAAATCTCCATAGGCAGGTAAGGAGGACAGCAGATCAGGGCAGGGGATCATCTATGTTTCAAAATTCTTTAAAACTTCCCAAAATGTAAAACTCTCACTACGTGGACCCTCTGAATCAACAGATATGCCAAACAAGCCTTCCCATAAAGGGTGTAAAGGGATGATCGGTGCCTCTGCATGGATCCAACAGCAACAGGACTACATTGCTCCAAATCGCCAAGGTTGGCGATTTGCAGCGGTGTAGTCCTGTTGCTGTTGGATCCATGCTATAATAAAGGGTTTAACTTCTGTGGGACTACAAGCACCACCAGCTAAACTGTGTGGGTGTTGTTTAACAGTAGTGTCCTTAACTATAAGAGCCCTTTCACACCAAGCCGCGGGTGGCGTCAGCGGTAAAGCGGTGCTATTTTCAGCGCCGCTTTACCGTCGTTTTAGCGGCGCTGCGCGGCCGCTAGCGGGGGGTTAAAACCGGAGCGGCGTTTTGCCGGCCGTATTGCAGCGCTGCCCCATTGATTTCAATGGGGAGCAGCGGGGGAGCAGCGGTGAGTTCACCGCTCCTTCACCGCTCCAAAGAAGCTGCTGGCAGGACTTTTTGTGATGCCCTGCCAGCGCATCGCTCCAGTGTGAAAGCCCTCGGGCTTTCACACTGGAGTGAAAGGAGACGCTTTTTTCAGGCGCTATACAGGCACTATTTTTAGTGCTGTAGTGCCTGAAAAACGCTGGCAGTGTGAAAGGGATCTAACATGGGCTATGCCCGCTCACCACTCCAAATTTCAGATGGATTAGATAATGGTGCAGATGATGAAAAGACTCCAGCTGGAACTCCGTCTCTTTGCTCTGGAAAATGGCGGCTGCCACGCTGCAGCTCACTGGAATCTGAATTGCAGGCACCTCTGGATGACCTGAAACACCCGCTGGTCCACTGCACTGAAGAAACAATGCTGTCCGCAGAGATCCCTCTGGGTAAAGCTGTTCGGCCACCAATCATCAGCAAACTCCCTCTCACACAGACCTCCTGCCTACAGAATCAAAACGGTGTCCAGAGAGGCTGATCTAGGCCGCGCCAGCAATTTTTATATCCTCTCCCTGCAGTCTGTTCTGTGCACTCAGCATTCCGAACTACATGTCCCATGATGCTTTGCTCTACAGCCTCTCCCAGGAAGAGAGGAAATTCACACATATAGTCCAGCAAACACTAGAGGGAGCCAACCCCACATTAACAACACAGAAACTGTCTCTAACTTATAAGCATAATAGCTGACCTTGGCTACACTTGGAACCGGTGTCTAGGACTGGCAGCCTCTGAACTGGTGAGGGAGACCTGGGGCATTTCGAGGGGAAATTTGTGAATAAAAATTATATATATAAAAAAATTTTTGAAACTAAACTTAACCATTTTAATACAGGGCATTTTAACCCCCTTTCTGCCCAGACCAATTTTCAGCTTTCAGCGCTGTTACACTTTGAATGACAATTGCGCGGTCATGCAAGACTGTACCCCTCTGCAGTTTTTATTTTTTGCGCTATAAACAAAATAAAAGCAACAATTTAAGAAAAAAACACAATATTTTTTACTTTTTGCTATAATAAATATCCCATTAAAAATAACAAAAACAAATTTTTTCCTCGGTTTAGGCCGATATGTATTCTTCTACATATTTTTGGTAAAAAAATAAAATCACAATAAGCGTATATTGATTGGTTTGTGCAAAAGTTATAGCATCTACAAAATAGGGGATAAATTTATGGCATTTTTATTGTTATTTTTTTTTTTACTAGTAATGGCAGCGATCTGCGATTTTTATCGTGACTGCGATATTGCAGTGGACACTTCGGACACTATTTTGGGACCATTCACATTTATACAACGGTCATAACTATAAAAAATGCACCGATTACTGTGTAAATGTGACTGGCAGGGGAGGGGTTAACACTAGGGAGCGATCAAGGGGTTAAATGTGTATCCTATGGAGTGATTCTAACTGTAGGGGGAGGGGACTCACAAGGGGAGGAGACCGATCGGTGTTCCTCTGTACTGGGAACACACCATTGGTCTTCTCTCCTCTGACAGGACGTGGATCTGTGTGTTTACACACACAGATCCATGGTCCTGCTGTGTTCACGGGCAATCACGGGTGCCCGGCGGACATCGCGGCCACTGGGCACGCGCATCGGGTGCCTAGTGACGCAGCGGTCGTGTGCACGCCCCTTAGAGGCTCAGAAAGTAATAGACGTCATATAACGGCAGCCCGGAGGGACAAAGGGTTCCTGCCGCCGTCATATGACTATGCGCAGTAGGGAAGTGGTTAAAGTGTTTGTAAAGTCTTGTTTTTTTCTTTTTCTTTAAATAACAAACATGTTATACTTACCTGCTCTGTGCAGTTGGTTTTGTACAGAGCAGCCCGGATCCTCCTCTTCTCGGGTGCCACTTTGCTGCTCCTGGCCCCTCCCTTCTGTCAAGTGCCCCCACAGCAAGCAGCTTGCTATGGGGGCACTCAAGCGGAGCTGCAGCTTCATGTGTCCATTTAGCATGTGTCCATGCAAAACCATTGAACAGATCAGGTAATTATAACATGTTTGTTATTTTAGAAAAAAAAAACCTTAACGATTGCTCTAAATAATAGTATTAGGGGTCAATTCACTAAGAGTTAAATACTGGCCAAAAAAATGCGGTAAAATAAGGCTTGCGGTAAGTCAGTTTTGACTTACCAATTTACCACATGCAATAATTTATACAAATGAGTGACGTGACCATGTTATTGCAATGCAGTAAACGTCAGTAAATTTACCCCCCCCCCCCCCGTGTTGTATTTTTTTTTAGAAATCTTATGTATAGTTTGGAATTAATAATGTACAGTGGTTTTGCTTTACTGCTTCTCACTATGCAAGTCTACAGGTCTGCTGGCCCATTAAAAATAATTTTCATTCTCTATGTTGCTTATATTTTATCTGAATGGTCATTAGACAAGTGAGTGAGTTTTGTGAAATACAGAGCTCCCTCTTGTGGCTGTTTTGCAAATTCTTACATGTAAAGTGCTCCAGCTAAAACAGATTTTTTTCTTTTTTAATTTTGAGTAGCATTGAGATAGGTTGGAACCTCTTTCAGTTTCCTATTTCTGTCTGTGCTCTCATTGTGGATAATTCTCCTCAATTTTTGTCCCAGCGACACAAAAGGAAGCGAATGGAAATCCCTACAATGTCAGAAAATGGGGTCATCTATTTGGGTGTGTCTGGTTGGGGTGCATGAGTCAAAACAGTCCTGATGAATGTATCAGTTAATGTACCAGACTGTGCATGACAGAAGGGTGTGGAGGCTGCTGCAGGTATGCACACTTCTAGGGGTTTGCGCTTGGTGTTTGGAGCCATGTTCCCTATGACAGAGTCTCTTTAAGCAGCTTATTTGCTGTTATTATAGCTAATTATTTGCTCTGTTTCTTCGGTGCACAGAACTAGTTTGGGCTGTTACTAGGAGCCTAGGAGGCACATTTTTCTCACAAAAAACACTGGGAAAAGTACTCATGCTGGCAGGTATGGTATCATTTGAGACACACGCACCAATACTTTGATTCAAACTACTAAAGTTTGCCATACATGGGCAGAGCAAGCTTCCCATCACTTCTTCTTGGCAGCAGATGGCCTTGCTTATCCATGGTGATGGCCAAATATGACAAATAGTGTGAATACCAAGTGCCCACATAGCCTGAGGAACAAACATGGTCTATGAGAATTGTGTTGTCCCTGTATAACTGTAGCTTCCATCCGGGCCATTTCATTTCTAAGCAGATATGTATGATGCCCACCTGGGCCAAATATCATCAGAAAAAAGCAATATCTCTTATCTGTTATCAATCAGCCTTCCCTGTAACTTTTAAATATAACAGAGATGTGAATAAATGTTCCTACAGTAGCTGCCAGCTGGTGTAACTGCTGAATGTTGGATAACGCTGCTCGATGATGACATTAAATTACAACTTTTGCCTACCCGTTCTAACTGTGATGATCAAATATGACAAATAGCATGGGTGCCAGGTGATCACATTGCATGAGAAACAGACAAAATTGCCTATGAGAAGTGCGGTGCCCTTGTAATATTACAGTTTCAATACTGGCCACTTCTTTTCATATGTATGGAACATACCTGGGGCAATTAGCATCAGAAAGAACCTATGGTAAGTACTAGCTGCTAACTGGTGTAACTGCAGATTGTTGGGTAATGCTGCTTGATGACATTGAAGTGCAACTTAATTAAAAAAAACAAAAAAACTCTAGCCCAAACTAATTCCTAACCTAAACTGGCCAACAGACTTTAATGGGGACATTCCTAGAGCATCTCTAATCTCTTAGACTGGCCACAAAGAACAAATTTCTTTCCTGTAACCATGATGTTGTTGCGGGAATCCCTCCTGCCAGGCCATTGTCCGGAAGCCACCCCCCTCCGGGAGAAGACAGTGATTATCACTAGCAGCTACAGCAGCTGCTAGCAATAATCGCAACAGAACCCGGCAGGCTGGTTGTACCCAAGTCGATCAACTTGGTACATTGAGCCTGTTCATCGGCCAGGATTCAAACCACGTATGGTGAGCCTTAAGGTATGATCATGTTTAAGTCTACATGAACTGTTCCCTCCCCTCTACTTGCCAGTAGCCAGGCCGGGCGTTGAGAAGTAGTGAGCTTGGCCCAGTGCTATGAGTGACTCTTCCACCCTTGGTAGGGGGTATGCATCCTGGTGGGTGCAGACATTCAGCTTGCGACAGTAACTTATCTGAGGTGCTTATGTTGGCACAGCCATTAACATTCTTCTTCTCCAGGTGTTTCCACAGGTTCTGGAGGACTACCGCAAAGTGGGTGGGGTGAGGCTTTCGACAGCTCTGGGACTGTTACATTTTCCCCAAACTGGCCTTTGAGGTGTGCAACAATTTGTTCTAGGCTGGCCAGGGAGTCCTTTGGTCACTGCTCGATGGGCATCATCCCTGAAGGAGTTAATTGCCTGGATCCCCTGGGCGGAGACCTGGTACAGGTGGGCAGCGCTCTCCAGCCTTTCCTCCCATTCTAATAGAAAGATGTTAGACCCATTAAACGTAGTCACCAGGGCCAATGGCGCCACAGTGGTCCCCACTACTCCTTCTGCACCAGCTGCAAAGAGGGGCATATCCTGCCGACTGCCACCAAGTGTGGACTAGATGCAGCTTTATTCAGTGGGCAGTGAGCACACAAAGTCCAAGTTTGGCAATAGCAATATATTGTAGAAGTGTTCAGCAAGTACATACAGGCCCAGTGGAGAGTCACACCTACAACTGTAACAGCGGCGGAACAGCGGTTTGAAGACTGGCTGACAGCATCTGCCACAAGAAGCTGGAACCTTAAATAGACTCTGCCTGACCCAGCATGGCCACCAAACTAACGTGGGGCGCCAGCATCCAATCAGATAGCTGCCACCATGTGACTGAGGAAATCATAGAGGAACCAAGTTCCTTTCAACTTGATCCACCATCTGCATTGCCGCTGTGGTCGAGCACCACCTGCAGTGGAGAATACAGACTGCACCTGCCTACAGGGAAGCCCATAAAAATTAATGGGCTGCCGTAACCGAGATGTATGGAAACGTGCAAAAACCTAAGGTTTAGGTTTTTGTGTGAATGGAGCCTTAAGTAACGCTTACAGGCCCTGTCCCTTCTCCAGCCTTTGATTGGACAGTATAAAGAGGAATAGCAGACTGATAAGCTGATCTTTCCATTACTCTGCGCTCTCCTCCTATCAGCATGCCCCATGCACTGAGCGGAATGGCTCCTTGTGCTGCTTCTACCTATGCCAGTTTCATCTGTGCTGCACTGAGTGTACAAGAGGCTGAAACCAGGTTAATTGTAGGTAATCACACTGCCGCCTGTAATAAAAAATACAATTATTGATGTATTAATGAATGCAGAGCTGCATAACGTGTGTATTTTATACTTCCATTGAAGTTCACCTTTAAAGGACGGACAGAATACTGCGACAATCACAACTGTGATAAAAGAGGCCCAGAAAGCTGAGGTTCCAGAATGCCATTATCCAGGATGATGATGAGGTTAATGACTGTGTCAAGCGGGGGAGCTCATACACTGCCTATACACTGTCTATAACACTGTCTGTCCTCTGTGCTTCCCACAGCAACCTCCTCTAGAAATTCACATCCTTCAAACACTTGCTGGCTTCTGGAACCACAACAATTTATTTTTATATACATAGCTTTTTTTTTAAACCGAATAATCTGATTTCATTTTCCACAGCAAACCTAAGAAGCTTTCTCCCATTTTTGTGAAGTGGAGGAAATGATTCATTGCCTTTGGAAGTAGAGTATGCCAAGTTGCAGGCACTTTGCTATAAAAGGAGTCTGGGGTGTGCGGGAGGGGGAGAGGGGCTGCAGGCTCCTCCTGTTGGGATCACAGGTTTCTGCTCCTTTGGGAAGCAGTGTCTGTTCTGCACAGCTTCGGCCAGGGGGTCTCACTCCTCCCCCAGGGAGTTCCCACACTGCAGGCGGAAGCCGAGGAATCCTCTCTCCAGCAAGGAGGTATCAGACATGGGGGTCATCTCCCCCCCATTACTGGACTCATCTGAACACCCCATCAATCACATTATCTCAGCATCAGCCACATACATCACATTGCAGGCATCTACATGTGTGCTATCATCACCCTCTGCTTACTTACTCTATATATTCACCTCATACACTTCACCACTGCACCTGTATACTGACATCACTGCACCTGTATACTGACATCACTGCACCTGTATGCTGACATCACTGCACCTGTATGCTGACATCACTGCACCTGTATGCTGACATCACTGCACCTGTATGCTGACATCACTGCACCTGTATGCTGACATCACTGCACCTGTATACTGACATCACTGCACCTGTATACTGACATCACTGCACCTGTATACTGACATCACTTTATCTGTATACTAACATCATTGTACAGTATCTGTATACTGATATTACTGCACCTGTATACTGACATCACTGTATCTGTATACTGACATGATTGTACCTGTATACTGAGATTACTGCACCGTTTTACTGACAATAATGACATCACTGCACCTGTATACTGAGATTACTGCACCCCTGTACCGACAATAATGACATATTGCATCTGTGTACTGACACCACTGCATCTGTATACCGACATCATTGTACATGTATACTGACATTACCGTACCTTTTTATTGACAATAATGACATCACTGAATCTGTCCTCTAACATCACTGCACCTGTATACTGATATTATTGCACCTGTATACTGACAATAATTACATCACTGCACCTGTATACTGGCATTACTGCACCTGTGTATTGACAATAATGACATTACTACACCTGTATGCTGACATCACTGCACTTGTATACTGACCTCACTACACCTGTATACTGACCTCACTACACCTGTATACTGACCTCACTACACCTGTATACTGACCTCACTACACCAATATGCTGACATCACTGTATCTGTATACTAACATCATTGTAACTGTAGAGTGACATCACTGCACCTGTAAACTGACAATAATTACATCACTGCATCTGTATGCTGACATCATTGTACCTGTATACTGACATCACTGCATCTGTATACTGACATCACTGCACCTGTATGCTGACATCACTGTATCTGTATACTGACATCACTGTATCTGTATACTGACATCACTGTATCTGTATACTGACATCACTGTATCTGTATACTGACATTACTGCACCTTTTTACTGGCAATAATGACACCACTGCATCTGTATACTAACATCATTGTACCTGTATTTTGATATCACTGCACTTGTATACTGACATCACTGCATCTGTGTATTGAAAATAATGACATCACTGCACCTGTATAATGACATCACTGTGCCTGTATATTGACAATAATGACATCACTGCACCTGTATAATGACATCACTGTGCCTGTATATTGACAATAATGACATCACTGCACCTGTACACTGTTATTACTGCACCTGTGTACTGACAATGACATCACTGCATCTGTATACTAACATTATTGTACCTGTATACTAGCATTACTACACCTTTTTACTGGCAATAATGACATCACTGCATCTGTCTACTAACATCATTGTACCTGTATACTGACATCACTGCACCTGTATACTGACATCATTGTACCTATATACTGACATCACTGCACCTGTATACTGACATCATTGTACCTGTATACTGACATCATTGTACCTATATACTGACATCACTGCACCTGTATACTGACATCACTGCACCTGTATACTGACATCATTAAACCTGTATACTGACATCATTGTACCTGTATACTGACATCACTGCACCTGTATACTGACATCATGGTACCTATATACTGACAATAATGACATCACTGCACCTGTATACTGACATCACTGCACCTGTATACTGACAATAACGACATCACTGCACCTGTAAACATAATTACACCCATACAATAATACACTGTAATATTACCCATGTACTGACATTACTGCACCTATATATCAACATCAATGTACCTGTATTATACTGACATTGTTACGTGTCTGACATGGCTGTGCTTGTTTACTAATAATACTGTACCTGTTTACTGACATCACTACACCTGTATACGCAACTACACCTGTATACTGACATCTCTGTACCTTTATACATAATTATATATTGACATAATTGTACCTGTATACTGACATCATTGCACCTGAACCGTATATCAACATCATTGTTCCTGTATAAATAACTGTACCTGTATACTGACATAACTATCTATAAACTGATATCACTGTATATGTATGCTGACATCGATGTGCCTGTATACTAACATTAGTGTACCTACCTTACATTGCTGCTCCTGTATACACAACTGTATCTGTATACTGATATCACTGCATCTGTATACATAATTACACCTGTATACTGACATCACTGCGTCTGTATACATAATTACACATGTATACTGACATCACTGCACCAGTATACTGACAATACTGACATCACGGCACCTATATACATAATTACACTACCTGTTTACTGAGCTCACTACACCTGTATACCCAATTACATTTGTATACTAACATCATTGCACCTGTATGCATAACTGTACATACATTCTGACATCACTGCACCTGTTTACTGACATCACTGCATCTGTATACATAATTACACCTGTATACTGACATAACTGTACACGATTACTGACATCACCACACCTTTATTGTATATTAACATATTTGTACCTGCTTACTGATATCACTGTATCTGAATGCTTTTTTCATTGTACTGTACTTGTATATTGACATCACTGAACATGTTTAGTAACATTACTGTACTTACAGTATCTCACAAAAGTGAGTACACCCCTCACATTTTTGTAAATATTTTATTATATCTTTTCATGGTTTTTTTTTTTTTAACTGCTGTGCTTTATTACTGCTTTAAGGCCCCTTTCACACAGATGTTCCGAAGGAGTCCGCCTGTCCGTTTTTCAGGCAGACATGATTGGACCAGCTATTCTCCTTTATAGAGAAGAGAATGTACAGTATCTCACAAAAGTGAGTACACCCCGCACATTTTTGTAAATATTTTATTATATCTTTTCATGTAACAACACTGAAGAAATGACACTTTGCTACAATGTAAAGTAGTGAGTGTGCAGCTTGTATAACAGTGTAAACTTGCTGTCCCTTCAAAATAACTCAACACACAGCCATTAATGTCTAAGCCGCTGGCAACAAAAGTGAGTACACCCCTAAGTGAAAATGTCCAATTTGGGCCCAAAGTGTCAATATTTTGTGTGGCCACCATTATTTTCGAGCACTGCCTTAACCCTCTTGGGCATGGAGTTCACCAGAGCTTCACAGGTTACCGCTGAAGTCCTCTTCCACTCCTCCATGATGACATCACTGAGCGTGGGGATGTTAGAGACTTTGCGCTCCTCCACCTTCCGTTTGATGATGTACCACAGATGCTCAATAGGGTTTAGGTCTGGAGACATGCTTGGCCAGTCCATTACCTTTACCCTCAGCTTCTTTAGCAAGGCAGTGATCGTCTTGGAGGTGTGTTTTGGGTCGTTATCATGTCGTAATAGTGCCCTGCGGCCCAGTCTCCAAAGGGAGGGGATCATGCTCTGCTTCAGTATGTCACAGTACATGTGGGAATTCATGGTTCCCTCAATGAACTGTAGCTCCCCAGTGCCAGCAGCACTCATGCAGCCCCAGACCATGACACTCCCACCACCATGCTTGACTGTAGGCAAGATACACTTGTCTTTGTACTCCTCACCTGGTTGCCGCCACACACACTTGACACCATCTGAACCAAATACGTTTATCTTGGTCTCATCAGACCACCGGACATGGCTCCAGTAATCCATGTATTTAGTCTGCTTGTCTTCAGCAAACTGTTTGCGGGCTTGCTTGTGCATCATCTTTAGAAGAGGCTTCCTTCTGGGACGACAGCCATGCAGACCAATTTTATGCAGTCTGCAGCGTATGGTCTGAGCACTGACAGGCTGACCCCCCACCCCTTTAACCTCTGTAGCAATGCTGGCAGCACTCATACGTCTATTTCCCAAAGACAACCTCTGGATATGAGGCTGAGCACGTGCACCCAACTTCTTTGGTTGACCATGGCGAGGCCTGTTCTGAGTGGAACCTGTCCTGTTAAACGACTGTATGGTCTTGTCCACCGTGCTGCAGCTCAGTTTTAGGGTCTTGGCAATCTTCTTATTGCCTAGGCCATCTTCATGTAGAGCAACAATTTTCTTTTCAGTTCCTCAGAGAGTTCTTAGCCATGAGGTGCCATGTTGAACTTCCAGTGAACAGTATGAGAGAGTGAGAGCGACAACACCAAATTTAACACACCTGCTCCCCATTCACACCTGAGTGCTTGTAACACTAACGAGTCACATGACACCGGGGAGGGAAAATGGCTAATTGGGCCCAATTTGGACATTTTCACTTAGGGTGTACTCACTTTTGTTGCCAATGGTTTAGACATTATTGGCTGTGTGTTGAGTTATTTTAAGGGGACAGCAAATTTAGACTGTTATACAAGCTGTACACTCACTACTTTACATTGAAGCAAAGTGTCATCTCTTCAGTGTTGTCACATGAAAAGATATAATAAAATATTTACAAAAATGTGAGGGGCGTACTCACTTTTGTGAGATATTGTATATACTGACATCACTGCGCTTGTATACTGATATCACTGCACCCGTATATATAGCTACAGCTGTATACTGACATCACTGTGCCTGTATACATAACTGTATCGCTGTCCTGACATCACTGTACCTGTATACATAACTGCACCTATACTGTATACAAAATTACACCCGTATACTAACATAAATGTACCTGTATACTGACATCACTGTACCTGTATACTTAACTGCATCTGTGTACTGACATTACTGTTCCTGGGTACTGTATTCTTTGCATCTGTATACAGACATTGCTTTCCCTACATAGTGAGACTTCAATACTTACATGCTGGCATAATCATACTTATATGATGACATCGCCTTACCTACAAGCTGACATAACCTTCCTTATATGAGAACATAATCATACCTACATGTTAACATTACAATACATATATGCTGATAGTACTATACCTACATGCTGGCATCACAATATCTAGATGCTGGTATCACCTTTCATACATGCTGACATCACCTTCAAGATGACATCATCATTCCTACACCTTACGATAACCATGCCTACATACTGACATAATCATACTTGCATGCTGATATCACCTTTCCTACATGCTGATATCACTATTCCTAAATACTGGCATCCCCTGTCCTACATGCTATCCCAATTATACTTACATGATAACATCACCTTTTCTACATGCTAACATCACTATTCCTAAATACTGGCATCACCTTTCCGACATGCTATCCTAATTATAATTACATGATGACATCACCTTTTTTACATGCTGGCATCATCAAACCTACGTGCTGACATCATCATACCTACATGCTGCTATCACCTTCTCTACCTGCTGACATCATCATACCTACATACTGACATAATTAATCATACTTACATGCTGACATCACCATACCTTCATGCTATTATTACAATACCTGCATGCTGATATCAATATACCTACATACTGGTATAACATCATACCTACACCTTCAAGTGACACTAAAGGTTTTTTTTTTTTAATAAACATATCATACTTACCTCCACTGTGCAGCTCGTTTTGCACAGAGTGGCCCCGAACCTGCTCTTCTGGGGTCCCTCGGTGGCTCTCACAGCTCCTCCCCACATCAGATAACCCCCTGGGAAAAGCGTTCTCCCGAGGGAGTTAACTTGCGGGGCGCTCCCGAGTCCAGCATTCAGCGTCCATAGAGGCCAAATGGCGGACTCGGCCCCGCCCCCCCGGCGCCCGCATCATTGGTTTTGATTGACAGCAGCGGGAGCCAATGGCTGTGCTGCTATCAATCTATCCAATCAAGAGCCAAGAACCCCGGGCAGAGAGACAGAGTGTCCCAGTGGGTCAAGTTCCAGGGCTCAGGTAAGTAAAATGGGGGGGCTGGGAGGCTGGTCACTGCCAGGTGTTTTTTCACCTTAATGCATTGGATGCATTAAGGTGAAAAAACACGTAGGTTTACAAATACTTTAAAGTAGAAATATAGGCATTTTTTTTTCATTTTGGATAAAGTAAGGGAAGATTATAACCCCTGTCAGATTTATTTTTCACCATCTGTGTCCCATTAGGGAGATTTCTCTTCCCTTCCTGTCCCATAGCCAAACAGGAAGTGAGAGGAAATCCTTGAAAATTAAGGGAATTCCTTGGGAACCCCAAGGTCACCAGATGTAGTGTCCCCATTGGAAGATTTCCCCTCTATTACTTTTCTTGGGGCAACCCAAAGTGTGGAATTTTCTTTACTTTCACTTTCAATGATAATGGTAAACATGACAAATAGAGAGGGTGAATCTCCCTAACAGGACACAGATAGCAATAAAAACCTGACAGGTGTTCTAATCTCTCTCCACTCTATCCAAAACTGAAAAAAAAGTTTTGCCTTTAGTTATACTTTAAGATGAACACACTTACATGCTGACAACATCATACCTACACCTTAAAGGGGTTGTAAACCCTCTATTTTTTTCACCTTAATGCATTCTATGCATTAAGGTGAAAAATCTCCTGTGACGCAGCAGACCCCCAGAGCCCCCCTTTTACTTACCTGAACCCGATTGTTCCAGCGTCGGAGGCAAACACACCAGCTCCAGCCGGTGTGTCTTCGGTCCTAATTGGATAGATTGATAGCAGTGCAGCCATTGGCTCCCACTGCTGTCAGTTAAGTCCAATGATGTGAGAGCCGGGGGGCGGGGCCGAGTCCTGCTGTCTGTTTCAAAGGACGAAGCAGGACACGGGAGCGCACCCGCACGAGTGCCCCGAGGGAGAGCGGCTCTCCAACGGGCACTCAAGAAGAAGAGGAGCCAGGAGCGCCGCTGAGGGACCCCAGCAGAGGAGGATCGGGGCCACTCTGTGCAAAAACAACTTCACAGAGGAGGTAAGTATAACAGGTTTGTTATTTTAATTTTTTTTAAAACAAAGCTTTACATATTCTTTAAGATAACCATGCTGAGATTATCATACCTACATGCTGACATCGCTATACATACATGCTGATATCAACTTACTTACATGCTAACATTACAATACCTATTGTATTTGCTGATTTTACTATACCTACATACTGGCATCACAATATCTACATGCTGGCATCAACATTTCCACATGCTGGTATCATCATAACTACACCTAAAACCATACCAACGTGCTGACATAATTATACCTACATGTTGACAATGATATCAACATACTTACATGCTGACATCATAATACCTAACATGGTGACATCACCATACCTACATGGTGACATAATCAAACCTACATGCTGACATCATCATACTTACATTGGGACATCACCATACCTACATTCTGACATCATAATATCTACCTGCTGACATCACCATACCTACCTGATGACAATAGCTATGCTGACATCAACTTCCATACAAGCCAACATCACTTTTCCTACCTGGTGACATATCCATACTTAAGTTGCAAATATCATTTTTCCTATGTGCTATCATAATCTTACATACGTGGTGAAATCACCATACCTACAAGCTGGCATCATCATACCTAAATGATGATTTCACTATACCTACATGCTGCCTATATGCTGACATCACTATACTTATGCTGCTCATAGCTTACTCATTTTTTGTCGATCAGTCAGCGGGTAGATTCCCCCATTCACACAAGTGAAGTGGTAGAGGAATCCTCTCCATTCTGCCATTGTATTCTGACAGTGGAACTCCACCATTGTCAGAATGCACTGATCAGCGGCTGCAGCCCATTAGCTGTACTTTACATCTTCAAATCATTATATCCAATTCTTTTCATACCTAGATGATGATGTTATCATACCTACTGTACATACTGACATACATATCTTCCTATATATAGGGATCTGCCAAGGTGTGATTTACTAAAGATTTGGTGAATCCTGTTTGAAAATTCAGCAGACCCAAACCTAATGGCAAATCCCATTCTGTCTGTAAGGGATGAATCTTGTTAGTAGATCCTGATAATTTTAGGGATAACAGGCAAAAAGGTGTAGGGAGCTAGGACATGTACCAATGGCAAAAAAAAGGGTTAAAATACTGTACAGCAGGAAGGGTGCCTTTTTATGAGGCTTTGAGGGCAAAAATATAAAATACACAAATTCTTCAAATAACATGCTTGGTGGATGACTTAAACCTGTATGAAACAACATGATGTCATGGACAGTCTCAGTGACAATGTGCACCAGCAGTGTATATTTGAATGAGGAAATAATTTTTTTTAGTTTACAATTAGTTTGACTTAGAAGGAAGGGGGGGGCACGCTGTTTTAAAGAAAAAAAAATGTAATGCCTGCTCTACTTTTATTTACATTCTGCTGTCAGCAGGGAACTCCAGCTGACAGCAAATAAGTTATGGTTGCTAAGGACGTGGCTCATGCAGCGTCCTTAACAACCAGCTATTCCCTGGTTCCCTGGTTGTTAATGTCGTTGATATGTGTCGGTGTTAAAATACCACCTGTTTTCACTACTAAAATACTGCATCACTTCAAGAAATTGCGCCTGCGGGATTTTAGTAGCATTTTTTAGTGAATTGCAAAAAATTTCCTGCTGATCTTAAAACAGTAGATAATGTTTCATGAATTGAGCCCACTGACTCTTTAATCATTAAAACTGGCTTATATACTGACTTATATACTGTACCTCTTTAGTTCGACAATGGCAAAAAAGAAGAGACATCCTCCTATATAACCCCACCCGCTTCCAGGTAGAATTCATTTTTTTGCCAGTGACCTTAGAAGTTGGACCTCTTCTCTACTGAGAGAAGCCTACCTTCTTTTTTTGGAAGTTATTTCTCTCTCCTCTTGGATGGGCTTCTACTTTTGTGGCTGGGAAGGATTTTTTTCCTCCTTCCCAGTCCTCTGATGCAAAGTATAAGTCTGGGACATACTTTCGTAAGCAGACATGGCCCTCCAAACCAATCAAGACTGGTTACAAGAAGGCTTCCCAGTGATAGGGTGCCCACACTTCTAAAAGTGGGGTGATGTCTGTCAGCCTTCTGGTCCCAGAAAATCTCAGATGCCTGCGTTCATAGACTATAATAACTTTTCCAGGGGCTACAAAAAGGCAGAGTTTTGCACTCTACTTCCTCCATGCTTCATGCTGTCAAACTTTACCTGGGACAGTGGAAGGATCTTCTTGCTGCTGTCTGACAGCTCGTATCTCAAGGGATCGTTTCTCCTGTGCCACCAGAAGAACACTTTTAAGGTTTCAAACCTTTTTATGGTTCCCAAACTGAATGGAGGAGTCTGGCTCATTCTGGATCTGAAGACTCTCAACGTTTAACGGGTTCAAGAGTTCTGCATCAGAATGTTCAGGATGGTCATAGCCTCCCTACTTCCAGGAAATTTTCTGGCCTCAGCAGACATCTGGGATACCTTTTCCCACATTCTCATCCTTCTGCCACATTACCGCTATCTGTGCTTTGCTGTGGGTGATCAGCATTACCAGTTTGTTGCTTTCTCCTTTGGCTTATCCATGCCCCCCTCCCTCCAGGTTGCTTGCCCTAATTTTGGCTCTGCTGTTTGCTCCAGGCAATAATGTTGTGGGATACCTGGACAATCTCTTGTTAAAGGGCCTGTCCCCCTGTCCCTATTAGACAATATCCAACAGACAGGAAAGGAAGAGATTGCTGGTCCCATCTCACAGATTAGCATCAGGCCCAGGTACTCCAGACACTGCCCTGTCCAGGTTCTTCCTGCCTTGGGACACAAATCTGTTCATTTCCTTTATACTCAGGGGAAGCCCTCAGTTTATCTCTATTTGAGGGTCTTGGATACAGTGATTCCTTTGAGGCAGTGCCCTACAACCAGTTTCACTCCAGACCATTGCAACTCAACTTTCTGGCATGTGGGCCAAACAGATCTTGAACCACCCCATGCATCCCATGCATCTGACCTTCAAGACCAGATTTCCAACTCAGTGATTTCCAACTCAGTGATGAAGTTAGTCCCCCAAAAATCATATAAGGATCTCATGATTAATGCCAGCCTGTCGGGCTGGGGAGCAGTTCTGGATGCCCTCTTGGTGCAGGGGACTTGGTCATGGGAGGAACCTTGCCTTCCCTTCAACATTCTAGAACTTGGGGGTGATTCGATTGTCCCCTTAGTGCTGGACTCCAGGCGGATTTTCTCAGTTGTCTGCATCTGAATCCAATGGAAGTGGGTTTCAAGCTTTTTTTCACAGGTAGGGATGCTGGATTTTTTTGGATCTTCTTAAGATTTAATAACAAACTAGACACGTTGTTACCAGGTCCAGGGAACCTCCGTAATTTTCAGTGAATGCTCTGGCAATGCCTACACCTACTTCGCTGGACCAAGATGGAAGCCATTCCAGTGATTCTCATTGCACCGAATTGGGTCAGGAGAGCATGGTGCTCAGACATGCTCAGACTGTTGGCAGACACTCTGTGGGCTCTTCCAGATCTTCTGTTCCAAGGGCCAAGGTTCCATCCTGTTCTGGTTCCCTGGTTTTCATGGCATAACTGTTGAATCCATGGTCCTGAAGGATGTGGCCTTTGGGATTCAGTCAGCCCTACCCTCTTGAAGGCTGGGAAGTTGACTTCTTGTAAAGCCTACCATCACACCTTGAAGGCCTATTTTGCTTGGGGTGAGTGGAGGATCTTTAAACCTAGGGATCTTTAAACCTAGAAACTATGCGTATTCTGTCTATCCTTCAGTCCAGTCTGAATAAACATCTGGCTTTAAAGACTATCAATGGACAAATCTCGGCCTTGGCCATTGTGTCTCAGAGACATGGTTTCCCACTCCCTAGTTAATGTTTTTGTTCTGGGCATGGCTCACAACTCTACCCTGTGTACTTCCCTGTGTCCCTTCTAGGCCTCAGTCTGGTTCTTTTGGCTCCGCAGACGCCGTCTTTTGAGTTAGTGATATTACATTGTCTGACTTTAATTGTTAGGTGATCTTTCTTGTTGTTATCACCTCTGCTCAGAGTTAGCAGCTTTATTCTGTAAAGAGCCTTTCTTAGTGTTGCACATAAACAAAGTTGTCTTTAGGCCTAAGGCCTCATTTCTCACGTAGGTGGTCTTTGCTTTCACCTTAACCAGGACATTGTTCTTCCCTCTTAAAATATACCAAGGAAATTTTTCTCCACTGTCTGGACCTGGTTCGCGTTGTGAAGCTATACCTCTCAGCTCCTTTTGGCATTCGGATCCACTCACTATTTGGGCGGGTATTGACGTCACCGCCCAGGCTCCCTCCTCCTCCTCCCTCCTCCTTCCCTGGCCGCCGGGCCAGTAGGAGAGAGGAGCGGAGCCTCGCACATGTGCAGTAGGCTTCACTGCCGGGTTCCCTTACGCGCAATGGAGGCGGCATTCACCTGACAGCTGATGGAAAAATCAGCTGCAGTACCGACATCGCTGGACTCCAGGACAGGTAAGTGTCCGATTATTAAAAGTCAGCATCTGCAGTATGTGCAGCTGCTGGCTTTTAATTTTTGTAGCGGTGGGCGAACCTCCGCTTTAAGGTGCACTCTACCGTATCTGTCATTGCTTCATGGGCTTTTCAATATCCGCATCTGTTTTCCCAGATTTTCAAGGCTGCCAACTGGACTTCTGTTCACACATTTGTTACGTTCTACCAGGTGGATGTTCAGGACTCCTCTGATGCCAGTTTTGGGTGTAAGGTGTTACGGGCTGCTCTCTGGGTCTGTCAAACCTTTTTTACCCATTTGTTGTGTTACTGCTTTTGGACCTCCCAGTCCTAATAATTAAAGATTAAATACAAATGTCCCCCTCCTCTGTTCTTATAATCTCTTATTTTATAATCTTATAATATAATTGTAGCTACAAATGTCAGGGCAGCTGAGAGCGGGAGGGGTTGTATAGGGGGATGTTCCAGCAGCCTTTTTTCTTTGCCAGTGTCCAATCACCTGAAAATAGCTGCCTTTGACCCAGTTTAATAGTTAAAGAGCCTACGTCCTGTAATGTACTCTAGAAAACAGATTTTACTGGTAAGTCAAAAATCCTGTTTTCCCAGCTTTTCATCAAACTGTAATAGACCTGCTTTGACTGGCAGAAAGAAATTGGCCAGAAGTCCGCTGAGGCTATCCCTGTTCTCACTGATGCAATGCTATCCTGCCATTGGCCAATTTTTCTCAAACTCTTAAGGCCCCTTTCACATGGATTTTCCAATCAGGTCCCCCTATCAGGTTTTACGGCAGACTTGACAAAAAGCTCCATGCAAATTGTTGGGCAGGTGGATATGAATGGATGTATACTGTACATCTGCATAGTCCTTCCACTGCGTCCTTTTCTGTTTTTCCAGACCTAAACTTGACAGAATGCAAATTTACATCTGGTCACCCATAGATCTAAAATGACCAGAAAGCTCCAGTTTTTAAATGGAGCTAAACACTGAGTGAGCATGGATGTCACACAAGTGACATTCATCTTGTCCTCCTTCGATTCAGCAGGAGATATGTTCATGGAACCCCTGCTGAATGGACCAGATGGGACTGGTGTGAAAGGGGCCTAAAAATTAAGAGACCACAGGTGATAAAGCAGTGTAAAATTGGCCAGCAGCAGGATATTTTTAATGAAAAAGAACTGACTGAAGTGTATTAAAAGACAAAGATTGCAAGCAAAAATGTAATTCCAACTCCAGGAATAACAAAAAACTACCATTACAGTGGGGCCTTCCACTGCAAAGGTTAAATGCTTGTTAACTCTAGGGGATGAGGAATATCTTCTCTGACTTTTGAGCAAATGGCACTGCTTTGTACTTGATGATGTCATCTTGCAACCAGGGCCCAGAGCACCCTAGGGGACTGGTCACAAAGATGGAGGAAGCCAGTTGGGGCGAGGAATAAGTTACATATTACACCTTATCCCCTATAGTAAACAAACATTTAACCCTTGCAATGCTGGGGCATGGGAAATTGCACATGTCCTTTGAACAAATGAAAGAAAACTGGAGCTTTTTGACATCGTATCAGTTCTATGTTCACAGATTAAAATGCTTTCAAAGAATGGAACAGTATATCTACTGTGACACATGGAGACGGCTTGGTTTTGTCTTGGGGCTGCTTTGCTGCATCCGGCATTGCTTGCTTTGAACCTGTACAGGATACAATGACGTCTGAAGACTTTTAAGGGTTAGAAAGCTCTGTCTCATTTACAGGCCAAGCATCCTCCAACAGTATAATGACCCAAAACATGCAGCTAAAAGCCGAAGGATGGCTATAATCAAAACATTTGAATATTCTGAAGTGGCCTTCTATGAATTCTGCTCTGGATCCTATTAAATATCTATAGACATCTATAGAAAGAGCTGAAATGCAGTCTGGTACCCTTTAAACCTGAAACAGCTGGAGCAGTTTACTCAAAAGGAGTGGGGCAAACTACCTGTTGGAAGGTGCAAAAGTCCCACTGATAGCTACAAAAATCGCTTGTTTGCACTGATTTCCTCTAAAGATTGTGCAGCAGAATAAATATTAGGTTAAAGTGGTTATAAAGACTGCATTCTCTGAATTAAGGTAAAGACCTTCTGAGTGCAGCTCCCCCAAGCCTCCCCCTATACTTACCTGAGCCCGATGTTGATCCAGCGCTGTGCACGAGAACAGAGGCTCTCTCCCCTCTCCCTCCTCATAGGCTGAGATACATCAGTGTGAACTATTGGCTCCTGCTGCTGGCAATCGCAGCCATTGAGGAGGGAGCGGGGAACAGGGCCGAGATACAATCTGCCAATGGAAACACAAAGCACGGTTGGGGAGCGAGCATGCATGCGTGCCACCATATAGCAAAAAACAAAAGAGAAAGAGTTCTCTTAAAGAGGGTCAGCAAAGAACACTGATGTTGATACAAACCAGCTTTATTAATTACCTAATGATATACCAAATTTAAATACAAAAGAAAGTGAAAAAACAGCAATTTAGACTGACGGTTACCACAAACCAATTAAAATAGGACAACGTTGTCACAAGGGGTGATTAAAAACATAAGGGAGCCGCGGCTACACATCCACTCATACACATCATGCACATCTCTTAATTGTTGATAGGGTATAATGAGCTAAATAATATAATGACGATTGATGAGTGCCACCATAGCAAGTGGCTTACTAGGGTGGGCACTCGGTAGGGGTAAGGAGCCAGGATCGCTGGCGAGGGCTCCTATAAGAAGAGGATTGGGGATTCTCTGAGCAAAACCATTGCACAGAGCAGGCAAGTATGACATATTTGTTGTTAAAAAAAAAAAGTTTACAATCACTGTAAAGGGTTTATAAGCCCTGAAATGTTATAAGGCCATAGCAAACCTCAGTACTTAACATGTTTGCTCTGTTGTTTCCATTTTAACTCTGCAACTTTGCAATCCACCTTGAAAAACAGACTGTCCTCCAGTTCTTTCTTTAGGGTGGCTGCATCCCCCTGCTGGATCCCATGGAGCCAACGCTGCGTGCATTCCTCCGTCTGTGATGTTCATCCACACATTGAGTACTACAAGTAGCCTACAGCGCCAGGCCTATGCCGCGTACACACGAGCAGACTTTCCGGCAGACTTGGTCCGGCGGACCGGACTCCGTCGGACAATTCGATCGTATGTGGGCTCCAGCTGACTTTTTTCCCCAAAAGTCAGATGGACCTAGAAATAAAACATGTTTCAAATCTTTCTGATGGACTCGAGTCTGGTTGAAAAATCCGCTCGTCTATATGCTAGTCCGACGGACTTAAACCGACGCTAGGGCAGCTATTGGCTACTGGCTATCAACTTCCTTATTTTAGTCCGGTCGTACGTCATCATGTACGAATCCATCGGACTTTGGTGTGATCATGTGTAGGCAAGTCCGTTCATTCGGAAAGTCCGTTGGAAGTCCGTCGAAAGTCTGTCGGATAGTCCGTCGGACCAGTCCGGTCGAAAAGTCCGCTCGTGTGTACGCGGCATAATTCCTTGTTCCACCCTCCTCCAGCAGCTTGATGGACAGCAGCACAAGTCTGTGCTGTTCAATTAAATAGTACCCTGCTGATGTGCTCAGTGTGTGCTCTTCCCTATCCAGAAGTTTGGGGAGACGGTGTAGTGTGCTCTGGGGCCAACATCAGAGATCATATTATAGTGCAAATGTTGGCCAAAAATTAAAATTAAAACACGTACTGAGGAATGTTTAGGGGGAGTTGATACAAAAAATGCAGTGTTTAATACTAATTTAAGAGTCCCATCATGCTTGTCTATGTTATTTTCATTTGATTTATTATTTCCAATATTCAATTGAATTGAAAGCAAAGCCTCTTTGTATTAAATGTGTAATAATCAATGGATGACAATGGTGGATGACAATTACTTAGGTCAGTTTTAAATTATTTCAGAAAAATTGTGAGTTCTTTGATTTTTTTGTGGAAGTGTACCAACAAATTTGCCCACCAGTTTATATGGCCGTGTGATATTGTCGCCCTAAGAGGAATTGCTGTTTAAAAGGATTTTCAAATAATCTTCAACTACTTTCCACCCAGCCTATTATCAAATGACAGCCAACAGGAGCTCTCCCATCTTGGGTGGACGTTATTTAACATCCTCCCAGCCACACGCCTCGCGTGTCGTGCTAGGGGCCGTGCTGTGGCACAATCTGTCACCCGCTGTGTCCACTGGACACAGCAGATAACAGATCATTGTACTGAACTGATGCAGGTACCATGTGATTGCTGTGACCTATCACAGCGATCACATGACAGTTGTACACAATAAATGGCTTTCATTCATAGCCATTTATTGTATAGTATTGTGTTGATCTCTGTGATTGGTCACAGTGATCACATGGTACAGACAGGACCAATCACAGTGCATCTGTATCATGTGCCCAGATAGCAAGGTTAACTTGCCACAAATTTGTGTCAGTGTTGAATTGTAATGCCCTGTACACACGGTCGGATTTTCAGACGGAAAAAGTGCGATCGCATTGTGTTGTCGGAAATTCCGATCGTGTGTGGGCTCCATCTGACTTTTTCCGTTGGAATTTCCGACACACAAAGTTTGAGAGCAGGCTATAAAATTTTCCTACAACAAAATCTGATCGGTTAAATTCCGATCGTGTGTACACAAATCCGACGCACAAAGTGCCACGCATGCTCAGAATAAATTAAGAGACGAAAGCCATTGGCTACTGCCCCGTTTATGGTCCCGACATACAGTCAGACTGATCGGATTTTCCGACAACTTTGTGCGACCGTGTGTAAGACAAGTTTGAGCCAACATCCGTCGGAAAAAATCCATGGACTTTGTTGTCGGAATGTCCGATCAATGTCCAATCGTGTGTATAGGGCATAAGTCTGTTAACTTGCTGCACATTTTTACTGGCAAATTGTACACTTGCAGAACACTTGAAGCACAAATTTGTGTGGCAAGTCTCTAGTAGACACGTGCAGTTAGTTTTGTTCCAAATTGAAATTCGGACAAATTTTCGGACAAATTTTTTACAATAGTACCGAATAGTTTTCAAATTCGAATAGTTTTCAAATTCGAATAGTTTTCAAATTCGAATTTGAACAGTTTTCAAATTTGAATAGTTTTCAAATTCAAATTTGAATAGTTTTCGAATTCGAATTTGAATAGTTTTCAAATTCGAATAGTTTTTAAATTTCCAAAGAGAATAAAATAGAATAGAAAATAAAGGAATAGAATAGAAAAAAGTAGAGTAGAATAGGAACGAATATAACAGAAAATAAAATAATATAATACAATAGAGTAAAACAGAACAAAATAGAAAAGAAAACAATAGAATAGAATAAAAAAAGAATTGAATAAAATAAAAAGAATATTCCATCTTCTGAAATTCAAATTTTCAAATAGAATAAATTTGAATACATAGGAAAAGAGCAGAATAGAAAAAAATACAATATGGGTCAGCAACCTTTTCCACTTAAGGGCCGGATTCAATGTATGTGAATGCATGGAGGGCCGCAATCAACCTGCTAATGAATGAAGATAATAATAATCCTAACATAGTAATAATAACATTACAGTTTTGCCTCACTTTAAGGTGTTTCACTAATACAAAGCTAGTTCACACTGAGGGAGCATGTGGCTGGGGATTCGTATTTTACTGCCCCCTCCCCCATCCTGGCACCCAAGGCTGGCTGACGCCAGCCCCGCCAGCCTACATGGTCTGGAGATGGGGGTTCCTGTCCCTAGGAAAAATGGGGTCCCTGTCCCTAAGGGAGATGGGGGCCCCGTCCCCAGGGGAGAAGGGGTCCCTGTCTCCAGGGGTGATGGGGTCCCTAATAGGGTCCCCCCCTATTGCAGTGTCCTCTGTCCCCCTTCACATCACTCCCATAGTGTCCTCTGCCCCCTCCCCCCATAGCAAGTTTCCTGTGCCCTCGAAAGCAGTGTCCTCTGTCCCTGCACCCCCCATTGTAGTGTCCTCTGGCCCCTGCATCCCCCATTGTAATGTCCTCTGCCCCCTGCATCCCCCATTGTAGTGTCCTCTGCCCCCTGCATCCCCCATTGTAGTTTCCTCTGCCCCCTGCATCCCCCATTGTAGTGTCCTCTGCCCCCCCTGCATCCCCCATTGTAGTGTCCTCTGCCTCTGCATCCCCCACTGTAGTGTCCTCTGCCCCCCTGCATCCCCCATTGTAGTGTCCTCTGCCCCCCTGCACCACCCATTGTAGTGTCCTCTGCCCCCCTGCACACACAAACAAACACTGTGTAGGATGGTAGAACTCTCCTACCTCTCTCCACACAGGTGCACAGCAGAGCAGAGATCAATATCACAGGTCTGGATGGGGCGGGAACTGCTGAAGTAAACTTTTCACATTAACAGGCTGATGATTAGTTGCTAGGATTGCTCAGCAACCAATCAAATGGTGTTTAATGTAAAAAGTTAACTCCAGCGGTTCCCGCCCCATACAGCCTGTAATACTGGCCGCTTGCCACTGCCCAATGAAGAGGACAGTGGTAAACATGTCCGCAGGCTGGTGAATTAATCACGGGCACTGACGGGCCAGACAATATGCCATGGCGGGCCAGGTGCGGCACACGGGTTGCCCACCTCTGGAATAGACTATAATAGAATAGAAGAGTTAGAAAAACAATAGAAAGAATAGAATAGAAAGAATATAATCATTTCCCAAAATTCAAATATAATAAATTCTAATTTGAATAGAATAGAAAAGAATAGATTAGAATAGAATAGAAAATAACAGAATAGTATAGAAAAAACAACAGAATAGAAAGAATATAACCATCTTCCGAAATCTGTATTTTGAATAGAATAAATTTTGAATTTGAATAGAAAAGAATGGAATAGAATAGGATAGAATAGAATAGAAAAAATAGAATAGAAAGAAAATAGAATAGAATAAACAAATAGAAAAATAATAGAATTAAAATACAATAGAATAGTATTGAACGAATAAAATCATTTCCCATTATTCAAAAAGAATCAATTCATTTTGAATAGAATAGAAAAGAATAGATTAGAATGGGAAGATGGTTTTATTCTTTCTATTCTATTCTGTTGTTTTTTCCTATAATATTCTATTATTTTCTATTCTAATCTATTCTTTTCCATTCTATTTAAATTCTAATTTCTATTATTATTATTATTATTATTATACAGGTTTTATATAGCGCCAACAGTTTGCAAAACAGTATACAAAATATATGCAGACATTACAGTTACATTACAATTTGGTACACGAGGAATCAGAGGGCCCTGGTCGTTAGAGCTTACAATCTAAAAAAGAAGGGTCAATTGATACAAAAGGTAATAGCTATGAGGGATGAGCTAATGGAGGAAGTAAAACAGTGTAAGTTAGAAGCAGAATAGGCTTTTTTAAAGAGAAGGGTTTTCAGGGATCGTCTAAAGATGAATAGATTAGGGGACAGTTGGACAGATTGGGGTAGGTAGTTCCAAAGGATGGGAGAAGCTCTGGAGAAATCCTGGAGGCAAGCATGGGAGGAGGTGACAAGGGAGCTAGAGAGCAGGAGGTCTTGGAAGCACCGAAGAGAGTGGCTTGGTTGGTATTTTGGGACTAGGTTAGTGATATACCTGGGGGCAGAGTTATGGATGGCTTTGTAAATTATTGTTAGTACTTTGAATTTTATTTTTTGGGTGAGTGGAAACCAGTGGAGGGATTGGCAGAGAGGGGTGGAGGACACTGAATGGTTGGTAAGGTGGATAAGTCTTGCAGCGGCATTCATTATGGACTGAAGGGGGGATAGTCTATGTAAAGGTAATCCAATGAGGAGGGAGTTGCAGTAGTCGAGGCGAGAGATAATCAGGGAGTGAATTAGAAGCTTGGTGGTGTCATTAGTTAAAAAGGGGCGTATTCTAGAAATGTTGCGGAGGCTAAGGCGGCATGATTTGGACAGGGATTGTATGTGGGCCTGAAAGGACAGTTCAGAGTCTAAGGTTACCCCTAGCACCCTGGCATGAGGGGATGGACTGATAGATGTGCCATTGATCTTGACAGAGAAATCAGGGGAAGGGGCACATGGGGGAGGAAATATTAAGAGCTCAGTTTTAGATTAGATTCAGTTTGAGGAAGTGGTTTGACATCCAGGCTGATATGTCTGTTAGTAAATCAGTGATGCAAGAGGAGATTGATGGGATGAGCTGAGGGGCAGAGAGATAGATTTGGGTGTCATCAGCATATAAATGGTAGTGGAAGCCATGGGAGGCTATCAGCTGACCCAGGGAGGACGTGTAGATCGAGAATAGTAGAGATCCAAGGACAGAACCTTGGGGGACCCCAACGGTAAGAGGAGTTGGAGAGGAGGAAGTGGAGTTGTAAGTGACACTGAAGGTGCAATGAGATAGGTAAGATTCAAACCAACGGAGAGTGCAGCGATGGAGACCAAGCAAATTGAGTTTTTTGAGGAGGAGGGGTGGTCAACTGTATCAAAGGCAGCGTAAAGGTCCAAGAGTAAGAGTACGGAATAAAGACCGTTGGTTTTGGCTGTTAGTAAGTCATTTGTGAGTTTTAGGAAGGCAGTTTCTGTGGAGCGCTGTGGGCGAACTCCAGACTGAAGGGGATCAAGAAGGTTATTCTCAATGACGTGGTCGCTCAGTCGGTTGTAGACTAAACGTTCAAGGAGTTTAGAGGCAAAAGGGAGTAAAGAGATGGGTCTTAGGTTGTTAAGATTGGTGGAGTCTAGTGAGGCCTTTTTTGGTATGGGAGTGACTAGCGCATGTTTTAGAGGGTTGGGGAAGATGCCAGTAGAGAGTGAGAGGTTGAAGATGTGAGTTAAGGAGTGTAGGATAGAGTCAGATGGTGACCGTAGTATTTGAGAAGGAACAGGGTCCAGGGGGCAGGAGGTTAGGTGGGCATTAGAAAAAAGTTTAGTGACTTCCTCTATAGTAGCTGGGTTAAAAGAGGGAAGTTTTGATTGTTCTATTCTATTCTATTCTATTGTTTTTTTGAATTATCTTATTTTCTGTTCTATTCTTTTCTATTCAAATTTCAGAACATGGTTATATTCTTTCTATTTCATTCTATTCTTTTTTTATTCTATTCTATTCTATTCTATTCCATTCTATTCTGTTCTTTTATTTACTATTCTATTTTGTTCTGTTTTATTTTATTATATTATATTCTTTTATTTTCTGTTATATTGTTTTCTATTCTATTCTATTTTTTCTTTTTCATACATCATGGAACACAGAGTTAGGCTAATATTCATTACCTAGTGGGTTATACTTCATCTCCAGGTGAATGGACACTGGTGGACCAAAGGTCTTTAGACAGGAAGTGATTCCCTATATAACCCCTCCCATACAGGAAGTACTTCAGTTTTTTACCAGTGTCTGCAAGGTGGATGGCACAGTTGTTTGAGCTCTCTGAGCTCCAGGTCTCTAGTCCCACAAACGGTTCTTAAATTAATCAGGGGATTGACCGATTGGATGCATTTGACACAGGCTTTATATGCTTAGATAAATGGTACCCAAGCCTCGCAAAGAAGACTCAAGATACTGCAAGGTTTTGCCTGTAATGCGGCCTCTGGGCGCTGGACCCTGCACAGTGGAATCCTGGACATTACAGCTCTAAGGCATTCCTGCAGGGTGCTGTACAGGTACAAGGGAGTGGCCCCTAAACATGAAAAGGTACCCAGTCCTTGAAGGTCCTCAAGTGACAGGAACCCGCCGTGAAGGGTGAAGATTGGGCTCTTAGTTTCTAAGCTGCCCTGCGCCTGGACAGGTAAGTGAAACCCCTTTATTATTATTGCGGGGTGTCCCAGTGATTGTAACAATCAGTCAAGCTAGCTAGAGGCTGGACACCTGTGTGCTGTGACCATACGGGGGAGTTTTGGGCTAGCTGTGGGTCTTTGCAAAGTGTACCTTTTTTGCTTGTGTCTTGCTGTTTTCACCTGTATGATGGCACACAACAGTGCGCCCTTTTACCTTGGATCGCCATGGCGCACATGCATTTGCAAAGAGTGCCGCTTGGCTCAGCAGTTTGTTTGGCGGCCATGGCACACGCGTCTTCGCCACACATGTGCCGTAGCCTTTATCTGGGCGCATAAAGATTTGCTTATACACAAATACGGCCATGCTCGTAAAGGGGGACCGCACACATGCACGTGCACGCATGCGCAGAACGTTCCGGCGCACAGCCAGCTTATTTAAGCTGTGTATGCCAAGCATGCGGTGCTTCCAGAAGGCAGCTGTGGGACACAGAGCAGGCTCTGAACCAGGCACTTGCAGCAGTTCATTTCTCCTTACCCGGGTCATGTGAGTCACCAGGTGTTGCTTGGCAGGCTAAAGGTGCTTAGCAGGATTGTTGCATAGGGGCATGGTGAGCCCTATTAAAGGGTCTCCCTTCAGAGGTGTGTTAATACTACACCCAGGTACTCCCTTTTTATGGCTAGTAAATGTCTTCAAAAAAGAGGAGCGGGACTAGCACTACAGGGAAGGGCACACCTATGTCATCAGTAGTTCCTGATGAACCTAGTCGTATCCCTAGTGTTGTATCCCCTGAAGGACCAGAAGCTTCCGGGCAATCTGAGATGCTGCGTCTATCTGGGATTGTGCCTACAGTCAACGCTGCTGCTTCATCCTTTATCACTAATGCCGCGTACACACGAGCGGAATTTACGGCAGACTTTGCCCGGCGGATGGGATTTCGTCGGACAAATCGATCGTGTGTGGGCTCCAGCGGACTTTGTTTGCTCAAAAGTTGGACAGACTTAGATTTGAAACATGTTTTAAATCTATCCGTCGAACTCGAGTCCGGTCGAAAAGTCCGCTCGTCTGTATGCTACTTCGACGGACAAAAAGCCACACTAGGGCAGCTATTGGCTACTAGCTATGAACTTCCTTATTTAGTCCGGTCGTACGTCATCACGTACAAATTCGACAGACTTTGGTGGATTGTGTGTAGGCAAGTCCGTTCATTCAGAAAGTCCGTCATAAAGTACGTCGAAAAGTCCGCTGGGCAAAGTCTGCCGTAAAGTCTGACCGTGTGTACATAAGGCTGCTTTCACACTGGGGAGCTTTACAGGCGCTACAGCATTAAAAATAGCGCCTGCATAGCGCCTATAAAGAGCCTCTCCTGTCTCTCCAGTGTGAAAGCCTGAGTGCTTTCACACTCGAGCGGTGCGCTTGCAGGATGGTAAAAAAAGTCCTGCAAGCACCATCTTTGCGGCATTGTAGGAGCGGTGCTTTGCGGGCGGTTTTAACCCTTTTTTGGCCGCTGGGGGGGTTAAAAACGCTGAATAGCGCCGCTTTACCGCCGATGCCTGCCAACCCCAGTGTGAAAGTAGCTTAAGGATGAACTGTCCTCAGCCCTAGCCGGGTTAGAGCACAGGATTGCTGGATTGATGATCCCGCAGGGTGGCAAGGAGCGTGACAGACTCCGGAGCCTCCTAGTCTGGAGCAGGAATGGGTTAAGGATGGGGAAGAGCTTAAAGCTCAGGATTCTGTGGATGACCTGGTGGATGAGTCTGCTTCTGAGCAATCTGGACAAGAAAATATCCAATTAGTGTCTGCCTCTCAATCACAGAGGCTTTTGATCCTGACTCTTACCGAAATGGTTCGTTCTGCCTTTAAGTTGCCTCTTGCAGATGTTACTGAGCCTCCCTGGTCCTCTTTGGCCTCTTCAGGCCACACAGGCTTTCCCCTTACACCCTCTGTTAGAACAGGCGGTGTATGCTGATTGGGAACACCCTGACATAATTTTTGTTCCTCCTAAGAGGTTTTCCCTTTTGTATCCCATGGATGAAAAGTTCGTTAAGAAGTGGAGCATGCCAGCCGTAGATGCAGCAGTCTCTCCCTTAAACAAGAACCTGACTTGTCCAGTAGATAACGCACAGGGCTTGAAAGACCCTGCTGACAAGAAATTGGAGTCATTATTAAAAGGCTTCCTTTTCTTTGGCCAGTTCAGCTATTCAGCCAGCTGTTGCAGCAATCGGTATCTGCCAGTCCATAAAGGATCAGGTCAGACGGCCTGACAGGCCTAAACAGGAGGATGATCTGCCTGAAAATAAGGCAGATATTCCTCGAGCGCTGTGTTTTGCTGTTGACGCCTTAAAGGATTCAATACAGCAGGTTTCTCGTTTGGCTCTCTTGTCTGTACAAGCCGAGCTTCCTTGTAAGAAGTTATTGGCAGGTTTCGCCTTGCATGGGGAACGTTTATTTGGTGATCATTTGGACAAATTTATCCAAAAGATTTCTGGAGGGATGAGTTCTCTACTTCCTGTGAAGAAAAGCACCAGGCATCCCTCGTTTAAAACCTCAGGTACTGCTCCCTCAAATGTCTCAACGCCACCAACAGGGTGCTAGGGCCAAGCGCAAGCCGCAAGGCCAGGGCCAGAAAAAGCCCTGGGTCCAAATTTCTTCTAAACCCAGCACCAAGCCCTCCTTTTGAGGAGATGCCCCCACTCCATAGGGTGGGGGGAAGGCTGCTGCTCTTTGCGGACATTTGGAGAACAATAGTTCAGGACGAGTGGTTCACCTCAACTATATCCCGCGATTTCAAGCTGGAGTTGGGGGGGTTCCCCTTCAGAGGTTTTTAAGATCCAGCGTTCCCTCGGATCCTCCAAAAAGAGACTTATTGCTTCAGGCACTACATCATTTAGTGCATCAAGGAGTGATTGTAGAGATTCCTGTACCCGAAAGGGGTGCGGGGTTTTACTCAAACCTATTTACGGTTCAAAAACCAAACGAAGACACAAGGCCCATTTTGGACCTAAGATCCCTGAACCAGTATCTAGTGATCCAGTCCTTTCGGATGGAGTCTGTCCCCTCAGTAGTAGCCTCACTCCAAATGGGAGACTTTCTAGCCTCCATCAATGTAAAGGGCGTGTATTTACACAGACCTATCTTTCAGCCTCATCAGAGGTTCCTGCGATTTGCAGTGGAGGAACTTCGTTTTCAGTTTCTGACTCTACCCTTCAGGCTTACTACAGCTCCCAGGATGTTCACAAAGGTCCTAGCACCAGATTGGGTCTTTTAAGGGCCCAAGGGATCCTGGTGCTCGGGTATCTGAGTGACCTCCTTCTCAGAGATCACTCACTACAGGCTCTAGAACAGAGCATAACATGTTACAGTGCGGTATTTGGAAAGCTTAGGCTGGATCATAAATACCGAAAAGTCAACCTTGAGACCAGCTCAAAGTCTAAAGCATTTAGGTCTGATCCTAGATACGATCCAAGCAAGAGTATTCTTGCCACCCGCAAGGATCTGTGCCCTGAAGGATCGGGTGCATCAGATAAGGGGCACCAGATAACCCTCCATTCGGCTCTGTATGAGTCTTCTAGGGAGGAAGTTATCCTCCTTAGAGGTGGTGCCCTATGCCCAGTTCCATTCCAGGCCTCTACAACAAGATATTTGTTGGCTTGGAACAGAAGAGGACAAGCCCTGGATTATCCAATGTTCTTATCTCCTCGAGGACACTTAAGCCTAAACTGGTGGTTGTAGGATCAGAACTTCCAAAAGGGAAAATCCTTCCTCCCGGTAACTTGGAGAGTACTGACTACAGATGCCAGTCTTTCAGGCTGGGGAGCGACCCTAGAGGGGCTCACAGCTCAAGGGAAATGGTCAAGGACAGAACAGATCCTGCCCATCAACGTCCTGGAATTACGAGCAGTACAACTGGCCCTATGGTTCTGGATGGTGGAGCTTCAGGACTGCCCTATCAGGGTTCAGTCCGACAATGTCACTGCAGTGCAGTGGCGGAATTTTAGGGGTCGCTGAGGTTGCCATGGCGACCGGGCCCCTTGCTGCAGGGGGCCCTTGAGGGCCCCCTGTATACAGTACTTTGAAAGGGGGAGCGGAGACAAGCTCCCCGATCCTAAGCCGAACTGTATTCACTGTGCAGGGAGCTGCTCACATTGATTACAAAGTGAAAGCAGTGTGTGCTGTGCTCTTTGTCTCCCCCTACAGTGCAGTACCCGGCAGGAAGAGCTAAGGTAAAGGGCTGCCGTTTTTTATCTACTGTATGTGTGTTTATGTGTATGTGCATGTATGTGTGTGAGTGTGCATGTGCATGTATGTGTGTGAGTGTGCATGTATGTATGTGTGTGTATGTGCATGTGTGTGTGCATGTGCATGTGTGTGTGCATGTATGTGTGTGAGTGTGCATGTGCATGTATGTGTGTGAGTGTGCATGTGCATGTATGTGTGTGAGTGTGTATGTGCATGTGCATGTATGTGTGTGAGTGTGCATGTGCATGTGCATGTGCATGTATGTGTGTGAGTGTGCATGTGCATGTGTGTGTGCATGTATGTGTGTGAGTGTGTATGTGCATGTATGTGTGTGAGTGTGCATGTGCATGTGTGTGAGTGTGCATGTATGTATGTGTGTGAGTGTGCATGTGTGTGTGCATGTATGTGTGTGAGTGTGCATGTGCATGTATGTGTGTGAGTGTGCATGTGCATGTATGTGTGTGAGTGTGTATGTGCATGTATGTGTGTGAGTGTGCATGTGCATGTATGTGTGTGAGTGTGCATGTGTGTGTGCATGTATGTGTGTGAGTGTGCATGTGTGTGTGCATGTATGTGTGTGAGTGTGCATGTGCATGTATGTGTGTGAGTGTGCATGTGCATGTATGTGTGTGAGTGTGTATGTGCATGTGCATGTATGTGTGTGAGTGTGTGTGCATCTATGTAAATGTGCATGTGTGTGTATGTATGTATGGGTTTATCAGTAGCGGTGCGTCCATAGGGGCGCATGGGCGCCGCCCCCTCTCTCCAGGCACCCCTCTATCACAGATAGATTCATGCATAGCGGGAATCTATCTATGGCCACCACTGCCCCCCCTATTCAAACGCCTGACCCCTTTTTGGACGCCGGGCGTCTGAATTAAACCGGCAGGGGTGTTTTTAAAGCACTAATAGGCTTCAAAATAGGTGAACTGCGAGTGCCATGCTTGGCGCTCACAGTCCACCCAGGTGTGTTAGAAAAGCGAATAAATATTCACTTTCCTAACACTGAACCGCCTCTCCACCAATCAGGTGCTCGTGTCTGTTACCCGTCACCTGATTGGCTGAAATGACAGGCGCCGCTATTGGATGCCTATCAGGAGGAGAGGATGGGAGGAGACACATGGAGGACCCCGCTCGTCGACGTCACCCGCTGCCCCACCGAGACAGGGTAAGTGCCGGGCAGACTGCGAGCGGGCAGGGGGGTCACAGTGGCAGCATTTGATGGCACAGTGGCTGCGTTTCAGGGCACAGTGGCTGCGTTTGATGGGCACAGTGGCTGCGTTTCATAGACACAGTGGTGGCAATTAATAGGCACAGTGGCTCCGTTTGATGGGCACAGTGACTGCGTTGGAGGGCACAGTGGTGGCAATTGATATGCACAGTGGCTGCGTTTGATGGGCACTGTGGCTGCATTTGATGGGCACAGTGGTTGCGTTTCATAGACACAGTGGTGGCAATTAATAGGCACAGTGGCTCCGTTTGATGGGCACAGTGACTGTGTTTGAGGGCACAGTGGTGGCAATTGATGTGCACAGTGGCTGCGTTTGATGGGCACAGTGGTGGCAATTGATGTGCACAGTGGCTGCGTTTGATGGGCACAGTGGCTGCATATAATGGGCACAGTGGCTGCATATGATAAGCACAGTGGTGGCAAATGATGTGCAGAGTGGCTGCGTTTGATAGGCACCGTGACTGCATTTGATGGGCACAGTGGCTGCGTTTGATGGGCACAGTGGCTGCATATGATGGGCACAGTGGTGGCAATTGATGTGCACAGTGGCTGCATTTGATGAGCACAGTGAGGCTGCAATTGATGCATTTTTTAAATAATTTTTCAGTTTGCTTGCGTCCCCCAAAAACTTTTGAGCACCATCTGCCACTGGTTTATATGTGTGTGTATTTATGTATGTATGTGTGTGTGTATGTATGTATGTGTGTATATATGCACATTTTATGTATGCGCTTTTAATCCTGACCCCCTATATATGTCCCGTTAGAACCGATTTTTTTTTTTGCTTGTTCATAGTACCAGCAAAAAAAATTGCTGTTCCTCTGAAAAGTGATCCATGCTCAGATCGCTTTTCAGAGGCATTTGACAGCCGGTAAAGAGGCAATATGTTGCCTCCTGACCGCCTGTTTTAACCCCTTAAATGCATCATCACTATGCTGCAACTGCATGCAATGCACACAGTTGCAGGGTGGTTGCAGTGCAGCCACTTCAAGGGTGCCCTGACTGGAAAAAGATTGAGAAACACCGACATAGAGGAACTCATCTCTCCATTTTCCTCCTGCAGCCGCTGAATGCATGTGGGAGGGAGAGGAGGAGAAGCGGGGGGGGGGGGGGGGAATCTATTCCTTTACATGCAGCCACCCACTTGCGACCGGACCATGGTGTTCCACCATCGGGCTCAGAGAAAAGAGCCCTGTCCAGGGGTCAGGGGGGCCCTTAATGGTTTCTTGCATCGGGGCCCTGAAGATTCTAGTTACGCCTCTGCTGCAGTGGCCTATATAAACCACCAAGGCGGTACCAGGAGTCGTTCAGCTCTAAAGGAGGTGAACCACATACTAGCCTGGGCAGAGGGACATATGCCGATTCTATTGGCAGTCCATATCCCAGGAGTAGAGAACTGGAAGGCAGATTATCTCAGCCACCAGCAGATCTGCCCGGGGGAATGGTCCCTACACCCAGGGGTGTTCCAGGAAATTTGCCAACGCTGGGATGGCCAAAGGTGGACCTACTGATATCCAGGTTCAACAACAAGCTACAGCAGTTTGTGTCCCAAACAAGAGATCCTCTGACAATCGGAGCAGATGCTCGGGTAGTTCCATGGAGCCAGGCCCTGGTTCCCGAAGATTGTGAGACTGACAATAGATGGGCCATGGACGCTTCCACGTTGCCCTGATCTACTGTCTCAAGGTCCTATATTCCACCCCAATTTACTGTCTCTAAATTTGATGGCATGGCTATTGAAGCCAGGGTGTTAAAGGACTGTGGCATCTCGGGAACAGCGGTGTCTACCCCAGTGAATGCTAGAAAAGCTGTCACTATGATGATCTATCATAAGGTCTGGAAGACTTATATTGCTTGGTGTGAAAATGGCATTCTCGGAAATACGTGATTGGGAGAATTCTCTCTATTCTACAGTCAGCTGCGGAAATCAAATTGGCTTTGAGTACAATCAGAGGTCAAGTTTTGGCCCTATCAGTATTCTTCCAAAAGCCTTTAGCCTCCCATTCACTGATTCAAACCTTTATGCAGGGGGCAACTCGCTTGCTTTCCCCCATTGGTCACCTATGTGTCCTTGGGACTTGAACTTGGTGCTGTCTGTGTTACAGAAACAACCATTTGAGCCTATCAAGGAAATTCCATTAGACTTGCTGTCACGCAAGCTAGCCTTCCTGATGGCTATCACCTCGGTTAGAAGGGTGTCAGAGTTGGCGGCCCATTCGTGCAGGGAACCATACTTGATCCTTCGCCACGACAGGGTCATGTTACGACCTGTTCCATCCTTTTTGCCAAAAGTGGTGTTGGCCTTTCATTTAAATCAGGACATTATTTTGCCTTCTTTTTCTCTCAGCCTCTTTTTCTCTCAGCGGAAGAGAGAAGACTGCATTCATTGGACGTTGTCTGGGGAGTCAAGGTTTATTTGTCTAGATCTGCAGAGATCTGAGGATCAGACTCCTTTTTTGTTTTACCAAAAGGACCCAAGAAGGGGCAGGCAGCTTCCAAGGCTTCCATTGCCAATTGGGTCTGTCAATTGGTCATTCAGGCCTATGGTCTGAAACGTAAAGCTCCTCCCTTTAGGGTGAGAGCTCATTCTACCAGGGGTGTAGGAACCTCGTGGGCTTTTCGCCATCAGGTATCTGTGGCTCAGATTGGTAAGGCTGCCACCTGGTCTTCAGTGCATATGTTCACAAAACTTTATCAAGTGGATGTTCGAGCAGCCGAGGATTCGGCTTTCGCCCGCAGTGTACTGCCGTCTGCTGTATAAGGTCTGATGGCTATTTTTTGGCAGGGTGTCTCCCTCCCCTCAAGGCTATTGCGCCGGGACGTCCCAGCAGGTAATGAATATTAGCCTAACTCTGTGTTCCGTGATGTATGAAAAAGAAAATAGGATTTTTTCATCATACTTACCTGTAAAATCCTTTTCTTTGAGTACATCATGGGACACATAGGTCCCTCCCCCTCTTTTTGTGGATTCAGTGCTTGTACAAAACTGAAGCACTTCCTGTATGGGAGGTGTTATATAGGGGATCACATCCTGTCTAAAGACCTTTGGTCTACCAGTGTCCATTCACCTGGAGATGAAGTACAACCCAGAAAGTATTGAATATTAGCCTAACTCTGTGTCCCATTATGTACTCAAAGAAAAGGATTTTACAGGTAAGTATGACGAAAAAATCCTATTTTTCTATTCCATTCCTTTATTTTCAATTCTATTATATTCTCTTTGGAAATTGGAAATCTATTCGAATTCAAAAACTATTCGGATTTAAAAACTATTCGGATCTGAAAACTCTTTGAAACTATTTGAATTTGAAAATTATTCAAATTTGAAAACTATTCGAATTCAAAAAGTTTTCGAATACTATTAGAAATGAATTTGAAAACTATTCAAATAGATTCAAATTCGAATTCTGAAAATTTGAATAGGTTTGAATCGTATAAATTGACTTGCTGCAATTGTGCAACAAACTTGTGCAGCCTGGCAAGTCTAGCAATAGCTTAGCAAGTCATTTTCAAACTTTCAGCAGAATTGCTTGCTACAGTATCTGGGTGATAGCTGTGGCCAGGGCCAATCCTAGGCGGGTGCGTCGGGTGCACCACACACAGGCGCCACAGACTTGGGTGCGCTGAAGTGCCATAGTGCTCCCCTCCCTCCTTCTCTCCTTGTGTGTGTCCAGAACACCAGCGCGAGCATAAGGCAGCCTGTCCAGCCTGGCAGTGCTCGGGGGGAGGAGCTGCTCCTCTTTCTGACATGAGGGTACTTTAGTTTTCTTTTTAGTGGCTGCTGATGTGCGGGAATGAATTCCTCACACTGGGACCCTGCACTGTCTCTCTACCAACTCCAGCTAGACTGCCTCCCCTCCCATCTCTATCAGTCAGCTGTGTGCTGGAGGATTGAACATGGCATCCCCAGCATCCCTTTAGACCTGCTCTGGGCTGTCCCTGCTCTAGGCCACCCCCTCTGTGTATAATGGATATATTCATGCATTGCCCTTTTTCAGATGCCGGGCGCCTGAATTACAGCAGCGGGGGGGGTGTTTTTGAAGCACCTGATTAGAGCCATAGGCTCTAATAGGCTTCAAAAAAAGTAACCTGCGAGCGCAAAGCATTGCACTTGCAGTTCACCCAGGTGTGTTAGAAAAGCGAATGAATATTTGCTTTCCTATCATTGAACCACCTCTCAGCCAATCCTGTGCGCAAGTCTGTTACCTGTCACCTGATTGGCTGAAAGGACAGGCGCTATGATTGGACAGCTATTGGAAGGAGGGGAGGAGATGCACAGAGGACACGGGAGCCGCTGTCCCACTGCTCACCGCCATCACCTGCTGCCTGACCGAGACAGGGTAATTGCCGGGCAGAGGGCGAGCGGGCGGGGGGGGGGGTGGGGGTCACAGTGGCGGCATTTGATGGGGCACAGTGGCAGCATTTGATGGGGCACAGTGGCAACATTTGATGGCACAGTGGCAGCGTTTGATGGCACAGTGGCAGCATTTGATGGTTATAGTGGCAACTTTGGTGGGGCACAGTGGCTGCATTTGATGGGCATAGTGGCAGCGCTTGATGGGCACAGTGGCTGCGTTTGATGGGCACAGTGAGGCTGCAATTGATGTTTTTTTCCCAGAATTTTTCAGTTTGTTTGCGCCCCCCCCCCAAAAAAATTTTTTTTGATCTCCAGCCACCAGTGATCTACAGAGCAGATGTACTAATGGGCCCCTTTCACATGGGCAGACAGACTCCAGATCAAATCCACCTGCTCAGTGGGGAATTTGTCCACTGATCCCTAATGAGCACACGGATGACAGGTCCGTGTCCACTCCGCTATGCATAGCGGACACGGATAGAACTCGCTCTCCTCTATGGGCAGTTGGGTGTAAACAGACCTCATGTCCATTTACATCTGACTGTCACTAGATCCAATCCACTAGAAAGATGGGGAATCCATCTGTTTTTACCAAATCCAATTGGATGCAGGCAGGTGTTTATTGACACATGTCCATTTACAGCATCTCACAAAAGTGAGTACACCCCTCACATTTTTGTAAATATTTTATTATATCTTTTCATGTGACAACACTGAAGAAATGACACTTTGCTACAATGTAAAGTAGTGAGTGTACAGCTTGTATAACAGTGTAAATTTGCTGTCCCCTCAAAATAACTCAACACACATCCATTAATGTCTAAACTGCTAGCAACAAAAGTGAATACACCCCTAAGTGAAAATGTCCAAATTAAACCCAATTAGCCATTTTCCCTCCCCGGTGACATGTGACTCATTAGTGTTACAAGGTCTCAGGTGTGAATGAGGAGCAGATATGTTAAATTTGGTTTTATCGCTCTCACTCTCTCATACTGGTCACTGGAAGTTCAACATGGCACCTCATGGCAAAGAACTCTCTGAGGATCTGAAAAAAAGAATTGTTGCTCAACATAAAGATGGCCTACGCTATAAGAAGATAGCCAAGACCCCGAAACTGAGCTTCAGCCTGGGTTCAGCCTGTCAGTGCTCAAACCATATGCCGCACACTGCATTAAATTGGTCTGCATGGCTGTTGTCCCAGAAGGAAGCCTCTTCTAAAGATGATGCACAAGAAAGCCGCAAACAGTTTGCTGAAGACAAGCAGACTAAGGACATGGATTATTGGAATCATGATGTCTGATGAGACCAAGATAAACCTGTTTGGTTCAGATGGTGTCAAGCGTGTGTGGCGGCAACTAGGTGAGGAGTGTATCTTGCCTACAGTGCCTTCATGCCCACGAGGGTTAAGGCAGTGCTGAAAAATAATGGTGGCCACACAAAATATTGACACTTTGGGCCCAATTTGGACATTTTCACTTAGGGGTGTGCGCACTTTTGTTGCCAGCGGTTTAGACATTAATGACTGTGTGTTGAGTTATTTTGAGGGGACAGAAAATTTACACTGTTATACAAGCTGTACACTCACTACTTTACATTGTAGCAAAGTGTCATCTCTTCAGTGTTGTTACATGAAAAGATATAATAAAATATTTACAAAAATGTGCGGGGTGTACTCACTTTTGTGAGATACTGTACATTCTCTTCTCTATAAAGGAGAATAGCTGGTCCAATCATGTCTGCCTGAAAAACGGACAGGCGGACTCCTTCGGAACATCTGTGTGAAAGGGGCCTTAAAGCAGTAATAAAGCACAGCAGTTAAAAAAAAAAAAAACACCTGTAAGGCAATGGCATAATGTGCTAGTATGCATTGCATACTAGTACACTATGATCTATGATAAACTTACCTTAGAACAAAGATCTCCAGCGCTGCGCTGTCACCACTGACAGAGCTTACACCCCCCCGGTCTCTCTTCTGGGTTTGCGGCCTTTGGCTGTGATGACGTCACTCCCGCACATGCGCATAGGAGCCCTCCGGCACAAAGCTTTGTAGGTACGGTATGCCGGACCTTCAGAGCACATGCACCACTGGTGATGTCACAGGCTGCATCCAGGGTGAATATCTCCCAAACAGTGCAGGTTTAGGAGATATTCATTTAAGCCTTATTATAGACTTTATTACAGGCTTACCTATAGGTAAAAATCACAAAGCTGGCTTTACTTCCACTTTAAAGGTAAACCTTGTACAACGTGTACAACACAGTATCATACTACACATCAATCAGAACACTTTTGGGGCTTTAAGGTAGAACTAATGGCAAAAAAGGAGCGTTCTAACCCCTGTCAGCTTCCTTAAAAACTTTTTTTGCTGTTTGTAGGGGAGGGGGGGCGTTGGGACAATCAGGGGACGGCAAAGTGCACCTTCGCCTATGTGGGCAAAAATCCTTGCACCAGCTCTATATGTGTCACAAACACTACACGAGCTTTAGTCTGAAATGCCCGGCGGCACTGTATCAAAGTCCCGCCTCCTAGACGGCTCCTGTGAGATAGACGGAACACTGATCCAATGCAGTGAAATTGAATCAGTGTGACGTGTATCATAGGAGCCACGAGCTGGTCTAGGAGCCAGGACTTTGTTACAGTGGCTGCCCGGGAGATTAAAATCCAAGCTCCGTGACAGCAGGAGATTGTCGCCGGCGTCGCTCTGTGTGATCCAGGGACACTAGCAGGCTGCATTTGGTGGGCACTGGTAGGCTGCATTTGGTGGGCACTGGTAGGCTGCATTTGGTGGGCACTGGTAGGCTGCATTTGGTGGGCACCGGTAAACTGCAATTGGTGGACACTGGCAGGCTGCATTTGGTGGGCACTGATGAGGCTGCATTTGATGGGCACTGATGAGGCTATATTTGATGCATTGATCTCTTGTATCATCTCCACAGTCTCTGACCATCTCTTGTATCATGTCTGCATTCTCTGACCATCTCCTGTATCATGTCTGCAGTCTCTGACCATCTCCTGTATCATGTCTGCAGTCTCTGAACATTTCTTATATCATGTCTGCGGTCTCTGACCATATCCTGTAGTTTGTCTGCAGTCTCTGATCATCTCTTGTAGTATGTCTGCAGTCTCTGACCATCTCTTGTAGTATGTGTGCAGTCTCTGACCATCTCTTGTATAGTGTCTGCAGTCTCTGACCGTCTCCTGTACTATGTCTGCAGTCTCTGACCGTCTCCTGTACTATGTCTGCAGTTTCTGACCGTCTCCTGTACTATGTCTGCAGCCTCTGACCATCTCCTGTATTGTGTCTGCAGTCTCTGACCATCTCCTGTACTATGTCTGCAGTCTCTGACCATTACCTGTACTATGTCTGCAGTCTCTGACCATCTCCTGTAGTATGTCTGAAGTCTCTGACCATCTCTTGTAGTACGTCTGCAGTCTCTGACCATCTCTTGTAGTATGTCTACAGTCTCTGACCATCTCTTGTATCGTGTCTGCAGTCTCTGACCATCTCCTGTACCATGTCTGCAGTCTCTGAGCATCTCCTGTACTACGTCTGCAGTCTCTGACCATCTCTTGTACTATGTCTGCAGTCTCTGACCATCTCCTGTATCATGTCTGCAGTACGTCTGGGGGCTCTTTCTAACAGACTCTCTAACAGAAGCCCTCTCTGTGTCCATCAGAGATGCCCCTCCAGGTCCCATTAGAGTACTCTGCGTCTCTTCCTGTATTTTGTTTATCGTTAAGAGATCATGGGAGGATCCCAGGGTAATGAAGACTCCTTAGGGGAGCATCTCTGTAGGTCGTTGCCATAGAAACATATGTAAAGGGGAGGAGTTAGTAAGATGACCATGCCAATGTGGGGGCGCCAGAAATATTTCTGTGCCCAGACGTCCGTGACCCTACGATCTGCCCTGGCTGTGGCCATTTACAGTTTCACAATAGTACACAATGAATGAATGGATGCCATTCACAAAAAAACAATTGCTTATAACAGTGATCCCCTCTTGGGCATGGAGTTCACCAGAGCTTCACAGATTGCACTGGAGTCCTCTTCCACTCCTCTATGACGACATCACGGAGCTGGGGGATGTCAGAGACCTTGCGCTCCTCCACCATCCATTTGAGGATGCCCCACAGATGCTCAATAAGGTTTAGGAGACATGCTTGGCCAGTCCATCACCTTTACCCTCAGCTTCTTTAGCAAGGCAGTGGTCGTCTTGGAGGTGTGTTTGGGGTCATTATCATGTTGGAATAATGCTCTGCTTCAGTATGTCACAGTACATGTTGACATTCATGGTTCCCTCAATGAACTGTAGCTCCCCAGTTTCGGCAGCACTTATGCAGCCCCAGACCATGACACTCCCACCACCATGCTTGACTGTAGGCAAGACACACTTGTCTTTGTACTCTTCACCTGGTTGCTGCCACACACGCTTGGCATCATCTGAACCAAATACATTTATCTTGGTCTCATCAGACCACAGGACATGGTTTCAGTAATCCATGTGCTTAGTCTCCTTGTCTTCAGCAAACTTATAGCCTAGGCCATCTTTATGTAGCGCAACAATTCTTTTTTCGAATCCTCAGAGAGTTCTTTGCCATGAGGTGCCATTTTGAATGTCCAGTGACCAGTATGAGAGAGTGGGAGTGATAACACCAAATTTAAGACACCTGCTCCCCATTCACACTTGAGACCTTGTAACACTGATGAGTCACATGACACCGGGGAGGGAAAATGGCTAATTGGGTCCAATTTGGACATTTCCACTTAGGGGTGTACTCACTTTGCCATTGGTTTAGACATTAATGGCTGTGTGTTGAGTTATTTTCTTTAATCGTACATCATGGGACACAGAGCCATAGTAATTACTATGTGGGTTATAGTCCACCTTCAGGTGCTGGACACTGGCACACCCTAAACAGGAAGTTGCCTCCCTATATAACTCCTTCCATACTGGGAGTACCTCAGTTTTTTCGCCAGTGTCTTAGGTGTTGGTCACGAGTGAAGATGTGCTGTGCTGAGCTCCACTGGAGCAATCCTTGCTGGGGCTAGCTATGCAGCCGGATCCATTCAAAGTGTCTTTTTTGGGCCAAATTGAATGGTACCCGAGCCTCATGTCCGAAGAAACGAGGTCTTTGCTTGTAAACACTTCTCTTTTTAGAGAGCTGGACACCAGGATCCAGTATTTTGGTATTTTAAGCCATAAAGTTTTACTGGCGGGGTGCTATTACAGGTCCAGGATTGTGGGTTCCCTTAGTGTTCCCGGTTCCTGAAGGTTTGTTAATGGAACCCACCGTGAAGGGTGAAGATTGGGTCTGTTGGTTTTACCACAGAAAACCCTGCGGCAGTAAAGGTAAGTGGAGTTTTTCTAAGGAATTTTTAAATTTTCTTTATGAAATGTCTCCTATAGAAAAGTAAATGTTGTCATGCCTAAGTGTCACCACTGGGGGCTGTATGGAGCACGTACCTTCTCATGCTTTCCTCAGAGATCACGTTGTGTCACAGAAGCAGCAAGCTTTTTTCCTCCGGCTAGCAGGCAGACCTCCGGAAAGTTTGGGGGGCTTTGCTTCCACCCGACACCCCCCACCCGGGCTGAACTCTCCCCCTCCTCACGAGGCTGAGCATTGAGGGAGAGCTAAAAAAACGATTGGCGATGCCGTTTCCTTTCTCCCCCCCCTAGACGGCGGCGGCTTTCAGGTCTCCTCCATGCCATCCCTCCCTCACATACAAGCCGATCCCATCGGATCGGAGGCTCGCGCTCGTGCGGGAAAACCCTTTTTTTGAAAGAGGAAGGAGGGGCGGCGCGATACGACGGAGGGGGCGGAGCTAAATGCTGCGTTGGCTTCCTCCAATGCGGGAGTGTGTTTTAAAAAACAAAAAACTCTATTTGCGCTGGATGCAAAAATTGTCAGAGGGACACAAGAGCAAAGAGGGGCATGAAAGAGGTTTGGTGACACAGGCATTTCCTATTTGATACATTTACTATTTGCATCAGGCTGAGCATTAATAGCAGCGGCAGTGGCTGACTATTGCTCAAGCAGTGGATGCGATTTCTTCTGGTAGTACCTCTGCTTTGTGCATCGGGCTAAGGTCAGAAGGGGGGGGTTGAAACACCCCCAAAAAAGAGCTAAAATGGTCTCCCTCAAGCTCTGGAAAGCCTACTCATCTCTACAAATGGCATCTTCCCCTGAGAGGGTGTGGCTGGTCACAGTGAGCATCGGGGCCATTAAATGTTTGCAATTGTTTTCAACATTGCAGCCCCTGTTTATGTTATTAAAAAGATCTTTTTTCCTCAGGGATAGGATTGAAAAAATAAAAAAGGTTAGCGGCTTTAATTGCATCCCAGTGTGGGACAAGATGCGACACGTTCTCTTCCATTACCCAGGACCCTCAAACTGAGGAACTAGGGGCAGGAGAAGATGAATTCCCTCAGGGGACCATGGTGAGGCTGATGACTCCTCTTCTGAGGTATCAAATGCGGGAGGATCAGCGTTTCACAATCTGTAAGATTGATGGTGCAATTTCTTGCTGAATGGTCCGCTCCACATTTATGTACCCTTAACTGAGTGTTTGGGTTCGCTAAAGCCTCCTAAAGCTGTGCATGCCTTTCCCTGTCCATTCATTGCTGGAAAAGTTTTTTTGTATCTGAGAGGATCACCCAGATAAGCATTATTTTCCCTCCTAAAAAGTTTTCACACTTTATCCTAGGGTGGAAAAAATTCACTAAGCAGGGTATACCAGCAAATAACGCTGCTATATCCTCTATGAATAAGAGTTTGACTTGTCCGGCAGACAATGCTCAAATGCTTACGGATCCAACGGAAAAAAGTTGAAATTCCTATTAAAAAAAAACAAACACTTTTTTCTCTGGCAGATTAAGTGCCGGTTCACACAGGGGCCTGACAAGTTGCCTCCTGTTCTGTACAATGGAACCGTTCTAATAGGAGTGACGCAAGTCGCTCCGACTTAGAAAAAGGTTCCTGTACTTCTTTTGGGGCGACTTGAGGCGACTTGCATAGACTTCTATACAGAAGTCGTTTTGCAAGTCGCCGTGGATGTCGTGTGCAGGTCGCCTCGGTGAGAACCGAGCCTGAGCGTCTCAGCCTGACAGTAATTGGTTAATCATTGAGAGACCAGTTCAAACAGGTGTTCAAGGTTATCATGCTCAGCAGGCCCAGGATCTGGCAGCTTTATGTTTGCAATGGTCGCTATGAGAGATTCTATCCTTCAGGCCTTGCACCCTTTGCTAAGCGCCATGCAAGAAGCTCCTGGCTAGTCTTTCTTTTTGCGGTGAAACAGCTATTTGAGGATGTTTTGGATAATACATCCAAAGAAATTCTAGTGGAAAAAGTACCCCTTTTACCATTTAAGAAAAGGAGTAAATGTATTTTCGTTTTAAAGCTCCTTCTCCTGTGCCAGGGGCATCAGCCTCCAGGCAGTCACGACGGCTTCCGCTGTCAGGTTCAAAAGGTAATCCTCAGAGTTAAAGTGGGGTTCCACCCAAAAAACAAAAATACCTGGAAAAATTCTAAAAAAAACCCCAAAAAAACATTTGGATATTTTTTTTTTCACTTACCTCTAAATGCCTGTTGCTAGGTGACATCACTTCCCCCTCGGCACAGGAAGGGCTCCGCTCTGCTCCCTCCCTCCTGTCAATCATCTGGGACCCATTACAGGTCCCAGGTGATTGAGCGGCCAATCACGGCGCGCGGTGCCGCTCGCGCATGCGCAGTGGGTGCCAGGCTGTGAAGCCACAGCCCGGCGCCCACAGTTGAAATGCCGGCGCCGACGAGCGGAGGGGGGGGGGGCGAGCGGGGCTTCGATCCCCTGCATCGCTGCACCCAGGGACTGGTAAGTGTCCAATTAAAAGTCAGCAGCTGCAGTATTTGTAGCTGCTGACTTTTAATTTTTTTTTTTTTTGACGGCCCCCCTGGGTGGAACTCCTCTTTAACCCCAGGGACAAAAGAGGTCTTGGGGAGGAAACCTACAAGATACTGAAGCCTCCTTATGAGGAGGCGCCTCTGCTCTCTCGAATAGGGGGAATTCTTCTGCAGTTCTCAAGGATCTGGCAAGGTACAAACTGGAGTTCTAAGAGTTCCCTTCTTGTTTTCTCAGATCAAACATTCCTAAGAATTCATAGAAAAAGAAGTATTTCTCGCAAGCATTGGACCATCTTTTGGCAAAAAGTGATCATGGTGGTCCCCATGTAAGAGCAGAGGTTGGGGTTTGGTTCAAACCTCTTTTTCACGGTACCAAATCCGAATGGACATTCTGGATCTCAAAAATCTAAATTCAATTACTGAATATAACCACTCTTTTTTCGCATGGAGTCAATCCAATCAGTTATCTCCATCCTACAAGGAGGAGAATTTCTGGCGTCAATCGACATCAAAGATGCATATCCCCATATGCCTATTTCCTCGCTCACTAGTAATATCTACTTTTCAAGGTGGAAAATTTTCATTTTCAGTGTGTAGCTCTGCTTTTCGGTCTAGCTACTACATCTTGAGTGTTTACAAAGGTTCTGGCCCCTCTTCTAGCCAGATTAAGGGCCCAAGATATAACGATTATGGTTTACCTAGACTATCTGTTCTTCATAGACTAGTCGGTAGCCCGCTTAGGCCAAAGTATGGTCACCACATTCAACTACCTGGAATATCTAGGTCGGATTCTCAACCTAGAAGAAAATTTCTTTAAAACCATGAAGAAGGCTAAAATACTTGGGTCTGATCATAGATACACCCAGAAAAGGGTATTCTTGCCCCAGGTAAAAAACAGCGCCATAAAGGAACTGATTCAGGTGGTTGAAGCAAGATGAATTCTTCTATTCAGCTTTGCATGAGGTTGTTGGGAAAGATGGCCGTTCCTTCGAGGTCGTTCCTTATGCTCAGTTTCATTCGAGACTGCTGCAAAACAGTATCCTGTCGGCTTGGAACAAAGGGTTTAAGCTCTAGATTCCCAATATGTCTGATTCCAAAGCCTACGGCCACATCACCCTGAAAGCGCCCAATCTTGTTGGATTTTGGAGGCTAAGCAGGGTCAGGCCTGGTTAGTTCCTGGATGGGAGACCGCCTGGAAATACCAGGTGCTGTAGGCTGGGTGCACCGGAGCCTTAGTTTATCGTTGATAAGCAAAAATCTGCTGGGGAAAATCCTTCCTTCATTTACCTGGGAAATGGTAACAACATATGCCAACCTTTTTTTTGGGTTGGGGAGCAGTACTGGAAGAGGCAACTGTCCAAGAGAAGTGGCCCTGATCAGAAAGGGTCTTGCCCAATAACATTCTAGAAATTCAGGCAGAGCACTTGGTCCTGAGGGCCTGAACGTTCAGTTTACAGAATTGTCCTGCCAGGATTCAATCTGGGAATGCCACAGCAATGTCCTATATTAATCTCCAAGGGGGCACAAGAAGTTGTGCGGCCCAGAGAAAGGTGAATCATATCCTATCTTGGGCAGAAAATAATGTACTTTGCCTATCGGCAGTCTTCATTCTAGGAATAAAAAATTGGTAGGCGCACTACTTGAGTCGCCAGCAGTTGTTCCCGGGAGAATGGTTCCTTCACCCCGATATCTTCCTGTCAATATGTCAAGGTGGGGGATCCCAGACATAGATCTGTTTGCGTCCAGGTTAAACAAAGAAATTGTCAACTTTGTGTCAAGAACCAAGGATCTGCTAGCATGCGGAACAGATGCCTTGCTATTCCCGTGGAATCAGTTCTCACTGATTTATGCATTCCCTCCTATTCTGCCTGCGTCCACGACTTCTTCGCAGGATCAAGCAGGAAGAAAAGTTGGTGATTCTTGTGGCCCCCAGCAGGGCCCAGGAAATCTTGGTATACAGGGATCGTAAAGATGGCAGTAGGGGACCCATGGATCCTACCGCCACGGCCAGAACTTCTTTTGCAAGGTCCGGTGTTCCATCCTATTTTACAAATGCAAAATTTAACAGTTTGGCTATTGAGACCCACACTCTGAAGCAGCATGGGCTGTCAGTTTCAGTGGTGTCTACCTTGGTTAATGCAAAGGAGCCGGCCTCCGTAATGATATATTATGAAGTCTGGGAAGCATACAGTCAGGTCCATAAATATTGGGACATCGACACAATTCTAATCTTTTTGGCTCTATACACCACCACAATGGATTTGAAATGACACAAACAAGATGTGCTTTAACTGCAGACTTTCAGCTTTAATTTGAGGGTATTTACATCCAAATCAGGTGAACGGTGTAGGAATTACAACAGTTTGCAAATGTGCCTCCCACTTTTTTTAAGGGACCAAAAGTACAGACAGATTAACAATCATCCATCAAACTTTCACTTTTTAATACTTGGTTGCAAATCCTTTGCAGTCAATTACAGCCTGAAGTCTGGAACGCATAGTCATCACCAGACGCTGGGTTTCATCCCTGGTGATGCTCTGCCAGGCCTCTACTGCAACCGTCTTCAGTTCCTGCTTGTTCTTGGGGCATTTTCCCTTCAGTTTTGTCTTCAGCAAGTGAAATGCATGCTCAATCGGATTCAGGTCAGGTGATTGACTTGGCCATTGCATAACATTCCACTTCTTTCCCTTAAAAAACTCTTTTGGTTGCTTTCGCAGTATGCTTCAGGTCATTGTCCATCTGCACTGTGAAGCGCCGTCCAATGAGTTCTGAAGCATTTTGCTGAATATGAGCAGATAATATTGCCCGAAACACTTCAGAATTCCTCCTGCTGCTTTTGTCAGCAGTCACATCATCAATAAATACAAGAGAACCAGTTCCATTGGCAGCCATACATGCCCACACCATGACACTACCACCACCATGCTTCACTGATGAGGTGGTATGCTTTGGATCATGAGCAGTTCCTTTCCTTCTCCATACTCTTCTCTTCCCATCACTCTGGTACAAGTCTTGGTCTCATCTGTCCATAGGATGTTGTTCCAGAACAGTGAAGGCTTTTTTAGATGTTGTTTGGCAAACTCTAATCTGGCCTTCCTGTTTTTGAGGCTCACCATTGGTTTACATATTGTGGTGAATCCTCTGTATTCACTCTGGTGCAGTCTTCTCTTGATTGTTGACTTTGACACACATACACCTACCTCCTGGAGAGTGTTCTTGATCTGGCCAACTGTTGTGAAGGGTGTTTTCTTCACCAGGGAAAGAATTCTTCGGTCAACCGTCCCAGTTGTTTTCTGTGGTCTTCTGGGTCTTTTTGTGTTGCTGAGCTCACTGATGTGTTCTTTCTTTTTAAGGATGTTCCAAACAGTTGATTTGGCCACACCTAATGTTTTTGTTATCTCTCTGATGGGTTTGTTTTGTTTTTTCAGCCTAATGATGGCTTGCTTCACTGATAGTGACAGCTCTTTGGATCTCATATTGAGAGTTTACAGCAACAGATTCCAAATGCAAATAGCACACTTGAAATGAACTCTGGACCTTTTATCTGCTCCTTGTAAATGGGATAATGAGGGAATAACACACACCTGGCCATGAAATAGCTGAGAAGCCAATTGTCTCATTACTTTTGGTCCCTTAAAAAGTGGGAGGCACATATACAAACCGTTGTAATTCCTACACCATTCACCTGATTTGGATGTAAATACCCTCAAATTAAAGCTGAAAGTCTGCAGTTAAAGCACATCTTGTTTGTTTCATTTCAAATCCATTGTGGTGGTGTATAGAGCCAAAAAGATTAGAATTGTGTCGATGTCCCAATATTTATGGACCTGTCTGTATGTCTCCTGGTGTGAAACCAGGGGTTGCACCCCAGGAAATAGGTCAAAGGTAGAATCCTTGACTTTCTGCAGATGGGGTGAGAAATAAAGCTGGCCTTGAGTGCTTTCTAAGGACAGGTCTCGGCCTTATCGGTATTATTTCAACGACCACTTGCTTCGCATTCTTTGGTTCGTAACTTTATTCAGGGGGCAACATGGCTTAATCTCCGGTTAGGTCACCCCTGAACCCTTGGGACTTGAATTTAGTTTTGTCAGCATTACAAAACAGACTTTTTTTTTGGGCCGATACGACATATTCCCTTGGTCCTTTTTGACAAGGAAACTATTTTTTCCGGTAACCATATCTGCTGCAAGAAGGGTATCAGAATTGGCTGCTCTTTCTTGTAAAGATCCCTATTATTATTGTTCACAAGGATAAGGTAGTATGGCGTCCTCATCCTAACTTTTTACCGAAGGTAGTATCAGGTTTTTATCTAAACCAGGATATTGTTCTACCTTCATTTTTTTCCAGAACCCTGTTCTATGGAAGAAAAATCACTACATTCTCTTGATGTGGTGAGAGTAGTCAAAGTCTAGTTAAAGGCGACTGCTCAGATTCGGAAAATGGATGTTTTGTTCCTGCTGCCTGAAGGTCCTAAAAGAGGACAGGCAGCATCTAAATCTACTATTTCTAAATGGATTCCACAAGTATTTGTTCAAGCTTATGGTTTAAAGAGGTAGTTTCTACCCTCTCAAATCAAAGCGCACTCCTCTAGGGCTGTTAGTGCTTCGTGCACAGTGCATCGCCAAGCCTCCATGGCTCAAATCTGCAAGGCCGCAACTTGGTCTTTAATCCATATATTTACCAAATTCTATCAGGTGGATGTAAAAAGACATGAGGATGTCGCCTTTGGGCGCAGTGTGTGGCAGGCAGTATAAGTCCTCTGATCTCATGGTGCCCTACTTTTGTGTCTCCCTCCCCTCAGTTGGCATTGCTCTGGGACATCCCACATAGTAATTTCTATGGCTCTGTTGCCCAGTGATGTACGATTAAAGAATATAGGATTTTTATAACAACTTACCTGTAAAATCCCTTTTCTTTTGAAGTACATCACGGGACACAGAGGTCCCTCCCCTCTTTCTAGTATACACGTGTATTAGATACTCCAGTTATGGGAGGGGTTATATAGGGAGGCAACTTCCTGTAGAGGGTGTGCCAGTGTCCAGCACCTGAAGGTGGGCTACAACCCACATAGTAATTACTATAACTCTGTGTCCCGTGGTGTACTTCAATAGAAAAGGATTTTACAGGTAAGCTGTTATAAAAATCCTATTTTGAGGGGAGAGCAAATTTACACTGTTATACAATACAAGCTGTACACTCACTACTTTACATTGTAGCAAAGTGTCATTTCTTCAGTGTTGTCACATGAAAAGATATAATAAAATATTTACAAAAATGTGAGGGGTGTACTCACTTTTGTAGCTAACAAAAGTGAGTACACCCCTCACATTTTTGACCATATATTTATGGTCATGGCCCTAAGACTGAGACAGATGTTGATTACATAAACATGCGACAAGACTTGCATCATAAATAGACCTGAGGTGGGGCTTTTGGTCGCCGATGCGACTAGGTTCGGTTTGGTGTGTGATGCATGTTTCCGCTGACACGATCCGAATCGGTCAGAACAATGATATGAATAATGAATCGTAGGGTATGGTATAGTGTGTGATGCATGTTGCCACTGACATGATCCGAATCGGTCAGAACAATGATATGAATAACGAATCGTAGGGTATGGTACGAATACTACGAATCGGTGCGTGGGATGCGAGTGATGCGAACCGTTGTGCCGCTGGTGCGACTAGGTTCAGTTAGGAGTGTGATGCATGTAGCTGCTGACACGATCCAAATCAGTCAGAACAATTATATGAATAACGATTCATAGGGTATGGTACGAACCGCTACGAATCGGTGGGTAAGAATGCGAGTGATGCGAACTGCTGTGCCGCCGATGCGACTAGGTTTGGTTTGGATTGTGATGCATGTAGCTGCTCACGTGATCCGAATCGGTTGGAAAATGATATAAATAATGAACCATAGGGTATGGTATCAACCGCTACAAATTGGTGTGTGGGATGTGACTGATGCGCAGTGTTGTGCCGCAAGGCGACTAGGCTCGAATCTGAGTGATGCGTGTGGCACGAACGTGATAGATGACATAACAACAAATCGTTTGTAGGGTATGAGGGTGAGCGGTATGACTTCAGTGCGAGATGTATCCAATGCGAACCGTAGTGCCGCTGCTGCGCCTAGGTTCGGATCGGAGTGTAATAAACGTAGTTGCTGAAGCAATCCGAATCGGTCAGAGCAATGATATGCGTAACAAATTATAGGGTATGGCACGACCTGCTACGAATCAGTGCATGTGATGCGAGTGATGCGAACCATTGTGCGCCGGTGCGACTAGGCTCGGTTTGGAGTGTGATGCACGAAGCTGCTGACACAATCCGAATCAGTCAGAGCAACGATATGAATAACGAATTGTAGAGTATGGTACGAACTGCTAAGAATTGGTGCGAAGCGTTATGGATAGGAATGATGCGTGTGACAAGAAGTGATATGAACAAGTGTGTGAACCAACAAATCATTAGTAGGGTATGGGGGTGAGTGGTAAGAATCGGTCGGAAAAAAATGATATAAATAACGAATCGTAGGGTATGGTACGAACCGCTACGAATCGGTGTGTGGGATGCGGCTGATGCAAAGTGTTGTGCTGCCAAGGTGACTAGGCTCGAATCGGAGTGATGCGTATGGCAGAAAGTGATATGAATCGGTGAGTAAGATGACATAACAGCAAATCTTTTGTAGGGTATGAAGGTGAGCGGTATGAATCGATGCAGGACGTGTCTGATGCGAACTGTTCGAATCGGACTCTGGTAGGTATGCAACGTATATAATACGAATCGGTAGTAGGGTAAATGAAATTGTGGTGAAAGTGATAGAAATTGGAGTGTATGCCACCCCTTACTCTAAATCGAACTCGTACCAACCACCCAACCCCCCAGGCTAATTAAGTGCAGACAAGGCATCAGGTGGGACTAATTACCACCTCAATCAGCCACAGAACCCGTGCAAACAATACATGCTCATCTCCAAATAGATGAGACGGCAACCCCATATACTGTGACTCCTATGAGCAACAAAGCCTGTATTGAGTGAAATCAGACAACGACTGACGGTGGCTCAGAGGCTTGGATCTACAAATGAAACGTATGTTTGTGGCATGGGACGACAAGCAAGGCTGAGGGGACATACAAATCTACTACACCTGTGCCGAATGATGTCGGGACACGACCGACAACAACTCGGGGGCAGCTAAGAACGAAAGGGATGAAGGATAGGAAACATAACAAATTGTAACATTGCGTATGAACGAAAAGGACAAACCCTACCTGCAACAGCGAGCGAGATGAAGCCGATGAAGAGCACGTACGTGGAAGCTGCAAGACATGTGTAATAGAACGAACACGAGGTGAACTGGGAAGAGCCGGCTCAGCGACATGTAGTATCGCGCACTGGAACCGACAGAGAGCAAGGGCGAGCAGCCAGCTTAAATATCCACCGGGCTCCTCACATAAATTCAGGCCACCATACTGGCCTTCTAATATATATATTTATATTTGACTACTTTAGACTAGGGGGAGAGTAAAGACATTTTTACTTACCTAATCCTCTATTGGGTGCAGGTAAGTAGCAGGTGCTCCCCCATGCTCCAGCTACGGACTGTCCCTCAGCATCTTCACGTCCAGCATAAGGCTATAGACCCTGCATTGGTCTTAAAGAAGTCAGGACCTTAGACTGCTGTAGCATGGGGGAGATGATTCTTTTGGGACCCTTCTAGCAGCATAGAGGATTGGATAGAAGTATATCTCCTTTTTTATGTCACCTATGTCTAAAAAAGCAAATAACCCTTGTAGTGCAGGTGCAGCCCACAGGTTCCCAGAGTTGGACTTTATATTGTTTCATAAGGTCCTTATAAACAAAACATTTTTAATCACTGTAGGTTCACTCTTCTGTAACCTCATTCATATTTCTCTCAATGCTTAGTTGAGTTAGAACCTGGTACCTTAATAAAGATTTCTTAAACTTTACAGTCTAAACATTTTTTGATTTTCTAGATTTCCCTATTTCTAGCAAAAAAAGCTGCAATGGGTCCTAGCCTTCCTTTACTCTACCGAGAAAAAAGGATTGTTATTTCTGTCTGTTTTGCTGTTTAAGAGTCCCCCTCATTTCATATCTGATTAACAATGTCACTGGGACATTAACTAAAGGGAGATCTCTCTATCCCCAGATATCAGTGCATAATGATAGGAGTTCCAAAGATAGTGGACATACACTTTAATGTTGATGTACTCTCATAACGTTTTGAAAGTTATCAATTACACCATGGACCTTTGTATGTAATTATGACATTCATGGTTCTGTTGCAGAATTCAAAGATGTCAAGAGATGCTAGATGTAACAGTTCAGAGCAAGTTCCATTTATGGAAGAATGGAAGGCACGAAGAGAGAGAATAAGGTTACGCTCCTCATCCTCCAGTTTTGGGAGCAAGTCCATAGACATCCAGGTCCAGCAAGAAGGCGATCTGCAATCCAAGTCCTGGTCTTTACACTCTGCTCAAGATCATGAGAAAGATATGGGAGGAATAAAAGCAACTACATCGTCTTTCAAAATCCAGTCTCTAGTGACCACAGAAGTTGAATCTCATGAGCCAGTCACTTCAAAAACCAAGGAGAAGACAGGGAGCCCTCAGAAGAAACATCGGACTCAGATAGAGAAAAGGAAGCTAAGGGAGAAGAGGAGACCTACTGGAGTAGTAAATATGTTTCCATCTGAGGCAAGTGAAAACCTGTGCTTACAGCACAGTCAACCCTATGTCTTGCTTCTAAAGATGTCCTCAATGTAGATAACTACACAGAATTGTATCCTTCTATTAGAGCTGTTCTAATCAAGCAGCTTTTTTAAAAACAAGTTCTTAAATTCAATAAAAAAGGTAAGGTGTTAATAGAATCTCGAAGTCCATCTCCAGGACACAACACAAGTTAAGACCTCTCTCAACTATTCATTGTAGTTTCTGTTCCCCAGTGGATTTTTTTCCCACTACCTGTCTTGGCGAAAGCTAGTCAAAGTGAAAGGAAGGGATGAGAAAACTTTTCAGTGGGGATAGAGATAGCAAGAAAGACTTTTTTGGACAGAGCGGGAAAGAGTAAGAACTTCTTTTAAGATTTATTGCTGTCTGTGCCATATTGTCCCAGTGACACTCATTCCAGTCATTTCATGTTGTGCTGTTATAGGAACAAAGTGTGAAGGAAAACCTTTCTAATGGGGTCAAAAATAGCACAAAAAAAATGTGACATGTATTCCAAACCTTTTCCACTCTGTTCAAAATTTAAAAAGTTTTTACTAGAGTTGGGCTTTAGGTTGTAGCTAATCCTTTGGTAAATTAGAACATGATGGGTATTTTGGTCATTTGTACCTTACTGTAAATAGCAAACTGTAATACACGTTAGAGAAATGCACAATATTTTTTATGTGACTTTTTCACTATGTTTGCATTTAACAAATGTCCTAACCTAACCTAAATCTGGTGTATTTAAGGTGGGTGTTTCCAAGTTTCACTCATGATTAGTTAGGAAGTTATACATATATCCGCAAAATTTTCAAAACAACAAACTGCGTCTAATGCCGTGTACACACGACCAGACTTTCCGCCAAACTAGGTCCGACGGTCTTCCCGACGGACTTTCGGCGGAATTCCGACGGACTTTCAAAACGAACGGACTTGCCCACAAATGAACGGACTAAGACCGTTCGTTAGTCCGTTAGTTTTGAACGTGATGATGTAAACGGGACTAAACAAGGAAGTTCAATAGCCAGTAGCCAATAGCTTCCCTTGCGTCGTATTTGGTCCGTTGGACCAGCACACAGACGACTGTATTTTCAGATTTAAGTCCGTCGGAATTGAGTCCGTCGGATAAATTTGAAACGTGTTCTATTTGTAGGTCCCTCGGATTTTTCCCCCGAAAAATGAACGGATTAGCCCACATACGATCGGATTGTCCGACGGACTAATCTGGTCGGACCTAGTCTTCCGGAAAGTCCTGTCGTGTGTGCGAGGCATTAGAATTGCAAGTTTGTATTGATATCCGAAAAATTTGTTTTTAGGATGAGACAATAAATAGTTTAACTCCAAAATAAGACAATGAAGGACCTGTAGTCCAACAAAGTTTTGTCTTGCCGACTTTATTTCAGCTTAAATTTAGCTTGGTCGCTGTAAAAAAAAAAAAAAATCAAAACAGAATGTTAGACTTTTTATTGTCTAAAAAGATTTTTGTGTGTGTCCCTCACATAAGATTGTTTAGGTTGACAAGAGTAATTCATTGTAGCAGTTGTGAATCTATTTTGTAGTTCCCTAATAACAATTGTGTCACGTTATCAAATAAAGAAAGGTTCAGTTAAAATTTCAAGCCATACCTTGCATACCAAAGTGTTTTGCTCATATTTTTTATAAGCATGCTTGTCCCCAGAGATCAAAGAATCAAGAAAGTCCATCTGTTTTCGTGTTCTACTTGGCGGGTGAAAGTGTAAGCAAGGATCAATAGAATAACAAGGCCCAGCAAGCTTGGTGGGGATTCACTCTTTGAGCTGTCTGAAAATACTAGAGGCTTTTGAGGTCTGTTCAGCCATTGTGACTGAAAATAATAACTCCAAATGCCTGATGAACTAAACTTTTTTCTGCAGGAGGACATTTTCTGAAGTAGGAGTTGAAAGAACAAAATGTACCAAACTGCAAGATAAATGTCCCCGCCTAATTCATAGAAGCATTACAATTTGTCTGAAGCAGTGCATAAGACAAGAAGCATGCAGAAGCCATTAAAAAGGCTATTGCATAGCATCTTCCATTTGCTATTCACTGTAATACAAATCGAATTGTAGGCTGGCCATGAGGTTAGTTTAGTAAAAATAGCAGATGTTAAAAATGATTAAATATCTGTTATACCAGTGGAAGTGGACATTCATTACTCACCTTTATTTTATTTATGTTATGGTAATATACTGTATATCTTGACAGAGACTGTGGTCCTTTATCTCTCTGTAGTGAAGCTGGCTGATCATAAGCAGTCTTATGAAAGGAAAAAAATAGCATGAAGGCCCACACAGGACAACAAAGAAAAAATATAAGTGGCTTGAGTGGATCTGAGAGATCTGAGAGGAAATTCTGTAGTTCAAGCTGTGTCAGACACTGACTGAACAAACTTCTAAGCCCAGGCCTTTGGGTTTATGTCAAGAAGCATATTGTTTAGGGAGTGTAGACACAGGAACCTCCAAGCTAAGCTTTGTGCCGACGTCTGAAAGAGAGAGTCATTTATTAAAGGAGCATGGAGATATGGATTCTGGGCACATCCCATCCACAAAGTGTACTATAACCATGGATGCAAAAAAGTGAACTTTGAATATTTGGCAGTTATGTGGCCTAATGGCTGGGTGAAAACTGAAGTGTGATAATTATTTTAAAAACAACAGCATAGAAATCTCTTGTATAACAGCTATACATGTTATTTCAGATTTTTATGAATCAGGAAATTTCCAATAAAAGAATCAGGAGACCATGAATGTTTGGTTCTTGTTCAAAAACATGTTTTCCCAAAGTAATTCATTGAATTGATGCCTCTCCTATAGTAGTCTGGAGGGTCCTCATTCAGCCCAGAAAGTAGAGATTTAGGCAGGAACTACATTCTTTACCCCTCAACAGCATTAAGTGAATGGCCCTATGTAATCACAGAATACAGTTATAAATACAATGTGTGGTGTATCAGTTCTTCCACTGCTATACAACTATCATTAAATTTTAGGATCCTGATGAGAATGAAGACGCTAAAGAGAATGAGGAACATAAGGAGCAAGAAGTGGTCATCCAGAGTCAGGTGAGAAACTAACTATCCAGTGGATACCAGCTAGTAGCTTGTGGGCCTTATGTGTAGCTTTCATGGCAGCCTTTTAACTGGTGCTTGGATTTGAGCACCTGTTACATTATAAATCTCAGAATTTATGTAATTTATGCAATTCATATATTTTAATTAAAGCGGTGTTCCGCCTGGGGAAAAAAAATTAAAAGACTTTTAATATATGGACATTTACCTGTCTAGGGAGCCCCAGATGTCGGCACCCCAGCTGATTTTTGTATCGGCTCTCGGGTGCTGCCGCCGCCATTCATAGAAAGGGAAACTGGCAGTGAAGCCTTTCGGCTTTACAGCTGGTTCCCTACTGCACATGCACAAAGACGCTGCGCTTTCTAACTGGCTTGGCAGCGGAGGAACGAGGAGGGGGCTGAACTTCCAAGGGATGGAGCCGCGGGGCATTCTCCCGGAAGTGGGGAAGGGTACCTGTCAAAAACAGGTACCTGTTCCCCCCAAAAGGTGCCAAAGGTGGGGAAGATTTACTAAAACCAGTAGTAACCAGTTGGCTTCTAACTAAGTTTGATGGGACCTGCTTAGGGGGGGAGGTTTGGAGCATTTTGATCTTTTGATTATCAGACCACTTGGATTTAATATGTTGCTGTTGTGGTTAAAGAAATGGGTGTGCTGGTGCACCCCTTCTATGGATGGTGGGATTCAACTCTAGACCAGAATAGCTTTGATTTTTTATGAATATATTGTTCCTTGCCTCTGAAGCTATTTTGGTGTAAAAATTAGAGGATTATCTTGAAGAATCAATACATTTTTTTGTCCATTATCTTTATCTCCCTTGGAGGTGCCCTTTTGGAATTGAAAATTTCCACTTCAGCAAACTGTATAGAAACGTTTAATTTTATACTACTGGGTTTCCTTGTGCAGATAATGTTCACATGTGCTCCCAATGAAGACGTTTGAAGCATTAAAAATGCATTGAGCTAACATATGGGTGTTGAATTGAAATACGATCTGTAAACTTGCCTTTCAAATATTGATTATGGTGCTATATACAATTTTAATATTTGTACAATAAACTTTATGAATTTAGTTTGTGGTACCATTTCCTATATGCCCAGAAAAAAAGCCATTGATACAAGAATCTTTTCCTCTTATACAGCTTCTAACTTGTTCAATTAAGCTTTGACAATAAAACCTAGAAGCTGATAGGTTACCATGCACAGCTGCACCAGATTTTGTGTGCACCTGTTTTAGTTAATCTCCCCCTATGTTTGTACATTGCAAGCTAGAGTTAATTCATTTTGCATTTCAGATAGCATGGGTTGACACACAGCATCCATTTTCACTCATTGTTAAAGCACTTGATCCATCACTTCACATCACTGGAAAGCCCACACAAACTCACCTTTACAAAGCAAGAACTAAAGCAGGGTATATATGCATAGTGGGTTGGACAAAAAAAAACAAAAACCCACAGATCCCCCCCCATCCCCACAAACAATGTGGATGCAGGGATCTTCCCCACTGCACTATTGTATTCTAACAATGAGAACTGCTTCCCTGTCAGAATACACTGATCAGTGCTGCAGCCCTTGGCTGCATGTGCTGATCGAATGCTGGTTTGTTAACCAACTTCTGTTCAACAGACAGGGGTACACACTTAACAAAATTAGTCCGGTTCAGCAATTTCTTACCTACTTTTAGGGTCCTGCACAAGACAGCCAGCTTCACTGAGCTTTAGAGACAATCTGGTTCTTAAAAAGCAAACAAATCACAGATCTGAGCATGATATGGTTGTTAAACCCATATATTCTTTGATGCTCAATAAAGCTGGTAAAATCAAATGCCTTTCTACTTAGGTAATCACCAGTTTGACATTTTTACAGCTTAACAATATAGATAATATTTATCTTTGCATTGCGCTCCACTGAATTTCATTGTCATATTTTCCAGGATTTGAGAATATCTGAAGGAACTTGCGCAGAAAGGTATGTTCTGGTCAGTCCGGTGTTGTGATATATAAAATGTACATGCTCATAGAATACAATATTTGTATGATTTCAGCTGTTTTAAGTTGGACTGATTCTTAGATTTTAGGCTAAGGATCTCTTGTACTCTATAAGATTTCTCTCATTCAGCCTTTCGTGCTGAAGGAAGGAAATCTATTGACTTAAACAGCATGACTGGGGAAATCTGCCCTACCTGCTTTTGTATTTAAAAGCCTACACCAGTGGCTGTCAGAATACCCAAACAGTAGCTGTTCAGCCAAGAATTTTGCACCCAGCTCTTTCGATTTTAATTTCCAAGGATGTCGGGTGTGCGGGTGCTGAAAGGACCACCCATGGTTTAAATTTCATCTGCTTCATCCTGATTTGCTTCGTATGTGGCCAGCTTAAAGGTAATTCTTTCCATTGTTCTCAGACCATACTTTGAAGTTAAAGAGCTGAGGGCTCTATATCTCTGAGCAGCTTTCGATTTAAGTAGAGGGAAAGTAAAGCTGGTAATACACTGAGTAAATTTTGAACAAGTTGAAATTCGTTCAGTGGGTGGCCCTACCTGCCCCTGCTTGCTCAAATTACTTTTGTTAAAGGAGCCTGCCAGTTGTGGCTGGGAAAGGTGAGTCTGGCTAAGGTTTTAGGTGCCTGTGAGTCATTTCCTTGGAATGAGAGTCCAGTGGGTTGTGGTGGGTTTGTCCCATACAGATGCTTACAGGACCTATTTGGAATTGATTTCTTCTTCCTAGTCTGGGGGGGGATTGGGTTGGAAGGGGAGCAGTTGCAGGACAAGGTGGAAAGAAGTAGAGGGGGTGTGAAAGAAATGAGGTGTATAGGTGCTACAGAGAACCTGAAAAGAATAGCAAAAGGGAGTGAAAAAAATATAATAAAAAGGGATGGGGCTGTGGACAGCCCAGGGGTAGTGGTCTCCTTAGATGCTTAGAAAGCTTTTGATTCTATTTACTGGATCTACCTCTGGGCTGTCCTTCGTAAATTTGGGTTTGGTCCCTAACTAATCGCTAACTAACTGGTCCCTAATTTAGTTTTATTGCCTAACTACATATGCTCTCCTTGGCCCGTGTGGCCAAGGTGTGTACTAATAATTCTTTGTCTGCTCCCTTTCCTCTTTCTAGGGGGATGAAGCAGGGCTGTCCCATTTCCCCCGGCCTGTTTGCTCTTACTTGGAGCCTTTTGAACATCCAACTTTGCGCTGCAGACTTGGTGAAAGGAATTGAAGTGGGTGTGACTTAAGAAAATTATCCCTGTATGCTGACGATACTCTCCTATATACTAGCAACACATTCTCCTCACTTTAGGCCACTTCAGGCCACCTTGCAGATAAGTGACAAGTTTAGCAACTTTTCTGGAATTAGAGATAAATGGGAGAAATCTCTAAACTTCCCTTAGCCCTTCTCATCCCAAACCGGCTATGAACACCCTGCTTTGCTGGGTGGATGGGTTAAGATACCTTGGGATACAGGTTGGGAGCTTCCTGGCTACTTATATGGATCTTAACCTATATCCTTTACTTAGGCTGTTTTCCCAGGGATGTGCATCTTGGAAATTACTCACACTTACTCCAAGAGGCAGAGTTAATCTTATCAGGATGGTTTACTTACCAAAATATCCTTATTATTGCAGAAATACCCCATTACCCATACCAAACACATTTTTCAATAAATTGGCCAGTATCACCTTGTCTTTTGTGGGAGCTGGGTAAGTTCCTTGTCTTGCTAAGTCGACATTTCAACTCCTTTTTATCACAAGGGGGACTGCCCTTCCAAATTTTCAGCTGTACTTTTGGGAGGCGGCGCTAGTTACGGTCCCTGGTTTTCAGCGACCTAGCAACAGCCCTGCAGTTACCCTAGAGGCAGTCCTCTTAGGGTTATATGGTACTTTAGGTAATTTAGTTTTCAATGGCCACAGGTCTGATCCACCTTTTTGCCACATATACCCCTAAAGGGTAATCCCACCCTCTCTCACCTGCACAGTATCTAAGGTCTGTGGTTGTGGAGTGGTTGGCCTGAAGAATATTACTGTATGTCATACAGGAGACTGATGGGATTCTCTGATCTCAGGACCAAATATAATCTTCCTAATAGTATGTTCTTCAGGTATTTGCAGTTGCAGATATTTACAGACATGCGGTTCAGGTGCAATTTCCCTCCCCTCTTACTTCGAAGTCTAACCATGCTCATCTCGTGCATGATGGGGAAACAGTTTTCCTCTTTGTGCCGTAGACTCTCCCTGGCCTATGCCACTAACTCAGCTCATACCTATCAGAAGTAGAACACTGACTTGCCAGATCTGGGTGTGGAAGAATATAAGATCTGCACCAGCTATTATGATCTCCACTAGAGACCGGTTTATACAACTGAAGTTTCTCCATAGAACTTATTTTACCCCTCAATGGCTGGCTGCTATTTCCCATTGGACTAATCCTTCTTGTACAAGCTGCTACTCCTCTGTAGGCGCCTTTCTACACATGATATGGACATGCCCCTCCATCAGATCTTTTTAGTCAGCAGTAGTGGCTGAACTTAATAGGCTGTGTGACTCAACCATCGGTTTGGACCATAAAATACTCCTGTTGGGCATATTAGAGAGAGTGGATTTAGGTCATCATGTTAAAGAGGTTGTAAACCTCAGTCATTGAATCTGAGCAAAGCACATATATCTGTAGTGTTTACTTATCTCTCTCCAAAGTGTTGTTTCTCTCTGGTGCTTCGTTCTTCTGTTATCAGCATGAGTCACTTCTAAAAAGTTATCCGGATAAATGAGATACATTTGTGTCGGGAGGGGAGGGGGAGAGCTCAGCAGACAGCGTGTCTATTCAGAACACAGTTTTTCTGCTGTGTGGAGGGGGGGTGCGTGCCTTTCCTCCAATCACCTCTCACACACTGTTATTGCAGCCCTTCTGCCCCCTCCTCTGTACTCCTGACAGATGAAGAAAGATTTTAACACTTTTCTGCCCTTTTGAAGGGGTGTAGGGAAGAGAAGCCTGCAGATAAACAAGTGAAATCTATGTAGGAGGATTTGTTTAATTTCTGTGTATCATCTGAGGCTGTTCACTTCACTGAGTATATGTGAGGGTTTACAACCACTTTAAGTTGTTTATTTTCTTTGCTGCTTTCTATGCCCACAGAAAGATTATTTTAAAGCCACCTCACCCTCCTTCTCTGACTTCATAGTGTGACGCGATTGATAAAGCTTTAGCGGCGTATAAATTAACCTACGCAAGTAGGAACTGCCCTAAAAAGTCTGATCAGCTATGGTCAACTATAGATTGACTCCTGGGCTTCTAGTTACCTAATTTATCCAGGGCTGTGAAATTATACTACCTAGAGGCTGTTTAACTAGTGGATATCGCGACATTCCTTTTCTGTGTTACCTCTCTAATCTTTTCTCCCCATTACGCCTCTCCTTCCCTCTGCTTTGTGCATATTTTTTCCTCCATCCCCTATTCCCTTACCCCCCTTCTACCTCTCTACCTTTCCGCAGCTCTGAGAATGTACCGATGTCACCTCACAATTTTCCATGCGGATTGTCTCTTTCTGTACATGTCTTACATGGCTTCTGATATGTCGTCTCATAGCTTGTACTTCACCGTTTTGGTTAAAACACTTAGCGTAGCCCTCTCACAATTGATTTTGGACATTGTTAAGGTGGTCTTAATGTCTCCCCCTTTGTTTACAATTGGATAATATGCTTTTTTTTTTTGTATTTGTCTGATTTATTTTCTCACTAAACATTTTCTACTAAAAAAAAGAAAATGGAGGGGTGTGGGTAGAAATGTGACATGCAGGTTTTTTTCTATATTTTTAACTGGTGATCCTGCCAGGAACTCACTTCCTGTTCTAGGGTGACGACTGTATTGTATATCGGATAAGCATGGTTGTCACGCTAGGAAGGAAGTGTGTTAGGGCTATATAAAATCTCCCCCTCCCCAGAACATAGGAGGAGGTGTTTTGTAGTCAACTGAGATAGCTGGGAACAATGCTGACAACTTTCCACAGAAGAAGAGAGCACAGGAAGTTATTGGTACACCAGGTTTCTGGCTGGATGAATAGCCTTTTTTTGCACTTGTTGATCCAATATACCAAACCTTTTATTTTTTTATATTTACCAGACCATAAGGGGGCAAATAATAGAGATGTATTATTAGAGTTTACGTACACTTTAGGTATAGGTAAAAAGATGATTGCACAGTTAAAATACATATGTGTGAACTCTGCGGCATTCAGTAGTTTGTATGGTTTACAGTACTGCCATTTTTATTCCCGGCTTAAATGCAGATGTGCAGGGGATTGCAGGAGGTGAACACAAAGACAAATATTATTATGGTAAAATGGACAAATGCAAGAATAACATATATACTGCAGCCTGTAATTAGCATTAACACAGTGCTTTTTGTTGAACCCCACTCTAGTATAATTGTGTTACCCGTCGAGCCTGCCAGTAGATCCATTTATTTTTCACTTCCTGTAAAAGGGTGGCAACACTGTTCACTTTATAGTGAAATCACCATAGTATTGTCACAAAAATTACAATTAACCTCATACAGTTATCATAAAAACTATATTTTTCACTGTTCTTTGGGGAAAAACAAAAAACAAAAACAAAAAAAAAAACATAATTAGATCAAATGGAGGGTGATTTACATTTGCCTACATTTTACTTATGTTACCTTTGGCACTCTAAAGCCCCCCAAAAGCTTTCCCATGTGTTCCTGGAACACACATGTAATCTGCTGTATCATTTCAGGACAGATGTTCATTCACTTGGTTCTGCTCCAGACAGTAGGGATAACAACCTGAAAGAAAGGCAGTCATGGATGGAGGAACTGCAGAAGGTATGAGCCTGGGGCTTTAATAACCTTAGAAAGAAAAATTGGGATGGTTCCGCGCTAAATGGCTAGGTATTATCTATTTTGATGAGAACTGCTACCCCCTACTAATACAGTTACCTAAGAAGAGTATACAGTGAGGATTGATTGGGGTAGTAGGTGTGGCGCTGTTCTATTGCTATAAATGAATGAGTCCTTTTAATAGGTGAAATATTTGTGCTCAATAAGGTCTTATTTATATTGTAATAATCATTCCTGAAATGTGTGTCAAGTATTCTTAATCCACAAGTAAAAGTATTATTAAGTGAAACAGAAATCAATAGACCTTAAAGTGGAGTTCCACCCAAAAATGGAACTTCCACTTTTTGGATCCCCCCCCTCCGGTGTCACATTTGGCACCTTTCAGGGGGGAGGAGGGAGCAGATACCTGTCTAATACAGGTATTTGCTCCCACTTCCTGGCATAGATCACCGCAGAGCTTGCGGTGACCTACGCCACTTCCGGCGCCTGCGCTCTCCTCCACCGCTGTGTTCTGTGAGACACAGAACACAGCAGGGACCAGAGAGGACGTGCAGCGCGACTCGCGCATGCGCAGTAGGGAACCAGGAAGTGAAGCCCAGGAAGTCAGCAGCTGCAGTATTTGTAGCTGCTGGCTTTTAATAATTTTTTTTCAGCGAACCTCCGCTTTAAAAAAATGTGCAAAAAAAGTGAACCGTTTTGCGAATAAAGTGACTGGTGCTCTTTTAACCCTTTCATGACTAAGCCTATTTTTGACATTTGGTGTTTACAAGTTAAAATCCCTATTTTTTGCTAGAAAAAGCCCCCAAACATTATATATATATTTTAGCAGAGAATCTAGAGAATAAAATGGCGATTGTTGCAATAGTGACCGTCTAGTGACCGTCCACTGTTACCATATATGTCCAAACTCAAGGTTCATTCCCAACAGAGAAAAAACGAAAAGTTGCCAGTAAGCCGCAGGGATAAATGTATATGCCACAAAGCTCCATCAATCGTCAAAGGGCACAAAAAAGCCCATATAAAGTGTCCACTTGAAAATCCATGTGGGAATGTGTAAATACACTGAGGGAGCTTACAATTAGATTAGGTATATATCCCCTGGAGGACACAGAGCGTCTCTGTGTCCTCCAGGGGATATATACCTAATGGATTTTCAAATGGACACTTTATATGGGCTTTTTTGTGCCCTTTGATGATTGATGGAGCTTTGTGGCATATACATTTATCCCCGCGGCTTACTGGCAACTTTTCCTTTTTTCTCTGTTGGGAATGAACCTTGAGTTTGGACATATATGGTAACAGTTGACGGTCACTTACTCTTATGACAAAATCCCTACATCTATAGCGGAAATATGAATTATAAATCCTTATTTTTATTTGAACTTATGGAAGCCTCCTTATAAGTGAGACCTTTCTTTGTACTAATTGAAACCTGAATGTGTCCTGAAGAAGTTTTTTACAACAAAACCTGTAGACGCATCGGGGCTCACTATCATGTATATTCTTATATAGATGATTTTTACAATTTTTTGTCAATGTTACGTATTAGGGATGAGCCGAACACCCCCCGGTTCGGTTCGCACCAGAACCCGCGAACGGACCGAAAGTTCGCACGAACGTTAGAACCCCATTGACGTCTATGGGACTCGAACGTTCAAAATCAAAAGTGCTCATTTTAAAGGCTAATTTGCATGGTATTGTCCTAAAAAGGGTTTGGGGACCCGGGTCCTACCCCAGGGGACATGTATCAATGCAAAAAAAACTTTTAAAAACGGCCGTTTTTTCGGGAGCAGTGATTTTAATGATGCTTAAAGTAAAAAAAAAAAAAGTGAAATATTCCTTTAAATATCGTACCTGGGGGGTATCTATAGTATGCCTGTAAAGTGACGCGTGTTTCCCATGTTTAGAACAGTCCCTGCACCAAATGTCATTTTTAAAGGAAAAAATCTCATTTAAAACTGCTTGCGGGTTTAATGTCATGTCGGGTCATGGCAATATGGATGAAAATCAGTGAGACAAACGGCATGGGTACCCCCCCAGTCCATTACCAGGCCCTTTGGGTCCTGTATGGATATTAAGGGGAACCCCGCACCCAAATTAAAATAAGGAAAGGCCCTATATACTCTGAACAGCAGTATACAGGCGGTGCAAACAAGACAGGGACTGTAGGTTTGTTGTTAAGTAGAATCTGTTTGTAATTTTGAACGGGTACATTTTTAACGTGTTTAGCTCCAGCCAAAAAATCTTTTTTAAGCTTTTTGGAAAACATAGGGAAGGGTTATCACCCCTGTGACATTTGTTTTGCTGTCTTTCCTCCTCTTCAGAAGATTTCACCTCACTTTTTGTCCCAATGAAAAATGTTTTTTGAAAATTTGGGTTTTTTTGTGGAACAAGGATTGGAAAGCATCAGTGGAAAGGAGAAATGTTTTTCCCATATTAACTCTTACAGGAGAGAATTTCCCTTCCTAGGGGTAGATTTCATCTCACTTCCTGTTGTCTCCTTCCGTTTGCAAGTAGGAGTCGTTTGTAAGTTAGATGTTTGAAAGTAGGGTCCTGCCCTATATACTCAGCAGAAATTTGGGCCTTAGGTGTTGCTGTGGCCACAACACTGTAAGCCCTCACAGGGCCCTGCTGTGAAATATTAGATCAAGAATTGTAATTACATGCCCCTGTTGAACAGGAGCTGAAAAATTAGGCCTTAGGCACTGGTGCTGGTGCCACAACACTGCAACCCCTCACAGACACTCTAGTTGGAATGCAGGAACGAGCCCTGCTGCAAAGTATTACATCAAAAATTGTAATTACACGCCCCTGTTAAACAGGGGCTGAAAAATTGTGCCTTAGGCACTGGTGGTGGCGCCCAGAACCAAAAATGTTCTTACAAGCTATCAGCGTGATGATTGAGGAGGAAGAGGATAATTACTCAGGGATAGTCACTCAGCATCAGCATAGGCAGTCTTTGAAGGGATCTGAAAAAAATTATTCAGTTACATCAGCATCAGGTGCTTGGTAGCTGGTGGTGATCCAAGACTGATTCATTTTTATGAAGGTCAGCCGATCGACCGAGTCAGTGGACAGACGCACCCTGTGATCGGTTACCACGCCTCCAGCAGCACTGAATGTGCGTTCCGAAAGAACGCTGGATGCAGGACAGGCCAGTAGCTCAATTGCATACTGTGCAAGCTCTGGCCAGTGATCCATCCTCAAGACCCAGTAACCCAGAGGATTTTCGGTGGGAAAGGTGTCCAAGTCTGATCTTGCCCCTAGGTATTCCTGCACCATGTAAAACAGACGCTGGCGATGGTTGCTGGAACCGATCATACCTTGGGGCTGCGGACCAAAAAATTGTCTGAACGCATCGGTCAGACGGCCACCTTCTCCACCGCTCCTTCTTTGACTGACCGAAGCCTCAGCAACACGTTGTCCAGAAACAGGAGTTTGTAACCTCCCAGTCTCTGGGAACGCTTTGCACAGACCTTTCTGCAAGGCCTCCCGAAGATGTTTCATCCTCTGCTCCCTCTGCGATGGCAAGATAAGGTCCGCAACCTTACCCTTGTAACGTGGATCAAGGAGGGTTGCCAGCCAGTATTGGTCCTTCTCCTTGATACCACGAATACGAGGATCCTTACGCAGGCTTTGCAGGATCAGGGAGGCCATGCAGCGTAGGTTTGCTGAGGCATTCGGTCCGGAGTCCTCTGGGTCACTAAGGACAACAACGTCCGCAGCCACCTCCTCCCAGCCACGTACAAGTCCATGTGTTCCTTGGGACTGATCCCTTAAAGACTGCTGCTGATGCTGAGTGCCAGGCTCCACCTCCATACTGACACAATCTTCCTCCTCCTCCTCCTCCTCCTCGTCCTCTTCCTGTGTGATCGGCGGGCACGCAGGAACACTGTCTGGATAAAGGGGGCCTTGAGAGCTAAGGAAGTCCTCCTCTTCCTGCCTCTGTTCTGCCTCAAGTGCCCTGTCCATTATTCCACGCAGCGTGTGCTCCAACAGGTGGACAAGGGGGACAGTGTCACTGATGCATGCACTGTCAGTGCTCACCATCCTCGTGGCCTCCTCGAATGGTGACAGGACAGTGCATGCATCCCTGATCATGGCCCACTGGCGGGGTGAAAAAAAACCAAGCTCCCCTGACCCTGTCCTGGTGCCATAGTCGCACAGGTACTCATTGATGGCCCTCTGCTGCGTGTGCAGCCGCTGCAGCATGGCCAACGTTGAGTTCCACCTGGTGGGCATGTCACAGATTAGGCGGTTCTTGGGCAGGTTAAACTCCTTTTGGAGGTCCGTCAGCCGAGCACTGGCATTATATGACCGGCGGAAATGCACACAGACTTTCCTGGCCTGCCTCAGGACATCCTGTAAGCCCGGGTACCTGCCCAAGAACCGCTGCACCACCAAGTTAAGGACGTGAGCCAAACAGGGCACATGGGTCAGTTGTCCCTGTCGGAGGGCAGAGAGGAGGTTGGTGCCATTGTCGCAAACCACCATTCCTGCCTTAAGTTGGCGTGGCGTCAACCACCTCTGAACCTGCCCCTGCAGAGCTGACAGAACCTCTGCCCCAGTGTGGCTCCTGTCCCCCAAGCACACCAGCTCAAGCACCGCATGGCATCTTTTGGCCTGCGTACTTGCGTAGCCCCTTGAACGCCTACGGAGCACCGCTGGTTCCGAGGAAGAGGCCATGGAGGAAGAAGAAGAGGAGGGGGTGGAGGAGAGAGGTGTGTCACAATCAGCATTTTGGAGGCGTGGTGGCGGAACAACCTCCAACACTACTGCACCTTGTCCTGCATCCTTCCCAGCTGCCAGCAGAGTCACCCAATGCGCCGTGAAACTTAAGTAACGTCCCTGTCCATGCCTGCTGGACCATGAGTCAGCAGTAATATGCACCTTACCGCTGACCGCCCTGTCCAGCGAGGCATGGACATTGCCTTCCACATGCCGGTAGAGAGCCGGAATCGCCTTCCGTGAGAAAAAGTGGCGTTTGGGTACCTGCCACTGAGGAACCGCACATTCCACAAACTCACGGAAGGGGGCAGAGTCTACCAACTGAAAAGGCAGCAGTTGAAGTGCTAGCAATTTTGCCAAGCTAGCATTCAACCGCTGGGCATGTGGATGGCTGGGAGCAAACTTTTTTCGGCGGTGCAGCAGCTGGGGCAGGGAAATTTGCCTGGTACAATCTGACGTCGGTGTACCAAAAGCAGATTGCCCACAAGTACTTGGCTGTGACACACCTAATTCTACACCTTCATTCCTCTCACTGCAGGTCTCAGAGAGGACTGAAGGTCTAGTGGGGTTGGAAATCTCAGCTGATGAGGAGCAAGGAGAGATCCTCTTTGTTCTTTGGTGTGGGTCTTTTAGATACGCTTGCCAACGAACTGCATGGCAGGTCAACATATGTCTGGTCAAGCATGTGGTGCCCGAGCGGGAGATGTTTTGGCCACGCGAGATACGCTTGAGACATATGTTGCAAATAGCAGCGGTGCGATCTGATGCACTCGTCTCAAAAAAGGCCCACACCAAAGAACTTTTTGAATAACGCGCAGAGACTGCAGCGCCCTGCACATGTGGAGCTTTGGGGTGTGATGCAGTCAATGTGCTGCCCTTAGGCTGGCCCCTGGAGGGCATCCTGCCTCGTTGGTGATGTGCCGCCTCCTCCTCCTCCTCCTCTCTCCTATCAGGCACCCACGTTGAGTCAGTGACCTCATCATCCCCTCCCTCCTCATCACTGGAGCAAACCTGGCAGTATGCTGCAGCAGGGGGAGCATGACTGCCAGATTGCTGTCCTTCTTGGGCACCCCCTCTGTCCGTGCTCATGTTACTGCCTTCATCGAGCTCAGTATCATCATCAGAGCCTTCCAAACGCTGGGCATCCTCCTGGAGCATGTACCCAACACTGTGGTCAAACAGTTCGAGGGAATCCTCAGGAGGACATGGTGGAGCTAGGGAAGGAGTCACTAATGACATTGAGCTGAGGGAAGAGGCCGCTGCTTTGCCAGACAAAGCACCCTGGGCATGGGTGAGAGAGGATGAGGAGGATGAGGACGGCTTGGTCATCCACTTGACCAAGTCTTCCGCATGTTGCGGCTCAACACGGCCAGCTGCCGAAAAAAAGGCCAAGCGTGTCCCATGGCCACGTGCTGATGAGGATGCACCACCTCCACGACCAGCACTAGACACAGAGCCTGCTTGCCCTCTCTTATTGGCTTGTGACTGTCTGCCTCTCCTTCTTGGCCTTCCAGACATACTAATGGCCTGTAGCTGCACTAAGCTGGGATAGAACACCTGTAATTTTCTTCAGGTAGCTTTATATACTGTAACCAGACAAGCCTGCCTGTCAGTAGGAAGATAACAGGAACGGATCTAGCTGAACACTGTGAGCAGGACGCACTGCACTAAATGTAAATAGCAGGAACGGATCTAGCTGAACACTGTGAGCAGGACGCACTGACTGCACTAAATGTAAATAGCAGGAACAGATCTAGCTGAACACTGTGAGCAGGACGCACTGCACTAAATGTAAATAGCAGGAACGGATCTAGCTGAACACTGTGAGCAGGACGCACTGCACTAAATGTAAATAGCAGGAACAGATCTAGCTGAACACTGTGAGCAGGACGCACTGCACTAAATGTAAATAGCAGGAACGGATCTAGCTGAACACTGTGAGCAGGACGCACTGACTGCACTAAATGTAAATAGCAGGAACGGATCTAGCTGAACACTGTGAGCAGGACGCACTGCACTAAATGTAAATAGCAGGAACGGATCTAGCTGAACACTGTGAGCAGGACGCACTGCACTAAATGTAAATAGCAGGAACGGATCTAGCTGAACACTGTGAGCAGGACGCACTGACTGCACTAAATGTAAATAGCAGGAACGGATCTAGCTGAACACTGTGAGCAGGACGCACTGCACTAAATGTAAATAGCAGGAACAGATCTAGCTGAACACTGTGAGCAGGACGCACTGCACTAAATGTAAATAGCAGGAACGGATCTAGCTGAACACTGTGAGCAGGACGCACTGCACTAAATGTAAATAGCAGGAACGGATCTAGCTGAACACTGTGAGCAGGACGCACTGCACTAAATGTAAATAGCAGGAACGGATCTAGCTGAACACTGTGAGCAGGACGCACTGCACTAAATGTAAATAGCAGGAACGGATCTAGCTGAACACTGTGAGCAGGACGCACTGACTGCACTAAATGTAAATAGCAGGAACAGATCTAGCTGAACACTGTGAGCAGGACGCACTGCACTAAATGTAAATAGCAGGAACGGATCTAGCTGAACACTGTGAGCAGGACGCACTGACTGCACTAAATGTAAATAGCAGGAACGGATCTAGCTGAACACTGTGAGCAGGACGCACTGCACTAAATGTAAATAGCAGGAACAGATCTAGCTGAACACTGTGAGCAGGACGCACTGCACTAAATGTAAATAGCAGGAACGGATCTAGCTGAACACTGTGAGCAGGACGCACTGCACTAAATGTAAATAGCAGGAACGGATCTAGCTGAACACTGTGAGCAGGACGCACTGACTGCACTAAATGTAAATAGCAGGAACAGATCTAGCTGAACACTGTGAGCAGGACGCACTGCACTAAATGTAAATAGCAGGAACGGATCTAGCTGAACACTGTGAGCAGGACGCACTGACTGCACTAAATGTAAATAGCAGGAACGGATCTAGCTGAACACTGTGAGCAGGACACACTGCACTAAATGTAAATAGCAGGAACAGATCTAGCTGAACACTGTGAGCAGGGCGCACTGCACTAAATGTAAATAGCAGGAACGGATCTAGCTGAACACTGTGAGCAGGACGCACTGACTGCACTAAATGTAAATAGCAGGAACGGATCTAGCTGAACACTGTGAGCAGGACGCACTGCACTAAATGTAAATAGCAGGAACGGATCTAGCTGAACACTGTGAGCAGGACGCACTGACTGCACTAAATGTAAATAGCAGGAACGGATCTAGCTGAACACTGTGAGCAGGACGCACTGCACTAAATGTAAATAGCAGGAACGGATCTAGCTGAACACTGTGAGCAGGACGCACTGACTGCACTAAATGTAAATAGCAGGAACAGATCTAGCTGAACACTGTGAGCAGGACGCACTGCACTAAATGTAAATAGCAGGAACGGATCTAGCTGAACACTGTGAGCAGGACGCACTGCACCAAATGTAAATAGTCTAGATAGAAGATAACAGGAACGGATCTAGCTAAACTGAATACAGTGTATATATATATATATATGCAACACCAGGGATGCATATATATACACAATACACTGTAAGTGCAGCTAACTGACTGACTGTTCTGCCTAATCTATCTAACTCAAATCAAATGACACTGTCTGTCTCTCTCTCTATCTCTCAGCACACCGGAACACACACTACACAGGGCCGCCGTGCAGGCGGCCTTATATAGTGTGGGGCGTGTACTAAATCCCCTGAGCCATAATTGGCCAAAGCCACCCTGGCTTTGGCCAATTACAGCTCTCTCTACTGACGGCGCTGTGATTGGCCAAGCATGCGGGTCATAGTGCATGCTTGGCCAATCATCAGCCAGCAATGCACTGCGATGCCGCAGTGAATTATGGGCCGTGACGCGCCACACGAATTTGGCGCGAACGGCCCATAACGTTCGCAATTCGACGGACGGTCGAACAGCCGATGTTCGAGTCGAACATGGGTTCGACTCGAACACGAAGCTCATCCCTATTACGTATGCATTTATATTTAATAAAGTTTATCATATTGTTATTTTGACTATGTTCCCTTTGGTTTGCTGTGCCTTTAAAGTCCGACCAGGGGCTCCTTGCTGAACCCCCCTCCCTTTTTCTTTTGACAATTCAATTATACGGATGTGGCTATAGGAGTATTTCTTTTTATATTTTGTTCAAATATACAGTTGTGCTCATAAGTTTACATACCCTGGCAGAATTTATGATTTCTTGGCCATTTTTCAGAGAATATGAATGATAACACAAAAACATTTCTTTCACTCATGGTTAGTGTTTGGCTGAAGTCATTTATTATCAATCAACTGTGTTTACTCTTTTTAAATCATAAGCACAACATAAACTACCCAAATGACCCTGATCAAAAGTTTACATACCCCAGTTCTTAATACCGCGTATTGCCCCCTTTAACATCAATGCCAGCTTGAAGTCCTTTGCGGTATTTGTGGATGAGGCTCTTTATCTTCTCAGATGGTAAAGCGGCCCATTCCTCTTGGCAAAAAGCTTCCAGTTTCTGTAAATTCTTGGGCTGTCTTGCACAAACTGCACGTTTGAAATCTCCCTAGAGTGGCTCAATAATGTTGAGGTCAGGAGACTGAGATGGCCACTCCAGAACCTTCACTTTATTCTGCTGTAGCCGACTTGGTCGACTTGGCCTTGTGTTTTGGATCATTGTCATGTTGGAATGTCCAATTAGGTCCCATGCGCAGCTTCCTGGCTGATGAATGCAAATGTTCCTCCAGTATTTTTTGGTAACATACTGCATTCATCTTTGACCAAATTTCCTGTGCCTTTGTAGCTCACACGTCCCCAAAACATCAGCAATCCATCTCTGTGTTTCACAGTAGGAATGGTGTACCTTTTTAATAATAGGCCTTGTTGACTCCTCTCCCAATGAAGCATTTATGGTTGTGGCAAAAAAGCTCAATTTTGGTCTCATCACTCTAAATAACTTTGTGCCAGAAGGTTTGAGGCTTGTCTCTGTGCTGTTTGGCGTATTTTAAGTGGGATACTTTGTGGCATTTGCATATTAATAGCTTTCTTCTGGCGACTAGACCGTGCAGCCCATTTTTTTTTAAGTGCCTCCTTATTGTGCATCTTGAAACGATATGTGCTCCACAGCTTCAAACAGGAAGTGACGCAATGACACTGGAAGCTCTGCCCCACGTTCCTTGTCAGCACAACGTTATCAGGAGTGACTGCTTTCAAGATCCATCTATATTTGGTTTGAAATTTTTATTTTTACTTTCATCTTTATTTTTTATTTTTTATTTTTGAGTAATATGAGCACTTGATGTATGTCCTAAGAATAACTATTACAAATATAAAGAAGGCCCAATTAGCTGCGTACATACTAGAGACTAAAGCCTTGTACACACAACCGGACTTTTCGACCGGACTGGTCCGACGGAACAAATCCGTTGGACAATCCGACCGTGTGTGGGCTTCATCGGACCTTCAGCGGACTTTTTCTGTCGAAAATCAGACGGACTTTAGATTTGGAACATGTTTCAAATCTTTCCGATGGACTCGAGTCCGGTCGAAAAATCTGTTCGTCTGTATGCTAGTCCGACGGACAAAAAAGGGCAGCTATTGGCTACTGACTATGAACCTAATTGTTCTAGTCCCTTCGTATGTCATCACGTTCAAACCAATGGACTTTAGTCCGTTCGTGTGTGGGCAAGTCCGGTCGTTCGAAAGTCCGTTGGAAAGACCGTCGAACCTTTGATGCTGAAAAGTCTGCTCGTGTGTACGCGGCATTACAATTAGTTTGTATATATCAAAGATTGATCAGGTGTTTAAAAGAGCAACCGTCACTTTATTCGCAATACTCGCTTTGTTTTGCACATGGTTTAAGGTCTATTGATTTCTGTTTCACTTATTAATAGTTTTACTTTTGGATTAAGAATACTTGGCACACATTTCAGGAATGATTATTACAATATAAATAAGACCTTATTGAGCACACATTTTTCACCTATTTAAAGGACACATTTATTTATAGCAGTATAACAGCGCCACACCTACTACCCTGCTTCCCCGAAAATAAGACCTAGCGTGATTGTTGGTGATGGCTGCAATATAAGCCCTACCCCCCAAATAAGCCCTAGTTAAAGTCCTTGTAGGTCTTATTTTCAGGGTAAGGCTTATTTACGGGGAAACAGGGTAGGGCTTATTTGGGGGGTAGAGCTTATATTGCAGCCATCACTGACAATCACGCTAGGTCTTCTTTTCGGGGAAACAGGGTATCCCAATCAATCCTCCTTTTGATAACCTTAAATAGTAGGTGTACTTTCAGAGCAAGTACATTTACAGTGGCGAAAGTAATTATTTGATCCCCTGCAGATTTTGTATGTTTGCCCACTTACAAGGAAATGAAGGGTCTATAATTGTTATCACAGGTGTATTTTAAATGATAGAGACAGAATATCAACCAAAAATCCTGAAAAAACACATGATACAAATGTTATGAATTGAGTTGCAGTTCAGTGAGTAAAATAAGTTTTTGATCCCCAAGCAAAACATGACTTAGTACTTGGTGGAGAAACCCTTATTGGCAAGCACAGAGGTTAGACTGTGTTAGTTTCTTGTAGTTGGTTACCAGGTTTGCACATTTCTCAGGAGGGATTTTGGTCCACTCTTTTTTTTTTTTGTTTACAATTTTTATTATTGTAAAAGGTCATAGTTTAGTAGTACAAATGTGTAACAGAAACAAAAGGTACATCCGATATATCAAGTATTTACTTAATATGAGGTGAATGGTACTTATAAAAAGAACATAGCAATACAATATAAGAACAATAATGGTGTGATCTAAGTATGAATATTTCCTATCAGGTTATATAATTTAAAACACTGTTTTGTTTTATAATGATATGTATTATTAGGCTATATAAGGTGATATTTAAGGAAGTGGTATGTCCCAAGGAGACCTTTTTTTTTTTTAAATGTGCATGGTGTCAAAGAGTGTATGGGATACGCTCTGAGAGTTTTATTTGATCCATTCTACTCATACCTGGGGCCAAGGGACTGTTAATTAATGCCAATTAAAAGCTATTATCCAGTGGATGCTGTGTGGGTAAATTAGGTATAGGTGCAAACAATAAACACATCTTAGGGGAGGGGAATTTTTTTGCCTATAATATGTTCAATCTTAGCAGCTGCTTGTAGCCATATATGTTTACAAATTTTGCAGTTCCAGAATGTATGTAAGATGGTACCTTGATCTGGGAATCCTCTAAAACATGAGGAAGATACCAATGGATAAAATGAGTTTATTTTATTTGGGGTTAGGTACCATCTGGTGTGTAACTTGATGGCCGTTTCTCTCGCTGAAATTGAGCGAGTACATTTCAGTAGGTTTTAGATCATAGTGGTCAATTCCGGTAGTGTGAAAGATTGGTCCAAGTCAATTTCCCATTGAAGCATTGGTTTTGACTTTTCCGAAAGAGAAAGTTAATTTAAACAGCGGTAAATACAAGAGATCAATCCCCTATCTCTCGATTAGGGATGGGCGAACGGTCCGGCCGGAGCATAAGTTCGGATGTTCTGCGAACACCGAACAATATGCGGTGTTCGGGGCAAATTCAAAAGCTGCCGGAACACCATTAAAGTCTATAGGACACTAACATGAAAAATCAAAAGTGTTTATTTTAAAGGCTTATATGCAAGTTATTGTTATAAAAAGTGTTTGGGGATCCGGGTCCTGCCCCAGGGGGCATGTAAAAATTTTTTTTAAAAAGTGCAGTTTTTTCGGGAGCAGTGATTTTTTTAATGCTTAAAGTGAAACAATAAAAATGAAATATTCCTTTAAATATTGTGCCTGAGGGGTGTCTATAGTATGCCTGTAAAGTGGCGCATTTTTTTTTATGTTTAGAACAGTACCACAGCAAAATTACATTTCTAAAGGAAAAATTGTCATTGAAAACTGATCGCAGCTGTAATGAATTGTCTGGTCTCGGCAATATAGATAAAACTCATTGAAAAAAAGAGCATGGGATCCCTTCGGGTCTGGTATGAATATTAAGGGAAATCCCGAACCAAAATAAAAAAAAAAACAATTGCGTGGGGGTCCCCCTAAAATCCATACCAGGCCCTTCGGGTCTGATATGGAAATTAAGGAGAACCCTGCGCCAAATTTAAAAAAAAACGGCGTAGGGTCCCCCCCAAAAAATCCATACCAGACCCTTCAGGACTGGTATGGATTTCAAGGGGAACCCTGCGCCACAATTAAAAATAAAGTGGCGTGGGGCCCCCCCCCAAAAATCCATACCAGACCCTTATCCCCTTATCCGAGCATGCAACCTGGCAGGCAGCAGGAAAAGAGAGCGCCCCCGGCTTTGGGGTAGCCCCCCAGATCCCTGCCCCCCCAAGTGAAATGGTGACGGGGTACAAATGTACCCCTACCATTTCACAAAAAATGTGTGAGAATGGTAAAAAAAACACAAGACATGGCTTGGGACAAGTCCTTTATTAAAAAGATAAAAAAATAAAACTGTCCCACGAAGTCTTCTTCTTCTCTCGCTCCAATGGACCGAAAAAGAAAAAAAAAAAAAGGCTCACGCCGCCTACGATCTGCCTTCATGGGAGGCACCCGCCGTAATGACCGGCCTCTCTGGTGACAGCTCTTTTATAACTAAGGGCGGGGCCACACAATGACGTCACCGGGTGATTCCGCCCCCCTCTGACGCACGAGGACATCCCTATGGATTTCCTGTAGTGTCAGAGGGGGCGGGGTCACTTGGTTACGTAACCGGGTGGCCCTGCCCCCCTCTGACATTACGGGGAAGCCATAGGGATGTCCCTGTGCTTCAGCGGGGGGGGTCACCCGAAGTCATCGTGTGGCCCCGCCCTCAGTTGTAAAAGAGCTGTCACCTAAGAGGCTGATCATTACGGCGGGTGCCTCCCATGGAGGCAGATCGTAGGCGTGCGCAGCTTTTTTTTTCTTTTTCAGTCCGTCAGAGCGAGAGAAGAAGAAGACTTCGTGGTACAGTTTTTAAAAAAATTTTTTTTAATAAAGGACTTGTCCCAAGCCGTGTCTTGTGTTTTTTTTTTTACCATTTTCACATATTTTTTGTGAAATGGTAGGGGTACATTTGTACGTTACCATTTCACACAGGGGGGCAGGGATCTGGGGGTCCCCTTGTTAAAGAGGGCTTCCAGATTCCGATTAGCTCCCTGCCTGCAGACCCTCACAATCACCGGGCAAGGGTTGTGGGGATGAGGCCCTTCTCCCCTTCAACATGGGGACAAGGTGCTTTGGGGGGGCTACCCCAAAGCACCCTCCCCATGTTGAGGGCATGTGGCCTGGTATGGTTCAGGAGGGGGGGCGCTCTCTCGTCCCCCCTCTTTTCCTGTGACCCCAAGCCATTTTTTTTTATTTTGGCACGGGGTTCCCCTTAATATCCATACCAGACCTAAAGGGCCTGGTATGGAATTTGGGGGGACTCCCATGCATTTTTCTTTTAAAATTTTGGTTCAATTTTGTATTGCCGGGACCGACCATTCATTATAGCCGCAAGTACTTTTAAATTACTTTTTTTCCTTTAGAAGTGTCATTTTGCTCTCGGACTGTTCTAAACACAGGAAACATGTGCCACTTTACAGGCATACTATAGACACCCTCCAAGTACAAAATTTAAAGGAATATTTCACTTTTATTGTTTCACCTCAAGCATTATTAAAATCACTGCTCCCGAAAAAACAGCCGTTTTAAAACTTTTTTTTGCATTGATACATGTCCCCTGGGGCAGGACCCAGGTCCCCAAACACTTTTTAAGACAATAACTTGCATATAAGCCTTTAAAATTAGCACTTTTGATTTTTCATGTTCGTGTCCCATGGACTTTAACGGTGTTCGCGTGTTCGAACAAATTTTTTGCCTGTTCGCATGTTCTGCTGTGAACCGAACCGGGGGTGTTTGGCTCATCCCTAATAATAACACCATAAGTTAGGAAGGCTTAAACCACCATTTGAATGAGATATGTGCTTGAGAGAGTAACCAAACCTTGTTATTTGTTGAGCCATATAAATTTGTTAATTTCTCTTTGAAGGGACTATAAAGTGCTTTTAGGGATCAGTGTGGGTAAAACTCTAAAATAAAAAAGTAATTTAGGTAAAATCACCATTTTGGTAGCTGTTATTCTCCCCAAAAAAGATATGTAATAATTAGACCATAAATTTAGTAGTGTTTTAATATTTGTGAATAGTGGATAATTGGTTTGAAAAAGAGTTTTATAAGATGGGGTAAGGAGGATGCCCAAATATTTAAAAGAGTGTGAGGTCCAGGTAAAAGAAAATCCCTCCTGCAAAGATGCTGCTAACAATGGTGGAATATTTATAGGCATTGCAGTACATTTGGATAAACTAACCCCTAGGCCGGTGAGATCTTGAAATTATTCTAACTCTTTGATAAGGTTTGGAAGGGATATTAATGGGTCTGAAAGGAACAGCGAAATGTCATCGGCGTATAGGCTCAGTTTGAAATCTTTAAGGTCTTTGGAATAGCCTTTAATATTAACATTATTTAAAATGGCACATGCGAAGAGGCACCTCTGTCTAGTTCCTCTACCTAATGCAAAGAACTCTGAGTTTTCACCTGGAAGTCTAATGCCGTGTACACAAGAGCGGAATGTCCGACAGAAAAAGTCAGACGGAAGCTTTTCATCGTATATTCTGATCATGTGTAGGCCTCATTGGACTTTCTTTTTTGAAAATTCTGACGGACCTAGAAATAGAACATGTTCTAAATATTTCCGACAGAACCAATTCCTATCAGGAAAACCACTCGTCTGTATGCTGTCCGATGGATCAAAAGCGACGCATGCTCTGAGGCAAGTAAGAGACGGAAGCTACTTTCTTTTTCTAGTCCCGTCGTACATGTTATATGTCACCGCGTTCTTGACGGTCGAACTTTGGTGTGATCGTGTGTACACAAGACAGTTTCAGCGGAATTCCGTCGGAAAAACCTTCAGAGTTTATTCCGATGGAAAAACTGGTCGTGTGTACAGGGCATATTTCTAGTTTGAGGATTTTGGTATAAAGCTCTAAAACCATGTATGAATTCATTGCAAAGACTGTATTTGGGGAGCAGTAGTTCCAGGTATGACCAACTGACACTATCAAAAGCCTTGTGGATATCAAGGCTAAGAATAACTACTGGGTTTGCAACTGGGTTTGCATGTAAGTTAGCATCCTGTATTATATTTGTGACAAGCCTTAAATTGTCAGCAATCTGTCTGCCCAGAATAAAACCCATTTGGTCTGGGTGGATTAATGAGGCGATGACTGTCGCCACTCTGTCCGCCAGCAAATGGCCAAAAATTTTGAGGTTGTTATTTATAACTGATATTGGGCGATAGTTCTGTGGTAAGGTGTGATCTTTATGGGGCTTGGGTAATAAACATATTGGCTAGAAGAATTTCTTCTGGGAATTTATTGCCTTGTAAAATATAATAGTATAATTTGGACTCATGAGGGGCCAGAATATGGGAAAAAAATTTATAATAAAAGGTAGAATACCTGTCTGGACCAGGTGCTGTGGAGGTTTTTAGGGCCTTAATAATCTCAGTTATTTATTTAGCGGTACATGGTGCGTTCAGTTTCTCAATTTGCTGGGCAGACAGAGTGGGAAGCAAAACGTCCCCAAGCCAATCCAAAGAAGACTCTCTTGGTGAAGATTGAGGAGTCGACAGTAAATTCTTGTTAGAAGTCAGAGAAAATCTCCAAAACTTCTTTAGGGTGAGAGACTACATTTTCTTTTGGAATTACGTAATTTATAGACATGTGGGGGGTTTGTAGATTATTTTAGCTTTCTAGCAAACATGGTAGAGGCAGAGTTTCTATAAAATAGGAATTTTGCTTTGGACCATCTCAAGGCCTTTTCAGTAGACAACAATGTGTCAAGGGCTCTCCTTTTATCCTGGATTTGTTTATATACATCTGGAGATGGGGATTGGGAATGTTTGTAATATAGTTTGTCTAATTCTTTAGTTAGGGTATTAATATCAATTAATTTCGATTTGTTTTTGGCTGAGGTGGTATTAATTAGGTGACCTCTCATAACTGTCTTATGTGCTGTCCATAAAGTGGTAGAAGGTATGTCTGGAGTTAAATTATGAGTAAATTAATTTCCTAATTATGTTGAAAGTTGTTGGGTAATAGTGGGGTCTGTTAATAAAGAGAAGAGGGAAGACACATTAAGGAGTCAATGCTGCTCACCCCAATATGGACAAGAAAAATGGGAAAAGGTCCCCCGAGCGGGGTTTTTAGGCAGCTAACTATAGATGTGAGCAAGACAGTAAATAAAATATTAAAATGCTTTATTGAAGGGTAATGAATGAATGTAACAACATATAAATATAAGTTAGGAGCTCCAGTGGGAAAATACCCATACCAAATACATATAATAGCAAACATAGGTTATACACAGCATATGATAAGGCTATTGCATAACAATCCTGACGCGTTTCGACCCATGAATTTTGGGGTCTCTTCAGAGGATGAGTTTGCTACAGAAAAAAGAAAAATTTTTTTATAACAGTATATCCAGCTTATTTAAAAGAATTACAGCATAGGCAAGTTTGTTTAGCAACATGTTTAGTAACACTTTGCACATAATTACCACTGAGTTTGGATGTACCCCTCGATCAGAGCCTCCCCACACAGCAGCCCAACCATCCAGTGTGCCCGCACGCAGCAGCACCCCGGAAGAAGGGGGAACAGGAATCCACTTGATATGGCTTGCAAGGAGTCACACGTATAATTGCCCCCCCACCAACACACCACTGGGGGGTGGGGCCGGAACCTACGAAAATTGTCAGAGCGTTAGCTCATGAATATACCCATATAGGTTAGTGGTTAAATTTAACTGTTGGGCGGTCAGAAAGTGTTGTAATAATCTATTATAGCTTGAATTGATCATATGAGGGATAATAAAATGAGTAAAGTGACTATATTAGTGTAACTAATATAAAATATGTCAGGGATGACCTTGTCATTAAATGCTGACAATGACAGTGATAGGAAGAGAAGTGAGGGATGTGCACAGTGAATAATAACATGTAAAATATATGTGAAAAAAGGAATGTGCATGAAAATGATGCGAGTGAGTGTTTTAAACAGAGAAAAAAAAAAAAAAAAAAAAAAAAAAAAAAAAAAAAAACCTAAATGAGTGTATGTGTGATGTGTGAATTTGAGGAAAAAGTGCATGATATTGCCAAGTATCTAAGTCTGTGTGAAAGAAGGAATGCATGAAAATGATGCGAGTGAGTGTTTAAACAGCAGAGAAACAAAAAAATAAATAAAATATATATATATATATATATATATATATATATATATATATATATATATATATATATATATATATATATATATATATATATATATATATATATATATAAATAAAAACCAACACAAAACAAATGAGTGTATGTGTGATGTGTGAATTTGAGGAAAAAGTGCATGATATTGCCAAGTATCTAAGTCTACGGCATCCAGAGCTGGTGTGCACATAAATCAAAATTAAATATAGGTAAAATATTGTTCTATGGGGTCTGGCAGAGCATTGATAATCAGATGAATCATAAGTTCTTACTCACTCCTACTGTTGAGGAAAAAGAGTCTGGCCGTCCAAGGAGGAAGTGGAGGGATCACACCCAAATCCACCCTCATTAAATAGTGTCCTTAATTAGTACTGAAATTGACAACAGGTATCGTTTCTTCCGCCCCTTAACCCCGGAGTGTAGAGGGAGGCTGTGGCCACCATTGGCAGGCCTCGTGTGGCTCCCTCGGCGTCCATCAAGGCGAAGCCCCGACATCTGTCGTCACCTTCGCCGTAAAATACGTGACATCATGTGGCCGCACGCACACGCGACCCGCACGTGTGCGCACACCGCACGCAACGTCCAAAGGTGATGGGGGATGCCGCCGGCAGGGTAATCACGCCCATGGGCGGCCGATCCGGGAATCCGGCCATCCAAAGGGAGAGACAAGGGGAGCGCAGGTGACTGAGCTCCCCACCCTGCCGGGAAGACACATCAGGGAACATGATCCCCGACCCAGGGAGCACGCGACAGTGCAGGCATCGCAGGGGCCCCGATGGCGCAAGCTGCAAGCGGGGAGGCGCCGATCGAGAGGCACACAAACGAGCTCACAAATGCGATTTATGAAAAACAACAAATAACAAAAGTTTTCTACATAATTGCTTATTGATAATACAAAGTAAACATTGGAAACTGTGCACTGACAATTCTAACAATATTCCCAAAAATATGTAAAAACCACAACAACCCAGAAATGGCAACATAATTTCAACGTTTAAATAGATTTGTTTGAGAGGAAATAACTCTCAAATACACAAAAATAACTCCCAGATACACAAAATAGTAAATGTATAGCAACCCAAATAAGGAAATTTGCATCGGATCCAGTGGATCCCTCACGGTTGCGATGCGATTTTACTCTATTCGCAACCACGAACAAGGCTATGGATTATAGACTCAAGTATAATAATAATAATAATACAGACTCACAATACCAGAGCGTAACTGATTTAGTGAGCTCAAGGGAAGAAATATAATTCCGATTTAGTCCTCTTATTGAGAGTCTACTTAAAATCCTAATATGCGATTTACATGCGATTTAACACATTTTTGGAAAATATATGGATATAATCTATGTGGTATCTAGGATTAACACAGAGGGATATATACAGGAGAACAGACCGTGCACAGCTCATGTCTAACTCCCATGTGTCAAATGGGGGAAGGGGTGTTTAACCACCCAAATTTGTCATCCCTGACATATTTTATATTAGTTACACTAATATAGTCACTTTACTCATTTTATTATCCCTCATATGATCAATTCAAGCTATAATAGATTATTACAACACTTTCTGACCGCCCAACAGTTAAATTTAACCACTAACCTATATGGGTATATTCATGAGCTAACGCTCTGACAATTTTCGTAGGTTCCGGCCCCACCCCCCAGTGGTGTGTTGGTGGGGGGGCAATTATACGTGTGACTCCTTGCAAGCCATATCAAGTGGATTCCTGTTCCCCCTTCTTCCGGGGTGCTGCTGCGTGCGGGCACACTGGATGGTTGGGCTGCTGTGTGGGGAGGCTCTGATCGAGGGGTACATCCAAACTCAGTGGTAATTATGTGCAAAGTGTTACTAAACATGTTGCTAAACAAACTTGCCTATGCTGTAATTCTTTTAAATAAGCTGGATATACTGTTATAAAAATTTTTCTTTTTTCTGTAGCAAACTCATCCTCTGAAGAGACCCCAAAATTCATGGGTCGAAACGCGTCAGGATTGTTATGCAATAGCCTTATCATATGCTGTGTATAACCTATGTTTGCTATTATATGTATTTGGTATGGGTATTTTCCCACTGGAGCTCCTAACTTATATTTATATGTTGTTACATTCATTCATTACCCTTCAATAAAGCATTTTAATATTTTATTTACTGTCTTGCTCACATCTATAGTTAGCTGCCTAAAAACCCCGCTCGGGGGACCTTTTCCCATTTTTCTTGTTAATAAAGAGAGATAAGTCTTAGCGAAGATTCTATAAGAAAAAAAATTATGTGCATGCTGTATATCATATACTGAAAAAGTATAAATTCTTATAAAAGGTAATATGATATACCAACTAGTGTCCTTTTAAAGGAGTAGATCAGCTGTTTACTTTGAGCTGCCATTGGTCCACTCTTCTTTACAGATCATCCCTCCATAAATTTTCTATAGGATTAAGGTCTGGAGACTGGCTAGGCCACTCATGTGCTTCTTCTTGAGCTACTCCTTTGTTGCCTTGGCGGTATGTTTTTGGTCATTGTCATACTGGTAGAGCCACCCACGACCCATCTTCAGTGTTTTGGCTGAGAGAAGAAGGTTCTCATCCAAAATTTTACAAAACATGGCCCCATCCATTAACCCCTCAATGAGGCAAAGTGGGCCTGTACCTTTAGCAGAGAAACCGCTCCAAAGCATTTTTTTCCACCTCTGTGCTTGATTGTAGGCATGGTGTTCTTGGAGTCATAGTCAGCATTTTTCTTCCTCCAAACACGGCGAGTCAAGTTAATTCCAAAGAGCTCACTTTTGGTCTCATCTGACCAAAGCACTTTCTCCCAATCCTTCTCTGTATCATTTAGATGTTCATTGGCAAACTTCAAATGGGCCTGTACATGTGCCTTCTTGAGGGGGACCTTGCGGGTGCTGCAGGATTTCAATCCATGGTGGCGTATTGTGTTACCAATGGTTTGTTTGGTGACTGTGCTCCCAACTACCTTGAGATCATTCACAAGCTCCTTTGGCATGATCCCTCTTTTTTCTCATGATCATCCTTACCCCATGAGGCAAAATTTTGCATGGAGCTCCAGACCAAGGACGACTGATGGTTATTTTGTATTTCTTCCATTTGCAAATAATCACTACAACAGTTGTATCCTTCTCACCAAGTTTCTTGCTGATGGTCTTGTAGCCCATCCCAGCCTTGTGCAGGTCTACAATCTTATCCCTGATGTCCTTTGACAGCTCTTTGGTCTTGCCCATGATGGTGAGGTTTGAATAGAAGAAAGAGATTCTGTGGACAGGTGTCTTTTATACACATAACGAGTTGTCATTAGGAGCACCTTCTTAAATTGACAGGACTAATCTGTGTACCACATGAACCAGTCTGGGGAGCCAAAATTATTGTTGGTTGGTAGGGGATGAAATACTTATTTTACTCACTGAACTGCAACTCAATTTATGACATTTGTATTGTGTGTTTTTTCTGGATTTTTGGTTGATATTCTGTCTCTACCATTTAAAATACACCTATGATAACAATTATAGACCCTTCATTTCTTTGTAAGCGGGCAAACTTACAAAATCTGCAGGGGATCAAATAATAATTGTCTCCACTGTACCTACCCTGCAATCTTTAGAAATCGGAAGCAGTATAGTCAGATCATGTGATGATATTTTATAAGATGGTTTCAGCATTTTTTATTAAGTAAGTGAAGTAAGGGTGCGGGTGCATTCACAACTGCAAATGCACCCTGCTTAGATGTGAGAACCTTAGTGGGGTACAGCTGCTAGAGCTGGCAGCCTCCCAATGCTTTCAATGGGCTGCCTCTCACAACCAATCACGGGAAGCCCTTCTGGGGTTCTCGCAGCTAGTTGGATGCAGGGTACATTCACAGGTGTGAATGCACCCTAATAAATGCTTATATTGGGGGCTTATTTGCTGAAATATGGTACTATATTGGAACCTTGATTTCTGCTTTAAATTGCAAAAAGCAGTTAATAAATCAATCAATCAAGTCAACTTTTTTCAAAACATGAACTTTATTTATTGTGAATATTTAAAAGAAAGCCATGTATTATCAGTAGCACCTGTGTTAGCTTCAGGTTGTGTAATGGGAATAGCAGAGCTGATTGGTGCTGTGAGTTGTGTTTGTGTTTTATTAGGCAGTTAGAGGACAGAGACAAGATAATCATATATTGACCTCCCAGCTGAATGACAAGGAGGGATCGCTGCTCCAGCTGCAACTAGAAATGAAGACCTTGACTCAGGTGAGAATTCTGTAAAACCAAGTTTGGAATCATATTTGCACATAGGACAGAGCTAGGCATCAAACCCCCCCAAAAATAACTTTTTTTTCTCATCCTTCTTCACTGCTTCAGCCATTAGAAGTAAAGGAGATGTTTGATACTACTGGGTATGAAGAAGCTTGTGAGTCCCTCCCATGTAAAAGTACAGCTGCTAGGTGATTGGCGGAGCTTGGTCACACGGTCCTTAGCTGGAGTTTATAATGGGCATCTTTCTGTACTCTTGGTGGCGGAATGAGGCAGCGAGGAAGCAAAGGAGAGAATATGCTGCTGGAGAGAAATCTGTGCAGTTGCAAATCATAGGTCCGCTTTAAAATGCATTGCACAAAACTGTCAATTAAGCCTCATAATTCAATAGGGGGAACATAGTCTTATTCTCCATGTTTCTCTTTTTTTATTTGGACATAATGTAGCTATAGTGCCTAAAAATGCTTGGTAGAAATGTTAGGCCCAGTCAAACCTATGCATCACTGTAACATGGTAAAATGTGCATTTTAGTGCAAACTACCACATCAAATGTGTTGCATTCATTTTGAATGCCCCCCCCCCCCCAATGCATCATATAACATCTACAGTACACCACCATGTGTTGTGTTGCAGTGTGCTGCAGAAACCCATGGAAAATCCACTTAACACAAATAACTATAGAAACTAAATCTTAATTTTTTTCTAGTTTTTTTTCAATGCCAGTTTGCTAGTTTTTCGGCATACGTAGCTTGGCACTGGCACTATAAATGCTAAAAAAAAAGTTTTAAAACACTGTTAAAGAGGAAGTAAACCACGATGAGTTTTACTTCCTCTTTTGCTCCCCGCAAGGCCTGCAAATTAAAAGCATAATGGGCTAGTATGCATCGCATACTAGCCCATTATATGACACTTACCTGCAAATGAAGCCCGAGCTGTCCCTTGTGCAGGCCGCATCCATCTTCGCCCCTCTTCCTTCTGGGGCTCTGTTACTGGCCAGAGCCGCGTGATCTCACTCCCATGCATGCGCGCGGGAGCCGGCACGGTGGTCCGTTTCTTCACAGCGCATGCGCCGATGACGACATTGGCGCACTACAAGTGAAATACCTCCTAAACGCTGCACGTTTAGGAGATATTTCCATTATCTATCGGTAAGCCTTATTCTAGGCTTACCTATAAATAAAAGTAAGACAAAAGGGTTTACAATCACGTTAAGAAGGGAGGGAGTCTTTTTCATGCAGCCACGTTAAGAAGGGAGGGAGTCTTTTTCATGCAGCCTAAAGGGCGCGATTTATTGTGTTTCATGGGAATGCATGCAATTTTATGTGTCACTGTAACAGACAGATGTGAACCAGCCTAAAGAAGGTCAGAACACTACGGGAGCACTAGAATGTGAATTTGTCAGAGATTTGAACACATTGTATAAGGTGGTAGAGTGACTTTTCAAAGCGATTAAGAAATAATTTTTCACTTTTTTTTACCAACACACATATTGTAATATATATATATATACATATATATATATATATATATATATATATATATATATATATATATATACACACACACTGAACAAAATTATGAACGCAACACTTTTGTGTTTGCCCCTATTTATCATGAGCTTAACTCAAAGATCTTTGACTTTTTCTGTGTACACAAAAGGCCTATTTCTCTCAAATATTGTTCACGAATCTGTCTAAATCTGTGTTAGTGAGCACTTCTCCTTTGCCGAGATAATCCATCCACCTCACAGGTGTGCCCTATCAAGATGCTGATTAGACAGCATGATTATTGCATGGGTGTGCCTTAGGCCTGCCACAATAAAAGGCCACTCTAAAATGTTCAGTTTTACTATATTGGGGGAGTCCGAAAACCAATCAGTATCTGGTGTGACCACTATTTGCCTCACACAGTGCAGCACATCTCCTTCGCATAGAGTTGATTAGGATGTTGATTGTGGCTTGTGGAATGTTGGTCCATTTCTCTTCAATGGCTGTGCGAAGTTGCTGGATATTGGCAGGAACACTCTGTTATATACACTGATCCAGAGCATCCCAAACATGCTCAATGGGAGACATGTCCAGTGAGTATGCTGGCCATGCAAGAACTGGGATGTTTTCAGCTTCCAGGTATTGTATACAGATACTTGCAACATTGGGCTGTGCATTATCATGCTGCAACATGAGGTGATGGTCGTGGATGAATGACACAACAATGGGCCTCAGGATCTCGTCGTGGTATCTCTGTGCATTCAAAATGCCATCAATAAAATGTGCACCTGTGTTAGTTGTCCATAGCATACGCATGCCCATACCATAACCCCACCGCCACTTTGGGCCACTCGATCCACAACGTTGACATCAGCAAACCGCTCACCCACACAACACCATACCCGCTGTCTGCCATCTGCCCTGTACAGTGAAAACTGGGATTCATCCGTGAAGAGAACACCTCTCCAAAGTGCCAGATGCCATTGAATGTGAGCATTTGCCCACTCAATTCAGTTACCACGACGAACTGCAGTCAGGTCGAGACCCCGATGGGGACGACGAGCATGCAGATGATCTTCCCTGAGACAGTTTCTGACAGTTTGGGCAGAAATTCTTTGGTTATGCAAATCGATTGTTGCAGTAGTGATCCGGGTGGCTGTTCTCAGATGATCTTGGAGGCGAAGATGCTGGATGTGGAGGTCCTGGGCTGGTATGGTTACACGTGGTCTGCGGTTGTGAGGCTGGTTGGCTGTACTGCCAAATTCTCTGAAACGCCTTTGGAGACGGCTTATGGTAGAGAAATTAACATTCAATTCAAGGGCAACAGCTCTGGTGGACATTCCTGCAGTCAGCATGCCAATTGCACGCTCCCTCAAAACATGCGACATCTGTGGCATTGAGCTGTGTGATAAAACTGCACATTTTAGAGTGGCCTTTTCTTGTGGCCAGCCTAAGGCACACCTGTGCAATAATCATGCTGTCTAATCAGCATCTTGATATGCCACAACTGTGAGGTGGGTGGATTGTCTCGGCAAAGGAGAAGTGCTCACTAACACAGATTTAGACAGATTTGTGAACAATATTTGAGAGAAATAGGCCTTTTGTGTACCTAGAAAAAGTCGTAGATCTTTGAGTTCAGCTCATGATAAATAGGGGCAAACACAAAAGTATTGCGTTTATAATTTTGCTTAGTGTATATAGACTTTTTTAGTATTACTTATTATTCACGGCCATACTTTGTCTTTGTTTTTATGGCATAGTGTATACCATTAATTATTTAAGTTCTTTTTATTTAGTGGTTGGTAATATTGTCTAGAGATTGTAGTTAATTTTATTCTGCCAGTAAAGCATGGCATTTACTGGGGAAGAACAACTGACACCAGGCCACAAACACTGTCCATCCAACATTTACCTTTGGTAATGCTAACACAGGGTTTGTCAAATTATACTTAACTACCCCCTGCACATCTGCATTTGGGCTGGCAGTAAGGAAAATCAGTAATCTTTTTAGAATTCGCTCTATCCTTTAGACCAGGGGTTTCCAAACTAAGGCCTATGGGTTAGATCTGGCCTGAAATAATATTTTAACTGCCCTTCGGCTGGAGTCAGTGGAATATTCTCAAAGTGCAAAGAAAATTTGAGGAATCAGATCAGCTGAGGCTGCCTGTGGTCTCTGCTCCAACCAAATGTAAGAGGGGACACTTATAAGGACCGTGATGTACAGGGGGACTCTGATGGGGGCCTTGATGTAAGGAGGGACTCTGATGTAAGGGGTGCCTGGTGTAATGTGGGGCCTGATGGGGACCCTGATGTAAGGGGGGACTCTAATAGGGAGCGTGATGTAAGGGGCACTCTGATGGAGACCCTGATGTAGATGTAGGGGGGGCTCTGCTGTAAGGGGACCCTAATGGGGATCCTCATGTAAGGAGAGGATTCTGATATAATAGGAAACTCTGACATAAGGGGGGGGCTCTGATGGGGATCCTGATTTAAGGGGGATTCTGATTGAGTCTCTGATGTAAGGGGGGACTTTGTTGGGGACTGTGATGTAAAAGGGGACTCTTTTATTTATAAAACTGATTTTTTTTTTCAGCCCGCAAATTTTAGTAAAAGATATTATATGGCCCTCGTACTGTTATTACAGACCTTAGCTTAGTCTGATATTGTCTCAACAAATCACCAGTTTAGCTAAAAAGGAAGTAGGGTAGAATAGTGCAGCACAGCAAGGCCTGGAGAGAAATTAAAATGCTACAGTATACAAGTATATTTAAAATTTTCAGTTTTACCGGAGTTTAACTTCTGCCTAAAAAAGTACCGGTAAATTCCAAATCCAATCTACTCATACCCTGCCCCGTATGTGTTCATATCTTTACAAATTCCAGACCTTGCTGTCCCAAACTGTGATAGCCCAATATAAAATGCCATTTTGTTCAAATTCAAGACAACTCTGAGGCCTATTTTATCAATGCTATTAAAATAATTACCCCATGCCATGTTTCATATTAAATTGTCATTTCAACAAAAGTGGCTGCGCTGTCCCTTTAAAATTCAAAAGTGCTTATTTAGTGACAAAGATTATAAAAGTGAATAAAGCAAAAAAAAAAAAAAGACAAATATATGTATAATGTCCGTACAGATGTAATACATATCCTGGTGAACAGTCCCAAATGAAGATGGAAAATCCCAAAGGATAAGAAGACACACTTCAAAGTGTGAGATGAAGAATATTCAGTGCAGCAGGAATAAAGGGTGCCAAGGAGTCACACAACCCACATGTAATGTAAACTCCTTACCAGAGACGCTGATCCCGCTAGAGATTATGAGGCGCCTTGCTATCCCACAGCACCAAATGCCCAGACACACCACTCCATCTAAGAATAATCCTGTGTAAATGTGCTCAGCACAGATGAATTAAAAGCAAGAAAGGACCACAATAGTGCAGTATTTTTAAAATCATGGACTTTTAATAAGGTCACAGGCATGTAAATGATAAGCACCACCGGATTCCCACCAACGTGCATGCAGACGTCACCTGTTCAGTCCCAGCCAACGCGTTTCCCCTGTAAAATGCGTCTGCAGGGGATAGAGGCACAACACGGGACATGCATTACTACCTTAACCACTTGAGGTCCGGGCCATAGCCGAATGACTGCTACAGCGCGGACCTCAATCTCCGGGAGGACGTCATAGGACTTCATCCCCTGTACACGCGCACCGCGCGCTCCCTGCAGGGCGCGTGGTGTGCGCGCTGTGATCACCGAGTCACGGAGACTCGGATGATCACAGATCCGAGTAAGGGGCCGGTCCCGGCCCCTTACCATGTGATCAGCTGTCAGCCAATGACAGCGGATCACATGATGTAAACAAGACTCTGTGATCGGTTTCGTTTTTTCGGAAAAAAAAGCCGATCACCGGCTTATGTGAAAGGGACATCGGTCCCGAAGAGGAAGGAGGCACAGATGCCTCATCTGTGCCTCCAAGTGCCATTTGTTATTGCCACCTGCCAGTGCCCACAAGTGCCACCAACAATGCCCCACAAGTGCCACCAACAATGCCCCACAAGTGCCACCAACAATGCCCACAAGTGCCACCAACAATGCCCACAAGTGCCACCAACAATGCCCACAAGTGCAACCAACAATGCCCACAAGTGCCACCTATCAGTGCCACCTAGCAGTGCTGCCATCAATCAGTGCCCAACACTGCCACCCATCAGTGCCCATCACCGCCACCCATCAGTGCCCATCACTGCCACCTATCAGTGCCCATCAGTGCCGCCTCATCAGCGTACATCAACGAAGGAGAAAAATTACCTGTTTGCAAAAATTTATAACAAAATATAAAAATATATAATTTTTTTTTTAAAAATTCTGTCTTTTTCAATTTTTTTAACAAAAAATAAAAAACGCAGAGGTGAACAAATACCATCAAAAGAAAGCTCTATTTGTGGGAAAAAAAGTATAAAAATTTCATTTGGGTACAGTGTTGTATGACCGCGCAATTGTCATTCAAATTTTAGCGACAGCGCTAAAAGCTGAAAATTGGTCTGGACAGGAGGGGGGTTTAAGTGCCCAGTAAGCAAGTGGTTAAAGTGGATGTAAATGCTCACATATACCCAGTGATGTGAACAGCCTCAGATGATACACAGAGATGAAACAAATCCTCCTACATAAGTTTTACATGTATATCTGCTGTCTTCAGCTTTATATACTGTTTAGAAAGTGCACATTGTGTTAGAATTTTCACTTCCTCATTTAGCAGTAGCAGTGTAGTGTTGGATTACACTGGGAGACAGCTAATTGGAGGAAAGGCACACACCCCCTTCCACATAGGCAGAGACTTTCAGATCTCTGCTGTGAGTAGAGCAGCTTTCTGCTAATCTATTTGTAGCACCCACCCTGACACAAAATTCAGGCTGGTTTTATCTCATGTGTTCGAGAATTTGTCAGAAGTTACCATGCTGATAACAGAAGAACGGAGCAGGAGAAAGACACAGGACTTAATGCTTTGGAGAGAGATAAGAAAACACTGCAGATATATTTGCCCAGCTCAAATTTCATGAATTCTGTTTACATCCACTTTAAATACAGTCCAGGAAAGGGATACTCATTCACATTTTAGCTGCTTTTTGGGGAATTGGACAAACATTGCTTGCTCCACCTGCAGTATCCCCCTCCTGGACTTTATTTAAGGGAGTAATGGATGTCCCCTGTTTTGCCTTTATCCGCTGAAGACGCTTTTTACAGGGAAACACGTGGGCTGGGGCTGAACACATGACATCTTTATGCAGGCTGGCGCTGGTGGTGCTTATCGCTAGTTGCATCCCTGTGATTGTCTTTTTATTTTAAGTACATTACCTTATTAAAAGTGTATGATTTTAAAAACACTGCACCATGGTGGTTCCTTCTTGCTTTTAATCCCTCTGTGCTGAGCACATTTACCTAGGACCATACTTATATGGAGTGGGGTGCCTGGACATTTGGTGCTGTGGGACAGCTTGGCGCCCCATGATCTCTAATGCCGCGTACACATGGCCGGACAGAAAAAGTCTGGGAGCTTACGGTCGGACATTCCGACCGTGTGTATGCCCGATCGGACTTTTTCTGTCGACATTTCCGACGGACTCAGATATAGAACATGTTCTAAATCATTCCGTCGGAAATGCCGACGGAGTTTAGCCCGTTGGCAAGTCCGGCCGTGTGTACGTGGCATAAGCGGGATCAGTGTCTCTGGTAAGTGAGTGAGCGATGTGACTCCTTGGCACCCTTTTTTCCTGTTACACTGAATGCTCTTCATCTCACACTTTGAAGTGTGTCTTATCCTTTTTGGTTTTCCATCTTGATTTTCGACTGTTCCCCAGGATATTTATCCATCTGTACCGACATTATACACATATTTAAATTTTTTTTTTGCTTTATTCACTTTTATAAACTTTGTCTTTGTCCCTAAAAAACACACACACTCGTATATGCTTTTGTATTCATATTTTTATAGTCCATATGTACATTTATCCATCTGTATGGATATATACACTTTATTGTATATGTTTTTTGTTTTATTTTAGGTTGAGGGTGAATTATCATATTATAATACATATACTTTAAGGCTTGAGTGTCTTTTGATAATAAATAAAGAAGTGGGTTGACAATGGCAATCCTTTTGTGCCTTATTGGTAACAATTTGAAGCAATAACCTATACTCAATTTTGCGACCGTACCAGGAAGGCATGTGCAAACATTTATCCCAATTAAGGGACCTACACTACTTCTACCTTTCCACAGTATTATCTGCAAGCATGGTATGCCCCGTACACACGGTCGGACATTGATCGGACATTCCGACCACAAAATCCATGGATTTTTTCCGACGGATGTTGGCTCAAACTTGTTTTGCATACACGCGGTCGCACAAAGTTGTCGGAAAATCCGATCGTTCTGAACGCGGTGACGTAAAACACGTACGTCGGGACTATAAACGGGGCAGTAGCCAATAGCTTTCCTCTCTTAATTTATTCTGAGCATGCGTGGCACTTTGTGCGTCGGATTTGTGTACACATGATCGGAATTTTATAGCAAGCTCTCAAACTTTGTGTGTCAAAAATTCCGATGGAAAATGTGTGATGGAGCCCACACAGGGTTGGACAACAAGGTCCTATCACACATTTCCCGTCGGAAGATCCGACCGTGTGTACGGGGCATTAGAGTGCGTAGACAGATTGAAGTCCAGCCATAGCGACCACATTTTTTGAAATTTTTTGGGGCATTTCCTATGTTTGTATGTCAGTTATTATTTTTAATTAATTATTTATTTTTAGATTGTATGCACTAAGCTTACACTTTTGGTACCTTCTCATGGTAATAGTATATGGTATAACTTTATTGTATGCACAGTAGCACTTTTTGAATTTTAAAGCTTGCCCACTTTAGTTGAAATCGCTTTTTTACATCTAGTATCTAGATTGTGTAGTGGATGCAGTAGTCCTTATTTATATTTTCTTTGCTAGTGCAAGGAATTGATTTAGTTTGTCTTTAATATTAAATTGTCAACCTATAAGATACCTCGTGTAAAAAAAGGGGTTTGTCTGAGGCCTGTAATTGTAGTAACTGTAGTTTGTCTGTGTTGCTCTTTGCAGCGTATGATAATGTCAGTAATCAAAACCAGCATATTGCTAAATTCAGAGCTAACTGAACAGAGCTCGGAGCATCCCAAATACAGTAACTGAACGCAAAGTTTAAATGATACCAAATATTTAACTGTCTTACCTAAAGGCTGGCTAGATGATTGTTGTAATTGTTAGGAATCATAGCAGGCACTGTTAGTCTAACATCTAAAGGTTTATCTATATTATATGGGGCTTTGTATTTCTGGGCCTCCTGCCAGCTTGAAGGATAATCTGTAAAGGAAGAGCAGCATCCAGGCTGCCCGCTGGAGCAGGCAGTCTCCGGGGTCCTTACCATATATAGAAGAGAGCGGTCTGGGTGCCTAATTTTAGCAAAAACGTAGCAGCTTACCTTTTAAATCAAGGTCATTGTGATGAAAGCCTAGTTTAATTGTTTAATTAAAGAAAAAAGTGGCAGCTCTTATCTGAGCTATTGACTAAACTACTGCTCCTCTGATTTATTAGAAGCAAAGCTCTAATAAAGATAAAAAATCAAGAGATCTGTCTGTCTGTCTGTCTGTCTGTCTACACTATATTACCAAAAGTATTGGGACACATGCCTTTACACGCACATTTAACCACTTCAATACCAGGCACTTAGACACCTTCCTGCCCAGGCGAATTTTCAGCTTTCAGCGCTGTCACAATTTGAATGACAGTTGAGCGGTCATGCTACACTTTACCCAACACACATTTTTTATCATTTTGTTCCCACAAATAGAGCTTTCTTTTGGTGGTATTTGATCACCTCTGCAATTTTTATTTTTTGCGCAACAAATAAAAAAAGACTGAATATTTTGAAAAAAAACTAGTTTTTCTTTGTTTCTGTTACATTTTTTTGTAAATAAGTACATTTTGTTAATAATATAAAAGGAAGAAATTAGTGGGACTTTATATGAGGTATAGGGGTGCCGCTCAGGTCCCCCCCTCCATCCCGATTGGATGAAAATAATGAAAAATAAAAAATAAAAAAGTAGCGGGACTTTATATAAACACACGGGAGCAAGAATAAAATTGATAGCTTTTAATGGATTCAAATGGTCATAGAGTTTTTGTATTCAAATAATTCAATGCATGATGCTATATAAAACTATTCGTACAACTACTACAATTCATTGGAGCCGGAAAAGATATACATACATACATATTCCAACAAGGAATCAATACATGATATATAATATAAAAACATTTAGAGCATGATGGCATGATTGAATGGAAAAAATAATCATATATGAAAAACAAAAAAGGGGGGGGGGGGGTTTGTAAGGGGAAGAAAACCAATGAATATGGAACGGCCTGATCAGATGCATCATTGTGTACACTAGGTTGTTGTTGGCTCTACGCGTTTCAAGGTATTTAACCTATCATCAGGAGCAAGGAACCATAGTGATAATCTAAAAAATAAATATATAAAGGAAAAATATTTTATTAAAAAGAAAAAAAGGAAAAAGAAAAAAAAAAAAACACAAAACAGGCAGGAAGGGTCCTCCCTGATGGACCCGAACTGCCCGTACACTTGCATGGTGGTCCACACAGTGGTGGTGCGGCCATGAAATCCCCAGACCAAACCAAATATGTCCCGCACGGGAGCTGAGGGGACATGCCGCGGCGGGCAAAACACAAACATGAACGACGCCCCGCAGGGGTAACAGTGTAGAAAGTGGTGGAACAATAGAACCAAATCTGGAAAGGAAAAGAAAGATATGTTGCTGTGGAGTGGACGAAGACAAAAAGTGGAAAGAAATAAAATAGACAGTGAAAGATATAGAACAAGGAAAGGGAATAAGAAAGGGTGAAGAAAATTAGTGTGAATGGAAAAAAAGGAGTGAAAATATGAAAGGGGTGGAGGGAATAGGGAACTGAAAAGGAAAGAGAGAGAGGAAAAAATTAGCTGGGTAATTCGAGAGAAACAAATAGTGGGAAACAAGAGGGGGGAGAAAGAGAGAAAGGGGAAAGCAGGTGTGAGAAAAGAAAAAGGGAAGAAATGAAAACCAAGAAAGTGGTGAAGGGGAAATGGGACTGGATTTGAAAGTCAAAAATAGTGGTAGGAGGGAAATGTGTACCTGATATCGAGTAAGTCCAAACAGGAGTGCCTAGATGCATAGGTGGTGGGTAAATGCAGGTGTGTAGCGAGCGGGGTGTGGAATCCATGCGGGGATGAGGTCCATAGCTGCCAAGCCCCCGCAACCATATCCCCAACGTCAGACGCTGGCCCACGAATAGGGAGAGAAGGGGAGAACGCCGACAGCCCAGGAACCAAACCATTCATGATCCCACAGGCGGCGGCGTCAGCCAAGTCAACCCCCCAATGGGCCAGCAGATAGTAATCACTCGGTCGGCAGACGCCGCGCTAATGAGGTGCCAGCGTGTCCGGCCGGGATGTGTGACGTCGACGCGCAGTGAGCACAAGCCTCGCCCACCCTCGGTCACAACAGGGTGGAGGGGGGGACCGCAGTGAGCGTCGCAGCTCCCGAACGGGACAGAGAGGCAGGCCCGGCAAAACCACAGACGCACGCACCACTGCGTGCATGTAAGGGAGAAACCAAAATTAAAAAGTAAATAGCTAAAAAATGAAACCAAAAAATAAAAATCGAAAAAAGAAAAAAGAAAAAACTGAAAATGTCACAACAGACAAAAATTAAATATTGGATAAAGAAGTAATATATTGATTGGAAAAGCAGTTAAACCTCTGACAAACAGAGATGGGAGTCAAGAAATTTTTTTTGATTTATGGTTATTGCAGCCGTGTGCCTATCATCCCTAATTGGTTAATAATATAAACGGAAGAAATTAGTGGGACTTTATATGAGGTATAGGGGTGCCTCTCAGGTCCCCCCCTCCATCCCGATTGGATGAAAATAATGAAAAATAAAAAATAAAAAAGTAGCGGGACTTTATATAAACACACGGGAGCAAGAATAAAATTGATAGCTTTTAATGGATTCAAATGGTCATAGAGTTTTTGTATTCAAATAATTCAATGCATGATGCTATATAAAACTATTCGTACAACTACTACAATTCATTGGAGCCAGAAAAGATATACATACATACATATTCCAACAAGGAATCAATACATGATATATAATATAAAAACATTTAGAGCATGATTGCATGATTGAATGGAAAAAATAATCATATATGAAAAACAAAAAAGGGGGGGGGGGGGTTTGTAAGGGGAAGAAAACCAATTAATATGGAACGGCCTGATCAGATGCATCATTGTGTACACTAGGTTGTTGTTGGCTCTACGTGTTTCAAGGTATTTAACCTATCATCAGGAGCAAGGAACCATAGTGATAATCTAAAACATAAATATATAAAAGGAAAAATATTTTATTAAAAAGAAAAAGAAAAAAAAAAAAAGGGAAAAAGAAAGAAAAAAACACAAAACAGGCAGGAAGGGTCCTCCTTGATGGACCTGAACTGCACGTACACTTACATGGTGGTCCACACAGTGGTGGTGCGGCCATGAAATCCCCAGACCAAACCAAATATGTCCCGCACGGGAGCTGAGGGGACATGCCGCGGCGGGCAAAACACAAACATGAACGACGCCCCGCAGGAGTAACAGTGTAGAAAGTGGTGGAACAATAGAACCAAATCTGGAAAGGAAAAGAAAGATATGTTGCTGTGGAGTGGACGAAGACAAAAAGTGGAAAGAAATAAAATAGAGAGTGAAAGATATAGAACAGGGAAAGGGAATAAGAAAGGGTGAAGAAAATTAGTGTGAATGGAAAAAAGGAGTGAAAATATGAAAGGGGTGGAGGGAATAGGGAACTGAAAAGGAAAGAGAGAGAGGAAAAAATTAGCTGGGTAATTCGAGAGAAACAAATAGTGGGGAACAAGAGGGGGGAGAAAGAGAGAAAGGGGAAAGCAGGTGTGAGAAAAGAAAAAGGGAAGAAATGAAAACCAAGAAAGTGGTGAAGGGGAAATGGGACTGGATTTGAAAGTCAAAAATAGTGGTAGGAGGGAAATGTGTACCTGATATCGAGTAAGTCCAAACAGGAGTGCCTAGATGCATAGGTGGTGGGTAAATGCAGGTGTGTAGCGAGCGGGGTGTGGAATCCATGCGGGGATGAGGTCCATAGCTGCCAAGCCCCCGCAACCATATCCCCAACGTCAGACGCTGGCCCACGAATAGGGAGAGAAGGGGAGAACGCCGACAGCCCAGGAACCAAACCATTCATGATCCCACAGGCGGCGGCGTCAACCAAGTCAACCCCCCAATGGGCCAGCAGATAGTAATCACTCGGTCGGCAGTACATTTTGTTCTTCAATGACGGGCACTGATATGGCTGCACTGATGGGCACTGATGAGGTGGCACCAATGAGGTGGCACTTATGAGGTGGCACTGATAGGTGGCACTGATGGGCACTGATGGGCACTCGTAGGCGGCACTAATGGGGTACTTATGGGTAGCACTGATGGGTACTTATGGGTGGCACTGATAGGTGCCACGGATGGGCACTGATAGGTGGGCACTGATAGGTGGCACTGATGGGTGGGATTTCTGGGCATCCCTGTTTTGTAATGTGCCACAGATGTGCCAGTCAGTGCCTATTTGTGGGCACTGATTGGGATATTTTGGGCATATTTGTTCACATGTGGATGGCCATGGGGGATGTACCTGGCCATCCAAATTCTGGGGGCTTCCCTGGTGGTCTAGTGTGGGCATCTGAGGGGGGGCTGCGCTGATAAACAATCAGCGCAGACCCCCGCTGTCAGGAGAGCCGCCGATCGGCTCTCCCCTACTCGCGTCTGTCAGACGCGAGTGAGGAAAAGCCGATCAACGGCTCTTCCTGTTTACATCATGATCAGCTGTGATTGGACACGACACACCGCACCACCGATCGCCGTGATGCGCGCCCCCACGGGCGCGTGGCGGCTATTATCCTGAAGGACGTCATATGACGCTCAGTGAGGATAACTGAACCACCTCCCGGCCGTCATTCTGCTATAGGCCGGGCGGGAAGTGGTTAATGGCATTCCAGTCTTAGTCCATAGGGTTCAATATTGAGTTGGACCACCCTTTGCAGCTATAACAGCTTCAACTCCTCTGGGAAGGCTGTCCACAAAGTTTATGCCGCGTACACACGGTCGGACTTTCCGGCATACTTGGTCCGGCGGACCAGAGTCCGCCTGACGATCCGACCGTGTGTAGGCTCCGGCGGACTTTTTTTTCCCAAAAGTCCGCCGTACCTAGATTTGAAGCATGCTTTAAATCTTAGTCCGCCGGACTCAGTTCCTGACGGAAAGCCCGTTCGTCTGTATGCGTCTGTATGCTGGTCCGACGGACCAGATACAATGCAAGGGCAGGGTACTGCATCTCGCACTCGCTGCAATACCAAAAACACATTTTCCTATTGCGCCGAGTGCGGGGCATCCCAGGCCCTTAGGTCTGGTATGGATTTTAAGGGGAACCCCCTACGCCGAAAAAACAGCGTGGGGCCCCCCTAAAATCTATACCAGACCCCGATCCATGGTACCCCTACCCATTTACCTAGGGGAAAAAGTGTCAATAATAAAACACACTACACAGTTTTTTGAAGTAATTTATTAGACAGCTCTGGGGGGGTCTTCTTCCGGCTTTGGGGGTCCCTCCGGTTCCTCTTCTCCCGGCGTCCGGTTGGTTCTTTTCCGCTCCCTCTGGCCTCTTCTCCCGGTGTTCCAGTTCTTCTGCCGGCTCCTCCGCTGTCTTCATGTCGCTCTTTTGCCAGCGGAGGTCCGGACTTCTGGCCTCTGGGCTTCTTCTCTTCTTCCCATGTTGACACGGTGCTCTCTGGCTGGAATGGTCTCTGAGCGCTCCGATGTGACTTATATAGGCAGAGGGGGTTCCCCTTAAAATCCATACCAGACCTAAGGGCCTGGTGTGTTCCACGACAGGGCTCGCAAGGTGTCAATCTCGGCGATAAAAGCGGCGAGATTCACTTCCTTTTCTAGTCCCGTCGTACCCGAGTCACGTTCAAAATGAACGGACTTGTCCGTGTGTGGGCAAGTCCACCGTAACTCCGGCGAAAGTCCGTCGGAAAGACGGGCGGACCTAGCCTCCTGGAAAGTCCGGTCGTGTGTAGGCAAGTCCGTCCATTCCATTCAGAAAGTCTGGCAGGAAGAACATCGGACCAAGTCTGCCGGAAAGTCTGCTCGTGTGTACGCGGCATTAGGAGTGTGTCTATGGGAATGTTTGACCATTCTTCCAGAAGCGCATTTGTGAGGTCAGGCACTGATGTTGGACGAGAAGGCCTGGCTCGCAGTCTCCGCTCAGAATCAGATCACATTTTATGGCTAATTACTGCAGAAAATTTCAAGAGGTTCCCATACTTTTTCTTGTCACTATATATGAATTTTTTCACAGGCAAGTTATTGTATCTGTGGTGGGAGATCCGCATCACAAATTGCTAGTGTCTATATCCTGACAGAGCAAATGAACATACAAAGTGATCATTACACGTTAGTCATATGATAGTATTGCATAATTGCCTATCTATGAAGTACAGTACCCAGTAAAGTAGAATTCTAGGTAAAAAGAATTGAAATACATCATTATCTACTGTTACTAATACGTAATTTATTTGTAATTCAGGCATCATTGTGATTTTCTAAACTCTGCCACACTACACAACCAGTTTTCTGATTCTCCACCTGTTAGCATGTTGCTTATATACACATAGATGCAACCACCATTCTCATATTATACTGTTGATTACATAGTTAACCCCGTCACACCTAAGGGTAAAACAAATCTTAATGCCTAAGTACAATTTTGACATGTGTTATTAAAGCCATACATATCACCACAACTACTTTTTGCATCCAGGTGAATTATACCTTATTATACCTTTTTCAGAACAAGTTTTTATTATCGAAGGCAAACTGGCCCAAAATAGTGAAAAAAAAAAAAAAAATCTCTTTTTAATTTAGTTGTATATTTCTTGTTCTTGTACCATAACCTACCACCAAAGAACAACCCAAAATAAATTCTTCTGCTGCTAATAATCACAGCAATACCACATATGTGTATGTCAGTTGTTGTATGTATCCGTAGTACAGCCCAGAAGCAATAGTGCGCATTTTTTTTTGTCCTACCCAAAACACACCTTTCACTGATACCAATTTAAAAAGAAAAAAAAATCCTGCCCAAAATATACTGACACTGACCTTTGACCCTCACTTGACCCAAACACTAACCCTGTCACTGACCTACTGTAGAGCAAACCTTGATCTAGGTATTTTTCTTTATTTTTTATTATTTATTTTGTTTAATTTTTTTTTACACACACTTTTTTTTTTTTACCGCTCTGCAAAGAAACAGAAAGATACATTGTATCTTTCCCCTCCATTCACAGAGAGAGAGAAACACAGGGTCAGACTTCACAGTGACTGATCACTGTGGTAGCCAATCAAAGACTACCACAGCAATCAGGTGACCCGAAATCGGGAGATCTGAGTCCTGATCGTTAGTAAGGGGCCCGGGGCTCTCAGTGAGGCCACAGTCTCTGTGCTGGGAGAGCGTTCCCAGCAGAAAGGGAGATATACATATATATGGCCCCACAGAAAAAAGCCCAGTGCAGTGGGGTCCCATATATGTGTTACGTTTGCGGGAAGGGGTTAGATAGTTACATAGTTGGTAAGGTAGAATAAAAACACCAATCCATCCAGTTCAACCTGTGCGTGTATGTTGCTACCAGTTTCAATATCACTGTACATTATGTTCACTAAGCAGCAGAACTAGAAGATTTTTTTAAAATTAATTTACACTCTCTGCTGACACCACCAGCTGTGGAAGGGAGTTCCACATCCTTACCACTCTAACAGTAAAGAACCCCTTGCGCAATTTAAGATTGAACAGTTTCTCGTCCAGCTTCATTGTGTGGACATGTATCTTCTTTAGGGACCTAAGAATAAATAGTTTCCTCCCAATACTAAGGGGAAACACAGAGGGGCGCCAGACTAAGTGCAGTACGATTAGAACTCAAAATTATTAAAAACAAGACAAATGGTAACTCACATCTTAGTCGATAAAAAAGGGCATGTAGGCCTCCGTAGTGACATCACTTCCAGTCCGGCGCCATCTTGTGTTCCACGCAGGTTAATGCGGCGGTCGGCCGCTTCCTTTTGCTTTCCAGCCACACAGGCGCACCAACAGACGCTGCCAATCCACCAGGACCACTCAGAAGAGCCTGAGGACTGACCAGAATGATTTCCTACATGCCCTTTTTTATCGACTAAGATGTGAGTTGACATTTGTCTTGTTTTTATTAATTTTGAGTTAATAATTTTGAGTTAAACACAGTTTACTATGCTTCAGTTGTGAATGAACACAGTGAGTGATTGGTACCAATCACTCATTATGTTTATTTAGAAAAGGAAGGGGCTGGTAAATTACATATTTACTGGACCCTTCCCGCTCTCCATGCTGAAACGATCCGCCACAGCATTCTGCGGGAGAGGAGGGGAGGGAAGCCAGCAGTGCTGCAGGGAGAGGGGGGGAACATGGGGACACCCAGCACACCCTGTGCGCACGCCTATGGACAGAGTGATGATGGTGCCTTATTGTCCAAGGAACAAACTGGAAGCAGAGAGGTGACACAGAAAGCTGACTTGCTGAATTAGGAAATAAATGTGTCACCTGTCTGTACAGTGTGGCAGATGTGAATATGTCATAAGACTGGCTGAACAGAATTCCAAATTCTTTAATATATATAACCATAAACATACTTTATATGTACTTAAAGCAGTGTTTCTCAACTCCAGTCCTCAAGGCGCCCCAACAGGTCATGTTTTCAGGCTCTCCATTATTTTGCACAGGTGATTTGATCAGTTTCCCTGCCTTAGTAATTACCACAGCTGTTTTATCTGAGGGAAATCCTGAACACATGACCTGTTGGGGCGCCTTGAGGACTGGAGTTGAGAAACACTGACTTAAAGGATAGTAATGCGTCTGTAACACTTAAGGTGAGGGATTGCTTACTTCTGATGCTGTCCTTGATTTGTTGACTTGTCATGTTGGACAGTGAGAAGGGCAATCGTAGGCAGGTGAGCAGTTGATGCGCATGTGATTTCATGGTTTCTAAGCTGTACCAATTCTCATGACAGAAAATGAAGAAAGCCGGAGATGATAACGTGAAACTGAAAGAAGAAAACCAAATGCTTCTTAAGATGATGGGCCAACTGAGCAGCTAAGACCATAGCCTGGGACCTCTTTCCAAATGGTGATAGAAAAAGCTGTTCACTCACCAGATCCAAAAATTCAGTTGGCAATCAGGACAGGACTGTAATGAAATGATGAATCTGAAGGGAAGACACACAGGTTGTATGGTGAATGAGCTGAACTTAGGAGAACCCAGGAGACTCTTGGATACATGGGTTCAATGATGATGTAGAAGAAAAACAAAGTTGCTGCAATTTCCAAAGTGCTGCTTGGTTTACACATTGCTATTGAGGTTTATTTATTTTCACAGGGCTGTTGGTTTGTTCTTCCAGTGAAAGAGCAGAGCATTGCATAACAGTATAGCTAGAGCCTTTGCATAAGTATCAGCACAGACAGACATTCCCCATTGATGGGGTAACTGTACAATCATACTTTGTTGCTTTAGCAGTTAGGATATAGGCAGCATGAGGTTTGCCTAAATGCACTGATTCGTATGCCATGTTTGTATCTTCACATGACTGGTTTATAGCTGATGTCCCGTGTGCTGCACCTACACCATAATACCTCCAACTACTTGCCTTACTTTACTTTACTTATTAAAATAAAACACACCACACCTTCTGGATTAAATGGCCATCCGGCCCCTTTATTAACAAATACCAAATTTATAAAAATAAACTCCATAAAAATATATATATATATATATATATATATATATATATATATATATATATATATATATATATATATACCACCTATATAAACCCAACTTTTAAACTACTGTTCTGTCAAAGGTTCGAGAAGGAAGGTATATCTACTGCATCGGCTGCACCACCACCGGTAGCCCATTATTTTTATCTAGGGAGGGTACCCATACCGAAATAGGTCCAACCCATCCCCACACCCTATCCTGTTTACCTTCCACCATTCCAACCTTCCCGAACCAGAGACCCATACTCACCTAAATCAATACACACAACATAACCCACAACCTATATCTTCTCCCTATATCTTCTCCCTTTCTCTGCTGCTCCTGAATGAATTAAACCCCTCCCTCTGCAGGGGTCAAAATTAACTCCAACCTCTCCTCCCCCTGACCAATGACCAGCACTCCTTTTTCCTTCCTCACTTCCCATTGTTACAACCTGGTGCTCACCCCACAGCTATCCCCAGTCATGCTAGCCCTTCGCCCAAGGCTCCCTTTAGCTACCGGCCTGTTCTTTAAAGAAGACCTTGTACTCCAAGCTAGGTCCACTCCTTTACTAAAAACTCCTCCCCTTTGCTAACATTCCCAAAACAGTTTGTTGCATAAGGTTCATTCATTGCATTTCAGTGCAAGGTCCACTTCAAACGGACACCATTTGTCATAACATTCTTGCATCCTTAAGCTACATGTACACCAACCACTTAAGGACCGAGCCTCTTTCTGAGATTTGTTGTTTACAAGTTAAAAACAGGTTTTTTTTGCTAGAAAATTACTTAGAACCCCCATACATTATACTTTTTTTCCTAACACCCTAGAGAATAAAATGGCGGTTGTTGCAATACTTTCTGTCACACTGTATTTGCGCAGCGGTCTTACAAGCGCACTTTTTTTTGAAAAACATACATTTTTTTAATTCAAAAATAAGACAACAGTAAAGGTAGCCCAATTTTTTTTATACTATGAAAGATAATGTTACGCCGAGTAAATTGATACCCAACATGTCACGCTTCACAATGGCGCCTGCTCGTGGAATGGCGACAAACTTTTACCCTTAAAAATCTCCATAGGCAACGTTTAAAAAATTGTACAGGTTGTGATGTTTTGAGTTACAGAGGAGGTCTAGGCCTAAAATTATTGCTCTCACTCTATCAATTGCGGCGATACCCCACATGTGTGGTTTGAACACCATTTTCATATGCAGGCACTACTCACGTATGCGTTCGCTTCTGCACGCGAGCTCGTCGGGACGGGGCGCGTTTAAAAAAAAAAAAAAATTCTTATTTATTTTACCTTTTATTTTTTATTTTTACACAGTTTTTTTTTTAAAAAAAATGTTGTCACTTTTATTACTATTACAAGGAATGTAAACATCCCTTGTAATAGAAAAAAAGCATGACAGGACCTCTTAAATATGAGAACTGGGGTCAAAAAGACCTCAGATCTCATATTTACACTAAAATGCAATAAAAAAATAAAATAAAATTTGACATTTAAAAAAAATAATCCAAAAAAAAATGACCCTTTAGGAGCTGTGGGCGAAAGTAACGTTTTGACGTCGCTTCCGCCCTGCATTGTTATGGAGACGGGTGGGGGCCATCTTCCCCTCACTGATCTCCATACCTAACAGGAGACAGGACACGATCACCTCCACCGCTGTCGACGGCTCTGGTAAGCAGCGGAGGGCACCGGATCGCAGCGGGAGGGGCGCCCCTCTCCCGCCGCCGATAAAAGTGATCTCGCAGCGAATCCGCCGCAGAGACCACTTTTATCTTGTAGCGGACCACCCTCTGAAGAAGAGGATACTGGGGTTATGGCAGCTAGATGCTGCCATAACAACGATATCCTCCTTCAAACAGCTGACGTAAAACTGTGGCGGGCGGTCCGTAAGTGGCTAGACTACCCTGACTTCGGTCGTGAGAAAACGCAAAATGGGTTAAGCATTGCAAGCCGCGTTTTTATTGCAATTTTACTGCGATTTGCGTTTTCCCGCAGTGGGCAGTCAAAACATTCCTATGCTGAACGCAAATCTTCTGCGTTCAGGAGAGGGAGGTTTAACCTCATCTAACCTCCTAAACTCTGCTAAAAGCCTATGTGTACATGGATACATAGGCTTTTATGGAGTTGAGTTTAGGAACTGCTGCTAGTGTACATGAAGCCTAATGGCCCGTACACACGATCCGAATATCATACGAAACGGTAGTCCGAGGAAGGATTGTACGATATTCAGATCGTGTACACTACTTTCAACAGCCGATCACGACCATTCATCCGATATTATTCGATCGGACATACACAAAGATTTTCCTCGTATGATTCCAGATCGTACGATTTTTGTTTAGTCAGTATAGTTGTCGACCGAAAATACAATATAAATACTTTACAACACATGACATCACTTCTGATTCTTTTGTCTGTCGTACGAGAATTTTCGTGACTTTATTTAGCTATTCAATTTCTACTTGCGACTATTAAGCGAGAACAGTCGTACGATCGGTCATACGATATGCGGATTGTGTGTACGGGCCATTAGGCTGGCCATACACTAATAGATTTGCGAATGAATATCCCTACAAAAATTCTGAGTACATTCAAAGATTTGGTGAATGTCATTCGCAAGTAATTTGCTGAATGAAAACTACATACACTTCTGAGAAAAACTTTCCATTTTGCATCCTGAATTTCCTTGTCACAACACTCAAAAACAAACATTGATACTAAGAATTCGAAAATCTAAAATTTTCAAGCAAAATTGTACTAGATAATGGCCAGCTTTACTCAGTAAGGCAGTGTACAGTGTACTTAAAATGGTTGGTTTTTACCTTCATGCATTCTATGTATGAAAGCAGAGGCGTAACTAGAATCTTCAGGGCCACGGTGCAAGAAACCATGAAGGGCCCCCACCAGCAGCAAAGTAAAGAAAGTCATACACATATAATATACATGTGTGTGTGTATATATATATATATATATATATATATATATATATATATATATATATATATATAATCATTATATGTGTAGATCCCCCACTTACATCAGGGTCCCCAGAGAGCCTCCCTTCTTACACCAGGGTCCTCAGAGAGCCTCCCCTTACATCAGGGTCACCAGAGAGCCTCCCTACTTACATTAGGGTCCCCAGAGCTCCTCTCATTATATCAGGGTCCCCAGAGAGCCCCCCTTACATCAAAGTCCCCAGAGAGTCCCCCTTTCATCAGGGTCCCCAGAGAGCCCCCTTACATTAAGGTCCCCAGAGAGCCCCCCTCATTACATCAGGGTCTCCAGAGAGCCTCCCTACTTACACCAGGGTCCTCAGAGAGCCTCCCCTTACATCAGGGTCCCCAGAGAGCCTCCCCTTACATCAGGGTCCCCAGAGAGCCTCCCTACTTACATTAGGGTCCCCAGAGCTCCCCTCATTATATCAGGGTCCCCAGAGAGCCCCCCTTACATCAAGGTCCCCAGAGAGCCCCTCCTTACATCAGGGTCCCCAGAGAGCCTCCCTACTTACATTAGGGTCCCCAGAGCTCCCCTCATTATATCAGGGTCCCCAGAGAGCCCCCTTACATCAAAGTCCCCAGAGAGCCCCCTTTCATCAGGGTCCCCAGAGAGCCCCCTTACATCAGGGTCCCCAGAGAGCCCCCTTACATCAAGGTCCCCAGAGAGCCCCTTTACATCAAGGTCCCCAGAGAGCCCCTCCATACATCAGGGTCCCCAGAGAGCCCCTCCTTACATCAGGGTCCCCAGAGAGCCTCCCCTTACATCAGTGTCCCCAGAGAGCCCCCCCCTTACATTAGTGTCCCCAGAGGGCCCCTTCCTTACATCAGTGTCCCCAGAGAGCCCCCCTCTTACATTAGTGTCCCCAGAGAGCCCCCCTTACATCAGTGTCCCCAGAAAGCCCCCCCTTACATCAGTGTCCCCAGAAAGCCCCCCCTTCTATCAGTGTCCCCAGAGAGCCCCCCCTTACATTAGTGTCCCTAGAGGGCCCCCCTCTTACATAAGGGTCCCCAGACAGCTGCCCCCCCTCCAGAGGTTCCCCTGTACCTGGCTGGTCTCCACTGTCTGTCCCAGTGTATACAGTGGAGAGAGGAGGGGCCTCTGACCCGAACATGTATCAGTAACAGTGTACAAGCAGAGCCGACTCACTTGTACACTGAAGAGAAACTGATAGATGCTCGGGTCAGAGGCCCCTCCCCTCTCCACTGTATAGACTCAGGAAGAGAACTACAAGCCCCAGGAAGATCCCGCCGCCCACGGGCAACATAGAGCTGCCGATCATCGCCTCCCACCTCCCCCCACTGCATTCTAAATGGACAGCCAGAGGTGCAGGGGGAGATGCCGGGTCCTGGCCCCCCCCCACAGCGGCAGAACGACAGGGCCCAGTCGCAAGTGCGACTGCAGCGACCGTAAAAGTTCCACCATTGTATGAAAGGCAAAAACCTTCAGTTTGTAGCTCCCCCTGCAGCCCCACCTTATACTCACCTGAGCTTGATTCTGATCCAGTGATGTGCATGAGAGCATAAGCTCTTCCGGGTTTCTGACTCCTTATTGGTTGAGAGTGATTGGCTCCTGCTGCTGTCAGTCAGCAGGGGAGTGGGGCCGTGCCACGCTCTGTGGGTCCCACAGCTCAGGAGTAAACACACACGAGTGTCCCCAGAGCAAGCAGCTAGCTATGGAGGCACTCAGCAGGGGGAAAGGCCTGTAGGACTGGTGGGGGACCAGAGAAGAGGAGGATCGGGGCTGCTCTGTGCAAAACCACTGCACAGAACAGGTAAGTATAACATATTTTCTTTTTTTTTTTACAAACACTTTAAGTCGTGTAGACTTCAGTAACCAAAGGCAATTAGTAAGGAACAGTATTGTAACCAACCTAACAGTAGTAAACTAAATTTTGATGCTTTGCTACAGGTTTCCTTACTTTATGCATCATCATTGCTCTTGATAAATCATGGATTGCTCCCAAAGATTTAATATATTTCACCAAATCCTCCTGTAATAAAATTTATAAGGCCTTCACTTGTTCCTGATCAATCCAAGCAACGATGATCGAAGATAGAACACAATTAAAGAGAAACTGCAGTCTGCTCACATCATTTTGTAATAAAAACATCTTTGCCATTCTGAAGCTTCCCTCCAACCACTTTGCATATTATTTTATATATACTGTGATTCTGTACTTGCCAAATAGGCTGCAAAAATCTTCCTCCACTAACTCTGGCTGCAACCATTTTAACTGTGGGCAGCTGAAGCTGCTGCATGTTCGCTTCTTGGACACACACCTCCAGCTCTGCAGCTCTCATTGGCCCTCTTATGACTCATCCCCCCTCCCTTCCTGACAAACTCTCACAAGAGTCAGAGAGAGAGAGCTGTGCATGATGTCATAAGCCTAGGTTAATTACCAGACAAGAAACAGGAAGTGGGCTGTATAAGGTATTTACTGGCAGAAAAAAAATGTTTTACTATCCAAAGTTAAAACAACAAGGGCAGAAGACTTAATAGATGGAAACATGAAAAATGACTGAAGCTCCGCTTTAAGCACTGTGCACTTTTTGCTCTGTAGCACTTATGGCATATTAATGTGTAATTTCTTGCTTTACATAGTTAACTGCCCCACTTCCAGGGATAATCCCCTGATTTGAATATGTGGAAATGTGTGTGATTTCAAACACTAATTACAATTTGCAATAAAAGACTGTTTTTTTCTGAATGCTAAACAGGTTTCTTTTTACTATTGATTTTCATGATCTTAGCACTTTATGCATTTATTCTCTAACATAAAAACTCAGTAAACATTAAAGCCTAAGATTAGATAAAAACTAAAAGAAAAAAAAAAATCAGCACAAGGGTCAGTACTTAAATTTAAACTGAAGTGTCCCCTGTGTTGGTGCTTGCTGTCATAGTTGCCCTCTGCCCCCTCCCATACACCACAACCGCAATCTTCTGGTGCTACGGGGGCTAACAGAGTGCCCACTATGTCTGCCCTTTCTGCCTCCCTCCTTCATTCATAGGAACTGTACTTTCATCAATAAAAAGGAACGGAGGAGGCGGACCTTTCATTTATTTGCCTGTCCTCAATTCATAGAGCACTTCTCTTTCACAGAAGCTATAGTATAACTTCTGTGAATGGAGAGGGGAGCGGAAAGGGCGGGAATAGTCGTCACTTTTGATGAGTGCCTGTGACAGGTCCCTCAGCTTTACAAACCCCCTGCCGCTGTGGAAGATTATATTGGTGGAGGGAGGTGGGGGGTTGGTTGAGAGGGCAGAGAGTTTCAACTATGACAGCTGGCACAAACACAAGGAACACTTCAGATTCTATGTAAGTGTAGTCCCTTGTGCTGATTTTTTTTTTTACGTTTTATCTAAACAGAAGCTGTGGTCCTAAGAGGGGAGGGGGGTACCCTGACTCATAGTGTTGGCAAGTTAAAGCAGCATGTATGGACACCTGATACAGTAGCACTTACCTCCCCCAGTGATGTCATAACACACGGGGCCCCTAAACTTTAAAGAAACTCATAACACACCTGCTTCCCATTCAGACCTTGTAACACTAACGAGTCACATGACACCAGTAGTGGAAATGGCTATTTGGGTCCAATTTGGATATTTTCACTTAGGGGTGTACTCACTTTTGTTGCCAGTGGTTTAGACATTAATGGCTGTGTGTTGAGTTATTTTGAGGGGACAGCAAATTTATAGTTATACAAGCTGTACACTCACAACTTTACATTGTAGCAAACTGTCATTTCTTCAGTGTTGTCACATGAAAAGATACAATAAAATATTTACAAAAATGTGAAGGATGTACTCACTTTTGTGAGATACTGATTATCTATCTATCTATCTATCTATCTATCTATCTATCTATCTATCTATCTATCTATCTATCTACTGTATATATACACACACAATGGTCACCCATAACATAACCTAATATTGAGTTGGTCCCCCTTTTGCCACCAAAACAGTCCTGACTCTTCAAGGCATGGGCTCCTCTAAACGTTTGAAGGAATGCTGTAGTATCTAGCACCAAGTTGTCAGTAGAAGATCACTGCCTCCACCAGTTCGCCTTCTTCCCATAGTGCATCCTGGTGTCATCTCTTCCCCAGGTAAGCGACACACACACACCTGGTTATCCACATGATGTAAAAGAAAACGTGATTCATCAGACCCGGCCACCTTCTTCCATTGCTCATGTGCCCATTGTAGGCCCTTTTGGCTGTGGACATGGGTCAGCATGGGCCCCCTGATTGGTCTGCGGCTACGCATCCCAATACCCAACAAACTGCGATGAACTGTGTGTTCTGACACCTTTCTAGCAGGACCAGCATTGGCTTTTTCAGTAATTCGAGCTAGAGTAGCTCTTCTATTGGATCAGAATACACAGGCCAGCCTTCGCTTCCCACATGCATCAGTAAACCTTGGACTGCCCATGGCCCTGTCACGGGTTTGCGGGTTTTCTTTCCTAGAACTACTTTTGGAGCTGCTGTTTTGGATTTGCTCTGACCCAGTCGTCTGGTCATTTCAATTTGGCCCTAGTCAGAGTCAATCAAATCCTTATGCTTGCCCATTTTTGTCTGCTTTCAACAATTCAACTTCAGGGACAACATGCTCACTTGCTGCCTAATATATTCCACCCACTTTCAGGTGCTATTGTAATAAGGTAATTAGTGTTATTCACTTTACCCTGTCAGTGGTCATGGCTGATCGGTGTGTATCTATCTATCTATCTATCTATCTATCTATCTATCTATCTATCTATCTATCATAGGCGAGCGCAGGGGGTGTGCCAGGTGTGCCTGGGCACACCCTAATCACCCCAAGTGCATTAGCATTATCACTCTGTGTGCCGGCGGGGAGATGGGAAATATCTCCCTCTGACCAGTTCTGCCATTAATAAAGTGCTACCATACCTCTGTTTTACTGCATCTATCTATCTATCTACACTGTATGTATATGTATAATTAAAATTCAGAAAATACAGTAATTGATAATACAATTTAGTAAATATTATATTATGGAATTGTAGCGTTCCACAAAAATCTAAAACAACATTGATGAGGGACTAGGTTTCTGAAACATGATCTAATCCAATGAGGGTCATTTACTAAAACCGGAGAATGCAAAATCTGGTGCAACTCTGCATAGGATCAGCTTCCAGGTTTTATTGCCAAAACTTATGGGGCGTACACACGGTCGGACTTTCTAGAAAGCTAGGTCCGACGTACTTGCCGCCAGACTTCCGGCGGACTACCGCCGGACTTTCTGAACGGCCGGACTTGCCTACACACGGCCGGACTTTCCGGAATCCGGTCTCCCCGACGGACTTCCGCCGGACTTTCAGAATGAACGGACTTTCCCACACACGGACAAGTCCGTTCATTTTGAACGTGACTCGGGTACGACGGGACTAGAAAAGGAATTCAATCTCGCCGCTTTTTTTTGGCGAGATTGAAACCTTGCGAGCCCCGTCGCAGGCATCCCAGGCCCTTAGGTCTGGTATGGAACTTTAAGGGGAACCCCCTACGCCGAAAAACCGGCGTGGGGGTCCCCCCAAAATCCATACCAGACCCCGATCCGAGCACGCAGCCCGGCCGGTCAGGAAAGGGGGTGGGGACGAGCGAGCGCCCCCCCCCTCCTGAACCGTACCAGGCCGCATGCCCTCAACATGGGGGGTGCTTTGGGGGGAGGGGGCGCCTTGCGGTGCCCCCCCACCACAAAGCACCTTGTCCCCATGTTGATGAGGACAAGGGCCTCTTCCCGACAACCCTGGCCGTTGGTTGTCGGGGTCTGCGGGCGGGGGGCTTATCGGAATCCGGGAGCCCCCTATAATAAGAGGGCCCCCAGATCCCGGCCCCCCCACCCTATGTGAATGAGTATGGGGTACATGGTACCCCTACCCATTCACCTAGGTAAAAAGTGTCAATAATAAAACACAACACAGGTTTTTAAAATAATTTATTAACCTCCCTGGCGGTATGATTCTTTCTGATTTTAGGTGCCGAAAGCGGTACAATTATTTTGCAATGAAATTTGGCGTTTTATATTGTAGGTATTTAATTATTAACAATAACACACTTAAATCTGTCCAAACAAGAGTCTAGTAGATATCCCGGGTATGATAAAGTTTGAAACACAAAAACATAAATTATAATATAATAAAAAAAAAATAATAATTAAAAAAAATAAAAATAAATAGTAATAAAATAAATTTCCACACGATTCACTATCGCTCAATTCTGCAAGTGTTCTAATTTACTATCGCAGTTTTCTAGCTGGTCTAAAGCCATTTTTGACGTAAAGGGACACTTTTTGGTTGCTATGGACAATCTCCAGTTTCCAGGCAGAAAGAACAGTGTATGCAATATAAAACTGCATGCAGGGCATGGGCCAGAGCACTGGGGACAAAAGGGATGTGAAATCATTTCATACAGTACTGTAATCTGTAAGATTACAGTACTGTATGTGTTATGATTTTTACATTTTTTTGAATTTGCCGCCAGGCTCCGCCCCCGTGCGTCGCGACGCTCGCAGGGAACGGAGCCTGGCACGGAGAGGCTTCGGAGGAGGACGGAGCCCTCGGACAGTGCGGGGGACATCGCAGGATCCCGGGGACAAGGTAAGTAAGGAGGCACCAGGATCCTGCGATGTAATCCCGAGTGTGGCTCGGGGTTACCGCTAATGGTCCTGAAATGTAACCCCGAGCCACACTCGGGAAAACCGCCAGGGAGGTTAAACAGCTCCGGGGGGGGCCTTCTTCCGTCTTCGGGGGTCCCTCCGGTTCATCTTCTCCCGGCGTCCGGTTGGTTCTCCTCCGCTCTCCGGCCTCTTCTCCCGGTGTCCCAGGTTTTCGGCCAGCCCCTCCGCTGTCTTCAGGTAGCTCTATTGCCAGCGGAGGTCCGGACTTCTGGGCTTCTGGTCTTCTCTTCTCTTCCCCCAGATGTTGACACAACGCTCTCTCCGGCTGGACTGGTCTCTGAGGGCTCCGTTGTGACTTATATAGGTGGAGACCTCGCCCCCATATGATGTCACAGTCCCTGGGCATGCTGGGACTGTGACGTTTTAGGGGGTGTGGTCGACAGGGCTTTCCGTCAGGAACTGAGTCCAGCGGAGTTACAACGTAAAGATTTGAAGCAAGTTTCAAATCTAAAGTACGTCGGATTTCCGACCGAAACGGTCCGTCGGAAGTCCGATGGAGACCACACACGGTCGGATTGTCCGCCGGACTTGGTCCGGCGGCGTCCGTCGGACTTCTGCAGGTGAAAAGTCCGACCGTGTGTACGCCCCATTAATCAAACAAGCTGAAGTTAGAAGCTCATTGGCTACCATATACAGCTGCACCAGATTTTGAGTGCTCCAGTTTTAGTAAATCTCCCCCAATGTGACCTTGATAAAAGTGATATAGCTACAAAAATTGAAAATTTCTTTCACTGAGCTGCTTAGGTGAAATTTGCTTGAAAGAAAACTATGATTTTTCTTTTTTACTTAGAGGTAGTATTTTTGACTTATTGTGTGTGTGTGTGTGTGTTGTTTTTTATTTTTTTATTTAGGATAGTTTTGTTTTTCATTTATTGTTCTTTTAAATTGTGTTTTTTCTTTTCTATGCATTTGATAATGTATGTACTGTTATGTTAAACTTTGTTCATGCTAATGTTTTTTCACTGTTTGTTTTTGCTTCCTGTAAAAAAAAAACAAAAAAGAAAAAACACACACACACACAAAAAAAAAGCAATACAATAATGCCGCGTACACACGGTCGGACTTTTCATCTACAAAAGTCCGATGAACGCCGACGGACTAAAGCTGGCTGACAATCCGATCGTGTGTGGGCTTCCCCGGACTTTTAGCGGACTTTCAGCAGACTTTTCCAGCCGCAAATCTGACGGACTTTAGATTTAAAACATGCTTCAAATCTTTACGTCATAACTACTGGCTACTGGCTATCAACTTCCTTATTTTAGTCCGGTGTACGTCATCACGTACGAATCCGTCAGACTTTTGTGTGATCGTATGTAGGCAAGTCCGTTCGTAAGAAAGTCTGCCGCAAGTCTGCCAAAAGTCCGCCAAAAGTCAGACAAAAGTCCGTCGAAAGTCTGTCGGACAGACTGTCGGACTTTTGTAGCTGAAAAGTCCGACCGTGTGTACGCGGCATTAGAAGACTTTAAAGCCCACCACTGCACCCTTAAAAACTGCCTTCATTTAAATTTAACATTTTGCCAAATGTTCACAATTTTCACCCAAATTTAGGGGAAGGTAGTGATTTGTACCAACACAGTGCACCTTTGAATGGCAGAAGGGCTTATATCTACAGGGACATTTTATTATATACCAAAAAAAGAGGTCCACAGGTGCTGCAGCTAAAGTGTTGATGGGCAAGATCTGAGATCTGAGTATTCCTTTTGCACATGGGTTTAAATACAGAAATGGCTTTCATACCTGTGCTTTTCCAACCAGTAGGCCTGTCAGGGGAGCAATATTAATATGCAGTGTCCATAGTGGCCAACATTGCAAAAAAAATATGTGGGACACTTTTTTGGCTGTAGGCGGAGCCGCACAATAATTAGGGGCCGGGGCATTCATTTGTAGGCGTGATTTAGCAAAAAATACAAGTGTGGCGCGCGAAGCGCGCTGCAGCAAAAATGGGCGTGGTTTACGCTAAATAGTGGACGTGGCTTAAATGGGCGTGGCTCAATAGGGTGTGGTTAGAGTCTGAGATGAATTAGGGATGGAGAGGGAAAGGGGGAGAGGGGGAGAGGGGAATGACGGGACAGCAGCCCCAGATCCTACACAATAAAAATATATGTATTCTAGAAAGTTTAACAATCAGCAGATAAAGATACTCCAAACACCTGGTGTTAGCACTTCAATCATCCCGGCGCCATGGTTGTTATGGTGTCAGGATGATTGAAGCGCATTATTTCTATTATTACATTGTAATATAAAATGAAATTATTTAACTCACCATAATGCAGAAATCAGTGGGAACCCTGAGCGTGTCACCTGCCACCAGATGCCATCAGGTGTCCCCAGCGGAGTCCTCCCTTACATCAGACATTGCCAGCAGAGTCCCCCCTTACATCAGACATTGCCAGCAGAGTCCCCCCTTACATCAGACATTGCCAGCGGAGTCCCCCCTTACATCAGACATTGCCAGCGGAGTCCCCCCTTACATCAGACATTGCCAGCGGAGTCCCCCCTTACATCAGACATTGCCAGCGGAGTCCCCCCTTACATCAGACATTGCCAGAGGAGTCCCCCCTTACATCAGACATTGCCAGAGGAGTCCCCCCTTACATCAGACATTGCCAGAGGAGTCCCCCCTTACATCAGACATTGCCAGCGGAGTCCCCCTTACATCAGACATTGCCAGCGGAGTCCCCCCTTACATCAGACATTGCCAGCGGAGTCCCCCCTTACATCAGACATTGCAGCGGAGTCCCCCCTTACATCAGACATTGCCAGCAAAGCCCCCCTTACATCAGACATTGCCAGCAAAGCCCCCCTTACATCAGACATTGCCAGCAAAGCCCCCCTTACATCAGACATTGCCAGCAAAGCCCCCCTTACATCAGACATTGCAGCGGAGTCCCCCCTTACATCAGACATTGCAGCAGAGTCCCCCCTTACATCAGACATTGCAGCGGAGTCCCCCCTTACATCAGACATTGCCAGCAAAGCCCCCCTTACATCAGACATTGCCAGCAAAGCCCCCCTTACATCAGACATTGCAGCGGAGCCCCCCCTTACATCAGACATTGCAGCGGAGTCCCCCCTTACATCAGACATTGCAGCGGAGTCCCCCCTTACATCAGACATTGCCAGCAAAGCCCCCCTTACATCAGACATTGCAGCGGAGTCCCCCCTTACATCAGACATTGCCAGCAAAGCCCCCCTTACATCAGACATTGCAGCAGAGTCCCCCCTTACATCAGACATTGCCAGCAAAGCCCCCCTTACATCAGACATTGCAGCGGAGGGGAGGGAGAATTTTTCCCCCCCCTCAAACAGAAGCTGGGAGCACTTTGACTTACCGAGTGACACACTAGCTCCCCCCACGTGGCGCCGACTGTTCCCTGGTGGTCCCAGCCTCGGGCTTCCCCGGACCTTTCACGTTCTCCTCCTTGGTGCTGTGTAAACAGGAGGAGGCAAACTTCTTCCTCCTCCGAGTGAGAGTCCTGGCACTGACACAGCAGCAGTCAGCCTGACACAGCGGTGCGCACCTCCTCCCCCATCCATCCATGTGCTCCGACTGCGAAGTAGCCACGCCCCTGCTTGCCATACTTGGCAAATCAAGGCAGGCAGAAGGAGCAGGTGTCCTCCTTGTCCAATAGAGGACAAGGAGGACAAAATGAGGCAAGGGGGGAGAATACCGAGGCTGTGGCGATGCTAATTAACACTTTATTGCCCAAAAATATTTATGATCCTCCGGGAAAAGCTCCGAAATTCGGGACAAATCGCGGGATAAAATAAAATCGGGACGAGGCTCCAGAATTCGTGAATGTCCCGGGAAATTCTGGACTATTGGCAAGTATGAGTGTCTAGTGTGACTTTAATGTCACATTCATATAGTCAAGTCACAGCGTGAAGGAAACTGGGAAACTGTGAAATAAAAACACAGATTCAACATCAAACTTTTCCAAATATTAAAGTGACTTTGTCAGGAGTGTTAAAATCCCAAGAGAACTTACTTTTAAAGGCCAACTCTGAGCAACTAAAAAATGATCACTTGCCAAGGGGGTTACGTGGATTCATTGCTCATTTTGGTCTAGGGAAACAAAACAAAAAAATCCAAACCTCCGCCGCTCCCTGCATCTAGACTTCTTCTCCCCCCCACTGCAGCAGTCTAGGGTCCTGATTTCAAGACCAAAGCAGGGTCTATTGCCGGGACTTGGATGTGATTGGGCTTAGGGACAGTCCACTGCTGGAGCATAGGGGAGCACTATCTGCTGAGGGAGTGGAAGATCAGGTAAGTAAAATTATTTCTCCTCTCCCCTGGACAAAATGAGCTATTAAACCTTGCTATTAACACGCACAGTGCGGGTGCAGCCCCATCGCAAGGGATCATTTTTTTAGTTGTCCAGAGTTGAGCTTTAAACATAGCCTTATCCGTCTGTCAGTCTGTTTGCTGAAATGTAACCCTCTGACAGGGGGATCATTTTGCTCTAAGCCAAGCTAGCATTAGTCAGTATCATATTAGTTGTGCTATTTTGGTCCTCAAGGGGGCACTGTAAGCCAGTCAGTGTCTTAGGTTGCGTAACGTATTGTTGAAATTTACCAATTTATAGTAGGCAGTGCATTTTTAAAAGACTATAAGTAGTGGTTAATGTTAAATATCATTTTTACTAACATAATGTTTGGTGACTACATAGACTGGCACTCATAATGAGTGAATGCAAATACTCATGAAGATTTTAAACAAATCAGTAAGTAAATTGCAATATAATTAATCACAAAAAAGGGTCAGTATCTGCAAAAGTGTACAGTTTGTGAGGGTAAACACAGTTATGGGCGAGCGGAATGAAACTTTTATATTTCTAAACAGAATTACAAAGAGAATGGGCAAAGGAAATTTCCTTTGAGCAGCCCATGGTGCATATATTCACTGCGCAGTCAGAAAACCCAAAAAGGACAAGTGCACAATAATATTCATGAAAAGAATTGTAAAATAAAAGAAGAGATTTTTTTTTGTTAAAAAGACGAAAGGGAAAAGTGTAGCAAGAGGTAAGAGAAGAAGGGATGGAAAAAAGAAAGAAGAAGGAGTAATAATAGAGACGAGTACTCTTGGATTCAGATGTAAAAAGAACAAATGAGGATCAAAATTTATTGACCAAGTCTATTGCTCAGTTTCTCCGATGCAGAGTAATACATCCAAATGTACCAGAGACTAGTAGGTTAAAATCTCCCGTGTTTTCGACACTTCCAAAGCGCTTTTCAGGTGCTTCGGAAGCGCTGCCCATTCATTTCAATGGGCAGGGCGTTTTGGGAACGCTAAATACAGCGCTCCCAACCCGCCCCAAAGATGCTGCTTGAAGGACTTTTCGGAACGTCCCGCAAGCGCACTTCCCGAGTGTGAAAAGTCACACTTGAATGAATGGGAGGCGGTTTTCAGGCGCTTAGCAGAGGCTATTTCCAACGCTAAAGCGCCCGAAAACCATCCCAGTGTTAAAGGGGTCTTAGGGTGGGGGAGAAGTTCTCTTCCAGTGTTTGGAGATTAACTGTCTAGCTGCCGAGAGAAAGAATTAGCAGGCTAGATTTCTGAAATGTAACCGTGCCTGGAAGGATAGACAACAAAGCTATGGAGGGGGAAGGGGTAAGGGGCTCATTGTAGATCTCTGTATATATCTGGAAGATCTGTAACCAGAAAGAGCGGATACATTCACACTCCCACCAGACATGCAGGTATGTTCCTTTCATCTTGTGACAAAATCAGCACAGATCCGTAGCCGTTGGAAATATCCGGTTCATAGTGACCGGGTCACGATACCACCTGGATAGTAGTTTATCATTTTTCTCTTGAGCGTAATCTGAGATTGAGGATTTGTGGGTAAAGAGAAATGCAGTGTGCCAATCTCTGTCAGGAACCTCAAACCCCAGCTCCCTGGACCACACTCTAGTGAAAGCATAGGCGTGCGCAGGGGGTGTGCCTCGGCACACCCTAATCACCCCCTGCAGTGTAGATTTCCCCTGCTGCCCAAACCCATGTCATTTACCGGCCACTTCCTTTTCTAAATAAGCACAGTGAGTGATTGGTACAGATCTTGCATTGTGTTCATTATTAACTGAAGCCTAGGCTTCAGTTTGTGAATGAACAGGAAGCCGCTCAGTACAGAGTATTTCGCATTCATTAACTGTCTAGTGCAGCTGATGCTGCAGAGAAAGGGGCTGTGGAATCTCTGTCCTCAGCCCCTTTTCTCTGTCGCAAAGGTGAGACAAAACCCCTGATATTTTAAAAGAACCCCCAGGAGGGCTCCTAAGGCCCCTTTCACACAGACTTGTCCGTGTACGGACTCCGCTCACTGTGCGAAGATGGACCTGTCAAAGCCCCACTGTCCTCTATGGAGATCGGATGAAAACGGACCGCCTGTCCATTTTCATTCGATCCTATCTGATCCGATTCTCCAGATGGTTGGAAAATAGGGTTTCCATCCGCTTGGATTTCATGGACAGGATCGGATAGCGGCGGATGTCAGCAGACATGTCACCGCTGACGTCCGCCGCTCCATAGAGGTGCATGGAGCGTCTGTTCAGCTCCGCCTGAAAAACTGACCGGGGAACCTCATTGGAAAGCCATGTGAAAGGGGCCTATAAGAATTTACTGTAAAAAATTAAAATTAAAAACTACTGACACTGCCCAACTGACACCAATCAATTTTAAAATGTTTGTGTACATTTATAAGTGTGTGTCTGTCTGTATATAGTCCATACCTCCCAACCGTCCCGGATTGCCCGTGAAAGTCCCGCTGTGGGAGGTCTGTCCCGCGTCCCGGGCAGCTTCATTCCGGGACAATACAATGTCCCGGAATTGCCCCACTGGCCGATCTGATGCCCCCCTAAAAATTGCCGCATTGCCGCTGTCCCTCACTGCCTGCTGTACTAGTTTTGGCCGCGACCGCTTCATTTCACCCCCAGACGCTGCCTGGCTCACTGCCAAAACAACTGGTTGCTAGGCATGGCCCGCCTGGCGTCTAACAACCAGTGACGTCACGACAAGGAGGAGAGTGGAGCCCCAGCATTTAGCCAAAGGAGGAGTCCTCTTCGCGCCTAAGCTCCGCCCCCGGCTCCGCCCCTAACTCCGCCCCCGACTCCGGGTCTTCCCTGAGTGGAGCCCCAGCATTTAGCCAAAGGAGGAGTCCTTTTCGCGCCTAAGCTCCGCCCCTGACCCCGCCCCCGACTCCGCCCCCAACTCCGGGTCTTCCCTGAGTGGAGCCCCAGCATTTAGCCAAAGGAGGAGTCCTCTTCGCGCCTAAGCTCCGCCCCCGGCTCCGCCCCTGACTCCGCCCCCGACTCCGGGTCTTCCCCGAAGGCTGTTCCTGCGCTGGAATAAAGGTAGGAGAAATGCTCCTTGCACTGCCCTGACTCTGAGTACACTCATGGTAACTCTGCTCCCTCCCATACACTGCCCCTCTCCAGTCATGCTGTACAGTCCCCCCATACTGCCCTCCACTACCCCCCCCCCCCATTATACTGCCCCCCTCCCATTTTACTGCCCTCCACTACCCCCCCATATACTGCCCTCTACTACCACCCCTCCCATCATACTGCCCCAATCCCATCATACTGCCCCCCCTCCTATTATACTGCCCTCCACTGCCCCCCCTCCTATTATACTGCCCTCCACTGCCACCCCTCCTATTATACTGCCCTCCACTAACCCCCCCATTATACTGCCTTTCACTGCCACCCCCACCCATCATACTGCCCCCCTCCAATTATACTGCCCTCCACTGCCATCCCTCCTATTATACTGCCCTCCACTAACCCCCCTCCCATCATACTGCCCTCCACTACCACCCCTCCCATAATACTGCCCTCCACTAAACCCCCTCCCATTATATTGCCCTCCACTACCATCCCTCCCATCATACTGCCCTGCACTAACCCCCCCTCCTATTAAACTGCCCTCCACTACCGCCTCCTCCCATCATACTGCCCTCCACTACCTCCTCTCCCATCATACTGCCCTCCACCCCATCATACTGCCCTCCACCCCATCATACTGCCCTCCACTGCCTCCCCTCCCATCATAATGCCTTCCACTGCCTCCGCCCCCAACATACTGCCTTCCACTGCCACCCCTCCCATCATACTGCCCTCCACTGACACCCCCTCCCATCATACTGCCCTCCACTGCCACCAACTCCCATCAAAAACTGTAAAAAAACTCTAAAAAATAAAATGGATAAAATATAATGGTAAAAAATAATAACAAAAATAAAATAACAACAATAAAAAAAAACTACTGATCCTGTTCACTGCCCTACTGATTATGTCTACTGCCCTACTAACCACGTCCACTGCTCTACTGACCACGTCCACTGCCCTACTGACCATGTCCACTACCTTACTGACCACTTTCTCTGCCATACTGACCACTTTCTCTGCCATACTGACCACTTCCACTGCTCTACTGACCATGTCCACTGCCCTACTGACTGACACCATTCACAGTCCACACTGACACCACTGGCGGAACTACCAGCAAAGGTTGCACTTGCAACTAGGCCCTGGCCTTCTGCCCCCATGGCCGGGCCCAATCTGCTGTGGGACCATGAAGGGTGATGGGATCAGTGGGAAGGGCTCTGGGCTCGAAGGGAATGGCCCATGCTGGAGGTCGGGGGGGCCCTTCATGGTTTCTTGCACCAGGGCCCCTGAAGGTTCTAATTACGCCTCTGCTGCACCCTGTATACAGCTCATCCAGTACCCTGTGCCCTGTATATAGCTCGTCTCAGAACCCCGCACCCTGTATATAGCTCATCCCAGAACCCTGCACCCTGTATAAATCTCATCTCAGAACCCTGCACCCTGTACATAGCTCATCACAGATCCCTGCACTCTGTACATAGCTCACCCCAGAACCATGCTCTCTGTACATAGCTCAACCCAGAACCCTGCACTCTGTACATAGCTCAACCCAGAACCCTGCACTCTGCATGCAGCTCACTCCAGAACCCTGCACAATGAATGCAGCTCACCCCAGAACCCTGCACTCTGAATGCAGCTCACCCCAGAACCCTGCACTCTGAATGCAGCTCACCCCAGAACCCTGCACTCTGAATGCAGCTCACCCCAGAACCCTGCACTCTGAATGCAGCTCACCCCAGAACCCTGCACTCTGAATGCAGCTCACCCCAGAACCCTGCACTCTGAATGCAGCTCACCCCAGAACCCTGCACTCTGAATGCAGCTCACCTCAGAACCCTGCACTCTGAATGCAGCTCACGCCAGAACCCTGCACTCTGAATGCAGCTCACGCCAGAACCCTGCACTCTGAATGCAGCTCACACCAGAACCCTGCACTCTGTACACAGCTCATGCCAGAACCCTGCACTCTGTACACAGCTCATGCCAGAACCCTGCACTCTGTACACAGCTCATGCCAGAACCCTGCACTCTGTACACAGCTCATGCCAGAACCCTGCACTCTGTACACAGCTCATGCCAGAACCCTGAACTCTGTACACAGCTCATGCCAGAACCCTGCACTCTGTACACAGCTCATGCCAGAACCCTGCACTCTGTACACAGCTCATCACAGATCCCTGCACTCTGTACATAGCTCACCCCAGAACCATGCTCTCTGTACATAGCTCAACCCAGAACCCTGCACTCTGTACATAGCTCAACCCAGAACCCTGCACTCTGCATGCAGCTCACTCCAGAACCCTGCACTCTGAATGCAGCTCACCCCAGAACCCTGCACTCTGAATGCAGCTCACCCCAGAACCCTGCACTCTGAATGCAGCTCACCCCAGAACCCTGCACTCTGAATGCAGCTCACCCCAGAACCCTGCACTCTGAATGCAGCTCACCCCAGAACCCTGCACTCTGAATGCAGCTCACCCCAGAACCCTGCACTCTGAATGCAGCTCACCCCAGAACCCTGCACTCTGAATGCAGCTCACCCCAGAACCCTGCACTCTGAATGCAGCTCACGCCAGAACCCTGCACTCTGAATGCAGCTCACGCCAGAACCCTGCACTCTGAATGCAGCTCACGCCAGAACCCTGCACTCTGAATGCAGCTCACGCCAGAACCCTGCACTCTGAACGCAGCTCACGCCAGAACCCTGCACTCTGAACGCAGCTCACGCCAGAACCCTGCACTCTGAACGCAGCTCACGCCAGAACCCTGCACTCTGTACACAGCTCATGCCAGAACCCTGCACTCTGTACACAGCTCATGCCAGAACCCTGAACTCTGTACACAGCTCATGCCAGAACCCTGCACTCTGTACACAGCTCATGCCAGAACCCTGCACTCTGTACACAGCTCATCACAGATCCCTGCACTCTGTACATAGCTCACCCCAGAACCATGCTCTCTGTACATAGCTCAACCCAGAACTCTGCACTCTGTACATAGCTCAACCCCGAACCCTGCACTCTGCATGCAGCTCACTCCAGAACCCTGCTCTCTGAATGCAGCTCACCCCAGAACCCTGCATTCTGAACGCAGCTCACCCCAGAACCCTGCACTCTGAATGCAGCTCACCCCAGAACCCTGCACTCTGAATGCAGCTCACCCCAAAACCCTGCACTCTGAATGCAGCTCACCTCAGAACCCTGCACTCTGAATGCAGCTCACCCCAGAACCCTGCACTCTGAATGCAGCTCACCCCAGAACCCTGCACTCTGAATGCAGCTCACCCCAGAACCCTGCACTCTGAATGCAGCTCACCCCAGAACCCTGCACTCTGAATGCAGCTCACGCCAGAACCCTGCACTCTGAATGCAGCTCACGCCAGAACCCTGCACTCTGAATGCAGCTCACACCAGAACCCTGCACTCTGAATGCAGCTCACGCCAGAACCCTGCACTCTGTACACAGCTCATGCCAGAACCCTGCACTCTGTACACAGCTCATGCCAGAACCCTGCACTCTGTACACAGCTCATGCCAGAACCCTGCACTCTGTACACAGCTCATGCCAGAACCCTGCACTCTGTACACAGCTCATGCCAGAACCCTGCACTCTGTACACAGCTCATGCCAGAACCCTGCACTCTGTACACAGCTCATCACAGATCCCTGCACTCTGTACATAGCTCACCCCAGAACCATGCTCTCTGTACATAGCTCAACCCAGAACCCTGCACTCTGTACATAGCTCAACCCAGAACCCTGCACTCTGCATGCAGCTCACTCCAGAACCCTGCACTCTGAATGCAGCTCACCCCAGAACCCTGCACTCTGAATGCAGCTCACCCCAGAACCCTGCACTCTGAATGCAGCTCACCCCAGAACCCTGCACTCTGAATGCAGCTCACCCCAGAACCCTGCACTCTGAATGCAGCTCACCCCAGAACCCTGCACTCTGAATGCAGCTCACCCCAGAACCCTGCACTCTGAATGCAGCTCACCCCAGAACCCTGCACTCTGAATGCAGCTCACCCCAGAACCCTGCACTCTGAATGCAGCTCACGCCAGAACCCTGCACTCTGAATGCAGCTCACGCCAGAACCCTGCACTCTGAATGCAGCTCACGCCAGAACCCTGCACTCTGAATGCAGCTCACGCCAGAACCCTGCACTCTGAATGCAGCTCACCCCAGAACCCTGCACTCTGAACGCAGCTCACGCCAGAACCCTGCACTCTGAACGCAGCTCACGCCAGAACCCTGCACTCTGAACGCAGCTCACGCCAGAACCCTGCACTCTGTACACAGCTCACGCCAGAACCCTGCACTCTGTACACAGCTCATGCCAGAACCCTGCACTCTGTACACAGCTCATGCCAGAACCCTGCACTCTGTACACAGCTCATGCCAGAACCCTGCACTCTGTACACAGCTCATGCCAGAACCCTGCACTCTGTACACAGCTCATGCCAGAACCCTGCACTCTGTACACAGCTCATGCCAGAACCCTGCACTCTGTACACAGCTCATGCCAGAACCCTGCACTCTGTACACAGCTCATGCCAGAACCCTGCACTCTGTACACAGCTCATGCCAGAACCCTGAACTCTGTACACAGCTCATGCCAGAACCCTGCACTCTGTACACAGCTCATGCCAGAACCCTGCACTCTGTACACAGCTCATGCCAGAACCCTGCACTCTGTACACAGCTCATGCCAGAACCCTGCACTCTGTACACACACAGCTCATGCTAGAACCCTGCACTCTGTACACAGCTCATGCAAGAACCCTGCACTCTGTACACAGCTCATGCCAGAACCCTGCACTCTGTACACAGCTCATGCCAGAATCCTGCACTCTGTACACAGCTCATGCCAGAACCCTGCACTCTGTACACAGCTCATACCAGAACCCTGCACTCTGTACATAGCTCATGCCAGAACCCTGCACTCTGTACATAGCTCATGCCAGAACCCTGCACTCTGTACATAGCTCATCCTACAACCCTGCCCTCTGTATATAGCTCATGCCAGAACCCTGCACTCTGTATATAGCTCATCCTACAACCCTGCACTTTGTACGTAATGCACTCCAAACACTGCATTCTTTTATCCTTTTTTTTAAATGAATGTGCTGGGATATGTATGTATCCATGAGACTCTTGCTTGTGCAACAATAATAAAAGCATATTTTATAGATACAAGGAAGCCCAAGTTTTGTTTAATGATGCCCATTAAGCTCCTCCCACTATCAAAAGTTTGACCACGCCCACATTTGCCGCAGCGCGCTATGCAAGGTTACTTCCTTCCTCAAGTGTCCCTCATTCTGAAGTTCAAAAGTTGGGAGGTATGGTATATACTATATAAATAAATAAATAAATATATATAGATATATATATATCTATATATATATATATAGTATATACACACACGCATATGTGTTTAAGCTTTGGGGTGCACACCCTAATGCAATAGTCTGCGCACACCAATGAGTGAATGTAGGAGGTGTACTGTGAGTGTGAGCCAAAATTGATTTGTAGATCGCTGATAGAGTGTGGTGGGGAACCTCTGGGAGGGTAAGCAGGCTCTAATAAAGGTCTGTGGGTTAAACCCAAGGTAAATATTGACTTGTGTTGACAGTTGAAATTTTTGTCTGTTAGTAGTGGTTAAAAGCAATATATCAAAATGATATGTTAGAAGGCTGGTCATTGACTAGCCTGAATTTGTAGGAGGAGTTTGGGGCTTATAATCCCCCCTTCTGCCCTACACTCTCGTCGACTAGCATTTCCGGGTTAGGATAGCAGTCGATGCGTCACTTCCAGTTCCGGTTCAGGCTCAGTGCGGTGTCTCTCACAGGCAGCGTTCTCTGGGTCTGTATGCTTTAAGGCGGGTTGACAGCGAGGGTAGCACAGGTATAGACACTGCTTTATCCCGGATCGAACAGGTGACGGCATTTCCGGGTATTGGACAATGGGGGCTTTTCGGTGGGGACACTACACTCGTCTCCAGCTCTCCTCTGGTGGTGGCACGACTCGGTGGCTTGGCTGTCAGCACAAGTACCACTGCAGGTATTTCTACAAAGGACGCAGTATTCTGGTCAAGGTAGGTGCGGAGCCAGGATGTCGGAGGGGAAGGAGGCATGCAGGTAATTGCCATCAGGGGTCACATGCTCTGTATGGTGAGGATCTGTAAATTTGTGGCTCTTTTGGTGTCTGCTGCATCATTGCTTGCCAAGGTTTCACTTGCCACCTGTCATCCACGTGCAGGGTGAACCTCTGAGCCAGTACATGGGTTGCTCTGGGTTAGTTGCTAGCCTCACCGGCACCAGGAGCCTCAGTTCAGGGAAGCTCACTGGCATTTCTCGGGCAGCCTGCAGAGTCTTTCAGTTCCACAGCTTGGTGTCCACGTCTTCAGCTCCTCACTGGGCTGCCACTATCAAGCACGTTTTAGCACCTATCACGTTACAGACGGGTCAGGGCACGTACAGCCTGGTTCATCCAGCCCATTTGGAAAAAAAAAAATCTCTCACGGTTGCTTTTCCATCACAGGCTCACCTTTATTTCTCCCACCACAGAGCACACGTTTCACGCTTGTATATTCCATCGCTTATTCAATGCATACGTCATGATGTTGTTACAGGTGGATTCTTCATTTACATTCAGGAACGGCAAGGTGTGTTCTGTGTGTCTCATGGTCATGGGTCGTATAGCTAGTTACATCGCATACCAAGATCTGTCATGTCTTCAGATCCATACGAGCTAAGGTTTTATTTTTAAACGATTGTAATAGTTACAGTCTTCTCGCCTGTGCATCATACGTCATACGTTGCACGTCACTGCACATTCTTATTTTCTGCCTATCACAATCTGTAGGTTCCAAGCTCTGAGTGTTCGTTTTTAATTGTCTGTCTTGGCGCAGCAGGTTACTCGAGCTTGCTTACTGCATACACACAGGGGGTTATGGTCACTAGGTGCACCCTCACGTGTTGTTCCTGTTTGCTTTGTTTACAGCACCTACATTCTTCATACAGAGTTAGGCCCGGTAGGGTATCATTGTTTGTCAGGAACTCATTTTGGTTTGGTCTGATGATCTCTAGTTGGTTTATCTACAGATTTGGACATGTCACACGTATCGGACAGCGATGAATTTGACTTCATCCCTCCTACTCCAGTTAGGGATTCAGAGCATAGCAGCGCTCCATCCCTAAGGAACTGGACTATACTGAAGCTCACAGCAGAGCTCCTACGCAGGGGCATTCCGTTTTCAGCCACAGCCAGGAAAACTGAGTTGTTTAGACTTTTCAAGCCCGTCCCAGCCTCAACCATCCACTAGTGCAGAGCATGTTTCCTTGCTCATGTCACTAACCCAGATTCATACAGTTCTAAACACTCTCTCTACTTCAGTAAAAATGCTGTAAGATAGGATGGACGTGTTTGAGGCCCGCCCGGCCACAGTGGAAGTTTTAGCTGCCCCCATAGCCTCTGTGCAGGCTGGCATCTTGCCAGGTAATACCAGTGTGCCGTTGCCTGTAGCTGTTCCTTCACCACTAGCAGTGCTGCCTTCCGTGTCCCCTGCGCACTTCATCCCCACTAACCTCAAAAAAGACATCTTAGAGGGGAAGGACATAAACCTGGCATCCCTGCTCATAGCTTCACAAGACATTGTTGAGAACAAGTCTTAAGCCGCGTACACACGATCGGACTTTACGGCATACTTGGTCCGGCGTACTGGATTTCGTCGGACAATTCGATCGTGTGTGGGCTCCAGCGGACTTTGTTTTCTCAAAAGTTTGACGGACTCAGATTTGAAACATGTTTCAAATATATCCGAAGGAGTCGAGTCCGGTCGAAAAGTCCGCTCGTCTGTATGCTAGTCCGACGGACAAAAACCGACGCTAGGGCAGTTATTGGCTACGAACTTCCTTGTTTTAGTCCAGTCATACGTCATCACGTACGAATCCGTTGGACTTTGGTTGATCGTGTGTAGGCAAGTCCGTTCATTACAAAGTCCGTCGTAAAGTCCGTCGAAAAGTCCGCCGGGCTAAGTATGCAGTAAAGTCCGGTCATGTGTACGCGGCATTATGCTTGCAGGGAAGTCTCCGTGGTTCTCAAAGCTAGGGATCCGAGACTCAATCGTAAACTTAACTTAGCAGAATGTGTTCTTTCCTTCGGCATTTATAGAGATGTCATTTGTGCTGTCAGTCCCGGTAGGAGAGAGGAGTTGGACCTGTATCTCCACAAGGTGGTGGACCTAGCTCACAAATATGGTGGCTCCACGTTCTATGACTATCACCGGTCTTTTTCGGCGAAAGTTGCAGCTACATGGGCACAGTTTCAGATGGTCACATGTTGGAACAATATTGACATGGAGCTTTTCTGTAGGCACTTTGCCAATCAGAAATCTCCAATATGTGGCAATTGCCAGTTGTCAGATCACACAACTAATTTGTGTCCCAACTGGGAACATTCCTTGCCTACAGGTTCTAGGCAGGTGTCCAATGGATCCTCCACAGGGCCATTGGGTCAAGTAGATAAACTTGGCAGACCCATTCATTTTCTAGGTAAATCACAGCTATGTAATAATTTCAATTACATGGTCTGTAATTATAATCAATGCAGACTCCTTCATATCTGTGCCAACTGTTTCAGGGCACACCCCAAGTCAGCCTGTCCCCTCAAGTCATCCAGCTCTTCCTGACTGAGCCAAATCAACATCACCAGGTTAGGTTTCTGGTTGGTACACCATTCATCCCCAGCTCTCAGACAATTCCTCATGGAAGGGTTTTTCCAACGGTTTTCATACGGGTCTCATCACATTGCCATTGGAGTCTTTTAAATGTCATAACTTGTTGTCTGCTGGCAGCAATGCCCGGTTAGTAGATGAATTGGTACAGGTTGAGGTATCCAAGGGTTTTGTCATACGGCCGTTTCTCTCTTCGCCTTTCAGCATGTGGCAGGTTGGTCCTATCGGTGTGTTGAAGGGTTGAAGGGTAAGTTTTCAAATAAATACCGGTTGATCTATGACATGTCTGCTCCTCATTCCGCTTGCATACCTAGCCTTAATTCTCTTATCCCATCAGAAGAGTTTTCGCTGCAATATTCGTCAGTGGATTTTGCCATTCAGTGCATTTTGCAGACAGGTAGGGGCACATGGTTATGTAAAGCTGATATATCTGATGCTTTTAAACTTCTCCCCATCAAACCAGCTCTCTGGCAATGGCATGGTTTCAAATGGCGTGAGCAATATTATTTTGCCACGAAATTGACCTTTGGGTCCAAGAGTAGTCCTTGGCTTTTCAATACTTTTGCCTCAGCTCTCAATTGGATATTGTCCAACCGCAAAGGTTTTCACAAGGTCATTCATTATCTAGACGATTTTTTGCTGCTAGAGAGCCCTGCGCAGTCTCCCAGGGATCTGGCATCACTTACGAAACTGTTTGCTGATTTAAACGTCCCCATGGCTGCTCACAAAGTGGAAGGGCCTCCACTGTCATTACCTTTCTAAGTATTACGCTAGATACCAATCGCATGATCACAAGTTTGCCCCAGGAGAAGCTTGATAGGATACGAGGGACTATTCGCAATCTAGTCAGGTCCCCCGTTTGAATTTTCTCTGATGCCTCAATGTGTTTTGCAGCAATTTTTGGATGTCAGTGGATGGCCGGTCAATGGCCCCCAGAAGTCTCCGTCATACCTGGATTCACCCAGACCTCTGCTCTGTTTGAAATTTATCCGATAGTCGCAGCTGCAGTCACATGGGGTCACTCATGGTCTGGTCACACAGTCATTTTCTTTACTGATAATTCGGCCACAGCCAAAATTATCAATAAAGGTGGATCCGGGTCTCTCCTCACAATGTCTTTTATGCGCAGGTTGACATGGTTGGGTCTCATGCATAGATTTCATTTTCAGGGCGAGTTTATCAGTGGTGTCAACAACGTGGCAGCTGACACTTTATCTCGGCTTTATCTATCTACAGCACCCAGAGGCAGATCCAGTGGGCAAGCCGGTTCCTCCTTTCTCCTTGCTGACAATGGATTAGGTGCGCTCAGGGTGCATGCCACCAACCTGGTGAATTCTTCATTGTCAAGGAATACTCTCAGGGCATATAAGACAGCTTGGAAATGTTTTGATAGATTTATGACCCTCTATCCCTGTGACAAGGTGGGGGATATCAAACACATAATGGCTTTCGCTGCTTATTGTCATGGCAAACTGTCCCTTTCATTCAATAACATCAAGTTGTACTTCTCAGGTATTCAGCACTTCATGTCACTTTAGGATCCTGACAGACCACCCTTTTTTTGCGGCTCATCCTATTAAAGCCATTTTTAAAGGTATCCAGAGAAGTCAGGTACAGTCATGTCTGACACGTTTGCTTATCACCGGACAAATGTTCCAAGGACTCTCAGATTTGTTATCTCTTTCACCTTTTGGATCAGGTCCCAGCCTTGTTCTTAAAGCAGCCATTTACTTAAGTTATTTTGGTTTCCTCAGACCCGGGGATGTATCCATAGCCAGCCGCAATGCGCCAGTACTTCTTAAAGGTAGTCTCACCAGATTTCCTGATCATGTTTCTCTACAACTCCCCAATAACAAAAACTGTCAGACGGGTCAGGGTTTTGTTATCGATTATTACCCTACCAACACCAACTGATGTCCAGTTGATGTATTGAGACAACTTTCCTCCATGTTCGCTACGGCTCCTCACGATAGCCCATTACTCCATTTTCCTACGCAGCCTCTTGCCTCCAAACAATTTATCGCACACATCAGAATTCTCCTTGCTAACTTAGGTTTTAATCCAAAACTGTTTTCAGGTCATTCCTTCAGAATCGGGGTGGCATCCGCAGGAACCAAGCAAGGGGTCCCATCCCACGTTATCAAATACATGGGGCATTGGAAGTCTTCATAGTATGGTCAATATATTCCCGATCCTCATGAGGAAGTTAAACAAGCTTTTTCCATACTGCTTGATTAGTTGTTTCATGTTCTTCCATTAAACATTACATTGCTGCACCTACTTCATGTGTTTTTGCCCTCTTTTAAGCATACTGTCCTACGCGACCATGGCACACCTCAGGTCGCCGTAGTTAGGTTAAAGTGTCATTCCCAGTATGCAGACTCTGACTACAAGTTAGAAGGCTGGCCATTGGCTAGCCTGAGTTTGTAGGAGGAGTTTGGGGCTTATAACCCCCCCTCCTGCCCTACACTCTCGTCGGCTAGCATTTCCGGGTTTCCTCCCACCCGTACCCCATATATTTCTCATTTCATTCTTAGGGTATGCCCTCTTTTAAGCATACTGTCCTACGTGACCATGGCACACCTCAGGTCGCCGTAGTTAGGTTAAAGTGTCATTCCCAGTATCCAGACTCTGACTACAAACAATAGATGTGCATTTAAGAAAGTGTTTGGCAGTGAAATTTTAACTACAAGATCCAACTTTTTTCACTTTAGTCATCTTTAATGCATTAGAGCAGATCTGACAGGTTCAATATTTGTTTCGAAATGCCTTATAGTAAGAGAGCAATAGACAATAGGTACTTACACTGCATGCTCTTAGAAAGCACTTAATAATGTTTAATGTGGGCACACCTGCATAGATTGGTTTCTAGAATACTGCCTATACACTGTGTGCACAATTATTAGGCAAGTTGTATTTTTGAGGATTCATTTCATTATTGACCAACTACAGTGCTTTCGGTCCATCAAAAATGTTAATAAACCTCAAACCTGAATATTTAAGAAAGTAAGTGAGTTTTTGGCTTTCTTAGGAGAATATCTATGTGTGCAGAATTATTGGCCAACTATTAGTGTGCAGAATTATTATGCAACTAATGAAGAACAAAAATTTTCTCACCTCACTTGTTCATTTTCATCTGTTAAAGTGAAAATAATAAACAAACAACTCAAAATTTACAAGTAAACATTTTTGACATTTACAAAAAAAATAGTGACCAATATAGCCACCCTTTCTTTCAATAGCAGTCATAAGCCTTCCATTGATGAAGTCTGTCAGTTTCTTGATCTGTTGACGATTAACTTTTTGTGCAGCAGTAACCACAGCCTCCCAGACATTGTTCAGAGAGGTGTACTGTTTTCCTTCACTGTAAATCTCCCATTTAAGAATGGCCCACAAGTTCTCAATAGGGCTTAGTTCAGGCCAGGGATGGGGTTATGTCATTATTCTTTCATCTTCACAGCCTTTACTGGCCAGCCACATAGTGGAGTACTTCAATGCATGCGATAGAGCATTGTCTTGCATAAATATCATGGTCTTCTTGAAAGATGCAGACTTTTCCCTGTACCAATGTGTGAAGAAAGTGTCTTCTAAAAACTGGCAGTAGGTTTGGGAGTTGATTTTGAGTCCATCTTCAACCTGAAAAGATCCAACTAGCTCATCTTTAATAATACCAGCCCATACCAGTACCCCACCTCCACCTTGCTGGTGTCTGAGTGGAAGTGGACCTCTGTGTCTGCTACTGATCCAGCCACAGGCTCATCCATCTGGTCCGCCAAGAGTCACTCTCATCTCATCAGTCCAAAAAGCCTTTGAAAAATCTGTCTTCAGATATATCTTGGCTCATTCTTGACGTTTGAACGTACGTGTCTTGTTGAGTGGTAGTCGCAGTGGCGGCCCATCCATAGGAAGCGCCCGGGCGCCACCCCCCTTCTGTAGTCACCAAAAGATTTTTTTTTTTTGTAAATGGCCACCTTCCACAAGAATCTAAATCACTATGATAAGGTACTAGGTTTCTCAAACATGATCTAATCCAATGAGGGTTCTTTACAAAAACCGGAGAATGCAAAATCTGGTGCAACTTTGCATATGATCAGCTTCCAGGTTTTATTGCCAAAACTTAATCAAACAAGCTGAAGTTAGAATTTCATTGGCTACCATGCACAGCTGCACCAGATATTGAGTGCTCCAGTTTTAGTAAATCTCCCCCCATGTGTCTTGATAAAAGTGATATAGCTACAAAAATGGAAAATTTCTTTCACTGAGCTGCTTAGGTGAAATTTGCTTGAAACAAAACTACGATTTTTCTTTTTTACTTAGTGGTAGTATTTTTGTCTTATTGTGTGTTTGTGTGTTGTTGTTTTTTATTTTTTTATTTAAGATAGTTTTGTTTTTCATTTATTGTTGTTTTAAATTGTGTTTTTTCTTTTCTATGCATTTGATAATGTATGTACTGTTATGGTAAACTTTGTTCGTGCTAATGTTTTTTCACTGTTTGTTTTTGCTTCCTGTAAAATAATAATAATAAAAAAAAAACACACATACACACATACACACACACACACACACACACACACACACACACACACACAAAAAAGCAATACAATAAGAAGTCTTTAAAGCCCACCACTGCCCCCTTAAAAACTGCCTTCATTTAAAATTTTGCCAAATGTTCACAATTTTCACCCAAATTTAGGGGAAGGTAGTGACTTGTAGCAACACAGTGCACCTTTGAATGGCAGAAGGGCTTATATCTACAGGGACATTTTATTATATACCAAAAAAAGAGGTCCACAGGTGCTGCAGCTAACGTGTTTATGGGCAAGATCTGAGATCTGAGTATTCCTTTTTCACATGGGTTTAAATACAGAAATGGCTTTCATACCTGTGCTTTTCCAACCAGTAGGCCTGTCAAGGGAGCAATATTAGTATGCAGTGTCTAGTGTGACTTTAATGTCACATTCATATAGTCAAGTCATAGCGTGAAGGGAACTGGGAAACTGTGAAATAAAAACACAGATTCAACATCAAACTTTTCCAAATATTAAAGTGACCTTGTCAGGAGTGTTAAAATCCCAAGAGAACTTACCTTTAAAGGCCAACTCTGAGCAACTAAAAAATGATCACTTGCCAAGGGGGTGTACGTGGATTAATTGCTCATTTTGGTCTAGGGAAACAAAAAAAAAATATCCAAACCTCCGCCGCTCCCTGCATCTAGACTTCTCCTCCCCCACACTGCAGCAGTCTAGGGTCCTGATTTCAAGACCAAAGCAGGGTCTATTGCCGGGACTTGGACGTGATGGCGCTTAGGAACAGTCCACTGCTGGAGCATGGGGGAGCACTATCTGCTGAGTGAGTGGAAGATCAGGTAAGTAAAATTATTTCTCCTCACCCTGGACAAAATGAGCTATTAACCCTTGCTATTAACCTGTACAGTGCGGGTGCAGCCCCATCGCAAGGGATCATTTTTTTAGTTGTCCAGAGTTGAGCTTTAAACATAGCAGCATTATACTTACCCGTCTGTCAGTCTGTTTTCTGAAATGTAACCCGCTGGCAGGGGGATCATTTTGCTCTAAGCCAAGCTAGCATTAGTCAGTATCATATTAGTTGTGCTATTTTGGTCCTCAAGGGGGCACTGTAAGCCAGTCAGTGTCCTAGGTTGCGTAATGTATTGTTGAAATTTCCCAATTTATAGTAGGCAGTGCATTTTTAAAAGACTATAAGTAGTCTTATAGTCTACTTAATAGTCTGGTTAATGTTAAATATCATTTTTTTTTTTTAAAGATATTTTTTTTTTTTTTAACATAGAAGTTTATTTAAATTTTCACAACAGAAACAATTCACTTCGTATTAGATTTAAGTACAGATGGCATGCATAAAACCGTTACTTGATCTAGTATATGTGAGATTCAATTATCACAGTAATTATCTATTTCAGAAGGAAATATTAGTACACACGTTAAGGATAATGCATGGCGTAAGTGCAAGGGGTCCCACCTTCCATCTCAGAATATTCTAGCCTATACATATATAGTTTGGAGAATCCTGGGGGTAGGTCAACTCCATTCCCAAAGGGCTCGAACCCAACATTTCATTCAATAGTTAAGTGTTTTGCTTTCACCCATGCTGCCCAAATTTTCTCGAATTTTTTTGGACAATTTCTTCCCATATATGTCATTTTATATAATGGGAGCGCCTTATTTACCAGAGATTGCCAGAGTTGTTTGGTGGGCGGTTGGGACTGATTCCACTGCAGTAAAATTGCTTTTCTAGCATATAGTGTGGTGTAGAAGATGAATAGTTTCTTCCCCCACGTGACTTCAAGAAAGTCACAGATACCTAGTAGAAGGGGTATTGGGCTATATGGGACTTGCAGTCCCCCTATAGAGTTGATGTCAGCAAGTATATTCTTCCAAAATTCCACCACTCCAGGGTAAAGATATTTTTATTGATTTTAGGTTCAGCACAAACCAACAAACACAAAACATTCACAAATAAAATATAAAAACAAAACACACACGAGTATCTGATCCATTAAGCATACAACAGCGGTATCCAATTTGTAATTTGATCACACAGGTCATTGTAGGCAGTTCATTTCAAGAGGGTTGAGATATTGGTATAAATAACAATCAGGTATAGGCACTTTTGCACGACATAACCATATTAAAGGACCTAGTATTGAAGGTCCCTGTGGCACGGCCCATCAATGATCAATTGTGTTCAATTTTTAGAGAGAGTCAGCGGACTAGCCAACCACTTACCTCAAATTTTATGAAAGGTTTTATTTCATTTGCGAATTTCAAAGGTTAATTTGTATAATGGAATGGAGTCATTGATAAGTTTTAACCAGAGGGACTTCAAAGAGGTCTGTGCACCTTTCCAGGACAGTAGAATAGATTTTTTATCATATAAATAAAGTATACGAAGCAATCTCTTGGCATGTGATGATATATGTAAATCTCCAAATACACCCAACAGGCAGTTCTTAGGGTGAATTATGTTAGGCAGGCCCAGCACAGTCGAAATAAAGGCTCCCACTTCTTCCCAGAAGTCACTAACTATCAGACATGACCAAAAGCAATGTAAGAAGTCTGCCTCCTGGCCACAGCCTCGGAAACAGATGGCTGATGGCAAGAGACCCATTTTATGCAGTCATATCTATGCGTTTGAAAGTAGCTTTTGATATTTTACATGGGGAGTTAGTAAGGATATAAAGCAATCTGGGTAAATAAATCATTTTAAGAATATTGGCCCTCCCCATGAGGTCTAAAGGCAAATCCATCCATTGTTTAGTTTGTTCCTGGAGGCGGGTCAGCAACGGTTCAAGATTATTAGTGACATATAGAGATAAGGGAGCCTGAACCAACACTCCAAGATATCTATAAGAAGACACCACCTGAAGCTTGGAGTCCGGGTGTACCTGAGGAGGGTTATTCACATCCAAGGGAAAAAGGCTGCACTTGTCCCAATTAACCCTAAATCCAGATTAGTTCCCAAAGGTGTTGACTTCCTCCAGCAAAGCATTTTTGCATCTGCAGGTACACCAGTGTGTCATCTGCGTAAAGAGAAATGCGCTCCTCTATATTTGCAATTGGGAGACCTTTAATTGTAGGGGAGGAGCGAATGCGAACTGCAAGCGGCTCCATTGCCAGGGCAAACAACAGGGACGACAATGGGCACCCCTGTCGAGTGCCCCTAGTGATTGGGAAGGGATCAGTGATAGATGAATTAACCCTTATCCTAGCCGTTGGGGAGGTGTACAGAAGTTTTATCCATGCTATCACACGGGGACCAAAACCATACTTCTGTAACACCTGAAAAAGGTACGGCCATTCCACACTGTCAAATGCTTTACAGGTGTCTAAGGACACAATGACACGTGTAGAAGGGCAGTCATGTGGATATTGCAAGTTGTGGAACAGTCTGCGAATGTTCATTCTGGTAGACCTACCAGGGATAAATCCACCCTGGTCACTATTAACCAATGATGTAACCACAGCATTTATACGGTTTGCTAATATTTTGGCCAGAATCTTAACGTCCACATTTATAAGAGAAATTGGACGATAAGATTCACAGTTAAGTGGGTCCTTTTGGGGGTTTAATAGGAGTACTATCAAAGCCTCCCTCATCGAGGGGGGGAGAATCCCAGTCTCCAGGGCCTTGTTAAAGGTCCTGAGAAGGAAAGGGGGTAGAAGGTCCTTGAACTTAGCATACCATTCAGTCGGGAAACCATCAGGTCCAGGAGTCTTATGTGCAGGCATTTGGGAGACCGCTACTGCAATCTCCTCGACCGTGATAGGCTCTTCCAACATGTCCCGTCCCTCATCTGACAAGGAGGAAAGAGATATGTCAGCCAAATAGTCAGACAACTGGGAGTCATCATAGTCAACCCTGGAAGTGTACGGTTTTCTGTAAAAGCTTAGAAAGGATTCTAGGATATCTCCTGGGTTGTCACTGATAGTACCTTGAGTAGTAAGGATACGTGGTATAGAAATGGCGGAATGGTCAGGTCTGGTCAGATATGCCAAGAGACGTCCTGCTTTTTTACCATATTCAAACGACTTTTGGGAAGCATACAACATGCGTTTTTGTGTGAGATCTAGCAGACGGAGTTCATATTCCCTACGGCTCTGTAACCATGTCTCCCTAGTGTCAGAGGCAGGGTTAGAGGCATAAGCAGATTCCGCACATACCATAGCATTTTCTAATTCCTCAGTGCGCATCTGGTTATTTTTACGTAAAATCCCGGTAATAGACATAAAGGTACCTCTCAATGTTAAATGCGTCACACTCCGTGGAGGGGTCTACTTTATCTAAATTATGCTTCCAGTAATTAGAAATACTCATCCTACACTCACCCTGTACCATCTCGTCTTCTAGCCAGTACGAGTTCAGGCGCCATAAAGCAGGTCCCGATCCTGGAAGGAGGAGGAGGGACACAGACAAAGGAGCATGATCTGAAACTCCCCTGGGCAAATATGAGACGGCGGAGACAACGGGAAGGGTCTCCGTCGACGCAAATGCCATATGCAGTCTAGACATAGTATGGAAGGAATCTGAATGACAGGAAAATTGGCGTTCATCCGGATGTTTCCATCTCCATATCTCGGTCAGACCATGGACCTGGGCCCAGTCTACAAAGGAGGGAAAGACCTACCTCCCCCACCCAGGCGGTCCACTGTTGGGTCCAGGACTGCGTTAAAATCCCCTACATAAAGTAAAGGGCCAGGAGGCCTATTCAGTAGTTGGAGGGATAATTTAGAGAGTACTTCCACTGAGAATGGGGGGGGGGGGGGAATATAAATGTTCACCAACGTGAAGGTTATAGTAGAAATTCGTAATATAAGAACAATAAACCTCACCTCTGGGTCTGTTTTAACGCTGATCAACTCGGCTGGAAGGGATTTAGCCAGAAGTATAGATACACCTCTTGAATAATTAGTATGAGTAGCATGGTACAGCTTAGATAGCCATGGGCGCTTTAGGGCCCTTGTCTTAGACCCCGTCAGGTGAGTCTTCTGGAGGCAAATAATGTGAGGGTGACATTTTTTTAACGCAGAAAAAAACCAAGGATCTTTTCTGAGGTGCATTCAGGCCTCTAGTGTTCCAGGAGACTATCCTAAGGGATTGTGCCATAATGAAACATGTAATAATAAAGATGCATAAGTAAACGTTTGAATTAGTATCAGTATAAGTGGATAGGCTGCGCCACCTGAAGCACACACAAGCACATAGCAAAAAAATGCGTGGGTCTGCTTGTAGGGTAGTATGGACCAGAAATGTCCTGTTGGAGGATACATGAGCTGTTTGTTCACGTGGAAAAAGTTGTCCGGATGATTACTCTGGTGTGCAGGTTACCATGAGCTGTAAACCGTACCAATGCAGGGTGGAATGTAAAGATGAAGGTCAGGAGAGAGAAAAAAAAATAATAAAGAGACATGCAGAATGTTGACACTGTAGCTTGCATAGCAGGGTGTAGATCACTCCTTGCATGTTAATGGTGGCTTCAGTCTCCTCTACTTCTGTGTGCTGCACCATAGTGATCGTTCAGCCACTTCATGGCCTCCTTGGGGTTGGTATAGAAATGGGCCTTACCATCATGAATAATGCGCAATTTAGCAGGGAAGAGCATGGCGTAGGAAAGGCCTTCTGTGCGCAATCTAGACTTCACTGCTGAGAAGGAGATCCGCTGATGTTGAACTTCAGCAGAAAAGTCCGGATAAACAGAAATATTATTGCCATTAAATGTGAGCGGCCTTTTTCTCGTGCCAGGCGTAGGATGGCCACTTTATCTTGAAAATTGAGGATACGTGCAATGATGGAGCGTGGTGGGGCACCCACTGGAGGGGGACGCGGAGGAGTGCGATGCGCACGCTCTATAACATGTGAGAATGAGGGTGCGTCTTTACCAAAAATGTCCCGCAGCCATGAATAAAGAAACTTTTCAGGATGGGAACCTTCCGCACGTTCCGGAAATCCCACAAATCTAAGATTATTCCTGCGTATCACGTATGGTAACAGACATGGGGTGTACAGTATCTTCTAATGTACTGATCCTTTCCTCAGCATCTCCTGTGCGGTCCCTGAGGTTCTGGACATCTTGTTTCAATAAAGAAAAGTCCATAAGGATAGAAGCTAGTGGAGTGGAGAGGGAGGCCTTGCAATCCTGGATAGCCAGCATAATAGTAGATAATGTAGGCTCAGCAGGAGGAGAATCCACAGCCTGGCTAAACTCAGCAGATTGCTGTGATTCTTGTGTCTGCAGGGGTTCTGTATGTGTGAGGAATATAGCAGGAATTGATGCACTCACCCCTGTTACAGAGTCCTGGATGGCTGAGGAGGAGGGCGGCAGCGTGTCTGAGTACCCTGCATGTGTCTCGGCGCCATTTTGCCTCCGGAACCGCGCCAGTTGTTCCGCCATGTGTGAGGGCTGCGGCGGCCCGTATTTCACCATGTCTGCCAGTCTGGTGGGTGCCCACAGCCGTGCGGAACAGAATGATACCTTCCACGAGGATTTAGAACCCAGGATAGGTGCAGGATGGTCGTTGAGAGCCGGAGCTGTGTGTCTATGCGACTGCTCTCTTCACCATCCGGCCACGCCCCCTCGTTAAATATCACTTTTATTAACATAATGTTTGGTGACTACATAGACTGGCACTCATAATGAGTGAATGCAAATACTCATGAAGATTTTAAACAAATCAGTAAGTAAATTGCAATATAAGAAATCGCAAAAAAGGGTCAGTATCTGCAAAAGTGTACAGTTTGTGAGAGTAAACACAGTTATGGGTGAGCGGAATGAAACTTTTATATTTCTAAACAGAATTGCAAAGAGAATGAGCAAAGGAAATTTTCTTTGAGCAGCCCATGGTGCATATATTCACTGCGCAGTCAGAAAACCCAAAAAAGGACAAGTACACAATAACATTCATGAAAAGAATTGAAAAATAAAAGAAGAGATTTTTTTTTGTTAAGAAGATTAAAGGGAAAAGTGTAGCAAGAGGTAAGAGAAGAAGGGATGGAAAAAAATAAAGAAGAAGGAGTAATAATAGAGACGAGTACTCTTGGATTCAGATGTAAAAAGAACAAATGAGGATCAAAATTTATTGACCAAGTCTTTTGCTCAGTTTCTCCGATGCGGAGTAATACATCCAAATGTACCAGAGACTAGTAGGTTAAAAACTCCCGTGTTTTCGACACTTCCAAAGCGCTTTTCAGGTGCTTCGGAAGCGCTGCCCATTCATTTCAATGGGCAGGTCATTTTGGGAACGCTAAATACAGCGCTCCCAACCCGCCCCAAAGATGCTGCTTGAAGGACTTTTTGGAACGTCCCGCAAGCACACCTCCTGAGTGTGAAAAGTCACACTTGAATGAATGGGAGGCGGTTTTCAGGAACTTAGCAGAGGCTATTTTTAGCGCTAAAGCGCCCTAAAACCGCCCCAGTGTGAAAGGGGTCTTAGGGTGGGGGAGAAGTTCACTTCCAGTGTTTGGAGATTAACTGTCTAGCTGCCGAGAGAAAGAATTTAAGCAGGCTAGATTTCTGAAATGTAACTGTGCCTGGAAGGATAGACAACAAAGCTATGGAGGGGGAAGGGGTAAGGGGCTCATCGTAGATCTCTGTATATATCTGGAAGATCTGTAACCAGAAAGAGCGGATACATTCACACTCCCACCAGACATGCAGGTATGTTCCTTTCATCTTGTAAAAAAAATCAGCACAGATCCGTAGCCGTTGGAAATATCCGGTTCATAGTGACCGGGTCACGATACCACCTGGATAGTAGTTTATCATTTTTCTCTTGAGCGTAATCTGAGATTGAGGATTTGTGGGTAAAGAGAAATGCAGTGTGCCAATCTCTGTCAGGAACCTCAAACCCCAGCTCCTTGGACCACACTCTAGTGAAAGCATAGGCGTGCGCAGGGGGTGTGCCTGGGCACACCCTAATCACCCCCTGCAGTGTCGATTTCCCCTGCTGCCTGAACCCATGTCATTTACCGGCCGCTTCCTTTTCTGAATGAGCACAGTGAGTGATTGGTACAGATCATGCATTGTGTTCATTATTAACTGAAGCCTAGGCTTCAGTTTGTGAATGAACAGGAAGCCGCTCAGTACAGAGCATTTTGCATTCATTAACTGTCTAGTGCAGCTGACGCTGTGGAATCTCTGTCCTCGGCCCCTTTCTCTGTCGCAAAAGTGAGACAAAACCCCTGATATTTTACCAGAACCCCCAGGAGGGCTCCTAAGGCCCCTTTCACACAGGCTTGTCCGTGTATGGACTCCGCTTTGCTCAGCAGGGATCAATCTGCTGATCCCTGCTGAGCAGGCAGATGACAGGCCCGTCTCCGCTCACTGTGCGGAGATGGACCTGTCAAAGCCCCGCTGTCCTCTATGGAGATCAGATGAAAACGGGCCGCCTGTCTGTTTTCATTTGATCCTATCTGATTCTCCAGATGGATGGAAAATAGGGTTTTCATCCATCTGGATTTCACGGACAGGATTGAATCGGATAGCAACGCATGTCAGCGGACATGTCACCGGTGATGTCCGCCGCTCCGTAGAGGTGCATGGAGCGCCTGTGCAGCTCCGCCTGAAAAACTGACAGGCGGACCTCATCGGAAAGCCGTATGAAAGGGGCCTAAAAGAATTGCAAATAAAAAATACTGTAAAAATACTGTAAAAAATAAAATAAAAATAAAAAACTACTAACACTGCCCAACTGACACCAACCTTACTGATATCATCCACATTTTAATACATTTATAAGCGTGTGTCTGTCTGTATATACTATATATATATATATATATATATATATATATATATATATATATATATATATATATATATATAAATAAATATACAGTGGCTTGCGAAAGTATTCGGCCCCCTTGAACTTTTCAACCTTTTGCCACATTTCAGGCTTCAAACATAAAGATATAAAATTTTAATTTTTTGTGAAGAATCACCAACAAGTGGGACACAATTGTGAAGTGGAACGAAATCTATTGGATATTTTAAACTTTTTTAGCAATTAAAAAACTGAAAAGTGGTGCGTGCAAAATTATTCGGCCCCTTTACTTTCAGTGCAGAAAACTCACTCCAGAAGTTCAGCGAGGATCTCTGAATGATCCAATGTTGTCCTAAATGACTGATGGTGATAAATAGAATCCCCCTGTGTGTAATCAAGTCTCTGTATAAATGCACCTGCTCTGTGATAGTCTCAGGGTTCTGTTGAAAGCGCAGAGAGCATTATGAAGACCAAGGAACACACCAGGCAGGTCCGTAATACTGTTGTGGAGAAGTTTAAAGCCGGATTTGGATACAAAAAGATTTCCCAAGCTTTAAACATCCCAAGGAGCACTGTGCAAGCGATCATTTTGAAATGGAAGGAGTATCAGACCACTGCAAATCTACCAAGACCCGGCTGTCCCTCTAAACTTTCAGCTCAGACAAGGAGAAGACTGATCAGAAATGCAGCCAAGAGGCCCATGATCACTCTGGATGAACTGCAGAGAACTACAGCTGAGGTGGGAGAGTCTGTCCATAGGACAACAATCAGTCGTACACTGCACAAATCTGGCCTTTATGGAAGAGTGGCAAGAAGAAAGCCATTTCTCAAAGATATCCATAAAAAGTCTTGTCTAAAGTTTGCCACAAGCCACCTGGGAGACACACCAAACATGTGGAAGAAGGTGCTCTGGTCCGATGAAACCAAAATCGAACTTTTTGGCCACAATGCAAAACGATATGTTTGGCGTAAAAGCAACACAGCTCATCACACTCAACACACCATCCCCACCGTGAAACATGGTGGTGGCAGCATCATGGTTTGGGCCTGCTTTTCTTTGGCAGGGACAGGGAAGATGGTTAAAATTGAGGGGAAGATGGATGCAGCCAAATACAGGACCATTCTGGATGAAAACCTGTTGGAGTCTGCAAAAGACCTGAAACTGGGACGGAGATTTATCTTCCAACAAGACAATGATCCCAAACATACAGCAAAATCTACAAAGGAATGGTTCACAAATAAACGTATCCAGGTGTTAGAATGGCCAAGTCAAAGTCCAGACCTGAATCCAATCGAGAATCTGTGGAAAGAGCTGAAAACTGCTGTTCACAAACGCTCTCCATCCAACCTCACTGAGCTCGAGCTGTTTTGCAAGGAAGAATGGGCACGAATTTCAGTCTCTCGATGTGCAAAACTGATAGAGACATACCCCAAGCGACTTGCAGCTGTAATCGCAGCAAAAGGTGGCTCTACAAAGTATTAACGCAAGGGGGCCGAATAATTTTGCACGCCCCACTTTTCATTTTTTTATTAGTTAAAAAAGTTTCAAAAATCCAAAAGATTTCATTCCACTTCACAATTGTGTCCCACTTGTTGGTGATTCTTCACAAAAAATTAAAATTTTATATCTTTATGTTTGAAGCCTGAAATGTGGCAAAAGGTTGAAAAGTTCAAGGGGGCCGAATACTTTCGCAAGGCACTGTATATATATATATATATATATATATATATATACACTGTATATACACACACACACACATATGTGTTTGAGCTTTGGGGTGCATACCCTAATGCAGACATCCCAACCTGCAAAAACTAATTTCAAGGAGGTTTCAAACTCATTTCAGGGAAGTGACGCTTCATGCTGGCGTCGACCCCCCCCCATAAAGTGCAGCCTTACCAGTGCCAATTAAATGCAGCCTTACCAGTGCGAAATTAAATGCAGCCTGATCAGTGCCAATTAAATGCAGCTATACCAGTGCTCAATGAAATGCAGCCTGATTTCACAGCTGCTGGGGCTGGGCTACTGGCTGCTAGGGCCTGGCTGCTGGGGCCAAGGTTCTGGCTGCTGGAGCTGGGCTGCTGGTCCTGGGGTCTGGCTGCTGGAGCCAAGGGTCTGGCTGCTGCACCTGGGCTGCAGGTCCTGGAGTCTGGCTGCTGGGGCCAGGGGTCTGGCCGCTGGGGCCAAGGGTCTGGTTGCTGGGGCCAAGGGTCTGGCTGCTGGAGCTGGGCTGCTGGCTCTGGAGTCTGGCTGCTGGGGCCAGGGGTCTGGCTGCTGAGGCCAAGTGTCTGGCTGCTGGAGCTGGGCTGCTGGTCCTGGAGTCTGGCTGCTGGGGCTGGAGTCTGACTGCTGGGGCCAAGGGTCTGGCTGCTGCAGCTGGGCTGCTGGTCCTGGAGTCTGGCTGCTGGGGCCAGGGGTCTGGCTGCTGGGGCCAAGGGTCTGGCTGCTGGAGTTGGGCTGCTGGCCCTGGATTCTGGCTGCTGGGGCCAAGGGTCTGGCTGCTGGGACCAAGGGTCTGGCTGCTGGAGCTGGGCTGCTGGTCCTGGAGTCCGGCTGCTGGGGCCAGGGGTCTGGCTGCTGGGGCCAAGGGTCTGGATTCTGGAGTTGGGCTGCTGGTCCTGGAGTCTGGCTGCTGGGGCCAAGGTCTGGCTGCTGGAGCTGGGCTGCGGGTCCTGGAGTCTGGCTGCTGGGGCCAGGGGTCTGGCTGCTGGGGCCAAGGGTCTGGCTGCTGGAGTTGGGCTGCTGGTCCTGGATTCTGGCTGCTGGGGCCAAGGGCCTGGCTGCTGGAGCTGGCCTGCTGGTCCTGGAGTCTGGCTGCAATGGGGCCAGGGGTCTGGCTGCTGGAGCTGGGCTGCTGGTCTTGGGGTCTGGCTGCAATGGTGCTGGTGAGCCACCCCAGTCAGAGAATTCCCCAGAAGGAAGGGGGTGGGCTGAGGCAGAGAGGGGGACAGCCCATACTGCTGTCCCCAGCTTGCTGCATGGGTACTTTTTTGGGGGTCGGTCTGGCCGATTCAGCAGGGAAGGAAGGGGGTGGGCGAAGGCACAGAGAAGACTGTGATCTGCAGGCTGTAGCAATTAAAAGAAAAAAACTTTCCCCTGTCAAGCGGACTCTTTCTCCACTTTCAGGTGCCGCAGCGCAGTGATCTCCTGTCCGACAAGTACACGACAGTCCCCGTCTCTTCTATATCAGTCCTCCGGGCAAACCGGTACTGTCATGTACTTGTCGCACAGGAGATCACTGCGCAGCTGCACCCAAAAATGGAGAAAGAGTCCGCTTGACAGGGGAAAGTTATTTTTTCTTTTAATTGCTACAGCCTGCAGATCACAGTCTTCTCTCTGCCTCCACCCACCCCCCTCCTTCCCTGTTGAATCGGCCGGACTGACCCCCCAAAAAAGTACCCATGCAGCAGCCAAAGCAGGCTGGGCACAGCAGTATGGGCTGTCCCCCCTTCTGCCTCAGCTCGCAGCGCCTTGCATCTGCCTGTCACTCTGTGTCATGAAAAGGTTTACCCGTTGGTGGCGGCTATCGGTCTCTTGGATCGCAGTACCAGTGTCCACCAGCGGGTGTCTTCCAACACATAGGACCTGTAATAAGAGGACTCACCTGCTGGTGGCACTGTTGCATCCTTGGGCCGTTGTACCTGTGTCCACCAGCGGGTGTATTCCGGCAGTGTGGAGCAGACAGCACCCTCTGCGCTCCCATGTAACGTGAGGTCAATTACTGCAGCCTTATAAATACCCAGCAAGCCCTCACATGCTTGCCTTGGTATCTTTCTTCCTAGTGCCCTGACCTTGCTGCTTGTATCCTGACCTTGAGCCTGTTCCTGATCTGATCTGATCCCTATCCCGAACCCATCCTGGACCTGTCCCTCCTGTGCCCTGTTCTCCTTGTATCCCTGCCCTGCAGCCTATCCATCCATGCTCTCTCACAGTCTTCTCTCTGCCTCCACCCACCCCCCTCCTTCCCTGCTGAATCGGCTGAACCGACCCCCAAAAAAAGTACCCATGCAGCAGCCAAAGCAGGCTGGGCACAGCAGTATGGGCTGTCCCCCCTTCTGCCTCAGCTTGCAGCGCCTTGCATCCGCCTGTCACTCAGCCACAGACAGAGTGGCCGTCCTCCATTTGGCCGCTCGGGCTGCTCTGTCTGTGGCTGAGTGACAGACCCAGCCGGGAGATTGCCCTGCGCTCGCGGGGTTCGGGAGCCCGCAGCCAAATGCGCAAGACTTGAGATGTCTGCTAATGCAATAGTCTGCGCACACCAATGAGTGAAAGTAGGAAGTGTACTGTGAGTGTGAGCCAAAATTGATTTGTAGATCGCTGATAGAGTGTGGTGGGGAATCTCTGGGAGGGTAAGCAGTCGATCAAACTCTAATAAAGGTCTGTGGGTTAAACCCGAGGTAAATATCGACTTGCAATAGGTTGACAGTTGAAATTTTTTCTATTAGTAGTGGTAAAAGCAATATATCAAAATGATATACAATACACCCTGTTCCAAATTATTATGCAAATTCTATTTCAGTGTCACAAAGATTAAATATTTTGTTTTTCAGTTTAACCCATGGATGGCATTGTGTCTCAGGGCTCTTTTGATCACTGAAAACAATCTTGGACACCTGTGATAATTAGATTGCCAGGTGACCCCAATTGAAGGAAAAACTACTAAAGGAGGGTGTTCTACATTATTAAGCAGAGCACCATTTTCAAGCAATATGGGGAAGAAAAAGGATCTCTCTGCTGCCGAAAAGAGTGAAATAATTCAATGCCTTGGACGAGGTATGAAAACATGAGATATTTCACGAAAACTTAAGCGTGATTATCGCACTATTAAGAGATTTGTGGCTGATTCAGAGCACAGACGGGTTTCGTGCAGATAAAGGCACATTGAGGAAGATTTCTGCCAGATTCATGCATTGGATCAAGAGAGCAGCTGCTAAAACACCAGTACATAGCAGCAAACAGATATTTGAAGCTGCTGAGGCCTCTGGAGTCCCACAGACATCAAGGTGTTGAGTCCTCCAGTGTTGAGTCCTCTTGCAACTGTGCATAAACCTTCCATTCGGCCACCACTAACCAATGCTCACAAGCAGAAATGACTGCATTGGGCAGAAAAATACATGAAGACTAATTTTCAAACAGTCCTGTTCACTGATGAGTGCCGTGCAACCCTGGATGGTCCAGATGGATGGAGTAGTGGATGGGTGGTGGACAACCACCCTGTTCCAACAAGGCTGCGATGTCAGAAAGACGGTGATGGAGTCATGTTATAGACCGGAATCGTGGGAAGAGAGCTGGTCGGCCCCTTTAGGGTCCCCGAAGGTGTAAAGATGACCTCTGCAAAGTATGTGGAGTTCCTGCCTGACCACTTCCTTCCCTGGTACAGAAGGAAGAACTATGCTTTCCATAATAAAATCATCTTCATGCATGACAATGCACCATCTCATGCTGCAAAGAATACCTCTGCATCAATGGCTGCTATGGGGATAAAAGCAGAGAAAGTCATGGTGTGGCCTCCATCCTCCCCTGACCTCAATCCTATTGAAAACCTTTGGAGCATCCTCAAGCAAAAGATCTATGAGGGTGGGAGGCAGTTTACATCCAAACAGCAGCTCTGGGAGGCTATTCTGACATATTGCAAACAAATTCAAGCAGAAACTGTCCAAAAATTCACAAGTTCAATGGATGCAAGACTCGTGAAGCTGCTATCAAATAAGGGGTCCTATGTTAAAATGTAACGTGACCTGTTAAAATGTTTAAAAAGTTAAAATGTTGTTCAAAGTTTGATTGAAATAGCTTTCGATTTCAGTAAATATGCTGCAAACACAACAAATGACAATTTTCGGTTCTTTACAACATATAAAGTGTTTTGAAACTTACTGTGCGTAATAATTTGGAACATTGCATTGTAAGTTTTTTATTTTGAAAAAAAAAGTGTTATCATTAGGAGGTTTGTTCAATAAAATTTGAATTGTACTCAATAATTGATAAAATGAGAATTATGCTGACTGTTGTTTACATCAATTATTTAGGTAAATGAAAACTAATAAATCAAAGTGTAGCGCTAAAGGTTGATGTACAATCTATGCGAGAATGAAAATAGTCACTGAAAAGGCAACATACATATAATAAATGAATTGATGTACACAGTCAATATAAAAAAATACAAAAAAAATGTCCAAACGTGATGGTATACACTGATGAATGGTATACACAATCAATAATATTGCCATGAAAAAATATCCATAAGTGATGGTATATGTGAGTCTATACACAATGGAGTGCCAAAAGATCTTGCAAACGGTGAAATAATATGCACATGTGAAAGGAACCACCACCGGATGTAGGAAAGGCTTACCAGATCGTTTGAACACACTAGGGCATACGCACTGTGTGTCAAACAGGCTTGATTTACGTCAGATGGACCCTGGGATGGTACCGTCAAGCTGATGTATGCAAACGACAGCCAGATAGGATCATAGGAAATGTGATACCAGAAGTGGACCAAAGCTCAAAATTCCATGGGCAAATGCAGAGTATCAAGAGGAAACAAAAATGGACCATAGCGTAATTCCATAAAAATAAAATTACATTTATTTAAAATAAGAAACCACTCACATGGATATGTATAAAAACAGCGCTGGTTAAAATCAAAAGAGGCAGCAGTGGGGACCGTCCTGATGCGTTTCGTCTCCAAAGGACATCATCTGGGGTGTCCCTCCACTACTGCCGGTCCCATATTTATAAACAATATGACTCCCAACATGAGAGTCAAACCCACAGCCGTTGCGGTGCATGTGGGACATACTTCCGGTATAATTAAGATGGCGGTCCAGCGTGCGTTCCACAGCGCTACGCTGGATGATGTGAAGATGCATTCCACATGATTCTCAGTGTGTCTCCATCCAATAGGGAGAACACTGAGTAAGAGGCGGAGCAATCTATGTGGGCGCGACCTACACATATTGACGGACAGGTGTAAGGCAACGTCACATGTCCCGCGCCATTCGAGACGTTCGGACATGCGCATAGCCAACATGCAGTGAAGCGCTGGGGGAAAAGGAACCCACGTGTGCAAGTACGCAGCCTGCGTCGTATGTCACCACTCGCTTAAGGTTACACGTGACCGGATTCATATAACCAGGAGGGACAATTGCCACTCCGTAATGAACGTAATTGGATCTTGGGCATGGACATGTGACAAATCTCATAAGTGACTACACACGTGGAATCCCTATAAACCGGAAAGGGGAAAGTTGGTGTTTATAAGAACCGCCCCAAAATTGAAATTAAAATGTGAAATGAGAAAGTGAATTATAAGTGAATGAATTGGATGGCTAGCTGCGGAGGAAATCTCCCTGTCAGCGTCAAAATTAAATTAATGAGAAAAAATTAAGGTCTGTGTAAAATTCCAAATGTGCTACAAATAGTCCCCTGCAGTGATAATTGGGGTCAAAGAAAAAATAATAATAAAATAGGGGAAAAAGAGAAAAAAAGGAGAAAAAAACCCCTAAATGGACTAAATATAGATGTGAAGAGATAAATGAATAAATAATGAAAAATGATATAATGGATTCTCTGGTAAAAAATATATGTACAAAGCACAGGATTATAAAAGAAGCTATAATAATTGGAATCACTTGCAAGCATTAAGGGGATGCAAGGGAATAGATACACCGCTCATGGAATGGACTCTCATGTGGGGTCACATGTGTACTAAAAAACACATATAAATAATCATAATATACAAGAAAAGAGAGAATAACAAGTATACATGTGTATACAGAAAACATATACAAATACTCATATTGAACAAGAAAAGAGAGAGTAACAAGTCAATGAATCATATTGATAGGAATGCAGATCAAATCAAATCAGGATTGACTAATTAACGCATTAATGTCCCACTCTATATTCATGCCAAAAGGCGAGTAGGAACGTAACTCGTAGATCCAGAAGGTCTCAAGTTGTGAGACACCTCTGGTTTTAGCCCCTCCTCTCCAGGGGGACATCTACCTGTCAATAATTAAGCTACGATCATGATGTAGCTTGTAATGTCTAGGCACGGGGTGTTTTGTATCCCCACTCTTAATTAGGGCAATATGTTCCGCCACTCTGAAAGAAAATGTGCGGATAGTGCGACCCACATATTGCTTCCCACAAGGGCAGGTGATTAAATAGACAATATAGTGGGTCGCACACGTACAGAAGTGTTTAATGGGATACTGTTTATTAGTAACAGAAGATCTAAAGCTGACCTCTCTACGGCCCACCCCTACATTGTGCTGACACACTGTGCATTTTCTACACGTAAAAAAGCCTGTCAATTCATGGAAAAATGATGTACGTGTGGGGGGATTTATGATATTAGGGGCTATTCTACTTTGAAGTGTAGGGGCCCCCCTGAAGATCATTCTAGCTTGATCCGGCAGTGAAGGACCCAAAATGCAGTCGCTCTTTAGAATGTTCCAATGTTCAGCGAAAATAGCCTTAATTTGGCGATATTGGGTGGAAAATGAGGTCAACATAGCCCATCTAAACGTATTGTCTGTATCTGGCTTAGGTTTAATGGCCTGTAAAGTTGCTCTGTCCACTTCCAAAGTACGGGAAATTTCCAAGTCGATTTCAGAATGGCTATATCCTTTATCCAGTAATCGCTTTTTTAGTGTGTCGGCCTGCCCCTTAAAGATGTCTACATCACTGCAGTTCCTCCTTAGCCGTAAAAGTTGGTTTCGCGGGACAGAGCGAATCCAAGAAGGATGATGGTAGCTGTCTGTAGGAATATAGCCATTTCTGTCTGTCGACTTGAAAAAAGTTTGAAACTGGAACCGATCGTTAACTACCTGAATTTCAAGGTCTAAGAAAGTAATATTCTCAGTACTGGAAGTGTAAGTCAGAGCAATACCCCTGTCGTTATCATTAAGTAAATCAAAAAAAGGCTGTAAGGAGTTTGCAGTGCCATTCCAAAGGGGGAGGATGTCGTCTATGTACTGTGCCCACAGGACCAAAGACGGGTTCCCAAGAGCATAGACGACATCCTCCTCCCACTTGGCCATGAACAGATTGGCAAGGCTTGGGGCGAATTTGGCCCCCATAGTCACTCACCGAAGTTGAAGGAAAAATTGTTGGTTAAACCAGGAGTAACTGTGTGTAGTTGCAAATTATAGTAGCTCCATAATAAACTCACATTGAAAGGAAGCCAAGGATGGATCCCTTTCAAGAAAGTACCTGACCGCTTCAGTGCCCCTCTCGTGTGTTATAGAGGTGTAAAGGGAGGCCACATTGGCCGTAGCCATGATATAACCCCCCTGTACCTCAAGGCCCTCCGAGAGTCAGATTGTAGATCCGGTATCTCTTAGGTAAGACGGCATCTTACCTAAGAGGGACACCCCAGATGATGTCCTTTGGAGACGAAACGCGTCGGTACGGTCTCCACTGCTGCCTCTTTTGATTTTAACCAGTGCTGTTTTTATACATATCCATGTGAGTGGTTTCTTATTTTAAATAAATGTAATTTTATTTTTATGGAATTACGCTATGGTCCATTTTTGTTTCCTTTTTGATACTCTGCATTTGCCCATGGAATTTTGAGCTTTGGTCCACTTCTGGTATCATATTTCCTATGATCCTATCTGGCTGTCGTTTGCATACATCACCTTGACGGTACCATCCCAGGGTCCATCTGACGTAAATCAAGCCTGTTTGACACACAGTGCGTATGCCCTAGTGTGTTCAAACGATCTGGTAAGCCTTTCCTACATCCGGTGGTGGTTCCTTTCACATTTTAATATTATTTCACCGTTTGCAAGATCTTTTGGCACTCCATTGGGTATAGACTCACATACACCATCACTTATGGATATTTTTTCATTGCAATATTATTGATTGTGTATACCATTCCACAGTGTATACCATCACGTTTGGACATTTTTTTATATTTTTTTATATTGACTGTGTACATCAATTCATTTATTATATGTATGTTGCCTTTTCAGTGACTATTTTCATTCTCGCATAGATTGTACTGTGCACATCAACCTTTAGCGGTTGATTTATGCTTTGATTTATTTGAATTAGGACACAGGGTAGAGACTTTGGAGCAGAAATTTGATGATAATGTGCCCGCCATCTCTCAGCTCAGAGAACAGTCCTTTGCCCAAGGTCACCAAATTGAGGCCCTCTTATGCCAATTAGATGACATGGAAAACCGCAGCAGGCGAGCGAACATTCGCATACGTGGCCTACCAGAAGCTACCGCGCCTAAAGACATTATACCCACGCTACAGGGGGTGTTCCATGAAATCCTGAGCCTACCACCCTCGACCCCGATTGAGATAGGCAGGGCCCACAGGGCACTCAGGCCCCCATCCGAGGACCTGGAGAACCCCAGGGATATTATTTGCAAACTCCACAAATTTACCTTAAAGGACCGCATCATGGAAAAGATGCGTAACAGACTGGTCTTTGATGGAGCCCAGCTGTCCTTCTACCAGGACCTCTCCAGACGCACCCTAATGCAGCGACGGGCCTTGCGCCCACTCCTGTCGGAAATCCAAGCAGCAGGCCTCACATACCGCTGGGGCTTCCCGTTCAGCCCCCAGGCGTCCAAAAATGGCCGATGGGCTGTGCTGTGCACTAAAGATGACCTCCCCCGCTTCCTGCACACCATGGAGCTTAACCCTGTGGACTTCCCAGAATGGCGCAACATAGCTGACATCCCGATTCCCCAGCTACCTCAACCGTGGATCCCGGCGTCGCTTCCGTGGTCGCAAAAGGCAGATGGAGGGACCTTCCCCGGGCACCTCTGCCACTAGAGACTGACCATGCCGCTGATGAACTTATTCATAGTCCCTTGAAAGGACCAAGATCACCTCCTTTCCTCTACTGGCCTCCTGGACCGGGTAAAGGAGCCAATGGCGCAATGCTGTAAGCACAGACTCACCCCATGAAGGACACTGAAGCTTGGTGCCTCTGTGCTATTACTCAGCATTAAGTTGAGTCTCCTGCTACATGCTGGACTGGAGGCTTTGTTATTCAGCTCACTGTTTGGATGCCGTGTTTTGCACTTTTTGGGAGTACAAGTTTGCGTACTCTGCATCTTCACCCTGTTCATTTGTTTTCATGGACTGGATGGGGCACTGGGTCCCCTTGGTGGTTGCCCACGTACCCCACTTAGGCCTCACCTAATTAGGTGACTGTCCCTAGCGGGACTCCAGGCGGTTTTTGGGTTTGTTGCCCCCCCTGGGCTGGCTATGTAGTTTACTACTGTGCAGTGTGCCAGACCTGTCAGCCAAGGTCTGGACTTTATTTTAATTTTGTGCCTTATTCCCCTCCTCTTCCTTTTCCCTCCCTTCCCCACCTTCCCTCCCTTCCCTTCCTTCCCTCCCCTACCCACCCCCCTCCTTTCTTTTTCTCTTTTTCTTACTCTCATCAGTGTCCCCCATATTGCTTCTGATAGCTAACTGTTTGTTGCTTTGGCCTTCAGGTTGTTTCTTTTTCAACTGTAAATGCACAAAGGACTCAGAGGGGAACAGACAGACCGATTGTTATCGGCTTCAGGTATGCCATCACTAAAGGTGCTGTCTTATAACGTTAGGGGGCTCTGCCCTCCACACAAGCGTAACAAGCTATGGCTCGAACTGAAATGTCTAGGGGCCCAAGTAGTGTTCTTGCAGGAAACTCACTTTAGACAGCAATCCCTCCCCAAGATACCCACGCATCTCTATAACCAATGGTTCTTTAGCAACTCCCTGGTGGCTAAATCACGCGGTACAGCCATTGCATTTCATAAATCCTGCCCATTCCAACCTTCAAAAAGCCACGTTGACCCACAAGGCCGTTATGTCTTTGTGAAGAGGGTCATGGCCAACACAAAATTCACGCTTGTAACTCCCTACGCGCCCAATACCCAACAACTTTCCTTCATAGACTCTGTATTAGAAAAGCTGACAGATTTTAGAGAGGGCCTCCTAATTCTTGGAGACAACTTCAATGTTAGCCCTGATCCACTTCTAGACACATCTCGTGGCTGCCCTACGCACTCCCAGGCCTTCCTCAAACATTTTCGCAAATCGCTGCAAAATAACTTTCTCATAGACACGTGGAGAGCACTGCATGCATCGGACAGAGACTATAGCTACTACTCAGGGGTGCATGATGTCTATACACGCATCGATCTCATGTGTGTGAATCATGATACCCTAGAATTATTACAGTCAGATTAAATAGGGAATATCACCATATCTGATCATGCCCCCGTTCTTGCTGTGATCAAGGTCCCCGATGGGTCACCAAAGGCATGGTCTTGGAGACTCAATGAAAATCTCCTGGACGATGCCTCAGTGGTAGCTAAGGTTTCCGAAACCATTATGCACTATTTTGCGGAAAATGTGTCTGAGGAAATAGCAGAGGGAGTTGTATGGGAAAGCCATAAAGTGGTACTCAGGGGAGAACTGATCTCATTGGGTCCTAGACTTAAAAAGGAAAGACAGATAGACTTCCAGAGGGTGCTGTCAGCTTTACAATAGGAAGAACTTAGACATAAATGCCAGGGGGATGCTGAGGCCCGTAAACGGCTTACTGAGCTGAGGGAGTTGTTCTCACGCCTCCTTGATCGTCGTGCCCGTAGGCAAATACGCTACCTATCCCATAAGTATTACGAACATGGTAATAAGTGCGGCAGAATGCTGGCCAGAGCACACAATAACTTCTCATATACACCCGCTTTGATCCCCAGGCGGTACGGCGACCCTGCACTCCTCTGGGGTTGCTTCAATATTTAAAGATTATTATGCAGACTTATATCACTTAGACAAAGACATTTCCCAGACGGAACAGGCAGCTAAACTACAAGCTATTGGTGACTAACTCACCTCGGCCGGGCTCCCCTCTCTGCAACCAGACCAACAGATAGACCTCGAATCACCCATTTCCCCTCAGGAGGTTATTGGGACAGTGAAGGCTCTGCCTAATGGGAAGAGCCCTGGCCCGGATAGATATACCAAAGCATACCATGCTAAATTTCTCCCAATGCTACAAAATCACATGTGTAGGTACTTCAATTCACTCGCCACAAGCCACCCGATCCCACCTGAAGCCTTGTTGGCTCACATCACGGTGCTTTCTAAGGAAGGCAAGGACCCTACCCTCCCACAAAGCTATCGACCAATATCGTTACTTAATGTCGATATAAATATTTTTGCAAATATTATGGCAAACCGACTAAAACATATCATACCATCCATCATTCACCCCGATTAGACGGGATTTATATCAGGTAGAGAGGCCAGAGACAATTCCATCCGGGCCATGCAGCTCATTCAGTGGGATCGTTCCCACAGTGACTCCACTCCCTACCTCATTCTGTCCACGGACGCCGAAAAAGGCTTTTGACAGAATAGACTGGTGATACCTCAAGGCGGTTCTGGAAACCCTGGGATTAGGCCCCCACATGCTCCAATGGATTATGGCCCTTTACACAACCCCCAGTGCGAAGGTCAAGGTTAATGGCCATCTGTCCTCGGGATTCCCCATACGGAATGGCACGAGGCAGGGGTGCCCCCTCTCCCTCCTCCTGTTCGCCTTAGTTATGGAGCCTCTGCTTAGAACAATATGGGCGAACAATGATATCAAAGGGGTGACGGTGGGGTCCACGGAACATAAACTATCAGCTTACGGTGATGACGTGCTCTTCCACCTGACCCACCCTCTTGTCTCGCTGCCAAACCTTATGAGAGAACTCAAAATCTTTGGACAAATATCAAACTTTAAGATCAATTACACTAGATCTGAGATCCTACCCATCACTATACCCGAGGATGGCCATTGATCTACAGCAAGCTTTCCCATTCAGCTCTGCCAAAGCCTCTATTAAATACCCAGGCATCCAACTCACAGACCAGTTTGATACAATATATTCCGCTAACTTCCCTACTCTTCTGGGCATGGTGCGTAGAGATCTGCAAAATTGGGCCAAGACCTCCTTCACATGGCTAGCCAAAATTAACATACTTAAAATGAACGTCCTCCCTAGGGTACTTTTCTTTATGCAGATGCTACCTATCCCCCTCCCCAAAAGCTTCTTCACACAGCTTCAAAGCCTAATGATTAGTTTCATATAGCACAATAAAAAACCTAGGCTGGCCGTGTCCTTAATGCAGATACCTAAAGAGATGGGAGGTTTAGGCCTTCCAGACATACGGCGTTATTGCAGAGCCATTGCGATTCAACACATCCTAAACTGGCGTCACCATACTAGCACCAAAATGTGGGTCTCCTTAGAGAAAAGCCTAGCTGGTTGCAACTTATGCCCCGGGAATACAAAGGGCTCTCACAGACAACTTCCCCACTGACCACCCATGCCCTCCGGGTCTGGGACCGCACTAGCGTCTTGTATGCCCTGACGCCCCCTGGCTCCCCCCTAGCACCGCTGGGGGGATTCAGGTGGTTCCCTCCTGGGGAACAGGTAGCCTTTTTTGGGTCCTGGGTCTCCGATGGTAACTATAGCTGTGGCAAAATTTTAGATAAGGGCAAGCTGATACCCCTAGACACCTTGAGGGATGGACATGGAAGATTCCCAATGGACTGGTGAGACACAAACAGCTCCAACACTTTGTTGCGATCCATGGTGCCTCTATAAGAGGACTGGGCACTATTACCTCACTTGAACGATTGTTTATAGAAGAAGAGCCTACTCCCCATCTGATCTCCGAACTATATCGGCTTCTGGGATCAACCCCTGCTGTCAGCAAGCCTGCTTTTATACAGGAATGGGAGCGCGATCTGGAGGTTGAGTTCTCAGCAAACCAATGGTCGCATATGTACAGACTCGCACACTCCAGCTCCATCGATTCCAGGATGCAAGAAACTAACTACAAGCTCCTGACCCGCTGGTATCGTGTACCTGCAGTAATATCACGCATCTACCCCTTGGTCAAGGACTGTTGGTGTGGCTGTGGTCAGAAAGGCACTCTCCTCCATATCTGGTGGGACTGCCCAGCAGTTAACTCGTTTTGGGCAGAAATTCACGCCTTTATAAAAAATGCCCTGCAGATCGAAATCCCGTTTTCCCCAACTCATTTTCTCCTGCACCTCCCTGCCCTTCCTTTGAGCCACTATAAGAAAAGCACACTCCCTCACGTCTTAAATGTTGCTAATATCTCTCTATTGGAAACGCCCGCAGATTCCTACCATAACAGAGTGGCTCAAGAAGGTGGATGATATTAGAGAGGCGGAGGAGTGGGTGGCGAGGTGCAGGGACAGGAGCGAACGTTTCAACGGTAACTGGGCTCAGTGGCGGAATTATACTGCCGACAAGGACCCTGTGCCATCTAGCCTGGATGTTGCGCTGTTGGAGTTAGCAGAGTCCTCACTAAAGCTAAGGAGGCCTGTAAATAGTGATGTGGATGCCTGATTATTACGTCTCACAAACCCTAATTGCAGTGCAATGACCTGTGCCCCTCTTTTTCCTTTCTACGGTTCATAAGGTCTACTATGGAGAACAACTCCAAGGTACAGCACACCCTTTGTAACCTGTTGTTATGTTTTTCCTTCTAGCCACTATTTCCTCGGCACTCTGATGGTTGCATTAGATGGAGAACCCACCTGGTGACCCTGTTGCCCCGGTGGGACCTGCATCCAAGGCGACCGCGGAGGGGACTTGGGAGGTGCTTCCCCCTAGACGGAGGTATGATGGAGGCTTCTTAGCCCCTCTCGTGGGGGGTGTGCCTGTCGGGCTCCTGTTGGCCACAGGGCTGAGATTCGCCCCAACATAAGGGCTGAGAGCTATGAGGGGGTGCGGGCCAGACCGAGGTCACCGGGGTGGAACTTTCTCTATGCTGTGAAATTATGCAGATTTATCCCCATCTCCCATTCCCTTCCCCATGTCCCCCCAGTTTTTATGGCTTTTGCTTTACTTAAACTCAAATGTTGTATAACGTTAGGCTCTTTGGCTAAAATAGCCACTATACACCCTCAATAATGACATGTTGTTGACTCTACTTTGCATGATATGTTTTGTATGTTTAATAAAATAAAGATTACATTAAAAAAAAAAATTGTGTAGAAAACAAATTAATCACAGACATGCCTAAAACTTATTTTTATTTAACATGCCGACCTTCTGGCTTTAAGAAACAGTTAAAAAAATAAAAAAAGAAAGAAAATTGTAGTCAGTTGCAACTGTTTTTGCAGGTCAAGCAGAGGAAAAAATATGGAATCACTCAATTCTGAGGAAAATATTATGGAATCACAATGTACTTTGCATTTCTAAAACAAACATCTGCATCAGATTATATCCTGAAAAACGATGTCATCATCACCAAAGATCCTTTCAATTGATGGAATAATAGTGTCCAAAAGCTCAATATAAACTTGTGCATTTATTGAAGATTTAATGACTGTTATCTTCTCCCTCGTACCTTTACCTGACATCAGTGGCGGCTGGGGGGAGGTGGGGGGGGGGGGGCGCAAACAAACTGAAAAAAACACATCAATTGCAGCCACTGTCCCATCAAACGCAGCTACTGTGCCCATCAACCGCAGCCACTGTGCCCATCAAACACAGCCACTGTGCCCATCAAATGCTGCCACTGTGCCATCAAACGCAGCCACTGTGCCATCAAACGCAGCCACTGTGCCCATCAAACGCAGCCACTGTGCCATCAAATGCAGCTACTGTACCCATCAAGTGCTACAAGTGGGCATGCGTGCCAGTGTGCATCGCCCGACACTTACCTGTCTTGCAGCGGGTCAGCGGCGGTGTCCTGCACGCTCCTCGATGTCTTCTTTCGTCCTCTCTATCAGGCGTCCAATCACAGCGCCTGGCGTTTCAGCCAATCAGGTGACAGGTAACAGACCCAAGCACCTGATTGTCTGGGAGGCGGTTCAGTGTTAGCAAAGCGAATTCCTTCGCTTTGCTAATACACAGCTGAGTGAACAGCGAACGCCGCTGTAATTCAGGTGCCCAGCACCCGAAAAGGGGCCAGACACCTGAATAGGGGGTGTCAGCAATGCATGATTCTATCTATGGTAATAGAGCAGTTCCAGAAGAGAGAGGGTGGCGCTCCTGCACCCTTTATGGCCGCACCACCACTGCCTGACATGCAAACCCATATCACCCATATCATCAATGATTGTGGAAATTTGCATGTTTTCTTCAGGCAGTCATCTTCATACATTTCATTGGAACAACACCAAGCAAAGGTTCCAGCATCATCACCCTGCCCAATGCAGATTTGTAATTCATTGCTGAATACCACTTTCATCCAGTCATCCACAGTCCATGATTGCTTTCAGTAGCCCACTGTAACCTTGTTTTTTTCTGTTTAGGTGTTAATGATGGTTTTCGTTAGTACAAATCAAATGGGAAGGCTGTTAAAGGGAAGTGTAGTGGTAGACCAAGGAAGACAACAAAGCATCAAGATAGAAAACTTAAAGCAATATGCCATAAAAACTGAAAATGCAGAACAAAACAAATGAGGAACAAATGGTCAGAAACTGGAGTCAATGTCTGTGACCGAATCGTAAGACATTGGCTAAAGGAAATGGGATTTACATACAGAAAAGCCAAAGGAAAACCATCATTACCACCTAAACAGAAAAAAAACAAGGTTACAGTGGGCTAAAGAAAAGCAACCATGGACTGTGGATGACTGGATGAAAGTGATATTCAGTGATGAATCACAAATCTGCATTGGGCGGGGGGTGATGATGCTGGAACTTTTGTTGGGTGCTGTTCTAATGAAATGTATGAAGACGACTGAAGAAAACATGCAAATTTCCACAATCATTGATGATATGGGGTTGCATGTCAGGTAAAGGTACGGGGGAGTTGACAGTCATTAAATATTCAATAAATGCACAAGTTTATATTGAAGTTTTAGACACTTCTTATTCCATCAATTAAAAGTATGTTTGGTGATGATATCATTTTTCAGGATGTAATCTGATGCAGATATTTTTTTTAGAACTGCAAAGTACATGGTGATTTCATAATATTTTCCCCAGAATTGAGTGATTCCATATTTTTCCTCTGCTTGATCTGCAAATACAGTTGCAACTGACTACAGTTTTCTTTATTTTTTTTAACTGTTTCTTAAAGCCAGAAGGTTGGAATGTTAAATGAAAATAGTTTTGAGGCATGTCTGTAATTTTTTTTTTTTTTTTACACAAGTAACCATTAGCCCACTGGGCACTTAATACCCCTTCCTAACCAGACCAATGTTCAGCTTTCTGTGCTCTTACATTTTGAATGACAATTACTCAGTCATGCAACGCTGTAGCCATATGACATTTTTGTCCTTTTTTTCACACAAATAGAGCTTTCTTTTGGTGGTATTTGATCACCTCTGGGTTTCGTTTTTTTTGGGCTATAAATGACAAAAGACTGCAAATTTTGTAAAAAAAAGCACTTTTTTTGTTTCTGTTATAACATTTTGCAAATTAGTAAATTTTCTTCATAAATTTTGGACAAAATTTATACTGCTACATATCTTTGGTAAAAAATAACTCAAATCAGTGTAAAGTATCTGGTCTTTGTGAGAGTCTAAAAAACTATGGTGCCAATCATTGAAAATTGATCACACCTGATCACAACTGATGTACTGATGGCCCTTTCTCATTTCTTGAGACCCTAACAAGCCAGGACAATACAAATACCCCCTTTTAAAAAGTAGACAGTCCAAGGTATTTAGTAAGAGACATGGTGAGTTTTTTGAAGTTGTGATTTTTTCCCCACAATTCTTAGCAAATTAAAGATTTTTTTCACAAAATTGGCATATTTACAAGTTATTTTTCTCACACAGCATATGCATACCACAAAATACACCCCAAAATACATTCTGCTACTCCTCCCGAGTATGGCAATACCACATGTGTGAGACTTTTTTACAGCCTGGCCACATACATGCAGGGAGCACCATCAGGAGTTCTAAGAGCATAAATGACACATATACAGTTGCAATAAAAAGTATGTGAACCCTTTTGGAATTATATGGATTTCTGCACAAATTGGTCATAAAATGTGATCTGATCTTTATCTAAGTCACAACAATAGACAATCACAGTCTGCCTAAACTAATAACACACAAATAATTAAATGTTACCATGTTTTTATTGAACACACCCTGTAAACATTCACAGTGCAGGTGGAAAAAGTATGTGAACCCCTAGACTAATGAAATCTCCAAGAGCTAATTGGAGTGAGGTGTCAGCCAACTGGAGTCCAATCAATGAGATGAGATTGGAGGTGTTGGTTACAGCTGCCCTGCCCTATAAAAACACACACACCAGCTTTGGGTTTGCTTTTCACAAGAAGCATTGCCTCATGTGAATGATACCTCGCACAAAACAGCTCTCAGAAGACCTACGATTAAGAATTGTTGACTTGCATAAAGCTGGAAAGGGTTATACAAGTATCTCCAAAAGCCTTGCTGTTCATCAGTCCATGGTAAGACAAATTGTCTATAAATGGAGAGAGTTCAGCACTGCTGCTACTCTCCCTAAGAGTGGGCGTCTTGTAAAGATTACTGCAAGAGCACAGCGCAGACTGCTCAATGAGGTGAAAAAGAATCCTACAGTGTCAGCTAAAGACTTACAAAAGTCTCTGGTATATGCTAACATCCCTGTTAGCGAATCTATGATACGTAAAACACTAAACAAGAATGGATTTCATGGGAGGATACCACAGAGGAAGCCACTGCTGTCCAAAAAAAACATTGCTGCATGTTTACAGTTTGCACAAGAGCACCTGGATGTTTCACAGCAGTACTGGCAAAATATTCTGTGGACAGATGAAACCAAAGTTGAGTTGTTTGGAAGAAACACACAACACTATGTGTGGAGAAAAAGAGGCACAGCACACCAACATCAAAACCTCATCCCAACTGTGAAGTATGGTGGTGGGGCATCATCGTTTGGGGCTGCTTTGCTGTGTCTGGGCCTGGACGGATTGCTATCATCAAAGTAAAAATGAATTCCCAAGTTTATCAAGACATTTTGCAGGAGAACTTAAGGCCATCTGTCCATCAGCTGAAACTCAACAGAAGATGGGTGTTGCAACAGGACAACGACCCAAAGCATAGAAGTAAATCAACAACAGAATGCCTTAACCACTTCAGCCCCGGAGGATTTTACCCCCTTCCTGACCAGAGCACTTTTTACAATTCGGCACTGCGTCGCTTTAACTGCTAATTGCGCGGTCATGCAATGCTGTACCCAAACGAAATTTGCTTCCTTTTCTTCCCACAAATAGAGCTTTCTTTTGATGGTATTTGGTCACCTCTGCCGTTTTTATTTTTTGCGCTATAAACGGAAAAAGACCGAAAATTTTGAAAAAAAATGATATTTTCTACTTTTTGTTATAAAAAAAATCCAATAAACTAAATTTTAGTCATACATTTAGGCCAAAATGTATTCGGCCACATGTCTTTGGTAAAAAAAATGTCAATAAGCGTATATTTATTGGTTTGCGCAAAAGTTATAGCGTCTACAAACTAGGGTACATTTTCTGGAATTTACACAGCTTTTAATTTATGACTGCCTATGTCATTTCTTGAGGTGCTAAAATGGCAGGGCAGTACAACCCCCCCCCAAATGACCCCATTTTGGAAAGTAGACACCCCAAGGAAATTGCTGAGAGGGATGTTGAACCCATTGAATATTTTTTTTTTTTTGTCCCAAGTGATTGAATAATGACAAAAAAAAAAAAAAAATGTTTACAAAAAGTTGTCACTAAATGATATATTGCTCACACAGGCCATAGGCATATGTGGAATTGCACCCCAAAATACATTCAGCTGCTTCTCCTGAGTACGGGGATACCACATGTGTGGGACTTTTTGGGAGCCTAGTCGCGTATGGGGCCCCGAAAACCAAGCACCGCCTTCAGGATTTCTAAGGGCATACATTTTTGATTTCACTCCTCACTACCTATCACAGTTTTGAAGGCCATAAAATGCCAAGATGGCACAAAACCCCCCCAAATGACACCATTTTGGAAAGTAGACACCCCAAGCTATTTGCTGAGAGGCATGGTGAGTATTTTGCAGCTCTCATTTGTTTTTGAAAATGAAGAAAGACCAGAATTTTTTTTTTTTTCTTTTTTCAATTTTCAAAACTTTGTGACAAAAAGTGAGGTCTGCAAAATATTCACTATACCTCTCAGAAAATAGCTTGGGGTGTCTGCTTTCCAAAATAGGGTCATTTGGGGGGGGGTTTGTGCCACCTGGGCATTCCATGGCCTCCGAAACTGTGATAGGCAGTAAAGAGTGAAATCAAAAATTTACGCCCTTAGAATGCCTGAAGGCGGTGCTTGGTTTTCGGGGTCCCGTGCGCGGCTAGGCTCTCAAAAAGTCTCACACATGTGGTATCCCCGTACTCAGGAGAAGCAGCAGAATGTATTTTGGGGTGTAATTTCACATATCCCTATGGCATGTTTGAGCAATATATCATTTAGTGACAACTTTGTGCAAAAAAAAAAAAAAAAAAATTGTCTCTTTCCCGCAACTTGTGTCACAATATAAAATATTCCATGGACTCGACATGCCTCTCAGCATGGGGTGTCTACTTTCCAAAATGGGGTCATTTGGGGGGGTTTTGAACTATCCTGGCATTTTATGCACAACATTTAGAAGCTTATGTCACACATCACCCACTCTTCTAACCACTTGAAGACAAAGCCCTTTCTGACACTTATTGTTTACATGAAAAAGTTATTTTTTTTTGCAAGAAAATTACTTTGAACCACCAAACATTATATAGGCGTGAGGCGGTCGGCAAGTGGTCTCTGGGCCACTCCAGAAGCTGTAGAAGAAAATACAGCTTCTGGAGTGGCCCAGTCAGAGTCCTAACCTCAACCCGATTGAGATACTTTTTCCACCTGCACTGCGAATGTTTACATGGTGTGTTCAATAAAAACATGGTAACATTTAATTCTTTGTGTGTTATTAGTTTAAGCAGACTGTGATTGTCTATTGTTGTGACTTAGATGAAGATCAGATCACATTTTATGACCAATTTGTGCAGAAATCCATATCATTCCAAAAGGGTTCACATACTTTTTATTACAACTGTAATTTCTTGACTACCTTTTACATTTTTAAAGGTCCTGGAGCATCAGGACAATAGAAACGCCCAAAAAATGACCCCATTTTGGAAAGTAAACACCCCAACGTATATTCTATGAGGCATAATGAGTCTTTTGAACATGTAATTTTTGGAAAATGTGGAAAGAAATTGAAAACACTTTTTTTTTACACAAAGTTGTCCATTTATAAGATATTTCTAACACATAGCATGTACATAGCAAAAAATACACCACAAAATATATTCTGCTACTCCTCCTGAGTAGGGATGAGCCGAACACCCCCCACACCAGAACCTGCGAACGGACCGAAAGTTCGCACGAACGTTAGAACCCCATTGACGTCTATGGGACTCGAACGTTCGAAATCAAAAGTGCTCATTTTAAAGGCCAATTTGCATGGTATTGTCCTAAAAAAGGGTTTGGGGACCCGGGTCCTACCCCAGGGGACATGTATCAATGCAAAAATTTTTTTAAAAACGGCCGTTTTTTCGGGAGCAGTGATTTTAATGATGCTTAAAGTAAAAAAAAAAAAAAAGTGAAATATTCCTTTAAATATCGTACCTGGGGGTGTCTATAGTATGCCTGTAAAGTGGCGCGTGTTTCCCGTGTTTAGAACAGTCCCTGCACCAAATGTCATTTTTAAAGAAAAAAAACTCATTTAAAACAGCTTGCGGGTTTAATGTAATGTCCGGTCCTGGCAATATGGATGAAAATCAGTGAGACAAACACCATGGGTACCCCCCAGTCCATTACCAGGCCCTTTGGGTCTTGTATGGATATTAAGGGGAACCCCGCACCCAAATTAAAATAAGGAAAGGTGTGGGGCCACCAGGCCCTATATACTCTGAACAGCAGTATACAGGCGGTGCAAACAAGACAGGGACTGTAGGTTTGTTGTTAAGTAGAATCTGTTTGTCATTTTGAACGGGTACATTTTTAACGTGTTTAGCTCCAGCCAAAAAATGTTTTTTAAGCTTTTTGGAAAACATAGGGAAGGGTTATCACCCCTGTGACATTTGTTTTGTTGTCTTTTCTCCTCTTTAGAAGATTTCACCTCACTTTTTGTCCCAATGACAAATGCTTTTTGAGAATTTGGGTTTTTTGTGGAACAAGGATTGGAAAGCATCAGTGGAAAGGAGAAATGTTTTTCCCATATTAACTCTTACAGGAGAGAATTTCCCTTCCTAGGGGTAGATTTCATCTCACTTCCTGTTGTCTCCTTCCGTTTGCAAGTAGGAGTCGTTTGTAAGTTAGATGTTTGAAAGTAGGGGCCTGCCCTATATACTCAGCAGAAATTTGGGCCTTAGGTGTTGTTGTGGCCACAACACTGTAAGCCTTCACAGGGCCCTGCTGTGAAATATTAGATCAAGAATTGTAATTACATGCCCCTGTTGAACAGGGGCAGAAAAACTGGGCCTTTGGTGGTGGTGGTGGTGGTGCTGGTGCCACAACACTGTAAGTCCTCACTCGCACTTGGTGGGTGCAGAAATGGGCCCTGCTGTGAAATATTAGATCAAGAATTGTAATTACATGCCCCTGTTGAACAGGGGCAGAAAAATTGGGCCTTTGGTGGTGGTGGTGGTGGTGCTGGTGCCACAACACTGCAACCCCTCACAGACACTCTAGTTGGAACGCAGGAATGAGCCCTGCTGCAAAGTATTGCATCAAAAATTGTAATTACACGCCCCTGTTAAACAGGGGCAGAAAAATTGGGCCTTAGGCACTGGTGGTGGCGCCCAGAACCAAAAATGTTCTTACAAGCTATCAGCGTGATGATTGAGGAGGAAGAGGATAATTACTCAGGGATAGTCACTCAGCATCAGCATAGGCAGTCTTTGAAGGGATCTGAGATTTCAAAAAAAATTATTCGGTTACATCAGCATCAGGTGCTTGGTAGCTGGTGGTGATCCAAGACTGATTCATTTTTATGAAGGTCAGTCGATCGACCGAGTCGGTGGACAGACGCACCCTGTGATCGGTTATCACGCCTCCAGCAGCAATGAATGTGCGTTCCGAAAGAACGCTGGATGTAGGACAGGCCAGTAGCTCAATTGCATACGGTGCAAGCTCTGGCCAGTGATCCATCCTCAAGACCCAGTAACCCAGAGGATTTTCGGTGGGAAAGGTGTCCAAGTCTGATCTTGCCCCTAGGTATTCCTGCACCATGTAAAACAGACGCTGGCGATGGTTGCTGGAACCGATCATACCTTGGGGCTGCGGACCAAAAAATTGTCTGAACGCATCGGTCAGATGGCCACCTTCTCCACCTCTCCTTCTTTGACTGACCGAAGCCTCAGCAACACGTTGTCCAGAAACAGGAGTTTGTAACCTCCCAGTCTCTGGGAACGCGTTGCACAGACCTTTCTGCAAGGCCTCCCGAAGATGTTTCATCCTCTGCTCCCTCTGCGATGGCAAGATAAGGTCCGCAACCTTACCCTTGTAACGTGGATCAAGGAGGGTTGCCAGCCAGTATTGGTCCTTCTCCTTGATACCACGAATACGAGGATCCTTACGCAGGCTTTGCAGGATCAGGGAGGCCATGCAGCGTAGGTTTGCTGAGGCATTCGGTCCGGAGTCCTCTGGGTCACTAAGGACGACATGGTCCGCAGCCACCTCCTCCCAGCCACGTACAAGTCCATGTGTTTCTTGAGACTGATCCCTTAAAGACTGCTGCTGATGCTGAGTGCCAGGCTCCACCTCCATACTGACACAATCTTCCTCCTCCTCCTCGTCCTCTTCCTGTGTGATCGGCGGGCACGCAGGAACACTGTCTGGATAAAGGGGGCCTTGAGAGCTAAGGAAGTCCTCCTCTTCCTGCCTCTGTTCTGCCTCAAGTGCCCTGTCCATTATTCCACGCAGCATGTGCTCCAACAGGGGGACAAGGGGGACAGTGTCACTGATGCATGCTCTGTCACTGCTCACCATCCTTGTGGCCTCCTCAAATGGTGACAGGACAGTGCATGCATCCCAGATCATGGCCCACTGGCGTGGGGAAAAAAAACAAGCTCCCCTGACCCTGTGCTGGTGCCATAGTCGCACAGGTACTCATTGATGGCCCTCTGCTGTGTGTGCAGCCGCTGCAGCATGGCCAGCGTTGGGTTCCACCTGGTGGGCATGTCACAGATTAGGCAGTTCTTGGGCAGGTTAAACTCCTTTTGGAGGTCCGCCAGCCGAGCACTGGCATTATATGACCGGCGGAAATGCACACAGACTTTCCTGGCCTGCCTCAGGACATCCTGTAAGCCCGGGTACCTGCCCAAGAAGCGCTGCACCACTAAGTTAAGGACGTGAGCCAAACAGGGCACATGGGTCATTTGTCCCTGTCGGAGGGCAGAGAGGAGGTTGGTGCCATTGTCGCAAACCACCATTCCTGCCTTAAGTTGGCGTGGCGTCAACCACCTCTGAACCTGCCCCTGCAGAGCTGACAGAACCTCTGCCCCAGTGTGGCTCCTGTCCCCCAAGCACACCAGCTCAAGCACCGCATGGCATCTTTTGGCCTGCGTACTTGCGTAGCCCCTTGAACGGCTACGGAGCACCACTGGTTCCGAGGACAAAGCACAGGAAGAGGCCATGGAGGAAGAAGAAGAGGAGGGGGTGGAGGAGAGAGGTGTGTCACAATCATTAGCATTTTGGAGGCGTGGTGGCGGAACAACCTCCAACACTACTGCACCTTGTCCTGCATCCTTCCCAGCTGCCAGCAGTCACCCAATGCCCCGTGAAACTTAGGTAACGTCCCTGTCCATGCCTGCTGGACCATGAGTCAGCGGTAATATGCACCTTACCGCTGACCGCCCTGTCCAGTGAGGCATGGACATTGCCTTCCACATGCCGGTAGTGAGCCGGAATCGCCTTCCGTGAGAAAAAGTGGCGTTTGGGTACCTGCCACTGAGGAACCGCACATTCCACAAACTCACGGAAGGGGACAGAGTCTACCAACTGAAAAGGCAGCAGTTGAAGTGCTAGCAATTTTGCCAAGCTAGCATTCAACCGCTGGGCATGTGGATGGCTGGGAGCAAACTTCTTTGGCGGTGCAGCAGCTGGGGCAGGGAAATTTGCCTGGTACAATCTGACGTCGGTGTACCAAAAGCAGATTGCCCACAAGTACTTGGCTGTGACACACCTAATTCTACACCTTCATTCCTCTCAGTGCAGGTCTCAGAGAGGACTGAAGGTCTGGTGGGGTTGGAAATCTCAGCTGATGAGGAGCAAGGAGAGGTCCTCTTTGTTCTTTGGTGTGGGTCTTTTAGATACGCTTGCCAACGAACTGCATGGCAGGTCAACATATGTCTGGTCAAGCATGTGGTACCCAAGCGGGAGATGTTTTGGCCACGCGAGATACGCTTGAGAAATATGTTGCAAATAGCGATCTGATGCACTCGTCTCAAAAAAGGCCCACACCAAAGAACTTTTTGAATAACGCGCAGAGACTGCAGCGCCCTGCACATGTGGAGCTTTGGGGTGTGATGCAGTCAATGTGCTGCCCTTAGGCTGGCCCCTGGAGGGCATCCTGCCTCGTTGGTGATGTGCCGCCTCCTCCTCCTCTCTCCTATCAGGCACCCACGTTGAGTCAGTGACCTCATCATCCCCTCCCTCCTCATTACTGGAGCAGACCTGGCAGTATGCTGCAGCAGGGGGAGCATGACTGCCAGATTGCTGTCCTTCTTGGGCACCCCCTCTGTCCGTGCTCATGTTACTGCCTTCAACGAGATCAGTATCATCATCAGAGCCTTCCAAACGCTGGGCATCCTCCTGGAGCATGTACCCAACACTGTGGTCAAACAGTTCGAGGGACTCCTCAGAAGGACATGGTGGGGCTAGGGAAGGAGACACTGATGACATTGAGCCGAGGGAAGAGGCCGCTGCTTTGCCAGACAAAGTACCCTGGGCATGGGTGTGGGAGGATGAGGAGGATGAGGACGGCTTGGTCATCCACTCAACCAAGTCTTCCGCATGTTGCGGCTCAACACGGCCAGCTGCCGAAAAAAAGGCCAAGCGTGTCCCACGGGCACGTGCTGATGAGGATGCACTGTCTCCACGACCAGCACTAGACACAGAGCCTGCTTGCCCTCTCTTATTGTCTTGTGACTGTCTGCCTCTCCTTCTTGGCCTTCCAGACATACTAATGGCCTGTAGCTGCACTAAGCTGGGATATATTTATATTTATATATATATATGTACTGATACTGCAGCTAGCAAAATCAACTGGCTGCCTGTAGTATGAGAACACCACCAACCTTCTACAGGTAGCTTTAGCTGAACACTGTGCAGAGCTCGCAAAAAACTAACTTGTAGCTTTTTTAGCTGCCTGCGGTAGTGATAGGATCAGGAAAACACCACCAACCTTCTACAGGTAGCTTTAGGTGAACACTGTGCAGAGCTCGCAAAAAAATAACTTGTAGGTTTAGCTGAACACTGTGAGGTGGATGCACCACACTAACTTGTAGTTTTAGCTGAACACTGTGAGCAGGACGCACAGCACTAACTTGTAGTTTTAGCTGAACACTGTGAGCAGGATGCACAGCACTAACTTGTAGTTTTAGCTGAACACTGTGAGCAGGATGCACTGCACTAACATGTAGCTTTAGATGAACACTGTGCAGAGGTCACACTACACCAACTTGTAGGTTTAGCTGAACACTGTGAGCAGGACGCACAGCACTAACTTGTAGTTTTAGCTGAACACTGTGAGCAGAACGCCCAGCACTAACTTATAGTTTTAGCTAAACACTGTGAGCAGGACATACTGCACTAACTTGTAGCTTGAGAAGAACACTGTGCAGAGGTCTCACTACACCAACTTGTAGTTTTAGCTGAACACTGTGAGCAGGACGCACAGCACTAACTTGTAGTTTTAGCTGAACACTGTGAGCAGGACGCACTGCACTAACTTGTAGCTTTAGATGAACACTGTGCAGAGGTCTCACTACACCAACTTGTAGTTTTAGCTGAACATTGTGAGCAGGACGCACAGCACTAACTTATAGTTTTAGCTAAACACTGTGAGCAGGACGCACTGCACTAACTTGTAGCTTGAGATGAACACTGTGCAGAGGTCTCACTACACCAGCTTGTAGTTTTAGCTGAACACTGTGAGCAGGACGCACAGCACTAACTTGTAGTTTTAGCTGAACACTGTGAGCAGGACGCACTGCACCAACTTGTAGGTTTAGCTGAACACTGTGAGCAGGACGCACAGCACTAACTTGTATTTTTAGCTGAACACTGTGAGCAGGATGCACAGCACTAACTTGTAGTTTTAGCTGAACACTGTGAGCAGGACGCACTGCACTAACTTGTAGCTTTAGATGAACACTGTGCAGAGGTCTCACTACACCAACTTGTAGGTTTAGCTGAACACTGTGAGCAGGATGCACAGCACTAACTTGTAGTTTTAGCTGAACACTGTGAGCAGGACGCACAGCACTAACTTATAGTTTTAGCTAAACACTGTGAGCAGGACGCACTGCACTAACTTGTAGCTTGAGATGAACACTGTGCAGAGGTCTCACTACACCAACTTGTAGTTTTAGCTGAACACTGTGAGCAGGACGCACTGCACTAACTGTAAATAGTCTAGCTGCCTGACTGTGGTACTAATAGGATCAAAAGAACACCAGCAATTTTCTTCAGGTAGCTGTGAATACTGTAACAAGACAAGCCTGCCTGTCAGTAGGAAGATAACAGGAACGGATCTAGCTAAACTGAATACAGTGTATATATATATATGCAACACCTGGGATGCATATATATACACAATACACTGTAAGTGCAGCTAAACTGACTGACTGTTCTGCCTAATCTATCTAACTCAAATCAAATGTCACTGTCTGTCTCTCTCTCTCTCTCAATGAACGCCGGAACACACACTACACAGGGCTGCCGTGCAGGTGGCCTTATATAGTGTGGGGCGTGTACTAAATCCCCTGAGCCATAATTGGCCAAAGCCTCCTTGGCTTTGGCCAATTACGGCTCTCTCTTCAGACGGCGCTGTGATTGGCCAAGCATGCGGGTCATCGTGCATGCTTGGCCAATCATCAGCCAGCAATGCACTGCGATGCTGCAGTGAATTATGGGCCGTGACGCGCCACACGAATTTGGCGCGAACGGCCCATATCGTTCGCAATTCGGCGAACGGGCGAACAGACGATGTTCGAGTCAAACATGGGTTCGACTCGAACACGAAGCTCATCCCTACTCCTGAGTATGGCAATACCATATGTGTGAGACTTGTCCACAGCCTGCCACATACAAAAGCCCAACATGCAGGGAGCACCATCAGGTGTTCTAGGGACATAACTTTCAAATCTAATTTGACTTCCTGTTACACTTTTGTGAGGCACTGATAGGCACTGTAGTGGCATGGATGTGGCATGGATGAGCACTAGGGATGAGCCGAACACCCCCCGGTTCGGTTCACACCAGAACCTGCGAACGGACCGAAAGTTCGCGCAAACTTTAGAACCCCATTGAAGTCTATGGGACTCAAACGTTTGAAATCAAAAGTGCTAATTTTAAAGGCTAATATGCATGGTATTGTCCTAAAAAGGGTTTGGGGACCTGGGTCCTGCCCCAGGGGACATGTATCAATGCAAAAAAAGTTTTAAAAACGGACGTTTTTTCGGGAGCAATGATTTTAATGATGCTTAAAGTGAAAAAAACAAGTGAAATACTCCTTTAAATATTGTACCTGGGCTGTAGCTATAGTATGCCTGTAAAGTGGCGCGTGTTTCCCGTGCTTAAAACAGTCCCTGCACAAAATGACATTCTTAAAGGAATAAAAGTCATTTAAAACTGCTTGCGGCTTGTAATGTCGGGTCCCAGCAATATGGATGAAAATCAGTGAGACAAACGGCATGGGTACCCCCCTAGTCCATTACCATGCCCTTTGGGTCTTGTATGGATATTAAGGGGAACCGCACACCCAAATTAAAAAAAGGAAAAGGCGTGGGACCCCCAAGCCCTATATACTCTGAACAGCAGTATACAGGCGGTGCAAACAAGACAGGGACTGTAGGTTTGTTGTTAAGTAGAATCTGTTTGTAATTTTGAACTAGTACATTTTTAAAGTGTAGCTCCAGCCAAAAAATCTATTTTTAAGCTTTTTGGAAAACATAGGGAAGGGTTATCACCCCTTTAACATTTGTTGTGCTGTCTGTGCACCTCTTCAGAAGATTTCACCTCACTTTCTGTCCCAATGACAAATGTTTTTTGAAAATTATTTTTTTTTAGTCAAACAAGGATTGGTGATAAAGCATCGGTGGAGAGGAGACACGTTTTTTCCCATATTAACTCTTACAGGAGAGAATTTCCCTTCCTAGGGGTAGATTTCATCTCACTTCCTGTTGTCTCCTTCCGTTTGCAAGTAGGAGTCGTTTGTAAGTTGGATGTTTGAAAGTAGGGGCCTGCCCTATATACTCTGCAGAAATTGGGGCCCTAGGTGTTGGTGTTGCCACAACACTGTAAGCCCTCACAGTTACTCTTGGTGGGCGCAGGAACGGGCCCTGCTGTGAAATATTAGATCAAGAATTGTAATTACATGCAGCTGTTGAACAGGGGCAGAAAAATTGGGCCTTTGGTGGTGGTGGTGGTGGTGTTGCCACAACACTGTAAGCCCTCACAGTTACTCTTGGTTGGCGCAGGAATGGGCCCTGCTGTGAAATATTAAATCAAGAATTGTAATTACATGTTCCTGTTGAACAGGGGCAGAAAAATTGGGCCTTGGGCACTGGTGCTGGTGCCACAACACTGCAACCCCTCACAGATTCTCTTGTTGAGTGCAGGAACAAGCCCTGGTGCAAAGTATTGCATCAAAAATTGTAATTACACGCCCCTGTTAAACAGGGGCTGTAAATTGGGCCTTAGGCACTGGTGCTGGTGCCACAACACTGCAACCCCTCAAAGATACTCTAGTTGAGTGCAGCAACGAACCCTCCTGCAAAATATTGCATCAAAAATTGTAATTACACGCCCCTGTTAAACAGGGGCTGAAAAATTGGGCCTTAGGCTCTGGTGCCACACCACTGCAACCCCTCACAGATACTCTAGGTGAGCGCAGAAACAAACCCTCCTGCAAAATATTGCATTAAAAATTGTAATTACACGCCCCTGTTAAACAGGGGCTGAAAAACTGGGCCTAAGCCACTGGTGGCGGCGCCCAGAACCAAAAATGTTCTTGCAAGCTATCAGCATGATCATTGAGGAGGAAGAGGATAATCACTCAGCATAACAGGATAGTCACTCAGCATTAGCATAGGCAGTCTTGAAGGGATCTGACATTTCAAAAAAATATATATATATTCAGGTACATCAGCATCAGGTGCCTGGTAGCTGGTGGTGATCCAAAACTGATTAAATTTTATGAAGGTCAGTCGCTCGACCGAGTCGGTGGACAGGCGCACCCTGTGATCGGTTATAAAGCCTTCAGCAGCACTGAATGTGCGTTCCGAAAGAACGCTGGATTAGCGATGAGCTGAACACCCCCCCAGGTTCGGTTCGCACCAGAACCTGCGAACGGACCGAAAATTTGCACGAACGTTAGAACCCCATTGATGTCTATGGGACTCGAACGTTCGAAATCAAAAGTGCTCACTTTAAAGGCTAATTTTCATGGTATTGTCCTAAAAAGGGTTTGGGGACCCGGGTCCTGCCCCAGGGGACATGTATCAATGCAAAAAAAACTTTTAAAAACGGCCGTTTTTTCGGGAGCAGTGATTTTAATGATGCGTAAAGTAAAAAAAAGTGAAATATTCATTTAAATATCGTACCTGGGGGGTGTCTATAATATGTCTGTAAAGTGGCGCGTGTTTCCCGTGCTTAGAACAGACCCTGCACAAAATGTAATTTTTAAAGAAAAAAAAGTCATTTAAAACTGCTTGCGGGTTTAATGTAATGTCGGGTCCTGGCAATATGGATGAAAATCAGTGAGACAAACGGCATGGGTACCCCCCAGTCCATTACCAGGCCCTTTGGGTCTTGTATGGTTATTAAGGGGAGCCCCGTACCCAAATATAAAAAAGGAAAGGTGTGGGGCCACCAGGCCCTATATACTCTGAACAGCAGTATACAGGCGGTGCAAACAAGACAGGGACTGTAGGTTTGTTGTTAAGTAGAATCTGTTTGTAATTTTGAACGGGTACATTTTTAACGTGTTTAGCTCCAGCCTAAAAATCTTTTTTAAGCTTTTTGGAAAACATAGGGAAGGGTTATCACCCCTGTGACATTTGTTTTGCTGTCTGTGCTCCTCTTCAGAAGATTTCACGTCACTTTTTGTCCCAATGACAAATGTTTTTTGAAAATTTGTTTTTTTTTGTGAAACAAGGATTGGTGATAAAGCATCAGTGGAAAGGAGAAATGTTTTTCCCATATTAACTCTTACAGGAGAGAATTTCCCTTCCTAGGGGTAGATTTCATCTCACTTCCTGTTGTCTCCTTCCGTTTGCAAGAAGGAGTCATTTGTAAGTTGGATGTTTGAAAGTAGGGGCCTGCCCTATATACTCAGCAGAAATTTGGGCCTCAGGTGTTGTTGAGGCCGCAACACTGTAAGCCCTCACAGGGCCCTGCTGTGAAATAATAGATCCCTCACAGAGCCCTGCTGTGAAATAATAGATCAAGAATTGTAATTACATGCCCCTGTTGAACAGGGGCTGAAAAATTGGGCCTTAGGCACTGGTGCTAGTGCCACAACACTACAACCCCTCACAGATACTCTAGTTGGAATGCAGGAACGAGCCCTGCTCCAAAGTATTGCATCAAAAATTGGAATTACATGCCCCCGTTAAACAGGGGCTGAAAAATTGGGCCTTAGGCACTGGTGCTGGTGCCACAACACTGCAACCCCTCACAGATACTCTAGTTGGAACGCAGGAACGAGCCCTGCTGCAAAGTATTGCATCAAAAATTGTAATTACACGCCCCTGTTAAACAGGGGTTGAAAAATTAGGCCTTAGGCACTGGTGCTGGTGCCACAACACTGCAACCCCTCACAGATACTCTAGTTGGAACGCAGGAACGAGGCCTGCTGCAAAGTATTGCATCAAAAATTGTAATTACACGCCCCTGTTAAACAGGGGCTGAAAAATTGGGCCTTAGGCACTGGTGACGGCGCCCAGAACCAAAAATGTTCTTACAAGCTATCAGCATGATCATTGAGGAGGAAGAGGATAATTACTCAGGATAGTCACTCAGCATCAGCATAGGCAGTCTTTGAAGGGATCTGAGATTTCAAAAAAAATTATTCGGTTACATGAGCATCAGGTGCTTGGTAGCTGGTGGTGATCCAAGACTGATTCATTTTTATGAAGGTCAGTCGATCGGCTGAGTCGGTGGACAGACGCACCCTGTGATCGGTTACAAAGCGTCCAGCAGGACTGAATGTGCGTTCCGAAAGAACGCTGGATGCAGGACAGGCCAGTAGCTCAATTGCATACTGTGCAAGCTCTGGCCAGTGATCCATCCTCAAGACCCAGTGACCCAGAGGATTTTCGGTGGGAAAGGTGTCCAAGTCAGATCTTGCCCCTAGGTATTCCTGCACCATGTAAAACAGACGCTGGCGATGGTTGCTGGAACCGATCATACCTTGGGGCTGCGGACTAAAAAATTGTCTGAACGCATCGGTCAGACGGCCACCTTCTCCACCGCTCCTTCTTTGACTGACCGAAGCCTCAGCAAAACGTTGTCCAGAAACAGGAGTTTGTAACCTCCCAGTCTCTGGGAAAGCGTTGCACAAACCTTTCTGCAAGGCCCCCCGAAGATGTTTCATCCTCTGCTCCCTCTGCGACGGCAAGATAAGGTCCACAACCTTACCCTTGTAACGTGGATCAAGGAGGGTTGCCAGCCAGTATTGGTCCTTCTCCTTAATACCACGAATATGAGGATCCTTACGCAGGCTTTGCAGGATCAGGGAGGCCATGCAGCGTAGGTTTGCTGAGGCATTTGGAGGCGTGGTGGCGGAACAACCTCCAACAATACTGCACCTTGTCCTGCATCCTTCCTAGCTGCCAGCAGAGTCACCCAATGCGCCGTGAAACTTAGGTAACGTCCCTGTCCATGCCTGCTGGACCATGAGTCAGCGGTAATATGCACCTTACCGCTGACCGCCCTGTCCAGCGAGGCATGGACATTGCCTTCCACATGCCGGTAGAGAGCCGGAATTGCCTTCCATGAGAAAAAGTGGCGTTTGGGTACCTGCCACTGAGGAACCGCACATTCCACAAACTCACGGAAGGGGGCAGAGTCTACCAACTGAAAAGGCAGCAGTTGAAGTGCTAGCAATTTTGCCAAGCTAGCATTCAACCACTGGGCATGTGGATGGCTGGGAATGAACTTCTTTCGGCGGTGCAGCAGCTGGGACAGGGAAATTTGCCTGGTACAATCTGACGTTGGTGTACCGAAAGCAGATTTCCCACAAGTACTTGGCTGTGACACACCTAATTCTACACCTTCATTCCTCTCAGTGCAGGTCTCAGAGAGGACTGAAGGTATAGTGGGGTTGGAGATCTCAGCTGATGAGGAGCAAGGAGAGGTCCTCTTTGTTCTTTGGTGTGGGTCTTTTAGATACGCTTGCCAACGAACTGCATGGCAGGTCAACATATGTCTGGTCAAGCATGTGGTGCCCAAGCAGGAGATGTTTTGGCCACGCGAGATACGCTTGAGACATATGTTGCAAATAGCAGAGGTGCGATCTGATGCACTCGTCTCAAAAAAGGCCCACACCAAAGAACTTTTTGAATAACGCGCAGAGACTGCAGTGCCCTGCACATGCGGAGCTTTGGGGTGTGATGCAGTCGCTGTGCTGCCCTTAGGCTGGTCCCTGGAGGGCATCCTGCCTCCTTGGTGATGTGCCTCCTCCTCCTCCTCCTCTCTCCTATCAGGCACCCACGTTGAGTCAGTGACTTCATCATTCCCTCCCTCCTCATTACTGGAGTAAACCTGGCAGTATGCTGCAGCAGGGGGAGCATGACTGCCGGATTGCTGTCCTTTTTGGGCACCCCCTCTGTCCGTGTTCACGTTACTGCCTTCATCTAGCTCAGTATCATCATCAGAGCCTTCCAAACACTGGGCATCCTCCTGGAGCATGTACCCAACACTGTGGTCAAACAGTTTGAGGGACTTCTCAGGAGGACATGGTGGGGCTAGGGAAGGAGTCACTGATGACATTGAGCCGAGGGAAGAGGCCGCTGCTTTTCCAGACAAAGTACCCTGAGCATGGGTGAGAGAGGATGAGGAGGATGAGGACGGCTTGGTCATCCACTCGACCAAGTCTTCCGCATGTTGCGGCTCAACGCGTCCAGCTGCCCGAAAAAAAGGCCAAGCGTGTCCCACGGCCACGTGCTGATGAGGATGCACTATCTCCACGACCAGCACTGTTGCCTCTAGACACAGAGCCTTCTTGCCCTCTTTTATTGGCTTGTGACTGTCTGCCTCTCCTTGTTGGCCTTTCAGACATACTAATGGCCTGTAGCTGCACTAAGCTGGGATATATATGTACTGATACTGCAGCTAGCAAAATCAACTGCCTGCCTGTAGTATGAGAACACCACCAACCTTCTACAGGTAGCTTTAGCTGAACACTGCGCAGAGCTCGCAAAAAACTAACTTGTAGCTTATTTAGCTGCCTGCGATAGTGATAGGATCAGGAAAACACCACCAACCTTCTACAGGTAGCTTTAGGTGAACACTGTGCAGAGCTCGCCAAAAAATAACTTGTAGCTTATTTAGCTGCCTGCGATAGTGATAGGATCTGGAAAACACCACCAACCTTCTACAGGTAGCTTTAGGTAAACACTGTGCAGAGCTTGCCAAAAAATAACTTGTAGCTTATTTAGCTGCCTGCGGTAGTGATAGGATCAGGAAAACACCACCCAACCTTCTACAGGTAGCTTTAGCTGAACACTGTGCAGAGCTCGCACTACACTAACTTGTAGCTTATTTAGCTGCCTGCGGTAGTAATAGGATCAGGAAAAGATCACCAACCTTCTACAGGTAGCTTTAGGTCAACACTGTGCAGAGCTCGCACTACACTAACTTGTAGCTTATTTAGCTGCCTGCGGTAGTGATAGGATCAGGAAAACACCACCAACCTTCTACAGGTAGCTTTAGGTGAACACTGTGCAGAGCTCGCCAAAAAATAACTTGTAGCTTATTTAGCTGCCTGCGGTAGTGATGGGATCAGGAAAACACCACCAACCTTCTACAGGTAGCTTTAGCTGAACACTGTGCAGAGCTTGCAAAAAAATAACTTGTAGGTTTTAGCTGAACACTGAGAGGAGGACGCACTACACTAACTTGTAGCCTTAGCTGAACACTGTGCAGAGGTCGCACTACACTAACTTGTAGTTTTCGCTGAACACTGTGAGGAGGACACACTTGTCAGGGGCATATCAGTGGCTGTCGGGCAAATATGCATGCACGCAGGTGCACAAGGGGCCTTTCCAGGACAATTCTGCTTAAATCCCCACCAGCGGGCGCCGGTTCGCGCTAGCGCTGTTTTGGCACCAAGTGCCCTTTAAAAGAATGACAGGTGCTTCTGTCAGGTGCTGTTCGTCTGCAGCTCTGCACCTGAGTTCCTGTATCCTGCCTGTTTGTTGTATTGCTAGTGACCCGGCTACGTCTGACCATTCTCCAGTCTCCTATCCGACCCGGCTTGCCTGACCTTGCTTATCTTGTTACCTGTTGCCGAACTCCTGCCTGCCTGACTATTCTTGGATCATCCCTATTGTTTATACCTGCCTGATCTCCTGCCAAACGGACTGTCTGACCTTGCTTTGCCTGTGTCCTGTGACGCTGCTTCCAGCCTGCTTGCCAAGCATCCAGCTGCTGCCTTCTCTTCTACCTGCCTGCCTTCCGGCCTGCACCAGCCTACCTGCATCCGCAGCTCAGCCATCCCTGAGGGACATCCTTCCAGTTCCTGTGTCTGCTTCTGCTGGAACCTACATCAGGCCCTCCTACCCACTGTGCTCAAGAGACCACTGTTCCCACTTCCAGTGGCTCCTGAACCAGCGTTTAAGAGAGGTCTCCTTCTACTAGTCAGGCTCAACTACCAGGTACCTAACAACACTACACCAACTTGTAGCTTTAGCTGAACACTGTAAGGAGGACGCACTACCCTAACTTGTAGCTTTAGATGAACACTATGCAGAGGTCACACTAAACTAACTTGTACAGTAGCTTTAGCTGAACACTGGGAGGAGGACGCACTACACTAACTTGTAGCTTTAGCTGAACACTGTGCAGAGGTCTCACTACACTAACTTGTAGTTTTAGCTGAACACTGTGAGGAGGACACACTAACTTGTAACTTTAGCTGAACACTGTGCAGAGGTCACACTACACTAACTTGTAGTTTTAGCTGAACACTGTGAGGAGGACGCACTACACTAACTTGTAGCTTTAGCTGAATACTGTGCAGAGGTCGCACTACACTAACTTGTAGTTTTCGCTGAACACTGTGAGGAGGACACACTAAACCAGCTTGTAGCTTTAGTTGAACACTGTGAGGAGGACGCACTACCCTAACTTGTAGCTTTAGCTGAACACTGTGCAGAGGTCACACTAAACTAACTTGTAGCTTTAGCTCAACACTGTGAGGAGGACGCACTACACTAACTTGTAGCTTTATCTGAACACTGTGCAGAGGTCTCACTACACTAACTTGTAGTTTTAGCTGAACACTGTGCAGAGGTCGCACTACACTAACTTGTAGTTTTAGCTGAACACTGTGAGGAGGATGCACTACACTAACTTGTAGCTTTAGCTGAACACTGTGCAGAGGTCTCGCTACACTAACTTGTAGTTTTAGCTGAACACTGTGAGGAGGACGCACTACACTAACTTGTAGCTTTAGCTGAACACTGTGCAGAGGTCTCACTACACTAACTTGTAGTTTTAGTTGAACACTGTGAGGAGGACGCACTACACTAACTTGTAGCTTTAGCTGAACACTGTGCAGAGGTCGCACTACAATACCTTGTAGTTTTAGCTGAACACTGTGCAGAGGTCACACTAAACTAACTTGTAGTTTAGCTGAACACTGTGAGGAGGACGCACTACACTAACTTGTAAAGTGTGGTGCTGCGCTAATCCCAATGAGGTTGGTGTGTAATAGCTCTGTGCTCGTGAGTATCTTGTAGTGCACCAAAATTTGAGTCTCTGCGACTATAACAGAGCAATAAAAAAATGACCTAATGTGACACTTTGTGTGCTGATGGTGTATCTGACCAAAAAAAAATTATATAAATACACAATAAATAGTAATGAATATAACGTGCAACGTGATTAGTGCTAAAACATCATGATAGCAAACATAAATGTATGAGTGAATAAATATAGCATAAGTAAAAAATCGCATAAGTAAAAAATCGCAGCTGGCTCCAACTATCACCAGCTCACTTAATTAAATATAGACCAACACCTACAAAAGTGCATATATATCTAAAGTGCATCCAGTGCAAGTAAATGTGACTTAGTGCTAAAAAGTTCATAAATATGCATGCAGATCTGCGTGCAAAATAATCTCAGGTGCAGTGCTCCTTGCGGCGACCAACAATTAATCAAAGTCCATCAAACATGTGATGACTTCCGTGCCAAACATGGGTGACAGTAGTGGTAAATCTTCATGCAACAGTGTGCACATTGGTGGGCAGTGGCCCCTTACCTGAAGGTAATGGGGTAATCGCGTTTAGCCACTTAGAGGCATGGCAGCCTTTGTAGAGACCATGGGTATACACAGTAATGGAGGATGGTGGGAATATGGTCCTATCCTGATCGCTTCTCTTGTAGGGGCGTCTGGTCCTTTCAAGTAGTGTCCCGGGGTCACCAAGATAGATTAAGAAAGGAAGCCCACAATAGTGTAGTATTGCATGGAAGCATATTACTTTTATTACAATATAAAATTCAGTACTCACATAAAACGCTAAAAACCGGGTGGAGATCCGACGAGCGGCAAGCTCGTAATACAATAACTGTCAAAGAGTGCCTGTCCCGTCCCTACGCGTGACGTCACGGTCACGTGACTTCTTCAGGGATAACAGGGAGGCACACTAGATGTCTTTAAATAGCTCCCCATAGGCTATAATGGGCGGCCATTTTCCCGGAGCCGCCAGGAAGTGTACCGGCGGCCATTTTGCCTAGGACTAGTGGGCGCAGCTAGGATGGTGTTCGGCCAGTCACAATAGCAGGGGCGGGCGCCTCACAGTAGCAGCCCCGCCTCGTCTGGCCAGCCCACATACACATCCTTTTGTAACTGTCAGCAGAGGGGGAATAAACCAAAAATCCCGGCCGGCCAGGTGACCGATCGTCTGTGTATGGCGGTGGATATCTCATCAGCCATCAGCCCACACAGATCGATAAACGGGCAGGGGACATGGAGCTAAAACATGTTTCACAGTAAAACCATGTTACAAACAGGTTAAGGTAAAAATACATTCAATAGCTGTATAGTACATAGAATGCTGTATAATATGCCCCAAGAAGAAAAAAAAAAAATATATATATATATATATATATATATATATGTAAAAAATATATATATATAAAACCGCATATTTTATTAAAAAAAAAAAAAATTAAAAAGTGATTAAAATGAACAAAAATAAAAAGGTAAAAAAATGGAATGGGGAATTTAAAATTGTATATAAAATCTATACAAAGCCGCACGGTCTGGGACAGGCATCTAGACACACTAGAACAATATAAAATGGATACAGGCTCACATCTACATAGTCCAATCATACAACAGTGCTACAACCAGGTGAAAGTATATGACTACTGGTGTTGTGTGGACATATGTGGCAAAGAGAGGTAATTCGTACATTAATATACCTACTAAGTAGAGAAGCATTCGCTATATACACCTAGTGCTCTTTTTAGATACCTAGGTATATTAATGTACGAATTACCTCTCTTTGCCACATATGTCCACACAACACCAGTAGTCATATACTTTCACCTGGTTGTAGCACTGTTGTATGATTGGACTATGTAGATGTGAGCCTGTATCCATTTTATATTGTTCTAGTGTGTCTAGATGCCTGTCCCAGACCGTGCGGCTTTGTATAGATTTTATATACAATTTTAAATTCCCCATTCCATTTTTTTACCTTTTTATTTTTGTTCATTTTAATCACTTTTTAAAATTTTTTTTTTTTTAATAAAATATGCGGTTTTATATATATATATATATTTTACATATATATATATATTTTTTTTTTTCTTGGGGCATATTATACAGCATTCTATGTACTATACAGCTATTGAATGTATTTTTACCTTAACCTGTTTGTAACATGGTTTTACTGTGAAACATGTTTTAGCTCCATGTCCCCTGCCCATTTATCGATCTGTGTGGGCTGATGGCTGATGAGATATCCACCGCCATACACAGACGATCGGTCACCTGGCCGGCCGGGATTTTTGGTTTATTCCCCCTCTGCTGACAGTTACAAAAGGATGTGTATGTGGGCTGGCCAGACGAGGCGGGGCTGCTACTGTGAGGCGCCCGCCCCTGCTATTGTGACTGGCCGAACACCATCCTAGCTGCGCCCACTAGTCCTAGGCAAAATGGCCGCCGGTACACTTCCTGGCGGCTCCGGGAAAATGGCCGCCCATTATAGCCTATGGGGAGCTATTTAAAGACATCTAGTGTGCCTCCCTGTAACCCCTGAAGAAGTCACGTGACCGTGACGTCACGCGTAGGGACGGGACAGGCACTCTTTGACAGTTATTGTATTACGAGCTCGCCGCTCGTCGGATCTCCACCCGGTTTTTAGCATTTTATGTGAGTACTGAATTTTATATTGTAATAAAAGTAATATGCTTCCATGCAATACTACACTATTGTGGGCTTCCTTTCTTAATCTATCTTGGTGACCCCGGGACACTACTTGAAAGGACCAGACGCCCCTACAAGAGAAGCGATCAGGATAGGACCATATTCCCACCATCCTCCATTACTGAGTATACCCATGGTCTCTACAAAGGCTGCCATGCCTCTAAGTGGCTAAACGCGATTACCCCATTACCTTCAGGTAAGGGGCCACTGCCCACCAATGTGCACACTGTTGCATGAAGATTTACCACTACTGTCACCCATGTTTGGCACGGAAGTCATCACATGTTTGATGGACTTTGATTAATTGTTGGTCGCCGCAAGGAGCACTGCACCTGAGATTATTTTGCACGCAGATCTGCATGCATATTTATGAACTTTTTAGCACTAAGTCACATTTACTTGCACTGGATGCACTTTAGATATATATGCACTTTTGTAGGTGTTGGTCTATATTTAATTAAGTGAGCTGGTGATAGTTGGAGCCAGCTGCGATTTTTTACTTATGCGATTTTTTACTTATGCTATATTTATTCACTCATACATTTATGTTTGCTATCATGATGTTTTAGCACTAATCACGTTGCACGTTATATTCATTACTATTTATTGTGTATTTATATAATTTTTTTTGGTCAGATACACCATCAGCACACAAAGTGTCACATTAGGTCATTTTTTTATTGCTCTGTTATAGTCGCAGAGACTCAAATTTTGGTGCACTACAAGATACTCACGAGCACAGAGCTATTACACACCAACCTCATTGGGATTAGCGCAGCACCACACTTTACTCTATTTCCTTTTTTTCTGGGAACAGGCTGTACCCCATTCGGTGTAGGCTGCTTTTCCTTGTCTTATTGAGATTGGTTTCCCCCCCTCCTTACTCCCTAACCCCGTTTACGATAGCGCAGGAATACCTTATTATTATTTCATACACTAACTTGTAGTTTTAGCTGAACACTGTGCAGAGGTCTCACTACACTAACTTGTAGTTTTAGCTGAACACTGTGAGGAGGACGCACTACTCTAACTTGTAGCTTTAGCTGAACACTGTGCAGAGGTCACACTAAACTAACTTGTAGCTTTAGCTGAACACTGTGAGGAGGATGCACTACCCTAACTTGTAGCTTTAGCTGAACACTGTGCACTACACTAACTTGTAGTTTTAGCTGAACACTGTGCAGAGGTTACTAACTTGTAGCTTTAACTGAACACTGTGAGGAGGACGCACTACACTAACTGTAAATAGTCTAGCTGCCTGACTGTGATACTAATAGGATCAAAAGAACACCAGCAATTTTCTTCAGGTAGCTGTAAATACTGTAACAAGACAAGCCTGCCTGTCAGTAGGAAGATAACAGGAACGGATCTAGCTAAACTGAATACAGTGTATATATATATATATATATATATATATACAACACCTGGGATGCATATATATATACACAATACACTGTAAGTGCAGCTAACTCACTGACTGTACTGCCTAATCTAGCTAACTCAAATGAAATTACACTGTCTCTCTGTCTCTGTCTCTCAACGCCGGAACACACTACACAGGGCCGCCGTGTAGGTGGCCTTATATAGTGTGGGGCGTGTTCTAAACCCCCTGAGCCATAATTGGCCAAAGTCACCCTGGCTTTGGCCAATTACAGCTCTCTCTACCGACGGCGCTGTGATTGGCCAAGCATGCAGGTCATAGTGCATGCTTGGCCAATCATCAGCCAGCAATGCACTGCGATGCCACAGTGAATTATGGGCCGTGACACGCCACATGAATTTGGCGCGAACGCCCCATATCGTTCGCAATTCAACGAACCATTGAACAGCCGATGTTGGAGTCGAACATGGGTTCGACTCCAACATCCCTACGCTGGATGCAGGACAGGCCAGTAGCTCAACTGCATACTGTGCAAGCTCTGGCCAGTGATCCATCCTCAAGACCCAGTAACCCAGAGGATTTTCGGTGGGAAAGGTGTCTAAGTCAGATCTTGCCCCTAGGTATTCCTGCACCATGTAAAACAGACGCTAGCGATGGTTGCTGGAACCGATCATACCTTGGGGCTGCGGACTAAAAAATTGTCTGAACGCATCGGTCAGACGGCCACCTTCTCCACCGCTCCTTCTTTGACTGCCCGAAGCCTCAGCAACACGTTGTCCAGGAACAGGAGTAACCTCCCAGTCTCTGGGAACGCATTGCACAAACCTTTCTGCAAGGCCTCCTGAAGATGTTTCATCCTCTGCTCCCTCTGCGACGGCAAGATAAGGTCCACAACCTTACCCTTGTAACGTGGTTTAAGGAGGGTTGCCAGCCAGTATTGATCCCTCTCCTTGATACCACGAATAAGAGGATCCTTCCGCAGGCTTTGCATCAGGGAGGCCATGCAGCATAGGTTTGCTGAGGCATTCGGTCTGGAGTCCTCTGGGTCACTAAGGACGACATGATCCACTGCCACCTCCTCCCAGCCACATACAAGTCCATAGGTTTCTTGGGACTGTAAATGATCCCTTGAAGACTGCTGCTGATGCTGAGTGCCAGGCTCCACTTCCATGCTGACACAATCCTCCTACTGCTCCTCCTCCTCCTCGTCCTCTTCCTGTATGATCGGTGGGCACACAGGAACATTGTCTGGATAAAGGGGGCCTTGAGAGGTAAGGAAGTCCTCCTCTTCCTCCCTCTGTTCTGCCTCAAGTGCCCTGCCCATTATCCACATAGCGTGTGCTCCAACAGGTGGACAAGAGGTACAGTGTCACTGATGCATGCACTGTCACTGCTCACCACCCTTGTGACCTCCTCAAATGGTGACAGGACAGTGCATGCATCCCTGATCATAGCCCACTGGCGTGGGGAAAAAACAAGGTCCCCTGACCCTGTCCTGGTGCCATAGTCACATAGGTACTCATTGATGGCCCTCTGCTGCGTGTGCAGCCGCTGCAGCATGGCCAACGTTGAGTTCCACCTGGTGGGCATGTCACAGATTAGGCGGTTCTTGGGCAGGTTAAATTCCTTTTGGAGGTCAGCCAGCCGAGCACTGGCATTATATGACCTGCAGAAATGCACACAGACTTTCCTGGAATGCCTCAGGACATCCTGTAAGCCCGGGTACCTGCCCAAGAACCGCTGCACCACCAAGTTAAGGACGTGAGCCAAACAGGTAAATACACATACATGTGCCAGCGCTCAGGACCAATGGTAATATGACATAAATCACAGTGAATGTTTCAGTAAATAAAATAACATACAATGATAAGTAAAGCTATGGTTGCTGAGAATGATATAAAGTTATAAAGTTTATAAAAAGTCTGTAAAAAGTCCATAGCAATTAGCCACTGTGATTAAGGGCTGTGATAGGAAAACAAAGTATTTTTGCTGACACCAGCGCTGAGGGCAGGCTTTCAAAATGAGCGAAGTCAGCTCTCTAGGCAAACATGAGAAAACAAGAGAAAGAAAGCGCCTCTGAGTGCAGGTATTTATTGAAAACAATAAGCAAGTATTCACGCTTACAATGAAGTAAAGAGAGTACAGCTCCAGAAAGGAAATCATCCTCGATCAGTCCCAACGTCCATAGCAGGAAGCTGCGATGTGGCTCTGAGGGGATGGCCGCGGTCCTCGGAGAGACAGGCAGCTGGGCTAGATGAAAGCTCCGTAATGCCGACAAGGCGCTCGTGGGCGTGTGACGTCACCGGGATGGAGAGGAATACACAACATGTTTCAGAGCATGCGCGAGGCTTACAATGGGCATGCGCGCTCCTTTTTCAAGTGTGAAGTAGACGGGAAGGAGAGAAGACTTAAATAGCTCTGCATTAAGGACTAAAACACACTCCAGCTGGCACGGGAAAACAGACATGGATATGGCTAACGATAAAGGAGTCTGCTACCACAAAACCATAACCCATTAAAACATATAGGAGGTTCCTAAAGGACCTCAAGAGTAAAAGTAAAAATTAATGAACAAGAAAAAATATATCAATAAATAATTATATAAAATAGACAAAAGAGGGAAAGAATTAAAAGAGAAAATTATCTATATAAAATATAATATATAAATGTAAGGGAAAGAGGATGTAAAAAAAGGGGGATGTAAAGAAATCATGTGATTATAGAAAAACAATAATGGTTGGATATCGGGAATAACAATAATGGGAATAATTATAGGGCACAACTATATGTAGTGTGCCGACAAGGCTGGGTTGTTATATCTCGCTGCTTATAGAGATGAAATTATAACATTAATACAGTAATATCTCATGTATCAATGGTATCTATCTAGGGAATAAATAATATATGAGATAATGTAAACAAAAAGGTGTGTGATTATTTACATTATAAAAAATACAAACCCACTACACCAAGGAGACAGTATAGCTAGGTAGAACTACTAGTGACAATAAGAGGAATCTGTGCAATTGTACATTGATGTATGGGGAAAAGAAAAGAGAAAAACGAGAAAAATGGAGGAGGGGGAAAGGGGGGGGGGGGTTAAGAGGGGAGGGGAGGGGAGGGAAGGGAAAAAAAAAAGAAAGCTGGGGGGGGGGGGGGAGGAATGTGAAAGACAGAGACAGAAGGGGTACAAGACGAAGATAAATCATGAGATACTATATGATGGTGTTGACTTCTATTTCTTCATTCAACCCATTAGGCGCAAGAGTGTCTAGGGTGTATATCCAAAACGTTTCGCGTTCACACAATTTGGAAAAACTTTCAGCTTCAGACAATTTGTGTGGTATTGATTCTATAACCCACACCTGTAAGCCTACGGTGGATTGGTTATGGTGCTCCAAGAAGTGACGAGGAACGCTATGCTCATCACAGCCTTTTTCTATAAACCGACGATGTTTACCAAAGCGTTGTCGTAATGGGCAAATTGTGCGACCAACATATAGTGACTTGCATGGACATGTTAAACAGTAAACCCCCCTCTTGCTCAGGTTCCATGTCTTAGATTTCCCAACAAGAGGCCATTTCCTCCACATAGGCCCCCTATATTAGATCCAAAATCCCGCTCTTGACGTCCAGGGACTCCTTTACCCCAAAGACTAGACAAAGAACGAAGACTCAACAGTCATCAGCCAGAGTAGATTCCGTGCCCACCACACTCATATCATCTTCTTCTTCTATCAATTTATCCCAGGCCCCATCAGCATCACCATCATCTAGGCACTGTGATTCTGATCATACTTTATCTACTACTCACGTGGCCAATTCTCTACCCCCACCTGCACCAGTTCCCCCTATTGAAAAAGACACACACATATCTATTTCCCCCAAACAAGAATCCGCTAATCCTTGTCCTATCATCAACAATCTATTGTTAGGTGACTTCCATAGTGGGGAAATAGCTTCCCACTCTGCAGCCTTGTCATTTTTTTTTTGGAGAAGGGCCCACATCGCAGACAATGCCTAAAAAGAAAACACATAGACGAGGATGTAAAGGGGGACGCAATAAATCCAAAAACAAACGCCAAATTACAGAAACGATAAAATTATTCAATTTGTCCTCACATTTATTATCCTCAGAAGAAATTTCTCTATTAAGTAAGGGGCTCCCTTTCTCACCCACCATACAACCTAATTCCTTTCTTCTCTTTAAAGACCTAAACAAATTTATAAGGAATCTCACCTTAAAAAGATTTTTCAATATCCAATCAGCTAAGAATACATCAGCCAATAACAGATCGAACACAACCATGCCCACAGTTCCCCCTCACACTATCATGAATGAGACATCTGAGAGTTCTATCAGTGTATATGAGTCTGACTCAGAATTAGGAGCTCTAGACCTTGGTCTGGACCTTGAGCTACTGACTCAACACCTCCAGACCTCACCTCCAGTTAGATACACCAATTTTAAACCAAAATCAGCTTTTTACCCCACTAGATCAAAGGGCCCCTATCTAGAAACATTTTATAGAGTGGTCTTCTCTGAATTCCAAAAATTGTGCAAACATACGGATAATACACAGAAATATCGCCCTCACAACCTTAAAGCGGGGGTTCACCCACACCGCTGAAAAAAAAAATATTAAAAGCAAGCAGCTACAAATACTGCAGCTGTTGACTTTTAATACATTGCCACTTACCTGTCCCGGGGTCCAGCGATGTCGGCAGGGGACGCCGAGAACCCGCTCGGTTCTCGGCAGCTGCCGCCGCCATCCTAGTTGAGGGAATCAGGAAGTGAAGCGTTGCGGCTTCACTTCCCGGTTCCCTACTGCGCATGCGCGAGTCGCGCTGCGCGTCCCTAGTGGTCCCCGCTCTCTGCTGGGAGCTGTGTGTTCCCAGCAGACAGCGCAGTCGGGACGGGAAGAGGCATAGACTCCCATGGGAGTCTATGCCGGAAGTGGGTGCAAATACCTGTCTTTGACAGGTATCTGCACCCCCCTCCCCCCTGAAAGGTGCCAAATGTGACACCGGAGGGGGGGAGTCTTCCGAAAAGCGGAAGTTCCATTTTTGTGTGGAACTCCGCTTTAATCCTGGGGAAAAGGCTGCACTTTACTCTCTTTCGAATAATTCTGAGATCATTATCAAACCGGCAGATAAGGGGGGTGGGATTGTTATATTAGACCGCACCTCCTACATCACGGAAGCATCCAGATTACTATCTGACCGCCAAACATACAGAAAACTTCTTCCAGATCCTTTGCCCCAATTTAGATTAGAGGCTGAGATATTATTTAATCAAGCCCTTTCAGATGAAGTGATCAATAAAAATGAAGCTTCTTTTTTATGCAAAGAATTTTACAGTACACCTTATTTTTACCATCTGCCTAAGGTGCATAAAAATTCTTCCCATCCCCCTGGCAGACCCATTGTGGCCTCTATGAATAGTGTTACCAGTGGCTTCTCTCAGTATGTTGACTCCTTCCTACAGCCCTTAGCTCAGGAGGACCTTCCCTCTTATGTACGAGATTCAATACATTTGATGGAACTCCTGACCCCTTATAGATGGCAAGACAGTTATTCTTGGCTGTCTCTTGACGTTAATTCTTTGCATACTTCCATACCCCATCATATAGGTCTATTGGCAGTTCAACATTTTCTGTCCCTTGATTCCTCCATAAATGCAAAACAGGCTGTATTCATTTCAGAAGCCACTTCTTTTTGTTTAAATCATAACTACTTCCACTTTGACGATGATTTTTACCTACAGACCCATGGTACAGCTATGGGAACTAATTTTGCCCCATCTTATGCTAATCTGACCATGGGTCTGTGGGAAGACCGTTTTCTATGGAACAACAACCCTTTTGCTAAGCATCTAGTTTTTTTCGGTAGGTATATTGACGACATTATCGTCATCTGGGACGGCCCATCGTCCTTGATTGGCGGTTTTGTCTCTCATTGCAATACCAATGATTTGGTCTCTCTTTTACATTTGTACACAATGTGGAAAGTCTTTCCTTTTTAGATCTTGAACTCTTTCATGACCATAATTCGAAACTATACCAAACCCACTGCTGGGAATTCTTACTTACATTTCAATAGCTGCCATCACCCACAGTGGGTCAATAATATTCCCAAAGGCCAGTATTGTAGATTAAGACAGAATTGTACTAGAGATTCTGACTAAATCTCCCAAAGTGTGCACCTTAAAAATACATTTTTGCAAAAGGGGTTTCCCGAGAAACTAGTAGATCAAGCCCACGCTGTCTTTCTTCCAGGCAAAAAACCTAAGATTATAAAACCACCTGAAAACGATACTGTACGCTTTATCACTAGATATTGACATGGACATTCATTGTACTGTTCATTTAAGCACAAGAGAATCCATTTTGTTCTCACTGTTGAAATGTGTTCTGTAACCTTCACCTAACACACAGACACTTCTCCTACTAAACGCTCTCTACTCCCCCCTTCCTTTTCAAGGTTTTACTTTTGCAATTGTTCTATTCGCTAGTTTTTAATAATATATTTCTATTTGTTAGCTTTTAATAACATCTCACACCACCCCTTTCTTATCTATGTATAAAATAACATGTAATAATAAATTTTTCACTGAACGGACATTTTAAAGACAGTGATTGAGTCCTGTGAATCTGTTCCTGCAGCTGCAGTATTAACTTTGTTTTAGAGTCCCAATCAGAAATCAGTCATATCAGTCTTGGTGAGCCGTAACAGGAGTTTGACAGAGTCTCCAGAAGGAACCGCGCTTCGATCGGGATCATCGGGAAACGCAGACCTCAAATGCCGGCTAGGTAAGCTGCCCTTAAGCTTGCTATATTTCTGCCTTTTCCTATGTATCCTATTTGTCGGTTCTCAAGGAAACCAGACCACTCTCGGACCTTTCTGGTTGGGTAACGTGTGTGTGTGAATGTGTTTGTGTCCCCCTTCACGGGTTGGACTGTGTGTGGATAGGGAAAATCCTCTGCAGTTCCCTGCGTTGACTCCTTGTGGGCGACCTGGGTCAGAGGCGCATGGTAGGGTGAGATAAAAACTCACAGAGAAGAGAAGAGACGAGGAGGGTTTCTTAATGAGTGTTTTGTCTATTGTCATAAACCCCTTCTATCCACATAGATAAGTGGAGACTATTCTTGTAAATCTGCAGATTTGCTGTACTATTTGTTTTAGAGGCAAGAGGGTATAGGCACAAGTAGAGAAGAGAGAAGACTGGCCAGTCATTATGGGCATTAAATTAATTAAGGGAATGAAGGGTGAGAGGCCTTCAGAAAATGCCCAGTGCAAGATGAGCGCTAGAGAATATATGAACCGAAGGTATGGTTCCGCCTATACTGAGCCCCTAGATAAATGGGTAGAATGGACAAAGGGAACAGCTAAACTTTTAAAATCTGAAGGGACTTTTGATTTAAAAGTATGGCAAACTTTTCTGCACGATTATGGCCCACTACTGTGCAGTGAAGGAACGTGGAGAATAGCTTGCACATGGGAAACAGAAGCTAAAGTAGCAAATCAAACTGGCTTGACGGAGATATTTAATAAAAGTACTGCCCAAATTTACTACGTTTGGCCAGAAGACTCTGTAGAGGAGGACCCCCCACCTTATGTGGCTGCCAGTTTGGCTTTAAGGGGTCCACGCACAAAAGCAAAAGAATTCGATTACATGGAACACACAAAAGATGAGCTATGTAATATAGTGGAGAGCAGAGGTTTAACAGCCCCATATCAACCTACAAAGAGGGATTTGGCTCGTATCCTACAAACAGATGATTGGCATAAATCAAAAGGCGCATATGCAAACCTAGATCTCTCTGAACTTAAGCCTTTGGCCAGAGAAAGAGAGATAGAGTCTGAACTTCCAGAGCAAACCATAATTTCCAAATTGTGGCAGCAAGATGAAGAGAGAAGGAAGGGAGATGCCAGCCCTTCTGCCCCTGGCATAGAGAATATCCTGTCAGAACCCAATTAGTTTTTGAAGGTGATGCTGTTGACAGTAAATCTCAAATTAAATGGCATGTACCTTTTAGTCCCCAAATATGTGGACAAACCAGACATGCTGAATTTATGAATGCTAAGCAAGGGGAAGAGGAAGCAGCAGGGGCTTATTGGAGGCTGTTAAGTGATATGGCTGAGGAAGCAGGCATTAAAATAGAGGAAGATGGCAGAATTTGGCTATGTGTCCTTCCCCATCACAATTGTAGCAGATAATTGGTCCCCGATTGCCATGATTTCTGAAATTGCCTTTGCCTCTTCCTCTTCCTCTCTGCTTCCCCATGTACATTACCTTGGGTTTGCTGTCTTTTTGGTTAATCCTGTTTTCTATGGATAACAGGATAGGCAGGACGTCTCGAATAGACATATTGCCTGCCTCAGGCCTTGCCGTGAACAACTTTTCTTTCAACTGGGGTATTAAACCATCAAGAAACCTTTGTTTCACCAGTTGTGTAGATGGACTTGCAGTTTCTCCCGCCTTCTCTTCCTCTATTTTAATGCCTGCTTCCTCAACCATATCACTTAACCGCCTCCAATAAGCCCCTGCTGCTTCCTCTTTCCCTTGCTTAGCATTCATAAATTCAGCATGTCTGGTTTGTCCATATATTTGGGGCAATTTTTCCTTCAATTTCTCACAAACCTCCCATCCACTAACCATCTTACCTAGATTTTTGACGTCTACACCACATTCTTTAAGTATATAGCCAGACATGTTGCTTCCCACTGCTTTAATAAGAAACTGATGAATGTCAGTAGCAGAAGCCTCATATGCTTCCTGTGCAGCGCTAAGTTTGTTTGCAAACCCAATTGGATTCTTTCTAGGATCTCCCAATCCCTCTAATATGGCTCTCATATCTTGGGGACTAAAAGGCACATGCCATTTAATTTGAGACTTACTGTCAACAGCATCACCTTCAAAAACGAATTGGGTTCTGACAGGATAAACTGCAACAGATTTCTCTATGCCAGGGGCAGAAGGGCTGGCATCTGCCTTCCTTCTCTCTTCATCTTGCTGCCACAATTTGGAAATTATGGTTTGCTCTGGAAGTTCAGACTCTATCTCTCTTTCTCTGGCCAAAGCCTTAAGTTCAGAGAGATCTAGGTTTGCATATGTGCCTTTTGATTTATGCCAATCATCTGTTTGTAGGATACGAGCCAAATCCCTCTTTGTAGGTTGATATGGGGCTGTTAAACCTCTGCTCTCCACTATATTACATAGCTCATCTTTTGTGTGTTCCATGTAATCGAATTCTTTTGCTTTTGTGCGTGGACCCCTTAAAGCCAAACTGGCAGCCACATAAGGTGGGGGGTCCTCCTCTACAGAGTCTTCTGGCCAAACGTAGTAAATTTGGGCAGTACTTTTATTGAATATCTCCGTCAAGCCAGTTTGATTTTCTACTTTAGCTTCTGTTTCCCATGTGCAAGCTATTCTCCACGTTCCTTCACTGCACAGTAGTGGGCCATAATCGTGCAGAAAAGTTTGCCATACTTTTAAATCAAAAGTCCCTTCAGATTTTAAAAGTTTAGCTGTTCCCTTTGTCCATTCTACCCATTTATCTAGGGGCTCAGTATAGGCGGAACCATACCTTCGGTTCATATATTCTCTAGCGCTCATCTTGCGCTGGGCATTTTCTGAAGGCCTCTCACACTTCATTCCCTTAATTAATTTAATGCCCATAATGACTGGCCAGTCTTCTCTCTTCTCTACTTGTGCCTATACCCTCTTGCCTCTAAAACAAATAGTACAGCAAATCTGCAGATTTACAAGAATAGTCTCCACTTATCTACGTGGATAGAAGGCGTTTATGACAATAGACAAAACACTCATTACGAGACCCTCCTCATCTCTTCTCTTCTCTGTGAGTTTTTATCTGACCCTACCATGCGCCTCTGACCCAGGTCGCCCACAAGGAGTCAACGCAGGGAACTGCAGAGGATTTTCCCTATCCACACACAGTCCAACCCGTGAAGGGGGACACAAACACATTCACACACACACGTTACCCAAGGGAAAGAGGAAGCAGCAGGGGCTTATTGGAGGCGGTTAAGTGATATGGCTGAGGAAGCAGGCATTAAAATAGAGGAAGAGAAGGCGGGAGAAACTGCAAGTCCATCTACACAACTGGTGAAACAAAGGTTTCTTGATGGTTTAATACCCCAGTTGAAAGAAAAGTTGTTCACGGCAAGGCCTGAGGCAGGCAATATGTCTATTCGAGACGTCCTGCCTATCCTGTTATCCATAGAAAACAGGATTAACCAAAAAGACAGCAAACCCAAGGTAATGTACATGGGGAAGCAGAGAGGAAGAGGAAGAGGCAAAGGCAATTTCAGAAATCATGGCAATCGGGGACCAATTATATGCTACAATTGTGATGGGGAAGAACACATAGCCAAATTCTGCCATCTTCCTGACCGTAGACTAGAAAAGAGCTTAGAGGCACCTCATGCTGATCCCAGTTCTCTGCCAAAAGCAGTGGATCAGGCATAGGAAAATGGCATGCCAGTATCAATCATGTTAAATAGGGGAGACAATGGTCCCGAGGCCAGAGTAAAAGTATTTTTACAAGAACTCCCCTATCCTGGAGGAGAAACAGAATTAACCTGTTTAATTGATACTGGTGCAAGCCGAAGTGTTTTTAATATAGAGGACTTACCTTCAGGATTATTATCTACAAATGTTATCTCTGGTGTTGGCCTAACCGGGACCTCTACTGATTTGGTTGAGTCCAAGCCACTTAAACTCAGGCTAGGACAGCAAACAGAAATTGTCACTAAAGTGTTAGTTTCAGACACAGTTCCTACCAATCTTTTGGGAGCTGACATTTTGAACCAAATTTTAGCAAACATAGACTACACTCCTACAGGAAACCAAGTGGTCAGTAGTCTGTCAGGAGAAGTTTTAAATTCTGCCTGTGGAGTATTTTTAATCCAGGACTCCACTCTGCCATTTCCACTAGAATTGAAAGTGATTCCCGCTGAATTATGGGCCACCAGCAAATATGATGTAGGTCTGCTGGATTGCACCCCAGTCATGATAAAAATTAAACCAGGAGACCATCTCCCACAGATTAAACAGTACCCACTGAGTATTGCTCAGACTGAGGGGATAAAGGATCAAATCACTCAACTGAAAGCAGCAGGGGTTGTTGTACCAATTAAGTCCCAGGTCAATACACCCCTGTTCCCAATTGCAAAGAAGCCAGACAAGAAGGGTGGGCAGGTGACATATCGCATGGTGCATGATTTGAGAGCCATTAACAATATAATAGAGGCAGATACCCCGATCGTGCCCAACCCCCGCACTTTACTAAGTGGAATACCTGCCTCCAGCACCTGCTTTACAGTGATTGATCTTGCAAATGCTTTCTTTTCAGTGCCCCTGCACCCAGATTGCTGGCACCTTTTTTCATTTACCCATGATGCCCAAAAGTTAGCATGGACAAGATTGCCCCAAGGCTGTGTGAGTAGCCCCTCTGAATATAATACTGCGTTAAAGCAAGTATTAGACCAATGGTCCCCCTCACACCCAAACACAGTTTTGCTTCAGTACATAGACGATTTGCTTATTTGTTCTGATACAAAGGACATTTGTAGCAGAGAAACAGTAAGCCTTCTCCTGTTTCTCTATAACAGTAACAACAAAGTTAGCAAAGATAAGCTACAATACTGCCAAGAGAAAGTGATCTTCCTGGGTCACTGCATTTCACATGGAATCCGTCACCTAACCCCAGATCGAGTTAAAACTCTACAAAACTTTGAAAAGCCAAGAAATGTACGGCAACTACGTGCCTTCCTGGGGTTAGTGGGATATTGTAGGGACTGGAATCCAAATGCATCAGAACTTATGGCTCCTCTATATGAGGCTACCACTAGAAACCCTTTCAAACTCACATGGGACAATGAATTGCAGATGAAGGAGCTTATTAAAATTTTGTCTGAAGCTCCCGCCATTGGACTTCCTGACTATACTAAGACTTTCTCGTTGTTCTGTCATGAAGTCAACGGATTTGCTGCAGGTGTACTCACCCAGCTACATGGAGACAAACAGAGGCCTGTGATGTATGTATCAGCCTCATTAGACCCTGTCATCAAAGGCTCCCCCAGTTGTATGCGAGCCATAGCAGCCTGCATTTTGCTGCTAGACAAAGTAACGGAGCTTGTACTAGATTCTGCTCTGATCCTGTATGTGCCACATGCAGTACTGGAAATCATGAATCAAGTAAATACTAGACATGTGTCTGCCAGTAGATTTGACAAGTACCAGTCTGCTCTTTTTGCTCCATCGAATTTAACAATCAAACGATGTGTTACTTTAAATCCAGCTACTCTTCTTCCTATAATTGATGAGGAAGATGCAACAAATGGTACTGATGTAGAACCTGAGAGTTTTTCTCATGATTGTATGGCTCTTATGGAGGTAGAAAGGGCCTCTGTCACACCAGCAAAAGATGAGCCCTTATCAGATTGTGACACACACTTATTCGTAGATGGTTCCAGATTTTACACTGATGATGGTCAGCCACACACAGGGTTTGCTGTAACCACTACAGACACCATTTTACATCAGGAAGCATTGAAACCCCAGATGTCAGCACAGGAAGCGGAGTTGTATGCTGTAGTCAAAGCATGTCATCTCCTAGAGAATCAAAGGGAAAACATTTACACTGACAGCAGATATGCATTTGGAATAGCCCACGATTTTGGGCCTATCTGGAAAGCACGGTACTTTCTGACTAGTGCAGGGAAGCCAGTGAGACATGCAAAACTCATAGAGCGGCTATTTGAGGCCTTTCAGAAACCAGCAGAAGTTGCCATCTTGAAGGTAAAAGGGCATGCAAGGGGAAGTGACATGACAGCCAGAGGAAATGCTTTAGCGGACCAAGCGGCAAAGGATGCTGCCCTTATGGCATTTGGAGTCACACCCACTGTAGGGGTCGCCCAGGTAGCGGGGACAGATTCCCCTCATCAAGAGCAGTGGGATGTAGAAACTCTAATTCACTTGCAGAACCAGGCCCCTGATGAAGAGAAGGATAAGTGGATCAAATGTAATGCTACCCAAAATCAGCAGGGCCTGTGGAGCGCTGACAACAGGTGGTGTCTACCCAGGAGTTTGTACCCAGTTTTAGCACAGCTGGCACATGGCGTCAGTCATCTTGCTAAGGGCGCGATGGTGGCACTTACTGACTGCTATTGGATAGTACCTGGATTTAGTGCATTTGCAGCCAGGTTTTGTGCTTCATGTCTCACTTGTGCTCTGTACAATGCAGGGAGGCCTGTTCATGTTCCCTAAAGGCATTCTCCAAAGCCAGATTTCCCTTTCCAAAGAATTCAAATAGACTACATTCAGATGCCCAGAATAGGCACCTATGAGTTTGCTTTAGTGTGTGTTGACATGTTCTCAGGTTGGCCAGTAGCCAAAGCAAATGCAAAAACAACAGCAAAGAAAATTTTGAATGAAATGGTTTGTAGATATGGAGTTCCTGAAACTATTGAGAGTGACAGAGGAACCCATTTTACTGGGGAAGTAATGAAAGAGGTAATGGAAGCACTTCACATACAGCAAGCTTTCCGTACACCTTATCATCCACAAAGTAGTGGTAAAGTTGAGAGACTTAATGGAATTTTGAAAAACAGATGTGCAAAAATTAAAGCAGATACAGGAAAAGGATGGGTGGAAGCTTTGCCATTAGCCCTATATTCTGTACGAACTACCCCTAAACAACCACATGGGCTGTCCCCCTATGAGATTTTATTTGGAGGGCCACCCAAAACAGGGCTATATTTTCCCCAACAGTTGCAGGCTTCTCACTCTAATCTGTTAGAATATGTTCAGATTTTGCAAAGAACATTGAATAAAATACATGAAGGTGTTTATAAATCTATCCCCGACCCAGATTCTGTTTCAGGTATTCACAGAATCCAACCAGGTGACTGGGTGGTGGTCAAGCGACACGTCAGAAAGCCACTAGAACCAAAATTTGACGGACCACATTTGGTGCTTTTGACAACCGGTTCTGCTGTCAAGTTGGAAGGAAAGCCCAGCTGGATTCACGCCAGTCACTGCAAGAAAATCCTGAAGTGATGATATCCTTTGAAAAAAGATGATAATGTTTCTTTTCTTTTTGTTGTGTGTGAGAACTGAGACATGGAAAAATAACCCTTTCATCCAAATGTTAAAATTGTATGCAACCCATAGCAACGCTAGTATCTGCTGGGTGTGTTCTCACTTACATCCCCAAACAGGAACAATACCCACGATAGCAATGCCTCTCAATTTCACTGATCTAAACAGGACCAGAATAAATGGCTCATATATAATCTCCACAGCTAATGAGCACAGATCAGTAACTTTGATGGTTTCAAAACAGATAAACACTCCACAGATTTGTTTAAACATTACATGCCCGTTTAACACTAAATGTACACGGTTGGGCAATTCAGATTGCAGCGGAGCAAAAATTACAGTTTATGGAGGAGACTATGGTCAATATTATTATATCCCAGATCCAGAACTAAATAGAACCCTTTATAGTACAAATTGCTCACAGTTTCCAATATGTGAAAATATCGGTTTCCTGAGATTCCATGTTATTGCTTCCAGTTTTTTAGGAGCAGGCATACCGTCCATACGTAGAGGGTTATATTATATATGTGGAAATAAAGCTTACGCCTGGCTTCCTACTAATGTTACAGGTACATGTTATATTGGGAAGTTAGTACCTGCTTTGGCTGTTCGCAAAGATACAGTGCGACCAGATCAAAGTCCAGAATACCCTTTAGTGTTCAAAAGAGAGCTGTTCACTGAAGGTGACATGGCATGGTCATGGTTCCCTTCCTGGACAGGATGGGGAACTGAAGCAATGAGAAGACTAAATAATTACACTAGAATTGTAGATGAGATTATTAACCTTATTACCACTGATATAGGTTTATTAAATGAAGAAATGGCTCAGCTTAAAAAAGTAGTATTAGAGCACAGATTAACGCTAAATTATCTCACTGCAGCTCAAGGTGGGATGTGTAAGGTATTTCGCACTGACTGTTGTATATACATTTCTGATAATGAGGACATTATTAAAGGGCATCTTGCTAAGATAAGAGAACTACAGAATAAGGCCAGAGATATTGCTAAAGATGGATGGAACCCCTTTCAGGGTTTAGGAGGTTTTGGTGATTTTTTATATGGCATAGCAACATGGTTACAGAAACTAGGCGCTTACATTGTGATGTTCCTATTTCTCATATTTGTTATTTACTTCCTCATCAGGCTATGCCTCTGTGTGACTACCCGCTGTACCAGCAAATGTACCACCAGCCCTGATGAACCCATTATTGTGAGAAAGCTAAGAGAGAGCTGAACAGGGCGCCGTCTCTCTGCGCCAATGTAACAGGAGTTACCAGCAATCGGCTGAATGTAACGCGGAGAAGAATGGTGTCAAATAAACAAACGGGGGGAAATGACATGGACATTCATTGTACTGTTCATTTAAGCACAAGAGAATCCATTTTGTTCTCACTGTTGAAATGTGTACTGTAACCTTCACCTAACACACAGACACTTCTACTAAACGCTCTCTACTCCCCCCTCCCTTTTCAAGGTTTTACTTTTGCAATTGTTCTATTCGCTAGTTTTTAATAATATATTTCTATTTGTTAGCTTTTAATAACATATTGCTATTTGTTAGTTTTTAATAACATCTCACACCACCCCTTTCTTATCTATGTATAAAATAACATGTAATAATAAATTTTTCACTGAACGGACATTTTAAAGACAGTGATTGAGTCCTGTGAATCTGTTCCTGCAACTGCAGTATTAACTTTGTTTTAGAGTCCCAATCAGAAATCAGTCATATCAATATCATAGTGAATGTAAGAAAATGGAGCATATACTCCATAAACACTGGAACATTTAAAAACAGGATCCCCTTCTTAATACTAGTCTTAGTGATAGACCCAAGGTTACTTATAGAAGGGCCCCAACATTGAAAAACAAGATAGCGCCTAGTAAATGAAAAACTATCAAACCTGAAAATTCCTTGTGCCTTATCCCTCTTACAGGTATGTACAGGTGCAACAAATCCTTGTGCAAAACCTGCGCCTTTGTGAGACATGGTCAACGTAGTTTCCAACATAAAGACAAGAGTTATCAGCTAGAGGGATTCTATAACTGTTCTACCGATTATGTAGTTTACTATTTAACATGTCCATGCAAGTCACTATATGTTGGTCACACAATTTGCCCATTACGACAACGCTTTGGTAAACATCATCGGTTTATAAAAAAAGGCTGTGATGAGCATAGCGTTCCTCGTCACTTCTTGGAGCATCATAACCAATCCACCGTAGGCTTACAGGTGTGGGTTATAGAATCAATACCACGCAAATTGTCTGAAGCTGAACGTTTTTCCAAATTGTGTGAACGTGAAACGTTTTGGATATACACCCTAGACACTCTTGCGCCTAATGGGTTGAATGAAGAAATAGAAGTCAACACCATCATATCTTTGTCTTGTACCCCTTCTGTCTCTTTCTTTCACCCCCCCTTTTTTTCCCCCCTTCATCTTTCCCCCCCCCCCCTCTAGCTTTCTTTTTTCTTTTCCCTCCCCCCTCCCCTCTTAACCCCCCCCCCTTTCCCCCTCCTCCATTTTTCTCGTTTTTCTCTTTTCTTTTCCCCATACATCAATGTACAATTGCACAGATTCCTCTTATTGTCACTAGTAGTTCTACCTAGCTATACTGTCTCCTTGGTGTAGTGGGTTTTATTTTTTATAATGTAAATAATCACACACCTTTTTGTCTACATTATCTCATATATTTTTTATTCCCTAGATAGATACCATTGATACATGAGATATTACTGTATTAATGTTATCATTTCATCTCTATAAGCAGCGAGATATAACAACCCAGCCTTGTCGGCACACTACATATAGTTGTGTCCTATAATTATTCCCATTATTGTTATTCCCAATATCCAACCATTATTGTTTTTCTATAATCACATGATTTCTTTACATCCCTCTTTTTTTACATCCGCTTTCCCTTACATTTATATATTATATTTTATATAGATAATTTTCTCTTTTAATTCTTTCCCTCTTTTGTCTATTTTATATAATTATTTATTGATATATTTTTTCTTGTTCATTAATTTTTACTTTTACTCTTGAGGTCCTTTAGGAACCTCCTATATGTTTTAATCGGTTATGGTTTTGTGGTAGCAGACTCCTTTATCGTTAGCCATATCCATGTCTGTTTTCCCGTGCCAGCTGGAGTGTGTTTTAGTCCTTAATGCAGAGATATTTAAGTCTTCTCCTTCCCGTCTACTTCACACTTGAAAAAGGAGCGTGCATGCCCATTGTAAGCCTCGCGCATGCTTTGAAACGCGTTGTGTATTCCTCTCCATCCCGGTGACGTCACACGCCCACGAGCGCCTTGTCGGCATTACGGAGCTTCCATCTAGCCCAGCTGCCTGTCTCTCCGTGCTGAGGACCGCGGCCATCCCCTCAGAGCCACATCGCAGCTTCCTGCTATGGACGTTGGGACTGATCGAGGATGATTTCCTTTCAGGAGCTGTACTCTCTTTACTTCATTGTAAGTGTAAATACTTGCTTATTGTTTTCAATAAATACCTGCACTCAGAGTCTCTTTCTTTCTCTTGTTTTCTCATGTGAGCCAAACAGGGCACATGGGTCAGTTGTCCCTGTCGGAGGGCAGAGAGGAGGTTGGTGCCATTGTCGCAAACCACCATACTTGCCTTAAGCTGGCATGGCGTCAACCACCTCTGAGCCTGCCCCTGCAGAGCTGACAGAATCTCTGCCCCAGTGTGGCTCCTGTCCCCCAAGCACACCAGCTCAAGCACCGCATGGCATCTTTTTGCCTGCGTGCTTGTGTAGCCCCTTGAACGCCTACGGAGCACCACTGGTTCCAAGGACAAATCAGCACAGGAAGAGGCCATGGAGGAAGAAGAAGAGGAGGGGGTGGAGGAGAGATGTGTGGCAGAATCACCACTAGTAGAAATTTGGAGGCGTGGTGGCGGAACGACCTCCAACACTACTGCACCCTGTCCTGCATCCTTCCCAGCTGCCAGAAGAGTCACCCAGTGCGCGGTGAAAGACAAGTAACGTCCCTGTCCATGCCTGCTGGACCATGAGTCAGCGGTAATATGCACCTTACCGCTGACCGCCCTATCCAGCGAGTCCAAGACATTGCCTTCCACATGCCGGTAGAGAGCCGGAATTGCCTTCCATGAGAAAAAGAGGCATTTGTGAACCTGCCACTGAGGAACCGCACATTCTACAAACTCCCGGAAGGGGGCAGAGTCTACCAACTGAAAAGGCAGCAGTTGAAGTGCTAGCAATTTAGCCAAGCTAGCATTCAACTGCTGAGCATGTGGATGGCTGGGAGCAAACTTCTTTTGGCAGTGCACCAGCTGGGGCAGGGAAATTTGCCTGGTCCAATCTGACGTCGGTGTACTGATAGCAGATTGCCCCCAAGTACTTGGCTGTGACACACCTAATTCTACACCTTCATTCCTCTCAGTGCAGGTCTCAGAGAGGACTGAAGGTATAGTGGGGTTGGAGATCCCAGCTGATGAGAAGCAAGGAGAGGTCCTCTTTGTTCTTTGGTGTGGGTCTTTTAGGTACGCTTGCCAACAAACTGCATGGCAGGTCGACATATGTCTGGTCAAGCATGTGGTACCCAAGCGGGTGATGTTTTGGACACGCGAGATACGCTTGGGAATATGTTGCAAATAGCAGCGGTGGGATCTGATGAACTCATCTCAAAAAGGCCCACACCAAAGAACTTTTGGAATAACGCGCAGAGACAGCAGCGCCCTGTACATGCGGAGATCTGCGGTGTGATGCAGTCGGTGTGCTGCCCTTAAACTGGCCCCTGGAGGGCATCCTGCCTCATTTGTGATGTGCCTCCTCCTCCTCCCCTCTCCTATCAGGCACCCACGTGGAGTCAGTGAGCTCATCATCTCCCCCTCCTCATCACTGGAGCAAACCTGGCAGTATGCTGCAGCTTAGGGAACATGACTGCCAGATTGCTGTCCTTCTTGGGCACACCCTCTCTCTGGGCTCACACTACTGCCTTCCTCTAGCTGGGTACCATCATCGAAGCCTTCAAAACGCTGGGCATCCTCCTGGAGCATGTACCCAACACTGTGGTCAAACAGTTCGGGGGACTCCTCAGGAGGACATGGTGGGGCAAGGGAAGGAGTGACTGATGCCATTGAGCCGAGGGAAGAGGCCATGTTGGCAACTACTTTGCCAGATAAAGTACCCTGAGCCTGGGTGAGAGAGAATGAGGAGGATGAGGACAGCTTGGTCATCCACTCTACCAAGTCTTCCGCATCAAAAAGGGCCAGCTGCCATAAAAAAGGATAAGCGTGTCCCACGGCCACGTGCTGATGAGGATGCACCATCTCCACAACCAGCACTGTTGCCTCTAGACACAAAGCCTGCTTTCCTTCTTTTATTGGCTTGTGACTGTCTGCCTCTCCTTGTTGGCCTTCCAGACATACTAATGGCCTGCAGTGAGATGTAGCTGCACAAAGCTGGGATGTATATATATACTGATACTGCTAGCAGAATCAACTGCCTGCCTGTAGTATTACAGTTGCAATAAAAAGTATGTGAACCCTTTTGGAATGATATGGATTTCTGCACAAATTGGTCATAAAATAGACAATCACAGTCTGCTTAAACTAATAACACACAAAGAATTAAATATTACCATGTTTTTATTGAACACACCATGTAAACATTCACAGTGCAGGTGGAAAAAGTATGTGAACCCCTAGACTAATGAGATCTCCAAGAGCTAATTGGAGTGAGGTGTCAGCCAACTGGAGTCCAATCAATGCGATGAGATTGGAGGTGTTGGTTACAGCTGTCCTGCCCTATAAAAAAACACACACCATTTCTGGGTTTGCTTTTCACAAGAAGCATTGCCTGATGTGAATGATGCCTCACACAAAAGAGCTCTCAGAAGATGTGCGATTAAGAACTGTTGACTTGCATAAAGCTGGAAAGGGTTATAAAAGCATCTCCAAAAGCCTTGCTGTTCATCAGTCCACGATAAGACAAATTGTCTATAAATGGAGAAAGTTCAGCACTGCTGCTACTCTCCCTAAGAGTGGGCGTCTTGTAAAGATTACTGCAAGATACAGCGCAAACTGCTCAATGAGGTGAAGAAGAATCCTAGAGTGTAAGCTAAAGACTTACAAAAGTCTCTGGTATATACTAACATCCCTGTTAGCGAATCTACGATAAAACACTAAACAAGAATGGATTTCATGGGAGGACACCACACAGGAAGCCACTGCTGTCCAAAAAAAACATTGCTACACGTTTACAGTTTGCACAAAAGCATCTGGATGTTTCACAGCAGTACTGGCAAAATATTTTGTGGACAGATGAAACCAAAGTTGAGTTGTTTGGAAGAAACACACAACACTATGTGTGGAGAAAAAGAGGCACAGCACACCAACATCAAAATCTCATCCCAACTGTGAAGTATGGTGGTGGGGGCATCATGGTTTGGGGCTACTTTTCTGCGTCTGGGCCTGGACGGATTGCTATCATCGAAGGAAAAATGAATTCCCAAGTTTATTAAGACATTTTGCAGGAGAACTTAAGACCATCTGTCCACCAGCTGAAGCTCAACAGAAGATAGGTGTTGCAACAAGACAACGACCCAAAGCATAGAAGTAAATCAACAACAGAATGACTTAAACAGAAGAAAATATGCCTTCTGGAGTGGCCCAGTCAGAGTCCTGACCTCAACCCGATTGAGATGCTGTGGCATGACCTCAAGAAAGCGATTCACACCAGACATCCAAAGAATATTTCTGAACTGAAACAGTTCTGTAAAGAGGAATGGTCAAGAATTACTCCTGACCGCTGTGCACGTCTGATCTGCAACTACAGGAAACGTGTGGTTGAAGTTATTGCTGCCAAAGGAGTTCAACCAGTTATTAAATCCAAGAGTTCACATACTTTTTCCACCTGCACTGTGAATGTTTACATGGTGTGTTCAATAAAAACATGGTAACATTTAATTCTTTGTGTGTTATTAGTTTAAGCAGACTGTGATTGTCTATTGGTGACTTAGATGAAGATCAGATCACATTTTATGACCAATTTGTGCAGAAATCCATATCATTTAAAAATGGTTCACATACTTTTTATTACAACTGTATTAGTATGAGAACACCAGCAATTGTTTTCAGGTAGCTTTAGGTGCACACTGTGCAGAGGACACGGTACACTAACTGTAAATACTTTAGCTGCCTGTCTGTGGTATTAATAGGAGCAGAACAACAGCAATTGTCTTCAGGTAGCTTTAGGTGCACACTGTGCAGAGGACGCAGTACACTAACTGTAAATACTGTAGCTGCCTGCCTGTGGTATTAATAGGATCAGAAGAACACCACCAATTTTATTCAGGTAGCTTTAGGTGCACACTGTGCAGAGGACACAGTACACTAACTGTAAATACTGTAGCAGCCTGCCTGTGGTATTAATAGAAGCAGAACAACAGCAATTGTCTTCAGGTAACTTTAGGTGCACACTGTGCAGAGGACACAGTACACTAACTGTAAATACTGTAGCTGCCTGCCTGTGCTATTAATAGGATCAGAAGAACACCACCAAATTTCTTAAGGTAGCTTTAGGGGCACACTGTGCAGAGGACGCACTACACTAACTTGTAAATACTCCAGCTGCCTGCGGTACTAATAGGATCAAAAGAACACCACCAATTTTCTTTAGGTAGCTTTAGGTGCACACTGTGCAGAGGACGCAGTACACTAACTTGTAAATACTGCAGCTGCCTGCGGTATAAATAGGATCAGAAGAACACCACCAATTTTCTTCAGGTAGCTTTAGGTGCACATTGTGCAGAGGACGCAGTACACTAACTTGTAAATACTACAGCTGCCTGCGGTACTAATAGGATCAGAAGAACATCACCAATTTTCTTGAGGTAGCTTTAGGTGCACACTGTGCAGAGGACGCACTACACTAACTTGTAAATACTGCAGCTGCCTGCGGTACTAATAGGATCAGAAGAACAACAGCAATTGTCTTCAGGTAGCTTTAGGTGCACACTGTGCAGAGGACACACTACACTAACTGTAAATACTGCAGCTGCCTGCGGTACTAATAGAATCAGAAGAACACCACCAATTTTCTTCATGTAGCATTAGGTGCACACTGTGCAGAGGACGCACTATACTAACTGTAAATACTGCAGCTGCCTGCAGTACTAATAGGATCAGAAGAACACCACTAATTTTCTTCATGTAGCTTTAGGTGCACACTGTGCAGAGGACGCACTATACTAACTGTAAATACTGCAGCTGCCTGCGGTACTATTAGGATCAGAAGAACACCACCAATTTTCTTTAGGTAGCATTAGGTGCACACTGTGCAGAGGATGCAGTACACTAACTTGTAAATACTGCAGCTGCCTGCACTACTAATAGGATCAGAGGAACACCACCAATTTTCTTCAGGTAGCTTTAGGTGCACACTGTGCAGAGGATGCACTACACTAACTTGTAAATGCTGTAGCTGCCTGCGGTACTAATAGGATCAGAAGAACACCAGCAATTTTCTTCAGGTAGCTTTAGGTGCACATTGTGCAGAGGACGCACTACACTAACTTGTAAATACTACAGCTGCCTGCGGTACTAATAGGATCAGAAGAACACCACCAATTTTATTCAGGTAGCTTTAGGTGCACACTGTGCAGAGGACGCACTATACTAACTTGTAAATACTACAGCTGCCTGCGGTACTAATAGGATCAGAAGAACACCACCAATTTTCTTCAGGTAGCTTTCATTGCACACTGTGCAGAGGACGCAGTACACCAACTTGTAAATACTGCAGCTGCCTGCGGTACTAATAGGATCAAAAGAACACCCCCAATTTTCTTCAGGTAGCTTTAAGTGCACACTGTGCAGAGGGCGCACTACACTAACTTGTAAATACTGCAGCTGCCTGAGGTACTAATAGGATCAGAAGAACAACAGCAATTGTCTTCAGGTAGCTTTAGGTGCACACTGTGCAGAGGAAGCAGTACACTAACTGTAAATACTGCAGCTGCCTGCAGTACTAATAGGATCAGAAGAACACCACCAATTTTCTTCAGGTAGCTTTAGGTGCACATTGTGCAGAGGACGCAGTACACTAACTTGTAAATACTACAGCTGCCTGCGGTACTAATAGGATCAGAAGAACATCACCAATTTTCTTGAGGTAGCTTTAGGTGCACACTGTGCAGAGGACGCACTACACTAACTTGTAAATACTGCAGCTGCCTGCGGTACTAATAGGATCAGAAGAACAACAGCAATTGTCTTCAGGTAGCTTTAGGTGCACACTGTGCAGAGGACACACTACACTAACTTGTAAATACTGCAGCTGCCTGCGGTACTAATAGAATCAGAAGAACACCACCAATTTTCTTCATGTAGCATTAGGTGCACACTGTGCAGAGGACGCACTATACTAACTGTAAATACTGCAGCTGCCTGCAGTACTAATAGGATCAGAAGAACACCACTAATTTTCTTCATGTAGCTTTAGGTGCACACTGTGCAGAGGACGCACTATACTAACTGTAAATACTGCAGCTGCCTGCGGTACTATTAGGATCAGAAGAACACCACCAATTTTCTTTAGGTAGCATTAGGTGCACACTGTGCAGAGGATGCAGTACACTAACTTGTAAATACTGCAGCTGCCTGCACTACTAATAGGATCAGAGGAACACCACCAATTTTCTTCAGGTAGCTTTAGGTGCACACTGTGCAGAGGATGCACTACACTAACTTGTAAATGCTGTAGCTGCCTGCGGTACTAATAGGATCAGAAGAACACCAGCAATTTTCTTCAGGTAGCTTTAGGTGCACATTGTGCAGAGGACGCACTACACTAACTTGTAAATACTACAGCTGCCTGCGGTACTAATAGGATCAGAAGAACACCACCAATTTTATTCAGGTAGCTTTAGGTGCACACTGTGCAGAGGACGCACTATACTAACTTGTAAATACTACAGCTGCCTGCGGTACTAATAGGATCAGAAGAACACCACCAATTTTCTTCAGGTAGCTTTCATTGCACACTGTGCAGAGGACGCAGTACACCAACTTGTAAATACTGCAGCTGCCTGCGGTACTAATAGGATCAAAAGAACACCCCCAATTTTCTTCAGGTAGCTTTAAGTGCACACTGTGCAGAGGGCGCACTACACTAACTTGTAAATACTGCAGCTGCCTGAGGTACTAATAGGATCAGAAGAACAACAGCAATTGTCTTCAGGTAGCTTTAGGTGCACACTGTGCAGAGGAAGCAGTACACTAACTGTAAATACTGCAGCTGCCTGCAGTACTAATAGGATCAGAAGAACACCACCAATTTTCTTCAGGTAGCTTTAGGTGCACACTGTGCAGAGGACGCAGTACACTAACTTGTAAATACTACAGCTGCCTGCGGTACTAATAGGATCAGAAGAGCACAACCAATTTTCTTCAGGTAGCTTTAGGTGCACACTGTGCAGAGGACGCACTACACTAACTTGTAAATACTGCAGCTGCCTGCAGTACTAATAGGATCAGAAGAACACCACCAATTTTCTTCAGGTAGCTTTAGGTACACACTGTTCAGAGGACGCACTACACTAACTTGTAAATACTGCAGCTGCCTGCGGTACTAATAGGATCAGAAGAACAACAGAAATTGTCTTCAGGTAGCTTTAGGTGCACACTGTGCAGAGGACGCACTACACTAACTTGTAAATACTGCAGCTGCCTGCAGTACTAATAGGATCAGAAGAACAACAGCAATTGTCTTCAGGTAGCTTTAAGTGCACACTGTGCAGAGGACGCACTACGCTAACTGTAAATACTGCAGCTGCCTGCGGTACTAATAGGATCAGAACACCACCAATTTTCTTCAGGTAGCTTTAGGTGCACACTGTGCAGAGGACGCACTACACTAACTTGTAAATACTACAGCTGCCTACGGTACTAATAGGATCAGAAAAACACCACCAATTTTCTTCAGGTAGCTTTAGGTGCACACTGTGCAGAGGACACACTACACTAACTTGTAAATACTGCAGCTGCCTGCGGTACTAATAGGATCAGAAGAACAACAGCAATTGTCTTCAGGTAGCTTTAGGTGCACACTGTGCAGAGGACGCACTACACTAACTTGTAAATACTGCAGCTGCCTGTGGTACTAATAGGATCAGAAGAACACCACCAATTTTCTTCAGGTAACTTTAGGTGCACACTGTGCAGAGGACGCGCTACACTAACTTGTAAATACTGCAGCTGCCTGCGGTAGTAATAGGATCAGAAGAACAACAGCAATTGTCTTCAGGTAGCTTTAGGTGCACACTGTGCAGAGGGCACACTACACTAACTTGTAAGTACTGCAGCTGCCTGCGGTACTAATATGATCAGAAGAACAACAGCAATTGTCTTCAGATAGCTTTAGGTGCACACTGTGCAGAGGACACACTACACTAACTGTAAATACTGCAGCTGCCTGCGGTACTAATATGATCAGAAGAACAACACCAACATTCTTCAGGTAGCTTTAGGTGCACAGTGTGCAGAGAACGCACTACACTAACTGTAAATACTGTAGCTAATAGGACTAATAGGATCAGAAGAACACCAGCAATTTTCTTCAGGTAGCTGTAAATACTGTAAAAACAGCTGCCTGCCTGTCAGTAGGAAGAGAATAACAGGAACGGATCTAGATAAACTGAATACAGTGTGTATATATATATATATATATATATACATATAACATCTAGGATGTATATATATATATATATACACAATACACTGTAAGAGCAGCTAACTGACTCGCCTGCATACTCTATCTAACTTAAATCAAATGACACTGTCTCTCTCTCTCTCTCTCTCTCTCAACGCGGGAACACACAACACAGGGCCAACGTGCAGGCGGCCTTATATAGTGTGGGGCATGTACTAAACCCCCTAAACCATAATTGGCCAAAGCCATCATGGCTTTGGCCAATTACGGTTCTCTGTACAGATGGCGCTGTGATTGGCCAAGCATGCGGGTCATAGTGCATGCTTGGCCAATCATCAGCCAGCAATGCACTGCGATGCCGCAGTGAATTATGGGCCGAGACGTGCCACTCGAATTTGGCGCGAATGGCCCATATCGTTCGTAATTCGACGAATGGTCGAACATGCGATGTTCGAGCCGTACATGGGTTCGACTCGAACTCGAAGCTCATCCCTAATGAGCACTGATGTGGCATGGATGAGAACTGATGTGGCATTAATATGGCACGGATGAGAACTGATGTGGCATGGATAAGCACTGATGTGGCATGGATGAGAACTGATGTGGCACGGATGAATACTGATGTGGCATGGATGTGGCACGGATTAGCACTGATGTGGCATGGATGTGGCACAGATGAGCACTGATGTGGCATGGATGAGCACTGATGTTGCATGGATGTGGCATGGATGAGCACTGATGTGGCATGGATGTGGCATGGATGAGTACTGATGTGGCATGGATGAGAACTGATGTAGCATGGATGAACACCGATGTGGCCCGGATGTGGCATGGGTGTGGCACGGATGAGAACTGATGTGGCATGGATGAGTACTGATGTGGCATGGATGTGGCACGGATGAGCACTGATGTGGCATTGCTGTGGCATGGATGAGAACTGATGTGTCATGCATATGGCACGAATGAGAACTGATGTGACATGGATGATCACTGATGTGGCATGAATGTGGCACAGATGAGTACTGATGTGGCACGGATGAGTACTGATGTGGCATGAATGTGGCACGGATGATCACTGATGTGGCACGGATGATCACTGATGTGGCATGGATATGGCACGGATGAGCACTGATGTGGCATGGATGTGGCACGGATGAGCACTGACATGGCACGGATGAACACTGATGTGGGATGGTTGTGGCAGGGATGAGAACTTATGTGGCATGGATGTGGCACGGATGAAAACTGATGTGGCATGGATGATCACTGATGTGGCACGGATGATCACTGATGCCGCATGAAGGAGCCATCGATGGGATGGGTGAGCATGAATGAGCCATGCATGGGGATGGATGGGGATGGATGACCATGGATGGGGATGGATGGAGCATGGATAAGCCATGGATGGAGCATGGATGAATCATGGATGGAGCATGGATGAGCCATGGATGGAGCATGGATGAGCCATGGATTGATGGATGAGACATGGATGGAGAATGGATGAGCCATGGATGGAGCAAGGATGAGACATGGATGGATGGATAAGCCATGGATGGAGCATGAATGAGCCATGGATGGATGGATGAGCCATGAATGGCGCATGGATGAGTCATGGATGGAGCATGGATGAATGGATGAGACATGGATGGATGGATGAGTCATGGAAAGAGCATGGATGAGCCATGGATGGAGCATGGATGGATTGATGAGACATGGATGAAGCATGGATGGATGGATGAGCCATGAATGGAGCATGGATTAGTCAAGGATGGAGCATGGATGAGCCATGGATGGAGCATGGATGGATGGATGAGACATGGATGGATGGATGAGAAATGGATGGAGCCTGGATGAGCCATGGATGGAGCATGGATGGATGGATGAAACATGTATGAGCACAGATCAGCGCTGTGAGCACTTCAAATCCAGCTCACATCGCTGCTGCACCCGGCTCCCCTCCTCTCCTCACACGCTGTACTGATCGGTGTGAGGAAAGGGGAGGAGCCGAACCGGACATGCTCCACTGTGATCATGCTGTCATTGGAGGGCGTGATCACATAGTAAAGGGCCGCTGTCATTGGCCTTTTACTCTGATCCGATACTGACGGTCAGGGACGTTCCCGGGTGCGGTCCCCAGGGGGTGCGATTCTGAGAGGACATCATAGTACGCCCTCTAGAGTTATCATTCGGCTATGGCCCGGTCAGCAAGTGGTTAACCACTTGTCGACTAGCCGCCGTCATTATACTGCAGCAGGTCAGCTTGTTCCCGCGAATCGTTGTAGCTGTACGTCGGCTCCTTTAAGATCCAATGCCCGATGTCCGCCGGCCACCCGTGTACGCAGGAAAGAGAGCCAGAACAGGGATCTGTCAATGTAAACAGACAGATTCCTGTTCTGGCAGGGGAGGAGAGAGGGATCTGCTGTTCCTAGTGATTAGGAACAGCGATCTCTCTCCTCCTCCAGTCAGTCCCATCCCCCCACAGTTAGAAACACCTCCCAGGGAACACATTTAACCCCTCGATCACCTCTAGTGTTAACCCCTTCCCTGCCAGTGACATTTATACAGTAAGTGCATTTTTACAGCACTGATCGCTGTATAAATGTCAATGGTCCCAAAAAAGTGTCAAAAGTGTCTGATCTGTCCACCGCAATGTTGCATTCCTACTAAAAATCACAGATCGCTGCCATTACTAGTAAAAAAAATAAATAATAAAAATGCCATAAATCTATCCCCTATTTTGTAGACGCTGTAACTTTTGCGCAAACCAATTAATATACACTTATTTCAATTTTTTTACCAAAAATATTTAGAAGAATACATATTGGCCTAAACTGATGAAAAAAAAAATATTTTTTTGCATTTTTTTTGGGATATTTAGTATAGCAAAAAGTAAAAAATATTGTTTTTTTTTCAAAATTGTCGCACTTTTTTGTTTATAGTCTACCTGCCCAGCTAATGGCCGCATTGCATCGTTCCCGGGCTTTACCGATGGGTCAGGAAAGCATCCCGCCCTCCTGCCGCTTCTAAAAGTGATCCCGCTGTGAATCCGCCCACAGGACCACTTTTATCCGAAATGGAATTGGCCATAGTTAAAAAACAAATACCGGGGTTATGGCAGATAGCAAAACAATTTGCTTAATGACATGTTTTTACTGTGGGCCGGTCATCAAGTGGTTCCTGCAGCTGTCATTGACCTGCTGTCAGCTTCTGACTTAATGGTAAAAAGTGAAAACTACCTAGCCTTAAAAATGTCCCCTTCCACATCCTAACACCTATGCTGACTAACCTGTGTACAAAAAAATGCATATACTTACCTATTTTGATCCAGCTCCTGTATGTCAGCCAGCAGCGGCTGCAGGGGAGGGGAAGGAGCGTCAACAATGGATGGGCCATAGGAACATTTGGGTGACATCACCGCTCCAGGCTTTAGCAGCTGTTGTCGAGTGCTCTCTCCTGCAGCTGCCTGTGACTGACACAGCAGATCATGTGCATGGACCAGAGCTGGCTGAAAAAGGGAGAAATATGCACCTTTTTTTACACAGGTTAGGCAGCATAGATGTTGGGAGGGGACATTGTTAAAGGGGTTGTAAAGGCAGAAGGTTTTTTTTTATCTTAATGCATTCTATGCATTAAGATGAAAAGCCTTCTGTGTGCGGCAGTAGCAGCCCCTCAGTCCCTAAAATACTTACCTGAACCCCATCTCCATCCAGCGATGTCCACAAGTCCCTCAACCGTCTGGGACTCTCCCTCCTGATTGGCTGAGACACAGCATCTGCACCATTGGCTCCCTTTGCTGTCAATCAAAGTCAGCCAATCAGGAGAGAGGGGGTGGGGCTGAACCGCAGCTCCGTGTCTGAATGGACACAGGGAGCTGCAGCTCGGCTCGGGTGCCCCCATAGCAAGCTGTTAGCAATGGGTGCACTCGACAGGAGGGAGGGACCAGGAGCAACAAAGAGGGACCCGAGAAGAGGAGGGGTCTGGGCTGCCCAGGGCAAATCCACTGCACAGAGCAGGTAAGTATAACATTTTGTTTGTTTTAGAGAAAAAAAAACAGACTTTACAATCACTTTAAGGCCAGTTAGGTTTAGGCTGGAATTCCACTTGAAGGAAAGCAGCACAGTGATGAACCATTTTTTCTGTCACCCTGCTTTCTTCCCCTATCAGCATTTTCTCTGTCAGCACTGCTCTTACTCTTCCTTATTAGTTTTTTTTTGTTTAGGCACATTCTGTATGTGTCAACTATGTCTACCACAAACACGGGGTGAGGGCTACAGTCTTTATGGCTGCTGTGGAAACAACAAACTGTTTGCTTTCTCAGATCTTAAATTCTGTACTAGGTCCTGAAGCCTGGAGGCTTTGTAGAGCTTTGAGTAGGATAAAACCTCCATCTCTAGGTCCATATCTCAGACATCCCAAGTCTCCTGCGAGGTGCTGGAGCCTCCCGCATTTCGGGGGCGGCTCCCGGACACCCGCAAGTGCTGCCCGATATCCCGGCTGCGGGGCTGATCCTGGTTCACAGTCAGGGATGATCAGTGCAGCAGGAGGGACAGCTGTGAACACCGATCTCCCTGTATAGCTGACATCTGCTTCTCCTTCCCTCCCTCCCACGGCTATCAGCTAAAAATCTATACAGGGAGATCGGTGATCACAGCTGTCCCTCCTGCTGCACGATCATCCCCAACTGTTCCCTGTATCCTCCTCCTCCAGCTCCCCTCCGTGTCCTTCTACACCCCTGTTCTTCTCCCTCCATTCTACTACGGCTCCCCTCCCCTCCTCCTCCTGTGTGTTACTCTGCTCAGTTTATGAAAGGACAGGAGCCGCTGTCTTATGTCCATTCATCTTCAATGCAGAGAAAGGGACTGGGGAATCTGTGTCCTCAGTCCCTTTCCATGTCTCAAAGAGGAGATGTCAGGGGTCTGTTTAGACCCCTGATATCTCACCAAAGTTGCCCCCCCAACAGGGTTGATTAAAAAAAATGCAAAAAATATAAAAAAAATTAAATTGTAAACAAAAATGATAAAAAATGAAATTATATATATATATAAAAAAAAATAATAAAAAACTACCGACCCCCCCCCCTGATCTACCAACACTGTCCACTGCCCCAACCCCCTCTCCCCAAAAAGCATTTAAAAAAATGTAATTGCTAAAAAAACAATATGTAAAATAAAAACTACTGACACCATCCACTGCCCTACTGACACCATCACCGCCACATACTCTACACCCCTTCCCCAGAAGCACTGTGAAAAAATCTTAAAAAAAATGATTTAACCACTTCAATACCAGGCACTTAGACACCTTCCCGCCCAGCCCAATTTTCACCTTTCAGCGCTGTTGCAATTTGAATGACAATTGCGCGGTCATGCTACACTGTACCCAAACAAATTTTTTATCATTTTGTTCCCACAAATAGAGCTTTCTTTTGGTGGTATTTGATCACCTCTGCGGTTTTTATTTTTTGTGCAACAAATAAAAAAAGATCGAAAATTTCGCAAAAAAACAAGTTTTTCTTTGTTTCTGTTAAATTTTTTTGTAAATAAGTACGCTTTCTCCTTCAATAATGGGCACTGATATAGCTGCACTGATGGGCACTGATACGGCGGCACTGATGGGCACTAATGAGGTGGCACCAATGAGGTGGCACTGATGAGGTGGCACTGATGAGGTGGCACTAACGGGCACTGATGATGGGCACTGATAGGCGGCACTGATGGGCACTGATAGTTGGCACTGATAGGTGGCACTGGTATGCGGCACTGATGGGCACTCATAGGTGGCACCGATGGGCACACATAGGTGGCACTGATGGGCACTCGTAGGTGGCATTGATTGGTATATATGGGTGGCACTGATGGGTACTTATGTGTGGCACTGATGTGTGGCACTGATGGGCACTGATAGGTGGGCACTGATGGGCACAGATGGGCACTGACAGGTGGCACCGATGGGCAGTGACAGGTGGCACAGATAGGCAATGACAGGTGGCACTGATATAGCATTGCTGGGCATTGCTGGGCATATCATTGGCATAATAGTGCCAATCAGTGCCCATTTGTGGGCACTGATTGGCACAGATTGGGCACATGTGGATGGCCATGGGGTACATACCTGGCCATCCACGATGCCCCTTCCCTGGTGGTCCTAGTGGCATCCCTGGTAGTCCAGTGGGGTGATCTGCGGGGGGGCTGCGCTGATAAACAATCAGCGCAGACCCCCCCTGCCAGGAGAGCCGCCGATCGGCTCTCCTCTACTTGCGTCTGTCAGACGCGAGTGAGGAAGAGCCGATCAACGGCTCTTCCTATTGACAGTGTGATCAGCCGTGATTGGACACGGCTGATCACGTGGTAAAGAGCCTCCGCCGGAGGCTTTTTACCAAGATCAGTGTAGCGGTGTGTCAGACTGACACACCGCTCCACCGATCGCCGCGATGCGCGCCCCCGGGGGCGCGCTGCGGCATGTTATCCTGAAGGACGTCATATGACGCCCAGTCAGGATAACAGAACCACTTCCCGGACGTCAATCCGCTATAGGGCGGGCGGGAAGTGGTTAAAGAAAATAGTAAACAACAAAATTGTAAAAAATAATAGAGAAAACAACAAAAACAAAAAACTATTGACACACTGCTCTACTGACACTGTCCACTACCCCCACCCCCAATCATTGTGAAAAACAAAAAATAAAAAAAAAATTGTAAAAAATAATTTAAAAAAAAATTGTAAACAAAAATAATAAAAATAAAGAACTACTAACACACCATCCTGCATATACTACTCACCGCTGTATACTCTACACTCCTCACATGCACATTATGGCCACCTACATACACTCCGCCCTCCTCCCCTGCACAAACTACCCACCAGCATACACTCCGTACTGTACATTACCTATTTAACATTACTACATTCTGCACTATGTAAGTCATCTTAGACTCTATAAAACCACACCCCATTTAAAGTGGTTGTGAACGCTTTTGTGTGAGTCTTACCTATATATAGTGGAAATATCTCCTAAACGTGCACCGTTCAAGAGATATTTCACTTGTAGTCCGCCGATTTCGGCATCGGCGCATGTGCTGTGAAGAAACGGATCACCGTGCCGTTTCTTTCCCCAGTGTGTGCCGTGACTGACGTCTCCCGCGCGCATGTGGCCCCCGGAAGGAAGAGGGGCGAAGATGGAGGCAGCCTGCACAGGGGACAGCGATGGATTCGTTTGCAGGTAAGTGGCACATAATGGGCTAGTATGTGATGCATACTAGCCCATTATGCTTTTATTTTGCAGGGAGCAAAAGAGGAAGTAAAACCCATCGGGGTTTACTTCCTCTTTAAGGCACGCGCAATATGTAGCACAGTTTAAGCCACACCCACCTCCCTGAAATGAGTTATTGCAGGTTGGGATGTCTGATATCTTATATAAATATAAAGTGACAGGTGCTCTTCAGAAAAACTCTATTTGGTGCTTCATAAAAGGTGCCCCATAAGAAATGCACTCACCGGAATCATTCACCCCACAGGGAGGTATTACGCTTTCACAGTATTTGCCACTGTGTAGCACACAGGAAAACCCTTTTGGTCCTATTTAAGCTGTTTGCTTCCGTGTTTGTGGTGTAAGGCATAAAATATAAATTAATGTGTGGATTGCGCTAACTTCTAAATAATAATACCACTTCTAATAACCAAAAAAATATATCTATATATGTGTGAACTCCTTACGGATAATTTTTCACGCTAACAATTTATATATGTGCCCAAACAACACCACAATATAATACTCCCATATGGAAAAACCTTAACGACAAATATTTATCGATGATTTAAAGTGCAAGTGCCAAATATATAAAATATTGAAATATAGAAAAAAAGTGAAAAAAGAAAAATGAGGGTAAGACCAAAAATTTACAGATATTGCGTAATCAAACAACTCAGTCCATTGAATCCATACATAAAAAATATGTGTATAACAAAGTACAGTGAATATCCACAGTGAGTCATCTATTCCTTCCAATGTTGACATTCCTCAGCAATATTTAAGTGCTTCCACTTCCACCATTACAGTGACTACACCACCTAGTGAAATGGCCACTCAAACAATTAAGCGCCTTTGGTTCATTAATTTCGGATAAACACTCAGTTTTTCATAGGTCCAACAGCAGCCTTTCCAAGCAGTATACTAATGCCTTTTGCTCTATTGGTTTTTATGAAACATATAGATAGCCATCATAGTGTAGTATGTAACTGTATTTTTATTAAAAAAAGTTAAAAAACACAATTGAACTCACATGTTCAGGTGCTCCTAAGCCGGCACCAAGCTAATCCAGCCGTGTACGTGGAGTGGGGACTGTCAGTCTGTCTGCCCCTATGTTTCCTCTAAATGACGTGAGTTCCAAGCCTCGTTCTCGTTCTAAGCAGGAAGTGACGAAAATGATCTCTCAGCAGCCTCTACATGTTTCAAATTTCCGTATGCTTCCTCAGGAAGCTGATGGCATAAAAGGCAAAAAATAGTCTCCTTGCGACTGGCCCTTTATATTTTTTTTAAGAGCACCTGTCACTTTATTTTTACTACGTTTTTATGACATATGGACTTTCTAGTGCACCAGCAAATTTTTACTAGAGGATATCATAAGTACAGTATTTTTATACTTGTTGTCATATATGATTTATTATCACAGCATTTAGCTGCTTTTTGTATTGTGGTTTATCACGGGTTGGATTGCACACCAATCTGCGTTCCAGTAGCATCACACTAGGTTGTTACTACAATCACTCAGATCATTTGCACATTTGCACTTTTCATTGGGCTTGTTTTTTGTATTATCTGCACAGTCATTACACTAGGATCTCACTTGTCACAAGCCAGGGGTTTAAAACACTCCACACCAGAACAGCGCCATTTCTACCCCCCTATTTTCCATGTATTTAGAGCATGTTCACACCAGCCATATGCTTTTGCATTTCTACATGAAGCACTGTAATCCACCTCAAGGCAGCATTGTGGTGGGAACAGGGCAAATAGAAAACTTTTTTTTTCTCTCATGTGCCCTAGCAAAGAGGGTGTGTTGATCTGTATAGATTAATGAGCCCTAATGGCCTGAAGAACATTGACATCTGCACTGAATGATGTTGCATGCCCTGGATCAGCGTCACGTGTTTCCCTGGTTTAGACAAGCCACAGCACCATAGCAATGAATGATGCAGTATGTTCTGGCTACCATTAAATACCAGGTTGCAACTCTAGCTTTGTGAAAGGGCTGTATGCAGACAGAACATTACAGCATTTGTTACCCCAACACTTCATATTCCTGATATGTACCTGCTGTACCATGTACTTGTATGAGAAAATATCCCGTTCTCTTTTTATTGCTTCCTTCATGTGAAATGCCTGGTGTTCCTGCCAGTCCCTCTTTTTTAATTTAAAAAAAACTGACCACACTAAGCAGGAGAACACATCATGGTCAGTTCTCTAGCTATGCTGGGAACTCAGCTTGCTCTCCAATGATCAGACTTGTCCTGACATGCCCCCCCCTGCACAGACATTTACTAGGAAGCTCAGTGTGCTGCTGCTCCCCCCCCCCAGCTATGTAGTTGAAAACAGAGGGAAAAAAGGTATATATAATGTTTTTTTATTGTTAAATCTATCAAAAAATACCTATTAGTGGGCCTCCTGTTAGTTAGGAACTGACCTGAGTTTAGTTAGTGAATCAGACAAGCAGATGTTTTATTCATTTTTTGTCTTGGACCTGCTGTACAAAGCCCTTCTGCACTGAAACAGGTATGCCCAGAACTGAGAAGGAACGGAAACAGCAGAGGGCATACATGACTGGGTGGAGGGGGAACCAGGCAGAAGGGGTTAACTATATTAAGTGGTTGGTCAGTACTTATGCTTACTTGATTGGCCAAGTCCCCTTCTGTGTCAGAGGTTTGGTTTTACAGAGGGTCAGAGATTGCCCTTGTTGTTCTGCATCTGGACAGGTTGATAGTGAGGTTTTCTTAAGCCTGTGAGATCTGTTGCGTGGATTGGAGGCAGGTTCAATGAGGGACTCACCGCCGGTTTCGATGTGGACTGCCAGGACATGAGGATTCGACCTGTGGAGTTTCTGGCACCTCGGTGGTGCAGTTGGTGTCAGTAGCTGGCACATGCACCGACGGTGACACCCCAGGATCAGTTTTGGCTGCTGCGGAACAGTTCAAGGATGGGAAGAAGGAGGTGGACAGGGCAAGATTGGCAGATTCAGCTAAGTGTGAGGTATATGTGTACTACAAAGGACCCCTGAGGTAAATTTGGACAGGCAAATATGTAGAGAATTTTTCCCTGTTCCTGCTAGAGAAGTTTAATTCAGATTTAATTTAGGTTCAAACCATACTAGTGCAAGAAAGAGGAAAATATTTAGACAAGTGTCATTTGGGAAAAGGCACCAGGAAATGTTCTGTGCTTTTTGTTATTTGGATGTTATTAGTGAAACTTATAGGTGTATGGTGGGGGGGGGGGGGGGGGGGGCGTGGCTCCATTAAAATGAACAGTTTCTTCAGCGGAAAGCCATTCGCCAGGATCACAAGGATATCAGCCTTTGGATGAAGTTGAAGTCTTATGTCAGGGCTGGGATTCCAATTTTCCTGGGGGGCTGGCTCTGCTTTTGCCTTGGTAATGTTATTCTCTCGAAAGAAGGGGTTTTGTTGGCAGTTTAATGACGGCACTTGCCAGTTTAGCGGTACCTTCCGTTTTAAACACAAATGTTCTGGCAGCGGTGGCAGCCATTCGCACACCCGTTATTTAAATAAGGTAAGGGACACACTGGGGATGTTACTGGAAAAAGGGGGGACTCCGGTGAGAATGGGAAAAGAGGATTAAGTCGGCTTGTTTTATTGAGTCAGGTTTTAGGTAGGGTTTGCGTATCCCATGTAGTTTAAGTACTATTCTGCCCTTATAAAAAAATAAATAAACATTTAATTTGCGGTCGGCGCTCTTTTACCCGGAAGTGGCAGCACTTCACGCGAAAGTGGTGGACTTTTTTAAAGGAGTTGCTCTGGGTCGCCCCTTTTTTCCCCTCCACCGCTTCTGGGCCTGGTTGGGTCCCCCTTTAGGGTAGTCCCGAAGAAGGAATCCAGCAAATTGAGGCTGATTCAACATTTTTATCATTCTGTGAATGATGCTATTGATCTGCAGGCCTGTGTGTTTACCTGTACATCAGTTGATATTTTATGTGGCCATCTCTTAGGTGCGTACATATGGCCGAGGGTCGATGCTGGCCAAACCGGACATTGAGGCAGCCCTCAGGCTGCTTCCTGTCCATCCGCAGAGTTTTCATTTGCTAGGTTGCCCCTGGCAAGGCTCATATTTTGTTGATTGCTGTCTGCCGATGGGCTGTTCCTTTATCTTGTGCCCTGTTTGAAATTTTCAGCTCATTCTTATGCTGCGTACACACGGTCGGATTTTTCGGCTACAAAAGTCCGACAGCCAGTCCGACAGACTTTCGACAGACTTTTGGCGGACTTGCAGCGGACTTTATAACGAACGGACTTAACGACATACGATCACACAAAAGTCCGACGGATTCGTACGTGATGACGTATGACCGGTCTAAAATGAGGAAGTTGATAGCCAGTAGCCAATAGCTGCCCTAGCGTGGGTTTTTGTCCGTTGGACTAGCATACAGACGAGTGGATTTCTGGGTCCGGCGGAGTTACGACGTAAAGATTTGAAGCATGTTCCAAATCTAAAGTCCGTCAGATTTGCGACTGGAAAAGTCCGCTGAAGGTCCGGTGAAGCCCACACACGATCGGATTGTCCGCCGGATTTGGTCAGTCCGGTCGAAAAGTCCGACCGTGTGTACGCGGCATTGGAGTGGGCTGGTAGATATGTGTCTGGATTGAATTTGATCATCCATTATCTGGCTGTTTTTCTGTGCTTTGGACTGCCGGATTCTAGGACTTGTGCGATTCTGCTGGGCCCGTCCATGGAACTGGTTTATCTTAGGAATTGATCAGAATCCCAAAACTATACCTCTCACACGTGTACAGATAGAGATAGCGGCGCTAATATAAATTGTGTAAAATAATGGGTCACAGCAGTATAATGCCTATGACCCTCTACTTATGCATAAAAATATTAATAATAATAGTGTAATGAAAAATATTAATTTTATCATGAAAAGAAATTTCTTTAACACCCAGTGAAAAGTGTCACTATAAATAATAAAATACAAGAAATTAATGATCAAGTTCAACAGTTGTTTTTCAATCTTCTTGTGTGAAAAATCTTCTACTCTTCCACCACACCACCGTGATAGTGACACCACTCCCTCTGAAGAGCGCACTCACCAGATTGTATAGCCTCCCACTCTCGTGTTCGGCAAAACAGCAATTGAACCACACCTGGGTTGCATGCGATGAACCGTGACTCCAATCAAGCCAGCTCCATATGTGAAAAAATGAATAAAGTGCTCCACATAGCGTGATACCATTTTCGTCGAATAGACTTTTTCAAATGGGAATCCCATTTGAAAAAGTCTATTCGACGAAACATGTCTTGGGCATGGTTACACGGCATTCCATCACACTGACATTAGATGCCGCTGTCTGAGGAGGACTACACCGATCGGATGGCTGGGCCTTAGAAGATTGGGTGAGAGATGCACCAGTTTACACTTCAGGTCCGCTGTGATCGCGGTGCACCGTTGGATCACTGATCCTGTTGCTTGCTGTGGATTTCTTTTTAAAGGCTTTTATGTTTCAGTTTAAAAGTGAGTGTAACCATTGAAGTGTGTTTGAAGTGATTTTAATAAATCTGTCAAAATGGTATCACGCTATGTGGAGCACTTTATTCATTTTTTCACATATGGAGCTGGCTTGATTGGAGTCATGGTTCATCACATGCAACCCAGGTGTGGTTCAATTGCTGTTTTGCCGAACACGAGTTTTGGGATTCTGATCAGTTTATGTATTTATTTAAGTAGCAGCTTTTTTTCACTGTACACTGTGTATGTACACATATTTTGTATTCATTTACACATCTTTTATATAGCTTTGCACTTTTCTTTGGCGCAGTGGAGTAAGAGAGATTCAGGGGCGGTTTATTTGTATATCTCTTGCTACAAACCATTATCTTAGGAATTACTGTTGATTCAGTTGCCATGGAATGCAGATTACCCATACCTCCCAACATTTTGAGATGGGAATGAGGGACACCTACTAGCAAACGTATGTAGGCATAGGGCACGCCCCCTGCCACGCCCCCTTAAAGGAGAATTAACCCAAAAAAAGGTTAAATAAATCCACAAGTGCTTTTTTTTACCACTGCCATTTCTTTATATTGGCTTTTAAAATAAACAAATGCAGAAATTTAGAAATTGGATGAAAGGTTTAGCACTGGGAAACACTATTTGAAAGATAAAAAGTGCATTTTATATACAACTATATAGATTAGACCAAAATGAGGGACAAATGAGGAGTAATTAGGGACAGAGGGACATTGCTCCAAATCAGGGACAGTCCCTCGAAATCAAAGACAGTTGGGAGCTATGAGATTACCCATGTAAAAGTTAGTGGAGCTTAGAAAGGAAGTTAGGACAGCCTGCGACTATCGGAAGATTCCATTGCAGGAGTTGCAGTCGCTGTTTGGTAACTTGAGCTTAGTTTGTAGAATTGCTCTCATGGGCATGATTTTCTACCATCGGTTATCATTGGTGACGTCAGGAATTTGTGCCCCAGGCACTATGTTCGGCCTACCATGGAGTTCTGGGCTGCTCTTAAGATTTGGGATCTCTTTTTGGAGTGCTTTAATGGTTGCCTTTTGTGTCTGGCTGGTCCTGTTAGCAATGCGGACTTGATCCTATGGATACAGAAGGTTTGGCCAGATATGGTGCATATTTTCTAAGGAAATGGACTGCTGAGCCGTGGCCCGAGAGATGCCAATCGACTGGCTTTCTTAAAAAAAAATCTGGTTCCTTTGGGACCATTAGTCCTGGGTAGAGATTTGGGGCGAGGCCGCTTGGAACTGAGTAGTGAGTTTTCACTATGATAACATAGATGTGGTGTCAGCAATCTATAATATATCGGCCTTTTCCCCACTGTTGATGCGACTACCTGTTTTGCTTTGCCAGAGATTTAATGATTTCATTTATGCTGTGCATATTCCTGGAATTTGCAACAAAGTGGCAGATGATTTGTCTTGTTTTAAGTTTCACGTGTTGATACCAGAGGTGGGGCAACATTTAGTGCTATTGTTAGGCCTATTCCAAGGCTTGGATGGAATGGTGCTCATTGCTGGATGCGATATGTGGGGTAGAACTTTGGATTAATGTTCCCTCATTGGTACTCTATTTTGTTAGTTGTGCGGGTGTTTCAGCATAGGCAGTGAATTATAAATTTGCGGGTCTTGTTTTCTGGTTCAAGTTAGTGGACTTGGTGGATTTTACTGAGGCCTTTGTGGTTAGCGGGCGATGAAGGGTTACCAGAGGGGTCGACGTAGTGGCGCTTCTCAGCGCCTTGTGTCTTTTTCTCTGTTGAGTGCTATTCTGGAACACTTGCAAATGGTTTGGTCTTCTGAACATGTTTTGTTTAGGGCATTCTTGGTGGGCCTTTTTTTTTTTTTTTAATTTTTTTTTTTGAAAAGATTCATAGAAAATACAGAAAGTACATTTCAGAATATACAAAAGTTAGTGCATTTGACAATAACAAGGCTGTTGTAATTCAAACAGTTACAAACCAATGAACTAACATTTAGAGCCCTTCTTGCGTTTTCCTTATTAGGTCTGGTAGGGAACTAGCCCTATGACTTATAGTGATTGAGGCAGGATTTTTAATATTTCCCTTCCTTTCCCATGCAGATTGATGGCGCCGCAAAGCTCTGTGGCTTATTGGTGATAATACTATGCGGCAAGAGCCAGTAAGGGAGCATAGGGCAGCGTTTGGTCGTACCATTATTCTTTAGTTGGGGATGGACAGCGTCCGAATCAAGATCATCCCGCCATCCCAGCTCTCTCTGAGACAAGGGTTAATATAGAGAAGGGGGGTAGGGGAAGAAAGAACAGAAAGAAAGACAGGGCAGACGGGTGGGTAAGGAGGGGGGGAGAATCGAGGGGAGGTGCAGACTGCCCGGGAGTCCCCTTGCATAGCATATAATGTATAGGGTCTAATGCCTTCTGAGTTCACATCACCCAAGGGGCCTGAGCCCTGGGGGGGGGGAGTCAGAAAAGTCAAGAGTTTTCCTGTGACAGTATTTGGTACCGTTGTGAGTTTCGGTACTCAAGCCAAGGAGCCCAAGTAGCCGAAAATTGCGGCATTCTATCCTGTGAGGCATGAATCAGCTCCTCTATCGCTGCAATTTGATTGATTCGGCGTATCCACTCCTTCATGGAAGGGGGCGACGTAGACTTCCAATGAACCGGTAGGCATAGCCTAGCGGCGTTGGTCATATGCATGGCCACTGATTTGTAATATCTTTTATGGGGGATTTTGGAGAGGTGTAAGAAGTATTGTGCTGGTGTGAACTCCAGGGGGAGTGTGGTTATCTCAGTTATGACTGTGTGGACCTGTCTCCAATACGGCTGGATTATCGGCATGTCCACCATATATAGAGAAGAGTCCCCTTGCCACGTTCACATCTCCAGCACCGGTCAGAGACCGCAGGGATAAACTTGTGAAGTATTTCTGGCGTTCTATACCATTTCATCTTAATCTTATACCCGTTTTCTTGTGTGTGTACATTGAGGGAAGCCCTTGTGAATATATAGGTGTATTCGGTCCCAGCTGGTTTCCTCTATCTCCCTATAGAGTACGGTTTCCCAATAGGTGTGTTCTGAGCACAGAGAAGCGTAGGGTTCCCCGAACATTGCGGCGTAGAGCACCGAGATCAAGTGACTCTGTGGGGCGGGGCCAGTACACAGTGATTCTAAGACTGTTGGGTTCTTTCCAAAGTTGTTGCTGTTTGCGGGGTTGTCAAGAAAATGTTTTAAAAAACACAATGAAAACCCAGCGCCAATGGTGGGCTACCTGGAGTGCTCTATATAGGACGTGTGGTACATGACTCATATGTAACTATCATGCCAAGTGTCAGACATTATGCATATAGACACCATAATCTATACAGAAAAGTGGAGGGAAGAGAAAAAGAAAAAGGACACCCCGTGCAGCTGGACCAACCGTAGCTGGTGGATACAGATCATAACAGGAGGCGAACAAAATACAGCCCAGCGCTCAGGATGTGTTAAAAAACTAACTGCAACAGACATAAAAAATGTAATGATTTAATAAACCAATAAAAAATGTAATTTGATAGTGGTAACTATTGAATGATTAAACCACAATGTGTACAAAAATATATATAAAAGCTGTTGCAGAGAGCACCACAGTAACACAGAATTAAAAAAACACAATAACCAAAACATTTTTTTACAATGATAAAAGGTATTGCATTAAATAATAACATGTGAAAGGCAATTGCAATAGCAGACAGTCAGCTCTCTAACGACAGGAGGCCAGCACAGGAGATTCGTCCAGAAAAAAACCCCAACAAAAAGCAATGGGTAGGATGACAAATGTGAAGTATAGTATAGTACTTGCAGCAGATGACAATGGGTAAAGTGATGGAAGCAGGAGAACGTGGAGAGAAACACTAACAGCCTACCCGTAGTGAAGGGAGTCTAACCTCATGTGGGGGAGCTCGCCGGCTCCAGTGAGCTGTCGGGTGGCGGTGGTGTTCAGGGAGACTAGAGGAATGTAGCCTCATGCAGGGGGGCTCGCTGGCTCCAGTAAGCTGTCGGGTGGCTGTGGAGTTTGAAGAGCCGACGCTCTGTCGTACGGAGAACAGCCCGGCTGGGGCTCCGTGGCGACGGCTGATGACGTCAGCACGGGGAGAGCCGCCGGGATGTCAGCAGGTGAAACACTGAACCGCTGCGTCTCCAGATGGTGTCTCCACAGGGGTGAACGCTCCTCAGAAAGACCTGGTGTCACTGCCCAACAGCCAACGCTAGACCTGAGGAATTGATGAGGGGAAAGTGGAAGAGCCGGCAGGCTGATGGAGCTCACATCCGCCTGGACGGCCTCGGACTCCTCAAAGAAGCGCAGAGTCAGTAAAAGTATAATGGAAATGGTAAAAAAGTGAAGCAAATAAAAAAACTGGTCAAAAATCATCTGCCAAGGAAGGGATATTGAGGATGATGTTGCTGGGGTAACCACTGCTAGCTATTGTGAGAGCTACACAGGGATGGTGGATGGATGGACGGATGGGTCAATGCTCACTGTAACAGGGACCGGGCTGGGGCCGCTGTCCTGGGGTTGCCTTGACGACGCATTTCACGCACAGCGCTTTGTCATAGTCAAGGGAGTAGGCAACTCACAAAGTTTAAATAGATGAGTGTAAATTAGGGGAGGGAGCACAAGGGGAGGGGGAAGAAAAAAAAATAATTTTTTTTTATATTAACCCATTATGGGGGAAAGTGGGGAAGGGAACAAAATCTCCAATGTTACCCCCCTGTAGTTCCGACTACCCAACAATGGAAAAACATGCAATAAAATAATACCGATATATATAGATAAAACGTATATATGAACATATATGAGACACCTAGTTGATAATCAAAGACAACATTATATTGGGTTGTCACTCAACACTATTGTTTCAAGAGAATTCTCTTAGAGAGGTTTCATTTAAAACAATTTTTCAAGAATACAAAAATACTAAAATGCAAAAATACAAAAATACACAGATACAAAAATACCCAAATATACAAATGCACAAATATCCAACGACAAAAAATTCTTATAGGGCATATCTTTATGATTTCCTTTAAAAACTTCAGTATATTCTCAACAAAATCCACCCTTTTCCAACTCTACACAAAACTACATGTTTCTAGTTCTTCGAGGGATATGTACGGTCTCTGGGATCTCTAGGCCTTCATGTTTTTAAACAATCTGGTTCGGTTGGTGCATCTCCACCATATCATCCACTCAATGGTAAATATACCTCTATAGATACAATGTAATACAATTATTTATCAATGCTAAATGCTGTGTAAATGTTTTACATATTGACTAAAGTTATAAGTTTAAACTCTAACTGTGACATATTTCCCTAGAATATAAAACCCCCCTGAAGAAGACCAATGGGTCGAAATGCATCGGGGTATTCATATGGATATTATTGATGACACGTTTTTTAACCATGGGTGATGTTATATGTCGATTTTTGGTACATGTCAACCAGAGTCTGTATTTTTTAATAAACTTATTACACATTTTATATATTTCATGAACTTGACCTACTTTATTATTATAATAACATTCAATGTATTGCTGCCTAAAAAACCCCCTTGGGGAATCCTTGTCTTGTCTTATCTAGTTCTTCGTTCAACCCCTTGGAGGCAAGCGAGTCAAACATGTAGATCCAAAAAACCTCGCGTTTACATAGCAAGGAAAATCTCTCATTATTGGTTAGTGTGCCCTTGGGGATCGTTTCGATCACAAAGACCTCCAGGAGTCTGACGTCCTTGCTATGGAAACGTAAAAAATGCCGGGGCACACTGTGTTCGTCATTTCCTTTAGAGATAAGTCGACGATGGTCACCCACTCTGGCCCGTAGTGCCCGAATGGTCCGACCAACGTAGACTAGCCCGCATGGGCAACGCAAAACATATATAACAAAATCTGTGGAACAGGTGATGAATTGCCTGATCTCATATTTTTTGCCTGTGATGGTTGTGATAATTTTGGTACCATGGGCAATAAACTGGCATGTCAAACACCCCCTCTTTTTGCACTGAAATATGCCCTTTCTATCATGAAAATAGGATCTGATATCAAGGGGGGATTTGAATGTTTTGTCTATTGTTTTGCTGGGTGCTAGCAGGTTCTTTATAGTGCGAGCTTTACGAAACGTTACCTGTGGGAACTCGGGTAATACCGGAGCAAGACGTTGATCCAGACGTAGAATACCAAAATGTTTACTGATAATTTTGGATATCGACTTATAGTTGTCATTAAAAGTAGAAATAAATCTAACTGTCTGGTTAGATCTTGATTCGTCTATTGGACCCTTAACTCTGAGGGGGGGTTCATGTGGGACAGGAAGGCGTCATTAATGAGGTCAGATGGATACCCCTTCTCTTGAAATTTCTTTTTCATCACTGCCCCCTGTTCCACATAGTCCTCCACTCTTGAGAAATTACGTCTGAGTCTATTGAATTGACCACTTGGAATGTTGCGTTTCCACGAAGGATGGTGGCAGCTCCCAAAGTGTAGGTAGGAATTGCCACTAGTTGGCTTGACATGGTTTCTAGTAAAAATCTTATGTTGGTCATGGAATAACACCAAATCCAAGAACACAAGTTCCTGGGGATCTATAACGTGAGTAAATGATAGGCCAAGAGAATTGGAATTACAGTGGGCCACAAATGAGGAGAACAACTCTGGGCTCCAGCTCCATATGATCACAACGTCATCGATATACCGCCCAAAGAAGACGATGTGCTCAGCGAACGGATTATTGGTCCAGATATTTTGTTCTTCCCAATAGCCCATGGTGAGATTAGCATAGACCGGAGCAAAGTTCGCTCCCATGGCAGTTCCCCTACGTTGCAAATAGAATTGCTCACCGAACGTAAAGTAGTTACGTCTGAGGCAAAATTCGGTGGCTTGAATCAAAAATTGAGATTGTAGCGAATTGAAATCCCCACTTTTAGTCAAAATTGTTGTACAGCTCTCAGGCCTATTTCATGGGGTATGGAGGTATAGAGGGACGACACATCTAAAGATGCCCACCAATAGCCCTCCTCCCATGAGTAATTCTGGAGGGCTTTTATTACATCATTGGAATCCTTGATATATGAGGGTTGTAATTGTTTTAAATGAAACCTCTCTAAGAGAATTCTCTTGAAACAATAGTGTTGAGTGACAACCCAATATAATGTTGTCTTTGATTATCAACTAGGTGTCTCATATATGTTCATATATACGTTTTATCTATATATATCGGTATTATTTTATTGCATGTTTTTCCATTGTTGGGTAGTCGGAACTACAGGGGGGTAACATTGGAGATTTTGTTCCCTTCCCCACTTTCCCCCATAATGGGTTAATATAAAAAAATAAATTTTCTTTCCCCTCTCCTTGTGCTCCCTCCCCTAATTTACACTCATCTATTTAAACTTTGTGAGTTGTCTACTCCCTTGACTATGACAAAGCGCTGTGCGTGAAACGCGTCGTCAAGGCAACCCCAGGACAGCGGCCCCAGCCAGGTCCCTGTCACAGTGAGCATTGACCCATCCCTCCATCCATCCACCATCCCTGCGTAGCTCTCACAATAGCTAGCAGTGGTTACCCCAGCAACATCATCCTCAATATCCCTTCCTTGGCAGATGATTTTTGAACAGTTTTTTTATTTGCTTCACTTTTTTACCATTTCCATTATACTTTTACTAACTCTGCGCGTCTTTGAGGAGTCCGAGGCCGTCCAGGCGGACGTGAGCTCCATCAGCCTGCCGGCTCTTCCACTTTCCCCTCATCAATTCCTCAGGTCTAGCGTTGGTTGTTGGGCAGTGACACCAGGTCTTTCTGAGGAGCGTTCACCCCTGTGGAGACACCATCTGGAGACGCAGCGGTTCAGTGTTTCACCTGCTGACATCCCGGCGGCTCTCCCCGTGCTGACGTCATCAGCCGTCGCCACGGAGCTCCAGCCGGGCTGTTCTCCGTACGACAGAGCATCGGCTCTTCAAGCTCCACAGCCACCCTACAGCTTACTGGAGCCAGCGAGCCCCCCTGCATGAGGCTACATTTCTCTAGTCTCCCTGAACACCACCGCCACCCGACAGCTCACTGGAGCCGGCGAGCTCGCCCACATGAGGTTAGACTCCCTTCTCCATGGGTAGGCTGTTAGTGTTTCTCTCCACGTTCTCCTGCTTCCATCACTTTACCCATTGTCATCTGCTGCAAGTACTATACTATACTTCACTTTTGTCATCCTACCCATTGCTTTTTGTTGGGGTTTTTTTCTGGACGAATCTCCTGGGCTGGCCTCCTGTCGTTAGAGAGCTAACTGTCTGCTATTGCAAGTGCCTTTCACATGTTATTATTTAATGCAATACCTTTTATCGTTGTAAAAAAATTTTTTGGTTATTTTGTTTTTTTAATTCTGTGTTACTGTGGTGCTCTCTGCAACAGCTTTTATATATATTTTTGTACACATTGTGGTTTAATCCTTCAATAGTTACCACTATCAAATTACATTTTTTATTGGTTTAATAAATCATTACATTTTTATATCTGTTGCAGTTAGTTTTTTAACACATCCTGAGCGCTGGGCTGTATTTTGTTCGTCTCCTGTTAAGAAAATGTTTTATTTGGAGATAGGCCCAGAAGGGAAACGACTTAGTGTTTGAGATTGCCGCTAATTCTTGCTGTCGAAGGAATCTACCCCTCAGAAAAAAGTGTTGGGCCCGCATCTCTGGGTATGGCCATTCAGCCGCTAAGTAGGCTTGTTCCATACCCGGAGGGAAGTCCAGGTTCCCCTTAAGAGGCGTGATTGAGCAAATTTTCGCTGAGAGTGAGTGTATTCTGCACACACTATCAAATGCATTCAGGGTCGCTCCTATGAGAGGGTGTGCTTGAGTGGTTGTTGGTATATGTTTGCGCAGGAGCCAAGGAGCAAGATATAAATCAGTCTCAGCAATCAGCTGTTCTAACAATACCCAGCCCTTGTGTCGCCTGTGGAGCCTCCAGTCAACCACTCGGGTCAGGTGTACTGACCAGTAGTATCTCTGCAGGTCCGGGAGGCCTATCCCGCCTCTTGTTTTTGGGAGAACCAACTTTGCCCATCCAATGCGTGCCATCTTGGTTCCCCAGAGAAAGGCCCTACACATCCTCTTGTATGTAGCAAAAAAGGAGGGTGGTAAGTGGATCGGGACCATTTGGAGTTTATACAATAAGCGAGGGAGTACTGTCATCTTAAAAATCGCAGCCCGACCAAACCACAATATGGTGGGGGTTTCCTACTTTTTGAGATCTTGCTGTATAGAAGAGCAGGATATCGTCTGCATAGGCAGCAATCTTGTATTCCCGCTGGTGAACTTCTATGCCTTTGATGTTCGGGTTTGCTCGAATGCAGCAGAGGAGAGGTTCTAAGGTGAGGATATACAGTATAGGGGAGAGAGGGCACCACTGTCTGGTCCCATTCTGGATGGGGAAGGCGTTCGACAAGTGGCCATTACCCCGGACCCTAGCCCTGGGGTTCGTGTAAAGTGCCCTGATAAAGGCCCGCATACAGAGACCCAGCCCCAGCTTTTCCAGGACTGCGTCCATGTAGTCTCAGGCCACCCTATCGAACGCCTTCTCCGCATCCATGGCCAGAAAGCAGCCCTCCTGTTAAGTAGTGGTGAGCCAGTGATGCAAATTGAGGGCCTTAATGGTGTTGTCCCTGGCCTCTCTTCCAGGGACAAAACCAACCTGGTCCAAACCCACCCATGCAGGTATATGATAGGTCAGTCGGGTGGCCAGAATCTTGGCAAACAATTTAACATCTGCATTTAAAAGGGAAATGGGTCGGTAATTGGCTACGTCAGTGGGATCTTTGCTTTCTTTCGGGATTACCAAAATAAAATCCTCCAGGAGGCTTCCCGATTTGCAGGGTGAGCGGGAGAGGCCATTGAAGGCCTTAAATAATCCCGGTGCTAGGAGATCGGCGATGCTCTTATAGTAAAGTGCAGAGAAGCTGTCCGGTCCCGGACTCTTGCCAGGCTTCGTGGCCTTCAATGCCTCCCCCCACTCCTCCACCAAGAGAGGGGCCTCCAGTGCCTCTCTGTCCTCAGTTGAAACCGCCTGTGGGCTATAAGTGGTTAAAAACTCCTGCATTATATTAGCGCAAACGTTCTTGTCTACCAAGCTGCGTTCGTGTGTTTGGAGATCGTAAAGTTTGCTGTAAAATAATTGAAATTGATTAGCGATCTCCTCATTTTTGGAAAGGATAGTCCCATCCCTACCTTTAATATGGTGTACTGTAGTTGTAAGGGTTCGTTTCTGTGTGGCTCTCGCTAGGAGCCTCCCTGGTTTATTGCCCTGTTCATAGAATAACTTCTGTGACAGAAGTTGCCGTTTACGTGCTCTTTTAAAGAGCTCCTCACAAAGGAGAGCTCTAGTGTCAGCTAAGTCTTTCGCCACCCTCCTTGCCAGTGAGCATTTATGTTGCACTTCTAGGGTTATTTTGTCAAGTTTTTAATAGTAGCTTGGTGTTCTCTTTTCTTCCTGGCCGTGATGAAAAGCAGGTGCCCCCGCACTACGCATTTGTGCACCTCCCATTGGGTCATGGGAGACACGTCTGGTGTATTGTTATGTCGGACGTAATCCTCAATAGTCTGTGTTACGTCAGCAAGGTCTCCAGGTTCAGACAGTAGGGTGGCATCTAACCTCCATATTTTGGTAGAGTTTTCCCTCTGTGGGAATTGTAAGGTCAGTGTGATCGGGTGATGGTCAGAGAGTACCATGTTCTCTATAGTCGCTTCATAAAGGTATGTCAGGTCAGCTTGGTGGATGAAGAGGTAGTCCAGCCTTGAGTATCGATTGTGTGGGGGCGAGAAAAATGTGTAGTCTTTCTCCCGTGGGTTTATGGTGCACCAGGTGTCATGGAGTGTGAGAGAGGCTAAGTGCAGCTTTACTTGGCGTAAGGCCGAGAACGGGAGTGAGGATGCGCCGTTCGAGGTATCAAGAAGTGGATCCAGGGGTAAATTGAAGTCCCCACCCAGTATAAGAAGGCCCGTCTGAAAAAGTGTTAATTGTAAGAGGACCTCCTTCAGGAATGTCACTTGGCCAGAGTTGGGGCAGTATATATTAGCCAGGGTTATTGTTCTATTTTTCCAGGTCCCTTTCAGAAAAAGAAATCTACCCTCTGGGTCAAGGACTTGGTCCATGAGGTGGAATACAAACGATTTTGCCAGCAATATTGAGACCCCCTTTGTTTTGGAGTCCGCACAAGTTGCATGGAATACCTCAGGAAATCTACTATTGGATAGGCGGGGTATGGATCCCGATTTAAAGTGTGTTTCTTGCAGAAATACCACTTGAGCTCTGTGGCGGTGTATCTCTGCAAGGACGCTACTGCATTTTTTGGGTACATTGAGACCCTTTGTGTTTAGAGAGTAGACCTTGAGGGATAAAGAAGCTGATGTCTGCACTGTAGGAGGCATGTTTTAAAAAAAGGGGGGGGTTGTTTGTTAATAACACCTCCTAGGTTTGGATGGGGTAGATTTAGGGAGGTGGGATAGAGGGTAAGAGGTAAGGGGTAGGAGGGAGAAAGTAAGAAAACAGAAGAGATAAGGAAAGGGAACGAGCCTGATTCAGAGGGCAACTCAGGTAGCTATCGTAGCCTAAGAGGGGCTCGCAGCAGATGTGGTACACCTAGTACCTTAATAGGGGGTGGGTCAAATTTACCGGAGGTAATGACAGTTCTGCTGAGTTACCTAAGAGGAGAGGATATGGGGCAGGGGGTAGAAAAAGAGTGTTCCGATTTAATTCAAGTGGGGAGCCTGCCCCCTTGTGGTGGGGTGAGAACTTAGTACCAAAAACAGAGGTACGCACCACGTCATCCAGAGGCTCCAAAGGGCAAACATAGACTTTGATGAGTGGACACCCATCCCAGCAGATGGGAAGAGAGTTGGGCAGTACCAGGTAAACCCGGGATGAGTAATTCCAAACGGCCTCCCGGACACCAGCTAATACAGGATTCCCCTCAAACCAGGGCCACCCCTAACAACCTATTTAGTACATCCTATGAACATGTATAGTAGCCTGTAACAAAATGATGAAGTGTTAAGTAAATTGCGCTGGGAAATTTGAAGCCACTGGACTAACCCAGTTGCCACGTGGGATACCACAATAATGGCGTATTGAGGCCCCCAGCCCCGGGAGCACCCAAATCCAGGCCACTCCCAGAGCGGGGGGTCAGCAGGTTTCCAAGGCGAGATCCTTAGAAGAACCTGCCCATAATTGAACAAGTGCTCTTGCATACTTTTATCCAACTTAACCAAGTTAAACCATGAGGGCCCATACTCTGCACCATTCGGGTGAGGAGCGCGAGCCCCTGAGTTGTGAGTTTCCTCATTCTACAGGTCGCCGCCAACAATAGTCCGATAACCGGTCATGGGTCAAGGCTGAGCCTCACAGGGTATCCAAAGGAGTATCCCGGCCCATGAGCGGCTATGCATTAGAAAATGTCAAAAATAAACAAATTAAACAACTAACAACAGTAAACAATTTTCACTTCCAGTCCCAGACCCGGTGTGCCACACCAGCCACCCCCACCCCCAGACCTGAGCAATCAGAAGCAATTGTAGAAAGGTTCTGCACTGCCAGAGAAGTGTGAGCAACAACAGCATGGTGCCCTTGGGCAGAGGGGGGGGTTGAGGGGGTTGAACCAAGTGACTGATCCTAAGCCTTAGATACCACGCTGTTACTGGCAGAGGTATACAACAAGTGTCTATCAAACTAGGTTTCCTGCTGTGTTGACCAGGTAGTCAGTCTCATTGAGAGCGAAGCCCGGACCAATTGAATTTGCAAGGGCCTCCGGTTACCGTGTATCCTCTGATGGCTGTTCCGGAGTTGTGTGAAGGGAAGAGAACGCTTCTTCCTATGAGTCAGCTGATTCTTCAGCTAGGAAGGGATTTTGGTAACCTTGGCTGGGGATGAGGTACATCCCAAATAGAATCGCAGAGGGATTGGGGCATTGGTAGAGGTAGGTGCTTACCTCAGCCGATTTTAAAGTCAAGAACTCGTTAGAAGACCTCACTGTCCTGGTCTTCGGGTGCTACAGAGCCTTATCAAGTGAGTGATTTTCTTCAAGACCTGAGAGAGGAACCATGTGTGTGCCTCCCAGTGTGGGGTAGGGTATGCGGTAGTGCAGAGGGTGGAAGGGAACCTGGGGCAGTGTCAACCCCCCCCATAACTCCTTACCGTTCGCTTGAATCTTGTTTGAGTCTGGGGAAATGGCGTGAGCAAAGTCTCTGGACAGTGCTAGTTAGTAAAGGCAGGCAGGAGGGAGCGAGGGCTACATCACAGCCCACCGTGTGCCGGTGGTGTGTTCAAGGGTCTGTTTTGCGATGAGCAGAAGATGGGTATGGGCTTTCATCCGTTTCCATGTCCCCGTGTCTTCTAGGAGGGGAATTACCCGAGGTTCTGCGACGATGTTGTCTGCTTCTCTGCGACCTCGGGGTGTCGCCCGGGTGGGCAGGAATCCAGGGTTCTGCTTGCAGAAAAGCACTGTACCAGTCCAGGACCAGAACCATGGGAATGTCAAGGGCTTCACAGAAGGGCCGAAGGTCCGATGGTGTTCGCAGATGTACTGTGCGACTTCCAGCGGTTGCCTGTAGGCAGAATGGAAATGTCCATCTATAGGGGATGCGTCTGTCCCACAAAACTTGCAAGAGCAGGCGGAGATCTCTCCTGTGCTGAAGGGTGATGGCGGATAGGTCTTCGAACAGCTGGATGCGTGCACCTTCATACGCCAAATGAGTGTGGTTTCGGGCAAGGCGTAGTATGTCTTCCTTTTGGGTATAGCTGACCAGGCAGCATACTGCATCCCTGGGTGGGTCAGTGTCCCTACCCCTAGGTCTCAGCGCTCTGTGACACCTCTCCATTTCTACCGGTGCATCTGGTGGTCTGCCTAGGAGGGTATTAAATATGGCCCACACAGCAGCCTGCAGCTGGGGTCCCTCTACTGTCTCCGGGATCCCGCGGACACGCAGATTGCATCTGCGGCCCTTATTGTCCAGGTCCTCCATGTGCCTGTGCATGTCCATAAGGTGCTGTGTGTGTGTACTCACTCTTTATTGTACTTGCGTAATGGCTGCTCCTTGTGTCATGGCCGCCGACTCCACATGCTCCAGGCGCGTTGCTACAGCTTTAATATCTAGCTTCATTTCTGATATGGCTGCCGATAAGGTATTCTTGATGTCCAGTGCGACTAGCTGTAGGTCTGCTAGGCAGAGGAGAAGAGAAGCCTGTGAGGGAGACACATTCGTGAGGGGGATTACAGGAGTGTCAGCGGCGGCTGGATGTCCTGTGTTACTGCAGACCGCGGCTTGAGATGCGGCCTGTGTGTCCGTGGGCTGGGTCCGGAACATCGCAGGGATATTCCTGCTGAGTGGAGTGGACGGGTCCGGATGCGACCGGGAGGTCGGCTGGCCCTTACCCGCCATGAATATAACCACGGATCAGGGCTGTTTGAGCTGCTCTGGTGCTTCGGCGGAGCTCTGGATGACAGAGCTCTGTCTTTATGCGGCCATTCCGGCGCCCAGCCATGCCCTGGTGGGCCTTTTTTGGTGCTCTCACAACTAGTGGACTGGTGAGCCCTTCCAAAAGTCGCAGGGAGGTTGTTCGTGGGTAATGTCGTCTGCACCGCTTATTCTGGTAAGATTTGGATTAGGAGTTCTAAGATGGTAGGGGCGTGCAGGTGGAGTTGTTCTGGGGTAACAGACCTTGTTTTTTTACGGTGCTTGCTTTGGGGCGGTTCTAGCAGTTGTGACTACAGATAGGTGGCACATTGTTCTTGCATTCGGATGTTCTATGTTGTCTAATGCCGCGTACACACGAGCGGACTTTACGGCAGACTTTGCCCGGCGGACGGGATTTCGTCGGACAATTCGATCGTGTGTGGGCTTCAGCGGACTTTGTTTGCTCAAAAGTTGGACGGACTTAGATTTGAAACATGTTTTAAATCTATCCGTCGAACTGGAGTCCGGTCGAAAAGTCCGCTCGTCTGTATGCTGGTTCGATGGACAAAAAGCCACGCTAGGGCAGCTATTGGCTACTGGCTATGAACTTCCTTGTTTTAGTCCGGTCGTACGTCATCACGTACGAATTCGACGGACTTTGGTGGATTGTGTGTAGGCAAGTCCGTTCATTCGGAAAGTCCGTCATAATGTCCGGCGTACAGTCCGCCGAGCAAAATCTGCCGTAAAGTCCGCTCGTGTGTACGCGCCATAAGTTTCATTTTGTGGCTGTTTTTCAAACATAAATTTTAGTGGCTGGGTTTGAATGTGACGGAGTATGGTTCGCATTTCCTCTGCATTGGGGTAGCCACTAAAGCATCTTGGTAGTGTTTAGATGAAAAGGTGGTGGGGCACATTAGCAGGTGGGAGTAAAACAGGTTACGGCTATGTGTTAGACCCCACTTGCTATAGACTATTGGACACCAGGAAGGTTTTTTTCTTGTCTGTCCTTCTGTTTTATGTTTGTTTTTGTTGTTCATGTTTGGTGGATGCACGGTAAATTTTTTCCTTTACAGGTTTCCCATGATGCCTCATTTGGATTCATGGGCATTCCTACATTTTTTGGGGGGCTAAGAGGGCAGATGTTAGGCCCAATGGTAGACAGTTGAGGCTATCTTGGGAGGTGGGTAGTGTTGGATGGACTGGTCCCGGATATGCTTGGGTGGGGCCCAAAGTTCATTGTTTTGCTAGGCTGGATAGGGCTCCGGACATTTTGGTTCTTCATGTCGACGAGGAAGAATTGGGCCTCCGCTTCATGAGGGAGCTGATCACAGTTGATTTCCTGGGGCTAAAGACTTAATTCCCTGGTGTGCTTAGAGTATGGTCTGACACTTGGCAGTTCTTTAGGGGTGACAGGGTTTTGTCTTAATGCTGTACGTATGGACATTTGTTTTTTTTTTGGAGGTTGCAAGATGGGATCCAGTGGGCTTTTTGTGTTTGGAGGGGCGCACAAGTGTAAGGTTTTACACTTGTGTCGCTGTAATGATTTGGGGTCCTTGACAGGGGTCTAAGCCTAGTGTTATTGGTAAGACGATGGGGACCCATCTTAGGTAACTGGTGACACAGACACAAAGTTTTAGTTATATGGTACCGTCAAGGAATTGCAACCATCCATTGTTACCTGGATTGATATGTTTAGTGTTATGATTTGTTATTTATAAGCTGATGTTTAATAAAAGGCTAATTCGCCCATTTAACTCCAATTACTAGTAGCATGTTTTTTTTCCTAGGGGTTATAGGATGGTGCAGTTGTGTGCAGTTTTGGGTTAGAGGTCAAGTATGGAGGTGAGCTCTGATTTACCCTGGTCATAAGTTTGTTTACTGCCTTTCCAAATAAAAGTCCAGGACAAACTTGCTTGAACAGTTTTGTCTCTGTTCTGGTTCTTGGTTTACCACTTATCACGTACCTTACAGTGGAGCCAGAGATGATGAGGATGGCCTCTTGCACAATTCCTGTCAAAGCACCCCTGGTAGTGGAGATAGGGACTGCTAGGGCAATTGAAGGGTGCAGGCGCCTGGCAGCTGTGTGAGCGAGCTGAAGTTTGAAGACACAGGAGCCCTTCCAGTAATGGCGTGGGGTATCAAATCAGGAGAGTAGTCATAAGTCCAAGCCAGGATCAGTAATATAAACAAGAGGCAGATAAGCAGGCAGGGATGATCCAAGAGAGTAGTCAGAGGAAGCCGTGTTCAGGAACAAGGTCAGCAGATATGAATAAGAGTCAGAAGCACAGAAACCAAGCTGAAGTCAATCCAGCACTGAAGCCAGGCAGACTCTCAGTTTAAATAGACCGACGTGCGCCAGAATCCATGAATGCGTACATGCGTGCGCATTCTAGTGTGCGCGCAAGTGCTCGCATGGATGCGCCATTGCGCTTGCCCATTACAATTCTTGCTCGTCTTGGTCTGGGGCTCATTATCTGAACGGGGATTGCACTTGCTGCACTAGTTCTCTGACATTGCCCCCTCCTTAAGGGCAGCCTCTGGATGCCCATTTGAGCGCAATGGAAAGCCTGTAAAAGTCATGAGCATGAAGATTTACTTCGGGCTCCCAGGAATTCTCCTCAGAGCCAAATCCTTTCCACTTAATTAGGTATTGAATTTGACCCTGTCATTTCCTGCAATCCAGGATAGCCTCAACTTCAAATTCTTCTTCCCCATCCACCAATATGGCTTCTGGGGGTCCCACCTCACGATCAGGAAAAGGATTCAAAACATCAGGCTTTAGTAATGAAACATGAAACACTGGATGATCTCTGGAAGTTCCAGTTCATAGGCCACTGAATTCATTTTTCTTTTAACTGGGAATGGCCCCACATATCTAGGCCCCAGTTTTCTAGAGGGACATGCCAACTTCAGATTCACTGTTGAGAGCCAGATTCACCAGGTCTTAAATCCAGTTCTCCCCTCCTTTTCTTATTAAAATACTCCGCCGTACCCAGAAATCTGCTTATCTGTATGCTAGTCCGACGGACAAAAGCCGACGCTAGGGCAGCTATTGGCTACTGGCTATCAACTTCCTTATTTTAGTCCGGTGTACGTCATCACGTACGAATCCGTTGGACTTTGGTGTGATCGTGTGTAGGGAAATCCGGTTGTTAGAAAGTCAGTTGAAAGTCCGCCAAAGTTGGTCGAAAGTCTGTTGAAAGTCTGTCCGACGGGCTGTCGGACTTTTGTAGCTGAAAAGTCCGACCGTGTGTACGCGCCATTAGTGTCTTGTTGTTAGTGTTAAAGAAGTTCAACTTGTCCTGGATAGCTGGTAAAGGGGAATCTGGTATCAGCATAGGTAAAAAAGAGGGGTGAAAACCATAGTTGGAAAAGAAGGGTGACTGATCTGTGTCAGAATGGATAGAATTGTTAAGTGCAAATTCCGCCAATGGCAATAGTGAAGCCCAATCCTCCTGGGTAAAAGAAGAAAAACAGCGTAAATACTGTTCCAAAGTCTGATTTGTACGTTCAGTCTGCCCATTGGTCTGTGGAAAGTAGGCTGAGGAAAAGTTGAGCTTCATACCCAGTGCTTCATATAGTGCTTTCAAGAATTTTGACTTGAACTGTACTCCATGATCTGAAACAATGTCACTGGGAATTCCGTGTAGCCTTATAATTTCTTTTACAAAAACCCTGGCTGTTTCCGCTGACGATGGGGTCCCTTTCATGGGAATAAAATGTGCCATCTTGGAAAGCCGATCGACCAATACAAAGATGGATGAAAACCCCTCAGAAGGGGGAAGCTCGACAATGAAGTCCATTGCAATCATATCCCATGGCTTCTCAGGAATGGGCAGTGGTCTTAGAAATCCCCAGGCCATGTTCTCGCTGCTTTTGTTTTTGATGCAAGTTAAGCAGGAATTTACATATTTTCTGCAATATTTTGCCAGGTTTGGTCACCAGAAGTGTCTTTGGACTAAGTCAATGGTCTTGTATCCCCCAAAATGACCTGGCAAAGGATAGTCATGACAGACCTGCAAGATAGCAGTGTGCAAGTTCTGAGTTACAAAGATCTTATTTTCATGCCAGTAAAGTCCATCTTTTTCTTGAAGACTCATGCCCTAGGGCAGGGAAGCTCTCAGAGACACCTGACAGACCTGTGATATCAGATCAGATTGAATTAACAGAAAATTTCCAGCTTGCAGGATAGTGACTGGTTGAAATAAAGCTTCAAATTCAGCGAACATGTGAGATAAGGCATAAGGTTTTACGATCTCGGATCCTGGCCGATAAGTAATGTGGAAATGAAAGCGTTAAAAAAAAGAGCCCATTTTGCTTGTCTAGGTCTGAGACGTTTAGCAGTTCTGAGATATTCTACGTTTTTGTGATCTGTGAAGATCAATATTAGATGTGCTGCTCCTTCCAAGAGGTAACACCATTCTTCCAAAGCTGATTTTATTGCGAAGAGTTCTCGATCTTTGAAAAGAATGCCACGGGGTGCATTCGAGACTTTGGTCCTTGACGCTGGAACAAGATGGCCCCTGCAGCATTTTCTGATGCATCTACCTCTAGAACATATGATAGAGCAGGATCAGGATGTTTCAGAACTGGAGCAGAGGTAAACAATCCCTTTAGGTTATTAAATGCAGCTTGAGCTGCTTCAGTCCGTTGGAAGTGACTTTGTGAGTTGGGTAATGGGTGTTATGATGCTGGAGAAATCCTTAATAAATTTCCTGTAAAAATGAGAAAAACTGACAAAACCTTGTACTCCTTTTTTTATTGGTTGAGGTGGCCAAGATAGTATAGCGGAAACCTTTTGAGGGTCCATTGCCATACCCCCCAGTTGATATCACCAGACCCATAAAATTAATGGTCTGACGCTTAAATTCACATTTCTCGGCCTTTGCGTATAGTCCATTCTGTTTCAGTCTATAGAGAACCTGCTTCACATGGCTACAGTGTAATTCCAGGGAAACTGAGAATATGAGGATGTCATCCAGATAGACAATCACAAATAAGTCCAAGAAGTCCCTGAAAATGTCATTGACAAGATGTTGGAAAGTGGCTGGTGCATTGCAAAGTCCGAATGGCATAACGAGATATTCAAATAGGCCAAAACGTGTTCTGAAGGCTGTTTTCCACTCGTCCCCCTCACAGATCCTGACCAAGTTGTATGCACATCGTAAATCTAATTTTGTGAATACCTTTGCAGAACGAAGTCTCTGAAATAGTTCTGGGATAAAAGGAAGAGGATAACGGTTTTTAATTGTAATTCTATTCAATTCTCTGTAGTCCACACATGGACAGAGGGAATGGTCTTTTTTCTTGAAAAAAAATATTCCTGCGCCAGCTGGAGAAGTGGAGGGTTGGATGAACCCCTTCCTAAGATTCTCATCAACATACTTTTTAAGGACCAGGAGTTCAGTCTCAAAAATCCTTCCAAATGGAATCTCTGCCCCTGGTAACAGTTCAATGGGGCAGTCATAAGCCCGATGAGGAGGGAGAATGTCTGCTTTTTGTTTGTCAAACGCGTCCATGAAGTCATGGTATACTGATGGAACAAGCTCTTGTGATTCAGATACAGGATTTAAGCAGCCAATAACTGGAGCCGCATGGTGTAAAGTCTTGAGACAGTTCTGCAAACAGTAAGAACACTGGAAAATTACCCTACCGATAGTCCAGTTAATTTGGGGGTTATGAGCTTGCAACCATGGCACACCCAGGATGATTGGGAACAATGGTGAGGAGATGACATCTAAGCATAGCAGTTCTTGGTGGTCTGGCAAGATGTTGGCAGGCAAGGGCTGCGTCTCATGGGTGATGGGTCCAGATTTAATACTTGATCGGCTAGCTGTATAGAAAGTCTTTGTTGTTTGGGTTGCAGCGGGATGTTATGCTGCTAGGCGAAGGCATGGTCGATGAAGCAACTACAGGCACTGGAATCAATTATAGCCTGAGCCCGGAGTGCTCCTTTTGGAAGCTGTAGTGAGACAGGAACAGCAATGTGAGCAGATCTTGTCATGGTCAGGGGACAGGAATCATAAGGAGAATAATAATGCCCCGTAAACACGATCGGACTTTCTGACAACAAAACCGTGGATTTTTGTTCTAAGGATGTTGGCTCCAACTTGTCTTGCATACACACGGTCACACAAATGTTGGCCAACAATTGTGAATGTGGGAACGTGGGGACGTACAAGATGTACGATGAGCCAAGAAAAAGGAAGTTCAATAGCCAGTATGGCTCCTTCTGCTTGATTCCAAGCATGCGTGAACTTTTTTGCTTCGGACTTGTGTACACACGATCGGAAATTCCGACATCAAAGTTTTGTTGGCGGAAAATTTGAGAACCTGCTAGCCAACATTTGTTGGCTGAAAGTCCGACAACAAATGTTCGATGGAGCCTACACATGGTCGGACTTTCAGCCAACAAGCTCACATCCAACATTTGTTGTTAGAAAATCCCATCGTGTGTACGGGGCATAAGATTTACGGCTTTGTTAGAGCAAGTGCTGGTGTAGTGACCGGCTCCTCCACAGTACAGACAGAGGTTATTCTGGCGACGGTGTAGCTTTTCCTCTGGTGACAGCGGTGGAGGAAGCAGTTCTAGCCGCATTGGTTCAGGGACTTCGGTATTGGCAGGAGGTAGTGGAGGAGCAGGAACAGGTGGATTAGCAGATACTTTTGGTAACATCCACATGGGACGAACCTGGCCTGTTCTCTCAGATCTTCGCTCTCTCAGACGACGATCATTCTGAATAGATAATTGAATAATAGTTTCCAAGGAGCTGGGTACCCCAACTCGAGCCAGTTCATCTTTTAATGCATCTGAAACAATTGTACCTCTTGCACAATTCCTGTCCAAGCACCCCTGGTAGTGGAGACAGGGACTGCTAGGGCAGTGGCAGGGTGCAGGCGCCTGGCAGCTGTGGGAGCGAGCTGAAGCTTGAAGACACAGGAGCCCTTCCAGTGATGGTGTGGAAACTGGTCACAAGTCTTGTTCAGCGGGAGCCGGGCAGATAGGTGCAGAATCAGGATCAGTTGCAAAGTCGGGAACAGGCAGGAGTCGGTAATGTGCTGGCGGTGGGGTATCAAATCAGGAGACAGAGCCGTAGTCATAAGTCTTAGCCGGGATCAGTAATATAAGCAAGAGGCAAATAAGCTGGCAGGGATGATCCAAGAGAGTAGTCAGAGGAAACCGGGTTCAGGAACAAGGTCAGCAGATATGAATAAGAGTTAGGAGCACAGGAACCAAGCTGAAGTCAATTCAGCACTGAAGCCAGGAAGACTCTCAGTTTAAGGTAAAAAAAGAAAAACGCTGCACTAGAAATAAATGTAATAAACTAAAAGTGGATCAAGTAAAAAAAGGTGCCAGCACCAAAAGTCTGGAATACAAACTTAAAAATCATAAAAATAAAATGTGGATGCAGCACTAATGCAATTTAAATTCCCAATTATATGTGAAAAAAGGGGAAAAAAAACAAAATTCTGAAATGGTGAAAACAGTCTGAAAATGAAAAACTAAAGGAGAGTTCCAACCCGAAGAAATGGAATAACTGCAAACAAATAAATAAACAATATAATCACCAATATCGTGCTATAAGGTAGATAAAGAATGATAAAGTGCTCAAAAAATGAATAAACCTATAAATAAATAGATTGTCAGAAATATTCCTGCGCTATCAAGTATGGAAAACGGCTGGAGGTGGAAAAGCTGCATGCACCTATTCGGGTAAACACCTGACCTTAAGATTAATTGTATGAATGGGTAGTGCAGCGCTAATCCTAAGTATAGAAACTCAGATGGTATAAAAAGGGGTCATAATTTACATAGCAAAGTGTATAGAAATAATAATGAGCAATAAATAGAAGTATAAGAACAAATGAAAAATGAATATCACTAACCAGTGAGTGTGATAGCTAATAAAATAGCGTGTTATAGACTTGAATCTCTGAGGTAAAAAACTATTAGGACGTAGATAACAAAGACCAGTGTATATAAATAATATATAAATATAGTACAGCTTGATATAAATACATATAAAGTTCAAAAGTGACAATGTGCAGTGTGTAAACACTGTGCGTATTAGACTTGGCTAAACCTCAAAGTGCATGCAGTGTTTGGTATTCAAACCTATATACAGTGCAAAAATTGTGCAAAAGAACAAACCAAAAACACTCTTAGGTGCATGAAATGATATCCCAAAAATTAAAGTCTCTATATAAAAGGTATTAACACGAAAAGGAATGTCCTTATGAATAAAGTGAAATTTGTGACAATGATGTGCTGGCATGCGCATGTAGCAGTTAAAGTGCCAAGTGACTTGAAAACTCGTGCTTCTTCGTGTGCAAACACTTCAGTGGGTAATGGCCCCTTACCTCACAGCAATGGGGCAACAGCATATGACCAGAGGGCTCTTTATCTCATCCTCCTAGAGGCTCCTGCGCGTCCCTGACCGTCCTCACAGTAATGGGGCAACAGCATATGACCAAAGGCTCTTTAACTCATCCACCTATGGGTTCCTGCACATCCCTCACTGTCCTAGGATTAAGTTCCCTCAGGTGCGATGCAGGAATGTATAAAAGATAATGAAGTGGAGAAAGAGCCCAATAGTGTAATTCCGTTTCAACGATAGTATTTTATTTAGGCAAAAAAAACAGGTACTCACATTTACCAATTAGGAAAAAACAATTGTATCCGACGAGCGGCGAGCTCGTCTGCTTCTCACTGTGTATACAGCCTATCCCGTCCCTACGCGTGACGTCACACCACACGTGACTTCTTCTCCACACGTGTGGTGTGACGTCACGCGTAGGGACGGGATAGGCTGTATACACAGTGAGAAGCAGACGAGCTCGCCGCTCGTCGGATACAATTGTTTTTTCCTAATTGGTAAATGTGAGTACCTGTTTTTTTTGCCTAAATAAAATACTATCGTTGAAACGGAATTACACTATTGGGCTCTTTCTCCACTTCATTATCTTTTATACATTCCTGCATCGCACCTGAGGGAACTTAATCCTAGGACAGTGAGGGATGTGCAGGAACCCATAGGTGGATGAGTTAAAGAGCCCTTGGTCATATGCTGTTGCCCCATTACTGTGAGGACGGTCAGGGACGCGCAGGAGCCTCTAGGAGGATGAGATAAAGAGCCCTCTGGTCATATGCTGTTGCCCCATTGCTGTGAGGTAAGGGGCCATTACCCACTGAAGTGTTTGCACACGAAGAAGCACGAGTTTTCAAGTCACTTGGCACTTTAACTGCTACATGCGCATGCCAGCACATCATTGTCACAAATTTCACTTTATTCATAAGGACATTCCTTTTCGTGTTAATACCTTTTATATAGAGACTTTAATTTTTGGGATATCATTTCATGCACCTAAGAGTGTTTTTGGTTTGTTCTTTTGCACAATTTTTGCACTGTATATAGGTTTGAATACCAAACACTGCATGCACTTTGAGGTTTAGCCAAGTCTAATACGCACAGTGTTTACACACTGCACATTGTCACTTTTGAACTTTATAAATAAATACTAAAATGCCTTCAGAAATACATGTTTAAGCAATAACCAAAAACTTTAAAATATTGATAAAAAAAAAAAAAATTCCAAAAACATTTGGTGGAAAAAGTCTAATGCCCTGTACACATGATCGGACATTGATCGGACATTGATCGGACATTCCGACAACAAAATCCATGGATTTTTTCTGATGGATGTTGACTCAAACTTGTCTTGCATACACACGGTCGCACAAAGTTGGCGGAAAATCCGATAGTGCTGAACGCGGTGACGTAAAACACGTACGTCGGGACTATAAACGGGGCAGTAGCCAATAACTTTCGTCTCTTAATTTATTTTGAGCATGCGTGGCACTTCGTGCGTCGGATTTGTGTACACACGATCGGAATTTCTGACAACGGATTTTGTTGACGGAACATTTTATAGCAAGCTCTCAAACTTTGTGTGTCGGAAATTCCTATGGAAAATGTGTGATGGAGCCTACACACGGTCGGAATTTCCGACAACAAGGTCCTATCACACATTTTCCATCGGAAAATCCTATCGTGTGAACAGGGCATAAAGAAAAGAAAACGAAAGCAAAGTCCCAAAAGTGATAATTGAGAACATGATGCACAGTCCCAAATGGATAATCTTGTGATGAAAATGTTAAATGTTAGATTTTCATAAAGATGTGCAAACAAGATATCAATGAAAAATCGTGAAGTAGGAGCCCTGCTCCGGAAAGGTTTGACACCCAAAGTGAGTTTGTAATTTCCTTACCAACTCAAAAGACCATCAACGTGGTCTCACCAAGCCCAGGGAATTCGGTCTCCCAAAAACCTGTATGGATTTCTAAAGCTGCTGGATCCGTGCCACTCAAAAGACATAAACAAGAAAGGCTCCCATAGTGTAGTATTTGAGTAAAAATGTAATGGGCTAAAAGATATTGCACTTACAATATATAACTTTCTATGCGCAGTATATCACATTAGATCGAAATGGCGGCATCTCCTCAGGCTTCCTCTGCTCGCTGCCCACTGTAACCATCACCTCCGAAGAGGAAGACGTGATGATGTCAGTGTCACAGGCTCCACCCTACGCACTTCGTCACGATAGGACGTCGTCTGGGGATTGGATGTTCTCAGTTTAAATAGACCGCCGTGCGCCAGAATCTCCATGGATGCGTGTGTCCGCATGCCCATTCCAATCCTTGCTCGTCTTGGTCTGTGGCTCTGCACATACGCATTAGCATTTGCTGAATGGGGATTGGCAGCTGCTGCATAGGAACAAGCACTTGCTGCACAAGTTCACTGACACCACTGCCAATGCCAATTGAACCTGTCCCTTTTACAATGTACATGCCCTTTAATCAGTATCTATTAAAATCTGCCTGAAATTTGACATTCACATTTTTTTTTTCATATGCTTCAGTTTACGTTGCTTTTATCTTTAGTCGTTGTTAGTCACTGATCTGAGAAGTGAATGCTTCTGTTGTCAGGTCATCGACATGTGAAATGATTATACAGTGACATTGACATAGTATTTATAGAACAATAGCTAACCTGACCAAAAAAGCCAACACACATGACATTTTACAAAGTGTGTTGTAAATGTCTTTATTAGAAAAAATGAATGTTACTGTGGAATCATAATAACCTCCTCCTCCTTATGCCATACGCTGTGTACAACTGTCATGTGACCTGCTGTGCCTCGATTGCAAAAGCTGTCTACTTGTAAACTAGCAGGGAAGTTTCTCCGATGATGTGCCACCCAATATGGTGTAGGCTCCTGGAGTGCATCGCACGATGATCTAAGCTACATTGAATCAAGCTGGAGAGTTACGTCTGGTATCAGCATTGAGCCCGGGGGTGGCTCCAAAGCGTGATTTGACTCAGGGTAGCAGCTGGGTCACACGCTCTGAGATGAGCATATTAGTCTAGGGGGGCCACTGAAGTGCACTGGAGCATGGTTTGCAGCACCTAGGATATATGAGCATGACGGATGACACCACATATGGACACCATCTTCACGCACAGATTTGATACTGTTATATGAGACTTTTTCACCCATCACTTTGTGATTATGTATTAGGACATCTGTGATGTCTATTACGGAGCACTAAGCACCTTTTGCATTCGTTTATGCCCTTCACCATTTGCAATATGGATTATTGATGTTTTCCATATTTACTACTATTATTATTATATATAATTTATTTATATGCATATTGCACTTTATACGCTAGATTTATAAGAATTTATTTGTCTTTTTTATTTTATAAGTTTTGAATATTTTAGCTATTTTTCACATCTTATTATTTAGAAGTACTGGGTTCACTCTAGCGCAGTGCATATTTTCCATTAGTATAACTTGCACGGTATATGAAACGTGATCTGCGCTTGCAGCTGGAGACTAGCACACGTTTGGCGCAGGACCGTTGTGGCTCACAAGACTTTCTTTATTTTATCTGAGAAGTGAATGCTTCTGTTGTCAGGTCATCGACATGTGAAATGATTATACAGTGACATTGACATAGTATTTATAGAACAATAGCTAACCTGACCAAAAAAGCCAACACACATGACATTTTACAAAGTGTGTTGTAAATGTCTTTATTAGAAAAAATGAATGTTGCTGTGGAATCATAATAACCTCCTCCTCCTTATGCCATACGCTGTGTACAACTGTCATCTGACCTGCTGTGTCTCGATTGCAAAAGCTGTCTACTTGTAAACTAGCAGGAAAGTTTCTCCGATGATGTGCCACCCAATATGGTGTAGGCTCCTGGAGCGCATCGCACAATGATCTAAGCTACATTGAATCAAGCTGGAGAGTTACGTCTGGTATCAGCATTGAGCCCGGGGGTGGCTCCAAAGCGTGATTTGACTCAGGGTAGCAGCTGGGTCACACGCTCTGAGATGAGCATATTAGTCTAGGGGGGCCACTGAAGTGCACTGGAGCATGGTTTGCAGCACCTAGGATGTTAGAGCATGACGGATGACACCACATATGGACACCATCTTCACGCACAGATTTGATACTGTTATATGAGACTTTTTCACCCATCACTTTGTGATTATGTATTAGGACATCTGTGATGTCTATTACGGAGCACTAAGCACCTTTTGCATTTGTTTATGCCCTTCACCATTTGCAATATGGATTATTGATGTTTTCCATATTTACTACTATTATATATAATTTATTTATATGCACATTGCACTTTATACGCTAGATTTATAAGAATTTATTTGTCTTTTTTTTTTTTATAATTTTTTAATATTGTAGCTATTTTTCACATCTTATTATTTAGAAGTACTGGGTTCACTCTAGCGCAGTGCATATTTTCCATTAGTATAACTTGCACGGTATATGAAATGTGATCTGCGCTTGCAGCTGGAGACTAGCACACGTTTGGCGCAGGACCGTTGTGGCTCACAAGATTTTCTTTATTTTATCTGAGAAGTGAATGCTTCTGTTGTCAGGTCATCGACATGTGAAATGATTATACAGTGACATTGACATAGTATTTATAGAACAATAGCTAACCTGACCAAAAAAGCCAACACACATGACATTTTACAAAGTGTGTTGTAAATGTCTTTATTAGAAAAAATTATTGTTACTGTGGAATCATAATAACCTCCTCCTCCTTATGCCATACTTTTCTTTAAAGAAGTGTAAACTGAGCAGACTTGTACTTTTATACAGTGCCTGCAATTTCTTTTTCTTCCAAAGTACAAAAAATGTAACTGTACATTAAATTAAACCAGAAAAAGAAATGAAAGAAAGTTCAGCAAAATGACACTACAAGCAGTTGCTTATGGGACATACTTTGCCTTAATGAGCTCTCTCCCACTTGTAAATGCGAAAGCACCATATACTGTATAGATGTCTCAGTATTTTAGGCATGAGCATTGAGCAGAGTGAACTAGAGGGATTTGAATTTGCTGTTAAAATACCACTTTTGCCACTGACAACATTTTATCAAACTGGAAACTCTCAATTTTGTTTATTAAGCTGTGTAAAAAGAAAAGATCTATGCTAGTTTATGTTTAGCTCAAGAGTGTAGTATACAGTAGCACCACTCAAATGCCTCTGTGCAAATAACTTATCATCTTCAACAAATGCTGCCAGGTGCAGGACCTCCTGCAGTTCACATCTTGGCTGGGGCTCATACTGTTAATGTTAACCACAGTAGTAAAATCAAAAGGCCACTTCAGTTCAGTCACCTTCTATAGGGATAAAACGCGTTGATGTCTTGGGGCAAGGCCCCTGGGTTTCTCCCCCCCTCATACTAATTCTAGTTCTATTAACATCAAATAGACTGAACAAAGATAAAGCAGAACAGTCAAAGAACAAAGAATGAGACAACCCCTAACACTATACAGAGACTTTCGATGCTATAAAAATGGGTTAGTGTACAAAAGGCAAGGATAATCGGGCCTGGATTTTACCAAGTATCTAGACCAGCTTGAACTGCAACAAGGACACAAGGGGGTGCAGTGATGATGGCTAGGGATGTAACAAAGCCTTTATAGACTATGCCACATGCCACCATCAAGCCCCCCTGGAGTGACCCAGCTAGGTTCAAGTCTGCCTGCAGGATTTTGCAGTATACCAGTCAACATTTCCCCACAAAATTAAGGCTGGAATGGTACAGTCTGTGGGAGTGGGTATATGTCTACCAAAACAAAAAAAGTTCCCCAAAAAACAAACAAAAAGGGGAAAATGTTTAGGCCCTGCCTGCTTAGTTAGGTGCACAACTGGTGAAGCTTAATGATCCTCACCTGTAGTTAATATAACAATGTTAGCAGAAAGAACTGAATGGGGTTTGGATCAGAGGAACTCAAGTTACTCACAAATGTAGCAAGTTCATAGTGCTTAAGGGAAGGAAGACTGTCAATTGTAGAGGTATCAAGATAGGATGGGAGGAGATATTAGGGAGTTAAGCAACAGTCCTGAGGATGGTCTGGTTAGAATGGATGACTCTCAAATTTTAGAAGGGTAAGGCAATGATAAGCTATGGTGTTAGTGATGAATATTCAGTACAAAGGATTGATTAATAACCCATTCATCAACTCCTGCACTTCAGCGATAGGTCCTGATGGTGGAGAGGCCTCTCATGCGCTGATGGGATGACTCCAACGCACCCACTTGGCTCTCCTGGGACAGTTAGGATGGATTGCCAACTCAGTTCTATGTCTGGAATGCGATTGAATTGACCAGCGATTATAATCTGTGTCTCTGGTATGGTTGAAGTTCAATCAGCGGATTCGCTCTGTGCTCCTGGTACAGCTGAAGGTAGGTTGAGGATTCCACTCAGTGCCTCTGGGCTGCTGGGAGTAGGATGCACAGGTATACAGGTGCTTCAGTCTCAGCACTCCTTTCCCGGTCTGGAGCGAGGTGCCCAGATCTTTCCAGGTAGCTTTTCCAATTGTTCTCTCTTCCCCTCTTTCTTAGCTGTAGTGACCCCAGGGAACTGTAGTTTTCTTTCCCACAGAGCGCAGTTCCACCCTAGGGTGATGGAACTACACATCCCATGATCCTTTTCTTAGTACCTGTCTCCTTCTGGCACCCAGCTTGGGCCAATAAGAAGGGAGTAATGTTAAATGTTAATAGCTAATAGAAATGGGCTCGGGTAAGTATTAGTGGGTGGCTGCTGCACACAGAAGGTTTTTTTATCATAGCATAGCATGCATTAAGATAAAAAAACATTTTGCCTTTACAACCCCTTTAACCGCTTCAATACCGGGCCTATTCTGGCATTTCTCTACTTCATGTAAAAATCATTATTTTTTTGCTAGAAAATTACTCAGAACCCCCAAACATTATATATGTTTTTTTAGCAGACACCCTAGGGAATAAAATGGCGGTCATTGCAACTTTTTATCTCACACGGTATTTGCGCAAAAATTTTTCAAACGCCTTTTTTTTGGAAAAAAAACGGTTTCATGAATTAAAAAATAACAAAACAGTAAAGTTTGCCCAATTTTTTTGTATAATGTGAAAGACGATGTTACGCCGAGTAAATGGATACCTAACATGTCACGCTTTAAAATTGCGCACAATCACGGAATGGCGCCAAACTTCATTACTTAAAAATCTCCATAGGCGACGCTTTAAAATTTTTTACAGGTTACCAGTTTAGAGTTACAGAGGAGGTCCAGTGCTAGAATTGTTGCACACGCCCTAACGCACGCGGCGATACCTCACATGTGTGGTTTGAGCGGCGTTTACATATGTGGGCGGGACTTACGTGTGCGTTCGCTTCTGATCGCGAGCTATCGAGGACAGGGGCGTTTTAAAAAAAAATTTTTATTATTTAATTTTTTTTTTTACTTCATTTTTTTTATTTTTACACTTTTTTTAACATTTTTTTTTTTTAATTACTTTTATTCCTATTACAAGGAATGTAAACATCCCTTGTAATAGGAATCTATGTGACAGGTCCTCTTTATGGAGAGATGTGGGGTCAATAAGACCCCACATCTCTCCTCTAGGCTGGAAAGCATGAGATCGGAAAAAAAAATTTTACCGATCTCATGCTGACAGCCGCGATCGTGGCTTCGGTTAGTTCCGGGTACCCGGGCGTGACGTCATAACGACGCGCCCGGGCCTCCCACGGTCATAGAGATGACTGGTGACCATCTGGTCACCAGTCATCTCTATCGTCAACATCCGGCGCCGGCCGATTCATTCTCCGGGTCCCCGATGGCACGGGAGAGCCCGGAGAAGCACCGGATGGCGGCGGGAGGGGGGGGGCATCCCCTCCCGTCGCCTATAAGAACGATCAAGCGGCGGAACTGCCGCTATGATCGTTCTTATCGTGCACAGAATCGGCAGCTGAAAAGAATGATATCTGAATGATGCATCTAGCTGCAAGCATCATTCAGATATCACCCCACAAAGAGGAGGACGTCATTTTACTATAGGCGGGTATTGATTCGCTCTGTGCTCCTGGTACAGCTGAAGGTAGGTTGAGGATTCCACTCAGTGCCTCTGGGCTGCTGGGAGTAGGATGCACAGGTATACAGGTGCTTCAGTCTCAGCACTCCTTTCCCGGTCTGGAGCGAGGTGCCCAGATCTTTCCAGGTAGCTTTTCCAATTGTTCTCTCTTCCCCTCTTTCTTAGCTGTAGTGACCCCAGGGAACTGTAGTTTTCTTTCCCACAGAGCGCAGTTCCACCCTAGGGTGATGGAACTACACATCCCATGATCCTTTTCTTAGTACCTGTCTCCTTCTGGCACCCAGCTTGGGCCAATAAGAAGGGAGTAATGTTAAATGTTAATAGCTAATAGAAATGGGCTCGGGTAAGTATTAGTGGGTGGCTGCTGCACACAGAAGGTTTTTTTATCATAGCATAGCATGCATTAAGATAAAAAAACATTTTGCCTTTACAACCCCTTTAAAATGTAACAATAAAAATAAAAAATTACTTTAAAAATAGTGTCTGGGGGGCCCCCTTAGTCTGCCTTTAAAGTGGCGAATCTGTAGCATATATCAGGGATCGCTGCTGCCAGGCCATGGCCTGTTTGCAGCCAGGCCGCGAAGGCTGCTCTGTCTGATGTGCGGCAGCAGGCGAGCAGAGATATGCCATCATCTCTCACTGCCCGCGCCCCGCAACACCGATGTTCTGCGTTTCCAGCGGGGCCACCGCACTGTTAGAGATGAGGTGGGCGAGCAGAGAGATGAGATCATCTCTCACCGCCCGCCCCACATCACCGCTGTTCTCCCTCACTGGCCTGTGCTGCCACCACTGCAGTGACAATCTGCATCTGGTGGCAGGTGACAATCCACATCTGGTGGCAAGCCACAATCCACATCTGGTGGCAGGCAACAAACTATATCTGATGGCAGGGGACAAACCACATCTGGTGGCAGGTAACAAACCACATCTGGTGGCAGGTGACAATCCACATCTGGTGGCAGGTGGCAAGCCACATCTGGTGGCAGGTGACAAGCCACAATCCACATCTGGTGGCAGTCGACATGGCAAGCGACAATCCACATCTGGTGGCAGGCGACGGCAAGTGACAATCCACATCTGGGGGCAGGCGACATGGCAAGTGACAATCCACATCTAGTGGCAGGTGACGTGGCAAGTGACAATCCACATCTAGTGGCAGGTGACATGGCAAGTGACAATCCACATCTGGTGGCAGGTGACGTGGCAAGTGAGAAACCGCATCTGGCGGCAGGCGACATGGCAAGTGACAAACCACATCTGGTGGCAGGCGATGGTGGCAAGTGTCAATCCGCATCTGGTGGCAGGTGATGTGACAAGTGACAATCCACATCATGTGGCAGATGACGTGCCAAGTGACACTGCATCTGGTGGCAGATTCTGGATTTTGGTGAGTTTCATTTTATATTACTATGTAATAATAGAAATAATGCACTTTAATCATCCTGACACCATATCAACCATGATACCGGTGCCAAAAAGGTTGGGGGCCACTGGCATACATACTTCTGCTCTTGCACTTCAGCTATTTGCACAAAGCAAACCACAGCAGACTGCAGGTGACCTCATTTCCATATTATCTCACCTTCCTCTCTGAAACATGCACTCTTTACCTCTCCTCCTTTTCACAATTGCACCCTCTCTCCTCAAACTCTCTTTTCTTCGCCCCTCTGCCCCCCCTCCACAATCTGTACATATCACCCTCACTTTTCTCCTCCCCCTATTACTGCACTCATCACCTCTTCCTAACTCTAAGCCCACTTGCTAATAGGGATGAGCTTCGAGTTCGAGTCGAACTCATGTTCGAGTCGAACTCATGTTCGACTCAAACATCGGCTGTTCGCCAGTTCGCCGAACAGCGAACAATTTGGGGTGTTCGCGGCAAATTCGAATGCCGTAGAACACCCTTTAAAAGTCTATAGGAGAAATCAAAAGTGCTAATTTTAAAGGCTTATATGCATGGTATTGTCATAAAAAGTGTTTGGGGACCTGGGTCCTGCCCCAGGGGACATGGATCAATGCAAAAAAAAAGTTTTAAAAACGGCAGTTTTTTCGGGAGCAGTGATTCATGCTTAAAGTCAAACAATAAAAGTGTAATATTCCTTTAAATTTCGTACCTGGGGGGTGTCTATAGTATGCCTGTAAAGGGGCGCGTGTTTCTCGTGTTTAGAACAGTCTGACAGCAAAATGACATTTCAAAGGAAAAAAGTAATTTAAAACTACTCGCGGCTATAATGAATTGCCGGTCCGACAATACACATAAAAGTTCATTGATAAAAACGGCATGGGAATTCCCCACAGGGGAACCCCGAACCAAAATTAAAAAAAAAATGACGTGGGGGGTCCCCCTAAATTCAATACCAGGCCCTTCAGGTCTGGTATGGATTTTAAGGGGAACCCCGCACCAAAATTTAAAAAAAAATTGGCGTGGGGTCCCCCCAAAAATCCATACCAGACCCTTATCCGAGCACGCAACCTGGCAGGCCGTAGGAAAAGAGGGGAGACAAGAGAGCACCCCCCCTCCTGAACCATACCAGGCCACATGCCCTCAACATTGGGAGGGTGCTTTGGGGTCCCCCCTAAAGCACCTTGTCCCCATGTTGATGAGGACAAGGGCCCCACAACCCTTGGCCGGTGGTTGCGGGGGTCTGCGGGCGGGGGGCTTATCAGAATCTGGAAGCCCCCTTAAAACAAGGGGACCCCCAGATCCCGGCCCTCCCCCCCTGTGTGAAATGGTAAGGGGGTACAAAAGTACCCCTACCATTTCACAAAAAAACTGTCAAAAATGTTAAAAATGACAAGAGACGGTTTTTGACAATTCCTTTATTTAAATGCTTCTTCTTTCCATCTTCTTTCTTCTAACTTCTTTCTTCCTTCATCCTTCGGTTTCTTCCTCCATCTTCTTCTTCTTCTTCTGGTTCTTCTGGTTCTTCCTCCGGTGTTCTCGTCCAGCATCTTCCTCCGCGGCGTCTCCTTCTCTTTATCTTCTTTTCTTCATCTTCTTCTCCGGGCCGCTACGCATCCATGATGGCATGGAGGGAGGCTCCTGCTGTGTGACGCTTCTCCTCTTCTGACGGTTCTTAAATAACGGAGGGCGGGGCCACCCGGTGACCCTGCCCCCCTCTGACGTACGGGGACTTCCCTGTGGCATTCCCCGTGATGTCAGAGGGGGGCGGGGTCACCGCCCTCCGTTATTTAAGAAGAAGAGGAGAAGCGTCACACAGCGTGAGCCTCCCATCCAATCGTGGATGCGGAGCGGCCCGAGAAAAGAAGATGAAGAGAAGAAGGCGCCGCTGAGGAAGATGCCGGACGAGAACACCGGAGGAAGAACCAGAAGATCCAGAAGAACCAGAAGAAGAAGAAGATGGAGAAAGAAACCAAAGGAAGATAGAAGATAGAAGAAAGAAGATGGAAAGAAGAAGCATTTAAATAAAGGAATTGTCAAAAACTGTCTCTTGTCATTTTTAACATTTTTGACAGTTTTTTTGTGAAATGGTAGGGGTACTTTTGTACCCCCTTACCATTTCACACAGGGGGGGAGGGCCGGGATCTGGGGGTCCCCTTGTTAAAGGGAGCTTCCAGATTCCGATAAGCCCCCAGCCCGCAGACCCCCACAACCACCGGCCATGGGTTGTGGGGATGAGGCCCTTGTCCTCATCAAAATGGGGACAAGGTGCTTTAGGGGGGACCCCAAAGCACCCTCCCAATGTTGAGGGCATGTGGCCTGGTACGGTTCAGGAGGGTGGGTGCTCTCTCGTCCCCCCTCTTTTCCTGCGGCCTGCCAGGTTGCGTGCTCGGATAAGGGTCTGGTATGGATTTTTGGGGGGAACCCACGCCAATTTTTTTTAAATTTTGGCACGGGGTTCCCCTTAATATCCATACCAGACCTGAAGGGTCTGGTGTGAATTTTGATGGGGACCCCTACGTCATTTTTTTTTTAAATTTTGGTTCGGGGTTCCCCTGTGGGGAATTCCCATGCCGTTTTTATCAATAAACTTTTATGTGTATTGTGGGACCGGCAATTCATTAATAGCCGCGAGTAGTTTTAAATGACTTTTTTCCTTTGAAATGTCATTTTGCTGTCAGACTGTTCTAAACACGGGAAACATGCGCCCCTTTACAGGCATACTATAGACACCCCCCAGGTATGAAATTTAAAGGAATATTACACTTTTATTGTTTGACTTTAAGCATTATTAAAATCATTGCTCCCGAATAAACGGCCATTTTTAAAACTTTTTTTTGCATTGATTCATGTCCCCTGGGGCAGGACCCGGGTCCCCAAACCCTTTTTAGGACAATACCATGCAAATTAGCCTTTAAAATGAGCACTTTTGATTTCGAAAGTTCAAGTCCCATAGACTTCAATAGGGTTCTAACGTTCTTGCAAAGTTTTGGTCTGTTCGCAAGTTCTGGTGCGAACCGAACCGGGGGGTGTTTGGCTCATCCTTACTTGCTAACAAACCCCCCAGGATACTGAAGCATGTCCCCTCATACAAATCGTATTCTCATATTACCTCCCTTACTCTCCTGCTTCTCCTAACCGCTGGAGATATTTTCCCAAACCCTGGGCCTCCCTTATTTAACTGTACCCAACACACCCATTACCAGGGGCGGACTGATAACTCATGGGGCCCCCGGGCAATAGGAGATTATGGGGCCCCCAGGCAATCAGAGATTATGGGGCCACACAGTATACACACACACAGTATACAATCACACAGTATACACATACATGTACACACAGTATACGCAGACAGATGTAAAAAAAACACAGATTTATACATACTGTCCCTGGTTTTGCTGAGGCTGGCAACCCTGATGGGGCCCCCTAGTGGCCCAGGGCCCTCGGGCAATGCCCGAGTGGCTCAATGGTCAGTCCACCCCTGCCCATCACCATCACCCTACACCCTCTGGCAGTAGTTGCAATCTACGCAATTTAGTCTCCATTCCTCTTCTTCCCAACGCCAGCCTACCCCTCTCCTGTGCCCTCTGGAACGCTTGCTCTGTCTGCAACAAACTCACTGCTGTTCATGACCTCTTTGTGACTAATTCCTTTAAACTACTTGCTCTCACCGAAACCTGGCTCCACGAATCTGACACCCTTTTTCCTGCTTCCCTATCCCAGGGTGGCCTTCACTGGACTCACTCCCCTAGGCCTAGTGGACGCAAGGGAGGTGGAGTGGGATTCCTCCTATCCCCCCAGAGCACCTTCCAGGTTATTTACTCTCCTCCCTTTTTTTCCCTCTCATCATTTGAAGCCCACTGTATATGTCTATTCTCTCCAACTTCCCTAAGAATTGCTGTGATCTACCGGCCCCCTGGACCATTAACGACTTTCCTTGATTAGTTTTCTGCCTGCCTAGCCTACTTTCTCTCTTCGGAAATGCCCACAATCCTTCTCTGTGATTTCAACATCCCTGCGAATACAAACACTCTTGCTACTTCTAAACTTCTTAGTCTATTCTCTTCATTTGACCTGAAGCAATGGGTACAGGCTTCTACTCACTCTGATGGCAACACCCTTGACCTTGTATTCTCCTACCTATGCACTCCATGCAACTTCTCAAACAATCCTTTTCCTCTCTCCGACCACCACCTTATTAGTTTCTCTCTGCCCCTGTCTTCCACCACCTTTCCCTCCAATCGCCTAACCATCACCCGTAGAAACTTTTGTAACTTCAACTCCTCTCGCCTCTATTCTGCTACTGACCACCTCTATGACAAAATCTCTCCCCTGTCCTGCCCCAACCAAGCCTGCCCTAAACAGATGACACTAAAATTCTCAAAAAACGTAGTCGCGCTCTTGAGCGTCTGTGGCACAAACTAAGTCTCTCAAAGACTTCAACCAATACAAATCTGCCCTCCAAAAATACTATTCTTTCCTCCACACTGCCAAGCAAACCTATTTTACAACTCTTATTAACACCTTCTCATCCAGTCCCCCTAAACTATTTTCTACCTTCAACTCTCTACTTCGTCCTCCACCGCCGATTGATACAATCCGTGATGAAATCTAAACTCTACTATTTTCTACTATTTTTATCTCCCCCAGTTAAGACCCCATGTCAACAGGTACAACTGACACTCCCCTTATTCAAATCTGCTACTACAGACAAAGTTGCTAATCTCCTTTCTATCGCCCACCTAACCACCTGCCCCCTGGACCCTATTCCCTCTCAAATGCTACGGTCGCCCTCTGACTCATCCTACACTCTCTAACCCACATCTTCAATTTCTCCCTCACCTCTGGCATCTTCCCCAATGCTCTAAAACACGCACTGGTCATCCCCATACTTAAAAAGCCGTCCTTGGACCCTACCAATCTTAACAACCTACGCCTTATCTCCTTGCTACCCTTTTCCTCTAAACTCCTTGAATGCCTGGTTTGCAACCAACTGAGTGATTACCTCATTAAGAACAACCTTCTTGATCCCCTTCAATCTGGATTTCGCCCTCAACACTCCACAGAAACTGCTCTTTTAAAACTCACAAATGACCTACTAACTGCAAAAACCAACGGACACTATTTTGTACTCCTACTTCTGGACCCTTCAGCTGCCTTTGACACGGTTGACCACCCCCTCCTTTTCAAAAAACTTTACTCCCTCGGTCTCCATGACTGTGCTCTTTAGTGGCTCTCATCCTACCTATCCCCTACCTAACCATGTTGGTTGTGGGGGCCTGCGGGCAGGGGGCTTATCGGAATCTGGAAGCCCCCTTTAACAAGAGGGTTCCCAGATCCCAGCCCCCCCTATATGAATGAGTATGTGGTACATATTCACAATTTACATTCACCAAAAAGTGTCAAAAAGTAATAGAACACACAATTTTTGACAATTTCTTTAGGGTTCTTGGCTGGACATGATGGCAGCTGAACAAGAGCCGGCTTAAGTGCTGTGGATGCAGGATACAGGATGCAGGTGTGCTTGTGGATGCAGGTCAGTGGATTCAGGTCAGCGGATACAGGAGCGCTGAGGGGCAGTGAATGCAGATGCACTAAGGTGCAAGACAGCAGGCAGGGCAAAGGTCAGACAAGCCAAGTCATACACAGCGGATCAGTCAGCAGAGACTGCAGCCAAGGGATAATCAGAGTTCAGGCCGGTTGGTAACAGAGGATCAGACAGACAAGTAAACAGAGCAAAGTTAAGGGAGCCAAGGGTCAGGACTGGCGACAGCAGCGTGGTCAGGAAGCCAGGTCAATATCAGATCAGATGCAGGCTCAGGGTCAGGTCACAGGGTAAAGCTGCAGATCAAACAGCAAAAAACTAGTGCAGCTGAAGCCCCTTTTAAAGGCCACTGGACGCCGAGAAATAGTTACTGTGCGCTTGTGCGTGATCCCCGCGATCTGCGCATTGGCACATGTCTGTTCACAGCTGGATGCCTATTGCGCCTCTGTGATCCTGTGTGCCTTAGACTAGCTGCAGCACTAGGAGCAGTGTGTTCTTGACACCCAGCATGCAAGATCCCTAGACGTCAGAAGGGGGCAGTGCCACCAGATGACGTAGCCAGGTGGCCCCGCCACGTACTTAGCCTGCAGTAGATGGCCAGCCTTCATGTCGGCGGGAGTGTGTTTAGTTTTTTTAGTTTTCGGCATGATTGATGATGGAATTACATCAGGGGCGACCCTGGTATGGTTCAGGAGGGGGGTTCTCGCTCACCTCCCCTCCTGACCTGCCAGGTTGCCTGCCCAGGTAAGGGTTTTTATTTTACCGGCAATTTTTTTTTTTTACTCTAGTGGGGGAAACCCATTGATAGCTGATAAATCATCAATTGTTAAGGACGCCGCCGACGGCTTCCCGGCCCCGCTCCTTAACAACCAGCTTATAGTGCTCCCTGATTGGACAAAGCTTTGCCCAATCATGGAGCAAAATGCACTGTGCAGTGCACGGTGCATTGCAGGGCATTCGGCGGGTCTTTTTCTGAACAGGCAAACCGTACGCCCAACCCTACTCAGCAAGGAGATCGCTGTACTGACATCAGATTGTTAGTACAGGATCTCCTCACAAAGCTGTCAGCTATTGGTCACATCAGCTGCTTCACACCCCTCGCCTTAATCCTGCATTAGCTGCAATAAGCTTTCGGGAGGCTTTCAAGGGGACCTTTGCATATATCAGTGTTTCTCATATGTCTATATAACACAGACTAGACCAAGTGCACCGCGTCGAGCCCTGTAGTAAACTGGACTTTCATTGCCATGGTGTCAACTACAGAGGCATCTATTTGTTATTCATGTACAGTATATTGCGATCTATATACCACCTGCATCTGATAAGCATACATCTTACAGGCATGCATTTTGCTTTGGACTGACCAGACTATCCAGAATATGTGGACTGCCCTTACATTTGGCATCACACATGCGGTCTGCTATTGAGGACATTTCAGTAGGGGGTTCTATGTATGGCCCTAATTGCTACCTTTGAATTTGAGAGTCTCTATGATTTCAATTTTGTCATATGATTTCTGATTTTAAATGATAAAGTATGGGTTTGAAGAAAAACTAGTTTAGACATCTGCAAGGGGAGCAGGTTGTTTGTCATGTCCTCCTTGTTTCCCATTATCTCATTGGGTGCCAAGTGTGGGCCACAGAGGAGGCCTACCCCGGGGTGGGTTCTTCTGGACTATGTTAGGCACTTTGTTACAGGGTCACTTTACACACACATATGGGGTACTATTACTTTTATATATCATCATACACCATGCACACTGCACTGCAACTGTTCTCCAGTTAAAAATCGGTTCTCCATGCCAATGCATACCTTCTCCATAACTTGCAGTTTTGAGGGACACACTGAGCCAATGTCCACATCCATCTCTCCAGCGTTTTCCACTACAATCCTAAGTAGTGGAGTGGGACCCGCCATGCACTCTGCATGGGCCCCGCACATGCAGTCAACTCAGCTCTTGCACCTACACACCTTTGCACAGAATGGGAACCTCTGCGGTGCAATCTGCTCTCGTTGCTATGGGAGACTGACCGCTGGTGAAAGGAGGAGCAGATACTGGTTTGTGGAATGATGTTTTTCTATATATTTCTATTTTTTCAATATAATTGTGATAGCCATAAGTTGGTGTCATATTCCAATTTTCTTGGTCATGTTAGATTAATAGGTCTCTGTGGTGACACCCACCATTATGTATATATTTTGGTTAGGCACCGCCAACTCATTCAGGGGAATCCCAGGGCCATATTCTTGTTCTGAGTTCCTTCTATAAGCCCTTCACTGACACGTTTCACCTGGATAGGGTCTTTGAAGTGGGAATGGTCACAGTCATTGGGTATATATGCATAATAGATGTAGCCAGGAGATGGATATACAGTATCTCACACAAGTGAGTACACCCCTCACATTTTTGTAAATATTTTATTATATCTTTTCATGTGACAACACTGAAGAAATGACACTTTGCTATAATATCTAAATTGGACACAAATAGCCATTTTCCCTCCCAGATATGATGTGACTCATTAGTGTTACAAAGTCTCAGGTTTGAATGGAGAGTAGGTGTGTTAAATTTGGTGTTATCACTCTCACTCTCTCATACTGGTCACTAGAAGTCCAGCATGGCACCTCATGGCAAAGAACTCTCTGAGGAGCTGAAAAAAAAGAATTGTTGCTTTACATAAAGATGTAAAGATGGCCTAGGCTATAAGAAGATTGCCAAGACCCTGAAACTGAGCTGCAGCATGATGGCCAAGACCATACAGCCGTTTAACAGGACAGGTTCCACTCAGAACAGGCCTCACCATGGTCGACCAAAGAAGTTAAGTGCACATGCTCAGCGTCATATCCAGAGGTTGTCTTTGGGAAATAGACGCATTAGTGCTGCCAGCATTGCTGCAGAGGTCGAAGGGGTGGGGGGGTCAGCCTGTCAATGCTTAGACCATATGTCGCACACTGCATCAAATTGGTCTCCATGGATGTCGTCCCAGAAGGAAGCCTCTTCTAAAGATGATGCACAAGAAAGTCTGCAAACAGTTTACTGAAGACAAGCAGACTGACATGGATTACTAAAATAATGTCCTGTGGTCTGATGAGACCAAAATAAACGTATTTGGTTGAGATGGTGTCAAGCGTGTGTGGCGGCAACCAGGTTAGGAGTACAAAAACAAGTGAGTCTTGCCTACAGTCAAGCATGATGGTGGGAGTGTCATGGTCCGGGGCTGCATGAATGCTGCCGGCACTGGGGAGCTACAGTACAGAAATGCCAACATGTACTGTGACATACTGAACCAGAGCATGATCCCCTCTCTTCGGAGCCGCAGGGCAGTATTCCAACATGAGAAGGACCCCAAACACACGTCTAAGATGACCACTGCCTTGCTAAAGAAGCTGATGATAAAGGTGATGGACTGGCCAAGCATGTCTCCAGGCCTAAACCCTATTGAGCATCTTTGGGGCATCCTCAAATGGAAGGTGGAGGAGCACAAGGTCTCTAACATCCACCAGCTCTGTGATGTTGCCATGAAGGAGTGGAAGAGGACTCCAGTGGCAACCTGTGAAGCTCTGGTGAACTCCATGCCCAAGGGGGTTAAGGCAGTGGTGGAAAATAATGGTGACCGCACAAAATAGTGACACTTTGGTCCCAAATTGGACATTTTCACATAGGGGTGTACTCACTTTTGTTGCCGGCGGTTTAGACATTAATGGCTGTGTGTTGAGTTATTTTGAGGGGACAGCAAATTTACACTACTATACAAGCTGTACACTCACTACTTTACATTATAGCAAAGTGTAATTTCTTCAGAGTTGTCACATGAAAAGATATAATAAAATATTTACAAAAATGTGAGAGGTGTACTCACTTGTGTGAGATACTGTATATATATTCCTGCAATCAGGAGACACTGTGTAGCTTTGCAGCGGGGGAACCGTTTCCCTCTGGTGCTGAGTTTGATGCTGATCTGTTACCTCCTTGATACAGAGACAAGGCAGAGCAAAGCATCTTGGGACATGCAGTCCGAATGGACGAGATTTGCCCTCTTGCTGAATCATTGGGAACTACAACTACCAGATGGCTGATGGGGAAGAACAGACTGCTGGGAGAGGCTATAAGATGAGCGGATGGTTGCCTGGTGTGCTCTCTTGGGACTCCGGCTTGGATCTGAGTGCAGGGATTCTGTGACAGCGTGTGACGCAGCTGAATAGCGACCTGCATCAGCAGAACCATCCAGCGGATATTCGGAGGGACATCTGCGAGTAGAACCCCTTGGCTGTTCGGCGGCCGCCTGGAGGTAGCTCTGATTTCACCTATCCTGGGTGACATTGGATTCGGGTGAGCCGTAGTGCGGTGCGACGGAGGCCGGACATAATACTCTGAGCCACATTCCCGAGAGACAGTCATCATCATCATCATCATCTCTTGTTCCAGTGTAGTGAGCGGGCAATAGCCCAAATTTATAGACACTTTATATAGACACCATTCTCCTCTGCACATCTATCATCTCTAGTGCCAAGGATTTGGGCCAAACATCATAGACACCATATACAGACATCTTTACCTTCTGTTAACCCTGCTGCTACTTGAAGTTCTACAAAGAGCAAAATCTTTAACCACTTGCTTACTGGGCACTTAAACCCCCCTCCTGCCCAGACCAATTTTCAGCTTTCAGCGCTGATGCATTTTGAATGACAATTGCGCGGTCATACAACACTGTACCCAAATGTAATTTTTATTTTTTGCTAAACAAACAAAAAAAGATGGAAAATTTTGAAAAAAAAATCATGTTTAATAGTTTGTTATAAAATTTTGCAAACAGGTAATTTTTCTCCTTCATTGATATGCGCTGATGAGGCGGCACTGGTGGGCACTGATTAGGCATGAGCCGAACACCCCCCGGTTCGGTTCGCACCAGAACCTGCGAACGGACCGAAAGTTCGCACGAACGTTAGAACCCCATTGACGTCTATGGGACTCGAACGTTCGAAATCAAAAGTGCTCATTTTAAAGGCTAATTTGCATGGTATTGTCCTAAAAAGGGTTTGGGGACCCGGGTCCTACCCCAGGGGACATGTATCAATGCAAAAAAAACTTTTAAAAACTGACGTTTTTTGGGGAGCAGTGATTTTAATGATGCTTAAAGTAAAAAAAAAAAGTGAAATATTCCTTTAAATATCTTACCTGGGGGGTGTCTATAGTATGCCTGTAAAGTGACGCGTGTTTCCCATGTTTAGAACAGTCCCTGCACCAAATGTCATTTTCAAAGGAAAAAAATCTCATTTAAAACTGCTTGCGGGTTTAATGTAATGTCGGGTCATGGCAATATGGATGAAAATCAGTGAGACAAATGGCATGGGTACCCCCCAGTCCATTACCAGGCCCTTTGGGTCTTGTATGGATATTAAGGGGAACCCCGCACCCAAATTAAAATAAGGAAAGGTGTGGGGCCACCAGGCCCTATATACTCTGAACAGTAGTATACAGGCGGTGCAAACAAGAAAGGGACTGTAGGTTTGTTGTTAAGTAGAATCTCTTTGTAATTTTGAACGGGTACATTTTTAATGTGTTTAGCTCCAGCCAAAAAATCTTTTTTAAGCTTTTTGGAAAACATAGGGAAGGGTTATCACCCCTGTGACATTTGTTTTGCTGTCTTTCCTCCTCTTCAGAAGATTTCACCTCACTTTTTGTCCCAATGAAAAATGTTTTTTGAAAATTTGGGTTTTTTTGTGGAACAAGGATTGGAAAGCATCAGTGGAAAGGAGAATTTTTTTTCCCATATTAACTCTTACAGGAGAGAATTTCCCTTCCTAGGGGTAGATTTCATCTCACTTCCTGTTGTCTCCTTTCCGTTTGCAAGTAGGAGTCGTTTGTAAGTTAGATGTTTGAAAGTAGGGTCCTGTCCTATATACTCAGCAGAAATTTGGGCCTTAGGTGTTGCTGTGGCCACAACACTGTAAGCCCTCACAGGGCCCTGCTGTGAAATATTAGATCAAGAATTGTAATTACATGCCCCTGTTGAACAGGAGCTGAAAAATTAGGCCTTAGGCACTGGTGCTGGTGCCACAACACTGCAACCCCTCACAGACACTCTAGTTGGAACTCAGGAACGAGCCCTGCTGCAAAGTATTGCATCAAAAATTGTAATTACACGCCCCTGTTAAACAAGGGCAGAAAAATTGGGCCTTAGGCACTGGTGCTGGTGCCACAACACTGCAACCCCTCACAGACACTCTAGTTGGAACACAGGAACGAGCCCTGCTGCAAAGTATTGCATCAAAAATTGTAATTACACGCCCCTGTTAGACGGGGCAGAAAAATTGGGCCTTAGGCACTGGTGCTGGTGCCACAACACTGCAACCCCTCACAGACACTCTAGTTGGAATGCAGGAACGAGCCCTGCTGCAAAGTATTGCATCAAAAATTGTAATTACACGCCCCTGTTAAACAGGGGCTGAAAAATTGTGCCTTAGGCACTGGTGGTGGCGCCCAGAACCAAAAATGTTCTTACAAGCTATCAGCGTGATGATTGAGGAGGAAGAGGATAATTACTCAGGGATAGTCACTCAGCATCAGCATAGGCAGTCTTTGAAGGGATCTGAGATTTCAAAAAAAATTATTCGGTTACATCAGCATCAGGTGCTTGGTAGCTGGTGGTGATCCAAGACTGATTCATTTTTATGAAGGTCAGTCGATCGACCGAGTCGGTGGACAGACGCACCCTGTGATCGGTTACCACGCCTCCAGCAGCACTGAATGTGCGTTCCGAAAGAACGCTGGATGCAGGACAGGCCAGTAGCTCAATTGCATACTGTGCAAGCTCTGGCCAGTGATCCATCCTCAAGACCCAGTAACCCAGAGGATTTTCGGTGGGAAAGGTGTCCAAGTCTGATCTTGCCCCTAGGTATTCCTGCACCATGTAAAACAGACGCTGGCGATGGTTGCTGGAACCGATCATACCTTGGGGCTGCGGACCAAAAAATTGTCTGAACGCATCGGTCAGACGGCCACCTTCTCCACCGCTCCTTCTTTGACTGACCGAAGCCTCAGCAACACGTTGTCCAGAAACAGGAGTTTGTAACCTCCCAGTCTCTGGGAACGCGTTGCACAGACCTTTCTGCAAGGCCTCCCGAAGATGTTTCATCCTCTGCTCCCTCTGCGATGGCAAGATAAGGTCCGCAACCTTACCCTTGTAACGTGGATCAAGGAGGGTTGCCAGCCAGTATTGGTCCTTCTCCTTGATACCACGAATACGAGGATCCTTACGCAGTTTTTGCAGGATCAGGGAGGCCATGCAGCGTAGGTTTGCTGAGGCATTCGGTCCAGAGTCATCTGGGTCACTAAGGACGACAACGTCCGCAGCCACCTCCTCCCAGCCACGTACAAGTCCATGTGTTTCTTGGGACTGATCCCTTAAAGACTGCTGCTGATGCTGAGTGCCAAGCTCCACCTCCATACTGACACAATCTTCCTCCTCCTCCTCCTCCTCGTCCTCTTCCTGTGTGATCGGCGGGCACGCAGGAACACTGTCTGGATAAAGGGGGCCTTGAGAGCTAAGGAAGTCCTCCTCTTCCTGCCTCTGTTCTGCCTCAAGTGCCCTGTCCATTATTCCACGCAGCGTGTGCTCCAACAGGTGGACAAGGGGGACAGTGTCACTGATGCATGCACTGTCACTGCTCACCATCCTCGTGGCCTCCTCGAATGGTGACAGGACAGTGCATGCATCCCTGATCATGGCCCACTGGCGTGGGTAAAAAAAACCAAGCTCCCCTGACCCTGTCCTGGTGCCATAGTCGCACAGGTACTCATTGATGGCCCTCTGCTGCGTGTGCAGCCGCTGCAGCATGGCCAATGTTGAGTTCCACCTGGTGGGCATGTCACAGATTAGGCGGTTCTTGGGCAGGTTAAACTCCTTTTGGAGGTCCGTCAGCCGAGCACTGGCATTATATGACCGGTGGAAATGCACACAGACTTTCCTGGCCTGCCTCAGGACATCCTGTAAGCCCGGGTACCTGCCCAAGAACCGCTGCACCACCAAGTTAAGGACGTGAGCCAAACAGGGCACATTTGTCATTTGTCCCTGTCGGAGGGCAGAGAGGAGGTTAGTGCCATTGTCGCAAACCACCATTCCTGCCTTAAGTTGGCGTGGCGTCAACCACCTCTGAACCTGCCCCTGCAGAGCTGACAGAACCTCTGCCCCAGTGTGGCTCCTGTCCCACAAGCACACCAGCTCAAGCACCGAATGGCATCTTTTGGCCTGCGTACTTGCGTAGCCCCTTGAACGACTACGGAGCACCGCTGGTTCCGAGGAAGAGGCCATGGAGGAAGAAGAAGAGGAGGGGGTGGAGGAGAGAGGTGTGTCACAATCATTAGCATTTTGAAAGCGTGGTGGCGGAACAACCTCCAACACTACTGCACCTTGTCCTGCATCCTTCCCAGCTGCCAGCAGAGTCACCCAATGCACCGTGAAACTTAGGTAACGTCCCTGTCCATGCCTGCTGGACCATGAGTCAGCGGTAATATGCACCTTACCGCTGACCGCCCTGTCCAGCGAGGCATGGACATTGCCTTCCACATGCCGGTAGAGAGCCGGAATCGCCTTCCGTGAGAAAAAGTGGCGTTTGGGTACCTGCCACTGAGGAACCGCACATTCCACAAACTCACGGAAGGGGGCAGAGTCTACCAACTGAAAAGGCAGCAGTTGAAGTGCTAGCAATTTTGCCAAGCTAGCATTCAACCGCTGGGCATGTGGATGGCTGGGAGCAAACTTCTTTCGGCGGTGCAGCAGCTGGGGCAGGGAAATTTGCCTGGTACAATCTGACGTTGGTGTACCAAAAGCAGATTGCCCACAAGTACTTGGCTGTGACACACCTAATTCTACACCTTCATTCCTCTCAGTGCAGGTCTCAGAGAGGACTGGAGGTCTAGTGGGGTTGGAAATCTCAGCTGATGAGGAGCAAGGAGAGGTCCTCTTTGTTCTTTGGTGTGGGTCTTTTAGATACGCTTGCCAACGAACTGCATGGCAGGTCAACATATGTCTGGTCAAGCATGTGGTACCCAAGCAGGAGATGTTTTGGCCACGTGAGATACGCTTGAGACATATGTTGCAAATAGCAGCGGTGCGATCTGATGCACTCGTCTCAAAAAAGGCCCACACCAAAGAACTTTTTGAATAACGCGCAGAGACTGCAGCGCCCTGCACATGTGGAGCTTTGGGGTGTGATGCAGTCAATGTGCTGCCCTTAGGCTGGCCCCTGGAGGGCATCCTGCCTCGTTGGTGATGTGCCGCCTCCTCCTCCTCCTCCTCCTCTCTCCTATCAGGCACCCACGTTGAGTCAGTGACCTCATCATCCCCTCCCTCCTCATCACTGGAGCAAACCTGGCAGTATGCTGCAGCAGGGGGAGCATGACTGCCAGATTGCTGTCCTTCTTGGGCACCCCCTCTGTCCGTGCTCATGTTACTGCCTTCATCGAGCTCAGTATCATCATCAGAGCCTTCCAAACGCTGGGCATCCTCCTGGAGCATGTACCCAACACTGTGGTCAAACAGTTCGAGGGACTCCTCAGGAGGACATGGTGGAGCTAGGGAAGGAGTCACTGATGACATTGAGCCGAGGGAAGAGGCCGCTGCTTTGCCAGACAAAGCACCCTGGGCATGGGTGAGAGAGGATGAGGAGGATGAGGACGGCTTGGTCATCCACTCGACCAAGTCTTCCGCATGTTGCGGTTCAACACGGCCAGCTGCCGAAAAAAAGGCCAAGCGTGTCCCATGGCCACGTGCTGATGAGGATGCACCGTCTCCACGACCAGCACTAGACACAGAGCCTGCTTGCCCTCTCTTATTGGCTTGTGACTGTCTGCCTCTCCTTCTTGGCCTTCCAGACATACTAATGGCCTGTAGCTGCACTAAGCTGGGATATATATATATATATATATATGTACTGATACTGCAGCTAGCAAAATCAACTGCCTGCCTGTAGTATGAGAACACCACCAACCTTCTACAGGTAGCTTTAGCTGAACACTGTGAGGTGGACGCACCCCACTAACTTGTAGGTTTAGCTGAACACTCTGAGCAGGACGCACTGCACTAACTGTAAATCGTCTAGCTGCCTGACCGTGGTACTAATAGGATCAAAAGCACACCAGTAATTTTCTTCAGGTAGCTTTATATACTGTAACAAGACAAGCCTGCCTGTCAGTAGGAAGATAACAGGAACGGATCTAGCTGAACACTGTGAGCAGGACGCACTGCACTAAATGTAAATAGTCTAGCTGCCTGACCGTGGTACTAATAGGATCAAAAGAACACCAGTAATTTTCTTCAGGTAGCTTTATATACTGTAACAAGACAAGCCTGCCTGTCAGTAGGAAGATAACAGGAACGGATCTAGCTGAACACTGTGAGCAGGACGCACTGCACTAACTGTAAATAGTCTAGCTGCCTGACCGTGGTACTAATAGGATCAAAAGAACACCAGTAATTTTCTTCAGGTAGCTTTATATACTGTAACAAGACAAGCCTGCCTGTCAGTAGGAAGATAACAGGAACGGATCTAGCTGAACACTGTGAGCAGGACGCACTGCACTAAATGTAAATAGTCTAGCTGCCTGACCGTGGTACTAATAGGATCAAAAGAACACCAGTAATTTTCTTCAGGTAGCTTTATATACTGTAACAAGACAAGCCTGCCTGTCAGTAGGAAGATAACAGGAACGGATCTAGCTGAACACTGTGAGCAGGACGCACTGCACTAAATGTAAATAGTCTAGCTGCCTGACCGTGGTACTAATAGGATCAAAAGAACACCAGTAATTTTCTTCAGGTAGCTTTATATACTGTAACAAGACAAGCCTGCCTGTCAGTAGGAAGATACTAGGAACGGATCTAGCTGAACACTGTGAGCAGGACGCACTGTACTAAATGTAAATAGTCTAGCTGCCTGACCGTGGTACTAATAGGATCAAAAGAACACCAGTAATTTTCTTTAGGTAGCTGTAAATACTGTAACAAGACAAGCCTGCCTGTCAGTAGGAAGATAACAGGAACGGATCTAGCTGAACACTGTGAGCAGGACGCACTGCACTAAATGTAAATAATCTAGAAGATAACAGGAACGGATCTAGCTAAACTGAATACAGTGTATATATATATATGCAACACCTGGGATGCATATATATACACAATACACTTTAAGTGCAGCTAACTGACTGACTGTCCTGCCTAATCTAGCTAACTCAAATGAAATGACACTGTCTCTCTCTCTCTCTAAGCACACCGGAACACACTGCACAGGGCCGCCGTGCAGGCGGCCTTATGTAGTGTGGGGCGTGTACTAAATCCCCTGAGCCATAATTGGCCAAAGCCTCCTTGGCTTTGGCCAATTACGGCTCTCTGTTCAGGCGGCGCTGTGATTGGCCAAGCATACGGGTCATAGTGCATGCTTGGCCAATCATCAGCAAGCAATGCACTGCGATGCCGCAGTGTATTATGGGCCATGACGCGCCACACGAATTTGGCGCGAATGGCCCATATCGTTCGCAATTCGGCGAACGACCGAACAGCCGATGTTCGAGTCGAACACGGGTTCGACTCGAACACGAAGCTCATCCCTAGTACTGATAGGCACAGTTAGGCGTAACTGATAGGCACAGATAAGGTGGCACTGATTGGGACAGTTAAGCGGCACTGATGGGCACAGATAAGGCGGCACTGATGGCCACTGATAAGATGGCACTGATGGGCCCTGATGGGTGTCATGGATGAGTGGCACTGATGGGTGGCACGGATGGGCACTGATAGGTACCACTGATAGGTGGCACTGATAGGTGGCACTGATAGGTGGCACTGATGGGCACTGATGGACAGCACTGATGGGCACTGATGGGCACTGGTAGGTGACTGGTAGGTGACACTGATGGGCACTGATAGGTGGCACTGATGTGCAGCACTGTTGTTGAGGCACTGATTGTGGGCACTGATGGGTGGCACTGTGGGCACTGATGGGTGGCGCTGGTGCACACTGGTAGGCAGCACTGTTGCCTATTGCTAGGTGGCACTGGCAGGGGGCACAGGTGGGCACTGATGATCTAGCGGCAGCTTGCCGTGATCGGGACTGATGTCCCTCTCACAGCCGCCAGTGATCGGCTTTTTTTTTCTCCTCAGCACGTGGAGAAAAAATAGCCGATTACCGGCTCTGTTGACATCACATGATCAAATTGGGTGAAATGTGCAGCGCTTATGTGATCATATAAGCCATAACAAATAATATGAGTACAGAAAACGTGAATAATAAATGATGTGCTCGACTTCTAAGTCGAAACGCGTCGGAAGGATATGCTGAGACCACTGTCTTCTTTTATACAAGCGCTTGATTTTACTGCTAAACACGTGAGTGTATTTCCTTTGCTTCTTTATGTATTAAAATTTCCATACAGAGTTACACTATATGCCTTCCTCTTTCTTTTAATGATGGGGCTGACTGCCTATATCTACTGAGTCCATCCATACCTTACACTTGTTCGGAGGTCCATCTTGAGGTCATATCTGGATAGAGCATCTGATCCCCTTGGTATATTATACCACAAAGCTTGATTGACTCACTAGGTGTACACCTATTTGAGTTCAATCCCTCTGGTAAGCAGCTTCTGGTGTCTTTGGTGGTAGACCTACTATTAACTGTTATTACATAATAAATATTTGAAGTTAAAGACTGTCACTATATTATATCCACATGTGGTTGAGGATTATCATCACACATGACTGAAGCTTGTCACTGACTTTTTTCTTTTTTGGACATCACACGTCCAAGTGCCATCACACGTCCAAGACATCACATGTCATAATAGAGGACTGCTTGGAGTATTTTTGAGCACATCATTTATTATTCACGTTTTCTGTACTCATATTATTTGTTATGGCTTATATGATCACATAAGCGCTGCACATTTCACCCAATTTGTCATTTTTGCAACTTTATCCACTGCTGTGCTGGCTGCTTTAGTTTTTTTTTTTTTGAGACAGCGCGGTATATATTTGTTTATAATTGACATCACATGATCAGCTGTCATTGGCTGACAGCTGATCACGTGGTAAGGGGTTGGGATCTACCCCTTACTTCGATCTGTGATCCAGTGAGTCTCATAGACTCGCTGACCACAGAGTGCGCCGCGTGTCGTCATTCGGCTATAGCGCGGATCTGAACTGGTTAATTCGGTGATCACTGTGATTCCAGCTGCAATTTATTCAACACAGGAAGATTTGCTTCTTTGTTCATTTACAACCAATTGATTCAGGTTGCTTTGTTCTGCCATTCAGAAATTCTTTGCATGCAATTGTTTTTTTCAAGGGCTAGCTGAAGATCAACTAGATTGCCTCACAGTAACATGGGACTACTTTTTACCTGCTTACCCTCTTCAGGGATTTGTTTATACTGAGTTCACAGAGCTACAATTCACCAAGAACTCTCTGAAAGAGCAGGTTGAATTTCAATACAGTTTCTTACTCCAAAGTTTTTAACTGTATTTGCTATTCTGCATCTGTGTTGAGGAACAGAAGAGAGGGGGTTGACACCAATAAGAGCCATTCCTCTGCTCTCCTGTAACCTGTTCACATAGGCATGGTATGTGCCTTGCTGTGTACAGAGATTATAGTCCTCACTGTTGAATGTTTAATATGGATATGTAATTACCATTTAGTTTATTGATAACACGCACTGTAAGAAGTATTATTATAAACTGTAAACTTGTGTTGATTTTCCAGTTATTTCCACTTCACTAAGTAAACAAGTTAATTGGTTTAATTAATTCTGGTGTACCTATTTTATTGTTATCATTACTATAATAGGGTGTACACACGGTCGGACTTTGTTCGGACATTCCGACAACAAAATCCTAGGATTTTTTTTCGACGGATGTTGGCTCAAACTTGTTTTGTCTACACACGGTCGCACAAAGTTGTCGGAATTTCCGATCGCCAACCTGGCGATCACGTACACCACGTACGACGAGACTAGAAAAGGCCGGTTCAGAACCAAGCGCGGCACCCTTTGGGCTCCTTTTGCTAATCTCGTGTCAGTAAAAGTTTGGTGAGAGACGATTTGCGCTTTTTCAGACTCGTGGCTTTCAGATCGTTTTCTGCTGTTCAGTTTGTGCTTGTGGGTTTGTATCTGCTCTTCAGTGCGTGCAAGCACGTTTCGCGTGACTTAGTCATTGTATTCTTGTTCGTTCGTTACTGTTTTTCAGTTCGCTCTTCACAGGCCTTGCTGTTCTTCAGTGCGTTCTGTTACTTCGTTCTGAGCAGCCGACCGTTTTCTAGCCATGTTGCGTATGCGTACTCCTCGTAGAGTTCGTGCTGTGTGGGGGCTTGGTGTTGGGGTCCTGACCTTGACACAAGTCCAGTTCATGAACAGGGTGGGGAGGAGTTCATGGACCAAGAATTGGTTGCTTCAGCGTGACCAGTTCTCTCATATGCCTTTGCTCCGTGAGATCCGTGAGAATAATCCTGATGATTTCAGGAACTTTCTCAGGATGACGGACCCCGTGTTTCACTATTTGTTGGCTTCGCTGACCCCCTATATTAGCAGGCAGGATACCTGCATGAGGCAAGCCATCACCCCGGAGCAGAGGCTGGTCGCTACCCTGCGGTATTTGGCGACAGGGAGAAGCCTGCAGGACCTCAAGTTCTCGACAGGCATCTCCCCCCAGGCTTTGGGGATCATTATCCCGGAGACCTGTTCTGCCATCATCCAGGTCCTGCAGAAGGAGTATATGAAGGTAAGATTTTTTTCTTTTAATATCACATTTTATTGTATTGAATGTTTGCTAATATCTTGTATTTCTTTCCTCATTCCCTAATTACCATGATTGTAATAAGCTGTGAATGTCCCCTTTGTTCTCATGCATGCTGGATTTTTCTGTAATTATTATTTTAGGTCCTTCATACATATTTGCCCTTCAATAACCTCCCCAGTATGGTGTCTCCTGGCCCTATATTCACCTCATGTAGTCACTTAACAATGTATTTTTTCTGCTCCATAGTAGTGCTTTACCCCAAACACCCCCTAAAATGTTTTGAAATTTTATTTTTGCTTTAAATTCAGGCAGAGTGCCAGAGGCTTTTTTTGGTGGTGTCCCCAAATAATTTTTAGTAATAATAATAATTTTTAGTAACCCTCCCTCCCCCCCAACTGCTAAGTCAGCTGATCCCAATTCTCTATCTATCCTCAATCATATATCTGCTGACTTTGCCAAACCCATACACACTATACCCACCTCTTTAGTGCTCAGATTTATGGATGAATTCCCCAAAGCATGTAGTGCAAGGGCCTGCCTGTATACTTTCAAATGGTACTGTTTCAAGTTTTTGTATTCTATTATTATCTTGATAGGTAATAGCAGAATGTCCAAATGTGCTCAAATGTGTACAATGTGTATTTCTATCTTTGTATTATGACACTTCTTACCTGTCCAGTGGTCTGCCAATAGTGTAACTAAGGAGGGGCTGTTCCAAGTAATACCCATTATTTAGACATTCATCTCTCAATGAAGTGAAGAGGGTTACCTGTCCAAGATTTCCACACACCCCCTATAATGTTAGAAATGGCCCATGAGAGGGGGGGAGGGGGAATATAATAGGTGTACCTTATACTTTGGCGTTGTTAAATTCCCCTTAATAAATGCTATCTGGAGGTTGCCCCATAATGTTTGTGTCTAAACTGCTTGCCATGTTTCTGAGAAAAAATAGTAATGTTTATTGTTTTTTCCTCAACAGTTTCCTTCCACGCCACAGGAATGGCAGACTGTGGCCTCCCACTTTGCGGAGCGGTGGGACTTTCCTAACTGCGGAGGGGCAATTGATGGGAAACACGTCCACATCGTCCCACCACCCAACTCGGGGTCGTACTTTTATAATTACAAGGGGTTCAATAGTATAGTGATGTTGGCGGTGGTGTCGGCTAATTACGACTTCCTGTATGTGGACGTGGGGAAGAATGGCCGGATGTCCGATGGTGGAGTCATCGCCCAGACGGAGTTCTACAGGCATTTCCAGAATGGCAGCTTGGACTTGCCACCTCCAGAGGACAATGTGGAAGGACTCCCATTCGTCTTCGTTGTGGATGAAGCGTTTGCGCTGGGGGACCACCTGATGCGGCCATTCCCAATGAGGACCCTCACCCCGGAACAGAGGGTTTTTAATTACCGGCTGGCCAGAGCCCGAAGAGTGGTGGAGAACACATTTGGAATCCTGGCCAGCCGGTTCCGCCTATTTATGACACCCATCCATATGGCGGAGTATAAACTGAACCATATTATACTTGCGTGCTGTGTTCTCCATAACTTTTTAAGGAAACATTCGGCCAACTATGCTGGCTCAGTTGGGCCTGAGGCCGGAATGATACATCAAACCACACTGACGGCGCTTGAAAGTGGCCGTCCTGGCTTGCCCTCCCTGAGTGCCTGTGATGTCCGGTTACGCTACCTGGAGTTCTTTGCGGGTAGGGGGGCTATCAATATGCCAGCAAATCTGTGAAGCCTTTTTATAATAAAACAAAAAAATAAATTCTTTGTGGACATTTACTGCTTGTGTTTGTTTTAGCTGACCCTGACAGAAATGTGTTGAGTCCAGAAAATGTTGTGATTGTGTAACCTTATTATACAAAACACTGTTGGCTGTTATTTACTAAATGCAAAAACACATTTCACTACAAGTGCACTTGCAACTGCACTAAACCTGCACTTGTAGTGCATAGTGGATTTGCCCTTAGGAAATAACCCCCATTTTCACTGAAAACAGCAATTACATCACCCCAAAAGTGTTGTAGTGTTGAGACAATAATCCACACATTGTTGATTAACCAACTTTTTTATACCTGCACAATCACATGTGCATTTACCAAAGGTTTTTAAAACAAACCAACATGTTTGTTGTATAACAATTTTTGGAGTAGCATTATCAAAAATCGAAATGTCCATTTAAGATAAAACAGGCCTGTGTAAAACCAACAAGAAAGCCAAAAAACTAGAACTTACAAAGTTCACATTAGGTAAAACCTGAAGGCTATATCAGACATCAGTATTTAGGAACTGTGTTTGATATAGCGTTCAGATGGGGGGAAATCACCCCTGGAAAAGCCAAATTTGGAAGATGCACACCAATTTACGAATGTCAACATGTGCTATCTGCCATCACGGAGGATCAAGGGACGTGTTTTGGGGGAGCAAGCCCTTCCTCACCGCTAATTTATAATTGAGGAAGGGGTTGCACCCCCAAAACGCGTCCATTACATGCTCCCACACATGTAACCATGTGCTGGGATACGGACATCAGATCCCCCCCACATGGAAACTGAACGAGTCCCTTCTACAAATTCCGGAAGTACGTGCAGAGATAAGTAGGACATTAACCAACTATTTTTCAGAGAACACAGACCCATCGTTGTCTTCTATGACAACATGGGAGGCCCACAAATGTGTAGTAAGAGGGGAACTAATTAGGATCGGGGCTGCCAAAAAAAGGGAAAGAACCAAACAGATCGAACTCGTGATATCCCAGGTGCGATCTCTCGAGCAGCTGCACAAGAAGTCCATGGCCGAAACACATCTCAAGGCCCTACTGAAGGCCAGGGGTGAATTGAAAGACCTTTTGTACCATAAAACCGTACAGAATCTGGCTTGGGCTAAAAGAGCCATGTTCGAATTCTCCAATAAGCCAGGTACCATGCTGGCCAGACTTCTACGGGCTCCGAGACAACGCACCTACATTCCATCTATAGTGACCTCACAAGGGGCAAAAGTCCATACCTCTAGGGATATAGCCAGAGAATTTGTTGAGTATTATCAACAGCTTTATAATTTACACAGGGGGGAGCCCATTGACTCTTTAGTGGAAAAGGAGAGGCTAGCGGGTGAATACATCAGGGCCTCGGGCATGCCTACTTTGCCAACTGAAATAAGTGACGCTCTTGAAGCGGATATTACCCAGGAAGAACTATTGCTAGCCCTGACACAAACGAAACCCAGGAAGGCACCGGGGCCAGATGGCTTCACCCTGACCTATTACCAGACTTTTGAGCCCAACTTATCGTCACACTTTTTGAAAGCGTACAACTCACTAAAGGGGGATAATACTAGTACTAACATGGTAGACTCCCTACGGGCGTTTATATCCCTGATCCCAAAAGAGGGGAAAGATCCCAATTATTGCAGTAATTATCGCCCGATTGCGTTGCTCAACGTAGATTTGAAATTATTTTCCAAAATCCTCGCCAATAGAATCTTACCACATATCCCTCAGTTGGTTCACCTAGACCAGGCGGGGTTTGTGCCGCTGAGGGAGTCGAGAGACAATACCATCAGAGTGCTCAATCTAATCAATGAAGCGAGATCAGTCCAGAAGCCTTTTCTGCTCCTATCCACGGACGCAGAGAAGGCCTTCGATCGGGTGGCCTGGCATTTTATGCGGGCCACCCTAGAGCATATTGGTATGGGCCCAAACATGAGAGGCTGGATATCGTCTCTGTACTCGACTCCCTCGGCGGCGGTACGGGTCAACGAGTGGCGTTCGGAATTCTTTGACATTACAAACGGGACGAGACAGGGATGCCCCCTGTCCCCACTGATTTTCATCCTCACCCTCGAACCGTTCATGTGTAGCATCCGTGGGAACCCTAATGTTACGGGCATAGCCAAGCCTTCGGGGCATCACAAAATCGCGGCTTTCGCCGATGATCTGATCTTCTTTGTCTCCAACCCGTATATCACTCTTCCCAACATCTTGTCAGCTCTTAGGGTGTATGGGGAAATATCAAATTTCAAAGTCAATTGTGCCAAGTCCGCGGTGTTAAACATCACAGTACCAGCGAAGGAAGCAGTAAACATGAGCAAATCCTTCCCCTTTAGGTGGGCGGAGAAATCTATCCGCTATCTGGGGGTGGACATCACCCCGGACTTGGCACATTTATACAACAGCAATTTTGCACCCCTACTCCAGAGACTTAAGACGGATCTCCAGATGTGGCACAAGCTTACCCTAACCTGGTTCGGGCGTTGTAACGCCCTGAAAATGACAGCCCTTCCCCGGATTTTATATATACTTCAAACACTACCAATCCAGCTACCAACTACCTTCTTTAAGCAAATTCAGTCTACCATTAGAGAGTTTATCTGGTCTCACAAATCCCCCAGAACGAAATTACAATCACTGACTAAGCCTAAGGACATGGGGGGAGTGGGGCTCCCGGATATATTTCGATATTACCAAGCGGTTCACTTAGCCAGGATTGCAGACTGGCACTGCAATGGGGACTCCAAACAATGGGTGGGGATGGAAATTGAAGATGCCTCTATTCCCTTACTCCCATCACCGTGGCTCTTGTCCACTCCGCCGGCGGACATGAAATCTCACCCGCTAATAGGGGCCACCCTTCAGGTGGTGAGGAAAATATTCCGCGCTACAGACATATCACCGTTACCCTCCCCCATGACGCCTATTATAGGTAACCCCGACTTTACCCCCGGACTCACAAGTCGTAGATTGAGACAATTAAAGTTTAATGAGAAGCAGTCTCTAGGCGAGATCTGGCCCCAGGGAGAGTTCCCAACTGCCTCCGCACTTTCCAAACTCATAGATCCCCCATTGGACGGCCTCAGCACTCTCCAACTTAGGCACTACCTGAAGACCCTCCAGGAATTATCATATGTCCCTCGGAGCTACACTCCTCTAGAGTCCCTGTGCCGATCTGGAGAACCTATCAGACACACACTGTCCTTCTTGTACAGTCTACTTTCGGGTCAGAGAGGGGACTCAACCCCAGAGTTCCTCCTGAAATGGGAAAGGGATCTGGGGACCCAGTTCTCCACTCAGCAAAGAGAGAAGGTCTTAGTCTTGGCACACAAGTCCTCGATAGCGAGCCAATATCAAGAAGCGGGATATAAAATCCTGACCAGGTGGTACAGAGTCCCATACGTGTTACACAAAATGAATCCGTCGCTGCCGGATAGGTGTTGGAGATGTGACAGGGAAGTGGGCAGTCTGCTCCACATTTTTTGGTCGTGCCCACTTCTGAGACCCTTTTGGGAGGAAGTGACCTCGACCATCCAAAGTCTGACCTCGGTCGATCTCAAAGACAACCCGGCCGCATGCCTCCTACACCTGACCACAAGACCGATTCAAAAATACAAGAAAACGTTGACTATGCAGCTCCTTAACGCTGCTAGAACCTGCATTCCGGCGCTCTGGCGGGATCCTCTACCCCCGACCAGGGTTCTGTGGTATTCAAAAGTGAACTGTATTCTACGTATGGAGGAACTGACGGCAACTTTGCAAAACAAAGAGGAACAATTTATGGACAAATGGAGGCCCTGGAGATATTTTGTCGGTACAGACGCCTATTTACAGGACCTGGTACAGACACAATCCTCACCCACCTGAGTGGCAACCCCAGTAACGCAGATATCTATATACAACCCCCCGGGGTGTGACGGGTGGGATCGAGAGGGGGGCGGTGTCGCAGCCACTCCTATATAAATACCCCTATTTTGCCCTCTTCCCTCCCCTTTCACGCCACCCCCTCCCCTCCGCTTACTTCGCTTTTCTATCCACTTTCCAATCTCTTCTTTTCTATATTCTTTTGTACTTCGATCTGCTCACTAAGCAGCCGTGGTGACGGCGATAACGAATACATTGTGAATGATATTACTTAAGATGAGCAGGTAACACTCATATATATAGCAATAGACATATCTGTCTTTGAAGATTTAAATACTACCATATATATCAAAACTGTTCATAAACCAATCTAGCGTTATGCAAGGAAGCCCGCTGTAGGCAACCTTGATATGTTTTTATATTCTGTATAGAACAGACATACTTTTGGCTAGAACTTATCTAGGCTACCATATTTGTTTGATTAATAACTTGGATTTTGGTTTACAGTCATATCTTATGTGATTCAAAAAATGTTTCAATTTGGAATATGTAACGCACTGTAACCCGGACTGTATTTCTATGCCTTCAGTGTATTTACAATAAAGGAATTTAAAAAAAAAAAAAAAACGCGTCCATTGATCTCCCGTGATGGCAGATAGCACATGTTGGCACACTGTGTGCATCCTCCAAATTTGGCTTTTCAAAACATTGCAAAAAGATTTAAAAGAATGGACCACAATCCAAAAAGTGATTTTGTGGGGTTTTAAATTCGCCCCAAAACATCAATGATGTTATTATTTTTTTGAATCACATCATTTATTTTTTTCTGGATGTTTTGCAATTCGACATTACACCCCATGATCTCCCCGATCAGGATCTGGGCACTTTCTGATGTGAAAGGATCTGGATCACGATCACCTAAAAAGAGAGAAACCAAACAAAAACAGGTATCAAAAATCTGCCGGCATCCATCTCTTACCCGAGCCTGTGGTCGCAGACACTCACCTGTTGTGGTGCCAATTTCCACCACATCTTCTTCTTCCTCCTGCTCTTCTTGGGTTGGTGGTATTTCCCCTTCTTCCATAAGTGGGGGGTCTGTGGTCTCCTCGGATGAGGGGTGTCCTCCGAGTCTTTTCTCCCCTATGTAAAACAAAAATGTTATAATTAGCACACAGATATTTCATGGCAGAACTATAAATAGGAAACATTGCTTGGAAGTGGGGTACAATTGTCTATTTTAGCCGAGTTCCAAGATGTATTTTTTTTATTGCCCTTTGTCAAGCTGCAATACTTTACCTGTTTGGTACAAGCTTCACAGATGGAGACCCCCCCTATAGTATACACTGGAGCACCTGTGTGGCCCCCTAATAAAAATGGTGTTCTGGGGTCCCACACTAGTGCACCAGTGTCCAGGTGTGAAAACAGCTGCTCAGTGTCCTCTCCTTACACACAATCTAGTTTGCATTTCATTAGAGTAACAAACCCATCTACACAAACAAATATTTGGCATCCAAGTAGGCCCAAAAAAATGTGGGAAAATGCATATGGCCTAAACAATGGTGTTTTAGAGGCCGAAAGAAAAATGTTTGATACGAACGAATAATGGGCCCATGAACATTAAAGTTGCCCTTTTAAACGTTACAATTAAGAAAAGCATATGGAGCAGCACGAACGGAATAAAGACAGAAAGAATAGGAACACAGCACAACTACTTACTTTTTTGCAGCACTCTCCGGATCTTTCGGTACTACTCTGGCTCTCTTAATTTCAGGTCCGACCACCGCTTCCTGAGCTGATCTTTCGATCTTCGTACCCCGAAATTCTTGTGAATACTTTTGACCACTTTCGCCATGATCTTGGCCTTTCTGATATTGGGGTTGGGGTAAGGCCCATACTTTCCGTCATAGTCGGACTTCTTTATGATGTCGACCATCTCCAACATCTCCCCAAAGGACATATTTGTGGCCTCAAAACGTCTCCTTCTGGATCGGGACGTGTCCGGATCCGGGCTTTCCTCCTCCTCCTCCTCGTTCCTGTAATTAGCACGCACCTGCTGTGACTCCGCCATGTGCTCTTCCCCCACTGCGCTGAACGAAAAGGGGCGGGGAATAGAATAGAAAGAACGTCAGGGGTGGGCGGAGTTACACGCATGCGCAGTGTATATAAAGCGTAACACACGTGCGTATTACGTACGATCTGTGAGCGGAGGAAGGAGCATTGGACGCGCCGATCGTAAGAACGAAGGTAAGAGACAAACTTGTGCCTATACTGCTTCTACATTGAGGCCTATATTGTAACAAGATTAGGAGAGTTTTGTCTGACATTAGGCTTTGTCTTGTGTTGTGTCTTGCAGTGAACATGGATATGCTACTGAAAGACAATGACTTCATGTCAGTAATCGTAGATATGTTAAGGGAGCTGCCATGTCTGTGGGAGATTAAACACCCCCATTTCAAGAACCAAGCAAAGAGGAAGGCAGCACTGGTGCAATTGTGTGAAATTGTGAAGCAGGTGATCCCCACGGCAGACATCACCTATTTAAAGATCTTAATTGGTGGCCTGAGGAGTACATATCTAAGGGAGCGCAAGAAAGTCCTGGATTCACAGAGATCCGGAGCAGCAGATGACATCTATGTCCCCAGGATGTTGTACTACGACAGGCTGCATTTTCTGGCAGGCCAGACTGAACCCAGGCCATCACTCTCCAGTCTTCCTTCCACGCTTCCTTCCCCCCCGGCTGAGGCTTCTGACGCCCAACCTGGGCCTTCCAGGCCACATGTGGAGGAGCCCAGATTGAGCCAGGTATAGCATTCCTCTAAATATTTCTGCTTGTCCAATCAATGATGTTAACTAGATGTTAGTTGGGAGTACTAATTTAGGATTGTGACTGATGAAGCAAAAACTAAAACCATGTCCCTTTTTCATACACAGGGAAGTCTCAGCCAGGAGGTGGCCGGGCCGAGCCGGCTGGCTGATCTGCCGGTCCCTCCACCCCCCCTGAAAAGAGAAAGTGGCAGTAGGAGGAGTGCCCTAGAGGAGGCTGGCAGAGGACTCTTTTGGAGGGCTACAGAGGTCCTGGGAGCACGATAGACCGTGGAGGAGGACATTGCTGCCGTCATTGCATATAAAATGCAGAGGATGGAGGAGGGACAACAAGTCATGTGTGAGGCGCTCATATTGGAGGCTCTTAAGAAAGGTATGAGGGGCCAAATTACAGCTCAGACACACCTTTGCGATGGTCCTCCTCCTCCTCCTGCAGGTCCTCCTCCTCCTCCTCCTTCTCCTCCAGGTCCTCCCAGTCCTCCTCCAGGTCCTATTCCTCCTCCTGCCACATCTCCAACAGCACAGCCACAGCCCGGAAGGAAGCGTGGAAGGAAGACCAGAAAGTGAGGACCCTGGGTTCAGTCTGGTCGGCCAAAAAATGCAGCCTCTTGTGGTACAACAGCCTGGGGACACAGATGTCATCTGCTGCTTTCCGGATCTCTGCGAATTCTGGACCAGACTGCCCTCCCTTACATATGGACTCCTCAGGCCACCAATTTTGATGTTCAAGAATTGATGTCTGCCGTGGGGGTCCCAGGCTTCGCTAATTTCTCATGTTGATCCAGTGTTGCCTTCCTCTTTGTTTGGTTCTGAGCCCTTAATAAAGGATTTTTGTTTTGAATTATACTCTCCTATGTGTTTTACTTCAAAAAGGATAGTTTGTTTGTGAGGATTCAGGTACATTTCAAAAATACAATGTGAAATGAACAAGGGACACCAACAACAAACAATCTCCTTGAGATTAAATAATAAAAGATATCAATGGTGTTGGGGTAACTTGACACACAAAACACACACAAAAATATTCTGGAGTAAAAATAAAAATAACATTGAACAAAGATCAGCCTTTGAAAAAATGCAAACATTAAATAATAAAAAAAAAGGCTTAAAATCCCAAAAAATATTAAATAAAAAAAAAAAGAAGAAGAGAGTGCGCTGTATTAAACCATTTTTAACATTGCAGCGTGACGAAAGTGCTGTATCCATTGCGAATGCTAAGTTTACCAGAACGAGCTGTTCCGTGCCGGAATTTCTTCTGAGCATGCGTGGCACTTTGTGCGTCGGAACAGGCCACACACGGTCGGAAATGACGCGATCGGATTTTGTTGTCGGAAAATTTTATCTCCTGCTCTCCAACTTTGTGTGTCGGAAAATCCGATGGAAAATGTCCGATGGAGCCCACACACGGTCGGAATTTCCGACAACACGCTCCGATCGGACATTTTCCATCGGAAAATCCGACCGTGTGTACGGGGCATAAGAGAAAATGTATGAACCCAGGGTGTCAGAGGTGGCGGAGGATTTGCAGGGTGGAGGCAACCAGAGGGGTACTGATTTAACTAGCGACCCTCAGGAGGGCAGCACTACATTTGGGGTCTTGTCCAGGATACCCCTCATAGAAAGCCCAAGCAAGTCCTGTGACCAGCCCAGAGAGAAGGAGAAGATGGACTCAGTCACTGCCATCAGTTAGGCGTGGGTACAAGGAAGTCAACTGGAGCTGGTGACCATGGTGAAAGTGCCCTGGATTGGATGGTCCTGAAAGAGAGGTGAGACAGTTGAAAAGAAGTGCTGTTCCAGAACATGGGTCCCAAGTTGTGGACGTGAGGCCTGAATTCAAGTAGAATTACACCTATGCTCTGATAGAGTGGCAAGAGAGAGTGTCCCTGCTGGATTCTGGAAAGATACAGTGAGTTTGGCCGAGGGATTATAGGCTCAAGTGATACCCTTGCTGACGGTTGGTATTCCAGAAGAAAAGCCCTCCAGACACGGTGCAGTGAGTCCTGGACCAGAAGAGGAGGTAGATGCTTCTGTGGTGGTAATGCCTTCTGCTTTCTTTTATATAGACATGAGCCGACTTGTTGAGAATCTGATAAGAAGCACTAATATCTCGGCCAATCAAGGGTACCGAAAGCTACAGTTCTTCTCAGGTCGTACAGCACACCAGAAGGAGAAGAGGAGTTTGAAAATTGGATGGATAAAGCCATCCAAGCAGTGGAAGAATGGAGTGTGCCAGAGGCAGTGAAGAGACAGAGGATAAGTGAGAGCCTCAGAAGCCCTGCAGCAGATGTCATTCAGAGTTTAAAAAGGGGAAAGCCAGACTGTATAGCCATGGATTATATTGAAGCTTTATGTACAGTCTATGGGAGAGTAGAGAAGATCCCCGACCTGATGAACAAGTTTGAGCACACCCATAAGTACAGAGGAGAGAAACTGTCTGCCTATGTTGTTAGAGTGGATCAAATTCTGCATCAGATTATTCTAAATAAGGGGATTGATCCAAACAAGGCTGATAAAGTCAGGTTGGAAAGAATTCTACTAGGGCCCGACCCAATCACCCAATTGTGCTTTGTCTGTTGTTAAAGATGGCTTCAACTTACCCAGAGTTAATGAAGCTGGTCAGGGAGGAAGAAGCCTTGCTGGATGAGAAAAATCAAGGGTCACGAGAAGGGGCAAAGGTTCTCCCAAATGCAGGAAAGGTGTCAGCACAGCCTGTTTGGGTGGATAAAGGGGGCCAAGAGGCAGACAGTGATGAGGAATCAGAGTGGGGGGAGTGTCTTAAAACCCCCCTTGCACCGCCTGTTCCTGAGAATACTTCAGCTAAATTACTTACACAAGTAGCTCGAGCTGAAGATCAAATGCAGCAGATGTGGCGGGTGTTGGAAGCTCAAGCTACAGCTCAGCTGGACAAGACTGACCCCAGAAGGTGTTTTCAGTGTAGGGGGCCTGGGCATTTTTGGAGGCAGTGCCCCCAAAGAAAGGGGGAGCAGAACTTCCTTGTGGAACTGTTGAAAGCACTACAGCAGCTGCTGACAAATCAGAAGGCGGGAGACTTCAGGGGGTCCCAGTGAAAGAGCCAAATGAGAGTCCCAAGAAGGAACAGAGCTCCAAGAGTAAAAAAAAAAAAAAAAAAAAATCAATGAGAAGAAATGTCGGAGGAAGTGTTCAGCATTTCTCAAGTCAAGTAACCTGTCACCCGGGGTCTGGGACTTGGGCACAGGGAGTCAATGCCTTATCACTAGGGATGGGCGAACGGTTCAGCCCGAGCATAAGTTCGGGCCGAACTTTCTTTGTTCGGTTGTTCGGCAGACAGCCGAACAAACGGGTCGTTCGACCGTTTGTTCTCCCCCCCCCCCCCCCCGAACTGACCACAATGCATTGCGTCGCTGAACAGTGCATTGCAAGCCCTGATTGGCTGAAGCAGTGAAATCTTCCAGTTTAACGCCATATCGTTTTGCGTGCGTTACTTCCAGTTTACTGCCACATCATTTTGTGCGTTACTGCCAGTTTAAGGCCATATAGTTCTGTGTGTGTTACTGCTAGTTTAACGCCATAGCGTTTTGTGTGCGTTCTTGCCAGTTTAACGTCATATCGTTTTGCGTGTGTTACTGCCAGTTTAACGCCATATCGTTTTACGTGCGTTACTGCCAGTTTAACGCCATATGGTTTTGTGTGCGTTACTGCCAGTTTAACGCCATATCGTTTTGCATGTGTTACTGCCAGCTTAATGCCATATCGTGTTGCGTGCGTTACTGCCAGTTTAATGCCATATAGTTCTGTGTGTTACTGCCAGTTTAACTCCATATAGTTCTGTGTGCGTTAATGCCAGTTTAAGGCCATATCGTTTTGTGTGCATTACTGACAGTTTAACGCCATATAGTTCTGTGCATCACTGTACGTTTGGCGCATTATATTGCAGTATATTATAGTGTATCCGTGGAGTGTGTCTGTGTAGTGTGAGTACTCAAATTAAAGTGCACCAAACACCTCTTTACATCGATGAAAGTGCATTTATGTACAGATTTCAACTTATTCTTAACATTTGCTTATAAGCACCGTCCCCTCCCTCCCAATAATGTCTGAGAGGACAACAAGGAGAGGCAGACGTTCCCTTGGCACTGTAAGGGGGCCAGCAACAAATGTGTCCACAGGCAAAGGTGGACATGGTGGTCAGTCCTCAGGCAGGGCATCATTTCCTCTGTTTAGTGAGTTTGACCATGCTATCCAGCCACAGCATGCAGAGGAGGTGGTGGACTGGCTTACTAAACCTTCCTCATCCTCCTCATCCTCTGTCATGCAAGTAGAGACAAATGTGCAGTCCCCTGCAATTGCCAGATTGGATAAACCTGCCTCCTTGTCCACATCTATTCCCGCCATAGCCCCAACATCAGCCATTGATGAGTCAGCTGAGTTATTTGACCACAGCGTCAGCCACTTGCACCTTGATGATGCCCAGCCATTACTGGATTCAGATGTTGGTTCTGAGGTTGAGGATGACAGGAATATGAGCCTAGAGAGAGGGAGGAACACTGGTAGACAAATTGTCATTCATGTTCCCCAAGCCACAGCATATTGCTAAGTTGTCTCCAGTGGTAATGAACAAGATGGAGGAGATGGAGATGATGATGGTGATGAGGATAAGGTCACTGATGCGACTTGGGTGCCAGATAGAGCAGAGGAGAAAACTGAGGCCAACATCAAGATATAGTAGAGAGCAGCGACCCTATTCCATCACATTCTGCAGCTGCTATCTCCCGACCCACTCCCAAAAGCTCAGCTGTCTGGGCCTTTTTCAGCACATCTGCAGCAGATCGCACTGTTGCTATCTGCAAACTGTGTCTCAGGCACATCAAACACCAACCATTTCGGTACCACATGCCTAACAAGGCATTTAACGTCCAACCACTCAGCCCGTTGGCAAGAACACCTAAAAGCCACACAAAAGGGGCACAAATCTGTCCCTCCTCCTCCTCCCCTCCTCTTCCTCCTTACCCACTTCAGTCTGCCCCTGCAATACAGAGTCATTACCTTTCATCAGCCTCCACTGACAGGGATGATGGTATAGCACAGGGTGTCCCAGGTCCTAGCAGCACATCTGCCAGTAGCACACCACCAGCTGTAGACTGTATCCGGAAAATTTCTCTGCCCCATCTGCTGCAACGGTAAAAAAAATACAGTCCCTGCCACCCACATGCCCAACGTCTGAATGCAACCTTGTCAAAGCTGTTGGCTCTCCAACTTCTGCCTTTCAGCCTGGTGGATTCTGCCCCTTCCGTGAATTTGCACAATGTGCTGTACCACAAAGGTAGGTTCCCAGACGCTACTACTTTTCACGTAAGGCCGTTCCATCTCTCTACCATCACATGGAAGGGAATGTTCTGGCATTGTTGGGCAAGGCAGTCAGCCATAAAATCCACCTTACTGCTGACACGTGGTCCAGCAAGCATGGGCAGGGACGATATTGTTCACAGCACACTGAGTAACGCTGCTTGCAACTCGAAAGGATGCAGGACAGGGCTGTTGTGCCCCCATGTCTCCATACAGCTGGTGGTGGTGATGCCAGACCTGTGAGCTCTACACCCTCTGCCTCCTCCTCATCTTCCGCCACCTCCATGCCCTTCTCTGCAGAATTAACCTATGAACATCAGGTACCCCCTAAATGTTCAAAGGGCTATTCACAGAGCCAGGCTAAAAGGTGCCATGCCGTGTTTCAGCTGGTATGTTTAGGGGACAGGAACCACACCGGAGCAGAGATTCTTGCAGCTCTGCAGGGACATGCCCAGAGGTGGTTCACACCACGCCAGCTGGAGCCAGGAATGGTGGTGTCCGATAATGGCTCAAAACTCCTATCCGCCCTTAGACAGGGAAAGTTGACACATGTGCCATGCCTGGCACATGTCCTCAATTTGGTGGTGCAGCATTTCCTAAGTACGTACCCAGGGTTGTACTAAACAGGCCAGAAGAGTCTGCAGCCATTGGCTGCTCATCCATAGGGGGCGCCCGGGCACCGCCCCCCCTCCTGTAGTCACAAAAAAAAAAGTAAAACTGGCCCTTAAAAAAAAAAAAAAAAAATCGAAAAAAAGGTCCTTAACCACTTCAATACCCAGCCATAGTCAAATGACGGCCACAGATGGGATCGTCCATTCTGGCCTCGGCTTTCTGCCGCTAGAGCGGGGGCCAAAGATCGGTGATCGGGGTTCCGTCGTGTCCCTTGGAACACAGCCGTTCCCCGATGGGGGTATTGAAGTGGCAGGGGCGGCGGAAGTGGCAGGGGCGGCGGAGCGGCGGACCTGTCACTATGCAGAGCGGCATTGAGAAGCGGCGTGCACGGTGTCTGCGCGTGCCTCCGGTGGCGCGCAGAACGGTAATCGGGGCTGAGTCTTTTCCCTTAGATACAGATCAGCCCCGATCAGTGTAGCCAATGAGATGGCTCTTCACCACGTGACCGGCTGTGTCCAATCACAGCCGGTCACTAATGTAAACAAAACACACAGTGTAACTGCTGTTGCTGGGTTCTCCTCTTCACACACCAATCCAGTGTGAGGAGGAGATCAGCTAACAGTGAGGTACCTGTCATCAGGAGTACCTGCCATCAGGAGTACTTGTCCATCAGGAGTACCCGCCACCTCACCACCTGCCACCATAGTACCTGCCACCAGAGTACCTGCCACCTCACCACCTGCCACCAGAGAACCTGCCACCAGAGTACCTGCCACCAGAGTATCCGCCACCTCATCACCTGCCACCAGAGTACCTGCCACCTCACCACCTGCCACCAGAGTACTCGCCACCTCACCACCGGCCAACAGAGTACCTGCTACTAGAGTACCTGCCACCTCACCAACTGCCACCAGAGTACCTGCCACCAGAGTACCTGCCACCTCACCAGAGTACCCATCACCTCACCAGAGTAACCGCCACCTCACCACCTGCCACCAGAGTACCCACCACCTCACCACCTACCACCAGAGTACCTGCCACCAGAGTACCTGTCACCTCACCAGAGTACCCGCCACCTCACCACCTGCCACCAGAGTACCTGCCACCAGAGTACATACAGCCAGTCAGCCACTATGTCCAGAAGGGTGTACACCCCATAAGAGGCATACCAAATACTCAGTCTGACCGATGAGAGCAACGGGGAGCTCTCACCGCTCAGTTCTGATTCCGATTCTGGTTCTGGTTCGGAATATGAGCCCCCGAAGGCAGCACATCAGGATCCGAATCAGAGGAGGAAGCAGTCCATCCAAAAAGACGACGGTCTGAACACCAGGCAGCTACCAGCAGTGCCAACGGCGGTAGACTCCAGGACGAGGGGCCCAGTACAAGCGCTGCTAGACCCCAGGAGGAAAGGCCCAGCACAAGTGCAAAGAATTAGGGCCCAAACCCAGCTTCCAGATGCCTTGGCAAACCCATTGTGGCTGCCTTCTATCACAGGGTCAGCCACGATCCCCCCTTTTACAGCACAGCCAGGTGTGCAGGTCAACACTGCAGGTTTTTCCCAAATGGATTTTTTACATTTATTTTTCCCTGACGAATTAATTCAAGGCATCGTGGACCAAACCAATCTCTTTGCCCAACAATTCATTGCAACCAACCCCAGCTCCAGCTATGCCCGCCCTTTTGAATGGAGACCCCTAACAGTAGTGGAGCTATGATTGTTTTTAGGCCTAACGCACAACATGGGGCTAACAAAAAAAATGAAATGCATAAGTATTGGTCGACCAAACCCATCCACCATATGCCAATTTTTTCATCGGCCATGTCCAGGTCCCGATACAAAATCATAATGCGCTTCCTGCATTTCAGTGACAACTCACAGTGCCCCCCCCCCCCCGAAATCACCCAAACTTTGACAAACTATATAAAGTTTGCCCCCTAATTAATTTTTTTTCCCAGAAGTTTGCCGAACTTTATGTCCCTGACAAAAATATATCTGTGGACGAATCCCTGGTGCATTTCACAGGCCGGCTGGGAATCAAGCAATATATCCCCAGTAATAGGGCGTACACACGGTCGGACTTTGTTCGGACATTCCGACAACAAAATCCTAGGATTTTTTCCGACGGATGTTGCCTCAAACTTGTTTTGCCTACACACGGTCGCACAAAGTTGTCGGAATTTCCGATCAACAACCACGCGGTCACGTACACCACGTATGACGAGACTAGAAAAGGCCGGTTCAGAACCAAGCGCGGCACCCTTTGGGCTCCTTTTGCTAATCTCGTGTTAGTAAAAGTTTGGTGAGAGACGATTCACGCTTTTTCAGACTCGTGGCTTTCAGATCGTTTTCTGCCGTTCAGTTTGTGCTTGTGGGTTTGTATCTGCTCTTCAGTGCGTGCAGTCAGTTCGTATCAGAGTTTTCTGTGTGATCTTGCCTGCTCGTTGCTGTTTTTCAGGTCGCTCTTCACAGGCCTTGCTGTTCTTCAGTGCGTTCTGTTACTGCGTTCTGAGCAGCCGACCGTTTTCTAGCCATGTTTCGTATGCGTACTCCTCGTAGAGTTCGTGCTGTGCGGGGGCTTGGTGTTGGGGTCCTGACCTTGACACAAGTCCAGTCCATGAACAGGGTGGGGAGGAGTTCATGGACCAAGAATTGGTTGCTTCAGCGTGACCAGCTCTCTCATATGCCTTTGCTCCGTGAGATCCGTGAGAATAATCCTGATGATTTCAGGAACTTTCTCTGGATGACGGACCCCGTGTTTCACCGTTTGTTGGATTCGCTGACCCCCTATATCAGCAGGCAGGATACCTGCATGAGGCAAGCCATCACTCCAGAGCAGAGGTTGGTCGCTACCTTGCGGTATTTGGCCACAGGGAGAAGCCTGCAGGACCTCAAGTTCTCGACAGGCATCTCCGCCCAGGCTCTGGGGATCATTATCCCAGAGACCTGTTCTGCCATCATCCAGGTCCTTCAGAAGGAGTATATGAAGGTAAGATTTTTATCCTTTTATATCACATTTTCTTGTATTGAATGTTTGCTAATATATTGTATTTCTTTCCTCATTCCCTAATTACCATGATTGTAATATGCTGTGAATGTCCCCTTTGTCCTCATGCATGCTGGATTTTTATGTAATTATTATTTTAGGTCCTTCATACATATTTGCCCTTCACTAACCTCCCCAGCATGGTGTCTCCTGGCCTATATTCACCTCATGTAGTCACTTAACAATGTATTTTTTCAGCTCCATAGTAGTGCTTTACCCCAAACACCCCCTAAAATGTTTGGTAATGTTATTTTTGATTTTAATTCAAGCAGAGTGCCAGAGGCTTTTTTTTGTGGTGTCCCCAAATAATTTTTAGTGACCCTCCCTCCCCCAACTGCTAGGTCAGCTGATCCCAATTCTCTATGTATCCTCAATCATCTATCTGCTGACTTTGCCAAACCCATACACACTATACCCATCTCTTTACTGGTCAGATTTATGGATGAATTCCCCAAAGCATGTAGTGCAAGGGCCTGCCTGTATACTTTACAATGGTACTGTTTAAAGTTTTTGTATCCTATTATTATCTTGATAGGTAATAGCAGAATCTCCAAATGTCCTCAAATGTGTACAGTGTGTATTTATATCTTTGTATTATGACACTTCTTACCTGTCCAGTGGGCTGCCAATAGTGTAACTAAGGAGGGGCTGTTCCAAGTAATACCCTGTATTTAGGCCTTCATCTCTCAATGAAGTGAAGAGGGTTACCTGTCCAAGAGTTCCCCCCCCTATAATGTTAGAAATGGCCCATGAGAGGGGGGGAGGGGGAATATGATAGGTGTACCTTATACTTTGGCGTTGTTAAATTCCCCTTAATAAATGCTATCTGGAGGTTGCCCCATAATGTTTGTGTATAATCTGCTTGCCATGTTTCTGTGAAAAAATAGTAATGTTTATTGTTTTTTCCTCAACAGTTTCCTTCCACGCCACAGGAATGGCAGACTGTGGCCTCCCACTTTGCCCAGCGGTGGGACTTTCCTAACTGCGGAGGGGCAATTGATGGGAAACACGTCCACATCGTCCCACCACCCAACTCGGGGTCGTACTATTTTAATTACAAGGGGTTTAATAGTATAGTGATGTTGGCGGTGGTGTCGGCTAATTACGAATTCTTGTATGTGGACGTGGGGAAGAATGGCCGGATGTCCGATGGTGGAGTCATCGCCCAGACGGAGTTCTACAGGCGTCTCCAGAATGGCAGCTTGGACTTGCCAGCTCCAGAGGACAATGTTGAAGGTCTCCCATTTGTGTTCGTTGCTGATGAAGCGTTTGCGCTGGGGGACCACCTGATGCGGCCATTCCCGATGAGGACCCTCACCCTGGAACAGAGGGTTTCTAATTACCGGCTGGCCAGAGCCCGAAGAGTGGTGGAGAACACATTTGGAATCCTGGCCAGCCGGTTCCGACTATTTCTGACACCCATCCATATGGCGGAGTATAAACTAAACCATATAATACTTGCGTGCTGTGTTCTCCATAATTTTTTAAGAAAACGTTCTGCCAACTATGCTGGCTCAGTTGGGCCTGAGGCCGGAATCCAAAATCCAACAACACTGACGGTGCTTGAAAGTGGCCGTCCTGACTTGCCCTCCCTGAGTGCCCATGATGTCCGGTTACGATACCTGGAGTTCTTTGCGGGTAGGGGGGCTATCAATATGCCAGACAATATGTGAAGCCTTTTTGAAATAAAAAAAAAAAAAATTCTTTGTGGACATTTACTGCTTGTGTTTGTTTTAGCTGACCCTGACAGAAATGTTTTGAGTGCAGAAAATGTCGTGATTGGGTAACCTTATACAAAGCACTGTTGGCTGGTATTTCCTAAATGCAAAAACACATTTCACTACAAGTGCACTTGCAACTGCACTGAACCTGCACTTGTAGTGCAAAGTGGATTTGCCCTTAGGAAATAACCCCCATTTTTGCATAAAACAGCTATTACATCACCCCAAAAGTGTTGTAGTGTTGAGACAATAATCCACACATTCTTGAGTAACCAACTTTTTTATACCTGCACAATCACATGTGCATTTACCAAAGCTTTTTAAAACAAACCAACATGTTTGTTGTATAACAATTTTTGCAGTAGCATTATCAAAATTCGAAATATCCATTTCAGATAAAACAGGCCTGTGTAAAACCAACAAGAAAGACAAAAAACTTGAACTTACAAAGTTCACATTAGGTAAAACCTGTAGGCTATATCAGACATCAGTATTTAGGAACTGTGTTTGATATAGCGTTCAGATGGGGGGAAATCACTCCTGGAAAAGCCAAATTTGGAAGATGCACACCAATTTACGAATGTCAACATGTGCTATCTGCCATCAGGGGGGATCAAGGGACGTGTTTTGGGGGAGCAAGCCCTTCCTCAACGCGACTTTATAATTGAGGAAGGGGTTGCACCCCCAAAACGCATCCATTGATCTCCCGTGATGGCAGATAGCACATGTTGGCACACTGTGTGCATCCTCCAAATTTGGCTTTTCAAAACATTGCAAAAAAATTTAAAAGATTGAACCACAATCCAAAAAGTGATTTTGTGGGGTTTTAAATTTGCCCCAAAACATCAATGATGTTATTATTTTTTTTAATAACATCATGGATTTTTTGCTGGATGTTTTGCAGTTCGGCATTACACCTCATGATCTCCCCGATCAGGATCTGGGCACTTTCAGAAGTAAAGCGTTCTCTATCCCTCACATCACGATCACCTAAAAAGAGATAAATAAAAAAAAAAGGTCTCAAAAATCTGCCACCATCCATCTCTTTTACCTGAGTCTGTGGTCGCAGACACTCACCTGTTGTGGTGCCAATCTCCACCACGTCTTCTTCTTCCTCCTGCTCTGCTTGTGTTGGGGGTATTTCACCTTCTTCCATAGGTGGGGGGTCCGTGGTCTCCTCGGATGAGGGGTGTCCTCCGAGTCTTTTCTCCCCTATGTAAAACAAAAATGGTATAATTAGCAGATATTTGATGGCAGAACTATAAATAGGAAACATTGCTTGGGAGTGGGGTACAATTGTCTATTTTAGCCGAGTTCCAAGATGTATTTTTTTTATTGCCCTTTGTCAAGCTGCAATACTTTACCTGTTTAGTACAAGCTTCACAGATGGAGACCCCCCTATAGTATACACTGGAGCACCTGTGTGCCCCCCCCCCTAATAAAAATGGTGTTCTTGTGTCCCACACTAGTGCTCCAGTGTCCAGATGTGAAAACAGCTGCTCAGTGTCCTCTCCTTACACACAATCTAGTTTGCATTTCATTCTAGTAACAAACCCATCTACACAAACAAATATTTGGCATCCAAGTAGGCCCAAAAAAAATGTGGGAAAATGCATATGGCCTAAACAATGGTGTTCTAGAGGCCGAAAGAAAAATGTTTGATACGAACGAATAATGGGCCCATGAACATTAAAGTTGCCCTTTTAAACGTTACAATTAATAAAAGCATATGGAGCAGAAGGAACGGAATAAAGAAAGAATAGGAACACAGCACAACTACTTACTTTTTTGCAGCACTCTCCGGATCTTTCGGTACTGCTCTGGCTCTCTCAACTTCAGGTCCGACCACCGCTTCCTGAGCTGATCTTTAGATCTTCGGACCCCGAAATTCCTGTGAAGGCTTTTGACCACTTTAGCAATGATTTTGGCCTTTCTGATGTTGGGGTGGGGGTAAGGCCCATACTTCCCGTCATAGTCGGACTTCCTCATGATGTCGACCATCTCCAACATCTCCCCAAAGGACATAGTTGTGGCCTTAAAACGTCTCCTTCTGGATCGGGACGTGCCTGGATCCGGGCTTTCCTCCTCCTCCTCCTCGTTGCTATAATTAGCACACACCTGCTCGAACTCCGCCATCATGCTCTTCACCCACTGCGCCGAACGAAAAGGGGCGGGGAATAGACTAGAAAGAACGTCAGGGGCGGGCTGAGTTACACGCATGCGCAGTGTGCATAAAGCGTAACACGCGTGCATATTACGTACAATCTGTGAGCGGAGGAAGGAGCATTGGACGCGCCGATCGTAAGAACGAAGGTAAGAGACAAACTTGTGCCTATACTGCTTCTACATTGAGGCCTATATTGTAACAAGATTAGGAGAGTTTTGTCTGACATTAGGCTTTGTCTTGTGTTGTGTCTTGCAGTGAACATGATTATCTTATTAAAAGATAATGACTTCATGTCAGTATTCGTAGAGATGCTTAGGGAGCAGCCATGTCTGTGGGAGATTAACCACCCCCATTTCAAGAACCAAGCAAAGAGGAAGGCAGCACTGGTGCAATTGTGTGAAATTGTGAAGCAGGTCATCCCCACGGCAGACATCACCTATTTAAAGATATTAATTGGTTGCCTGAGGAGCACATATCTAAGGGAGCGCAAGAAAGTCCTGGATTCACAGAGATCCGGAGCAGCAGATGACATCTATGTCCCCCGGATGTTGTACTACGACAGGCTGCATTTTCTGGCAGGCCAGACTGAACCCAGGCCATCCCTCTCCAGTCTTCCTTCCACGCTTCCTTCCCCCCTGGCTGAGGCTTCTGACGCCCAACCTGGGCCTTCCAGGCCACATGTGGAGGAGCCCAGATTGCGCCAGGTATAGCATTGCTTTTAAATATTTCTGCTTGTCCAATCAATGATGTTAACTAGATGTTAGTTTGGAGTACTAATTTAGGATTGTGATTGATGAAGCAACAACTAAAACCATGTCCCTTTTTCATACACAGGGAAGTCTCAGCCAGGAGGTGGCCGGGCCGAGCTGGCTGGCTGATCTGCAGGTCCCTCCACCCCCCCTGGAAAGAGAAAGTGGCAGTAGGAGGAGTGCCCTAGAGGAGGCTGCTATAGGATTCTTTTGGAGGGCTACAGAGGTCCTGGGAGCACGACAGACCGTGGAGGAGGACATTGCTGCCGTCATTGCATATAAAATGCAGAGGATGGAGGAGGGCCAACAAGTAATGTGTGAGGCGCTCATATCGGAGGCTCTGGAGAAAGGTATGAGGGGCCAAATTACACCTCAGACACACTTTTGCGATGGTCCTCCTACTCCTCCTGCAGGTCCTCCTCCTCCTTCTCCTCCAGGTCCTCCAGGTCCTACTCCTCCTCCTGTCACATCTCCAACTGCACAGCCACAGCCCGGAAGGAAGCGTGGAAGGAAGACCAGACAGTGATTGCCCTGGGTTCAGTCTGGTCGGCCAAAAAATGCAGCCTCTTGTGGTACCACAGCCTGGGGACACAGATGTCATCTGCTGCTATCCGGATCTCTGCGAATCCCGGACCAGACTGCCCTCCCTTATATATGGACTCCTCAGGCCACCAATTTTGATGTTGAAGAATTGATGTCTGCCGTGGGGGTCCCAGGCTTCCATTGCGAACGCTAAGTTTACCAGAACGAGCTGTCCCGTCTCGGAATTTCTTCTGAGCATGCGTGGCACTTTGTGCGTCGGAACAGGCCACACACGGTCGGAATTGACGCGATCGGATTTTGTTGTCGGAAAATTTTTATCTCCTGCTCTCCAACTTTGTGTGTCGGAAAATCCGATGGAAAATGTCCGATGGAGCCCACACACGGTCGGAATTTCCGACAACACGCTCCGATCGGACATTTTCCATCGGAAAATTCGACCGTGTGTACGGGGCATAAGAGGGCGAGGTACGGCTTGAAGCTTAACAAGCTTTGTGAAAGCGCCACCGGTTATGTGCACTCATTCCGAAGGCAAAGATTCCCAGCTCCAGCCCCCTGAGTATCTCTCGTGCATGGGAATTAGTGGAAAAAGTGTTTGGGAGTTGGCATTCCCACTCCTCCAAAAGGGGTATCATATTTATATGGAAAACTATTACACTAGTTTGCCCCTTCTCCGCCACCTATATCTAAAAAAAACTTTGGCCTGTGGTACAACAAGGAAAAACCGAAATGGCTTCCCACAGCATCTTGTCACCACAACCATTCAAAGGGGGGAATCGACAAGCTTAAGGAACGAGGAAGTGTTGGCTGTGAAGTGGAGGGATAGGAAAGATGTGTACATCATGTCCACCATCCACGATGACACCTCGGTGGAACTTCACAGAAGACGCGCTACCGTTCGCAAGCCTTCCTGTATCACTGAGTACAATAAATAAATGGGGGGGGGGGTGGATTTAAATGATCAATTGTTGCAGCCCTATCTTTCAACAAGAAAATCCTTCTTCTGATACAAAAAAGTCGCAATTTACTTTTTTCATTTGGCCCTTTTAAATTCTTTCATCATCTACCAAATATCAACGGAAACACCCACCACCTTCATAAAGTTTATTGAAGACATTGTCACTGCCCTGATTTATCAGCAAGTATCCCCCCCAGAAAGCATTCGCTCCGATTCTGTCAGCAGACTACATGAGCGCCATTTCCCAGACCATATTCCACCAACAGGATCCGGAAGACGACGTCAAAAAAAATGTCGGGTGTGCACCAAAAGAGGAGTTAGGAAAGATACCAGCTTCCATTGTCCCGACTGTCCCTCCCAACCTGGCCTTTGCATCGGAGAATGCTTCAAGCGATATCACACTCTGGAAAATTATTAGCCCATATTTCTAATACTGCCATTTCCCCCGTTTTCAATTTCTGTCCTGAATATTTCCCTTCCTCAACCAACCATACCATTGTCTTCCATGTGAAATGACCCTGGCCTGTTTCTCGACTATGCCTCTGCCTACCGTCTGCTTTGTTTTTCTGCCATGTTTTTGCCTTTCACGTGAACTGACCCTGGATTGTATCGACTGTGCCTCTGCCTACCGTCTATTTCTGCCTTTTACCTGCACTGACCTCGGCCTGTTGACCATGTTTTTGCCTGCGCCTTGGATTGATCTTTCACCCTGCTACACAGGGGTCTCACATATGTGAGGGGATCCAGAATAGTGTTCGGAGTTCAGAAAACCAGTTTTTGGTTTTCTGTGTTCCCAGAACAGGGTCTGGTTGCCCGGAGGCTTCAAAGCGATTTGGGTGGGAGAAGCCTCTACCCCTGTCCCCATTCTTTCCTGACCGATGCCCTAAGCTTGATGGTACTGCCTGCTCCCTGGACAAATACTCTGGCTGTGCTGACCATACCTCTGCCTGCTGCATGTACTAACTATGGACAGTATTCCTGCCTGCTGCATGGACGATCCTTTGTTCCTTTTGCTGCTGCTGACCACATCCCTGCCTGCTATCTGGACCAATGCTTTGGCTGTGCTGACATCTCTACCTGTACTGACTATTCCTGCCTGCTGCCTGTTTTGCTGTCTGTCGCTGTCCACGTTACTGCCTGCTGCCTGGACCGATGCTCTTCTCTGTGGACCACTGCACTACTAAAACCGCAGGTAATCTTTTCTTTACCCTTTACTCAGCAGAATGTATTTTGGTTTGTAATTGGTATATACAGTACATGCTATGTGTTAGAAATATGAAGGGCCTTCAACAATGTGATAGGTTGGCAGGAATTAGTGTGTAATGTATGCTCCTAGAACAACTGACAGTGCTACTTGGATGTTGGGCCTCTGTATGTAAAAGTCTCACACATGTGGTATCGTCATACTCAGGAAGAGTAGCAGAATGTATTTTGGGGTGTCATTTTTGCTATGTACATGCTATGTGTTGGAAATATCTTATGAATGGACAACTTTGTGTAAAAAAAAATGCGTTTTCATTTTTTTTCCACAGTTTCCAAAAACTTCTGTAAAAAAATAAACCGTTTAAAAGACTCATTATGCCTGATAGATTATACATTGGGGTGTTAGCTTTCCAAAATAGGGTCATTTTGTGGGCGTTTCCATTGTCCTGGTGCTCCAGGGTCTTCAAAACTGTAATAGGTGGTTGAGAAATGAGATGTGTAATTTATGCATGTAGAACGCCTGACAGTGCTACTTCAATGTTGGGCCTCTGTATGTGGCCAGGCTGTGTAAAAGTCTCACACATGTGGTATTGCCATACTCGGGAGGAGTAGCAGAATGTATTTTGGGGTCTCAGTTTTTCTATGTACATGCTATGTGTTGGAAATATCTTATAAATGGACAACTTTGTATTAAAAAAATGCGTTTTCATTTTTTCCCACATTTTCCAAAAACTTCTGTAAAAAAATGAACCATTCAAAAGACTCATTATGCCTCATAGCTAATACGTTGGGGTATTAGGTTTCCAAAATGGGGTCATTTTGTGGGCGTTTCCATTGTCCTGGTGCTCCAGGGCCTTCAAAATTGTAATAGGTGGTTGAGAAATGAGATGTGTAATTTATGCTTGTAGAACGCCTGACGGTGCTACTTGGATGTTGGGCCTCTGTATGGGGCCAGGCTGTGTAAAAGTCTCACACATGTGGTATCACTATACTCAGGAGGAGTAGCAGAATGTATTTTGAGGTGCCATTGCAAGTATGCATGTGCTGTGTGAGAGAAATAACTTGTTATGACAATTTTGTGCAAAAAAAAATAAAAAAATTCCAAGAATTGTGGGAAAAAATTACAACTTCAAAAAACTCACCATGCCTCTCACTAAATACTTTGGAATGTCTGCTTTCCAAAAAGGGGTAATTTAGGGGGTATTTGTACTTTCCTGGCTTGTTAGGGCCTCAAAAAATGAGATAGGCCTTCAGTACATCAGGTGTGATCAGATGTGATCATTTTTCAATGATTTGCACCATAGCTTGTACATGTTGTTTTAAATTAAGGGTTACTTGCGGGTTTTCGTGTGATAGACGCGAACCGGAAGTGATGTCAGCAACTGCCTTCTTTGCAATGCATGGCCCGAGCGGAGCTGAAAGCAAGGTAAGAGAGAGCACGCCATGCACCCATGAGGATTTTTTTCAGTAATAAAGAACATCTGCCTAGCTGATATATTGAGAGAATCTGCAATTGCAGTTGTGTCTTAGGAGCGGTCCTGCTTTTGCACATAACCATGTCAGCATTCACAATTCCTAATCTCCCCGACCTGCTTCATAAAGCAGTGACAATGCTTTGTCCCGGCTATACATCCCTCAATTACTTTCCAGACTGTCTCATTTTTATGCTTTCACTTTAAAAATAAAAAAATCACTGCTCATTTGAAAATGAAGTTTTTCACAAACTTTTTTTTTATTGATACATGTCCCCCAGGGCAGGACCCGGACCCCTATAACCATTGTATGCCCAATTACTTGCATATAAGCCTTCAAAATGGGCACTTTTGATTTTTGACGTTCGGGTCCCATTGACTTTAATGGGGTTCATTATTTGGGTCCGAACTTTCGCGGTGTTCAAAAGTTCTGGTGCGAACCGAACAGGGGTCAGTTCGGCCTATCTCCACTTATCACCACCCAGGGCCATATTTAGGTCCTCTCAAAGTGGAAGTAGGAAGGATCCCAGAAAAGCTATAGCGGGAAAATTACCAGGAAAAGCTAGTGGGGCCTTCCCTAATTGTGTCTGTTCAGGTGGAAGGTGTGTATACCAGGGCACTGCTGGATACAGGGGTACAAGTCACTTTACTCTACCAGGATATCTACGATAAATATTTGAAGCACATCCCCCTAAGTAATCTCGAAGAGATAGAAATTTTTCCAAGAATTGTGGGAAAAAATTACAACTTCAAAAAACTCACCATGCCTCTCACTAAATACCTTGGAATGTCTGCTTTCCAAAAAGGGGTAATTTGGGGGGTATTTGTACTTTCCTGGCTTGTTAGGGCCTCAAGAAATGAGATAGGCCTTCAGTACATCAGGTGTGATCAGATGTGATCATTTTGCAATTATTTGCACCATAGCTTGTACATGTTGTTTTAAATTGGAGGTTACTTGCGGGTTTTCGTGTGATAGACGAGAACCGGAAGTGATGTCAGCAACTGCCTTCTTTGCAATGCATGGCCCGAGCGGAGCTGAAAGCAAGGTAAGAGAGAGCACGCCATGGACCCCTGAGGATTTTTTTCAGTAATAAAGAACATCTGCCTAGCTGATATATTGAGAGAATCTGCAATTGCAGTTGTGTCTTAGGAGCGGTCCTGCTTTTGCACATAACCATGTCAGCATTTACAATTCCTAATCTCCCCGACCTGCTTCATAAAGCAGTGACAATGCTTTGTCCTGGCTATACATCCCTCAATTACTTTCCAGACTGTCTTATCTCTGTGCAGTTTTCTGGACATCATACTGCCTTAAATTCTTATACCTCTATGCATTTTCATTTGAGTTTAATAATGAGGATTTGAATTATAATTTTAATTCTTTGGTTCTGCTGTTCTGTTTTATATTAAATTGCAGATTCTTTTATTACTCATTAACTCTTCCACTGCTTGACTTCTTGCACAACTATTAGTCATAAGGTCAGATTTATTACTGTGCAGTGAGCTGTTTGTGCTGCTGAGGGACTGAGGAACGATTGTCATAGGCATAGACAGGACATCCTGAGACTTGTAGTTCCACAGAGATCAGAACACCATAGGTTTGTTATTTGTGAACATGCACTTTAAGTGATAATACCTTGTGTAGATCTGCTCTGAGTTATGGATCCAAGTGATATTGAACCCAAAGGCAAATATGTAAGATATTGCATTATTCCAGTCCCTAAATGTGATGACTGTATTTGTTTTATTTTTTTAGTCTTTCTTAGAGCCTGGTATATGAAGTGCAGAGCCCTGTGTATAATGTATAGCCTGGTATATGATGTACTACAGGAGACGGAGTGGGTGGATTCTATAAGGGGTGGGGCTTGTGAAAAGTGGGAGGGGTTAAAAGGAAGGGCGGGGTCTGGCGCCCCCGATCTTAAAATTTCACCAGTCGCCACTGTCTGTAACCATTTCAGGTGGTCATACACAGCCAGTGCTTGGTTGGCTGAAATTCAGCGGGAATTTCACATGCCCGTAAACCGCCTGATTTGTGACATGCCCACCAGGTGGAACTCAACTTTGGCAATGCTGCAGCGGCTATACATGCAGCAATATCTGTGCCAGTACAGCACAACGAAAGGCTCAGGCCACCTCTGCTTTTTTTCCCCACACCAATGGCTGATCATTAAGGATGTATGCACTGTATTGTCACCATTTGAGAGGGCCACAAGGATGGTGAGCAGTGACAGTGCTTGTATCAGTGACACAATCCCTGTTGTGTTCCTACTGGAGCAGACTCTGTGTGGCATTATGGACAGGGCACTGGAAGCAGAGCAGCGGGAGGAAAGGAGGACTTCCTTTCCTCTCAAGGCCCACTTTATCCAGACACCATCATTCCTATGTCACAGAACACACAGGAGGAGAGAGGGGAGGAGGATGAGGAGGAGGATTCTGGTACTTTCATAGGCTTCGAAGAAGAGTAAGACATGCATCAATCTGTAAGCGATGGCTTTCCAACCCCAGGACCCTTGGGAGTAGCACGTGGCTAGGAGGAGGAAGTTCCAGATGCTGTCATCTTGAGTGACCCTGAGGAGTCTACTTCTCAAGCCTCAGCAAATTTGGGCGCATGGGCAACCTCATGCTTCAAAGCCTGCGAAAGGACCCAAGAATATGTGGCATAAAGGAGAAGGATGATTACTGGTTGGCAACCCTCCTTGACCATCATTATAAGGGGAAGGTCTCAGAACTCATCCCATCCCCACAGAGAGTGCAGAAGATAAAATCTCTTGAGGACACATTAAAGAGGATTTTATTGAACATTTTTCCTGACTCCAGTAGGTTACAGTGTGGTGGAAAACGTCGTTTTGAGTCTTCTGTTGGTCAAGAGAGGAGCATTGGAGAAGGCGTCCGCCTAAGTGAGGCATTTCAGAATTTTTTTAGTCCTCGCCTCCCAGGGCTGTCAGCTTCCACATCCCATCGGCAGCATCTGCATCACATGGTGGATGATTACCTCGGGACCAAAACAGAGATGGAGAGCTTTCCAGCTGATGATCCACTGACTTACTGGGTCATGAGAATAGACCACTGGTCAGAACTTGCCCAGTATGCTATTGAGTTGTTGGGCTGCCCTGCATCCAGCATGCTTTCAGAACAGGCATTCAGTGCTGCAGGAGGTTTTGTTACTGATAATAGAATGCATCTGTCCACAGACTCCGTGGACCATTTGACTTTTATAAATATTAATCAGTCCTGAATTACCAGCTATGAAGCCCCTGATGACGACATCACTGATTAAGTCTTTTTGGGATGTGGAATCTCTGCAGGACTTCGAGGCTGCCTAGGTTTGAGCGTGTTCAATCATTTCATCTGGAAGATTGTTTTTGGTATAGGTTTCATGGGCACAATTAAAACCCAAAGACCAATTTTTCAGCACCTGTTTGACAGGTGCATATTTTCGCAATTTTTTACAGCAAGGCCAATTCTTGCTTTCATCAAGAGTACCTCTAAGGGTTACGGTGGGAAGGCGCCCTCGACACCCAAAGAGTACATTTTCTGCACCTGTTTGACAGGTGCATATCATTGCAATTTTTTACAGCAAGGCCCATTCTTGCTTTCATCAAGATTACCTCTATAGGGTTACGGTGGGAAGGCACCACTGACACCCAAAGACCAATAATTATACACCCGTTACTTCTATCCAAAGTCAAAGTGACACCAGAATGTATCCAAAAAATCTCTAATCTTGTTCCCAGTGCACTACATTGTGGCCTCATCCTACACACTTGCTCCCCAGCTGTTGCTAAGCAAAATAAAGGCAGGGAAAATGTCATTTTTTGGGGGCTTTATAAATGCAATTATTGCTGCAGCAGATTCTAGACATGGTACAGATCTGCCACTTTACAGGTAGACTAAGGGGACCCCCTAGGCACTACATTGGAAGGATTTTTTCATTTTTATGCTTTCACTTTAAAAATAAAAAAATCACTGCTCATTTAAAAATGAAGTTTTTCACAAACTTTTTTTTATTGATACATGTCCCCCAGGGCAGGACCTGGACCCCTATAACCATTGTATGCCCAATTACTTGCATATAAGCCTTCAAAATGGGCACTTTTGATTTTTGACGTTCGGGTCCCATTGACTTTAATGGGGTTCATTATTTGGGTCCGAACTTTTGTGGTGATCGAAAGTTCTGGTGCGAACCGAATAGGGGTCAGTTCGGCCCATCTCCACTTATCACCACCCAGGGCCATATTTAGGTCCTCTCAAAGTGGAAGTAGGAAGGATCCCAGAAAAGCTATAGCGGGAAAATTACCAGAAAAGCTAGTGGGGCCGTCCCCAATTGTGTCTGTTCAGGTGTGTATACCAGGGCACTGCTGGATACAGGGGTGCAAGTCACTTTACTCTACCAGGATATCTACGATAAATATTTGAAGCACATCCCCCTAAGTAATCTCGAAAAGATAGAAATTTGGGGAATTGGGACTAACAAGTTCCTGTATGATGGATATATTCACATCAAAACCTCTTTTGGCCCAGTAGTCACAGGAAAAATGGAAATATTTGACACATTGGCCGTGGTGTGCCCCAGGCCCCCCGAAGCTGAACAGAATTCCCTGTTGATTGGGGCCAACACTGATTTAGTTTGAAGGCTGTTAGCAACTGGGGTTGGAGAAGATGGTTTAGTGCCCAATGTGATCCACCCGCAATTATACCAAGCATGCCAATGAGTAATTAAGGAGCAGAATGCCCCTGTCGAAGGAGTGGGGAATTTATGAAAGTTGGACACAAGAGAGAGAGTGCTACAGCCTAGAGAGGTTGCTTGCCTGAAGGCCACCATCAAACTCACTTGGGAACATCCAGGCCACTTTGTTGTGCTGGAGACTGATGCACAAGCAGAAGCTGCTGGGATAGCGATGGTTCCTGAGTTGGTTTCCACTATGGCCCTGTTCCAAAGTGAAAAGAAGGTGTCACTTAGCCTCCCGAATGTTACCGATCACCCTGTGGTATTAGGGGCTTGAATGCTGGTGGGACAAGTGAGTGCAGCCACACCAGTACCTCCAGCAGAAGTGGTAAGAGGAGAAAAGTACCAGGGGCTGCAGAAGAAAATGGAAGAGTATGCTGAGGTGTTACCCCCTGCATGGCAGAAAAGGATGAAGCTACAGTTGTCCCGATGGGAGAAGATCTTTTCTGGCAATGATTTTGATGTAGGTTGTGCTAAAAGTGCACAGCATAGAATCTGGCTACAAGAAGACAAACCCTTCTGGGAGAGAGAGCTCGGAGGATACCCCTCAGCATAAGTCCCCATGCTTCCCCTATTGTGGTGGTATGGAAAAAAATGGAACATTGCACATGTGCATAAACTATCGGACCTTGAATCGAAGGACTGTCCCTGATCAGTATACAACTCCCCTTATTGAGGATGCTCTCCAGTGCCTTACAGGGGCAAAGTGGTTTAGTGTGCTGGATTTGAAAAGTGGGTATTACCAAATATCGATGCACCCTAAGAATAAAGAGAAGACCGCCTTCATCTGTCCGCTTGTGATTTTTAAATTTAATCGGATGCCACAAGGACTTTCTGGGGCACCCGCAAAATTTCAACGATTAATGGAGAAAACTGTGGGGGACATGAATTTGGTTGAAGTTATGGTATACATGGATGAAAGACCCTAGAACAGTGATGGCGAACCTTCTTGAGCCACGATTGCCCAAACAGCGACACAAAACCAACGTATTTATTTCAAAGTGCCAACATGGAATTAAACCTACCAGCTGCTCTGTACAGAGGATGGGACGAGCCCTAAGGGACCACCGTATGATTCTGCCTAGGAAAAAAATTTGTGCTTTTTCAAAGGAGTGCGTTACGCTCAGAAGACAGGGATCAGGAATGCGTTGTGCTCAGAATACAGGGATCAGGAATGCATTGTGCGTAGAATACAGGGATCAGGATTGCATTGTGATCAGAATACAGGGATCGGGAATGCCTTGTGCTCAGAATACAGCGATCAGGAATGCGTTGTGCTCAGAATACAGGGATCAGGAATGCGTTGTGCTTAGAATATAGGGATCAGGAATGCATTGTGCTCAGAATACAGGGATCAGGAATGCGTTGTGCTCAGAATACAGGGATCGGGGGGTGATGTGAAGGCCAGTAGAGGACACTGCTATGGGGTCTTTCTCAAAGCAGTCTGCTCTGCCCCTTCATATCACCCCCCCCAACACACACAGTAGTGTCCTCTGCCCCCCCTTTACCCCATAGCACAGTCCTACCTGTGTATGTACAGCCACAGTCCTTCACATGGTCATGCTTCAGCGCCCAAGCCCCTGCACAGGAAGCCACTCTCCTATTGGTTCTTAAAGTCCAAGAAGGGAGGAGTCACTTTTCTCTTCCTCGGTATCCAGAGGCATCGCGGCGCTGCTTACAGCAGCAAACACTCCGTGTCCTTCCCACTGGGCTGCCCTCGGTACATCCATGGGGGTTTTACTCACATCTGCCACCCCGCTGGCCGATCGCACTGATGTGAGGAAGGGAGCTGGCTCCTCTTGCCTGCACCACCAGTGCAAGTGACTGCCTGGCTGGAGGATTCCCCCCCCCCTATCCTGGCGGCGTGCTGCGTGCCCACACAGAGGGCTCGATAGGTTCGCTATTACTGGCCTAGGCAATCTTTATGTAGAGCAACAATTCTTTTTTTCAGATCCTCAGAAAGTTCTTTGCCATGAGGTGCCATGTTGAACTTCCAGTGACCAGTATGAGAGAGTGAGCGTGATAACACCAAATTTAACACACCTGCTCCCCATTCACACCTGAGACCTTGTAACACTAATGAGTAACATGACACCGGGGAGGGAAAATGGCTAATTGGGCCCAATTTGAACATTTTCACTTAGGGGTGTACTCACTTTTGTTGCCAGCAGTTTAGATATTAATGGCTGTGTGTTGAGTTATTTTGAGGGGATGGCACATCTACGCTGTTATACAAGCTGTACACTCACTACTTTACATTGCAGCAAAGTGTCGTTTCTTCAGTGTTGTCACATGAAAAGATATAATAAACTATTTACAAAAATGTGAGGGGTGTATTAACTTTTGTGAGAGTTATTCACAATACACATCAATAATAGATGCAATATCTTTAAAGTTTTTTTTGTTCATGTTTATGGATTTGAGTAATTAGGTATTAAGTTTGAATATTTTAGGGGGTATGCACACTTTTATGTTGGTTTAAGTTTTTTTGTGGAAGTCTTGTTTTAAGGCTTTTTAAAGGTGCATCAACCCTTCCGTATTTCCAATCTTTCCCCATTTCAAAAGAACTAAGTGCAGGGCTTTAGTTGGTATATTTTTTACCACTACATTTGTCACTATATGATATCTGCTGACTCTCCAAGTGGAGCCCCAGCCAGGATCTAAACACCTAACCCCAAAACTATTTTTAAGTATTCCCCATAAGAAAGGAGTAGAGTAGTAGTAGTGGTGCATTATTGAGTTGCTCTACCATATTTTGACATCAAACATCTTTCTTTTTGATGCTATAGGCCTACATCCAGGTACAGGGGTGGTGAAGGGGACCTGTTGTGCTTCATCGTATGCCAACCTGCGCCAACATACCATTGTGGTGCAGGTACATTGATGACATCTTCATTATGTGGACTGGCTTGCATGATAAGCTATTAGGCTTTATGTCACACCTTTCTGTGAATTAATTCAACATTAGATTTACTATGCAAGCAAGTCAACAACAGATCGCCTTTCCTGATGTGCCTAAAGAGGAGTTCCAGTCAAAAAAAAATAAAAAATTAAAAGTCAGCAGCTACAAATACTGTAGCTGCTGACTTTTAATTGGACACTTACCTGTCCCTGGGTCCAGCGATGCGGGGGATCGAAGCCCCGCTCGTCTCCCCCTCCATTCGGCGGCGCCGGCATTGCAACTGTGGGCGCCGGGCTGTGGCTTCACAGCCTGGCACCCACTGCGCATGCGCGAGCGGCGCTGAGCGCCGTGATTGGCCGCTCAGTCACCTGGGACCTGTAATCGGTCCCAGATGATTGACAGGAGGGGGGGAGCAGAGCTGAGCCCTTCCTGTGCCGAGGGGGAAGTGATGTCACCAGCCCAGGCACTGGAAGAGGCAGACTACGAGGGACCCCCTAGCTACAGGCATTTAGAGGTGAGTAAAAAAAAAAAAATATCCAAATGTTTTTTTGTATTTTTTTTTAGGATTTTTCATGTAGTTTTTTTTTTGGGTGGAACCCCACTTTAAATTAGCCAATCCAGATGGCTCATTATTCACCACTCTGTATCATAAGGAAAAGGCAGGTAATAATATATTACACGCCATGAGTGCCCACCCTGCTCCCCTCGTAGGAAGCATCCCTTACAGCCAATACCTTAGGTGGCAGAAGAACTGCCCCAGGGAGATGGACTTCAAAATTGAAACTAAAGCACTTATCGTATCCAACTTTTCAAGAAATCCTATCAAAGAGCTACACAATAGAAAAGAGAAAATCTTTAATTTTGTTCAAAACCACTAAAAAACTCTAATACAACTAAAATAATCACAAAGTTTAGTGCCCATGAAAACCAATTCCACCAAATCCTCATATGTAATTGCCATTTTCTCATGGAAGATGAGGTTATCTCTAAATTTGTCCATAGCCATTATTAACCTTTGGATACTATGGACAGGTATGTGAGAAAAAAACGGTACATTTAGATGTGGGGGTTGTGATCAATGACCCTGGATTAGTGAAGGGGAATGTTTCACTCTCCCTCGGGGAGGCATTCTTAATTCCAGACACCATGTTGACTGCCAGACTGTTGGGGTAGTATACCTCATGACCTGCACCTGCGGCGCTTTTTACATTAGTAAGATGAAAAGAACCTTTAACCGGCGGGTACAGGGTCATCTTACTTACAGGGTCATACTATATGAATACACACCCATTCGTGAGCATGTGGAACTAGTACATTGTCATGGTATTGATACATAAAAATTATAAATCATATAAAATACACGCCCCAATGTAGCATTCAGATCAAAATTTCTCACTCTTTCCCAAAACAAGAAAAGTCTCTTGGGCAATAACTAATTAAACCAAGGATTCTTAAATTGGCTAAATAAGGAATTACCTCATAAACACACGGAATAGACCTTGAACACAAACATCTGTGTTGACCCAGTTTGGAACTGCAAATAAGGTTTCAAACTTGTTCAACAGTACAGCAGGAGTTCAATGTTGAGAGACTCTCACCTTCCATATCAGCAAATAAAAGTATTTGATGAAAGACCCAAGCTTGAGAAAAGATTACACTTCATGCAAGAAACCAAACAAGTGTTGCCAGCCCCCAGAAGACAATTGACTATTGGGAATCGTCCTCCCATAAAGACAAACAGTGTTTATTCAGCTTTGAATCAAGTCAGTAGAGGAAAAATTGTTAATTATACACCAAAGGAACTAAGTTTCAATCTGAAATAAAAGTCCCAATATATATGGAAACTATATATATATATATATATATATATATATATATATATATATATATATATATATATATATATATATATATATATATATATATTACATGTTTGTGCTTGCTATGTTCATATGACCCAGTCATATCAGAGATCAACAACACAAGTTTTAATAAACTAAGGATCAAATTTCTTAATGGGAGGGAAGTTCTCAAATTATCTTCAAGGGGGATGATTCATCAATAGAAGTTTGTCATCTATCAGGTCACAAGTGTCATTTCACGAGGCACCATAATGCAGCATATTGCAAAGGACAGTGCAGCAGTGTGAGGGGGCTGGATTTGAAGTGCCCACAAAGATCATCAGTGCTCATCAGTGCCACATCAGTGCCATCACAGTGCTCATCAGTGTCATCACAGTGCTCATCAGTGCCACATCAGAGCCATCACAGTGCTCATCAGTGCCACATGCTCATCAGTATGCATGTGCAGCGAAAGAGAGAGAAATAACCTGTTAAGCCCAGGTTTACACTGACAGCGGGAATTAAATCATGCAAACTCAGCTGAACTCACATGATTTCATGTTAGTCCCGACTTCGGGGGGGGGGGGGGGGGGGGCGATTTCAGAGACATCTGTGTGGGATGCTGCCAGATGTCAATGGAAATCGCACCCCGAAATCTCCAAAAGTAATACAGAAACTACTTTCGGGAATCTGTGCGGCTCCACAAAAGCGGCATCGCACTGATTCGGACGGTGTAATTGCCGGCAATTGCCGTTCATTTGGCATGCGATTTGACATGTCAAATTGCAGGCCAAATCACTCCAATGTGAACCAGGGCTTATATGACAATTTTGTGAAAAAAAAATCATTATTTTGCAAAGAATTGTGGGAAAAATGTCTCTTACTAAATACTCTCTTATGCCCCGTACACACGGTCGGACATTGATCGGACATTCCGACAACAAAATCCATGGATTTCTTCTGACGGATGTTGGCTCAAACTTGTCTTGCATACACACGGTCGCAAAAAGTTGTCGGAATTTCCACTCGCCAAGAACGTGCTGACATACACCACGTATGACGAGACTAGAAAAGGTCAGTTCAGAACCAAGCGCGGCACCCTTTGGGCTCCTTTTGCTAATCTCGTGTTAGTAAAAGTTTGGTGAGAGACGATTCGCGCTTTTTTCAGACTCGTGGCTTTCAGATCGTTTTCTGCCGTTCAGTTTGTGCTTGTGGGTTTGTATCTGCTCTTCAGTGCATGCAGCGAGTACCATTGATTTATCATTGTGTTCTTGTTCGTTCGTTACTGTTTTTCAGGTCGCTCTTCACAGGCCTTGCTGTTCTTCAGTGCGTTCTGTTACTTCGTTCTGAGCAGCCGACCGTTTTCTAGCCATGTTGCATATACGTACTCCTCGTAGAGTTCGTGCTGTGCGGGGGCTTGGTGTTGGGGTCGTGACCTTGACACAAGTCCAGTCCATGAACAGGGTGGGGAGGAGTTCATGGACCAAGAATTGGTTGCTCCAGCGTGACCAGTTCTGTCATATGTCTTTGCGCCGTGAGATCCGTGAGAATAATCCTGATGATTTCAGGAACTTTCTCAGGATGACGGACCCCGTATTTCACCGTTTGTTGGCTTTGCTGACCCCCTATATCAGCAGGCAGGATACCTGCATGAGGCAAGCCATCACTCCGGAGCAGAGGCTAGTCGCCACCCTGCGGTACTTGGCGACGGGGAGAAGCCTGTAGGACCTCAAGTTCTCAACAGGCATCTCCCCCCAGGCTATGGGGATCAGAGCCTGGGGGGTCCCGGAGACCTGTTCTGCCATCATCCAGGTCCTGCAGAAGGAGTATATTAAGGTAAGATTTTTATCCTTTAATCTCACATTTTATTGTATTTAATGTTTGATAATATATTGTATTTCTTTCCTCATTCCCTAATTACCATGATTGGAATATGCTGTGAATGTCCCCTTTGTCCTCATGCATGCTGGATTTGTATTTAACTATTTTTTTTCTCCTTCATACATATTTGCCTTCACTTACCTCCCCAGCATGCTCTCCTGGCCCTATGTTCACCTCATGTAGTCACTGAACAATGTATTTTGTCAGCTCCATAGTAGTGCTTTACCCCAAACACCCCCTAAAATGTGTAAAAATGTGATTTGTGCTTTAAATTCAGGCAGAGTGCCAGAGGCTTTTTTTGGGGGGTCCCCAAATCATTTGGAACCCTCCCCCAACTGCTAAGTCAGCTGATACCAATTCTCTATCTATCCGCAATGATCTATCTGCTGACTTTCCCAAACCCATACACACTATAGCCATCTCTTTTGTGGTCAGATGTATGGATGAATTCCCCAAAGCATGTAGTGCAAGGGCCTATCTGTATACTTTCAAATGGTACTGTTTAACGTTTTGGGATCCTATTATTATCTTGATAGGTAAGAGTAGAATGTCCAAATGTGCTAAAATGTGTACAATGTGTATTTATATCTTTGTATTATGACACTTCTTACCTGTCCAGTGGGCTGCCAATAGTGTAACTAAGGAGGGGCTGGCCAAAGTAATACCCATTATTTAGGCATTCATCTCTCAATGAAGTGGAGAGGGTTACCTGTCCAAGAGTCCCCCCCTATAATGTTAGAAATGGCCAATGAGAGGGGCTGGGGGAGGGGTAATCTGATAGGTGTACATTATACTTTGGTCTTTAAAAACTCCCTCAAATAAATGTTATCTTGATGTTGGCCAAGAATGTTTGTGTCTAATCTGCTTTCCCTGTTTATGTGCAAAATGACTAATTTTTTTTTTTTGTTTGACTTCACAGTTTCCTTACACACCACAGGAATGGCAGACTGTGGCCTCCCACTTTGCCCAGCGGTGGGACTTTCCTAACTGCGGAGGGGCAATTGATGGGAAACACGTCCACATCGTCCCACCACCCAACTCGGGGTCATACTATTTCAACTATAAGGGGTTCAATAGTATTGTAGTGTTGGCGGTGGTGTCGGCTACTTACGAGTTCCTGTATGTGGACGTGGGGAAGAATGGCCGGATGTCAGATGGTGGAGTCATCGCCCAGATGGAGTTCTACAGGCGTCTCCAGAATGGCAGCTTGGACTTGCCACCTCCAATGTGGCAATGTGGACAATGTGGAAGGACCCAAAAACCCAAAAGAAAAAGAGAGTACTAGGGGAAGGCATCTACAACCTCAGCGGCAAAGAGCTCACACGAGCGGAATTAATCACACTGGACAAAGGCCTTAAATATGCACCAAAAAAGAATCTGGACAAATTCCAGATGTATATTGACATACAAAAATACACCAGGAAATTGAATATCAAGAAATACTTATTATCCAGACCACCATCTACATTGAACAAAGGAGTGGAACTTGGCAGAGGAGTACAGCATAGTGATTTAAGAAATAAGTCACTATTCAATCCACCCTCTACAAATAATGAACATATTGAGGTGTTTAAAAAAATGGTGATCAAAGACCTGGAACAACTCAAGTTCAGTAGAATCTCAGAATCCCAGCATATACAACAAGGTATAAAACAATTGGAAGCAAATAAAGATATTATAATTAGACCGGCCGACAAAGGGGGCGCCATTGTAGTACTAACAAAGGAATACTACCACCAGGAACTGATGGGACAACTTAATGATAATAACACATATCTGAAACTCAGTAGCAATCCTACTAGAGAATACAAACGAGATCTGTCCTCTTTGATTCAAAAAGGAATCAACAAAAATATTCTATCCAAAAAAGAATCTAGATATTTAGTACCGGATACATGTAGAGTTCCAATCATTTACACCATCCCGAAGATCCATAAGAATGCTGAGGCACCACCAGGAAGACCCATCATTAATGGGATTCAATCGATCAATGCAAGACTAGGGGAATATGTGGACAAATTCTTGCAACCCCTAGTACTTAACACTAAAGCTTATCTACGTGATACCAAACATTTATTACAAATATTAAAATCTCTGACCCTGGACCCTAATGGAAGATATCTGTTAGCAACTGCTGATGTTGCTTCACTGTACACAATAATTGAACATAGCGATGCAATAGAAGCATCTAAATGGGCTATGGATTCATTCAGCCATCTCATTTCTAAACAGAAAAGATTTCTTCTTAGAAGCCTGGCCTTTGGTATTCAACATAACTACTTCTGGTATAATGACAATTATTTTCGACAACTAACGGGTATTGGGATGGGAGCTAAATATGCCCCAAGTGTAGCCAACATATTCATGGCAAAATGGGAGGAGGATGCCATCTTTTTAAATACTCCAAAGGAACTGGTTCTATATAAAAGATTCATAGACGATTGTATTTTTATTTGGAAGGGTGATGAACTGAGTTTAAGATCCTTTTTCCAACGTTTGAATATGAACCAAAAAAATATTAAACTTGAACATCAAATTAGTGAGACTAAAATCCAGTTCCTTGATCTTGAAATAGAACTAACAGCCAATATCATCAGCACAAAAACTTTCTTCAAACCGGTGGAAAGGAACAGCTATATACCAGTAACGAGTTGCCACTATGAGCCATGGTTAATCAAGCTCATTTATTCGCTTACGGAGAAACTGTTCAGAAAATAATGACTATCTTAAACAAGCTCAGTGGATAGGTAAGAGGTTTGAAGAAAAAGGGTACAATAAATGTTTTATAGAAGAAAAAATAACAGAAGTCAATCAAACCTCAAGAGAAGGTATAAAAAAAATAACAGAAGTCAATCAAACCTCAAGAGAAGCGCTGATCCAAGATAAAATCAAGGTAAATGACAAAACAGATGACATACCTCTGATAATGGACTTCAGTGTACAACACAGGAGGATGGAGAGGATTATAAAAAGACATTGGTCTATTTTAAAAACTGATACTACTTTGGCAAATATACTCCCAGAAAAACCGAGATTCATTTATAGACGAGCTCCAACTCTAAGGGACATCATAGCTAAAAATGTACCCAACCTACCCAAGAGAATAAGTGATTTAACCTTTTTTCAGGGTAAAGGATTCTATCCCTGTAAAAGGTGTTATGCCTGCATAAATACTAATCAAAATGGATACAAATGTCAGAAATTTTCTTCAACAAATACTGGACAAGAATTTGAAATAAAGGATTTTATATCTTGCAGGACTGAGGGGGTGGTATATGCTTTACAGTGCTCCTGCTCCCTCCAATACATTGGCAGAACGAAGCGACCAATGTGGAAGAGAATAAGAGAGCATATCCAGAACATTAGAAAAGGCTATCCAAAACACAGTGTTTCAAAACATTTTGATAGGTATCATAACAGAGACCCTAGGGGTCTCCAATTCTGGGCTATTCAAAAGTATAAGGCTCATTGGAGGGGTTCCCATAAAGTGAGGGAACTCAGCAAGAATGAATCCAAATGGATATTCCAGATGGGTACATTAGAACCCCATGGTTTGAACACCTGAATTGTTTTATTTCTGATTTTTAGAGGTTTTTCAGATTTACAGTGGCTTGCGAAAGTATTCGGCCCCCTTGAACTTTTCAACCTTTTGCCACATTTCAGGCTTCAAACATAAAGATATAAAGTTTTTATTTTTTGTGAAGAATCACCAACAAGTGGGACACAATTGTGAAGTGGAACGAAATCTTTTGGATTTTTGAAACTTTTTTTAACTAATAAAAAAATGAAAAGTGGGGCGTGCAAAATTATTCGGCCCCCTTGCATTAATACTTTGTAGAGCCACCTTTTGCTGCGATTACAGCTGCAAGTCGCTTGGGGTATGTCTCTATCAGTTTTGCACATCGAGAGACTGAAATTCTTGCCCATTCTTCCTTGCAAAACAGCTCGAGCTCAGTGAGGTTGGATGGAGAGCGTTTGTGAACAGCAGTTTTCAGCTCTTTCCACAGATTCTCGATTGGATTCAGGTCTAGACTTTGACTTGGCCATTCTAACACCTGGATACGTTTATTTGTGAACCATTTCTTTGTAGATTTTGCTGTATGTTTGGGATCATTGTCTTGTTGGAAGATAAATCTCCGTCCCAGTTTCAGGTCTTTTGCAGACTCCAACAGGTTTTCATCCAGAATGGTCCTGTATTTGGCTGCATCCATCTTCCCCTCAATTTTAACCATCTTCCCTGTCCCTGCTGAAGAAAAGCAGGCCCAAACCATGATGCTGCCACCACCATGTTTGACAGTGGGGATGGTGTGTTGAGTGTGATGAGCTGTGTTGCTTTTACGCCAAACATATCGTTTTGCATTGTGGCCAAAAAGTTTGATTTTGGTTTCATCGGACCAGAGCACCTTCTTCCACATGTTTGGTGTGTCTCCCAGGTGGCTTGTGGCAAACTTTAGACGAGACTTTTTATGGATATCTTTGAGAAATGGCTTTCTTCTTGACACTCTTCCATAAAGGCCAGATTTGTGCAGTGTACGACTGATTGTTGTCCTATGGACAGACTCTCCCACCTCAGCTGTAGTTCTCTGCAGTTCATCCAGAGTCATCATGGGCCTCTTGGCTGCATCTCTGATCAGTCTTCTCCTTGTCTGAGCTGAAAGTTTAGAGGGACAGCCAGGTCTTGGTAGATTTGCAGTGGTCTGATACTCCTTCCATTTCAAAATGATCGCTTGCACAGTGCTCCTTGGGATGTTTAAAGCTTGGGAAATCTTTTTGTATCCAAATCCGGCTTTAAACTTCTCCACAACAGTATTACGGACCTGCCTGGTGTGTTCCTTGGTCTTCATGATGCTCTCTGCGCTTTCAACAGAACCCTGAGACTATCACAGAGCAGGTGCATTTATACAGAGACTTGATTACACACAGGTGGATTCTATTTATCACCATCAGTCATTTAGGACAACATTGGATCATTCAGAGATCCTCGCTGAACTTCTGGAGTGAGTTTTCTGCACTGAAAGTAAAGGGGCCGAATAATTTTGCACGCACCACTTTTCAGTTTTTTAATTGCTAAAAAAGTTTAAAATATCCAATAGATTTCGTTCCACTTCACAACTGTGTCCCACTTGTTGGTGATTCTTCACAAAAAATTAAAATTTTAGATCTTTATGTTTGAAGCCTGAAATGTGGCAAAAGGTTGAAAAGTTCAAGGGGGCCGAATACTTTCGCAAGCCACTGTATATATTTATATATATATATATATATATATATATATATATATATATATATATATATATATATTATGGTATATATTTTATTTTTATTTATTTTTTATTTTTTATTTTTATTTATTTTTTGGTCCAATATTCTTATTATTTGTCCAATACCAGTTTTTTCTGATATAAACAAGGCCTGGGGAATGCCCAGGAAAAAATTCCAAGCCTACTTACCACCAGCTCGCAGACAACCAAATTAACCTGTCTAACAGTATGCGTTAAAAACAGGGGTTTAGTCCGCACGCATTTGCAAACGCATGCGTAAGCCACAGAGCCTCGTCACGGCACCCTGATATCTGTGGTCCTAACACTAAAATATGAGTGTCCCCACAGTGGAGGCACATGCATTCTGATGGATAAATGAGGGCAGGTGGACTGAAGGGCAGCCCATCCCTTCTTAAAGGTACAGGGCACACCAGACACCCAGCAAATAGCACAATGGCTGCAAAGGTGCTGGTGCGTTGCTGGACCAATACACACACACCAAGGTGATCTCAAAAAACTTGCCACCACCCTCATTTATAGCTGGCTATCGCAGTAAGCGGCATTGGAGGGCTACAAACAGATATAAACAAGGCCTGGGGAATGCCCAGGAAAAAATTCCAAGCCTACTTACCACCAGCTCGCAGACAACCAAATTAACCTGTCTAACAGTATGCGTTAAAAACAGGGGTTTAGTCCGCACGCATTTGCAAACGCATGCGTAAGCCACAGAGCCTCGTCACGGCACCCTGATATCTGTGGTCCTAACACTAAAATATGAGTGTCCCCACAGTGGAGGCACATGCATTCTGATGGATAAATGAGGGCAGGTGGACTGAAGGGCAGCCCATCCCTTCTTAAAGGTACAGGGCACACCAGACACCCAGCAAATAGCACAATGGCTGCAAAGGTGCTGGTGCGTTGCTGGACCAATACACACACACCAAGGTGATCTCAAAAAACTTGCCACCACCCTCATTTATAGCTGGCTATCGCAGTAAGCGGCATTGGAGGGCTACAAACAGATATAAACAAGGCCTGGGGAATGCCCAGGAAAAAATTCCAAGCCTACTTACCACCAGCTCGCAGACAACCAAATTAACCTGTCTAACAGTATGCGTTAAAAACAGGGGTTTAGTCCGCACGCATTTGCAAACGCATGCGTAAGCCACAGAGCCTCGTCACGGCACCCTGATATCTGTGGTCCTAACACTAAAATACGAGTGTCCCCACAGTGGAGGCACATGCATTCTGATGGATAAATGAGGGCAGGTGGACTGAAGGGCAGCCCATCCCTTCTTAAAGGTACAGGGCACACCAGACACCCAGCAAATAGCACAATGGCTGCAAAGGTGCTGGTGCGTTGCTGGACCAATACACACACACCAAGGTGATCTCAAAAAACTTGCCACCACCCTCATTTATAGCTGGCTATCGCAGTAAGCGGCATTGGAGGGCTACAAACAGATATAAACAAGGCCTGGGGAATGCCCAGGAAAAAATTCCAAGCCTACTTACCACCAGCTCGCAGACAACCAAATTAACCTGTCTAACAGTATGCGTTAAAAACAGGGGTTTAGTCCGCACGCATTTGCAAACGCATGCGTAAGCCACAGAGCCTCGTCACGGCACCCTGATATCTGTGGTCCTAACACTAAAATATGAGTGTCCCCACAGTGGAGGCACATGCATTCTGATGGATAAATGAGGGCAGGTGGACTGAAGGGCAGCCCATCCCTTCTTAAAGGTACAGGGCACACCAGACACCCAGCAAATAGCACAATGGCTGCAAAGGTGCTGGTGCGTTGCTGGACCAATACACACACACCAAGGTGATCTCAAAAAACTTGCCACCACCCTCATTTATAGCTGGCTATCGCAGTAAGCGGCATTGGAGGGCTACAAACAGATATAAACAAGGCCTGGGGAATGCCCAGGAAAAAATTCCAAGCCTACTTACCACCAGCTCGCAGTTTTTTCTGAGTGGCAATATTTGGTTCAGTTCTAGCCTATAAATAATGGTCATCATCCATTTTTGCAATATTCTATCAGGAAATTTTAGATTTTAATTTTATATTTTAATATTATTTCCCTATTTCTTATATCATATCTTATTTTAATTTTATAAATGTATATTTTTTATATATATATATATATATATATATCATGTCATCTTGTTTACTCCGTTTTCCATACATTTATGAGCAGAGCATGTGGATACCCCATTTTTGTGATATCATGGGGCACTGGTCAATTATCAAAACCATTAGAGGCAATGCTTTGCCATATACTCCCTCTGTGAGATGTTATACCAATTGTGACCACTGGAGGGAGTTGAAGAAGTAAACGTGATTAGAGATATCAATATATATATTTTTTACTTTTTACACACTGCGTTTTTTACACATTGATTCGTGGTTTTGATAAACCAACGATATTCATATGAATTACATGTCTAATAAAAGTAGGTTTTAACAGGATTGAAGTTTATGCAGGAAGCAGAATGATGACAAACTCATGCTGTAGCCATGGCAACCACTCTGCTGTTGTGCTATAAAGCTGAGTCCGTCAGAGCTTGTATTATCCTTGAAAAAGTCACGTGACTGTGATGTAACGCGTGGGAGGAGCCAAGGACGCTCTGTGCAGATCAGCAGTATCACACAGTGTACTGCACTGAATCTGCTCCTGTCTAAGGCGGCTGACTGCTATAGTAAAACCTGCATATGCCTTATCATTATAAGGCACACGTGAGTGGATTGAAGTTTGCCTGTGTACCCTGGTATCCTAACTATTGCACAATGATTGTTTTTTTTCTCTTATCTGCCTGTTTATGATTCTCACATTGGTTGTGAATAGAAGCAAAAAACACATTGGTACTATCAATGAGCACCTTAATTAAGCAAGTGTTTTTAAACAGCTTTGCTAGTGATCAAAAGCTCTATACCAATCAGGATTCTACACCTGTATAATTGAACTTTCTGAATACATCCCTATATATTTATTTTTATGTGGATTTTTTATGTGAATTTTTTACACATTTGGTGTCACTAATTTTTTATAATTTTACACTATTTTGATTGCTGGATTTTTTAGGAATTTTTACTCACCGCTGGATTTATTTGACTATTTATATTTATTCTTATATATTCATTTTCATGCACATTGTGAAGCGCTTCAAATATCATTATTTAATGTGGAAGGACTCCCATTCGTCTTCGTTGCAGATGAAGCAATTGCGCTGGGGACCATCTTATGCAGCCATTCCCGATGAGGACCCTCACCACGGACCAGAGGGTTTTTAATTACTGGCTGGCCAGAGCCAGAAGACTGGTGGAGAACACGTTTGGAATCATGGCCAGCCGGTTCCGCCTATCTCTTACACCCATACACATGGCGGAGTACAAACTGAATCATATCATCCTGGCGTGCTGTGTTCTACACAACTTTTTACGGCAACATTCTGCTAACTATGCTGGCTCAGTTGGGCCTGAGGCTGGAATTCAAAATGAACCAACCCCGATGGCGTTTGAAAGTGGCCGTCCTGGCTTGCCCCCCCCTGAGTGCCCGTGATGTCCGTCTAAGATACCTTGAATACTTTGCGGGTAGGGGGGCTATCAATATGCCAGACAATGTCTGAAACCTTTTTCAAATAAAAAAAAGAATTTAACTACTAAAATCTTTGGTGACATTTACTGCTTGTGTTTCTTTTAGCTGACCCTGACAGAAATGTGGTGAGTCCTGAAAATGGCGTGATTGTGTAACATTACAAAGCATTGTTGGGTGTTATTTACCAAAGGCAAAGACACTTTGCACTACAAGTGCACTTGAAACTGCACTTGTAGTGCAAAGTGGATTTTCCCTTAGGAAATAATCCCCATTGTCACTATAAACACCAATTAGAGCACAACAAAAGTTTTGGAGCGTTGAAACAATAATCCACACATTCTTGATTAACAATCTTTTTAATACCAGCACAATCACATGTGCATTTAGAAAAGGTTTTTAAAACAAACCAACATGTTTGTTGTATATCAATTTTTGGGGTCACATTAGAAAAAGTAAAAATGTCCATTTAAGATAAAACAGGCATGTTTAAAACAAACAAGAAAGACACAAATCTTGAACTTACAAAGTTCACATTTGGTAGAACTTGAAGGCAATATCAGACATGAGTATTTACGAACTGTGTTTGATATTGCGTTCAGATGGGGTGAAGTCACCCCTAGAAAAGCCAAATTTTGAAGATGCACACCGATTGCCGAATGTCAACATGTGCTAGCTGCCATCATGGGGGATCAAGGGACGTGTTTTGTGGGTGCAACCAATTCCTCACAGCTACTTTATTATTGAGGAAGGGGTTGCACCCCCAAAACGCGTCCATTGATCTCCCGTGATGGCAGATAGCACATGTTGACACACTGTGTGCCTCTTCAAAATTTGGCTTTTCGCAAATACCGTATATACTCGAGTATAAGTCGTTCCGAGTATAATTCGAGGCCCCTAATTTACCACATAAAACTGGGAAAAATGTATTGACCCGAGTATAAGACGAGGGTGAGAAATGCAGAGGGTCAACAATGCCCATCTGCAGCTGCCTGCCTCCCTGTGTCCTGTGCAGCCTACCTGTACCCTGTGCATGTGTCCTGTGTCCTGTCCTGTACATGTGTGTCCTGTACATGTGTGTCCTGTGTTCCTGTGTCCCTGTGTGCATGTGTCCTGTACATGTGTCCTGTGTGCATGTGCAGCCTACCTGTGTCCGGTGCAGCCTCCCTGTGGCGATCTCCAGCCTCCCTGTGGCAATCTCCATCCTCCCTGTGGCGATCTCCATCCTTAAGTGGCGGCCGACGTGTGATGATAGTGTTAGGCGGCCATTCCACAGTTCAAAAGCCGCGCCTCCTCCTCGTCTGTGATAGGCTGACCGCTCACTGCCTATCACGGACATTCTCTCATTCTCATACCACTGACGAGGATGAGAGAATGTCCGTGATAGGCTGTACACTGACAGCTGTTCAGCCTATCACAGACGAGCAGGAGGCACGGCTTTTGAAAGCTGGAATAGCCGCCGAACACTATCATCACACGCCGGCCGCCGTCTGCCTGCATGACACACTGATCATACAGACAGACGGCGGTGACTCGAGTATAAGCCGAAGGGACACTTTCAGCCCAAAAAAAAGGGCTGAAAAATTCGACTTATACTCAAGTATATACGGTATGTCAAAAAATGGTAAAAAATTTTAGCTCACAAAAAGCGCAAAAAAAAATAGGGATTTTGAGGGGTTTTAAACTCTAACTAAAACATCAATGATGTTCTTTTTTTTGATCATTATTGATGCTTTTCTGGATGTTTTCCAAGTCCCTATTACACCCCATGATCTCCCCGATCAGGATCTGTGCACTTTCCAAAGTGAAATGGCCTGGATCCACAACATCACGATCACCTAAAAATATAGAAACAAAAACACACCATATATTATAAATATGCCGGCATCCATCTCTTACCTGAGCCTGTGGTCACACATCTGTTGTGGTGCCAATTTCCACCACGTCTTCCTCCTCCTGCTCTGCTTGGCTTGGGCGGATTTCCCCTTCTTCCAGAGGTGGGGGGTTCTGTGGTCTCCTCGGATGAGGGGTGTCCTCCGAGTCTTTTATCCCCTATGTAAAAAAAATAGGTATACTTAGCACACAGATATTTGATGGCAGAAATAGGAATATGAAACATTGCTTGGAAGTGGGGTACAATTGTCTATTTTGGCAGAGTTCCAAGATGTAGAATTTTTAGTGGCCTTTGTCAAGCTTGAATACTTTACCTGTTTTGTACAAGCTTCACAGATGGAGACACCCCTATAGTATACACTGGAGCACCTGTGTGGGCCCCCTAATAAAAAGGGTGTTCTTGTGTCCCAAGCTCCAGTGTCCAGATGTGTAAACAGCTACTGAGTGTCCTCTCCTTACACAGAATCTAGTTTGCATTTCATTCTAGTTACAAACCTATCTACACAACCAAATTATTTGCAGACAAGTAGGCCATTAAAAATGTGGGCAAATGCATATGGCCAAAACAATGGTGTTTTCTAGGCCGAACGAACAATGTTTTATACAAACGAATAATGTGCCCATGAGCATGAAAGTTGCCATTTTAAATTGGATAACAGTTAAGAAAAGCACATGGAGCAGCACGAACGTAATAAACATAAAGAATAGGAACACAGCACAACTACTTACTTTTTTGCAGCACTCTCCGGATCTTTCTGTACTGCTCGTGCTTTCTTAATTTGAGGTCCGACCACCATTTTCTGAGCTGATCTTTGGATCGTCGTACCCCGAAATTCTGGTGCAGACTCTTGACCACTTTTGCCATGATCTTGGCCTTTCTGACATTGGGGTTGGGGTAAGGTCCATACTTCCCGTCATATATACACATATGTGCCAGCGCACAGGACCAATGATCATACAATGTGTTATACAATAAATATATATAATATACAAATAATAATATACAGTGAACTGAAGATAAAAAGTGAATAGGACTATTTTTGCTGATTTATATAAAATGTCCATAACAATTCGCCAATGTAGTTTAAAAGCTGTGATAGGAAAAGAAAAAGTCCTTATATAAGAACCAGCGCTGAGGGCAGGCTTTCCCAGGGAGCGAAGTCAGCTCTCTAGGTAAACATGAGAAGAAAAACAGAAGAAAGCACCTCTGAGTGTAGGTATTTATTGTAGCAATAAACAAGTAATCCACACTTTCAATAGGGTTAGGGAAGTACGGCTCCGACGGGGAAAATATCCTGGATTAGTCCCAGCGTCCATAGCAAGAGGCTGCAAGGTGGTTCCGAAGGGATGGCCGCGGTCCCCCGCAAGGAAAGATTAGCAGCTGGGCTGGATGGAAGCTCCGTTGGTCCCACAGGACGCTCGTGGGCGTGTGACATCACCAGGATAGAACAGACCACAACGCGTTTCAGAGCATGCGCAAGGCTCACACTGGGCATGCGCGCTCCTTTCTCAAGTGTAGGGTGAACGGGAGAGGAGGGGGACTTAAGTAGCTCCGTGCATTAGGACTAAAACACGCTACAGCCGACAAAGGAGAGCAGACATTGGCGTAACAAGGGAGTCTGCTACCAACAAAACAACATGATCGATTAAAACATTCAGAGTAAAAGCCTAATTTGAAAAAATAGATTAAATAAAAAAAACAAAAAATTATATAATAAAAAAATAGGAAGTAAATGGAAAAAATTGTGTATATATATATATATATATATATATATATATATATATATATATATATATATATATATATATATATATATATAAAGAGAGAGAGATTACAAAAAGAAAAAGCCCCATTAGGCTCTGGTATTTATAATTTAAGCAGTTGCCCCTTGACTGAAAATGAAATGAGGGTCCTCGATAGAGGGCTCAAATTTGCTCCCGTTCAAAACATGAATAAATTTCAAACTTATGTGAGTATTCACAAATTTGTCAGGAACCTCAACATGAAAAAATATTTTCTGGCAAATCCCACTAGACCCCCTGTTACTGTAAAAGGTTCACATTCCGGTTTAAGGAATAAATCCACTTTCAATCCAGTGGCGGAATTACCAGGGTCGCAACAGTCGCAGTTGCGACTGGGCCCGGCATTCCGCCACTGTAGGGGGGCCCAGCGGGGTTGATCTTCACACACGACTCTGAGCGGAGATCGTGTGTCATAGATTAATAGCACAGAGAGACTCCGGCGGCATTAATGTTCTATTTGTCGGTCCTCTCTGGCATGGATGAGAGAGGAGGACACACAGCTGATCTCACGGCTCCCCCTTCTCCCCCCTCCCCTCTCCTGTGTGCTCCGCGGGCAGTCAAGTGTGAAGCTTCCAATATTGGGAGGGTGTCCATGGACATCCTCCCAAAACTGTGCTTCCCACATGACCCCTGGGACATGCATCCAGCGCAATCACATCGGCCCTTTACCATGTGATCAGCTGATCACATGTAAACAGACTGGTTATCCACAGCCCTTTCCTCACACGCTGTGTTTGTGTTAGGAAAGGACTGCCATTAACTGTCAAGAATGTCAGTAAATTGTTTACACTGATAATCAGTGCCCCAATCATCAGTGCCATCTATCAGTGCCCATCACTTCCACCTACAAGTGTTACCTATCAGTGCTCATTAATGCCGCCTATTAGTGCCCATCAATTCTGCCTATCAGCACCACCTATCAGTGCTCATTAATGCTACCTAACTGCGTCCATCAGTGCCACCTATCAGTACTCTTCAATTCTGCCCATCAATACTGCCTGACTTCTGCCTATCAGCGTTCCTCAGTGCCCATCAATACCACCTAGCAGTGCCCATCAATGCCACCTATCAGTGCAGCCTATCAGTGCACATTAGTGCCTCCTATCAGTGCTGCCTATCAGTGCTCATCAATGTGGCCTATCAGCACTCATCAGTGCCTCCTATCAGTGCTCATCAGTGCCTCCTATCAGTGCCCATCAGTGCCTCCTATCAGTGCCCATAAATGCCTCCTATCAGTGCCCATCAGTGCCTTTTATCAGTGTCCATCAGTGCCTTCTATCAGTGCCCATCAGTGCTTTCTATCAGTGCTCATCAGTGCCTTCTATCAGTGCTCATCAGTGCCCATCAGTGCCTTCTATCAGTGCTCATCGGTGCCGTCTATCAGTGCTCATCAGTGCCTTCTATCAGTGCTCATCAGTGCCCATCAGTGCCTTCTATCAGTGCTCATCAGTGCCGTCTATCAGTGCTCATCAGTGCCTTCTATCAGTGCTCATCAGTGCCTTCTATCAGTGCTCATCAGTGCCTTCTATCAGTGCTCATCAGTGCCCATCAGTGCCTTCTATCAGTGCTCATCAGTGCCTTCTATCAGTGCTCATCAGTGCCCATCAGTGCCTTTTATCAGTGCTCATCAGTGCCTTCTATCAGTGCTCATCAGTGCCCATCAGTGCCTTCTATCAGTGCTCATCAGTGCCCATCAGTGCCTTCTATCAGTGCTCATCAGTGCCTTCTATCAGTGCTCATCAGTGCCCATCAGTGCCTTCTATCAGTGCCGTCTATCAGTGCTCATCAGTGCCCATCAGTGCCTTCTATCAGTGCTCATCAGTACCTTCTATCAGTGCTCATCAGTGCCCATCAGTGCCTTCTATCAGTGCTCATCAGTGCTCATCGGTGCCGTCTATCAGTGCTCATCAGTGCCTTCTATCAGTGCTCATCAGTGCCCATCAGTGCTCATCAGTGCCTTCTATCAGTGCTCATCAGTGCCGTCTATCAGTGCTCATCAGTGCCTTCTATCAGTGCTCATCAGTGCCTTCTATCAGTGCTCATCAGTGCCCATCAGTGCCTTCTATCAGTGCTCATCAGTGCCTTCTATCAGTGCTCATCAGTGCCCATCAGTGCCTTCTATCAGTGCTCATCAGTGCCCATCAGTGCCTTCTATCAGTGCTCATCAGTGCCTTCTATCAGTGCTCATCAGTGCCCATCAGTGCCTTCTATCAGTGCCGTCTATCAGTGCTCATCAGTGCTCATCAGTGCCTTCTATCAGTGCTCATCAGTGCCCATCAGTGCCTTCTATCAGTTCTCATCAGTGCCTTCTATCAGTGATCATCAGTGCCTTCTATCAGTGCTCATCAGTGCCGTCTATCAGTGCTCATCAGTGCCTTCTATCAGTGCTCATCAGTGCCGTCTATCAGTGCTCACCAGTGCCTTCTATCAGTGCCCATCAGTGCCTTCTATCAGTGCCTTCTATCAGTGCTCATCAGTGCCGTCTATCAGTGCTCATCAGTGCCATCTATCAGTGCTCATCAGTGCCTTCTATTAGTGCTCATCAGTGCCCATCAGTGCTCATCAGTGCCTTCTATCAGTGCTCATCAGTGCCCATCAGTGCTGTCTATCAGTGCTCATCAGTGCCCATCAGTGCCTTCTATCAGTGCTCATCAGTGCTCATCAGTGCCTTCTATTAGTGCTCATCAGTGCCTTCTATTAGTGCTCATCAGTCCCTGCTATCAATTTCTATCAGTGCTGTCTGCCTTCTCAGGGCAGCACAGCTCTGAGCAAAGATCGTGTGTCATAGATTAATAGCACAGAGAGACACCGGCGGCGGCATTAATGTTCTATTTGTCGGTCCTCTTCAATCCTTTGAACCACGACAATAAATACCTTGAGGTGTTCAAAAATATGTTATTCAATGATCTGGACAGGATGAAAGTAAGAAAGGTAATGGACCCTCAGTTTATTAGGCAGGGCATGAAAGCTCTTGAGGCCAGAAATGACATCATAATACACCCGGCAGATAAAGGTGGTGGTCTGGTCATTTTAGATAAATCTAAGTATCTGACAGAATTAAAAAGACTGTTAGATGATCCAGACATCTATCAGATTCTCAATAGGGACCCTATGCTGGTGTATAAAGAGGAGTTACACTGGTTAATAGAGGAAGGGAAGACACATGGGATTCTGACAAAGAAGGAGGCGTCCTATCTGGACCCCTTATTTTGCAGAACTCCAATTATTTATTGCCTTCCAAAAATCCATAAGGATAGTGTTAACCCCCCTGGAAGGCCCATTGTTAATGGCATTGATTCCATTTCCTCCAGGGTGGGTCAATACATCGATCACTTCCTTCAACCGCTAGTGAATAAAACGGAAGCGTTTCTGAAAGACACGAAACATATTATTCAAATCATTGAATCCACTAGATGCTCCTCCCCATGCATCTTAGTGACAGCGGACGTAGGGTCCCTATACACTATTATTGGACATGAGGATGCTTTGTCCTCGGTTCAATGGGCTTTATCCAGGTTTTCTGATCTTTCAACGAGACATAAGAATTTTCTGTTAAAGTGCTTGCGTTTTTGTCTAGCCAAGAATTATTTTTGGTTCAGTTGTCAATTCTATCTACAGAAGAGGGGAGTTGCGATGGGCGCCCGTTTTGCTCCCAGTGTGGCCAACCTGTTCATGGCCCACTGGGAGGAAGATGTGGTGTTCAAGTACCGCCCTGAAGAACTAGTTTGTTACAAATGGTACATAGACGACCTGATAATGATCTGGGAGGGTGATCAATCTAGTTTAGCTACGTTTGTGCAAACTCTTGATGCTAATACCAAAAATATCCAGCTCACCTGGAACTTTAGCGAAGAAAAAATTGTCTTCTTGGATTTAGAGATACGTAAGGATAACGATAAGTTCGGATTGTGTAATTATCTAAAACCCACGGATCGTAATTCTTTCATCCCATTAGAGAGCTGGCATCACAAATCATGGCTATGTAACATTCCCAAGGGACAATTTGTGAGACTCAGACGAAATTACACTGATGATAGTGATTTTATCACTCAATCTATGTTACTTACCTCCAAATTCCATGAAAAGGGTTATGATAAATTAGTCCTAAAGAAGGATATGGAACAAGTTTTAGCTATGGACAGGTCTGAGTTGGTTTCTAATAAAGTCAGGGACACCAGTACTAACGCCCCCAACTTTAAAATGATACTCAATTACAATGTTCAATACAAACAGTTTGAGGAGCTGGTCGCGAAAAACTGGTCAATCCTTAAACAAGATCGTGTGCTGGGTCCCCTGCTGCCACCACGTCCGTCTTTCATTTACAAGAAAGCTCCGTCCTTAAGGGACCGTCTAGCACCTGGAGTGGTAGATCCCCCTACACAAACAGACAATAGACTGTTCTCCTTCCTCTCAGGCTTCTATGCCTGCGGACGTTGCACAGCCTGCAGGCATTCCAAATGCAATAATAAAAAACGAAAACAGTTTATTGCTACTTCTACTGGCAAGGAATATAAAATTGACCAATTGATCACCTGCACGACAGTTGGGGTCGTCTACATGTTGGAGTGTGGATTTGGCCTCCAATACATCGGAAGGACTTCTAGGCCCCTCCATGTACGTCTAGGTGAACATGTCAACAACATTAAAAAAGGATTAAAAACTCATAATGTTTCCAAGCATTTCAAACTAGTACATGGTCAAAATCCCAGAGGATTAAAATTCTGGGGTATTGAAAAGGTCAATAGACATTGGAGGGGAGGAAATTTCCTTCGCCGGCTTAGTCGCAGGGAATCCCATTGGATTCATGAAACCAAGGTCCTTTTACCTAGAGGCTTGAACGTCGAGTTTGACGTTAACTGTTTTATATCTGACCGATAATTTATTTGAGTTTTATGTTTTGAATAAGATATGAATTTTGATTCAGTATTTTTATGCGATGTATTAGGATGTTCCACGGAACCGAGCGAGCACACGGGTTGTTCCATAAATTAGACATCATATTAGGATGGTGGTCATATTTATATTAGTTACATTTAGTAACACTACATCTTTAAAGCAAATATGGGCTTAGTTTTGATTACGTATCATCGCTAAAATTGACCCCTTTGCTGTTCTGCTATAAGAACTGTTGCCTTCGTTTCCGTTTACCGGTTACTATGGTATTATATACACATTACAGCCTATTGGCTGTTTCAATCAGCTAAGCTATATTTATAGAGGGTGTACCACGTCATGCCGTCGCCGCTGAAGAAGTCCCACCCATCACAAGGGACGTAACGCGTACGGAAAATAGCACGTGATTTGGATCGTGACGTCACCCGCAGCTTGCTCGCTGATCTCTGTGGATTATCCTACGAAGCTTTTATCCTTCGCACTGGGGTACAGTGCTTCGTCTGTAAGTTTTTTACATTTTATACATTAAAACTTTTATGCAAAATACAGAGAGCACTAGATGTTCTTTTTTTTATTACATGTGATCCTTGCGAGCTCCATTAAGATTGAAAGTTGACCGGCCACAAGTGTACCTGCTCCCGTTTATTTTCCCTTTTGTGGGAAAGGCTGTTACTGACCTGACTGATTCACTCAGGGGTCCACCTGCTGAGGTGAGCGGCTAGTGTTACCGTTGGTGGAGGTTTATCACACTACAGTCACTCATCTTTTGTGGATGTCACTCGCACTATTGGATTATTATCAGAAATTCTTCTTTATGGACATCTTATGACAATATATTTCTTCAAATGATTAATTAATTTTTTATGCGCTGTACTGCTTTGTATGAAATATATATATATATATCCAGATCCTACTCCTCCTCCTGCGACATCTCCAACACAAGAGCCACAGCTGGGAAGGAAGCGTGGAAGGAAGACCAGAGAGTGATGACCCTGGGTTCAGTCTGGTCTGGCAAAAGATGCAGCCTTTTGTAGTACAACAGCCTGGGGACACAGATGTCATCTGCTGCTTTCCGGATCTCTGGGACTTCTGGACCAGATTGCACTCCCTTATATATGGACTCCTCAGGCCACCAATTTTGCTGGAAAAGAATTGATGTGTGCCCTGGGGGTCCAAGGCTTCGCCAAATTATGATGTTTATCCAGCGTTGCCTCCCTCTTTGTTTGGTTCTGAGCCCTTAATAAAGGAATGTTTGGTTCAATTATACTTGCCTATGTGTGTTTTCCTTCAAAAAGGACAGTTTGTTTGTGAGGAGGCAGGTACATTTCAAAAATACAATGTGAAATTAACAAGGGACATCAACACCAAGCAATCTCCTTGAGATTAAATAATACAAGATACCAATGGTGTTGTGATAACTTGACACACAAAACACACACAAAAATATTATGGAGTAAAATCAATTAAAAAAAAAAAAACATCAACCTTGAAAAAAATACAAAACAAAAATAAAAAAAATCAGCCTTAAAAAAACAAAAAACAAAAATAAAACAGCAAAAACAAATTAAGTCAGATGTGACAAATCAAAATATATTGAGGGAATCACAATAAGTAATAAAGAAAAAAGTTTGTGAGAAGTCTGTGTGAATATGAGCAGCAAAACTACTTCATTCTTCTCACATTATAAAGAAGAAGAGAGTGCCCTGTATTAAACAATTTTTTACATTGCAGCGTGACGAAAGTGCTCTATCCATTCCGAACGCTAATTTTACCAGACCGAGCTGTTCCGTCTCGGAATTTCTTCTGAGCATGCGTGGCACTTTGTGCATCGGAATTGTCCACACACGGTCAGAATTGACGCGATCAGATTTTGTTGTCGGAAAATTTTGTAGCCTGCTCTCAAACTTTGTGTGTCGGAAAATCCGATGGAAAATGTCCGATGGAGCCCACACACGGTCGGATCGCACATTTTCCGTCGTGTGTACGGGCATTACTCTTACTAAATATCTACTTTCCAAAAAGGGGGGTATTTTTACTGTTCTGGCTTGGTAGTATCTCAAGAAATGAGATAAGCCTCCAGTACAACGGGTGTGATCAATTTTCAATTACTGACACCATAGCTTGTAGACTCTTTACACTTTCACAAAGACCAAATAATATACTGATTTGGCTTATTTTTACCAAAGATATGTAGTAGGGATGAGCCGAACACCCCCCGGTTCGGTTCGCACCAGAACCCGCGAACGGACCGAAAGTTCGCACGAACGTTAGAACCCCATTGACGTCTATGGGACTCGAACGTTCGAAATCAAAAGTGCTCATTTTAAAGGCTAATTTGCATGGTATTGTCCTAAAAAGGGTTTGGGGACCCGGGTCCTACCCCAGGGGACATGTATCAATGCAAAAAAAACTTTTAAAAACGGCCGTTTTTTCGGGAGCAGTGATTTTAATGATGCTTAAAGTAAAAAAAAAAGTGAAATATTCCTTTAAATATCGTACCTGGGGGGTGTCTATAGTATGCCTGTAAAGTGACGCGTGTTTCCCGTGTTTAGAACAGTCCCTGCACCAAATGTCATTTTTAAAGGAAAAAATCTCATTTAAAACTGCTTGCGGGTTTAATGTGATGTCGGGTCATGGCAATATGGATGAAAATCAGTGAGACAAACGGCATGGGTACCCCCCAGTCCATTACCAGGCCCTTTGGGTCTTGTATGGATATTAAGGGGAACCCCGTACCCAAATTAAAATAAGGAAAGGTGTGGGGCCACCAGGCCCTATATACTCTGAACAGCAGTATACAGGCGGTGCAAACAAGACAGGGACTGTAGGTTTGTTGTTAAGTAGAATCTCTTTGTAATTTTGAACGGGTACATTTTTAACGTGTTTAGCTCCAGCCAAAAAATGTTTTTTAAGCTTTTTGGAAAACATAGGGAAGGGTTATCACCCCTGTGACATTTGTATTGCTGTCTTTCCTCCTCTTCAGAAGATTTCACCTCACTTTTTGTCCCAATGAAAAATGTTTTTTGAAAATTTGGGTTTTTTTGTGGAACAAGGATTGGAAAGCATCAGTGGAAAGGAGAAATTGTTTTCCCATATTAACTCTTACAGGAGAGAATTTCCCTTCCTAGGGGTAGATTTCATCTCACTTCCTGTTGTCTCCTTCCGTTTGCAAGTAGGAGTCGTTTGTAAGTTAGATGTTTGAAAGTAGGGTCCTGCCCTATATACTCAGCAGAAATTTGGGCCTTAGGTGTTGCTGTGGCCACAACACTGTAAGCCCTCACAGGGCCCTGCTGTGAAATATTAGATCAAGAATTGTAATTACATGCCCCTGTTGAACAGGAGCTGAAAAATTAGGCCTTAGGCACTGGTGCTGGTGCCACAACACTGCAACCCCTCACAGACACTCTAGTTGGAACGCAGGAACGAGCCCTGCTGCAAAGTATTGCATCAAAAATTGTAATTACACGCCCCTGTTAGACAGGGGCAGAAAAATTGGGCCTTAGGCACTGGTGCTGGTGCCACAACACTGCAACCCCTCACAGACACTCTAGTTGGAATGCAGGAACGAGCCCTGCTGCAAAGTATTGCATCAAAAATTGTAATTACACGCCCCTGTTAGACAGGGGCAGAAAAATTGGGCCTTAGGCACTGGTGCTGGTGCCACAACACTGCAACCCCTCACAGACACTCTAGTTAGAATGCAGGAACGAGCCCTGCTGCAAAGTATTACATCAAAAATTGTAATTACACGCCCCTGTTAAACAGGGGCTGAAAAATTGTGCCTTAGGCACTGGTGGTGGCGCCCAGAACCAAAAATGTTCTTACAAGCTATCAGCGTGATGATTGAGGAGGAAGAGGATAATTACTCAGGGATAGTCACTCAGCATCAGCATAGGCAGTCTTTGAAGGGATCTGAGATTTCAAAAAAAATTATTCGGTTACATCAGCATCAGGTGCTTGGTAGCTGGTGGTGATCCAAGACTGATTCATTTTTATGAAGGTCAGCCGATCGACCGAGTCGGTGGACAGACGCACCCTGTGATCGGTTACCACGCCTCCAGCAGCACTGAATGTGCGTTCCGAAAGAACGCTGGATGCAGGACAGGCCAGTAGAGTCAATTGCATACTGTGCAAGCTCTGGCCAGTGATCCATCCTCAAGACCCAGTAACCCAGAGGATTTTCGGTGGGAAAGGTGTCCAAGTCTGATCTTGCCCCTAGGTATTCCTGCACCATGTAAAACAGACGCTGGCGATGGTTGCTGGAACCGATCATACCTTGGGGCTGCGGACCAAAAAATTGTCTGAACGCATCGGTCAGATGGCCACCTTCTCCACCGCTCCTTCTTTGACTGACCGAAGCCTCAGCAACACGTTGTCCAGAAACAGGAGTTTGTAACCTCCCAGTCTCTGGGAACGCATTGCACAGACCTTTCTGCAAGGCCTCCCGAAGATGTTTCATCCTCTGCTCCCTCTGCGATGGCAAGATAAGGTCCGCAACCTTACCCTTGTAACGTGGATCAAGGAGGGTTGCCAGCCAGTATTGGTCCTTCTCCTTGATACCACGAATACGAGGATCCTTACGCAGGCTTTGCAGGATCAGGGAGGCCATGCAGCGTAGGTTTGCTGAGGCATTCGGTCCTGAGTCCTCTGGGTCACTAAGGACGACAACGTCCGCAGCCACCTCCTCCCAGCCACGTACAAGTCCATGTGTTTCTTGGGACTGATCCCTTAAAGACTGCTGCTGATGCTGAGTGCCAGGCTCCACCTCCATACTGACACAATCTTCCTCCTCCTCCTCCTCCTCCTCGTCCTCTTCCTGTGTGATCGGCGGGCACGCAGGAACACTGTCTGGATAAAGGGGGCCTTGAGAGCTAAGGAAGTTCTCCTCTTCCTGCCTCTGTTCTGCCTCAAGTGCCCTGTCCATTATTCCACGCAGCGTGTGCTCCAACAGGTGGACAAGGGGGACAGTGTCACTGATGCATGCACTGTCACTGCTCACCATCCTTGTGGCCTCCTCGAATGGTGACAGGACAGTGCATGCATCCCTGATCATGGCCCACTGGCGTGGGGAAAAAAACCAAGCTCCCCTGACCCTGTCCTGGTGCCATAGTCGCACAGGTACTCATTGATGGCCCTCTGCTGCGTGTGCAGCCGCTGCAGCATGGCCAACGTTGAGTTCCACCTGGTGGGCATGTCACAGATTAGGCGGTTCTTGGGCAGGTTAAACTCCTTTTGGAGGTCCGTCAGCCGAGCACTGGCATTATATGACCGGCGGAAATGCACACAGACTTTCCTGGCCTGCCTCAGGACATCCTGTAAGCCCGGGTACCTGCCCAAGAACCGCTGCACCACCAAGTTAAGGACGTGAGCCAAACAGGGCACATGGGTCATTTGTCCCTGTCGGAGGGCAGAGAGGAGGTTGGTGCCATTGTTGCAAACCACCATTCCTGCCTTAAGTTGGCGTGGCGTCAACCACCTCTGAACCTGCCCCTGCAGAGCTGACAGAACCTCTGCCCCAGTGTGGCTCCTGTCCCCCAAGCACACCAGCTCAAGCACCGCATGGCATCTTTTGGCCTGCGTACTTGCGTAGCCCCTTGAACGCCTACGGAGCACTGCTGGTTCCGAGGAAGAGGCCATGGAGGAAGAAGAAGAGGAGGGGGTGGAGGAGAGAGGTGTGTCACAATCAGCATTTTGGAGGCGTGGTGGCGGAACAACCTCCAACACTACTGCACCTTGTCCTGCATCCTTCCCAGCTGCCAGCAGAGTCACCCAATGCGCCGTGAAACTAAGGTAACGTCCCTGTCCATGCCTGCTGGACCATGAGTCAGCGGTAATATGCACCTTACCGCTGACCGCCCTGTCCAGCGAGGCATGGACATTGCCTTCCACATGCCGGTAGAGAGCCGGAATCGCCTTCCGTGAGAAAAAGTGGCGTTTGGGTACCTGCCACTGAGGAACCGCACATTCCACAAACTCACGGAAGGGGGCAGAGTCTACCAACTGAAAAGGCAGCAGTTGAAGTGCTAGCAATTTTGCCAAGCTAGCATTCAACCGCTGGGCATGTGGATGGCTGGGAGCAAACTTCTTTCGGCAGTGCAGCAGCTGGGGCAGGGAAATTTGCCTGGTACAATCTGACGTCGGTGTACCAAAAGCAGATTGCCCACAAGTACTTGGCTGTGACACACCTAATTCTACACCTTCATTCCTCTCACTGCAGGTCTCAGAGAGGACTGGAGGTCTAGTGGGGTTGGAAATCTCAGCTGATGAGGAGCAAGGAGAGATCCTCTTTGTTCTTTGGTGTGGGTCTTTTAGATACGCTTGCCAACGAACTGCATGGCAGGTCAACATATGTCTGGTCAAGCATGTGGTACCCAAGCGGGAGATGTTTTGGCCACGTGAGATACGCTTGAGACATATGTTGCAAATAGCAGCGGTGCGATCTGATGCACTCGTCTCAAAAAAGGCCCACACCAAAGAACTTTTTGAATAACGCGCAGAGACTGCAGCGCCCTGCACATGTGGAGCTTTGGGGTGTGATGCAGTCAATGTGCTGCCCTTAGGCTGGCCCCTGGAGGGCATCCTGCCTCGTTGGTGATGTGCCGCCTCCTCCTCCTCCTCTCTCCTATCAGGCACCCACGTTGAGTCAGTGACCTCATCATCCCCTCCCTCCTCATCACTGGAGCAAACCTGGCAGTATGCTGCAGCAGGGGGAGCATGACTGCCAGATTGCTGTCCTTCTTGGGCACCCCCTCTGTCCGTGCTCATGTTACTGCCTTCATCGAGCTCAGTATCATCATCAGAGCATTCCAAACGCTGGGCATCCTCCTGGAGCATGTACCCAACACTGTGGTCAAACAGTTCGAGGGACTCCTCAGGAGGACATGGTGGAGCTAGGGAAGGAGTCACTGATGACATTGAGCTGAGGGAAGAGGCCGCTGCTTTGCCAGACAAAGCACCCTGGGCATGGGTGAGAGAGGATGAGGAGGATGAGGACGGCTTGGTCATCCACTCGACCAAGTCTTCCGCATGTTGCGGCTCAACACGGCCAGCTGCCGAAAAAAGGCCAAGCGTGTCCCATGGCCACGTGCTGATGAGGATGCACCGTCTCCACGACCAGCACTAGACACAGAGCCTGCTTGCCCTCTCTTATTGGCTTGTGACTGTCTGCCTCTCCTTGTTGGCCTTTCAGACATACTAATGGCCTGTAGCTGCACTAAGCTGGGATAGAACACCAGTAATTTTCTTCAGGTAGCTTTATATACTGTAACCAGACAAGCCTGCCTGTCAGTAGGAAGATAACAGGAACGGATCTAGCTGAACACTGTGAGCAGGACGCACTGTACTAAATGTAAATAGTCTAGCTGCCTGACCGTGGTACTAATAGGATCAAATAGAACACCAGTAATTTTCTTCAGGTAGCTTTATATACTGTAACCAGACAAGCCTGCCTGTCAGTAGGAAGATAACAGGAACGGATCTAGCTGAACACTGTGAGCAGGACGCACTGTACTAAATGTAAATAGTCTAGCTGCCTGACCGTGGTACTAATAGGATCAAATAGAACACCAGTAATTTTCTTCACGTAGCTTTATATACTGTAACCAGACAAGCCTGCCTGTCAGTAGGAAGATAACAGGAACGGATCTAGCTGAACACTGTGAGCAGGACGCACTGTACTAAATGTAAATAGTCTAGCTGCCTGACCGTGGTACTAATAGGATCAAATAGAACACCAGTAATGTTCTTCAGGTAGCTTTATATACTGTAACCAGACAAGCTTGCCTGTCAGTAGGAAGATAACAGGAACGGATCTAGCTGAACACTGTGAGCAGGACGCACTGCACTAAATGTAAATAGTCTAGAAGATAACAGGAACGGATCTAGCTGAACACTGTGAGCAGGATGCACTGCACTAAATGTAAATAGTCTAGAAGATAACAGGAACGGATCTAGCTGAACACTGTGAGCAGGACGCACTGCACTAAATGTAAATAGTCTAGAAGATAACAGGAACGGATCTAGCTGAACACTGTGAGCAGGACGCACTGCACTAAATGTAAATAGTCTAGAAGATAACAGGAACGGATCTAGCTGAACACTGTGAGCAGGACGCACTGCACTAAATGTAAATAGTCTAGAAGATAACAGGAACGGATCTAGCTGAACACTGTGAGCAGGACGCACTGCACTAAATGTAAATAGTCTAGAAGATAACAGGAACGGATCTAGCTAAACTGAATACAGTGTATATATATATATGCAACACCTGGGATGCATATATATACACAATACACTGTAAGTGCAGCTAACTGACTGACTGTTCTGCCTAATCTATCTAACTCAAATCAAATGACACTGTCTCTCTCTCTCTCTATCTCTCAGCACACCGGAACACACACTACACAGGGCCGCCGTGCAGGCGGCCTTATATAGTGTGTGGCGTGTACTAAATCCCCTGGCTTTGGCCAATTACAGCTCTCTCTACTGACGGCGCTGTGATTGGCCAAGCATGCGGGTCATAGTGTATGCTTGGCCAATCATCAGCCAGCAATGCACTGCGATGCCGCAGTAAATTATGGGCCGTGACGCGCCACACGTTCGCAATTCGACGGACGGTCGAACAGCCGATGTTCGAGTCGAACATGGGTTCGACTCGAACACGAAGCTCATCCCTAATATGTAGCAGTATAACTTTTGGCCAAAATTTATGAAGAAAAATTACTAATTTACTAACTTTATAACAGAAACAAAGAAAAAATTATTTTTTTACAAACCTTTTTAAAAAAAAACAGTGGTGATTAAATACCACCAAAAGTAAGCTCTATTTGTGTGAAAAAAAGGACACAAATTTCATATAGGTACAGTGTTGTAGTGAATTGTCATCCAAACTGTGGGAGCAATGAAAGCTGAAAATTGGCCTGGTTAGGAAGGGAGTATACGTGCCCAGTGGGCAAGTGGTTAATGATGCTTAAAGTAAAACAATAAAAATGAAAAATTCCTTTAAATATATTGCCTGGGGTACACTTAGTCTGCCTGTAAAGTGGCACATCTGTACTGCGTATAGAACCTGCTGCAGAAAAACTGACAGTTAAAAAATAAAAAAATTAAATTTTAAATTAATTTTCCCTGAAAGCTTTCTTTATTTTGTAAACAACGGCCTGGGGTGCCAGTCTGTATTATGAGGCCACATTTTTGTGCACTCGGAACAAGATTAGAGATTTTTTGGATAAATTCTGGTGTCTCTTTGGCAGACTTTGGATGGAAATAACCCCTTTTTTCACCACAGTGAGCAAGCCTTATGTGAAGAAACCAAATTATAGTACACTCAGGCTAAAATAAACATTTTTTTTAGATAAAATCTGGTGTCTCTTTCGCAGACTTTGGATAGAAGTAACAGGTGTGGGAAAATTGGGCTTTAGGTGTTGGTGGTACCTTTACACCATAACCTTCTCGAGGTACTCTTGATGAAAACAAGAATTGGCCATGCTGTAAAATATTGAAATACACGCCCCTGTCACACTGTTGCTGAAACATTGGTCTTTGGGTGTTGGTGGTGCCATAACACTTTAAGCCTATAGAGATACTCTTGATGAAAGCAAGCATTGGCCTTGCTGTAAAAAATAGAAATTTGATGCCCAGGTCAAACAGTTGCGGAAAATTGGTAACATGACTTCTGGGGCTATGGCAGGAATAGCTGTGGAAAAGGAGGCAGAATAACTTGCTCTGGCAGCTGCGGTGGACTGTGCACTAGTGTCAGCTTGGGTCATAGAGGATGAGCAGGATGAGGATGGATGGCTTAGTAAGCCAGTCCACCACCTCCTCTGCATGCTGTGGCTGGATAGCACGGGCAACATCATTAAACAGAGACAAATCCTGAGCACGTGCCATGTCCACCTTTGCCTGTGGACACAGGCGCTGCTGGCCCTCTCATAGTGACATGGGAATGTCTGCCTCTCAATGCTGGCCTCCCAGACAGGATGGGGGGAGGGAACTTATTACCCAAACCTAAAAGAGACTGAGAAATATGTGATTGGATGCACTTTATCGAATGATTGAATGGTGTTTGGTGCACTTTAAATTGAGGACTGACGTTGAAGGAAATGTAAAAACTATTAACAAATAAATAAATAAATAAAAAAAAGGAACACCAGCATCGCCGTCAGAAAAACTGTGGCTGACATTTAAAAAAAAGGAGGCAGGCAGGGGACAAAAAACAAACAAAAACAAGACAAAAGAAAAAAATTAAACACGCAGCAACCAAAAAACAAAAAAGGGTATACAGCCTTGTATACAGCACTAAATGTTATGTAATGCCGTGTTAAACACTGCACTACACTAATGCCGCGTACACACGGTCGGACTTTTCAGCTACAAAAGTCCGACAGCCTGTCCGACAGACTTTCGACGGACTTTTGGCGGACTTTCGACGGACTTGCGGCGGACTTTCTAACGAACAGACTTGCCTACACACGATCACACAAAAGTCCGTCGAATTCTTACGTGATGACGTACACCGGACTAAAATAAGGAAGTTCATAGCCAGTAGCCAATAGCTGCCCTAGCGTGGGTTTTTGTCCGTCGGACTAGCATACAGACGAGCGGATTTTTCGACCGGACTCGAGTCCGTCGGAAAGATTTGAAGCATGTTTCAAATCTAAAGTACGTCGGATTTGAGGCTAAAAAAGTCAGTTGAAAGTCCGGAGAAGCCCACACACGATCGGATTACCAGCCAGCTTTAGTCCGTCAGCGTCCGTTGGACTTTTGTAGACGAAAAGTCCGACCGTGTGTACGCGGCATAACACACTACTCTGACACTACACTATACTGACACACTATACTCATACACTATGCTAACACTATACTAACTCGCTAGTAGCAAACTGAGCCCTGCTCTATCTATTTCCACTACAACAACACACTGCAAAAAGTTCCTATGGGATCCTTTTATAGTGTAGGTTGGGACTATGAGCACTGAGCCGAGATTGGACAAAGTAATCATCACTTTGTCTAATCAGGGTTCTGACAATGCTCTGTACCTTAATTGGCAAAGCCTTGCACCTGACCAGCAGTCAGATGCAAGGCTTCATCCAATTAGGGCCCTGGAATGCACTGTGAAGTGCACAGTGCATTGTTGGGACCCTTGGCGAACATCCCCCAGAGCCCCCCGCAAGTTCCGGGGTTTGCCGAACGGGTGAGCAGGCGATTTTCGGGTCAAACTTTTGCTCGTTCATCCAACATTAATTGGCATATATGATATCCAGACAATCTATGGAAGAGTTTTATTGCTGAATCAATGACATCTGCATCATGGCTGATCACCATAACGGTCATATTCACCTATAACCAGCATATTGCCTGATATTACCACTACTGCACTAGCTACATTATAAATGAAGACAGCTATCATATCACCTTCAATATGGCTCATATTAATTTATTAGGTCACAAATTAAAATTCAAAATATATCTGCCCCTTGAAGGGAAGTCTGTTCTTCATTCATGAGACTGGGATGACCCTTAGTGGCCAAGTAAAAGAAACAACTGGAGGAGTCTCATATTTGACTGTCCAACCATAAGATAGTCAATATTTAGTAGGGTGGGTATTATGGATAATAGACACAATCAATATAAAAAGAGGAGGAAAAAAACAAAACTTTTTTTTATCATACTTGAAAAAACACTTCTATCACAGAATTCTTGGCTTTCTGAGACGAATCACCATCTTACCCCATCATACCCAACATTATAGTTAAATAGTTACATAGTTAATCAGGTTGAAAAAAGAGAGATTGGAAAAGGTCAGTGCTCAATGGGTTAAAAGTGAAAAGCTAATACCAACTCAATAGAATCCCAAAATATAAAAACAACATTTATTGGTGATGCAATAAACATTTCTGAGGAAGTTCCAATCAAGTTGTTAAAAAACCTTACAGTGTCACTAAAGACCACCGGGATGTGAGGAGCCACCAACTTCCAGGATTGCCGGTGTCTTGCTGAGAAAGTTCCCTCGGTGGATAAGTTCCCCCCCTGTGCTGCGCAGGTGCAGCGCCTGCGCAGTACGTACTACTGTCAGCCGCCGGAGATAGCCGAAGCTCAAATGTTTCAATCAGCTGTACACGGCGCCTGCGCCCTAGGTCCAGGTTCCTTCCCCACCATCCAAGTGGATCTAGAGGGGGAATCTAAAAGTGCAGAGCGCAGCGAGGCCGTGCCCGAAGCGTGGCGAGGGGCCCTCTTACAGGCGCCGTGTACAGCTGATTTTCAGCTGTTCCGCTTCGGCTATTTCCGCAGGCGCAGTAGAGGGGGGAACTTATCCGCCGAGCGGAACTTTCTCGGCAGAACACCGGCCGTGGAGCACGGAGGCACCAATAGCCGTGCTGTGCGGGATGGATCCAAAGATTTAGGCAGACCACTGGCCCGGGATGGAATGGTAGATTGGTGTAGGGTGCAGGGAGCCGCAGCTCACGGGTTGGTGCTTGGCCGCTGGTGATTGTGGATGGCCTGTAAACCCGGTGTCACTGACACTGGACGTGAGGAGGACAGACCAGCCGTCTCCACTCGCTTGACACCGAGCCTGGGAACCGCACTGGATTGCGGGATGGTTGGGAGCTACCTTCAGCTCAGGGGAGCCTGGGAGTCCTGTGTCCCTGTTGATGGTCATGTGAGAGATAGACCAGCTGACCAGGCACAAAGCAAAACCCAGAAGCCAAGCCTGGAAGGAGCGTGCTCGTTTAATGACAGATGCAGCTTGTCAAAAAGCAAGAGCAAAAGCCCTGGGGGTCAACGTGGAGAGTAGGTTCAATGGGGCCATGACTGGTAGGGCCGTGACTGGGGCGTTTCGCACTCCGGCGCATTTTCAATGTCCTGTCAAAGGACACGGCTATTGACGGCTCCGTGCCCCACGGCTGGCAATCCTGGAAGTCGGCGGCTCCTCACATCCCGGTGGTCTCCAGTGGCACTGTAAGGTTTTTTAACAATTTGATTGGAACTTCCTCAGAAACTTTTATTGCATTATCAATACATGTTGTTTTTATATTTTGGGATTCTATTGACTTGGTATTAGCTTTTCACCTTTATCCCATTGAGCGGTGACCTTTTCCAGTTTTTCTGCAAGTTACATTTCCAAGATGTGTTCCGGTTAGCAGCACTGGGCTCAGTCGCTTACCCATGACTCGATTCAGGTCAATCGTTTTGTTCCATGGTTTAGAGCTTCAGGAACTTTTTTTGTGTTTTTTGAAAAAAGACACAAGTCCATCAAGTTCAACGAATAAAAAAAATCAAAAAAATAAATCATACAATCCCATATACACAATCCTATACCTACAGTTGATCTAGAGAAAGGCAAAAAAAAAAAAACCCCAGCATGATCCAATTTGCTACAGCAGGGGAAATAAATTCCTTCCTGATCCCCCGAAAGGCAATCAGATATTCCCTGAATCAACGTTATCTTTAAATATTAGTATCCAGTTATATTATGTACATTTAGGAAATAATCCAGGCCTTTTTTAAAGCAATCTGCTGAGCGGGCCAGAACCAGCTTTTGAGGGAGTCTATTCTACATTTCCACATTTCTTACTGTGAAGAAACGTTTCCGTATTTGGAGATGAAACCTCTTTTCCTGCAAATGTAGAGAGTGCCCCCTTGTCCTCTGTGATGACCTTAACCACTTCAGCCCCGGACTATTTACCCCCTTAATGACCAGGCCATTTTTTGCGATACGGCACTGCGTCGCTTTAACTGACAATTGCGTGGTCGTGCAACGTTGTACCCAAACAAAATGTATGTCCTTTTTCCCCACAAATAGAGCTTTCTTTTGGGGATATTTGATCACCTCTGCGGTTTTTATTTTTTGCGCTATAAACAAAAAAAAGAGCGGCAATTTAAAAAAAAACACAATATTTTGTACTTTTTGCTATAATAAATATGCAAAAAAAATGTAAAAAACTAATTTCATCAGTTTAGGCCGATATATATTCTTCTTCAAATTTTTGGTAAAAAAAAATCGCAATAAGCGTATATTGATTGGTTTACGCAAAATAAGGGATAGATTTATGGCATTTTTATTATTATTGTTATTTTTTTTTACTAGTAATGGCGGCGAGCTGTGATTTTTTTCAGGACTGAGACATTGCGGCGGACAAATCAGATACTTTTGACACTTTTTTTGGACCATTTACATTTATACAGAAATTAGTGCTATAAAGAGCCACTGATTACTGTATAAATGTCACTGGCAGGGAAGGGGTTAACATTAGGGGTCGATCAAGGGGTTAAATGTGTTCCCTATGTGTGTTCTAACTGTGGGGGGCATGTGGCTGACTAGAGGAGGAGAGAGATCGTTGTTCCTACTTGGTAGGAACACACAATCTGTTTCCTCTCACAATCTGCCTCCCTGACAGAACCAGGATTTGTGTGAACATTGGGGTACACCACTGACAACCCTAGACCATTAAGAGCATGAATCATTAACCACTACTCTCTGAATTCAGTTTTTTAGCCAGTTTTCTATCCATTTACAAACGGATCTTTCCAAGCCTGTAGACTTTACCTTACACATTACCCATGTCCTTTGTGTGGGGAACTGTATCAAATGCTTTTGCAAAATCAAAGTATACCACATCCACAGCCACTCCTTTGTCCAAGGTTTTACTTATAATGCCTTGAAAACGTTTTCATACGGGGGGGGCATTGTTTCTGCATGGAGCTGTGAAGACGCATCTTTAGAGAGCTCCGGCAGCGGTACATCTGATTTGCTTCATAAACACCAATCTTTACGCATACTTACACCGATCATCATGGGTAAGCAGATGGGAAGGTCCCTGCCTGCCAAAAATGCCACTTCGGGATCGATTAAGAGATTCCTGGCTACAGAACCGGAGGACCACCTCGACGCAGGAGACATGGGCTGCTCTCTGCGTGGTGCAGGCTCAGCCACCCGTCACAGGCCTGGAACTAGACACTGGCTTCTTCCAATGGCTCTGACAGAGATGGGTTTCTCCTCTCCGCTCTGAGGTGGTGGCTTTGGTCAGTGGACTCCCTACGAAATCTGAGCTGGCTTCTATGCTTCTATGCTCCGGAAAGAGCGATCAAAAAAGAGGTATCAGCTGTTCTCACAAGTTCTGATCCGAGTTAAGGAGTCAGAGCAGCGCTTGATCGCCATGCGGCAGCCATACGGGACCTCCAAACCCACACAGGCAGCTTAACCATCGCCCACAGAATGGCCCTCTATAAGATAGAAGACCAAGAATATCGTAACCGGAGGAACAACATCAGGATTAGGGGTCTGCCAGAAGCAACCAGAGATGATGACCTCCCTGCTTCAATCCGAGGGATTTTCAATAACTTGTTGCGTAACTCTGCAGATCACCCTCTGAAACTAGACCTGCGTGCAGCGTGCCCTCCGGTCCCACAATTTATCCTCTGAGACCCCATGTGATGTTATGTGCAGGGTCCATTACTATGAGGAAAAGGAGCTGATTATGAGGAAAGCCAGAGAAGCCGCAACGCTTGAGCTTGACGGGGTTACCTTATCCTGTTTCACAGATCTTGCAAAAGAAACTCTAGATCGTCCCCGGGCACTAAAACCCCTCACTGATAAGCTGCGCAATAATGCCATCAACTACAGATGGGGATTTCCTGCTTGCCTTATTGCTAGATGGAAAATTTGCCATTCTCCGCTTTCCAGAGGGTCTGGAGAAATTCTGCTTAGAACTGAATATCACTCCACCGGAGCTCCCAGGCTGGCAGGAGGATATTCCGGCTCTGCCATCCTCACCCGACGTGCACTGGCAGAAAGTTTCTCGAAAACGTCTGTCAAGTATCAGGTGTGACCAGAGCTGTGTGGACAGCAACAGAGGAACAAACGCAGATAAGGTGAAAATATATGATTTATTAAGATAAGTTAATAAATACAACCACCTCCAATAAACTACAATGTGCAACCAACCAACCACCAATAGAAATCCACAAAAAATAACAGACAAATATATACAAGTAAAGGGGAATACGAGAATCATAAACAGGGCCAGGCCAGGGTCGTCAACGGGGGGTCAGCAGCTGGGGAAAAAGAAGACAAGCAGGACAGGGAGAGGATGGATGGATCACAGGAGGGAATGGTACAGGTACAAGGCTCAGGGTACAGGGTTCAGGTAACAGACAGGAACAGGATCAGGTACAGGTACAGATGCAGATGCAGAGCTTCCCAGGTTCAGGGCGCAAGGAAAGGGATACCAAGGCAAGCATGTGAGGGCTTGCCGGGTATTTATGAGACTGCCAGTAATTGACCTCACAGAACACCTGAACACAGGAGGTGCTGTCTGCTCCACACTGCCGGGATACACCTGCTGGTGGACACCGGTACTACGGCCCAAGGATCCAACAGTGCCACCAGCAGGTGAGTCCTCTTATTACAGGTCCTGGGTGTTGGAAAACACCCGCTGGTGGACACTGGTACTGCGATCCAAGAGACCGACAGCGCCACCAACGGGTGAACCCTTTCATGACAACGGCGCTCAGTCATATCGGGCTCTACTCTGAAACAGGCATGAATTCCCTTCTTTTTCCCATACCATCTTCGGGCCTACACTACATCAATGTGGCTTCTTTCCCCTTGATGTTTCTCTGCTAACGTTTTTATAGTTGCATATGATTGTTTCTATGTCTTAATTTTGCTTTCTCATAGTTCGGAGGATGCCTGATTGATTACTCATAACTAACTCATAACTGGTTCCCATAGGCGTGCGCACAGGGTGTGCCAGGTGTGCCTGGGCACACCCTAATCGCCTTGTGTGGTGCATATTCCCCCCTGTTTAGCCAACTGATATTTCATCCCCCCAAAAAAATGTTACAAAATAAAATAAAACTAATGACACTGTCCACTGCCCTACTGACACCATCAGTACATATACACATGCATATGTATTTGAGCTTTGGTGTGCACACCCTAATGCAAGAGGCTGCGCACACCTATGCTGGTTCCTACAAATCTGTTGGCCCATACTCTCTAAGATGGTGTTGTCCTACTCGCTTCTTTCTAGGTAAGAGGTCTACAGGTCAGATCACCATGTTCCTACCTTCACTGAGTGGACTATTATTATGTGGGTATGTAAATATACACACTTTCATTACTTTTGAATGCTGGTACCTCGCATGGAGCAACTAGATGGCGTACATCTGTTCAATGGGTACATTATCGGTTCTCCAGAACTACCACTCCCCCATTACAGGACACCACGTGGCCCCGACCCTTCCCTTAGTCGGGTGGTGCGCGACGGAGTTCGGAGTCATGCTGGCCTCCTGTACTTTCACAGCAAGGCTTTATGTGCATATTTAGAATGTTTGTGCACAATCTATATATTTCTAAAATTTTTTGCTCTTTCCCTCCTTTCTCTTTTCTCCCTCTCCTCTCTGGTCACCCTTTATTTAATTTTATTTCCCCTGCTCTCCCCTTGCTTTATCGGGACATATCTAGAGTTTTTAGGGTTTGGGATGTTCCTCTGTGATTCACATGGTGACGTTTAATCTGATTTCCCTTAATGTATGGGGTTTACACACTCTTGGAAAGAGACATAATCTATTCAGAGAACTAAAGCGTCTCCAAGGAGACATAGGGGGTCATTTACTATAACTCCAGGAAGTACTGGGCACTATGGCAAATAATAGAGCCCATTTTAGCCAAATGGGAACAAAACGGCGAATTTGCGCATGAAAATCAGCGATATAAGCGGAGAATAAACGTTTGTAAATTCTAAATTGCCGCTAATTCGCGCTTCCGCGTATATACAAATGCCAATTCTTATCAAGTTGTTATATAGCACTGTACTGTAGCCATGATCCATGTATGTGAAAGAAACATTTTTTATCAGAGATGTGCTCTAGTTCCAGTGCATCTATTGATTTATATTGCAATTAGTATTCCTAGTTTTTTTTTTCCTTCTTTTGCTAAGAAATGCAGTTCTGAATGATTATTACATAGTAATGTCTGCTATTCTGTAAAGTTACATGTATTAATCATTTAGGTTACCTATTTGTTGTATGTTGTTTTTTTCATGTTTTTGATTTATTATTTATTAATTTAGTTGACTATAAAGCAGTAATTATTTATGTTCATTCTTTAATAATACTACACTATTATGCAGGTCTTGTACTTAGCACAATGGCTTAGTGGTCTGTTTGGATATCTCCACACCACTCATGGTATGAGTTCAAACAACAGCCAACCTACCATCCACCAGCTGTGTTTATTTTTTCAGTGCACAAGTGAATTAAAATAAACAAACAAAGAAATGTAAACTGCCCTTTAGCTAGTGTGTGGTGTTTGGAATGTCACATCATAACATAATTGAATACTTACATACCATTGCATGCATTTAAAGAGTTAATACAATAAAAACTTTCACATTAAACTGCATTGGCTACTTGGCAATCACCTATTTTCAGTAAATATATATACATGTATATTTGTGTTGCTTTGGCTAATTGGCTAACTGGCATTCTCCTTTTCCCACCAATGCAATCTTTTAGGATTTTTCTGTGGGATTTGAACCCATGAGTCTTTCAATACCTGAATGTTTGAAGGTAGAAGTGCTAACTGCTAGCCTATTGGGCTGAGCACAATTATACATACAAAATACTTTTACTAGTGTTTGATGTGTTATATACTATACAATAAAGTTTATCAAATGTAAACTGCTTGTTAGCTAGTGTGTGGTGTTTGGAGATTCACACCATAATATTAGTGAATACTTACATACTATTGCAAGCATTTGAAGAGTTAATACAATAATATCAAACCATATTAAAGTGTATTGGCTACTTGGCATTCACTGTATGCTGCTTTGGCTAATTGGCTAACTGCCTAACAGTAATTCTCCTTTTCTCCACCAATAGTAATCTTTTAGAATTCTTCTGTGGGATTTGAACCCATGAGTCTTTCAATACCTGAATTTTTGAAGGTAGAGGTGCTAACTGCTAGCCTATTGGGCTGAGCACAAATATATATACAAAATACTTTTACTAGTGTTTGATGGTTTATATACCATACAATAAAGTTTATCAAATGTAAACTGCTTGTTAGCTAATGTATGGTGTTTTGGAGATTCACACCATAATATTAGTGAAGACTTATTTATTTTTATTTAAGGTACTTCTATAGTGCCGTCAATTTACGCAGTGCTTTACATATACATTATACACTAATATGGGCACCTACCCTCAAGGAGCTTACAATCTAAGGTCCCTAACTCACATTCATATACTAGGGCCAATTTAGACAGAAGCCAATTAACCTACCAGCATGTCTTTGGAGTGTGGGAGGAAACCGGAGTACCCGGAGGAAACCCACGCAGGCACAGGGAGAACATGCAAACTCCAGGCAGGTAGTCTTGTGGTGTGGTTGGGAATACGAACCAGCAACCCTTTTTACTGCTAGGTAGGGATGAGCAGACCCCCCCCCCTGTTCGGTTCGCACCAGAACATGTGAACAGGAAAAAAGTTTGTTCGAGCATGCGAACACCGTTAAAGTCTATGGGGGTCATTTACTATAGCGCCAGGAAGTACTGGGCACTATGGCAAATAATAGCTCCCATTTTAGCCAAATAAAATTTCAACAGGCGAATGTGCGAATGAAAAACTAGCGCTATTAGCGAGAAACACATGTTAGTAAATTCTAAGCTGGCGCTAATTAGCGCTTCCGCGTATATGCAAATGCCAATTCCTACCAAGTTGTTATATAGTACTGCACTGTAACCATGATCCATGTATGTGAAAGAAACATTTTTATGTGAGATGTGCTCTACCTCGTGTGCATCTATTGATGTATGTTGCAATTGGTATTCCTAGTTTTTTCCTTCTTTTGCTAACTAATGCAGTTATGAATGATTATTACATAGTAATGTCTGCTATTCTGTAAAGTTACATGTATTAAACATTTAGGTTACCTATTTGTTGTATGTTGTTTTTTATTTTTTAATTTAGGTGACTATAAAGCGGTAATTATTTATATTCATTCTTTAATCATACTACACTATTATGCAGGTCTCATACTTGGCACAATGGCTTAGTAGTCTGCTCAGATGTCTCCACAGCACTCACAGTACAAGTTCAAATACCAGCCAACCTACCATCCCCCAGCTGTGTTTATTTTTTCAGTGCACAAGCAAATTAAAATGAACAAACAAAAAAATGTAATCTGCCCATTAGTTAGTGTGTGGTGTTTGGAATTTCACACCATAATAGTATTGAATACTTACATATCATTGCATGCATTTGAAGAGTTAATATAATAGAATCAGCCAAATTTGAAGTGCATTGGCTAATTGGCATTCACCTATTTTCAGCATATGCTGCTTTGGCTAATTGGCTAATAGTCATTTGCTTCAAGGTAGAATTGCTGACCGCTAGCCTATTGGGTGTAGCACAGTCATACATAGAAAATACATAGAAAATACATTCACTAGTGTTTGATGTTTCTTCTCCCCGAGCTGTCTCTCCTGCTGCCACCATCTTCTCCCGCTGATGTGTTCTTCAGTGCAGCCGGTTACCCACTAATAAAAAAAAGCCGCTCTTCTTGTGGCGGTCTTCTGTGGCCATCCGATAATGTCACCCGGAGAGTCCGCTCCATGGCTATGTAAGAGACGCCACACAGCGGGTGACAACACAGCGGAGGAAGACCACCATGGAAGAAGAGCAGGTTTTTTTTATTAGCGGGTAACCAGCGGTGCGGAAGAACACAGCAGATGGCGGCGGCAGGAGAGACGGCTCTGGGAGAATACAGCTCAGGGAGAAGATGGAGGAGGGAGAGACAGCGTCTGGAGAAGATGGCTCAGGGAAGAAGACAGCTCGGAGCTATTCTACAATAAAGGACTTGTCAAAAACCGGCTATTCATTTTTTTACATTTCACTACTTTTTTTGGTGAATGGATAGGGGTAAAATGTACCCCATACCTATTCACATAGGGGACAGGATCTGGGAGCCCCCTTGTTAAAGGGGGCTTCCAGATTCTGATAAACCCCCTGCCTGCAGACCGACAACCACCGACCAGTGTTGTCGGGAAGAGGCCCTTGTCCCCATCAACATGGGGAAAAGGTGCTTTGGGGCATGTGGCCTGGTAAGGTTCAGAAGGGGAGGGTGCTCACTCATCCCCCCCTATCCTGACCTCCAGGCTGCATGCTCAGGTAAGGGTCTGGTATGGATTTTGGGGGCCCCACATCAAATTTATTTTACATTTTGGTGTGGGGTTCCCCTTTAAAGTCCATACCGAAGGGCCTGGTATGTACTGGGGGGACCCTACGACATTTTGTTCCTTGAATTTTGGAATTCCATACCATATTATTGAATAAGTACATACCATTGCATGCATTTGAAGAGTTAAAATATGGAATAAAGCAAGCTGATGTGCTTTGCCTAATTATGCTTCTGAGTACAATGCACACTTCTAGGAGGTGATGCTGTCAGTGGGATTTGAATTCATGGCTTGAACTTTTGGGGGCAGCAGGGTATACCGCTATGCTACAGAGCTGAGCACTTACCTACAGAGAAAATACATTTACTAATGTTTGATTCAATACAATAATGTTTTGCATTTCAGGCATTAATATTATAGTAACAACCATGCTCGTGCCGATGTGGCGTTGGCTAATAGGCATTTGCCTCTTTTCAGCATATGCTGCTGAGTACAATGCAAGCTTTCAGTAGGTGATACCATCTGTGTGATTTTCAGCCATTTGAGCACAATTATATTGAGAACATATGTTTACTAGTGTTTGATGGTGGGACTACTTTATATTCTAGGTATAAAATAGTACTCAGCACAGTGACTTAGGCACCTTTCACACTTGTGCGACCTGAAAGTTGCGAGATTTTAATGCGAATTTAAGCAATGCCTGTGTAATCTTGAGGTCTATGGACACAGGAGTCGCAGGGAAAGACACGCAACTTTCCCATGATTTTGCATCAGCAATTTTGCCACAATTCCAGGGAATGCCTGAGTAAACTGGAGATCTATGGACCTCAACTCGCATCAAAGTGAGACCAAAGTAGTTCAGGGACTATGTTGAAGTCAGTGTTACTTGAAGTCGCACAGATATGAATGGTACACATTAAAAATCATGGGGTATGACTTGTCATGCGACTCTGATGTCCAAAGTCACACAAGTGTGACTCAGCCCGACTTTGTCAGCGATTTCAGAGACATCAGTGCACTTTCCTGCACAGATGTCTAGTGAAATCACATAGGTCCCAACTGTTCTCCTTTAAGAAGGTGTCCTATGTCTACCTACTTTTGCTAATAGGTGTCCCTTATACCCATCTCAAAAAGTTGGGAGGTAAGAAATCGCCCCCTGAAGTCACCCAAAGTAGTGCAGGAACTACTTTTGGGAATCGTTGTGGCATTGCACCAATTCGGACAGTTCCATTGCCATCAATAGGCGCCGATTTGGCCTACAATTTGACATGTGAACATGGGTGAAGTTGCATAGATATTAGAGCTGCACGGTTCTGGCCAAAATGAGAATCACAATTTTTTTGCTTAGAATAAAAAGATCATGATTCTCGCGACGTAAAATCTTTCACATTATCCCACAAAAAATTGGGCTAACTTTTCTTTTTTTTTTTTTTTAATTCATTAAAGTACTTTTTTCCAAAAAAAATTGCATTTGAAAGCGCAAATACAGTGTGACATAAAATATTGTAACAACCACCATTTTATTCTCTAGGATCTCTACTAAAAAAATATATATAATGTTGGGGGTTTTTAAGTAATTTTCTAGCAAAAAAAAAAAAAAAAAGATTTTAACCTGAAACCAACAAATGTCAGAAAAATGTTTAGTGTTTAAAGTGGGGTTCCACCCAAAAAACAAAACTACCTGTAAAAATTCTAAAAAAAAACAAAAAAACATTTGGATATATATTTTTTTTCACTTACCTCTAAATGCCTGTTGCTAGGTGGTCCCTCGTAGTCTGCCTTTCCCTTAGCCTGGGTTGGTGACATCACTTCCTCCTCGGCACAGGAAGGGCTCCGCTCTGCTCCCTCCCTCCTGTCAATCATCTGGGACCCATTACAGGTCCCAGGTGATTGAGCGGCCAATCACGGCGCACGGCGCCGCTCGCGCATGCGCAGTGGGTGCCAGGCTGTGAAGCCACAGCCCGGCGCCCACAGTTGAAATGCCGACGAGCGGAGGGGGGAGACGAGTGGGGCTTCGATCCCCCGCATCGCTGGACCCAGGGACAGGTGAGTGTCCAATTAAAAGTCAGCAGCTGCAGTATTTGTAGCTGCTGACTTTTAATTTTTTTTTTTTTTTTTGACGGCCCCCCTGGGTGGAACTCCTCTTTAAGTAGTTAAACTTTCCTCACTTACACAGAATTCTATTTAATTGACAAATTGTTACAAGGTTTCTAGTTAAGTTCACTGATAAAGAATGTTCTAATTCTTGGCAGACTTCCTGGTTTTTCGGCTGTGGCTTCAGAAGAGCAGAGAGAGTTCTTTGCATAGCAAGAATCGTGAAACTCTTTTTTCAAGATCGTAAAGGGGGAAAAAATCACGATGACGATTAATCATGCAGCTCTAATAAATATGCATGGAAATCAAGGGGGACAACTTTGGTTTGGACTCTGAGGTCCAAAGCTCCATGAAAAGTCACCCAAGTGTGAAAGTAACCTAATGCGATTAATTGATAACACCTTTGAATAAGGCCCCATTTGCACTTGTGCGACCTTAAAATTGCACAGCTTTGTCATGACTTGAAGCAATGTCTGTGTAATCTTGTGGTGTATGGACCTCAAATTGCATCAAAGTCAAACCAAGGTAGTGCAGGGACGAATTTGCTACACCTTCAGGATGCACAAGTGACAATAGGGCCAAATTCAAAGGTGTTATCCTTGAATCTCATTCACACTGCTGCAACCTGAAAGTCACACTATTTTGCTGCCACTTTGCCGCTGCAATTTGGCCCCAACTTCTGGGAATGCCCGTGTAATATTGTACCCGATATACCTCAAGTCACACCAAAGTAGTACAGGGACTACTTTGAAGTTGGTGCGACTTAAAGTAGCACAGATATGAATGGTTGTCATTGAGAATCATGGGGTACAACTTGTCATGCAACTCAGAGGTCCAAATTTGCTGGAAAATTCGCCCAGCTGTGAAACAAGTCATATATATTTTAATAAAAGGAGCTCTCATTTATACTTGCATTTACATCAGCAGAACAAATGCAGGAAGTGATGTGTGCACATGGGATGGAAGCAAATGTGTGGTGATGCCAAACAAATCAATGAACCCCACCCACACCAAATCTAACTACGACATCCACCCCGCATTGATTAAGTACAAGTACATATCCTACACTTACCCAGCCAATGAGCAGCACCTCCTCTCTGCTAAAGAGACCTCGCCATGTCCACCTAGATGGAGATCCTGAATAGCACAGGAATTTCTGGGTGCATACAATGACTAATTTCCAGGTCAGAAGGTGAAACCACACTTTTGATTGCAGCTGCGAATATTTGATCTCAACCATGATTAGTATTTTTTATTTTCAGATATGCAAATCTGTATTTCTACATATATTTGAAGGTAAACTTAAGGGAGTTTGCTAAGAAATGGTGTCCCTGCAGGTGAATTACAAAGGCAAAAGGCCCAGTTTGAGCCCTGGTTCACACTGACAGAGGGAGGAAAGCGTTCAGCTGAACTCACAATTTCATTCCTGCATGTCAGTCCCGACTGTGGGGGCAACAGACATCAGTGCAGGTTTCTGCACCAATATCAATACAAATCGCACCAATTAGAACAGTGCAATTGCCACAGATTTGACATGTCAAATCACACCAACGTGAACCAGAGCTGACACATTCAAACACTGCCTATCCACCAGCTGAATTCATTACCTGCAACTCTCCACAGCTGTTAATGATAAAGGTGGAATCTTTATATATAACTTGCAGTTGTGCAGAAGCCTAGGTTTACATTGGAGCGATTGGTCATGCGATTTGAGAGATCAAATCGCATGACTATTGGCAATGGCACTGTTCCAATCGATGCAACATTTTTTTGTGGCACCGCATCAATTTGCTAAAGTAGTTCCTGCACTACTTTTGCCGATTTCAGGTGCGACTTCAATAGACATTTGTGTATGAAGCCACCTGAAATCACGCTGACCTTGCTACTTTGAAATCATGAAGTAGCGCAATTTCAAAGTAGCATGTGAACCAGGGCAAAGAGATTAGTTTTTTGGTGCACAAATACATATTGAAATAAAATATAAAAGATTATTATACGAGATTTATATAGCGCCAACAGTTTACTCAGCGCTTTACAATGTATAAGGGGGACAACACAATTACAGTACAGTTCAATACAAAAGGTACAGGAGGGCCCTGTAAAAGATATTGCACTTTCCCAAAACCACCACCCACAAAAACTAAAGAGAAAGAAAAGTAGAAGTAAAAAAACAACACACACACACACACACACACACATTTTATTTTACCAGCAGAAAAAAAATAAATTTACATTTACTAGCTTTAAAAAAAATTTGGACAGGATATATGGTGCTACATTTAGCAACGGAATTTTAAGGGCCCTGCTCATAGGAGCTTACAATCTAAAATTAGACAAAACCTTAGAGTGGACACAGCTTTAATTTCAGTGTATAACGGGCAACACATCACATTATTATCTGCAAGATTATAGAAACATACTTAACAGTTATTCTTACAAAGCATTACAACATAATATTGCAAAAGACTTATTCAAAACACCCACCACCAGCCCACAATCCACACATACATACATTGATGACCATGTTCTGCTGGAAGCTGCATGTCGGTTTACACGATTAAACGAGATCAAAAATAGTAGGTCAGCAGATTCTTCCAAACGATGTTTGCATGATCAGACAGGAACAATACACACACAACATTGACAGCATGGCCACATAAACCCACTTTTGATTGAAAACATGCACAAGAATTTCATCAAATCTCCCAATATCATTCCTTCTCCATCACAACAAAAAACCTGACCTTCTCAGGCCAAATGAACCCCCCCTACTGCAGGCCTTTATATAAGAGAGGTTGTATTGTTAGCACACTGACACACCCAATAGAAGTACACGCCCACCAGTATCTTTCAATCTGTCTCTTCATGTATGTCTAAAGTGATTGCACCTGATGAGCAGGAACACATAATAGTATTTGCAACTCTGTTAGCCTTGGCTATGTGCATCAAATCTCCAACTACAGGCCAAAGATCAAAGTCCATTTGCATCCACATAAAGAAAGCAATAGTTTTCTAATCATATGTACCTGTGCAGTGTAAACCCTACAATTTGAAATGTCCAAGTCCCTGGGCATGATTAGTGCTAATAAACATTAACATCAGTCCCTGGCTGCAATGAGCTTCCAATATAAAGTCCAAAATGAACGTTCTTACATTAGAACCTATTTCGACAGGAGACAAATAAAATGCCAGCATGTCTTTAGATTGTGGTGAGAAACCCACACAGGGAGAACATATAAACTTCAACACAAGCATTACCATGTTGGGGAATTGAACCAACATCCCAGGTGCTGGTAGACAGAACTGCTACCCACTTAGCCACCAGGCAGCCCCAAGCATGGTCTCTACATCTCAGTGGTGTGAACCAGCCCTAAGTCCATAGCCATGCTCAGTGTCACAAGCAATATACAATATATTGGCCTAAGTATTGGGACACCTGCCTTTAAACACACATGAACTGTAATGGCATCCCAGTATTAGTATTGGGTTCAAAACTCATTTGGCCCACCTTTTGCAGCTATAACAGCTTCAACTCCTCTTGTCCACAAGGTTTAGGAGTGTGTCTATGGGAATGTTTGACCATTCTTCCAAGTGCATTTGTGAGGTCAGGCACTGATGTTGGACGAGAAGGCCTGACCTACAGTCTCCTCTCTAATTTATCCCCAAGGTGTTCTGTTGTGTTGAGGTCAGGACTCTGTGCAGGCCAGTCAAGTTCCTCCACCCCAAAATCACTCATCCATGTCTTTATGGACCTTGCTTTGCGCACTGGTCCAAATGATTTGGTGGAGGGGGATTATGGTGCGGGGTTGTTTTTCAGGGGTTGGGCTTGGCCTCTTAGTTTCAGATAAGGGAACTCTTAAGGCGTCAGCATACCAAGACATTTTGGACAATTTCATGCTCCCAACTTTGTGGGGACAGTTTGGGGAAAGCCCCTTCCTGTTCCAACATGACTGCACACCAGTGCACAAAGCAAGGTCCATAAAGACATGGATGAGCAAGTTTGGGGTGGAGAAACTTGACTGGCCTGCACAGAGTCCTGGCCTCAACCCGATAGAACACCCTTTGGCTGAATTAGAGTAGAGACTGCAAGCCAGGCCTTCTCATCCAACATCAGTGCCTGGCCTCACAAATGCACTTCTGGAAGAATGATCAAACATTCCCATAGGCAGACTAAACCTTGTGGACAGCCTTCCCAGAAGCTGTTCTAGCGGCAAAGGGTGGGCCAAATCAAATTTTAACCCTACGGACTAAGACTGGGCTGCCATTAAAGTTCATGTGTGTGTAAAGGCAGGCGTGTATAGTGGCTATATAGTGTATCTGGAAAAGACTTACAATGGTGGTGGAACCCTCCTACACATAACTACTACAATTAGACATAGTTATAGGACCTGGGAGATGAGACAACTTCTCTACATGAAGTAACATGGTTGGGATTTGAACCCAGACCCTCAGAAATACTAAGCAGAAGTTCTAACCTCTAAGCCACAGAGCTGCCACATGTGAGACCCTCCTACACATAACTACACATAAATACACATAAAAACACATTAATACTGCATTTCTATGGACATACAGGTGATGGAATTACATTACTCAAGAGAAATTCTTCTTGATTTATTCTGTGATATTTGGTGTTTTTTGTGGGTGAGAGTAGAATATTACCCTCAAATTTTTGGGAATTACATTTTGCTTTCTGATGTTGGTACACATATCACATTTTTTGGGTTCAAATTATGAATATTTGGAAATAATAAAAAGCACAAAAAATTGTGATTCATTTTAAATTTTCATCAGCAATGGTATTGTTTGTGGATTGTAAAGACTCCTGTGTGAGTTTGGGGTAAAGATTGTTGTGAGATGAAGAATATCAAGTGAAAGTGACAGAGAAAGATATATTTTACCAAAACATCAAAACATTCCACATTGTAGCATTCTTCAAATCAAAATATTTTAAGTAGAAGCAACAATGTTGCAAAGGAAAATTTATTTCACAGAAAGATACATTTCATGTCAACATTAAAAGGTTTTTTTGTGAAAGTTAGAATTGTTCCATTAGAATCAATGACTGAAACTTCATTTGGACTAAATTAGAGCAGATTTTAACTCCCAAAAAATGCTCTCTAATTAGCTCTCATTTTGGTATTTACTATACCTCCAGGTAAAAAAGACACTTGAGTTAAAATGAGAGTTATTTTCAGGTCTGAGCATGCTCAGTTGTGTTGGCACCTAGTTGTCCAAAACGGGGAATTTTTCACTTTTCAGACTTTTAAAGATATTTCAGTGTAGAAATCACTTTTTCACACAGTTTAAAAGCAGATAATCTTTAAATAATATACCGCATATTTCAGTACCATTTAGGCAATTATATCATGCTCTAAACAATATTTCCATGTGCAATTCTCTAGCTTTTAGCAGAGTAAGGGTTTGGGCTCTATTTAGTTTCAGGGAGCTATAGTAAATTCGATTTTGGGAGTATTTTCTCACCAGCGCTATAGTAAATACCATTTTAGCGCGAATTAGCGCTATTAGCGCTAATGCGCGCTAAATTGCCGCGAATTCGCGCTAATTCGCGGCAATTTGCGTGAATTAGCGCCATAGCGCTATAGTAAATGACCCCCATTGTGTTTTTACAGGAAACCCATCTCACCCATATTACTTCCGTGAAGCTTTTTCGACAAATTTCCTGACCTGGCATTACAGTCTGTCAGATGTGAGTAAAGCGAAAGGTGTCACCGTCAGGTTTCACAGGGGAACCTTCTTCTCATATGAGACTTCACTGGTGGATGACTGTGGTAGATATATATTCCTCAAAAGCATGCTGGGTAATCCTCCATGTACACTGGCAAATATCTATGCTCCCAACCAGGACCAGGCAGGGTTCCTCTCTGTCACTCTATCCAAATTGAAAGAATTTGCACATGAATGTATTATTCTTGCAGGTAATTTCAATACCCCTCTAAAACCTAAAATTGACACATCTCAAGGAACATCTTGCCTCTCCCATAAAGGCCTAGCATTTAGCCGTAAAAGCCTCCGTGACACACAACTCATGGATACATGGCGGGTGATGCACCCACAGGAAAGGGATTATTCCTATTTTTCACACCTTCATTGATCGTACTCTAGAATCGAATACCTATTCATTGATCACCACCACTTAGGACTTACTCTTCATTCCAAAATCGATACCTCGACGATCTCAGACCATTCCCTGATCTATCTCAGTTTAAAAGTCCCCTCACTACCTTTTAGGCTACCAATTGGAATTTAAATGATTCCCTTATCTCAGATTTGGTGGATAAAGCACAGATTGGAAACAATCTCTCCCTTAACTTCAGAGAAAATGAAGACCCGGCAATCTCACCTGGTGTGCTCTGGGAGTCCCATAAGGCCCATATTCGAGGGAAGCTCATTGAATTAGGTACACTTAAGAAAAGGGAACGTATTCATCTCCAGTCCTTGCTTATACAGGAAATTACTGCTCTAGAAAAGGGGAAAAAAAACTCAACAATCCCTAACACTACTACATTCTTTGAGCCTAAAAAGGGAAGAACTAAAAACCCCTTTCCACTCAGAACAGAAAAAAATATTATGTTTAGTTTCCCAATGCATATATGAATGGGGTGATAAGCCTAGTCAATATTTAGCTTGCTCCCCACAACAGAAAAACGCTGCGTCATTTATAGCTAAAATTAAGTCATCCTCGGACTCTATGGTATATGAAAGTAAAGCTATAGCGAAAGAATTCTGTTCCTTTTATCTACAACTTTATCATGTTCACAAAACAATTGAGGATAGGAATGCACCCCAGGCTATGATTCAAGAATACCTATTACAAGCACAATTACCCAAACTTTCTCTTTCCTCCCTTAACCTAACTGGTAATATGATTTTGTCTGATTTTTGACGCTGAAAGCGGTACATTGTTTTGCATGGAAATTTGGCGTTTTATATTGTAGGCCTGTAAATCTTGGGGGTAACTCATTTAAATCTGTCCAAACAAGAGTCTAGTAGACATCCCGGGTGTGATAAAATTTGAAACACAAAATCATAAATTATAATATAATAAATAACTATAAATAATTATAACAAATAATAATATAATAATAATAAAATGTAGTCAATAATGTAATCAAATCAAAAACACTGAAATTTGCTCAGTTGCAGAATTGTTGCCGTCATTACTTTCAGTGTTGGATGACAAATTTCCCCACGAATCACTAATCGCTCAATTCTGCAAGTGATTCTAATTTACTATCGCTGTTTTCTAGCTGGTCTAAAACCGCTTTTGACGTAAAGGGACACTTTATGTTTGCCATGGACATTCTCAAGTTTCCAGGCAGAAAGAACAGTATATATAATATAAAACTGCATGCAGGGTACTGGACTAAGCATTAGGGACAAAGGGGAGGCGAACTTATTTGATACAGTAATGTAATCTGTAAGATTACAGTGTACTGTATGTAAAAAAACAGTAATGCCGCGTACACACGGTCGGACTTTTCGTCTACAAAAGTCTGACGGACGCCGACGGACTAAAGCCAGCTGACAATCCGATCGTGTGTGGGCTTCCCCGGACTTTCAGCGGACTTTTCCAGCCGCAAATCTGACGGACATGCTTCAAATCTTTACGTCGTAACTACGCCGGACCCAGAAGTCCGCTCGTCTGTATGCTAGTCCAACGGACAAAAACCCACGCTAGGGCAGCTATTTTGCTAATGAAAATTCACCCCGAGCCACACTCGGGATTACCGCTAGGGAGGTTAAAGCACTAGAATGTGAGATTACCACCTCTGAAATGCGATTAGCACTCAAAACCATGGCCATGGTAAGGCACCAGGTCCTGATGGTCTAACTATAGCATATTACAGTATGTTCCAGGATACGTTACTGCCACGCCTAATGGTATGCGATAATACTATCCCCGAGGGTGGTACCCTACGACCAGAAATATTCCATGCACATATCACGATTCTTCCCAAATCAGGTAAAGACCCTAGTCTTTGTGGGAGCTATAGGCCAATTTCCCTCCTAAACAGTGATGCAAAGTTATACTCTAAGGTCCTGGCAGCCAGACTCTTTCCCCTGATAATTAGTGTGGTAGAAGGGTCTGGCGCTGTTCCTTTAATTGGATGATAATTCCCTGCCTGCGTATTTGTATGTCTCTAATTCAAAACAAGGCATGTAAGTGTAAATTCCTAAATATAGGCAAGACGTGCACATATCAAATAGTGGTATCCTTAAAAAGTGGTATCTTTAAAAATATTGCACAGTTTTAAACAAGCTTTAAATATACATATATATATAAAAAAGAGATAAGCAGGCTGCAAACATATAAATATAATAATGGTGTTGTCACATCCCATACATGGTGTTGCTGGTATATATTCCAAATAAGTGGGGGGAGGGGGGGGAGAGGTGGAGGTGGGGAAGGGGGGGGGGAAGGGGGGGAGAAAGTGGTGTGGGAGATCAGTTACTGGTAAAGGAACTGAAAAGTGTTTAAAATCACTCCTAATAAAGTGCAAACGTGCTGGTAAAGTTCAAAGAAAGTCCTTATTGTGTAATAAATTATTATCAAATTCGTTTAAACTCTTTGTGATATGGTCTCTTGATATATATCTTGTGCAGTATCTTGGTGCAAGTGATGTGGTGTTTGTGATCCTTCAGTAGTTTTAAAATCCTTGCTCTGAAAGTGCAGCCACTCACCGGATCCCTTCACCCCTGCAGGGGTATCAGGCGGTTACAGTTTTGCGCCACTGTACGGCAATCACTGGCAGCCTCAGGATCGTGATGTTTCCGAAGACGTCCTAACGACGAAACGCGTAGGGCCTTGCCTAAATCTGTGCTTCCCAACATTACCTACTTACCAGCGCTGAAGGCTAACCGTGACGTTTTACCACTTCGCTTGATTTGTACTGTAAAATTGTGAGTACCTTTCTACTTGTTTAATAAACCTTTTTAAAAACGATTTTACGCTATGGGCACTCCTTCTCTCTTTTCATATGAAACATCACGATCCTGAGGCTGCCAGTGATTGCCGTACAGTGGCGCAAAACTGTAACCGCCTGATACCCCTGCAGGGGTGAAGGGATCCGGTGAGTGGCTGCACTTTCAGAGCAAGGATTTTAAAACTACTGAAGGATCACAAACACCACATCACTTGCACCAAGATACTGCACAAGATATATATCAAGAGACCATATCACAAAGAGTTTAAACGAATTTGATAATAATTTATTACACAATAAGGACTTTCTTTGAACTTTACCAGCACGTTTGCACTTTATTAGGAGTGATTTTAAACACTTTTCAGTTCCTTTACCAGTAACTGATCTCCCACACCACTTTCTCCCCCCCTTCCCCCCCCCTTCCCCACCTCCACCTCTCCCCCCCCCCTCCCCCCACTTATTTGGAATATATACCAGCAACACCATGTATGGGATGTGACAACACCATTATTATATTTATATGTTTGCAGCCTGCTTATCTCTTTTTTATATATATGTATATTTAAAGCTTGTTTAAAACTGTGCAATATTTTTAAAGATACCACTTTTTAAGGATACCACTATTTGATATGTGCACGTCTTGCCTATATTTAGGAATTTACACTTACATGCCTTGTTTTGAATTAGAGACATACAAATACGCAGGCAGGGAATTATCATCCAATTAAAGGAACAGCGCCAGACCCTTCTACCACACTAATTAATTCAGCTGTCCCCATTTATGGTGACTGCTTGTTGGGCGGCAGCAGTTCCATAAATTTCACCAAAAGATTCCCATTTCCACTGCGCGGGTTCATTATTCTTTTTATCTTTCCCCTGATACCCCAATGGGTCTCTAGGGATCAAACAGGTTTAATTCCTGGTAGAGAGGTCCATGACAATTCTTTACGCACCTTGTCCCTAATATCATATGTGTGCAGAGCTTCCAAGTCCACCCTTTTACTCTCTACTGATGCTGAAAAAGCTTTCAACAGGGTGCACTGGGAATATCTGATGTCGACCTTATCTTTACTAGGCATAGGCTCTAACATGCTCAGTAGGATTTTGGCGCTTTATAACTTCACCACGGCTCAACTTTGCATCAATGGCATTCTAAGTGACTCCTTCACTTTATACAATGGTACCAGACAGCGATGTTCCCTGTCCCCAATTTTATTCGCCCTATCCTTAGAACCCTTTCTTGCGACGATATGTCACGATGCTAATTTTCATGGAATCATGGTTGGGGCTTAAGGACATAAATATGCGGCTTATGCCGATGATATATTGTTTTATGTTCAACAGCCCAATGTTACTTTACCTAATATCATGTTGGCTTTTGAGATCTTTGGATCCCTCTCTAACTTCAAAATCAATCTATATAAGTCTGAAATCTTAAATATTTCTGCACCACATAGATTTACCTCCCTTTTGAAACCGTCCTTCCCCTTCTCCTGGCAACCCCATAAACTAAAGTCTAAAACCACCTCTGGGCGACACTCTCACCGCCACTCCAGCCGCTCTGAGAGGAAAGCCTGCTGGGGATGCGGGGTTGCCAGGTTCCCGAAGGCTAGTTGCTCTGTGAGCGATGCTTTTCTAAAGCCGCAAGAGAAAGAGAAGGTGGAGACCAACAAGTGGCAGCACTGGATAGAAAGGTGGTCCGTGAGTCCTTGGTAAAGTGGATTCTGATCGTACCCACAACCCTGCTGGCGACACCATGTCAGCCCCTATTAGGGATGATCTCGAGGCTCCAGGCCCTTCACAGCTGAGCCATTCTTCAATTGAAGCCTCCAACAGTGAGGTGGAGGTAGATGACCCTAGTGCAGGTTTTGAATTTGCCCTAGTACCACAGTTGGTCAAAGCTGTCAAAAAAGCTTTGAGATGGGAAGAGCCAGTGGAGGCACCCTCCAAACATAGGAAGTATTTTAAACACCTCAAAAAAGAATGCCCTAATTTCCCCTTTTTGGTTGGACTCGGTGAAATAATTACAGATGAATGGGGTGGTTTTGAAAGGAAGAATTCCCTGTTAAGGAAGGTATCAAAGATGTACCCATTTAAAAGCGAGGACATGAAACTAGAGTCGGCTCCTCTCATTGACGCAGCCCTAATGAGATTGGTGAGGAATGTCACACTCCCACTGGAGGATACTGTATCCTTTAGGGATGGCCTGGAGAGGAAAATTGATACCGACCTCAAGCGGATCTACATTACAGTGGGTATGACCTGCAAACCAGCCCTAGCTCTCGCAGCTCTTTCTAAAGCGATGGAATTCTGGGCAGACGCCATAGATGCTTCTCTGAGGAGCATCTCGGAAGAAATGGCCAGGAGCTCACCTATTCATGAACTAAGGTTGGCCGCGGCTTTTCTGGGGGAGGCTTCCCTGGACATAATTTGCTTGGTGGCTCGGATCATGCTGTCATCTGTCACGACTAAGCGTGCCTTGTGGCTGTGCCCATGGGTAGCTGACTCTGCCTCCAAGCAGGCATGGTGTAGGATTCCCTTTGAGGGTTTGTCCCTCTCTGGGAACAAATTGGATGTTCAGCAACCCACCCATTCTCCGATTCATACCCACATCCTTGCCTCTCTCGGAAGAGAAAAAGCAAATTCTCCTGTCCTCTGCAGACTCTCTTGTGGCTCAGGGTGCTGCAATACCAGTTCCAGCCGACGAAAGGTTTCAAGGCGTCTACTCGCCCCTCTTCATGGTGTTGGCTCATGTCTATAGACCTGAAGGACGCTTACTCCCAGAGTCAGAGTTCCAGAAATACCTTTGCTTTGCTGTCGATCAAATCTATCTGCAGTTCACCTATCTCCCCTTATGGCTTACGACAACCCCTCGTGTGTTTTTAAAACTCTTGTTAGCTGTCGTGGCACTGATCAGGACTGGAGGTATTTGTCTGTATCATTATCTGGACGACCTGCTGTTGTTATCTCGGGACAGGGAGCAGTTGCTAATCCACAGATCCCAGGTCATCTCCACTCTTCTCGAGTTTGGTTGGCTACTGAACCTGGAAAAGAGCCACCTAGATCCCACGCAGTTCCTGGTATTCCTTGGGGCACAATTCGACAATATCAAGAGCACCATCTTCTTAGCCCTGCAAAAAATCCCAGTGATCCGGGACAGAGTTCAGCTTGTAATGTCCTCCTCTCATCTCTGAGCCTCACAATGCCTAAAAATCATCGGCACCATGGTAGCAACAACACCCATAGTAAACTGGACTCAGTGGAAAATGTGGCCCTTCCAGAAGGGCTTCCTCCAGCAGTGGAACCCAGGGCTTCGGGATCACTCTGAATATCTGAATAACCTTAGCCATGCAGGAGAGCCTTCCTTGGTGGTTTCAGCGGAGGAACCTCCTCAATTGTCATTCCATTGCACTTGTGTCTTGAATCACCATCACAACAGATGCCAGCAACAGGGGCTGGGGCGCTCACTGCTTGACAGAGGTAGCCCAGGGCATATGGAGTTTTCCTTCTCACAGGATAGTCTCCAATGTTCTGGAACTCTGGGCAGCGTTCTGCGCTCTACAGGCCTTTCACCATTTAACGGCAGGAGTCTCAGTCCTCATAAGACTGGACAACACGATGGCAGTCTCATTGATCAAGAGACAGGGGGGTACTCACAGTCTCTCCCTGCTGAAGGAAGTAGAGCCCATCATGACCTGGGCCCAGAAGAACCTGGCCAACCTAACAGCTTGGACTTTCCACCTGGAAGTCTTCAAGTGGGTCCTGTCCCTGGGAGTCATTCCAGAAGTAGACTTGTTCACCTGCCCCGTGCAACTTCAGACTAGAGAAATATTACACAAGGTCTTGTTGTCCCAAGGCTTTCGGGGTAGATGCTCTGACAGACCATTGGCGATTCCACAGAGCCTATGCCTTTCCCCCGGTTCCTGTCATTCTCCGGTTTCTGTCGAGGCTCAGGATGGTAGAAGCAAAGCTAGTGACAAACTGGTCAAACATGCCATGGTTTCCCCTGATGCAACTCAGCTTCCTGGATCCAGTTCCTCTGCCCTCCAGACCAGATCTCCTATCACAAGGGGCAACTCTACATCCATGCCCGGCCCATCTACAGCTGATGGTCTGGTTCTTGAGAGGGGAAGGCTGGAGGCCCTAGGCTGTCCAAGTAGGGCCATCTCCACATTATAGAATGCCAGAAAAGCAGGCACCAACAGGGTCTACCAGAGGATTTGGAAAAAAATTGCAGACTACACCTCTTCCACTGCAGGGTCTTGCAGTAACCCAACGATACATGATATCCTGGGCTTCCTACAATCAGGCTTGGATCTTTCCATGTCAGTCAGCTCGCTGCGGGTTCAAGTCTCTGCATCTTCTGCCTTTACGGGCGTTTTCTGGGCTAGACACCCTCTTACTAAGCAGTTCTTCAGAAGAGCAGTAAGGCTCAGACCTCAGAAAAAGCCAAGACTTTCTAAGTGGGATCTTCCCCTTGTCCTGGATTTCTTCTCAGGAAAGGGAATTAAGGGAAGCTACACCACACCTCTCAGGTTCCCCACTGAACTCTAGAAACACTGGTCTCTACAAGCCATTACTACCCAAAAGGCCTCCTATCTGCGCTTATCCTCACTTTGGAAACTGGGGTTACTTTGGTGCTTCCACAGTGTTCGGCATTTATTACCAGCTTTTTAACGCAATCTAGCGATTGCTTGTTCTATTAATAGCAGTACCATACCTGCACCCTCTCTACTTTGCCTGACCATATGGGAATTATCTCCAGCTCCTGAAGAAGCGTTATATAAACGCGCAACATGTCGAGCGAATAAAGAGAAAACCTACCTGGCATGTAACTCAACCCACAATGTTTTTTGCCTACATTCATAACTTCAACCTATCCTTGGGAAGTTGTTCTTCATTTGTTACTATCTGAATGTTGGAATGTACATGTAACTAGTTGGGTTTAAAGTGCATGCAGGATAGGATCTATTTTATATACAGCATTTTCATATGTACATTGTACTAGTTATAACATTTGATTCTATTTTGTAATTTAAATTTAATAAACTAATACTATTTTTACTTTTTATAGCTTAATTACTCGTGTGCCCTTAAAGTCCAATTTCATTAGTTCCCATACTCGACATATTATCATAGGGACTAATAGCGAAACTGGTTTTAGGGACTTTAAATGAAGGCATGACCTGGTAAGGCCAGTTCTTCCATCCCTCGGGACTTTAAATGAAATTGTGGCCCGGTAGGGTCACACATTTCCATCCCTGTTATATTCAAAGGGGGGAGAACAAGGGGGCGGGACTTTGAGTGAAGCACGTGGTAGCAAGAACATCATTTGGTGAACATAAATGGAGTTTATTGGTTGCCATAAGATAAAAAACAAGGTACAATGATAAATATGCATATACATGGTGGTAATGCATGGGTAATACAATACATCTCAATCGTGACTTGAATATCACAAAAAACAGCAAGCAACAACTTTCCAAAGTGCACCAAAAATATCATAAGGATAAAATTATAAAATATAATAATGCCTGCAGAGACTCGGGCCTCTTGGATCCTTAGGTAGGGTGTATGGTTAGCTAACAAAGCTATATGGATATTAAGTAGCAAGGCGTATGGTATCTACGCGTTTCGCGGCTGGAAGGCCACTCGTCAGGAGCCAGCACTTGATGTTTCTAAAAGTAGAGATATTGGCATTAACTTTGATAATAAATAATAGAATGAGTGCAAAGGTGAGCAGGGGTGAAACTAGGAAGGCCCCCATATCCAATGCATTCTAACTTACTCGAGTTCAAAAAGATGTGATGTCGGGCAACACGAGCCATCCAGGCGCACTCCCCTCCGGGAGCCGCAGTGGGCAGACCAGCAGCGGCGCCCCACAGGCTCCAACCAGGGCAGGCACGGAACCAGGCAACCTAGGTGTAGGGTGAAAGGTAAGGTGAACCAGGGTGTCACTCAAAGTCCCGCCCCCTTGCTCTCCCCCCTTTGAATATTATCATAGGGATGTTGACACACCATTTCTAACAGTACCTACAGTGTCACCCTGTTTTCAGGCACAGACCCATCTGGGATTTTTTGAAATTCTCAGGAAGAGTGTTGGAACATGCAGATCAGTCCTCTATTAAGGAACTTTCTCTAAAAGTTGCCTTCCTGGTGGCTATAACATCGGCCAAGAGGGTCTCCGAAATCAGCTCTCTGGGATGCAAGGAGCCATTTCTAACCTTTTTTCCTGATCGGGTAGTTTTGATTCCTATGTTGGGTTCAAACCCCAAAGTTTCATCTGCGTTTCACTACAATCAGGAGATTGCTCTTCCAACGTTTAGATCTACCAGAGATTCCAAGGTTCATCCCCGAGATGTCAGGATAGCTCTGAGTCAGTATCTAGAAGCTACAGCTCCGTTCCGTCAGTCCGACTACCTGTTTGTTCTTTTTCATGGAAAGAATAAAGGGATGCCTGCCTCTTCCAGATCTATTGCAGCATGGATTGTTCAAGCCATTCAGCGGGCCTACAAAGCTAAGGGATTGGCTCCTCCAGAAGCGGCGACCGCTCACTCAACCAGTGTGTGTCTACATCATGGGCGGCTTCACGTCACGTGGCTCCAGAAGTTTTTTGCAAAGCGGCCTCGTGGTCTTCAATTAACACATTCATGGCGCACTACTAGAGCCAGCCTCGTTATCTTCTGTTAAATTTGGTTTACGTATCTTGTCTATTAAACACAAATAAAAATAAATCTGACAAGGCCTAATGTCACATTTAAAGACGAGCGCTTAGGAGAAATGAATATTATAAGCAGAGTGAAAATCAACCACCAAAATTAATGGCAACAGCTGCTGCCTGAAATAGTGCCTCTAAAACTAGAAAAACACACTGTAAGATCGTAAAATAAAAAAGCATAAAAAGCTAATGGCAGCGCTTATATAACGATAGATCATAAACTGAACAATCTAGACCAAATATAATAAAGTCCGTGTACACATTTAATTGTTAACATGGATGATCCCGGAAAAGAAAGTGAGTGAATCCTTATAAAGTCTATGGAACGTAATCATCAAGAATAGTTGTATTCATTCCACAATGTTTCACATCACACGTTCTCGAAGAAAGAGGGGGGATGTGCAAGGAAACCCCCTCTTGCAGAAACTCTTACCGGATCACACCTTGATCTTTAGCATGTCAGTCATACACCACAGCAATCACCGCCAATGTTCTCCCTCGAAGAGAGGAGCAAAACATAGCGTAATCCCGTATTTAAAGATTTTATTAATAATAAAACAAAGGAGGAAAAAGATATCCCCCTTTAGGGTGTACACTTACAAACATAAAAAAATAGGCAAGCGGTGTTCACAAATCACATCAGGCAATGACAGGATAGCAGCGTCTCCTGCTGCTTTCAATAGGAACCTTCTGGATTTCCTTGAATGACCTGGTGTGTGTACTACGTCGTGCGGCTCCATCTGACGCGTTTCATCACTCATGACATCACCAGAGGGTGGGGTCACACGGCATTCAACTCTATTTAAGCATCTGGGGACATTTGCATATTAACCCATTCAGTGCATAACAGAACTAGCGTGCAGGTCGAGTGCCAATAGCTGTAGCAAAAATGACACATCAGATTTAACCAGCAGCTCTGCATTAACCACTCAAGCCGGCCGACCGCCAATGCAATCAAGGCATAGAGAGTGCGTATCCGATGTGATCAAGGCATAGAGAATGCATATTACACCAAGACAACGCAACTCTCCTACTGCCCCTGCATTAGACGAGTGGCCGGCTTATCGACCTTCCACTCTATTGCATATAACAATGAAAGGTATCATCACCAGAACATATACATTTATATATAATAAAATCAAAACGGTGGTTACCATCAATGAACGGATAAAGCACTATGGACTACACAGCGTCATAGACGATTCACATCAGTGTGTATTCACCACAAAGAAAACGGCATATGTATTCTAGTGTTATGTGTCAATAGGCAATTGCATATCGCCCAAAACACATACACACTGCAATGTGAATCGGTCATCGTACAAGACAAACGTAGAAACTATTCATTTATTAATATATTAAAATATTAAGGACCAAATATAAGAACCTAGAAATAAAATAAACTTAAAAAACCATGAGCCAAACAGAAAAAAAAGAAAGAAAAGGAAATGATACACCTCTTCATAAAAACTAATTGTATCGATGATACAATGAACCTCAAAGCTTACTGAACCTCTTCGTATAGACTAATAAAGTCATTGGCTCAGTTGATAGCAGTGCTTTTACTTACAGCAGTTCTCAAAAATAAAATAAAATAAAATGAGGACTGCCCAGTAAGTCCATTGATCGCATCGTTAGCACCGATCAACGATCGTGCAGCATAACTCAAGGTTTAGTTGATTAAAAAAGTTTAAAACAATCAATTACTTAGAAAATGAAACTTAAGTTGGATGTGTACGGTTGCATAAAACAATGCTATGCTAACCGGAACTGCTCTATTGCAATTCTATTTGTCATCACAGTTTCATTCAATAAAGAAATATGTGGCAAAAAAACGTAAACAGAGAAATATATGAGCGAGGTAAACATGATGCACAAAAATGTGATAAAGCCTACATTAAAAAAGTGTGTGTAGGCTTCATTCTATACTAATGAGATATCCGCAAGTAAAAAACAAGCAAATGGACTAGAAAATAAAAATCAAATGTGCAGAGGTGCAAGGCACCTTAGATAGTATAGATTCAACTATCAGACCTAAAAAGGTGTCTTGAGATTTATTATCCCAATCACTGTTCAGTCAATAAAGATAACCATGATAAATAGTCGGTTGTATGTGCAACATAAATATTAAGAGCCGTAAGTAATTATTCATTCTGCAAATACAATTAGAGAAAAGAGATACTCAAATAACATAGCAAAAAAATGAAATCAATAAACTCATCAAAAAAACGCATCTAAACAACGCACCAAAAAATGCATCTAAAAATACATATCCGAAACTGCGGCATAACCTGGTCTCAGAATCACATCATATGGACGGTGACATTCCTGACAATAGTGATTCAGAACTCATGATTACTGTCATTCAAACAGACACAGGCTGGATATATAGAACTGAACGTAAAGCGACTATATTAATTTGATATGCATAAGACTAATAGTCGCTGATAAAACTATTTACATCCAGTTCTACGTTTAACCCACTAGGGGTAAGAGTATTCATAGAGTATATCCAACGAGATTCTTTTTTGGAAATTTCTCGTACCATGTTTGAGCCTCTCCAGTTCGGATGGACTCTATCTACCCCCCAGAATTTTAGACTAGAGGGGTCCTGGTTATGGTGCGTTTTAAAGTGTAACGAAACTCCATGATATTTGAAACCAATTTCAATATTATAAATATGCTCTGAAATACGTTTTTTAAGGGTTCTCTTCGTGCGGCCAACATACATGAGATTACATAGACATTGTAAAATGTAAACAACATGTGTGGTATTATATGTGATAAATTCTTTTATCTTGAAAGACCTATTATTCCCTGTTGCAGTAAACTCGGTCATCCCACGGATCGGATGGTTTATTTTAGTGCATGTTTGGCATCTTCTACAGGCATAAAAACCAGCCTGATCCCAAAATATTACTGGTCTGACTGGTGGATCAAGCACTTTCTTAACTACCAGATCCCCAAAATTGGGGGCCTTCCTATAAATAAATACAGGATTGATGGGAAGAGAGTCGCTCAAAATCCTATCCATGCACAAAACATGCCAATGTTTTCTGAAGATATTTTCTATTTCCTTATATTGTACATGGAAATTGGAAATGAATTCCCATTCATGCTTAGAATTTCTCTCTCGTGGTCTATTTTCCAAGCAAACTTCACGTGGAATCTCGCCAACTGAAGAGATGACTTTATTCAGTTCTAACTCTTTGTATCCCTTTTGTATGAATCTCTGTTTGATTATTTCAGATTGTGACCGGTAGTCAGACTCTAACGTACAATTTCTCCTAATTGTTTGGCCTCTGGGTATGTTTTTTAGCCAATGGGGGTGGTGCCCACTGTTGATCGGCAGGTAGCTATTTCTGTCTGTCGGTTTGAAATACACGGAGGTGATTAAACTGCTTCCCTGTCTGACAATGTTCACATCCAAAAAATGGATGCTCTCCTTACTGAACTCATAGTCCAACACTATGTTGTTTTTATTTGAATTGAGCTCAATCATAAATTCATGCAAGGATCTCTCATTGCCCTCCCATATAAACAGGAGATCGTCTATATATCTCCTGTAAAACAGGAGGGAGACCCTGCGCTTAGAAAAAAACGATTTACCCTCCCACTCCCCCATAAAAAGATTTGCCAAACTGGGGGCAAATTTAGCCCCCATGGCAACGCCAGTCCTTTGGGAATAAAATTGATGATCGTACCAAAAGTAATTATGAGACAGGCAAAAGTCAAGTACCTGTCTCAAAAAAACTTTTTGTTCAAAAGGGATGTTGTCTCTTTGGGATAAAGCCCAATTGAGGGCGAGTAGTGCATCGTCGTGCTGTATAATACTATATAATGAGGAAATATCTGCCGTTACTAGAAATATATCTTTTTTATCAGAAAGATCTAAATGACTGATCAACTGTAAAAGATCCTTAGTATCTTTCAAATAGGCTTTAGTACATACGACACTGGTTTATAAGAAGGAGTCTAGATATTGTCCTAACCTTGCAGTAACCGACCCAATACAATTGACTATTGGGCGGGCAGGTGGAACCGTAGAATTTTTGTGCACCTTTGGTAAGGTATAGATCGTAGGCACTCTACAAAAACTGGGTTCCAAATATTTACTTTCTTTTTTACTTAAAACCCTTTTCTCTGTTCCTAGCCCAATCAGCTTATGAAGATCCTTTTGATAAGATGATGTGGGATCCGAATTCAAATTAATATAGGTCTTGTCAGCTGACAGCATAGTCATGAGCTGAGAATGATAAAAGGATTTATCCAGGAGGACGACTCCGCCCTCTTTATCAGCTGGCCTAACGACTATGTTCTTCCTATCTTCCAGCTGCTTGATCCCATCTTGTATATAGTGGGGATTCACATTTTTCCTGGGGATAATCGACTCCAAATCCCTAAGTACCAGATTTCCGAAAACATCTACATGTTGATTTCCAGTATTGAGAGGGTTAAATAGTGAATGGTTCTTCAATCCACTATCGATCCCTAATACATACTCGTTCGTTCTGATGGTAGCAGCTGGGCCAGTGTTCAAAAAGTACTTTTTCATATTAATTTTGCGCATGTATTTATGTATATCCATATATATATCAAATTTATTTATGGATTTCTTGGGCGCGCATTTAAGGCCAGATTGTAAAATATTTGTTTCCTTGTGCGTCAACTCAATGCTACTCAAATTATAAATGCCTATGGGTCCTGGTCCCTCCTTCTTTTTTTGGATTCTCTTGCCTGCCCGGCATCCCCTTCTTCTCTTCTCGGTTGTTCCGATGGACGTTGTGGCCCTCGCTCGTTGTACGGAGGTTTCCACCATCCCTGTTGTGCAGGGTGAAACCATGGGGAGGCTGCTGATCCTGGGGGCCGATGCCCATACGGTCTGTTCGCTCGGTTGCCCCGAGCTCCCCTCCTCCCTCTCCCTAAAAAAGGACAGGGAGACCTGGGATAACCCCATTCCTCATTTAGGGGACCAAATCTATTGGAGGTGGGAACCCCGGAGTACTGCTCATATTGTGCGTGTGAGGGATAGGGATGTGTACCTCTTCTATTCCCTCTTCGGTTACCTCTACCTCTACTGCCTTTTTCGTTAGTCTGTTGCCAAGACGGCCCCCATTGCTGGGATTGTTGGATCGGCGTAGAATGTTCAGCAGAATTGCGAAAATTTTCAGCAGGTAGTGGGAGTGGAGTGGAGGGAAGATTTGTGATAGGCAAAGCAGTTAAAGCTGGAATAGTTTTGCTCTGCCAAGAGTATATGTTGTCAGTCTTAAAGTCATTCATATCCCTATGGAATTTTTTTACTTTCTTTTTTTGGGTATCTTTATCTATTTTATCAAGCTTTTTATTTATAGAATTATTAAAATCAGTCCATTGCTGAGTGTCCTTGATGATTTCTAATTTACTTGAAAGTTCATTAATCTGTTTTTAAAGTTTATGCATCTTTCTCTGTTTCCTTTTTAAAACTAATTGCTGAAGCTTAAACCCTACTCCATTAAAAAAATCTAACCATTCGGTCATGGATTCCTGGTCATCAAGACCATCTTGAGGGGTAACTTCCTATCTAAGACTACGTACGATGATATTTTCTTTTATATACTGCTCCATGGTACACACGTCCCACCATGTTCTTATTTGTTTCTCTAATGCGTTGCCCAGAGCTAATAGGGTACCTTTATGGTCCTTTTTAATCTCAAATTCTTCATTTGTACAAAAAAGTAAACTAATGTCTATCTGCCGATTAGATAAAAACCTCACTGCATCCATAGCTGCTCGAATGCGTCAAAGGATACAAATATGATATATGTATATTCCTTGAAGTATTAAACACAAATAAAAATAAATCTGACAAGGCCTAATGAGAAATAAATATTATAAGCAGAGTGAAAATCAACCACCAAAATGAATGGCAACAGCTGCTGCCTGAAATAGTGCCTCTAAAACTAGAAAAACACACTGTAAGATCGTAAAATAAAAAAGCATAAAAAGCTAATGGCAGCGCTTATATAACAACTGATCATAAACTGAACAATCTAGACCAAATATAATAAAGTCCGTGTACACATTTAATTGCTAACATGGATGATCCCGGAAACATTCCACAATGTTTCACATCACACGTGCTCGAAGAAAGAGGGGGGGTGTGCAAGGAAACCCCCTCTTGCAGAAACTCTTACCGGATCACACCTTGATCTTTAGCAAGTCAGTCATACACCACAGGAATCACCGCCAATGTTCAAAAAAAGAGAGGGAGCAAAACATAGGGTAATCCCGTATTTAAAGATTTTATTAATAATAAAACAAAGAAGGAAAAAGATATCCCCCCTTCGGGGTGTACACTTACAAACTTAAAAAAACAGGCAAGCGGTGTTCACAAATCATATCAGGCAATGTCAGGATAGCGGCGTCTCCTGCTGCTTTCAATAGGAACCTTCTGGCTTTCCTTGAATGACCTGGTGTGTGTACGTACGTCGTGTGGCTCAACTCTGACGTGTTTCGTCACTCATGACATCATCAGAGGGTAGGGTCACATGGCATTCAACTCTATTTAAGCATCTGGAGACATTTGCATATTAACCCATTCAGTGCAAAACAGAACTAGCGTGCAGGTTGAGTGCCAATAGCTGTAGCAAAAATGACACATCAGATTTAACCAGCAGCTCTGCATTAACCACTCAAGCCGGCCGACCGCAGATGCAATCAAGGCATAGAGAGTGCGTATCCAATGCAATCAAGGCATAGAGAACGCATATCACACCAATAGAACGCAACTCTCCTACTGCCCCTGCATTAGACGAGTGGCCGGCTTATCGACCTTCCGCTCTATTGCATATAACAATGAAAGGTATCATCACCAGAACATATACATTTTTTTATAATAAAATTGACTGAACAGTGATTGGGATAATAAATCTCAAGACACCTTTTTAGGTCTGATAGTTGAATTTATACTATCTAAGGTGCCTTGCACCTCTGCACATTTGATTTTGATTTTCTAGTCCATTTGCTTATTTTTTACTTGCGGATATCTCATTAGTATAGAATGAAGCCCACACACACTTTTTTTCTGTAGGCTTTATCACATTTTTGTGCATCATGTTTACCTCGCTCATATATTTCTCTGTTTATGTTTTTTTGCCACATATTCCTTTATTGAATGAAACTGTGATGACAAATAGAATTGCAATAGAGCAGTTCCAGTTAGCATAGCATTGTTTTATGCAACCGTACACATCCAACTTAAGTTTCAATCTCTAATTAAAGCGGTTGTATACCCGCTGAATTTTTTTTTTTTTTTACCCCTGTAAAGCAAAAGGCAAAATGAGCTAGTATGCACCGCATACTAGCTCATTATGAAATACTTACCTTAGAACGAGGCATCGGTATCTTACCTGGTCCATGCCGAGGGAGCTGTCATGTTGCCTCGGCGTGTCTTCCGGGTATCGCGGTTCCAGCTCTGTGAATGGCTGGAGCTGCGATGTCATCACTCCCGCGCATGCGCGCAGGAGATTTCTTACCCGGCAAGGTCCGGCAGTTGCCGGGCCTTCAGCCGAGAATCCCCTGTGCGCATGCGCCGCTGCAGTCAACGGCTCATAACAAGGGGAATATCTCCTAAACCTTACAGGTTTAGGAGATATTTTTTTTACCTACAGGTAAGCCTTATTATAGGCTTACCTGTAGGTAAAAGTTAAAAAAAAGACTATACAACCACTTTAATTGATTGTTTTAAACTTTTTTAATCAACTAAACCTTGAGTTATGCTGCACGATCGTTGATCGGTGCTAACGATGCGATCAATGGACTTACTGGGCAGTCCTCATTTTATTTTATTTTATTTTATTTTTGAGAACTGCTGTAGGTAAAAGCACTGCTATCAACTGAGCCAATGACTTTATTAGTCTATACGAAGAGGTTCAGTAAGCTTTGAGGTTCATTGTATCTATCGATACAATTAGTTTTTATGAAGAGGTGTATCATTTCCTTTTCTTTCTTTTTTTTCTGTTTGGCTCATGGTTTTTTAAGTTTATTTTATTTCTAGGTTCTTATATTTGGTCCTTAATATTTTAATATATTAATAAATGAATAGTTTCTACGTTTGTCTTGTACGATGACCGATTCACATTGCAGTGTGTATGTGTTTTGGGCGATATGCAATTGCCTATTAACACATAACACTAGAATACATATGCCGTTTTCTTTATGGTGAATACACACTGATGTGAATCGTCTATGACGCTGTGTAGTCCATAGTGCTTTAACTGTTCATTGATGGTAACCACCGTTTTGATTTTATTATATATAAATGTATATGTTCTGGTGATGATACCTTTCATTGTTATTTGCAATAGAGCGGAAGGTCGATAAGCCGGCCACTCGTCTAATGCAGGGGCAGTAGGAGAGTTGCGTTGTCTTGGTGTGATATGCGTCCTCTACGCCTTGATCGCATCGAATACGCACTCTCTATGCCTTGATTGTATCGGCGGTCGGCCGGCTTGAGTGGTTAATGCAGAGCTGCTGGTTAAATCTGATGTGTCATTTTTGCTACAACTATCGGCACTCGACCTGCACGCTAGTTCTGCTATGCACTGAATGGGTTAATGTGCAAATGTCCCCAGATGCCTAAATAGAGTTGAATGCCGTGTGACCCCACCCTCTGATGATGTCATGAGTGACAAAACGCATCAGTGTGGAGCCACATGATGTACGTACACACACCAGGTCATTCAAGGAAAGCCAGAAGTTTCCTATTGAAAGCAGCAGGAGACGCCGCTATCCTGTCATTGCCTGATGTGATTTGTGAACACCGCTTGCCTATTTTTTTATGTTTGTAAGTGTACACCCTGAACGGGCGATATCTTTTTCCTCCTTTGTTTTATTATTAATAAAATCTTTAAATACGGGATTACGATATGTTTTGCTCCTCTCTTTTTGTTTTGAAACACTGAACATGCTGTAAGCTGTTTCGATCGTATATTGAGGGAGAACATTGGCGGTGATTCCTGTGGTGTATGACTGACATGCTAAAGATCAAGGTGTGATCCGGTAAGAGTTTCTGCAAGAGGGGGTTTCCTTGCACACTTTATAAGGATTCACTCACTTTCTTTTCCGGGATCATCCATGTTAGCAATTAAATGTGTACACAGACTTTATTATATTTGGTCTAGATTGTTCAGTTTATGATCAATCGTTATATAAGCGCTGCCATTAGCTTTTTATGCTTTTTTATTTTAGTATCTTGTCTATTGATGGTGCCAATTAAACCTTTTTTCTTTTGTCCAGCACTTTGCCCACCTGGGTGTGTATGGCTAGTTATTTCTCACATGTAGGCTGCCACGGAGTCTGTCAGGAAAAGAGAAAATTTCTATCAAATACTTACGGTAATTTTCCTTTCCCAATGGACTCTATGGCACCAGGAGTTCCCTCCAAGTGGCTGGAGTAGGCTAAATTATGCAACACGGCCTCTGGCCCGGAGCAAAGATTTATGGGAGCATGGTCCTATGGGGTGTGAGGGGCGGGATTAACCCACACGTAGGCTGCCATGGAGTCCATCAGGAAAGGAAAATTATGGTAAGTATTTGATAGAAATTTTCCCTTTTCAAGGCACTGTATCTCTTCTAAAAAAGATATCAGGTTTGTTTGGCAACTTCTGTCTTTCATGAATCCATGCTGTCTGTTGCCTAAAATATTTTTTTCCACAAGTTTGTCTGCTAAGGAAGCAGAATGGCAACTAATGGTGTAATTCTCTTCTTTTCTCCCATACTGACTTTTTCCTTGAATAACTTCGTCTTCAAACCCGGTCACAGTGTGGAGGTGGTGGGATTCATTCCGAAGGACTGTAAAAGGTTTGTCATAAACTTTGGAAAAGATGAAAATAATTTATTTTTACACTTTGAACCTCGATTTGACTTCTCTGTGGACAAGCACAAGATAGTCCTGAACTTGAGGGTGGACAGTGTCTGGGGAGAGGAGCAGAGGGAAAGCTTCTTCTCCTTCCAGGAGGGGTCAGACACCACGGCTTGCTTCCAGTTTGAGGAAGACAAGATCATCATAGAATTACATCATCTAAACCCTCTCACATTTTCAGCCCGCTTTCCCATAGAGGAGATCTCATACTTGTCTGTGAAAGAACTCCAGGTCAAGTCCATCACCCTAAAATAAAGAATCCTGCTGTAGAGGAGCCGCCTGTCCCACGTGTCCATACCCAGACTCTGTGAAATGGCCATAGTGGTTGACGAAGAAAATATTGTTTAAGCCTGTCTTGTAAACCCCCCCCCCCCTCCAATCTCCATCCTTGCTGCTCATGTAGCCATACATTGTGCTTTGCTCAGTTCATGTACTAGAAATGAATTTTATTCACATTTCAAATAAAATTCAAGGAAATCTAAAAAAAAAAAAAAGATTTTTTTCCAGCAAGAACTCATCTATGTGGTCTTTTTTAAACTCTCCAGTATCTTCCCGAGTCTCTGAGAGGTGGTGAGATCTAGACAACACATCGCTACTAACTTTTCTTTCTTCCAATTTTGTTAATAGATTATCACTAGTGTTTTTATGAAATTATTGTTGACATTGTGCAGGGTGAATTAATCTGCTAAATTTTTCCATATATTTTTCTATTTTGTATTCTTGAAATTGAATTGTGTATGGTGAGATTGAGTGCAAATCTGTGGTGAAACTAGATTGCTATTGTCAGTATAAACTAGTTTGTTTGTTTATTTTTCCTGCTGAATACAGCAAGCCTACTGTCTTAAGAACGCATTTAATTGTAGTAATTGTCATTGCTCTTTGAGACAAGTCTCCTTTCTTCCCTCGGCTGCGGACGGTGGGAAAATGTTTCAATAGTGTTTAGGGTATTTTAGTTTTGCTATTTTTGAGTAAATCATGGTTCATCACAAATTTTTGGGATTATATCTACTTTTATGTTTGCCTTTGAAATGTAAAAAGTAATTGCATTTAGTTGTGGTATTTTCTTTGATAGTGTGTTTGAAATATAAATCACCAGTAATTTGGTTTTGTGTATATATATATATATATATATATATATATATATATATATATATATATATATATAAGCAAATTACAACCTGTGTTATATATATATATATATATATATATATATATATATATATATATATATATATATATATATATATATATATATATATATATATATATATATATATATATATATACACACACACACACTTGTTTATTAATAAATCATCTTTATTTATTAATCTAATTGGGAGATATTATATGTAGCACCCTCTAGTGTGCGCTACTAGAGTTGAGGGTAGGTAAAATCATATTCTGGCCAGGAATAACCTGAGTCACTGAATTTGGTTTAGGGTTACTAGAGGGCAGGGCTGGATGACTCTCTGGTACCTCCTCCTGGTGTCTGGAAGGTTGGAGAACCTTCTAGAACTAGAGGGCAGGGGTTAGGAGGAGCTGCCATGAATATTTATGGGGCCTTAGTCAATCCCCAGTTGTGGGTTGGCAGGGGACCGAGACAACCCCATAAATAGACATGGGCCATTCCAGCAGGGAAGATGGGTGAAAGATGAAGATAAAGTGCTGAGGGGAGGCTGTCAGTGGCTCTGGAGGGACCCCTTACTGGGGGGGGGGGGGTTTAGGGTGCTCAGGAAAGCTGGCCTGGAAGGATCCTAACACAGGAGGCAGTGGAAGGATTCATGCTGGAGAGGCAATGGGAAGGAGCAAGGAGAGACAGTGAGTAGATCAGCATTGTGCAGAGCCAGACAAGGGCAAAGACTGCCATCTGCAACAGGTCTCTCTTGAAGACCGCGTAGCGCCAAGTCTTCATCTAACCTTGCCCTGGGAGGTCTCCATGTGTGTGTGCCAATCGGGCAGAACTGGGGCAGAAAGTCAGTCAGGAGGACTGGGAGGAAGATCAGTCATGCGTGGCTGGTGGCAACCAGGTAGGCTAGCATTTCTACAAGCAAGTGTAGCTGGGATCAGTGGCCACAGGGAAGCAGAGGGAAAGATGTCATACTGTTCCCTCACTTTGTACTACTTTTGTTCCTGCCTGTAATGGGCCTTTTCTGAACTAGCGCTATCCTGTTAGTTCCCACAGGAGTGAGCAACAGGTTCTGTGCAGTGGAAACCAAGTTCGTGCATGTGGAAGGAAGAAGAGGACTTTTTGTAAATAGGGAGGAAGTTTTCCCTGGTTCAGTGTTTTGGATATTCTCAAGTTGGGCGTCCCATAATTCCCTACTCCATCCAAGTTATCAACCCCTAATAAAACATCAAAAACAAACCAAGAACTGTTTTCTGTGTTGGAATGCATAAAGGAAATGCTATCTGACTGGCTGTGCAGCAGTGGGGACCTGGGACATTAGCGACTCCTACAGGGGTAGTGCTAGATGTATATTTGACAATAAATAATCACTATAGCTAAAAGAATTCAGGAAAGTTGATTGTTGTGGTATATCTCATAAGAGTGTCTGACCTAAATAATATTGTTTATTAAGTTATTTATTTTTGCCATTAACAGCTGGCAGCACTGTATCCAAATTCTATTTATAATTCAGGCACCACCCTTTTATTAATAATTTATAATTCACTAAGCCCCTCCATTTGATTCCATTGTATTACTTTTCCATGTATAACATCACAACCAAATTCCACTACAACATGGGTATGCCCCGAGGGTTACTTATTTTTTCTCCCTCGACAGGATCTATTAGGATCCACGAGGTGGTGACTTTGATAATAAAAATTTGAGACAGGAAGCTTCAGGGATATATAATTTGAGAGCCACAACCCCTGCAACCCCCCCCCCCCCCTCCGGGCTACATATTGTGCTCACTTTTTAGTCTTATGCACACTGCTGCTCCTAAAGCCCCTGAACGAAACTCAATAAAAGCCTATGGGGTTCATTTACTAAAGGCGAATAGACTGTGCACTTTGCAAAGTGCAGTTGCACTCTGAAGCCACTCTCAGTGGCTTCAGAGCTTAGTAAATGAGCAAAAGCTCTGCTGACTTCCATCATCCAATCGTGTGCAAGCAAAATGCTGTCTTTTTCATTTTCCTTGCATTTGATTGGGTATCCTCTGTAAAGTGGCGCTTTACAACATTTACTAAGCTTTGGAGCAACTGCACTTGTAGAGAGCAACTGTCTATTTGCCTTTAGTAAATGAACCCCCATTTCTCCATCTAAACATAGGCTTTTCCCAGAGTTGAGGAGCAGCAGAGTTCAGAGGCAGTCAAAGCTCCTCTACTGAACGCAGAAGACTCGTGTTCAGGAGAGGAGCTTGATTGGAATTATATATTCCAATTATATATATTATTATATCTGATAATGTTGATATATATATATATATATATATATATATATATATATATATATATATATATATATATATATATATATATATATATATATATGAAGAAGAGTCCAGAGGGTTGCTGCACTTAAAAACTTTCTTGCTTTATTTCATGTAGTCACATGGAAAAATTACAAAGCAGGTACAATCTTTCCAGACATAATCATGACATTTAAATGCCTATGAATGCAGATATGGATGGATTACGTTTTGGGCTAGTATGCTTGCGCCCTTCCTAAGATCCGTCAGAGCATATCTAACAGGTTCACTGCAATGAATCCTTTAAATACAAATTAGTGGTATGTCATCACATGTGTAAACAATATGGTTAATTAATTAATTCGTAGTATATTCATCACCTATGCAGATACATGTTTTTTATATACACCATAGACACAAGATCTAGCAATTAGCGGCCGATATCTTTATCTCATCATTCTCATTTCTCCAAATGAGTTCTATTAACCTATAAAAAATGCATATATAGATAGAATGAGTATACCCATATACAAAACTCCCTATCTCAGAACACATTTACAGATTTTATCTTTTTGTTGTCACTTATGATTGAAAAATGTTAAACAAACAAATACAGATCCAAATCTACATTTAAACCGTATGGGGCAATCGTATTCAAAAAATGTATCCAATATACTTCTCTTTTTCTTAAAATTACTTCTCGGTTTCCCCCCCTCCTATTTTTCTCTATTCCTTCCAGGACCATATACTTTAATTGTGAGACATTATGTCCATATTCTACAAAATGTCTAGCTAGTGGTAATTGTGTTAATTTGTCACGTATTGAATATTTATGTCTTGCTATCATGTCTTTTACTTTTTGTGTAGTCTCCCCAACATACACCAAACCACAAGGACATTTTATGGCATATATGACATATGATGATTGACAAGTGTAATAACCACGTATAGGGATGTTGAAGCCCCTATGTGGATGTGTAAAAACTTTTCCTTTTATCATGGAATTGCATTGTATGCATGACAAGCACGGATATGATCCGAGGTTTTTGTGTCCTAAAAAAGTTGGTTTAATAGATAGGTTGGTCCGATTTTATTAATCGGTCCCGTATTGTTCTACCTTTCCTATATGAGGACATGGGGGGATTCCAGAATTCCTGTATCATTGGATAACTAGTTCTCAAAAGATTCCAATGTTTCTTAATTATCTTAGAAATATTTTTAGAGAAAGGGTGGTATTGCATAATAAAGGGAATTCTCTTTGTTTTTCTGCAAATTGTTACATTGTGGTCAGTAGAAAGTTCCGTATCAACTAAGGTTCGAGGGTAACTTCTATTAATGAGTTTATTTTTCATTTCTTTGAGTCTTTGGTCACGGCACAGGGGATCACTCACGATCTGCTGTACCCTCAACATTTGGCTTTTTGGGATGGATGAGAAAACATTAGTGGGATGGAAACTGTTAAAGTGTAATAACTGGTTGCGATCTGTAGGTTTTACATACAGGTCAGTTCTAATCTGTGTATTGCTCAACTGCAATGTAGTATCCAAAAAAGAAATCCTGTCTTTACCAATTTCAATATTAAATTTCAAACCAGGTATTAAATAATTAATATATTTATCGAACACAAATAGGTTCTCCATGTTGCTATCCCATATAGCGAAAATATCGCCCACAAATCTATACCAACATTGGCAATGTTGGAGAAATAATTCATTCACATAAATAAAAGAAGTTTCTATCATGTTCATAAATGCGTTCGCATATGGGGGTGCAACATTTGAGCCCTTCACTGCCCCATTTAGTTGCAAAAAATGGGTATACTTGAAGAGAAAATAATTCTCCTCAAGGATAATTTTCAACAATTCAAGAAGAAATGAGATCTGTTCCATTTTATAAATACCTGATTGTGTTAACAAACGTTGACATGCCTCTATTCCCAAACTGTGGGGGATGATGGTAAACAGACTAGAGACGTCCCATGATATCAGGATGAAATCTGGTGACAACTTAACATCCTGGATTTTAGTAAAAAAATCTGTGGTATCTTTAATATACAATTTAGTGTTTAACAATAATGGTGTTAGACATTTGTCTAAATATTGTGCTAAATGGGTTGTCACAGATTCCATACCCGATACAATGGGACGTCCCGGGGGGTTTTTAGGATCTTTATGGATTTTCGGTAGCATATATAATACCGGTGTGACTGGATATTCACACACCAAAAATTCCATGGTTTCGTCATCAATAATTTTATCTTTAACTGCTTTCATAAGGATTTTTCTAATTCTTTTTTGTACTCTAAAAACTGGACTAGAATCATACCTGTTAGATATGCTCTGACGGATCTTAGGAAGGGTGCAAGCATACTAGCCCGAAACGTAATCCATCCATATCTGCATTCATAGGCATTTAAATTTCATGATTATGTCTGGAAAGATTGTACCTGCTTTTTAATTAAATTTAAACGTATATTTTAAATGCCCATCAGTGCAGCCTTATCACCTCGATTATAATGGTACAGTTGTAACTTCCCCAAATAAATCCTTTTTATGTTGAGATGAAATGTATCTTTCTCTGAAATAAATTTTCCTTTGCAATATTGTTTCTTCTACTTCAAATATTTTGTTTTGAAGAATGCTAGAATGTGGAATGTTTTGATGTTTTGGTAAAATATATTTTTCTCTGTCACTTTCACTTGTTATGCCCCGTACACACGGTCGGATTTTCCAATGGAAAATGTCCGATCGGAGCGTGCTGTCGGACATTCCGACTGTGTGTGGGCTCCATCGGACATTTTCCATCGGATTTTCCGACACACAAAGTTTGAGAGCAGGCTATAAAATTTTCCGACAACAAAATCCGATCGCGTCACTTCCGACCGTGTGTGGCCTGTTCCGACGCACAAAGTGCCACGCATGCTCAGAAGAAATTCCGACACGGAACTGCTCGGTCTGGTAAATTTAATGTTCGCACTGGATACAGCACTTTCGTCACGCTGCAATGTTAAAAATGGTTTAATACAGCGCACTCTCTTCTTCTTTATAATGTGAGAAGAATTAAGTAGTTTTGCTGCTCATATTCACACACACTTCTCACAAACGTATTTCTTTTTTTTTTTATTGGGATTCCCTGAATATATTGTTATTTGTCACATCTGACATAAATCATTTTTTTTTTTATTTAAAGCCATTTTTATTTTAGATTTTATGTTTGTATTTTTTCAAAGGCTGATCTTTGGTTAATGTTATTATTAGTTTTACTCCAGAATATTTTTGTGTGTGTTTTGTGTGTCAAGTTACCACAACACCATTGTTATATTTTATTATTTAATCTCAAGGAGATTGTTTGGTGTTGGTGTCCCTTGTTAATTTCACATTGTATTTTTGAAATTTACCTGAATCCTCACAAACAAACTGTCCTTTTTGAAGTGAAACACAGATAGGCAAGTATAATTCAAACCAAAATTCCTTTATTAAGGGCTCAGAACCAAACAAAGAGGGAGGCAACGCTGGATAAACAGGAGAAATTAGCTAAGCCTGGGACCCCCAGGGCAGGCATCAATTCTTGAACATCAAAATTGGTGGCCTGAGGAGTCCATATGTAAGGGAGATCAGTCTGGTCCAGAAGTCCCAGAGATCCGGAAAGCAGCAGATGACATCTGTGTCCCCAGGCTGTGGTACCACAAGAGGCTGCATCTTTTGGCCGACCAGACTGAACCCAGGGTCCTCACTTTCTGGTCTTCCTTCCACGCTTCCTTCCTGGCTGTGGCTCTGCTGTTGGGGATGTGGCAGGAGGAGGAGTAGGACCTGGAGGAGGACTAGGAGGACCTGGAGGAGAAGGAGGAGGAGGAGGAGGAGGAGGACCTGCAGAAGGAGGAGGAGGACCATGTGTGAGTTCACAAAGGTGTGTATCAGATGTAATTTGGGCCCTCAACCCCGCTTTTGAGGGCCTCCAACATTAAGGACTCACACATGAGTTGTTGTCCCTCCTCCATCCTCTGCATTTTACAGGCAATGATGGCAGCGAAGTCATCCTCCACGGTGTGTGGTGCTCCCAGGGCCTCTGTAGCCCTCCAAAAGAGGCCTATGGCAGCCTCCTCTAGGGCACTCCTCCTCCTGCCACTTTCTCTTTCCAGGTTTAAGGGAGGGACCTGCAGATCAGGCAGCCTGCTCGGCCCGGTCACCTCCTGGCTGAGACTTCCCTGTGTATGAAAAAGGGACATGGTTTTAGTTTTTGCATCATCAAATCATAAATTAGTACTCCAAACTAACATCTAGTTAACATCATTGATTGGACAACCAGCAATATTTAGAGGAATGCTATACCTGGCTCAAGCTGGGCTCCTCCACATGTTGCTGCCTGGAAGGCCCAGGTTGGGCGTCAGAAGCCTCAGCCGGGGGGGAAGGAAGCGTGGAAGGAAGACTGGAGAGTGATGGCCTGGGTTCAGTCTGGCCTGCCAGAAAATGCAGCCTGTCATAGTACCACATCCTGGGGACATAAATGTCATCTGCAGCTCCTGATCTCTGGGAATCTTGGACTTTCTTGTGCTCCCTTGGATAAGTGCTCCTCAGGCCACCAATTAGGATCTTCAAATAGGTGATGTCTGCCGTGGGGATCACCTGCTTCACAATTTCCAACAATTGATCCAGCGCTGCCTTCCTCTTTGTTTGGTTCCTATAATGTGGGTGGTTGATCTCCCACAGACAAGGCAGCTCCCTGAACATTTCAATGAATATTGCCATGAAGAATGAGGTCAGCTGGTCAGCTACTTCCTTCTACTGGTTCTTCTGTCCTACATACCAAATGCAGGAGGTGAAGGTGGACTTGCTGTTGTCTTTCGAATCATTGTCCTGCTGCATAACCCAAGTGCTCTTGAGCTTGAGGTCATGAACTGATGGCCAGACATTCTCCTTTAGGATTTTCTGGTAGAGCTCAGAATTCATGGTTTCATCAATTATGAATAACTCAACACACAGCCTTTAATGTCTAAACCGCTGGCAACAAAAGTTCGCTGTAAGAAAGTTCCTGCCTGCCCCTTCCTTGTGAGGAGATCTAAGGAGTTGTGTCCCCTGTGTGGATGTCCACAGATAAGCTGTTATCTAGCTTACCTCTGGTAAGCGTACATCTATTAAGGTGGAGGATTTCTCACTGGGTGCTGGGTGTTTAACCGTAGGATCACCTATTCTATCTGCTTTGGCTCTAAGGACTAATTTCCTTTGAACATTTCCACTATACCTTTGGATATATTTTTGCCATTTGACACATTTGTTTTCAATATTACAATTTTGTGTTATATTTGGTTCACTACATTGTTAATTCATTTTCACTGTATTGTCTATACTCACAATATTTGTTTTGATTACCTGATTGATTGAATTTTTTATTATCTACGTAATCATATATGTTGTCAAATATGTGTTCTCTTTTTAGCGCAGTCTTTTTTTGATTTTTCTATTGCCATGAAGTCACTATCTTGAAAGATATCAATTTTCACTGCAAGACACAACACAAGACAAACCCTAATGTCAGGACAAACTCTCCTAATCTTGTTACAATATAGGCCTCAATGTAGAAGCAGTATAGGCACAAGTATGTCTCTTACCTTCGTTCTTACGATCGGCGCCTCCAATGCTCCTTCCTCCGCTCACAGATCGTACGTAATACGCACGTGTGGTACGCTTTATACACACTGCGCATGCGTGTAACTCCGCCCGCCCCTGACGTTCTTTCTAGTCTATTCCCCGCCCCTTTTCGTTCTGCGCAGTGGGGGAAGAGCACATGGCGGATACACAGCAGGTGCGTGCTAATTACAGGAACGAGGAAGAGGAGGAGGAAAGCCCGGATCCGGACACGTCCCGATCCAGAAGGAGAAGATTTAAGGCCACAAATATGTCCTTTGGGGAGATGTTGGAGATGGTGGACATCCTGAAGAAGGCCGACTATGATGGAAAGTATGGACCTTACCCCAACCCCAATAATCAGAAAGGCCAAGATCATTGCGAAAGTGGTCAAAAGTCTGCACCGGAATTTCGGGGTATGACGATTGAAAGATCAGCTCAGGAAGCGGTGGTCGGACCTGAAATTAAGAGAGCCCGAGCAGTACAGAAAGATCCGGAGAGTGCTGCAAAAAAGTAAGTAGTTGTGCTGTGTTCCTATTCTTTTTGTCTTTATTACGTTCGTGCTGCTCCATATGCTTTTCTTAATTGTTGTACAGTTTAAAATGGCAATTTTAATGTTCATGGGCCCATTATTCGTTCGTATCAAACATTTTTATTTCGGCCTCTAAAACACCATTGTTTAGGCCATATGCATTTTCCTACATTTGTTATGGCCTACTTGTATGAAAAATATTTGGTTGTGTAGATGGCTTTGTTACTAGAATGAAATGCAAACTAGATTCTGTGTAAGGAGAGGACACTGAGCAGCTGTTTTCACATCTGGACACTGGAGCACTAGTGTCGGACACAAGAACACCATTTTTATTAGGGGGGGCACACAGGTGCTCCAGTGTATACTATAGAGGGGTCTCCATCTGTGAAGCTTGTACAAAACAGGTAAAGTATTGCAGCTTGACAAAGGACACTAAAAATTCGACATCTTGGAACTCTGCTAAAATTGACAATTGTACAACACTTCCAAGCAATGTTTCCTATTTATAGTTCTGCCATCAAATATCTGTGTGCTAATTATACCATTTTTGTTTTACATAGGGGAGAAAAGACTCGGAGGACACCCCTCACCCGAGGAGACCAGAGACCCCCCACCTCTGGAAGAAGGGGAAATACCCCAAACACAAGCTGAGCAGGAGGAGGAAGACGTGGTGGAAATTGGCACCACAACAGGTGAGTGTCTGCGACCACAGACTCAGGTAAGAGATGGATGCTGGCAGATTTTTGATACCTGTTTTTGTTTGGTTTCTCTCTTTTTAGGTGATCGTGATGTTATGGATCGTGATCCTTTCACATCAGAAAGTGCCCAGATCCTGATCGGGGAGATCATGGGGTGTCATTTAGAATTGGAAAACCTCAAGAAAAAAATCAATGATGTTATTCAAAAAAATAATAACATCATTGATGTTTTGGGGCGAATTTAAAACCCCACAAAATCACTTTTTTTTTGTGTGCTACAATCTTAAAAATATTGGAGCAATGTTTCAAAAAGCCAAATTTGGAGGATGCACACAGTGTGCCAACATGTGCTATCTGCCATCACGGGAGATCAATGGACGCGTTTTGGGGGTGCAACCCCTTCCTCAATAATAAAGTAGCGGTGAGGAAGGGGTTGCTCCCACAAAACACGTCCCTTGATCCCCCGTGATGGCAGCTAGCACATGTTGACATTCGTAAATTGGTGTGCATCTTCCAAATTTGGCTTTTCAAGGGGTGACTTCACCCCATCTGAACACAATATCAAACACAGTTCCTAAATACTCATGTCTGATATTGCCTTCAAATTTTACCATATGTGAACTTTGTAAGTTCAAGATTTTTGTCTTTCTTGTTGGTTTTACACAGGCCTGTTTATCGTAAATGGACATTTCTATTTTTGATAATGCCACCCCAAAAATTGTTATACAACAAACATGTTGATTTGTTTTAAAAACCTTTTCTAAATGCACATGTGATTGTGCAGGTATTAAAAAGTTTGTTAATCAAGAATGTGTGGATTATTGTCTCAACGCTACAACACTTTTGTGGTGATGTAATTGCTGTTTTCTGTGAAAATGGGGGTTATTTCCTAAGGGCAAATCCTCTTTGCACTACGAGTGCAGTTTCAGTGCAGTTTCAAGTGCACTTGTAGTATAAAAAGTGTCTACGCCTTTAGTAAATAACACCAAATAGTGCTTTGTATAAGGATACACAATCACGCCATTTTCAGGACTCCCCACATTGCTGTCAGGGTCAGCTAAAACAAACACAAGCAGTAAATGTCAAAGATTAGCTTTTTTTTTTATTTGATAAATGCTTCACAAGTTGTCTGGCATATTGATGGCCCCCCTACCCGCAAAGAACTCAAGGTATCTTAACCGGACATCACGGGCACTCAGGGAGGGCAAGCCAGGACGGCCACTTTCAAGCGCCGTCAGAGTTGTATCATGTAGAATTCCGGCCTCAGGCCCAACTGAGCCAGCATAGTTGGCAGAATGTTGGCTTAAAAAGTTATGTAGAACACAGCACGCCAGGATTAGATGATTAAGTTTATACTCCGCCATATGGATGGGTGTCAGAAATAGACGGAACCGGCTGGCCATGATTCAAAATGTGTTCTCCACCACTCTTCTGGCTCTGGCCAGCCGGTAATTAAAAACCCTCTGTTCCGGGGTGAGGGTCCTCATCGGGAATGGCCGCATAAGATGGTCCCCCAGCGCAAATGCTTCATCCGCAACGAAGACGAATGGGAGTCTTTCCACATTGTCCTCTGGAGGTGGCAAGTCCAAGCTGCCATTCTGGAGATGCCTGTAGAACTCCATCTGGGCGATGACTCCACCATCGGACATCCGGCCATTCTTCCCCACGTCCACATACAAGAAGTCGTAATTAGCCGACACCACCGCCAACATCACAATACTATTGAACCCCTTATAGTTGAAATAGTATGACCCTGAGTTGGGTGGTGGGACGATGTGGACGTGTTTCCCATCAATTGCCCCTCCGCAGTTAGGAAAGTCCCACCGCTGGGCAAAGTGGGAGGCCACAGTCTGCCATTCCTGTGGCGTGGAAGGAAACTGTTGAGGAAAACAAAGATAAATTACTATTTTTGCACATAAACATGGCAAGCAGATTAGGCACAAACATTCTTGGCCAACCTTCAGATAGCATTTATTAAGGGGAATTTAACACCAAAGTATAAGGTACACCTAACATACCCCCCCCCTCTCATGGGCCATTTCTAACATTATAGGGGGGGGGGATCTTGGACAGGCAACCCTCTTCACTTCATTGAGAGATGAATGCCTAAATACAGGGTATTACTTGGAACAGCCCCTCGTTAGTTACACTATTGGCAGCCCACTGGACAGGTAAGAAGTGTCATAATGCAAAGATATAAATACACATTGTACACATTTGAGGACATTTGGACATTCTGCTATTACCTATCAAGATAATAATAGAATACAAAAACTTTAAACAGTACCATTGGAAAGTATACAGGCAGGCCCTTGCACTACATGCTTTGGGGAATTCATCCATAAATCTGACCACTAAAGAGATGGGTATAGTGTGTATGGGTTTGGCAAAGTCAGCAGATAGATGATTGAGGATAGATAGAGAATTGGGATCAGCTGACTTAGCAGTTGGGGGGAGGGAGGGTTTAGAAAAATGATTTTGGGACACTACAAAAAAAAGTCTCTGGCACTCTGCCTGAATTTAAAGCACAAATCACATTTCTAAACATTTTAGGGGGTGTTTGGGGTAAAGCACTACTATGGAGCTGATAAAATACATTGTTAAGTGACTACATGAGGTGAATATAGGGGCAGGAGAGCATGTTGGGGAGGTAAGTGAAGGCAGATATGTATCAAGGACTAAAAATATAATTAAATAAAAATCCAGCATGAATGAGAACAAAGGGGACATTCACAGCATATTCCAATCATGGTAATTAGGGAATGAGGAAAGAAATACAATATCTTAGCAAACATTAAATACAATAAAATGTGATATTAAAGGATAAAAATCTTACCTTAATCTACTCCTTCTGCAGGACCTGGATGATGGCAGAACAGGTCTCTGGGATGATGATCCCCAGAGCCTGGGGGGAGATGCCTGTCGAGAACTTGAGGTCCTGCAGGCTTCTCCCTGTCGCCAAGTACCGCAGGGTAGCGACCAGCCTCTGCTCCGAAGTGATGGCTTGCCTCATGCAGGTATCCTGCCTGCTAATATAAGGGGTCAGCGAAGCCAACAAACGGTGAAACACGGGGTCCGTCATCCTGAAAAAGTTCCTGAAATCATCAGGATTATTCTCACGGATCTCACGGAGCAAAGGCATATGAGAGAACTGGTCACGCTGAAGCAACCAATTCTTGGTCCATGAACTCCTCCCCACCCTGTTCATGGACTGGACTTGTGTCAAGGTCAGGACCCCAACACCAAGCCTCCGCACAGCACGAACTCTACGAGGAGTACGTATACGAAAAATGGCTAGAAAATGGTCAGCTGCTCAGAACGAAGTAACAGAACACACTGAAGAACAGCAAGGCCTGTGAAGAGCGACCTGAAAAACAGTAACGAATGAACAAGAACACAATGACTAATTAAAGTCACGCGAAACTTGCTTGCACGCACTGAAGAGCAGATACAAACCCACAAGCACAAACTGAACCGCAGAAAACGATCTGAAAGCCACGAGTCTGAAAAAGTGCGAATCGTCTCTCACCAAACTTTTACTAACACGAGATTAGCAAAAGGAGCCCAAAGGGTGACGCGCTTGGTTCTGAACTGGCCTTTTCTAGTCTCCTCATACGTTGTGTATGTCACCACGTTCTTGGCAAGCAGAAATTCCGACAACTTTGTGCGACCGTGTGTACGCAAGACAAGTTTGAGCCAACATCCGTCAGAAAAAATCCATGGATTTTGTTGTCGGAATGTCCGATCAATGTCCGACCGTGTGTACGGGGCATTACTCTCCATCTCACAACAATCTTTACTAGGGATGGGCTTCAAGTTCGAGTCAAACCCATGTTCGACCGTTTGCTGAATTTCGAACGTTATGGGCCATTCGCGCCAAATTCGAGTGGCGCGTCACGGCCCAAAATTCACTGCGGCATCACAGTGCATTGCTGGGTGATGATTGGCCAAGCATGCACTATGACTCGCATGCTTGGCCAATCACAGCGCCGTCTGTACAGAGAGCTGTAATTGGCCAAACCCAGGGTGGCTTTGTCCAATTATGGCTCAGGGGGTTTAGTACACGCCCAACACCTGTATATATATATACTGTATTCAGTTTAGCTAGATCTGTTCCTGTTACTCTCTTCCTACTGACAGGCAGGCAAGTGTTTTTACAGTATTTACTGCTACCTGAAGAAAATTGCTTGTGTTCTTCTGATCCTATTAGTCCTATTAGCTGCAGTATTTACAGTTAGTGTAGTGTGTCCTCTGCACAGTGTCTATCTAAAGCTACCTGAAGAAAATTGGTGGTGTTCTGCTGATCCCATAGTACCGCAGGCAGCTGCAGTATTTACAGTTAGTGTAATGCGTCCTTTGCACAGTGTGCACCTAAAGCTACCTGAAGAAAATTGGTGGTGTTCTTCTGATTCTATTAGTACCGCAGCCAGCTGCAGTATTTACAGTTAGTTTAGTGCGTCCTCTGCACAGTGTGCACCTAAAGCTACCTGAAGACAATTACTATTGTTCTGATCCTATTAATACCACAGGCAGGCAGCTGCAGTATTTACAGTTAGTGTACTGCGTCCTCTGCAAATTGTGCACCTAAAGCTACCTGAAGAAAATTGGTGTTGTTCTGATCCTATTAATACCACAGGCAGGCAGCTACAGTATTTACAGTTAGTGTACTGTGTCCTCTACACAGTGTGCACCTAAAGCTACCTGAAGAAAATTGGTGGTGTTCTTCTGATCCTATTAGTACCACAGGCAGGCAGCTGCAGTATTTACAGTTAGTGTACTGCGTCCTCTGCAAAGTGTGCACCTAAAGCTACCTGAAGACAATTGCTGTTGTTCTGATCCTATTAATGCCACAGGCAGGCAGCTACAGTATTCACAGTTAGTGTACTGTGTCCTCTGCACAGTGTGCACCTAAAGCTACCTGAAGACAATTGCTGGTGTTCTCATACTAATAATACTACAGGCAGGCAGTTGATTCTACTAGCTGCAGTATCAGTATATATATACATCCCAGCTTTGTGCAGCTACATCTCACTGCAGGCCATTAGTATGTCTGGAAGGCCAACAAGGAGAGGCAGACAGTCACAAGCCAATAAAAAAGGGCAAGCAGGCTCTGTGTCTAGAGGCAACAGTGCTGGTCGTGGAGATGGTGCATCCTCATCAGCACGTGGCCGTGGGACACGCTTGTCCATTTTTTCGGCAGCTGGCCGCGTTGAGCTGCAACATGCCGAAGACTTGGTAGAGTGGATGACCAAGCCGTCCTCACCCTCCTCATCCTCTCTCACCTAGGCTCAGGGTACTTTGTCTGGCAAAGCAGCTGTCAACGCGGACTCTTCCCTTGGCTCAATGGCATCAGTCACTCCTTCCCTAGCCCCACCATGTCCTCCTGAGGAGTCCCCCGAACTGTTTGACCACTGTGTTTTGTAAATGCTCCAGGAGGATGCCCAGCTTTTTGAAGGCTCCGATGATGGTACCCAGCTAGAGGAAGGCAGTAATGTGAGCCCAGAGAGAGGGGGTGCCCAAGAAGGACAGCAATCTGGCAGTCATGTTCCCCCAGCTGCAGCATACTGCTAGGTTTGGTCCAGTGATGAGGAGGGAGGGGATGATGAGGTCACTGACTCCACGTGGGTGCCTGATAGGAGAGAGGAGGAGGAGAAGGCACATCTCCAACAAGGCAGGATGCCCTCCAGGGGCCAGCTTAAGGGCAGCACATCGACTGCATCACAACGCAGAGCGCCGCATGTGCAGGGTGCTGCTGTCTCTGCACTTTATTCCAAAAGTTCTTTGATGTGGGCCTTTTTTGAGACAAGTGCATCAGATCCCACCGCTGCGTTTTGCAACATATGTCTCAAGCGTATCTCGCGTGGCAGAAACATCACCCGCTTGGGCACCACATGCTTGACCAGACATATGTCGACCTGCCATGCAGTTCATTGGCAAGCATACCGAAAAGACCCACACCAAAGAACAAAGAGGACCTCTCCTTGCTCCTCATCAGCTGGGATCTCCAACCCCACTATACATTCAGTCCTCTCTGAAACCTGCACTGAGAATTAGGTGTATCACAGCCAAGTACTTACGGGCAATCTGCTATCGGTACATCGAAGTCAGATTGGACCAGGCAAATTTCCCTGCCCCAGAAATGTCCAAGTCCCTGGGCATGATTAGTGCTAATAAACATTAACATCAGTCCCTGGCTGCAATGAGCTTCCAATCTAAAGTCCAAAATTAACTTTCTTACACTAGAACCTATTTCGACAGGAGACAAATAACATGCCAGCATGTCTTTGGATTGTGGTGAGAAACCCACACAGGGAGAACATATAAAGTTCAACACAAGGTTTAGCATGTTGGGGAATTGAACCAACATCCCAGGTGCTGCTAGACAGAACTGCTACCCACTTAGCCACCAGGCAGCCCCACACATGTTCTCTGCATCTCTGTGGTGTGGCCGTAAGTCCATAGCCATGCTCAGTGTCACAAGCAATATACAATATATTGGCCTAAGTATTGGGACGCCTGCCTTTAAACGCACATTAACTGTAATGGCATCCCAGTATTAGTATTGGGTTCAAAACTCATTTGGCCCACCCTTTGCAGCTATAACAGCTTCAACTCTTCTTGTCCACAAGGTTTAAGAGTGTGTCTATGGGAAATGGGGAATGTTTGACCATTCTTCCAAGTGCATTTGTGAGGTCAGGCACTAATGTTGGACGAGAAGGCCTGACATACAGTCTCCTCTCTTATTCATCCCCAAGGTGTTCTGTTGTGTTGAGGTCAGGACTCTGTCCAGGCCAGTCAAGTTCCTCCACCCCAAACTCCCTCATCCATGTCTTTATGGACCTTGCTTTGTGCACTGGACCAAATGATTTGGTGGAGGGGGGATAATGATGTGGGGTTGTTTTTCAGGGGTTGGGCTTGGCCTCTTAGTTCCAGTTAAGGGAACCCTTAAGGCGTCAGCATACCAAGACATTTTGGACAATTTCATGCTCCCAACTTTGTGGGAACAGTTTGGGGAAAGCCCCTTCCTGTTCCAACATGACTGCACACCAGTGCACAAAGCAAGGTCCACAAAGACATGGATGAGAAAGTTTGGGGTGAAGAAACTTGACTGGCCTGCACAGAGTCCTGGCCTCAACCCGATAGAACACCCTTTGGCTGAATTAGAGTAGAGACTGTGAGCTAGGCCTTCTCATCCAACATCAGTGCCTGGCCTCACAAATGCATTTCTGGAAGAATGATCAAACATTCCCATAGGCACACTAAACCTTGTGGACAGCCATCCCAGAAGCTGTCCTAGCTGCAAAGGGTGGGCCAAATCTAATTTTAACCCTACGGACTGGGCTGCCATTAAAGTTCATGTGTGTGTAAAGGCAGGTGTCCCAATACTTTTGGCTAAATAGTGTATGTGGAAAAGACTTACAATGGTGGTGGAACCCTCCTACACATAAATACTACATTTAGACATAGTTATAGGACCTGGGAGATGAGACAAATTCTCTACATGAAGCAACATGGTTGGGATTTGAACCCAGACCCTCAGGGACACTAAGCAGAAGTTCTAACCTCTAAGCCACGGAGCTGCCACTTGTGAGAACCTCCTACACACAGTGGCGTAGCGTGGGTTGTCAGCACCCGGGGCAAGGCAAGTAATTTGCGCCCCCCCTAACCTGCGGACTTTTAGCTATCCCTGAGTCCCTTTAAATACAATAGTATTGACCTACCTGATTCCTATACTGACCACTACACTACATTGTCCACTACACTGACCACTATACTATACTGTCCACTATATTACACTGACCACTACACTGTCCAATATACTGACCACCATACTACACTGTCCACTATACTACACTATACTGACCACTACACTGTCCACTATACTGACCACCATACTACACTGTCCACTATACTACGCTATACTGACCACTATACTATACTACACTGACCACTATACTACACTGTCCACTATACTACACTGACCACTATACTACACTATCCACTATACTACACTACACTGACCACTATACTACACTATCCACTATACTACACTACACTGTCCACTATACTACACTACACTGACCACTATACTACACTGTCCACTAAACTACACTGTCCACTATACTACACTACACTGTCCACTATACTACACTGACCACTATACTACACTGTCCACTATACTACACTACACTGACCACTATACTACACTGTCCACTATACTACACTACACTGACCACTATACTACACTGTCCACTATACTACACTACACTGTCCACTATACTACACTACACTGACCACTATACTACACTGTCCACTATACTAGACTACACTACACTGTCCACTATACTACACTATACTGACCACTATACTACACTGTCCACTATACTACACTGTCCACTATACTACACTGTCCACTACACTAACCACTACACTACACTGTCCATTATACTACACTACACTGACCACTATACTACACTGTCCACTATACTACACTATACTGACCACCATACTACACTGTCCACTATACTACACTGTCTGTTATACTACACTGTCCACTACACTACACTGTCCACTACACTACACTATACTGACCACCATACTACACTGTCCACTATACTACACTACACTGTCCACTATACTACACTGTCCACTATACTACACTGACCTCCATACTAAACTACACTATACTGACCACTATACTAACCAGTATACTATACTACACTAACCACTATACTGACCACTATACTGACCACCATACTACACTGACCACTATACTACACTACACTGTCCACTATACTGACCACCATACTACACTACACTGACCACTACACTGACCACCATACTACACTACACTGACCACCATACTATACTTGACTGACCACCATACTATACTACACTGACCACTACACTATACTGACCACCATACTACACTACACTGACCACCATACTATACTACACTGACCACTACACTATACTGACCACCATACCACACTACACTGACCACTACACTACACTGACCACCATACTATACTACACTGTCCACTACACTATACTGACCACCATACTACACTGACCACTACACTACACTGACCACCATACTACACTACACTGACCACTACACTACACTGACCACCACACTACACTGACCACTATACTATACTACACTGACCACCACACTATACTACACTGTCCACTACACTATACTGACCACTATACTGTCCACTACACTAACCACTATACTACACTACACTGACCTCCATACTAAACTACACTATACTGACCACTATGCTAACCACTATACTATACTGCACTAACCACTATACTGACCACTACACTGTCCACTATACTACACTACACTGACCTCCATACTAAACTACACTATACTGACCACTATACTATACTACACTAACCACTATACTGACCACTATACTACACTATACTGACCACTATACTACACTGTCTGTTATACTACACTGTCCACTACACTACACTGTCCACCATACTACACTATACTGACCACCATACTATACTATACTGACCACCATACTACACTACACTGACCACCATACTACACTACACTGACCACCATACTACACTGACCACTACACTATACTGACCACCATACTACACTACACTGACCACTACACTACACTGACCACAACACTATACTACACTGTCCACTACACTATACTGACCACTATACTGTCCACTACACTAACCACCATACTAACCACTATACTACACTACACTGACCTCCATACTATACTACACTGACCACCATACTACACTACACTGACCACCATACTACACTACACTGACCACCATACTACACCACACTGACCACCATACTACACTACACTGACCACCATACTACACTAACCACTACACTATACTGACCACTACACTATACTGACCACCATACTACACTACACTGACCACCACACTATACTACACTGTCCACTACACTATACTGACCACTATACTGTCCACTACACTAACCACCATACTAACCACTATACTACACTACACTGACCTCCATACTATACCACACTGTCCACCATACTACACTATACTGACCACCATACTACACTACACTGACCACCATACTACACTACACTGACCACTACACTATACTGACCACCATACTACACATCACTGACCACTACACTACACTAACCACCATACTACACTACACTGACCACTACACTACACTACACTGACCACCATACTATACTACACTGACCACCATACTACACTACACTGACCACCATACTACACTACACTGACCACCATACTATACTACACTGACCACTACACTACACTACACTGACCACCATACTATACTACACTGACCACCATACTACACTACACTGACCACCACACTATACTACACTGTCCACTACACTATACTGACCACTATACTGTCCACTACACTAACCACCATACTAACCACTATACTACACTACACTGACCACCATACTACACTACACTGACCACCATACTACACTACACTGACCACCATACTACACTGACCACTACACTATACTGACCACCATACTACACTACACTGACCACTACACTACACTGACCACCACACTATACTACACTGTCCACTACACTATACTGACCATTATACTGTCCACTGCACTAACCACCATACTAACCACTATAATAACCACTATACTACACTACACTGACCTCCATACTATACTACACTGACCACCATACTACACTACAATGACCACCATACTACACTACACTGACCACCATACTACACTACACTGACCACCATACTACACTGACCACTACACTATACTGACCACCATACTACACTACACTGACCACCACACTATACTACACTGTCCACTACACTATACTGACCACTATACTGTCCACTACACTAACCACAATACTAACCACTATACTACACTACACTGACCTCCATACTATACTACACTGTCCACCATACTGCACTATACTGACCACCATACTATACTACACTGACCACCATACTACACTACACTGACCACTACACTATACTGACCACCATACTACACTACACTGACCACTACACTACACTGACCACCATACTACACTACACTGACCTCCATACTATACTACACTGTCCACCATACTACACTATACTGACCACCATACTACACTACACTGACCACCATACTACACTACACTGACCACTACACTACACTGACCACCACACTATACTACACTGTCCACTACACTATACTGACCACTATACTATCCACTACACTAACCACCATACTAACCAATATACTACACTACACTGACCTCCATACTATACTACACTGTCCACCATACTACACTACACTGACCACAATACTACACTACACTGACCACCATACTACACTACACTGACCACTACACTACACTGACCACTACACTACACTGACCACCACACTATACTACACTGTCCACTACACTATACTGACCACTATACTGTCCACTACACTAACCACCATACTAACCACTATACTACACTACACTGACCTCCATACTACACTACACTGACCACTACACTACACTGACCACCACACTATACTACACTGTCCACTACACTATACTGACCACTATACTGTCCACTACACTAACCACCATACTAACCACTATACTACACTACACTGACCTCCATACTATACTACACTGTCCACCATACTACACTATACTGACCACCATACTATACTACACTGACCACCATACTATACTACACTGACCACCATACTACACTACACTGACCACTATACTGACCACCATACTACACTACACTGACCACTACACTACACTGACCACCATACTACACTACACTGACCACTACACTACACTGACCACCATACTATACTACACTGTCCACTACACTATACTGACCACTATACTGTCCACTACATTAACCACCATACTAACCACTATACTACACTACACTGACCTCCATACTATACTGATCACTATACTATACTGCACTAACCACTATACTGACCACTACACTGTCCACTATACTACACTACACTGTCCACTGCACTGCCCCCCATACTGACCACTACACTACACTGACCTCTATACTCTAATACACTATACTGTCCTGCCTACAGTCTCTCTCTCGCCCCCCTCCCCCTCGCAGTAACAAGACTCTCACTCACCTTCTTATCCTGGCTGCATCGATCCCGGATGAGGAGGAGAAGACAGCATCGGCTCACATTCTTCTCTCCCCTGCGCTCTGCTTGCTGCCATGTTCAGTGTGCAGCGCCCTGTGATTGGGCGTATGGGGGGTCATGTGTGGAGGCGGGACTTCAGGAGCGATCAAGGACAGGCCAGCCCAACGCCTCACATGACCCCCATACGCCCAATCACAGGGCGCCGGACACTTAACATGGCGGCCGGAGCCTGGGGACACAGGAATTAGAAATTAGGAGGAGGCAGCCAGTGACACATACTGCCGCCCCCCTAAATGTCGCGCCCGGGGCCACGGCACCCCCTGCACCCCCCACGCTACGCCACTGCCTACACATAACTACACATAAAAACACAAATACTGCATTTCTTTGGACATACAAGTGATGGAATCACATTACTCAAGAGTTATTCTTCTTGATTTATTCTGTGATATTTGGTGTTCTTTTGTGGATGATAGTAGAATATTACCTTCACATTTTTGGGAATTACATTTTGATTTCTGATGTTGGTACAAATATCACATTTTTTGGACTCAAATTATGAATATTTGGAAATAATAAAAAGCACATAAAATTGTGATTCATTTTTAATTTACATCAGCAATGGTATTGTTTGTGGATTATAAAGACACCTGTGTGAGTTTGGGGTAAAGATTGTTGTGAGATTGAGAGTGGCAAGTGAAAGTGACAGAGAAAAATATATTTTACCAAAACATCAAAACATTCCACATTCTAGTATTCTTAAAATCAAAATATTTTAAGTAAAAGCAACAATTAGCTCTCATTTTGGTATTTACTATAGCGTCGGTTAAAAAAGACACTTGAGTTAAAATGAGAGTTATTTTCAGGTCTGAGCATGCTCAGTTGTGTTGGCACCTAATTGTCCAAAACGGGGAATTTTTCACTTCTCAGACTTTAAGACCCCGTTCACACAGGGACGACTTGTCAGGCGACCTAGTCGCCTGACAAGTCGCCTCCCGTTCTGTGCTATGGAACCGTTCTAAGGGGAGCGACGCAAGTCGCTCCGACTTAGAAAAAGGTTCCTGTACGACTTCGGGGGCGACTTGGGGCGACTTGCATAGACTTCTATACAGAAGTCGTTTTGCAAGTCGCCCGGGCAGTCGTGTGCAGGTCGCCTCGGTGAGGCGACCTGCAAGTCGTGTTGCCCCTGTGTGAATGGGGTCTAAAAGATATTTCAGTGTGGAAATCACTTTTTCACACAGTTTAAAAGCAGATTATCTTTTAATAATATACCGCATATTTCAGTACCATTTAGGTAATTATATCATGCTCTAAGCATTATTTCCATGTGCACTACTCCAGGTTTTAGCAGAGTAAGGGTTTGGGCGCTATTTGGTTTCAGGGAACTATAGTAAATTCGATTTTGGGAGTATTTTCTCACCAGCGCTATATTGAATACTATTGTAGCGCTAATTAGCGCTAATTACAGCGAATTAGCGCTAATTAGCGCAGCAGCTTTATAGTAAATGACCCTCACTAGTGTCCTTAGTATCCTTAAGATATGAAGGGATGGATTTCGCCAAAGGTTGTAAATGAAAATCAATGAAGCACCCTATACGGGAGGTCACAGAGTCAATTCCACTTATTTTGGGGCGTCCGGGTGGATGTGTAGCATCTTTATGGACCTTTGGGAGGTAGTATATTATAGGGATAGGTGGAGCTAAGGGCACAAGATAAAGTCTCTCCTTTTTAACAAGGATTCTCAACTGGACTATATAACATCTCCTTGTGTGTCCTCAACACTTACAAGTGTTTTTTAGTTTGCATATATTTGGTATGTATTTGGCACTTCTACACATCACTGTGTCACTTAGATTGTCTATTTCCCATTTTTGCATTCCTTTTGATTCATTTATGGTTTTGGATTGTATAATCACTTGCCTGGAACCATTTCCAGGTTCTCACGATAATATTTTCAGCGCTACACATTTATTTATATAGACCTTTGCAATTAGCCTGATTGTTGTGTTGGCAGCTTATCCCTTTTAGGTGGTGCAGTAATTTATCCTTTCACACATTCACATTCTTGACACTCATTTTTGCAGCCTCCTTTTTTTGGATTTCCATAACTTTCAAATAGAACATGGACATCTTTGGTTATAGAACCACCTGTTCCTTCAACACTAATGCCCCGTACACACGGTCGGATTTTCTGATGGAAAATGTCCGATCGGAGCGTGTTGTCGGAAATTCCGACTGTGTGTGGGCTCCATCGGACATTTTCCATCGGATTTTCCGACACACAAAGTTGGAGAGCAGGAGATAAAATTTTCCGACAACAAAATCCGTTGTCGGAAATTCCGATCGTGTGTACACAAATCCAACGGACAAAGTGCCATGCATGCTCAGAATAAATAAAGGGATGAAAGCTATTGGCCACTGCCCCGTTTATAGTCCCGACGTACGTGTTTTACGTCACCGCGTTCAGAACGATCGGATTTTCCGACAACTTTGTGTGACCGTGTGTATGCAAGACAAGTTTGAGCCAACATCCGTCGGAAAAAATCCTAGGATTTTGTTGTCGGAATGTCCGAACAAAGTCCGACCGTGTGTACGCCCTATAAGGGTGTTTGTCACCTTAAGTGTTGACTCTGAAATGGGAGGTTTATTCTTAAAGTTGAAAAATCTTATGGTTACTGAACTACACTTAGAATGGGACATAGCGTTCTTGGAACAATATTCCAAAGAACGCATGGTCCCTAGAGGTTTGAGATGGGATGTACACCCCCAACAAGGAGACTCTGAAATGGAATCATGGTTAAGTTTCTTCAATGAAGCAGGGATCAGCTTCATAGGATTTCTAATTGAAAAGAAATGAGTCACATTAACAATTAATGATAAAGAAATTATATTAGAGAAAAACTCCTACCACATAAATTAACATCTGAATACATTTCACTTTACACTAATTTAAAGAACCATCTAGGGAAGGAAGAACGAGAACAGAGAACTAAAAAACAAAAAAAATATACCAGAGACGTTAATGATTACAAATCTAATTGCGTCTTCAGTTGGCAGAAGAAAGATAATCCACCCATAACGTTAGGTGAGGAACTGACACATATGGAGTGTCACAGAACGTCCCTCACTCCGCTTGAGTGCTTCCGTCATATACCACTTCCTTGTAGTCTGGATACAGATATCAGATATTCCAACCTCTCTGAGCACAAAACAAGGCGACACTTGCTTGTTGCTAACATGGACTGACTCTTTATTTGAGATCTCACACAAATATATACACAGCAGAATGACTAAAACCTAACCTAATTAACATGAGCTAATTAACTAATCCTTTTATTCAGACTAAGTGACTACGTCTCCTAGCTCATTGACTATTCAACACCCATTACCATAAACATCAACACTGGGTTAATTAGAACAAACAACAATGAGTTGAATACCCTTAGAACCTGTGGTACGCCAGACTAAACTCATTTACATTAAACACATTATAGCTGACATCAGAGAGGTGAGTGGAGTTGATGACATTAGCATCTTCTCACAGTATGAGTCCAAACAGTATGACTCAGTCACTATTGCTACTATGGCAAATACAGGGTCCCCAGAGTCTGTGTGTCCTGGGGGACAAGGACCCAAAGCCAAAGTAACAACACCTCAAGGGTACCCCAAATGCCAGGGCCCATAATCTGTAGGCAAGAGGCTCACATTCAGTCCCCTTCAAAAGCCTCAATCCCGGGTGAGTCTGTCACATTTCTCCCCCATCAAAGGTTGACTAACAAGGTTCCAGACCCCTACCTGGTCTGGACATGCATTAGTCAGGCAGCGTAAACTCACAAAGTCTGTCCGCATGATCTCCTTTCTTGGTTGCAAGGAATAGTTGACCTCAGTAGGTGTGAGGCAGAGGTCTTGGACCCTCTGTCCGGTTGCCAGCACTTCTGCTGGGGGTTTGCTAGGTGGTTCCTCCTCTACAGAAATGTCTATTAAATCCCCAGTCTCTGCAACTGATGTCTGGGGATATAGGTTCACCATCTCCTGTCCATGGAACCCAGAAGATGCTATCATTGCTGGGCAGAGGTTAGCAGAACTCTGCCCTGTTGTCAGCACTTCAGGTTTGGGGACGGCAATCTCCGGATTTTCCACTGCTGATTCTCTGGCATGCTGCTGAATGCGTTCTAGCAGTTTCCTGTATGCCCTTTCCAGATGCTGTTCCTTCCTTAGCAAATGGTCCAGATCAGGTTTGAGCTCTGAGACCCCTGCAAGACCGAGCATAGCCTCTCTATATTCTCGCAAGTCCTCAAGGTCAGGTTCCCCTTCATCGCCAAACACAAAATGATCTGTAAGGCTCTCCCACAGCAATCCAGGGCCTCCAAAGTCATATCCCTCCAGAGAGCATTCTGTTGTCTCCCCTAAATATCCCTGCTCTGCATGCCATTGCGGAGCCCGATAATGATTGTCCAGCTCTATCTCCTGCTGGACCAGCCTGTTCAACTCAGTCACCCATTGTTCCTGGGGCCGCTCTCCCAGGAATGCCATCCGCAATGCCCGTTGGTCACTGGCCCGTTGCTCTTGGGTTGGAAAGCACTTGCCCTGTTTTATACCAGCGAGCTGGAGGGCTCCAATCCAGAGCTCCACCCGAATTTGCTGCCTGAGCTCCAGGTATTCATCCTCAGACACAGTCCTGGTGTATGTTGAAGGGATGATCCGCAGCAGCCCTGGGAACTCTGATGCCAGGTCCATATCTCCGCTGGGGTGACTGAAGTCTGCTATCCTGATCTTGGATCCAGGTGGAGGTTTAGATTTCTCAGACTGCAGGAAGCTTTCCCGCTGCTTGCCACCAATGTCACGGAACGTCCCTCACTCCGCTTGAGTGCTTCCATCATATACCACTTCCTTGTAGTCTGGATACAGATATCAGATATTCCAACCTCTCTGAGCACAAAACAAGGCGACACTTGCTTGTTGCTAACATGGACTGACTCTTTATTTGAGATCTCACACAAATATATACACAGCAGAATTACTAAAACATAACCTAATTAACATGAGCTAATAAACTAATCCTTTTACCCAGACTAAGTGACTACGTCTCCTAGCTCATTGACTATTCAACACACATTACCATAAACATCAACACAGGGTTAATTAGAACAAACAACAATGAGTTGAATACCCTTAGGACGTGTGGTAAGCCAGACTAAACTCATTTACATTAAACACATTATAGCTGACATCAGACAGGTGAGTGGAGTTGATGACATTAGCATCTTCTCACAGTATGAGTCCCAACAGTATGACTCAGTCACTATTGCTACTATGGCACATACAGGGTCCCCAGAGTCTGTGTGTCCTGGGGGACAAGGACCCTAAGCCAAAGCAACAACACCTCAAGGGTACCCCAAATGCCAGGGCCCATAATCTGTAGGCAAGAGGCTCACATTCAGTCCCCTCCAAAAGCCTCTATCCCGGGTGAGTCTGTCACATGGAGATGTTTACTCCTGGTCCTTCAGCGAATGAATCTAGGCCACCTTCTCACTATAATCAACCATCCAACCTAGGGAAGATTTATCACCCTAGCACTCCCAACGAGTACAAATATAGACACTCCAATATCTATACCCCTACCACGCATTATAGGGGATCATTTCCCAACAATGGGGGAAGGGGTAGAGAGACTAGAGGTAGAGGTAAAAAAGAAGGCCCCCAAAACTACAAACATCATAGATATGATAAATCACCTTATGAAAGACAAGGCAGCCAAACTGACTATCATCAAGACCACCATTACCCACAGAGAACACCTATTCATACTTATAATAGATTCTCACCTCTTAGAGAGGAACATCCACGTGAAACTTATAATTCCCACTATTCGTATATAGATAGAGAAGAAAAAAATTATAATACATCTCTTTTTAACTACAATCAAACCTATCCTGGACCCTTCTATACTGGGGATTTTTCCAGGGAGTCAGAAGGCTACAAACGAGGCCCAGAACAAAACGTGGCTTCACAGGGGGGCGGCGTGCAAGAAAAAAGAAAGCGAGTGTAAAAGATAATGGTATTTTTAATTTACAGATGGAAGGTGGAGGAGCGCAAGGTCTCTAACATCCACCAGCTCCGTGATATCATCATGGAGGAGTGGAAGAGTACTCCAGTGACAACATTTGAAGCTCTGGTGAACTCCATGCCCAAGAGAGTTAAGGCAGTGCTGGAAAATAATGGTGACCACACAAAATATTGACACTTTGGGCCCAATTTAGACATTTTCACTTAGGGGTGTACTCACTTTTGTTGCCAGCGGTTTAGACTTTAATGGCTGTGTGCTGAGTTATTTTGAGGGGACAGCAAATTTACACTGTTAATACAAGCTGTACACTTACTACTTTACATTTTAGCAAAGTGTCATTCCTTCAGTGTTGTCACATGAAAAGATAGAATAAAATATTTACAAAAATGTTAGGGGTGTACTCACTATTTTGAGATACTGTAAGTCAGGCCACATTCACAGATGCTGAACAATTCATTTTGGATAAGGGACTTAAGTTTGTTCCCCCCCCAAAAAAATACAATTGCCACCTTTATCGATGTGCAAAAATATGTACGGAAATTAAATATCCAAAGATACTTTATTACTAACCCCATGAGACCATTCATGTCTCTCCAATCCGTTCTTTTCCCCCCATGTCCCACTGCACCCTCCATTCAGATTTTTTGGTACTTAAAGATTTAGACCAGGTACCAGTAGCGGTCTGTCCATAGGGGGCGCCCAGGCACCCCCCTCCTGTAGTCACCAAAAAAAAAAAATGAGAAAAAAACAAACATTTTTTTTAAAACGCTCCCCTTTAAGAAAAAAAAATGGAAAAAAATGTCCTTTAACTAAGTGCACTGTGTTCGGGCGCCAGACACAGTGCACTATGGGAAGCGCCACGTCAATGCAATCACGAGATTCATTGGCGGGGTTTGGAGCTGCTTTGTGGCGCAATCCATCGCGCTGAGTAGCATCCATGTGAGAACAAAAAGATGGCAGCCATGAGGACTAATCCCCTTGTGTTCAGTGGAGAGGGGAGGCCCCTCCCTTCTCCACTGAACACACAGAGAAAGCCAGGAACTAGCTACAGACGCAGCTTGAAGGATTGCTGTGCTGCCGGGGACACAGATGTGAGGAGGACCCTGCTGCTCCACTGATGGGGACACAGATGTAAGGAGGGACTCCGCTGGGGACACAGATGTAAGGAGGGGCTCCTCTGGGGACACAGATGTAAGGAGGGGCTCCGCTGGGGACAGATGTAAGGAGGGGCTCCGCTGATGGGGACACAGATGTAAGGAGGGACTCTGCTGATGGGGACACAGATGTAAGGAGGGACTCCGCTGATGGTGACACAGATGTAAGGAGGGACTCCACACTCCACTGGGGCACCTGATGTAAGGAGGGACTCCGCTGGGGACACCTGATGTAAGGAGGGACTCCGATGGGGGCACCTGATGTAAGGAGGGACTCCGCTGGGAGCACCTGATGTAAGGAGGGACTCTGCTGGGGGCACCTGATGTAAAGAGGGATTCCGATGGGGGCACCTGATGTAAGGAGGGACTCCGCTGGGGGCACCTGATGTAAGGAGGGACTCTGCTGGGGGCACCTGATGTAAGGAGGGACTCCGCTGGGGGCACCTGATGTAAGGACGGACTCCGCTGGGGACACCATGGGGACTCCGCTGGGGACAACCATGGTGCCGGGATAATTGAAGTGCTAACACCAGGTGTTTGGAGTATTTTTATCTGCTGATTGTTAAACTTTCTAGAATACACATTAGGGATGAGCTTCGAGTTTGAGTCGAACTCATGTTCTACTCGAACATTGGCTGTTCGCAAGTTCGCCGAACAGCGAACAATTTGGGGTGTTCGCGGCAAATTCGAATGCCGCGGAACACCCTTTAAAAGTCTATGGGAGAAATCAAAAGTGCTAATTTTAAAGGCTTATATGCAAGTTATTGTCATAAAAAGTGTTTGAGGACCCGGGTCCTGCCCCAGGGGACATGGATCAATGCAAAAAAAAGTTTTAAAAACGGACGTTTTTTCAGGAGCAGTGATTTTATTAATGCTTAAAGTCAAACAATAAAAGTGTAATATCCCTTTAAATTTCGTACCTGGGGGGTGTCTATAGTATGCCTGTAAAGGGGCGCATGTTTCCTGTGTTTAGAACAGTCTGACAGCAAAATGACATTTGGAAGGAAAAAACTCATTTAAAACTACCCGCGGCTATTGCATTGCCGACAATACACATAGAAGTTCATTGATAAAAACGGCATGGGAATTCCCCACAGGGGAACCCCGAACCAAAAAAAAAAAAAAAAAAATGATGTGGGGGTCCCCCTAAATTCCATACAAGGCCCTTCAGGTCTGGTATGGATATTAAGGGGAACCCCAGCCAAAATTTAAAAAAAAAATTGACGTGGGGTTCCCCCTAAATTCCATACCAGACCCTTCAGGTCTGGTATGGATTTTAAGGGGAACCCCGCGCCAAAAAAAAAAAAAAAACGGCGTGGGGTCCCCCTAAAAATCCATACCAGACCCTTATCCGAGCACGCAACCTGGCAGGCCGCAGGAAAAGAGGGGGGGACGAGAGTGCGCCCCCCCCCCTCCTGAACCGTACCAGGCCACATGCCCTCAACATTGGGAGGGTGCTTTGGGGTAGCCCCCCAAAACACCTTGTCCCCATGTTGATGAGGACAAGGGCCTCATCCTCACAACCGTGGCCGTTGGTTGTGGGGGTCTGCGGGCGGGGGGCTTATCGGAATCTGGAAGCCCCCTTTAACAAGGGGACCCCCAGATCCCGGCCCCCCCCCTGTGTGAAATGGTAAGGGGGTACTTACCCCTACCATTTCACTAAAAAACTGTCAAAAATGTTAAAAATGACAAGAGACAGTTTTTGACAATTCCTTTATTTAAATGCTTCTTCTTTCTTCCTTCATCTTCTTCTTCTTCTGGTTCTTCTGGCTCTTCTGGTTCTTCCTCCGGCGTTCTCGTCCAGCATCTTCTCCGCGGCATCTTCTATCTTCTTCTCCTCGGGCCGCTCCGCACCCATGGCATGAGGGGAGGCTCCCGCTCTTCTCTTCATCTTCTTCTCTTCTTCATCTTCTTCTTCATCTTCTTCTTCATCTTCTTCTTCTTCTTCTCTTCTTCATGTCTTCTCCGGGCCGCTCCGCAGCCATGCTGTGGCATGGAGGGAGGCTCCCGCTGTGTGACGGCGTCTCTTCGTCTGACGGTTCTTAAATAACGGGGGGCGGGGCCACCCGGTGACCCCGCCCCCCTCTGACGCACGGTGACATGACGGGACTTCCCTGTGGCATTCCCCGTGACGTCACAGGGAAGTCCCGTCAAGTCACCGTGCGTCAGAGGGGGGCGGGGTCACCGGATGGCCCCGCCCCCCGTTATTTAAGAACCGTCAGACGAAGAGACGCCGTCACACAGCGGGAGCCTCCCTCCATGCCACAGCATGGCTGCGGAGCGGCCCGGAGAAGACATGAAGAAGAGAAGAAGAAGATGAAGAAGAAGATGAAGAAGAAGATGAAAAAGAGAAGAAGATGAAGAGAAGAGCGGGAGCCTCCCCTCATGCCATGGGTGCGGAGCGGCCCGAGGAGAAGAAGATAGAAGACGCCGCGGAGAAGATGCTGGACGAGAACGCCGGAGGAAGAACCAGAAGAGCCAGAAGAACCAGAAGAAGAAGAAGATGAAGGAAGAAAGAAGAAGCATTTAAATAAAGGAATTGTCAAAAACTGTCTCTTGTCATTTTTAACATTTTTGACAGTTTTTTTGTGAAATGGTAGGGGTAAGTACCCCCTTACCATTTCACACAGGGGGGGGGGGCGGGATCTGGGGGTCCCCTTGTTAAAGGGGGCTTCCAGATTCCGATAAGCCCCCCGCCCGCAGACCCCCACAACCACCGGCCACGGTTGTGAGGATGAGGCCCTTGTCCTCATCAACATGGGGACAAGGTGTTTTGGGGGGCTACCCCAAAGCACCCTCCCAATGTTGAGGGCATGTGGCCTGGTACGGTTCAGGAGGGGGGGGCCGCACTCTCGTCCCCCCCTCTTTTCCTGCGGCCTGCCAGGTTGCGTGCTCGGATAAGGGTCTGGTATGGATTTTTAGGGGGACCCCACGCCGTTTTTTTTTTTTTTTTTTTGGCGCGGGGTTCCCCTTAAAATCCATACCAGACCTGAAGGGTCTGGTATGGAATTTAGGGGGAACCCCAAGTCAATTTTTTTTTTAAATTTTGGCTGGGGTTCCCCTTAATATCCATACCAGACCTGAAGGGCCTTGTATGGAATTTAGGGGGACTCCCACATCATTTTTTTTTTTTAATTTTGGTTCGGGGTTGCCCTGTGGGGAATTCCCATGCCGTTTTTATCAATGAACTTCTATGTGTATTGTCGGCAATGCAATAGCCGCGGTAGTTTTAAATGTGTTTTTTCCTTCAAAATGTCATTTTGCTGTCAGACTGTTCTAAACACGGGAAACATGCGCCCCTTTACAGGCATAATATAGACACCCCCCAGGTATGAAATTTAAAGGGATATTACACTTTTATTGTTTGACTTTAAGCATTATTAAAATCACTGCTCCTGAAAAAACGGCCGTTTTTAAAACTTTTTTTTGCATTGATTCATGTCCCCTGGGGCAGGACCCAGGTCCCCAAACACTTTTATTGACAATAACTTGCATATTAGCCTTTAAAATTAGCACTTTTGATTATTCATGTTCGTGTCCCATAGACTTTAACGGTGTTCGCGTGTTCGAACGAATTTTTTTCCTGTTCGCATGTTCTGGTGCGAACCGAACAGGGGGGTGTTCGGCTCATCCCTAATACACATATTTCAATTGTTATGTAGGATCTGGGCCTTCTGTCCCTCCCTCCCTCTCCCTCCATTCCTCATTCATCTCAGATGCTAACCAAACCACCGTAGAGCCACACCCACTATTTCACTGAAACCACGCCCATTTTCACTAAGTGGGGGGGTAAAAAAGGAAGGGCAGGGTCTGGCTCCCCCCATCCTAAAACTTCACCAGCCGCCACTGCCAGTTACCCAAAAAGAAAATATATAGTGATCCCAACAATAAAGTTGCCTTAAACAACTTTGCGAACACAAAGATCTCACTATCCGCCCGGGTGATAAGGGAGGTGGTATCGTCATTCTTGATAAGAGCCACTACCACCTAGAGATGTCCAGAATCCTGAGTGATGTGGAAACCTATGGACCCTTATCTAAAAATACCACTTTGGATTATAAAAAAGCACTGGTAGATCTTGTTGATAAAGGATCGCAGTTGGGAAATCTTGACAAAAAGGAGAGAAGTTATCTTGTGCCCTTAGCTCCATGTATCCCTATAATATACTACCTCCCAAAGGTCCATAAAGATGCTACACATCCACCTGGATGCCCCATAATAAGTGGAATTGATTCTGTGACCTCCCGTATAGGGCGCTATATTGATTTTCATTTACAACCTTTGGTGAAATCCATCCCTTCATATCTTAAAGATACTAAGGACACTATTGCCTTGTTTGCAACAAGTTAACTACAGTGATGATTTGTTGTTGGTAACCGCAGATATTGCCGCTCTATATACCTGTATACCACACAATCTCGGTCTTTCAGCTGTAGAATTTTATCTATCCAGGAGTAATAGCATTCCCAGAATCCAACAGAATTTTATTATGGAGTTACTTTGTTTCACAACAAAGCATATCTATTTTGGTTCAACAACAACTTCTATTTGCAGAAGAAGGGTGTTCCTATGGGGGCTGAATTTGCCCCCAGTTTAGCTAACCTCTTCATGGCGCTGTCGGAGGAGGATGTCGTCTATGCCCTCGATGGGCCAGAATTGGTCCTTTGGGCTCATTACATAGATGACATCCTCCTCCTATGGAAGGGTGACAGAGACTCTTTGGACAGATTCATGTCCATCCTGAATAGTAATAACAGGAGCATCAGACTGTCCTATGAAGCCAGCTTTTCTAATATACACTTCTTGGATCTAGAAATTTTGATTGCTAAGTTGCTAACCATCAACTGGTAACCAAAACTTTCTTCAAACCCACCAACTGGTCGATAGTTGCCATCATGAAACAGCCAACTGCTGGGTATAAGATGTAATTGCACCGACTTATCCGACTTCCACCATCAGACCATGTCAAGATTTGTAGATAAGGGGTATCATCCTTCTAATATTGATGAAGAGATTAATAAAGTATCATTAATAGATAGAAACACATTGTTGCTAGATCAGCCTAAACGGGTCTATGACTCTAAATACAGATGGCCCTTTATCACTTCTTTCTCCATACAACACAAACAAAAAAAGGATATTTTTAATCGGCATTGGAAGATTTAAAAAAATGATCAAATGCTAGGCCCAGCACTCCCCGAATCTGCAGGTGTCATCTATAGGGGAGCTTTACCTTTGGGGGGACAGATTGCACCAAATGTGATTGACCCTCCCACTATACCCTAATTTTTTCACAACTTTAAGGGTTATTATCCGTGCCAAAAGTGTAATGTTTGCTTACATAACACTTGTGGCCGAAGAAAATCAGAAACTTTTGTGTCAACCACAACATCTCATGAATACCAAATGAAACACTTCACTACATGCGCCACTAGCTATATTGTTTACCTAATCACCTGCCCTTGTAAGAAGCAATACATAGGACGAACCATACATACCTTCTCTGTGAGGGTAGACGAACATATAGCTAGTATCAAAAAAGGCCACATTAACCACAGCGTGCCTAGACATTACCTCCACCATCACAACAAAAATGCTATAGGCACCAAGTTCCAGATCATAGACAAATTCATCCTCCACTGGAGGGGTGAATCTAGTCTAAGAGGAGTTTCAAGGCTTGAGACGTTCTGAATCCATCAATTAAAATCATACTCACCCTATGGGTTGAATATAGATTGGGACATTAATGCCTTCATAAATCAGGCCTAATTGTTCCGTTAATTGTTTTATTTATTTATTTTATCTTCTCTGGTTCTCTAGTAGAAAAACTAGTATATAATAACATTCTTGTTCCCTAGTTAGGGACCTGAGGGTATATTATGAGATATGATTTTCATTTTAGACCACTGTAAGCACCTATATCCCTTCATTTTATTATTGCTTGTTTTTGAGGACATTTGTTATAGATTATGTTTTTTCCGTGGTATTAACCATATTTCATCTCAGTGTGATCCGTCTTATGGAGTCTGCGGGGTGACTGAGACTGAGCATGGTGATGCCTGGTGTACGTGAGTCCCTTGGGACCTGTATCCATTTTGATGGATCATGATCCTTGTGGGTACATCTCCGTTTAACCTGTCCATCATAGTGCAATGAAGGTGCCCGATACACTCCCCGTCAGGCCAGCCATGGGTCACCTGATGTCTATCAGATTGATGACTGGCGACTTTTTATGCACTTTGTATTGGTTGATGGACTGGCTATGCAGCTGGTTACATATGTGATATGTCATCCAGATAGCACTTCAGTGATTGGCCGTTTCTAGAGAGGCATGGAATACTAGTTGCTGGCCGTATGGCCATTACGTATGGCATGACTCACGTGCAGTGCTTTGGTCGTGTGTTCGGCATGCCTGTTTATGATTGGCTGTTGATAGCGCGGCTTGAGACGCACGTCGCCCGTATGCGCGCGCGCATTCCATACGCAACGCTCTTCTGATTGGCTTACGCCCACGAGCCATGGGACACATGCCGCATAATCCCGGATGTTGTTGCCATGCTGGCCTATCCTGCAAATGGTTGATCCAATCATTTTATTATGTTTTTAATATAAATAGCGCAGTGGTATCAAACAATCGTATGCCCCAGTTGAAGTCCGTGCTAACGAAACGCGTTGTTTTTTAATGCGTGCTTAAGCTCCACCTACCACACATTTTTTACATGTTCATGTGATCACTTTTTTTATAGTACCCATCTGTCCTGATGTAGTACTTTTTTAATCAAATAAACCTCATAATTTTTGATCTATGCCATGTGGAGGCTTTTTTCTCTTTCTCATCCTAAATAATTGTTGTTCACATCATTGCTTGCAGAGTGTGGTTGGTGACTGCCCGCATTCCTGATCTTTACACCAGATGACCGTCAGAGAAGGAGTTGGAGCGAGTCCTAATTAAAGGCTGACACCTGCAATCCCTGTTTACATCCACACTTGTACGATTCTCCGCCGCTGGTGTGTGGATCCACAACTCAGGGTAAGAGTACCGAATCCCCTTTATTCCTAGACGGTGGAGGCACTACCCCAGGTATTGCTGAATTGGTTGAATGTTCTGATCACCAAACATCTGAATGGAGCATTGCTATTTCACTTGAGACCACATTGTAATTTTACTTTGGTGTTCCACATATATGGACCTGACATTACATTTTCCTAATTTGTTATTTTTTCATCTAGTGGACTGATCACTCTTTTCCCACTGCATTATTCACCATGTTTTTTATTATTGATAAAATATTTTTGTTTTACGTTTTTGCACTTGATATATCTTTTATGTGATATTTTTTATGTGGACTATATAACATCTCCCTGTGTGTCCTCAACACTTACAAGTGTTTTTTAGGTCACATATATTTGTATGTATTTGGCACGGCTACATGTCACTGTGTTACTTAGATTGCCTATTTCCAATTTTTGCACAGATTTGCATTCCTTTTGATTCATTTATGGTTTTGGATTGTATAATCACTTGCCTGGAACCATTTCCAGGTTCTCACGATAATATTTTCAGCGCTACACATTTATTTATACACACCTTTGCAATTAGTCTTATTGTTATGTTGGCAGCTTAACCCTTTTAGGTGGCACAATGATTTATCCTTTCATACAATCCAAAGACATGCTGGCATTTTATTAGTTTTGGACTTTAGATTGGAAGCTCATTGCAGCCAGGGACTGATGTTAATGTTTGTTAGCACTATTCATGCCCAGGGACTTGGACATTTAAAATTGTAAGGTTTACACTGCACAGGTATATATGCTTAGAAAACTGTTGCTTTGTTTATGTGCATGCAAATGGACTTCGATCTTTGGCCTGTAGTTGGAGATTTGATGCACATAGCCAAGGGCTAACACAGTTGCAAATAGTATTATGTGTTCCTGCTCATCAGGTGCAATCACTTTAGACATACACGAAGAGACAGATTGAAAGATACTGGTGGGCGTGTACTTCTATTGGGCATGTGTCAGTGTGCTAACAATACAACCTACCTTATATAAAGGGCTGCAGGGGGGGGGGGGTCATTTGGCCTGAGGAGGCCAGGTTTTTTACTGTGATTTGTGGGAGAGAAAGAATGATATTGTGCCTATTGACAAATGCCCAACTAGTTCTGTTTGCTGAAATTCTTGTGCATTTTTTCAATCAAAAGTGAGTTCATGTGGCCATGCTGTCAATATTGTGTGCGTATTGTTCCTGTCTGACCATGCAACCATGGTTTGGGAGCATGTGCTGGCCTTCTACTCTTTGATCTCATTGCTTAATCATGTACACAGAAATGCAGCTTCCAGCAGAACATGGTCACCTATGTATGTGTGTGGATTTGAGGGGTTGTGGTGACTTGTATCACAGGTGGGCAACTTTTCCTGCAAATTTGGACCTCCGAGTTGCATGACAAGTTGTACCCCATGATTCTCAATGATAACCATTCATATCTGTGCTACTTCATAGTAGTTCCTGTACTACTTTGGTGTGACTTTAATGTGACTTGAGGTACATAGGGCGCACTATTACACAGTCATTCCCAGAAGTTGGGGCCAAGTTGCAGCAGCAAAGTGGCAGCAGAATAGTGTGACTTTCAGGTTGCAGCAGTTTGAATGAGATTCATGGATAATACCTTTGAATTAGGCACTATTCTCACTTGTGCATCCTGCAAGTGGGTCAAATTTGTCCCTGAACTATTTTGGTTTGACTTTGATGCGACTTGAGGTCCATATACAGCAAGATTACACAGGCATTGGTAGCACAAGTGCAAATGGGGCCTAATTCAAAGGTGTTATCAATGAATCTCATTGGGTTCCTTTCACACTTGGCTGACTTTTCATACAACTTGAGGTCCATAAGGACCCTTTCACACTTGTACAACCTGAAAGTCCCTCGATTTTGCAGCGCTTTTTGCAGCAAATTTGATGTAATTTAAAGCAATGCCAGTGTAATCTTGAGGTCTATGGACACAGGAGTCGCAGGACAAGTTGCACAAGTGTGAAAGGGGCCTTAGGGCCGGTTCACACTGCTGTGCTGTCCGACATCGGATTTGATTTGTCCCGTACTGCAAATCACATGCGATGTCTGTGTGATGCAAACTCAGCCATACAGATTGTATGGTTGAATCTGCATTGCATTTGGACCAAACTTGCACAGGACCCTTTTTTTGGTCCTCAGCAGAATCGGATCACATGGGTGTTGTCTGAATTTGCAGTTCGCTCTGCGATATGCGAACTGATTTGGGGGTGTCATTAGCTTTCTACTGACACTCCCAGCAGTTCGCATATGGAAGTGTGAACTGCCTGCAAGTTGTATGCGATGCGGGAACCTGCACTGTATTGCAGGGTTCCTGCATCACTACAGTGTGAACTGGCACTGACCCTAGGTTCACACCTATGCATTTTTTAGTGCGTTTTGCTGTTTTCAGAAACACTCTACAGTCCATTTAACATGGTTTCCTTTGGTACTAGTTCACATCTATGCGTTTTGCGGCCAGTGCATTTTTGGAAATGGTCGGGGACTTTTTTCACACGATTTGCGGGTAATAGATTTCAATGGAACCACACCAGAAACGCAACTGTTGCATTTGTGATGTGATTTTTGATGTGTTTTGCGGTTATTTTTTATCAACACTGTATATAGCTGGTTGCTAACTGGGGGGCTGGGAAGCCAGCTGCTGCGTCCTTAACAACCAATGAATCTTCAGCTGTCAGCGGCTTTCCCACTGAAAGTGAAAAAAAATGCCAGCCAAAAAAAAAAAAAATCGCAAAGAAACTGCATGGGGTCCCCCCCCAGATCAATACCAGGCCCTTCAGGTCTGGTATGGATATTAAGGGGAAACCTGCACCAAAATTTAAAAAAAATTGGTGTGGGGACCCCCCAAAATCCATACCAGACCCTTATCCGAGCACGCAACCTGGCAGGCCGCATGAAAAGAGGGGGGAGGAGAGATCGCCCCCCCTGAACCCGTACCAGGCCACATGCCCTCAACATGGGGAGGGTGCTTTGAGGTCCCCCCAAAGCACCTTGTCCCCATGTTGATAGAAACAAGGGCCTCATCCCCACAACCCTTGCCTGATGGTTGAGAGAGAGGGAGAGCGGCCCCCCTCCTCCTGAACCATACCATACCAGACCCTTATCCGAGCACGCAACCTGGCAGGCTGCAGGAAAAGAGGGGGGAGGAGAGAGCGCCCCCCCTCCTCCTGAACCGTACCAGGCCACTTGCTCTCAACATGGGAAGGGTCTGGTATGGATTTTGGGGGGGGGACCCCCACGCCAATTTTTTTTTATTTTGATGCGGGGTTCCCCTTAATATTCATACCAGACCCAAATGGCCTGGTGATGGACTGGGGGGAGACTCACGCCATTTCTTTCAATGATTTTTATCTATATTGCCAGGATCCGACAATACATTACAGCCGCAAGCAGTTTTAAATTTCTCCTTTAGAAATGTCATTTTGCTGTACTGTTCTAAACACGGGAAAAATGCGCCACTTTAGAGGCATACTATTCCTATAGACATCCCCCAGGCATGATATTTAAAGGAATATTTCATTTTTATTGTTTCACTTTAAGCATTAAAAAAATCACTGCTCCCGAAAAGTCAGTTTAAAAAAAAAATGTTTGCATTGATACATGTCCCCTGGGGCAGGACTTGGGTCCTCATACACTTTTTATGGCAATAACTTGCCTATAAGCCTTTAAAATTAGCACTTTTGACTTTGCATGTTTGTGTCCCATGGACATTAACGATGTTTGCACAAATTTTTGGCCTATTCGCAAGTTCTGGTGCAAACCGAACCAGGGATGTTTGGCTCATCTCTACCCAATGGCACATGGGCATGGTTGGTACCATAATATTAATGCCTCAAATGCAAAACATTATTGTATAGAATGAAAAGAATCAAACATTAGTAATAGTATTTTCTATGTAGGATTGGGCTTATCTCCATAGTGTAGTGGTATGCCCTGCTACCATCAAAGTTTCAAGCCGTGGGTTTGAATCCCACCAATGGTATCACCTCCTGAAAACGTACATTGTACTCATAAGCATAATTATCGAATGCACATCAGTTTGGTTTATTCTATCATTTTAACTCTTCAAATGCATGCAATGGTATGTATTTATTCAATAATATTATGGTGTGGAATTCCAAAAATCCAACTATTCAAAAATCAAGGCAAAAACGGCATAGGGTCCCCCCAGTGAAAATAAGGCCCTTCGGATCTGGTATGAACTTTAAGGGGAATTCCATGCCAAAATGTAAAAAAAAAATTGCGTAGTGGTTCCCCAAAATCAATACCAGACCCTTCAGTTCTGGTATGGATATTAAGGGGAACCCTGCACCAAAATTAGAAAAAAAATGGTGTGTGGGTCCACCCAAAATCCATACCAGACCCTTATCTGAGCATGCAACCTGGCAGGCCGCAGGAAAAGAGGGGGGATGAGAGAGCACCCCCCTCCTAAACCGTACCAGGCCACATGCCCTCAACATGGGGAGGGTGCATTGGGGTCCCTCCCAAAGCACCTTGTCCCCATGTTGATGGGTACAAGGGCCCCATCCCTACAACCCTTGCACGATGGTTGTGGGGTCTGCAGGGGGGCTTATCAGAATCTGGAAGCCCCCTTTAACAAGAGGACCCCCAGATCCTGGCCCCCCCATGTGAATGGGTATCGGGTACATTGTACCCCTACACATTCACCAAAAAAAGCAGTGAAATGTATATTAAAAATGTCTTCTTTCCCTGCTCCTTCCTCCGGTCTTCCTTCGGTTTTCTCCTTCTTCCTCCAGCTTCTTCTTCCCCCGCTTCATCCTCCATCTTCCTCCTCTTCTTCCTCTGGTCTTCTCCATCTTCCTCCGGCTTCTTCTACCCGATTCGTCCTCTGGTCTTTCTCCTCCACCGCTCCCGCCACCGACCTGCTGAACATGAAAACAGCTAACCTCCACCGACGCTGCGGCCAGTCGATCTGTCTGCTTCCATATCATATATAACTATGGGGCGTCATCAGGAGACCCCGCCTCCTTGTGACATCACTGAGCCATCATGCCCCATGCGGTAAAGTCACAAGGGGTGGGGTCTCGGAGTGACGTCATCTGCCCCATCGTAGCATCAGAGGAGGTTCTGTCAGAAACCATGAAATCAGGCCGACACAGAAATACAGTTAAATGACACTTGTTTAATAATAAAAGTAAAAAGAACAAACGTAGTCAAAACATAGCCAAAGTTCAGTAACCGGAACGGATAGTCAGCCAAGCCAGAAGTCAGGGATCAATGTAGTGGAACAGCAAGCAGGATCTGGAGCCAGAAGGAATGTCAGCAAAACAAGTCTTGAACAGGATCGCAGGAGATAGTTTTCGTGATGTTGATTAAGGCCAAGGCAGAGCTCCTCTGGACTGGACGGCTTAAGTAGGCAGGACTGACGAGCAGGATATCATCAACAGTTGAGAACTGTGGAGAGATAGGAGCTGGCAATTAGCTGACAGCTGAGCGGCCAGCTCAGAGAAGGAAGGGCTGAGCCCAGCCCTGACAGGTTCGTTTTTTGAATGTTCAGCTGGGGAAGAAGAAGCTGGAGGTAGATGGAGAAGACCAGAGGAAGAAGCGGGGAAAGAAGACATTTTTAATAAAGGAATTGTCAAAAAACGGCTACCAGACTCCGATAAGCTCCCCACCCGCAGACTGTCAGGAAAGGTCCCCTCCGCTGGTAATATCGATCATTTGCAGTACTGAGGTCCACCAGCAGGTGTCTCCTGGCAGTTTGAAGCTGTCAGAAGAGCTTTTTCCTGCTAGTATTCTGTCACCTTTGGACTGCAGTACTGGCGTCCACCAGCGTAGGAATCCTGGCAGTATGGAGCAGGTATTCCCCTCTGCAGACAGGTATCACCTGACCTTAATTAGCAGCTGCAGTATAAATACTCGGCAAGTACACACTCATCTTGCCCTGGTATCTTCTTTGAGCCCTGACCTGCATCAGCCCTGACCTGGCGTCAGAAAGTGGCGAGTATCTCCGCCAGTCACTAAAAGAGTGGACCAATGACCAGCTACTTGAGCTCATCCGTTTGTCTCACTCCCTGGTGGACCAGGGCTGTATACAAAAAGGATAAATGGCGCTAGAACATACAAACATGCATATAAAGAGTCCAGAGTAAATGTGAAAAAACGTCCAGGGTGTGATAGTCAATAAAATTATATATATATATAAAAAAAATAATATTTTTTTTTCATATATATATATATATATATATATATATAAATATATATAAAAATAGTCACTGAAATTAAAGATCTGATAAAAAGCACCAGCGGCAGCTCACTTGAGAGTGGAAGCAGGCAACTCTGAAAAAACAATGTGAAAAACAGCAAGAAGCGCCAATCTAAGTGCAGTATCATGAAACTTTAATGAGATTATTATAAACGGACAACAGCCAAATGGCTACTCACAAAAATGAAATAGGTTAAAGCAAGGACAAGTAATGGGTCCAGGGACGTCCTCCCCAGATGTGGGCAAAGTGCATGGTGCAGGTTCTCCTGGAAGCGCTGTCCACGTTAGGATGTGCAAGTAGTCCACGGGGTCACCGCTGGGCGCTGGGCTGCAAAACGATGGAGGTGTCCGCAAAGACAGCCAGCGTCTAGGCGGACATGGAGAGCCAGAGCCGTCGTAGTAGACAGGAACCGGAAGACGAGCGTGGAACGCAAGGCACTAATCCAGGAGCCAAACAAAGCGGAAGTGACGTATGGACGTGTCGGATGACGCGTTTCAATGCTTCTGCATTTTCTTCAGATCCCTTGGGATCTTCCGCTTTGTTTGGCTCCTGGATTAGTGCCTTGCGTTCCACGCTCGTCTTCCGGTTCCTGTCTACTACGACGGCTCTGGCTCTCCATGTCCTCCTAGACGCTGGCTGTCTTTGCGGACACCTCCATCGTTTTGCAGCCCAGCGCCCAGCGGTGACCCCGTGGACTACTTGCACATCCTAACGTGGACAGCGCTTCCAGGAGAACCTGCACCATGCACTTTACCCACATCTGAGGAGGACGTCCCTGGACCCATTACTTGTCCTTGCTTTAACCTATTTCATTTTTGTGAGTAGCCATTTGGCTGTTGTCCGTTTATAATAATCTCATTAAAGTTTCATGATACTGCACTTAGATTGGCGCTTCTTGCTGTTTTTCACATTGACCAGGGCTGTATGTTGTTTGGAGATGTGCAGCCTTTGATCCAAATATGTGCTGAGCTAGCCCTGTCCTGTGTTCCTAAGACCAGTGATGATTTTTCTCCCCCTTTCAGTGCTGGTCAGGTGGAGTCTCTGGTGTGGCTGTTAGAGGATGATTCCGCGTGCTTTTTTGAACACTATTCCATCTGTTCTCAGCAGAAGCTTTTGGAGTGTATTCACTCAGTACAGACCCTTGTTAGACAGGCAGCATGTGATCCATCCTTTGTCCAACCTATACTCTCAGCATGGTCTGATATGTTACAACCAGCCCCAACCAATCCACAACAAACCACCTCTCCAATTAGACACCTACCTGCCCACAAGTCTGTCTCCACATCACCCACACCAAACTCAGTTGCAGTTCAGTATACATTGCTCCCAACCAGATACTTATATTCGGTCTCTGCTCCCTGTACCTATCCTGCTTTCAATCCACCTGCCTCTTCTCAGCTGCCTATTAATCCACAAAAACTTCCCCCAGCTTCTGTTATCTCTTCTCCACCATATCACAATCCTCCTTTCCAGTCTGCTGCACCCCCCACCTACAGAGCCTCAGTGACTAAACCCAAGAAAAAACGAAGGTTTTTTCCAACCAAGATGATCCTGCCAGTAACCCAACCTGCCTCCACACCAGTTAATGCAATCCAGTCTGATGTCCCAGTGCCTGTTATCCAGTCTGATGTCTTAATGTCCGCTTTCCAGCCCGATGTCCTGGTACCCACCTTCCAGCCTGAGGGGTCGGTGTTTCAGCCTGAGGGGTCGGTGTTCCAGCTTGAGGGGCCAGTGTTCCAGCCTGAGGAGCCAGTGTTCCAGCCTGAGGGGCCAGTGTTCCAGCCTAAGGGGCCAGTGTTCCAGCCTAAGGGGCCAGTGTTCCAGCCTGAGGGGCCAGTGTTCCAGCCTGAGGGGCCAGTGTTCCAGCCTGAGGGGCCAGTGTTCCAGCCAGAGGTGTTCCAGCCTGAGGTGCCAGTGTTCCAGCCAGAGGTGCCAGTGCCTGCCTTGCAGCCTGATGTGCCTGCCTTCCAGCTTGATGTGCCCGCTTTCCAGCCTGTTGTGCCCGCTTTACAGCCTGTTGTGCCCGCTTTCCAGTCTGATGAGCCCGCTTTCCAGCCTGATGTGCCTGCTGTCCAGCTTGAAGTGCCCGTGCCTGCTGCCCAGCTTGAAGTGCCCATGCCTGCTGCCCAGCTTGAAGTGCCCGTGCCTGCTGCCCAGCCTGATGTGCCTGCTGCCCGGCTTGAAGTGCCCGTGCCTGCTGCCCAGCTTGAAGTGCCCGTGCCTGCTGCCCCACTTGATGTGCCTGCTGCCCAGCCTGATGTGCCTGCTGCCCAGCTTGAAGTGCCCGTGCCTGCTGCCCAGCCTGATGTGCCTGCTGCCCAGCTTGAAGTGCCCGTGCCTGCTGCCCAGCCTGATGTGCCTGCTACCCAGCTTGAAGTGCCCATGCCTGCTGCCCAGCCTGATGTCCCTGCTGCCCAGCTTGAAGTGCCCGTGCCTGCTGCCCAGCTTGAAGTGCCTGCTGCCCAGCTTGAAGTGCCTGTGCCTGCTGCCCAGCTTGAAGTGCCTGTGCCTGCTGCCCAGCTTGAAGTGCCTGCTGCCCAGCCTGATGTGCCTGCTGCCCAGCTTGAAGTGCCCATGCCTGCTGCCCAGCTTGAAGTGCCCGTGCCTGCTGCCCAGCCTGATGTGCCTGCTGCCCAGCTTGAAGTGCCCATGCCTGCTGCCCAGCTTGAAGTGCCCATGCCTGCTGCCCAGCTTGAAGTGCCCGTACCTGCTGCCCCACTTGATGTGCCTGCTGCCCAGCCTGATGTGCTTGCTGCCCAACTTGAAGTGCCCGTGCCTGCTGCCCAGCCTGATGTGCCTGCTGCCCAGCTTGAAGTGCCCATGCCTGCTGCCCAGCCTTATGTGCCTTCTGCCCAGCTTGAAGTGCCCGTGCCTGCTGCCCAGCCTGATGTGCCTGCTGCCCAGCTTGAAGTGCCCATGCCTGCTGCCCAGCCTGATGTGCCTGCTGCCCAGCTTGAAGTGCCCGTGCCTGCTGCCCAGCCTGATGTGCCTGTTGCCCAGCTTGAAGTGCCCATGCCTGCTGCCCAGCCTGATGTCCCTGCTGCCCAGCTTGAAGTGCCCATGCCTGCTGCCCAGCTTGAAGTGCCTGCTGCCCATCTTGAAGTGCCTGTGCCTGCTGCCCAGCTTGAAGTGCCTGTGACTGCTGCCCAGCTTGACATGCCTGTACCTGCTGCCCAGCTTGAAGTGCCTGCTGCCCAGCCTGATGTGCCTGCTGCCCAGCTTGAAGTGCCCATGCCTGCTGCCCAGCTTGAATTGCCCATGCCTGCTGCCCAGCCTGATGTGCCTGCTGCCCAGCTTGAAGTGCCCATGCCTGCTGCCTAGCTTGAAGTGCCCGTGCCTGCTGCCCAGCTTGAAGTGCCCGCTGCCCAGCCTGGTGTGTTCCTGTCCGCTGCCCAGCCTGGTGTGTTCCTGTCTGCTGCCCAGCCTGGTGTGTTCCTGTCCACTGCCGAGCCTGGTGTGCCACTGCCCGCTGCCAAGCTTGAGGTGCCTGCTGCCTGGCTGGACATCATGGACTTTCCCCAGCAACGGCTAGTTGGAGCGTCCGGAGGTCGCTCCTTTAAGGGGGGGTACTGTCAGGAAAGGTCCCCTCCGCTGGTAATATCGATCATTTGGCGTGCAGTACTGAGGTCCACCAGCAGGTGTCTCCTGGCAGTTTAGAGCTGTCATAAGAGCTTTTTCCTGCTAGTATTCTGTCACCTTTGGGCCACAGTATGGAGCAGTTATTCCCCTCTGCAGACAGGTGTCACCTGACCTTAATTAGCAGCTGCAGTATAAATACCCAACAAGTACACACTCATCTTGCCCTGGTATCTTCTTTGAGCCCTGACCGGCAGCCTGCATCCTGTTTACCTGATTCCTGAAACCTGATTCCTGTTCCTGAGACCTGATTCCTGTTGTTCCTGTTCCCTGTCTGTTTCCTTGCTCTGGACCCTGAGCCTTGTATCTGACCCGTCCCTCCTGTGATCCATCCTCTCTTGTCCTGTTTGTTTCCCTTCCCCAGCTGCTGACCTCCCTTTGATGACCCTGGCCTGGCTCTGTTTATGATCTCGGTGTTTCCCTTATTTGTCTATATTTGTTCTGTTATTATTATTATTTGTGGGGTTCTGTTTTGTATTGGTTGTGGTGCACTAAGTGAACTTGGAGGTGGTCGTGTTATATTTATTTATTTATCCTTAATAAATCATTTATATTTTCACTTATACATGTCTGGGTTTCCTCTGTTGCAGTCCACACAGTTCTGGTCTTATCTGGTACATGACACAGACCCCCACAACCACTGGGCAAGGGTTGTGGAGATGAGGCCCTTGTCCCCATCAACATGGGGAAAAGGTGCTTTGGGAACCCCAAAGCACCCTCCCCATCTTGAGGGCATGTGGCCTGGTACGGTTCAGAAGAGGGGCGCTCTCTCATCCCCCCCTCTTTTCCTGCAGCCTTCCAGGTTGTGTGCTCGGATAAGGGTCTGGTATAGATTTTGGGGGAACCCCATGCCATTTTTTTAAAAATTTTGGCGCAGGGTTCCCCTTAACATCCATACCAGACCTGAAGGGCCTGGTTTGGATTTTGGGGGGAACCCCCACACACTTTTTTTTATTCGGGTGCAGGGTTCCCCTTAATATCCACACCAGACCCAAAGAGCCTGGTAATGGACTGGGGGGGAACCCATGCTGTTTTTTTCAATGATTTTTATCTATATTGCCAGGTCCCGACAATACATTACAGCAGCGAGCAGTTTTTTATGACTGTTTTTTCCTTTAGAAATGTCTTTTTGCTGTTGTACTGTTATAAACATGGGAAACCTGCTGCATGGAAGCTGATTTGAGGTGTTCCTGCTGGAGCAAACTCTGTGTGGCATTATGGACAGGGCACTCGAGGCAGAGCAGCAGTGTCAGAGAACTCACACAGCAAGCACCCACCTCCGTGCAGCAGCTGCCAATCCTCGTTCTGCTAATGCTAATGTGCATGCACGGAACCATAGCCAGAGACAAATGAGATCCAGGGTGAGCATGCACAATGGCACCTCTATGCGAACGCGCCTGCTCGCTAACACGTGCCCGCGAGTGCCACAGCGCTAATGTGCTAACGCACATGCGCCAATGTGCCAAGGTGCTAATGTGCTAACGTGCATGTGCTTCGGTGCTAATGCGCGTACGCACGTACGCAGGCGCGAATCCAGGCACACAGCACCCTATATAAACAGAGAGTCTGCCTAGCATCAGTGCTGGATTGTCTTCAGCTTGTTCCTGTGTTCCTGCTGTTACTCTGCTTGATTGACCTTGTTCCTGAAAACCCGGCTATCTTCTGACCATTCTCTTGGATCTCCCCTGCTGAACCTGCCTCTACCTGCAATACTGACCTTGGCTTGAACTTATGATTACAGCTCTGCCTCCTGATTCAGTACCCTGCTGCCCATCTGTTGCCAACCCCTGCCTGTTCCTGACTACGGTCTTGCCTTCTGACTTGGTACCCCGCTGCCAGCCTGTTGCCGACTCTGCAGTTGATCCTGATCTGGCTCCCGCTGAACAAGTTTGGTGATCAGTTTCCACATCTCCTCAGCAGAGGTTCCTATATCTCCAAGTTCCAGCCTCCTGCCTACAGGCACCTGCACCCTTTTGTTGCCCTCGCACTCCCTGTACCCACCACCAGGGGTGCTTGGACCGGAACCATGCAAGAGGCCACCCTCATCATTTCAGGCTCCGCTGTAAAGTACGTGACAAGCAGGAAAGGGGGGGGCTTCTTTTCCTCTCAAGGCCCACTTTATGCAGACACCATTGTTCCTATGTCACAGAACACACAAGAGGAGAGAGAGAGGAGGAAGGAGGATTCTGGCAGTTTTGGAGTCATTGAAGCAGAGGAAGACATACGTCATACTGTAAGAGATGGTTTTCCATCCCCAGAACCATTGGGAGTAGTACGTGGCTGGGAGGAGGCAGTTCCAGATACAGTAATCCTCTGTAAACCCAAGGAGTCTGCTTCTCATACCTCCGCAAATTTGCGGTGCATGGGCTCCCTCATGTTTCAAAGCCTGCGAAAGGACCAAAGAATACGCGGCATAAAGGAAAAGGATCACTATTGGTTGGCAACCCTCCTTGATCACCGTTATAAGGGTAAAGTCTCAGAACTGATCCTGTCCCCACAGAGAGTGCAGAAGATAAAATCTCTTGAGGACACCTTAACCACTTGACGACCGCCTCACGCCGATGTACGTCGGCAAAGTGGCACGGACAGGCAAAATCACGTACAGGGTACGTGATTTGCCTTCCGCGGGTGGGGGGTCCGATCGGACCCCCCCCCGGTGCCCGAGGCGGTCGTCTTTTGTCCAGCGGCGATCGGTGATGAGGGGGAGACCATCCGTTCGTGGCCCCCCCCTCGCGATCGCCGCCGGCCAATGAGAATCTTCCTTTGCTGCTGTATGCTAAACAGCAGCAAAGGAAATGATGTCATCTCCCCTCGGGTCGGTATTTTCCGTTCCGGCCCGAGGAGAGACGACATCAATGTGAGTGCACCAACACACACACAGTAGAACATGCCAGGCACACAAAACACCCCGATCCCCCCCCCGATCGCCCCCCGATCCCCCCCAATCACCCCCCCCCCCCTGTCACAAACTGACACCAGCAGTTTTTTTTTTTTTTTTTTTTCTGATTACTGCATAGTGTCAGTTTGTGACAGTTACAGTGTTGGGACAGATACTGTTACCCCCCTGTAGGTCTAGGGTACCCCCCTAACCCCCCCTAATAAAGTTTTAACCCCTTGATCACCCCCTGTCACCAGTGTCACTAAGCGATCATTTTTCTGATCGCTGTATTAGTGTCGCTGGTGACGCTAGTTAGTGAGGTAAATATTTAGGTTCGCCGTCAGCGTTTTATAGCGTCAGGGACCCCCCTATACTATCTGATAAATGTTTTAACCCCTTGATTGCCCCCTAGTTAACCCTTTCACCACTGATCACCGTATAACCGTTACGGTTGACGCTGGTTAGTTTGTTTATTTTTTATAGTGTCAGGGCACCCGCCGTTTATTACCGAATAAAGGTTTAGCCCCCCGATCGCCCGGCGGTGATATGCGTCGCCCCAGGCAGCGTCAGATTAGCGCCAGTACCGCTAACACCCACGCACGCAGCATGCGCCTCCCTTAGTGGTATAGTATCTGATCGGATCAATATCTCATCCGATCAGATCTATACTAGCGTCCCCAGCAGTTTAGGGTTCCCAAAAACGCAGTGTTAGCGGGATCAGCCCAGATACCTGCTAGCACCTGCGTTTTGCCCCTCCGCCCAGCCCACCCAAGTGCAGTATCGATCGATCACTGTCACTTACAAAACACTAAACGCATAACTGCAGCGTTCGCAGAGTCAGGCCTGATCCCTGCGATCGCTAACAGTTTTTTTGGTAGCATTTTGGTGAACTGGCAAGCACCAGCCCCAGGCGTCAGGTTAGCGCCAGTACCGCTAACACCCACGCACGCAGCATACGCCTCCCTTAGTGGTATAGTATCTGAACGGATCAATATCTGATCCGATCAGATCTATACTAGCGTCCCCAGCAGTTTAGGGTTCCCAAAAACGCAGTGTTAGCGGGATCAGCCCAGATACCTGCTAGCACCTGCGTTTTGCGCCTCCGCCCGGCCCAGCCCACCCAAGTGCAGTATCGATCGATCACTGACACTTACAAAACACTAAACGCATAACTGCAGCGTTCGCAGAGTCAGGCCTGATCCCTGCGATCGCTAACAGTTTTTTTGGTAGTATTTTGGTGAACTGGCAAGCACCAGCCCCAGGCAGCGTCAGATTAGCGCCAGTACCGCTAACACCCACGCACGCACCGTACACCTCCCTTAGTGGTATAGTATCTGATCGCATCAATATCTGATCCGATCAGATCTATACTAGCGTCACCAGCAGTTTAGGGTTCCCAAAAACGCAGTGTTAGCGGGATCAGCCCAGATACCTGCTAGCACCTGCGTTTTGCCCCTCCGCCCGGCCCAGCCCACCCAAGTGCAGTATCGATCGATCACTGTCACTTACAAAACACTAAAAGCATAACTGCAGCGTTCGCAGAGTCAGGCCTGATCCCTGCGATCGCTAACAGTTTTTTGGTAGCGTTTTGGTGAACTGGCAAGCGCCAGCGGCCTAGTACACCCCGGTCGTAGTCAAACCAGCACTGCAGTAACACGTGGTGACGTGGCGAGTCCCATAAGTGCAGTTCAAGCTGGCGAGATGGCAAGCACAAGTAGTGTCCCGCTGCCACCAAAAAGACAAACACAGGCCCGTCGTGCCCATAATGCCCTTCCTGCTGCATTCGCCAATCCTAATTGGGAACCCACCGCTTCTGCAGCGCCCGTACTTCCCCCATTCACATCCCCAACCAAATGCAGTCGGCTGCATGAGAGGCATTTTTATGTCCTCCCGAGTACCCCTACCCAACGAACCCCCCAAAAAAGATGTCGTGTCTGCAGCAAGCGCGGATATAGGCGTGACGCCCGCTATTATTGTCCCTCCTGTCCTGACAATCCTGGTCTTTGCATTGGTGAATGTTTTGAACGCTACCATTCACTAGTTGAGTATTAGCGTAGGGTACAGCATTGCACAGACTAGGCACACTTTCACAGGGTCTCCCAAAATGCCATCGCATTTTGAGAGACCCGAACCTGGAACCGGTTACCGTTATAAAAGTTAGTTACAAAAAAAGTGTAAAAAAAAAAAAATATGAAATAAAAAAAAATAGTTGTTTTATTGTTCTCTCTCTCTCTATTCTCTCTCTCTATTGTTCTGCTCTTTTTTACTGTATTCTATTCTGCAATGTTTTATTGTTATTGTTATTGTTATTATGTTTTATCATGTTTGTTTTTCAGGTGTGTAATTATTTACACTTTACTGTGCTTTATTGTTAACCATTGTTAACCTTTTTTTTGTCTTCAGGTACGCCATTCACAACTTTGAGTGGTTATACCAGAATGATGCCTGCAGGTTTAGGTATCATCTTGGTATCATTCTTTTCAGCCAGCGGTCGGCTTTCATGTAAAAGCAATCCTAGCGGCTAATTAGCCTCTAGACTGCTTTTACAAGCCGTGGGAGGGAATGCCCCCCCCCCCCCCACCGTCTTCCGTGTTTTTCTCTGGCTCTCCTGTCTCAACAGGGAACCTGAGAATGCAGCCGGTGATTCAGCCAGCTGACCATAGAGCTGATCAGAGACCAGAGTGGCTCCAAACATCTCTATGGCCTAAGAAACCGGAAGCTACGAGTATTTCATGACTTAGATTTCGCCGGATGTAAATAGCGCCATTGGGAAATTGGGGAAGCATTTTATCACACCGATCTTGGTGTGGTCAGATGCTTTGAGGGCAGAGGAGAGATCTAGGGTCTAATAGACCACAATTTTTTCAAAAAAGAGTACCTGTCACTACCTATTGCTATCATAGGGGATATTTACATTCCCCGAGATAACAATAAAAATGATTAAAAAAAAAAATATGAAAGGAACAGTTTAAAAGTAAGATTAAAAAAGCAAAAAAATAATAAAGAAAAAAAAACAAAAAAAACAAAAAAAAACACCCCTGTCGCCCCCTGCTCTCGCGCTAAGGCGAACGCAAGCGGCGGTCTGTCGTCAAACGTAAACAGCAATTGCACCATGCATGTGAGGTATCACCGCGAAGGCCAGATCGAGTGCAGTAATTTTTCCAGTAGACCTCCTCTGTAAATCTAAAGTGGTAACCTGTAAAGGCTTTTGAAGGCTTTTAAACATGTATTTATTTTGTTGCCACTGCACGTTTGTGCGCAATTTTAAAGCATGTCATGTTTGGTATCCATGTACTCGGCCTAAGATCATCTTTTTTATTTCATCAAACATTTGGGCAATATAGCGTGTTTTAGTGCATTAAAATTAAAAAAAGTGTGTTTTTTCCCCAAAAAATGCGTTTGAAAAATCGCTGCGCAATTACTGTGTGAAAAAAAAAAATGAAACACCCACCATTTTAATCTGTAGGGCATTTGCTTTAAAAAAATATATAATGTTTGGGGGTTCAAAGTAATTTTTTTGCAAAAAAAAAAAACTTTTTCATGTAAACAATAAGTGTCAGAAAGGGCTTTGTCTTCAAGTGGTTAGAAGAGTGGGTGATGTGTGACATAAGCTTCTAAATGTTGTGCATAAAATGCCAGGACAGTTCAAAACCCCCCCAAATGACCCCATTTTGGAAAGTAGACACCCCAAGCTATTTGCTGAGAGGCATGTCGAGTCCATGGAATATTTTATATTGCGACACAAGTTGCGGGAAAGAGACAAATTTTTTTTTTTTTTTTTTTTTTTGCACAAAGTTGTCACTAAATGATATATTGCTCAAACATGCCATGGAAATATGTGAAATTACACCCCAAAATACATTCTGCTGCTTCTCCTGAGTACGGGGATACCACATGCGTGAGACTTTTTGGGAGCCTAGCCGCGTACGGGACCCCGAAAACCAAGCACCGCCTTCAGGCTTTCTAAGGGCGTGAATTTTTGATTTCACTCTTCACTGCCTATCACAGTTTCGGAGGCCATGGAATGCCCAGGTGGCACAAAACCCCCCCAAATGACCCCATTTTGGAAAGTAGACACCCCAAGCTATTTGCTGAGAGGTATAGTGAGTATTTTGCAGACCTCACTTTTTGTCACAAAGTTTTGAAAATTGAAAAAAGAAAAAAAAAAATGTTTTTTCTTGTCTTTCTTCATTTTCAAAAACAAATGAGAGCTGCAAAATACTCACCATGCCTTTCAGCAAATAGCTTGGGGTGTCTACCTTCCAAAATGGGGTCATTTGAGGGGGTTTTGTGCCACCTGGGCATTCCATGGCCTCCGAAACTGTGATAGGCAGTAAAGAGTGAAATCAAAAATTTTCACCCTTAGAAATCCTGAAGGCAGTGATTGGTTTTCGGGGTCCAGTACGCGGCTAGGCTCCCAAAAAGTCCCACACATGTGGTATCCCCATACTCAGGAGAAGCAGCTAAATGTATTTTGGGGTGCAATTCCACATATGCCCATGGCCTGTGTGAGCAATATATCATTTAGTGACAACTTTATGAAAAAAAAAAAAAAAAAAAAAAAAAGTGTCACTTTCCCGCAACTTGTGTCAAAATATAAAATATTCCATGGACTCAATATGCCTCTCATCAAATAGCTTGGGGTGTCTACTTTCCAAAATGGGGTCATTTTGGGGGGTTTTGTGCCATCTTGGCATTCCATGGCCTCCGAAACTGTGATAGGCAGTGAAGAGTGAAAGCAAAAATTTACACCCTTAGAAATCCTGAAGGCGGTGATTGGTTTTCGGGGCCCCGTACGCGGCTAGGCTCCCAAAAAGTCCCACACATGTGGTATCCCCATACTCAGGAGAAGCAGCTAAATGTATTTTGGGGTGCAATTCCACATAGGCCCATGGCCTGTGTGAGCAATATATCATTTAGTGACCACTTTTTGTAAATATTTTTTTTTTTTTTTTTTTTTGTCATTTTTCAATCACTTGGGACAAAAAAAATAAATATTCAATGGGTTCAACATGCCTCTCAGCAATTTCCTTGGGGTGTCTACTTTCCAAAATGGGGTCATTTGGGGGGGTTTTGTACTGCCCTGCCATTTTAGCACCTCAAGAAATGACATAGGCAGTCATAAACTAAAAGCTGTGTAAATTCCAGAAAATGTACCCTAGTTTGTAGACGCTATAACTTTTGCGCAAACCAATAAATATACACTTATTGACATTTTTTTTACCAAAGACATGTGGCCGAATACATTTTGGCCTAAATGTATGACTAAAATTTAGTTTATTGGATTTTTTTTAGAACAAAAAGTAGAAAATATCATTTTTTTTCAAAATTTTCGGTCTTTTTCCGTTTATAGCGCAAAAAATAAAAACCGCAGAGGTGATCAAATACCATCAAAAGAAAGCTCTATTTGTGGGAAGAAAAGGACGCAAATTTCGTTTGGGTACAGCATTGCATGACCGCGCAATTAGCAGTTAAAGCGACGCAGTGCCAAATTGGAAAAAGACCTCTGGTCCTTAGGCAGCATAAAGGTCCGGGGCTCAAGTGGTTAAAGAGGAATTTATCAAACGCTTTTCCTGACTCTGGTAGGTTACAGTGACGTGGAAAACGTAATTTTGAGGCTTCTATTGGTCAAGAGAGGAGCGGTGCATAAGTGATGCACTTCTCTTTTTTTTTTTAGTCCAGGGCTGTCAGCTTCCACATCCCATCAGCAGCGTCTGCATCACATGGTGGACGATTATCTAGGGGCGAAAACAGAGATGGAGAGCTTTCCAGCCGACGATCCACTGGCTTACTGGGTCATGAGAATAGACCACTGGCTAGAACTTGTACAGTATGTTATTGAGCTGCTGGGCTGCCCTGCTTCCAGTCTTCTTTCTGAAGGGGCATTCAGTGCTGCTGGAGGTTTTGTTACTGATCATAGAACGCGTCTGTCCACAGACTTGGTGGACCATCTGACTTTTATCAAAATGAATCAGTCCTGGATTACCAGCAGCTATGAAGTCCCTGATGCCAATGTTGCCGATTAAGTGTTTTTGGGATGTGGAATCTCTGTAGGACTTCTAGGCTGCCTAGTGTTGTGGGTGTTGATTTACTCCAGAAGAATGTTTTGGTGTAGATTTTATGGGCACAATTAACACCCAAAGACCAATTTTTTCGCACCTGTTTGACAGTAGGGATGGGCTCGATGTCAAACGTACGTGTTGGCCCGTTCGCCGAATATCAAACATTATGGGGCGTTCGTGGCAAATTTGAGCGCCGTGGAATGCCCCATAATGCACTGCAAAATCGCAGTGCACTGATGTCTGATGATTGGCCAAAGCATGCACCTGACCTGCATGCTTTGGCCAATCACAGTGTGCTCTGCTGTGAGAGCCATGATTGGCCAAAGGCAGGGTGCCTTTAGTCAAACATGGCTCAGGGGGCTAAGTCCACGCCCCACACCATTGGTCTCTTTGGTCAGGAGGTACTTCTTTTGCCCGTAGCTGGCATGGCTTGTCGGGTGTGTAAAACTTGCTCACTGCATAAAGCCCCTCCTGAAAAGACCACATACATGGCCATCACTACCTCAGAGCCCTTTGAGCTAGTCCCCATGGACTTTCAAACAATCTCCAGCTCACCCTTAGAGCCCTTTCACACTGGGGCGGTTTGCAGGCGCTATTGCGCTAATAATAGCACCTGCAAACCGACCCGAAAGTGCCGCTGCTGTGTATCCAGTGTGAAAGCCCCGAGGGCTTTCACACTGGAGCGATGCGCTGGCAGGACGGTAAAAAAAGTCCTGCCAGCAGCATCTTCGGAGCGGTGAAGGAGCGGAGTGTATACCGCTCCTTTACCGCTCCTGCCCATTGAAATCAATGGGACGGCGCGGCTATACCGCCGGCAAAGCGCCTCTGCAGAGACGCTTTGCGGTGGTATTTAACCCCTTCTCAGCCGCTAGCGGGGGGTAAAAAACCCCCGCTAGCGGCCGCATACCGATGGTAAAACGCCGCTAATAATAGCGGCGTTTTACCGCCGACGCCGCCCCCCGCCCCAGTGTGAAAGGGCTCTTAGAGTATCGCTAAACCTTGGTTTTCATCAATTACTTAACTTCACCAAGTTTTGCAGTGGTGGTCTCCACTAAAGACCAGATAGCCTCTACGATGGCTTAATTATTTTGGGAGCATATGGCCCAACCCCCCCACAGACTGTGACCAAAGTATCTATCTAGGGCCTGGCTGAAAGGGGTAAGAAGGACCCCGTTAACTCCCATCCAGCTACAGCCCTGGAGTTACAATCAGAAGATGAGCACTTGCAACGTAAATCCACAAAGTACCCTACGGTCTGCCGTTCTTTGCAGGTCTAACCGTGGCCAGCTCCCTGTAAAGTTTATATTGCAGAGGGAGAGGAAGTCAAGAGGAACGTGGTTCTTTTATGGCTCCCTGAGTCACTGGGGAAACTATCAGGATGCTGTTGCCCCATGTGACACTGCCGGCCATCTTGGGGCAGGCAGAGTCTTTTTACAGTAATACTCTGGCTCCGGGCTTAAGAACGCATCTCGCATTTGAGCAGTGTAGGGACAGGTCACCCATCTGTCAGAAATAGTGATTAGAGGTAGGGAGTGGTTCCGGACGAGTAGGGAAAAGATAGGGACACACCATCCTATTCCAAAAATCTATGGTAATGGGAACTCGGCCTTGAATCCTACTTATAGAGGGGTGCCACATATACAATAGGGGGGGGGGGTGTTTTCACAAGATCAAATGTCACAAAAAAATAAAAGAAAGGGTATCAACACCCACAGGCCTATTTGGGTACAGATCCGCCAGGCCGCATTCCGCCCCTCAAGATTGATGCTGTCGGCACATCTGAGACCTGCTCTACTACACATTACTGTTGCATCCTCTGAGAGTTCCCAGATTGCCGAAATTTATTACTTGCTCTGTTTTCTGCAACTGGACTCTGAGTGTTTACTGCCGCCGCAGCATGTTGCACCTCCCCACACCTATCAGCACATGTCTTGGCCATTGGGAGACAGGCAGACTGTGCTCCTAGCACAGTCAGAAAACCGACCACACTGGGATGGATGTGTTCCTATGCCTAGTGTGGTCAGTTTGAAATGGGAAAACAGGGGTACTGGCAGGAACACCAGGTATTTAACACAAAGGAAGCAATACAAGGAACAGGATACTTTTTAACACAAGTACATGGTACAAAAGACACATATCGGGAACACGAAATGTAACATATTCTATCTTTACATATGGATGTATAGCGTATAAATACTTATTTCGTTATTACAATGTATATGATTATCTAAATGCGCGCTATTTCTTACATACAGTATGGATGTATAGCATAACTACTTATATTTTATCTGCAACCGATATGAATATCTAAATGTTTGACATATTTTACAGATGGAAGTGTAGCACAGAACTACATATATTTTATCTGCAACCGATATGAATACCTAAATGTTTGACATATTTTACAGATGGAAGTGTAGCACAGAACTACATATATTTTATCTGCAACTGATATGATTATCTAAATGTTTGACATCTGTTACAGATGGAAGTATAGCATAGAACTACTTATTTTGTTATTCAAAATTGATAAGATTATCTGTTTGCTCTTTATATGTGAACATGACACAACACCTTTTCAATTTCTGTATGTCCTGGGTGTTATTCTTAGCATCTGTTTTTGTTCTGTATGTACTGTTGCTGCTTAATGCTATGTGTCTTATTTTGTATGCTGGGTGTAGCCTGCCAGTCCCCCTGCTTTTCTATTTCAAACTTACCACATCAGGGAATGGAAGCACATCCATCCCAGCGTGATCAGTTTTCTTTGTTCGTTCTACTTGGTAGCACAGCCTGCATGTACTCCAGTGATCAGACTTCTGCTGACATGCTCCGCTGCCCAGCCCTTCACTGGAAAAATCAGTGTACTGCTGTCTCTCTGCATACCTCCCAACTTTTAAACTTGAGAATTAGGGACACTTGAGGGAGGTATAAGCCTGTGGCGCGCCACAGCAAAAACGGGTTGGGCCAAACTATACAATGGGAGGGGCTTAATGGCATGGTTAAACAAAACCCAGGCTTTGGGCATGTGTTGGGGGGTCACTTTGGGAGGTGGAGGACTTGTGCTAGAATGTGGGGTAGAGTGGGGGACAATATATCCTGGGGACTGTATATTGTCCTGCTTAGTAAAATTATGGATGTGTAAATTGTAATGTAAACTATGACCCACAGAGAATAGTTCCACATTGTTCTCTGTAAATCTATTTATTTATTTATTCATAAAAAAGTAAAAATAAACAATTGCTCATCTATTGAAATTTGAGGGGGTACTCCTCCCTTATAATGAAGATTCAGGAAGTATAAAGGTTGCTGATTTTGAATCAATGTATTTAATAAATGAATCAAAAGGTTATAACTGATTCACTAGCAACCGTGCTATACCTTCAGATTCCACTTTATAAGGGAGTGCCCCCTCAAATTTTGAGTACTGTGCCCTTTTTTACTTCTCTTGTGATAAATTTTTTAAATTAATCAATTAATTCACCATCAGCAAAGTATTGTTGAATCCTTGTAGCACCTGTTTTTTTTACTCATCCAGTATCTCCTAAATACAGGGCTTGATGGCTTGATGTTGAAAGCTGGGCTTACCCCTCCCCACTTCTGTTCCCCTTCCATTTACATTTGCAGATTGGATTACATGGATGGATCTCTTTGGATCTATGGTCTGTTGTGTCACCAGTAAAACTAACTGCATTTCTACATCTATTTCCTATTTCACATAACAGCCTGAAAAAGAGGTGGAGAAAAACATCTAACCATATCCACATTTGAACCACCATAGATGTAGCAAATAGACAGTAGATAGCACAACATAACACTGCACCCAACTGTCAGGTTTCAGACTGACATGCAACCTAGCCTTCCCCCATAACTACTTGCCAAAACGCCTTCCAAAAAAATTAAAGAATCATAATGTGAACAAGTTCTGAAATAATTTGTATGCAGGAATGCAAATCTAATAATATTGCCGTCTGGGGGAATTAGATAGAAATTGGGCAGAAGTTCACTGCGGCTGTCCCTGCTCTCACTGATGCAAAACTGTAGATCAGGGATCCTCAAACTATGGCCCTCCAGCTGTTGCAGAACTACACATCCCATGAGGCATTGTAAAACTCTGACATCCACAGACATGACTAGGCATGATGGGAATTGTAGTTCCTGAACACCTGGAGGGCCGCAGTTTGAAGACCCCTGCTGTAGATGATACCACAACTTAAAATTGTCCAGCAGCAGGACATTTTTAATGAGGAAAAAGTGGACGAAATGTGCTATAGTAAAAGAGCACACGCAGGTGTTTTACTAGATGAATTAGTCCCTGTTCACATCGGCGCAATTTGACAGGTCAAATCGCATGTCAAATTGGAGCCTATTGCCAGCAATCGGTGCAACGCTGACTTGGCAGCACAGCACCGATTTCCAAAAGCAGTTCTTTTGGCGACTTTGGGGGCAATTTCAATAGACATCTATTCATGAACCTGCACAGATGTTTTTAAAGTCGCCCCCAAAGTCGAACTGACCGTGTTCAGTGTGAACGAGGGCTTTAAATGATACTGAAGTCGAATTTTTTTTGTATAAATTTAACAAACATGTTATATTTACCTCCTCTGTGCAGTGGTTTTGCACAGAGCAGCTCAGATCCTCCTCTTCTTGGGTCCCTCTTTAGCACTCCTGGCCCCTTCCTCCTGTTAAGTGCCCCCACACTAAGCAGCTTGCTATGGGGCACCTGAGCCAAGCCGCAGCTCTGTGTCTCCATTCAAAGAGCCTCCTCTCTCTCCTCATTGGCTCACTGACTTTGATTGACAGCAGTGGGAGCCAATAGAGCTTCACTGCTGTCTCAGCCAATGAGGAGGGAGAGTCCCGAGCAGCCGAGTCTCTTGTGCAATATCACTGGATCGAGATGGGGCTCAGATAAGTATAAGGGGGAGCTGAGGGGGATCTGCAGCACACAGAAGGCTTTTTATCTTAATGCATTAATACTTCAAGACCAGGCCTATTTCTGACATTTGTTGTTTACAAGTTAAAATCAGTATTTTTTGCCACAAAATTACTTAGAACCCCCAAACATTATATATATATATATTTTTAGCAGAGACCTTAGAGAATAAAATGGCAGCTGTTGCAATATTTTATGTCACACTGTATTTGCGCAGTAGTCTTTCAAATGCATTTTTTTTTTAAAAATGCACTTCAATTAATTAAAAAAAAACTAAACAGTAAAGCTAGCCCAATTTTGTTTGTATAATGTGAAAGATGATGTTACGCCGTGTAAATAGGTACCTAACATCTCACACTTTAAAATTGCACACACTCGTGGAATGGCGACAAACTACGGTACTTAAAAATCTCCATAGGCGATGCTTTAAAAATTTGTAACGGTTACCTGTTTAAAGTTATATAAGAATTATATTAATTAATTATATTAATTAAATATAAGAATTGCATTAGAATTATTGCTCTCACTGTAACGATCATGGTGATACCTCACATGTGTGATTTGAACCCTGTTTACATTTGTGGATGCGACTTATGTACAGTAATACCTTGGAGTGGGAATAACGCGGTTTACGAGCATTTCGCAATACAAGTTATTATTTTTAAATAATCCTGACTCAGTTTGCGAGTGTTGTCTTGCAAAATGAGCAGGATTCAAGCCTCTGGTGTGTGTAGTACAGCATTTGGTCAGAGGTGTGGGGGCCTGGTGACACTCGGAGACTTTTGGGGCTGCTCAGAAACCCAGTTTCCGAGTGTTTCCAAGCCTCTCAGAATGCATCCGAGCGGCTCTGAGTGCTCTACGAGTGTTTTTGAATGTCTCTGGCACCCCCCACCTCTGGTTACATGCGGTGCTGCATACACTAGCAGTGCCACTGCAACGGATTATCTGAGTTTTCATTATTTCCTATAGGGAAACTCGCTTTGATATACGAGTGCTTTGGATTACAAGCATTCTTGTGGAACGAATTATGTTCATAATCCAATGTACCACTGTATGTGTTTTCTTTGGCGCACAAGCACAGAGGGATGGGGCTCGTTAAAATTAATTAATTAATTAATTTTTTGTTTTTAAATCCCTTTAAAAAATAATTTTTCCTCATTACTTCTATTGCTGTCACAAGGAATGTAAACATCCATTGTGACAGTAAAAGCCAGTGACAGGCCCTCCTCTGCACTTAAAAGTATTCAAAATGCCAAGATCTGTGTTTTTGAATACTGACATTTTTTTAAAACTGCGGCCGTTGGCTGCCGAGTAAACACAAAGTGACCTTATGACATTGCTTCCGGGTTTCTACATCGGAGGCCCAATCAAAGCCGAATCCGGTTTTGTTCGGGTCTCCGGCCAGCCAGCAGATGTGACAGCTGGTGATGGGAGACCCAGGCGGAGCGGCGTGCGGGGGGGGGGGGGGGGGGGGTGTTGCATTAGTTGTTATTACAAGAAAGCTGACCATCAGCTCTAAAATACGGTACTGGGGTGTAGCGAGCAAAATGACGCAGAGGTACATGATTTTAACGGGTTAAGAGGTGGCAGATGTCACAGCAGTGTAAAATTGGTCAGCAGCAGAACAATTTTAAATATCATGGCTAGGCCTAAATTTACTAGTTGCAAAGAGCACGGGTTGGGGCTTTACTACAAGGTTGCCAGTAGCAGGGACAGTTTTATTCAGAATTATTGCGCTAAAATGTACTAGAGACAAAGATTACAGGCAGGTGTTTTATTACATGAATTAACCACTTGCCCACTAGGCACTTAAACCCCCTTTCTAACCAGACCAATTTTCAGCTTTCAGTGCTATCACACTTTAAATGACAATTACTCAGTCATGCAACACTGTACCCATATGAAATGTTTGTCCATTTTTTCATACAAGGATTTGCCCCCTTAATGACCAGGCCATTTTTTGCGCTATGGCACTGTGTCGCTTTAACTGACAATTGCATGGTCATGCGACTGTACCCATACAAAATTGACGTCCTTTTTTTCCCCACAAATAGAGCTTTCTTTTGGTGGTATTTGATCACCTCTGCCGTTTTTTTTTTTTGCGCTATAAACAAAAAAAGACAGACAATTTTGAAATAAACAATATTTTTTACTTTTTGCTATAATACATATCCAAAAAAATGTAATAAATCAAATTTCTTCATCAGCTTAGGCCTATATGTATTCTACATATTTTTGCTAAAAAAAACCTCAATAAGCGTATATTGATTGGTTTGTGCAAAAGTTATAGCGTCTACAAAATAGGGGATAGATTTATGGCATTTTTATTATAAATTTTTTTTTTTACTAGTAATGGCGGTGATCAGCGATTTTTTGTGGGACTGCCACATTGCAGAGGACAGATCGGACACTTTTGAAACTTTTTTGGGACCATTGACACCTATAAAACGATCAGTGCTAAAAATAGCCACTGATTACTGTATAAATGTCACTGGCAGGGAAGGGGTTAACACTAGGGGGTGATCAAGGGATTAAGTGTTCCCTAGGGAGGTGTTTCTAACTGTGGGGGGAGTGTAGTGACTGGAGGAGGAGACAAATCGCTGTTCCTAATCACTAGGAATAGCAGATCTGTCTACTCTCCCCTGACAGAATGAGTATTTGTTTACATTGACAGATCCCTGGGGCACGGAAGAGTACTGATGTGGCATGGATGTGGTACGGATGAGCATGGATGTGGCATGGATGTGGCATGGATGAGCACTGATGTGGCATGGATGTGGCACGGGTGAGCACTGATGTGGCATGGATGTGGCACGGATGAGCACTGATGTGGCATGGATGTGGCGCGGATGAGCACTGATGTGGCATGGATGATCACTGATGTGGCATGGATGAGTACTGATGTGGCATGGATGAGCCATGGATGGGCATGAATGAGCCATGGATGGGGATGAATGAGCCATGGATGGGGATGAATGAGCCATGGATGGGGATGGATGAGCCATGGATGGGGATGGATGAGCCATGGATGGGGATGGATGAGCCATGGATGAGCATGAATGAGGATGGATGAGCAAGAATGAGGATGGATGGATGAGCCATGGCTAGGCACAGATCAGTGCTATGAGAACTTCAGATCCAACATACAGTGCTGCTGAACTGGCTCCCTCCTCTCCTTGCGCACTGTACCAATCAGTGCGAGGAGGGGGGAGGAGCTGAACCGGACATGTTCTGGTTTGTTGACAACGAAGCGATCACATGGTAAAGGCCCGCTGTCATTGGCCCTTTACCCCGATCCGTGACGCGCTGGGTCTGGAAGACCCGACGGTCATGGACATTCCCAGGTGTGCACCCTAGGGGGTGCACGGGAGAAAGTGATTCTGGGAGGACATCATATGACGGACTCCCAGAGTTATCCAACCGTGCTGTAGTCATCATTCGGCTACAGCCTGGTCTGCAACTAGTTAAGAGGTCACAGATAATACAGTAGTGTAAAATAGGCCAGCAGCAGAACAATTTTAATGAGCAAGGTTAAGCCCAAATTTACTGAGACAAGGAACCCAGACTTGGGATTTACTACAGAAGTTAAGATACTGCAGAGGATATAGCAGTGCTAAATTTCCATTGGCAAAGACGTGCGAACAAAAGGCAGTTCTGAGAACAGATTGTCCATAACAAATGAAGGCTCCACTTTGAGCTACCCAAACTTAAAAAAAAAAGGCCTTATCAACTTTAAATAGAACAAATAAAATAACAAAAGAAATAAACCCCATACGACCACCCCTGAAACAAAATTCCACTTTTGTATTTACAGCGAAGCCCTGCAGCAAAAGAAAAAAACTGTTTACCTGAGAATGAAGGCAAGATAAAATAAAACATAAAATAAAAACAAATATACCCCCAAATTACCAACCACTGAAACAAAAGTCCCCCCCCCTTTTTTTTTTCTTTTTTTTTTAAGGGAAGCCTTGCAGCAAAATATAAATAAAAAAAATGCCATGGATGGGATCACTAAGCTCAAATCAACCACAAAAAAAAAAAAATCAAAGACAATAGTACAAACAAACATATTGGCAGCAAAGGGGTTAATAACCCAAAGAGCTAGCAATCAGAATTCCAGTTAAAGTATAGTTTCCTGACAGTGATCTCCAATCTAATATGGTGTGATAGTGATATGAAAAAATAGTCAAGCCTTGAATGCATAATGGAAGCAGTAAAGCTCACTGAAAAAAGAAAAATATATATAAATACAAGGTCCTCTGTATTGTATACGTTTATTAAAGCATTATCTGAAATGCCTTTACACATCATGGCTCTTTTCCCGCATATAAAACTCTCAGAGGAGAGTTTGTTTTTTGACATTTGTACTTTACCCTAATCAGCGCTAATTAACTACTTCTTCTTTCTTTCAAATAGTATTTATCTATAGTTTTTTTTTTAATTTACATTTTATTAATCATTAAAGCAAGTTTATGCCATAATGTGGAGCATACTAGCACATTATAACATACTTTTAAATAAAGCCCTTCAGTGGCATGCTGTCACTGCTGCTGGGGCTTCCATCTTCACCCAGTCTTATGTACACAGAGCTGAGCAGCTCTGTATACATTTCCAGCACAATGTCAGTGTGCTCGGATGAATGACTCCCATGCATGCATTGAAATGACGTCATCCTGCACTTGTCATTTAAGACAGCTATCGTTTGGCACTCGTAAAATGCTGGGAAGAAGATGCTGGTGCTGGGAAGGGACTACGCAAGCACCAAATGTCACATCTACCCCAACGCAGGTGGTCAGACACAATAGCTGGTTACTGTGTTCTTCACCTATAGCAGCCCCCTTTCCCATAAGGTCTTGTACACAATGTTATAGTGCCTGGCCACCATGCCAGGGCAGGCGCGAACTGAGCAAAGCAAACAGGTATTTGCGGTTGGCAGAGTGGTTCTATGACAGTCCAGGTAAAAGGTAGGCTGAGTTCAGGGAATAGTCCGAAATCCGGTTCAAGGTCATACACTGGGAAATCCAATCTAACAGAGCAGGGCAAACAGACGTGGGCTTCATAAGGAATACACACGTATCACTCTCTTTCACAAGCATGAGAATGAAGGTTTGGCTTGCTTATAACAGATGTGGTTTCCACCCAGAGACTGACCACTTCAATCACCTTGCAGGTGGACAAAGACAGGGAGAATGCAATAGCCAAAGCCAGGATGCTGGAATGAGGAGCAGGAGTGCTAGACGCTCCTGACACCAGACCATTAGTGACTCTAGTTCCACTTAATGAACAAGTTATTGCAGAGTAAACAGGCCCAAATGTAAAAACTTTTTAGGCCCATAGGGGGTGTACAGGTGTGAGAGGGGAAGTGGTAAACTGGCCATTTGTATTGCTGACATTGGCAGCATCTCCACACCTCAGCACAGTGTCATCATACCTCCCAAGTTTTTGAGATGGAAAGGAGGGGCACCTATTAGCAAAAGTATGTAGACATAGGACACACCCCCTGCCAAAATTAGTTAAACCCCCAAGTGTTTTTTTTTTTACCACTACTATTTCTTTATACTGGCTTTTGAAATTTACAAATGCAACAATTTAGAAATTGGATGAAAGGTTTAGCATTGTGAAAGACTTTTTGAACTATAAAAATGTGCATTTTATATACAACTATATAGATCAGATCAAAATGAGGGACAAATAAGGAGGAAAGAGGGACAGAGGGACTTTGTTCCAAATCAGGGATAGTCCCACGAAATCACAGACAGATGGGTGCTTTGACGTCATAAACAGTTGCACACTAGAGACAAGCCCCATTAGTCACTATTAGTCCTTATCTAATTTTCATAAATAGGAACCTAAGAGCCGGTTCACACTGGGGCGACTTGTCAGGCGACCTAGTCGCCTGACAAGTCGCCTCCCGTTCTGTACAATGGAACCGTTCTAATAGGAGCGACGCAAGTCGCTCCGACTTAGAAAAAGGTTCCTGTACTTCTTTTGGGGCGACTTGAGGCGACTTGCATAGACTTCTATACAGAAGTCGTTTTGCAAGTCGCCGTGCATGTCGTGTGCAGGTCGCCTCGGTGAGGCGACCTGCAAGTCGTGCCGCCCCTGTGTGAACCGAGGGTAAGTGTTTTTTGATTTACATTGTGCATGTCAGTGACGTGCACAAAGGCATGGTTTTCTAAACCAACTTCTGCAAACATTTTACGCAGTAACTGATCTTTAACCATATTTAAACATTATCACACTGTAGGTATAATAAAGCTACAGTAAAACCTTGGTTTGAGATTACCTTGGTTTGAGTGTTTTGCAAGACAAGCAAAAATGTTTTAATACATTTTGACTTGATATACAAGTGATGTCTTGATATACAAGTAGCGTCAGGTCACAAGTGAGTATGAAATAGAAGAGAGGCATCTCTAATGCCGCGTACACACGGTCGGACTTTTCGTCTACAAAAGTCCGACAGCCTGTCCGACAGACTTTCAGCGGACTTTTGGCGGACTTGCGGCGGACTTGCGGCAGACTTTCTAACGAACGGACTTGCCTACACACGATCACACAAAAGTTCGACAGCCTAGTACGCGGTGACGTACACAAAGTCCGGCGAGACTATAAAACGGAAGTTCAATAGTCCGTACGACACCCTTTGGGCTCCTTCTGCTAATCTCGTGTTTATCTTGTGTTAGTAGAAGTTTGGTGAGAGACGATTCGCGCTTGTGAGACTCGTATTTTTCAGTTCGTTTTAACTGTTGTTCAGTCTGTGCTTGTGAGGTTTGTATCTGCTTTTCAGTGCGTTTGGTCAGTTGGCATTGAGAAATCTTTGTTTTATTGTCCGCTCCTTCCTGATTTTCAGGTCGCTCTTCACAGGCCTTGCTGTTCTTCAGTGCGTTCTGTTAAGTGCGTTCTGACCAGCCGACCGTTTTGAAGCCATGTTACCTGTACGTACTCGTTGTCGAGCTTGTGCATTGTATGTGCTTGGTGCTGTAGTTCATTCTTCAGCCCAAGACCAGTCCATGAACAGGGCGAGGAGGAGTTCATGGACCAAGAATTGGTTGCTCCAGCGTGACCAGTTCTGTCACATGCCATTGCTCCGTGAGATCCATGAGAATAATCCTGAGGATTTCAGGAACTTTCTCCGGATGACGGACCCCGTTTTTGACCGTTTGTTGGCTTTGCTGACCCCTTATATTAGCAGGCAGGATACCTGCATGAGGCAAGCCATCACTCCGGAGCAGAGGCTAGTTGCCACGTTGCGGTACTTGGCGACAGGGAGAAGCCTGCAGGACCTCAAGTTCTCGACAGGCATCTCCCCCCAGGCTCTGGGGATCATTATCCCAGAGACCTGTTCTGCCATCATCCAGGTCCTGCAGAAGGACTATATTAAGGTAAGAATTTTTTCTTTTATTAGCATCACATGTTCTTTTATTTAATCTTTGATAATGTAATGTATTTCTTAACTCAAACACTACTTACCATCATTGCAATATAGTGTGAATGTCCCCTTTTTCTCCTCACGCATGCTGGAATTTTTCCCTGTTCTTTTTTGTCATGCATGTATATTTGCCTTCAATAACCTCCCCAGCATACAATGCTGGGCACATATCCACCTAGTCTACTCAGTTTGAATGTATTTAGTCAGCTGCATTGTATTTTGTTTCCCCTAAACTCTATCCAAATAGTGTGCATGTAATTAACTGGATTTCCCAACCCCCCCCCCCACCTAAACTCTATCCAAATAGTGTGCATGTAATTAGCTTGATTTCCCAACCCCCTCCACCACCTAAACTCTATCCAAATAGTGTGCATGTAATTAACTGGATTTCCCAACCCCCCCACCTAAACTCTATCCAAATAGTGTGCATGTAATTAGCTTGATTTCCCAACCCCCTCCCCCACCTAAACTCTATCCAAATAGTGTGCATGTAATTAACTGGATTTCCCAACCCCTCCCCCACCTAAACTCTATCCAAATAGTGTGCATGTAATTAATTGGATTTCCCAACCCCTCCCCCACCTAAACTCTATCCAAATAGTGTGCATGTAATTAACTGGATTTCCCAACCCCCCCCACCTAAACTCTATCCAAATAGTGTGCATGTAATTAACTGGATTTCCCAACCCCCCCCCACCTAAACTCTATCCAAATAGTGTGCATGTAATTAACTTGATTTCCAACCCCCCCCCTAATAATTTGCTAGAATGTTCTGTGGTGTTGATTTTTACAAAGCAAATATATGTTGCACTTTGCAAAATGCATTTGCACTCTGCAAGTGCATTTGCTCCAGTGCTTTAGTAAATGAGCAGAAGCTCTGCTGATTTCCATCATCCAATCATATGCAAGCCACAAAGTGTTTGGATGAATTGCCCTTGCATGTGACTGTGTACTCCTTGCAACATGAAAGCCTTTTTACCTTACCTCATTTACTTAAGCTGTGGAGCAACTGCACTTGCAGAGTGCGACAACTGCACAGTCTTGTAGCCTTTTTAGTCAAGAAATCCCTGCGTGTCCTTAAATTTTTTTTTTCTAATTTCACCACCCCCTAAAATGGAATCAAGGTGCCATCAGAGGGGGTGAGCAATCTGATAAGTGTGCCTTTCCATATTATTTAATCAAGAAGATTTGAATTATTTAATGTTATACTGATGCTGGGCAATAATGTTTTAATTGTAGAATTTTCTTGCAATGTTATTTTCTAAATTACTGAGTTTTGTTTTCTTGTTTGATTCCCCAGTTTCCTTCAACGCCACAGGAATGGCAGACTGTGGCATCCCATTTTGCCACCCGTTGGGACTTTCCCAATTGTGGAGGGGCTATAGATGGGAAACATGTCCACATCGTGCCACCACCCCATTTGGGGTCATACTATTTTAATTATAAGGGGTTCCATAGTATTGTTTTAATGGCGGTGGTGTCGGCACACTATGAATTTCTATATGTGGACGTGGGGAAGAATGGCCGGATGTCGGATGGAGGAGTATTTGCCCAGACGGAGTTCTGCCAGCGTCTCCAGAGTGGTGGCCTGGGATTGCCACCTGATGCGGATAACGTGGAAGGACTCCCCTTTGTCTTCATTGCCGATGAAGCCTTCGCTCTGAGCAAGCACCTCATGAGGCCATTTCCCCAAAGAACCCTCACCCCGGAGAGGAGGGTTTTTAATTTCCGGCCAGAAGAGTTGTTGAGAATGCGTTTGGGATTCTGGCCAGACGGTTCCGCTTGTTTCAAACCTCCATTAATTTGGCGGAATACAAACTTAATTTTATCATTTTATCGTGCTGCATCCTGCACAACTTTTTGCACAAACATTCCTCTAATTATATTGTGCCAGTTGGGCCTGAGGCCGGACTTATTAGCAGTGACAATCTAACGGGCCTGGATACTGTCCGTACTGGCTTGGCCCCCCAAAGTGCCCGTCAAGTTCGACAGCAATATGTAAATTATTTTATGGGTAGGGGGGCCATTGCAATGGGCCAGGATATCTAAATAATCTAAATAAAAAAATCTTGATGAAATATTGAATTATATTTATTGCTTGCCATTCTTTTGGGCTTTCTCCTAGGTTATGGTAGAGCAGTTGTAGTGCCAAGTGTATTTTCCTTGTAAATTTCTAAATAAGCTCCATTGTCACTGTAAACAACTATTTTTAATTTAAACAAACTGATACTGAGCATTGAAATAACAAACCACACATTTATTTAATTTCTAAACAGATGTTTTAATATTTGGTATACATTCACTTATGCATTATTATAAAATGTTCATAGTCAAAAATATCTCGATATATTTACAAATTTAGAATAATATAATTAGTTATATTTTTTGATGATTTAAAATATAAATTTTTTGTCATTTTGATTTTAACAAACAGGCCTCTTTTATTTTTTATTTATTTTTTTGCCAAAACAGGCCTCATTTTTGCAAAATTGTTTGCTGTTTTTTTTGAAAAACAGCCTTTTTTTTGGTTTTTTAAAAACAGGCTTTTGATTTATTTATTTTTTTTGGTTTTTTAAAAACAGGCTTTTTTTTTTTTTTGGTTTTTTAAAAACAGGTTTTTTCTTCTTTTTTTTTTTGGTTTGTGAAAAACAGGCATTTTTTTTTATTATTTTAACAGGCCTCTATTATTATATATATATATATATTTATTTTTTTTCAAAACAGGCCTCCTTTTTTTCAAAAATGGGGTTTGTTTATGTTGTTAAACAGGCATAACATTTACACAAAATAATAAAGAGAAGGCCCAGAATGGGGTCAGCAAACCAGGAAATGAAGGACATGATCGATGTTTTTTGGGTTGAAAAAGGGCATTTAGATTCGACCCAAAACATCAATCATGTCCTTCATTTCCTGCTGCATACGATCCAGCCGATTCCGCATTTGATCTATCTCCCCATTCCAGGCCATTATTTGAGCAATTAGCCGTTGGGCACTGTCTGTGGTGAAATAGTCACTTGGACCTAAAATTGAATGAAAAAAAGATGTGTTTAGAAATATGCAGACATACATAGTTTACCTTACCATAAGCTGGTGTCTCAGATACTGACCTGGTGGGGTGCCCATGTCGCCCACCTCTCCTTCCTCCACATCCTCAGTGGGGCTTGGGCTGATTTCCCAAGTATGTTATTTTGGTTGGGGGGGGGGGACTGGGTTCTTCTTGCCTGAGTGTTTTTTCCCCTATGTGAAGCAAAAAATTGATATACTTAGCACACAGATATTTTAGTACATAGTAATCTTCTAACATTGTAGTGAAGTGGTGTACAAATTGTCTGTTTTTGTAGAGTTCCTAGTTTACTAAAGATTTAATTTTCTAAAGACATATCGAGATAGATAGATATATCGATATCTAGATATCAATATCTAAATATCTCTTAAAATATTGATCTCTCTCTCTCTCTCTATATCTATAAATATAAATTATATAAATAAATATAAATATAAATATATATATATATATATATATCTATATATATATATATATCAATATATATATATATCTCTATATATATCTATATATCTATATAGATATATATATATATATATCTATATATATATATAGATATATATATATCTATATAGATATAGATATAGATATAAATATAGATAGATATAAATAAATATATATATATAGATATCTCTATATATATGTAACAAGGTTTATTAAAAGGTCGTTTCAAACGAAGCTAAAATCGTATAGGAAAGAAAAGCACAGGGAGCAGTATACGAGGTAATAAACACAAGATGAAAACACGACAAGTACTTACTTTCTTTCAGCACTTTACGGATCCGTCTGTACTGATCCGGCTCCCGGAGTTTGAGGTCGGACCATCTTTTTCGAATTTGATCCTTCGAGCGCTGTACCCCAAAATAACCCTGTAAGGTCTTTACCACCTTCGCCATTATTTTTGCTTTTCTCAAATTTGGCCGGGCGTACGGCCCATACTTCCCATCATAGTCCTTTTTTTTAAGAATTGCCACCATTTCCACCATCTCTTTAAAGGACATATTGGAGGCCTTAAATCTAGGCTTCACAGATCGTGACGTTCCGGCCTCCGGGCTTTCATCGCTACCTGAGGTAGTACACACCTGATGTGTCTCCGCCATTATTCACCCCACTATGCGCCGTATAAAAAATGGGTGGAGAATATTAGTTAAAATCGAACGTCAGGGGCGGGCGACGCAGGTGGAGTTTCACAAATGCGCAGTGTATAAAGAGGGGCCTTGCGCACGTGTCGTACGTACGTACGTTCTGTGCGTAGAGTCAAGGGCGGGGTATATGCGTAAACAAAAAGAACGCCAGGGGCGGACCAAGTAGGCATAGTATTACGCATGTGCAGTGTATAAAGCGCTGTTACGTATTGTGTCGTACGTACGTTCTGTGCGTAGGTGATAGTGGACCGGGACGCTACTAAACGAAGGTAATTTTAAATTTATACATTTGGTCAAGACTTTGTAGCAAGCGGCCTATATGGCTTGACAGATTGATGAGGCCTACATAGGGATAAGATGATGAGGGTTTAGCAGAAACATAATAAGTGTTTTTTGTCTTGTGTCTTTATCTTTTACAGACATTATGAATCCCCTATTTAACCACTAGCCTACCGCCCACCGTCATATGACGGCTGGACGGTAAGCCTATTGTTCTGAGTGGGCGTCATATGATGTCCGCCGTTTAAACAGGGCATGCGCGCGATCGTGAGCGCGCAGCCCTGTACTGTCGGTGGTGGCGTGTCACCGAGACACCGCTCGTCACCGACAGGGGTGAACAGCCACTGGGCATGGCTGTTTACCACGTGATCGGCCGTGATGAAGTCACGGCCGATCACTAATGGTACATCCCGCATTGCACGGCGCATGCGCGCGATCGTGAGCGCGCTGCGCGATCGTGAGTGCGCTGCGCGTGCACGTCGGTGGCGGCGTGTTCCCCGGGAACACTGCTCGTCACCGACGATAGTTTACAGCCATTGGCCAGTACTGTGTACCATGTGATCGGCTGTGATCCATTCACAGCCGATCACTAAGTGTAAACAAAGAGCTGTCACTAGCTGTTACTAGCCCTTCTCTCCTCACACACCGTTTCCAGTGTGAGGAGAGAAGAGCCAGGAGCAGTGAGTTACAGATCTTTGTATTTGTAGTGTCTGCACCAACACCACTTCTGTCCCATCGCCCCCCCCAATTGTCATCTGTCACCCAACAGTCACCCCATAAAAAGTGCACCTGTCACATAGAGACTGCCATTAGTGACCATCAGCGGTGCCCTGTCACCCACCAGTGACCGTGCCCTGTCACCCGTCACCCATCAGTGACCTGCCCTGTCACCCATCAGTGACCTGCCCTGTCACCCGTCACCCACCAGTGACCTGCCCTGTCACCCGTCACCCACCAGTGACCGTGCCCTGTCACCCGTCACCCACCAGTGACCATCAGCGGTGCACCCGTCACCCATCAGTGACTGTCAACAATCTGTGACTATCACCTGTGTTATGGAAATTTGGTTGTACGCAAAGCACACAGCCAAATCTCCTGTTTCTAATCATAATAGCAATTTCGTCTAATGATATAATACCAGTGCATCTCACCTTTTGATCGTATCCATCCTCTGGTGTGTGCCCCATCCATCCAACAAGACAAAACACATGGTTCTTACATTCTCATCTCAGCAAGACTGCCTTTACAGCTCTGTCTGCCTCCTTTATTCAAAAGACCACAAAAGCAATCACAAATAGGAAGCCCTGGCCCCAACAGCCAATCGTTTCCTTCACAGGGTGTGACCTCAGCCTCACAGGATATGACCTCACAGGATGTAAGTGACCATATAAGGATTTAACAACAGAATACAAAACAACCAATGAACAATGACTACAGGACATGATACAATATACTAAATGACGATGACTAAAGTTCCTTGTGCATGGATGAGAGATTATCTGCAGGTATACGTCATGTCACCCCAAACATGTTGATCAGGCATACCAGGGGCGACAAGAGCAAAACACCTCTAAACCGATAATGTCTTTGCAGAGTGAACGCATCCCCACCAGACGATCGTTCTGTGCATTGCACAGGGGCCCTTTTGCTGGCAGACATGCCCTCTCTCCGCAAACACCTTTCTCCAAACACCAGGAAGTTTTCCACTACCTAACAGGTCTCAGCCAGCGTCGGACTGCTCCGGGCTGTGGTTAATCAGACACTGGGAGATTTATGACAACACATTAATATAAAATTTTCCACAACAGTCCCTCCTCTTGTCATATGATCCCATGTGTCCTTCGATGAATCCTGATCTTCTTCATAGTCCATAAAAAGTAAAACACGGCTTGACATGTAGACTCTGTTGGGGATGACGTGGTGAGCTGTAGTAGTCTCTGGTCGGTCTGGGATCCTCTGTCTTGTACGTGGGTCGGGCTTCGGGGCGTCTCATCAGGGAAGATGTGGTCATCTGCTCAGGCTCTGGTCACGCGTCCAATCAGGCAACAGGAGCACCTCATCATGGCATATAGAAGGAATAGAAACAAAAACAACATGAGTATATATACCCCTACTTTCTTCACTATGATCCGCTGCAAGATAAAAATTAAATCTCCAACGATTCCCAAACCCTTAAAAAGGATTCCAACCTTCACTAGGTATAGCTCTGGCTTTGCCTTGCAGGGATCTAAACCTTATCCATATGGGCCTGAACTTTGTCACTACTATCCCCGATCCAGATATAACAATCTTTACTTATGAATTCCCAGAAACCCCCTTGGAATGTAGGAACTTCCTTGTAGCTTCAACCGTTACATGAAACATCCCATCCTCAATGGATGAGAAATTGTTCAAGTGTTTCATAAGCTCAAGCCCCCACCGTGTACAAGCAATTCCCTTCCAGCTGTCCCTGCCATTCTTACCTTCTCTCGCGCCATCAGATCCTCACGATCGGCCACGACATAAGATGCTGGGACGAGTTTCATCAGCCCACATGAACCTCTTGCCTTACGGGAAATTACCTTATAAGCTGTAGATCCTCATTAATACCAAACTTCAGTTGTAGCACACTTGTGGGCTACCTCGTTATCCCGATACCAAAGCTGGCAAGAACCAGAGCTATTGTTAAAATTATAATTAATTTTACCCTCTATGAATGTTCTGTTAAGTTCTTTTGACAGGTGTCTGTTTGGATTTTACTAGTCTGTCAAAACTCCTCACACCAATATGAATGTCACATATAGCATGTACCGCCGTCATCGCTGGGGCACTTGTACCCGACCATGTGTCCTGTTCTCTTTCTTAGCTAGTTGGGATGCTTTTCATCATTACCCTTGCCAAAATTTATTAAACAAAAAAATATAAATGAACAAAGATACTCCTCTACTCTTTTGTGGTTGATCCGCTTCTTGCAGTGTCTGGCGTGGTCTCATCCCTCAAGCTTCTTTACAATGACCCAGTCACCTGGTTGGAAAGAATGTAAACTGGTTATTGTGTCAGGGTCCAGGATGGACTCGTGAACCTTGTGGTGGACCTTTTGAAGTTCATGTTACAGTGATTGCACCCACCCCATCAGCTGAGAATGTAGGTGACAGCTAATGAGGAAAGTACAATTCTGTTTTTGGTTGACCTTCAAACAAACCTCATATGACAATAACCCAGACATCGGGACTGTGGTCACTGCATAACCTGTGCGTGGCTTATTATCCGGGGTGTAATACCTGGAACCATTGACAAAAAGGTTCTTAGCATCTGGGATGGGAGCCTCCTTCACCAGACTGCTGCTTGCTGATTCAAATTCTATCACAGAAAGACAGTCTTGGCACAAACTTGGTTAGAATTACAAAGGTTAGTATTGTTGGTTTAAAAATGTGTTATTCTCACCACTCTCATCCCCCCTTTTCTTCCTCCTCATTACAAACTGGAGGAAGACATGCAGTGTTTAGAATGGTGCAGAATAAAACAGTGAAATAGCCTATGATACTTTTACCTTCTTATACACCTGTATACACACTTCCAGAAACTGGACCTGAAAAGATACTTATAAACAAAGGTTATTACTCTATCCTTCAAAGAATGGTAAACAATACAAAATTCATGTACATTGGTAAATTGTCACTGACATTCCACAAAACCGATAATAACTAAACCCTCTGTAAGTCTTACTTTCACGTTTTTTGTTTTTTTATTTCCCTAAAATACAACAGCCGCGACACGCAAAAGGGCTGTCACGGGAGGTTCAAACATCTTGTTACCACATACAAACAATGAAACAAAGACAAACATTTAGATACAAATGTGGGGGAGATATTTCATAGTTCCCAAAAATGAAAAAATAAAAACTACCAGATGGAATGCTGCCTTCACTCTTTTAGTGATAGAAAAATAATACAATTTGAAAGGCACGAGAGCATTTCAAAATCTTTGCATGGACCAGCCACACAAAGTTCAAAAACAGGCCTGTGTATTTTTAATCACACAAACGTATACTACGCATCCATCAACTCACTCAACATTACAGATTTCTGAAGCCGCAGTCGCTCTACATCAACTCCAGAGGGATACCCAAAATAGTATCCTTGGACCACCTATGTCAATCTTTCTGGGGTTTAATGGCCTTTTCCTCAGAACTCAGATTTCATGTATTATGTAGCTGTCTGACTGGGGTGCATGGACGACCTATTGCCCATGACGATTCAAATCGCTTTTTTTGGCGAACTCTGCGTCCAGAGAACCCTGCGCTTTATTTTCGGAGCGATTATGGTTTGCGCCTTTATCACCATAATCGACCCCCGCATTCCGATTTTTATACACGGCCTGAGCGGGGCTGTTAGCGTACTACTCCTCACGTTTATGCTAATACAATCGCGAACTGGAATTCCGACTATTATACACGGCCCGACCAGTCTCACAATATACAGCCCTCTAAACGTGTTTGTCCGACAACTACAAAAACCCCATGAAATCCTCCGCTATTCAAAACAAAAACAAACTTATGGCTTCTGCCTGTACCTAGATATTACAACAATAACTTGGATGCCTCCTGTTTGCTCTCTACCCAAAACTGTATTACAGTATAAACCTTAATTTAATTTAAAAATAAAAATGATTTCGTCCTTCCAAACACAAGTCAAAAGACCCCAAGCCCCTCCCACCAACTTCCTGTTGCACACCTGAGTAGGAAGAGGGAGGGGGAGGGGAAACCTCAAATAGCTTCATATTTTTTTCTATCAAGACGTTAGAAATCTTCACTAGAAACATAAACTTCTTTAAAACAACTGGAATAAAAACCTAAATGATTCTACTGGAAATGGAATTCAGTACAAAACCAGAGATATTTCGCTGGAGACTAAAATCAGCATAAACAAAAAGGCAGTTGCAGCAATCGAAAATCGGTCCACGGCAAAATGGTGAATGAAACCAGGACTACAGAAAAATGGCCGACATTAACAAATGACAAGAGACAAAGTTACATAAAACATCTTAAACAATACACGCTTGTCGCAAATACAACACAATATTTGACTCAGAGTTAGAACTCCCCCCATGTTATTACCTAGAAACCAGAGACCCCCACAGGGTGTAAACAGCTCCTATTGTGATGTCCTAACAATGCATGGGCACTTGGATATGCCACAGGCATTTTAACTTAAAACCAATATTCAATACAGAAAACGCAATAGTTTCCTTGAAAAGTATGTAAACAGTACAAAAATAGAATTCACAAAATGGTGCCTAGAAGCCAGATTGTAGCTTAAAGCACATGGCTTTGCACACACAAAGGAATACACAATGGAGCTTCCCCTATAGGAAGTCTCACAGGTCTTCAAAATGGCCGCCGATGCACATGGTGACCACAACAAAAGCCAGACCACAACAAAATGGCACATTTTCCCGCCAAAACTGACCAAGATGGATAAAAATTTCAAAGTTCACACACAAAGGAAAAGAAAATGGCCGACCGTAGTCACATGGTAGACAACAACAAGAGAACAAAAGGAAGTAGCAGACAAAAAACATTTTCCTGCCAAAACCAAAAATTTCTCCCCACAAAATGACACATTTGAGATACTAAATGAACGCTTAGCCAAACATTTAAAAGTGTTAAAGTTACAAAAAAACACAACTTAGGAACACATGCTATCCAATGAAACAACCAAGCCACATAACCCACAATTACACGGCTGTAACATACCCTCAAACTCAGTTCACATCAGCTTTCACAGGAACAAGACATTGAGAGATACAGACAGTGAATGCTTGTATGTCTGTTCAGAACATTAGAGTTCCCTTCCCCCAGGGCGTAGCCCCTTTCAATACAAAAACAACAATGCCTGCCCCTTCACTAAACTCATCTTTACAAACAGGTTCAGCTACTTACAAAACTACTTAGCCACACACACAATCTCCTTATACAAAGATTCGAGATACAAATCACACACACACGCAGGCACACGCACACACACACACACACACACAGGCACACGCACACACAGGCACACGCACACACAGGCACACGCACACACAGGCACACACACACACACAGGCACACACACAGGTACACACCAGACATACGATCAAACTTCCAGCATTATTTCAAAAGACGAAAAATGTGTTCTTTTGCAGAGCAAAGGCTCCCCAACACATCGGAAAGAAATGTCCTAGACTGGGATCCATTCTCCCCCCTTTTCTTACCGATGTGGACGGGGGTCCTGTCTGCTCCATTAAGTACCTGGCCCGCCATGCTGTTATGGAAATTTGGTTGTACGCAAAGCACACAGCCAAATCTCCTGTTTCTAATCATAATAGCAATTTCGTCTAATGATATAATACCAGTGCATCTCACCTTTTGATCGTATCCATCCTCTGGTGTGTGCCCCATCCATCCAACAAGACAAAACACATGGTTCTTACATTCTCATCTCAGCAAGACTGCCTTTACAGCTCTGTCTGCCTCCTTTATTCAAAAGACCACAAAAGCAATCACAAATAGGAAGCCCTGGCCCCAACAGCCAATCGTTTCCTTCACAGGGTGTGACCTCAGCCTCACAGGATATGACCTCACAGGATGTAAGTGACCATATAAGGATTTAACAACAGAATACAAAACAACCAATGAACAATGACTACAGGACATGATACAATATACTAAATGACGATGACTAAAGTTCCTTGTGCATGGATGAGAGATTATCTGCAGGTATACGTCATGTCACCCCAAACATGTTGATCAGGCATACCAGGGGCGACAAGAGCAAAACACCTCTAAACCGATAATGTCTTTGCAGAGTGAACGCATCCCCACCAGACGATCGTTCTGTGCATTGCACAGGGGCCCTTTTGCTGGCAGACATGCCCTCTCTCCGCAAACACCTTTCTCCAAACACCAGGAAGTTTTCCACTACCTAACAGGTCTCAGCCAGCGTCGGACTGCTCCGGGCTGTGGTTAATCAGACACTGGGAGATTTATGACAACACATTAATATAAAATTTTCCACAACACCTGTCACCGTCCGTGGCCTGTCACCCATCAGTGACCGTGCCCTCTCACCCGTCACCCATCAGTGACTGTGCCCTGTCACCCATCAGTGACCATCAGCGGTGCACCTGTCACCCATCAGTGACCGTCGCCTGTCAACTATCTGTGACCATCGCCCATCACACCATCACCTCTCAGTGAACGTCACCTGCCACCTATCGCACAGCCCATCGGTGACCGTCACCTGCCACCCATCTGTCACCCGTCGCACAGCTACCCGCCACACAGCCATGTCCAAAAGAGGATATACAAGTGAGGAGGCGTTCCAGATCCTCTCTATGACTGATGAGAGCACCGGGGAGCTCTCATCAGAGTCCCATTCTGATTCCGAATCAAATTCGGCATTTGAGCCGATCGAGAGTAGCAATGGTTCGGATGAAGAATGGGTCCCTCCTAAAAGGGCACGACACTCTGGAACCCAGGAAGCCGCCAGCAACCGGGATTATATTCCCAGTACCAGCTCTGCCGCCAGAAATAGGCCCCAGGAAGAAAGGCCCAGTACCAGTGCTGCCGCCAGCAATAGGCCCCAGGAACAAAGGCCCAGTACCAGTGCTGCCACCAGAGATGGGCCCCACGCACAAATGCCCAGTACCAGTGCTGCCACCAGAGATAGGCCCCGCGCACAAATTCCCAGTACCAGTGCTGCCACATCACACCTGAGTTCCAGCACAGGAAATTCAACTCCCCAACTACTGGAGTGTCACGTCCCCCAAGAGCCAGGGCCGCTACCTATATGCCAGATGGTCTTGCCAACCCAACATGGCTGCCTTCCAACTCGGTAGGCATGTGCATTTCATTTCGTTCCGAATCGAAATTCGGACGAATTTTTCATTATTCGGAAATTCGGATGCATCCGAATTTCCGAATTACAAAAGTAAAGAATTTAAACGAATTCGAAAACATATTCGAATCGAATTCGAAAACATATTCGAATCGAATTCGAAAACATATTTGAATCGAATTCGAAAACATATTCGAATCGAATTGGAAAACATATTCGAATCGAATTGGAAAACATATTCGAATCAAATTCGAAAACATAATCGAATTCGAATCGAATTCGAAAACATATTCGAATCGAATTCGAAAACATATTCGAATCGAATTGGAAAAAAATAGAAAACGTTTTTCTAAAAAAAAACAATAAGATAGAATATAAAATAATAAAGCATATATATATATATATATATATATATATATATATATATATATATATATATATTTTTTTTTTTTTTTTTTTATTCTCTTCTATTGTTTTTTTATGCTTTTCTTTTCTATTATTTTATATTCTATAATAGTCTTTTCAAATTCATTCTATACAAAATTCGAATTTCGGAACATGGCTTCTGAAGTTTAAATTTCGTATAGAATGAATTCGAATTTGAATAGAAAAGATTAGAACAGAAAATAATAGAAAAGATTAGACTAGAAAAACAATAGAACAGAATAGAAGAAAATATAATATATATATTATATTTTCTTCTATTCTGTTCTATTGTTTTTCCAGTCTATTCTTTTCTATTACTTTCTATTCTATTCTAATCTTTTATATTCAAATTTGATTTCGGTCTATATGAAATTCGAATTTTGGAAGATGTTATATATATATATATATATATATATATATATATACATTTTTTTTTTCTATTCTGTTTCATTGTTTTTCTATGCTATTCTTTTCTATTCTATTCTAAACTTTTCTATTTGAATTTGAATTCATTCTATACGAAATTCGAATTTCGGAAGATGGCTTCTGAAAGTGGAATTTCGTATAGAATGAATTCGAATTTGAATAGAAAAGATTAGAATAGAAAATAATAGACTAGACAAACAATAGAACAGAACAGAATAAAATATAATATATATATATTTTATTCTATTCTGTTCTATTTTTTCTATGCTGGTCTATTGTTTTTCTATTCTTTTCTATTATTTTCTATTTTATTCTAATCTTTTCTATTTGAATGCGAAATCATTCTATACGAAATTTGAATTTCTGAAAATGGTCATACAGAAACAGAATGAAATAGAATGAAATCGAATTCTAATAGAAAAGACTAGAAAAGAAAAACAATAGAACAGAATAGAAAAAAATTATATATATATATATATATATATATATATATATATATATATATATATATATATATAAAACCATCTTCCGAAATTGGAATTTGGTACAGAATGAATTCAAATAGAAAAGATTAGAATAGAACAGGAAATAATATAAAAGAATAGCATAGAAAAATAATAGAACAGAATAAAAAAAATATAAAATATTCTATTCTAATCTTTTCTATTCAAATTCATTCTGTACCAAATTCCAATTTCGGAAGATGGTTTTATATATATATATATATATATATATATATATATATATATATATATATATATATACATATACATACATACATACATATATATATATAAAATATTTCTTTCTATTCTGTTCTACTGTTCTATTGTTTTTCTATTCTATTCTTTTCTATTAGAATTTGATTTCATTCTATTTCTATATAACCATTTTCCGAAACTCGAATTTTGTATAGAATGAATTTGAATTCAAATAGAAAAGATCAGAATATAATAGGAAATAATAGAAAAACAATAGAACAGAATAGAAAAAATATAATTAATATATATATATATATATATATATATATATATATATATATTAGGGTTGTCCCGATACCGATACTAGTATCGGTATCGGCACCGATACCGAGCATTTGCCCAAGTACTTGTACTCGGGCAAATGCTCCCGATGCTTCCCCCGATACCTTGACAGTCAGCGGTGATCGGCGCGTGGGGGAGTTACAAGCTTCTCCCCCCCGCGGCTTTCAGCTGCTTTAGTGACATACAGCGGTGATCGGTGCTTGTAACTCCCCCACACACATCACCGCTGACTGTCACCTCATCCCCCTTAGTCCCCCTCCGTTCCAATGTCCCCCTCCGCTGTCCTGCTCCGTTGCATTGTCCCCCTCCGCTGTCCCCCTCCGCTGTCCTCCGCCGCTGCATTGTCCCCCTCCGCTGTCCTCCTCCGTTGCATTGTCCCCCTCCGCTGTCCTGCTCCGCTGCATTGTCCCCCTCCGCTGTCCTCCGCTGTCCTCCGCTGTTCTCCGTTGCATTGTCCCCTCCGCTGTCCTCCTCCGTTGCATTGTCCCCCTCCGCTGTCCTGCTCTGCTGCATTGTCCCCCTCCGCTGTCCTCCGCTGTCCTCCGCTGCATTGTCCTCCGCTGTCCTCCGCTGTCCTCCTCCGCTGCATTGTCCCCCTCCGCTGTCCTCCACTGTCCTCCTCCGCTGCATTGTCCTCCGCTGTCCTCCTCTGCTGCATTGTCCCCCTCCGCTGTCCTGCTCCGCTGCATTGTCCCCCTCCGCTGTCCTCCGCTGTCCTCCTCCGCTGCATTGTCCCCCTCCACTGTCCTGCTCCGCTGCATTGTCCTCCGCTGCATTGTCCTCCGCTGCATTGTCCTCCGCTGTCCTCCTCCGCTGCATTGTCCTCCGCTGTCCTCCGCTGTCCTCCTCCGCTGCATTGTCCCCCTCCGCTGTCCTCCTCCGTTGCATTGTCCCCCTCCACTGTCCTGCTCCGCTGCATTGTCCCCCTCCGCTGTCCTCCGCTGTCCTCCTCCGCTGCATTGTCCTCCGCTGTCCTCCGCTGTCCTCCTCCGCTGCATTGTCCCCCTCCGTTGTCCTGCTCCGCTATCCTCCGCTGCATTGTCCTCCGCTGTCCTCCGCTGTCCTCCTCCGCTGCATTGTCCCCCTCCGCTGTCCTCCGCTGTCCTCCTCCGCTGCATTGTCCCCCTCCACTGTCCTCCTCCGCTGCATTGTCCTCCGTTGTCCTCCGCTGTCCTCCTCCGCTGCATTGTCCTCCGCTGTCCTACTCCGCTGCATTGTCCCCCTCCGCTGTCCTCCGCTGTCCTCCTCCACACTGCATTGTCCCCCTCCGCTGTCCTGCACCGCTGCATTGTCCCCTTCCGCTGTCCTCCGCTGTCCTCCGCTGTCCTCCTCCGCTGCATTGTCCTCCGCTATCCTCCTCCGCTGCATTGTCCCCCTCTGCTGTCCTGCTCCGCTGCATTGTCGTCCTTCGCTGTCCTCCGCTGTCCTCCGCTGTCCTCCTCCGCTGCATTGTCCCCCTCCGCTGTCCTCCTCCGCTGCATTGTCCCCCTCCGCTGTCCTCCTCCGCTGCATTGTCCCCCTCCGCTGTCCTCCTCCGCTGCATTGTCCCCCTCCGCTGTCCTCTTCCACTGCATTGTCCCCCTCCGCTGTCCTCCTCCACTGCATTGTCCCCCTCCGCTGTCCTCCTCCGCTGCATTGTCCCCCTCCGCTGTCCTGCTCCGTTGCATTGTCCCCCTCCGCTGTCCTCCGCTGTCCTCCTCCGCTGCATTGTCCTCCGCTGTCCTTCTTCTTTGCTGTGTCCCCCTCCGCTGTCCCCATCCGTTCCGGCTTTCCGCTGTCCCCCTCTCTCTTCCTCTGTCCCCTCCGTTCTGCTGTCTCTCTCCGCTGTGTGAATGGACAGAGTCAGCTGACTCTGTCCATTCACATAACTGAAACATTGTAATCTCCTGTGATTACGATGTGTCAGTTTATGGATGGAGAGGAGCCGCTGTCTTCTCTCCATTCATTTTCAGTGCAGCTGAGGCTGCAGAGAAAGGGACTGGGGAATCTCTATCCTCGGTCTCTTTCTCTGTCTCAAGGGGGAGATATCAGAGGTCTGTTAAGACCCCTGATATCTCACCAAAGCCCCCCAACAGGGCTGATTAAAAAAAAAAACACACACACACAAAGTGCAATAAAGAATAAAAAAAAAAATTTGTAAAAAATAATAAATGTAAATGAAAAAAAAAACCATAAAAAACACACACACACAGGCACCGTTCACTCACCCCAACCCCCCCCCCACCCCCCTAAAAAAAAACAAAAAAAAAAAACACTGTCACGTGACATTAAAAAAAAGTATCGGTAATCGGTATCGGCGAGTACTTGAAAAAAAGGATCGGTACTTGTACTCGGTCTTAAAAAAGTGGTATCGGGACAACCCTAATATATATATATGTATATATATATATATATATATATATATATATATATATATATATACATATATATATATATATATATATACATATATATATATATATATATATAAAACCATCTTCCGAAATTCGAATTTCGTATAAAATTAATTTGAATTTGAATAGAAAAGATTAAAATAGAGTAGAAAGAATAGACTAGAAAAACAATAGAACAGAATAGAATAAGATATAATATATATATTGTATTTTATTCAGATCTGTTCTATTGTTTTTCTAGTCTATTCTTTTCTATTATATTCTATTCAAATTCGAATTCATTCTATACAAAATTTGAATTTCAGAAGCCATCTTCCGAAATTCGAATTTCATATAGAATGAATTCAAATTCGAATAGAAAAGTTTAGAATAGAATAAAAAAGAATAGCATAGAAAAACAATGAAACAGAATAGAAAAAAATATAATATATATATTATATTTTGTTCTCTTCTGTTCTATTGTTTTTCTAGTCTATTCTATTTCTATTATTTTCTATTCTAACCTTTTCTATTCAAATTCGAATTCATTCTATACGAAATTCTAATTTTAGAAGCCATCTTCCGAAATTCTAATTTCGCATAGAATTAATTCAAATTCGAATAGAAAAGTTTAGAATAGAATAGAAAAGAATAGCACTGAAAAACAATGGAACAGAATAGAAAAAATATATAATATATATATATATAACCATCTTCCAAAATTGGAATTTGGTACAGAATGAATTCGAAAAGAAAAGATTAGAATACAATATATTATATTTTTTTCTATTCTGTTCTATTGTTTTTCTATGCTATTCTTTTATACTTTCTATTCCATCCTAATCTTTTCTATTGGAATTCGATTTCATTCTATACGAATTTCAAATTTCACAAAATGGTTATATATAGTTTACTTTTTCAAATTCAGTTAATGTTTTTTTCGAATGCGGTAGAATTTTTTCGAATTTGACAGTTTTTTTCCAATGTGGTAGAATTTTTTCGAATTTGATAGTTTTTTTTCGAATGTGGTAGAATTTTTTTGAATTTGACAGTTTTTTTCCAATGTGGTAGAATTTTTTCGAATTTGAGTTTTTTTCCAATGTGGTAGAATTTTTTCGAATTTGATAGTTTTTTTTCGAATGTGGTAGAATTTTTTTGAATTTGACAGTTTTTTTAGAATGTGGTAGAATTTTTTCGAATTTGATAGTTTTTTTCGAATGTGGTAGAATTTTTTCGAATTTGATAGTTTTTTTTCGAATGTGGTAGAATTTTTTTGAATTTGACAGTTTTTTTCGAATGTGGTAGAATTTTTTCGAATTTGATAGTTTTTTTCGAATGTGGTAGAATTTTTTTGAATTTGACAGTTTTTTTCGAATGTGGTAGAATTTTTTCGAATTTGATAGTTTTTTTCGAATGTGGTAGAATTTTTTCGAATTTGATAGTTTTTTTTCGAATGTGGTAGAATTTTTTCGAATTTGATAGTTTTTTTTCGAATGTGGTAGAATTTTTTCGAATTTGATAGTTTTTTTTCGAATGTGGTAGAATTTTTTCGAATTTGATAGTTTTTTTTCGAATGTGGTAGAATTTTTTCGAATTTGATAGTTTTTTTTCGAATGTGGTAAAATTTTTTCGAATTTGATAGTTTTTTTTCGAATACGGTCGAATTTTTTCGAATGCGGTCGAATTTTTTCGAATGCGGTCGAATTTTTTTGAATTCGAATACGAAACGAAACGAATTCCGAAAACGAATGTAACGAATGCAACGAATTTAACTAAACGAATTTAGTTAAATAACGAATCGAAACGAAACGAAACTAAACAAATTTTTTCATCCTGCACATGTCTACAACTCGGGATCACCAAATATTCCCCCTTTCACAGCACAGCCAGGTGTGCAGGCCAACACCCAAAATTTTACAGAGATCAATTTTTTTCACCTGTTTTTGCCCGACACTTTGCTGCAGTTCATTGTGGACCAGACAAATTTGTATGCCCAGCAGTATATTGCCAGCAACCCCCAATCATCTTATGCCCGTCCGTTTGAGTGGAGAGATTTGAATATGGAGGAGTTCAAATTGTTTTTGGGCCTCACCCTAAATATGGGGCTTACAAAAAAAAATGAAGGACATACCTATTGGTCCACCCACCCCATCCACCATATGCCCATGTATTCTGCCGCTATGTGCAGGTCCCGATATGAGATGATTATGAGATTCTTTCATTTTAACGACAACACCCAGTGCCCTCCCCACAATCATCCAAATTCCGATAAGCTATACAAGATTCGCCCACTAATAAATTCATTTTCCCAAGGATTTGCAGAACTTTATGCCCCCGAGAAGAATATATGTGTGGATGAGTCCCTGGTACCATTTTCAGGCCGGCTAGGAATAAAAACAGTATATTCCTAGCAAAAAGGCCAAATATGGAGTCAAATTTTACAAGCTGTGTGAGAGAGCCACGGGATATCTATATGCATTCCGCATATATGAGGGAAGAGATTCCCAGCTCCAGCCCCCTGAGTGCCCGGCCTACATGGGCACAACTGGAAAAATCGTATGGGATCTGGCTTACCCACTTCTAAAAAAAGGCTATCATATATACCTGGACAACTTTTATACCAGCCTGCCCCTTTTCAGACACCTATATATTGAAAAAACCCTGGCCTGCGGAACTTCAAGAAAAAATAGGAAGGGCTTCCCACAATCCATTGTGAACAAAAGGCTGAAAAAGGGGGAAAGAGCAACACTGAGATGTAATGAAGTGCTGGCCTTGAGGTGGAAGGATAACAGGAACGTGCACATGATGTCCACCATTCATGATGACACTGCAGTTGTAGTTCAGCGAAGACGAGGTCCCATTGAAAAACCGACATGTGTCCAAGACTATAATCTCTACATGGGGGGGGGGGGTGGATTTCAATGACCAAATGATTCAGCCCTATTTGTCAATAAGGAGGTCCCGATTCTGGTATAAGAAGGTAGCAATATATCTAATCCATTTGGCCATTTACAATTCCTACATAATCTACACAAAATCCACAGAAAGCCCCGCCTCCTTCCTAAAATTCATAGAAGAAGTAGTCACGTCCCTCATCTATCCACAAAGACCCCTCCCAGAATTACCTCGTTCTGATGCTGTTAGCCGACTTCATGAACGCCACTTCCCGTACAACATTCCACCATCGGAAGCAGGCCGAAGACGGCAAAAAAAATGTCGTGTGTGCAGCAGAAGAGGTTTTCGAAAAGATACCAGCTACCATTGTCCCCAGTGTCCCTCCCAACCTGGCCTTTGCATTGGTGAATGCTTCGAACTGTATCATACATCCCCAAGTTATTAGCCCATATTTTCCCCATTTTCGCTGATCATTTTCCATGCTTCCCCAAATAACCATGCCACTGCCTTCAATGTGAACTGACCCTGGCCTGCTTTTTGACTATGCCTCTGCCTACCGTTTGGACTGCTTCCACATGAACTGACCCTGGCCTGTTTTGACTATGCCTCTGCCCACCGTTTGGACTGCTTGCTCGTGAACTGACCCTGGCCTGTTTTGTGACTACTCTTCTGCCTACCGCTTGGACTGCTTGCACGTTAACTGACCCTGGCTTGTTTTATGAACTATGCTTTTGCCTACCGCTTGGACTGATCTGTTGCCCTGCTACTATAGTACACAGGGGTCTCACATATGTGAGGGGCTCCAGAATAGTTTTTCCGGATGGAGATAACAATTTTTTTGTTTTCTCCCGGTTTTGTAATTTCCAGATTAGGGTCTGGAGTCCGGAGGCTTCATAGAGATTTGGGTGGGTCGAAGCCTCTACCCCTGTGCACAGGTCTTACCCAATTGCGGCCCTCAGCCTTCTGCTGACTTACTGCCATCATGCCTTTGCCTGCCGCATGAACGGACCACACATCTGCCTGCTACCTGGACTATGCAAATAATTCGCTGTAGCAAGAGGCAGTATGTTTATGAAGGGCTGGAGAGCGGTACAATAATGTGTGTCTGCAGGTAACAGTGTACCAGGACCAATATTATGGCTGTGCTGGCTGTCTCTGCCTGGACAATTCCTATGGACTGTGCTGTGCTGACTATAGACAATATTCCTGCCTGCTGCCTGGATAGTTATTGCTGTCGCTAAGCACATCCCTGACTGCTGCCTGGACCAGTGCTCTCTTCTGTGGACACTACTAAAAGCACAGGTAATACTTTTTTTTTATCCTTTCCGCAATAGAATTTATTTTGGATTGTAATTCTTGGTATGTACATGCTATGTGTTAGAAATATGAAGGGCCTTCAAAAATGATAGGTTGCCAGGAAATTATCTATGTAATGTATGCTCCTAGAACGCCTGATGGTGCTACTTGGATGTTGGGCCACTGTATGTGGCCAAGCTGTGTAAAAGTCTCACACATGTGGTATCCCCATACTCAGGGGGAGTAGCAGAATGTATTTTGGGGTGTCATTTTTGCTATGTGTTGGAAATATCTTATAAATGGACAACTTTGTGTAAAAAAAATGCGTTTTTATTTTTTTTCCACATTTTCCAAAAACTTCTGGAAAAAAAATAACCGCTCAAAAGACTCATTATGCCTCATAGATTATACGTTGGGGTGTTTGCTTTCCAAAATGGGGTCATTTTGTGGGCAATTCCTTTGTCCTGGTGCTCCAGGGCCTTCAAAAGTGTAATAGGTGGTTGAGAAATGAGATGTGCAATTTATGCTCGTAGATCGCCTGATGGTGCTACTTCAATGTTGGGCCTTTGTATGTGGCCAGGCTGTGTAAAAGTCCCACACATGTGGTATCGCCATACTCAGGAGGAGTAGCAGAATGTATTTTGGGGTGTCATTTTAGCTATGTATTTGCTATGTGTTGGAAATATCTTATAAATGGACAACTTTGTGTAAAAAAATGCGTTTTTATTTTTTTTCCACATTTTCCAAAAACTTCTGGAAAAAAAATAACCGTTCAAAAGACTCATTATGCCTCATAGATTATACGTTGGGGTGTTTGCTTTCCAAAATGGGGTCATTTTGTGGGCAATTCCTTTGTCCTGGTGCTCCAGGGCCTTCAAAAGTGTAATAGGTGGTTGAGAAATGAGATGTGCAATTTATGCTCGTAGATCGCCTGATGGTGCTACTTCAATGTTGGGCCTTTGTATGTGGCCAGGCTGTGTAAAAGTCCCACACATGTGGTATCGCCATACTCAGGAGGAGTAGCAGAATGTATTTTGGGGTGTCATTTTTGCTATGTATTTGCTATGTGTTGGAAATATCTTATAAATGGACAACTTTGTGTAAAAAAAATGCGTTTTCATTTTTTTTCCACATTTTCCAAAAACATCTGGTAAAAAAATAACCGTTCAAAAGACTCATTATGCTTCATAGATTATACATTGGGGTGTTTGCTTTTCAAAATGGGGTCATTTTGTGGGCAATTCCTTTGTCCTGGTGCTCCAGGGCCTTCAAAAGTGTAATAGGTGGTTAAGAAATGAGATGTGCAATTTATGCTCGTAGATCGCCTGATGGTGCGACTTCAATGTTGGGCCTTTGTATGTGGCCAGGCTGTGTAAAAGTCCCACACATGTGGTATCCCCATACTCGGTAAGAGTAGCAGAATGTATTTTGGGGTGTAATTTGTTGTATGCATATGCTCTGTGAGAGAAATAACCAGTTAATATGAAAATTTTGAAAAAAAAAAAAAAATTTTCCTTTTGCAAAGAATTGTGGGAAAAAAATTACACCTTAAAAAAACTCACCATGCTACTTACTTAATACCTTGGAATGTCTACTTTCTAAAAAGGGGTCATTTGGGGGGTATTTGTACTTTTCTGACTTGTTAGTACCTCAAGAAATGAGATTCACCTGATGTACTGAAGGCCTGATCAGATGTTTTCAATTTTCAGTGATTGGCACCATAGTTTGTAGACTCTATAACTTTCACAAAGACCAAATAATATACACTAATTTGGGTTATTTTTACCAAAGATGTATAGCAGTATAAATTGTGGCCAAAATTTATGAAGAAAAATTACTAATTTGCTAAATTTTATGACAAAAACAAAGAAAAAGGCAATTTTTCACAAAATTTACGGTATTTTTTTATTTATAGCACAAAAAATAAAAAACCCATTAGTGATTAAATACCACCAAAAGACAGCTCTATTTGTGTGAAAAAAGGGACACAAATTTCATTTGGGTACAGTGTTGCATGACTGAGTAATAGTCATTCAAAGTGTGAGAGCACCGAAAGCTGAAAATTGGTCTGGGCAGGAAGGGGGTTTAAGTGCCCTGTATTGAGGTGGTTAAGGATCCAGATTTTTTGACAGCTTTTATAGCAAAATATAGAGAAATGAGGAATTTGTGGGAGGTGAAACACCCTCAATATTATTTAAAGCATGTGAGGAAGTCAACGCTGAAGAGACTTCTGTCATTTGTCCAGGCGACCATCCCGGAAGCAACAATGGAGACATTGTTAAAGAAAATTGGGGTCTTGAGGAACATGTATAAGAGGGAGCATAACAAGATCCAGGAATCAATGAGATCAGGAGCATCAGCAGATGATGTTTATGTACCCAGGCTGTGGTACTACAATCAACTCCGTTTTCTTGATGACCAGACTGAAGCCAGGGCATCACTTTCAACCCTTCCCTCCACCCTTCCCTCCACCCTTCCATGCACCCTTCCATGCACCCTTCCCTCCACCCCAGCAGAGGCTGATGAGGACCAAGCTGGGTCTTCCATCCTGGATGAACCGGATATGACCATCTGGAGTCAGGTAAATTATTTTAACAAATATTTACTGTCCTAATATTAATGATGTTAACTGGATGTTATAATTGATTCAAATAATTTTCCCCTCAAAATTATGTATACATATCAATTGACAGTAGTGGCCAAATATGTTTGTCACCTGCTTCAAAAAATTAGGGTGTCTGATTTCTAGACTCTTTTACTAAAAGAGATGTATTCACATTGAATTTGCTAGTCATGAGAAGCAAATTGTGTGTTATTGATGAACCCAAAAAAATATACTAAAACTATGTCCTTTTTTTATACACAGGATGAGGCCATCCAGGAGGAATGTGGGGAAAGTGGCAGGCAGGAGGAGACCGGGCCCATGGACAGCCTGGAGGAGGCCGGATTCAGCATCATCCTGGAGGAGGCTGGGCCCAGTGTCAGGCAGGAGGTGGCTGGGCCCAGTGAGGTGGCTGGGCCCAGTAGGAGCCTGACAGAATCACAAGTGCCTCCCCTCCGCCTTCCAAAAAAAAGGGCCAGGAAGGGGACGGTGACACAGGAGGCATCCCTGTGACTCATGCGAGAGGCCACCCATTTTTTAAGGAGCCCCCCCAAAGCGGAAGAGTCCTATGGCTGCTACTTAGCCAGCAGGCTTCTTAAAATGGATTGGGAGCAGCGCCTCATTTGTGAGCGACTATTTGGGGAAACAATCCAGAAGGGGCTGCAGGGCACGCTAACCAGAAACACCCAACTACATGAGGCAGCCCCCCTCCTCCTCCTCCTCCTCCTCCTTCTCCTCCTGCCACAACTGAAACACCAGAGCCACAGCCTCCAAAGAAGGCTGCAGGGAAGACTGCAGGGCAGCGTGGAGGAAAGGCTGCAGGGAAGAGAAGAAAGTGATGACCTGGGTTCAGTCTGGTCTGACAGAAGACGCAGGCTGTTGTAGTACCACAGTCTGGGGACATCTATATCATCTGCTGGTGCTGTTGATCTCTGGGATTCCTGGACCAGATTGTGCTCCCTCTTATATGGACTCCTCAAGATCCCAATTTTCTTGTCCACAGACTTTTTCCAGCGTTGACTTCCTCTTTATTTTATTTAGACCATGAATAAATGGATATTTTTTGAGTTTATGAAAAGACTTTATGTGTTTTATTTTAAATCATTGATTTTAGACACAATGTCAAATTAACAAGGGACAACAATCTCACTGAGTTTGCAAAAACACACAAAAAATACATCAATAATGTTAATAATGTTCTAGTGGTAACTTAAAAAGAAAAAATGATACATAACCAAAAACGGTTCTTTGTGTTAACTTTATATACAAAAAAGAAAAAATCACAAAAAAACAAAAACAAAATGGTTCTTTGTGGTAACTTGACAAACACCAAAAAAACAAAATAAAAAAAAACAAAATGGTTCTTTGTGGTAACTTGACAAACACCAAAAAAAAAAAAAAAAAGGTTCTTTGTGGCAACTTGACAAACACCAAAAAAACAAAAAAACAAAAAACAAAATGGTTCTTTGTGGTAACTTGACAAACACCAAAAAAAAACAAAAAAACCAAGATAAACATAAAATAAGTTCAACAACAATCATAAAATAAACATCTGGATAAAATTTACAATAAAAGATGACTCCACCAAAAAAAAAAACAAGTGTAAAAATTATTATTAGTATGGAGACATTGTTTTTAAAAAGTATACTATATCATTCATGAGATCAAAGAGAAAAAGAATCCAGAAATCAGTTTGGGAGAACTCTGAATATGAACAGCAAAACATCTTCGTTCTTTATAGCATTAGTAAAGAAGACATTAATGCCCTGCATTCAACGATCACAGATTTTGCAGCATGAGGAATGTGCTACCTACAATACGAACACTAGTTTTACTAGACCGAGTGCTTCCGTTTAGTTTTTGCTTATGAGCATGCGTCATTTTTTTGTCTGTCGGACTAGCATACAGACGAGCGGATTTCTGGGTCCGTCGTAGTTACGACGTAAAGATTTGAAGCATGTTTCAAATCTAAAGTCCGTCAGATTTGAGGCTGCAAAAGTCCGCTGAAAGTCCGGGGAAGCCCACACACGATCGGATTATCAGCCAGCTTTAGTCCGTCGGCGTCCGTCGGACTTTTGTAGACGAAAAGTCCGACCGTGTGTACGCGGCATAAGTGTAGCAATATGGTTCCATTTAATGAAGGTACAACATTTAGCAACATATTGCTACACTTAGAGGTGCTTCTCTTCTCTTTTATACCTTATAGCTTCTGCTAGATTTTGCTTCTAATCCCCTTGTGGAGGCTTCCATTTGTGGATGGACATTTTATGGTTACACAACCTGGTCAAATTGCTATAATCTTTTTATATGGACTATAAACTGAGGGACCTATGAATAAATGGTTGTGTAACGAATCATTTGAGTTTCCATTATTTCTTACGGGGAAATTTGCTTTGATATACAAGTGCTTTGGATTACAAGCATGTTTCTGGAACGAATTATGCTCGCAATCCAAGGTTTTACTGTAGTTCTAAGCTGGTGTTAATGTAAGGAATAGACCACAAGAACACATGAAGTAGCATGAAAAAGCAACATGAAATGATGAAATGTCAGTTGACATGTCATCACAGAGATGAAAAAATCGTTTGTTTAACTGGTTAAAAAAATGGTGACTGGTGTTATAAAGCAACCTGACATATCTGTAGGCTAGCAACTATACCAATAGCAAAAATGAATAGAAATTCATGTTTTTTTGTTTTTTTTAAATCAAGTCATACTGGTTGTAGTCTGTGCTAATTAAAGACCCATGATTCAAAAGTTTCCCCTCCAGATGAACTTTGTTGCCAAACTGTGGAGGTCACTTTTTGACTTGAAGGAGATTCCCTTTGCTTCCCAGAACAGTATTTGGTAAACACATCACATTTATGGGGACTCATGCTCAGTGGCGGCTCAGGCTAAACTTTTTGAGGGTGCAGTAAACACCCCCCCCCCCAGGTCTGCACTCACTCAGGTCATGGCAACAAACAACAAACAAAAAAAACTCAGGAAGAGAGGGTTAGGGCACAGGACACCCCAGAACAAGTAAGCAGACTTGCAGCCTCCTTAGACACAAATAGAAAGGTAGAGAGCAAATGCTCTCCCAGTCTCTTCCACAGTTCCCAGCCTATGTAAGAGAGGCCTCTGGTACTCCATCTCAGGTACTCTTTAGCTCCAATGTGGAGCCTATAGAACATGGCTAGGCTATAGGCTCCAGTCCTAACCAAAGCAGCTGTTCCTTACACACCCACCCCAGGCCAGGGCCTAGGTAGGAGGAACCTGGTCACTTGACCTCCCTAAATGTTTGTATACTTTCCCAGCATGCACCAGTGACCCAGAAAACTTCTACTGATTGGCTGAGAGAAGTATGCATATTAATAACTCAGATTTACTGTAGCTCATCATACTAATGCCATTGGCACCAGTGACACCTACTGACAAAAGGGAGGAACTACAGTTATACCAGGTTTAGGAGAAAAGCCAAATGGTCACAAAGACTACAAATCAGCCAGGTTATTAACTACAACCCAGCAAAGCTAAATTTACTGGTAGCCCCTGTTTAGGACATATTCCGATGTCAAAGGAAAGTAGGAATGATGTGTCTTTCATCTGCTGCATTAGGTTCCTTGGCCAACCACATCTATGGTCCTCAACGTTGCTTGATCAATGGTGTCTCCAATGCTCCAATCCCTTTCAACATCGAGTCTTTCTGAAATTACATGAAGAGACAGAAGTTTTTGAGGCTGCCTACATCCACAGAAGATCTGTTCTTAGTTCTCCAAGATGTTTGGAACAACCTACCTGCCAAGTTCCTCAAAAACTATGTGCAAGTGTACTGTACCTAGAAGAATTGATGCTGGTTTGAAGCCAAAGGGTAGTCAGGCCAAACATTGACTTGATTTAGAAAGTATTCTTACTTTACAGCATTTCTTTACACATGCCTAAAACTTTTGCACAGAACTGTATGGATCCATTCAGATGCCTTCAGTTACAGTAAATAAGAACTTTTTGGGAAGCATACATTATTATTTTTAACAATTTGGGAGGTTTTTATATTTTCCTAAACTACAATTTATATTTTTAATTCTGTTTTGGAGCTACCCTAACATTTTTTATTGCAGAGTTTTCAGTTAACAGCCACGAAAAGAAAATACTTTTTGCATTCTCTATCACTGTATTTATTCCTAGCTACATCATTTTTTGCTTGCTACAATGTAAAATAAATAAATTCAACATACTATGGAAAACCATTGTGCATGTGCTGAATGTAGAATTCAACAATCCTGACTCTGGCAACCCAGAAAGGATAAAAAAAAAACACTCCTGTATTCTGAAATGCTACAAGTTAAAAACACATCTGTAATCTAGACCAGTCCCCGAATAAACCCAAATAAAACCAATATTTGTAGAAACAATATATGCATTTATTGTACCTTTTGACCCTTTAGATATTTCAAATATTGTGTAATTGGGTTGCACAATGTTACTCGTGACTAGGGATGAGCTTCAAGTTCGAGTTGAACTCATGTTCGACTCGAACATTGACTGTTTGCCAGTTCGCCGAACAGCGAACAATTTGGGGTGTTTGCGGCAAATTACAGCAAATTCGAAAGCCGCAGAACACCCTTTAAAAGTCTATGGGAGAAATCAAAAGTGCTCATTTTAAAGGCTTATATGCATGGTATTGTCATAAAAAGTGTCAAGGGACATGTATCAATGCAAAAAAAGTTTTAAAAACGGCCTTTTTTTGGGAGCAGTGATTTTAATAATGCTTAAAGTGAAACAATAAAAGTGTAATATTCCTTTAAATTTCGTACCTGGGGGGTGTCTATAGTATGCCTGTAAAGAGGCGCATGTTTCCCGTGTTTAGAACAGTCTGACAGCAAAATGACATTTCAAAGGAAAAAAAGTCATTCAAAACTACTCGCGGCTATTAATGAATTGTCGGTCCGACAATACACATAAAAGTTCATTGATAAAAATGGCATGGGATTTCCCCACAGGGGAACCCCGAACCAAAATTTAGAAAAAAAATGACGTGGGGGTCCCCCTAAATTCCATACCAGGCCCTTCAGGGTTAAAAATGACAAGAGACAGTTTTTGACAATTCCTTTATTTAAAGTCTTCTTCTTTCCATCTTCTTCGGGTCTTCTTCCTTCCTTCTTCCTTCGGTTTCTTCCTCCATCTTCTTCTTCCTCTGGTTCTTCCTCCGATCCTCTGCTTCTTGCTCCGGTGTTCTCGTCCGGCATCTTCCTCCATGGCGTCTTCTTCTTCTTCGTTCTTGGGCCGCTCCGCATCCATGGGAGGCTCCCGCTGTGTGACGCTTCTCTTCTTCTAACACTTCTTAAATAACGGAGGGTGGGGCCACCCGGTGACCCCGCCCCCCTCTGACGCACGGGGACTTGACGGAGACTTCCCCGTGGCTTTCCCTGTGACGTCAGAGGGGGGAGGGGGTCACCCGTTACATAACCGGGTTTACGACATTTTGTGACATTTGTTTTACAAATAAAACATACTGTATATATTCATTTTATATAGTAGTGCATATGCTTTTTGCAAAGGATTTAGTTGTGTCACGGACCCCTGTCCTCAACAGGACTATGTCCGCTGTATTAGCTTCCTTTGTCCGGTACCAGCACGGTCTAAGGTCCCTTAGCTCTCACATTCACTTGTCGAGACAGCAGTTTAGGGAAGCAAGACTGTTTATTCAAACATATGTAAAGAGAGATATATACTCAGAGGACCATCCCCCTTCTTTGCATAATGACACAGGGCGGGGTAAAGTACATTCAGTAACAAGAGACACAGGTATTCAAACATTTCAACAGTAGACCACCTTTGGGAGGGGCTGCTGGAGAAACCCCCCCTGCCCTCTCCCAGATAATCCACATACACATATACAGTATCAAAAGTGAGTACACCCCTCACATTTTTGTAAATATTTTATTATATCTATCCTGTGACAACACTGAAGAAATGACACTGCTACAATGTAAAGTAGTGAGTGTACATCTTGTGTAACAGTGTAAATTTGCTGTCCCCTCAAAATAACTCAACACACACTGATAGTATATGGCAAATAATAGAAAAATATATAAAACATTTTTTTTAAAATTACATTGATGTAGAATATGGAAATCTTAATAAAAAACCAAATTAATGCACAAATTTTATACAATAATCCCTTTCTATAACAAAGAATATTGATCCAATAGAAAGATGGTGATCAGTAATGAAAATTATGGGAATAAATTAGAAATAGGACATCCAAAGGTATCTCAATCAGTAGTCAGTCAAAAAACAATTAAGGTCTATCTCAATGTTCATGCCCACAGGCATGAGACACCCCAACTCGAAATTCCACCGAGTCTCGGCCTGTGAGACCTGAGTAATCATATTGCCACCTCTCCAGTGAGGCAAGACCTTATCTATTCCATAAAATTTTAGAACAGCTAGGTTTTGCTGGTGATGGGTTCTAAAATGATTTGAGACACTGTATTTTCTGAAGCCATTTTTAATATTCATTATATGCTCATTAATCCTCTTGTATAGACACCTTGTGGTCCTCCCCATGTAAATCAGCCCACACGGGCACGTGAGGAGATACTGTACACAACATATCTGGTATTGCAGGATACGAATTTGTCAATCTTGTGTTCCTTGCTCCCTTTAAACACCTCTGTTTTTCTTTTTTTATCAGCAGTGATAAAGCTGATTGAAGCATTTAGCACTTTTTCCACATGTGATTGGAAACATATAGAAGATCCATCTATTTATGTCTCACAGCAATGTTTGATATATATATATATATATATATATATGGACTTATTTTCATGTTAATTGATTGTGTATTCACATATGTGATTTATTATATTTGTATTGCACTACTGTCGCACCCTTTACTATTTTCCGTTTTGCTTATTAGTTTTCACTAATTTTAGGTGCAGCATCAGTTTATGATAAGTGTATGATATTTTTGGCGCCGTACCCATTTTCCTTTGTATCATTTGTTTGCTTTTTTTGCAATTGGGGGCAGCCTTATGCATTAACCATTTACTAACCATTCATTATCACCATTGTTTACTAATGGGATAGTTTATAGTACATTTTGTTTGGGTGTTAGGCTCATCATGAATATTTTCAGTTTTCTTAACAATAGGCATGTGAATATAGCTGATATTTTTCAGGAACACACAGAAAATTATGTTAATTTAGACTAGGCTTTTAGTCAATTGAAACATGACATGGAGAAACAAATTAGGTCATGGTGGGATATCATCACTCTTGAACTCTATATAAGAGAAAATATTACCCCTAGATGTTTGAGGTGGGATATAGGGCCCAATGATGGGCTAGATGACCCTAAGCTGATTTCAGAATGGTATGATTTTTTAAAATAAGAATGACTAAAAGCTCATGGAGATGATTGTTTGCAGGAGAAACTTCCAACTCAATCTGCTGGAAACAAAAATCTCACAATTAAAAGAAAACCTGTCTCCTTTTGTAGATACACTGGAGTACAAGTATAAATATGCACATTTAGAGAAACAACTTACCAAGTATGACAATGATATTAAAAAGAAAAAAGTTAAAAAACATCAATATTAAAGATTACAGTGAAAGCAATGTGTATAGGTGGCAGGAAGATATGGTAAAACCCATATCTCGAGAATCTTCAATGGAATAGGAGAACACGCCTTTAATTGGTCAGGAGTACAATCCATACCCAGTTCCCCCTAGGGATAGGCAAACTGGGGGACAAGTTAACAACAGACAAGAGCGCGGCAAATACCTGGGGTCTAATCCATCTGGGAAGGGACCTCCCCCTCCTTCCAGGGGCCCTAGTAGATTGGTCAGCATGGGCTTACCCCAATATGAAGTTCATACAGGAAATAGGTTTTTACCCCTTAGAGAGAAAACCCCTAAAAGACAGGAGCAGTTCAATTATCATCCACCACAGGCATATTCCAGTGGTTATGCATACCAAGAGGAGAATACTGAGTATTACTATAGAGGCCTTCAACAACCCCCCCTCTACCTCCCCCTCCGTATTATAAACATTATGAAACTCCATATAGGTGGCCCTTCAGAGGGAGACCTTTCAGAGGAGGTAATCAGGGTAGAGGATTCCCCAGACCACCTCCCCGCAAGGATATGACAACTATAACTATCAAAAATCGGGGGAATGGAGGGATTGGAAGATACCCTACAAGGTGACTCTCATTCCCCCATGCAACCCTCAAAGAAAGAAAAGAGGGTGCAGAGGAGGCAGACAGAAAAAAGAAAGAGGGACAACTAGAGTCAGGTATTTTCAATTTGGCAGGGGAGGTTTTTACCGAGGAGGAGTTGCACACTCTTCAAGAAGGACTAAAATTTGTCCCAGCCAGATTTTTAAATAAATTTGACACCATGATAGATGTTGAAAAGTTTTCTAGGAAATTAAACATTAAAAAATTCTTTATGGAAACTAAATCTAAGGATATCAAGGTAAAAGAACCAATCATGAGCATAGTGGATTGAAGAATAAGTCTACCCTCAATCCGAAACCATATAGTCATAAATACATTGATGTTTTTAAAAAATATGGTACAGGAAGATATTAGAAAAATAGAAAGTGATAAAAAAAGGAAGACTAAGTTGGTATGGGAAGCTATCAAAAAGCTAGAAAAAAAAGAAAGAAATAGACCTGCCGACAAGGGAGGGGGGCTTGTTGTACTGAAGAAATTAGAGTATAAAGCAGAGATGAATAGAATTTTAGGGGACAGGGACACGTATGTTAAGTTACTGGGTAACCCCACTCCTAAATTAAAAAAGAAATTAGAGGAATGGTTAAAAAAGGGTATGAGAAAAGACATCCTGGATAAGAAGGAGGCTAAGTATCTTAATCTAAGAGCTCCTAAAATACCAGTAATGTATCAACTACCCAAGATGTATAAAAATAAAATCACCCCACCAGGGAGACCTATTATTAGTGGGATCAATTCCCTGTATTCTTGCATGGGTGAGTATTTGGACACATTTCTCTAACCAATGGTGGCAAAAGGCGCAGCTTTTCTGAAAGATGGGAAAGAATTAAAAAGACTATTACAGGAATTGTCAAATTGACAGAGTCAAATTACATTTCTGACTGAAGGGTTGAAAATGGCTATGTCGAATAATTTTTTTAGTATCGAGGTGAATTTTTTAATCAGATAAAAGGGGTTGCTATGGAGGCTAAATACGCCCCCAGGGTAGCTAATATCTTTTTAAACAAATGGGAAGATGAAGATATTTTTACAGAAGAGTGGCCACAGTTGAAGTTATATCGAAGGTACATTGATGACCTGTTTTTCATATGGGAGGGGTCTGTTGAGATAGAATAGATAATAGATAAGGTTTTGCCTCACTGGAGAGGTGGCGATATGATTACTCAGGTCTCACAGGCCGAGACTCTGTGGATTTTCGAGTTGGGGTGTCTCATACCTGCGGGCATGAGCATCGAGATAGACCTTAATTGTTTTTTGACTGACTACTGATTGAGATACCTTTGGATGCCCTATTTCTAATTTATTCCCCTAATTTTCATTACTGATCACCTTCTTTCTATTGGACCAATATTCTTTGTGATAGAAAGGGATTATTGTATAAAATGTGTGCATTAATCTGTTTTTTTATTAAGATTTCCATATTCTACATCAATGTAATTTAAAAAAAAATATTTTATATATTTTTCTATTATTTGCCATATACTAACAGTGTAATTCAAGTTTGCTATTTTTTTGTATTTTTCTGTATTTTGATATTTTTGATGGGGATGTCACAATTTCTCATGAATGGAATTAACATTATATTTAGGATCCATGTTATTATGCAGCCCATGGTTAGGTTGTATCTATTAACTCTCGAAATATAATGGATTAGTGCCACGTGCGTTCTCGCCAATGGGGGGGCGATATGGCGCTTTTCCTAGTAAGATTTAGCCCAGCTGGACTTTCAATAAGCCTGGTTTTTCTCTCATTTTTTTTAGGTATTATATGTGGGGGTAAATGTTTAATGTGAGGTCTATATATAGTAAAGTAAAATGGCGCCGAGCCCATTTCCTGAAGACGGGCGCACATTTGTGAAATGTATTGAAATTAAGGCTTGACACGCACTATCCGAGTCCTCCGCTTCCACACACAGCTGAGACGCATGCTGAGATGCACGCCGAGCATCAATCATACTCGCATGGTGCCGGACCGGCTTCTGCTCTCCTCTATAAGCTGCATCTTATATTGGCTGTACCTTACACTGAACGAACTGGATTTGTGTGTGTTGCTTTTAAGCTATTAAAAACTTTATTACACTATCCATGCCTTTCTGTGGCCTTTCATAGGGAGCCACATTTTGCAGATGAATTGGATGTGAGCTGGTTCTCTTAAGGAGTTACATATACATATGCATTTTCACAAACAATGAGAAATAAACAGAAACAAAGAATTTTTCCCTCAGAGCTCATGCAAAAAAAATATGATAAATAAAAATATATATAGCTGCTACTATAAAAATGTAAACTGTATCAAAAAATATGTTTAAAAAACCAAAGTCTTTAAAACATTAGCAGCGCTTAAGAAGTTCATATGTGAAATAAAATATGAATAAGGATGAAAAGTTCCACTTGTGTCTTAATTGTGTACAGCGGGGTGTGGGGTGGTAGCTGATCCGTTTATAAAGAATGTTGAACACCAACTCTCTGCTGATCAAAATCCCAGATAAATCCTTCACCACATTGCTTTTATGGGAATCCCCTATAGGTAATTCACTTACCAGAAGGTGATGGGTTAACAGCGTGCCTTTCACTGGTTTAATATCGATGGACTTAGTTCACTCAAATATGACTGGAGCCGTGAATCGATATTTGGATAGCTGTCAGCGCACTCTGCATACTTCCATCTAAATTAAGCTCATAACGAGCGAAGAAATAGAAGTGCCCATAGCGTAATCCAGTAAATTAAAATACTTTTATTTAAAAAACAAAGTGATCCCATATAGATGTACACTTACAATGTATTAAAATAATATAAGCATGTATTATAGATCGTTGAATCCCGATATACCTTATTACCGCTGAGAGCGGTATTCCCGGGTAAGGTATCACAGAAGATCAACGGCGTGGGTAGCTGTATGGTCAGGCCCTGACGCGCGTTTCCTCAATGCTTTCGTCAGAGGGTGTGACCACACAGCACAGCTCCCAGATTTTATACATGTATTAACGACCGTTAATTGACCCTTTCATGCTCGTATCTTTACTCGTGACACCACACGGCCATTCACCGTCCTTATGCCAATAATCCCTTCTAGACCGGCGCACGCCGATGTACGTCGGCAGAATGGCACGGCTGGACAAATGGACTTACAGGACAAAAATATGTAGAAGAATACGATCGGCCTAAACTGAGGAAAAAAAAATGTTTTTTTATATATTTTTGGGGGATGTTTATTATAGCAAAATGTAAAAAATAATGCGTTTTTTTCAAAACTGTCGCTCTTATTTTGTTTATAGCGCAAAAAATAAAAATCGCAGAGGTGATCAAATACCACCAAAAGAAAGCTCTATTTGTGGGAAAAGAATTTTGTTTGAGAGCCACGTCGCACGGCCGCGCAATTGTCAGTTAAAGCGACGCAGTGCCGAATCGCAAAAAGTGCTCTGGTCAGGAAGGGGGTAAAATCTTCCGGAGCTGAAGCGGATAACAAAGCAATTTACTTATGATAATAGACACTTATTGCTTTGTTATTGGCATAAGAACGGTGAATGGCCTTGTGGTGTCATGAGTAAATATACGAGCATGAAAGGGTCAATTACCGGTCGTTAATACATGTATAAAAGCTGGGAGCTGTGCTGTGTGGTCACGCCCTCTGACTAAAGCATTGAGGAAACGCGCGTCAGGGCATGACCATACAGCTACCCACTCCGTTGATCTTCTGTGATACCTTTACCCGGGAATACCGCTCTCAGCGGTACTAAGGTATATCGGGACTCAACGATCTATAATACATGCTTATATTATTTTAATACATTGTAAGTGTATATCTATATGGGATCACTTTGTTTTTTAAATAAAAGTATTTTAATTTACTGGATTACGCTATGGGCACTTCTATTTCTTCGCTCGTTATGATGCAGTATGCAGTATGCAGAGTGCGCTGACAGCTATCCAAATATCCATTCACGGCTCCAGTCCTATTTGAGTGAACTAAGTCCGTCGATATTAAACCAGTCAAAGGCACGCTGTTAACCCATCACCTTCTGGTAAGTGAATTACCTATAGGGGATTCCCATAAAAGCAATGTGGTGAAGGATTTATCTGGGATTTAGATCAGCAGAGAGTTGGTGTTCAACATTCTTTATAAACAGATCAGCTACCACCCCACACCCTGCTGTACACAATTAAGACACAAGGGGAACTTTTCATCTTTATTTATATTTTATTTCACATATGAACTTTCCTAAGCGCTGCTAATGTTTTAAAGACTTTGTTTTTTTAAACATATATACATATGCATACCATTTTCGGTTGGATTGAGATTTGGTTGATCCATAAACAGCTGGCCTATGCCGTAAGACCTATGAAGGGGTACATCGGATGAAAGAGGTCTCTCTGTTCACTACATGCCTGGTGGTCACTTGGTGGCCGACGCAATCTGGTGAGCGTTTTGATATACCACTTTGGGTGAAGCACTTTACTTTGAAGTACTTGAAGCACTTTTTTTAAGCACATAGCACTTTTATTTGAAGCATTTAGCACTTTTTCCACATGGTGATTGGAAACATATAGAAAATCCGTTTATTCATGTCTCACAGCAATGTTTGATATATACAATGGGGACGGAAAGTATTCAGACTCCCTTAAATTTTTCACTCTTTGTTATATTGCAGCCATGTGCTAAAATCATTTAAGCTCATTTTTTTCCTTTATTAATGTACACACAGCACCCTATATTGACAGAAAAATACAGAATTGTTTACATCTTTGCAGATTTATTAAAAAAGAAAAACTGAAATATCACATGGTCCTAAGTATTCAGACCCTTTGCTCAGTATTTAGTAGAAGCACCATTTTGATCTAATACATCCATGAGTCTTTCTGGGAAAGATGCAACAAGTTTTTCACACCTGGATTTGGGGATCCTCTGGCATTCCTCCTTGCAGATCCTCTCCAGTTCTGTCAGGTTGGATTGTAAACATTGGTGGACAGCCATTTTTAGGTCTCTCCAGAGATGCTCAATTGGGTTTAAGTCAGGGCTCTGGCTGGGCCATTCAAGAACAGTCATAGAGTTGTTGTATAGCCACTCCTTTGTTATTTTATCTGTGTGCTTAGGGTCATTGTCTTGTTGGAAGGTAAACCTTCGGCCCAGTCTGAGATCCTGAGCACTCTGGAGAAGGTTTTCATCCAGGATATCCCTGTACTTGGCTGCATTCATCTTTCCCTCAATTGCAACCAGTCTTCCTGTCCCTGCAACTGAAAAACACCCCCACAGCATGATGCTGCCACCACCATGCTTCACTGTTGGGACTGTATTGGACAGGTGATGAGCAGTGCCTGGTTTTATCCACACATATGGCTTAGAATTAAGGCCAAAAAGTTCTATCTTGGTCTCATCAGGCCAGAGAATCTTATTTCTCACCATCTTGGAGTCCTTCAGGTGTTTTTTTTTAGCAAACTCCATGCGGGCTTCCATGTGTCTTGCACTGAGGAGAGGCTTCCGTCGGGTCACTCTGCCATAAAGCCCCGACTGGTGCAGTGATGGTTGACTCTCTACAACTTTCTCCCATCTCGCGACTGCACCTCTGGAGCTCAGCCACAGTGATTTTTGGGTTCTTCTTTACCTCTCTCACCAAGGCTCTTCTCCCCTGATAGCTTAGTTTGGTCGGACGGCCAGCTCTAGGAAGGTTTCTGGTCGTCCCAAATGTCTTCCATTTAAGGATTATGGAGGCCACTGTGCTCTTAGGAACCTTAAGTGCAGCAGAAATTTTTTTGCAACCTTGGCCAGATCTGTGCCTTGCCACAATTCTGTCTCTGAGCTCTTCAGGCAGTTCCATTGACCTCATGATTCTCATTTGCTCTGACATGCACTGTGAGCTGTAAGGTCTTATATAGACAGGTGTGTGGCTTTCCTAATCAAGTCCAATCAGTATAATCAAACACAGCTGGACTCAAATGAAGGTATAGAACCATCTCAAGTAGGGATGAGCCGAACACCCCCCTGTTCGGTTCGCACCAGAACATGCAAAAAATTTGTTCGAACATGCGAACACCGTTAAAGTCTATGGGACACGAACATGAATAATCAAAAGTGCTAATTTTAAAGGCTTATATGCAAATTATTGTCATAAAAAGTGTTTGGGGACCTGGGTCCTGCCCAAGGGGACATGGATCAATGCAAAAAAAAGTTTTAAAAACGTCCGTTTTTTCGGGAGCAGTGATTTTAATAATGCCTAAAGTGAAACAATAAAAGTGTAATATTCCTTTAAATTTCATACCTGGGGGGTGTCTATAGTATGCCTGTAAAGCGGTGCATGTTTCCCATGTTTAGAACAGTCTGACAGCAAAATGACATTTTAAAGGAAAAAAAGTCATTTAAAACTACTCGCGGTTATAAATGAATTACTGGTCCGACAATACACATAAAAGTTCATTGATAAAAATGGCATGGGAATTCCCCACAGGGGAACCCCAAACCACAATTTTTAAAAGAAATGGCGTGGGGTCCCCCTAAATTTCATACCAGGCCCTTCAGGTCTGGTATGGATATTAAGGGGAACCCCGGACAATTTTTTTTTTAAAAAAAGGCGTGGTGTCCCCCTCAAAATCTATACCAGACGCTTCAGGTCTGGTATAGATTCAGGAACCCCGTGCCAAAATGTTTTAAAAAAATGGCGTGGGGTCCCCCCAAAAATCCATGCCAGTCCCTTATCCAAACACGCAACCTGACAGCGCCCCCCCTCCTGAACCATACCAGGCCACATGCCCTCAACATTGGGAGGGTGCTTTGGGGTAGCCCCCCAAAGCACCTTGTCCCCATGTTGATGGGGACAAGGGCCTCGTCCCCACAACCCTTGCCCGGTGGTTGTGGGGGTCTTATTGGAATCTGGAAGCCCCCTTTAACAAGGGGACCCCCAGATCCCGGCCCCCCCGTGTGAAATGGTAATGTCCCCCTACCATTTCACAAAAAAAGTGTCAAAAATGTTAAAAATGACAAGAGACAGTTTTTGACAATTCCTTTATTTAAATGCTTCTTCTTTCTTCTATCTTTTTTCTTCTATCTTCCTTCGGTTTCTTCCTCCATCTTCTTCTTCTTTTGGTTCTTCTGGTTCTTCCTCCGGTGTTCTCGTCCGGCATCTTCCTCCGCGGCATCTTCTTCTCGGGCCGCTCCGCATCCATGATGGGAGGCTCCCGCTGTGGCCCCGCCCTCCGTTATTTAAGAACCGTCAGAAGACGAGAAGCGTCACACAGCGGGAGCCTCCCATCATGGATGCGGAGTGGCCCGAGAAGAAGAAGGGAAGAAGACGCCGCGGAGCAAGATGCAGGACAAGAACACTGGAGGAAGAACCAGAAGAACCAGAAGAAGAAGGAATTGTCAAAAACTGTCTCTTGTCATTTTTAACATTTTTGACACTTATTTTGTGAAATGGTAGGGGTACTTTTGTACCCCCTTACCATTTCACACGGGGGGGGCGGGATCTGGGGGTCCCCTTGTTAAAGGGGGCTTCCAGATTCCAATAAGCCCCCCGCCCACAGAACCCCACAACCACCAGGCAAGGGTTGTGGGGATGAGGCCCTTGTCCCCATCAACATGGGGACAAGGTGTTTTGGGGGGCTACCCCAAAGCACCCTCCCAATGTTGAGGGCATGTGGCCTGGTATGGTTCAGGAGGAGGGGGGCGGCTCTCTCGTCCCCCCTCTTTTCCTGCGGCCTGCCAGGTTGCGTGCTTGGATAAGGGTCTGGTATGGATTTTTGGGGGGACCCCACGCCATTTTAAAAAAAAAATTTGGCCGGGGTTCCCCTTAATATCCATACCAGACCTGAAGGGCCTGGTATGGAATTTAGGGGGACCCCCACACCATTTTTAAAAAAATGTTGGTTCGGGGTTCCCCTGTGGGGAATTCCCATGCCGTTTTTATCAATGAAATTTTATGTGTATTGTCGGACCAGCAATTCATTAATTGCCGCGAGTAGTTTTAAATGACTTTTTTCCTTTGAAATGTAATTTTGCTGTCAGACTGTTCTAAACATGGGAAACATGCGCCCCTTTACAGGCATACTATAGACACCCCCCAGGTACAAAATTTAAAGGAATATTACACTTTTATTGTTTCACTTTAAGCATTATTAAAATCACTGTTCCCGAAAAAACGGCCATTTTTAAAACTTTTTTTTGCATTGATCTATGTCCCCTGGGGCAGGACCCAGGTCCCCAAACACTTTTTATGACAATACCATGCATATGAGCCTTTAAAATTAGCACTTTTGATTCCTCCCATAGACTTTTAAAGGGTGTTCCGCGGCTTTCGAATTCGCCGCGAACACCCCAAATTGTTCGCTGTTCGGCAAACTGGCAAACAGCCGATGTTCGAGTCGAACATGAGTTCGACTCGAACTCGAAGCTCATCCCTAATCTCAAGGATGATCAGAAGAAATGGACAGCACCTGAGTTAAATATATGAGTGTCACAGCAAAGGGTCTGAATACTTAGGACCATGTGATATTTCAGTTTATCTTTTTTAATAAATCTGCAAAAATGTCAACAATTCTGTGTTTTTCTGTCAATATGGGGTGCTGTGTGTACATTAATGAGGAAAAAAATTAACTTAAATGATTTTAGCAAATGGCTGCAATATAACAAAGAGTAAAAAGTTTAAGGGGGTCTGAATACTTTCCATCCCCACTGTATATATGGACTTATTTTCATGTTAATTGATTGTGTATTCACATATGTGATTTTTTATATTTGTATTGCACTACTGTCGCACCCTTTACTATTTTCCGTTTTGCTTATTAGTTTTCACTAATTTTAGGTGCAGCATCAGTTTGTGATAAGTGTATGATATTTTTGGCACCTTACCCATTTTCCTTTGTAACATCTAGTACTACGCTGGACAGTGGGAGGGGTTGTAGAAGGACTCTTTAGACCCCATACACACTATTAAGCCTCGTACACACTGTTCGATTGTTGAAAGGGGATTGTCTGTTGACAGGCTGTTGACCTAAATTCTTACCGTTAGTACTCTCCTTTTGACAATTGTCCAATTTTCGGCAAACAAATGTTGGATGGCAGGCTAGTTTAATTTCGGCGGACAACGACTCCACGTCTGATTTTCGTATGGTCAGTACACAAATCCGTCACACAAAAGTTGAAAGTACAAACACGCATGCTTGCAATCAATGCTCACCAAACACGAAATTAGCAGAAGGGGCCCAAAGGGTGGCACTCAAGAGCTGAAATTCCTCGTAGTATGTCACTATGTTTGCGTTTGTGGCACGACAATTGTGTAACGTACTAGTATGCAAGACAAGATCCTGGAACACGCCCTTTTGACAAAAATCAGACGCTCGGTTGGCCAACAATCAAACGGTGTGTACGAGGCTTTATATTTTCTGCAGATTCTTGTTTTCAGATTTACCAAAACCCTGTAGTGCAAGGGCCTGCTTGATTGCATACAAATTGAAGATCTTAAGGTTTGACTTCATATTATAGGGTATTGGTAAATCTCAAGACAAAAATTTGCAGAAAATCTAATAGTATGTATGGGGTCTAAAGCCTCGTACACACGGTACAATTATTGGCCATCTGAGTGTCTGATTTTTGTCTTAAGGGCATGTGCCAGGATCTTGTCTTGCATACTAACGTTACACAATTGTCCTGCCACAAACACGAACGTAGTGACGTACTACGAGGAATTTCAGCTCTTGAGCACCACCCTTTGGGCCCCTTCTGCTAATTTCATAAGCATTGATTCCGAGCATGCGTATTTGTACTTTCAACTTTTGTGTGATGAATTTGTGTACCGACCATTTGAAAATCAGACGTGGAGCCGTTGTCCGCCGAAAATTCACTAGCCTGTCATCCAACATTTGTTGGCCGAAAGTTGGACAACAATTGTCAAAAGGTGCGTAATTAAGCCTCGTACACACGGTACAATTGTTGGCCAACTGAGCTTCTGATTTTTGTCTTAAGGGGCGTGTGCCAGGATCTTGTCTTGCATACTAACAGTACACAAATTTTCGGTCAACAACGTGAACGTAGTGACGTACTAGACGTACTACGAGACTATAAAGAGGAAGTTCATTTCTCAAGTGCCACCCTTTGGGCTCCTTCTGCAAATTTTGTGTTAGAAGTTTGGTGAGTGTTGATTTGCGTTTTTCAGTTCGTTTCTGAATGGCCGTTCGTCAACCACCCATGTTGCATAATCGGAGGAGAGAACGTGTGATTTTTGGGCTAGAAGTTATTGCTTTGACCCAAGTCCAGTCCAGGAACAGGAGGAGGAGGAGTACATGGACTAAAAATTGGTTGCTTAATCGTGATCAATTACCGTATATACTCGAGTATAAGTCGAGTTTCTCAGCACATTTTTTTGTGCTGAAAGTGCCCCCCTCGACTTATACTTGAGTCAAGCACTTTTCTGCAGCAAAAAATTTCATTTTCCGAACCGAATTTGGGGCCCCGTATCTCAGGGCCACTTGGTGCTAGGAGCCCCAAATTTGGTGTGCAAACCCAGTGGAACTGGTACCACAGTTCCTAGCACCAAGTGGCCCTGAGATACGGGGCCCCAAAGTAGGTTTGGAAAATGTCATTCTTTGCTGCAGAAAAGCGCTTTACATTTTCTGAACCGATTTTTGGGGCCCTGTATCTCAGGGCCACTTAGTGCCAGAAATCCCAGCTTTGGATATTGTATGATGCTAGTTCCACTGGGTTTGCACACCAAATATGGAGTTCCTACCACTAAGTGGCCCCAAGATACGGGGCCCCAAAGTCAGTCAACTGTGTCCATCTGCAGCAATGTCATTTCGGGACACTGGGTTCAGAGACCCCAAATTTTGGATGCAGCTGGGGGGCATCTAGGAACACTTAACTACCGAGTTTGAAGTTCAGGGGACCTATGACTGCAAATGGGCACAGTGAGGCATGCAAATGGGCACAGTGAAGCTGCAAATGGGCATTGTTGACCCTCTTTTTCACTTACAGTAGCTGTGCATTTCTCAACCTCGTCTTATACTCGGGTCAATACGTTTTCCCATTTGTTTGTGGTAAATTAGGGCCTCGACTTATACTCGGAACGACTTATACTCGAGTATATACGGTATGTCATATGCCATTGCTGCGGGAGCTCCAGGAGAATAATCCGGATTATTTTTGGAATTATCTCCGGATGACGGACCCCTGCTTTCACCAACTCTTGGCATTGGTGTCCCCCTATATTAAGAAGCAGGACACATGTATGAGGCTTTCCATCATGCCAGAGCAAAGGCTCATAGCCACCTTGCGGTACTTGGCGATGGGGAGAAATTTCCAGGACCTCAAATTTACGACTGGGATCTCCCCCCAGGCTCTGGGAGTTATTATTCCAGAGACCCACTCAGCCATCATTCAAGTCTTGCAGAAGGACTATATTAGGGTACGTTTTTACCTTTAAGATCACATTCTATGTATTTATGTTTGCTAACGTAGTGTAGTCATTTGTTGATTACATAATTATCAATATTGTAATATGCTGTGAATGTCCTCTTTGTCCTCATGCATGCTGTAAGCTTTTCCTGCTCCTTTTCTGGAGTACATGCATATTTTCCTTCAATAACCTACCCAGCATGCTATCCTAGGCCCATACACGCCTAGCCTAGTAAGTTAACAATGTTTTTTGTCAGCTACATTTTGGGGCTTACCCTAAACAACCCCTAAAATGTGTACAAATGTTATTGTTGTCCTCAAATTCAGGCAGAGTGCAAGAGGCCATTCTTTGGGGCCCAAACTCATTTGGAACCCCCCCTCCCCCCCCAAAATGCTTAGTCAGCAGATCCAAATACTCTATCTGCATAGTGTAAGTAAGAAGGGGCTGGCCAAAGTATCACTGGTTATTTATGCAAACAGCTCTCATGGAAGTGGAGAAGGTTACCTGTCCAAAACATCTTCCCATTACCCCCCTAAAATTTGTCTAATGGCCACCAGAGGGGGGGAGGAATCAGATAAGTTGACCTTCCACTTTTGTCTTTAAATACTCATTTAGGTGTATCCTTATGTTGGCTAAACATGTTTGTGTCAAATCTGTTTGCAACGTTATGTGCAGTAGTAGTAATTTATTATTTCTTTTTTTAATCCACAGTTTCCTTCCAACCAGAGCACTGGCAGGATGTTGCAGCCCAGTTCCATCTTCAGTGGGATTTTCCCAACTGTGGTGGTGCTATTGATGGCAAGCATGTCCGGATTGTAACACCACCCAACTCTGGCTCCTATTATTTTAATTATAACGGCTTTTGCAGCATAGTCATGCTACCTGTAATGTCTGCCAACTATGAGTTCTTGTATCTGCATGTTGGGAAGAATGGCTGCAACTCTGATGGAGGAGTCATTATGCAGACACTGTTCTACAAGCGGCTCCAGAATGGCACCTTAAACTTTACACCTGCTGAGGAGAATGTTGAGGGCCTCAATTTTGTTTTTGTGGCAGATGATGCCTTTGCTCTAGGGGAACATCCAATGAAGCCGTTTCCTATGAGGAACCTTACCCCAGAGCAGAGAATCTTCAATTACAGGCTCTCTCATGCCAGAAGGGTGGTTGAAAATGCCTTTGGCATCCTATCGAGTCGTTTCAGGCTGTTTTTGACTCCAAGAAACCTGGCACTCTACAAGATAAACCATGTGTTTCTGTGCTGCTGTATTCTACATAATTTTTTAGGGAGGAATGCTACTAGCTACCTAACCTCACTGCCAAGTGACATGGACCCTGCAGTGGCAGGCCCAGCTGAAGAGGCTGCAGCTCGTCCGTCTGTGGGCGTGCTGACGGCTATTGAAAATGCCTGTGCTGGATTGCCCTCACAAATTGTCAGAGATTTACAGCACAAAATGGAATATTTTGTGGGTAGAGGGGCAGTGGCTTGGCAGCAAATTGTAGCTGATCATTTATAATTTTTTTTGTAGATCATAAACTCCTATTTCATTTGACCTACTCTTGTCTGTGTTTTTTATATGTCTAATATGTTCCCAAATCAGCTTTATTTTGGCCACTTGCTCCAAAAGTGCAAATGTACCTTAATCGCTACATGAGGTGACAATATCCTCTTCAGCTAACTATTATGATGTGCTGTGGGTCTGATACACACACACAATATTTTTGTTCTTAATGGATCTAATGCATGAAGTTCAAAAACATTATGCCTTTACAACTCCTTTAATTTTTTGGAGGCCTAAAAATTGCAGGAGTTGTCTACATTTAAGAGCACCATTTGTCACTGTAACTACACCATCTTACGAAATACACTGGTATTGAGCAATGAAATAATAAGCCACACATTGTTTAGTAAAAATCATTTTACTCAAAGCACATTCACATGTGCATTTTAACCACTTCCGGACCGCCGCACGCCGATATATGTCGGCTGTTTGAAGAGGGATATCTTTGTTATGACAGCAGCTAGCTGCCATAACCCCGGTATCCTCTTCTTCAGCGGGCGGTCCGGTTTCCGATAATAGTGGTCTCTGTGGCGGATTTGCTGCAAGATCACTTTTATCAGCGACGGGAGAGGGCCCCCTCCTGCTGCTCTCTGCCACTAACTGGAGCCGTCAGAAGTGGCTGAGGCGATCAGGTCCTCTCCCTGGCTTGGTATGGAGACAAGTGAGGAGAAGATGGCCCCCACCCATCTCATACCATTGCAGGGCGGAAGCAATGTCAAAACGTCACTACCCTCCATAGCTCTTAAAGGTCAAGTTTTATTTTTATTGCGCTTTAGTGTAAACATGAGATCTGAGGTCTTTTTGACCCCAGATCTAATATTTAAGAGGTCCTGTCATGCTTTTTTCCTATTACAAGGGATGTTTACATTCCTTGTAATAGGAATAAAAGTGACACAATTTTTTTTAAAAGAACAGTGTAAAAATAAAAAATAAAAAGTAAAATAAATAAGAAAAAAACATCTTTTAAACTCACCCCGTCCCACCGAGCTCGCGTGCAGAAGCGAACGCATACTTGAGTAGCGCTCGCATATGAAAACGGTGTTCAAACCACACATGTGAGGTATTGCCATGATCGGTAGAGTGAGAGCAATAATTCTAGCCCTAGACCTCCGCTTTAACTCAAAACATGCAACCTGTAGAATTTTTTAAACGTCGCCTATGGAGATTATTAAGGGTAAAAGTTTGTTGCTATTCCACGAGCGGGCGCAATTTTGAAGTGTGACATGTTGGGTATCAAATTACTCGGCGTAACATTATCTTTTACAATATAAAAAAAATTGAGCTAACTTTACTGTTGTCTTATTTTTTAATTCAAAAAAGTGTATTTTTTTCCAAAAAAAGTGCGCTTGTAAGACCGCTGCGCAAATACGGTGTGACAGAAAGTATTGCAACAATCGTCATTTTATTCTCTAGGGTGTTAGAAAAAAAATGTATAATGTTTGGAGGTTCTAAGTAATTTCTAGCAAAAAAACAGTTTTTAACTTGTAAACAACAAATCTCAGAAAGAAGCTCGGTCCTTAAATAGGAGGGCCCATGAAAAAAAAAATTAAAAGTCAGCAGCTACAAATACTGCAGCTGCTGACTTTTAATTGGACACTTACCTGTCCCAGGGTCCAGTGATGCGGGGGATCGAAGCCCCGCTCGTCTCCCCCTCCATTCGCCGGCGCCGGCATTGCAACTGTGGGCGCCGGGCTGTGGCTTCACCGCCTGGCACCCACTGCGCATGCGCAAGCGGCGCCTCGCGCCGTGATTGGCCGCTCAGTCACCTGGGACCTGTAATGGGTCCCAGGTGATTGACAAGAGGGAGGAAGCAGAGCCGAGTCCTTCCTGTGCCAAGGGGGAAGTGATGTCACCAGCCCAGGCACTGAAAGAGGCAGACTACGAGGGACCCCCTAGCAACAGGCATTTAGAGGTAAGTAAAAAAAAAAATTTCCAAATGTTTTTTTTAATTTTTTTTAGGCACAATCATGGATTTTTTTTTTTTTAGGTCGGAACACCACTTTAAATGGTTAAGGTTTTAAAACAAACCAACATCTTGGAGTATAACATGTATGTTTTGCATTATTTCTTCTTTTTTGTGGCTAAACAGGCATGTTCTAAAACATTAGATACACATCCCAAACTCAGGAAATTACAAAGTTCGAGTTTGGTAAAGTAAAGGCCAAACGAGACATTATTATCCCAAGACTGTGTGGATGTTGCCTTCCTCAGATGAGGTGATCTCACCCCTCTAAAAGCCAAAATTTGAAGCCACGTACACATAGAGGCATAACGATTAAATGTTCCTTATGATCCCATGCCTAAAATGTGCGTAGTTACAAACATCTAGTTTTCTAAACCCACAAAACACACAGTGGGGCTGATTTACGAAGCATTTGCGCCATGACTTGCGGTGCACGCCGATGCGCAAATGACATTTTCGTATTTACAAAGCATTTGCGCCGGTAACACAGCGCGATCCCCCATTTACTATTCTCTTCCCGGCGCACGGGAAGAGGTTATCTGTATGCCACTATAGACATGGTGCACGGCATCTTTAACTTCAAATTTAAACAAGCTGGAAGTGCCAATAATATGGGGGTGATGTGGGGTGATGTGGGGTGATGTGGGGAAGTGTAGTACTAACTGCCCAAGTCACAAATATGGCCAAAATAGAATGAGAAAGTAACTTTCTCTGAACAAGCCGGCAGCGCCGGCAAATACATTTAAACTGCGGGAGGTAAATTTATACACTGCGCATGCTCAAACGGCATTTGCGCTTGTTCAAATACTTTAGGTCACTGCTCCGGCAAAATCTTAGTAAATGTCAAGCAACGTAAATGCATTTGCATAGGTTAAACAGGTGCACCTCTACAGTTTTTTTTTTAACGCTGGTTCACTTCGCGGCTATAATGAAATGTCGGTCCGGCAATACACATAAATGTTCATTGATAAAAACAGCATTAAGAAAAAAAACAAAATTAAGAAAAAAAAGGCGTGGGGTTCCCCCGAAATTCAATACCAGGCCCTTCAGGTTTGGTATGGATATTAAGGGGAACCCCACGCCAAAAAAAACAAATGGCGTGCGGTCCCCCTAAAAATACATACCAGGCCTTTCAGGTCTGGTATGGATTTTAAGGGGAACCCCGCGCCAAAATTTTTTAAAAAATGGCGTGGGGTCCCCCTAAAAATCCATACCAGACCCTTATCTGAGCACGCAACCTGGCAGGCCACAGGAAAAGAGGGGGGGACGAGAGCGCCCCCCCTCCTTAACCATACCAGGCCACATGCCCTCAACATTGGAAGGGTGCTTTGGGGTCCCCCGTAAAGCACCTTGTCCCCATGTTGATGAGGACAAGGGCCTCATCCCCACAACCCTTGGCCGGTGGTTGTGGAGGTCTGCGGGCGGGGGGGCTTATCGGAATCTGGAAGCCCCCTTTGACAAGGGGACCCCCAGATCTCGACCCCCCCTGTGTGAAATGGTAAGGGGGTACAAAAGTAGCCCTACCATTTCACAAAAAAACTGTCAAAAATGTTAAAAATTACAAGAGACAGTTTTTGACAATTCCTTTATTTAAATGCTTCTTCTTTCCATCTTCTATCTTCTTTCTTCTATCTTCCTTCAGTTTCTTCCTGCATCTTCTTCTTCCTCCGATCCTTTGCTTCTTTCTCCGGTGTTCTCGTCTGGCATCTTCATCTTCTTCTCTTCATCTTCTTCTCTTCATCTTCTTTTCTTCATCTTCTTTTCGGGCCGCTCCGCATCCATGGGAGGCTCCCGCTGTGTGAGGCTTCTCGTCTTTTGACGGTTCTTAAATAACGGCCACCCGGTGTCCCCGCCCCCCTCTGACGTCACGGGGAATGCCACAGGGAAGTCCCCGTCAAGTTCCCGTGTTTCAGAGGGTGACCCCGCCCTCCGTTATTTAAGAACCGTCAGAAGACGAGAAGCGTCACACAGCGGGAGCCTCCCATGGATGCGGAGTGGCCTGAAAAGAAGATGAAGAGAAGAAGATGAAGAGAAAAAGATAAAGAGAAGAAGATGAAGATGCTGGACGAGAACACCGGAGAAAGAAGCAGAGGATCGGAGGAAGAAGAAGATGCAGGAAGAAACTGAAGGAAGATAGAAGAAAGAAGATAGAAGATGGAAAGAAGAAGCATTTAAATAAAGGAATTGTCAAAAACGGTCTCTAGTCATTTTTAACATTTTTGACAGTTTTTTTGTGAAATAGTAGAGGTACTTTTGTACCCCCTTACCATTTCACACAGGGGGGGGTCAGGATCTGGGGGTCCCCTTGTTAAAGGGGGCTTCCAGATTACGATAAGCTCCCCTGCCTGCAGACCCCCACAACCACCGGCCAAGGGTTGTGGGGATGAGGCCCTTGTCCTCATCAACATAGGGACAAGGTGCTTTGGGGCCGCTACCTCAAAGCACCCTCCCAATGTTGAGGGCATGTGGCCTGGTATGGTTCAGGAGGGGGGTGCCCTCTCATCCCCCCCTCTTTTCCTGCGACCTGCCAGGTTGCGTGCTCGGATAAGGGTCTGGTATGGATTTTTGGGGGGGACCTCACGCCAATTTTTTTTTTAATTTTGGCGCGGGGTTCCCCTTAAAATCCATACCAGGCCTGAAGGCTCTGGTATGAATTTTGAGGGGGACCCCTACGTCATTTGTTTTTAAATTTTGGCACGGGGTTCCCCTTAATATCCATACCAGACCTGAAGGGCCTGGTATGGAATTTAGGGGGACCCCCACGCCAGTTTTCTTTAAATTTTGGATTGGGGTTCCCCTGTGGGGAAATCCCATGCAGTTTTTATCAATAAACTCTTATGTGTATTGTCGGACCGGCAATTCATTATAGCCGCGAGAAAAAGGAAAATTTATTATCAAATACTTACCGTAATTTTCCTTTCCTGATGGACTACGTGTGGGTAACCCCCGCCTCCTCTCCAATGCTATAGGACCCCATTCCCATAAATGAGCACTCACCACTAGCTGCTGCATTCCGTAACTAGCCTACTCTTTGACCAATGGGTGGGGAACTCCGTCTGCCATGGAGTCCATCAGGAAAGGTAAATTACGGTAAGTATTTGATAATAAATTTTCCTTTTTCCTGACAGACTCCATGGCAGCCTACGTGTGGGAAATAACTAGCCAACCACACGGGTGGGTATGCTGAACAAATCATAATTTTAATTTGTCCTATCAACCGATAGGATTCTCAAACCAAAGTTTACAGAATACAGTGAAGCAGGCTCTATGCAGTAATGAGACATGAATGTGTTAATAGAGGCCCAAGAGGCCGCTTTGCAGATGGTGTCTGGAGCCACATGTCAGGCCGCCGCCCACGAGGCTGCCATTTCCCTGGTGGAGTGAGCTGTCACCGCCTCTGGAGGAGCCAAGCCCTTAGCCCTGTATGCTTGCTGGATGGTCTGCACGATCCAGGCTGCGAGTGTCCTGGTTGAGGCGTTCTTCCCTTTATTGCTGCCCGAGTGTAAAACAAAGATTATCAGAACGTCTAAAGGGAGAAGTAATTTTCAGATATTCCTTTATAGTTTTACTACATCCAGAGGGTGAGTTTCAGTGGACCCCGGAGACCTGAACGTAAGTAAGACGATCTCCTGATTCTCGTGGAACACCGAAGACACTTTCGGGTTTGAACCCAGCATAGGGATGAGAACTACACGGTCCGGGAAAAACGTCAAGAAGGGTTCTTCATGACCCAGTGATCCGATCTCAGAGACCCTTTTAGCCGAGGTGATGGCTACTAAGAAGGCGACTTTTGCTGAGAAGTCCTTGATGGAGAGCGGGGAGGGCCCCGTAGTACTGAGTCCAGAGATTGAAAAAATTGCCGAATCAACGGATGAACCGCCCAAGAAGAACCGGAGAAGGCCGATAGCGCAGATACTTGGACTCTAAGAGAGCTGATGGACAAGGGTAGATCTAGGCCTGTTTGAAGGAAGCTGGGAACATCTTGAACTTCTGGATGTCTAAAAGACCTGCCCTTAGAAGAGCAAAATTCCACAAATTTGGACCAAATTCTACCATAGACCTTATTTGTAATAGATCTTCTTGAACTCATGAGGGTGGAGATCACTTTAGAGGCACAGCCAAGGGATTCTAGCCTCTCCCTCTCAAGAACCAGACCATCAGTCTCAGCACTGCCAGACAGGGGTGCAGGACTGACCCCTGAGAATGAAGGTTCGGCCTGAGAGGGAGAGGCACTGGGTCCTGAAAACAGAGTTGGACAAGGAGAGGGAACCAAGGCCTGTTCGGCCAATATGGAGCTATTGTCACCACTTCGACTGCTTCCACTCGGAGCCTCTGCAGGAATCTCAGGATAACTGGAAGTGGCAGAAAGGCATATGCCCTCCTGAACCTCCACTGATCCGTCAGGGCGTATGTTCTGAAGGCCTGGCTGCAGCGGCCCCTGGTATAAAACTTCTTCAGCTTGAAATTGCAGAGGGAAGCGAACAGATCTACTTTGGGATCGATTCCCAGTGACAAGATCCACTTGAACGTCTGCACATGAAGGGACCACTCCTTGTCCAACTCGGTGCGTGATAGGAAGTCCGCTTGAGTGTTTTGGACTCCTGGGACAAAGACTGCTGAGATGTTGGAAAGGTTCTTCTGTGCCCTTGCCTCTTCACATAAGCGACCGCCGTGGTGTTGTCCATCCTTAACAACACTGACTCCCCTTTCAGAAGGTGAGAGAAGGACTGTAGGGCCCACCAGGCCGCTCGAAGTTCCAGGACGTTCTAACCTGGGTCAGGGAGGCAGGTGTCCCACTTGCCCTGAGCAAGGTTCGATCCACAGAGAGCTCCCCAACCGGTACCGCTGGCATCGGTCGTGACCGTGAGCCAAGAGATGGGAGCAATGGAGTGGCAAGTCAGAAGGTTTTTGCACTGAAGCCACCAGAAGAGGCTGTTTCTCATTGTCGATGTTATGTGGATAACTTGATTCTTGTCCCCTGTCTTCCATTGCTGTAGGAAGCCTGACTGGAAGAGACGTAGTCTCCACAAGGCCCATTTGACCATGGGAGTCGTGGAGACCATCGTGCAGACAATTTCCAGGCACTGGGAAGCTTTCAGGCGTGGGGCGTGTAGGGCCCGGGAAATTCTGTCTCGAACAGTCGGGATTTTCTGTAGTGGAAGGGAGATGGTGTTTTCCACTGTGTCGAACTGAGCTCCTAGGTATATTAGGCATTGAGCTGGGTCTAGATGACTTTTCCCTAAGTTCAGGAGCCACCCGAAGCTGGACAGGGTGGAGATCACTTGTTCCCGGGGGGCCAGCAACTGCTCTCTGTTTTGAGACAATACTAGGAGGTCGTCGAGGTAATGGTAAAGACGTACCCCTTTTAATCTTATGAGAGCTACTGTGGCTAGGAGAACCTTTGAAAAGACCCGGGGGGGCGTTGTCAGCCTGAAGGGGAGGCAGATAAATTGTAGATGATCTTGCCCGACTTGGAATCGGAGATATTTGTGAAACTCCTTTTCCACTGGGATGTGGAAATAAGCGTCCTTCAAGACGATCGAAATCATCCAATCGCCTGGCTGTATGGCTCGCTGGATGGTTGACAGGGTTTCCATTTTGAATTTCCTGTGCTCTATAAATTTGTTGAGGTAGGTCAGGTTTACGACTGGGCGCCAAGAGCCAGTCTTTTTTTGAACTAGGAAGAGAGGGGAGTATATCCCCTGGAACCATTCGTCCTTTGGGACATGTACCACTGCTCCCTGAGTCTTCAAAAGGGCCACATAGAACAACAACACTTGTCTCTGTTCCTCCGAACAAGGAAGAAGAGTGGAGACGAATCTGGGGGGAGGAGTACTGGAGAAGGTCCATCTGTGACCTGACGAGAGTGTCCTTATAACCCAAAAGTCAGAGATTGAGGCCACCCAGACGTGCCGGAAGAGGAGCAGACGAGCCCCCACCCGACTTCGCCTGCTCACGACCGCTGGATGTCTGGCCTTTAGCCAGAAGGGACCACTCCTTGTCCAACTCGGTGCGTGATAGGAAGTCCGCTTGAGTGTTTTGGACTCCTGGGACAAAGACTGCTGAGATGTTGGAAAGGTTCTTCTATGCCCACGATAGAATGAGCTCGACTTCCCGAAGGAGAGTGGAACTCCGGGTACCCCCTTGCCTGTTCACATAAGCGACCGCCGTGGTGTTGTCCATCCTTAACAACACTGACTCCCCTTTCAGAAGGTGAGAGAAGGACTGTAGGGCCCACCAGGCCGCTCGAAGTTCCAGGACGTTCGAACCTGGGTCGGGGAGGCAGGTGTCCCACTTACCCTGAGCAAGGTTCGATCCGCAGAGAGCTCCCCAACCAGGACATCGCTGGCATAGGTCGTGACCATGAGCCAAGAGATGGGAGCAATGGAGTGGCAAGTCAGAAGGTTTTTGCGCTGAAGCCACCAGAAGAGGCTGTTTCTCATTGTCGATGTTATGTGGATAACTTGATTCTTGTCCCCTGTCTTCCATTGCTGTAGGAAGCCTGACTGGAAGGGACGTAGTCTCCACAAGGCCCATTTGACCATGGGAGTCATGGAGACCATCGTGCAGACAATTTCCAGGCACTGGGAAGCTTTCAGGCATGGGGCGTGTAGGGCCCGGGAAATTCTGTCTCGAACAGTCGGGATTTTCTGTAGTGGAAGGGAGATGGTGTTTTCCACTGTGTCAAACTGAGCTCCTAGGTATATTAGGCATTGAGCTGGGTCTAGATGACTTTTCCCTAAGTTCAGGAGGCACCCGAAGCTGGACAGGGTGGAGATCACTTGTTCCGGGGGGCCAGCAACTGCTCTCTGTTTTGAGACAATACTAGGAGGTCGTCGAGGTAATGGTAAAGACGTACCCCTTTTAATCTTATGAGAGCTACTGTGGCTAGGAGAACCTTTGAAAAGACCCGGGGGGACGTTGTCAGCCTGAAGGGGAGGCAGATAAATTGTAGATGATCTTGCCCGACTTGGAATCGGAGATATTTATGAAACTCCTTTTCCACTGGGATGTGGAAATAAGCGTCCTTCAAGTCAATCGAAATCATCCAATCGCCTGGCTGTATGGCTCGCTGGATGGTTGACAGGGTTTCCATTTTGAATTTCCTGTGCTCTATAAATTTGTTGAGGTAGGTCAGGTTTATGACTGGGCGCCAAGAGCCAGTCTTTTTTTGAACTAGGAAGAGAGGGGATTATATCCCCTGGAACCATTCGTCCTTTGGGACGTGTACCACTGCTCCCTGAGTCTTCAAAAGGGCCACATAGGACAACAACACTTGTCTCTGTTCCTCCGAACAAGGAAGAAGAGTGGAGACGAATCTGGGGGGAGGAGTACTGGAGAAGTTCCATCTGTGACCTGTCGAGAGTGTCCTTATAACCCAAAAGTTAGAGATTGAGGCCACCCAGACATGCCGGAAGAGGAGCAGACGAGCCCCCACCCGACTTCGCCTGCTCACGACCACTGGATGTCTGGCCTTTAGCGGGCTTACAAAAGGATGCCTGCTCTCTGCTCCAATTTTTCCTGAAGTCGCGGCCAGGCTTGTATGAGCGTGCTTCCCTGGAGCGCTCCGGAGGGGTTTCTTCCGTCCAAGTAGACGCCTGTCCTGGGGGAGGAAGCCTGACTTACCACCCGTGGCTCGCGCTACGGCATCATCTAACTTGTTGCCGAACAGTGAAGATCCCTCAAAGGGGATTTTACCCCAGGCTTGCTTGGAGACCGGGTCAGCGAGCCAAGGATGCAACCATAAAGCCCTTTGGCCGTGACCGATGACAACATAATTCGCGCCAATAGGCGGATCAAATCGATGGACGCCTCCCCCAGGAAGACTGCCACTAGTTTCAGTTCTGCAGCTGCTGAACTTCTGGCCAGCTCCTCCGAAACACCCTTAAGGAAGGAATCTACCTTCTCCGTCCAGGCCTCCATGGCCTTCGACATGGCTGCAAGTGCAGGGGCCGGTTTACAGGCCGTGCCGGCCAGCCCGTAAATTTTCTTCAAATCCTGGTCTATCCTTCTTTCAAGACCATCCTTGAAGGACACCGCATCTTCCAAAGGGAGAGTAACATGTTTGGCCAGACGCATTAAGGCTGCGTCCACAAGGGGAGCATTTTCCAGATACTTCACCTTTTCTGACTTGAAGGGATATAATCTGGAGATTTTATTTGACATGGAGGACTTCTTGTCCGTCTTGCTCTATTCCTCATCTATGATGTCTTTTAGTTCAGAAAGGAGCGGAAAATTTGAGCTTTCCTTCCCCAGATGCTTAAAGAACTGTTTGGCTGGGGGGGTGGAGGAGTCTTCCCACTTAAGGGCCCCCTTGATTGCCTTTATTAATGGCGAAACCATACTGAAGTCAAAGCCTCCGATTTCCTCTTCTTCCTGAGGTTCATCATCCGAAGAGTCAAGAGAGGCAACGTAAGGCTGGGAAGTGCCCGGACCATCACGGGCCTCGTCAGCCGCAGGGCCAGATAAAGTAATAGACTGGCTCAACGTGTGGGGTGTCTCCATCTCTTTCAGGGATTGTTGCACCACACGTTTTACGAAAGACTACCAAACGCTGGTTCTCCGTCTCTTTTTCGCTAACAGCATGGGCATAGCAACGGTCACACAGTGACTTGCCCTCCAGAACTCGTGTTCCATATCCCCAGCAGGCTCTTTGATCAGAGCGGCTGTCATGGCGGTGGGAGCGGTGTCTGGAGGAGGAATGGGAATGTCTCCTCTGGTGGTGGCTTCCAGACGGAGAGTCTCGTCTGGATCTTGAAGATGAGTGGTATTGTGGCCTGGCAAGGTCTCTGTCATTCTGGACCATGATCTGAGGGTCCGATCTGGAAGGGCTGGAAAAAGAAAACAAAAAAGGGGGAGGCGAGACATAACATCAGAAAACGCAAGCATTTGCGACTGAACCTCAACCCCTCCCCTCACAAGCACATACCTTGTGCGTGAGGGCTGGCCACTTAAAGGCGGTGACTTGTCCATGATTTCTGGACAAAGAGCGACACAGTACGGGTGGTCTGCAGACCAAAAATACCCTGAAAAAGCCAAGGCACCAGTGAGGGGAAATTATAAAATAATCTTGCCCCCAATATACACATGCCACATAATATACATATATTAAAATTATTTATAAATCAATTTATGTTTTATTATATATTATTTATATATATATATATATATATATATATATATATATATATATATTTTTTTTTTTATTTATTTAATCATTTATTTATTTATATATATTTTATATATATATATATTTTTTTTCTTTCTTTTTTTTTTTTTAAATGAATACGTATTGCCTAACATAGCAAGGCAGTCACTCACCTGAGCTAGACCAGGGCTAGACTGGGCTGGGGAAAACCACTCCGCTTCCACTCACTGCCAGGGAATTCCCATTATGCAGAAGCTAAGAGCGGAATTTAAATCCCCCGCCCGTGACGTCATCGCCCCCACCTCATGCCTGCGCCATAGGGCGGTGACCGTACTGCGCATGTGCGGCCGCCGAGCGATCCGCCGCTCTGCGCACGCGCGAGCCAAGCCTCGGTCCCGAGGAGGCTACTGCGCATGCGCGAGCAGCGAGGATGGCCGCACCCGGAAGTTCCAAGGCGAGCTGGAATGCACAAGCGCTCCAGCCGCCATGAGGGGTAAAACGGCCGGTAAAACGGCCAAAATAAGCCTCTTGAACAATTCGGAAAGCTCTTTGGGGGAAGACAGAATATACAGATAACAAATGCCATGGAGAAAAACGGACATCGTTGCAGACCTTGCCAGCCGTTGATGCCTCCATCCATCCGGCATACAGAGGCCACCATCCTTCCACCACAGGGGTATTACTTCAGCCTGTTAACGCTACTCGCCCGACTGTGGCTGGGCCCTGAGCTGCACCGCATGAGGTATGCCACCATCTCGGATCCATCCGATCGGACGCGAACATCATATGTAGATCCATTGGAGGAGGACAAAAAAGGAACACAGCAGCTAGTGGTGAGTGCTCATTTATGGGAATGGGGTCCTATAGCATTGGAGAGGAGGCGGGGTTAACCCACACGTAGGCTGCCATGGAGTCTGTCAGGAAATGTCATTTTGCTGTCAGACTGTTCTAAACACGGGAAACGTGCGCCCCTTTACAGGCATACTATAGACACCCCCCAAGTACGAAATTAAAAGGAATATTACACTTTTATTGTTTCACTTTAAGCATTATTAAAATCACTGCTCCCGAAAAAACGGCCATTTTTAAAACTTTTTTTTGCATTGATACATGTCCCCTGGGGCAGGACCCAGGTCCCCAAACACTTTTTAGGACAATACCATGCAAATTAGCCTTTAAAATGAGCACTTTTGATTTCGCACGTTCGAGTCCCAAAGACTTCTACAATGGGGTTATAACTTTTGTGCAAAGTTTTGGTCTGCTCGCAGGTTCTGGTGCAAACTGAACCGGGGGTGTTCAGCTCATCCTTAGCCGCGAGTATTTTTAAATAACTTTTATTCCTTAAGGGCCAGTTCACACCACATGCAGTCCAGTGCGTTCTTTTCTGCCTCAAAAACGCACAGAGAGTAGGTTATATGGTTTACAATGGCATAGTTCACACCAGTGCTTGCAGTTCCAGTGCGTTTCCAGTTCCCGAAAAAGAAAGTAGAACATGCTGCATTTTTAATGCACTGGACTGTACTGGAATGCTGTAAAATGCATCAAAAACGCACTGGAACGCACCTAAATGCACCAAAAACGCACTGTAACACACTTGTCCTTATTTAAGGTTAAGAAAAAAGAGGGGGGAAGCACTGGACTGCATCAAAAACGCACCAAAAACGCACTGGAACGCATAAAAAACGTGGTATGCAGAAAAGCACCTGGAACGCATCCAGACTGCGTTTCTATGGTGTGATCTGGCCCTTAGGGCCCTTAGGGCCAGTTCACACCATAGAAACACAGTCCGGACGCGTTCCAGGTGCTTTTCTGCATGCGCATTTTTGATGCGTTCCAGTGCGTTTTTGGTGCGTTTTTGATGCAGTCCAGTGCTCCCCCCCCTCTTTTTTCTTAACCTTAAATAAGGACAAGTGCGTTCCAGTGCGTTTTTGATGCGTTTTACAGCTTTCCAGTACAGTCCAGTGCAGAAAAAATGCAGCATGTTCTACTTTTTTTTTTCTGGAACTGGAACGCACTGGAACTGCAAGCACTGGTGTGAACTATGCCATTGAAAACCATATAACTGAATTTCAATGCATTTTTTATGTATAAAATATGCACTGGACTGCATTGGTGTGAACTGGCCCTTAAGCAATTTGGCATATTTAAAGGCATTTCTCCTTGTTTCGTTTTTGGGGTTGTCCAATTGGTGACATTGATATATGTCCCTTAGGGTGGGACCTGGGCCCCATACCCATTTTAAGGCCAATAACTAGAAGATAAGCCAGCCAAGTGGGGAGTGGGACTAGTAAAATTGCCAAGTCAGTTCCCTTAGACTGCAATGGTATTTGTTGTATAACTTTTGCACATGTTACTCTTTATTTGCCCCCCCTGGACTTGGGGGTGTTTTGTCCCATCTGTAATTTTGATGCATGCTGGATGATGTGCTTAATTTTGGACAGTGGGTGGCTTATTTTGTGCTACCCTGTTTCCCCGAAAATAAGACCTAGCAGGATTGTTGGTGATGGCTGCAATATAAGCCCTACCCCACAAATAAGCCCTAGTTAAAGTCCTTGTAGGTCTTATTTTCAGGGTAGGGCTTATTTTTGGGGAAACAGGGTAGGGCTTATTTGGAGGGTAGGGCTTATATTGCAGCCATCACTGACAATCACGCTAGGTCTTATTTTCAGGGAAACAGGGTAGCTGCATTTGGGTTGTTCTGGGCATGCTCAGGGACTTTGTTTTTTTTTGGTGGTGCTTTTTGTGTGTGAACAGCACTTGGATGTTTCTGGGCATGCTCAGAGTGTGTGTTTTCGGTTAGTAATTTAAGGACATCCTTAACAGGTGTGCCCACTTTGAAGTTCAGTCACTACATTGGGTGAACTTGCATTTTGTGTGTTTCATGGATTGTCCATGTGTTTTCAATTGCCTCATTAGCACACAAACCTATGTTATATAAAGCTTGCAGATAGCATGCTTTATTTTGCCCTGAAAAGAGCCAAGATTGTATGTGTGTGGGGGGCCAGCAAGAGAGTACATTAGGGTGTCCTTATCAAGTTTCTAACACATGTATTTTCTATTTGTATTTTGTTTGTTATGTTGTTGCAAAGCAGATGTGTTTTAATGCAATTTATTTGTTACTTTGGTTTGTTGTTTTTTTTTTTTTTTTTGGTGGTGGTTATTTTACCATGAAATCTTTTTTATGTTGGCAATTCTTAATGTTTTTACGTTGTTCACTTTGATTTAACTGTCTGTGCTGCATTATTTTTAAAATTCTTTCTCAAGATGTTGTGCCTAATGTTTTAATCCTTAATAGATGTCCATTTGTGGGTGCACTCCTTTTAACTCCTGTTAATTTACACTGCAAAAGGGTCAAACCTCATACCTATTCTGTTAGTGTCTCAAATTAACATACATGTGTGTATTTTGCTTTTCTTGCTTCTTTTCCAAGTCCTGTTTTGTTTTTTGGACCAATAAAATTGTTTCAGATTTTTTATGTTTTATGTGTGTTCTTTTCATGCAACTGATTTCCCAGCTGCAGCTTAACTAGCCTGATTGGCTTGTCTTAGACAAATCCCTTTTTTTTTTTTAGTTTTAAGTTACTTTCCTGGTGCCTTCATGGTAGCACATGCACGGATGCACGGATTGTGCATATGCTGCCATGGATAGTGACCAGGAAAGTAACATTTCAGAGTGGTAAGTATTCAATTTTCTTTTTGAGCAGTGGTTTTCAGCCTCAGTCTTCAAGTACCCACCCCCCCCACCCCCCCCCCCCCCCCACACAGGACATGTTTAGGAAATTTTATCTTCTCTAAAATAGCTGTCCAAAATACAAAGCCATTGACTTTGCTTTAAAGCACCTGTGCAAGATGAAGGAAAACCTGCAAACTTGACCTGTTGGGGGGTACTTGAGTACAGGGTTGAGAAGCACTGATTTAGAGCACTGAACTAAAATCAAGCTAAAGACAATCCTATTCTAATTGTGGACATTTGAGGGAAATCAAGATTTTTTTTATTTTTTTTTAAAGGTTGGACTTTGTGTCTCTTTTTCTTAAAATTGGCTTCACTTCCTGTCACATAGCCAAACAGGAAGTGGGAGTAAAACCCTAATATTTTTCCTTGGGGACACAGGTCAATCTAACTAATGCTCCCATTATGCAAATTTCACTCTAGCACTTTTTTTGTGTACACCCCAAATTATTAGGTATTTTGGGGTTTATTAAAGGCAAATCCTTTCTGCAATACAAGTGTAGTTGATGAAAATCAGAGGGGAAGCACTGGTGATTTTCTCATTCAATCATGTAGAGGCAAGGATGCTGTTTTTTCTTTTCCTTGCATGTCCCCCTCGGATCTCCAGCAACTGCACTTCTATGTGCACTTGTAGTGCAAAGTGGATTTACCTTTTAGTAAATAAACCCCAAGATACATAATAATTTGGGATGTACATGGCAAAAAGCTAGAGTGCAATTCCCCGAATGGGGAAACTATTTAGATTGACCTGTGTGTCCCCAAGGACATACATTGGTAGGGTTTTACCCTCACTTCCTGTTTGGCTATGTGACAGGAAGTGACTAATTTTGAATGAGAAATTGGCAAAATTTAAGAGGTGTCTTCACCCTATCAGGGGTGTAGACATCCCCCAAAACTTCTAATCCCTCTGCAGTCTATCCCCAAGCAAAAATAAGAAAGGATTTTAATGAGTTTAACTTTGCTAAGACACATTCCTAAGTTCAATTGTGATGCATGTTAATGGCCCATTTAGACCTTTAATAGAAAGTCATCAGTTGCCTTTAACTCTAAACATTATTTTTGGCCAGTCCTAGAAATCTGCATCTGTTTTTCTATTAACCACTTGGTGTCTGTGCTATAGCCAAACGACGGCCACAGCGTGGACCTGAATTTCTGGGAGGCTGTCATAGGGCGGGCTCCCTGCAGGGCGCACTGAGACTCGGGTGATCACAGATCGAAGTAAGGGCCGATCCTGGCCCCTTACCACGTGATTAGCTGTCAGCCAATGACGGCTGATCACATGATGTAAACTAAAGCTCGGTAATTGTTTATTTTTTTCTCCTCACACTGACAGCATGAGGATAAAAGAAAAATGATCACTGGCTTAGGTGCAAGGGACATTGGTCCCGAAGAGGCAATTCTGCCTCATCTGTGCCCACCAGTGCCACCTATCAATGCCCACCATTGGTCCCAAGCAGTACTGCCTATCTGTGTAACCAATCAGTGCCGCCTCATCAGCATACATCAATGAAGGAGACAAATTACCTGTTTGCAAAATTTAATATCAAAATATCCAAAAATATACAAAATTATTTTTAAAAATCTGTATTTTCTTTTTTTTTTTTTTGAACAAAAGAAAAAAAACACAGAGGTGATCAAATACTACCAAAAGAATACTCTATTTGTAGGAACTTTAAAAAAAAAACATTTGGCTAAGTATGACCATGCAATTGTCATTCAAAGTGCATCAGCGCTGAAAATTGGTCTGCACAGCAGGGGGGTTTAAGTGCCCAGTAAGCAAGTGGTTAATTTCCATGCCAAATATGGATTTCTGTAATAAAGATGTGTGCCCGCTGTGTATACGGCATGGGCGTATGCAAGTCGCACACATATGAACGGTACCCATTGTAAATCATGGGGTAGAACTTGTGATGCAACTTTTCAGTCCCAAGTGGCCTTAGGCTCTCTTTCCACTACTGCGAGTTGTTGTGCGACTTGACACATGTGAAGTCGCAGGACAAGTCAAAACACATGTATTTCAATGTTCCCCCGTTCTAATTGGTGCAACTCCAAAAAAAGTTCTTGCACTACTTTGTTCCAACTTCAGTGTGACTTTTTCTCAGATGTTTTGAACTAGTCCCCAGATCCTGGCCCCCCACCCTATGTGAATGAGTATGGGGTACATGGTACCCCTACCCATTCACTTAGGGAAAAAGTGTCAATAAAAAAAACACACTGCACAGGTTTTTAAAGTAATTTATTAGACAGCTTCAGGGGGTCTTCTTCCCGCTTCGGGGGTCTTCTTCCGACTTCAGGGTCTTCTTCTGACTTCGGGGGTCTCTCCGGTTCTTCTCCGCTGTCTCTGGCCTCTTCTCCCGTTGTTCAACCTGTTCTCCGCGCTCTCCGGGTCTTCTGCCGGGCTCCTCCGCTATCTTCTGCTCTTTTGCGGCTCTTTTGCTAGCAGGGGCCCGGACTTCTGCCTTCTGCCTTCTTGTCTTCTGCCCTCTTCTCTTCTTCCAATGTTGACACTATGCTCTCTCTGGCTGGAATGCTCTCTGTGCGCTCTGCTATGGCTTATATAGGCGGTGACCCCGCCCCCTTATGCCATCCCAGTCCCTGGGCATGCTGGGACTATGACGTTTTAGGGGGCGTGGTCAACATCACCTGATGACGCTGGACCCTGGGACAGGTGAGTGTCCTTATTTTAAAAGTCAGCAGCTGCAGTATTTGCAGCTGCTGACTTTTAAAAAATGTTTTTTTGCGGGACTCCCGCTTTAAGGATCTATCCAGCGCACCAATTAAGGTCTGAACCAGCGCAGTGCATTCATCTTAGTAAATGACCCCCAGTGTGTCAACATGTGCTATCTCCCATCACAGGGTATCAATGGACAGGTTTCAGGGGTGCTTTAGTTATGAGGAAGGGGTTGCACCCCCAAAACGCATCCATTGATACCCTGTGATGGGAGATAGCACATATTGACACACTGGGGGTTATCTCCCATCATAGGGTATTAATGGATGCGTTTTGGGGGTGCAACCCCTTCCTCATAACTAAAGCACCCCTGAAACGTGTCCATTGATACCCTGTGATGGGAGATAGCACATGTTGACATACTGGGGTTTATTTACTAAAGGCAAATTCACTTTGCACTACAAGTGCAAACTACAAGTGGAAGTGCAGTTGCTGTAGATCCGAGGGGGACATGCAAGGAAGATAAAAAACAGCATTTTAGTTTGCACATGATTAGATAATAAAATCAGCAGAGCTTCCCCTTATTTCAGATCTACCCCTCAGATTTACAGCGACTGCACTTCCAAGTGCACTTTCAGTGCAATTTCAAGTGCACTTTGCACTTGTAGTTTGCACTTGTAGTGCAAAGTGGATTTGCCTTTCGTAAATAACCCCCACTGTGTGTTTTGGGCTTTTAGAAAAATAGATGTATGGAACTACACACATTTTAGGCATGGGATCATGGGGGTAATAAGAATGTTAGGGCCCAATTTGGGGGCACCTTCAAATTTTGGGTTTTAGATTCTAAAACACATAAACATTACAATCCACAGTAGTTAGGGCAGTGTTTCTGCCCTAACTAACTCTCCTCCACAAGATGCAAACCCAGGTCATGTTTTCGAGATTTCTTGAATTTGGCACAGGTGATGTCATTTTCACTGTTAGTAATTTGCACAGTCGACAGTCAACAGGACCTGGTGGTGCACCTAGAAGAGTGGAGTATAGAAACACTGAGTTCTGTCCCTAAACTTTCACATTTAAAAGTCATTACAACAGGGTAATTAGTAAAAGGGCAAACAGGAGCCAACAAGTGGAACAATAAACTTCAGACCAGGCAAAAGGAAATTAAAATTTGGAAAGCATGTCCACAAAATCTCTTATTCTTCGCTGTAAAGCAGTGGCAGCCTCCTTGATTTTCTCCAAGTCCTTCAAACAACGCAACATATCTGCACTCATTCTGCCAATAGTACATCGAGGAAGATCATGACCTAGTAAGAAGAGTAAAAAGTATTAAGGGAACGATAGTCAAGTGGCTGAGGCCCTAAGTGAGTTATGGTTAAGTTACTAGTCAAATTCAGGAAATACTTACCTACCCAGTCTATTGTTGCTTGCAACCTGCTTGCCCTTCAGACACTTACACTACTAGGAACGTACACACTGCACTTACTCTGTAATCTTGGCCCTGGTGCCTGGGTCTCCAAAACTCGGGTACCTAGCAACACTGCCAGTCTCTTCCACCTCTTCCTTCTCCATGCTAAAGTTATGGCACTACATACTTTGCTAATGTGTGGAGTGGGTGTTTGGTTTGGACATCTAAACCCTCGACATGTATACACATTTGAAGCAAGATTCCAAGAATACTTACTTGCTCAAACAAGATGCTCCTGAATAGGGATGAGCTTCGTGTTCGAGTCGAACCCATGTTCGTGTGGCGCGTCACGGCCCATAATTCACTGCGGCATCGCAGTGCATTGCTGGCTGATGATTGGCCAAGCATGCACTATGACCCGCATGCTTGGCCAATCACAGCGCCGTCAGTAGAGAGAGCTGTAATTGGCCAAAGCCAGGGTGGCTTTGGCCAATTATGGCTCAGGGGATTTAGTACACACCCCACACTATATAAGGCCGCCTGCACGGCGGCCCTGTGTAGTGTGTGTTCCGGTGTGCTGAGAGATAGAGAGAGAGAGAGACAGTGTCATTTGATTTGAGTTAGATAGATTAGGCAGAACAGTCAGTCAGTTAGCTGCACTTACAGTGTATTGTGTATATATATGCATCCCAGGTGTTGCATATATATATATACACTGTATTCAGTTTAGCTAGATCCGTTCCTGTTATCTTCTATCTAGACTATTTACATTTAGTGCAGTGTGTCCTGCTCACAGTGTTCAGCTAGATCCGTTCCTGCTATTTACATTCAGTGCAGTGCGTCCTGCTCACAGTGTTCAGCTAGATCCGTTCCTGGTATTTACATTTAGTGCAGTGCGTCCTGCTCACAGTGTTCAGCTAGATCCGTTCCTGCTATTTACATTCAGTGCAGTGCGTCCTGCTCACAGTGTTCAGCTAGATCCGTTCCTGGTATTTACATTTAGTGCAGTGCGTCCTGCTCACAGTGTTCAGCTACATCCGTTCCTGCTATTTACATTCAGTGCAGTGCGTCCTGCTCACAGTGTTCAGCTAGATCCGTTCCTGCTATTTACATTCAGTGCAGTGCGTCCTGCTCACAGTGTTCAGCTACATCCGTTCCTGGTATTTACATTCAGTGCAGTGCGTCCTGCTCACAGTGTTCAGCTAGATCCGTTCCTGCTATTTACATTCAGTGCAGTGCGTCCTGCTCACAGTGTTCAGCTAGATCCGTTCCTGGTATTTACATTTAGTGCAGTGCGTCCTGCTCACAGTGTTCAGCTAGATCCGTTCCTGCTATTTACATTCAGTGCAGTGCGTCCTGCTCACAGTGTTCAGCTAGATCCGTTCCTGCTATATACATTTAGTGCAGTACGTCCTGCTCACAGTGTTCAGCTAGATCCGTTCCTGTTATCTTCCTACTGACAGGCAGGCTTGTCTGGTTACAGTATATAAAGCTACCTGAAGAAAATTACAGGTGTTCTTTTTGATCCTATTAGTACCACGGTCAGGCAGCTAGACTATTTACATTTAGTACAGTGTGTCCTGCTCACAGTGTTCAGCTAGATCCGTTCCTGTTATCTTCCTACTGACAGGCAGGCTTGTCTGGTTACAGTATATAAAGCTACCTGAAGAAAATTACAGGTGTTCTTTTTGATCCTATTAGTACCACGGTCAGGCAGCTAGACTATTTACATTTAGTACAGTGTGTCCTGCTCACAGTGTTCAGCTAGATCCGTTCCTGTTATCTTCCTACTGACAGGCAGGCTTGTCTGGTTACAGTATATAAAGCTACCTGAAGAAAATTACAGGTGTTCTATCCCAGCTTAGTGCAGCTACAGGCCATTAGTATGTCTGGAAGGCCAAGAAGGAGAGGCAGACAGTCACAAGCCAATAAGAGAGGGCAAGCAGGCTCTGTGTCTAGTGCTGGTCGTGGAGACGGTGCATCCTCATCAGCACGTGGCCATGGGACACGCTTGGCCTTTTTTTCGGCAGCTGGCCGTGTTGAGCCGCAACATGCGGAAGACTTGGTCGAGTGGATGACCAAGCCGTCCTCATCCTCCTCATCCTCTCTCACCCATGCCCAGGGTGCTTTGTCTGGCAAAGCAGCGGCCTCTTCCCTCAGCTCAATGTCATCAGTGACTCCTTCCCTAGCTCCACCATGTCCTCATGAGGATTCCCTCGAACTGTTTGACCACAGTGTTGGGTACATGCTCCAGGAGGATGCCCAGCGTTTGGAAGGCTCTGATGATGATACTGAGCTCAATGAAGGCAGTAACATGAGCACGGACAGAGGGGGTGCCCAAGAAGGACAGCAATCTGGCAGTCATGCTCCCCCTGCTGCAGCATACTGCCAGGTTTGCTCCAGTGATGAGGAGGGAGGGGATGATGAGGTCACTGACTCAACGTGGGTGCCTGATAGGAGAGAGGAGGAGGAGGAGGAGGAGGAGGAGGAGGTGGCACATCACCAACTAGGCAGGATGCCCTCCAGGGGCCAGCCTAAGGGCAGCACATTGACTGCATCACACCCCAAAGCTCCACATGTGCAGGGCGCTGCAGTCTCTGCGCGTTATTCAAAAAGTTCTTTGGTGTGGGCCTTTTTTGAGACGAGTGCATCAGATCGCACCGCTGCTATTTGCAACATATGTCTCAAGCGTATCTCGCGTGGCCAAAACATCTCCCGCTTGGGTACCACATGCTTGACCAGACATATGTTGACCTGCCATGCAGTTCGTTGGCAAGCGTATCTGAAAGACCCACACCAAAGAACAAAGACGATCTCTCCTTGCTCCTCATCAGCTGAGATTTCCAACCCCACTAGACCTTCAGTCCTCTCTGAGACCTGCAGTGAGAGGAATGAAGGTGTAGAATTAGGTGTGTCACAGCCAAGTACTTGTGGGCAATCTGCTTTTGGTACACCGACGTCAGATTGTACCAGGCAAATTTCCCTGCCCCAGCTGCTGCACCGCCGAAAGAAGTTTGCTCCCAGCCATCCACATGCCCAGCGGTTGAATGCTAGCTTGGCAAAATTGCTAGCACTTCAACTGCTGCCTTTTCAGTTGGTAGACTCTGCCCCCTTCCGTGAGTTTGTGGAATGTGCGGTTCCTCAGTGGCAAGTACCCAAACGCCACTTTTTCTCACGGAAGGCGATTCCGGCTCTCTACCGGCATGTGGAAGGCAATGTCCATGCCTCGCTGGACAGGGCGGTCAGCGGTAAGGTGCATATTACCGCTGACTCATGGTCCAGCAGGCATGGACAGGGACGTTACTTAAGTTTCACGGCGCATTGGGTGACTCTGCTGGCAGCTGGGAAGGATGCAGGACAAGGTGCAGTAGTGTTGGAGGTTGTTCCGCCACCACGCCTCCAAAATGCTGATTGTGACACACCTCTCTCCTCCACCCCCTCCTCTTCTTCTTCCTCCATGGCCTCTTCCTCGGAACCAGCGGTGCTCCGTAGGCGTTCAAGGGGCTACGCAAGTACGCAGGCCAAAAGATGCCATGCGGTGCTTGAGCTGGTGTGCTTGGGGGACAGGAGCCACACTGGGGCAGAGGTTCTGTCAGCTCTGCAGGGGCAGGTTCAGAGGTGGTTGACGCCACGCCAACTTAAGGCAGGAATGGTGGTTTGCGACAATGGCACCAACCTCCTCTCTGCCCTCCGACAGGGACAACTGACCCATGTGCCCTGTTTGGCTCACGTCCTTAACTTGGTGGTGCAGCGGTTCTTGGGCAGGTACCCGGGCTTACAGGATGTCCTGAGGCAGGCCAGGAAAGTCTCTGTGCATTTCCGCCGGTCATATAATGCCAGTGCTCGGCTGACGGACCTCCAAAAGGAGTTTAACCTGCCCAAGAACCGCCTAATCTGTGACATGCCCACCAGGTGGAACTCGACGTTGGCCATGCTGCAGCGGCTGCACACGCAGCAGAGGGCCATCAATGAGTACCTGTGCGACTATGGCACCAGGACAGGGTCAGGGGACCTTGGTTTTTTTTCCCCACGCCAGTGGGCCATGATCAGGGATGCATGCACTGTCCTGTCACCATTCGAGGAGGCCACGAGGATGGTGAGCACTGACAGTGCATGCATCAGTGACACTGTCCCCCTTGTCCACCTGTTGGAGCACACGCTGCGTGGAATAATGGACAGGGCACTTGAGGCAGAACAGAGGCAGGAAGAGGAGGACTTCCTTAGCTCTCAAGGCCCCCTTTATCCAGACAGTGTTCCTGCGTGCCCGCCGATCACACAGGAAGAGGACGAGGAGGAGGAGGAGGAGGAGGAGGAAGATTGTGTCAGTATGGAGGTGGAGCCTGGCACTCAGCATCAGCAGTCTTTAAGGGATCAGTCCCAAGGAACACATGGACTTGTACGTGGCTGGGAGGAGGTGGCTGCGGACGTTGTTGTCCTTAGTGACCCAGAGGACTCCGGACCGAATGCCTCAGCAAACCTACGCTGCATGGCCTCCCTGATCCTGCAAAGCCTGCGTAAGGATCCTCGTATTTGTGGTATCAAGGAGAAGGACCAATACTGGCTGGCAACCCTCCTTGATCCACGTTACAAGGGTAAGGTTGCGGACCTTATCTTGCCATCGCAGAGGGAGCAGAGGATGAAACATCTTCGGGAGGCCTTGCAGAAAGGTCTGTGCAACGCGTTCCCAGAGACTGGGAGGTTACAAACTCCTGTTTCTGGACAACGTGTTGCTGAGGCTTCGGTCAGTCAAAGAAGGAGCGGTGGAGAAGGTGGCCGTCTGACCGATGCGTTCAGACAATTTTTTGGTCCGCAGCCCCAAGGTATGATCGGTTCCAGCAACCATCGCCAGCGTCTGTTTTACATGGTGCAGGAATACCTAGGGGCAAGATCAGACTTGGACACCTTTCCCACCGAAAATCCTCTGGGTTACTGGGTCTTGAGGATGGATCACTGGCCAGAGCTTGCACAGTATGCAATTGAGCTACTGGCCTGTCCTGCATCCAGCGTTCTTTCGGAACGCACATTCAGTGCTGCTGGAGGCGTGGTAACCGATCACAGGGTGCGTCTGTCCACCGACTCGGTCGATCGGCTGACCTTCATAAAAATGAATCAGTCTTGGATCACCACCAGCTACCAAGCACCTGATGCAGATGTAACCGAATAATTTTTTTTGAAATCTCAGATCCCTTCAAAGACTGCCTATGCTGATGCTGAGTGACTATCCCTGAGTAATTATCCTCTTCCTCCTCAATCATCACGCTGATAGCTTGTAAGAACATTTTTGGTTCTGGGCGCCACCACCAGTGCCTAAGGCACAATTTTTCAGCCCCTGTTTAACAGGGGCGTGTAATTACAATTTTTGATGCAATACTTTGCAGCAGGGCTTGTTCCTGCGTTTCAACTAGAGTGTCTGTGAGGGGTTGCAGTGTTGTGGCACCAGCACCAGTGCCTAAGACCCAATTTTTCTGCCCCTGTCTAACAGGGGCGTGTAATTACAATTTTTGATGCAATACTTTGCAGCAGGGCTCGTTCCTGCGTTCCAACTAGAGTGTCTGTGAGGGGTTGCAGTGTTGTGGCACCAGCACCAGTGCCTAAGGCCCAATTTTTCTGCCCCTGTCTAACAGGGGCGTGTAATTACAATTTTTGATGCAATACTTTGCAGCAGTGCTCGTTCCTGCGTTCCAACTAGAGTGTCTGTGAGGGGTTGCAGTGTTGTGGCACCAGCACCAGTGCCTAAGGCCCAATTTTTCTGCCCCTGTCTAACAGGGGCGTGTAATTACAATTTTTGATGCAATACTTTGCAGCAGGGCTCGTTCCTGCGTTCCAACTAGAGTGTCTGTGAGGGGTTGCAGTGTTGTGGCACCAGCACCAGTGCCTAAGGCCTAATTTTTCAGCTCCTGTTCAACAGGGGCATGTAATTACAATTCTTGATCTAATATTTCACAGCAGGGCCCTGTGAGGGCTTACAGTGTTTTGGCCACAGCAACACCTAAGGCCCAAATTTCTGCTGAGTATATAGGGCAGGACCCTACCTTCAAACATCTAACTTACAAACGACTCCTACTTGCAAACGGTAGGAGACAACAGGAAGTGAGATGAAATCTACCCCTAAGGAAGGGAAATTCTCTCCTGTAAGAGTTAATATGGGAAAACAATTTCTCCTTTCCACTGATGCTTTCCAATCCTTGTTCCACAAAAAAACCCAAATTTTCAAAAAACATTTTTCATTGGGACAAAAAAGTGAGGTGAAATCTTCTGAAGAGGAGGAAAGACGCAAAACAAATGTCACAGGGGTGATAACCCTTCCCTATGTTTTCCAAAAAGCTTAGAAAAGATTTTTTGGCTGGAGCTAAACACATTAAAAATGTTCAAAATTACAAACAGATTCTACTTAACAACAAACCTACAGTCCCTGTCTTGTTTGCACCGCCTGTATACTGCTGTTCAGAGTATATAGGGCCTGGTGGCCCCACACCTTTCCTTATTTTAATTTGGGTGTGGGGTTCCCCTTAATATCCATACAAGACCCAAAGGGCCTGGTAATGGCAACCCTCCTTGATCCACCGTTTGTCTCACTGATTTTCATCCATATTGCCATGACCCGACATGACATTAAACCCGCAAGCAGTTTTAAATGAGATTTTTTCCTTTAAAAATGACATTTGGTGCAGGGACTGTTCTAAACATGGGAAACACGCGTCACTTTACAGGCATACTATAGACACCCCCCAGGTACGATATTTAAAGGAATATTTCACTTTTTTTTTTTTTACTTTAAGCATCATTAAAATCACTGCTCCCGAAAAAACGGCCGTTTTTAAAAGTTTTTTTTGCATTGATACATGTCCCCTGGGGTAGGACCCGGGTCCCCAAACCCTTTTTAGGACAATACCATGCAAATTAGCCTTTAAAATGAGCACTTTTGATTTCGAACTTTCGAGTCCCATAGACGTCAATGGGGTTCTAACGTTCGTGCGAACTTTCGGTCCGTTCGCGGGTTCTGGTGCGAACCGAACCGGGGGGTGTTCGGCTCATCCCTACTCCTGAATACTTTCTTCCTCTTCTGGTTCGCTTTGGCCCTCACTGTGACTCGTGTCAGGGGATTTGACGTCCACAGTGGCAATGTCTGTGCTGGGTCCAGGAGTCAGATCCCATGGCTCCAAAGAAACATCCTGGGTGAGCTGACCACACTCACTTTCCTCTAAAAAGAAACAATACACCATTCATTAAGCCACCCCAAGTCACATCTGTTTCTAGCATCCATTTTGCTACATTAGTTGACCAACCTTGCACTTGGTCTGATGTCAATGTTTGCTCCTGACTAGTGGACTCCACCATGCTGCACTCTTTTTTTTTCTGTGAAAAATGCATAGAAAAGGGAAGGTGATGGCATTATCCAGAGGGCAAACACTTGACAAGTGCCAACATTGAAAAAGTCCTGCAGTTGCCCCAACCCCTCTTGTCTCCTATGGGATATGGGATATATGATGACCATCCTAGCAGGCGTGACTACTCTGTGTGACTGGGAGCCCCGGGGCCTCTCCTCTACCCATGTGTACACTGGCAAGGCTGCATTAATGGGCACTGATGAGCCCAGCAGCAACCAGAAAGTGTTCTTTACCCCTTAAGTTCTGCACTAAGCCCATGGCCTTTGGTCCACATAGAAACACCCCTGTGGCTAAATGAGTGTGTTTGAAGTTGGCACTTACGTTTTTGGGGGGAAGATGGCCTTGTTGCCTCTCCTGTAGGGGCCCGAGCGAGGGTAGCCTCCCTTCATCCCTTGTGGTGGCTTGGCTGGAGCCTCCTTTTTTGGTGCCTTCCTGTTGAAAGAAGAAAAAACAATAAGTTCCAAAAAAAAGGAATGTTTAAAAAAAATGACCAAATAAAAATGTTCATATATGCTTTATATTTACCTTCATCTTTGGAATCCCAAGTCATACAGAGATTGGAGAAAAGCTTATATAGAATTCTCTAGAGCTACTTGGAGAAAGAACAAACATTTACACACACACACACACACACACACACACACACACACACACACACACACATATATATAGTTTAGATCCAAATATTGCTTACTTTTTTTAAGATCTGATGTATGTACTCCATCTGGTCAAGTTCAGGGTGCTTAAGATCAGACCACAATTTCTGGATTTGGTCCTTTGATTGTTCCACTGAATATTCGCACTGCAAAAGGCGATGACCTTCTCCCAAATGAGGTCCTTTCGGCTGTCAGGCCTTTCGTAATTGCGCAGCTTGCAGTCGTAATCATGCTTCTCTAGGATACGCACCATCTCCACCATCTCACCCTTGCTCATGGGGGTTGCTTTGTGCCTCCTATGAGCTCCACCACCGCGGGACTGGCTGTAATCCTCCGAATCCGCCATGTTGTCCCTCCGGAATGTTCCGCCACGTGTGTCGCATGCAGAAGAGAGATGGTCACACCCCAGCGCAATGACGCACTGAGAGTGGAGTTTGACACATGCGTAGTGTACATAAAGCTAGAACGCGCGGTCGATGGAATGGCAGTAGGAACGATCTTGGAATGGAGGAAGAACGATCGCCAATGCAAGAAAAGAGGCATAAAACAAAGGTACAATTGGAAATTGGGGCATAGGTGGGTAGTGGCCTATACTGCATAGATTGAGGCCTATATTGGGACCAGCTTGTGGGTTAAGCCAGACATTATGGTTTGTCTTGTGTTCTGTCTTGCAGGCATCATATCATTTATCATGATGGATAAATTTACTTTTCCTGAATTTCTACACCAATTCATTGACCTGTCCCGGGAGCTGCCCTGTCTCTGGAAGGTCAAGAGTAGAGACTACTCCAATAAAATATTAAGGAAGGCAGCTTTGGAGAAACTGGTCGAGTTGGTCAAAGCTGTGTACCCCAGGGCAGACACCAACTACGTAAAGCAAAAGATTGCTAACTTTCGGGCTACATTTAAAAGGGAGCTGAACAAGGTCCTGAAATCTGAGAGGTTAGGAGCAGCAGTGGATGACCTATATGTCCCCAGGCTGTGGTATTACCACAGCCTGCATTTTTTGACAGACCAGACAGAACCCAGGCCAGCGTTGGCTACGCTCCCTTCAACGTCTGCTGAGGCCACAGCTCCTGAGGTCTGCACAGGTCCTGATGCACAGGATGAAGATGTGGAGGAGTCCAGCTTGACCCAGGTATAGCATTGTTGAACATATTTGTATCAAAAAATACAATGATGATAACTAGACGTTATTGGGAAAATATTTCTGCCTTAACAAAGTGGTTTCCATATCAATAGACAGTAGGGACCAAAAATGATTTGAACAATAATGAAAAATGCTGGGGTCAGAATGATAGTCTTTTCTATTTCTCCACATTTAATTTGCAACAGTGAAGAGATCAAAATTGTGTGTGATTGATGACCAAACCCTAAAAAAGATTCTAATTATGTCCCATTTTCATACACAGGAAAGTGTCTGTAACTGTCCGCTTGTCACTTTAAACCTTTGTTCAGCACTGACAGGTGGAACCTTTATTGCCTTCCTCTTGTTTCCTGGGGAATGTTTTAATCACCAGACACTTCCTGCTTCCTCTAGTTTTGGAGAAAGGGGCTTTCATTTAATTCAGCATTCACAGGCAAGCCAGCAGTACCTTGTGGGAAGGCGATTGTTTATGAAAGTTTTCTAAAGTTTAAAGTTTGAAACCCTTGGCAAGCGGACCAAGGTATGCAGTAAAGGTGCATTGTCATTGTGTATATATATTTTTTAAGGCAAAAAATGAGTCCATGCTGTTAGTTAAAAGATATGCTGTAGACAATCCACATGTTTGAACATATAGTCATGCTTCCTTAAATGTTTAATGTTAATTTAGATATATGTGTTTAGATAATGGAACACCACTTTTTAACTCCACTTTTGTAATTCTGTTGTAACCCCCTTTTTGGTGATCTCTGTAAACGAATGTATAGTATGTCATTTTACAGTTTTCACGGTGCAAATGGTGCAAATGGTGCTTACGAAGCTTATGGTGCTTAAAGTGTTTAAGGAGTCAAAAGATTAACCTCTGTGGTGTTCAACCTTAATGCACATCTTTGAGGCTCTCCTCTCGTTATTTACTCAAAGCCAATGGGGCTGCTACAGTGTCAGTCTGGAGGAGCCAGTGGCCAGTAGCCAGTAGCCAGAACAGGAATCTGGAGGAAGCCACAGCTTCCTTTCTCAGCCAGGCCTCTACTGTGCTCCCTACAGACCCAGATGAGGCTGAGGCATTTGGGTGTGTGACGGGCAATAAATTAAGGCAGATGGCCGGTGAGCAAAGGTGCTAGTGTGAGGAGCTCATCCTGCAGCTCCTCAACAAGGGGGTGAGGGGCCACATTTCAGAATGCACCCACATTTCTGATTTTGTGGCCCCACCTCCACAGCCAACCCACCCACCACAGCAACCCACCACAGCCGCATGGCAGTCAATGGCAATACCAGCCACAAGACCCCCAACAAGGCCGCTGGACTGGGGATTTTAACCCCTTCCCCACTTAATAATTTCTATTATTTAGTTTTTTTTTTAATAATGATTTTATTTGTTATATTTTCTATATTTTTGTATGTATAGAATGCACTTTTTGGTTAAGTTCTTTGTATTTGGATGGCAGATAATTTATTTGTTTCATTTTTTTTCAGCACAATAAAAAAAATGTGTAGAATAATACTTGGCTATGTGTTTTACTTCAAATGACAGTTTCGGAGTAGGCAGTTACATTTAAAAAAATACAATGTAAAATTAACATAGTTGTATCTTTGATCTTAAAAACTCAGGGATAATGGTGCTGTGGTAACTTGCCCAAAAAATCAAGCAACAAGCATTATAATATTCTTGATATCACTATAAAAAAAAATTCCTTTTACAATACGTTTGCCATAACTTCATCAGTATCACCAGCAAAGCAGCTTCGTTATTATTCCATTAAAGAAGAAGAGAATGTGCGCTGCATTTCGACATTACATAATTTGCCACATCACGAATGTTAATTCTCCATTACAAACGTAGTTTACAAGACTGCACACTTCCAGCTTGTTCCTTGCTTCCGATAATGCGTGTTTGTACTTTCGACTTTTGTGTGGTGGATTTGTGTACCGACCATACAAAAATCTGACGTCAAACTGTTGTCCGCCGAAAATTTACTAGCCTGTCATCCAACATTTGTTGGCCGAAAGTTGAACAACAATTGTCAAAAGGAGCGTACTAATGGTAAGATTTTAGGACAACAGTCTGTCAACAGACAATCCCCTGCCAACAATTGCATCGTGTGTACGAAGCTTTACAGCAAGATTTTAGGTCAACATTCTGACAACAGACAATCCCCTGCCAACAATCATACCATGTGTACGAGGCTTAAGACCCCATACACATTATTAGATTTTCTGCAGATTTTTGTCTTCAGATTTACCCAAACCATATAATATGAGGTCAAACCTTAGGTCGGGTTGACACTGCTATGACACGACAGTCGTACCACTTTGGATCTGACTTTGCCCTGCGACTTGAAGTACAACCTTTGTCCGACTTCAATGAACAGGGATCCGACTTTGATCCCCGACAATACCAGGCACTGTGTCTGGTATGAATCTTTAGGGGGAACTCCACGCAAAAAAAAAAGAAGGCATGGGTTCCCCCTCTAAGAGCATACCAGGCCCTTCGGTCTGGTATGGATTTTAAGAGGAACCCCCATGCCGAAAAAACAGCGTTGCGCCCCCCCAAAATCCATACCCGACCCTTGTCTGAGCACACAGCCCGGCAGGTCAGGAAAGGGGGTGGGGAAGAACGAGCACCCCCCTGAACTGTACCAGGCCGCATGCCCTCAAAATGGGGGGGGTGGGTGCCTTGGGGCAGGGGGGGCCCTGCGCCCCCCACCCCCAAAGCACCTTGTCACCATGTTGATGAGGACAAGGGCCTCTTACCGACAACCCTGGCCGTTGGTTGTCGGGGTCTGCGGCGGGGGGCTTATCAGAATCTGGGAGCCCCCCACCCTATGTGAATGAGTATGGAGTACATTGTACCCCTACCCATTCACCTAAAAAAAAGTGTCAAAAATAAAACACAGTACACAGGTTTTAAAGTAGTTTATTAAGCAGCTCTGGTGCCTCTTCCAACTTCTCCCCTCTCCGGCTCTTCTGCCTCCTCTGCTGATGTCTTCTGCCTCTGTCGGTTCTTCTCCCCTCTCCGGCTCTTCTCCGCTCTCTCTCCAGTTCTTCTCCCTCAGTCCGCTGCCTTCTGCTGGTTCTCCTCCTGCTGTCTTCACACTCTTTTGACCTGTCTTCTCCACTGTCTTCTCCCTCTGTTCTTCTTCCAATGTTGTCCCGACGCTCTCTCCCGCTCTAATGCCGGGTGCGCAGTGTGCCACTACATATATTGTCACTGGAGCCCCACCCCTTATGATGCCACCGTCCATCATGCCCGGGTGGTGACATCATAAGGGACGGGGTCTCCGGATGACATCACACGTTGACCCCACCTCATGCCAAAATAAGTAGTGGCACACCGCACACCCAGCATTAGAGCAGGAGCGTGATGAGTCAACATCGGAAGAAGAACAGAGGGAGAAGACAGCAAAAAAGACCAGGCAAAAGATCGAGCAAAAGCGTGTGAAAACAGCAGGAGGAGACCCGGCAGAAGACAGCGGACAGAGGGAAAAGAACCGGACAGAGAGCGGAGAAGACCCAGAGAGGGAAGTAGAACCGGAGAGGGCTAGAAGACATCAGGAGAGAAGACCCGGAGAGAGGAGAAGAAGTCGGAAGAGATGCCGGAGCTATTTTAATAAATTATTTTAACACCCTGTGTGTTGTGTTTTATTTTTCAAACTTCTTTTACAGGTGAATGGGTAGGGGTACAATGTACCCCATACTTATTCAAATAGGGTGGGGGGCTGGGATCTGGGGGCCCCCTTGTTAAAGGGGGCTTCCATATTCCGATAAGCCCCCCCCACAGACCCGACAACCAATGGCCAGGGTTGACGGGAAGTGGCCCTTGTCCTCATCAACATGGGGGTAGGGTGCTTTGGGGTGGGGGGGCAAGTGCCCCCCCTGAACCGTACCAGGCCGCATGTCCTCAACATGGGGGGCCCCAAAGCACCCGCCCCCCCATGTTAAGGGCATGTGTCCTGGTACGGTTCAGGGGGAGCGCTTACTTGTCCCCACCCCTTTCCAAATAATAAAAAAAAAGGTTCCCCCTCCAAGAGCATACCAGGCCCTCCGGGCAGGTCAGGACAGCTGAGCACACAGCCCGGCAGGTCAGGAAAGGGGGTGGACAAGCGAGCGCCCCCCCCCCTCCTGAACCATACCAGGCTGCAAGCCCTCAACATGGGGGGGAGTGCTTCGGGGCAGGGGGGCCCTGCACCCCAAAGCACCTTGTCAGCCCATGTTTAGGGCTTGCAGCCTGGTATGGTTCAGGAGGGGGGCGCTCGCTTGTCCCCACCCCCTTTCCTGACCTGCCGGGCTGTGTGCTCAGATAAGGGTCTGGTCTTCCTGACAACCCTGGCCGTTGGTTGTCGGGGTCTGCGAGCAGGGGGCTTATCGGAATCTGGAAGCCCCCTTTAACAAGGGGGCCCACAGATTCTGTCCCCACCACCCTATGTGAATGAGTATGGGGTACATTGTACCTCTACCCATTCACCTAAAAAAAGTGTCAAAAATAAAACACAGTACCAAGGTTTTTAAAGTAATTTATTAAGGCAGCTCCGTCGTCTCTTCTGATTTCTTCTCCCCTCTCTGGTTCTTCTCCCTCTGTCCTCTGTCTTCTGCCATGTCTTCTCTGCCGCCTACTCCTTCTGTTCCTCTTCCGATATTGACTCGACACTCTCTCCCGCTGTAATGCTGGGTGCGCGGTGTGCCACTACTTATATTGGCATGGGGTGGGGTCACCGGGTCATGTCATCCTGGAGGCCTCGCCCCTTATGACATCACCACCTGGGGCATGATGGGGCGGTGACATCATAAGGCGCAGGCCTCCAGTAAGTAGGGGCACACCACGCACCCAACATTAGAGCGGGAGAGAGCATCGAGTCAACATCGCAAGAAGAACGGAGGGAGAAGACAGCTGAGAGGACCGGGCAAAAGAGCAAGCAAAAGAGCAAGAAGACAGGGGAGGAGACCTGGCAAAAGACAGCAGACAGAGGGAAAAGTACCGCAGAGAGGGGAAGAACCAGAGAGGGGAGAAGAACTGACAGAGGCAGAAGATGTCAGCGGAGGACACAGAAGAGCCGGAGAGGGGAGAAGAAGTCGGGAGAGACACCGGAGCTGCCTTAATAAATTACTTAAAAACCTTTGTACTGTGTTTTATTTTTGACACTTTTATTAGGTGAATGGGTAGGGGTACAATGTACCCCATACTCATTCACATAGGGTGGGGGGCCGGGATCTGGGGGCCCCCTTATTAAAGGGGGCTTCCAGATTCCGATAAGCCCCCGCCCGCATACCTCGACAACCAAAGGCCAGGGTTGTCGGGAAGAGGCCCTTGTCCTTATCAACATGGGGACAGGGTGCTTTGGGGTGGGGGCACAGGGCCCCCCTGCCCCAAAGCACCCACCCCCCCATGTTGAGGGCATGCGGCCTGGTATGGTTCAGGAGAGGGGGCACTCGCTCGTCCCCACACCCTTTCCTGACCTGCCAGGCTGTGTGCTCAAGTATAAGGGACTGGTGTGGATTTTGGGGGGGACTCCCACACCGTTTTTTTGGAGTGAGGGGTTTCCCTTAAAATGCATACCAGACCGAAGGGCCTGGTATGCTCTCGGAGGGGGAACCCATGCCGTTTTATATATTTTAATTTGGCGTGGAGTTCCCCCTAAAGATTCATACCAGACACAGTGCCTGGTATTCTGAGGGATCAAAGTTGGATCCCTGTTCATTGAAGTCGGACGCATGTCGGACTTCAAGTCACAGGGCAAAGTCGGATCCAAAGTGGTACGACTGTTGTGTCGTACCAGTGTGAACCCGGCCTTAGGCTGGGTTCACACTGGTACAACAAGCGCTCCGACATGGAGAGCTCATGTTGCATGACGTGTGAAAAATAGGACTTTTATAACAGCTTACCTGTAAAATCCTTTTCTTTTGAGGTACATCACAGGGCACAGAGCCTCAGTAATTACTGATGGGTTAAGGGTATCACTAGGTGATTGGACACTGGCACACCCTAGACAGGAAGTTCAACCCCCTATATAACCCCTCCCCTTACTAGGGATACCTCAGTTTTGTATCAAAGCAATATAAGTGTATTAGAAGAGGGGCGGGACCTCTGTGTCCCGTGATGTACCTCAAAAGAAAAGGATTTTACAGGTAAGCTGTTATAAAAATCCTATTTTCTTTCTCGTACATCACGGGACATAGAGCCTCAGTAATTACTGATGAGATGTCCCAGAGCAATGCTATTTGAGGGGAGGGGAACCACAAAAAAGTAGGGTGTAATCAGACCTGAGGACCTCATACCGCTGCCTGCAGCACACTACGCCCAAAGGCGATAACCTCATGCCTTCCCACATCCACCTGATAAAATCTGGTGAATGTATGGACTGAAGACCAGGTTGCGGCCTTGCAGATTTGAGCCATAGAGGCCCGGTGATGCACCGCCCAAGAAGCACTAATAGCCCTTGTGGAGTGTGCTTTGATTTGAAAAGGTGGAATTTTCTGTTTCAAACCGTAAGTTTGAATAATCATTTGTCGAATCCATTTTGAAATGGTAGACTTTGACGCTGCCTGTCCTCTATTGGGACCTTCTGGCAATACGAACAAAACATCCGTTTTGCGAATTTGAGCAGTTGCTTCCAGGTAGGCTTTGACTGCTCTTACTACATCCAAAGAATGTAGTGACCTTTCTTCCGTAGAACAGGGATCTGGAAAAAAGGAAGACAGAACAATATCTTGGTTTAGATGAAAATCTGAAACCACTTTCGGTAGAAAGCTAGGATGAGGGCGCAATACCACTATCCTTGTGCATGATTAAATAAGGCTCTTTACAGGAAAGAGCTGCTAATTCTGATACTCTTCTAGCAGAAGAAATGGCTACCAGAAAATTTAACTTCCTTGTCAACAAGACCAAGGGAATTTGACGTATTGGTTCAAAAGGCTGTTTTTGTAAAACTGACAGAACCAAATTCAAGTCCCAGGGGTTTAGGGGCGCCTTAACCGGAGGATTAAGACGCGTTACCCCCTGCATAAAGATTTGGACCAAAGAATGTGAAGCAAGTGGCCGTTGAAATAATACTGATAAGGCCGAGACCTGGCCCTTGATGGTACTCAAGGCCAGCTTCATTTCTAATCCCATTTGTAGAAAGTCAAGAATTCTACCTATTACATATTTTCTGGGATGCCAACCCCTGGATTCACACCAGGATACGTAAGTTTTCCAGACTCTATGATAAATCACTCTGGAAGCTGGCTTCCTTGCATTGATCAAGGTAGAGATCACAGGACTTGAAACCCCACGACTCCTCAGAACGTGGGTTTCAATAGCCAAACCGTCAAATTTAGCGTTTGTAAGGCAGGATGGAACACTGGACCTTGTGATAACAGGTCTGGACGTGACGGTAGGGTCCACGGGGAACCTACTGTCATCCTTACTATTTCTGCATACTAAGCTCTCCTGGGCCAAGCTGGGGTCACCAGAAGTACCGACTTCTTTTCTTGCCTGATCCTGCGAAGAAGTCGTGGCAGTAGCAGAATAGGAGGGAATGCATAAATCAGTGAAAACCAATGCCACGGGATCACCAACGCATCTGTCCCGCATGCAAGAGGATACTTTGTTCTTGCCACAAACTTGTCGATCTTCTTGTTGAATCTGGATGCAAAGAGATCTACATCTGGAACCCCCCATCTTTGGCATATGGCCCAGAAGACGTCGGGGTGAAGAGACCATTCCCCTGGGACTAACCGCTGGCGACTCAAATAGTCCGCCTGCCAGTTCTCTACCCCCAGAATGAAAACTGACGATATGCATGGCACATGCTTTTCTGCCCAGACTAAAATCTGGTTCACTTCTCCCTGAGCTGCACGACTCCTGGTGCCTCCTTGGTGATTGATATAAGCCACTGTTGTGGCATTGCTGGACTGGATCCTGACAGGGCAACCCTATAGCCTGAGATTCCAGGCCTTTAGGGCTAGATACGCCACACAGATCTCCAGAACTTGATGGGTAAGGTCCTCTCGGTTTTGGACCATTCCCCTTGGACCGCAGACTGTTCCAGAGCTGCTCCCCAACCCGAAAGACTGGCATCCGTTGTTACCACTGTCCAGGTAACCGGTAAAAAGGATTTTCCTTCTTTCAGATTTTCGGGTATTAACCACCAACTGAGGCTCTGGGAAAGTGCTGTCCTGTATTGTAGAGGATGGAGGGGGGTGAAGAACTCAAGTGTGTCTGCAGCTGTCTCTCTGCCTCAGATAAAAGAGTGATAGCTATCAGGACAGCACTTTCCCAGGAGGACGCAGACAGGCTGAATAATCTCCCTTTCATCCAGCCAGTGACAGGTCCACACCATCCTACAATTCCTTCTCTACAAATTTAAAGGAGAACACACACACCTTCTACTACCACATAGAACGCTTATACGTGAACTGGTATAGAACACAGAAAACCATATTCCCCATTTCAGGCCATCTTTTCCAACCGGCCATTATGTTGATGTACAGATTTTGGCCTACTGGCCCATAGAGACTGCGCCCTGGTTCTCAAAGGCTCTGATGAAGAGGTTATCCTTGAAACGCGTCAGCCAACTCTAAACACCCGCCTCAATATGGGCTCATGATACTTTTAACCCATTTTTATCTTTAAATTTCCATGTTTTTTATATTTTGTTACCTGTTTGTATTGATACATAGTATTGGCATTATTTAATCGCTTTTATTTGCCTTTATTGGCTTTTTCATTTGAATAAATTCTATACTTTTTGATGTGAGCAACTGATCACGCGCCCTTCATCCATCACTCTCCATATACCACAAATCCCACTGACCAGCTGTGTAATGAGCATTGTTCCCACTCACCACCAATTAATTGTTTATGTTTTATTTGATTACAGAAGAACTCATACGTACTAGGTGGCGAAGCCTCAAGGATACACTTCAAAGACACCAGAGACTGGAGCGTGAAGCACGAAGTGGGTCTGGTGCCGCCCCAAAGCGTCCCTATTCTTTTGCGAGATACCTGGACTTTCTCAAGCCAGTTCTAGAATTAAGGAAGTAAGCTTACATACAAGAATATCTCTCTCTACCATCCCTCTCTAATTTACCTGTCCTCCCCCTAACCTTCGCTTCTACCGCTATCATCTTTAGTTAGAATTTCAAGTATCAACTTTTGTATTTCAGCACAGAAGCAAGTTGGGAAGAGGAGGGGGAAGAGGGAGAGGAGCATGCTGCTATTGTTGATGTAGATGTGGGAGTATCATTTGCTTGCACAAACATAGAGGATTCATCATCTATGGAGGTAGAGGGTGACACAATTAATATATATGAATCATCTACTCAGGAGCAAGATAATGTGGATACTGACATTTCTACACCTTCCAACAGAAGGCAAAGGCAAACATCTACCTCACGCAGGAAGCGAAGCAGTAGGGCAGCAGAACAGGTGTAAGACCAAGACAAGACAAATAAATTACTCAATATAATGTCAGGGATCACTGAACAAATCGATGTTCAGAGATGCCCTCATACTATGTTTGCCCTAAGTTTGGTGCCTCTTCTCAAAGAGGTCTTGCCAGACCATTACTTTAATATGAGGATTGCAGTGCAACATTGCATACATTCCTTCACTATGCCAAGCCATGTTTCAGAGCTAACGCACGAGAGTACTAGTACTCAAATAATTACACCCATTTCTTCTGCTTCAAATCCTGCACCAAACCCTTATCCTTCTAGTTTTTCTGACCACTCAAGCATATATGGGACCCCCAGATCAAGAATCCCATATCCGATTCCTCCACCAATTGCTTCCTTAATGACCCCTCCAACTAGAACCCCTGGTATAACAAGAGCAATGGAACTGAGACCACGCGACTCAATTCCTCACCATTTACCACAACAAAGCAGAGTACCATAGCTCTACAATCAAAATGCCATCCATGCCAAACCACTATACACCTGTGTCAAGACCTATGGAACAGCTCAAACAAATCATTCCTAGTCCTTATCCATATAGAAATCAATCGCTTGAAGTTAATTCAATCGAGCCTCCAACAAGTGCACAATATGGGCCCCCGAGTGAACCACCGGATAGAGTGATATCCCCGCCTGTGCCTTTGAGGCAAGCAACGCCTGAGCAACAGTGTTACAACATATTTGAATTTATAAATTCAAATATGTTGTAACACTCTACCTGCAGCCTACCTGTTGAATGGCACTGCCACTTTCATGTTGTTAATCCATATTGGATTTTTTTATGTTATGTTTTGTATTTTTTAGTGGATTTGCATCCCACTTGACCACCAATGTCAGGACTTGTATCCCACCTCTGACCAAAATGTAAAGGCATGCATCCTACTGACCAGCAATCCTAATGACCACCAATGTAAGGGCATTTATCCCACTGACAAGCAATCTGTTAGGAATACTCTCCTCTTGTGATCAGTCGAACTCTAGATGTATTGAAAAGCAGACAATTTATTTCAGATGTGTCACACAAATGGATGATGCAGTAAGAATCATACAAAGAGATGTACATCCCCCCTCCTAATACCTACAATAATATAGCTATAACGCTTCTATTGGCTGAGGAAACACTGATGGCGTGCCTGGTACAAAATGGTACTTTATTTCGCTAATTAGTGTTTCCTGTACATTCTTGTTCTACCATATATGGTTAAGCCTAATCATCCTACAACTTACTATGGAGTTAGTTAAAGCAAACGATATAGCAAGTTAATACAACAATGTGCTCAGAAGTCATCTTAAGAAAAGTCTCAGGGTTATTGTTTTTCTAATAGTTTTTCTAATAGTCACACAATAAACATTTAAAACTTTTCTAACATTCCCTCCTCTTGTGTGACTATTTTATCTCAACACATTTCGATGATAGTCCCAGTGTTATACACTTTCGGTCTGTATGTCATTAAGTTGAGCTTCAATGTCCACATAGGTCTTCTCAGAGATAGGAAGGGCTTGATACATCGTTCTTGAGACTGCGGTTTCAATCAGTTTTTGTGAAAGTCCTCAAATACAGGGAATGCAGCAGCATCCGCAAGTGACCAAAACGGCCAAAGCCACAGCAATTGAGATCAAACATGATGTGATAAGTCCAGTCCACTTACCGAACCATCCTTCAAGCAGGTTTCTTAATGGATCATTAATACCTGAGTTTTCCACTAATTCATTCGATAGAGCAGTCAGTCCTTCCAAGGCTCTGGTCGCCGCCCCTCCAGGAGCTGTATTATTAGGAATAAAGGTGCAACACATGCTACCAAACATTTTGCATACCCCTCCTCTTTCAACTAGGACCATATCTAAGGCCATTCGGTTCTGCCATGCCATTAGAGATGTGGTGGCCAACTGTTCTGTTAGGCCCTTCACAGCGTCCCTAGTATAGTTTACAAATCGTTGTCGGTTATAGTATATATATATATATAGTTAATCCAGTCAACATTTTTATCTATAGTCACCCACCAGAGAAGAGATTCAAACCCAGCTGTCACCTGATTCCTGGCCCTAAACTCATCCAGCACTCCGCGCTCATCTATGTAGATCCGAGAGTCAAATGACCCTATGGGAGAGGTGTCCCTCCGATACCGTTGGTGACTCTTAGTCCACGGGTGTTCTGACAGGATCCTCAGGGGCATAGCCAGCTGGACCATAGCGCAATTCCCTCGGCATTGGCCAGTATCCTAGCTCATAGTTTCTTATCCCCACACATCCACCAGACATCAGCTCTTTGAATGTCATGTTCAACCCAGTCACCATTGCCCATGTTAATACTCTCCACACAGTAGTCATCGGGTAGTGACCCAAGATCCATCCCGCTACAGTTCCCTGGGAGTGCAAAACAAGTAAAGTTGCCCGGATAAGCAGTAACCGCTGGAGATATCTGAGGTCTCTGTACTAGGGGAAACAACAAACTCAACGTGTGACAGGTAGAATTTTTTTCAGGTTTATAGCTCTTATTATACAATCGCAACATACATTTTAAACCTCCTGGATTTGTATTGTGATCTAGAGGAAAAGGAATAGTTGCTAAATGTAGTCTTGCTCTGGCACAAACTAAACAGTTTTCCTTTTTTTAAAGTTTTAACCATATACCTCAACCATTCTAACCACTCATTTTTTTTTTGGCAACCCATCTCCAAAGCTATGGCATCTTCTATTGTTAGGTTAGTAAATCTTATAGTTTTACTCAGAACTTCTATTTTAGTATGGTGTCACTTCCGGTCTGAGCAGCGATTGTTGTTTACACAGCGCCGGCTCTTGTTTTATCATGTGAGTATATCTTCTAAACTTTTTATTAAATAAAGCCTTTTTAAACAATATCACACTATGGGCATTACTCTTTCCCCTATGTGACATCTCGGTGGAAAAGCCATCAAAACGTTTCTCAGATTGCCCAGCAGAACTCCAGAGGGCTGCACAGTAGCTCACACTGTGAAGGCATAACACCCCTGGGGGGTAATGTCATCTGGTGAGTGCAATCACATTATCAACACGGATAATAGCACCTGGCACCACTGTCACTTGAAAGGATAATCAGCACCAAATTTTGATGAAGCACTGGACACTGTTTTTTTTTTGTTTGTTTTTTTAGCACGTCACTTTATTTATTGTATAGACTTATCTACTAATAATTTAGTGTTTGCAATAATTTCATCATTCATTTTGGTTTTGAATGTGGCCTTACTGTGTTGTAACACAGAGACGTATATTGAGTTATGCATTCACATTTTTGTTGTTTATTATTTTGTTATTTATTTTTCACTTCTGCTTTAAGTTCATCTATTGGCATAATTGGATTTTTATTCACATACCAGATTTTTGATACAGCAGACATCCATATTTATCACTTTGCCAACTAGGGATTAGATCACTGCATTTCTACAGTTCCAGATATTGTAGATCATAGATTTTAGTTTGCGGACTCCAGAGGGTGTAGCACATCAGTTGGACACCCTATCTGAAGTTCAGCACCTTCAACACACACACTCTGATATCCATCAACAGGGGGTGTAACACTATCACTTATATAGGTTATTTTTAATTCTTGCACCCAGGGGGTGCAACACAAAAGTGGTTTACTGCATCAGAGGTTTAATACATAAAGTAGTTGCATTTGTTTACATGTTTGGCACTTATATATATTTTTATTTTTTTCAAACACATTTTGAGACCAACAGACAGAGGATGTATCACAGTTCATTTTATTTGAGGCATACCTCCCCTAATATCTTACATATATATGTATATTTTTAATTTGAAGGGAAATAGCGCCATGTCTACACTCCCATAATCTACCTTTTCCTGTTGTCAGGTTTTATTAGGTGGTAATACCTTGAGGGAAAATTTTGCCTGAGGGGTCAGTTCCTGACACCCATGTTCCCATAGAGTACAACCACTGATCTTCCTTCCTCGACTCCTTTAATGTTATCAATAATTGTTTACAGTTCTTACTATGTGTGTAGGGGGAGTTGGCCGCTTCTGTAATTAAATCTTCCCTTTATTCCACTCTTTTTAGGCCCTGGTAGATTATACCCCCAATCTTGATGTGCTGTGGTCCACAGGGCTTGATCCCATGCTTGACATCCTGCCCTATTCCAGAGGCAGCAAATGTATTTATCTGCCCATAAAAGTTCTCTAGCCCCAGTTGTATCCCCACAATCTGCAATCTGACAGAAGTCTACCAGTATCGTGCTAGTTATTCACTCTATAAAGGTTAGATTCAATGCTTTTCCTGTTCTTTCCCAACCCAAAGGTTCCTCTGCTCTTCCATAATGTATAACCCCTCTTATGGATGCCTCTCCTAGAGTCACCAGTAACCCAAGGATAATTACTGTCCCTTTTATCCTAACCAGCTACAGAGTTCCAGCGGATAGGATAGGGGAGTTGGAAGGGGAGGGAGACTTCACCGGTTTGAGACAAGTCCCACCTTGTGTGAGACCTCCCTTTGTAGCTGGACTTTCTGAACCTCTTGTAGCCAACTGGCCCTACTTTATCTGTAAAACCTTTTTGCAATGGGACTGGTGAATCCAGGTAGACCTCTCTGCAATCCTTATCGCAGTAGGGGTAGTTAGGAGGACTTTGAAAGGACCATCCCACCTTGGGGAGTACCACTGCTTTTTCTTATTACTTTTTGTTAAGACCCAATCTCCCACATGCACCTTTTCATCTTCTCGAATTGGACCTTCTAGGACAGAACAAAAATCATTAGTACGTCTTTGTCTTAACAGCCTAGACATGTATTCTACTAGTGTGTGCTCAGACTCCTCAGTAGGTGTTTCATTTGGTTGTAAGGGTATCTTATATGGCCTTCCATGTATCATCTCAAATGGGCTTAAACCTTCTTTTGTGGGTGTGATATGCATACTGGTCACAGCTACTAGTAGGCAGTACATCCAATTTTTACCTGTTTCTTCCATAGCTTTCCTCAGTTTGCTTTTTTAAAATGCCATTATGTCTTTCCACCAATCCAGCTGATTGGAAATGATAGGCACAATGGTATTTCACTTAAATTCCCATCACTTCTGTCAAATGTTGTATAGTTTTATTTACAAAATGAGATCCATTATCACTGCCTGTGCATCTGCACTTCCTGTCGGGAATATCCCCACTCATTTGGTCAGGGTGTCTATGATTAGCAAACAATATTTCTTCCTTTCACATTTGTCCAATTCAATAAAATCCATGCAAATGTGTTGGAATGGATATTGCGGTGTGGGAAACTTCCCTTTCTGTGGTCTTATGCCTCCCTAAGCATTGTATCTTGCACATATAATCCATTGAGAGGAAAAAGTTTTTTAGTAGTTAGTGAAGCCATAGGCTGTACATACCTTATTTACCATCTCAGTCACCCCCCTGTTTGACACATGTGTTACTCCATGTGTCAATACTGCTGCATACCTAAATAAGGATTTTGGCAATACCTATTTTCAATCAGGTGACATGTAAATGTTTTCTATACTTGTGCAACCTTTTGTTTTCCAATATTGTTTCTTTGTCTCTAAGGACTGTGTAGTCTACATTATTTCATACCTTAATTTAATGTTCTAAACTCTAAAATACCTCTAAAGGTTCAATTTTGTACCCATTCATGTTATCACTAGACACCCACCCCATAAAAAGGAACTCGCCTCATTCTTTAGTTGTGTAGAAGGAGGAGGGGGGGGAGGGGATGTCATATCTGCACTTGAATTGGGGCTGAGAAAATAGATACTCTTTATCTAACATGAATGAGTACGGAATCACAGATCAAACTACCAAAGAAAGCCTTCCTTACTTTGGAGTTGTTAAAAACAATATTCTTTCATTTATTCAAATATAAGTCCATAAGTCCACCAAGTATGCAGACATAAAATGTTTCCTAGTGACATTTACATTATTTGACATATATATTCAATATATATAAAAATATTTTTCTCAGACCCCGATATTTTAGCAGAATTAAATAAAACATGAATCCCCTTTTGTATTATTCCCCTTATTCTCTGGTCCCAACTGAAATGCAAAGATCCAAAGGGTCCCAAAACATTTTTTTTATTTAACCCAAACACATATTCTGATTTTAGAACTTAGCCTTTTAACTTCATAAATGTACCCGAATATAAACAGGATTGCATCATTAACACTTTACAGTTGAAAATCTGGGAGTTCTAAAAGTAACATATCCAAGAAATATTTACTTTAAGACTATTATTCGGACTTTCTTTTCCACCGAAAATCCTAATATTTTCACAGATGTACAAATTAACCTCTGTGCGCTCAAAGGGTTAATGCTGCTCCACTAGTCATCCATCATCATCTCCCTCTCTCTTCTGCTATATCTGTCAGGCAATCTGCATTTTCTTGTTTCTGAGAAACAGCTTCTTGACCATCATTTTTGTGCTATAAAAGCATCAAGTCTGTTGTATTCCCTTCTCTCCTCCCTCTGGGCTTCAAAACTACGACAGACTTCTCTTAGCAAAGACCATTCAAATCCCTATTTTCTTATGGCAGTAAAATTAGCACTCAGTCACATACTGTCTCTGAACTGGACACATTTAAAGTAATCAAAACATTCTCAGCCTTTCCTTTTCTCACATTCATCAAGCCACTTGACAACTCAACAACATTCTGTTCATTCCACAATGTAATCCACCTTCATATCTCCCATCTACCTCCTCAAAACCATCAACAATTTCTGCCATGTGCTTCCTTTAACACCATGGCATGCTAAAATAATAAAGCACCCTGGTGTTATCAGTGTACCTTTCCTTTTTTTTTTTCTTTTTTTTTTATGCTCAGTTTCAATATTTACAATATAACCCTTCTGTATTGTCATAGCTGGTCAAGAGTTAACTTTTTTTACAGACACAATCTCTCACACAGGAATTTGAAGCTGAGGAGCACTTCACTCCCTCCACAAGGGGAGGGGGTGAGGAAAAACTGCAGGCTTCAATCTCACTGTGATGATTTATCGCACTTATTTATTTATTTTTTTACTCAGCCATACTTAGCTATTTTTCTGCTTCTCAAATATTTGTTAAACATTTAGATAACATTTGCGTCTGGTCTAATTCTTTTGCTAGACCCATCAGTGATATGGCTATTGGATCACCTTTACCTGAAGTTGCAGCTCCAACTATTTGGTTCCTATGAGTTCCACCGAGGTTGTCCCCGAGCAAGCAGCCCATATGTAGCACAGTCTCCCAGACAATGTTGTCCAGTGGTACCTGAGACGGTGCAGTAATCCAAGACGCCAGCTCCGGTCCAATCCCCATGGGCCATATAGTGCAATGTCACCTGGTATTTTACATATTTATCTTCTTAATACATTGGCTAGCAAGGTGTTGGCTGCCTTACAGAGCGAAGCCATAAGACAATTAAACCAAGTATCTCTTTAAGCTTTTGCAAAGTTTCCTGCTTCTCTGCCAGCTCCCAATCTGTCACTGATAGGCAAACAGGCTACAACACACATTTTACAGACACACAGAACATGAGATGTGAAGAAAGATTTCTTGCTGGTTATTTAAACTCCTATTATCAACCCATACCTTTTGTTGATCTTTGGGTCCTAACAATTTAAATTTATCCATCAAATCCTGATACTTTTACAGTTAGTTTACTATCGAATCCAAACTTCCCTATAAAGCCCTGTGTCCTTAAAGAGGAGTTCCAGTCTCCCACTTGGCACATTAGGAACACAGCAGCCTCATAAGCAGGCACAAAACATTCTTTTACAGAGACTATTCCCCATTGTCAACGCCAGACGGGTCTCTCATTTACCTATAAAATACTGGTATAGTGACCCTCGGCCCACGGTAACAATAGGAATACAAGAAGTGTAAAAATATCATCACTTCCCACACTATAGGGAGAATCAAAAAATAATTAACTTGTCTCTGCAGTACTGTTGTTTTTTTTTTTTTTTTTTTCAGTAAGGTTACAGCATCAAAAAAAAGGTTAAACATAAGAAAGGAGAAACTAAACAAGAAAGTTAGTCTTGTGATCTTTCTAGATCACTTAAGCGCTTACATCGTCGGGCAATACACCTCCGACGATGACGTCAGGCTTTCACCCTCTGACGTTCGGTATACCTCAAATCTTTTTTTTATCTGTCCTGGACAGCGGGTAACGCTATTTTTTACCTTAGACAATGCTCCCAAGTGTCTCTGTCTTCGCACACTGGATTATTAAGATATTATACAATCAATACCAGTGTCGGCAACACATTAAACCAGAATCAAACAGAAAGAGAAGAAAAGACTCTTAGAGAGAATTAAGAATAAGTTAAATTATCTTACCTCTCAAACACCAGGAGGACTGGATCACGAAGTTTGAAACCAGACAGCGGATCTGGGTCTCAGGCCCCCGCCCCTATTTCACCACTAACGTTGAGTGGGGGGACTTATAATTCTCAGTGAGCTTTGAGGTCCAATACTCACGAAGTTTTTGTCGGGACCATCTGACCCAAAATGCACTTGTTGGTTCCGGCTCGGAGGACCAAAAATGTTAGGAATACTCTCCTCTTGTGATCAGTCAAACTCCAGATGTATTGAAAAGCAGACAATTTATTTCAGATGTGTCACACAAATGGATGATGCTTACAAGCCAAAAGATGCAGTAAGAATCATACAAAGAGATGTACATCCCCCCTCCTAATACCTACAATAATATAGCTATAACGCTTCTTTTGGCTGAGGAAACACTGATGGCGTGCCTGGTACAAAATGGTACTTTATTTCGCTAATTAGTGTTTCCTGTACATTCTTGTTCTACCATATATGGTTAAGCCTAATCATCCTACAACTTACTATGGAGTTAGTTAAAGCAAACGATATAGCAAGTTAATACAACAATGTGCTCAGAAGTCATCTTAAGAAAAGTCTCAGGGTTATTGTTTTTCTAATAGTTTTTCTAATAGTCACACAATAAACATTTAGTAATAAAGAGAAAAACACATGTGGGAGAGACGTACGCGCTGCACACCCCAAAACAATAATGGTAAAAAATGGACAGTTTCCCCGGTGGGGCTTTAGACAGCAATATCTTGAAATCCAGAATAATAAAAAATGTATAACCAGTAAGTGCATTTATTGAACCATGAACAATTGTAATGTTATAATTCAATTGGCATTACAACATAGAGCGCTGGCCAAGTAGTACAATACATATTCCACAATATAAAGTCGACACATCTTTACACAAAATTATATACAGTCATACATTTCCGGGCTGTTGACGGTATAAATCCCCGACGCGTTTCGACCTGTGTACGGTCATCATCAGGGGGATAGTTGGTTCTATAAAATACATTGAATATCTTCAAAATTTAAGAACATGTCATCATAAATCTCATTGTAAGGTTAAAAGTGGTAGTATATTTACCGCTGAAAAGTAGAGGGAATAATCCTTTGGCCAGTAAAAGCCGTAAATGGATCCGGGGGACCCCCATATTCGCCCCTGTCTCCCCAGAGCGCATGAGTCCAGCCCAAGGGGCTTACAAGGAGCCACATAGACGCCCTCCAGGGGAAGGAGAAGTCAGCACCTGCGACAAATAACCAATAAGTCAAAATGATTCTCAGCACATTGGCAAGAGTATGAAGTGTATGGGCTAACTGCAATCTATTGATCTGGTGTCCTAAGGTTTCATGATAGTAATTAATTATATAGAATGTGGCAAAACCATAAAAGAAATGGTTGTATAGTTAGAGGGTTGTTTGAGTGGTGTGGTATGTAAAAAAGGTGAGTGGGAAGTTATATGTGGTACTAGGAATATGAAAAACCCTTTGAGTGATGAAGTAAAATTAGATGGATGGCCAGCACACTGCTGACTACAGTGCCATGTCCAGGTGAATAAAATGAGTGTGTAGTGTCAGCCAACACATGGTGGAATAAAAGTGAAAAACAAGTCAAAAGGAGAGTATGTGAATAAATAAAACCAAATTGAAACAATCAAAAACATGTGTGAAAGATCTAAACTGATTATAGGAATAGGAGTATGAGTGTAGTGTTGTGATATTATAGGAGTAGGAATATATGTATAGTATTATAATTTACCTTGTGCCACGGTGTGGCTGATGTAGTATGGTAAAGTTTGACTTGTATGAACCAAATTGCAATGAAGCAAAAAAGGTAAAAAAGGTAAAAAGCTGGAGCCAAAAAGGATTTGTGCAGTGCCATCCATTACGGTCTGCGTGGAGTCATAGTAAGACTCACAGGCAGCCGATCATGGATATATGCCTGAAGTAGGCAATTAATTGAGTAGGCACAGGTGCTGATCTCCTCCCCCCCAGAGTGGTGACGCCCGGGCTGCTGATGAGCAGCCCACATGTGGCTCCCCCGGAATCCCTGTAGGCAAAAAAAAAAACCCCGGCAGCTGCCGTCAACTCCGCCGCAAACCGCGAGATGTCGTGGTGCCGTGCACACGCCGAAGTGATTCGCACATGCGCACCTCGCCGCGGCTCATCCGGAGGTGATCAAGGGATGCCGCCGGCAGAATGAAGCTCACGTCGGCGGACGATGGATACAATCGTCCGTCAATTAGAGCATGGGGGGGAGAGCTCAGATCCTGCATCACCCCCACATTCTCACCCTGCCGGGAAGCCTTCAATTGGACCAGGACTCACCCCCATGAAGCCGACAGGGGCGGCAGAGGTCCACCATGATCCATGACGGCCATAATCTAAAGTGCATATGTGAATGCAGTAGGCACTAAATTGTAGATGATAAGGTAATCATTGAATTTATGCAGGAGCTGAGTGGTAGCTCACTGACCCTAGATCCTCACATGTATATTTACAGAGCAGGTGTTAGTTAAACATCTGATCTACTGCAATACAGGAGTCTATAATAGATCTATCCTGATGCATGAGGTGGGGAAAGATACAGTTACGATCTACTCCCCCATTTTGGGGGGCGTTTCCTCCGCAAGAGGCAAACAAAGTGTCACCCCCAAAATGTGTATCGTATCAAAAGAAGTTTTAGACATGTGAGGGTTAGAAGGTCCATATGAGCAACACAAAGCTCCTGCCATGTCTCTCATGTGTCATAGGGGAGAAGGGGTGTTTAACCACCCAAAATTCAGTAATAAAGAGAAAAACACATGTGGGAGAAACGTATGCGCTGCACACCCCAAAACAATAATGGTAAAAAATGGACAGTTTCCCCGGTGGGGCTTTAGACAGCAATATCTTGAAATCCAGAATAATAAAAAATGTATAACCAGTGAGTGCATTTATTGAACCATGAACAATTGTAATGTTATAATTCAATTGGCATTACAACATAGAGCGCTGGCCAAGTAGTACAATACATATTCCACAATATAAAGTCGACACATCTTTACACAAAATTATATACAGTCATACATTTCCGGGCTGTTGACGGTATAAATCCCCGACGCGTTTCGACCTGTGTACGGTCATCATCAGGGGGATAGTTGGTTCTATAAAATACATTGAATATCTTCAAAATTTAAGAACATGTCATCATAAATCTCATTGTAAGGTTAAAAGTGGTAGTATATTTACCGCTGAAAAGTAGAGGGAATAATCCTTTGGCCAGTAAAAGCCGTAAATGGATCCAGGGGACCCCCATATTCGCCCCTGTCTCCCCAGAGCGCATGAGTCCAGCCCAAGGGGCTTACAAGGAGCCACATAGACGCCCTCCAGGGGAAGAAGAAGTCAGCACCTGCGACAAATAACCAATAAGTCAAAATGATTCTCAGCACATTGGCAAGAGTATGAAGTGTATGGGCTAACTGCAATCCTAGTGATCAATATATATTGATCTGGTGTCTTAAGGTTTCATGATAGTAATTAATTATATAGAATGTGGCAAAACCATAAAAGAAATGGTTGTATAGTTATAGGGTTGTTTGAGTGGTGTGGTATGTAAAAAAGGTGAGTGGGAAGTGATATGTGGTACTAGGAATATGAAAAACCCTTTGAGTGATGAAGTAAAATTAGATGGATGGCCAGCACACTGCTGACTACAGTGCCATGTCCAGGTGAATAAAAGGAGTGTGTAGTGTCAGCCAACACATGGTGGAATAAAAGTGAAAAACAAGTCAAAAGGAGAGTATGTGAATGAATAAAACCAAATTGAAACAATCAAAAACATGTGTGAAAGATCTAAACTGATTATAGGAATAGGAGTATGAGTGTAGTGTTGTGATATTATAGGAGTAGGAATATATGTATAGTATTATAATTTACCTTGTGCCACGGTGTGGCTGATGTAGTATGGTAAAGTTTGACTTGTATGAACCAAATTGCAATGAAGCAAAAAAGGTAAAAGAGGTAAAAAGCTGGAGCCAAAAAGGATTTGTGCAGTGCCATCCATTACGGTCTGCGTGGAGTCATAGTAAGACTCACAGGCAGCCGATCATGGATATATGCCTGAAGTAGGCAATTAATTGAGTAGGCACAGGTGCTGATCTCCTCCCCCCCAGAGTGGTGACGCCCGGGCTGCTGATGAGCAGCCCACATGTGGCTCCCCCGGCATCCCTGTAGGCAAAAAATAAATAAATAAATAAACCCCGGCAGCTGCCGTCAACTCCGCCGCAAACCGCGAGATGTCGCGGCGCCGTGCACACGCCGAAGTGACTCGCACATGCGCACCTCGCCGCGGCTCATCCGAAGGTGATCAAGGGATGCCGCCGGCAGAGTGAAGCTCACGTCGGCGGACGATGGATACAATCGTCCGTCAATTAGAGCATGGGGGGGAGAGCTCAGATCCTGCATCACCCCCACATTCTCACCCTGCCGGGAAGCCTTCAATTGGACCAGGACTCACCCCCATGAAGCCGACAGGGGCGGCAGAGGTCCACCATGATCCATGACGGCCATAATCTAAAGTGCATATGTGAATGCAGTAGGCACTAAATTGTAGATGATAAGGTAATCATTGAATTTATGCAGGAGCTGAGTGGTAGCTCACTGACCCTAGATCCTCACATGTATATTTACAGAGCAGGTGTTAGTTAAACATCTGATCTACTGCAATACAGGAGTCTATAATAGATCTATCCTGATGCATGAGGTGGGGAAAGATACAGTTACGATCTACTCCCCCATTTTGGGGGGCGTTTCCTCCGCAAGAGGCAAACAAAGTGTCACCCCCAAAATGTGTATCGTATCAAAAGAAGTTTTAGACATGTGAGTCCAGCCCAAGGGGCTTACAAGGAGCCACATAGACGCCCTCCAGGGGAAGGAGAAGTCAGCACCTGCGACAAATAACCAATAAGTCAAAATGATTCTCAGCACATTGGCAAGAGTATGAAGTGTATGGGCTAACTGCAATCCTAGTGATCAATATATATTGATCTGGTGTCCTAAGGTTTCATGATAGTAATCCATTTACGGTCATGTGGACAAGTGAAATAGGAGTACCAACAAAACCTGAAGGTGGGAAGAAGAGAAGGGGGGGAGGGGAAGGGAGAAAGGACAGGAGGCTGTGCCAAGTGAAAGAGAAATGTGGAGCCAGAAAGAGAAGGTTTAATACATCAGAGGTTTAATACATAAAGTAGTTGCATTTGTTTACATGTTTGGCACTTATATATATTTTTATTTTTTTCAAACACATTTTGAGACCAACAGACAGAGGATGTATCACAGTTCATTTTATTTGAGGCATACCTCCCCTAATATCTTACATATATATGTATATTTTTAATTTGAAGGGAAATAGCGCCATGTCTACACTCCCATAATCTACCTTTTCCTGTTGTCAGGTTTTATTAGGTGGTAATACCTTGAGGGAAAATTTTGCCTGAGGGGTCAGTTCCTGACACCCATGTTCCCATAGAGTACAACCACTGATCTTCCTTCCTCGACTCCTTTAATGTTATCAATAATTGTTTACAGTTCTTACTATGTGTGTAGGGGGAGTTGGCCGCTTCTGTAATTAAATCTTCCCTTTATTCCACTCTTTTTAGGCCCTGGTAGATTATACCCCCAATCTTGATGTGCTGTGGTCCACAGGGCTTGATCCCATACTTGACATCCTGCCCTATTCCAGAGGCAGCAAATGTATTTATCTGCCCATAAAAGTTCTCTAGCCCCAGTTGTATCCCCACAATCTGCAATCTGACAGAAGTCTACCAGTATCGTGCTAGTTATTCACTCTATAAAGGTTAGATTCAATGCTTTTCCTGTTCTTTCCCAACCCAAAGGTTCCTCTGCTCTTCCATAATGTATAACCCCTCTTATGGATGCCTCTCCTAGAGTCGCCAGTAACCCAAGGATAATTACTGTCCCTTTTATCCTAACCAGCTACAGAGTTCCAGCGGATAGGATAGGGGAGTTGGAAGGGGAGGGAGACTTCACCGGTTTGAGACAAGTCCCACCTTGTGTGAGACCTCCCTTTGTAGCTGGACTTTCTGAACCTCTTGTAGCCAACTGGCCCTACTTTATCTGTAAAACCTTTTTGCAATGGGACTGGTGAATCCAGGTAGACCTCTCTGCAATCCTTATCGCAGTAGGGGTAGTTAGGAGGACTTTGAAAGGACCATCCCACCTTGGGGAGTACCACTGCTTTTTCTTATTACTTTTTGTTAAGACCCAATCTCCCACATGCACCTTTTCATCTTCTCGAATTGGACCTTCTAGGACAGAACAAAAATCATTAGTACGTCTTTGTCTTAACAGCCTAGACATGTATTCTACTAGTGTGTGCTCAGACTCCTCAGTAGGTGTTTCATTTGGTTGTAAGGGTATCTTATATGGCCTTCCATGTATCATCTCAAATGGGCTTAAACCTTCTTTTGTGGGTGTGATATGCATACTGGTCACAGCTACTAGTAGGCAGTACATCCAATTTTTACCTGTTTCTTCCATAGCTTTCCTCAGTTTGCTTTTTTAAAATGCCATTATGTCTTTCCACCAATCCAGCTGATTGGAAATGATAGGCACAATGGTATTTCACTTAAATTCCCATCACTTCTGTCAAATGTTGTATAGTTTTATTTACAAAATGAGATCCATTATCACTGCCTGTGCATCTGCACTTCCTGTCGGGAATATCCCCACTCATTTGGTCAGGGTGTCTATGATTAGCAAACAATATTTCTTCCTTTCACATTTGTCCAATTCAATAAAATCCATGCAAATGTGTTGGAATGGATATTGCGGTGTGGGAAACTTCCCTTTCTGTGGTCTTATGCCTCCCTAAGCATTGTATCTTGCACATATAATCCATTGAGAGGAAAAAGTTTTTTAGTAGTTAGTGAAGCCATAGGCTGTACATACCTTATTTACCATCTCAGTCACCCCCCTGTTTGACACATGTGTTACTCCATGTGTCAATACTGCTGCATACCTAAATAAGGATTTTGGCAATACCTATTTTCAATCAGGTGACATGTAAATGTTTTCTATACTTGTGCAACCTTTTGTTTTCCAATATTGTTTCTTTGTCTCTAAGGACTGTGTAGTCTACATTATTTCATACCTTAATTTAATGTTCTAAACTCTAAAATACCTCTAAAGGTTCAATTTTGTACCCATTCATGTTATCACTAGACACCCACCCCATAAAAAGGAACTCGCCTCATTCTTTAGTTGTGTAGAAGGAGGAGGGGGGGGAGGGGATGTCATATCTGCACTTGAATTGGGGCTGAGAAAATAGATACTCTTTATCTAACATGAATGAGTACGGAATCACAGATCAAACTACCAAAGAAAGCCTTCCTTACTTTGGAGTTGTTAAAAACAATATTCTTTCATTTATTCAAATATAAGTCCATAAGTCCACCAAGTATGCAGACATAAAATGTTTCCTAGTGACATTTACATTATTTGACATATATATTCAATATATATAAAAATATTTTTCTCAGACCCCGATATTTTAGCAGAATTAAATAAAACATGAATCCCCTTTTGTATTATTCCCCTTATTCTCTGGTCCCAACTGAAATGCAAAGATCCAAAGGGTCCCAAAACATTTTTTTTATTTAACCCAAACACATATTCTGATTTTAGAACTTAGCCTTTTAACTTCATAAATGTACCCGAATATAAACAGGATTGCATCATTAACACTTTACAGTTGAAAATCTAGGAGTTCTAAAAGTAACATATCCAAGAAATATTTACTTTAAGACTATTATTCGGACTTTCTTTTCCACCGAAAATCCTAATATTTTCACAGATGTACAAATTAACCTCTGTGCGCTCAAAGGGTTAATGCTGCTCCACTAGTCATCCATCATCATCTCCCTCTCTCTTCTGCTATATCTGTCAGGCAATCTGCATTTTCTTGTTTCTGAGAAACAGCTTCTTGACCATCATTTTTGTGCTATAAAAGCATCAAGTCTGTTGTATTCCCTTCTCTCCTCCCTCTGGGCTTCAAAACTACGACAGACTTCTCTTAGCAAAGACCATTCAAATCCCTATTTTCTTATGGCAGTAAAATTAGCACTCAGTCACATACTGTCTCTGAACTGGACACATTTAAAGTAATCAAAACATTCTCAGCCTTTCCTTTTCTCACATTCATCAAGCCACTTGACAACTCAACAACATTCTGTTCATTCCACAATGTAATCCACCTTCATATCTCCCATCTACCTCCTCAAAACCATCAACAATTTCTGCCATGTGCTTCCTTTAACACCATGGCATGCTAAAATAATAAAGCACCCTGGTGTTATCAGTGTACCTTTCCTTTTTTTTTTTCTTTTTTTTTTATGCTCAGTTTCAATATTTACAATATAACCCTTCTGTATTGTCATAGCTGGTCAAGAGTTAACTTTTTTTACAGACACAATCTCTCACACAGGAATTTGAAGCTGAGGAGCACTTCACTCCCTCCACAAGGGGAGGGGGTGAGGAAAAACTGCAGGCTTCAATCTCACTGTGATGATTTATCGCACTTATTTATTTATTTTTTTACTCAGCCATACTTAGCTATTTTTCTGCTTCTCAAATATTTGTTAAACATTTAGATAACATTTGCGTCTGGTCTAATTCTTTTGCTAGACCCATCAGTGATATGGCTATTGGATCACCTTTACCTGAAGTTGCAGCTCCAACTATTTGGTTCCTATGAGTTCCACCGAGGTTGTCCCCGAGCAAGCAGCCCATATGTAGCACAGTCTCCCAGACAATGTTGTCCAGTGGTACCTGAGACGGTGCAGTAATCCAAGACGCCAGCTCCGGTCCAATCCCCATGGGCCATATAGTGCAATGTCACCTGGTATTTTACATATTTATCTTCTTAATACATTGGCTAGCAAGGTGTTGGCTGCCTTACAGAGCGAAGCCATAAGACAATTAAACCAAGTATCTCTTTAAGCTTTTGCAAAGTTTCCTGCTTCTCTGCCAGCTCCCAATCTGTCACTGATAGGCAAACAGGCTACAACACACATTTTACAGACACACAGAACATGAGATGTGAAGAAAGATTTCTTGCTGGTTATTTAAACTCCTATTATCAACCCATACCTTTTGTTGATCTTTGGGTCCTAACAATTTAAATTTATCCATCAAATCCTGATACTTTTACAGTTAGTTTACTATCGAATCCAAACTTCCCTATAAAGCCCTGTGCCCTTAAAGAGGAGTTCCAGTCTCCCACTTGGCACATTAGGAACACAGCAGCCTCATAAGCAGGCACAAAACATTCTTTTACAGAGACTATTCCCCATTGTCAACGCCAGACGGGTCTCTCATTTACCTATAAAATACTGGTATAGTGACCCTCGGCCCACGGTAACAATAGGAATACAAGAAGTGTAAAAATATCATCACTTCCCACACTATAGGGAGAATCAAAAAATAATTAACTTGTCTCTGCAGTACTGTTGTTTTTTTTTTTTTTTTTTCAGTAAGGTTACAGCATCAAAAAAAAGGTTAAACATAAGAAAGGAGAAACTAAACAAGAAAGTTAGTCTTGTGATCTTTCTAGATCACTTAAGCGCTTACATCGTCGGGCAATACACCTCCGACGATGACGTCAGGCTTTCACCCTCTGACGTTCGGTATACCTCAAATCTTTTTTTTATCTGTCCTGGACAGCGGGTAACGCTATTTTTTACCTTAGACAATGCTCCCAAGTGTCTCTGTCTTCGCACACTGGATTATTAAGATATTATACAATCAATACCAGTGTCGGCAACACATTAAACCAGAATCAAACAGAAAGAGAAGAAAAGACTCTTAGAGAGAATTAAGAATAAGTTAAATTATCTTACCTCTCAAACACCAGGAGGACTGGATCACGAAGTTTGAAACCAGACAGCGGATCTGGGTCTCAGGCCCCCGCCCCTATTTCACCACTAACGTTGAGTGGGGGGACTTATAATTCTCAGTGAGCTTTGAGGTCCAATACTCACGAAGTTTTTGTCGGGACCATCTGACCCAAAATGCACTTGTTGGTTCCGGCTCGGAGGACCAAAAATGTTAGGAATACTCTCCTCTTGTGATCAGTCAAACTCCAGATGTATTGAAAAGCAGACAATTTATTTCAGATGTGTCACACAAATGGATGATGCTTACAAGCCAAAAGATGCAGTAAGAATCATACAAAGAGATGTACATCCCCCCTCCTAATACCTACAATAATATAGCTATAACGCTTCTTTTGGCTGAGGAAACACTGATGGCGTGCCTGGTACAAAATGGTACTTTATTTCGCTAATTAGTGTTTCCTGTACATTCTTGTTCTACCATATATGGTTAAGCCTAATCATCCTACAACTTACTATGGAGTTAGTTAAAGCAAACGATATAGCAAGTTAATACAACAATGTGCTCAGAAGTCATCTTAAGAAAAGTCTCAGGGTTATTGTTTTTCTAATAGTTTTTCTAATAGTCACACAATAAACATTTAGTAATAAAGAGAAAAACACATGTGGGAGAGACGTACGCGCTGCACACCCCAAAACAATAATGGTAAAAAATGGACAGTTTCCCCGGTGGGGCTTTAGACAGCAATATCTTGAAATCCAGAATAATAAAAAATGTATAACCAGTAAGTGCATTTATTGAACCATGAACAATTGTAATGTTATAATTCAATTGGCATTACAACATAGAGCGCTGGCCAAGTAGTACAATACATATTCCACAATATAAAGTCGACACATCTTTACACAAAATTATATACAGTCATACATTTCCGGGCTGTTGACGGTATAAATCCCCGACGCGTTTCGACCTGTGTACGGTCATCATCAGGGGGATAGTTGGTTCTATAAAATACATTGAATATCTTCAAAATTTAAGAACATGTCATCATAAATCTCATTGTAAGGTTAAAAGTGGTAGTATATTTACCGCTGAAAAGTAGAGGGAATAATCCTTTGGCCAGTAAAAGCCGTAAATGGATCCGGGGGACCCCCATATTCGCCCCTGTCTCCCCAGAGCGCATGAGTCCAGCCCAAGGGGCTTACAAGGAGCCACATAGACGCCCTCCAGGGGAAGGAGAAGTCAGCACCTGCGACAAATAACCAATAAGTCAAAATGATTCTCAGCACATTGGCAAGAGTATGAAGTGTATGGGCTAACTGCAATCTATTGATCTGGTGTCCTAAGGTTTCATGATAGTAATTAATTATATAGAATGTGGCAAAACCATAAAAGAAATGGTTGTATAGTTAGAGGGTTGTTTGAGTGGTGTGGTATGTAAAAAAGGTGAGTGGGAAGTTATATGTGGTACTAGGAATATGAAAAACCCTTTGAGTGATGAAGTAAAATTAGATGGATGGCCAGCACACTGCTGACTACAGTGCCATGTCCAGGTGAATAAAATGAGTGTGTAGTGTCAGCCAACACATGGTGGAATAAAAGTGAAAAACAAGTCAAAAGGAGAGTATGTGAATAAATAAAACCAAATTGAAACAATCAAAAACATGTGTAAAAGATCTAAACTGATTATAGGAATAGGAGTATGAGTGTAGTGTTGTGATATTATAGGAGTAGGAATATATGTATAGTATTATAATTTACCTTGTGCCACGGTGTGGCTGATGTAGTATGGTAAAGTTTGACTTGTATGAACCAAATTGCAATGAAGCAAAAAAGGTAAAAAAGGTAAAAAGCTGGAGCCAAAAAGGATTTGTGCAGTGCCATCCATTACGGTCTGCGTGGAGTCATAGTAAGACTCACAGGCAGCCGATCATGGATATATGCCTGAAGTAGGCAATTAATTGAGTAGGCACAGGTGCTGATCTCCTCCCCCCCAGAGTGGTGACGCCCGGGCTGCTGATGAGCAGCCCACATGTGGCTCCCCCGGAATCCCTGTAGGCAAAAAAAAAAACCCCGGCAGCTGCCGTCAACTCCGCCGCAAACCGCGAGATGTCGTGGTGCCGTGCACACGCCGAAGTGATTCGCACATGCGCACCTCGCCGCGGCTCATCCGGAGGTGATCAAGGGATGCCGCCGGCAGAATGAAGCTCACGTCGGCGGACGATGGATACAATCGTCCGTCAATTAGAGCATGGGGGGGAGAGCTCAGATCCTGCATCACCCCCACATTCTCACCCTGCCGGGAAGCCTTCAATTGGACCAGGACTCACCCCCATGAAGCCGACAGGGGCGGCAGAGGTCCACCATGATCCATGACGGCCATAATCTAAAGTGCATATGTGAATGCAGTAGGCACTAAATTGTAGATGATAAGGTAATCATTGAATTTATGCAGGAGCTGAGTGGTAGCTCACTGACCCTAGATCCTCACATGTATATTTACAGAGCAGGTGTTAGTTAAACATCTGATCTACTGCAATACAGGAGTCTATAATAGATCTATCCTGATGCATGAGGTGGGGAAAGATACAGTTACGATCTACTCCCCCATTTTGGGGGGCGTTTCCTCCGCAAGAGGCAAACAAAGTGTCACCCCCAAAATGTGTATCGTATCAAAAGAAGTTTTAGACATGTGAGGGTTAGAAGGTCCATATGAGCAACACAAAGCTCCTGCCATGTCTCTCATGTGTCATAGGGGAGAAGGGGTGTTTAACCACCCAAAATTCAGTAATAAAGAGAAAAACACATGTGGGAGAAACGTATGCGCTGCACACCCCAAAACAATAATGGTAAAAAATGGACAGTTTCCCCGGTGGGGCTTTAGACAGCAATATCTTGAAATCCAGAATAATAAAAAATGTATAACCAGTGAGTGCATTTATTGAACCATGAACAATTGTAATGTTATAATTCAATTGGCATTACAACATAGAGCGCTGGCCAAGTAGTACAATACATATTCCACAATATAAAGTCGACACATCTTTACACAAAATTATATACAGTCATACATTTCCGGGCTGTTGACGGTATAAATCCCCGACGCGTTTCGACCTGTGTACGGTCATCATCAGGGGGATAGTTGGTTCTATAAAATACATTGAATATCTTCAAAATTTAAGAACATGTCATCATAAATCTCATTGTAAGGTTAAAAGTGGTAGTATATTTACCGCTGAAAAGTAGAGGGAATAATCCTTTGGCCAGTAAAAGCCGTAAATGGATCCAGGGGACCCCCATATTCGCCCCTGTCTCCCCAGAGCGCATGAGTCCAGCCCAAGGGGCTTACAAGGAGCCACATAGACGCCCTCCAGGGGAAGAAGAAGTCAGCACCTGCGACAAATAACCAATAAGTCAAAATGATTCTCAGCACATTGGCAAGAGTATGAAGTGTATGGGCTAACTGCAATCCTAGTGATCAATATATATTGATCTGGTGTCTTAAGGTTTCATGATAGTAATTAATTATATAGAATGTGGCAAAACCATAAAAGAAATGGTTGTATAGTTATAGGGTTGTTTGAGTGGTGTGGTATGTAAAAAAGGTGAGTGGGAAGTGATATGTGGTACTAGGAATATGAAAAACCCTTTGAGTGATGAAGTAAAATTAGATGGATGGCCAGCACACTGCTGACTACAGTGCCATGTCCAGGTGAATAAAAGGAGTGTGTAGTGTCAGCCAACACATGGTGGAATAAAAGTGAAAAACAAGTCAAAAGGAGAGTATGTGAATGAATAAAACCAAATTGAAACAATCAAAAACATGTGTGAAAGATCTAAACTGATTATAGGAATAGGAGTATGAGTGTAGTGTTGTGATATTATAGGAGTAGGAATATATGTATAGTATTATAATTTACCTTGTGCCACGGTGTGGCTGATGTAGTATGGTAAAGTTTGACTTGTATGAACCAAATTGCAATGAAGCAAAAAAGGTAAAAGAGGTAAAAAGCTGGAGCCAAAAAGGATTTGTGCAGTGCCATCCATTACGGTCTGCGTGGAGTCATAGTAAGACTCACAGGCAGCCGATCATGGATATATGCCTGAAGTAGGCAATTAATTGAGTAGGCACAGGTGCTGATCTCCTCCCCCCCAGAGTGGTGACGCCCGGGCTGCTGATGAGCAGCCCACATGTGGCTCCCCCGGCATCCCTGTAGGCAAAAAATAAATAAATAAATAAACCCCGGCAGCTGCCGTCAACTCCGCCGCAAACCGCGAGATGTCGCGGCGCCGTGCACACGCCGAAGTGACTCGCACATGCGCACCTCGCCGCGGCTCATCCGGAGGTGATCAAGGGATGCCGCCGGCAGAGTGAAGCTCACGTCGGCGGACGATGGATACAATCGTCCGTCAATTAGAGCATGGGGGGGAGAGCTCAGATCCTGCATCACCCCCACATTCTCACCCTGCCGGGAAGCCTTCAATTGGACCAGGACTCACCCCCATGAAGCCGACAGGGGCGGCAGAGGTCCACCATGATCCATGACGGCCATAATCTAAAGTGCATATGTGAATGCAGTAGGCACTAAATTGTAGATGATAAGGTAATCATTGAATTTATGCAGGAGCTGAGTGGTAGCTCACTGACCCTAGATCCTCACATGTATATTTACAGAGCAGGTGTTAGTTAAACATCTGATCTACTGCAATACAGGAGTCTATAATAGATCTATCCTGATGCATGAGGTGGGGAAAGATACAGTTACGATCTACTCCCCCATTTTGGGGGGCGTTTCCTCCGCAAGAGGCAAACAAAGTGTCACCCCCAAAATGTGTATCGTATCAAAAGAAGTTTTAGACATGTGAGTCCAGCCCAAGGGGCTTACAAGGAGCCACATAGACGCCCTCCAGGGGAAGGAGAAGTCAGCACCTGCGACAAATAACCAATAAGTCAAAATGATTCTCAGCACATTGGCAAGAGTATGAAGTGTATGGGCTAACTGCAATCCTAGTGATCAATATATATTGATCTGGTGTCCTAAGGTTTCATGATAGTAATCCATTTACGGTCATGTGGACAAGTGAAATAGGAGTACCAACAAAACCTGAAGGTGGGAAGAAGAGAAGGGGGGGAGGGGAAGGGAGAAAGGACAGGAGGCTGTGCCAAGTGAAAGAGAAATGTGGAGCCAGAAAGAGAAGGTTTAATACATCAGAGGTTTAATACATAAAGTAGTTGCATTTGTTTACATGTTTGGCACTTATATATATTTTTATTTTTTTCAAACACATTTTGAGACCAACAGACAGAGGATGTATCACAGTTCATTTTATTTGAGGCATACCTCCCCTAATATCTTACATATATATGTATATTTTTAATTTGAAGGGAAATAGCGCCATGTCTACACTCCCATAATCTACCTTTTCCTGTTGTCAGGTTTTATTAGGTGGTAATACCTTGAGGGAAAATTTTGCCTGAGGGGTCAGTTCCTGACACCCATGTTCCCATAGAGTACAACCACTGATCTTCCTTCCTCGACTCCTTTAATGTTATCAATAATTGTTTACAGTTCTTACTATGTGTGTAGGGGGAGTTGGCCGCTTCTGTAATTAAATCTTCCCTTTATTCCACTCTTTTTAGGCCCTGGTAGATTATACCCCCAATCTTGATGTGCTGTGGTCCACAGGGCTTGATCCCATGCTTGACATCCTGCCCTATTCCAGAGGCAGCAAATGTATTTATCTGCCCATAAAAGTTCTCTAGCCCCAGTTGTATCCCCACAATCTGCAATCTGACAGAAGTCTACCAGTATCGTGCTAGTTATTCACTCTATAAAGGTTAGATTCAATGCTTTTCCTGTTCTTTCCCAACCCAAAGGTTCCTCTGCTCTTCCATAATGTATAACCCCTCTTATGGATGCCTCTCCTAGAGTCACCAGTAACCCAAGGATAATTACTGTCCCTTTTATCCTAACCAGCTACAGAGTTCCAGCGGATAGGATAGGGGAGTTGGAAGGGGAGGGAGACTTCACCGGTTTGAGACAAGTCCCACCTTGTGTGAGACCTCCCTTTGTAGCTGGACTTTCTGAACCTCTTGTAGCCAACTGGCCCTACTTTATCTGTAAAACCTTTTTGCAATGGGACTGGTGAATCCAGGTAGACCTCTCTGCAATCCTTATCGCAGTAGGGGTAGTTAGGAGGACTTTGAAAGGACCATCCCACCTTGGGGAGTACCACTGCTTTTTCTTATTACTTTTTGTTAAGACCCAATCTCCCACATGCACCTTTTCATCTTCTCGAATTGGACCTTCTAGGACAGAACAAAAATCATTAGTACGTCTTTGTCTTAACAGCCTAGACATGTATTCTACTAGTGTGTGCTCAGACTCCTCAGTAGGTGTTTCATTTGGTTGTAAGGGTATCTTATATGGCCTTCCATGTATCATCTCAAATGGGCTTAAACCTTCTTTTGTGGGTGTGATATGCATACTGGTCACAGCTACTAGTAGGCAGTACATCCAATTTTTACCTGTTTCTTCCATAGCTTTCCTCAGTTTGCTTTTTTAAAATGCCATTATGTCTTTCCACCAATCCAGCTGATTGGAAATGATAGGCACAATGGTATTTCACTTAAATTCCCATCACTTCTGTCAAATGTTGTATAGTTTTATTTACAAAATGAGATCCATTATCACTGCCTGTGCATCTGCACTTCCTGTCGGGAATATCCCCACTCATTTGGTCAGGGTGTCTATGATTAGCAAACAATATTTTTTCCTTTCACATTTGTCCAATTCAATAAAATCCATGCAAATGTGTTGGAATGGATATTGCGGTGTGGGAAACTTCCCTTTCTGTGGTCTTATGCCTCCCTAAGCATTGTATCTTGCACATATAATCCATTGAGAGGAAAAAGTTTTTTAGTAGTTAGTGAAGCCATAGGCTGTACATACCTTATTTACCATCTCAGTCACCCCCCTGTTTGACACATGTGTTACTCCATGTGTCAATACTGCTGCATACCTAAATAAGGATTTTGGCAATACCTATTTTCAATCAGGTGACATGTAAATGTTTTCTATACTTGTGCAACCTTTTGTTTTCCAATATTGTTTCTTTGTCTCTAAGGACTGTGTAGTCTACATTATTTCATACCTTAATTTAATGTTCTAAACTCTAAAATACCTCTAAAGGTTCAATTTTGTACCCATTCATGTTATCACTAGACACCCACCCCATAAAAAGGAACTCGCCTCATTCTTTAGTTGTGTAGAAGGAGGAGGGGGGGGAGGGGATGTCATATCTGCACTTGAATTGGGGCTGAGAAAATAGATACTCTTTATCTAACATGAATGAGTACGGAATCACAGATCAAACTACCAAAGAAAGCCTTCCTTACTTTGGAGTTGTTAAAAACAATATTCTTTCATTTATTCAAATATAAGTCCATAAGTCCACCAAGTATGCAGACATAAAATGTTTCCTAGTGACATTTACATTATTTGACATATATATTCAATATATATAAAAATATTTTTCTCAGACCCCGATATTTTAGCAGAATTAAATAAAACATGAATCCCCTTTTGTATTATTCCCCTTATTCTCTGGTCCCAACTGAAATGCAAAGATCCAAAGGGTCCCAAAACATTTTTTTTATTTAACCCAAACACATATTCTGATTTTAGAACTTAGCCTTTTAACTTCATAAATGTACCCGAATATAAACAGGATTGCATCATTAACACTTTACAGTTGAAAATCTGGGAGTTCTAAAAGTAACATATCCAAGAAATATTTACTTTAAGACTATTATTCGGACTTTCTTTTCCACCGAAAATCCTAATATTTTCACAGATGTACAAATTAACCTCTGTGCGCTCAAAGGGTTAATGCTGCTCCACTAGTCACCCATCATCATCTCCCTCTCTCTTCTGCTATATCTGTCAGGCAATCTGCATTTTCTTGTTTCTGAGAAACAGCTTCTTGACCATCATTTTTGTGCTATAAAAGCATCAAGTCTGTTGTATTCCCTTCTCTCCTCCCTCTGGGCTTCAAAACTACGGCAGACTTCTCTTAGCAAAGACCATTCAAATCCCTATTTTCTTATGGCAGTAAAATTAGCACTCAGTCACATACTGTCTCTGAACTGGACACATTTAAAGTAATCAAAACATTCTCAGCCTTTCCTTTTCTCACATTCATCAAGCCACTTGACAACTCAACAACATTCTGTTCATTCCACAATGTAATCCACCTTCATATCTCCCATCTACCTCCTCAAAACCATCAACAATTTCTGCCATGTGCTTCCTTTAACACCATGGCATGCTAAAATAATAAAGCACCCTGGTGTTATCAGTGTACCTTTCCTTTTTTTTTTTCTTTTTTTTTTATGCTCAGTTTCAATATTTACAATATAACCCTTCTGTATTGTCATAGCTGGTCAAGAGTTAACTTTTTTTACAGACACAATCTCTCACACAGGAATTTGAAGCTGAGGAGCACTTCACTCCCTCCACAAGGGGAGGGGGTGAGGAAAAACTGCAGGCTTCAATCTCACTGTGATGATTTATCGCACTTATTTATTTATTTTTTTACTCAGCCATACTTAGCTATTTTTCTGCTTCTCAAATATTTGTTAAACATTTAGATAACATTTGCGTCTGGTCTAATTCTTTTGCTAGACCCATCAGTGATATGGCTATTGGATCACCTTTACCTGAAGTTGCAGCTCCAACTATTTGGTTCCTATGAGTTCCACCGAGGTTGTCCCCGAGCAAGCAGCCCATATGTAGCACAGTCTCCCAGACAATGTTGTCCAGTGGTACCTGAGACGGTGCAGTAATCCAAGACGCCAGCTCCGGTCCAATCCCCATGGGCCATATAGTGCAATGTCACCTGGTATTTTACATATTTATCTTCTTAATACATTGGCTAGCAAGGTGTTGGCTGCCTTACAGAGCGAAGCCATAAGACAATTAAACCAAGTATCTCTTTAAGCTTTTGCAAAGTTTCCTGCTTCTCTGCCAGCTCCCAATCTGTCACTGATAGGCAAACAGGCTACAACACAAATTTTACAGACACACAGAACATGAGATGTGAAGAAAGATTTCTTGCTGGTTATTTAAACTCCTATTATCAACCCATACCTTTTGTTGATCTTTGGGTCCTAACAATTTAAATTTATCCATCAAATCCTGATACTTTTACAGTTAGTTTACTATCGAATCCAAACTTCCCTATAAAGCCCTGTGTCCTTAAAGAGGAGTTCCAGTCTCCCACTTGGCACATTAGGAACACAGCAGCCTCATAAGCAGGCACAAAACATTCTTTTACAGAGACTATTCCCCATTGTCAACGCCAGACGGGTCTCTCATTTACCTATAAAATACTGGTATAGTGACCCTCGGCCCACGGTAACAATAGGAATACAAGAAGTGTAAAAATATCATCACTTCCCACACTATAGGGAGAATCAAAAAATAATTAACTTGTCTCTGCAGTACTGTTGTATTTTTTTTTTTTTTTTTCAGTAAGGTTACAGCATCAAAAAAAAGGTTAAACATAAGAAAGGAGAAACTAAACAAGAAAGTTAGTCTTGTGATCTTTCTAGATCACTTAAGCGCTTACATCGTCGGGCAATACACCTCCGACGATGACGTCAGGCTTTCACCCTCTGACGTTCGGTATACCTCAAATCTTTTTTTTATCTGTCCTGGACAGCGGGTAACGCTATTTTTTACCTTAGACAATGCTCCCAAGTGTCTCTGTCTTCGCACACTGGATTATTAAGATATTATACAATCAATACCAGTGTCGGCAACACATTAAACCAGAATCAAACAGAAAGAGAAGAAAAGACTCTTAGAGAGAATTAAGAATAAGTTAAATTATCTTACCTCTCAAACACCAGGAGGACTGGATCACGAAGTTTGAAACCAGACAGCGGATCTGGGTCTCAGGCCCCCGCCCCTATTTCACCACTAACGTTGAGTGGGGGGACTTATAATTCTCAGTGAGCTTTGAGGTCCAATACTCACGAAGTTTTTGTCGGGACCATCTGACCCAAAATGCACTTGTTGGTTCCGGCTCGGAGGACCAAAAATGTTAGGAATACTCTCCTCTTGTGATCAGTCAAACTCCAGATGTATTGAAAAGCAGACAATTTATTTCAGATGTGTCACACAAATGGATGATGCTTACAAGCCAAAAGATGCAGTAAGAATCATACAAAGAGATGTACATCCCCCCTCCTAATACCTACAATAATATAGCTATAACGCTTCTTTTGGCTGAGGAAACACTGATGGCGTGCCTGGTACAAAATGGTACTTTATTTCGCTAATTAGTGTTTCCTGTACATTCTTGTTCTACCATATATGGTTAAGCCTAATCATCCTACAACTTACTATGGAGTTAGTTAAAGCAAACGATATAGCAAGTTAATACAACAATGTGCTCAGAAGTCATCTTAAGAAAAGTCTCAGGGTTATTGTTTTTCTAATAGTTTTTCTAATAGTCACACAATAAACATTTAGTAATAAAGAGAAAAACACATGTGGGAGAGACGTACGCGCTGCACACCCCAAAACAATAATGGTAAAAAATGGACAGTTTCCCCGGTGGGGCTTTAGACAGCAATATCTTGAAATCCAGAATAATAAAAAATGTATAACCAGTAAGTGCATTTATTGAACCATGAACAATTGTAATGTTATAATTCAATTGGCATTACAACATAGAGCGCTGGCCAAGTAGTACAATACATATTCCACAATATAAAGTCGACACATCTTTACACAAAATTATATACAGTCATACATTTCCGGGCTGTTGACGGTATAAATCCCCGACGCGTTTCGACCTGTGTACGGTCATCATCAGGGGGATAGTTGGTTCTATAAAATACATTGAATATCTTCAAAATTTAAGAACATGTCATCATAAATCTCATTGTAAGGTTAAAAGTGGTAGTATATTTACCGCTGAAAAGTAGAGGGAATAATCCTTTGGCCAGTAAAAGCCGTAAATGGATCCGGGGGACCCCCATATTCGCCCCTGTCTCCCCAGAGCGCATGAGTCCAGCCCAAGGGGCTTACAAGGAGCCACATAGACGCCCTCCAGGGGAAGGAGAAGTCAGCACCTGCGACAAATAACCAATAAGTCAAAATGATTCTCAGCACATTGGCAAGAGTATGAAGTGTATGGGCTAACTGCAATCTATTGATCTGGTGTCCTAAGGTTTCATGATAGTAATTAATTATATAGAATGTGGCAAAACCATAAAAGAAATGGTTGTATAGTTAGAGGGTTGTTTGAGTGGTGTGGTATGTAAAAAAGGTGAGTGGGAAGTTATATGTGGTACTAGGAATATGAAAAACCCTTTGAGTGATGAAGTAAAATTAGATGGATGGCCAGCACACTGCTGACTACAGTGCCATGTCCAGGTGAATAAAATGAGTGTGTAGTGTCAGCCAACACATGGTGGAATAAAAGTGAAAAACAAGTCAAAAGGAGAGTATGTGAATAAATAAAACCAAATTGAAACAATCAAAAACATGTGTGAAAGATCTAAACTGATTATAGGAATAGGAGTATGAGTGTAGTGTTGTGATATTATAGGAGTAGGAATATATGTATAGTATTATAATTTACCTTGTGCCACGGTGTGGCTGATGTAGTATGGTAAAGTTTGACTTGTATGAACCAAATTGCAATGAAGCAAAAAAGGTAAAAAAGGTAAAAAGCTGGAGCCAAAAAGGATTTGTGCAGTGCCATCCATTACGGTCTGCGTGGAGTCATAGTAAGACTCACAGGCAGCCGATCATGGATATATGCCTGAAGTAGGCAATTAATTGAGTAGGCACAGGTGCTGATCTCCTCCCCCCCAGAGTGGTGACGCCCGGGCTGCTGATGAGCAGCCCACATGTGGCTCCCCCGGCATCCCTGTAGGCAAAAAATAAATAAATAAATAAACCCCGGCAGCTGCCGTCAACTCCGCCGCAAACCGCGAGATGTCGCGGCGCCGTGCACACGCCGAAGTGATTCGCACATGCGCACCTCGCCGCGGCTCATCCGGAGGTGATCAAGGGATGCCGCCGGCAGAATGAAGCTCACGTCGGCGGACGATGGATACAATCGTCCGTCAATTAGAGCATGGGGGGGAGAGCTCAGATCCTGCATCACCCCCACATTCTCACCCTGCCGGGAAGCCTTCAATTGGACCAGGACTCACCCCCATGAAGCCGACAGGGGCGGCAGAGGTCCACCATGATCCATGACGGCCATAATCTAAAGTGCATATGTGAATGCAGTAGGCACTAAATTGTAGATGATAAGGTAATCATTGAATTTATGCAGGAGCTGAGTGGTAGCTCACTGACCCTAGATCCTCACATGTATATTTACAGAGCAGGTGTTAGTTAAACATCTGATCTACTGCAATACAGGAGTCTATAATAGATCTATCCTGATGCATGAGGTGGGGAAAGATACAGTTACGATCTACTCCCCCATTTTGGGGGGCGTTTCCTCCGCAAGAGGCAAACAAAGTGTCACCCCCAAAATGTGTATCGTATCAAAAGAAGTTTTAGACATGTGAGGGTTAGAAGGTCCATATGAGCAACACAAAGCTCCTGCCATGTCTCTCATGTGTCATAGGGGAGAAGGGGTGTTTAACCACCCAAAATTCAGTAATAAAGAGAAAAACACATGTGGGAGAAACGTATGCGCTGCACACCCCAAAACAATAATGGTAAAAAATGGACAGTTTCCCCGGTGGGGCTTTAGACAGCAATATCTTGAAATCCAGAATAATAAAAAATGTATAACCAGTGAGTGCATTTATTGAACCATGAACAATTGTAATGTTATAATTCAATTGGCATTACAACATAGAGCGCTGGCCAAGTAGTACAATACATATTCCACAATATAAAGTCGACACATCTTTACACAAAATTATATACAGTCATACATTTCCGGGCTGTTGACGGTATAAATCCCCGACGCGTTTCGACCTGTGTACGGTCATCATCAGGGGGATAGTTGGTTCTATAAAATACATTGAATATCTTCAAAATTTAAGAACATGTCATCATAAATCTCATTGTAAGGTTAAAAGTGGTAGTATATTTACCGCTGAAAAGTAGAGGGAATAATCCTTTGGCCAGTAAAAGCCGTAAATGGATCCAGGGGACCCCCATATTCGCCCCTGTCTCCCCAGAGCGCATGAGTCCAGCCCAAGGGGCTTACAAGGAGCCACATAGACGCCCTCCAGGGGAAGAAGAAGTCAGCACCTGCGACAAATAACCAATAAGTCAAAATGATTCTCAGCACATTGGCAAGAGTATGAAGTGTATGGGCTAACTGCAATCCTAGTGATCAATATATATTGATCTGGTGTCTTAAGGTTTCATGATAGTAATTAATTATATAGAATGTGGCAAAACCATAAAAGAAATGGTTGTATAGTTATAGGGTTGTTTGAGTGGTGTGGTATGTAAAAAAGGTGAGTGGGAAGTGATATGTGGTACTAGGAATATGAAAAACCCTTTGAGTGATGAAGTAAAATTAGATGGATGGCCAGCACACTGCTGACTACAGTGCCATGTCCAGGTGAATAAAAGGAGTGTGTAGTGTCAGCCAACACATGGTGGAATAAAAGTGAAAAACAAGTCAAAAGGAGAGTATGTGAATGAATAAAACCAAATTGAAACAATCAAAAACATGTGTGAAAGATCTAAACTGATTATAGGAATAGGAGTATGAGTGTAGTGTTGTGATATTATAGGAGTAGGAATATATGTATAGTATTATAATTTACCTTGTGCCACGGTGTGGCTGATGTAGTATGGTAAAGTTTGACTTGTATGAACCAAATTGCAATGAAGCAAAAAAGGTAAAAGAGGTAAAAAGCTGGAGCCAAAAAGGATTTGTGCAGTGCCATCCATTACGGTCTGCGTGGAGTCATAGTAAGACTCACAGGCAGCCGATCATGGATATATGCCTGAAGTAGGCAATTAATTGAGTAGGCACAGGTGCTGATCTCCTCCCCCCCAGAGTGGTGACGCCCGGGCTGCTGATGAGCAGCCCACATGTGGCTCCCCCGGCATCCCTGTAGGCAAAAAATAAATAAATAAATAAACCCCGGCAGCTGCCGTCAACTCCGCCGCAAACCGCGAGATGTCGCGGCGCCGTGCACACGCCGAAGTGACTCGCACATGCGCACCTCGCCGCGGCTCATCCGGAGGTGATCAAGGGATGCCGCCGGCAGAGTGAAGCTCACGTCGGCGGACGATGGATTCAATCGTCCGTCAATTAGAGCATGGGGGGGAGAGCTCAGATCCTGCATCACCCCCACATTCTCACCCTGCCGGGAAGCCTTCAATTGGACCAGGACTCACCCCCATGAAGCCGACAGGGGCGGCAGAGGTCCACCATGATCCATGACGGCCATAATCTAAAGTGCATATGTGAATGCAGTAGGCACTAAATTGTAGATGATAAGGTAATCATTGAATTTATGCAGGAGCTGAGTGGTAGCTCACTGACCCTAGATCCTCACATGTATATTTACAGAGCAGGTGTTAGTTAAACATCTGATCTACTGCAATACAGGAGTCTATAATAGATCTATCCTGATGCATGAGGTGGGGAAAGATACAGTTACGATCTACTCCCCCATTTTGGGGGGCGTTTCCTCCGCAAGAGGCAAACAAAGTGTCACCCCCAAAATGTGTATCGTATCAAAAGAAGTTTTAGACATGTGAGTCCAGCCCAAGGGGCTTACAAGGAGCCACATAGACGCCCTCCAGGGGAAGGAGAAGTCAGCACCTGCGACAAATAACCAATAAGTCAAAATGATTCTCAGCACATTGGCAAGAGTATGAAGTGTATGGGCTAACTGCAATCCTAGTGATCAATATATATTGATCTGGTGTCCTAAGGTTTCATGATAGTAATCCATTTACGGTCATGTGGACAAGTGAAATAGGAGTACCAACAAAACCTGAAGGTGGGAAGAAGAGAAGGGGGGGAGGGGAAGGGAGAAAGGACAGGAGGCTGTGCCAAGTGAAAGAGAAATGTGGAGCCAGAAAGAGAAGGAAAACTATTTCACATGTCCACAGTGATTCCTCGGGGTTTCATGCCTGCCCCATCGACGGCCTGTGTCAGGGGTTTCTGTTGGGCCGTCCACTGCGGCTCCCGGTTGGAGGTCTTTCTGGATGCCTCGGCGTCTCACATTGTTCCATTACCCTGCAGACCTTAACCAGTAAGTATGCACTGATGTGCTGCTGGTGATGTCATTCTACCTTTATCCATGGGATTATGATCGTTGATTATCCTTATATCCATTTTTTAGACTACCACGTGCATGCTCCTGACGAGTGGCGTTCAGCCACGAAACGCGTAGAGTTACATGATGCCGTGTTTTCACCTACTCTATATCTGGTTCAAGCTTTTATACAATCATCACCCTCACAGGCTTAGTGAGGCCATAGGCCCTGCAAGTTTTACCTTATATTTACTATTTTATCCTATCATGTTTTTGTGGAACCTTGGAATTTTTCATTGAATTACCACGCTCCTCAATTGTTATCCTGTTATCATTTTACTGTGTACTGTATTTTACCTGTACCTTGACATCTTCGGTTATGTTTCAAGATACGTACACTACCGTTCAAAAGTTTGGGGTCACCCAAACAATTTTGTGTTTTCCATGAAAAGTCACACTTATTCACCACCATACGTTGTGAAATGAATAGAAAATAGAGTCAAGACATTGACAAGGTTAGAAATAATGATTTGTATTTGAAATAACATTGTTTTTACATCAAACTTTGCTTTCATCAAAGAATCCTCCTTTTGCAGCAATTACAGCATTGCACACCTTTGGCATTCTAGCTGTTAATTTATTAAGGTAAGCTGGAGAAATTGCACCCCACGCTTCTAGAAGCAGCTCCCACAAGTTGGATTGGTTGGATGGGCACTTCTGGCGTACCATACGGTCAAGCTGCTCCCACAACAGCTCAATGGGGTTCAGATCTGGTGACTGTGCTGGCCACTCCATTACCGATAGAATACCAGCTGCCTGCTTCTGCTGTAAATAGTTCTTGCACAATTTGGAGGTGTGTTTAGGGTCATTGTCCTGTTGTAGGATGAAATTGGCTCCAATCAAGCGCTGTCCACTGGGTATGGCATGGCGTTGCAAAATGGAGTGATAGCCTTCCTTATTCAGAATCCCTTTTACCCTGTACAAAGCTCCCACCTTACCAGCACCAAAGCAACCCCAGACCATCACATTACCTCCACCATGCTTAACAGATGGCGTCAGGCATTCTTCCAGCATCTTTTCATTTGTTCTGCGTCTCACAAACGTTCTTCTTTGTGATCCAAACACCTCAAACTTGGATTCATCCGTCCACAACACTTTTTTCCAGTCTTCCTCTGTCCAATGTCTGTGTTCTTTTGCCCATCTTAATCTTTTTCTTTTATTGGCCAGTCTCAGATATGGCTTTTTCTTTGCCACTCTGCCCTGAAGCCCAAAATCCCGCAGCCGCCTCTTCACTGTAGATGTTGACACTGGTGTTTTGCGGGTACTATTTAATGAAGATGCCAGTTGGGGACCTGTGAGGCGTCTGTTTCTCAAACTAGAGACTCTAATGTGCTTATCTTCTTGCTTAGTTGTGCAACGCGGCCTCCCACTTCTTTTTCTACTCTGGTTAGAGCCTGTTTGTGCTGTCCTCTGAAGGGAGTAGTACACACCGTTGTAGGAAATCTTCAATTTCTTTGCAATTTCTCGCATGGAATAGCCTTCATTTCTAAGAACAAGAATAGACTGTCGAGTTTCAGATGAAAGTTCTCTTTTTCTGGCCATTTTGAGCGTTTAATTGACCCCACAAATGTGATGCTCCAGAAACTCAATCTGCTCACAGGAAGGTCAGTTTTGTAGCTTCTGGAAGGAGCTAGACTGTTTTTAGATGTGTGAACATGATTGCACAAGGGTTTGCTAATCATCAATTAGCCTTCTGAGCCAATGAGCAAACACATTGTACCATTAGAACACTGGAGTGATAGTTGCTGGAAATGGGCCTCTATACACCTATCTAGATATTGCACCAAAAACTAGACATTTGCAGTTAGAATAGTCATTTACCACATTAGCAATGTATAGAGTATATTTGTTTAAAGTTAGGACTAGTTTAAAGTTAGCTTCATTTAAAAGTACAGTGCTTTTCCTTCAAAAATAAGGACATTTCAATGTGACCCCAAACTTTTGAACGGTAGTGTATATTATCCTCTTTTTGATGTTATCATGTATCAACAACCTTTGTACACTTATATTGTAACAATAAAATTCCTCTGTTCCACATAATTACCATTATTTCGCTTTCATGTGCTTCAATTAAAGCCCCACCCTCTCCGCTCCCCCTTTTTGTCTGACTAATAGGGATGGAAAGGTGTGACCCTACCGGGCCACGGTTTCATTTAAAGTCCCATAGGGATGGAAATACATAATCTTACCAGGTTTAGGCTTCATAAAAGTCCCTATAATCCCCTTCTCTCTTTTGTAGTAATATACTTAGGGATGGAAGCACATGTTTAAGCCCTACTGCAATTACCCTGAAAAATTCCCCCTGCATCCAATGATCCTATGTTGAGCCCCTCCTGTGCTTTAATATTGTTTATATTTTGTTAATTGTCATCTATAGTATCTTTGTTAGTTACCATGTGTAGCACTAATTTCAATTATCTTTTTATTATCAATTCCAACACTGGTGCTGGTTTGGTTAATGTGGCTGCGGCGGCGTCCGCTCTCCTTCTCTGGGGGCCGTGACACACATCACGGGCCTCCGCCCCCTTCCTCGCGTCTTGGATGCCTGGGGGGCGGGTAAGCCGTCATGCGCGTCGGCGTCATGCTTCCCATGCAGTGCGTGTGACGCCCTCGGCGTCATCACGCACCTGCTGGTCGATTCTACACTGGTGAGCAATGGGGGAGCTATGTAGGTGCCGTCTGGCCGGAGTTTCCGATCAGCGGCGCTTGCCCTCCCCCAATCCCATGCCACGCAGCATGACGGCGGTGGGTGGAGCTTTGACGGCACCTATATGGGCGTCTTGCCGGGTGGTCTTGACACTCGAGGATCTGTGGATACTACACCTCACACCCATCTCTTCTCTGCGACGGGTCTTCCACTCCTTCAGGTATATACGCGTTTATACCCTTTACCACCAGTCACTTTGTCCTCACCTAACCACTGCCCCCAGCGGGCTCCTTTCCCCACTGATCCCTTTTCCTGTGCACATTTCCTATGGCTGGTTTGGGTTTTCCTCCCTCACCCTTTCCTTCTCTTTCTGGCTCCACATTTCTCTTTCACTTGGCACAGCCTCCTGTCCTTTCTCCCTTCCCCTCCCCCCTCTTCTCTTCTTCCCACCTTCAGGTTTTGTTGGTACTCCTTCTGTTCAACTATTTCACTTGTCCACAGTGATTCCTCAGGGTTTCATGCCTGCCCCATCGACGGCCTGTGTCAGGGGTTTCCGTTGGGCCGTCCACTGCGGCTCCCGGTTGGAGGTCTTTCCGGATGGCTCGGCGTCTCACATTGTTCCATTACCCTGCAGACCTTAACCAGTAAGTATGCACTGACGTGCTGCTGGTGATGTCATTCTACCTTTATCCATGGGATTATGATCGTTGATTATCCTTATATCCATTTTTTAGACTACCACGTGCATGCTCCTGACGAGTGGCGTTCAGCCACGAAATGCGTAGAGCTACATGATGCCGTGTTTTCACCTACTCTATATCTGGTTCAAGCTTTTATACAATCATCACCCTCACAGGCTTAGTGAGGCCATAGGCCCTGCAGGTTTTACCTTATATTTACTATTTTATTCTATCATGTTTTTGTGGAACCTTGGAATTTTTCATTGAATTACCACGCTCCTCAATTGTTATCCTGTTATCATTTTACTGTGTACTGTATTTTACCTGTACCTTGACATCTTCGGTTATGTTTCAAGATACGTATATTATCCTCTTTTTGATGTTATCATGTATCAACAATCTTTGTACACTTATATTGTAACAATAAAATTCCTCTGTTCCACATAATTACCATTATTTCGCTTTCATGTGCTTCAATTAACCACTTCAGCCCCGGAAGGTTTTACCCCCTTCCTGACCAGAGCACTTTTTACAATTCGGCACTGCGTCGCTTTAACTGCTAATTGCGCGGTCATGCAATGCTGTACCCAAACGAAATTTGCGTCCTTTTCTTCCCACAAATAGAGCTTTCTTTTGATGGTATTTGATCACCTCTGCCGTTTTTATTTTTTGCGCTATACACGGAAAAAGACCGAAAATTTTGAAAAAAAATGATATTTTCTACTTTTTATTCTAAAAAAAATCCAATAAACTCAATTTTAGTCATACATTTAGGCCAAAATGTATTCGGTCACATGTCTTTGGTAAAAAAAATGTCAATAAGTGTATATTTATTGGTTTGCGCAAAAGTTATAGCGCCTACAAACTAGGGTACATTTTCTGGAATTTACACAGCCTTTAATTTATGACTGCCTATGTCGTTTCTTGAGGTGTTAAAATGGCAGGGCAGTACAAAACCCCCACAAATGACCCCATTTTGGAAAGTAGACACCCCAAGGAAATTGCTGAGAGGCATGTTGAGCCCATTGAATATTCATTTTTTTTGTCCCAAGTGATTGAATAATGACAAAAAAAAAAAAATTACAAAAAGTTGTCACTAAATGATATATTGCTCACACAGGCCATGGGCATATGTGGAATTGCACCCCAAAATACATTTAGCTGCTTCTCCTGAGTATGGGGATACCACATGTGTGGGACCTTTTGGGAGCCTAGCCGCGTACGGGGCCCCGAAAACCAATCACTGCCTTCAGGATTTCTAAGGGCGTACATTTTTGATTTTACTCCTCACTACCTATCACAGTTTTGAAGGCCATAAAATGCCCAGATGGCATAAAACCCCCCCAAATGACCCCATTTTGGAAAGTAGACACCCCAAGCTATTTGCTTTGAGGCATGTTGAGTCCATGGAATGTTTTATATTTTGACACAAGTTGCGGGAAAGTGACAATTTTTTTTTTTTTTTTTGCACAAAGTTGGCACTAAATGATATATTGCTCACACAGGCCATGGGCATATGTGGAATTGCACCCCAAAATACATTTAGCAACTTCTCCTGAGTACGGGGATACCACATGTGTGGGACTTTTTGGGAGCCTAGCCGCGTACGGGGCCCCGAAAACCAATCACCGCCTTCAGGATTTCTAAGGGTGTAAATTTTTGATTTCACTCTTCACTGCCTATCACAGTTTCGGAGGCCATGGAATGCCCAGGTGGCACAAACCTCCCCCAAATGACCCCATTTTGGAAAGTAGACACCCCAAGCTATTTGCTGAGAGGCATGGTGAGTATTTTGCAGCTCTCATTTGTTTTTGAAAATAAAGAAAGACGAGAAAAAACATTTTTTTTTTCTTTTTTCAATTTTCAAAACTTTGTGACAAAAAGTGAGGTCTGCAAAATACTCACTATACCTCTCATCAAATAGCTTGGGGTGTCTACTTTCCAAAATGGGGTCATTTGGGTTTTTTTTTGCCACCTGGGCATTCCATGGCCTCCGAAACTGTGATAGGCAGTGAAGAGTGAAATCAAAAATTTACGGCCTTAGAAAGCCTGAAGGCGGTGCTTGGTTTTCGGGGTCCCGTACGCGGCTAGGCTCCCAAAAAGTCTCACACATGTGGTATCCTCGTACTCAGGAGAAGCAGCAGAATGTATTTTGGGGTGTAATTTCACATATTCCCATGGCATGTTTGAGCAATATATCATTTAGTGACAACTTTGCGCAAAAAAAAAATAAAAAAAATAAAAAATTGTCTCTTTCCCGCAACTTGTGTCACAATATAAAATATTCCATGGACTCGACATGCCTCTCAGCAAATAGCTTGGGGTGTCTACTTTCCAAAATGGGGTCATTTGGGGGGGTTTTGAACTGTCCTGGCATTTTATGCACAACATTTAGAAGCTTATGTTACACATCACCCACTCTTCTAACCACTTGAAGACAAAGCCCTTTCTGACACTTTTTGATTACATAAAAAAATAATTTTTTTTGCAAGAAAATTACTTTGAACCTCCAAACATTATATATTTTTTTAAAGCAAATGCCCTACAGATTAAAATGGTGGGTGTTTCATTTTTTTTTCACACAGTATTTGCGCAGCGATTTTTCAAACGCATTTTTTGGGGAAAAAACACACTTTTTTAAATTTTAATGCACTAAAACACACTATATTGCCCAAATGTTTGATGAAATAAAAAAGATGATCTTAGGCCGAGTACATGGATACCAAACATGACATGCTTTAAAATTGCGCACAAACGTGCAGTGGCGACAAACTAAATACATTTTTAAAAGCCTTTAAAAGCCTTTACAGGTTACCACTTTAGATTTACAGAGGAGGTCTACTGCTAAAATTACTGCCCTCGATCTGACGTTCGCGGTGATACCTCACATGCATGGTGCAATTGCTGTTTACATTTGACGCCAGACCGACGCTTGCGTTCGCCTTAGCGCGAGAGCAGGGGGGACAGGGGTGCTTTTTTTTTTTTTTTTTTCTTTTTCTTTATTATTATTATTATTATTATTTTCTTTTATTTTATTTTTAAACTGTTCCTTTCATTTTTTTTTTTAAATCATTTTTATTGTTATCTCAGGGAATGTAAATATCCCCTATCATAGCAATAGGTAGTGACAGGTACTCTTTTTTGAAAAAATTGGGGTCTATTAGACCCTAGATTTCTCCTCTGCCCTCAAAGCATCTGACCACACCAAGATCGGTGTGATAAAATGCTTTCCCAATTTCCCAATGGCGCTGTTTACATCCGGTGAAATCTAAGTCATAAAATGCTCGTAGCTTCCGGTTTCTTAGGCCATAGAGATGTTTGGAGCCACTCTGGTCTCTGATCAGCTCTATGCTCAGCTGGCTGAATCACCGGCTGCATTTTCAGGTTCCCTGTTGAGACAGGAGAGCCAGAGAAAAACACGTAAGACGTTGGGGGGGGGCATTCCCTCCCACTGCTTGTAAAAGCAGTCTAGAGGCTAATTAGCCACTAGGATTGCTTTTACATGAAAGCCGACCGCTGGCTGAAAAGAATGATACCAAGATGATACCTAAACCTGCAGGCATCATTCTGGTATAACCACTCAAAGTCGTGAATGGCGTACCTGAAGACAAAAAAATGGTTAACAATAAAGCACAGTAAACGGTAAAGTATAAAAAATTGCATACCTGAAAAGCAAACATGATAAAACATAATAACAATAAAACATTGCAGAATAGAATACAGTAAAAAAGAGCAGAACAATAGAGAGAATAGAGAGAGAGAGAACAATAAAACGACAACTATTTTTTTTTATTTTTTATTTTTGTATGTGTTTTTTTTTTTTTTTACACTTTTTTTGTAACTAACTTTTATAACTGTAACCGGTTCCAGGTTCTCTGCGATGGCATCTTGGGAGACCCTGTGAAAGTGTGCCTAGTCTGTGCAATGCTGTACCCTACGCTAATACTCAACTAGTGTATGGTAGCGTTCAAAACATTCACCAATGCAAAGACCAGGATTGTCAGGACAGGAGGAACAATAATAGCGGGTGTCACGCCTATATCCGCGCTTGCTGCAGACATGGGGGAAGTACGGGTGCTGCAGAAGCGGTGGGTTCCCAATTAGGATTGGCGAATGCAGCAGGAAGGGCACTATGGGCACGACGGGCCTGTGTTTGTCTTTTTGGTGGCAGCGGGACACTACTTGTGCTTTCCACCTCACCAGCTTGAACTGCACTTATGGGACTCGCCACGTCACCAAGTGTTACTGCAGTGCTGGTTTGACTACGACCGGGGTGTACTAGGCCGCTGGTGCTTGCCAGTTCACCAAAACGCTACAAAAAAAAACTGTTAGCGATCGCAGGGATCAGGCCTGACTCTGCGAACGCTGCAGTTATGCGTGTAGTGTTTTGTAAGTGTCAGTGATCGATCGATACTGCACTTGGGTGGGCTGGGCTGGGCCGGGCGGAGGGGCAAACCGCAGGTGCTAGCAGGTATCTGGGCTGATCCCGCTAACACTGCGTGTTTGGGAACCCTAAACTGCTGGGGACGCTAGTATAGATCTGATCGGATCAGATATTGATCCGTTCAGATACTATACCACTAAGGGAGGTGTACGTTGCGTGCGTGGGTGTTAGCGGTACTGGCGCTAACCTGACGCTGCCTGGGGCTGGTGCTTGCCAGTTCACCAAAACGCTACCAAGAAAACTGTTAGTGATCGCAGGGATCAGGCCTGACTCTGCGAACGCTGCAGTTATGCGTTTAGTGTTTTGTAAGTGACAGTGATCGATCGATACTGCACTTGGGTGGGCTGGGCTGGGCCGGGCGGAGGGGCAAACCGCAGGTGCTAGCAGGTATCTGGGCTGATCCCGCTAACACTGCGTGTTTGGGAACCCTAAACTGCTGGGGACGCTAGTATAGATCTGATCGGATCAGATATTGATCCGTTCAGATACTATACCACTAAGGGAGGTGTACGTTGCGTGCGTGAGTGTTAGCGGTACTGGCGCTAACCTGACGCTGCCTGGGGCTGGTGCTTGCCAGTTCACCAAAACGCTACCAAGAAAACTGTTAGTGATCGCAGGGATCAGGCCTGACTCTGCGAACGCTGCAGTTATGCGTTTAGTGTTTTGTAAGTGACAGTGATCGATCGATACTGCACTTGGGTGGGCTGGGCCGGGCAGAGGGGCAAAACGCAGGTGCTAGCAGGTATCTGGGCTGATCCCGCTAACACTGCATTTTTGGGAACCCTAAACTGCTGGGGACGCTAGTATAGATCTGATTGGATCAGATATTGATCCGTACAGATACTATACCACTAAGGGAGGCGTATGCTGCGTGCGTGGGTGGTAGCGGTACTGGCGCTAACCTGACGCTAACCTGACGCTGCCTGGGGCGACGCATATCACCGCCGGGCGATCAGGGGGCTAAACCTTTATTCGTTAATAAACGCCGGGTGCCCTGACACTATAAAAAATAAACGAACTAACCAGCGTCACCCGTAACGGTTATACGGTGATCAGTGGTGAAAGGGTTAACTAGGGGCAATCAAGGGGTTAAAACATTTATTAGGTAGTATATGGGGGTCCCTGACGCTATAAAACGCTGACGGCGAACCTAAATATTTACCTCCCTAACTAGCGTCACCAGCGACACTAATACAGCGATCAGAAAAATTATCGCTTAGTGACACTGGTGACAGGGGGTGATCAAGGGGTTAAAACTTTATTAGGGGGGTTAGGGGGGTACCCTAGACCTAAACAGGGCTACCACTCACTGCCCTACCACTGTAACTGTCACAAACTGACACCAATCAGTAATCAGAAAAAAATAAAAAATACTGCTTGGTGTCAGTTTGTGACGGGGGGGGGTGATTGGGGGGGATCGGGGGGCGATCGGGGGCGGGTTTTATGTGCCTGGCATGTTCTACTGTGTGTGTTTGTGTTTTGTGCACTTACATGTCTTCTCTCCTCGGCGCTGGAACGGAAACTGCAGAGCCGAGGAGAGATGACAACACATCCTCTGCCTGTGTGAAACTACACACAGGCAGGGGAGGATTCCGATTGGCTGGGAGCGATCGCGAGGGGGGGGCCACGATCGGATGGTCTCCCCCTACTCGCCTCCTAACGCTCACAGTCAAATGCCGACCGCCGCTGGCACCGGGGGGGGGTCCGATCGGACCCCCCGCCCGCGGGAGGCAGATCACGTATGGGTACGTGATTCTGCCTGCCCGTGCCATTCTGCCGCAGTATATCTGCGTTAGGCGGTCGGCAAGTGGTTAAAGTCCCACCCTCTCCACTCCCCCTTTTTGTCTGACTAATAGGGATGGAAAGGTGTGACCCTACCGGGCCACGGTTTCATTTAAAGTCCCATAGGGATGGAAATACATAATCTTACCAGGTTTAGGCTTCCTAAAAGTCCCTATAATCCCCTTCTCTCTTTTGTAGTAATGTTTGAAGTATGATTATTTCCAAAAAATGTTTCAAAAAGTATGTAATTACATGAAGATTACAAATTAAAAAAATAAAACATTTTTTTGGGAAGACAACTATGGTGTGATATCTGTCTGCATTGCTTCTATTGCTTACTATGGTGCAAATCATCCATCTCATGTACCATGACCGGTACAGCTTACCTCCTGGAACCTATAAACCCAATTGTAAGTATATTGCTTATCGCTGTGTATTTGTCTATTGAAGCACTGATTGGAGACGTCAGGGTTAGGCTACATTTTACGGTTAGGGTTACGGAAAGGGTTAAGGTTATCTGTAGTGAGGATATGGTATGGGAAGATCAATACGTACACAACACACTCTGTAAAATAATGACACGTTAACAGTATCAAATTCAATTTTTTATTTTTAACGTTGAAAATTGACACCATGCAAATATGTGAAGCAGAGTACAGCATTTTAACCTATTGCATCAAGCTGCCACGATAGCTGCCCATTTGCTGACATAAAATAATCTGTGAAGTCCTGGCGCATATTTTCCCCACTGTAGTTGCCACGGGTTCTGATCCATGTTGGATCTTCGAGGTCATGTATCAAAGAGTCCTCAAATAGGTACCCATCTCGAGCACGAACAAAATTGTGCAATGCACATGCTGCTTGCACTGCACCAATGGCATGCTCCATACTAAGGCTGATCGGTGAGTGCAGGAAACGCCACTTATTGGCAAGTATGCCAAAAGCACACTCCAGTACACGTCTTGCCCTTGACAGTCTGTAATTGAATACCCTCTTTGCTGTGGACAGTGAGGCCCGGAGTGAAAATGAGGAAGGAATGATAAAGCAGGGCCGGGCATGACAGTGTGGAGAAGGAGACACAAGAGGGGTTAATTAGAAATGGGGAATGGGAGTGTCTAGAAAGGGTGGTGGAAAATAGGAACTTGTGAAAGGGGAAGTGGCATTACCTAAGGGGAGAGGTGGAGCCAGGAAGGGGCAGTGGAGAGAAAGAAGACACAGGAGGAGGCAGTTTTCCCACCCTCCCTCCCTATATATAGATATATATAAAATCAGAGGTGTATACAATGTATGTTGGGTGTTTGTTGTGATTTTCTTTCTGTATTTCAGGTGGAAGACGGTCGCCATAACAGCAAATAATGGGTGTTTACAGAGGGTGGTGGAGTTGCTTGTTGGTCTCTGATGGTGGCAGTAAGAAGTTGGTAATCCAAAAGGGGTGGGGGGCTCATCGGCAAGATCAGCCCCTCTGGTGTATTCCATCATGGTGGATGGAATAAGGAGATGGTGGCACTGCGGGAAAGGGGGTGTCTCCGAGAGGCTACAGCGGGAGGCCTAACGGTTTTCTAAATGGTACCCGCAGTGCGTGGTGGTATATATATTTTTGGTATACATATTTGGAAAACAAAGTGGGTCACCGTCAGAGACCAACGGACTGGGGAAAAATGTTATGGTATAGGTTTTATGTTGATTTGATAGTGGAGTTATCTGGTTGGTTTGTCTAATAAAAGCTGTTATGGCCATTTATACTCCAAAACAAGGTGTGAACTCAATTATTATAAGTGGATATTAAAGTGGGTTGGAGTTTAGGTGCACAACAGTTAATTAATGGGGGTCATTTTGACTACACTGGTCAAGTCCCCTGTTTGCATATGGCCATAGAAGGCGCTCAGAAATAGGGAATGCCTCATCCCCAACAAACACATAAGGCTCCAGAGGTTGATTTGTTCCAGGAAGTGGGAGATTATCAGGAAGGTTCAGTGTGTTTTCTCGAAGCATCTTGCCAAAAGAAGAATGTGAGAAGATGCTGGAGTCAGAGCTACTTCCATATGATCCTATATCCACATAGGTAAAGGAATAATTGGCATCAGCCACTGCCATTAGGACAAATGAAAAATATTTTTTATAATTAAAATACTTTGAGCCACTACGAATTGGGCTGATTATTCTGATGTGCTTTCCATCTATTGCACCCACACAATTTGGGAAACTGCATCGCTCCCAAAAAACTTTGGCAATTTTAGCCCAGTCTTCCCTAGTCGGCTTCTTCATCACCAAGTCCTTTAAAACTAGCCAGATAGCTACACAAGTTGTATGCACAATAGAACTCACGGTCAGTTTGCCCAACTTGAATTCGTATTGTAAACTGGCGAAGGAATTGCCGGTAGCCAGGTACCTGTAAGGAAGGAGAAGGATAATTAATTGTGTGCTTACTTTTTCAGGTTTTTGATCTAAGTAAAGATGAGGTGGCGTAATGTACGCAACACCTACATCAAATACGTGAGGCCAAGAATGGATCAGCTGCCACGACAAATTAAAAAAGCATATACATTTGATGGCTATCTGGCTTTTTATTTCATATGTTACCTTAAGGTGACAAGTAATCGCTCAGCTGGCTCCACACTATTTCTGAAAGTGGTGTTCTGATGCTCCACACTGCTGTAGATCAGTTGAAGCAATTTGTCGAAACTGAAATTTAAATATATACAGAGAAGAGGTAAGATTACATAGATAAAGGAAGGGAGGAGGTATCAGATAAGGAAGTGAGGTGAAAGGGGGGAAAATTAGGATAAGGGGGAGAAGTGGGGAGAGGGAGGAAGGTTGGATACAGTGCAGTGGGATGTATTGGGTTATGGAGGGTGAGGGATGGAGGGGGTAAGGGAAAGTGGGGGTGAGGGATAGATGGGTGACGTATAGTGGGGGGGAGGGATAGCGGGATGAGGAATATAGGGGTGGGAGGGATGTTCAGATACCGGTTACGGTGAAGGTTAGGGATGGAGGGGGGAGTGATGTAGGGTGAGGGATGGAGGGGGGGGGATGTAGCATAAGGTAGGTCTGGAGGAATGGGGAGAAAAAGTGTAATTGCTCACCTGTCAACTGACATAAGAGTGTAGTTGAAAAATTTGTCATTATGTTGACGTAGATCATTGTACATCATCTTGAACTGTCCTCTCTCCTCCCTATTTGCAATTACAGGGTGTACCCAGTATATTCTGGTTGACAGCATCATCATCCTCCTCCTCCTCAGCCTGGCTTTCTTCTTTTTTATTATGACTGCAGCAGTAGCAGTAACTACTGCTGCCATAACCAAAGACAATGAATGGTACATTATCCTACACTCCTCTCTACACACTCTCCACACACTCCACAAAAACCAGGAAGAGAACAGGAAGTAAATAAAGCTATTTTTTTTTTACGTCAGCATAACACTGGGTTCCATTGGCCAAACATGAAATCGCAGTCACCTCCCAAAATTAGAACTATTCCTGTAGAATTACCCCTACCCATTCAGCTGAGGGAAAAAAAGTGTCAATAAAAAAAACACACTAGACCGGTTTTTAAAGTAAATTAAGTGTCTTCTGCCGGGCTCCTCCGCTATCTTCTGCTCTTTTGCCCACTCTTTTCCTTGCATTGGCCCGGTCTTCTCCGTCGTCTTCTACCCTCTGGTCTTCTTCCGACACGACGCTCTCTCCCGCTGTAATGCCGTGTGCGCGTTGCGCAATGACTTATATAAGCATGGGCGTGGTCACTGGGTGATGTCATCCGGTGATCCCGCCCCTTATGATGCCACCGCCCCATCATGCCCCGGACAGTGACATCATAAGGGGTGGGGTTGCAGGGCAAAGTCAGATCCAAAGTAGGACGAGTGTCGTGTCGCACCAGTGTAAACCCGACCTGAAAAAGGTTCCTGCACTACTTTGGTCTGACTTTGGTCTTACTTCAGTCCATCGATGGCGTATGTAAGGTATGGCAGCCATGACAAGTGCCATGGGGGGGCGGCAAAAAAGCCGCTACCCTGCACAAAAACCCCACCCATCCTCCCGCGGCTGCCTCCCGGACTAATAAAGCCCCTGGCGCCGCAGCCGGGCTGCTGGAGCGCAGCACCAGTGTTCTGTCAGATAGCCGCTACCTGGTCCGGGCTGTTGGGCTCGGCTTTGGCTGAGGGAGGCTCTGTCAGAAGGGAGGGGCAGGGCCAGGAGCTCCACTGATGCTCTGACCCTGCACTTCCCCGCCCCATGTAGTCAATGTGCTCAGAGCAGATTGGGAGCACTGAGATCGCCTCTCCAGGACTTCTCAGAGCCCCGCCCTGGACTGCGAAAATCCCCACCCCTACCGCTGAAAGCCCCGCCCCTACCACCGAAAGGTCTGCCCCTGACCTCTGAGAGTGGGAGGTGAACCTGGCTGGCCAGGTAGGTCTTTCTGCCAATATACACTGTCTGTAGACTCACTGTTACACTAAACTCTCCCTGAAAATGTTGTTTACCCCCCTGTATAGCTGTGCATTGCTGAAAGTTTGAATTTTAAAAACGGCTACTTGATCATCTCCTGTAGTCGCATTCGCAGTCTCTGGTTATTTCCTGTAGTTGCATCTGCAGTCTTCGGTCATCTCCTGTAGTCGCATCCGCAGTCTGGTCATCTCCTGTAGTTGCAATTGCAGTCTCTAGTTATTTCTTGTAGTCGTGTCCGCAGTCTGGTCATCTCCTGTGGTCGCATCTGCAGTCTCTGGTCATCTCCTGTAGTCGCGTCCGCAGTCTGGTCATCTCCTGTAGCCGCATCTGCAGTCTCTGGTCATCTCCTGTAGTCGCATCCGCAGTCTGGTCATCTCCTGTAGTCGCAATCGCAGTCTCTGGTCATCTCCTGTAATCGCATCCGAAGTCTGGTCATCTCCTGTTGGGGATATCTGCAGTCTACTTAAAAGTAGTTCCTGCTGTTGCACTGCACAAATCACTTTATTTATGATATCTATGGCTATGCATATTTATAGAATCCATATTGAGCACTATATTTGATGGGCTGCTTCTGCTTGGGCCTGGCACACACGCACAATCGTACATGATCATGACTTTTTAGTCATGATCATGTGCGATTGTGCGTGTGTACCAAGCAGAAGCAGCCCATCAAATATAGTGCTCAATATGGATTCAATAAATAGATATCATAAATAAAGTGTAATAAAGTGATTTTTGCAACAAGCTCAATAAACAGTCCACATTCAGTGAAAGTTCATGTCTGCAAACTTTGCAAACTTTTACTGAATGTGGACTGTTTAATGAGCAGGGGCGGACTGACCCATCAGGCACCTGGGCACTTTATATAGTGCCAATCCATAATTTGTTAATTGAACGATTAAAGAGCTTGACTTGTAGTTTTGCTAGCTGTTTTTTTGTTTTGACAGGGGCGCAGTTTCAGTGATTGCCATAGGCGCCATTTTCACTAGATACGCTTCTGCAGCCCCTTGAATATCATTGAAGTGGGATCAAAGTAGGATTCTTGTCCTAACCATGCGACTTGTGACATTCGACATGGTGATTACAGCAGCAGTAAAAGGAATTTATGTCACACTGGGATTGTTTTGATTGGTCAAAGGACAAGTTGTACTAGCACAAAGTCGGATCAAAGTAGGATACTACACATTCAAGTTGGATGAATGTAGGACCGATGTAGGACTGATGTCGTAGAGCAAAGTAGGATGATAGTGCTATGACTTTCATGTAGTATAAGTGTCAACCCAACCTAAGGTTTAAGGTTTGACTTCATATTACATGATTTTGGTAAATCTGAAGACAAAACTCTGCAGAAAATCTAATAGTGTGTATGGGTCTTAGGACTCTCAGCCTCTAAATGGGTTTCACCTAGATTTAGGGCCCCTCTAGAGTCAGGTAGTCAGGTTCCAGGTGGAGTTTGGATCCAGAAATAATTGGTTCACACATTGGTATTGTTGTACCGCAAACACTTGCTTTGTTTTGTGACGGTTTACTGCTTTTCTCATTTTTGGTTGTTTTGTTGTACATGTGGTCCAAATAAATTTTCCTTCTTCAGCCTAAAGCTGACCATACATTATACAACTACCTTGTACAATTTTGCTTTAGAATTACCAAAACAATACAATATGAGGTCAAACTAAACACTCCAATCATGGCTGATCACAGTGTAAATAGGAAGAGCAATGTATCGGCTTTTCCTCACTTGATGTGAGTAGAGGAGAGCCGATCGGCGGCACTCCTAACAGGGGGGGTCTGCGCTGATTGTTTATCAGCACAGCCCCCTCTGTGGATGCCTGCCCAGGACCACCAGGGATGCCGTCAGGACCACCAGGGATACCCGTAAAGGACACCCACCAGGTATGCCACCCTGGACCACCAGGGATATGCAAATCAGTGCCCAGGCAGATGCCAATCAGTGCCCAGGCAGATGCCAATCAGTGCCCATCAGCAATGCCTGCCAGTGCCATCAGTGATGCCTATCAGTGTCGCCCATCAGTGCCACCAATCAGTGCCGCTTATCAGTGCCCATCAGTGCCATCCATAAGTACCCATCAGTGCAGCCTTTCAGTGCCCAGTGTCACCTATCAATGCCCATCAGTGCCGTCTATCAATGCCCATTAGTGCTGCATATCAGTGCCACCTATCAGTGCCGCCTATCAGTGCCCATCAGTGCCGCCTTATCAGTTCCCGTCAGTGCAGCCTCATCAGTGCCCATCAGTGAAGGAGAAAATTTACTTATGCCCTGTACACACGACCAGTTTTGCCATCGGAATAAACTCTGAAGGTTTTTCCAACGGAGTTCTGCTCAAGCTGTCTTGCATACATACGGTCACACCAAATTCTGACTGTCAAGAACGCGGTGATGTACAACACGTACAACGGGACAACACGTAAAACGTCTCGTACTTGCTTCAGAGCATGTGTCATTTTTGGTACGTCGGAACAACATACAGACGAGCGGTTTTCCCGATAGGAATTTGTTCAGTTGGAAAAATATAGAACATGCTCTCTATCTACGTCCGTCTGAATTTTCGATGTAAAAAGTCAGATGAAAAGCTCCCATCAGACCTTTTCTGGCGGAAATTCCGACCATGTGTACGGGGCATTATTTACAAAAACAGAAACAAAGAAAACCTTTTTTTCACAAAATTTTCAGTTTTTTTTTATTTGTTTAGCAAAAAATAAAAACCGCAGAGATGATCAAATACTACCAAAAGAAAGCTTTTGTGGGAACAAAATGATACAAATTTTGTTTGGGTACTGTGTAGCTTGACCGCGCAATTGTCATTTAAAAAGTGACAGCTCTGAAGCTGAAAATTGGCCTGGGCGGGGAAAGTGCCTGGTATTGAAGTGGTTAACAAAGCCTGTCCGAAGCCTTGTTGAAGCCAAAGCAAGTGTAAATGAGCCCATCCTGTACATCAGCGGTTCCTCCAGAGGTATGTGCTACATTTAAGATGAGCTTTTTCTCCATCGATACTGTGGCACCTGGCTGTGAAAGCTTACGGCTTCACCGTAAGCGTGCCGGGAAATAACAGATATGTACATTGATGGGCACATAAGGTAGGAAAGGGCAGAGCTATGCCAAAAACACATTTAGGAATTTAAAACCTATACATCAAAGTGCCCTGGGTTAGGAAGCGCTCTGGTCTCTCCATGAAAATACAGAAGCCTCTAATAAACTTTTGGGGGTGAATGCTGTTTAAAAGAGAAGAACAGCCAAAGCTCATTTGGCTGTACTTCTTCTATGAATCGCAGGAGTGCAGTTCGTTCTGCACTCCTGTGACCCATTTTTAGCAGACGGCTGACGTCAGAGAGCTGGTCCAGGTTTAGGAAAAATTGCGACAATAAAGTCAGGATCCACCCACATGCCTGGACCGCCACCCGGCCAGTCTCTCAGCCTGAGCCAGCCGCTCCCCTCCACAGCTCAGCACTCCAGTGAGCGAGGGGGGGGGGGGGGTGGAGTTGAAGGGCAGACAGCGGCGACTGGCAGTCAACAGCTCTCTGCCTGGGGAGACCTGAGAACTGAGCGATCGGCGGCGTTTGATCGCTCGGTTCTCAGTGTTAGAGCCAGCATGGGATCAATGCTGCATCCACCTAGACAAGTATGATTCTGCAAAAAACAAACAAAAAAAATCCATCTCTTTTAATGCAAGTAGAAGGGTAGAACATGTGCTAGGAGTATATAGGTTTTCTTTAACTTTTTATCAGTTTATAGCTGTTAACAATGAAAGTCACGGTTTTAGTTTTGTTTCTACATTTTGCATATCCCCATTTGACTTCCTAAAGGCCTTTATGAAAAATGTTGTAAAAACACTATACATATGGAAAAAAAAAGGCAGGTCACAAGCTGGACAGAAATACTAATTCTTTGGCAGGTGAAGATGCTTCTGTTAGTATTAAAGCGATAGTAAACTCTCCTAATTATACAACATTTAAACAAGATTTTAATTTAACTAGTTATTTGCAATGAACATGCCACTAACAGTATGCTCAAAAAGCTTTCTTACAGTCATAAATCATTAGTTGGTAAACACTCATGCTTGTGTTCGCCACCGCCATAGCAACTGTGGTCTTCTGCGTCTGTCTGGTAAATTATTTCCACCCTCAGTAGCTTTCCATGGCCATAATCCCACGCATGCGCATTAATAGCCGTATCCAAGCCTCTTCTTTGTTTCTGGTTACAACGGAAACTAAGTGCAGCGAATCAGAGCTGATCCTGTTGCTGCATTAGAAAGGAGTATCGCGGGATCTCGGGGCGATGCCGACAATAGGAAATAAATCAGCCCCAACATAGACCCTGCATTTTTCCCAGCAGCATAAGCATTATAAATAAATAAATAAAACATTATAAATAAGATTATAAATTACTAGCAAAGCAAGCAGGTAAGAACATATTCATCATGCGCAAATAATAATATAACCTGCACTTGTCCATTTAAAGGAAACTGCTCTGAATGGGGATACAACTGCTTTAAGCCATTTGCTTGGAGCTCAGCTTTAACCCTTTTACTGCCACCAACGCATGTAGTACTAAAGTTTGTTGCCGCTTTACAGCTTCACATATTGGGCATCTATTTACGTGGCATAACCTCATCTTTTATGTTTTACCAAGTAATATATTGCGAATATGTGCCCTAAAATTCACTAATATTTGCCCTAAAATTCACGAATATGTGCCCTAACATTCATTTTAGTGTATTTTTTACTGAAATGTTGCATTTCATCAACTGCTGCGCTAATATCATTTTTTTTTTTTTTGCCACATCAGCGAGAAGGTAAACCATGGGAGTAGTTTTTTCAAATTGAGATTCAAAAATACTTCCCTTTATTTTCATCACATCATTATGGCTTTTACTCTATTTCATTGATTGGGATATTTCTTAACACAAGCAAGAATACGGGAATAACATCCCCCCCACTATTTCCAAAATAAGCCATTAGTTACTTACTCCCTACCCTCCGCCCCCACCCCCCTTTCCCCACCCTTCCCGAGACCGTACTCCCTCCCGTCTCTTTTTCTTTTTTTTTTTTTTTTTTTTTTTCTTTTCTTTCCTTCTTCTTTTTGTTGCTTTCCCCTTGCTCCCCCTAGCTCCGGGTCTGCCCCCTTCGCTGCTCAAGTTGACCATATCTCAGCTGCTCTTATAGATTTTTTAAATTTCTCCCACTCTCCCCACTTTATCCTGTATGCCTCCATTTTTATCCCGTCACTGAACCTTAAGTACTCCAAATCCTGTATCTCATTTATTTTATTAATCCAATCCCTCATGGATGGCCTTTCTTTTCTATTCCAGTTTTTAGGGATTAGGCTCTTAGCTGCGTCTATGAGGTGGGGTAGAAGTGTTCTGAGATAGGTCCTGGTGGGCATCTCACTCAGATGAAACAGAAGAACCCTGGGATCCCTTGGTACATCATAGTTTGTAATCTCTTTAATATATTTTCTGGTCTCGTCCCAGAAGACCCCTATCTCAGGACACGACCACCACACATGGGCCATCGTCCCAATTTCACCACATCCCCTCCAACATAGCCGAGATTTGTCCTTATCGATTTTATGCATCTTGTCCGGGGTCATGTACATTCTTGTTAAACACTTGTAGTTTAACTCTAGCAATTTATAATTAACTGACGTGGTCAAAAGACGCTTTAATATCAGATCTACTTCTGTCTCTGCCAGTGTTAAACTTAACTCCTTCTCCCATTTACTTATAAAAGCCAAGGTATCTACCCTCTTCAGCTCTACCAGTATTTTATATATTCTAGAAAAAACACTTTTGCGGCAAAGATTCAACAAAATGTTTTAATTGACCGTAGCGCCATGGATTAATATTTATCTTGTCTCCTCTTTTCTTAAGCTCCTGGATTGAACATATTTTCCCCCTGTCTATTACGTCTTTTAATTGCAAATTCTCGTCAAGGAGCCATTTCCCGAACCACTCTTCCTTCCCCGGTGGAAAATATTCTACTTCCTTCAATGACATTAGCGCTGAATTATATTCCCAGTGTTCCCTTTTATGGATCCGATCCCATATTCTAAGTGCGTGACTAGTGATTTCGTGCAATTTTATATCTTGTTTTCTTAATTTTGGTGGGCACCATATTATTTTGTGAAGTTTTAACTTACTAACATTATTTTCAATTTCTACCCAGTGTTTACCTTTATTTTTAACCCAATCTACTACCCTCCCCAGTGCGATAGCTTCATAATATTTACTGATGTCAGGTGCTCCCCATCCCCCTTTACTTTTAGTGTTTATTAATTGATTATATTTTATCCGTGGTATTTTCCCTTTCCATATAAACTGTAATATCATTGAGTGCAGCCTTTTAAGGTAACCAGGTGGGAGAGTAACTGGGAGCATTTGCATTTTGTATGTTATTTTTGGTAACAAAACCATTTTGAAGATATTAATTCTTCCCGACCACGACAGTTGCCCCTGCTGTATTCTATTTAGTTCTAATTTAACCTCGTTTATGAGCGGGATGAAATTCGCCTGGTATAGTTCTTCTACAGACGTTGTGATTTTAATTCCTAGATAGTTTAGAGCTTCCTTCTCCCACCTAAAAGGAAAATATTTTTGGTAGGCGAAATCTCTTGTCTTATTTGGGTTGAAATCTAGAACTTCTGACTTGGTAGTGTTTACTTTAAAATTAGACAGTTTCCCGTACTCTTCAAATGTAGCCAAGACATTCGGAAGAGAAATTCTTGGATTTGTTATGTAGAGGAGAATATCATCCGCAAAGGCGGCGAGCTTATACTCAATTCCCCCTATATTAACTCCTCCAATGTCTGGATTCTGTCTTATCCTAACAAGGAGGGGTTCCAATACTATCAGGAAGAGCATTGGGGAGATTGGGCACCCCTGTCTAGTTCCGTTATACATATTAAAAGGCTCGGATAAAGTCCCGTTTATTTTGACTCTCGCTGATGGTTTTGTATAGAGCGCCCTTATCCAACTGCAAATCCTCTCCCCATAGCCCACTTCTTTGAGTGTTTCTATCATGAAGTCCCAGTCTACTCTATCAAATGCTTTTTCAGCATCTATTGATAGCAGTAGTCCTGGGACCCCACTCTTTTTAATTTCTTGGGTTATCAAGAGCGTTTTAATACTATTGTCCCTGCCTTGTCTACCTGGTATGAACCCCACTTGATCAGGGTGGATGATATTTTTCATCGTTTGCTTAACTCTACCCGCAATAACTTTTGCGAAAATTTTTGTGTCATTATTTAAGAGGGATATGGGCCTAAAACTAGAGCACAGTGTGTTGTCCTTTCCCTCCTTGTGAATAATCGCTATAATAGCTGCCAATGCGTCTCTACTCATTTCCCCTCTCTCTCCTATCTCATTCATGTAGGTACATAATTTTGGGACTAAATGCTCTTGGTATTTCTTATAGTATAATACTGTCAGTCCGTCTGGACCCGGGCTCTTTCCTGTCTGGATCTCCTTAATAGCTTTCCTTACCTCGGCCTCTGTAATGGGGACTTCTAACACAAGACTCTCCTCTTTTGATATCTTAATCATCCCGGTATCTTTTAGGTAGTTTTTAATTTTTTCTCGTTTTTGCTCTCTCACTTTATCCTTTATATTTATTGAGTAGAGTTCCCCATAGAATTCCTGAAAGGTTTTTGCTATGTCCTTATCCTTATATTTAAGTTCTCCTGATTTCGTCTTTATCTTGTCAATGTAATTATTGCTTTTCTTTTTGCTTAGTGCCCTCGCCAGGAGTCGACCCGGTTTATTACCAGAAATATATCTTTCTTTTTTGACTAAGTTGTATTTTTTACAATTTTCTGCCTCTATCTGCTGTCTCAAGGCCTCTCTAGCACCATATAGTTTTCCCAGAATCCCTCTTTCCCCCGTATCCTTATGCTGCCTTTCTAATTTTTTAACCTCCTCCTGAAGTGTGCACAAGACTTTGTTCTGCCTTCTTTCTTTCTCCACTCCCGCCTTTATTATTATCCCCCTGATATAAGCCTTGTGGGCCTCCCAGACTATTGCTTCTGACATTTCTTCAGAGGAATTAGTTCTAAAATAAAATTCCAGTTCTTCATTTATTAATTTATCAATTTCCTTATCCTGGAGGAGATCTTCGTTTAGTCTCCAATTATAAAACGGGGGTGTTTGATTGTTTTGTTTTATTCGTAATGTCACCGGGGTGTGGTCCGAGAATGTTATAGATCCAATATTTGTATTTTCTACCTCTTCTAAAAACCTATGATCTACAAAAAAATAGTCAAGTCTTGAATATGTCGCGTGCACGGGGGAGTAGTAAGTGTAATCCAATATTTTTTGATGTTGCATCCTCCAAACATCGACTAGTTGAAACTGGTGCAATTTTTTTTTAAGTTTATTCAGCCATACCCCTCCGGTCCCCCGAGCACGCGACACATTATCTCTGCCTGGCTCTAGGCATAGATTCAGGTCTCCTGCCACAATAATCCTCCCTCTCCTGAAACCCTCTAGCTTTGATAATACTCCAATTAGATATTTACTTGGATTGTTATTGGGGCAGTAGATGTTAGCTAATGTATATTCCTCACCATTTAGCTTTCCCCTCAGAAACAAAAATCGGCCCTCCGGGTCAGTCATTCTCTCCTCTATCTGGAAACGGGTTCCCCTAGCAAAACCAATAGCTACCCCTTTTGCTCCCCTTATCGGGGAGTCGCTATAAAACCAACACGGGTAGTCCCTTGACGAAATCCTCTGATTTCCCCCCAGGTATAGATGTGTCTCCTGGAGGAAGACCACCTCGGCTTTATTGGATCTCAGCTCGCCCATCACGTTCGCACGCTTAATGTGCGAGTTGAGCCCCCTCACATTATATGTTACCAAGTTAATTCCAACCATTTATTCTTCTTTCCAAGACCCAACCGCAACCACAACAAGAGACAATGAGGTTTGTACTGGTCTCGCCCCTCCCTTTCCCCCCCTCCCTCCCCTCCCCCACTCCCCCCCACTCTCCCTCCCCCCTGCTCTTGGGGGCATCGGACCACCCCATGGCCCTATTAACCGTGGCCTCACCTTCTCCACCCGGCCCAACGGTTGGCCCCTCGAGTGTTGAGCTCAGTGTGGGAACCTTGCATCGCCCATCCCGCCCCAGGAGCTATCAGACCTCCTCCTCCCCTCCATTCCCCCGTCACCCTTCCACCCCCAGGGCACACCCCCCCCCAAGACTCCGGACTCTAGGCCCATTGTCACCCAATCCCCCCCACCCCCGCCCCCAGCCGCGCAGATCTCTGACCTACTGGTCAAGGTTCAGCAACCTCTTATTTCCCATCTACACTCCTCTCCTTTTATATACTGGTTTCCAATTTTGTACATCTTCAGCAATGTTCTGTCCTCTCACTCTCTCCCACCATCCCGGGATTTCTACAGGTGGAATATCCAGCTTGCGGCAGAAGTTTTGGGTCTCCTCTGGGAACCTTAATATCGCTGAGCGCCCATCTTTTTTCCCAATCAGACATGCTGGGAAACCCCAGGAATAGTGCACCTGTCGAGCTATGAGTTGTTCCAGTAAAGGTCTGAGGACTCTTTTTCTTGCCCGTGTCTCATTCGCCAAGTCTGGGTAAATTTGTAGGTTGGATTCACCGTATTTCACTGATTGATTATTTCTCAGACTCGCCCTGATTTTTTCTTTGTCATGATAGTTATGGAACCTCACTATCACATCACGAGGAGTTTCCCTGCTAATCTCAGCTGGTTTCCTAAGTCTGTGCACTCTATCCAGTTTAATTGACTTGTCATCAGGGTTGATAAGGCCTCCAAAAATTTGATCTATCTTTTCCTGAAGATTTTCACCCTCCCCTTGTGGCTCTGGGAGACCTCTGATTCTCAGATTTTTTCTTCTGTTTCGGTTTTCCTGGTCTTCTAATTTGTATCTTAAGTCTCTTTGTTCACGTTGCATCTCCTCTATCTGAGATCTCAGGTTTCCCATCTCCATCCTCTGGCTTTCGGCTACCGTCTCAGCCTCTTCCACTCTTCTCAGAATGTGACCCATATCCCCCCGTATGGCTTCTGTTTCAGCTCTAATAAAAGTTTCTAGCCTGGCAAACATCTCCGCTATTTCATTCTTCGTTGGCATAACTCCTTCCCGTTGGCTCTCCATTGGGGCTTCTTCTAAAGTTGCTAAAGTCGCTGAATTTAAACCTAGGGATTCTGCTTCTGCCGCCTGCCTCCTTGTATTGGCTTTGGGTGGGCCGTCAGAGGTTTTGCTTTTGGATCCCAGGACCTTCCCTGGACTTATGTTTGTGTTATCCTGTACCATATACCTCCTTATTGTACCTGGACTAGTACTTAATCTGGCGGACGACCCTGTTGGATTGGTTGTTGCTGTTGTTCCCCCCCCTGCTTGTCTTTCCTCTCATTCTTGTTGTCTTTTACCTCCTTGACTTTATTTTACTCTATTAGAAACTGAGGTTGAACCGCCTATATATCACCACTCGGCTTAGTGGAGATCCACAAAACGTACTCCACTTATCTTAGCGTTGATCTTACTCATGAGCAAAAAAAAAAAAAAAAAAGGGGGGGGGGGCGCCTGAAGTTTTGAACCTCTCTCTGACTCTCCCTTTGGTAAAGTCACAGTCTCTTCCCCAAGAGACTGTGACCAAAAAAAAAAAAAAAAAAGGAAAAGAGAAGAGAGAAGAGATCAGGGGTTATGCCTCCAATAGTGTCTTCATTTGCCTATTTTAGGCTAGTCCCGTCTTTTGTGTGTTTTAAAGATATTTAAAGATCTTTCTCAAGTCCCAAAATAGGTATCTGCATTTCATCAAGGGAGGGGCGACATTATTCCTACTGACAGTAATACGTCCCTCAATATGCTGTCATGTAGCCCCTAACTTAGAACTGTTCCTAAAATCCTGGGACAGCAGGTTTTTGGATTTTTGCAATTAGGTTATTTAGACAGAAAACCGTTTTCAAAAATGGTCCGGATGAAGATTAGATTGTTCCATATATTACTATAGCCATTGAGTTTGGGAAACTCAGAACAAACGGAACCTTCACAGACAGTTCAAGCTGAACCCATCTATAGTAGTTCACTCACTGTATATGTCAGGTCCCCCTAGAGACATCAGCTACTCAAGAAACACACAGATAAGAGCGGGGAAACCTGATCCTGAAAACAGTCCCACACGTCTTTTCCTTTATCTGGATGATACTCTAGTATAATGCCTTACAAACAGCTTTTAGGAAAGGAAAATCAGACATCAGGGGGAAAATCAGACCACTATCGACAGTTTTGTGCACTTTAACGTATCCTTTTTGGGAGAGATCTGAGTATGTTATACATATCGTTGTCCGTGCATAGACAGCCTGAGTTTTACCTTTATCTCTCCAGTGACATTCCAGATTGCAAGTTAATACTCCCACCGGGTTGCTATGTGTGAGGCACTTACCCTCTCCCTGCCATCTGTTCAGGGTAACTTGTCACTTATCTGAGGGTTGCCCGTCTCCACTTTCTCCAGCTGCTTCTGTGTCCCTTGGGAGCTGACAGCAGCTCCCTCTGTGTCCGCACCTTCGGATCCCTCTTCCAGTGCTTCTTCACTCCATGAGCTTCTGCCGGTATTACCCAGCGCTGCCTCAAGGCTCCCCTTGACTGTTGCTTCCACTCCCACCTCCTCGGTTACTGCTCAGCCTGGGCTCCGAGGAGAGGGGGTGTAGCGAAGACGCGGCTGGGGGGGTGGGGCGGCACGGGGAGAAGAGGGGGGGAGAGGGGGGGTCGCGGCCGCGATCTTACCGGGACCTAAGTCCCGCGGCGTATCCCAGAGGTAAAGGGCTAGGAGGCGGCCGCCCGCATCAGAGATACGGGAGCCGTTGTCAGCATCCCTGCCCCGCTGCTGACCTCGAGGAGGAAGGAGAGACCCGGCATCCCGGAGCGATCGATGAGGTCAGCCCGACATCCGCATCCGGCCCCTCCCCTCTGCGCGTGCGCAAAAGTTTTTTGATGCTGCGCTAATATCATGTGACAAAAAATTGGAACTACCACTATTCTATTCTCTAGGGTGTCTGTTTTCATAAAATATATAAGGTTTGGGTGTTTTACGTAATCTTCAGGCCTAAAATTACTTTTTAAAACGTGTGCAAAAAATACAAAAACTGCTCCGGCACCGGCAGCAAAGGGGTTAAAGCATTTCTGACAATTTTTAGACACAGTGTTGCTAGTAGTGTGCAGCTGATTTAACTTTCTTAATTTACAGCTTGGCTTAGAAATGGAAAAAGGAAATTCTTTATAGGTTTCCATGGGCAACTGGTATTTATAAATATATCTTAGAAACTCCAATAATAATCACAAATATAATATCAAATATATTTCTCCCCTCCCCCCCTCCTATCTGTATTGCGGCCTTATTTCTCGGGGTGGGCTGTTATGCACAACACTATAGCCACCCCTCTTCACCGATCCACCAACTACCTTTGTCCCAAAAACCTGTTTGTAGCCTTGGACCTGAGACGACACACCATCTGCGTTTGCCCAGGGTCCAATCAATATTAAAGACGGCCCTGGGGATTACATATATTTATTTAATTTTTACATGGTCCCACCTAGGACACATCTACTGGGAATGGTTGGATATTCATCCGCCCGTTGTATAGCCTTTATCACACAGGCTCCAACGATCGTCTGCCCTAAGTAGATACGCCCAATACAGATTGGTAAATATATTATCTCTTTAAATATTTTTGATAGTCTTGATACTTTTTTATTGCTTTCCTGATATCTTAGATGTCTTATCATCACAGACACCCCCCATGTGTTGGTATTTAGTACACATCCTGCCACTGGTGATTTGGTAAACCTTTCCCTTTTCTGTTTTGCTCCCTCGCGGTCGGTCCCCTTTTGGGTGGCCGCCGCGCCGTGCGAGTCTGGTTATATACTGTTGTGAGGTCCTGTGTCTGCTGGGGAGGATCCTCTCTTCGCGCGTGCGGGCTCCTTGTCAGAGCCTTTGTTTCAACACACTTTTGAACTTTTTATTTCAATTTTTTTTTTCAGTTTCTTTTTCTTCTTTTTTCTTGTCCTTCTTGGTCCTCTGTGGGAATATTACAAAATTACACAACACTCTTTTCTATTTTTTTCAATGTTGGACACACAGTACATCTACAGCTTTTTTATTATTAGGGTCTGGCATCCATGAAATACTTTATTTGACCCTGGTGCCTTGAGTGCTGCTTGAACACAGAGTCATTCCACTGGGTATGTGTCATTAATATTATTTTGTATGCATAACCCAGATTCATTTGTTATGTTTATTTCTGTTACTCATTTTTTTCATATATGCTCATTCAATCATTTTTCTGTTTTTTGGGTCTCAGTGGTTTGACACTGTTCACGTTTAAAATGTGATGTTCTTTTTCTGATGTACCTCTTTATATATTTTTAGAACCTATGCATTTGTAAAACATCTTCAACTCTCAAACCCCTGATGAAGGTATCAGAATACTGGAAACGCGTCGGGTATTGGGGTACACCACCCTTTGGAGAGTATTTATAACACGATCATTATTCATCAGTATATCTTCGCTTCTGTTTCTGTATGGAATGTACATTTTTATATATGTTGTAGACGTTGGTGGTCTGTCAAAGTCCCAATAAAGGGGGGGGTATCTTTCTCTGGTTTATTACGTAATCTTCAGGCCTAAAATTACTTTTTAAAATGTGTGCAAAAAAATACAAAAATTGCTGCGGCACCGTCAGCAAAGGGGTTAAAGCATTTCTGACAATTTCCAGACACAGTGTTGCTAGTAGTGTGTAGCTGATTAAACGTTCTTAATTTACAGCTTGACTTAGAAATGGAAAAAGGAAATTCTTTATTGGTTTCCATGGGCAACTGGTATTTATAAATATATCTTAGAAACACCAATAATAATCACAACTATAATATCAAATAAGGCAGTGCAAAGTAGTATTGTAATGTGTAGATAGTATTACCTGAGCAGATTTCAGTTTAGACACTTCATGACTGCAACACATGTTTTTAAAGTGGTATTGAACCCAAAAAAATCAAAATATTTCATTTTACCAGTCCTTAAATACGGTGGCTGCATTTGTTTTATTCTTTAGCCTTTTTTTCCTCCCTCTTTCACCTAGTGATGGCGCCAGTAACACATTTCATGTCTAAGGGTGTCTCCATTCTGGATGGAAGAGCAACAGAGACACCTTTGTACAGCAGCATTGTCAGTCTTGGGTAAAGAGTAGTGTTATGCCTTGTTTCCACTTAGTGGATCGGTTCAGTTCGGTACGTACGCTATTTTGGGTGTTTCCATTATGTAAGGGGCCCATACAACGGAACCAAACCTCTCTTCAGGGTCCTGCTTCAGATGTGGGGCCATAGAAAATGGAACGGTTCGGTTAGGGCGGAGCTACGATACATTCCACTGATTGGTGGACGTGTGATGCCATGCTAGGCATTTTTTCTAAATCCACGTATGGCCCCTGTCGGTCCGACTTGCAGTGGAAACACTCGCCTGAATAGGCCGGACCATTCTAGGCCTTCCAAACCGATCCGACCCCAACCGATCCGCTCGGTGGAAACGAGGCATTAGATGCACTAGCAGATTTAGATGGACCTACAGTTTGTTATGTAGTACTATTGGGATCAAGATTTTACAAAAATGAACAAAAGCTGACCATTGTAAGCACTACTGTCAGTTTTAAATGATTTGTTTCAACAGTCTAATTATACGTTTTCCTGGACAGCGTGGTCTGTTAAAGGAAGTTGAAGAATAACAGATTTAGACCCCTTTCACACTGCCAGCGTTTTTCAGGCGCTACAGCGCAAAAAAAAGCGCCTGTATAGCGCTTGAAAAAAGTGGCTCGATTCACTCCAGTGTGAAAGCTCCTCCACCGCCGCTCCCCATTGAAATCACTAGGGTAGCGCTGCGATACCACCGATGGCGTTTTGCAGGTGGATTTAACCCCTTTTCGGCTGCTAGCGGGGGGTTAAAACCTCCCCGCTAGCGGCCAAATAGCACCGCTAAAACAATGGTAGAGCGGCGCTAAAAATAGCGCCGCTTTACCGCCGACGCCTCCCGCGGCTCGGTGTAAAAGCCTTTTACTGGAGGAATGAAAGGAGAAAAGCGGAAAAAAAACACTAATGAAGCCAATAAATCTAAGAACTGGTAAGCAACCATACATTCCATTTTTATTTGCAGGTGTAATGCCAGGCTCCTGCAGACTGTCTGTGTAGTTGTCTGCCCGTTCCTCCGATATATGGGCAGTTACTGACTGATGGGAACATCAATTAATTACTTAGAGTGCTCATCAGTAAGGATGAACTCCTGCGTGTTCGCACACCCCATGTGCAGAGCCCACCAGGAAGTCGGCACTGCTCTGCGCTAATCACAGGCAGTGAGACATTTCCTGATCTCTGCAGCCACACATCAGGAAATGTCTCACTGCCTGTGATTAGCGCAGAGCAGTGCCGACTTCCTGGAGGGCTCTGCATGTGGGGTGTGCGAACATGTTTTATTGACATGAGTATATGAATACAATGCAATAATACAACTCATGTAAAAAAGTAGTATCATATATATATTATACAGTGGGGACAGAAAGTATTCAGACCCCCTTCAATTTTTCTCTCTTTGCTATAGTGCAGCCATTTGCTAAAATCATTTAAGTTAATTTCTTTTCCTCATTAATGTACACACAGCACCCCATATTGACAGAAAAACACAGAGTTGTTGACATTTTTGCAGATTTATTAAAAAAGAAAAACTGAAATATCACATGGTCCTAAGTATTCAGACCCTTTGCTGTGACACTCATATATTTAAATCAGGTGCATTTCTTCTGATCATCCTTGACATGTTTCTACACCTTCATTTGAGTCCAGCTGTGTTTGATTATACTGATTGGACTTGATTAGGAAAGCCACACACCTGTCTATATAAGACCTTACAGCTCACAGTGCATGTCAGAGCAAATGAGAATCATGAGGTCAAAAGGAACTGCCTGAAGAGCTCAGAGACAGAATTGTGGGAAGGCACAGATCTGGCCAAGGTTACAAAAAAATTTCTGCTGCACTTAAGGTTCCTAAGAGCACAGTGGCCTCCATAATCCTTAAATGGAAGACGTTTGGGACTCCCAGAACCCTTCCTAGAGCTGGCCGTCCGGCCACACTGAGCTATCGGGGGAGAAGAGCCTTGGTTAGAGAGGTAAAGAAAAACCCAAACATCACTGTGGCTGAGCTCCAGAGATGCAGTCGGGAGATGGGAGAAAGTTGTAGAAAGTCAACCATCACTGCAGCCCTCCATCAGTTGGGGCTTTGTGGAATAGTGACCCGACGGAAGCCTCTCCTCAGTGCAAGACACATGAAAGCCCGCATGGAGTTTGCTAAAAAAACACCTGAAGGACTCCAAGATGGTGAGAAATAAGATTCTCTGGTCTGATGAGACCAAGATAGAACTTTTTGGCCTTAATTCTAAGCGGTATGTGTGGAGAAAACCAGGCACTGCTCATCATCTGTCCAATACAGTCCCAACAGTGAAGCACGGTGGTGGCAGCATCATGCTGTGGGGGTGTTTTTCAGCTGCAGGGACAGGATGACTGGTTGCAATCGAGGGAAAGATGAATGCGGCCAAGTACAGGGATATCCTGGACGAAAACCTTCTCCAGAGTGCTCAGGACCTCAGACTGGGCCGAAGGTTTACCTTCCAACAAGACAATGACCCTAAGCACACAGCTAAAATAACGAAGGAGTGGCTTCACAACAACTTGGTGACTGTTCTTGAATGACCCAGCCAGAGCCCTGACTTAAACCCAACTGAGCATCTCTGGGGAGACCTAAAAATGGCTGTCCACCAACATTTACTATCCAACCTGACAGAACTGGAGAGGATCTGCAAGGAGGAATGGCAGAGGATCCCCAAATCCAGGTGTGAAAAACTTGTTGCATCTTTCCCAAAAAGATTCATGGCTGTATTAGATCAAAAGAGTGCTTCTACTAAATACTGAGCAAAGGTTCTGAATACTTAGGACCATGTGATATTTCAGTTTTTCTTTTTTAATAAATCTGCAAAAATGTCAACAATTCTGTGTTTTTCTGTCAATATGGGGTGCTGTGTGTACATTAATGAGGGAAAAAAATTAACTTAAATGATTTTAGCAAATGGCTGCAATACAACAGAGTGAAAAATCTAAGGGGGTCTGATTACTTTCTGTCCCCACTGTGTATATATATATATATATATATATATATATATATATATATATATATATATATATACACATGGCATTTACATCATAAATTCATAGATATGTGCAGTCCATTTAAGCTCTACCAGTCAACAACCTCATTTAGACTGCTTTCACGCTGATGCGCTTTTCAGGCTCTAAAGTGCTAAAAATAGCGCCTGCAAAGCACCCTGAACGAGCCGCTCAATTCACTCCAATGTGAAAGCCCCGAGGGCTTTCACCCCCGAGGGCTTTCACACTGGAGCGGTGCGCTTGCAGGACGGTCAAAAAAGTCCTGCAAGCCGCATCTTCAGAGCGCTGTAGGAGCAGTGTATTCTCCGCGCCTAAAGCGCCCCTTCCCAATGAAAACAGTGGGGCAGCACTGCAAACCGGCCGGCAAAGCGCCGCTGCAGCGGCGCTTTCTGGGCGGTTTTAACCCTTTTTTTGGCTGCTAGTGGGGGTTAAAACTGCCCCGCTAGCAGCTGAATAGCGCCGCTAAAACGACGGTAAAGCGGTGCTCAATATAGCGCAGCTTTACCGCCAGCTCCCGCTCGCCTCAGTGTGAAAGTAGCCTAAAAGTCCCAAATTGCACTTCTTCAATTACCTGAACCAGGGATGGAGGCAAATAAATGTATGTGCTTCATTTAAAATCCCAAAACTCCCCACTTTGTACATTTCATTGAGTTAGGAACATTTTTTCCCAGCGAGGACATGTTTGCTTGTCATGTGAACCATTTGCCAAGACTTGATGCGGTTCTATACGAAGGGGCATTATGTAGTTCTACACATGCTTTGCAGTAATGCACAATCCAAGTAAATTCTGTCACTGGACTCAGTTTTGATCTCCATTTGAAGTATCCCTGGTATTTCTGATCATTCTTGTCCAGTTCAAGGAGATAGGAAGCCATCTCTTTTGCACTGGGGAAGTCATCCACATGAATGAATGAGTCGGATGGAATAAATCTCTCATAGTTTTCTCGGGTTGGGCCAAGAACCACGGGGACACTTCCTGACGCAAAAGCATTACGCCAGAGTTTTTCTGTTATATAGTCTGTATGTATTGAATTCTCAAAGGATAAATAAAACTTGTATTTAGAGATAACTGAAATGGTTTGCTCAGTGGCTAAAGGTATATGTTGTCGACCGTAAATGTCTATTGGTATATAATTTTTCAAGTCCTCATAAAACTGGACTCGCTTGGAATTACGGTTCCAGTTACTGACAAGCCAAGCCGCCAGCTTAGACTTTTCTGGGATAGTATAGTTAATAGCAACTTCATTCTGCTCTAACCATCCATAAGGAGTAAAGATATCAGAGTCACTGCGGTAGGACATAGTGAGGTTGATGAGTTTGTCCATGAAGTGCAGGTTTGGACTATGACTTGGAGATTCCAAATTATACCACACCCAATATTGTCCTTCAGGTCTTGGCATCTGGGGCATTTGGTCTTTGGATCCACATACATCTCTGTGATGAAGGATAACTGCATTTGCTTTGTTATACAAGCTACGGTCGGCTGTAAGGAGGCACCGTGGGCTATCAAAGGGTTTTGGACACTTATCTAAAGGGAACTGAGCACCAAAAGGCCATGTCCATAACAAGACAACAACATTCTTGGAAATAGGTGAGGTATTTGAGCAGTTTGTCTCGATGGAAACCGTGTTTATGATGTGGTTATTACTAATACGATTATAACCGAACAACACAAGGGCAACTAAAGTTTGGATGAGGAATATAGCAAAATAATGACACCGCAGTGATGGTTGTTGTGCTGGCTTCATTGCAGATCTAAAAAAAATCAACAACAAAGAGACAAATCAGTGTTTAAATTAAATCATTCTAAATATCAAACACAAAAGAAGAAAAAAAAGCCCTGGTTTACACTGATGAGATGTGGGATTGGCAGCGATTCCTGATTTTTTCCCACACAGCATCACAATCGCACTCCTTTCATGAGAACAGCTGCAGGTGTCTATGTTAAGTTAACTACACCCCAAAAATGGTCTGCGAAACACAGTGCAATTGGCTGAATCAAATCACATGGGTGTAAACACCTATGCAATGATTCCAGTGCGGGAAAAAATTGTGCTTTTTTTTTTGCAGTTTTTGCAATTTGCGGTGCGATTCCTGTCCGAATCACATGCAGTTTCCCGCACCTCAATAGTGTGAATTGGGGCTTAGGACGCGGTTTATCTTGGAGAGTATCTCACCAAAAATTACATTTTGGTTGCAGGGGATGCTCAAAATCCGATTTGTACCTTAGTGCAGACTTCTTGGAAAGTTAGTAAGCCAATCACACAAGCAAGAAATTATATTTCTTGGGGGCATTCTGTACCATCATTGTACATAACACCTCTAGGTTGCCATATTGCATTGTACAGAAAATTACAGAGCTGCAGATTGAAAAGGAAAGGTCATTTTAATAACATTCAGTTACAATATGACTTGTGTTGCAATAGTATATTATTATTTTTTATTTGATCATTTGTTTTCCCACAAAAGTGGAGTTTCCCCTGAACTGAAATCAAACAAACAGAAAATCACTCTGCAGACGTCCCCTAAAGTGTATGCAAGCCCCAAATCTTTTTAAATTTTTTTTTTTTAATCAAAACTTTATTGACAAAGATAGTAGGTGACTGTACAGAACAATAAAAAGGTATGCAGATCCATCAGAATACAGTCATTGTATATAAGGTATACATATATAGAAAGAGAAATAAAAGGCAGTCACCTGTTATTTAGCACATATATAGGGTTTTGTGCAAAAACATAAAACAAAAAGAAAGAAAAGCTAACAAAACCACCTGGGCTTGTTAATTTGACATTTCGTGGAGATGTCTATTATGTACACTTATATAAAAAACACGAGGAAAGTCCCAAGCTCAGGCAAACGCCAGTAGAACTTTTGGTGGGTTTTAAAATCGTAGCAATCTATCCATCCCCAAATTTATTTTAACTATGTTTGCCTCACTGTTTTTAGTTTTTGTAAGAAAATAATTTTTCTGTGAATCAGTAACAAGATTTCTTACCTGGAGATCCTACCAACACGTCACTTCCCTTTGGTAGATTGACAATGCTAAGCTGCTGCTTCACAATTAACAACAGTGTTGTCAGCCTGCTCTGCCTGATTTTTAGGTTGGCAGTTGGGCCAACTGAAGAAGCATACACAGTAAACGGACAATGCTGTTGCTAATTAACCACTTGCCTACTGGGCACTTAAAACCCCTTCCTGCGCAGGCCAAATTTCAGCTTTCAGCGCTGTCACACTTTGAACGACAATTGCGTGGTCATACAACACTGGTCCCAAATAAAATTTTTATTTTTATACTTTTTTTTCACACAAATAGAGCTTTCTTTTTGTGGTATTTATTTACTGCTGGGTTTTAATTTCTTGCTAAAAAAAAATTTAAAAAGACCAGAAATTAATAGTTTGTTATAAAATTTTGAAAACAGGTAATTTTCTCCTTCATTGATGTGTGCTGATGAGGCTGCACTGATGGGCATTGATAGGCTGCACTGATGAGGCACTGTCTGATGGGCATTGATTGGCAGCACTGGTGGGCATTGATAGGTGGCACTGGTGCTCTCTGTGTGAGGGACTGATGTAACAGAAGCCGGTGAGGGGGAAAAAAAAAAGGAAGATTACCGATCTTCTGTTTACATCATGTGAACAGCTGTCATTGGCAGCTGATCACGTGGCAAGGGGCTGGGATCGGCCCCTTACTCCGATCTGTTATCATCGAGTCTCATAGACTCGGTGATCACAGAGCGCTCCATGTGCGCCTCCCAGCAGTTAAGGCCCGTGCTGTAGCCATCATAAAGCTACTCAGACATGTCAGTCAATTAAACTTAAGCAGCACACCTGAATGACCAGAGTAATTCATGGGCATACCATAAAACTTATAGGAAAGAAAAGTGAAAAAAATTACCAAACATTTCTGGAGAATGTTTCAGATTTTAGAGTCTAATCCAGGGGTGGCCTGTCCATTAAGGGTGGATGGGCGCCACCTCCCCCTATCCATGCGTCCAGCCCCTTTCAGGATGCCGGATGCATGCATTCCAATGTGGGGTGGGTGTTTTTTTTTTGAAGCACCGATTAGAAACAGAGGCTCTAATAGGCTTTAAAATAGGGTGGGCTTGGGGCGCAGAGAATGCTGTCGGAGCCCACCCAGGTGTGTTACAACAGCAAATAAATATTCGCTGTTGTAACACTGATCCTCCTCCCGGCCAATCAGGAAGTAGGTTTTGATAACCGCACCCGATTGGCTGAAAGGACAGGCAATCCTATTGGACGCCTAGGAAGAGTGGGGGAGCCGCACGCTGGAAGCTGCCGATGGAGGAGAGGACACGGAGCCGCTGCACGTCACCCGCCTAGATGGGGTAAATGCCGGACCGACCAGCAAACAGTGGGGGGAGCCGCAGCCTGATCAGAGGGGGAGTGGTCTAGTCGGGGTGATTAGACCAGCCGCCACTGGTCTAATCACTGTGCTCAACATCATCACATTTCCCTTCCTCTGATTTATTAGTTCAACTTGCAAGAGAAGAGACTTTCAAATGCAAAAGCATTGATACAATTTGGAAAGCAATGATGAAGGCATAGATGAAGTGAGTGTGTTCCTCTTGAAAAGGAAGGCTCTTTACAATTTTTTAAATTTCATCTATCCCCCAGTGGAGACCAAGGGAAAACTAGACCTCTAGACCAGCAAGATGCTCCAGCATCTATAGCTTCAGGGGTCTAAACCTATATTATGTACTATTGTCTATTTAATCTTTAGAAACTTGTTCTATGTGATTACTCATTTTTTGATCACTTGTTTTAATGTTCTTGAATAAAGTTTATTGATTTTACGATATTGCCCACTTATACTGGTTTGTAATCTGCCTAAAAAGTCCTAATGGATTATATTTTGGTTTTCTATTGACATAAAGGGTTATGGCAGGTTCTTTCACAAACCTATACAGCACTAGGCTAGTATTATAACCACTGGAGACCATGTGGATATGGTACTTGCATAGTTGCCAACATTGTAAAAAAAAAACGTGGGACACGTTTGTGGCTGTAGGCGGAGTCGTACAATAATTAGGGGTGGGGCATTCATTTGTAGGCGTGGCTTAGGAAAACATACAAATGTGGCGTGCAAAAAAATGTGCGTGGTTACGTGACATAGTGGGCGTGGCTTAAATGGGCGTGGCTCAAGAGGGTGTGGTTAGAGTCTGAGATGAATGAGGGATGGAGAGGGAGAGAGGGGGAGAGGGATTAGAGGGGGAGAGGGGGAGAGGGAAATGACGGGACAGCAGCCCCAGATCGTACACAATAAAAATATGTGTATTCTAGAAAGTTTAACAATCAGCCGATAAAGATACTCCAAACACATAGTGTTAGCACTTCAATCATCCCGGCACCATGGTTGTTATGGTGTCAGGATGACTAAAGTACATTATTTCTATTATTACATTGTAATATAAAATGAAATCATTCAACTCACCATAATGCAGAATCAGTGAGATCCCTGAGCGTGTCACTAGCCACGTCGCCTGCCACCAGCCGTCCATCCTTGCGTCAGATGTCCCAGCAGAGTCCGTCCTTGCATCAGATGTCCCCAGCGGAGCCCCCCCTCACACCAGGAGTCCCCAGCGGAGCCCCCCCTCACACCAAGAGTCCCCGGCGAAGTCCCCTCACACCAAGAGTCCCCGGCGAAGCCCCCCTCACACCAGGAGTCCCCGGCGGAGCCCCCCTCACACCAGGAGTCCCCGGCGGAGCCCCCCCTCACACCAGGAGTCCCCGGCGGAGCCCCCCCTCACACCAGGAGTCCCCGGCGAAGCCCCCCCTCACACCAGGAGTCCCCGGCGGAGCCCTCCCTCACATCAGGTGTCCCCAGTGTAGCCCCCCCTCACATCAGGTGTCCCCAGTGGAGCCCCCCTCACATCAGGTGTCCCCAGTGGACCCCCCCTCACATCAGGTGTCTCCAGTGGAGCCCCCCTTGCATCAGGTGTCCCCAGTGGAGCCCCCCTCACATCAGGAGTCCCACAGCGGTGCGCCCCCCCCCCCACCTCAGAGGTGTCCTAGTAGTGTCTGCATGGCTAGAACCACCCCCTTTCCATATCAGACTGGCAGCGGGGCGGGGGGTAGGCGGGGCGAGGCGGAGCAGGCGGAGGGTGGGCGGGGACGCAGGAGCTCCGTCTAGCCCCCCCAGCCGTCTTCCTGGACTTCATTAAAATGGCAACCGGCGGAGACAATGTCTCCGCTGGCCGTGGACCTCTAGCGGCGGCGGTGGACGGCGACGGCAGCTGCGAAAATCGTGAAGAACCGGATTTCTCGGGACATTTACTGGACGCCACAAATTCGGGAATGGCGTCCAAGTCCCGGGAATGTCCCGGGAAATCCGGGACAGTTGGCAACTATGTACTTGGTCCCGTTCAAATCCATCCCTCAATCATTGCTAAGCAGTCTGGATAGATAGTCCTCCCCCATCTGATCATGCTGTTAGAAAGGAGCCAGATTTGTGAATAACAGCTTCGATCTCTGGCAGCAGGAACCACTCTGCTATTCACATAGATCACACAGCCTGTGGCGCTGTGTCTATCAGTGGCTGCTTTTACACTTGCAAGGTCCAGCTGATGGATCACAGAGCACCTTTTGGTTTTATGAATGAACGATTAGCTCTGCCCAGCAGTGTCATACTTGCCATCATTCTATCGCTGCTCATTTTTCATTAATAAAAGTGAAATATCACACAGCACTGCAACATTGTGTCATCCATTAGTCGGGGCTGTGTATGTTTAAAAGCAGCCGGCAGATAGACAGACAGAGCCACAGCACTCAGTGGTCTGTCACTATTATGAATGAACAATCAGCGCTACCTGTTCATTCATGATAGAAAAAGAGTGACTTTGAGTACTTGCAGCAAATTGAAGTAACCTGGAGTATTGGGAGTAACTGAGTAATTTGGAATGACTTAGAGTACTGGGAGTGACTGTGAGGAACATGGGAGTAACTGCAGCACCGGGAGTAACTTGGCGTAGCGTAGAGTACCGGGAGTAACTTTTTTGGATTGTTCCTATTAGAGTAGAAGGCAAAATGTCCAAAATGAGTGGAGATGCGACCAAGTGCACATCTTGCTCCATGTATATGTTCTTTGAAGAGCCGCTTGAGGGCAAACATTGCTGAGCTAAGTTTTTCTCTGGAAGCCCAGATCCTCGATCTAGAGAATCAAGTGGCAACACTGCGAAGCATCAACAACCTGGAAAGGCGCTCTGACATTACCCAGCAGGTGCTGGCGGGGGGCCAGTATAGATATGGAGGTACAGGAGCTAGAGGTAGGTAGCTGGGTGACAGAAGGAGGCGTAGAGGGAAAAGCCTTAGGGAGGCTAGTCCTGAGTTGGTACATCCCAGCAAATAGTTTAGGAAATTTAACAAGTGGCTGAGGAATTGGTGGAGGATGGTGGGTTTCAGTTTCCTGGAGAACTAGGCTGACTTTTCAGTCGGTTACTGTCTCTATAGCAGGGACTGACTGCACATTAATGGGGAGGGTGCAGCTCTGCTGGGGGAGAGGATGGCCAAAAAGTTGTAGCAGCTAAAAAAAAAAAGAAAAAAAAAAAAAAGGGAGGAAATCCCAAATACAGTTTTTAAACATATTAACAATAAAAAAGTGAGGCCAGAGCATATTGGCCACATAAAGGATTGTGAAGGGAAGTTGGTTACAAATGACAAGGAGAAGGAAACTGTACTAAAGGTATTCTTCTCCTCAGTTTTTAAACAGGAAAAGGAAGGGTACAGTAACCAAGACAGTATCATTAGTAACGCACCACAGATTGTACCCTTGTGGCTAACAGAAGCCGGTGTCCAAAAAAGACTAGAAAAGCTTAACACATATAAATCACCAGGACCAGATGGCTTACACCTGAGAGTCCTCATTCCTAATTTTTATGGACAGCATATTGACAGGAATGGTACCAGCTGATTGGCGAAAAAGCTCACGTGGTACAAATATTTAAAAAAGGGCAGAGATATATTCCTGGAAACTACAGGCCTGTCAGTCTAACATGGATAGTATGTAAACTATTGAAGGAATGATAAGGGTCTATAGCCAACAATTTGCTGATGAGAATAGTACCATTAGTAGTAATCCGCATGGGTTTACGAAAGGTCATTCTTGTCAAACCAACCGGCTAACATTCTGCGAGGAAATGAGCTGCCATCTAGATAAAGGAAGGCCTGTGGATGTGGTGTATCTGGATTTTGCAAAAGCAATTTATACAGTCCCCTATAGATGCTTAATTTACAAACTATTTACAAAACTGTAGGCATGGACCATAGGGTTTGTTCTTGGATAGAAAACTGGTTACAGGGGCGTGTCCAAAGGGTGGTGATAAATAACATGTACTCAGACTGGTCTGGAGTGGTATGTGGGGTACCCTAAGAATCTGTCCTGGGACAATTCTGTTTAATTTACTCATACATGATATAGAGGTTGGGTTGGTAAAAATAGCTCAATCTCAGGGTTTGCTGATGATACAAAAATAAGAAGGGCAATAACTTCACAGCAGGATATAGAAACTTTACAAGAAGACCTGAACAAAATAATGGGCAACTACATGGCAAATGAGGTTTAATGTTGAAAAGTGTAAAGTAATGCACTTGGAGACTAAAAATAAACGCAAGTTACTCGCTAGGGGGAGAACCTCTGGGGGAATCCAGGATGGAAATAAATCTGGGAGTCCTAGTAGAAGACAGACTGAGCAATAGTATGCAATATCAAGCTGCAGTAAGCAAAGACTATTAGCATGCCGAAAAAAGGGAATTTACTCTAGAGATAAAATAATAATCCTGTTTAAAAAAAACTTCTAGTTCAGCCACATCTGGAGTATTCCGTCCAGTTGTCACCAATTCACATAATCTCCACTAGGGATGAGCTTCGAGTTCGAGTCGAACTCATGTTCTACTCGAACATTGGCTGTTCGCAAGTTCGCCGAACAGCGAACAATTTGGGGTGTTCGCGGCAAATTCGAATGCCGCAGAACACCCTTTAAAAGTCTATGGGAGAAATCAAAAGTGCTAATTTTAAAGGCTTATATGCATGGTATTGTCATAAAAAGTGTTTGGGGACCCGGGTCCTGCTCCAGGGGACATGGATCAATGCAAAAAAAAGTTTTAAAAACGGACGTTTTTTCAGGAACAGTGATTTTATTAATGCTTAAAGTCAAACAATAAAAGTGTAATATCCCTTTAAATTTCGTACCTGGGGGGTGTCTATAGTATGCCTGTAAAGGGGCGCATGTTTCCTGTGTTTAGAACAGTCTGAGAGCAAAATGACATTTGGAAGGAAAAAACTCATTTAAAACTACCCGCGGCTATTGCATTGCCGACAATACACATAGAAGTTCATTGATAAAAACGGCATGGGAATTCCCCACAGGGCAACCCCGAACCAAAAAAAAAAAAAAAAATGATGTGGGGGTCCCCCTAAATTCCATACAAGGCCCTTCAGGTCTGGTATGGATATTAAGGGGAACCCCAGCCAAAATTTTTAAAAAAAATTGACGTGGGGTTCCCCCTAAATTCCATACCAGACCCTTCAGGTCTGGTATGGATTTTAAGGGGAACCCCGCGCCAAAAAAAAAAAAAAAAACGGCGTGGGGTCCCCCTAAAAATCCATACCAGACCCTTATCCGAGCACGCAACCTGGCAGGCCGCAGGAAAAGAGGGGGGGACGAGAGTGCGGCCCCCCCCCCTCCTGAACCGTACCAGGCCACATGCCCTCAACATTGGGAGGGTGCTTTGGGGTAGCCCCCCAAAACACCTTGTCCCCATGTTGATGAAGACAAGGGCCTCATCCCCACAACCCTGGCCGGTGGTTGTGGGGGTCTGCGGGCGGGGGGCTTATCGGAATCTGGAAGCCCCCTTTAACAAGGGGACCCCCAGATCCCGGCCCCCCCCTGTGTGAAATGGTAAGGGGGTACTTACCCCTACCATTTCACAAAAAAACTGTCAAAAATGTTAAAAATGACAAGAGACAGTTTTTGACAATTCCTTTATTTAAATGCTTCTTCTTTCTTCCTTCATCTTCTTCTTCTTCTGGTTCTTCTGGCTCTTCTGGTTCTTCCTCCGGCGTTCTCGTCCAGCATCTCCTCCGCGGCGTCTTCTATCTTCTTCTCCTTGGGCCGCTCCGCACCCATGGCATGGGGGGAGGCTCCCGCTCTTCTCTTCATCTTCTTCTCTTCTTCATCTTCTTCTTCTTCTTCTCTTCTTCCTTCTTCTCTTCTTCATTTCTTCTCCGGGCCGCTCCGCAGCCATGCTGGCATGGTGGGAGGCTCCCGCTGTGTGACGGCGTCTCTTCGTCTGACGGTTCTTAAATAACGGGGGGCGGGGCCACCCGGTGACCCCGCCCCCCTCTGACGCACGGTGACTTGACGGGACTTCCCTGTGACGTCACGGGGAATGCCACAGGGAAGTCCCGTCATGTCCCGTGCGTCAGAGGGGGGGCGGGGTCACCGGGTGGCCCCGCCCCCCGTTATTTAAGAACCGTCAGACGAAGAGACGCCGTCACACAGCGGGAGCCTCCCACCATGCCAGCATGGCTGCGGAGCGGCCCGGAGAAGAAATGAAGAAGAGAAGAAGGAAGAAGAGAAGAAGAAGAAGAAGATGAAGAAGAAGATGAAGAAGAGAAGAAGATGAAGAGAAGAGCGGGAGCCTCCCCCCATGCCATGGGTGCGGAGCGGCCCGAGGAGAAGAAGATAGAAGACGCCGCGGAGGAGATGCTGGACGAGAACGCCGGAGGAAGAACCAGAAGAAGAAGAACCAGAAGAAGAAGAAGATGAAGGAAGAAAGAAGAAGCATTTAAATAAAGGAATTGTCAAAAACTGTCTCTTGTCATTTTTAACATTTTTGACAGTTTTTTTGTGAAATGGTAGGGGTAAGTACCCCCTTACCATTTCACACAGGGGGGGGGCCGGGATCTGGGGGTCCCCTTGTTAAAGGGGGCTTCCAGATTCTGATAAGCCCCCCGCCCGCAGACCCCCACAACCACCGGCCAGGGTTGTGGGGATGAGGCCCTTGTCTTCATCAACATGGGGACAAGGTGTTTTGGGGGGCTACCCCAAAGCACCCTCCCAATGTTGAGGGCATGTGGCCTGGTACGGTTCAGGAGGGGGGGGGGCCGCACTCTCGTCCCCCCCTCTTTTCCTGCGGCCTGCCAGGTTGCGTGCTCGGATAAGGGTCTGGTATGGATTTTTAGGGGGACCCCACGCCGTTTTTTTTTTTTTTTTTGGCGCGGGGTTCCCCTTAAAATCCATACCAGACCTGAAGGGTCTGGTATGGAATTTAGGGGGAACCCCACGTCAATTTTTTTTAAAAATTTTGGCTGGGGTTCCCCTTAATATCCATACCAGACCTGAAGGGCCTTGTATGGAATTTAGGGGGACTCCCACATCATTTTTTTTTTAAATTTTGGTTCGGGGTTGCCTTGTGGGGAATTCCCATGCCGTTTTTATCAATGAACTTCTATGTGTATTGTCGGCAATGCAATAGCCGCGGTAGTTTTAAATGTGTTTTTTCCTTCAAAATGTCATTTTGCTGTCAGACTGTTCTAAACACGGGAAACATGCGCCCCTTTACAGGCATACTATAGACACCCCCCAGGTATGAAATTTAAAGGGATATTACACTTTTATTGTTTGACTTTAAGCATTAATAAAATCACTGCTCCTGAAAAAACGGCCGTTTTTAAAACTTTTTTTTGCATTGATTCATGTCCCCTGGGGCAGGACCCAGGTCCCCAAACACTTTTATTGACAATAACTTGCATATTAGCCTTTAAAATTAGCACTTTTGATTATTCATGTTCGTGTCCCATAGACTTTAACGGTGTTCGCGTGTTCGGACGAATTTTTTTCCTGTTCGCATGTTCTGGTGCGAACCGAACAGGGGGGTGTTCGGCTCATCCCTAATCTCCACCATTGTCTTTGAGTGGTTCTTTTTTACCTCGCGGCCATTGAACATTCATTTTCTATGCGCCATTGTTATAAGTAAATGCTTTGTATCAATACTATATTAAGTTTATGTTTGTGCATTCCTTGAGCCCAAAAAGTCCAATTTTCAAGGGGAGGACCTCAGTTACAAGAAACTACTAAAAGCACTAAACTTTTTCTCCCTGGAGAAGAGACGCTTAAGAAGAGATGTAATAGTGATATACAAGTGTTCTTCAAAAAGTTCCCGCACTTTTTCTTTTTTATCTCTATTAAAGTGTAAGTAAACCCCCTATCGTTTTAAACCAAGGAAGCTGCCATCTTTGCCTCTGTTTAATCTACGACTGCCATGATGCTGCACATGTGATCAATTATAATACCATCTATTGGATGGTTTGACAGTTTGCATGAGAGCACAAGCAATGGGAGTGTTACATTTCCGGCACGTGCCGGAAATGAAAGTGGTAAATGGATGAGTTTACTTCCGCTTTAAATATAAAAAAGTGCAGAAACTTTTTGAAGACCCCTCGCACAAATACCTCAATGGTGAGTTCAGCGTCATAAGAAAACTATTCAGTCTAAGGGTGTGTGCAAAGACATGGGCCACTTAATGAAACTGGAGAAGTGGTTGAACCTTAAGCTGCATAGTAGGTTTTTCACGGTTCGGTTTTCAAAAACAACATACAGGGTGGGATATGGGAAATTATTGAGTTAACATGAACACACACACACACCCACACAGGTTGAACTGGATGGACTAGTGTCTTTATTCTTTTTTTTTACCAATAAAGTTTTTATTGTAAAATTCACAAAAGTAACAATTATACAGATATAAAACATTTTAGTCTTTTAACATGTACTCGAGTATGGCGAAAGCTAAAGTAGTTATTGTGAGTCATAACAATATAATTTCACAAAAATGATCCACCTTTCTAAACGGTATCATAGAGATTCAAGTACAATTGAAGAAATAGGTACGGCTGCCAAAAATCTGTCTGTAATAATACTATGGTCAGCCAACCATTCACTCATGGATTATGGTTACATCGCCTAGTGTCTTTATTCAAGCATACCAACTATGTAACGATGTAAGATCCCAGAGATGTGACTCTGTGTAATCTTCCAGATGTAAAGAATACCGCCTTGTCTTCTGTAATGACCTGAAAGTGAATAGCTCAAAACCAAATTCACTATATAGACCACCTATATACTATATTTATACATGGCGATCATATTCCCCCTTCATCGCCTACTCTCAAGAGTGAATGAATTTCTGAGCTCATATCTGAGCTTCTCTATGCCTCTTATTAGTTTGGTTGCCCTTGTCTGCACTGTCTCCAGTTCTCCAATATCCTTTTTGTGAACTGGTGGCAAAAAAAAACTGATCTACACATTGCAGATACATGTTTCTTATGTTTTGCACAGGGGCAGACTTATGCAAAGAATGGAAAGGTGGATTGCAATGTATTATAACATTCTACAAGATACAGAGACTTGGAAAGGCAGTCATTTTTTGCACCCAATGAATAAATGTGTGATTAGAGAGCCCCATAGTTTCAAGAGGAGTTCACACTACCTTTACAGTAGAGATATATATTAAGGGTATAGCCAAAATCTTTATTGATTTATTTATTTATTTTAGATTATATGAGTAGGAAAGGATTGAATGCTCTTTATTGTCTATGTCTCCACTTGGGGAGATCTGCCCTCTTTTTGTCTTGCTGACCCATTGTCACCAACAAAAAAAGTGATGTGAAATCCCAAATTTTACTGTTGTAAGAACAGTAGGTAAACAGAAATCTATCAATGGGAATGACTGTTGCTGTGACAACTGTCTAAGAGGAGAATTGCCATCACTTTGTAGGGACCCTTTCTGTTGCTTCTCCAGGACAGGAAATTAAGGGAAATCTTCTCAATGGGGCACAGACAGTAGAAAATAAACTAAAATGGCTTTTTATCCTTCCCTATCATATTAAAAAATATATATTTTTTTAGCAATACATACACAAAAATGTTCATTCGCATTATGTACACACTAGAGGCTTTTACTGCAAGCATTGTTTCCAATATACTGCTGTTGAAGACATATAAATGTTTGGGTATCAGTAGAAAATAAGTTGACAATTGAAAACCATATAAAGCTTGATGTTTCTAAGGATAGAAACTAAGAGCCCTTGCACACTCACAGCGCCCGAGCCCCGGCAGTAAAGCGCCGCTGTTTTTAGCAGCGCTTTACCGACGTTTTAGTGTCACTTTTCGGCAGCTATTGGGGCACTTTTTACCCCTGCTAGCGGCCAAAATAGAGTTAAAAGCCTGCAAAGCACCGCTGCAGCGGTGCTGCCTATTAATTTCAATGGGCAGAGGCGCTTTAGGAGCGGTGTATACACCGCTCCTAAAGCGCCTCAAAGAAGCTGCTTGCAGGACTTTTTTGTACGTCCCGCCAGCGCATCGCTCCAGTGTGAAAGTCCTCAGGCTCTCACATTGGAGTGACAGGAGAGGCGCTTTGCAGGTGCTATTTCTAGCGATATAGCACATGTAAAGCGCTTCAGTGTGAAAGTCCTCGGGCTCTCACATTGGAGTGACAGGAGAGGCGCTTTGCAGGTGCTATTTTTAGCGATATAGCACATGTAAAGCACTTCAGTGTGAGGCTCGGTTCACACTGGGGCGACTTGTCAGGCGACCTAGTCGCCTGACAAGTCGCCTCCCGTTCTGTACAATGGAACCGTTCTAATAGGAGCGACGCAAGTCGCTCCGACTTAGAAAAAGGTTCCTGTACTACTTTTGGGGCGACTTGAGGCGACTTGCATAGACTTCTATACAGAAGTCGTTTTGCAAGTCGCCGTGCATGTAGTGTGCAGGTCGCCTCGGTGAGGCGACCTGCAAGTCGCGCCGCCCCTGTGTGAACCGACGCTGAAGGGGTCTTAGAAGTCTGCTTAAAGCAGAATTAAACCCATCAGTTTAACAGTTTCAAAAAACAGTTACATTCACAGCACATGCCAGGAATGTAACTGTCACATTGGTTGTGCTCTCAACCAAACTGTCAAACCAACCAATGGCTGGATCATAACCGATCACAGGTGCAGAATCATGGCAATTGAAGTTTAACCACTTGCCGCCCACCATATAGCAGAATGACGGCCGCAAAGTGGTTGTGATAGCCTGACCGGACGTCATATGACATGATCAGGTTAAAGTGGAGTTCCACCCACTTTTACAACTCTTCAGTATCCCTCACTAAACTCTGTACTGTAAACAAATTGGATATTTTTTTATTTTTTTTCTCAGCACCTACTGTATATCTACTGTATTCATTTTTCACTTCCTCCTCCCTGGCCACGGCCCATCACATCATTTCCTGTTTGCAATGCCTTCTGGGAAGGGGCGGCAACTTCCTCTGAAACTGCAGTTTCTATGGAAACCTGACCTGAAACCTATTACACTGCTTGTGCTGCACTGAGCATGTGCGAGATCTGCAAGGATGAGATCCAGGAAGAAATACAGTCTGGTTTCAGATGCCCACACTTAAGATGGCCACGGCCTGCTGTAAGTTAATAAAATAACAAACTACTGCTATAAACTAACAAAACAGACCTTATTTTACAGACTAACTTTACTAGAATGCATTAAGCTTGTGTATTATAGGGGTATTTTTATTTAAAAAGTATAATTTCGGCCGGAACACCACTTTAATACAGCCGGCACGCGCCCGCAGGCGATCGGAGGTGCTGTGTGTCAGTCTGACACACCGCAACTGTGATCATGGTATGGAGCCTCTGGCAGAGGCTTCTTACCACGTGATCAGCTGTGACCAATCACAGATGATCATCACGTGAACCAGGAAGTGCCAGTAAATGACTTTCCTCGCTTCACACTGACAGGGAGAGCCAATCGGCAGCTCTCCCTGTCAGAGAGGGGGGGGGGGGGCGGTGGGGATAAGTCAGTGCTGATAATCAGCACATTGATTATCAGCGCAGCCCCCATCAAAAGGTGCCCATCAGCTGCCAATCAGTGCCCAACGCCTGCCAGCCTGTCCCCATAAAAAATGCCTGTCAGTGCCCACAACAGTGCCAATCAGTGCCCACAACAGTAATGCCTGTCAGTGCCCTAAAGTGCCAATCAGTAATGCCTGTCAGTAGCTCCTCATCAGTGCTGCCTATGCAGTGCCACCTATCAGTGCTGCCCATCAGTGCCCATCAGTGCGGCCTTAATTGTTGGTCTTTTTTCGTTTATATTGCAAAAATTAAAAGGGTGACCAAATACCACCAAAAGAAAGCTCGATTTGTGGGAAGAAAATGATAAAAATTTTGTTTGGATGCAGTGTTGCACCCAAACAGTGTTGCACCCCGAGCAATTGTCATTCAAAGTGCACGCGACAATGCTGAAAGTTAAAATTTGTCCTTGGCAGGAAGGGGAAAAAGTGCCTGGTATGAAAGTGGTTAAACAGAGGCCAAGGTGGCAGCTTCCTTGGCTGAAATGATAGAAGTGTTTATTTCCACTTTAATTCCCCTCAGTCAATCCGATTAAAACCTTTTTTCCAAGTCTCAGTCTAAGCTCTTCAGTCCTTAAAGCGGAACTTTACCCTTTAAAAACTTGATAAAAAAAAGAATGTTCTTAGGGAAACAGGGGCGGACTGACAACTCATGGGGCCCCTGGGCAATAGGAGATCCTGGGGCCCCCTGTCCCCGCTCATGTGTTCCTACCTACACTCAAGCCACACCCACACAAATCCCCAACTACATTTTGCACTGCCCACACTACATGCGTTCATCACAGAATTTATCTGCACTATGTTCAAAATAAATGTTTATTAAAGAATATAAAGAAACATAAACTTACATTAAAGAAAGTGCAACGGTACATTTCCAAAATTAAAGTGATTGTAAAGGCTCGTTTTTTTTTTTTTTTTAAATAACAAACATGTCATACTTACCTCCACTGTACAGCTCGTTTTGCACAGAGTGGCTCCGATCCTCGACTTCTGGGGTCCCTCGGTGGCTCTCGTGGCTCCTCCCTACATCAGATAACCCCCTAGGAGAAGTGCTCTCCCGGGGGGAGGGTTACCTTGCAGGTGCGCTCCCGTGTCCAGCATGTGTGTCTATAGACACATGTTTACATACATGTGCTCACCCTACATAAAGCTTTTCATATAGAGCGTTTGCAGTGGTCATGGGGGTGCTTTACATTTTTTTTAAATTATTTTTATTTACTTTATATAATTTTCACTGACCACCAATGTAAGGAACATTCTTCACACTGACCACCAATGTAAGGAGCATTCTTCCCACTGACCACCAATGTAAGGAACATTCTTGCCACTGACCACCAATGTAAGGAACATTCTTCCCACTGACCACCAATGTAAGGAACATTCTTCCCACTGACCACCAATGTAAGGAACATTCTTCCCACTGACCACCAATGTAAGGAACATTCTTCTCACTGACCACCAATGTAAGGAACATTCTTCCCACTGACCACCAATGTAAGGAACATTCTTCCCACTGACCACCAATGTAAGGAACATTCTTCTCACTGACCACCAATGTAAGGAACATTCTTCCCACTGACCACCAATGTAAGGAACATTCTTCTCACTGACCACCAATGTAAGGAACATTCTTCCCACTGACCACCAATGTAAGGAACATTCTTCCCACTGACCACCAATGTAAGGAGCATTCTTCCCACTGACCAATGTAAGGAACATTCTTCCCACTGACCAATGTAAGGAACATTCTTCCCACTGACCACCAATGTAAGGAACATTCTTCCCACTGACCACCAATGTAAGGAACATTCTTCTCACTGACCACCAATGTAAGGAGCATTCTTCCCACTGACCACCAATGTAAGGAACATTCTTCCCACTGACTACCAATGTAAGGAACATTCTTCTGACTGATCACCAATGTAAGGAACATTCTTCCCACTGACCACCAATGTAAGGAACATTCTTCCCACTATTTATTTAATCCTTATTGAGCACTATATTTGATTGGCTGCTTCTGCTTGGCACACACGCACATGATGATGAAGTCATCATCATGTGCGATTGTGCGTGTGTGCCAGGCCTAAGCAGAAGCAAACAGCCAATCAAATATAGTGCTCAATATGGATTCAATAAATATGCATAGCCATAGATATCATAAATAAAGTGTAATAAAGTGATTTGTGCAGTGCAATAGCAGAAACTACTTTTAAGTAGACTGCAGATGCGACTACAGGAGATAACCAGAGATTGCAGATGAGACTATAGGAGATGACTAGACTGCGGATGTGACTACGGGAAATAACCAAAAACTGGGGATGCGACTACAGGAAATAACCAGAGACTGCGGGTGCGACTATAGGAGATAACCAGAGACTGCGGATGCGACTACAGGAGATGACCAGAGAATGCGGATGCGACAACAGGAAATAACCAGAGACTGCAGATGCGACTATAGGAAATAACCAGAGACTGCGGATGCGACTATAGGAAACGACCAGACTGCAGATGCAACTACAGGAAATAAGCAGAGACTGCGAATGCAACTACAGGAAATAAGCAGAGACTGTGAATGCGACTATAGGAGATAACCAGACTGCAGATGCGACTATAGGAGATGACTAGACTGCGGATGTGACTATAGGAGATAACCAGAGACTGCGGATGCGACTACAGGAGATGACCAGAGAATGCGGATGCGACTACAGGAAATAACCAGAGACTGCAGATACGACTACAGGAAATAACCAGAGACTGCGGATGCGACTATAGGAAATAAGCAGAGACTACGGATGCGACTACAGGAAATAAGCAGAGACTGTGAATGCGACTATAGGAAATAACCAGAGACTGCGAATGCGACTATAGGAGATGATCAGGTAGCCAGCTTTAAAATTTAAACTTTCAGCAATGCACAGCTATACAGGGGGGGTAAACAACATTTCCAGGGATGGTTTAGCAAAAAAAAGGGGTCTACAGGCCGTGTATATACGGTAGGCAGAAGGACCTACCTGGCCAGTCGGGCTCACCTCCTGCTCTCAGAGGTCCGGGGTCAGAGCTTTCAGGGGTAGGGGCGGAGCTTTTGTTGGTAGGGGGTGGGGCTTTCGCCGGTAGGGGGAGTGGCTTTCGACGGTAGGGGCGGGGATTTTTGTGATCCAGGGCGTAGCTCTCAGAAGTGTAAGAGAGACGCTCTAATTACATTCAGACTACATGGGGAGGGGCGGGGCAGGGTCAGAGCGTCAGTGGAGCTCCCTGCCCCGCCCCTCCCTGCTGACGGAGCTTCCCTCAGCTTAAGCCGAGCCCTGCTCGGGCAGCGGCTATCTAAACACCGGCGCCGCGCTCCAGCAGGCTCGCCGCGGCGCCAGAAGCTGTATCCGGGAGGATGGAGCTTTTGTGCGGTGCGGGGGGCGGCTTTTTTCCGCTGCTGACTGAGCCGCTCATGGGGCCCCTCCTGATGTCGGGCCCTCGGTCGGTTAAAACCGCCCGCAATGCGCCACAATAGCTGCGTTTTGCCGGCGGTATCCCAGCGCTGCCCCATTGATTTCAATGGGGAGCAGCGGTGGAGGAGCGGTAAACACACCGCTCCTTCACCGCTCCAAAGAAGCTGCTGGCAGGACTTTTTTTCCCGTATTGCCAGCGCAGCGCTCCGGTGTGAAAGTCCTCGGGCTTTCACACTGGAGACAATGCTGCAGCTGTTTGAGGGCGGATTGCAGGTGCTATTTTTAACGCTATAGCGCCTGCAAAACACCCTCGGTGTGAAAGGGGTCTTAAAATTAGTGTGTGCTGTAAATCAAAATCCAGCATTGCTCCCGTTTCTTCTTGCTGGAGGCTGCCATAGCCCCTTGAACAGCAGTAAATCATAAAAACGGAACACATTTAACAGTTAAAAAAAAACAGTTACATTCCTGTCAAACCGTCAAATGGCTGGTGTCATAAGTGATCACAATAGTAGGTACAGAAGCAGCTTCCTTGGCTGTAAAGTATAGGAGGATTAATATTACTTTAAGGCTGTCAGCTGATCGGCCTCTATAAACTCAGCAGTGCCTAAAAATGGAGAGCAAATGAGCATGTGCAGAACAGGGTGACATAGTCATCTAGCAGGACTTCATTTTCTGCCTAAAGTTCCACTTTAAAGGAACGCTATAATGGTTTGCACTCCAGTCTTTAACCACTTGCTTACTGGGCACTTAAACCCCCCTCCTGCCCAGACCAATTTTCAGCTTTCAGCACTGTCGCACTTTGAATGACAATTGCGCGGTCATACAACACTGTACCCAAATGAAATTTTTATCATTTTTTTCCCACAAATAGAGCTTTCTTTTGGTGGTATTTAATCACAGCTGGGATTTTTATTTTTTGCTAAACAAACAAAAAAAGATGGAAAATTTTGAAAAAAAAAAAAGAATCATGTTTCATAGTTTGTTATAAAATTTTGCAAACAGGTAATTTTTCTCCTTCATTGATATGCGCTGATGAGGCGGCACTGGTGGGCACTGATAGGCTGCACTGATGGGCACGGATAGGCACAGTTAAGGCGGCACTGATAGGCACAGTTAAGGCAGCACTGATAGGCAGAGTTAAGGCAGCACTGATGGGCACAAATAAGGCGGCACTGATGGCCACTGATGGGTGGCACTGATGGGTGGCACTGATGAGCACTGATAGGTACCACTGATGGGGGCACTGATGGGGGGCACTGATGGGTGGCACTGATGGGCAGTGATGGGCGGCACTGATGGGCACTTATAGGCACTGGTAGGTGACACTGATGGGCACTGATAGGTGGCACTGATGTGCAGCACTGTTGTGGCACTGATGTGGGCGCGGATGGGTGGCACTGTGGGCGCTGATGGGGGCATTGATGGGTGGCACTGTGGGCACTGATAGGTGGCACTGTGGGCACTATATGATGGCAATGTGGGCACTGATGGATGGCACTGTGGGCACTGATGGGTGACGCTGGTGGGCACTGGTAGGCGGCACTGCTGCCTATTGCTAGGTGTCACTGGCAGGGGGCAGATGATCGCCGTGATCGGGACTGATGTCCCTCTCACGGCCGCCGGTGATCGGCTTTTTTTTTTTCCTCCTCACGCTGTCAGCACGAGGAGAAAAAATAGCCGATTACCGGCTCTGTTTACATCACATGATCAGCTGTCATTGGCTGACAGCTGATCATGTGGTAAGGGGTCGGGACTCTGATCTGTGATCAAGCGAGTCTCATAGACTCGCTAATCACCGAGCACGCCGCGCGCGTCCTGCAGGGGGTGTGCAGGCCGCTCATGCACTGTAGGTCCGCGCTGTTGCCGTCATTTGGCAATAGCGCGGATCTGAAGCAGTTAACCACTTGAATACTGGGCACTTTCGCCCCTTCCTGCCCAGGACAATTTTCAGCTTTTAGCACTGTCGCACTTTGAATGACAATTGCGCGGTCAGCAACACTGCACCCAAACTAAATTTTTATAATTTTTTTCCCACAAATAGAGCTTTCTTTTGGTGGTGGGGTTTTTATTTTTTGCTAAATAAACTAAAAAAGACCAACATTTTTGAAAAAAAAGTTTTTCTTTGTTTCGGTTATAAAATGTTGTTTTCTCCTTCATTGATGGGCACTGATAAGGTGGCACTGATATGTAGAATTGATGGGCACTAATAGGTGGCACTGATATGCAGCATTGATGGGCAATCACAGGTTGCACTGATAGGCGGCACTGGTGATGAGGTACTGACAGGTGTTACTGCTGGGCACTGATATGCACTGTGATGGGTACTGACATATTTTTTTAATGGGGCACTGACTGGCAGGTGATGGGCACTTACTGGCAGCTGTGGTGGCACATCTAATGGGGCTGTGCTGATAATTAATGTGCTGATTATCAGCACAGACCCCCCTCTGACAGGGAGAGCCGCAGATCGGCTCTCCCCATCAGCATGAACCGAGGAATGCCGTTTACTGGCACTTCCTGGTTCACGTGATGAACAAGGAAGATTGGTCACAGCTGATCACGTGGCAAGGAGCCTCCGTCAGTGGCTCCATACCACGATCGGAGATGCAGTGTGTCAGACTGACACACAGCACATCTGATCGCCGCGCTGCACGCCCCCGTGGGCACGTGCCGGCAAGTTATCTCCCTGGACGTCATATGAGGCCCAGTGAGGATAACAGAACCACCGACCGGCCGTCATTCTGCTATAGGTTGGGTGGGAAGTGGTTAATAAAGTGGATGTAAACCTGAAAAAAAAATGTTTTAATTAAGACTTGCACCTTATAGTATAGGATTTCATGTCATCTGTGCCCAGTCTTGCCAGGAAGAGTTAATCCAGCTCTAAGTAGTTCTCTTACCTTTTTTTCAGTGAGATAAAAACAGACAGACAGAGAAATAGGAGTCCATTTCTCCCCCTTGCTGCCAGTGACAGGTGATTTCTTTATCTCATGCACCAGCCTGAGAAAGACATTCTCTGTACTGCAGATCCCCTCCTCCTTTCTTCTCCAGCTCTCCCAGGATTGGCTACTACACACCTCAGCATGATTGGGCATGCTGAAGTCATGTGGTGACTTTTCTGGGTTTTCACTCGATGTTCGTGATCATAGCAGAAGTTCAGTGTAAGAAATACAACAAGCTCCAGACAACAGACCCACCCACAGAATATGCAGTTTTTCGGGTTTTATAACAGACAGAGGGGAGACATTTGACAGGTAAAGATACATGCAGGAGGCATCTATATCCTTATAGATAACCCCTATGGCAGTAGTTTAGAAAGGATGAGAGTCCACATCCACTTTAAAGGTAAGTTATAATAGTTTTGAGTCCACTTTATTATACATTTATACTGAGGTTTAATTTATATAATAGAGGAATAATACTTATAAATGTATTACAAAATACACCTAATTTAGAGATAAGAGAATTGACAAATAAGTGAAACTCACAGTTTGCACTTGCAGCTTGCACATGAACCATAGCGGCTGGAGGCAATTTGGAACACATTTATGCCTAGAATCCCTCTTATCGGGTCTGACACTTGTAATATGTGAGTGTGACTTTTAATGCCTTAAATAAACCTTTAATACGTGTTATCACACTATTGGAGCTTTCTTCTTCCTCCCCTTATGTCTGTGGGAAGGAACCATGGCAAGACTAGGCCTCTTTCACACGGGACGGATCCATGATGATCCGCCCCCGCAAACATCCGCTTGCTCAGCGGGGATCGCTCCGTCGATCCCCGCTGAGCAGGAAGATGACAGGTCCGTCGCTGCTCACTGTGCAGCGACGGACCTGTCAGAGCGCCGCTCTCCCCTATGGGGGATCGGATGACGACGGACCGTAGAGTCCGTCGTCACCCGATCCGAAAACGGATGGAAAAGTAGGTTTTTCCTCCGTTACACTTTTTCGGATCGGAGTGGGTCGGATGTCAGCGGGCATGTCACCACTGACATCTGGCGCTCCATAGAGGTCTATGGAGGGTCCGTTCAAGTCCGCCTAAAAAACTGACAGGCGGACCTGAACGGATCGTTCCTGTGAAAGAGGCCTTATTGGAGAGGACCTTGTACATTTCTTAACAAGCACTTCTGATTCAAGCGTTGATTGCAAAAAGGTGCAGCTGCTGGTTTATAATGGTTCCAGCTATTGGATCTGGTCTCAGTTTTGGTACATCTAGTGGAGGATCACACTCGGGTGTTGTTGTCACATTGATTCACCATACAAGATATTATTGAATGTCACCATCACATATCGGTTACTGAAGAACTGTTTTTCACTTATAGAAATGTTTTGGTATCAAAACTTTTTTTTTTTTGTACCAATATATTTTTACCATTTTATTTATATTTTTCTTCAGTTTTGTTTAAACTTTAAGCATTTTTTGGAGCACTACCATTTATGGACTTTACTATACATATTTTTTGTATTCATGAACTTTTTCATTCCAAGCACTTTGCACTTTAATGTTTTGCATATAACTATAACTGTTCACAATAGTTGTATGATATAATTGTTTTGATAATTTTTTTTTATCTATGATCAAATTTCTTCACAATGCAGTATATATAGGGTGTTTTAGTAGTTTTGATCAGTGCTTTTTTCATAATTTTTGACGCAAGTGAAACAAATGGACTTATAATCAAAATTACCATAAACTAGGTATAGTCTTATTTATGAGAGCAGTCATATACACATCCTATATTAACCACTTGACCTCCATAAGGTTTTACCCCCTTCATGAGCAGGGCATGTTTTGCTATTCAGCATTGTTACCTTAACTGTCGACTGCGCAGTCACACACATGAAATTTATATATTATCTATTTCATGCAAATAGAACTACTATGGTTTATAAAACTGGAATTTACTCAGCTATAGACAATATAGTGTAATAGTGGTAATCAGTGAGTTATAGTGGGACTTTGATAGGGTGGTGGTCAATCTGGTGATAACAGACACTATCTGGGAGGGTCATTAAAGCCTGGTACACAATATGAGTTTTTGCCGTTTAACCCAGGGGGTTGAACAAAAAAAACAAAAACAAAAAAAACTCATCTCCGGTCGCAACGGCTGTAAAAACGATCCGACGTTTGTACAGCGATCTCCCCCACTGAGCTGTTGTTTTCTGATAGGGGATGCCCCCCCCCCCCCACCACCACCAGAACACTCTGGTCAGCGCTCTCAGCTATTGGCTGAGAGTTCTGATCGGGAGCCGGTCGGCTGTTGGTTTTCCAGCCAAACGTCCGGCTTCTGTTAGACTGGCTCCCATACACACGGGACGAATGTCGGGCGGTTTTTATTGAATCGCCGATGTAGCCTGGCATTCAGCCCACGTGTATGGGGCTTTACTGACATGGACATCTTTAGTGACGCTAATACAGTGAAATACTGTACATCGACACTGTACTAATGATGCTGGTCGGGAAGGGGTTAACATCTAGGGGCTAACTGTGTGCTTAACACTGTGTATGGTGTGCTGCTTTTAAGATAAAAATTACATCTTAATAAAATTGTGTTACACTAGCGTGGGTGTGCGCTCTCTTTGGTTTGTTTCGCTGATTGTGTTCCTGCCACCCGGTGGAGTTTTTAGTGAGCTGAAGCAACCAGTGTTCCTCAAGACTGTCAGCCTTTGTGAACTTTATTATCAAGCAGTATTTGGACCAGTGCAATTGCTAGTAACTTTTTCTGTGTGTGGGTTAAAAGATTGAAAGCACTCAGTGTAAAAAAAAACAAAAACTGTAAAACAGCATTGAGGAATTTCTATTTTTGATCAATAGTGCAAAAGGCCCTATACACACAAAAGGTGTTTGTATGACAGCATTCTAGAAAGTCTAGCTGAAGCAAGACTGATGACAAAATTTGGCTTTGCTTATTCTTGAAAAAGTCAGAGGCTTTTCTTTTCGCGAATATACAAAATTCTTTTGCATACAGTTCAGGCTTGTTGACAATACTCAATTGACTCATTCTCCTGCATTTCTTTGGAGAAAATAACCCAAATCAGTGTATATTATTTAGCCTGTAGGAAAGTTAGAGAGTCCACAAACTGTAGTATAGCTGAAAAATCGATCAGTCCTGATGGCCTCATTTACTATTTCTTGAGACCCGAAAAAGCCAGGACAGTATTTAAAAAAAAAAAAAGACCTTTTTGGAAACTAAACAGTCTGAGGTATTTAGGAGGCATTTTGACGTTGTAATTTTTTGTCACAATATTTTGGAAAATGAAGAAAAAAAAAAAAAGTTTGTTTCACTTTTTTTTTACATACTGTCACCAGTGCAATACAGTGTCCTCATATAACTGGTGTGGCAGTGACCAGTGGTGACAGTATGTAAAAAAAAAAAAAAATGTTTTTTTTTAAATTTTTTTATTGTACATACGGTGACCATTGTAACACTGTACCACTCTGGGGGAGTTGATCAGGATTTTTTTCCCTGTACATGCTTTGTTAGCTCATAGTAGTGAATTTTACTGCTATAAGCAAATATTTTTACTGAATGACAGTGTGTAGTTATGATGAGCTGTGATTGGCCACAGCTAATCACATGGTACAAATGGGCTGTGATTAGCCTTCTCTGAACCATATGACCAATTACAACTAGCAACACAATTATATATAATGAAGGGAAGCCATTCATTGTTTACAACTGTCATGTGATCTGCTGGGATTGGTCACAGCGATCACGTATTAACGGCAGGGGGCGGGTAAACTGATCCATCATCTAATGCCGTGTGCGCGGTCCGCAATGGGGCGTGGTCACTTGGTGATGTCACCCGGTGACCCCGTCCCATTTTACGTCACAGTCCCATCATGCCCCGGGACTGTGACGTAATAAGGGGCGGGGTCACATCACCAAGTGACTACGCCCCATCCCTATAAGTTGTTGCGGACCGCTCGCACACAGAATTACAGTTGGAGAGAGCGTCATGTCAACATCAGAAGGAGAGAAGAGGGAAGAAGACGGCGGAGAAGAACGGGCCACCGCTAGCAAAAGAGCCAGCAAAAGAGCAGAAGATAGCGGAGGAGCCCGTCAGAAGATACTGGAGAGCGGGAGAAGAACCGGAGAGCGCGGAGAAGAGGCCAGAGAGCACGGAGGAGACCCCTGAAGTCAGAGGAAGACCCCCGGAGCTGCCAAATAAATTACTTTAAAAACCTGTCGTGTGTTTTTTTTATTGACACTTTTTTCCCTGGGTGAATGGGTAGGGGTACGATGTACCCCATACTTATTCGCATAGGGTGGGGGGCCAGGATCTGGAGGCCCCCTTATTTAAGGGGGCTCCCGGATTCCGATATGCCCCCCGCCCGAAGACCCCGACAACCAACGGCCAGGGTTGTCAGGAAGAAGCCCTTGTCCTCATCAACATGGGGACAAGGTGCTTTGGGTTGGGGGGCGCAGGGCGCCCCCCTGCCTCAAAGCACCCACCCATGTTGAGGGCATGCGGCCTGGTACAGTTCAGGAGGGGGGGCGCTCGCTCGTCCCCACCCCTTTTCCTGACCGGCCGAGCTGCGTGCTCGGATAAGGGTCTGGTATGGATTTGGTGGGGGACCCCCACGCCGTTTTTTTGGTGTAGGAGGTTCCCCTTAAAATTCATACCAGACCCAAGGGCCCAGTATGCTCTTGGAGGGGGAACCCATGCTGGCTTTTTATTTAAAATTTGGAAATTTGGCGCGGAGTTCCCCCTCAAGATCATCTGAGCATAAGTCGCATGCCAAAGTCAGATCATGCGAGACAGCGATCTGACTTCAATGATAGTCAATGGGCTGAAGTAGGATTTTCACACATCATGCGACATGAGCTCCCAATGTTGGAGCGTTTGTTGCACTAGTGTGAACCCAGCCTAATTGTAGATTTTGTGGATTACCAGGTTTACTCTAATTTAGCTGCATAAAACTCCATTCTATGATGCTATAGCCTAGTGAACATATTGTTTAGTGAACTGTGATTGACCAAATCTTTGAATTACTCATGTGCATACTGTGGCAATATATTGGGTTCATTCACCGCTAATCAGTCTGATATTTGCTTTTTGATACGGAACTGTCGTTTTGTCCAGGACAGCTCTATCTGTGCTCCCAGTAGCAGTCCTGTATCTGCTTGCTTATCTTGGTGTGTCAGTGGGATGGAGGTTGTTCTCAGTTGAAGCTGAAGATCCCAATCTACCAAACAGTCATAGGTGTGCGCAGCCTATTGCATTAGGGTGTGCACCCCAAAGCTCAAACACACACTACTCACTACTACTCACATCACTCACCATGTTCATTCAGAAAGGGAAGGGGCTGATAAATACATATTTACCGGCCCCTTCCCTCACTCATCCTAAAACATCTCCGCAGCAACATCCGGCAGGAGAGGAGAGGAGAGGAGGGAAGCCAGAAGTGCTGCAGAGGGAAGTAGTGGGGAGCCAGGGCAGTAGGGGGAATCTGTGCTGCACAGGGTGATTAGGGTGTGCCTGGGCACACCCGGCACACCCTGTGCGCACGCCTATGCAAACAGTAAATGGTACCTAATCATAACATACATTCTTGACCTAATGTCCACAAACAGGTATGCCCTGAGACCCGCATACACCATTTGCAAAGGTATGTACAGGTTTACCAACACATGGCAATCTTCATTGTCTGTGGTCATTAAAAAGAACCTTTTGCCTGGTGCACTTTGCTAATAGGGATGAGCTTCGTGTTCGAGTCGAACCCATGTTCGACTCGAACATCGGCTGTTCGACCGTCCGTCGAATTGCGAACGATATGGGCCGTTCGCGCCAAATTCGTGTGGCGCGTCACGGCCCATAATTCACTGCGGCATCGCAGTGCATTGCTGGCTGATGATTGGCCAAGCATGCACTATGACCCGCATGCTTGGCCAATCACAGCGCCGTCAGTAGAGAGAGCTGTAATTGGCCAAAGCCAGGGTGGCTTTGGCCAATTATGGCTCAGGGGATTTAGTACACGCCCCACACTATATAAGGCCGCCTGCACGGCGGCCCTGTGTAGTGTGTGTTCCGGTGTGCTGAGAGATAGAGAGAGAGACAGACAGTGTCATTTGATTTGAGTTAGATAGATTAGGCAGAACAGTCAGTCAGTTAGCTGCACTTACAGTGTATTGTGTATATACAGTGGCTTGCGAAAGTATTCGGCCCCCTTGAACTTTTCAACCTTTTGCCACATTTCAGGCTTCAAACATAAAGATATAAAATTTTAATTTTTTGTGAAGAATCACCAACAAGTGGGACACAATTGTGAAGTGGAACGAAATCTATTGGATATTTTAAACTTTTTTAGCAATTAAAAAACTGAAAAGTGGTGCGTGCAAAATTATTCGGCCCCTTTACTTTCAGTGCAGAAAACTCACTCCAGAAGTTCAGCGAGGATCTCTGAATGATCCAATGTTGTCCTAAATGACTGATGGTGATAAATAGAATCCACCTGTGTGTAATCAAGTCTCTGTATAAATGTACCTGCTCTGTGATAGTCTCAGGGTTCTGTTGAAAGCGCAAAGAGCATCATGAAGACCAAGGAACACACCAGGCAGGTCCGTAATACTGTTGTGGAGCAGTTTAAAGCCGGATTTGGATACAAAAAGATTTCCCAAGCTTTAAACATCCCAAGGAGCACTGTGCAAGCGATAATTTTGAAATGGAAGGAGTATCAGACCACTGCAAATCTACCAAGACCTGGCTGTCCCTCTAAACTTTCAGCTCAGACAAGGAGAAGACTGATCAGAGATGCAGCCAAGAGGCCCATGATCACTCTGGATGAACTGCAGAGAACTACAGCTGAGGTGGGAGAGTCTGTCCATAGGACAACAATCAGTCGTACACAGCACAAATCTGGCCTTTATGGAAGAGTGGCAAGAAGAAAGCCATTTCTCAAAGATATCCATAAAAAGTCTCATCTAAAGTTTGCCACAAGCCACCTGGGAGACACACCAAACATGTGGAAGAAGGTGCTCTGGTCCGATGAAACCAAAATCGAACTTTTTGGCCACAATGCAAAACGATATGTTTGGCGTAAAAGCAACACAGCTCATCACACTCAACACACCATCCCCACTGTCAAACATGGTGGTGGCAGCATCATGGTTTGGGCCTGCTTTTCTTCAGCAGGGACAGGGAAGATGGTTAAAATTGAGGGGAAGATGGATGCAGCCAAATACAGGACCATTCTGGATGAAAACCTGTTGGAGTCTGCAAAAGACCTGAAACTGGGACGGAGATTTATCTTCCAACAAGACAATGATCCCAAACATACAGCAAAATCTACAAAGGAATGGTTCACAAATAAACGTATCCAGGTGTTAGAATGGCCAAGTCAAAGTCCAGACGTGAATCCAATCGAGAATCTGTGGAAAGAGCTGAAAACTGCTGTTCACAAACGCTCTCCATCCAACCTCACTGAGCTCGAGCTGTTTTGCAAGGAAGAATGGGCAAGAATTTCAGTCTCTCGATGTGCAAAACTTATAGAGACATACCCCAAGCGACTTGCAGCTGTAATCGCAGCAAAAGGTGGCTCTACAAAGTATTAACGCAAGGGGGCCGAATAATTTTGCACGCCCCACTTTTCATTTTTTTATTAGTTAAAAAAGTTTCAAAAATCCAAAAGATTTCGTTCCACTTCACAATTGTGTCCCACTTGTTGGTGATTCTTCACAAAAAATAAAAATTTTATATCTTTATGTTTGAAGCCTGAAATGTGGCAAAAGGTTGAAAAGTTCAAGGGGGCCGAATACTTTCGCAAGCCACTGTATATGCATCCCTGGTGTTGCATATATATACACTGTATTCAGTTTAGCTAGATCCGTTCCTGTTATCTTCTATCTAGACTATTTACATTTAGTGCAGTCAGGCCCGGACTGGGACAAAAAATAGGCCCGGGCATTTTGGATTGAGCAGCCCATGACATGTTAACCGGCCCCTTCCCGACTCTCCACCCTGACAGATCCCCTGAGAGAGGGGAGGGGGGAACCCAGCAGAGGTGTGGAGGGGGGGGGGTGCGACCAGGAAAGAGCATGGGGGTTGGAGAGCACAGGGAAGAACCTTGAGAACATGGGGTGGGGCGAGAGCACAGGGGAGAGGCAGAGAACACAGGGAGGAAGAGGAGAGCACAGGGGGGCAGCGGAGAGCCCAGTGAGGACAACGGAGAGCATGGGGGATGTGGACAGCACAGGAGGGCTGGCGGAGAGCATGGGGTGATGGGAAGACCGGAAGAGCACAGGGGGGAGTGGCGGAGAGCAGGGGGGGAGGTGGAGAGCATGGGGGGAGGTGGAGAGCATGGGGGGGAGGTGGAGAGCATGGGGGGAAGGTGGAGAGCATGAGGGGGAGGTGGAGAGCATGGGGGGGAGGTGGAGAGCATGGGGGGGAGGTGGAGAGCATGGGGGGGGGAGGTGGAGAGCATGGGGGGGAGGTGGAGTGCATGGGGGGGAGGTGGAGTGCATGGGGGGGGGGTGGAGTGCATGGGGGGGGAGGTGGAGCGCATGGGGGGGAGGTGGAGCGCATGGGGGGGAGGTGGAGCGTATGGGGGGGAGGTGGAGCGTATGGGGGGGGGTGGAGCGTATGGGGGGAGGTGGAGAGTATGGGGGGGAGGTGGAGAGTTTGAGGGGGTGGCAGAGAGCATGGGGGGGAGGTGGAGCGTATGGGAGGGAGGTGGAGCGTATGGGGGGGTGGCAGAGAGCATGGAGGGAGGTGGAGAGCATCGGGGGGAGGTGGAGAGTATGGGGGGGTGGCAGAGAGTATGGGGGGTGGCAGAGAGCATGGGGGGTGGCAGAGAGCATGGGGGGTGGCAGAGAGCATGGGGGGTGGCAGAGAGCATGGGGGGTGGCAGAGTGCATGGGGGGAGCTGGAGACTATGAGGGGGTGGCAGAGAGCATGGGGGGAGGTGGAGCGTATGGGGGGAGGTGGAGAGTATGGGGGGGTAGGTGGAGCGTATGGGGGGAGGTGGAGAGTATGGGGGGGAGGTGGAGCGTATGGGGGGGGAGGTGGAGCGTATGGGGGGGAGGAGGAGCGTATGGGGGAGGTGGAGAGTATGGGGGGTGGCGGAGAGCATGGGGGAAGGCGGAGAGCATGGGGGAAGGCAGAGAGCATGGGGGAAGGTGGAGAGCATGGGGGAAGGTGGAGAGCATGGGGGGGTGGCAGAGAGCATGGGGGGTGGCAGAGAGCATGGGGGGTGGCAGAGAGCATGGGGGGTGGCAGAGAGCATGGGGGGTGGCAGAGAGCATGGGGGGTGGCAGAGAGCATGGGGGAGGTGGAGAGTATGAGAGGGGGGGAGGTGGAGAGTATGAGAGGGTGGCAGAGAGCATGGGGGGAGGTGGAGAGTATGAGGGGGTGGCAGAGAGCATGGGGGGTGGCAGAGAGCATGGGGGGTGGCAGAGAGCATGGGGGGTGGCGGAGAGCATGGGGGGTGGCGGAGAGCATGGGGGGTGGCGGAGAGCATGGGGGGTGGCGGAGAGCATGGCGGGAGGTGGAGAGTATGGGGGGAGGTGGAGAGTATGGGGGGAGGTGGAGAGTATGGGGGGAGGTGGAGAGTATGGGGGAAGGTGGAGACTATGAGGGGGTGGCAGAGAGCATGGGGGGGAGGTGGAGCGTATGGGGGGAGGTGGAGAGTATGGGGGGTAGGTGGAGCGTATGGGGGGTAGGTGGAGAGCATGGGGGGTGGCGGAGAGCATGGGGGGTGGCAGAGAGCATGGGGGGTGGCAGAGAGCATGGGGGGTGGCAGAGAGCATGGGGGGTGGTAGAGAGCATGGGGGGTGGCAGAGAGCATGGGGGGTGGCAGAGAGCATGGGGGGGAGGTGGAGAGCATGTGGGGTGGCAGAGAGCATGGGGGGAGGTGGAGAGTATGAGGGGGTGGCAGAGAGCATGGGGGGAGGCGGAGAGTATCTGGGGGAGGTGGAGAGTATGGGGGGGTGGAGAGTATGGGGGGTGGAGAGTATGGGGGGTGGCAGAGAGCATGGGGGTGGCAGAGAGCATGGGGGTGGCAGAGAGCATGGGGGTGGCAGAGAGCATGGGGGTGGCAGAGAGCATGGGGGGTGGCAGAGAGCATGGGGGGTGGCAGAGAGCATGGGGGGAGGCAGAGAGCATGGGGGGAGGCAGACATCATGGGGGGAGGCAGACATCATGGGGGGAGGCAGACAGCATGGGGGGAGGCAGACAGCATGGGGGGAGGCAGACAGCATGGGGGGAGGCAGACAGCATGGGGGGAGGCAGACAGCATGGGGGGTGGCAGAGAGTATGGGGGGGAGGTGGAGAGTATGGGGGGGGGGTGGAGAGTATGGGGGTGGCAGAGAGCATGGGGGTGATGTGGAGAGCACGGGGTCAGCAGAGAGTATGGGTGCGGTGGAGAGCCCTGCGGGAGCAGCAGAGAGAAGCAGGATAGGAGGATCGGTGGGGGTGGCTGCATATAGAAGAATCATTTTCTCCATCTTCCTCCTGCAGTCTCGGAATGCCTGCTTCTCCTCTACCTCTCACAGGCATTCCGAGACTGCAGGAGGAAGATGGAGAAAATAATTGTTCTATATGCAGCCGCCCCCACCGATCCTCCTATCTAGTTCACAGGGGAGGCTGGACTTACGTTTTATGTTCCGGCACCTCTCGACATAACACAGGCTCCAAGGTGTCTGCTCTGGCTCCTCCCCCCGGAACTGACGGCTGACCTATACGTGCGGCCGTGCAGCCGTGGTGAGGCCGAAGGCGTCTCATTTAGCTCCTCCCCCCGGCGCCGATGGCTGAGCTCCGGGCGGCCGCGGAGAGGCTCAAGCCTTGGGCCATGCAAGGACTTGCAGCCTGGCGGCCCCAGCGGCCGCGGCCCACCGGGCAAATGCCCGGTTTGCCCTATGGCCAATCCGGGCCTGAGTGCAGTGCGTCCTGCTCACAGTGTTCAGCTAGATCCGTTCCAGAAGGTCCCGGAGCAGAGAGGAGCAGGGGATCAGCGCAGGGACAGCATGACTTGTGTGGACTGCACAGTCAGGCTGTTTACGCTGGTCGCTTTCCCCTTTAAGGATAAGGGAGGGGCTGGTGCAGAGGAGGAGGCAGAAGGAAAAGTAGAGAGGAGAAGGGGGGATGTGACGTCAGTCGGAGAGCGCCGGGGATGAAGATTCCCACCCACCCTCCCTGAGGTTATGGCAATAGGGGACGTTGGTTTTAGTGTGGCAGTGGTTTGGGTCTGTGAGGAGGAGGAGATTGATGGTATGGAGAGTTTACACGGTTGGTACCCATATATAATATGGGCTGTTTAGAGTTTACACGGTTGGTACCCATATATAATATGGGCTGTTTTATGTACCTTCCGGTTACGAGGGGTTAACCAGGAAGGGGAAAAAGTTTGGTCACTGAGAAGGTTGGGTACTGTCTCACAGTCTGGGGTTAGCGACTGGAGGCCTTAAAAGTTTAAGAGTTCATATGCAGTGACCTGTGGGTGGATTCCCCTCCTAGACTACAATAATTCCGTGAAGTTATTTAAAAGTTATTTAAAAGTTATTTATAAAATTGTTATTTATTGGTTTTATATTTTATTAATAAAAGGCCGACAAGGCCATTTACTCCACTACCTTGTCGCGTCATTTGTGGGAGGTATTAGAGGGTAATGGTTAAGGGGTAGCTTCTAGGACTGAAGTTAGTCCTTCACAGGTCATGCTATTTACATTTAGTGCAGTGCGTCCTGCTCACAGTGTTCAGCTAGATCTGTTCCTGCTATTTACATTTAGTGCAGTCAGTGCGTCCTGCTCACAGTGTTCAGCTAGATCCGTTCCTGCTATTTACATTTAGTGCAGTGCGTCCTGCTCACAGTGTTCAGCTAGATCCGTTCCTGCTATTTACATTTAGTGCAGTCAGTGCGTCCTGCTCACAGTGTTCAGCTAGATCCGTTCCTGCTATTTACATTTAGTGCAGTGCGTCCTGCTCACAGTGTTCAGCTAGATCCGTTCCTGCTATTTACATTTAGTGCAGTGCGTCCTGCTCACAGTGTTCAGCTAGATCTGTTCCTGCTATTTACATTTAGTGAAGTCAGTGCGTCCTGCTCACAGTGTTAAGCTAGATCCGTTCCTGCTATTTACATTTAGTGCAGTGCGTCCTGCTCACAGTGTTCAGCTAGATCCGTTCCTGCTATTTACATTTAGTGCAGTCAGTGCGTCCTGCTCACAGTGTTCAGCTAGATCCGTTCCTGCTATTTACATTTAGTGCAGTGCGTCCTGCTCACAGTGTTCAGCTAGATCCGTTCCTGCTATTTACATTTAGTGCAGTGCGTCCTGCTCACAGTGTTCAGCTAGATCTGTTCCTGCTATTTACATTTAGTGCAGTGCGTCCTGCTCACAGTGTTCAGCTAGATCCGTTCCTGCTATTTACATTTAGTGCAGTGCGTCCTGCTCACAGTGTTCAGCTAGATCTGTTCCTGCTATTTACATTTAGTGCAGTGCGTCCTGCTCACAGTGTTCAGCTAGATCCGTTCCTGCTATTTACATTTAGTGCAGTGCGTCCTGCTCACAGTGTTCAGCTAGATCCGTTCCTGCTATTTACATTTAGTGCAGTCAGTGCGTCCTGCTCACAGTGTTCAGCTAGATCTGTTCCTGCTATTTACATTTAGTGCAGTCAGTGCGTCCTGCTCACAGTGTTCAGCTAGATCCGTTCCTGCTATTTACATTTAGTGCAGTCAGTGCGTCCTGCTCACAGTGTTCAGCTAGATCTGTTCCTGCTATTTACATTTAGTGCAGTGCGTCCTGCTCACAGTGTTCAGCTAGATCCGTTCCTGCTATTTACATTTAGTGCAGTGCGTCCTGCTCACAGTGTTCAGCTAGATCTGTTCCTGCTATTTACATTTAGTGCAGTCAGTGCGTCCTGCTCACAGTGTTCAGCTAGATCCGTTCCTGCTATTTACATTTAGTGCAGTGCGTCCTGCTCACAGTGTTCAGCTAGATCTGTTCCTGCTATTTACATTTAGTGCAGTGCGTCCTGCTCACAGTGTTCAGCTAGATCCGTTCCTGCTATTTACATTTAGTGCAGTGCGTCCTGCTCACAGTGTTCAGCTAGATCTGTTCCTGCTATTTACATTTAGTGCAGTGCGTCCTGCTCACAGTGTTCAGCTAGATCTGTTCCTGCTATTTACATTTAGTGCAGTGCGTCCTGCTCACAGTGTTCAGCTAGATCCGTTCCTGCTATTTACATTTAGTGCAGTCAGTGCGTCCTGCTCACAGTGTTCAGCTAGATCCGTTCCTGCTATTTACATTTAGTGCAGTGCGTCCTGCTCACAGTGTTCAGCTAGATCTGTTCCTGCTATTTACATTTAGTGCAGTCAGTGCGTCCTGCTCACAGTGTTCAGCTAGATCCGTTCCTGCTATTTACATTTAGTGCAGTGCGTCCTGCTCACAGTGTTCAGCTAGATCTGTTCCTGCTATTTACATTTAGTGCAGTCAGTGCGTCCTGCTCACAGTGTTCAGCTAGATCCGTTCCTGCTATTTACATTTAGTGCAGTGCGTCCTGCTCACAGTGTTCAGCTAGATCTGTTCCTGCTATTTACATTTAGTGCAGTCAGTGCGTCCTGCTCACAGTGTTCAGCTAGATCCGTTCCTGCTATTTACATTTAGTGCAGTGCGTCCTGCTCACAGTGTTCAGCTAGATCCGTTCCTGCTATTTACATTTAGTGCAGTGCGTCCTGCTCACAGTGTTCAGCTAGATCCGTTCCTGCTATTTACATTTAGTGCAGTCAGTGCGTCCTGCTCACAGTGTTCAGCTAGATCCGTTCCTGCTATTTACATTTAGTGCAGTGCGTCCTGCTCACAGTGTTCAGCTAGATCTGTTCCTGCTATTTACATTTAGTGCAGTCAGTGCGTCCTGCTCACAGTGTTCAGCTAGATCCGTTCCTGCTATTTACATTTAGTGCAGTGCGTCCTGCTCACAGTGTTCAGCTAGATCTGTTCCTGCTATTTACATTTAGTGCAGTCAGTGCGTCCTGCTCACAGTGTTCAGCTAGATCCGTTCCTGCTATTTACATTTAGTGCAGTGCGTCCTGCTCACAGTGTTCAGCTAGATCCGTTCCTGTTATCTTCCTACTGACAGGCAGGCTTGTCTGGTTACAGTATATAAAGCTACCTGAAGAAAATTACAGGTGTTCTATCCCAGCTTAGTGCAGCTACAGGCCATTAGTATGTCTGGAAGGCCAAGAAGGAGAGGCAGACAGTCACAAGCCAATAAGAGAGGGCAAGCAGGCTCTGTGTCTAGTGCTGGTCGTGGAGACGGTGCATCCTCATCAGCACGTGGCCATGGGACACGCTTGGCCTTTTTTTCGGCAGCTGGCCGTGTTGAACCGCAACATGCGGAAGACTTGGTCGAGTGGATGACCAAGCCGTCCTCATCCTCCTCATCCTCTCTCACCCATGCCCAGGGTGCTTTGTCTGGCAAAGCAGTGGCCTCTTCCCTCAGCTCAATGTCATCAGTGACTCCTTCCCTAGCTCCACCATGTCCTCCTGAGGATTCCCTCGAACTGTTTGACCACAGTGTTGGGTACATGCTCCAGGAGGATGCCCAGCGTTTGGAAGGCTCTGATGATGATACTGAGCTCGATGAAGGCAGTAACATGAGCACGGACAGAGGGGGTGCCCAAGAAGGACAGCAATCTGGCGGGAGGGAGGGGATGATGAGGTCACTGACTCAACGTGGGTGCCTGAGGAGGAGAGGAGAGGAGAGAGGAGGAGGAGGAGGAGGAGGCGGCACATCACCAACGAGGCAGGATGCCCTCCAGGGGCCAGCCTAAGGGCAGCACATTGACTGCATCACACCCCAAAGCTCCACATGTGCAGGGCGCTGCAGTCTCTGCGCGTTATTCAAAAAGTTCTTTGGTGTGGGCCTTTTTTGAGACGAGTGCATCAGATCGCACCGCTGCTATTTGCAACATATGTCTCAAGCGTATCTCGCGTGGCCAAAACATCTCCCGCTTGGGCACCACATGCTTGACCAGACATATGTTGACCTGCCATGCAGTTCGTTGGCAAGCGTATCTAAAAGACCCACACCAAAGAACAAAGAGAATCTCTCCTTGCTCCTCATCAGCTGAGATTTCCAACCCCACTAGACCTTCAGTCCTCTCTGAGACCTGCAGTGAGAGGAATGAAGGTGTAGAATTAGGTGTGTCACAGCCAAGTACTTGTGGGCAATCTGCTTTTGGTACACCGACGTCAGATTGTACCAGGCAAATTTCCCTGCCCCAGCTGCTGCACCGCCGAAAGAAGTTTGCTCCCAGCCATCCACATGCCCAGCGGTTGAATGCTAGCTTGGCAAAATTGCTAGCACTTCAACTGCTGCCTTTTCAGTTGGTAGACTCTGCCCCCTTCCGTGAATTTGTGGAATGTGCGGTTCCTCAGTGGCAGGTACCCAAACGCCACTTTTTCTCACGGAAGGCGATTCCGGCTCTCTACCGGCATGTGGAAGGCAATGTCCATGCCTCGCTGGACAGGGCGGTCAGCGGTAAGGTGCATATTACCGCTGACTCATGGTCCAGCAGGCATGGACAGGGACGTTACCTAAGTTTCACTGCGCATTGGGTGACTCTGCTGGCAGCTGGGAAGGATGCAGGACAAGGTGCAGTAGTGTTGGAGGTTGTTCCGCCACCACGCCTCCAAAATGCTGATTGTGACACACCTCTCTCCTCCACCCCCTCCTCTTCTTCTTCCTCCATGGCCTCTTCCTCGGAACCAGCGGTGCTCCGTAGGCGTTCAAGGGGCTACGCAAGTACGCAGGCCAAAAGATGCCATGCGGTGCTTGAGCTGGTGTGCTTGGGGGACAGGAGCCACACTGGGGAAGAGGTTCTGTCAGCTCTGCAGGGGCAGGTTCAGAGGTGGTTGACGCCACGCCAACTTAAGGCAGGAATGGTGGTTTGCGACAATGGCACCAACCTCCTCTCTGCCCTCCGACAGGGACAACTGACCCATGTGCCCTGTTTGGCTCACGTCCTTAACTTGGTGGTGCAGCGGTTCTTGGGCAGGTACCCGGGCTTACAGGATGTCCTGAGGCAGGCCAGGAAAGTCTGTGTGCATTTCCGCCGGTCATATAATGCCAGTGCTCGGCTGACGGACCTCCAAAAGGAGTTTAACCTGCCCAAGAACCGCCTAATCTGTGACATGCTCACCAGGTGGAACTCAACGTTGGCCATGCTGCAGCGGCTGCACACGCAGCAGAGGGCCATCAATGAGTACCTGTGCGACTATGGCACCAGGACAGGGTCAGGGGAGCTTGGTTTTTTTTCCCCACGCCAGTGGGCCATGATCAGGGATGCATGCACTGTCCTGTCACCATTCGAGGAGGCCACGAGGATGGTGAGCACTGACAGTGCATGCATCAGTGACACTGTCCCCCTTGTCCACCTGTTGGAGCACACGCTGCGTGGAATAATGGACAGGGCACTTGAGGCAGAACAGAGGCAGGAAGAGGAGGACTTCCTTAGCTCTCAAGGCCCCCTTTATCCAGACAGTGTTCCTGCGTGCCCGCCGATCACACAGGAAGAGGACGAGGAGGAGGAGGAGGAGGAGGAAGATTGTGTCAGTATGGAGGTGGAGCCTGGCACTCAGCATCAGCAGCAGTCTTTAAGGGATCAGTCCCAAGGAACACATGGACTTGTACGTGGCTGGGAGGAGGTGGCTGCGGACGTTGTTGTCCTTAGTGACCCAGAGGACTCCGGACCGAATGCCTCAGCAAACCTACGCTGCATGGCCTCGCTGATCCTGCAAAGCCTGCGTAAGGATCCTCGTATTCGTGGTATCAAGGAGAAGGACCAATACTGGCTGGCAACCCTCCTTGATCCACGTTACAAGGGTAAGGTTGCGGACCTTATCTTGCCATCGCAGAGGGAGCAGAGGATGAAACATCTTCGGGAGGCCTTGCAGAAAGGTCTGTGCAACGCGTTCCCAGAGACTGGGAGGTTACAAACTCCTGTTTCTGGACAACGTGTTGCTGAGGCTTCGGTCAGTCAAAGAAGGAGCGGTGGAGAAGGTGGCCGTCTGACCGATGCGTTCAGACAATTTTTTGGTCCGCAGCCCCAAGGTATGATCGGTTCCAGCAACCATCGCCAGCGTCTGTTTTACATGGTGCAGGAATACCTAGGGGCAAGATCAGACTTGGACACCTTTCCCACCGAAAATCCTCTGGGTTACTGGGTCTTGAGGATGGATCACTGGCCAGAGCTTGCACAGTATGCAATTGAGCTACTGGCCTGTCCTGCATCCAGCGTTCTTTCGGAACGCACATTCAGTGCTGCTGGAGGCGTGGTAACCGATCACAGGGTGCGTCTGTCCACCGACTCGGTCGATCGGCTGACCTTCATAAAAATGAATCAGTCTTGGATCACCACCAGCTACCAAGCACCTGATGCTGATGTAACCGAATAATTTTTTTTGAAATCTCAGATCCCTTCAAAGACTGCCTATGCTGATGCTGAGTGACTATCCCTGAGTAATTATCCTCTTCCTCCTCAATCATCACGCTGATAGCTTGTAAGAACATTTTTGGTTCTGGGCGCCACCACCAGTGCCTAGGGCACAATTTTTCAGCCCCTGTTTAACAGGGGCGTGTAATTACAATTTTTGATGTAATACTTTGCAGCAGAGCTCGTTCCTGCATTCCAACTAGAGTGTCTGTGAGGGGTTGCAGTGTTGTGGCACCAGCACCAGTGCCTAAGGCCCGATTTTTCTGCCCCTGTCTAACAGGGGCGTGTAATTACAATTTTTGATGCAATACTTTGCAGCAGGGCTCGTTCCTGCGTTCCAACTAGAGTGTCTGTGAGGGGTTGCAGTGTTGTGGCACCAGCACCAGTGCCTAAGGCCTAATTTTTCAGCTCCTGTTCAACAGGGGCATGTAATTACAATTCTTGATCTAATATTTCACAGCAGGGCCCTGTGAGGGCTTACAGTGTTGTGGCCACAGCAACACCTAAGGCCCAAATTTCTGCTGAGTATATAGGTCAGGACCCTACTTTCAAACATCTAACTTACAAACGACTCCTACTTGCAAACGGAAGGAGACAACAGGAAGTGAGATGAAATCTACCCCTAGGAAGGGAAATTCTCTCCTGTAAGAGTTAATATGGGGAAACAATTTCTCCTTTCCACTGATGCTTTCCAATCCTTGTTCCACAAAAAAACCCAAATTTTCAAAAAACATTTTTCATTGGGACAAAAAAGTGAGGTGAAATCTTCTGAAGAGGAGGAAAGACAGCAAAACAAATGTCACAGGGGTGATAACCCTTCCCTATGTTTTCCAAAAAGCTTAAAAAAGATTTTTTGGCTGGAGCTAAACACGTTAAAAATGTACCCGTTCAAAATTACAAAGAGATTCTACTTAACAACAAACCTACAGTCCCTGTCTTGTTTGCACCGCCTGTATACTGCTGTTCAGAGTATATAGGGCCTTTCCTTATTTTAATTTGGGTGCGGGGTTCCCCTTAATATCCATACAGGACCCAAAGGGCCTGGTAATGGACTGGGGGGGTACCCATGCCGTTTGTCTCACTGATTTTCATCCATATTGCCATGACCCGACATGACATTAAACCCGCAAGCAGTTTTAAATGAGATTTTTTCCTTTAAAAATGACATTTGGTGCAGGGACTGTTCTAAACATGGGAAACACGCGTCACTTTACAGGCATACTATAGACACCCCCCAGGTACGATATTTAAAGGAATATTTCACTTTTTTTTTTTTTTACTTTAAGCATCATTAAAATCACTGCTCCCGAAAAAACGGCCGTTTTTAAAAGTTTTTTTTGCATTGATACATGTCCCCTGGGGTAGGACCCGGGTCCCCAAACCCTTTTTAGGACAATACCATGCAAATTAGCCTTTAAAATGAGCACTTTTGATTTCGAACGTTCGAGTCCCATAGACGTCAATGGGGTTCTAACGTTCGTGCGAACTTTCGGTCCGTTCGCGGGTTCTGGTGCGAACCGAACCGGGGGGGGTGTTCGGCTCATCCCTATTTGCTAATAGTGAGCTGAAATGCAGCAGAACCTGTAGCTCTTAAAGCTTAACCAAAATAATTTTTTTTATTTGTTTTGTTTTGAATAGAGAGAAGAGAGATTAGAACAAATGTCAGTTTGTGATTTGTTCACAAAAGCACAGCGCTGGCTTGAGGTTCAGAATAGAATACCATTACCTTCTTTTCCTGTCTATTCTGATGCACTTTGGAGGTGAACTGCGAGGTCCTGTGTAAACCCGCACCCCTCCCACACACACTGTGCAATGTGTTTTCATTGAGTGACCACTATGTCAATGTTGTGAAGTGTGTCATATGTGAAGAGGCCATTGTGGTGCCAAAGATCAAGCATTCCAAGAGAAGGCAGCAAGACAGTCCATGCACTGGAGGAAGTGCCTCCTCCCCATAGACGGAACAGAACGCCAGCACAGGACTGGACCAGAAAGAGCACAGTTCCAAAGGATTCACACAGGCACTTTTATTGTGTCATCAAGGTGAGAGTTCTGGGAGCCCCTAGTGGGTATCCAACACCACGAAAGTCACCAGATCTCCTATCAACGCATGTTCACTTTTATAGTCACATCTTGTTATGCATCTTATTTACTTTATTTTACTTGATTGATCAGCACTGAAGTCACGTTTTTATTCACCTATGGACAATTATATATATATATATATATATATATATATATATATATATATATATATATATATATATATATATATATATATATATACTTTTATTATTGTTCTGTTTACTATTATCATTGAAAGTGATCGTAAAAGAAAATCCCAAATTTTAGATTGTCCCCAGAAAAGTTATAGAGGGGAAATCTTCCATTGTGCATACTAGTAGTTCTGGTGACCTGGGGGTCCCCAAGAGATTCCATTAATTTGCAGGGATTTCCTCTCACTTCCTGTTTTGGCTATAGGACAGCAAGCAAAGACAGATCTCCCCAATGGGACAAAGATGTCAATTATAAACCCTACAGAGGTTATAACCCTCCCTTACTCTATCCAAAATTAAAAAAAAAAAGTTTTGAATATAGTCCTACTTTAATTTATGTGCACTGTTTACAATCATTACATTTTACCTAGGTTGGGTTTTTTTTTACCTGGCTTGTGATGTGTGTGTGCGCATATACTGTATTTCTCGCACCATAAGACGCACTTTTTCCACCCAAAAAATTAGGGGGAATGTCTGTGCGTCTTATGGAGCGAATACTGACCAGCCCCCCCCCCCCGCATCCTGGCAGGGGCATACCAAGGGGGAGCGGGGGGAGGCGGTCCGCCCAGGGTGCTAAAACATGGGGGGGAGATGTCAGTGGCGTCGCTAAGGGTGTGCGCTCTGCACCCAGGTCGGGGGACACCCACCAGAGGTGACACCATTCTAAGAGCAGTGAGAGCCCTGGCTGTTTTTTTTTTTTCAGCCAGGACACCCCCGGCGCCGTGGCCTGGTCCAGTCTCATTTCCTGCTCCTCCCACAGGCAGCTGCTGCTGCAAACCTTGTCCCCAGTCCTTTGGACATTCCTAACTGCAGGTGTATCTGAAGTAAGGTGAGCAGATTTTTAAAATTAAATCCGGGGACATATTTTTTTTTTTTTACTAGTAATGGCAGCAATCGACAACTCTTTGCCCGTCTCCGCCGCCTGCCTCACAGCCTGTCAAGTCTAAAGCCCCATACACACTATCAGATTTTCTGCTGATTTTTTCCTTCAGATTTACCAAAACCATATAATATGAGGTCAAACCTTAGGAGTTTCAATTTGTATGCAATCAGGCAGGCCCTTGCACTACATGGTTTTGGTAAATCTGAAGACAAAAATCAGCAGAAAATCTGATAGTGTGTATGGGGCTTTACTCTTCGGGCCCCGGCTACTACTGGGTGGGGAGCAGAGGAAGATCACTCCACCAGGGAAGGCAAGGAGATAAGCAGGCAGGCGGCTGGCCGGGACTTGAGCCAAGGCAGAAGAACATGCGAGTGGAGCTCAATGGGCATGCGCCCGAAACTGAAGAAATAGTCCCTCCGATCCGACCAGCACATGATCATCAGAAAGGGGCACAGATAATGGAAAAAAAAAATAGACCCCCATAAGCTAGTAGGAGCGGCAGAGGAGGGGGGGTGCAATTCATATTTTTCTTTTTATTCTGCACGGGCTGTCTTTGAAATTGCCCCAGCCCCTGTTCAAATCCAATCTGGGGACAAAACTGGGGACAGACTTGGTCCGGGGACAGTGTCTTCAATCTGTGGACTGTCCCCAGAAACTGGGGATGTCTGGTCACCCTAATCGGAGGCCAAGAGCCAGCCAGCGAGGCAGAGGGGATTGTAGATTGTAATGGCGGTGTCCTCCACTGCCTGATGTGAGCTGGTGATAAGGGGGTGGGAGGTGTGGGCTGGTATGGTATCCACTGCCCAGTCACCTGAGCTGTTAGAGGAGAGGCTGAAGGGGTGCTTGTGTCTGCCCTGCCACCCTAAGCTGGAGGGGGGGTTCAATTTTTTTTACAAATAAATATCTGAAAAGTGTGGCGTGCATTTGTATTCAGCCCCCTTTCCTCGGATACCTCTAACTAAAATCTAGTGGAAGTGTTTTGCCTTCAAAAGTCACCCAATTCGTAAATAGAGTCCACCTGTGTGTAATATAATCTCAGTATAAGTACAGCTGTTCAGTGAAGCCCTCAGAGGTTTGTTAGAAAACCGAAGTGAACAAACAGCATCATGAAGGCCAAGGAACACACCAGGCAGGTCAGGGATAAAGCTATGTAGAAGTTTAAACAGGGTTAGGTTATATAAAAATATCCCAAGCTTTGAACATTTGACAGAGCACTGTTCAATCCATCATCTGAAAACGGAAAGAGTATGGCACAACTGCAAACCTACCAAGACATGGCCGTCCACCTAAACTGACAAACTGGGCAAGGAGAGCATTAATCATAAAATCAGTCAAGAGGCCCATGGTAACTCTGGAGGAGCTGCAGAGATCCACAGCTCAGGTCGGAGTATTTGTCCACAGGACAACTATTAGTTGTGCACTTCACAAATCTGGCCTTTATGAAAGAGTGGCAAGAAGAAAGCCATTGTTGAAAGAAAGCCATAAGAAGTCAGTTTGCAGTTTGCAAGAAGCCACGTGGGGGACACAGCAAACATGTGGAAGAAGGTGCTCTGGTCAGATGAGACCAAAAGTGAACTTTTTGGCCTAAAAGCAAAACGCTATGTGTGGCTGAAAACTAACACTGCACATCGCCCTGAACACACCATCCCCACCGTGAAACTTGGCCGTGGCAGCATCATGTTGTGGAGATGCTTTTCAGCAGAGACAGGGAAGCTGGTCAGAGTTTATGGGAAGATGGACGGAGCCAAATACAGGGCAATCTTAGAAGAAAACCTGTTAGAGTCTGCAAAAGATTTGAGACTGGGGCAGAGGTTCACCTTCCAGCAGGACAGCGACCCTAAACATACAGCCAGAGCTACAATGGAATGGTTTACATCAAAGCATATTCATGTATTAGAATGGCCCAGTGAAAGTCCAGACCTAAATCCAATTGAGAATCTGTGGCAAGACTTGAAAATTGCTGTTCACAGACGCTCTCTATCCAATCTGACAGAGCTTGAGCCATTTTGCAAAGAAGAATTGGCAAAAATATCACTCTCTAGATGTGCAAAGCTGATAGAGATATCCCCAAAAAATCTTGCAGCTGTATTTGCAGCAAAAGGCGGTTCTACAAAAGTATTGACTCAGGGGGGCTGAATACAACCGCACGCCACACTTTTCAGATATTTATTTGTAAAATATTTTGAAAACCATTGATCATTTTTCTTCCACTTTACAATGTATGAGCCATTTTGTGTTGGTCTATTACATAAAATCCCAATAAAATACATTTACATTTTTGGTTTGTAACATGACAAAATGTGGAAATTTCAAGGGATATGAATATTTTTTCAAGGCACTGTATTAGGCGATATATATATCAAGGAAGTTAGATAATATTGCACCTTAACATTTTAATATGCTAAAGGAATTAAAACATTGTTTTTCTGCTATTTAATTATTTAAGAAATAGTCTAATTATACAGGGTGGGCCAAAAAGTAAGTATACATTACTGATCAGATTATGAATTTTATAACAGGTATACATTTCTGATAGAATCATGGCATTTTATTTTAATTGTATTCATTTAATGTTTATTTTTTATTTATTATTTTTTACAGGTATTGAGAATGAGATGGCCATACAGGATAGGTATACAGTACTGATTGGGTCACATTTAGTCTTTTAGGTGCAACATCCCTAGAATCTGTCCCTGATACTGACACAGTTTAGTCTCCTAGGTGCTCAAAATGTCCTCCATCAACATTCCTAAATCCTGCACTGACACTGATACTCAACACACAAATTCTAGTTAGCATTGCTCTCCACAAATGCTTGGGAAATGAACGCTTTAAAATTGTCCACTTTGTGGGGCTCTCAAAAACCTTGTCCTTTATTAGGCCCCATAAAGAAGCCCATAGGTGTCAGGTTAATTGAACATTGTGGCCAGTCAATGCCGCCATATCCCCCTATCCACACACGTCGACGTCTGATTCTATCCACAAAAAACAGATGTATGGGGATCGGGTGTAAATGGACAGGTGGTTCGCTTACATTTGACCACTAGGGCTGCCACCTGTCCAGGATTCACCCGGACAGTTCGGGGTTGTAATCATGCGTCTGGGTTTCAGACTGCCTGCTGTTGCTCCTGGGAGTCTATTGTTGCTGGGGGGGATTTTTTGTGGTGGGGTAGTCTATTGTTGCTGGCGGGGGCTCTATTGTTGCTGGCGTGGGCCCTATGGTTACTGGCTGCAACGGTTCTATTTTACTTTTCTTGTTAGAATTACCAAATTCCTTACGGATTACTTAGCACCACAAATTGATACTTGGTTCTGTATGGTCTAAAAGGGCAGTACTGGGAGGTGGGTAGGGGATGGAGCCAAGGAACGGTGCTCGGAGGTGGGTAGGGGTGGAGAAAAGGGTGGCTCAGAAAGGGGGAGTTCCTGCACCTATTCTCTGAGAAAAAAAAATCTGTATATATCTGTGCGCTTCTAAAGTGTTCAGGTTTGACTTGAAGAAAAGGTGGCAACCCTATTGATGGAGAGCGGGCTGTGTATGTGTCCTCTCTGCATAAGCAGAACGGAAATGGATCAGCCATCTGCCTTCTTCAGAAGTGGGGACAAATGAATGCTCCTTCTCCGGCGCTATAAAGTAATCAAAGGGCCCGGCGATTACATTCAGAGCCAGCGAGTGACATGTATGTACACACTGCCCACCCCCCCTTCCTTGTCTGTTGTACACGCAGCCCCCACTGCATTCAGTCTGTGCGGTCAGCGGGAACCCTTGCTGACAGCAGAGATGAGTCGCTGGTTGTTAGGCGTCCTAACAACTAATGCAAAAACGAACCGTTTGTTTACTTACATTTGTTGTCTGTTCCTTTTTTAACAGAAAAAAAATATGGCTTTGAACCATTCCAAAAAACAAAAACAAAAAAAACGAATGTTGACGAATGCTGAATTCGAATGCGAATGTTGATCATCCGTTTTTCCATAGAGTGGCATTGTTGTCCGTTTTTCATGTTGTCCGTTGATGTACAAAGCAGGGAATAAAATCCATCACTTCCCTTAATAAAAGCAGCACACATAGTAAGCACAAACACTGGTTAGGCACCAAGTTGTATCACTCTAGATGTTTAACCTCTTCTCAGCCAGTGTCATTGGTATAGTGACAGCGCATATTTTTTAGCACTGATCACTGTATTAGTGTCTCTGGTTACCAAAATGTGTCAAAAGCATCAGTAAGTGTCCGAATTTCCACCGCAATATCACAGTCCTGCTATAAGTCACAGATTGCCGCTATTAATAGTAAAAAAATAAATAAATAAAAATATCCCATAGTTTGTAGACGCTTTAACTTTTGCACAAATATGGGGATTTTTTTTATCAAAAATATCCAAATACAACGAAAGTTAGGATTCTTTCAAGAGACTTGGGGATTTTTGTGGGGAGATAATACGTCTATTTTCCAGTAGGTATAAACGAGTAAGATAGTTAAAATGTTATTTTTATTTAATTGCAGTAAAAAAGGAAAAGTATACAAAACAGATATAAATATATATACACAAGTATGACCATCCAGTATTATGTTCAAATTTCATTCGTGCCTGTCAGCCAACATGTTTCGCAAAAAACTAATTGCTTCATCAGGGCATAGATCGGCATCATTGATTCTTTTAAACTACTGGTGCAAGTCTAAAATTTAAAGCACACGCCACCATTTCCAGGCATCGTCCACTGTACCAACTGGTGCAAAAAATCCAAGGGTGCCAGATCCCAACCGGATAATACCAATAGAGGAACTGGACCGCACAATAGCAGGACAAGAGTCTGGAAAGGCTCAAGGATTGTAGCTCCTCATTCAAAAAGGTCTCATCCTGTCAGCAAAGATGGGTCGGGGCTGAGTGTGTTTTTTATCAAAAATATGTAGCAGAATACATACTGGCCTAAATTTATGAAGAAATTATTTTTTTTTAGTTGTTTTATAGCAGAAAGTAAAAAATATTGTTTTTTTTCAAAATTGTCTGCCTTTTTTTTTGTTCATAGCGTAAACAATAAAAATGGATGTGATAAAAGAAAAAGGAAATAAAAGGACATACATTTTATTTGGGTACAGCCTTGCACGATTGCGCAATTGTGAAAGTAACTGGCGGGATTACAGGAAAGAAAGCTGGTCCGCTGGAGACACCCGGATGTGGTGAGAGGCCCGAGTGATTGGAGCCTCAAACAGGGCTTGCGCTTGTTATAGTGAATCCAGTGTTGTATGATAAAAATGCTACATGACCCGGGTGCAGGGCGGAATGCACAGTTAAATGTGAACATGATAGCTTATTTTTAAACTTGTATATGTCAGTCGCCTAAAGAAAAAGATTTTTACACTATTGGAGCCCTTTATCTCCTTTAATTTTATGAAATCTCTGACCGTGGTGAGAGGAAGGAGCGATGTTACCTTGGGTGATTAAAGAGGAGGTCCAGCCCCTCTACGAAAAATTTAAAGTCAGCAGCTACAAATACTGCAGCTGCTGACTTTTAATATATGGACACTCACTTGTCCAGGAAGCCCACGATATCGGCACCCCAGCCAATCTTCAGATCGGCTGTCGGGTGCAGCTGCTGCCATTCCTGGTAAGGGAACCCGGCAGTGAAGCCTTTCGGCTTCACAGCCAGTTCCCTACTGCGCTGCGCATTCTAATTGGTCAGGCGGCAGAGGAAAGAGGAGGGGGCCGAACTTCCGAGAGACTGTGCCACAGCCCCGTCTACTGAAAGTGGGGAATGGTGCCTGTCAAAAACAGGTACCCCCCCAGAAAGGTGCCAAATGTGGCACCGAAGGTGGGGGGGAAGAGGAGACAGATAAGTGGAAGTTTGAGTGGAAGTCTGCTTTAACCCCTTGGGGGAAAGCGCTACTCTAGCAGAGGGTTAATCCTGTCTGGCGAGTTCTCATATGTGTTGGTGGCTTATTGCTGAACACAATAGCACTTTTTGAAGAGAAAATATATGAGCAAGAGAATTTAGTTTGCACAATTTGCATGGAGCACTCTTTGGACAGTATTGCACAAGATAAATGATAGCTGTAAGCAGCACTTGAGGGATGTTATTAATGGACGTTCTCTTTAAAGTGATACTAAAGGTAAATATTTTATTTAAAAATAACAAACATGTCATACTTACCTGCTCTGTGTAATGGTTTTTCAATGAGCAGCCCAGATCCTCCTCTTCTCGGGTCCCTCGCCGGTGCTTCTGGCCCCTCCCTCCAGCCAAGTGCCCCCACATCAAGCAGCTTGCTATGGGGCACTCCATTCAGACACGAAGCCGTAGTTTTACCACGCCCCCTCTCTCTACTAATTGGCTTACTGACTGAGTATATTTGGTACCAGGAATTAGGCAGGGTGCTGTGATGTTTTCAGGAAAAAAATTGTACAATATAGCACCCTTGTAGGCAGCTGTATAGGTGGAAGGTGGAAGAAGTGTCACTGCTATAATCAATGCCAAGGGGGCGTGGCAACGGGTGTGTCCTATGCCTGCATGCTTTTGCTGATAGGTGTTCCTTATTCCCATCTCAAAAAGTTGGGAGGTATGCATACCCTCCCTTAATACTGTCGCTGTAGAGAGCCTGTCATAGGTCTAGTATGTCTTTTGCCATGGGCTCCAGGTGCCTTGCTGGGGAAGCTTATGTCTAATGATATAGAGTTATCACAAGTTTTGAGGCGGCCATCTTGGGGAGAATGCTATATATATCATTAGCTGTATTGAGGCACCTAGTGTGAGAGAAGTAACTAGAAAAGAACAAGAACCCATTTTATATGGGACAGTTAGGTCTCATCCATCAACAGGGAGTGGGTTGAAGCCCCAGGGACCTGGAGTGTTGGTGCCAGATATCTATTAAAAGTTTGACATGATAATAAACCCTGACATGTACCCACTGTAGGGACTAACCTCAGGTGACGCAGAGATTAAACAAATTGTTCTACATAAGTTGTACCTGTTTATCTGCATTCATCTCTTCTCTACAATCTTCTAAAACACAGATCGAGGCTACTTCTCATCTCCAGCAGCCAGTAAGTGGAGACGTCACATACTGAACAGCATAAAGAGGAGTGCGGAGTGTAATCTGAGACCAGAGTGGAGGAAAGAGACACACCTCTGCTACACAGTCTCAGAAGGAAACCTGCACAGCTGAGGCTGTCAATCACCTTCTCTGTGCATGGAGGGGGCATCTCCCAACAATCTGTTGTTTCTGCATAACCTGTCAGAAGTGAGGCATGCGGATAGCAGGGTAATGGCAGCGGAAACACAAATCACACTCGATGCTTTAGATTGAGGCAATTACACGCTATAGGAGATATAAGCTCTATTCAATTTTTAATTTCAGAGGTTTACAACCACTTTAATTTATTGCATCCTTATAAAAAGAGGAGACATCCAGTTATTTGCAGGACACTAGGGGGTTTATTTACTAAAACTGGAGTGCAAATCCTGGTCTGGCATACAAAACAATCAGCTTCCAGGGTTTTTTTTTTTTGTCAAAGCTTAAAGTTATATTAATTTGTTTTTTTTTTTTTAAAATAACAAACGTGTCATACTCACCTGCTCTGTGTAACGGTTTTGCACAGAGCAGCCCAGATCCTCCTCTTCCCGGGTCCCACGCAGGCGCTCCTGGTCCCTCCCTCCTGCTGCAAGCAGCTTGCAACAGGGGCACCCAAGCAGGCGCGCTTCTGAATCACGGCTGTGTGTGTCCATTCACACATGGAGCTGTGTCTTGGCCCCGCCCCCTCCATCTCCTGATTGATTCACTGGCTGTGACTGACGGATCCAGCTGCTGCCAAAAGCTAATCAGGAGTGCGAGTCTCCAGAGAGCCAAGACTGATGGACATTGCTGGATCGAGAGGGGGCTCAGGTAAGTATGGGGGGATGCTGCACACAGAAGGATTTTTACCTTCATGCATAGAATGCATGAAGGTAAAAAAACCTTGTGCCTTTACAACAATTTTAATTGAACAAGCTGAAATTAGAAGCCGATTGGCTACCATGCACAGCTACACCAGATTTTGCACACTCCAGTTTTAGTAAATCAACCCCCAATAACTGTTCCTTTTCTACAGCGTAAAGGTTGTTTTTCCAAACATGTCATGCTTTCCTCCTCTGTGCAAGGGTTTTGCAGAGAGCGTCCCCAATCCTCCTTTTCTGGGGTCCCACAGCGGTGCTCCTGGCTCCTCCTATTCAACGAGTACCCCCACGGAGAGCCTATTTCCATGGGGGCACCCGTGTGGACGCGCTCCGGAGTCCTGCTGCTGCCTCCATTGACACAGACAGCGGGACTCGGCCCCACCCCCGGCTCCCATGTCACTGGATTTTATCGACAGCAGCGGGAGCCAATGGATCCTGCTGTGATCAATCTATCCAATGAAGACCAGAGACAGCGGCTGGAGCTCCTGTGCTCGTACTCGTCACTGGAATGATCGGGTTAAGGTAAGAAAAAGGGGGGCTCTGGGGGGGGGTAGCTGCAGCACAGAAGGTTTTCTTACCCGAATGCATTAAGGTGCAAAACCCTGAGACTTTACAACTTCTTTAACCACTTCCCGCCGGCCTATAGCAGATTGATGGCTGGGCGGTGGTTGAGTTATCCTGACTGGGCGTCATATGACGTCCAGCAGGATAACATGGGGGCGCGCATCGCGGTGATCGGTGGAGCGGTTTGTCAGTCTAACACACCGCTCCACCGATCTTGGTAAAGAGCCTCCAGCGTGTCCAATCACGGCTGATCACGATGTCAATAGAGAAAGCTGTTGATCGGCTTTTCCTCACTCGCGTCTGACAGACGCGAGTAGAGGAGAGCCGATCGGCGGCTCTCCTGACAGTGGGGGTCTGTGCTGATTGTTTATCAGCACAGCCCCCCCTCGGAAGCCCGCACTAGACCATCAGGGAAGCCGCCAGGACCACCAGGGAAGGGGGCAACATGTGGATGGCCAGGTATGTACCCCTTGGCCATCCACATGTGCCCAGTCTGTGCCAATCAGTGCCCACAAATGGGCACTGATTGGCACCATTATATTTCAGTGATGCCCAGCAATGCCACCCATTAGTGTCATCAGTGCCACCAGTGTCATCAGTGCCACCCAGCAGTGATCATCGGTGCCACCTGTCAGTGCCCATCCATGCCCACCCATCACTGCCCATCAGTGCCACCCATAAGTACCCATCAATGCCATCTACGAGTACCCATCAATGCTGCCTATGAGTGCCAATCGGTGTCACCTATGAGTGCCCATCAGTGCCACCTATCAGTGCCCGTCAGTGCCACCTCATCGGTGCCCATCAGTGCCGCCGTATCAGTGCAGCCATATCAGTGCCTGTCATTGAAGAAGAAAATGTACTTATTTACAAAAAATTTTAACAGAAACAAAGAAAAACTTGTTTTTTTTCAAAATTTTCGGTCTTTTTTTATTTGTTGCGCAAAAAATAAAAACCACAGAGGTGATCAAATACCACCAAAAGAAAGCTCTATTTGTGGGAACAAAATGATAAAAAATGTGTTTGGGTACAGTGTTGCATGACCGCGCAATTGTCATTCAAATTGCGACAGCGCTGAAAGCTGAAAATTGGCCTGGGCAGGAAGGTGTCTAAGTGCCTGGTATTGAAGTGGTTAAGAAAGGCATGCTTCATATGATCTCATCTTTAAGAGCTACATTTTTATAATTGTGTTTGAAGTTAACCGCACTTTGCTGAGGTGAGTCTAAATAGGAATGATTCATAATTGTTGACAGCTTAAGTTGAATAAAGCTATTTTAAAAGGAACACTGGTATTGCCTCCTTGTTTGTAATTGGTATCTCTAAATAACCATCAGCTACACCTTTTTTGACCTTTCCCACCAGGCATGATCTTCCAAATGTATCAGTTTACAGGGATGAGAAACCATTTAAGACTGGCAGGGTGTTACAACAATCAGCTTTTATTTATGTAAAACCTTTATCTCAAAAGGAAAAAACAACCGTTGCCACCTGCCCCAGAGAGAAGCCGTCGCCCGCTACACCGACTCACTGACCCGCGGGGTGCCGCTCGTCCATGCTCCTCACACATTTACTCGCCAGGAGTAGTCCACCTGGTCGATTGTTAGAGATCCATTGATTTCACCCAAGTTTGGCCTTATTGCACTTTTCTCTTCTACCACTAGGTGGCCAGGTACTTGGTGGTAGGGGTGGGTGAACGGTTCGGCCCGAGCATAAGTTCGGGCTGAACTTTGGATGTTCAGCCGTTCGACCAACAACGCACATTATGCGGTGTTCGCGGCAAATTCGAAATCCGCGGAACACTGTTAAAGTCTATGGGACACTAACATGAAAAACCAAAAGTGCTCATTTTAAAGGCTTATATGCAAGTTATTGTCATAAAAAGTATTTGGGGGACCTGGGTCCTGCCCCAGGGGACATGTATCACTGCAAAATAGTTTTTTTAAAAGCGGACTTTTTTTAGGAGCAGTGATTTTAATAATGCTTAAAGTGAAACAATAAAAATGAAATATTCCTTTAAATATCGTGCCTGGGGGGTGTCTTTAATATGCCTGTAAAGTGGTGCAGTTTTACCATGTTTAGAACAGTACCGCAGCAAAATGACATTTCTAAAGGAAAAAAGTAATTTAAAACTGATCGCGGCTCCAATGAATTGTCGGGTCTCGGCAATATAGATAAAACTCATTGAAAAAACGGCATGGGTTCCCCCTAGTCCATTACAAGGCCCTTTGGGTCTGGTATGAATATTAAGGGGAACCCCGAAGCAAAAATAAAAAAAAATTGGGTGGGGGTCCCCCCAATATAGGGGACTTCCTTATATAGGCCAATAAGATTGGTGATAGATTTGTACAGAAAGGATACGACAAGGAATTTATCAAAGGGAAAATCCTGGAAGTAACAAACATGCACAGGGGAGATTTAATTAAAGACAGGAAACTTGATTGACAACAAGATCTAGTACCCATAGTGTTGGATTACACTATTCCAACACAAGAAAATAGAAAAAAATAATACAACGTCATCGGCATATCTTGAAGTCGGTTAGACTCCTTCAAGATTTACTACCTAAGAGACCTAGGTTTATATATATTAGAGCCCCCACTCTCCATAATCAATTAGTCAAGAGTGTGATTGACCCTCCAAAAAAGAGTTTCACATTCTTCACTGGCTATCACGTACCTGGTGGAGACTGGAATGTGATGGAGGCCTCCCTTGCTCCTCCCGCCCACACTCCGTAAGGTGGGAACAGAAAGTGTAAAGGCAAGGAGTGGCACGAGTGCTGGGTAGCTGGCTGGTGATGTCCCCTCCGAAGGTGGGTAGAGCTGGCAGTCACCATCCTTGGAGCAGGAAGCGGAAGCAGCTTGGCACCAGAGCGTGGACAGGAGCAGAACCAGGAGAAGAGCAGTAGTCAGCAACAACCGGGCAGCAGGGCACTGAATCAGCATGCAAAAGGAAGTCCAGAGGGCAGACCAAGGTCGGGTAACAGCCAGGCAATGCGGTACCAAGTCAGCAGGCAGATCAAGTCCAATAAACAGGCCGAAGTCAGGATACCAGGTAACAAAGTAAAGGAGCAAGAAGAGGGGGAAGTCCAAAGACGAGCCGGGTCATACACGAACAAACAGGAATACTGGATCAGGACTTGGTGGTTCAGGAAGGAGCTGAAGATCATCCAGCACTTGTTTGCAGTAACAGAGCAGTTTAAATAGGCCACTGGGCGCCAAGTGCTAATTGGTGTGTGCACGCACGCGCACACTCGTTCACGCACCAATGTGCGCACGCGCACATACCTGTGCACGACGAACTGGCATTGCGGGCATTCTGTTGGTCCTTTGCTCATGAATATTAGCACGGGTGCAATGAAAAGAAACTACAGTTTCAATGCACCAGTAATGGCACCACTTATGACATAAAGGAATTTATTGGGTGCAATACTGAAGGAGCAGTGTAGGCTTTAGAATGTAGCTGTGGTCTACAGTATATTGGCCGCACTAAAAGACTGTTGAGAATTCGTTTAAAAGAACACATACAAAAAACGGTTATGACAAACACAGTGTGTCTAGACATTTTGCTAAATGTCACAAAAAAAAATCCCATCCATTTAAAATTTTGGGGGATTGTACCCTACACACGACCCTGGCGAGGGGGTCACAAGGTGAGAACCCTTAGTCAACTCGAATCTAAATGGATCTTTTTAATGGATACTTTTGCACCCAATGGACTCAACATTGAATTTGATTAAAAATGGTTTTATCAGTGATTTTTAGTTGTTTAATTTTTGGAGTGACACTCCTCTCCCACTACCCTATATATCCCTGCACTATCCATCTGCAGACTTGTTACCTTTCATTCTCTTATCTCATGCGATAGGAATGGTATATTGTCTCTAACTTAGTCTGCTATTGGCATCTATAGTCATTGTACTATTGTTCCTTACATCACTCCTGGTATCCCTGGGGCTCCTATTATTTCCGTCATTTTTTAGTTCCATCTATGTGTACCTTTATTCACATAATTATATTTTTATTTTTATTTTAAGTGTCCCATCTCAGATTATTTTAGTGCGTTCCTATTATTATATTCCCCGATGTCCATTTTTAGACATTTATATGTATATTTTTTATCCCTGTTTTTCTGGGGGGTTTTTATGGTCTTTTTACACCATTACATACGTGCCCAGACCATTACTGGCCTCCGTGTCACTTCACCATTGGTCGTCTGGTGCGAGTATACACTGAGACCAGCTGTGTTTTAGCCACTGCAATATTAACATATGCAGAAACCAATGGAAAATGGCCGCCATATTGTTATCCTATGGGAGACTAAGGCAAAATGGCCGAATCCATGTATTTCAATGGTGGACTACGTGAAAATGGCTGCCGTCAATCCAATTGACAATCCAAATACAGCCTACTGTCACTCCCTGATGAATTCACGTGATGTGATGATACGCGTCGGGATTGGAGATATTGGAGAGGTATTAACAGGATTGGACGGAAGTTTACGAGCTCGGCGCTCATGGATTGTTGCCGTTTGCCATATTTTAAAAAGTGAGTGTATCTATTTTGTTTGTCACAATAAAATCCTCCTAAATGGGATTACGCTATGGGCATTTCTCTCTCTCTTATGCTTAAGCCCCGCATACCAAGATTACTAGCAAAGGAAGGTTCATTAAAAACCAAGAGGAATCATCTGAAGACCGCTGCCTGTGATTGATTCATGCTGGGGTCAGACCCCAAAGCACCCTCCCCATGTTGAGGGCATGCGGCCTGGTACGGCACGTCCCCCTCTTTTCCTGCAGCCTGCCAGGTTGCGTGCTCAGATAAGGGTCTGGTATGGATTTTGGGGGGGACCCCTACGCCATTTAAAAAAAAAAAAATTGGTGCAGGGTTCCCCTTAATTTCCATACCAGACCTGAAGGGCCTGGCATGGATTTTGGGGGGACCCCCACGCAATTTGGTTTTTAATTTTTGGTTTGGGGTTCCCCTTAATATTCATACCAGACCCAAAGGGCCTGGTAATGGACTGGGGACGGGGGACCCATGCCATATTTTACAATGAGTTTTATCTATATTGCCGAGACCCGACAAGTCATTACAGCAGCGATCAGTTTTAAATGACAATTTTTCCCTTTAGAAATGTAATTTGCTGTGGTACTGTTCTAAACACAGTAAAAATGCGTCACTTTACAGGCATACTATAGACACCTCCCCCCAGGCATGATATTTAAAGGAATATTAAATTTTTATTGTTTCACTTTAAGCATTAAAAAAAAAAAAAATTCACTGCTCCCGAATAAACGGCCGTTTAAAAAAAAAAAATTTGCATTGATACATTCCCTGGGGCAGGGCCCGGGTTCCCAAACACTTCTTATGGCAATAACTTGCATATAAGCCTTTAAAATGAGCACTTTTGATTTTTCATGTTCGTGTCCCATAGACTTTAACGGTGTTCGTGTGTTTGTCTGATTTTTTTTTGCCTGTTCACATGTTCTGGTGCGAACCGAACCGGGGGGGGGGGGGGGGTGTACGGTTCACCCTTACTTGGTACTAGATACAAGAAGGGCAACTCAAGGTCAGGTTATGGGTAAATGGGGTATCTCAGCCAATGAGCAGGGGTTTTCTGGGATTCCTCGGCCTGCTGGGAGAACCTATATATTTGGGTGGAGTCAGGTGATCTCTGTCCTGTGCCACCCTGAAAGCTGTCTGGGTGGACGTGTGTCGTGGTTGCCCCGGGATGCTAGGCCGGAGATTGGGCTTATCCGGGGGCATTTGGCTGCTAGGCTGTCTGAGGCCTAGGAGGCCCAGAAGCAGGAGAGCAGCACAGGGTTGGAATGCGGCGTGCAGTCCAACCAAAAGTGAAGGTTCTGCCGGCCAGAGAACCTGTCAGTGGTTGGAGGTAGAGGGGAAGCTGTTGCCACAAAGGGACCATCCGCCTTATTACCAGGGACCACAGTGAGAAACTGAAGCAAGTACCAGAGTCACATTCTCACCGAATGGGCACGGTGGAGAAATCGGGAAACTTCAGACGGTGATCAAATCAGGGACCCAGCCAGTGGAGGTGACGCTTGCAGAGCAGCCTTGTGTGTCAAGTCAGGGACCGAGCAGGACAGTGGGGTGAAGCTTGAGAAGTATCGGGAGTGCCAAGCTAGGGACCCAGCAGAGGGGGTGACGCTTGAGGAAGATACCACCGTGAAGATTGGAGGAGTTCAAGGGATTCAGTGGCAGTGAATCAGAGGGTCTAGTGAGAGACTGGGAGCTCAGTGGGCTGAAGAACTACAAGGAGAAGTTGTACTGAAGGTAAAAGAACTGTTACGCTTTGTGTTAGGAACTGTTAAAGACTGATGCCATAGGAGACAGCATTCCTGCACGTGCAGATGTGGCTTCTTGCTGGAGGCCTTTCCCTTCATGGCTGTTCTCTTATTGAAGTCTCGGAGTCTGCTAATTGAACTTGAAACTATTCAAGGGTGTCCTGGCCCTAACCCTCTTCCCCCATAAAAGTTTGTAAGAGAAATAAACATCTCTTTTGCATTCAATAACTTCCACCTTGCACCCACTATGCCTCACAACCCACCACATACTGAAGAATGTCAGCTATCTCTGGCCCTGGAGGTTCCCATTAGACTGAAGGAGGCTGGAGACCTTGCCACATCTCTGCTTTTTTAAATTATATATAGATTACAATAAAAGTTTACTATTTTCTTTATTTAGAGATATGACATTGCCTTTTTATAAACAGTAGGCATTTACACATCCTCACTTCCAGCACAAAACGAGAAACTCCGTCTCTGCTTATGGGCAAGTGTGCGGAATCTCTAAAATCATTTTTACCCCTTACCATCTGTGCATCTAGGACTGTTGTTGTATAGCACAAATTACCGGTAAGTCTTAATTTTGTGTTTGAAATTTGTTATTTTGAAAAGCTAGCGTATTAGGGCCTATTCACACCGTATGCATTTTTTCTCCTGATGCATTTTCTGTTGAAATCAAAAGAAAATAAGGTTTTCTCTCGTTTACTTTACCTACAGGTTTAGTGACATTTCTCATTAACTCCTCCAAAAGATAGCTACAAATTGGGAGGGTTGTGTATTTTGTCTACATACCTGTGCTAAAAAGATTCCCTCTTTCATCACTGAAAGCTGGGAGGTATGGGAATGGGTGGGAGATAACAAGGACATAATTAAATTAAAGTAAACTAAACCCTCCTACTCCTTAATCTGGCCATAGACTGTTTAAATCAATTCACACCATGTATGGGCAGTAGACATGTGCATTCGTTTTCGTCCGAATGCATTTTCGTCCGAATTTCAGGTATTTTCGTTATCGTTTTAACAAACGATAACGAAAGTGCAGAATCCGAAAAACGAAAGATCCGATATAAACAAATGCTTTATTTTCATTTTCGTTGCTACAACAGTTCGATATAGATAGGAGATTCGACATGATGATGACAATAACAATCTGTGTCCGTCAAACCTGTGGTCGAATATGCCTAACCTTAACTCTATTAGTCCAAGATTATTCTACATAGAGAGAAAAGATTCGACGTAGGGGAGAAAAGATTCGACGTAGGGGAGAAAAGATTCGACGTAGGGGAGAAAAGATTCGACGTAGGGGAGAAAAGATTCGACGTAGGGGAGAAAAGATACATAAAAATAATGATGATGATGAATGTTATTGGCTGATTGTAACCAAAGAGGTGGAGCAGTAAAATAGCTAGAACTAAGTACACACGTACTTTGGCTTATGGTGTCTGTTGAAAGTTCTAAGAAGATTCGACGGAGCAGGTAAACTATACGGCGTCGTACAGTTTAGCTGCTCTGTCGAATCTTCTTTGAACATTCGACAGACACCATAAGCCTTCAATGACAGATTCGACCTTAATTTGGAATTTCGGACGAATGCAATTTCTAACGAAAAACTAAATAAATAAAAACGAATTTCGGGAGTAACTAAATAAATTTATTTTTCGGACGAAAATGAAATTCCGAAACGAAATATTTCAGTGTGCACATGTCTAATGGGCAGTAGGGTTGCCACATCATCCCTTTAATCCAGGACACATATTAATTACACAGGTTCTAAGGCTGATTTAATGCAGATAAGGCACCGAGTTTAATTACTTAATCAGCCAGAGAACCTGTGTAATTAATGCGTGTCCTGGACTAAAGGGATGATGTGGCAAACCTAATGGGCAGGCTGATTTCACCCAAATTGATCGATCAACTTGAGTACAACCAGTCTGCTGGATTTTACATGAGATTATTGCAAGCAGCTGTTATTGCTGCTAGCAATAATCACTGTGTTCTCCGGGAAGGGACAGCTTCCCCAACCAGGAGAATACAATGGCTCAGTGGGAGGGATTCCCCCATCAACACTGTCTGTGTAGGATGGGGGAATCGTGCAAATTTCTCTCGTGTTTGCAGGAATAAAATTGCTCTGTCTATGGCAGGCCTTATTTAGACCTGCAGTTGTCACGGTGCTGCATACGTATCCACTGTCCAGTTACGACACCAGCTTTTTGATGATGTGAAAGGTAGGTTGAAAGCTGACAGACAATGGAAGTCACAAGATGTATGCCTTGAATGTAGCACACACTGCATATGTGCTAATAGAGAGAATGTAAAGGAATCATTGCAGAAAAAATTAGTGTGTTTGATTAAGGTTTATTTCCATTTCAGGCTAGGTTCACACTGCTGCGAATTCTATTGCGAATTTGAGCCGTTGCGATCGCTCAAATTCGCAAGTCATTTAAATTACATAGATTAACATTAGTGCCGTTCACATCAACGCGTTGCGAATATAACCTGCGGGAAAAAAAGGTCCTGTGCGAGTTTGATCCGTGTGCGATGCGAATTCAGCTCCATAGATTGCAAAATTTGCAGTAGAATTGCAAGAACACACAAAGAATTCGCAATGCAAATTCGCAACGCAATCGGATCAAAATCGCGCTAAATTCGCACTGCAGCAGTGTGAACCTAGCCTCAAGGATAAGTTCACCTTTCGTTACATGTTACATCCATATTGTGTAACATAATATGTAACAAACAGACTGGGCAAGCCGATACACTGACACTGTGCAGGAGGCCTGCATGGCATTAGCGATCTGCTGGTGCAACGCTTTAGAGGCTCCTGCAACATAAAATAATAAATGCACATTTTTTTTACCTGCAAAAAAAATATTTGCATTTATATATATTTTTTTAAATAGTGAACTTATCCTTAATGAACATTTCTAACTTGAGCCTCCTTTTGGGAAACAGTTAAATTGGTGCACTCACTTTAAGCTGCCCATAGTAACTAATTGAAGTTATTTGTTCCCATATAATTAAACATGATTGGTTGGTTTATTTTCACTGTAAGCTGCCCATAGTGACTAATCATAATGATTTGTTCCCATAAAATTAGACATCATTAGTTGGTACACTTTTGTTTTTTTTTTTTTGTTTTTAACTGACCACTTCATTTCAGAAGTGAGCATGTTACCACTTGCCGTCAAGTTAATTGGCTTCTTATCCACCCTGACACCTACGCCATTATTTCTCTTATATATCCATGTGTTTTTGGACAAACATTAGTCAACTGACTACATTAGAGGGCTTTTTCAGGACTAGCTGCCTCTGAAGGAAGAAAAAGATAAAAAGCAGAATGATGCCCTAGGCAAGGTAAAAGCCACCCCCTCCCTTTGCATTGATACTGGAAAAGAACGCAAGAGGCACAGGAACAGCTGTTTATTTGCATTGTTGTGTGCCTCTGCCTGGGCATGTGTGGAATGTCATGGTGCAAGGGACCTGAGTGAAGTGGCCAGAGCCTCGTGTGCCAGTCTGCGGGATGGGAACAAGGCAAACGGGAGCGGGACTATCAGTGCTATTTGGACTAAAGTGGACTGAACGGACCACTTGGCGTGGAGAGAGACTGTCTCTGTGACTCAGGAGGGGACGTGTCATGTTGGTGAGGTGTCATCATCTGTGCTGCTGCTGCACACTGATGGCAGTGTCACTGTGAGAGTCAATTTCATGTATGTATGCCTACCTATTGTAATTGCTTGCCCTCATAAATCCTGCCCCTGAGCTGCTTACTTACTATGTTGGAAAAAAAAAAGAAGAAATATGTTTTTGTCTTAATATCTACCTTAAATCACATTGCTAATTGCATATTGTCCTTGTTTGTAGCATAAATACTGAAATTTGCACTTAAAATGTTCTAACTTTTGAAAATATCAGTAAATTTTTGGTGTGGTGTCAGTAAATTTCAATCTGGTAGGTTGCCAAAACTGCGGTCAAGGTTGCCTTGTAGATGATCCAGGTTTGCTGTGTGTGTGTGTGTGTATATATATATGCATGTACAATCATGCAAGAATATGACATAAAAACGACTTTACAGTTTACATCAAGACAAACAAACATACAGAGCACTAGTTAGGACGCGATTACTAATATAGCTAACCTGAATAACTTGAAGTGCATCAGCAAGGTCTATGGAGAATAAGACATCTCAGGCGTCCAAGCAAGGATGACTCAGGACAGTGAAATATTTATTAATGTCTGTAACTCAATCAATCTGATATATTCTAATATGATTTTTATATTTATTTTGTTAGCTGCAACAGATTTGCTGTTTTTTTTTTAATATATATTTTGAGTATCACACTATTTAAAACATTTTATCAAAGTGTATGACCAGCCTATACATTCTTTAGGTTATGGGTAGAACAGGTAAGAACTAGAAGCTCTGTTGGATTTTTCCTGTACTCAGAGAAATTTCCCCATATTGGACAAAGGTTTCAACAAACAAAGGGAGTGGTAGGCTAAAACCTCTGCCCATTTCCTTTAATGCTTTGAGCCTAGGTTCACATTGCTGCGATTTGGCATGCAATTTGACATGTCAAATCACATGCCAAATCGGCGGCTATTGCCGACAATGGCACTGTCTGAATCGGTGCGACACCTCACAGATTCCCAAAAATATTTCTTGTACTACTTTTGGCAACTTCAGTGTGCGATTTGTATAGACATCTGTGCAGGAACCTCCTGAAAATGCTCCCAAAGTCAGACTGACGTGTGGGTATGAAATTGTGCGAGTTCAGCTGAACTCGCACGATTTCTAACCTGCTGTCAGTGTGAACCTAGGCTTAAGCTGGCCATACACCATACAATTTTCCTGTTCAATTTTCTTTAGATTTACCTTCAACTATGTAGTACAAGGGCCTGCCTGATTGCATCCAAATTGAAAGTGTTTAGGTTTGACCTCCTATTATATGGTTTTGGTAAATCTAAAGGAAAGTTGAACAGGAAAATTGAATAGTGTATGGCCAGCCTTAGGGTCCTTGTTGCAGATTTTTACTTCACTTCCTAGTTGGTGAAGTCTCTGTCTCCAGGACAATTAGTGATGGGAAATCTCTGGGAGCTCCAGATAGCACTAGAAGCCAGTGGATCCAATTAATCCCCAGGATTTCCCCCCAAAAAATAAAAAAAATTGAAAAAAAGGTTTTGGCTAGACCTTAAATGAAATCTGTAAAAAGATATGTGGGCTGCTTAATGAAAAACGCATTTGTTGACTTTGGCCTCAATAAAACCAACTTAGAAAAAGCAGCATGAGACTTCTGTTCTACAGATCAGTGACTAAAGCTGGTTATACACACCGAGTTTGTTTTTTTCATTTAACCAGCGTTTTAAATTAAAAAAAGAAAAAAAAAAAAAAAGGAAAAAAAACACTCAGATTTCCGCATTCACACAAATAAATAGATTACTTATTGTATCTAGATAAGGAGTGAATATTTTCAGGGCACTGATTTTTGGCAAATAGTGTTTGGTAATTATTGAAATTTTATTTATTTTTTTGAAATGAATATACTCATAAGCAACTTTTTACCTATTAGTCTACGTTCACATATATGCGAATTGGGTGCATTTTTAACCGCATCCAATTCACATAACATGTGAATCAGACCTGTTTTCAATTGAGCCAGTTCACACATGTGGGGGGCGGCTGTGGTGCGGTTTTAAAAAGGATCCTGTGCGATTCTGGGTCAGGTGTGGTTTCAGATAGAAATTTGCACCTGAACCAGTGAACAGAACCGCGCTGGACTGCTGCACTAAAACCGTGGCCGCATATGTGTGAACCCAGCCTAAAACAGATCCATCCTCAGCAAAAGGTTTGTTTTTTTTCTAACTAGACAACTGTTGCATAAAAATATTATATATTAAATTTTCTTTTTATTGGGAACAGTTTTAACTTAACTGCAGGATGTGTTCACAGCAACTGAGTTGGGCCGCATTAGTTCCCACAGGCAAAAAAATTGCGTTCTTGGTTGTGCCCATCCCCAACAATTAATTATTTTATGCAAGGTGTGCTTGCCAAAAGAAAGTAACAAGTCTTGTTACCTGCTCTGACACGCAGGCTTACTATAAAGTTACTGATAGTATTTTGCTGTCTGCTGGAGAAGGAATACAAATACATGTCTATGCTCGTATTAAGGGATTGGGGGAAAAAAAACAAAAAAAGCACTTTAAGCATTCTTATAAATCAGGTGAGTGAAATCAAATGAAATTAATCAAAAGCTTACCTCTAAAGCATCAGCACTGTTTAGACTGCCCAGTAAAGCCCTGCCTCCAGTATATGGTGTTGAGGATGTGTGAAGGTAAGGTGCACTGGCTGAAAGGACTAGACGGACAAGTATATTAGATGGGCGGAGGGAGGCTACACCTGGATAAAGACACAAATCCTATTGACTAACACAACTGCATAGGAGATTTTTGTACAAAGCCTTAGGCTGGCCATACACTATTCAATTTTCCTGTTCAACTTTCCTTTAGATTTACCAAAACCATATAATAGGAGGTCAAACCTAAACACTTTCAATTTCGATGCAATCAGGCAGGCCCTTGTACTACATAGTTGAAGGTAAATCTAAAGAAAATTGAACAGGAAAATTGTATGGTGTATGGCCAGCTTTACAGAAATATTAGAGCTGTACTATAAATATATATATATATATATATATATATATATATATATATATATATATATATATATATATATATATATATCTACATAAAATAAATATATTTATATAAAATTGCTTGTTCTGGGTCAGCGACTCAGAAAATATAAAATCCGGAAACAGCCAGGTAATTAGCCCCCCTTCTTCCTTCCTTTTTTTTTTTTTTTTATGGTGCAATGATCAGAAATGTTAGCAAACGTATTTTTCTCAGTACAGGTCTCCTTTTTAAAGTGTAACTCCAGCTAAATCCTTTTTTGGTAGTTTTGTATTGATGTTAGAACTAGTGGACCTGCTGCTGGGTTTTAATTGCTTTTCAGGGCATCATTAGAAAGATTTCTCCTCACCTAAGCTGGCTGTAGATGGGTAGAATTTTGAATGAAAATTGGTAGGAAAAGAATGTTCCAAGAAAGTTTGCTCGTTTTAGTTCTAACCATTTAGTGAGTCAAATTCATTTTCATTTTTGACTGCAGTGACCAGAAAATTCGAAGGAGCAGGATGGAAGATTTTTCTCAAACACATTAAATTCTAACTGTGTATGTGGTTTTCGTTTGGTAAAGTATTTCAATTTCAAAATGCTCCGTGGAGCGGACAGGACCTGTCATTCGCCTGCTCAGCAGATCGATCCCCCGCTGAACAGGCAAAAGCCGTTCCACGGAAGCACCCGTGTGAAAGGGGCCTTAATGTCACAGGGGTTAATTTACTAAAACTGGAGAGAGAAAAATCTGCACCAGAGAAAAATCTGGTGCATCTGTGCATGGTAGCCATCCAATCAGCTTCTAGCTTCATCTTGTTCAATTAAGCTTTTGACAAAAAAAAAAAAAATCTGGAAGCTGATTGGTTTCTATGCAGAGCTGCACAAATTTTGCACTCTCCAGTTTTACACTGGTTCGCACCTATGCAAGTTGTTTTTTTTTTTTACATGTGTTTTTGAAGTGTTTTGCATTTTTGGGAGGTGTCTGTTGTCTTGCAGGAGAAACCTGCAGAGACGCAACAAAAAACTCAAGCACTGCCTTTTTGATGCATATCCACTGTGTTTCCATTGAAGTCTATGAAACCAAAACGCAACCTGCTGTTGAAAAAAAGTCCCCCTATTTAAATGAAAATAACGCATTCTTAATTCTCTGTTCTTTTCTGTTTTTGACAAAGAGGGACATACTTGAAAGGGAAAAGAGTGGTTATGGGTGTGGTTTAACCACTTGACCACTGGGCACTTAAACCAGTGTGTTTTTCTACTATGTAAATGCCTGTACCCTGAGTGCTAGTGTCCACTGATCCCACCATCCGTCTGCCTCCGATCCCACCAACCATCTGCCTGATCCATCTGCCTCCGATCCCACCATCCATCTGCCTCCGATCCCACCATCCATCTGCCTGATCCGTCTGCCTCTAATTCCCCCCCCCCCAATCTGTCTGCCTCTGATCCCACCATCCGTCTGCCTCTGATCCCACCATCCGTCTGCCTCTGATCCCACCATCCGTCTGCCTCTGATCCCACCATCCGTCTGCCTCTGATCCCACCATCCGTCTGCCTCTGATCCCACCATCCGTCTGCCTCTGATCCCACCATCCGTCTGCCTCTGATCCCACCATCCGTCTGCCTCTGATCCCACCATCCGTCTGCCTCTGATCCCACCATCCGTCTGCCTCTGATCCCACCATCCGTCTGCCTCTGATCCCACCATCCGTCTGCCTCTGATCCCACCATCTGTCTGCCTGATCCATCTGCCTCCGATCCCACCATCCATCTGCCTGATCCCCTCTATTCCAACATCTCTCTGCCTCTGATCCCACCATCCTTCTGATCCCACCACCCCTCTGCCTCTGATCCCACCATCCCAACATCCCTCTGCCTCTCATCCAGAGGAGGCTCTCTAATTAGGCAAATTAGGCGGTAGCCTAAGGCCCCGCGCTCCCAGGGGCCTCGCGGCCGCCGTCTAATTTGCCTAAGTTGTGTGTGGAAATGGGAGGGAATGTCCCCCGGTCGGTTTCCCCGAACCGTCTTTAACACTGGGGAACGCGGAGTCCGCAAATACTTTTCCCAGCCGAGACCACTTGAGAACTGCTCGATGTCCCGGGTCAGTGGGTGGCTGTATGTATTTTCCTCCCCCGGCTCCTCCCCTTCTGCTGCGCTCATCGAATCTCCTGCATGCAGCGGCTGAGCAGCTCCCTGCTCTACTCTCCAGAATGGATCGGCCTGCAATGGAGGACTTGCCAGAGCTGCCGTGTCATCGAGGAGCCAGTCTGTCACAGCCTTAAGGTACTTCCTGACACTGACAGGCTGACAGCATCCCGTGATGTCACCTCCTGACTGACCTCACAGCCCTGAGTGACGTGATGCATGCCATCTGGCATATGATGCCACCCACTGACCCCCTGCTATAATTATAATCCTCCTCATTATCCCCCTGTTCCTGGCATCCCACTTCCCTATCTCCTGTCATCATACTTCCTATCATCCCCCCCTGTCATAATTTCTATCCTCACCATAATCCCCCTGTGCCTGGCATCCTACTACCCCACCCCCTGTCATCTTCATCCTGCCTGCACCCCACTGCCAGCTTCTTACCACCCCACCCCCATCATCCTCATCCCCCCTGCACCTCACTGCCAGCTTCCTACCACCCCACCCCCATCATCTTCATCCTCCCTGCACCCCACTGCCATCTTCTTACCACCCCACCCCCGTCACCTGCATCCTCCCTGCACCCCACTGCCAGCTTCCTACCACCCCCATCATCTTCATCCTCCCTGCACCTCACTGCCAGCTTCCTACCACCTCACCCCCGTCACCTGCATCCTCCCTGCACCTCACTGCCAGCTGCCTACCACCTCATCCCCGTCATCTTCATCCTCCCTGCACCCCAATGCCAGCTTCCTACCACCTCACCCCCATCATCTTCATCCTCCCTGCACCTTACTGCCAGCTTCCTACCACCTCACCCCCGTCATCTTCATCCTCCCTGCACCTCACTGCCAGCTTCCTACCACCCCACTCCCATCATCTTCATCCTCCCTGCACCCCACTGCCAGCTTCCTACCACTTCACCCCCATCATCTTAATCCTCCCTGCACCTAACTGCCAGCTTCCTACCACCTCACCCACGTCATCTTCATCCTCCCTGTACCTCACTGCCAGCTTCCTACCACCTCATCTTCATCCTCCCTGCACCCCACTGCCAGCTTCTTACCACCCCACCCCCATCATCTTCATCCCCCCTGCACCTCACTGCCAGCTTCCTACCACCCCACCCCCATCATCTTCATCCTCCCTGCACCTCACTGCCAGCTTCTTACCACCTCATCTTCATCCTCCCTGCACCCCACTGCCAGCTTCTTACCACCCCACCCCCATCATCTTCATCCTCCCTGCACCCCACTGCCAGCTTCTTACCACCCCACCCCCATCATCTTCATCCTCCCTGCACCCCACTGCCAGCTTCTTACCACCCCACCCCCATCATCTTCATCCTCCCTGCACCTCACTGCCAGCTTCCTACCACCCCACCCCCATCATCTTCATCCTCCCTGCACCTCACTGCCAGCTTCCTACCACCTCACCCCCGTCATCTGCATCCCCCCTGCACCTCACTGCTAGCTTCCTACCACCCGACCCCCATCCTCATCCCCCACTGCCAGCTTTCTACCACCCCACCCCCCTCATCCCCCCTGCACCCCACTGCCAGCTTCCTACCACCCCACCCCCATCTTCATCCCCCCTGCACCCCACTGCCAGCTTCCTACCACCCCACCCCCGTCATCTTTATCACCCCTGCACCTCACTGCCAGCTTCCTACCACCCCACTCCCGTCATCTTCATCCCCCCTGTACCCCTCTGCCAGTTTCCTACCCCCCACCCCTCTGTCATCTTCATCCCCCTGTACCCTACTGCTGACATCCTACCACCTCATCCATTGTGATCAGCATCCCCATCATTCCTCTGTATTTCACCTCTGGCATCCTACCACCCCACCCCGTGTCATCATCATCTTAATCCCTCCTGGTACTCAACTGCCAGCTTCCTACCACCCCACCCCCTGTCATCATCACCCCCCCATACCCCACCTCTGACATCCTACCACCCTGCCTCGTGTCATCAAAATCCCCATCATCCCCATGTACCCCATCTCTAGCATCCACCACCCTACCCCCGTTATCATCATCATTATCTTCCCCCCTTTACCCCACTGTCAGCCTCCTAGCAACCTACATCCTGGCATCATCTTCTCCATCCTTATTATAATCTTAGCCTGATGTCCTACCACCCCACCCCCTGTAATCTTTATCCCCCCTGTACCCCACTGCCAGCTTCCTACCACCCCACCCCTGTCATCATCATCCCACCTGTATCCCATTGCCAGTTTCCTACCACCCCACCCCCTGTAATTTTCATCTCCCTTTACCCTACTGCTAGCTCCCTACCACCATCATCGTCCCCATACCCCACCTCTGATATCCTACCACCCTGCCTCCTGTCATCAACATCCTCATCATCCCCCTGTACCCTACCTCTAGCATCCAACCATCCTACCCCCATCATCATCCCCCCTGTACCCCACCTCTAGCATCCAACCATCCTACCCCCATCACCCCCCTTGTACCCCACTGCCAGCTTCATACCCATCCACTGTCATCATTATGCCCCTATGCTGACCTCCTACCACCCCACCAATTTTCATCAACATCCCCTTCATCCCTCTCTTTCCCACCTCTTGCATCCTACCACCCTACCCCTATCATTATCATCCCCCTGTACCCCACCTCTGGCATCCTATCACCCTACCCCTTATCAGTATAGGGAAGATATGATCTCAGCCTCTCACCCCAATGCTGCCACCATCATCGAAAACTGCATCCTGTGATTCTGCCACCCAGCGAGAGGTAATGATGTGCTGTAACCTCTGGCAAACAATCAGTGAGTGATAATGATGAGCAGTAATCATTAGCAACCAATCAGTGAGCAGTAATAATGTGCAGTAACCTCTATCAACCAATCAATGTGCGGTAATGATGTGCAATAACCTCTAGCAACCAATGGGTGGGCAGTAATGATGTGCAGTACCTCTAGCACCATTAATTGAGTGGTAATATTGTGCAGTAACCTCTAGCAACCAATCAGTGAGCAGTAATGATGTGCACTAACCTCTAACAACCAATCAGTGAGCTTGGAGCAACCAGTGAGTGTGAACCAGACTTTTATGCGTACATTATTAAAGTGTTTTTTTTTTTAGAAACGTCTATGTGCATGTTTGTTTTTTGGGATATTGGGGTGGAGAGCAAAATTGCTAGGAGTCTATCGCTTGAATTATTTTTCCCATTATGGGAGTTAGTAGGGCCTCATGTCTAAGATTTGCCTAAGGCCTCACAAAGCCTAGAGCCGCCTCTGCTCTCATCCCAACATCCCTCTGCCACTGGAGAAAAATTTTAGTTTTTTCTGACTGCTTGAATTTTCGGATGAAAAGTTTTTAACCATGCACTGTAATCATGATGCATCGCGGAATCGAATCGAATCGTGCACAGGATAATCGTTCTCAAATTGTGAGACCAGTGAAGATGCGCACCCCTAGTGCCAATCTCTGAAAATTGATCACACCTGATGTACTGACGGCCTATCTCATTTCTTGAGACCCTAACAAGCCAGGAAAGTACAAATACCCCCCAAATGACCCCTTTTTGGAAAGTAGACATTCCAAGGTATTTAGCAAGAGGCATGGTGAGCTTTTTGAAGTTGTAATTTTTTCCCACAATTCTTTGCAAAATCAAGATTTTTTTTTTTCTTCACAAAATTGTTATATTAGCACAGTGGTTCTCAACTCCAGTCCTCAGGACCCACCAACAGGCCAGGTTTGCAAGATAGCTAAAATACATCACAAGTGATATCAGTATTCTAGTCTGCAACTCCCCAAGGTAAAACTTAAAATCTGGCCTGTTGGTGGGTCCCGAGGACTGGAGTTGAGAACCACTGTATTAGCAGGTTATTTCTCACACACAGCATATGCATAACACAAATTACACCCCAAAACACATTCTACTACTCCTCCTGAGTATGGCGATACCACATATGTGAGACTTTTACACAGCCTGGCCACATACAGAGGCCCAACATGCAGGGAGCACCATCAGGTGTTCTTGGAGCATAAATTACACACATAATTTCTTGACTACCTCTTACACTTTTGAAGGCCCTGGAGCACCAGGACAATGGAAAAAATGACCCCATTTTGGAAAACAAAACAACCCAATGTATAACCTATGAGGCACAATGAGTCTTTTGAACATGTCATTTTTTTTTTCTACAAGTTTTTGGAAAATGTGTAAAGAAAATGAAAACTTTTTTTTTTTTTTTTTTTTTTTTTTTTTTTTTACACAAAGTTGTCCATTTTATACAATATTTCTAATACATAGCATGTACATACCAAAAATTACACTCCAAAATAGATTCTCCTACTCCTCCTGAGTACGGTGTTACCACATGTGAGAGACTTTTACACAGCCTGGCCACATAGAGAGGCCCAACATGCAGGGAGCACCGTTAGGTGTTCTAGGGGCATAAAATCAAATCTAATTTGACTACCTATTATACTATTATACTTTTGTGAGGCACTGTAGTGGTATGGATGTAAACTGATGTGGCATGGATGAGTCGTGGATGGGAATGGCTGAGCATTGCTTGGTATGGCTGAGGATGGATGGATGGATGGATGAGTATTGCTGAGTATGGATGGGTGGTGGATGAGCATGGATGAGTATTGCTGATTAGGGATGGATGGCTAAGCATTGATGAGTATTGCTGATTAGGGATGGATGAGGCAGGAATTGTCACATATCCCAGTCCAGATCCAGCCCACAGCGCTAATCATATGGTGAAATGATCAGAAATGTTAACAAACATATTTTTCTCAGTACAGGTCTCCTTTTAAAGTGTAACTCTAGCTAAATCCTTTTTTGGTAGTTTTGTATCGAGGTCAGAACTAGTGGACCCGCTGCTGGGTTTTAATTGCCTTTCAGGGCATCATTAGAAAGATTCCTCCTCACCTAAGCTGGCCATAGATGGGTAGAATTTTGAATGCAAATTGCTAGGAAAAGAATGTTCCAAGAAAGTTTGCTCTTTTTTTTTTTTTTTTTTTTTTTTTTCCCAACTATTTAGTGAGTCAAATTAATTTTCATTTTTGACCGCAGTAACCAGAAAATTCAATGGAGCAGGATGGAAGGTTTACGGTCACAGGGGTTAATTTACTAAAACTTGAGAGAGCAAAATCTGGTGCAGCTGTGCATGGTAGCCAATCAGCTTCTAACTTCATCTTGTCCAATTAACCAGTTCCGTACCAGCCGCCGCAGTTATACTGGGACAGGTTGGTCCGGCTGCGCGAAGCGTCGTAGCTATAGGCCGCACCCATCCCCCCCACCAGCCATGACTATCAGATTCGATCCAGAACAGGTTAATCTCCAGGCCCAGGCCAAAGGTATCTGGCCTTGACCTGGTGATCAGTCCTGGCGAATGCGATCCTTCCCCTGTCTAAGTGTAAACATTAGGGATGGGCTTTATGTTCGGGTCAAACATGAGTTCCTCTCGAACATTGGCTGTTCGCTCGTTCGCCGAATAGCGAACAATCTGGGGTGTTCGCGGCAAATTCCAAAGCCGTGGAACACCCTTTAAAAGTCTATGGGAGAAATCAAAAGTGCTAATATTAAAGGTTAATATGCAAGTTATTGTCATAAAAAGTGTTTGGGGACCTGGGTCCTGCCCCAGGGGACATGTATCACTGCAAGTTTTAAAAATGGTGTTTTTTTCGGGAGCAATGATTTTAATAATGCTTAAAGTGAAGCAATAAAAGTGAAATATTCCTTTTAAATTTCGCACCTGGGGGGTGTCTATAGTATGCCTGTAAAGTGGCCCATGTTTCCGTGTTTACAACAGTCTGAGACCAAAATGACATTTCTAAAGGGAAAAAAAAGTCATTTAAAAGTACTCGCGGCTATTAATGAATTGTCGGGTCTCTGCAATACACATAAAAGTCATTGAAAAAAACGGCATGGTATTCCCCCACAGTCCATTACCAGGCCCTTTGGGTCTGGTATGAATATTAAAGGGGAACCTCGAACCAAAATGTAAAAAAAAAAAAAATGCGTGGGGGTCCCCCCAAATTCCATACCAGGCCCTTCAGGTCTGGTATGGATATTAAGGGGAACCCTGCGCCAATATTTTTTTAAAAAAATGGCGTGGGGGTCTCCCTTAAAATCCATACCAGACCCTTATCCGAGCATGTAACCTGGCAGGCCGCAGAAAAAGAGAGCCCCTCTCCTGAACCGTACCAGGCCACATGCCCTCAACATGGGGAGGATGTCCCCATGTTGATGGGGACAAGGGCCTCATCCCCACAACCCTTGCCTAGTGGTTGTGGGGGTCTGTAGGTGGGAGACTTATCGGAATCTGGAAGCCCCCTTTAACAAGAGGACTCCCAGATCCTGGGCCCCCCAGTGTGAATTGGTAATGGGGTACTTTTGTACCCCTACCATTTCACAAAAAAAGTGTAAAAAATGTTAGACAATAGCCGGTTTTTGACAATTCCTTTTTATTAATGTCTTCTTTCCTCACTTCTTCTTCCGTCCTCTTCTGATCTTCCTTCGGTTTTCTTCTTCTTCCTCCATCTTGTTCTCCCCCCCCCCCCCTTCTATCTCTGCTTCATCTCCGGTCTTCTCCTCCGGCATCTTCCTCCAATCTTCTCCAATCTTCTCCTCCAGCTTCTTCTTCCCGATTCGTCCTCTGGATGATCCGCCTCAATGGGAGTCTCCCACTGTGTGACGCTTCTGTTCTTTATAACTGAGGGCGGGGCCACACAGTGACCTTCCCGGGTGACCCCGCCCCCCTCTGATGCACAGGGACATCCCTATGGCTTTCCCGGCACTTCAGAGGGGGGTGGGGTCACCCGTTTACGTAAACAGGTGACCCTGCCCCCTCTGACACCACGGGGGAAGCCATAGAGAAGTCCCCGTGCATCAGAGGGGGGTGACCCCGCCCTCAGTTATATAAGAGCTGTCACAAGAACAGAAGCGTCACACAGCGGGGGACTCCCATTGAGGCGGATCGTCTGGCGGACGAAGCAGGGAAGAAGCCGGAGGAAGAGGCTGGAGGAGAAGACCAGAGGATGAAGCAGAGGAAGATAGAGGAAGAAGCGGGGGAAGAACAAGATGGAGGAAGAAGAAAACTGAAGGAAGACCAGAAGAAGATGGAAGGAGACATTAATAAAAGAATTGTCAAAAACTGGCTATTGTCATTTTTAACATTTTTGACACTTTTTTTGTGAAATGGTAGGGGTACATTTGTAGCCCATTACCAATTCACACAGGGGGGGGGCGGGATCTGGAGGTTCCCTTGTTAAAGGGGGCTTCCAGATTCTGAAAAGCCCCCCCGCCCGCAGACCCCCACAACCACCGGGCAAAGGTTGTGGGGATGAGGCCCTTGTCCTTATCAACATGGGGACAAGGTGCTTTGGGGGGCTACCCCAAAGCACCCTCCCAATGTTGAGGGCATGTGGCCTGGTATGGTTCAGGAAGTGGGGGGCCGCTCTCACCCCCCTCTTTTCCTGCGGCCTGCCAGGTTGCGTGCTTGGATAAGGGTCCGGTATGGATTTTTGGGGGGAACCCCACGCCATTTTTATTTTATTTTTTTTAATTTTGGCACGGGGTTTCCCTTAATATCCATACCAGACCTAAAGGGCCTGGTAATGGACTGTGGGGAATCCCATGCCGCTTTTTTCAATGACTTTTGTGTATTGCCGGGACTAATCATATAGCCGCGAGTACTTTTTAAATGACTTTTTTTCCTTTAGAAATTTAATTTTGCTCTTGGACTGTTCTAAACACGGGAAACATGCGCTACTTTACAGGCATACTATAGACACCCCCCAGGTACGAAATTTAAAGGAATATTTCTCTTTTATTTACACTTTTACTACATTTTTATGAAAATACCATGCATATAAGCCTTTAAAATTAGCACTTTTGATTATTCATGTTCAAGTTCCATAGACTTTTTAACGGTCTTTGCGTGTTCGAACAAATTTTTTTGCTTGTTCGCATGTTCTGCTGCGAACCGAACCATGGGGTGTTTGGCTCATCCCTAGTAAACACTGACAGGGGAAGTGATGTCATCTCTCCTCGTGTTGGTCTTTTTTTCTGTTCCAGACCGAGGAAAGAGAACATCTAATAAGTGCACCAACACTACACTTGCCACCCCCCGATCACCCCCCCAGTTAACCCCTTCACCCCCTGTCACTGTGTCACCCAGTGCAGCATTCAGATTTTTTTGATCGCTGTACTGGTGTCATTAGTGACAAAAATGGCCTAGTGGCCAGTGGCCTAGTACATCCTGGTCGTACATCCAGCACTGCAGTAACACTTGGTGACGTGGCGAGTCCCATAAGTGCAGTGCGAGGTGGCTAGCACGTGTAGTGTCCCGCTGCCACCAAGAAGAAGACAAAGACAGGCCCGTCGAGCCCATAGTGCCTTTCCTGCTGCATTCGCCAATCCTAATTGGGAGCCCACCACTTCTGCAGCACCCGTACTTCCCCCATTCACTGGCCAACCCGGAATTCAGGTGGAAACAGTTTATTTTACTTGATTTTTATTTGCAGTTTTTCACCGAAGATCTCTATAGATCTATTGTGGACCAAAGCAATTTGTATGCTTGTCAGTTCATCGCCGCTAATCCCCAGCTGACCCTTGCCAGAGATTGGAAACCAATTACAGTTTCCGAATTTAAGACCTTCCTGGGCCTATCCCTCCTCATGGGCATAACTAAAAAGAGTGAGTTGCGGTCATATTGGTCCACTGACCCAATTCACCATATGCCCGTGTTCTCTGCCTCCATGACCAGGACACGATATGAGCAGCTCTTGCGGTTCATGCACTTCAGCGACAATTAACTCTTCCTCGTGGTGACCCTGGATTTGATCGGCTCTACAAAATTCGGCCCCTTGTAAACCACTTCAACCATTTGCAGCCTTGTTTACTCTCAATCAAGTTGTCTGCGTTGATGATTCCCTGATTACGCTTTCTGGCCGCTTGTCATTCAAACAGTATCTTCCCAGCAAGCGTGCCAGATATGGGGTCAAGATGTATGGCTGAATTCGCATCACATTTTTTTGGTCCGCACTGGAATCGGATGGCATGGGTGTTCAGACCCATGCCATTGGATTCCTGTACAATTTCACAGTACACATTGCGATATGTAAACCAATCTGGGGTGTCCTTCACTTCATATTGACACCCGCAACAGTTCGCAGTTGTCAGTGTGAACTGCTGGCAATTTAGTTGCAATGCAGAAACCCGCACAGGAATTGCAGGGTTTCCCACATCACACCAGTGAGAACCCAGCCTGAACCTCTAAAAGTCTTCACCCCTGTGCTGTGGGTACACAAATTGCAAATGGTTTTCATGTGGGCGATTAGGTCATATTCTGCAGGTAGTACTGCCCACCAAACACTTCAGGGAATTTTTGCCATACTATGATACAAAGCAGCACAGCCTGGCATGTGTATACCTCCATATATAAAACAATTTATCAAGATTTCTCCTTATATCCAACATTTACTATAATCTGTACCCAGGGCTAGCTACACGTCCTAATGCATATCAGGTCTGACATGCGTACTACTACTCTCTCTAAGAATAAGGATATGTGTATACTCTGATAGGTTAGAACATGCATAAGAGGAAGTATGTCAGACCCGATATGCATTAGAATGTATACCTCCGATTATCTGCTTTTGCAATTAGGGGGTCATTGGGAGATTTGGTAAGTTGTAATCATTGCAGCACCCTTCTGTAACCAGTACATACAATACATTAACAAAAATGAAATGCATAGAATGTGATGTTAAAGGATAAAACTTGCCTTAATATAGTCCTTCTGCAGGACCTGAATGATGGCAGAACAGGTCTCTGGAATAATGATTCCCAGAGCCTGGGGGGAGATGCCAGTCGTGAACTTAATATCCTGGAGACTTCTCCCCGTCATCAAGTACCGCAAGGTGGCGACGAGCCTCTGCTCGGGAGTGATGGCTTCCCGCATGCAGGTGTCCTGCTTCATAATATAAGGGGACAGCAAAGCCAACAGATGGTGAAAAACAGGGTCCGTCGTCCAGAGATAATTCCTGAAAACATCAGGATTATTCTCCTGGATCTCTCGCAGCAAAGGCATGTGAGAGAATTGGTCACGCTGGAGCAACCAATTCTTTGTCCATGAACTCCTCCTCGCCCTGTTTATGGACTGGACTTGGGTCAAAGCAAGAACTCCAACACCAAGCCCAACAATGGCACAAGCTCTTCAACGAGAACATAACCGCAACATGGCTAGAAAACGGTCAGCTGGTCAGAACGAACTAACAGAACGCACTGAAAATCAGAAAGGACCTCAGAAGAACGAGCTGAAAATCAGAAACGAGCAGGCAAGAACGCACTGGAAAACAGAAGCGAACTATAAATAGAATGCACTGAAAGACAGGAATGAACTGACAACACACACTGAAGAACAGATACAAGCACAAACTGAAAAGCAAAAACGAACTGAAAAGCACGAGGCTGAAAAGCGCGCATCGTCTCTCACCAAACTTCTACTAACACGAGATTAGCAGAATGAGCCCAAAGGGTGGTGCACTAGCTAGGGAACTTCCTTTTTTATAGCCCGTTGTACGTCACCGCGTTCTCACGTTCGGAATTTTGGGCCAACATTTGTGTGACCATGTGTATGCAAGACAAGTTTGATCCAACGTCCTTTGGAAAAAAATACACGGCTTTGTTGTCGGAAAATCCGATCGTATGTATGCGGCATTACTGTTATACTGTAATGTTACTTTGTTTTATTGTTAACCATCATTTGCTTAGCAGGTACGCCATTCAGCTGCAGCACGGGTTTATTTATCTTGACCGCAACAGCGTTTGCTCCCATGATACGTAAATCAGCAACTCCAGCTCTGTAGGAGGTGATTTCACCACCACAGTTGGTGCATGTATGCCCATCACTAGAAGTGGGTGGATGAAGGGTGGTATTGTAATAGTGGGCATACCCACCAATCTCTTTTTTTTTTTTTTTTTTTTTTTTTTTTTTTTTCATGCAGCCCACAGGCTGCATGAAAAAAAGAACATTACAATGTATGCCCAACAAGGACCAGCAATGTAGTGATATGTTGCTGGACTTTGAGTGGTTATACCAGAATGATGTATCAAAAAATGAAAACTCAAAACAACGCGCCTTTCCTGAGTTCTCACCACTGCGCTCAATGCCAAAAAAGGGGTGTTAGCCCCCCTATGAAAGATGTGGAAAAATTAAAGCACAAAGTGTGTGAAACAAATGTGTGAAACTTAAATGTGTGAGAAGTTAATGGAGTGAATCCAAAGCTGCCACTTATTAAATAAACAGTGCAATACGTCCTATTATTCCCAAGAGCCCAAATGCGATCCTTGTGAAACAATATAAGTGGCGCTAAATACCAGTGATAGACCATACAACACTCGAAAGTGATCTAGTACATCTATCTACAACAGGAAATTGGAATAGATAACGTGAGTAAATCTATATCATAGAAAAACTATTCAATATAAAATTAACAGTGAAAGTGTGCCATACACAAGGCAATTTCAATGACACATAAACAAAAGTGAGATCAAGTGGTAAAGTCCATAAAGTCCATAGATAGACCACCGTGCAAAAGATGTGATGAATCTGGAAACGGTCCACCAATGCACTTAGTGTCAGTGACTCCACTCCCCTTAAAATCAGCACTCACCGACTCAAAATGCCTCACACTCTCGTGTTTTGGCAGCAAAGCATAGATGTAAAGCGCATCAGCTGGGGGCGTAGGCTCCGAATTCCTTGTTAATCCCAGTGTCATCCCAAGGACTCGGTGAAGGCGCTGGTCCAGAACGACACCCTGCTGCAGGTGAAGGGGGTCGGCGCCAACGGCTCCTTCCGCCTCAACAAGAAGAAGCTCGAGGGGCTGGCGGTCCGCCAGCCCCTCGAGCTTCTTCTTGTTGAGGCGGAAGGAGCCGTTGGCGCCGACCCCCTTCACCTGCAGCAGGGTGTCGTTCTGGACCAGCGCCTTCACCGAGTACTTGAGGTGACACTGGGATTAACAAGGAATTCGGAGCCTACGCCCCCAGCTGATGCGCTTTACATCTATGCTTTGCTGCCAAAACACGAGAGTGTGAGGCATTTTGAGTCGGTGAGTGCTGATTTTAAGGGGAGTGGAGTCACTGACACTAAGTGAATTGGTGGACCGTTTCCAGATTCATCACATCTTTTGCACGGTGGTCTATCTATGGACTTTATGGACTTTACCACTTGATCTCACTTTTGTTTATGTGTCATTGAAATTGCCTTGTGTATGGCACACTTTCACTGTTAATTTTATATTGAATAGTTTTTCTATGATATAGATTTACTCACGTTATCTATTCCAATTTCCTGTTGTAGATAGATGTACTAGATCACTTTCGAGTGTTGTATGGTCTATCACTGGTATTTAGCGCCACTTATATTGTTTCACAAGGATCGCATTTGGGCTCTTGGGAATAATAGGACGTATTATACCAGAATGATGCCTGCAGGTATAGGTATCACTTGGTATCATTATTTTCAGCCAGCAGTTGGCTTTCATGTAAAAGCAATCCTAGCGGCTAATTAGCCTCTAGATTGCTTTTTATAAGCAGTGGGAGGGAACATACCCCCCCCCCACCTTCTTCCATGGTTTTCTCGGGCTCTCCTGTCCCAACAGGGAACCCGAGAATGCAGCCGGTGGTTCCGCCAGCTGACCATAGAGATGATCAGAGGCCAGAACAGCTCCAATCATCTCTATGGCCTAAGAAACCGGAAGCTACGAGCATTTCATGACTTGGGTTTCACCGGATATAAACAGCGCCAATGGAAAATTGGCAAAGCATTTTATCACACCGATCTTGGTGTGGTCAGATGCTTTGAGGGCAGAGGAGAGATCTAGGGTCTAATAGACCTCTTTTTTGAAAAAATTGGGTACCTGTCACTACCTATTGCTATCATAGGGGATATTTACATTCCCTGATATAACGATAAAAATTATATTAAAAAAAAAAAGAAGAAAGGAACAGTTTAAAAATATAATAAAAAAAAAAAAAGCAAAATAAATGCATTTAAAAAAAAATAAAAATAAAAAAAGCACCCCTGTCCCCCCTAGCACACGCGAAAAGGCGAACGCAAGCGTCGGTCTGGTGTCATATGTAAACAGCAATTGCACCATGTATGTAAAGTATCACCGTGAAGGTCAGATCGTGGGCAGTAATTTTAGCTGTAGACCTCCTCTGTAAATCTAAAATGGTAACCTGTACAGGCTTTTAAAAATGTATGTAGTTTGTCGCCGCTGCACGTTTTGTGTGCAATTTTAAAGCATGTCGTGTTTGGTATCCATGTACTCGGCATAAGATCATCTTTTTTTAACTCCTCAAACATTTGGACAATATAGTGTGTTTTAGTGCATTAAAATTGAAAAGTGTTTTTTTTTTTAAAAATTGCTGCGCAAATACTGTGTGGAAAAAAAAAATGCAGCACCCACCATTTTAAACTGTAGGGCATTTGCTTTAAAAAATATATATATAATGTTTTGGGGTTCAAAGTAATTTTCTTGCAAAAAAAAAAATTTTCATGTAAACAAAGTGTCAGAAAGGGCTTTGTCTTCAAGTGGTTAGAAGCGTGGGTGATGTATGAATGAATGTATTTTGGGGTGTAATTTTACATATGCCCATGGCATGTTTGAGCAATAGATCATTTATTGACAACTTTGTGCAAAAAAAAAAAAAATTTTTTTCATTTTCCCGCAACTTGTGGCAAAATATAAAATATTCCATGGACTTAACATGCCTATCAGCAAATAGCTTGGGGTGTCTACTTTCTAAAATGGGGTCATTTGGGGGGGTTTTGTGCTATCTTCGCATTTTATGGCTTTCATAACTGTGATAGGTAGTGAGATCAAAAATGTAAACCCTTAGAAAGCCTGAAGGCGGTGCTTGGTTTTCGGGGTCCTGTACATGGCTAGGCTCCCAAAAAGTCTCACACATGAGGTATCCCCATATTCAGGAGAAGCAGCAGAATGTATTTTGGGGTGTAATTCCACATATTCCCATGGCCTGTGTGAGCAATATATCATTTAGTGACAACTTTTTGTATGTATGTGTGTGTATATATATATATAATATAATATATATTATTTTTTTTTTTATTTTTTTTTTGTGACAAAAAAATAAAATATTCAATGGGCTCAACATGCCTCTCAGCAATTTCCTAGTTTGTAGACGATATAACTTTTGCGCAAACCAATAAATATACGCTTATTGACTTTTTTTACCAAAGACATGTGGCTGAATACATTTTTGGCCTAAATGTATGACTTAAAATTGAGTTTATAAAAAATTTTTTTTTAACAAAAAGTAGAAAATATATATAATTTTTTTTTTTTTTTTTTTCAAAAAGTTCGGTCTTTAGCCGTTTTATATCACAAAAAATAAAAATTGCAGAGGCAATCAAATACCATCAAAAGAAAGCTCTAATTTGTGAGAAAAAAAGACGCAGATTTCGTTTGGGTACAGCATTGCATGACCGCGCAATTACCAGTTAAAGCAGCGCAGTGCAAAATTGTAAAAAGTGCTCCGGTCACTGAGCAGCCAAATCCTCCGGGGCTGAAGTAGTTAAGCTTTGACAAAAAAAAAATCTGGAAGCTGATTGGTTTCTATGCAGAGCTGCACCAGATTTTGCACTCTCCAGTTTTAGGCTCCATTCACACTAGCGCGTTTTTTGATGCATTTTGCAGAAATGCATGGGAATTTTTTAACATGGGTTCCTATGGAACATGTTCACATCAATGCCTTTTTGTACCGCTGCATTTTTGGAAAGGGTCAGGGACTTTTTTTTTCATGCAAAATGCAGCATTTTGCATGCAATAGAATTCAATGGACCAGCATCAAAAACGCAAGTGCAGCATTTTTGCAGCGTTTTTGGCTTTTTTTTTTTTTTTTTTTTTGACTGTATACAGTCTAAAAACAACTGTAAAAAACAAACAAAAAAAAACGCAAAACGCTACAAAATTGCTGCTCAAAAACGTGGCAAGCATCACAAAAAAACCTCCAAAAACGCTCCAAAGCAACATGCATAGATGTGAATCGAGACTTACACCTGGTTCGCACCTATGCAAGTTGTGAGTAATGCGTTTTCCGGGTGCGTTTTGATTTATTTTTATTTTTTTTTGTTTTTTGAAGTGTTTTGCATTTTTGGGAGGTGTCTGTTGCCTTGCAGGAGAACCCTGCAAAAACTCGGCAGAGACGCAACAAAAAAACTCAAGCACTGCCTTTTTGATGCATTCCCCCTGTGCTTCCATTTAAGTCAATGGAACCAAAACGCAACCTGCTGTGGAAAAAAGTCCCTGACCCTTTCCAAAAAATGCACTGGTGGAAAACGCACAGATGTGAAAGTGACCCATAGGAAACCATGTTAAATGGACTGTAGTGCATTTCTGCAAAAACTGTGAACTAGGCCTTAGTAAATCAATCCCACAGTGACAACGGTTTTACCAGACCAGTAATGAGGGAAAATCCTTAAGAGGGACATATAAAGTAACCCTCCCCCATTGAAATGAAAATAATGCATTCTTATTTCTCTGTTTTTGACAAAAGGGGACATATTTGAAAGAGAAAAGAGTGGTTATGGGTGTAGTTTAAAGGTGTGTGCTCCTCAGCCTGCAGGTATTCCGCACTTCCATACATATCAAATACCTGCTCTTCCTGCCACATGCATTGTTTGCTCCTATTGACTCGAATGTCACTACAAGACAAAGGGGCCATTGAGGAAGCACAGCATGTGGTGCTAAGAGCAAATAATAAACACACATGGAAGTATGGAATACCTGCAATGTCCAAGATTACTATAGTAGGCATTGCTATTACAGTGATCGCTGTTGGCTTCTGAGTCCCATGCCAAGTGGCTGCCCTACTGCTTAGTGAACACAGGCGGTTGCCTACTCGGCATGGGTGCCAATGGGAGAACACTGTGCATTTCTTCTTTTTTTTTTTTTTTTTTTTTTTTTTTTTTTTTTACAATTATTTTATTTATTCAAGGAACACAGTCGAACACAGACATCTGAGCAATCACAGTGTGTTCTCTTACATCACATTGCACAAATATGTTATACACTATAGCATTTCATGAACTGTTAAGGACAATATGACATTTTGTTATCTGAAACGTCCCTGTCAAATTCTGTGACAGTTGCTATAGGCGGCGTCTTTCCTCTGGGTGTACATTAGATAGCAATATTAATGGTGCATACGTGTTACCCTTCGTCCAGTCTCCGACCGGCTCCAGTTCGTTTTTTTTTTTTTTTTTAAATTTATATACTAGAAAAGTTTAGGTCCCAAAAATTCGGGACTACCTAACCGGGAAAAGAAAAACAAAAAATTATAATCGAGAGAAGTATAGTAAGCAAACATGTAGGAAAGAAAAGGAGGAAATAGAAAAAAAAAAAAGACATAGGGAAGAGGGGTATGAGGGGGGGGGGGGGGGGGGAGAGGGGTAGGGAAGAGGAGTGGGGAGGAAATCTGGAGGATATCTTTGTGTAAGCCCGTCTGCCGCGGGGGTAATCCGATAAAACACCCAAATCTTCTGAAGCTGGTGAGATCAATATTTAGTTAGTCAGTTAATTAGTTAGTATGGTATCATTTAGTCATTCGAGTCGCTGTCCAGGAGGTCTCTTCCCTCATCCGAGAAGATAAAGACGTGCCATGATGCCCAAGTCTTGGAGTATCGCTCCTGCTGGTTTCGTGCAGTTAGAACAAGATCTTCCAATCTGCCTATTTCCTTACACTGTGCATTTCTTAATCGATGCAAAATGTTCTCTGAGCCCTTGTTCACATTAGAGCGGCTTGTCATGCGATCTGACAGGTCAAATAGCCTGACAAGTCGCACCCTATTGCTGGCAATCGCACTGTTCAAATCGGTGCGACACTGACTTTGTGGTGCCACATCGATTTGAAAACGTAGTTCCTGCGCTACTTTTGCCAACTTCGGGTGTGACTTGCATTGACACCTGTGCATGAAGCTGAACAGATGTGTTCCAAGTCGCACTGACGTGCGGCTTTGAAATCATACGTTTTCATTTATTTTGTATTGCGTATATATACGTGTAATATATACGTATCATTTACGTATTTATTTATTTTGTTTACCACTTTTATTGCTGTCACAAGGAATGCAAACATCGCCTGTGACAGTAATAGGCAGCAATGACAGGTACTCTTTATGGAGAGATCTGGGGTCTATAAGATCGGAAATCCCGCACTTAAAAGCATTCAAAATGCCAGAATTGGTGGTTGTGCTTTTTTTTTTTTTTTTTTTTTTTTTTTAAAGATTTAGACTTTTAAAGACTGGCGCTGATGGTTTCCAAGTAAATTGAGCAGCTGCTCCGATTGCTATTACAAGAGCACTGACCACCAGCTCTAAAAAAAAATAAAAAAATAAACTATACCGGTGCAATTGCTGCCCCCCTGAAAAATGTCGCCCCAGGCAAATGCCTTGTTTGCCTCGTGGTAGGTGCACCCCTGGTCCTGTGTTCATAATGCAGCAAGGAGGCCACTTGGCATTTGACCCAGAAGTTATTGACAATCACTGTAGTAGTGGTGCCTACCATAGTGCTTTCCAGCTTCCAAGGGGATGGGCCCGGAATGACACATCCATACTTACATCGGTCTAAGTAGGGAAAAATATGCATACTTGGAATTCGGCTTTAAAGTATAACTAAGGCTGGGTTTACACTAGTGTGATGACATGGCAGACATTGCATGTAATTTTGCACCGCATTACTGTGCACATCACATGTGATGTCTGTGCGATGTGAATTCAACAATACAAACTGGCTGAAATCTCATCGTAATCGCATCAAAAACTTTTTTTTTGGTCCGCACTGGAATTGGATTGCATGGTTGTTCACACCCATGCGATCCGATTTCTGTACCATTTCACAGTTCACACTGTGAACTCATTTGGGGGGTGTCATTAACTTTGCATTAACACCTCCAGAAGTTTGCAGATGTCAGTGTGAACCAGTGTGCGATTCAGGTGCGATGCGGGAACCCGCACAGGAATCGCAGGGTTTTCCGCATCGCACCAGTGTGAACCGCGGCAAAACTTTTATTTTAGCTTTGGATAGATTGTAGAAGAATTAGAACACCTGTCAGGTTTTATTGCTGTCTGTGCCCCTGTTATGGAGATTCACCTTCTCTAATTGTCCTGTTTACTGTTATCACTGAGAGTGACTGTAAAGGATAGGAGGGTTTCTGTAATAAATTAAGAGTTACTGTAAAGATGAAGCAATGTAAACTTAGGCCGCGTACACACGAGCAGACTTTTCGGCAACAAAAGTCCGACGGCCATTCCAGCGGACTTTCGTCAGACTTTTGACGGACTTCCGACGGACTTTTGAACGAACTGACTTGCCACGATCACACCAAAGTCACACGGATTCGTACGTGATGACGTACAACCGGACTAAAATAAGGAAGTTGATAGCCGGTAGCCAATAGCTGTGGGTTTTCGTCCGTTGGACTAGCATACAGACGAGCGGATTTTTCGACCAGGCTCGAGTCCGGCGGAAAGGTTTGAAGCATGTTTCAAATATAAAGTCCGTCAAATTTTCGACTGGAAAAGTCCGCTGAAGGTCCGATGAAGCCCCCACATGATCGGATTGTCCGCCGGACTCGGTCCATCGGACCAGTCCGGTCGAAAAGTCCACTCCTGTGTACGCTGCATAAAACCTACATATAAAACCGCCACCAATCCTGTTCTCAAACTTTACTCTATTCGAATTTTGGGAAATGGTTATATTATTTCTATTCTATTGTTTGTTTGTTTTTTTAAATTCCATTCTATTCTCTTATTTTCCATTCTATTCTCTTATTTTCCATTCTATTCAAATTTGAATTTATTCTATTCAAAATCCAAATTTCAAAAGATGGTTATATATTTTCTATTGCATTCTAATTCAGACTTATTCTATTTGAAATTCGAATTTCAGTGGATTATTTTCTATTCTATTTTGTTTTGTTTTACTTTATTCTATCCCCTTATTTTGTATTCTGTTCTGTTTTACTCTCCTAGTCTATTATTTTCTATTCTAGTATACTATTTTTTTTTTTTCTATTTCTATTCTCTTCGGAAATTTAAATTTGATTTTGTTCAAATTTCGTCCGAAATTTTTGTGTCGTTATTTCGGATTTGCTTAAATTTGTTATCGTAATTTGGAAATTCGGATACATCAGAATTTCCAAATAACGAAACATTTGTCTGAATTTCAATTTGGAATGAAATGAACTGCACATGTCTACTCTCCTCCTGTCTTCCTTACCCCCCCTCCTGCCCAAACCAATTTTCAGCTTTCAGCGCTGTCACACTTTGAATGACAATTGCACATTCATGCTACACTGTACTCAAATGAAATATTTATCTTTTTTTTTTTTTCACACAAATGGAGCTTTCTTTTGGTGATATTTAATCACAGCTGGGGTTTTTATTTTTTTGCTAAACAAAAAAAGACAGAAATTTTTGAAAAAAAACCCCAAAAAGGTTTCATAGTTTGTTATAAAGTTTTTTGCAAACGAGTAATTTTTCTCCTTTTATTGATATTCACTGATGGGCTGCACTGATAAGACGACACTGATGGGCACTGATAAGACGACACTGATGGGCACTGGCAGGTGGCACTGATAGGCAGCACTAGTGATGACGCACTGATTTATAGGTGGCACTGATGGGTGACATTGTGGGCACTGGTGGGTGGCACTGGTGGGCACTCGTAGGTGACGCTGGTGGGCACAGAAGCCTCTCCACGATCAGGACCGATGTCCCTCTTGCAGCCGCCGGTGATCGGCTTTTTTTTTTTCTCCTCACGTTACCAATGTGAGGAGAAAAATAGCCGATTACTGACTCTGTTTACGTCACATGATCAGCTGTCATTGGCTGACAGCTGATCACGGGGTAGGAGGTCGGTATTGACCCCTCACTTTAATCTGTGATCAGCCGATTCTCATAGACTCGCTAATCACAGAGCATGCTGCGCGCGCCCTGCAGGGGGTGCACAGACCGCTCAAGCACGGGAGGACGTCCAGGGACACCCTCCCGGCAAATTAAGTCCGCGCTGCAGCCGTCTTTCGGCTATAGCACGGACGGGAAGTGGTTAAACACATAAACTTGTGATTAAAATGCTTTGAGATTATTTTGTATGAATATTGGCAGTGAGTCCATTAAAAGATTCAGATGTGTAAAAATAAAGCTATAAAAAACAAAATTCTTGTTGCTCATAGCAACCACTCGGCTTTCAAATTAATATATATTTTTTTGCAATCTGATTTCTATGGGGAAAATGTGTTCCTGCTAGAATATTTTCATACAGAAGCCCACAGAGATTGTGTAGAGATGTAGGCTGCGCGGGGGGAGGGGGGGGGGGGGGAGCGTGTCAGCACAAGTCTAGTGAGGCCCGGAATGATGGAAAGAAGAGGAATAGTGCAGGGCCGGGCATGACAGTGTGTCTAGTGACACACATAGGGTTAATGTTTCAAGGAAAAGTGTGGGAGGAGATAACAGGAAAGTAAGGAGGAGTGGCCTTATAAAAGAGGGGAGGAGCAAAAACGGAACAGTGTGCTGGGAAGCAGACACGAGGAGGCAGAATTTCTCTGCTCCTCAGACACAATGGCGGACGTTGAGGCGATTTTGGCGCGGTTGCGGCAGGCGGCAGCGGCAAATGGATCCGACTGGCTTCGCAGCCAGGTCACAGCGATGCTCGGGGGAGAAGCAAGCCATGCAGGGGGTGAAGGTGAGCCGTCTGCGCGTGCGCGGAGATCGCGGCCTCCGGCGCGCTATTCACCTGGGCCAGGACATGGACAGGGTCGCCTGACACGGAGCCCAAGGGGGGAGCAATCGGCACCGCCGGCCAAGAGGAGCCACGCGGTTGATTCGGTGGGGCCCGGGCGGGTTACACGGAGCAGTGGGCGGGGCCACGGGCCAACATGGCGCCACTTCCCCGCACGCTGGCACTGCACGGAGGATTTCGAACAGCCCCTCAGTACCTCTGCACGAGTGTGAGCGGGTGGACAGAAGGGGGAGAACGGCGACGAGAGCAGCAACGTCCGGGTCGCGTGGATCGAGCGGCACCGCGGGTGGGCGGAGCTTACCGGGCGGGGGGGACGTGTCCCAAGATGGCGATGGAAACCGTGCCCAGGCTGGCCCGGTAGCTGGAAGTTCAGGGCAGCAGGGATCAGCAGTGACTCGTCGCACAGTGCAGGCCTCACACCAGCGTGGGCTTCCGGCCTCCAGGAGGGCTTCTCCTGGGGGGCTACCTCTGACGCCAGTCCCAGTGCAAGGGGAACAGTCCGAAGACGAGGTGTCCGATGAGGAAGATGGGCTACAGCAGCCGGAACCAGCAAGAGAGAGCAGCACAGCGGCTGTTGGGAGGAATCCTGGTCAGCCCGGTAAGTCTAGTGATAACTTTTCCTTTACCAATGCTTTGCAGGGCTTGCTGGGGGGGATAGCAACAACTGCAGGAGGGATGGTGACACCTTCGCAGAGCAGGGTGGGTCAGGTTACTGACCAACAACTGGCGAGTACTGCACCCGCCAGTTTGGGGTCAGGGGGACAGCTCCAGGAGCTATTGGAGGGTTTAAGGGCCCTGGTTGGTCGCTTTGGAGAGGGACCAGGGCAGGCTCCGCAAGGGGATGCACAAAGGGGGACAGGGGGGGCTGCGGTTACGGAGGTGCCAGCTACCACAACGCCAGAGAAGGTGGCAGACAAGGAAACAGCAGGTGAGAAGGGGGCTGCAGAAACAAAAGGCAGGACTGATGTGGTTAGGCTGGCAGATGCTGCAAAATGTGAGATATGTTTGTTTTGAAGGCCCATTAGGGGCACACTTGAAATCTGAAGTGAGAGGAAAAATTCATAAAGGTGAGTACGTGGAAATTTTCTCCTTGTTGCCATTGGAAAAGTTTAACCTGGATAGGGTTAAACCCGACGATTCCAAGAAGGAGGATGAGGAGAAGAGGAGATATAGATTGATACCGCGGACGTTTGTGAATTGGTTGCAAGCGTTCGCTATCATGGCTAGTGTCATTGGCGAAAAGAACCCTGAACATTGTTCGGGGTTGTTTTGTTATATGGATGCTATAGGTGAGGCACATAGAGTGTACGGGGGAACTGCGTGGTTACGTTACGATGAGCAGTTTCGTCAACGCAGAGCGGTGCGTCCGGCTCTGCGTTGGGACCATAAGGATATTAGCCTATGGATGAAGCTGATGTCGTCGGCTAGGACCCCGCCTCAGTTATTTCAAGGGGGGGCCGGGGGTACTAACTCCTCAGGACTACCGGCCGGCAGAAAATGGGGGGTGTGCTGGCAGTATAATGAAGGATCCTGTAAATTTGGGGGGTCCTGCAAATTCAAGCACGAGTGTTCAGGCTGTGGGGGAGCCCACACCCTGTCTCGGTGTTTCAAAAAAGGTAAACGTACCGGGGAGTTTGCTCACAAGAGGGATGATGCCGGTGAAGGTGGAAAGGATGCAACCTTTCCTAAGTAAGTATCCGGATAGGAAAGCGGCGTTACTGATCACTGAGGGTTTTAGAGAGGGGTTCAAAATTCCATGTTCATTGGCGGTGGTTCCTCCAGTAGCACGGAATTTAAAATCTGCGTTGCAACACCCGGGGGTGGTGGGGGAGAAATTGGAAAAGGAAGTGGCTTTAGGACGGATGGGGGGGCCATTTGAGGCAAAACCATTGAATGACTTGGTGGTGTCCCCTCTGGGGGTGGTGCCCAAGAAAGAGCCGAATAAGTTTCGGCTCATTCACCACTTATCATTTCCAAAGGGGGTTCGGTTAACGATTTCATTGACCCGTACGTCTGCACCGTGTCATACACTTCGTTTGATGCGGCGGTTCGATGGGTCAGGCGCTATGGAAAAGGGGCACTGATGGCAAAAGCTGATATTGAGGCAGCGTTTAGGCTGCTGCCAGTACACCCGGACAGTTTTTGGCTGCTGGGTTGCCAGTGGCAGGAACAATTTTATGTGGACAAATGCTTGCCTATGGGTTGCTCCATTTCCTGCGCCATGTTTGAAGTTTTCAGTTCCTTTTTGGAGTGGGTGGTAAGAGAGGTGTCCGGCCTTGAATCTATGATACACTATTTAGATGATTTCCTATGCATAGGCCCACCGTCTTCCAGTGTGTGTGCGATTTTATTGTCAACGTTGCAACACACTGCAGAACGGTTTGGTGTTCCCCTGGCTGCTGACAAAACTGAGGGCCCCACCACGGAGATTAGCTTTTTGGGCATTGTTATTGATTCAATGGCAATGGAATGTAGGTTACCGCAAGGAAAGTTACTGGATCTGCAGACGGAAATAAGGCGGGTCCATGGGATGAAGAAAATACAGCTGAGGGATCTCCAATCTTTGCTTGGTAAGTTGAACTTTGCTTGTAGAATCATACCCATGGGTAGGGTCTTTTGCCGACGGCTGTCTGCAGCTACAGCTGGGGTAAAAGCACCGGCCCATTTCATTAGGCTTACTAAGGATCATCGTGAGGACCTAAAGGTATGGTATCAATTTTTGTCGGAATACAACGGGAGGTCAGTGTGGATGTCTGGTCCGGTAAGTAACTTCGATGTAGAATTGGTTACTGACGCGGCGGGATCTACTGGATATGGGGCGTTCTTTAAGGGTCAATGGAGTACAGAACCATGGCCAAAATCCTGGGTTGAAGCAGGTTTCCTTCGTAACTTGGTACTATTGGAATTGTTTCCAGTAGTTCTGGCTATGGAATTATGGGGCAAGGCTTGTCAGAATTTAAAGTTGCGGCTGAACTGTGATAATATGGGAGTGGTGCAGGTAGTCAATCGCTTGTCAGCGTCTTCTCAACCTGTCATAAGACTATTACGACAGTTGGTATTACGGTGCTTGCAATTGAATATTTTCATATATGCTGTGCATATACCTGGGATTGAAAACACGCTGGCTTATTCACTATCTCGCTTTCAGTGGGACAAGTTCAGGGAATTGGCTCCGGCTGCAGAGAAGGAAGGGATTCCTTGCCCGGGTTGGATCTGGGAGCTGGCATTGGAGTCATCGCAGGATGAATACAACAGTCTGAGTGAGTCCACATGGTCGGCCTATGTGAAGGTATGGGGTGAATGGTTGAGACTTGTACGGGAATCCGGAGCAGAGGATGACGGGGGAGAGTTGAGATTATTGGTCCTTTATTTTGTGTCCAGGAATATGGAAAATGGGGTGGGGGTATCGTCTATTGGTAAGAAATTGGCGGCGCTGTCGTTTCTGTTTAAGTTACAGGGGATGGAGGATTGGACGAAGGAATTTTGGGTACGGCAGGCATTAAAAGGGTACCGGAAGGGGCACAAGAAAAAAGATAACCGTAGACCGGTCACTTTTGCCAACCTGTTGGCAATTTGTGATCAGCTAGGGTTGGTGTGCAGCTCAAGTTATGAATGTTTACTGTTTACAGCGGCTTTTTCGCTGGCGTTTTTTGGGGCGTTTCGGGTAGGGGAGTTGGTCAGCCCATCCAAAAAGGAAGCGGGGGGTATTTTGGTGCAAGACATGCGGGCATGCACGGGGAGTGTGTGTTTACGGCTGAGGAGGTCGAAAACAGACCAATTGGAAAAGGGCATAGATGTGTGGCTGCATGCATTACCGGGATCGCCAGTATGTCCGGTGAGGACGGTTGGTGAATTTGGGAAGATTAGACCGGTAGGTGAGGGTCCATTTTTATGTCATGAGAATGGTGCTTACCTTTCAAAGTTTCAATTTGTGGCGGTGTTTCGAAAATGCTTATCGATGATAGGTTTGGATGAGAAGGCATACGCCTCACACTCCTTCCACATTGGGGCGGCCACAGAAGCTGCCAGATGCGGGTTGGATGAAGCAGCGGTGCGGAGGATCCGTAGATGGGAATCAAAGAGATTCCGTTCATACATTCGCCCTCAATTAGTAGTGGAATAATAATTAAAAAAAAAAAAAATATATATATATATATATATATGTGTATGTTGTATAAGTTTGGTTTTCACATATAGGTAGTGGGTGTTTTTTGGTTTGTTGCGTTGGTGATATCACCCTGCCTTGTTGTCTTTTCGTTTCAGATGGAGTGTCTCCACGCCTCGTCTGGATACTGGGACACTCCTACGTTTGTTGGGGGGCAAGGAGAGGTGATGCGAGACCAGATGGGCGCCAGTTAGGCATATCGAGAAGGGAGGCTTTTATCAAGTGGCTGGGGAGACCAGGAATGATGTGGGGCAGAGTGGTTTCAGAGGTGGAACGATTTGCCTGGCTAGATAGACCTCCGGATGTGTTGGTCATACACGCTGGTGGTAACGATTTGGGGGTGAGGACGGGCAGGGACCTGATGGAGGATGTAAAAGTGGATTTGTTGCACTTGCACACTACTTATCCGAACACTTTGCTACTATGGTCTGATATTGTGGCACGAACTTCGTGGCGCAATGCTAGGTCTGTGGTAAGGATTAACAAGGCTCGTATACGTGTCAACAAGGTGGTGGGGAGGTTTTTGGTTCAACAAGGGGGCATGGTGATTCGGCACAGAGAGCTCGAGATAAATGTAGGCCTCTATTTGAGGAGGGATGGGGTCCACCTCACAGATGTGGGGACGGATCTTTGGACCATGGGTTTGCAGGAAGGAATACAACGGGCCTTGAGGGTGTGGAGGGGCCCTTAAGGATAAGGTTTCATCCTTTCGGGCTGTGGCTGGTTTGTTGTTGTTGGTCGGTGACGGTAGCGGTAAATAAAAGGTTAAAAGGGGTGGGGGGTCAGCAATAGTATGGCCCCTCCTGTGTATTCCTGAAAGGAATACCGGTATGTTGCACTGTGGGAGGGGGTTGTCTCCGAGTGGTACAGCTGGAGGCCTTATCAGTTTTGAAACATGTTCCTGCAGTGCCCTCTTGTGGATATGTGGTAAACTGGGGTAGCTCCGTCATTGATCAACAGATTGTTTAAAACATGTTGTTTTATCTGAGTTTATATGTTATTCATATTGAAGTTAATATTGGAGGTAATTTTATACAGTTGTTTAATAAAAGGCTGTTATGGCCATTTATACTCCAGATAAAAGGTGTGGTCTCGTTATTTAAGTTGGTAAGAGGGTGGAGTATGGGTGGCTAACAGTATGGGTAAAAATGGGGTACATCTGGACTACACTAGTCAAGTGAGGCCCGGAATGATGGAAAGAAGAGGAATAGTGCAGGGCCGGGCATGACAGTGTGTCTAGTGACACACATAGGGTTAATGTTTCAAGGAAAAGTGTGGGAGGAGATAACAGGAAAGTAAGGAGGAGTGGCCTTATAAAAGAGGGGAGGAGCAAAAACGGAACAGTGTGCTGGGAAGGAGACACGAGGAGGCAGAATTTCCCACTCTCCCTCCCTGTGTAATGTGTTGTTGGTGTTGTTAATGTGTGTGTTTATTTTTCAGGTTTGGAAGCATTTGGTCGTCATGACAGCTGGATGGTTGGCTGGTTTGTTGTTGTTGGTCGGTGACGGTAGCGGTAAATAAAAGGTTAAAAGGGGTGGGGGGTCAGCAATAGTATGGCCCCTCCTGTGTATTCCTGAAAGGAATACCGGTATGTTGCACTGCGGGAGGGGGTTGTCTCCGAGCGGTACAGCTGGAGGCCTTATCAGTTTTGAAACATGTTCCTGCAGTGCCCTCTTGTGGATATGTGGTAAACTGGGGTAGCTCCGTCATTGACCAACAGATTGTTTAAAACATGTTGTTTTATCTGAGTTTATATGTTATTCATATTGAAGTTAATATTGGAGGTAATTTTATACAGTTGTTTAATAAAAGGCTGTTATGGCCATTTATACTCCAGATAAAAGGTGTGGTCTCGTTATTTAAGTTGGTAAGAGGGTGGAGTATGGGTGGCTAACAGTATGGGTAAAAATGGGGTACATCTGGACTACACTAGTCATGACCATTGGAGGACAGGCAGGTTGTTCTCCCAGCACAGCAAGAAAACTGACCACGCTGGGATGAATGTGTTTCGATGCCCACTGTGTTCAGTTTGAAATAGGAAAGCAGGGGGAATGACGGGATCACCAGGTATTTCACACAAAGGAATACTTACAAAGAGAACCGGATGCATTTTAACAGTACTGTACATGGTTCCACAGGCACATATCAGGAACACTTTTTTGGGGGGGGGGCAGATACCTGGCTCCTCCTTCACCCCCCCCTCCGCTGCCTTCTGGGAGACACACAGGTCCCAGAAGACGGCAGGACCATTCAGAAAGCTCAGCGCGACTTGCCCATGCACAGTAGGAAACAGGCTGTGAAGCTGCAAGGCTTCATTTCCTGTTTTCCTTACTGAATATGCCGGTGCCTGCACCCAAAGCCGATTGACGAATCAGTGACGAATCAGCTAGGGGTGCCGACATTGCGGGATAACTGGAAAGGTAAGTGCCCTTATATTAAAAGTCAGCAGCTACAGTATTTATTTATTTTTTTTTTTACAGGCTGGAACTCCGTTTTAAGGACCCATCTCTTCACCTATGACTATTTTAAAGGCTAGGTTCACCTTTTCCAGAAAAAAAAAAGCCTAGGCAGTCAAAGGGCCCCAGTAGATATTAAAAATCTGTGCAGCTTTGTAAAACGATCATTCATTTTATTTCTTTACATGTAGGCAGTGGCGGCTGGTGCTCAATATTTTGGGGGGGGGGGGGGCCTTACCTTAGGAGGCAGATGCTGCTCCTTGCTCCAGCTTGCCGAGGGAAGAGCCGGGGCCGTTGCTTCTTCTCCTGGCCGAACAGGAAGTGGGTCCTGAGACCCGATAGGCCAGGATTCCTAACTCTCCCTGGTCAATCGGGTCTCAGGACCTGCTTCTTGATTGGTCGGGAGGAGAAGCAGGAAGACTATAGCGAATATTAATTTGCAATCGTCACACAACTTGGGGGCTCAGCCCACCTTTTTTTTTTAAGCCAATTGAAGCCTCAGGCTCTAATCATGTGCTTCTTAAAAAACAAACAAACAAAAAAAACCCATTGAAATCCGTGCGTCCGGCACTCTGCGTGTAGATTAGGGTCCAGGCACATCCATTAGGGTCCACCTAATGGACGGGGCCCACTGCATGTAGGCCATTTGGGTCCCCTCAAAAACCTGGCTAAAATCTTCCTTGTTGGCAACCCCCATGTCCTGACTTGTTGCTAAGAAGCAAAAACAGTTGGTTTTCATGTTACAAAACTGCAAAGATTTTTATCATATATTTGGGCCCCCTTGACTGTATAGGCTTTTTTCTGAAAAAGGTGAACTTAGTCTTTAACCACCTCAACATCACTACACACTACTATCAGTACAATGCTGTGAAAAAGTAATTGCCCAATTTCTGATTTTTTTTTTTTCTTTTCTTTTTTTGCATATTTGTCACACTTAAATGATTCAGATCATCAAATTGTATTATTACACAAAGATAACCTGAGTAAATACAAAAAGCAGTTTTTAAATTATTACATTTATCAACCACTTGCTGACCACCCGCTGCAGATGTACTGCAGCAAGGTGGCTCGGCTGCGTGAGTCGCCTTACCGGTACGGCAATTCATGCACTAGCTTTCGTGGGCGCTCGTGCGCTATGATTGGCCAGCAGGGGAGCAAATCAGCAGGACTTCCATCGTTCCCCGCAGAGACAGAGCGGGGATCTGTCGAAGTAAACAAGGCAGATCTCCGTTCTGTCAGGGGATGACACTGAGATCTGTCTTCCTGCTAAGCAGGAAGACAGATCGGTGTGTCTCCCCAGTCAGAGTCCCCCATACAGTTATAAAACACAAATAGGGAACACATTTAACCCCTTGATCGCTCCTGATGTTAACCCCTTTCCTGCCAGTGTCAGTACAATGTCAGTGCATATTATTAGCACTGATCACTGTAATAATGTCACTGGTTTCCATAAAAAGTGTCATATGTAAATTAGGTGTCCGATCTGTCCGCCACAATGTCACAGTCCCACTAAAAATCACTGATCGCCACCATTACTAGTAAAAAAAAAAAAAAAAAAAAAAAGAATAAAAATGCCATAAATCTATCCCCTATTTTGTAGACTCTATAACTTTTGCGCAAACCAATCAATATACGCTTATTGGGATATTTTTTTTTACCAAAAAGATGTAGACGAATACATATTGGCCTAAACTGATAAATAAATTTTTATTTTTTTATATTTATTTTTAGGATATGTATTTTATAGCAGAAAGTAAAAAATATTATTATTATTTTTTTTTTTAATTGACTGTCTTTTTATTTTTTTTTCGCTATGAACAAAAAAACCGCAGAGGTGATCAAATACCACCAAAAGAAAGCTCTAACGTCAATTTTGTTTGGGTGAAACGTCGCACGACCGCGCAATTGTTACTTAATGCGACGCAGTGCCGAATCGCGAAAAGTGCTCTGGTCTGGTCAGGAAGGGGGTAAAATCTGAAGCAGTTAAGGTCATGTCGCAGCATCTCAATCGGATTTATAAACTTTTTATTACAAAGGTTTGCAATAAAGTATATACATATTATTTCCAATAAACTGTATATCATTGCATACTAATTCCTCCTTCATACACCATTCATTGCAAGCGTAATACAATTTCAACATTATTACCCTTTAGTTCACCCACTGGTTGAGGTCATGCTCCAAAACAGATTAAATCCTCATTTGTCTTCCAATTGTTTCTAATAATCTACGTTTACATTTCCTTTATATTCAGAGTCACAGGGGAGTTGCACCACATATCCCATATTTTATAATACTTCTTAGATTCCCCTCTGTGTTATACGTGGATCTTTTCATATGGTAATATCTGATTAACAGCTCTAATCCATTGGTCTATTGGAGCTAATAATTGCATCTATCCCAAGGCTATTTGTTTGTTTATGTGCTAAGAATAGTGTTTCTTGTAGCATAATCTTGCTATACCCTAACCATTCTTCCTCATCCAGTAATCCTAATAAACATACTTCTATTGCATATGAAACTTGTCTATGAGTGATAATAGACAGTTTACCTATTACCTGTTTCCAGTATACAACAATTTCAGGACAATCCCACATCAAGTGTACAAAATCTGCATCTAGCTGACATCTTCTACAATTTGATGAGATCATTTGTCCCATTCTACACAATCTTTGAGGAGTAAGATATGTTTGATGTATAATATATATACAGTATGCATCTGGAAAGTATTCACAGCACTTCACTTTTTCCACATTTTGTTATGTTTCGCCCTTTTTCCAAAATGGATTAAAAGCATTAAAAAAGTAGTAAAGGACCTCTTTCTGTGCCACATCCAAATTAGAAAGCTAGAAAAAACAATTGCAAGAGCTTGTCCTGCGGCTATTGGACTTTACTGGCACCAACACAAGACCAAAAGCATTTTTTATAGAAATATGAAAAATTTATTAATACAAATTGTAAAAGAAGGGAGCTAAAGAGAGTAGCGTCCAACAGAACAAGGTACGTTTACAGCAATGAATATGACATGACATTCCTCATTGGACTCTTACAGGGCTGGACTGGAACAATAATTTGGCCCTGGACTTCATCCAGACCGGCCCACTTTAATTTTGCAAACACGCACAAAAACAGTATATAAACTATACGCAATTGCGCAAAAAAAAAAAGTAAAAACATTCCACTGTAAGTATAAACGACTTTTTATTTTAGAGAAAGAGGCATTCCAACATTACAGACGCTTTTAGAATGAAATGTATAAGTTGCACTCCTTTCAATGGCAGGTGTCATAAATAATGAAAACCGTTATAAATAACATCTTCTTTTTGAATATAATATTAACAAGAAACAGTTCAATCAATAACTTGTGGGAATCACAAACCTAAAGATGGGGAAAAAAATCAATCCACTCTAATGCCCTGTACACACGGTCGGACTTTCCAACGGAATATGTGCGATCGGAGCATGTTGTCGGAAATTCCGACCGTGTGTGGGCTCCAACGGACTTTTTCCATTAGAATTTCCGACACACAAAGTTTGAGAGCAGGCTATAAAATTTTCCGACAACAAAATCCGTTCGCATAAATTCTGACCGTGTGTGGACAATTCCGACGCACAAAGTGCCACGCATGCTCAGAATAAATTAAGAGACGAAAGCTATTGGCTACTGCCCCGTTTATAGTCCCGACGTACGTGTTTTACGTCACCGCGTTCAGAACGATGGGATTTTCCAACAACTTTGTGCGACCGTGTGTATGCAAAACAAGTTTGAGCCAACATCCATCGGAAAAAATCCATGGATTTTGTTGTCGGAATGTCCGATCAATGTCCGACCGTCTGTAAGGGCATAACATACAATGCAAATTAACAAGGCAGTATAAATGGCTAACTATCCAACAAAGTCCAAAATCACTGTAAGGGCCTATAGAAGAAGCTTGGAAAACAATTCACTTTTCTCTGCAACTTTGTCAATGATCACTTCAGAGTCAAGAGAGCAGAGGATGTCCTTTTCTGTTGACCTCCAACATAAAAGCTTCCAGATGCTCTTGTGACAGCTTGGTTCTGAGTCTGGTTTTGATAAACTTGAGTGTTTGAAAATGTACGTTCACAAGCAACCTGAGTGATGGACAGGGTGAGTAGGAACTGGCAGTGGTGGAATTACCAGGGTCGCAACAGTCGCAGTTGCAAGGGGGCCCGGCATTCTGCCACTGTGGGGGGGGGGGGGCCCAGCGGGGTTGCTCTTCACACACGGCTCTGAGCGGAGATCGTGTGTCATAGAACAATAGCACAGAGACACCGGCGGCATTAACGTTCTACTTGCCCGTCCGTCCTCTCTGGCAGGGGATGAGAGAGGACACACAGCTGATCTCACGGCTCCCCCCCCTCCTGTGTGCTCTGTGGGCAGTCAAGTGTGAAGCTTCAGAGCTCACATTTCCCATGGAGCACACAGGAGAGGGAGGGGGGAGAAGGGGGAGCAGTGAGATCAGCTGTGTGTCCTCTCTCATCCCCTGCCAGAGAGGACAGACGGGCAAGTAGAACGGTAATGCCACCGGTGTCTCTGCTATTGTTCTATGACACACAATCTCCACTCAGAGCCATGCTGTCCTGAGAAGGCAGACCGCACTGATGGAAATTAATAGCAGGCACTAAGGAGCACTAATAGAAGGCACTGATGAGCATTTATGAGCACTAATAGAAGGCACTGATGGTGCTCATCAGTGCCCATCAGTGCCTTCTATCAGTGCTCATCAGTGCCTTCTGATAGAAGGCACTGATGAGCACTGATAGAAGGCACTGATGAGCAATGATAGAAGGCACTGATAGAAGGCACTGTTGGGCACTGATAGAAGGCACTGATGGACACTGATAGGAGGCACTGATGAGCACTGATAGGAGGCATTGATGAGCACTGATAGACAGCACTGATAGGCTGCACTGATAGGTGGCATTGATGGGCACTGATAGGTGGTACTGATGGGCACTGAGGAACACTGATAGGCAGAACTCAGGCAATATTGATGAGCTTTGATGGGCAGAATTGAAGAGTACTGATAGGTGGCACTGATGGATGCTGTTAGGCGGCATTAATGAGCACTGATAGGTGGTGCTGATAGGTAGAATTGATGGGCACTAATAGGCGGCATTAATGAGCACTGATAGGTAACACTTGTAGGTGGAAGTGATGGGCACTGATAAGCGGCATTGATGAGCTCTGATAGGCAGCACTTATGCGCACTGATAGATGGCACTGATGATTGGGGCACTGATTATCAGTGTAAACAATTTACTGACATTCTTGACAGTTAACGGCAGTCCTTTCCTAACACAGACACAGCATGTGAGGAAAGGGCTGTGGATAACCGGCAAGTCTGTTTACCATGTGATCAGCTGATCACATGGTAAAGGGCCGATGTCATTGCGCTGGATGCATGTCCCAGGGGTCATGCAGGAAGCACGGTTTTGGGAGGATGTCCATGGACACCCTCCCAAAATTGGAAGTCCAGGGCTCGGATGGAAGGGGGGGGGGGCCATCATGGTTTCTTGCACCGGGGCCCTGAAGGTTCTAGTTAAGCCTCTGGGAACTGGTATGCAAAACCTAGGAGGTCGTAGGCATTTGACATTAGATTGAACCTCCTGAGAATCTGGTAGCAACACTGAAGGCATTCTTTACATGAGGAACACTTCTTACATTGGATTTCAACCTGCTCCTCTTCACTCTCATTCTCCAATGTTTTTACCTTTCCCGCTGAAGAGCAAAACTACTTAATTCACACTGTAGATTCTCAGCACTTGCTTCACTGTCAAACTTCGACAGACATTTGCTAAGTTCTTGGATCATCAGTGGTGAAAGAGAGGAGGACTTTAACTAAGCTTCTTGGGTCCAGAAATGCAAGGTCAGCCTAGAGTGTGCTAGGACTCAGGAACCTTCTGTGCAATGTCTCTGTAGCTGTGTCCATTATTGGAATGTGTACTGTGACTTCATAAGCCTTTTCTGGACTTGTGATAGTTTCAGAATGAGCAATCTCTTCGGGCATGGTTTTCTTCTTCCTTTTTCTTTGATGGTAATGTAGATTGAACTTCCAGTTCTATCTTTGTCTTGCTCTTGCAATTTTTAATTTGTCCACAGAACAAATTTCTCTGCAGCTGCGCTAACTGAGGCAAAATCTCTTGACATATTTTTAAGACTTTCATGTGTTGCCATAACCATTCTATTAGCAGACAGTATATCCATTCCCTGTGTTTGAAGGTATTGGACAGTGGTGAAGTCTTCTCAAATATCCTGAAGAAGGTTTGTGCCATCAGTATCATCTCATACTTCAGCAAAGCTTCTACAAGCAGTCGTTTTTAACCACTTCCCGCCTGGCCTATAGCAAAATGACAGCCGGGCGGTGGTTCAGTTATCCTGACTGGGCGTCATATGAAGTCCTTCAGGATAACAGCCACCGCGCGCCCGTGGGGGCGTGCATCGCGGCGATCGGTGGTGCAGTGTGTCAGTCTGACACACCACTACACCGTTCTCGGTAAAGAGTCTCCAACGGAGGCTCTTTACCACGTGATCAGCCGTGTCCAATCATGGCTGATCGCGAAATAAATAGGAAGAGCCGTTGATTGGCTTTTTCTAACTCGCGTCTGACAGACGCGAGTAGAGGAGAGCTGATTGTCAGTTCTCCTGACAGGTGGGGTCTGCGCTGATTGTTTATCAGCGCAGCCCCCCCGAATGACCACACTGGACCACCAGGGAAGGGGGCAACATGTGGATGGCCAGGTATGTACCCCATGGCCATCCACATGTTCAAATGAATGCCCAATCTGTGCCAATCAGTGCCCACCAGTATGTACTAAAAGACATCAGTGATGCCCAGCAATGCCACCCATCAGTATCATAAGTGCCACCCATCAGTGTCATCAGTGCAACCCATCAGTGCCCACCTATCAGTACCCATCAATGCCACCCATAACTACCCATCAGTGCCGCCTACGAGTGCCCATCAGTGCTGCATACCAGTGCCGCCTGTCAGTGCCACCTTATTGGTGCCACCTCATCGGTGCCCATCAGTGCCCATCATTGAAGGAGAAAACTTACTTATTTACAAACATTTTTAACAGAAACAGAGAAAAACTTGTCTTTTTTTCAAAATTTTTGGTCTTTTTTTTTTTTATTTGTTGCGCCAAAAAAAAATCACAGAGGTGATCAAATACCACCAAAATATAGCTCTATTTGTGGGAACAAAATGATAAAAAATTTGTTTAGGTACATTCTCACATGACTGTACAATTGTCATTCAAAATGCGACAGCGCTGAAAGGTGAAAATTGGCTTGGGCAGGAAGGTGTCTAAGTGCCTGGTATTGAAGTGGTTAAGGTAATATCATCTTGTATTGCTGTCAATGCAAGAATGACATCCACATAGAGACAATTGTCTGGATTTGCAAATGATCCAAACACTTTCCTGAGAGCATTATCCTTGGCCCATCACTGTGTCTCTCCAATTTAAGGAGTCGTCTCTGGTGCTTGCCTTGGCTCTCACTTTCCCACACATTCATCCTTTTTATATGACTCATGAAAGAACACTGCAATGTCATTAAGCACTGCAAAAAGTGATCCACATTGAATTACTGTTTGGGTTGTGTCAGCCAAAAATAGGATTTTTATAACAGCTTACCTGTAAAATCCTTTTCTTGGAGTACATCACGGGACACAGAGCCACAGTAATTACTGTATGGGTTATATAGGCACCTTTAGGTGATGGACACTGGCACACCCTAGACAGGAAGTTTAGCTCCCTATATAACCCCTCCCCTTACTGGGAGTACCTCAGTTTTGTAGCAAAGCAATATACATGTATTAAAGAGGGGAGGGACCTCTGTGTCCCGTGATGTACTCCAAGAAAAGGATTTTACAGGTAAGCTGTTATAAAAATCCTATTTTCTTTATCGTACATCACGGGACACAGAGCCACAGTAATTACTGTATGGGATGTCCCAGAGCAATGCTATCTGAGGGGACCAACAAAAGCAGGGTGCAATCAGACCTGAGGATCTATACTACTGCCTGCAGCACACTGCGCCTAAAGGCGATATCCTCATGCCTTCTTACATCCACCTGATAGAATCTGGTGTATGTATGGACTGAAGACCAAGTTACAGCCTTGCAGATTTGAGCCATGGAGGCTTGGTGATGCACTGCCCACGATGCACTAACCGTTTTGGTGGAGTGCGCTTTGATTTGAAAAGGTGTAACTTTCCTCTTCAAACCATAAGCTTGAATAATTACCTGCCAAATCCTTTTGGCAATAGTGGATTTCGACACTGCCTGTCCTTTTCTAGAACCTTCAGGCAACACAAACAAACATCTGTTTTCTGAAACTGAGCAGTCGCCTTAAAATAGATTTTGACTGCTCTCACTACATCCAAAGAATGTAGTGACTCTTCTTCCGTAGAACAGGGTTCTGGAAAACATGAAGGTAGAAAACTATCCTGGTTTAAATGAAAACCTGAAACCACCTTTGGCAGAAAGCTAGGATGAGGACTCATTACTACCTTATCCTTATGAATAACTAAATATGGCTCTTTTACAAGAAAGAGCAGCCAATTCTAATACCCTTCTTGCCGAAGATATGGCAACCAGAAACCAACTTCCTTGTGAAAAGGATCAAGGGAGTATGTCGTATCGGCTCAAAAAGGCTGTTTTTGTAAAACCAAATCCAAGTCCCAAGGTTTTAAGGGTGACCTAACCGGCGGATTAAGCCATATCTGTATACAGCCATACCCTGTATAAAACTATGGACCATGAAGTGCGAAGCAAGTGGTCGTTAGAACAATACTGATAAGGCTGAGACCTGGCCTTTGATGGTACTCAAGACCAGGTTTATTTTTAATCCTATTCAGAAAAGCAAGGCTTATACCTATAACATACTTTCTCGGATGCCAACCCCTGGACTCACACCAGGAAACATATGCCTTCCAGACTCTATAATAAATGACTCTGGAAGTTGGCTTCCTTGTATTAATGAAGGTAGATATCACTGAGCCTGAAAGCCCACAATTCTTCAGAATGTGGGATTCAATAGCCAAACCATTAAATTCAGCGTTTGTAAGGTAGAATGGAACACCGGTCCCCGCGATAGCAGGTCTGGATGTGGTGGTAGGGTCCATGGGGCCCTTACCGCCATCTTTACAATCAATGCATACCAAAATGTTCTGGGCCACGCTGGAGCCACAAGAACCACCGACTTCCCTTCCTGCTTGATCCTGTGAAGAAGTTGTGGTAGCAGCAGAATAGGAGGGAATGCATAAATCAGTGTAAAAACTGATTCCATGGAGTCACCAACGCATCTGTTCTGTATGCGAGTGGATCCCTTGTTCTTGACACAAAGTTGTCAAGTTGTTGTTGAACCTGGATGCAAACGGATCTACGTCCGGGGTCCCCCATCTTTGGCATATAGCCAGGAAGATGTCGGGTGAAGGGACCATTCCTTTGGGTACAACTGCTGGCGACTCAAGTAGTCCGCCTGCCAATTTTCTACCCCTGGAATGAAGATTGCTGAGTTGCACGGCACATGCCTTTCTGCCCAGGTTAGGATATGGTTTACCTCTCCCTGGGCTGCATGGCTTCTGGTGCCCCCTTGGTGATTGATATAAGCCACTGCTGTGGCATAGTCGGATTGAATCCTGACAGGACAATTTCGCAACCTGCATGTCCAGGCCCTTAGGGCTAGGCACACTGCCCGAATCTCTAGAATCTTAATGGGCAAGGCCTTTTAATTCTGGACCATTTCTCTTGGACAGTCTCCTCTTCCAGGACTGCTCCTCAAAGGCTCTGGCGCACCTTTGACAACAGCCGCATTGGAAAATCTCTAGTGCTTGGACCCTCTTGCTCTAGGTATAAAGGATACTGTTTTGCAGCAGTCTCAAATGAGACTGAGCATAGTGAACTGCTTCGAATGAAGCCACCATCTTTCCCACCAACCTCATGCAAAGGCGAATAGAAGGACCCTTCTTTGCCCTGACCACCTGAACCAGATCCTTTACGGAACTGATCTTTGCCTGGGGTAAATACCACCCTCTTCTGAGCTGTATCTATAACCAGACCCAAGTAATCTTATGCCGTGTACACACAATCGCACATTCCGACAACAAAACCCATGTTTTTTTTTTTCCGACGGATGTTGGCTCAAACTTGTCTTGCATACACAGTCACACAAATTTTTTCAGAAATTCCGAATGTCAAGAACACGTTGACATACAACATGTACGACGAGCCGAGAAAAATTAAGTTCAATAGCCAGTGCGGCTCTTCTGCTTGATTCCGAGCATGCGTGGAATTTTATGCGTCGGAATTGTGTACACACGATCGTAATTTCCGGCAATGGATTGTGTTGTCGGAAAATTTAAGATCCAGATCTCAAATTTGGTTTGTCAGAAATTCCAACGAAAAATGTCCGATGGAGCCTACACACGGTCAGAATTTCAGACAACAAGCTCCCATCGAACATTTCCCGTTGGAAAATCTGATCGCGTGTATGCGGCATTAGACTTCTTAATGGTTTTAAAGATCTCTCTAGGTTGAGGACCCAACCTAGGTATTCCAGGTAGCTGATTGTGGAGACCATGCTTTGGTCTAGGCGGGCTACTGACCTGTCTATCAAGACACATGCAGGTATGCATCCCTGTCGACTGATGCCAGAAGTTCTCCTCCTTATAGGATGGAGACAACAGATTGGATTGATTCCATGCGGAAAAAGTGGATATTCAGGAACTGGTTTAGAACCTTGAGATCTAGCATGGGTCTAACTTCCCCATTTGGTTTTGGCACCGTGAAAAGTTTTGAAAAAACCTCAACCCCTGCTCCATCGCAGGGACTGCCATGACCCTTTTTGAGACAAAAGTCGGTCTAATGCTTGAAAATGCTTGGAGAGGTCCTCTTGAACCTGACGTGGAGGCCGTCGCGACTGCCTGAAGGCAGACACCCCTGGCACTGGAGAAAGAGCCTGTTTAAATAAAGGACGTATTACTCCTTTTCTTAACTGGCAAAAGGGTACCTTTCCCCATTGCTAAACAGCCTTTCACCGCAGAAAGGAAAACCAGCCAGGAGCTTTTTGCATGGCTCTTCGGCTGACCACTTTTCAACCATAAGATTCTACGGATATGCCCCAACTCTAGTGTAAAGCGAGAGGTTTGCAGAATTGAATCTCTGATTGCGTCAATTGCAAAATGCAAAGCCCCTGGCAGCTTGGCTAAATCCTGAGCCTGATGTTCAAGGAAAACCTTGAGCACCTGTCTCAAATGGTATCTCAGGAATTGGCATACCCCAATTGCCGCCACTGCATGTTGAGCTACTGAACCTGCCAAAGAAAAAATGTTTTTTAACAGGAATTCCAATTTTTCATCAGATGGATTCCTACGCATTTTGAGCATTGTGAACCGGACAAGTCAAATTTTTATCTACAGAGGATATAGCAGCGTCATTTGCTGGTATACTCCACCTCTTAGTAAATTTTTTTCCTCCATAGGACAAAGTGTTAAGCATTTTTTCCCTCCTAAAAAAGTTTTCATCTGGGTGATCCCACTCAGAATACATAAGCTTTTCCAGCAATAAATGGACAGGAAAGGCACGCAAGCTTGAGGAGGCTTTAGCGAACTCAAACTTTTAAATGTGGAGTGGACCATTTCAGTAAGGGATTGCACCAGCAATTTCTCAGCTTGTGAAGCTAAAGAAGGTCCTTCTCCACTTGATCCCTCAGAAGAGGAGTCGTCAGCCTCTTCACGGTCCCCTGAGGGGGGTTCCTCTCCCCCCCCCCCCAACTTTTCCTCTGTTTGAGGGTCCTGGTAGAAGGGGACCTAATGCCTTTTCTTCCACTCTGTGGAGATGCGATTAAAAACGCTAAGCTTTCCTCTAATCCAGGGGTCTCAAACTGGTGGCCCTCCACCTGTTGCGGAACTACAAGTCCCATCATACCTCTGCCTGAGGGAGTCATGCTTGTAACTGTCAGCCTTGCAATGCCTCATGGGACTTGTAGTTTTGCAACAGCTGAAAGGCCGCCAGTTTGAGACCCTTGCTCTAATCCAATCATGGCTGAGGAGAAAACCTCCTTGGCAATATAGACAGGGGCTGAAATGTCGGAAGCAATTGCAACCCCTGACGACCCCGACGGCTCACTCTGACCAGCCTTCCTAGCCCTTCAGGGGGATGATGTTGCAGAGGGAGGGTCCTTGGAGCCCGAGGGTGAGCCCTTTGAGCCCTTGTTTTTTGGGGTACTTGTACCTCCCCTTCTGCCTATAGTGCCAACCACAAATGCGGAGGTACTACCATAAAAGCACCAATTGCTGAGCAAATAGTCCAGCAACTGACGCTGCTATTAAAGCTCAGCCTGATGCTAAGTAAATGTGCCCTGGGAATGCCTTGTGTCACCAACACTCACATGCCCTCATCTGCTCTGTGTCTCTACGTTAGCTGAATGCACCTGCAAAAGGTGCACTTTACAGTTTTACACAGCCCCGCGTTTGTGAACGTCTGTGGCATGTCAACGCCGCGCTAAGCCCTGCCCCCTCCCTCCGACTTCCCACTGCGCCCCTCTCACTTTAAAAAAAAAAAAGACTGCTTTCCCGCGCGACCAGATCGGCATTCGGGGAGGGGGAGCTGGGGTGGAGTAGAGGAGGAGAGCTGCTGGAGAAAACAGCTGTACTATGGAAGTGAGGGCAAGAGCTGCGCGGCATACCGCCGACTGACCCCTGCTCCCTCGCCTCTTGGAGAGAAGAAATACCTGTCCAGGTGGGGGATTCCACAAGAAAAATCCCCCCCTTTCCAACATCTTGCTTGGGCTGGAGGAAGTGTGCTGCTTGAAATGACACAGAGCATGACTGACAAGCATGGAATCGGGTATGTGCTCTTGACAGCCCCCCGTGGCGACTTTAGGCATGACGACATTTTATTTAAAGGAGAAGACCCATAAGAATTAGAAAAATTCCTTAAGAATCTCCACTTACCTTATCCAGCTGCAGGGTTCTGTGGTAAACCAGACAGACCCAATCTTCACCACTCATGGTGGGCTCCATTTAAAAAACCTTCAGGAACCAGGGGCCCTTTTTTTTTTTTTATCAGGGGATCCACATTCCTGGACCCGTAAAGCACCCCGCCAGGAAATATAGCTGAAAAAACCAAGCACTGGATCCCGGGGTCCAGCTCTCTAAAAAGAGAAGCATTACAGGCAAAACCTTGTTTCTTCTGACACGAGGCCCGGGTACCATTCAATTCGGCCTGAAAAGACACTTTGAATGGATCCGGTTGCATAGCTTGCCCCAGCAAAGGAATATTCCAGTGGAGCTCAGCCTAGCACATCTTTACTCGTGACCAACACCTAAGACACTGGCGGAAAAACTGAGGTACTCCCACTAAGGGGAGGAGTTATATAGGGAGCTAAACTTCCTGTCTAGGGTGTGCCAGTGTCAATCACCTAAAAGTGCCTATATAACCCATACAGTAATTACTGTGGCTCTGTGTTCCGTGATGTACAATAAAGAAACTAGGTTAAGAACATGGGCATAGCACCAAACATGCACTTGATTTGGTGAAAATGAGGACATCTGAGTAGAAAAGCCTTTGTAGCGGCCTTGCATGTTAGATACACCAATTGTAGCATGTCTAATGCACTTGCTCAAGTCCAAATTGACCTTTTTCCTGCAAGCTCAGAAACAATATCCACAAAATGTTGTCCAGTAGATTCCTTATACTTGACAATGCTGAGAAGCCTTTTATGAATGGTGTCTGTAACATATTGCAAAACAATAGAACGCTGGTCTTGTGAGGTGATGTCTTCTGTGGTGTCAATCTGCACCGAGAACATTACGGCATTCTTTATGTTTCTCACAATGGTCTCCTGAATAAGGTGCTGAATGGTGCCAATGATAAAATTAATGGTTCTTGCAGACAGTAACGTAACCAGAGAACCTCTGCCTTTTGTCCCAGTCTGATGTAGCTTCTTAGATTTTTCAATGCATTCTTTTAAATGCACTTTCAGACAGATATTATACTCCTGTTAAGCAAGTATGATGTCTAAGAAGTTACCACGATCGATATTGCTGTCATCAAGCATGTATGCAGCCTCATTCTCTGACCCATGGCCAAGTCCTCTTTTGCCAATCAATTTTACAACATCAACTACAAGCTCCAGTATTTGTCCTCTTTCTGATTTGTTCTTTGTGTGAGGACAGCTGACTTCCACTAAGTAAATGTTTAACGACAGATTTAGAGGCATTTAAGAAGTATGCCTCTGCACAGGTTTTGTGTGCCATGCTCTTCTCATGTTCCTCTATGCGCCGATGCACATTTTTCCAGTCTGTCATACCACTTATGGAGATTTGCCAGCTAACTTGGCAAATGCTATGCAGACAGCGCAATGTAATGCATGGCGTTCTTGACAGTAAGTGAGCCACCGTCTATTAGTGTCATCCTTGCACCAGAACACTTTCTGTACCAATGGATTTCTTGATGTTTGTTGAGGGTGATAATTTAAAAAATATCTTCAAGTTTTTCTGGTGGGGACGAATGTAATAATCAATGTTTTTCTCTGTGACTTCACTTTCCTCTGTATGCTGCCATTTCTACACTCTCTCCTTGGTTTACATCTTCTCTGTCATCTACTCTCTCGTGCATTATGTCTTCTCCTCTCTCTAATCCTATGTCTTTTTTTCACACCTTCTCTCTCTTGTCTACACTCGTGTTCCTGCTCATCTCCTCTATCGTCTTCACATTCATCACCTGCCCATAGTTGCCAACAGTCCCGATTTTTTTTTTTTTTCCCCAGGACAATCCCGACTTTGGGACCCTTGTCCCCATTATTTTCCCAGGATTTTGCTTTTGTCCCGGGAAAATCGGGAATGTTTTTGGCTAAAAACGGCAGCAGCTACACAAAAATGGCCACCGCCGCCACGAGTGTTTCCTCTTGTGTTCAGTGCAGAGGGGCTGCTTCTCTCTTCAGTGTACAAATAGAAAATTCTATTGTACACTGAAGCCTATTGGTTGCAGGGCCGTCTTACTGAGCGGGCACCCCTGGGCAAATACAGAAACGATCCATCTAGCAACTGAAAGCCGATTTCTCTCCCTCCTGTCCAATGGCGACCCTAGGGGGGGGCCAGAGGGGGCCCTGACCCCCCAACATTATGCTGGGCCCCCCCATGTGCCCCCCCCCCAAAAAAAAAAATTTAAATTTTTTTTTTTTTTTTTTTTACAAAAAGGCAATTTCTTTTTGTTTGTATTCATATCAGATGTGCCGCATCTTACTCGGGCCACCGCTGGGGTAACACAGTCTCTATTGAGAGGGAGAACGTCCCCAGTCAGCTCCTGCGGGTGATTCCTCCCCCTCCCACTGCTCGCTGACACTGCATAATGCAAGCGCTCACACAACCACGGCCGCCCGATCTGCTTCTTCCCCTGCATCCTCATTGGCAGGGAGAAGAGTGAGTTGCAGGAAGGACTCCACCAGGACTCTCAGTTACTGAAAAAACAGACTGATTTCTCCCGTCCTTAGGACAGGAGAACGAGCCTGTAAATTCCAAGAAATGCCAGACCAGCTCTGTCAATAGCAGGGGCAGGACAGCAAGAGGAGGCTGGGGAACCCCACAGTGGCAGAACACCAGGGCCCGGTGGCAAGACAACCTTTGCAACCCTGACAGTTCTCCCACTGCTTTGGACCCTTATATTTTCTTGGTATGCTGGTGACATATATCTCTTGTTCTCTGTCCCCCTGGGGGGGCCCCAATACAGTAGGAAGGGAGCTCACTGCAGAACATGTAAAGGGGCCGTTGTGGGATCGTAGTAAAGGGGTAAAGGGCCCCAGGATAGATAAAATATATATAGATAGATAGGTATATCTATATATATATATATATATATATATATATATATATATATATATATATATATATATATATATATATATATATATATATATGTGTATATATGTGTGTGTATATATATATATATATATATATATATATATATATATTTGCATTTTATATTGCCCCCCTATTTTTGTCCCTGTCCCCCCATGTGCCCCCCCTAAATATGAAAGCTGGAGACGCCACTGCTCCTGTCTTCAGCTGCTAGATGCATCTTAAAGCAGCACTGCCTATTTTCCTGTAGTGGAACATAGAGAGATGTCACTGTCAGGACACTGAGAGTGGGGGAAGTGGATATGTCATTTACGGCCCCTTCCTAAAGCTGTCTTAAGACACAGGCATCTCTGAGAACTGCCCAGGGGTACTTGGTGCATGGGGGGGGGGGGCTAGAAGTTTCCTCCCACTGCTCCCAGCAGTACTCTTGGCAACAATTTCCCCTCACTTTGGTCGGCTCTTTTCATACAGGTCAGTGCTGTAATGTATCTTGTGTCCAGCTGTCCCAATGTCTCTCTCCCTCCTGGCATCTTCCTCCCCACCTCAGCCACTATCTAATCCTGCTTTCCTTTCATCCTCACACAGGTCACCCATCTGTCTCTACCTGTCACACTGCTCTTCTCCCACATGTTGTTAACCCTCGCTACTTGCTTTCACAGCCATCCAGACATTCCTTTCCTGACACTTTACAAACAATAGTCCCTCACTCCCCTCCCCCCTCCCAGTCTTCTTCTCTGCAGACACTTCACCTTCACACAGGTGTGGTCCCCCCCCCCCCCATACACAAACAGTGGAATCTCACCCTCTACCCCTCCGTGACAGACAGCCTATTTGCTTTTATTCTACTGTGGCTATTCCTCACCAGCCAACAGTATTGCCCATCCCTGACCATCCCTCTCCAGTCCCCTCCACCCATATCTATATGCCTCACCCCCTTCCCTCATTCTAGCACAAATCCTCCTCCTTTTTCTACCCCTATCCATCCCCTACCCACCTCCACCCAACCCTCCTCCTTCTCCCTTACCCCATGGTTCCCATCTCCACCCCCCCCCCCATTTTTTTCAGGGTTAAGGAAGAACCCTGAAGTGGAGCATCCTATTACTGCTGCTGCTTGTGTGGGTGGGATGTGTATTGCACCAATCCCTGCTGACCCTCCTCCCCTATTCATCCCATGTGATTGGTGTAGTTCTTGAGGAGACCATATCTGTATAATACATTACTGCCCCTATACTGTATCCTATACTGTACCCTTCTGGCCCATGTACTGTGTTCACTTACCCTCACCCTGTATTGTACCCTCCTAACCACTGTACTGTGTCCTCCTGCCCCCCCCCCCCCGTGCTGTACCTTCCTGTCCCCCTTTTTCTGTGGACCCCCTGTACTGCACCCTCCTAACTGCTGTACTGTTCCCTCCTGCCCCCCCCCGTACTGTGCCATCCTGCCCCCCCGTTTCGTACCCTCCTGTCCCCCCCCCCCATAAGGTTGTAAGTTATGTTGTGTTTGTGTCCACTAATGATAATTTTTATGTATTTTTATCAAAAATATTGTTTTGATATTTTTTAGGGGGGCCCTGTCAGGTAGGTTGTACAGGGTCGCCGTGATTTCCAACAGCAGCCCTGCCCATCAGAGCCAGACAAATGGCACTAGCAGTGGGACAAGGGAGTCAGGCTGAGCGGGCACAGGCAGTCCAGCATGCGGCAGCATCTTTGGTTCCACCTGCAAACTGGGCTGTCGCCACCTCTCCTGAGCCTCCCTGAGTTAGCGAGCTAAGGCAGAGGTGGGCGCTGAAGGTCAAGTGCTGACAACGAGTGGGTCTGAAGGGAAGAAACTGTGCGAGAGGGCTCTATTTCTTGCTTATCCCCCTGTCAGCAGTGGGGAAAGAGGATTTGTCTCTGGAGAGCAGCTGCAGGCTTTTCTTCCCCCTCTCCTCCTTATGCAGCTGTACTAGGTTGTGGAGCCCTCTCCTTCCCATTGGACAAAAAAAGGAGCACAAAGGAGGATCATGGGGCATGTAGTCCCGAGGACTGGCAAGCCCCAGAAATCCTAAAAGGGAAACTGCAGCCCCCAGCATGGCCAGCTGAAGGTGGATGGAGAGAGAGCCAGGAATTAGGTGGCAAGTCTTACGCTGAATCTGGTGGCAGGGGGTGGATGGTAAGTGACACGCTGAATCTGGTGACAGGGGACAGTGGCAAGTGACATGCAGAATCTGGTAACAGGGGATGGGTGGCAAGTGACACGTTGAATCTGGTGGCAGATGACGGTGGCAAGTGACACGCTGTAAAGTAGAAATATTGTACTTTAATTCTTGAGAATAGGTGCGTAAATTTGGGCTAGCTTGTAGGGGCCCCATAGCATTACTTTGCCCAGGGGCCCATGATGCTATTAAGATGGCCCTGATTGGCTGCAGGGATTGGTGACCCCTCCCTGCTCTCCACTGAACACAAGGAAGTGATCAGTCGCCGAAAACCCTCCGCCCCGTGTGTCCGACGAACGGGGACACTGATGGAAGGACCGGGGCTCTGCTGGCTGGGGACACTGATGGTCCTGGCTCCCCCCTTTCACAAGGCTCCGTTTGGAAGACTCCTCGGGCCCCCAGCTTGGCCTAGGTCGGCCCCACATCCTCACGCACCACAGGTACCATCTTCTGGACACTGCTCTGCTGGGTATTGTAGTGTAGTGGATAGTGTAGTGTAGTGGTTAATGTAGTAGACAGTGTGTAGTGGACAGGTAGGTCAATGTACTGGTCAGTATAGGAATCAGGTAGGTCAGTGCAGTGGACAGGTAGCTAAGTGTAATGGTCAGTCTAGTAATCATGTAGGTTAGTGTAGTGGTCAGTGTAGAAATCAGGTTGGTAAGTACTATTGTAGGAAGGAAAGGGACACGGGGAGTGCTAAAGGTCCGTAGGTTAGGGGTCGCAAATTTCTTGCCTTGCAGCAGGCGCTGACAACCCACGCTACGCCACTGCTGCTGGGGGGCACCCGATGCAAGGAAGGACTCTGCTGGGGGGCACCTAATGCAAGGAAGGACTCTGCTGGGGGGCACCTGATGCAAGGAAGGACTCTGCTGGGGGGCACCTGATGCAAGGAAGGACTCTGCTGGGGGGCACCTGATGCAAGGAAGGACTCTGCTGGGGGGCACCTGATGCAAGGAAGGACTCTGCTGGGGAGGCACTTGATGCAAGGACGGACTCTGCTGGGGAGGCACTTGATGCAAGGATGGACTCTGCTAGGGGGGAACTTGATGCAAGTACGGACTCTGCTGGGGAGGCACCTGTTGCAAGGACGGACTCTGCTGGGGGCACCTGATGGCATCTGGTGGCAGGTGACATGCTCGGGGCTTCCACTGATTCTGCATTATGGTGAGTTGAATGATTTCATTTTATATTACAATGTAATAATAGAAATAATGCGCTTCAATCACCCTGACACCATAACAACCATGGTGCCGGTATGATTGAAACGCTAACCCCAGGTGTTTGGAGTATCTTTATCTGCTGATTTGTTAAGTGCAATACTGTGTTTTTAATAAACCTGTTGAAGCAATATTATGCTATGGTTGGTCTTCTCTCCTATGCCCCGCTGAGATGCTGAGGTCCATCGGAGTCCCACGGCATCAGGGTGTTTGGAGAATACAGGAAACCAATCTAACCCACACATGTCCAGACAATTTTCCCACACAAGCAGGGCTTTTTTCTCAAATAATAGGTGCTGGAACTCAACCATGACCTCCCAAAGCCCCCCCACCCATACACACCCTACAAATCACATAAAATAATGGGTGAGGTGAGCAGGCCCCCCCAAGGGGCTGAGCCAGAGGTGGTGGAACCGAGTTCCACCAAGTTTCCCCTGAAAAAAAGCCCTCCACACAAGTAAAGGCCTTGGCTGGAATATAGCCATCTGCTTGGTTTTGCTTACCATCTGGTAAGCAAGTTTTTTATAAGGTAATTCGCTTATTTGCTGATCAGGCTCACTTGGGTGTTTTGGATCCATTTGAACTGTCACTAATCTAACATCCTGACACCTACAAGCTATTGTTGGACTGAACCTTTAAACAGCTTCTCTTCTCCATATTCTGTTTTTGTGTATCTCGCAATAAGCTGCTGCTCTTTGGACTCTTTTTTTTTTTTCCTTTTCTTTTTAATCAATAACTGTTATCACACTATTTATCAAGCGCGGTTTTTCTTTTTACCACTGTCTGTCTCATGCCCTGTCCCCAGTACCCTGTCTGTCTCATGGTCTGTACGCTGTCTGTCTCATGGTTTGTCCCCAGTACCCTGTCTGTCTCATGGTTTGTCCCCAGTACCCTGTCTGTCTCGTGGTCTGTCCCCAGTACCCTGTCTGTCTCATGGTCTGTACCCTGTCTGTCTATGGTCTCATGGTCTGTACCCTGTCTCAGTGCTGTGTCTTGGCCTAGGTCGACAAGGCCCAAGCCTAGGGAGGCACTTTGCAGGGGCGGCAAAAAAGCAGCCCCCGCACAAAAAAAGCCCACCCGACCAATCCTCCTGAGTCCTGGCTCCCGCGGCCGCCTCCTGCACAAATACAGTCCCGTGCAGGCAGGCGGGTGGCCGGCTTGCTGTATGTAGCGCCGCACTTGTAAATATTATGGGCATGCTTGGCCGGGGGGACTGGCGCCACCATAAGCGGCCGGTGACTCTCCAGACCAGCTGCACATAATTTGTCCCCTGGCAACATTTGATGGACACAGTGGCGGCATTTGATGGGGCACAGTCAGTGGCGGCATTTGATGGGGCACAGTCAGTGGCGGCATTTGGGCACAGTGAGGCGGCATTTGATTGGGCACAGTGAGGCGGCATTTGATTGGGCACAGTTGATGGCAGCATTTGATGGGGCACAGTGGCAGCATTTGATGGGGCACAGTCAGTGGCAGCATTTGATGGGGCCCCGTGCAGACGGGCGGGTGGCCGGCTTGCTGTATGTAGTGCAGCACTTGTAAATATTATGGGCGTGCTTGGCCGGGGGACCAGCTGCACGTAATTTGTCCCCTGGCAACATTTGATGGGCACAGTGGCGGCATTTGATGGGGCACAGTCAGTGGCAGCATTTGGGGCACAGTGGCGGCATTTGATGGGGCACAGTGGCGGCATTTGATGGGACACAGTGAGGCTGCATTTGATGGGGCACAGTGGCATTGCATTGCAGATGTTTGCATCTGCATTTCCCAAATACAGCAATGTGCCATCTGCAAAGTTTTCTTAACCACCTCAATACTGGGCACTTTCACCCCCTTCCTGCCCAAGCCATTTTTCAGTTTTCAGCACTGCCGCATTTTGAATGACAATTGCGCGGTCATGTTACACTGCACCCTAATGAAATTTTTATCATTTTTTCCCCACAAATAGAGCTTTCTTTTGGTGGTATTTGATCACCTCTGCGGTTTTTACTTTTTGCGCTATAAACAAAAGAAGAGGGACAATTTTGAAAAAACACAATTTTTTTTACTTTTTGCTATAATAAATATCCAATTTTTTATTTTTTTTTAACAAATTTTTTACTCAGTTTAGGCAGATATGTATTCTTCTACATATTTTTGGTAAAAAAAATTGCGATAAGCGTATATTAATTGGTTTGCGCAAAAGTTATAGCGTCTACAAAATAGGGGATAGATTTATAGCATTTTTATTATTTATTTATTTTTTACTAGTAATGGCAGTGATCTGCGATTTTTATTGTGACTGCGATATTGCGGCGGACACATCGGACACTTTTGACACATTTTTGGGACCATTCACATTTATACAGCGATCAATGCTATAAAAATGCATTGATTACTGTGTAAATGTGACTGGCAGGGAAGGGGTTAACACTAGGGGGCGATCGAGGGGTTAATGTATGACCTAAGGAGGTGATTCTAACTGTGGGGGGAGGGGACTGACTGGGGGAGGTGACCGATCGGTGTCCCTATGTACAAGGGACACACCATCGGTCTCCTCTCCTCTCTGACAGGACGTGGATCTGTGTTTACATGCACAGATCCACGCTCCTGCTCTGTTACCCGGCAATCGCGGGTGCCCGGCGGACATCGCGGCCGCCGGGCACGCGCACCGGGTCCCGAACGACGCAGCGGGCACGCGCGCGCGCCGCCGGCGGCGCGCGCACGCCCCCTAGTGGCTCGGGAGGGCGAGGACTTCATATGACGCCCGCCCAGAACAACAGAAGTCCCGTCCAGCCGTCATATGACAGTGGGCGGTGGCTTAGTGGTTAAAAGAAAAGTAAAAGTTTTTTAATAGTGATTTTAACTTTGTGTATTTTATTATTTTGCAGATTGGGAATGGAAATGGTGATGGATATCAATGCAGATTGGGAAGGGATAGATAGGAATTAGGATGGATATACAGTCAGGTCCATAAATATTGGGACATCGACACAATTCTAATCTTTTTGGCTCTATACACCACCACAATGGATTTGAAATGAAACGAACAAGATGTGCTTTAACTGCAGACTTTCACCTTTAATTTGAGGGTATTTACATTCAAATCAGGTGAACGGTGTAGGAATTACAACAGTTTGTATATGTGCCTTTCACTTTTTCGGATTCAGGTCAGGTGATTGACTTGGCCATTGCATAACATTCCACTTCTTTACCTTAAAAAGCTCTTTGGTTGCTTTCGTAGTATGCTTCGGGTCATTGTCCATCTGCACTGTGAAGCGCCGTCCAATGAGTTCTGAAGCATTTTGCTGAATATGAGCAGATAATATTGCCCAAAAGACTTCAGAATTCATCCTGTTGCTTTTGTCAGCAGTCACATCATCAATAAATACAAAAGAACCAGTTCCACTGACAGCCATACATGCCCACGCCATGACACTACCACCACCATGCTTCACTGATGAGGTGGTATGCTTTTGGATCATGAGCAGTTCCTTTCCTTCTCCATACTCTTCTCTTCCCATCATTCTGGTACAAGTTGTTCTTGGTCTCATCTGTCCATAGGATGTTGTTCCAGAACTGTGAAGGCTTTTTTAGATGTTTGGCAAACTCTAATCTGGCCTTCCTGTTTTTGAGGCTCACCAATGGTTTACATCTTGTGGTGAACCCTCTGTATTCACTCTGAAGTCTTCTCTTGATTGTTGACTTTGACACACATACACCTACCTCCTGGAAGGTGTTCTTGATCTGACCAACTGTTGTGAAGGGTGTTTTCTTCACCAGGAAAAAGAATTCTTCGGTCATCCACCACAGTTGATTTCCGTGGTCTTCTGGGTCTTTTGGTGTTGCTGAGCTCACCGGTATGTTCTTTCTTTTTAAGGATGTTCCAAACAGTTGATTTGGCCACACCTAATACTTTTGCTATCTCTTTGATGGGTTTGTTTTGTTTTTTTCAGCCTAATGATGGCTTGCTTCACTGATAGTGACAGCTCTTTGGATCTCCTATTGAGAGTTGACAGCAACAGATTCCAAATGCAAATAGCACACTTGAAATGAACTCTGGACCTTTTATCTGCTCCTTGTAAATGGTATAATGAGGGGATAACACACACCTGGCCATGAAACTGCTGAGCAGCCAATTGTCCCATTACTTTTGGTCCCTTAAAAAGTGGGAGGCACCTATACAAACTGTTGTAATTCCTACACCGTTCACCTGATTTGGATGTAAATACCCTCAAATTAAAGCTGACAGTCTGCAGTTAAAGCACATCTTGTTTGTTTCATTTCAAATCCATTGTGGTGGTGTATAGAGCCAAAAAAATTGTCGATGCCCTAATATTTATGGACCTGACTGTAGATGTGATTAGGGGCTCCTCTGCTAAACAGTGAGTTTAATGATTATTTTGCTGTGAAGAATGTCAATGGCTGTCTCAGTGTAAGGAGCTATAGAGCCGCAGACAATAGTGCGACAAATACGTTTTGGCATTGGGATCGCAGAGCTGGTGAAGGACTAGGGAAATGACTATTGAATGTGAACATTGTTCCATGACTGCTGAGGCGCAATGGGCTTAGGTCCCAATTAACGTAACACAAAGGGATCAAATTCCCCCACCACCCTTGCCCCTTACCCCATTAAATAAGACACTTACAACAATTAGGTTGGAAAGGACAAGGCCACAGCTTTATTAAATTCCAACACATAACATGTGAACATATTTAACCAGTGCCAGTCACAGTCGTACTGTGAGCACTTAACCAGAAGAGAGAAGTGGGGCCTGTCCTTACCATAAGTGCTGGACAGATGGCCTACTCCAATTTTCCATCAAGAGCATAGCCCATTACAGCAACTTTAACCACTGGCAAGGTCAAGAAAACCGCAGCACGCTATGACATATCATAACATAGGAAAAAGGGGCGGGAGGGTGGGCAGCTCTTCCGACGACTCTTCCAAAAGACCCAGAATTCCCTGGGGCACACGATTTCCTGAGCTCAGGCCCATCCCAATCCCACATGTCTCAACCAATTGTTCCCCTTGTCATGCACCTTGCCATGCCCCCATCAGTCAAGGCTCTCTTTCCCTAGGGAGGGGCTCAAGAGGCCTTCATGGGAGATGGACCATAATGAGTGTGCCTGGATGCCATAGGTCTCAGCACAGAAGATCTGTTTTTGCACATTCTACATTTGTGGCTGATGGGACAGGGTCAGCGACTGTCTAATTCCACTCAGTACATACTGCACATCTCACTGTTGCACTCCTGATCTGCTTAAAGGAGAAGTCCAGCCTGAGCTCGTTTGGCTGGGCTTCTCCTGTGGATCACAGGAGTGCAATTCGTTTTTCACTCCTGTGACCCATTTTCAGCAGAGTGGGCTGAAGTCTGCTCTCTACTGATGTCACAGAAATCAGTCCAGGCACAGTGTCATCATGACAATAAAGTCTGGACCTGCCAGGTGCTTGGACTGATACCCACCTCAGCCTCTCAGAGAGCCACTGAGAGCCTGAGACAGCCGCTTTCTGCCCCTCCACAGCTAAGCACTCCAGTGAGCAGGGGGGGGGGGGGGCAGAGCAGAGAGCTGCTGATTGACAGGCAGCAGCTCTCGGCTCGGTTCTCTTAGCTCCCTGAGCAATCAGCGGTGTTCGATCGCTCGGTTCTCAGTACAGAGTTGCCGGGGGATAGATGCAGCATCCACCTAGGTAAGTATAAAACAGCAAAAATAAAAAAAATTAAAACCTACTTCTCTTTTAATGAATTAAAAACTTGGCTGATGGTTGTTGTCCATTTATATTACACAGAAGCTAGCCTTTTACTCCATGATGCAGGAAGCTTCAGAGAGTGGCAGCAACAGCAATGGTAGTAGTGGCAGCTCCTTCTCCAGCCATACCCCAGCCAATATTAAAGAAGAGGACTGCGGGGGCGTTGATTGGCAAGCAGAGCGGATGGCAGCAGAATAGAAGAGCTCCGCTAAACCCTCGGCTCCTTTAGCACAAACGGCACCGTGAACAACGGCTAAAATGAGCAGACTCACCCGCCACAACTCTGGCAACCGCTCCCGTCGTTCCGCACCCCCTTCTGGCTCAAGAAGTATCCCGGACATCTTTAAAACACAGCTCCGCCGCCTCAAGGCCCAATCCAAGATTAAGCAGCCTCGTGGGGAAGAGGAGTTCAGTGAAGACTCACAGTCCACATACGAGGGAGAGGTAAGAGATACCCCCCTCATCCGAACACCCCCTCACTCTCACCACTATGATGAAGATAGCGGCAGACATTAAAGGCACTTTTTCAACTGCCATCACAGAACTTAAGGCAGACATACTATCACTATCTGAGAAGCTGGAGGGGTGGAGAAGGCAGGCTCTAGAAGGGACAAAGCCATCACACGCCTGGAAAAATTAACAGACTCTCACTCAGCACATTTCATTGAGATGAATCGCTAGTTAGATGACTTTGACAACAGGGGGAGAAGGCACAATATAAGGGTGAGGGGTATCCCTGAGTCAGTTGAACCAGGCAACATACATCTGCTTTACAATATGTGTTTAATGAACTACTGGAACGCCAAACAAACACAGATTGACTTTGAAAGAGCACACAGAGCCCTGAGAGCCAGGCCGGCTGACACAGCTCCCCCCAGGGATATAATCTGTTATTTGCCAAACTTTAAACTAAAGGAGGAAATCATGACCAAAGCAAGGCGCAATGATCACATCACATTCAATGACACAGAGATATCCATATTTCAGGACCTTTCCCCTATAACTCTGAACAACAGGCGAGCACTGCGCCCCCTGCTGGAGATATTATGCAGACAAAGTATTTCTTACAAATGGAATATCCCTTTCATCCTTTTGCCAGGACCTGCAGATTCCACCTGATTCAAGGAAAAAGTCACGTGACCGTGACGCAACGCATGGGAGGAGCCAAGTGCGCTCTGTGCAGACTGGCAGCATCAAACAGTGTACTGCAGCGATTCTGCTCCTGTCTGAGGCGGCTGACTGCTATATAGAAACCTGCATATGCCTTATCACTATAAGGCGCACGTGAGTGGATCAGATACAAGTTTGCCTGTGTACCTGGTATCAAGATCATTGCACAGTGATCTGTTTTCTCCTATTTGCTTTATCTGTGAGGTCTGGTTGTGATCGTCACATCTGATGTGAACAGAAGCAATAGAAACTTTGTTGCTAAAAGTATCAATTAGCGGGGGGCGTGGCCTGACACAGCATGGAGTAGGACGTGCATCTCCTGAGCTCCGTCCATTACTCCTACTGTAATTAATCCTGGACATCCCATACCACACCATTTACGGGATTAACATCCCCAGAACATCCACCACATGCTGAGCTGTCCGTTTCAGCAGCGGGACGAACGGCGGCCCGATCGGAGCGGCGATCTTCCACACGGCGGTCGGCCTCAGGCAAGTCCGCGGCTTCGGCCTACTCCCGGAGGTCCGCGGCCATCTTGGTACACCTCTACACCCAGCCCCCATTGAAATAGCTGTGCCTGCCGCTGCCTAAGTAAGTGAAAAACCTCCTGGGGGACCTACACTACATCAATCCCCTCATATACAGACTTCCTCTGGCCCCCAATACCCCTGCAGGAGCGGCGGCCGCATTTAGGCAAGCCTGAGGCTTCGGCCTACACACTGAGGCCGGTGGCCATCTTAGCACACTCACAGACCCGGCCTGTGCTACACTTTCATACTGCTGCCTTTTCAATTCGTTCTGGGGGGGAAAAACTTTCCCTTTGGGGAACCCCCACAATCTGCACTGTGCATCTGGACCACTGGTACCCCATATAGTACCGCAACCCAGTGCGCACTTGCCACACAGAAGCAGACTTTCTTCCCGGGCGCATTGGGGGCTCTGTGAATCTAGCCAGCACTCCTTCCTTTTTCACAGGCTACTAAATCTGCCGTAACAATATTGGGGACCCATCTAGTAATTCACTGGACCCCCCAAGTATGTCACCAACCAAAGCACAGAAGGCAGCGGCGGCGAAACTCGACCAATACCGCCGACATGACAAAGAAGATATGGAGGAAGATGGGGCCTCCGGGAGGGCAGAGGGGAGCGAACGAACAACAAGTGATACTGACAAATTACTTGAAGCAATTACCCTCTGTAGAACTTCCCTCACAGCACAAATTGAGGAAGTCAAGATGGATATTTCCCTCATTAGGCAAGATTTTCAAAAGCTCAGAGATAGAGTGAGGGAAGCTGAGACCAGACTTAGCACAGTTGAAGACGCCATTCCACCTCTACAAACATCCTCAGACCGCGTACAAAGGCAAATACACCAACTCCTCACCAAACAGGATGACATGGAGAATAGGCTGAGAAGATGTAATATACGCCTGATCGGTCTGCCTGAGGGGACTGAGGGCAAAGACACAACCACGTTCCTCAAACAACTACTGATCAACACCTATGGGAGAGAGGCCTTTTCCCCTATGTTTGCCGTGGAGCGGGCACATCGTATGCCAGCCAGACCCCCGCCGCAGGGAGCCCCTCCTCGCACTTTCATAGCGAAACTTCTCAATTACAAAGATCGAGATACAGCCCTGAGGATGGCAAGAGAGAAAGGCAATATCCCAGTAGGTAATGTTAAAGTTGCCATTTTTCCAGATTTTTCAGCGGAGGTACAGTGCCGTCGGCAGAGCTTTACAGAGGCCAAGCGCAGGCTGAGGAATTTACAATACAAATACTCCATGCTCTTTCCAGCCCGCCTCCGTATAGAACATGACGGACGTGCGCTCTTTTTTGAAGATCCTGAAGCGGTGATCTCCTGGTTGGAACGTCGCGCCATTCCTGAAAGAGTTGATTGACCACAGTCATATGACTGCATTGTTCACTGCTGCCGTATGAAACCCCTTTTTGTTGCCGCCTACTTGGGAATGTAAACTGTTCCTTACTACCCGCAAAAAAAGAAAAGTTTTGAAGATAAGGAATCCTTCACAAGCTAGCGCGGATATAAAACACAAGTTCTGGACTTTATAGTATGGGAGTCCACTTACTTTCCGGGGCTCCGGAAGAGCAGAAGTCCTACCAGCAACGTGCATCGTGCAGCGAGACTTTACCCCACACACCACTGGGAAGCAGCATCATGATAACTGGAATTATTTCTGGAACATACTAGATACATTCAATTGGAAACAAGGAGATGGAGAAACCGTACTATATCTAGTATTAATACTATGGATGACATCTCTTACTCTACTCCAAACCCGGAGCTTTAGCCAGTTGTACTGCATTTCCCATGTAACCTCGCAGTTGGAATGTTTCCCAGTTGGATACAAGTTGAGGGAATATGCCCACACCAGTTTAGGACAGTGTAGGGCAGGGAGGGGGGGGAGTTCATCTGTTTATAACTTGGTTTAATTTGATTGTGCATACTGATTGTAGACAACAGGTAACGCTTCGAATGCTGTACTCATGTGAGTGTTTATATGTAATATATGCTATAGGTTTGATGCAACAGGATTTACATGCTAGTAACCTACATGTTTCATACATAAGGAATAAATTACTTAAGATAACTGTTTTCTTAGATTCCAAAAGGTTCTATCTATGGCATCCCTAAAATTTCTTACATGGAATGTGAGGGGCATGCGTGAGAAATTTAAGCGCGCGGCAGTCTTCACATTCCTTAAGAAACAGCGTGCTGATGTGACAGTCTTGGTAGAGACCCATGTTGAGGGGAGCATCCAGATGGCACTTCGCCGACCATGGGTGGGGTGGGCATACCATTCTACCCATACATCCCATTCCAGGGGAGTCTCAATCTTGATAGCCAAATCGGTTCATTTTGAATTGTGTGAATTAACCACTGATCCACAGGGGCGCTATATATTTATTCTAGCTAAATTATATGGAGAACCCATACTTATATTGGCTTTCTATGTACCACCCCCATTTAACATCTCCATAATTAAAGAAGGATTTTCATTCATGAACCGCCACCCTGATATATCTGCAGTTTGGCTAGGTGATTTTAATACCACACTAAATACGACCTTGGATAGACTACAGCCCGCTCCGCTCACCCCTAACACTCCCAATGAAACTAGGTTTTCTAAGCTTATATCCACCTTCCACTTAACAGATACATGGCGTCACAAGTTCCCACAGACTAAATCATACTCGTGTTTCTCATCCTCTCACAATACCATGTCCCGCATAGACTTTATATTCATTTCCCATAGATTAATACCAAGACTGTTGGAGGCGGTATTCTGCCCCAGAACACACTCGGATCATAGTCCTTATTGGATAACGTTAAGTATCCCCATAGAAAAACCAACACGGTCTTGGCGTTTAAACCCATTTTGGCTCTCTCTTCTACCAGAGGATGATGAGCTCACGGATAAGTGGAAACTTTACTTTATAGAGAACGATAAGTCAGCATCACCCTCTGCAGTCTGGGACTCCTTTAAACTATTCGCTCGCTCCACGTTAATTAGTACTATTAATAAAATCAAGACAACTTCCTCCAGTGCCCTCCATGGTTAAGGCGCTGGAGGATTTATCCTCTGCTGAAAAAGACTTTGCTACCACTCCAACCCCTGTAAATGCGGATCTGCTAAAATTACAAACCAGAGTAGTTACCCAGTTACAATATCAGAAAGTCAGACAAAAACTCTTTTTCTCCAGACAAAAAATGTTTGAGTACGGGGAAAAGGCGGGCAAGTTGTTGGCTTACTTAGTGCACAGTGAAGATAGGCCCCCTGTGGTGATCACGCTGCATGGCAATGGAGGGGGACAAATAACAGACCCACCTAGTGTTATATCTATCTTCAGGGATTTCTTTACTGACTTGTATAAAACGACAGCTCCTACTGAAACACAATCAATGTCCACCTTTCTTGAGAAGGTGGTTTTCCCACAGCTAACAGAGGAACAGATAGACCTGTTAGAGGCACCCCTCACTACAGACGAAATTACAATTGCCATTGCCAGTTTTGCCAGGTCTAAATCCCCAGGATCAGACGGACTCCCAATTGAGTTTTATTCGCAATACAGCGAAATCTTAACCCCTAAATTGTTAACCTTATACAATCACCTTTTCGAGACTGGGACTTTACCCCCATCTATGACGGAGGCAATAATAGTCCTCATCCCCAAACCAGAAAAAGATCCAGCATACCCGGAGTCCTATCGCCCAATATCCCTTTTACAGGTTGATATTAAAATACTCGCCAAAGTGCTATCTATTAGGCTTAATCAGGTTATTTTATCACTAATACATACAGACCAGGCAGGTTTTATGCCTGGTCGCAACACCTCGTTTAATCTCAGAAAACTTTATATGAACTTACAGGCTACACACGAGGAGGTTGGCACACGAGTTGTGGTAACTTTAGACACAGCAAAAGCCTTCGACTCGGTGGAGTGGAGGTATCTTTGGAGATGTCTGGAGGGCTATGGATTCGGTCCAAAATTTATCAAATGGGTTCAATTGCTATACCAGGCACCTAGGGCCATGGTAGTGGCTAATGGATGGTCATCTCAGACGTTTGACCTCAGCAGGGGTACGAGACAGGGGTACTTTAGAGTCTTGCCATTCGTGTGGGGCGTTGACAGACATAAACTGGCATGGCAAACTCTCAAAAATCAGACTGACCTCGGTGGCACAGCTCTCCCGGACTTTAACCTATATTACATTGCATCACAGTTGTCACAACTTTTTCATTTGGATAAAACGGATAGTGAGAGGTTTCTCACGCTCCTATGTCCAAGGTGGGCACAACAAACCAAGGACTCGATATACGCAATAGCATCAGGCTCGGGAGGGTCGGAATTAGGAGACAATAGATTCTCTATGTTATATCACTACAGGAAAATTTGGGACTTGGCTACCTCTAAACTTGAAATCCCACAGTTCAATGATTACACGCCAGTATGGCACAACAAGAATCTTCCTGAATTCCACAAAATTCCACAAAATACAAGACACATTCATATGGTCTATACAGGGAATATTTTATCTGCACCACTTATTAAAAGACGGACATCTAAAAACTTTTGATTCACTTAAAGCAGAATTCACAATGCCGAATCAGATGTTCTTTAGATTCCTACAAGTCCGCCATGCGGCGAAATCACAGTTTCCTGATTCCCTCCCAAGCCCTACACCTAATATTCTAATGGCAGTAATCAAGAACACAGACCCACATAAATTGATTTCAGCTTTTTATAACATGCTCTTAACCCCTCTGTCTACTAGAATAGCATATGCTCTTAAACCAAGATGGGAAAGAGATGTGGGACCAATAGAGGATGAGGAGTGGGGCGAGGCACTGGAGTCTTGTAGGGAGGTGTCCCCCAAATTATCAGATCGCCTGTCGCAGCTTTATATTATTCATAGGGCATATCTTACACCCCTCAGAGTGGCAAGATATAAACGCACACAATCCACCACATGCCTGATGTGTGGGAAGGAGACTGGCACCTTTTTCCACCTGATATGCACATGTCCTAAGATTCAAGGTCTGTGGGAACAAATTGTGACATTCCTTCATGATACAATGGGCTCACCCCTAGCACTAGATCCAAAACAGTGTCTTTTAGGTATATTTTCAGATACAATTGACAAATACACAAAAACATTTCTCCATGAAACACTCTTTGCAGCAAGAAAGATTATAGCCAAAAAATGGATGAGATAAACGTCTCCTAAACTAGTGGAATGGAAGGTCGAAGTGAATAACACCCTGCCGTATAAGAAATGTATATATATTAATAGAGGCTGTCCTGCTAAGTACAATAAGATATGGGATCGCTGGCTCCAAGAATCTGATACCTGTGTATAATGCAACCAATTTTAGTTTGGAATGTTTCCTCGAAAATACATCTTATTGCATAGTCACTAAAATTCTATGTATGAATACTGAATATTTTCGCAGAATGAGCACAATGTACTATTCAGCATACGTATAGACTGTGGAATAATATATGTACATGTTGTCAAGTTGTATGTTACAGCAAGTATTGCATGTATGCACCAGTTAATCAATAAAACATTGTTTAAAAAAAAAAAGTATCAATTAGCACCCCAATTTAGCAAGTGTGTGCTATGCTCTAGAACTTTGCAAGTGGGACTTGATTTAGTCTCTATGTCAATCGGACTATATATTTTATAGATTGAACTCTTTGAACACTTCCTTTTTATCTTCTTTTTTATGTGGATCTTCTTACACATTTGGTGTCACTAATTTTTTATTATCTTACACAATTTTTACTGCTGGATTTATTTTAGGGATTTTTTTCTCACTGCTGGATTTATTTGAGTATTTTCTAGGGGCTTATTAACTATTTATTTATCCATTTATCACATTGTGAAGCGCTTCAAACACCATTATTTATTCTATTTTAAGTGATTCTGATAACTCTTTTTTGATAGCAGCCTCACTTGATTTTATGTGTATTTACTAGCTATTCAGCATCACAGCGCTTTGTGTTTTTTATACTTTCTCATATATTGATTTCCAACCTATTGAAAGATTTTGAATTGTTTGGATACATTTCCAACTTTAAGATCAATTATGCAAAGTTAGAAGTATTTAACATCTCCCTAAACCCCAGGCAACCCCAGGATGCTAAATCCAATTGTCCATTCAAATGGGTAGATCTCAAGCTTAAATACTTAGGAATATGGCTTACACCAGAACTGGATAGTCTTTATACACAAAACTTTCATCCCATCCTACACAAGCTGCGACGGGACCTACAACTCTGGAATCTCAAGCCAATATCTTGGTTTGGGAGGGCAGCGGCAGTAAAGATGACAGTATTGCCCAGGGTGTTATACCTGTTCCATACCCTGCCCATCAGACTATCTAAAAAGTTCTTCTCCCCACTGAACACGACATTGAGAGACTTCATCTGGGCCAGGAAGAAATCACGCATTAGCATGCTAACCCTGACTACCCCAAAAGCAGAGGGGGGTATTAATCTACCACATTTCAAACATTATTACTATGCGACACATCTGATACGAATTCTTGATTGGAACTGTCACGCTTCTTCCAAAGATTGGGTGGGAATAGAAAGCCTACAGACTGGGATCCCTCTGAGATTCGTACCATGGGTCACCAAAGAGGCACGCCCTGCCAACATAGCACTACACCCCACAATCGGACCAACATTAGAAATCTTTCACACAGTGTCACAACAATATAACATTGCCTCCACCCCTTGTCCTCTGACCCCACTGATCCATAACACAGAGTTTGCGTTAGGTCACACTACGATGTCCTTCCCACATAGAGAAGATAAGACTCCCACAACTGTTGCCCACTGTGTAGACGAAGGCAAAATTAAGACTTTTGACAAATTAAAAACAGAACTTCCGGCGAAAGACTTTACTCATTGGCAGTATAGGCAATTACATGATTATGTCCACTGCACTGCAAATAGACAACAATTTCTGAGAGAGCAGACTTGGTTTGGACATCTGTGCATCGCAGGAGAACCAGTGAGTAATGCCGCATACACACAATCGGAAATTCGGCCAGCAAAAGACTGATGAGAGCTTTTGGTCAGAAAATGCGACCGTGTGTATGCTCCATCGGACTTTTGCTGGCTGAATTTCCGCCAGCAAAAGATTGAGAGCATGTTCTCAATTTTTCCAACAGAAAAAGTTTCTATCGAAAATTCCGTTTGTGTGTGTGCAATTCCGACGCGCAAAAAAAACACGCATGCTCAGAATCAGTACGAGACAGAGCCGCTCAGTCTGGTAAAATGACAGTTCGTAATGGAGATGGCACATTCGTCACACTGCAAATTTTTAAATCTTTCAATGCAGTGCATTCTCTTCTTCTTTATAATGCTATAAAGTGACGTCATCCGTCATTTGGTCACCCAACCCCTTATGGATGGCCTCAAAATGATTTTCTCGCATTTGCGGCGTGGGCCCTCCTCTATTTGCTGCAAATTTGAGGCTATATAGATGCCATAGGCCTCTACAGCTTCGAGGGGGGCTTTCAGGGCATCATTAGCCTCCTTAATGAGGCCCAGTGCTGCCTCCTCCATGTTCCACCCCTTCCTGGGCCTTTTTGTTGTAAGGCGGAGGGGAGGCACCTGGGATTGGGTGAGGCTACTGGGCCCCGCCACCTCCTGGCTGACACTTACCCTTGCCTCCTCCTGTGTGTCACATTCCTGAGCCTCGTCCTGGCTGAGGTCTTCCTGTGTATGAAAAAGGGACATAGTTTTAGTTTTTGGTTTATCAATCGCACACAATTTTCAGCTCATGACTGTTGCAAATGAAATGTTAATAAATAGAAAAGACTATCATTCTGAGCCCAGCATCTTTCATTCTTGTCCCAATCATTTTTGGCCCCTACTGTCTATTGATATGTAAAACACTTTTTGTTAAATCATTAATTTGTTAGCAATAATAACATCTAGTTTACAACAATCATTTTCCGACAAAAAATATGCTTAAAAATACTATACCTGGCTCCATCTGGGCTCCTCAATTTCTTCCAGGATGGAAGGCCCAGGTTGGTCCTCGGAAGCCTCAGCTGGGGTTGAGGGAAGGGTGGATGGAAGGGGGGCTGGAAGAGTCGAAAGTGATTCCCTGGCTTCAATCTGGTCTTCCAGAAACCGCATCTTGTTGTAGTACCACAGACTGGGTACATACACGTCTTCTGATGCTGCTCCTGACCTCATGGACTTATGAACTTTCTGAAGCTCCTTACTATGCATGCTTCTCAAGCTATCAATTTTCTTATCCACAAACTCGATGTCTGCGTTGGGGACCCGAGTCTTCACAAATTCCAGCAGTTTCACCAGCGATGCCTTCCTTGCTGGTTTGTTGTGATATAAGGGTTTTTTCCAAAACGTCTTTCAGGATGGCACCCGAGAGATCATGGCTCCTCCTCCCACAGGAAACACCTCATCAATTAAGTCTTTAATTGGAGTCCTCCACATTGCCTCGTCAGTTTTTTGTGTTTCCTCCAGCTGGAGGAACACCTCTGGTGGGAGCCATGATCTCTCAGGTTTTTCCCTGGGAGATACAGGTTCTCACCTGTTAGGTCTTTTTTGGCTAGGAGAGTGAGCCTCCCACTTGCCTCCCAGATGGACGGTCCCGTGGGCTCCCTCTCCCTCTTCTGTGCTCGGGAGAGCCTGTACGTCTGGGGGTGCTGCTTCCAATTTTTGGCCAGACAGGCGGCCGCCCTCCGTTTCCCTGCTGGCTGCATTGGGGGAACGAACATTGGCGGCCGCCATGTTTCTGATGGCAGAGGAGCGCCTCAGCCACGTCCTGTAATGGGAAGAAGCAGTACTTCCGGGTCGGCGCGCGCGTCATTTCCAACCGCAAATCGTAGAGGGAGAGGGCAGGGTCACCTGGTGCCTTATTTCCGGTTCCAGGTCAGCGCAACGGCGTTTTCGAATCTGGAACCGTTCGTTTCCCCACGCGCCCGCAGACCAATATGGATAGCGATGCAGCGGATAAGGAGGCAAGCCAAGGCGCCAGCAAGGCTAAGGTAAGGGACTGTGTCCTCTATTAACCTGGGCCGTTTTCTCCTGTGGGGGGGTTACTCACCCTTTCCCCCCACCATCCCACCCTCCATCCTTGGGAATGTATGTTGCAGTGGCTAGGTTTAGTATATCTGCCCTGCAACAGGGGATTAGGTGGTGGTGGCTTGCTGGGCACATGTAAGTAAGATGTTATCTTCCTTAGTGCACCTGGGTGTCTTATTTGTGCTGTTTTGCAGCCTTTTAAGCGTGGTTCCATGTCTCTTTTCTGTTTGTCCAGGCCAAAGGTTCTGCCCAACCAGTCAAGAAAAGGTGCCCTGTCTGCAAAGAGAAATTAAGCGATGTTTGGACCAAAACGCTTTGTGCAGAGCATAGGTGTGCGCAGCCTCTTGCATTAGGGTGTGCACCCCAAAGCTCAAATACATATGCATGTGTATATGTACTGATGGTGTCAGTAGGGCAGTGAACAATGTCAGTAGTTTTATTTTTATTCTTTTTAAAGTATTTTATTTTGTAAAATTTTTTTTTGGGATGAAATATCAGTGGTCTAAACAGGGGGGAATATGCACCACACAAGGCGATTAGGGTGTGCCCAGGCACACCTGGCACACCCTGTGTGCACGCCTATGGATTCCTCCTAAATACTAGCAGTGCCCTTCTTGGTGTATGTGGCACTAATAGTTCAAATCCTCTAGAAGTGATGGCAGATGACCATAGGCATGCGCAGAGGGTGTGCCAAGTGTGCCTGGGCACACCCTAATCACTACGTGCAGAATCCCCCCCTTTCCCCCCAGCAGTGCTGCTAGCTTCCCTCTTCTCCTCTCATCCCGGCTGCTGTGGGGGATGTTTCAGAATGGAGAGCAGGGGAAAGGGCTAGCAATGTAATAATTAATGTTACAATAATGTTATGTTAATTAATTACTAATGTAATTTATCTTCTTCTTCCTTTTCTAAATGAACACAGTGAGCACACTCACTGTGTTCATTCTTAACCGAAGCATAGTAAACTGTGTTTACTATGCTTCGGTTTGTGAATGAGCAAGAAGCCGCTCAGCACAGAGCACTTCCCAATCATTCACTGTGCAGTGCAGATGAGGCTGCAGAAAAAGGCATGTGTGTTTGAGATTTGGGGTGCACACCCTAATGCAGCATGCTGCGCATACCTATGCAGATGACAAATAAGTGTAAACTTGGGAGAATAGGACTAACTGGTGTATGACTGACTTTTATATTTATATTTTTACTATGGGAATAGGGGAGTATGGTGATGTGGGTGAAAGATATATAAAATGTATACGTTAACATTTTGCTCCTTACAAGTCCTTAGATGCGGTGACTACACCCTTCCTGCCCTAGGATGACAACGCTCACTCTATAGAGGAACAGCATTGTCCACCCAGGCTCTTCTGATTTGGACTACAGTCTCCCACATGCTACTAGCCACCACTACATAGGCTGAAGGTGTTCTGTAGTTCACAGATAGCTATAAAGGCTGATAACGTTTCATTCCAGTGCACAGGAAGTTTTAAGGAAACAACATTTTCAGCATTTTATTTTCTGTACTTGTAGAACATGTACTTAGCTTAAAAAAATGAAAACGATTGCAGTCCACTATAAGAAATGATAAATTGCAATATATTTAATATTCGTTTTTGGGACGCTTGCTGGAGGGATTGTGGGCACTGGGGCACTTTCTTACACATTTGGTTGGAATGCCCCAAGCTGCAACCTTACTGCCAAGATATTGGGACCCAAATCAAAGTTGTTCTGGACATTGAGATGCCTGATTCTCCATTGGAGCTTTTGCTTCAGGTGCACTCCATTCCTCTCCACCATTCTCGCAGGTCGGTCCTGCCTCATCTTCTGACTGCGGCAAAGCGTTTGATTACCGTTTATTGGAAGAAGGTGGGATGGGTTCGTCTTGTGAATAATATTATGGCCACGGAGGAGTGGATGGCGACATGTATGGGTCACGATTAGTTTTATAGAGTCTGGGCCACCTGGATACATTATACCACTAATCCCCTGCCGGGTTCTCCACCAGATGCCCCAGAGCCGCCCCTGACCCCGACATAGTTAATTTTGTTTATTGCCCTCAGCCCTTTTTACCAATTCAGAGCTATTGAGGTCTCTGGTGTGAAACCAGAGATATGGGTTCTATTCTAGGTGGAGGTGGTTATGATGTTTAATGCATTTTACTTTGTGAAGTGTCTTGGAGCTGTTTTTTCCTGATTCCCCCCCCCCCCACCCCCGAGATTTTGACCGATAGCTGATGTAATTTCACCTGGGAGCGCTATTTTTGTTACCCTTATCCCCTTCCATTTCCCCTCACCTCCCCACCTTTCCCCCTTTTGTGGTATGTGCCGTTTTGTTGCCTCTCTTATGTTCACCCTACGGGCACCAAACTGCCACCTGCCCTGGAAACTCTACAGATTTGGGAAGTTCAATGATGGTATTTCTCATCTGTTGCAGTAATGGATATGTTGATTTTCTTGCCCTACCTTCTCAAACGCAGCTTGGCTTCTTGATCCTTACTGTATGATGTTGGCTATGCCTGCCTATGTGTATCATCACCGCATAGGCGTGCGCAGCCTATTACATTAGGGTGTACACCGAAAGCTCAAGCACACATACGTGTATATATATATATAGTCAAAAGTATTGGGACACCTGCCTTTACACACACATGACCTTTAATGACATCCCAGTCTTAGTCCGTAGGGTTCAATATAGAGTTGGCCCACCCTTTGCAGCTATAACAGCTTCAACTCTTCTGGGAAGGCCGTCCACAAGGTTTAGGAGTGTGTCTATGGGAATGTTTGACCATTCTTCCAGAAGGGCATTTTTTGAGGTCAGGACTCTGTGCAGGTCAGTCAAGTTCCTCTACCCCAAACTCGCTCATCCATGTCTTTACGGATCTTGCTTTGTGCACTGGTCCAAATCATTTGGTGGAGGGGGGATTATGGTGTGGGGGGGGGGGATTATGGTGTGGGGTTGTTATTCAGGGGTTGGGCTTGGCACCTTAGTGCCGTAAAGGGAACTCTTCTGTCGTCAGCATACCAAGACATTTTGGACAATTTGATGCTCCCAACTTTGTGAGAACAGTTTGGGGATCTCCCCTTCCTGTTCCAACATGACTGCCCACCAGTGCACAAACAAGGTCCATAAAGACATGGACTTAGCAGGGGTGGTGGGAAATTAACTTCAAGTGCAATCATTCACATTATAACCGTAACTAAAACATATACAATTAAGTGTAACACTCTAAAAAATCACTCTAAAAAATAAAAATTCCAAAGTCCTATAATGGTGTGAACCTCCCAACTAAAAAGTTGTTGCACTTTAAGGTAATTTGTATTGCAATTATCTGAAGAGGGGTTTCCACCATCCCTGCTAAGGCAGCACTGATGGGCACTGATAGGCAGCACTGATGGGCACTAATAGGCTGCACTGATTGGCAGCATTGATGGGCACTAATTGGTAGCACTGATGTGCACTGATAGGTGGCAATGATAGGCAGCACTGATAGGTGGCACTGATGGGCGGCACTGATGGGCGCTTATTGTCAGCACTGATTGGCACTGATGGGCACTGATTGGTAGCACTTATGGCCACTGATAGGCTCTGATTTGCTGCACTGATAGGCAGCATTGGTTGACACTGATTGACAGCATTGGTTGGCACTGATTTACAGCATTGGTTGGCACTGATAGGGTGCACTGACTGGGACTGGTTGCCACTGATAGGCAGCATTGGTTGGCACTAATAGGCAGCATTGGTTGGCACTGATAAGCAGCATTGGTTGGCACTGGTTGGCACTGATAGGCAGAATTGGTTGGCACTGATAAGCAGCTCTGGCACGGATAGGCAGCACTGGTTGGCACTGATAAGCAGCACTGGCACTGATAGGCAGCATTGGTTGGCACTGGCACTGATAAGCAACACTGGCACTAATAGGCAGCATTGGTCGGCACTAATAATCAGCACTGATTTGCACTGATAGGCAGCACTGGTTTGCACTGGTTGGCACTGAAAGGCAGAATTGGTTGGCACTGATAAGCAGCACTGGCATGGATAGGCAGTACTGGTTGGCACTGATTGGCAGTACTGGTTGGCACTGATTGGCAGCATTGGTTGGCACTGATTGGCAGCATTGGTTGGCACTGATTGGCAGCATTGGTTGGCACTGATTGGCAGCATTGGTTGGCACTGATTGGCAGCATTGGTTGGCACTGATAGGCAGCACTGGTTTGCACTGATAGACAGCACTGGTTGGCACTGATAGGCAGAATTGGTTAGCACTGATAAGCAGCACTGGCATGGATAGGCAGTACTGGTTGGCACTGATTGGCAGCATTGGTTGGCACTGGCAGCATTGGTTGGCACTGATTGATTGGCATCATTGGTTGGCACTGATAGGCAGCATTGGGTGGCACAGATAGGGGAGAGGGGGAGTTTCACATTCAGGAGATCGTGAGAATTGCCAGAGCTGATCAGTGTATGAAACTGTCAGATAATGACACTGCATGCAGGGGGAGAGACCAGCTGTTAAAAGTCAGCGGTGATGCTGGTGGTGGGCAGGACGGAACAGTTACCAAACAGCAGCCAATAGGATAGGTCTGGGCGTGCCGCTACATTTCTCTGGCTCCGCCCTCTCTCTGAAGCAGCCCAATCATTGGCTGGTGTTGGCGCTTGGTCCCGCCCACCCCCGACATCACGGCTGAGTTGTGATGACTTACAACTGAGCCGCGATGTCGGGGGTGGGCGGGACCAAGTGCTATAAACACCAGCCAATGTTTGAGCTGCTTTAGAGAGGGGGCGGGGCCACGTAAATGTAGCGGCCCGCCCAGACCCCATCCCATTGGCTGGTGTTTGATGGCCGTTCAGTCCCGCCCACCCCCGACATCACCCTGACATTAAGACAGCTGGTCTTACTTCCTGCATGCAGTGTCATTATCTGACAGTTTCATACACTGATCAGCTCTGGCAATTCTCACGATCTGCTGCCTGTGAAACTGTTTCACAGGCAGCGCGGGCCACACACTATCTTGGATGCAGCATTTTGGGGCAAATCTCTGGAGACAGCACGGGGTGATTAGGGTGTGCCCAGGCACACCCGGCACACCCCGTGCGCACGCCTATGGTGCAGAGTGCATTACAAATTTGGTCAGAGAGGAGACTCCATCCGTATGTGGCGATTTGGTTACAACAATAAAGGATGAGCTCCGGGCCACTTTTCAAGTTTTTAGGTCAAACCTAAGAGAGGAACCAGGTCCCTCTAGGAATTCTTCAGTTCCGCAGCCATCTTCAGAACCCCAGGGCGGCTCTCAAATAATTTTGGGGGGTCCGATATCCCAGGACGCTTCCCAAGGGTCCGTTTCCCTCGCTCCAGATGAAACAGATTCTGAGGAGGAGGAAAATGAATCAGATGCCGCTTCTAAATACAAAATGTCGCTAGAAGAGGTGGGAGGACTCCTGAAAGTAATCTATGCCACTTTGGGGATAGAAGAGGAAAAGAAGGAATTCTCTCTGCATGACCGCATGTATGCTGGTTTAGGAGATTCAAAAGGCCGTTCTTTTCCAGTCCATTCGGTTATCACTGATATGATTTAAAAAAGAGTGGCTGGAACCTGAGAAAAAGCCTTTCTTTTCCCAGGCTCACAAGAAAAGATTTCCATTTGAGGAAAATCCAGATTCTATATGGAACAAGGTTCCAAAATTGGACTCTGCCTTTTCTCAGGTCTCTAAGTCTACGGACCTCGCCTTTAAGGACATGGGCACTCTGAAGGAGCCCATGGATAAAAGGATGGACCTGCTTCTTAAAAGAACCTGGCAATTGGCGATGAACAATCTGAAACCGGCAATGGCAACAACCTGTGTTGCAAGGAACTTAGATCACTGGGTTAACCAGTTGAAGGCCCATGTCACAGCAGATTCCTCAAAACAGGAGATTCTAGACTCCTTTTCAACCCTGTCTGCTGCAATATCATATATTGCGGATGCGTCTGCGGAATCTATCTGCATGTCAGCCAGGTCAGCAGCTTTAACTAATTCTGCCAGAAGGGCCTTATGGCTGAAGACGTGGCCAGGGGATGCTGCATCTAAAAATAGACTGTGTGGTATTCCTTTTGCAGGTGATCTGCTATTTGATTCAGAGTCCATTCTTGACCGTATGGCAGATAAGAAAAAGTCGTTTCCGGTTAAGAAAAAACAGGCGCAAACCCATAAGCGTTTTTTTCGGCCCCAAAAAGGTCAGCAGGAAGGAAAAACGCAGGGCAAGAAGAAGTCATGGTCTTCTCAGAAGCCCAAAGGTAGGGGTGGAGTGCTCTTCAATCCTCCTGCGACCTCCGGAAAACCACAATGACTCCCTCAAGGTCGGGGGAAGACTCCAGGAGTTTCTTCCTCAGTGGAGAGCCATTTCTTCAAATCAGTTCATTGTAAATATGCTCTCCCAGGGGTATGTGATGGAATTCACGGAAGAACCTCCAAAAAGATTCTTGGTGACAAACGTCCCAAGGGATGCAGTCAAGGCTTTCGCCATGAAGTCCCTAATTCAGGAACTGAAAACTCAAAGTCATTGTTCCGGTCCCAGCAGGGGAGTTCTTCCAGGGGTTCTACTCACATGTTTTTCTCATTCAGAAACCTTCAGGAAAGTTCCGTCTTATCCTGAATCTCAAAATGCTGAACAAATCAGTAGGGTACAGAAGGTTTCGGATGGATTCCATATTTTCAGTAAGAAACCTCCTGTTTCAAGTGTGCTGCATGGCATCAATAGATTTACAAAATGCCTACTTCCACATTCCTATTGCCGCCAGGTCGCAGAAATATCTGAGGTTAGCACTGAAAGAAGGGAAGAAGGTGGTACATCTGCAATTCAGAGCACTCCCGTTTGGTCTGTCATCATCCCCAAGGTTGTTCACGAAAATAATGGCCGAAGCACTGGCACCTCTGTGTCTAGAAGGGATCTCAGTTATTCCTTATTTGGACGACCTGCTGTTTTTTGCTCAGACCAGAGAAGGTCTTCAAGAAAACTTGCTCAGAGCCCGTGTTCACCTAGAATCCATAGGGTGGATTTTAAACCTTCAAAAATCAAATCTGATTCCCTCACAGGAAGTGTTATTCCTGGGTTTCTGTATCAACTCTTTGGAACAAAAAATTTTTCTTCCAGAGGAAAAACAGGAAAAGTTGGTACAAGTGGTGTCACTGCTACAGTCCAATCAATTTCTGTCCATCAGGAAGGTCATGTCAGCATTGGGAACCCTGACCTCTTCCATACCGGCCGTCCAGTGGGCAAAGCTCCATTTCAGACCTCTGCAAAGTTTCCTGTTAAAAACCTGGAATCACCAGCAGGATTCACTAGATTAACTAGTGAAGATCCCTACTTCAGTGAAAAGGAGTCTTTGGTGGTGGAAGAACCAGACAAGATATTCAGAGGGTCTGTTATGGTCCTTACCAACCCAGGTGAGGTTGACAACCGATGCCAGTTCCTGGGGTTGGGGGGCTCATATGAACGGTCGGTGGGCCCAGGGCTCGTGGGCCACAAAAGATGCACTGAGGTCCTCAAATTGGAGGGAACTAAAAGCTATAGAGATAGCCTTACTGACCTTTGCGAAAGAAGTCCAGGGACAGCATACTCAGATCCTGTCAGACAACGCCACGGTGGTGGCCTACATAAACAGACAGGGGGGAACCAGAAGCAAAGTTCTGCAAATCCTAGAAAAGTTGGGCAGAGCTCCATACTCTATCCTTATCCGCGGTCCATTTAAAAGGGACCCTAAACAGAGTAGCGGACTTCCTAAGCAGGAACCAGGTATTAGAAGCGGAGTGGCAATTGAATCCAGAAGTCTTCCATTTGATGTGCAGAAATGGGGGCGCCCAAGAGTGGATCTCTTTGCGACCCAGGAAAACTTGCAAGTGTCTCGTTTCTTCTCCCTGAACAGGAACGAGGCATCACTGGGAGTGGATGCTCTGGCGCACAATTGGAAATTTCACCTCTGTTACGCATTCCCCCCGTTTCAGCTTATCCCTCGGGTCATAGCAAAAATCAGGAAGGGGGATACAACAGCGATCCTCATCACTCCCTTCTGGCCCAAAAGGCCTTGGTTTTCATCCCTTCTTCAGATGCAACTAAAACCGTTCTGGCACCTTCCGTTAAGGAAAGACCTTCTGTTACAAGGTCCTCTGCTTCACCAGGAAGTAGCAAAACTAAAACTCACAGCCTGGCTACTGAGGAACAGCTCTTGAAGAGAAAAGGTTTCTCGGATAGATTGGTGGCTACCCTCCTATCCAGCAGAAAGAAGCTTACAAGAGCAATATATTCCAAAGTTTGGAAAGTCTTCAACTCCTGGTGCACAGCATCTGACAGATCACCAAAGCAAACTTCTGTTCTTGAGTTCCTGCAAGAAGGAGCGGACAAGGGCCTAGCGGTCAGCACCCTCAAGGTTAAAGTTGCTGCGCTGGGGGTATTTCTGGAAAAATCCATTTCATCAGAACCCTTAGTAATTATATTCTTCAAGGCTCTCACCCGGTCTAGACCAGTGGTGATCAAAAGCTGTCCAGCATGGGACTTATCGGTTGTTCTTCAGGCACTGACCAAGGAACCTTTTGAACCCATTAATTTAGACTTCCTGAAATTAGTTACTTTGAAAACAGTAGAAAGACAAGCTTCTAGAGGAACCATTGCCGGATGGTTGAGAATGGCTATCTCAGAAGCCTATTCCCTTACAGGTCAAGAGAGTCCAGTGAATGTCCGGGCTCATTCTACAAGAGCTTCGGCAGTGAGTTGGGCAGAAAAAGCTGGCGCCACCCCCGAACAAATCTGTAAGGCAGCTACTTGGACAAGTCTGACAACCTTTGCCTGTCATTATAGGTTAGACCTCATGATGACTGGGGACCAGGCTTTTGGAAGAAAAGTCTTACAGGCTGTTGTCCCACCCTAAATGGAGTAAGTCTCGATTATCCTCTCGGGTGCTGTCCTGAAAGACGTTTTGGAAAATTGCAAGTTAGACTTACCGGTAACTTGTTTTCCAATAGGCTTTCAGGACAGCAGTAACCCGCCCTTTTTTTATGCTGATGCTGTAATACTATGATATAACTGTCACTTTTGTGTTGCAGCTGGGGCTGGAGTTCTCTACAAACAACTGACGAGGCAACATGGAGGACTCCAATTAAAGACTTAATTGATGAGGTGTTTCCTGTGGGAGGAGGAGCCATGATCTCTCGGGTGCTGTCCTGAAAACCTATTGGAAAACAAGTTACCGGTAAGTCTAACTTGCAATTTTCACCTCCCATAAATTGCGCATATCCCTGTATCTGTCTGAATTCGCTGAGGAAGTCTGGGTCTTTAAATAAGACAAAAACACTAATATCAGGCTAAACTTTCCTAATCTTATCCCAATATAGGCCTCAATCCGGAATCGGTATAGGCCACTCATGTCCCAAGTTAAAATGTTACCTTCGTTATTACATTTGTCGCTTCCATTCCTCCTTCCTCCACACACAGAACGTAGGTACGACACACGCGTGTTGGCTTTATAGACACTGTGCATGCGTGACACTCCGCCCGCCCCTGACATTCTTTCTCGAATATTCCCTGCCCCGTCTTTCGTCGCAGTGGGAGAGGAACATGGCGGAGACACAGCAGGTGCATAATAGCAGTAACGACGAGCAGGAAAGCCCGGAGCCAGAAACGTCCTGATTCAGTAGGAGATTTAAGGCCTCAAATATGTCCTTTTGTAGAGATGGTGGAGATGGTGGACATATTGAAGAGGGCCGACTATGATAGGAAGTATGGACCATACACCAACCCTAATGAGCGAGAGAGAGAGAGGCCAAGATCATGACTAAAGTTGTTAAGTGTCTGCGCCGGAATTTTGGGGTACGACGATCCAAGGAGCAATTGAGGAAACGCTGGTCAGACCTGAAACTGAGGGAGCAGGATCAGTACAGAAAGATCAAGAAAGTGCTTCTAAAAAGTAAGTAGTTGTCATGTGTTATTATTATTATTATTATTATTATTATTATTATTATCCCTTGCATGCTGCGCCATGTGCTTTTCTTTACTGTTGGACAGTTTAAAACGGCTACTTTCATGTTCGTGGGCACAGTAATCGGTCGTAGTAAACATTGTTCATTTGCCAAATAAATACAATGTTTTTGCCAGATACAGGGTTAACTACATTTGGTCATGATAATTTGTATTCAAAGAAGTTTAGGACATTGTTGTCTAGATGTGTTTCAAACTAGAATGAATTGCAAACTTGATTCAATGTAATGTAGGAAGAGGACACTCAGCAGCTGTTTACACATCTGGACTCAGGAGCACTAGTGTGGGACACGAGAACAAACTTTTTAGGGTGTCCCACACAGGTGCTCCAGTGGATACTAGGGGTGTCTACATGTGTGAAACTTGTCCTAAAAAAAAGGCAAGTATTCCATCTTTGGTAAGGTAAAAAAATCATGTCTTCAGCTTTGAACTCTGCCAAAACAAACAATTGTACCCCACTTCCAAGCAAGGTTTCATATTCCTATTTCTGGCCTCAAATATCAGTGTGCTAAGTATACCTTTTGTTTCATTCTCATAGGGGAGCAAAGACTCGGAAAATATAAGGACACCAGGGACCCCCATCTCCTGAAGAAGGGGAACAGAGGTCACAACCTGAGGATGTTGGGGAAGGAGAGGTGGTTGAAATTAACACCACAATAGGTCAGTGTCTGGCACCACAGATTCAGGCAATAGATGTATGCCTGCATATTTTAATACATGGTGTGTATTTTTATTTTAGGTGATGTTCAGGTTGTGGTACCAAAATTGAGTCATTTCACCAGTGACCGTGCACAACGGCTTATCCAGGAAATCATGTTTTGTAGTTGTGATTTGGACCTTATCAATGAAAAAAACAAGAAGATTGAACAAAGACTGAAGAACATGATTGATGTACTAGGGAGAATCTAAATCCTAAAAAAGATTCCTGGATTTTTTTTGTTCTAAAAATTTTATCTAAAGTTTTATTACAGTTTAAAAGCCTAATTTGGAAGATGCACACAGTGTGTCAACATGTGCTATTGCCATCAGGGGATTTCAATGTACGTATGTTGTGGGTGCAACCCCTTCCTCCCAAAACTCTAGTAGGTGAGGGGAAGTGGTTGCACCTCCAAAACACATCCATTGATCCCCCATGATGGGAGATGGCACATGTTGACATTAGGTATTGGATCAGAAAGGAAATCAGCATTTTGACTCACAATTTGTGTGCATCTTCTAAATTTGGCTTTTACGGGGGTGACATCACCCCACCTGATGAAGGCAAGATTAAGACCTTTTTTCACACTATAAAATGTCTGATATTGCCTTCTTTTTTGCAATGTTGAACTTTGTAAGTTAGAGTTGTGTACGTTATGTTTGGAAACATGCCCGTTTCTGTATTTTTAAAAAAAATTCAAGGTAAAACTTTGAAAAAAAACATGTGTTTTTTTTACCACCAAATGTTTTATAAAACGCACATGTGAATGTGCATGGAGTAAAAGGTTCTATACTCAACAATGTGTGGCTTCTTCTTTCAATGATCAATAACAGTTTGTGTTAAGTTGGTGTTTACAGTGATAATGGGTGTTATTTAATAATGAAAAAAACACTTGGCACTACAAGTGCACTAGGAGAACCTACAGTGCCTTGCAAAAATATTCACCCCCTTGGGCATTTTTCGTGTTTTGTTGCCTCACAACCTGAAATTAACATGGATTGTTTGTTTGAGGATTTGCATCATTTAATTTACAGAACATGCCCACAACTTTGAAGATTTTTTTTTTTTATTATTGTGAAGCAAACAACAAATAGGACAAAATAACAAAGTCAATGTGTATAACTATTCACCCCCCTAAAGTCAACAGTTTGTAGAGCCACCTTTTGCGGCAATCACAGCTCCAAGTTGCTTTGGATAAGTCTCTATGAGCTTGCCACATCTTACCACTGGGCTTTTTGCCCATTCCTCCTTGCAAAACTGCTCCAGCCCCTTCAAGTTGGATGGTTTGCACTTGTGAACAGCAATCTTTAAGTCTGACCACAGATTTTCTATTGGATTGAGGTCTGGGCTTTGACTAGGCCATTCCAACACATTTATATGTTTCCCCTTAAACCACTTAAGTGTTGCTTTAGCAGTGTGTTTGGGGTCATTTTTCTGTTGGAAGGTGAACCTCCATCCCAGCCTCAAATCACACACAGAGTGGTACAGGTTTTGCTCAAGAATATCCCTGTATTTAGCACCATCCATCTTTCCCTCAACTCTGACCAGTTTCCCAGTCCTGACTGCTGAAAAACATCCCCACAGCATGATGCTGCCACCACCATGTTTCACTGTGGGGATGGTGTTCTTTGGGTGATGTGATGTGTTGGGTTTGCGCCAGACATAGCATTTTCTTTGATGGACAAAAAGTTCAATTTTAGTCTCATCAGACCAGAGCACCTTCCTCCCTACATTTTGGGAGTCTCCCACATGCCTTTTCGCTATCGCAAACGTGCCATTTTATTTTTTGCTGAAAGTAATGGCTTTCTTCTGGCCACTCTGCCATAAAGCCCAACTTTATGGAACGTACGGCTTATTGTCGTCCTAGGTACAGATACTCCAATCTCTGCTGTGGAACTCTGCAGCTCCTCCAGGGTTAATGCCCTCCTTGCCCGGTCCGTGAGTTTTGGTGTGCGGCCGTCTCTTGGCAGGTTTGCTGTTGTGCCATGTTCTTTCCATTTGGTTATGATAGATTTGAGATGGTGCTCCTAGGGATCATCAAAGATTTGGATTTTTTTTATAACCTAACCCTGACTTGTACTTCTCAACAACATTGTCCCTTACTTGTTTGAAGAGTTCCTTGGTCTTCATGGCAGTGTTTGGTTAGTGGTGCCTCTTGCTTAGTCGTTGCAGCCTCTGGGGCCTTTCAAAAAGGTGTGTGTATATGTAATGACAGATCATGTGACACTTAGCATGCACACAGGTGGACATCATTTCATTAATTATGTGACTTCTGAAGTTAATTGGTCGCACCAGAGCTTTTTATGGGCTTCATAACAAAGGGGGTGAATACATACACACAAGCCAATTATCAGTTTTTTATTTCTGAAAAATTGTTTTATGTATATATTTTTTAAATTTTACTTCACCAACTTAGACTATTGTGTTCTGATCCATCACATATAATTCTGATTAAAAAAACATTGAACCAAAGGCTGTAATGTAACAAAATAGGTAAAAAGCCAAGGGGGGTGAATACTTTTGCAAAGCACTGTAGGATACAGCAACAATAAACCTAAGCAGTAAATGAAAATCAAGATTTTATCTGATAAAAGAGAAAATTTATTCAAAATGTGCTGGCATAGCAATGGCCCCCCTACCTGTAAAATATTCTACATATTTTTCTCGCACTTCACGGGCGCTTTGGGGGGGGGCAAGCCAGGAGGGACAGCTTCCAGGGCCGTCATTGTTTCCTGAAGTCCGGCCTCAGGCCCAACTGAGGCAACATAATTAGGATTATTGCGTTTCAAAAAGTTATGCAGGATGCAGCAACATAAAATTATGTGATTTAGTTTTTACTCTGCCATATCTATGGCTGTTTGAAATAGGCAGAACTGGCTGGCTAGTATCCCAAAGGCATTCTCCACGACTCTTCTGGCTCTGGCCAGCCGGTAATTAAAAACCCTCTTCTCCGGGTCAGGGTCCTCTGGGGGAATGGTCTCATCACGTGGTCACCCAGACCGAATGCCTCATCTGCGACAAAGACAAATGGCAGTCCTTCCACGTTCTCCACCGAAAGTAGCAATCCTGAATTTCACAGCTGCATGCTGTCTACTACATATATCCAACTATTCACTGAGCAGGTACAAAAAATCGGTTGTTCGCCACATGCTAAACACAGCAAAAACAATTATTCCAAGACCATGGAAGCCAACACATTCTCCCACAATAACGGAATGGTTATCTGAGGTTGACTCACTTAAAAGATGGAGGAGACTGTGGCAATGGCTTCAGAAAGGACTGATAAATTCCACAAGTTATGAAAATCATGGTTCACCTTCAAGTACTGGGACGCCTTTGCCAAGATGCAAAATGGCTGACTACACAAGATAGGAACTCTGCCCAGATACATTTAATTCAAATGCCCCTATAGGGACTAATGTAGATCACACTTGAACCCGTCTGACTAACCTAAAAATAATTTAGGTACAATAGATGCAAATAATCCAAAAATACTCTACTTCCCCCTACCACCCACTTCCCACCCCTCTTCTTTTTAACGTATATATTATTTAAAAAATTTTTTACTTTATTTATTTTCTATTTCGTTCGTATCTATTCCATTTATGTTATAACTCTCAAGACATAAACCTAACCCCTGATCTTGAATTATAATGATACGCAAAATGCAAGGGGTTTTCATAATATTCACAGTTTTAATAGTTTCATCAACAGTTTAAATGGTAACAAGGTTTTTATACACAAACAGAAAAAGTAATGTTATTTGAACTTGTATTAAACATAGAACAAAATGGCTGTAATGTATGATGCCCTATAAGAATGTAAGACATATTTTACTTACTTTGTTATGACAATATATTTGCTCAATAAAAACTTTTATTGGAAAAAAAAAAGAAGAGGACTGTAGCCCAGAGAACGAGAGCCTTCCAAAAGTGTCCTGTTCACCTATTTCCAGGGAGATATCAGCTCAGTAGTGGATAAGCACTTCAGCAGCGCTCTCAGCCAACCCAGCAGTTTTTCCCCAAGCAGTTCTGCTGCCAAGACTGCCAGTACTGCCACTGGTCACTGATGAATGAATGTACTGCCACTGGTCACTGATGCATTAATGGCTGACCAGTGGTCAGCCATTAATGCATCAGTGACCAGTGGCAGTACATTCATTCATCATCAGTGATCATGACCAGCAGTGGCAGTACATTCATTCATCATCAGTGATCATGACCAGCAGTGGCAGTGCATTCATTCATCAGTGATCATTACCAGCAGTGGCAGTACATTCATTCATCATCAGTGACCATGACCTGTGGCCGGAAATTCATTCATCGGTGACCATGACCAGCAGTGGCACTAGTAAATTCATTCATCAGTGACCGTGACCAGTGGCAGTAAATTCATTCATCACTTACCATGACCAGTGGCAGTAAATTCATTCATCAGTTACCATGACCAGTGGCATTAAATTATTCATCATTTACTGTGACCAGTGGCATTAAATTATTCATCAGTTACCATGACCAGTGGCATTAAATTCGTCATCAGTTACCATGACCAGTGGCAGTAAATTTACCCCTACCCCCTCCCCCCACCATGCTGCATGTTACAGAAATCACAGACAGTCAGTAACAGACTCCGTTTATTATTAACCATGCAGCCTGCATCCCGTATGGCATCAGCTTTGCTTATTCAGTGCTTACTTGTTTCTTGAATACACACTAATTACTGACTTTGTCCTTGTCTGTGCTGCTGTCTGGACTTGCAAGGAATTAGCTGGTTCCTCCTTGGCGGCTCTGGCTCCTCTTGGTTGCAGGCTTGCAGCTGAGCTTGGACAGCAGCTCGCTACGCTCCTTCTATGTCCCGAGGCCGCCTCCGGCCGTGAATGACGTCACGCCACCGGGATGAGGATGCCTGTAACCTTAGGGTGAGTGAAGTCGTGGCGTCACAATATTGGACAGTGCTTGTGTGCCGGCTGGGTGCAGAAGCGGAGCGTTAGCGTAATTGTGATGTCCACGACACAGATCTCGGTAGTGACACACTGTCTGACAACCGGCCCACTGAGCCATCGGCCCACCGGGAAACTCCCGGTAGTCCCGATGGCCAGTACAAGCCTGGACCCTTATATACGTCACCTACCCAAATCAAACAACAGTAAAGATAACTATAACTGAGGGGGGTATCTGTAAACTGGGTCTCCTCCCCTGGTCAGTGGAGTGATCATTTGGGTTTTTGGTCACCTCCCTGACTAAGGCCCACTGTGCTCATTGGGACCTTCGATGGTGCAGAAATTTTTCTGTACCCTTTCCCAGATCTGTACCTCCATACAACCCTGTCTTGAAGGTCTACAGACAATTCCTTGGACGTCATAGCTTGGTTTGTGCTCTGACATACACTGTTAACTGTGGGACCTTTATGTAGATAGACAAGAAAAAACAAATGCTGGCCCTGAATCAATAAACTTTTTTTAGGTTGCATAGCAGCCCACTGGCCACTTGGACTTCAGTACTATAGGATCTGTTTCAGTACCAGTGCCACATGTATATTTGTTTGTTCCTTTATATAGGTAGATGTGTGCCTTTCCAAATCCTGTCCCCTCAACTGAATTTACCACAGGTGGACGTCAATCAAGTTGTAGAAACATAGCTAAATTGCATTATATAGGCTTCAAGATAATGTTTGGAATTGGAATTTTCTGAAATGCTAAAAATGATATAAACAAAAAAAAATTGTAGAAACAACTCAAGGATGATCAGTCGAAACAGGATGCACCTGAGCTCAATTTTGAGTGTCATGGCAAAGGCTGTGAATACTTGTGTACGTGTGATATAATATTATTATTCTTTTATATATTTATATATATATGTTTTTGTTTTTTTTTTTATAAATTTGCAAAGATTTCAAACAAACTTCTTTCATGTTGTCATTATGGGGTATTGTTTGTAGAATTTTGAGAAAATTATTGAATTTAATCCATTTTGGAATAAGGCTGTAACATAACAAGTGAAGCACTGTGAATACTTTCCGGATGTACTGTAGCTGGATTAATTTATTGTTAGCAGGAGAAACTCCCAAATGTGAGGAACAGATCCTATTCAGGGCCATCTTTAATGCAGTGCAAAAGGACCAGCTGCCCTGGGCTCCTTCATTGTTGTGGGGCCCAAAGCAGCTGCCCCTTGAGCCCACACTGATCGCAAATAGTTGATAAGTAGATACGGGAGGGCCCCAGAAAATATTTGCCCAGGGTCCAATCAATATTAAAGATGGTCCTGATTCTATTACATTTCTCCTCCAGCACATCAGGGAGGACATTCTACCTACTTCTCTCTTATTTTAGGCCCCTTTCACACTGGGGCGGTGGGTGCTTCGGCGGTAAAGCCATCAATTTTTCGGCGCTATTCGTCCGCTAGCGGGGCACTTTTACCCCTCGCTAGCGGCTGAGAAAGGGTTAAAACCAGCCGAGAAAGGGTTAAAACCACCTGCAAAGCGTTGCTGCTGCAGCGCTTTACCGGCGGTGTAGCCGTGCTGCCCACTGATTTCAATGGGCAGGAGCGGTATACACACCGCTCCTCCACTGCTCCAAAGATGCTGCTAGCAGGACTTATTTTAGCGTCCAGCCAGCGCACTGATCCAGCGTGAAAGCTCTCGGGCTTTCACATTGGAGAGACAGGAGCTGCTCTTTCAGGGCGCTTTGCAGGCGCTATTTTTAGCGCTGTAGCGCTTGCAAACACCCCAGTGTGAAAGGAATCTTAAGGCCTCCATGTACACTGCTGCTGGTAAATGGATGTTTAGAAGCAGTTGGGAATTTTTTTCAACTGCTCCTGAACTCTCTTCTATGTTATATTATCAGTAGCATAGGCGTGCGCAGGGGGTGTGCCGAGGGGTGCCTGGGCACACCCTAATCACCCCGTGTGGCGCAGATTCCCCAAAGCCCCATAACAGGGCTCCTAAAATTTTTTTTTTTTAAATAAAAAAATAAAAATAAAAACCTACTGACACCATCCACTGCCCTACTGAAACCAACCTCTGCCCTACTGACAAGTCCACTGCTCTACTACCACTGTCCATGTTTTAATACATTTGGTGTGCACACCCTAATGCAATAGGATGCGCACACCTATGATCAGTACATGTACACTGGGTAGTTTACAGTCGTTTCTAGGCAGTTGAGTTTAGAGGCTTTTTTTGGAACGCAAAAAAATGGGCTGAGAAGCTATGTTTAGAGGCATTTCGTTCTTTTTATTTTTTATTTTTTGACCACTTTAGCCCCGGAAGATTTGGCTGCTCAATGACCAGGCCATTTTTTGCGATTCGGCACTGCGTCTCTTTAATTGACAATTGCGCTGTACCCAAACAAAAGTGACATTTTTTTTGGTGGTATTTGATCATCTCTGCGTTTTTTTATTTTTTTGCACTATAAACAAAAAAAAGCGTCAATTTAGAAAAAAACACAATATTTGGTACTTTTTGCTATAGGAAATATCCCCAAATTTTTTTTTAAAAAAGCAATTCTTCCACATATTTTTTGTAATAAAAATCGCAATAAGGGAATATTGATTGGTTTGTGCAAAAGTTGTAGCATCTACAAAATAGGGGATCGATTTATGGCATTTTTATTATTATTATATTTGGGTAATGGCGGTGATCTGCGATTTATTTATTTTTTCCACGGGACTTCGACATTATGGCAGACACATCGGACACTTTTGACACATTTTTGAAACCACTGATAATTGTACAGCGATCAATGCTAGAAAAATGCACTGATTACTGTGTAAATGTCACTGGCAGGGAAGGGGTTAACTGTGTTCCCTGACTGTGTGTTCTAACTGTGGGGTGAGGGGACTGACCTAGAGGAAATGACAGATCGTTGTTCCTTGCTATTAGGAACTAACAATCAGCCTCTCCTCACAGAACAGGGATGTGTGTTCACACACACACACATATCCCTGTTCTGCCTCTCGTGCCTGCGATTGCGCACGGCCGGCGGTCATCGCGACCGCCGACCACGAGCATCGGCACCTCCTCAATGCAGCGGGCGCGCGCGCCTGCTATCCCGCTTTTAAAGGAGCCAAAGTACAGCTACGACGGTTTGTGGGATCCTGCCCACCTGTCGCAGTATAATGACAGTGGCTGGTCGACAAGTGGTTAAAACTCTTCTAAACGCAAATGTGGCAAAACGTGGCATGTAAACGCGGCAAAACAGACGTTTTAAACGTGGGTTACTATCTGTCAAGATAAATCGTTCAGGAGAGGTTGTAAAAACGTCCCGTGTACATGAAGCCTAACTGGGGTAGAACCTCTTTCAGGTTTTTACTGCTATCTGGAGCTTGTTTAGAGAGATGACAACAATTTACCAGACAGGAAGTGAGGGGAACTGTCCAACAGAAACAGATAGAAACAAAATAGATTTTCTTTAGCAGAGTAGTGAAAAGCTAGAAGGCCTGGCAGATTTTAATTTCAGCCTGTGTCCCTGTTGCAGATTTTTCCTCCTTCTTCTGTCTGGTGAAAACCTTGTCAGCAGGACAGGAGGTCAGGTCCAGTCTCTCCAATGGAGTCCTAGATAGCAGAAGTTCTAATCCCCTCCCCCGTCCTATTATTTCTTGTGTGGATTATCTGACTGAGGTAAATGGAGCATGAAGGGGAGTTAAATCTTCCTTTGCTCTTATAGGCAACGCTGTATCCTGGCCTAGGCCGACAAGGCCCAGGCCTAGGGCAGCACGGAAAGAGTCCCCGCCAGCTTGTGTTACACTGTTGGTGTAGTACCAGTCTTATGGGGCGGACTGGGCTGAGAGGCAAATTAGTCTAGCGCCCCCATAAAGCGGACGCACTGCTTCCTGTATGCGGGCGGCCGAAATTCCGCAACTGTAGGGGGGGGGGGGGGCTCCGCTTCTAATTTTGACTGTCCTATCATCCTGGACTACAAACCTTCCTCACTGTGCTATATGTTTTCTGCTGCACCATTGGCATGGTTATCTCTTCTTAGTCCTCTCCATAAAATTATCAGAAATTTGTGCTCAAAGTAGAACTACTACTTTTTTTTCCTCTGGTTCCTTCAGCCTATCAATTAAGGGGGGTGGTTAATTGCTCACAGGTGCCTATTTAACTGGGTGTAGAACTCAGTCTGAGCGTGCTCAGTCTTTGGCTGTGGAACTTTGTGTAAGTGGAACTTGGTATAAGTGGGAGTTAAAAACTAGAGTTATAGAGTGAATAAGTCTTGCTTGTTGATTGCTGGGTTTGCTGGGGTGCATTTTTGGGGCTTTACCTTTTAGTTTTTCATTTGCCTTTTTCTGTCACTTTTTAAATAGCTATTTTTTTTTTCTCTGGTTCCTTCAGCCTATCAATTAAGGGGGGTGGTTAATTGCTCACAGGTGCCTATTTAACTGGGTGTAGAACTCAGTCTGAGCGTGCTCAGTCTTTGGCTGTGGAACTTTGTGTAAGTGGGAGTTAAAAACTAGAGTTTAAAACAGGAGGTTATAACAGGGGTCATAGTACCTGTGTAGTGTGAGTATCTGAGTGTTGTCTGAGTAGTGTGTGTGGATCGTTAGTACTTGTGTATTGTGTACTGTATACTTGAGTATTGCGAGTGCACGTAGGTCTGCGACTGTCCTGCGATTGCACGTAGTCTTGTTGTGTACCTGTGTATTGTCTTGAGTATTAGTGCCAGGAAGCTAGCTGTTAGGTAATTTGGACAGGGTAAAATCCCCAAATCCTCACTAAATTTAATAGGTACGATGCCCGGTGGGTGTGGAGAGGCGACTCTTTGTACATCTTGCTGCATGTATGCGTTCCTTGATCATCCGATCGAGGGTGAATACTGCTGTGCAAAATGTAAGCACATTGTTTCCCTGGAAGCCCAGGTTCTGAATCTAGGGAAGCAACTGTCAGCACTGAGAAGTCCCTCCATACTAAAGGTGAGCCAGGAATGTACACGGCAGGTGCCGGCAGGGGCCAGCACAGAGGCGGGTGGAGACAAGGAGGCGCAGGCACTAGCAAAGAGTAGATGGGTGACAGTCAGGAGGGGTAGAGGGGGAAGTGCCAGAGAGGCCGATCCAGGACTGGAGCATCCCAATAAGTACGCTCCATTGAGTGTCATTGGTGAAACCAGTCAGGGACCAGCACTGCTGGAAATGAGGGACTCTCCTAGCTGCCAGGGGAAGAACTCCTCCAGTGAGAGTGGAGGGGCAGCAAAGGGAAAGGAAAGACAGATTCTGGTGGTAGGGGACTCAATTCTTAGAAGGACAGAGAGGGCAATCTGTAACCAAGACCTGAAGCGCCGAACAGTATGTTGTCTACCGGGCGCTCGGGTTCGGCACATCACGGACCTTGTGGACAGATTACTGGGAGGGGCTGGGGAAGACCCGGCTGTCATGGTGCACGTTGGCACCAATGACAAAGTCAGAGGCAGATGGAGTGTCCTAAAGAACGATTTTAGGGACTTAGGTGCTAAATTAAGGAAAAGGACCTCCAAGGTAGTATTCTCAGGAATACTACCGGTACATCGAGCCACACCAGAAAGGCAGAGGGAGATTAGGGAAGTAAACAAGTGGCTGAAGAGTTGGTGTAGTAAGGAGGGGTTTGGGTTCCTGGAGGACTGGGCCGACTTCTCAGTCAGTAACCGGTACTATAGAAGGGACGGACTGCACCTAAATGAGGAGGGTGCAGATCTGCTGGGAATGAAGATGGCCAAAAAGTTAGAGGGGTTTTTAAACTAGGCGATGGGGGGGAGGGTCCAGAGACAGGGATAGCCAGCGCGGATGATATTCCAGAGGTAATGTTGGGGGCATTAGTGGTAGGTTAACCAAAGCACAAAAACACAAGGTGAGTATAGTAGCAAGTCCTAGTTGCAATTTTGAAACACCCAATACGAGGACAATATGCGACCGGTCTAAACTATGTGGCATGTTCACCAATGCCAGGAGCATGGCAGACAAGATGGGTGAACTAGAGATACTGTTGTACAAGGAGGATTTGGATTTTGTGGGAATTTCAGAGACCTGGTTCAACAGCTCTCATGATTAGCTGGCAAACATTCAAGGGTATACCCTATACCGCAAGGATAGAGAGGGTAAAAAAGGGGGAGGGGTATGCCTATATATATCAAGAATATTGTACAAGCGAATGTGAGAGATGACATCACTGAGGGAGCTAGAGAGGAGGTGGAATCCTTATGGGTAGAGCTCCAAAGGGATGAAGCTAAGGGGACAATAATACTGGGAGTATGCTATAGGCCCCCTAACCTGAACCTGACAAATTGGATTAGCAGCAAGGATGGGAAGTGTTATCATAATGGGGGATTTTAATTATCCAGACATAGACTGGGTGGAGGGAACCGCGCATTAATTTAAGGCTCGCCAGTTCCTTAATGTCTTGCAGGACAATTTTATGGGTCAGATGGTAGACGCACCAACTAGAAATAAAACATTACTTGATCTACTGATTACCAACAATACAGACCTGATCACAGATGTGGAAATATGGGGCAATTTAGGTAACAGCGATCACAGGTCAATTAGTTTCAGTATAAATCACACAAATAGGAAACATAAAGGGAATACAAAGACACTGAATTTCAAAAGAGCCAACTTCCCTAAACTACAAACCTTGCTAAAAGGCATAAATTGGGATAAAATATTAGGAACAAAGAATATGGAGGAGAGATGGGTTTGCTATAAGGGCATTAGCCAATGTATCCCATTGGGTAATAAATTTAAAAGAGCGAACAAAAATCCTGGATGGCTTAACTCCAATGTAAAAATGCATATAAAAGCAAAGGAGAAGGCCTTCAAAAAATACAAGGTTGAGGGATCATCCTCAGCATTCAGACTTTATAAAGAATGCAATAAGAAATGTAAGGGTGCAATTAGGATGGCTAAGATAGAACATGAAAGACACATAGCGGAGGAGAGCAAAAAAAATCCCAAGAAATTCTTTAAGTATGTAAACAGTAAAAAAGGGAGGACAGACCATATTGGCCCCATAAAGAATGAGGAAGGACATCTGGTTACAAAGGATGGGGAGATGGCAAAGGTATTGAATTTATTCTTCTCCTCAGTCTTCACGAGTGAATCGGGGGCTTCAGTAACCAAAACTGCAGTGTTTATCCTCATGACACAACACAGGAAGCACCTCCATGGTTAACAGAGGACGGAATTAAAATTAGACTTGAGAAACTTAACATTAATAAATCACCAGGACCAGATGGCTTGCATCTGAGGGTACTTAGGGAACTCAGGTGATTGCCAGACTGTTGTTCCTAATTTTTACAGACAGTCTATTGACTGGAATGGTACCAGCTGATTGGAGAAAAGCCAATGTAGCACCAATATTTAAAAAGAGCCAAAAAAACATCCCTGGGAATTACAGACCAGTTAGCCTAACATCAATAGTATGTAAAATCTTGGAGGGGATGATAAGGGACTATATACAAGATTTTAGTAATAAGAACGATATCATTAGCAGTAATCAGCATGGATTCATGAAGAATCGTTCTTGCCAAACCAATCTATTAACCTTTTATGAGGAGGTGAGTTGCCATCTAGATAAAGGAAGGCCTGTAGATGTGGTGTATCTGGATTTTGCAAAAGCATTTGACACAGTTCCCCATAAACGTTTACTGTACAAAATAGGGTCCGTTGGCATGGACCATAGGGTGAGTACCTGGATTGAAAACTGGCTACAAGGGCGTGTTCAGAGGGTGGTGATAAATGGGGAGTACTCAGAATGGTCAGGGGTGGGTAGTGGGGTTCCCCAGGGTTCTGTGCTGGGACCAATCCTATTTAATTTGTTCATAAACGATCTGGAGGATGGGATAAACAGTTCAATCTCTGTATTTGCAGACGATACTAAGCTAAGCAGGGCAATAACTTCTCCGCAGGATGTGGAAACCTTGCAAAAAGACCTGAACAAATTAATGGGGTGGGCGACTACATGGCAAATGAGGTTCAATGTAGAAAAATGTAAAATAATGCATTTGGGTGGCAAAAATATGAATGCAATCTATACACTGGGGGGAGAACCTCTGGGGGAATCTAGGATGGAAAAGGACCTGGGGGTCCTAGTAGATGATAGGCTCAGCAATGGCATGCAATGCCAAGCTGCTGCTAATAAGGCAAACAGAATATTGGCATGTATTAAAAGGGGGATCAACTCCAGAGATAAAACGATAATTCTCCCGCTCTACAAGACTCTGGTCCGGCCGCACCTGGAGTATGCTGTCCAGTTCTGGGCACCAGTCCTCAGGAAGGATGTACTGGAAATGGAGCAAGTACAAAGAAGGGCAACAAAGCTAAAAAAGGGTCTGGAGGATCTTAGTTATGAGGAAAGGTTGCGAGCGTTGAACTTATTCTCTCTGGAGAAGAGACGCTTGAGAGGGGATATGATTTCAATCTACAAATACTGTACTGGTGACCCCACAATAGGGATAAAACTTTTTCGCAGAAGAGAGTTTAATAAGACTCGGGGCCACTCATTACAATTAGAAGAAAAGAGGTTTAACCTTAAACTACGTAGAGGGTTCTTTACTGTAAGAGCGGTAAGGATGTGGAATTCCCTTCCACAGGCGGTGGTCTCAGCGGGGAGCATTGATAGCTTCAAGAAACTATTAGATAATCACCTGAATGACCGCAACATACAGGGATATGTAAGATAATACTGACACATAATCACACACATAGGTTGGACTTGATGGACGTGTGTCTTTTTTCAACCTCACCTACTATGTAACTATGTAACTATAGACAACACTTTTTTTTTTTTTACATTTTGGATAGAATAAGGGAGGGTTAGAGCCCCTGTCAGTTTATTTTTTACCATCCCTGTCCCATTGCAGAGATTTCCTTTCACTTCCTGCCCCATAACCAAACAGGAAGTGAGAGGAAATCTATGCAAATTAAGGGAATCCATCCCCCCACAGGCCCTCAGAACTAGTGTCACCACTCGAAAATTTCAGGGCTGGTCTTAAACAGCAAGGGGTGTGGCCTTGACAGGAAGGGGTGGGGCATATTTAAATTAGGGGGTGCACAAGCTTAGTCAGGCCTAGGGCAGAATAAAACCTAAATATACTATTGCTTAGAGGTTAGGGTTGTCCAAGTCACAGTCAGATTTTACACAAAAATCGGGATAATGTGCACTTTAGCCTTAATTTACAGCTTTGCACTGCATTAATGTGTGCTAAACCCTGCATTTTAACATATGTGCTTTGTGCTGCTTTCCAATTTAATTTAAATTGCAGCCAATGCATTTACTATAGGCCTAGGCATATCTGTATTGTATGACCTAGGCATATCTGCATTGTAGCGCACCCCAACACACAGATGATGTAAATAATTGCCAGGGTAGGTATTGAATATTATGTGGTAACCACTTGTCGACTGCCTAACTGTACATATACGTCATTACGTTGACGGTAAATACCGGGCTTATGGCAGCAGCTAGCTGCTGTAAACCCCGGTATCCTTATCTACAGCAGGCAGCCGACTTTCCAACAAAAGTGTTTTTAGCAATTCAATTGCATGCTTTTTTCTATTACAAGGAATGTTTACATTCCTTGTAATAGGAGTAAAAGTGATCAAAAAATAACTATAATAACAGTGCAAAAATTTAAAAAGTAAAATAACTAATACAATTTGTTAAAGTGCCCCATTCTTCTGCACTCGCGTGCAGAAGCAAACGCATACGTAAGTCACACCCGCATATGTAAACGGTGTTCAAACCACACATGTGAGGTATTTCTGCAATCGTTAGAGCGAAAGCAATAATTCCAGTGCAAGAGCTCCTCTGTAACTCTAAACAGGTAACCTGTAAAAATGTTTAAAGCGTCGCCTATGGAGAGTACTGTAGTTTGTCACAATAACACAAGCGTGCCCAATTGTAAAGCATGACATGTTGGGTATGTATTTACCTGGCGTACATCTTTCACAATTTATGAAAACATTTGGCAAACTTTAATGGTTTTTTTTTAGAGCATTAAAGTGTATTTTTTCCAAAACAATTGCATTTGAAGGACTGCTGTGCAAACACAGCGTGACATAAAATAATGCAATGACTGCCATTTTATTCTCTAGGGTCTCTGCTAAAAAAAAAATACCATAATGTTTGGGAATTCTAAGAAATTTTCTAGCAAAAAAATGTACACAACAAATGTCAGAAAAAGGCCATTCAAAGTACATGAGCTGCCTTAAAGTGGAGTACCACCCACTTTTACAACTCTTCAGTATCCCTCACTAAACTGTGCACTGTAAACGAATTGGATATTTTTTTATTTTTTTTCTCAGCACCTACTGTATATCTGCTGATTCATTTTTCACTTCCTCCTCCCTGGCCGTGGCCCATCGCATCATTTCCTGTTTGCAATGCCTTCTGGGAAGGGGTGGCAACTTCCTCTGACACTGCCGTTGCTATGGAAACCTGACCTGAAACCTATTACACTGCTTGTGCTGCACTGAGCATGTGCGAGATCTGCAAGGACGAGATCCAGGAAGAAATACAGTCTGGCTTCAGATGCCCACACTTAAGATGGCCTCGGCCTGCTGCAAGTTTATAAAATAACAAACTACTGCTATAAACTAACAAAACAGACCTTATTTTACAGACTAACTTTGCTAGAATACATTAAGCTTGTGTATTATAGGGGTATTTTTATTTAAAAAGTATCATTTCGGCCGGAACACCACTTTAAAGCAGTAATAAACCCAAAACCAAAAAATTGATATATTGCAGCTTACCTGTCCTTAAATTTGGTGGCTGCATTTATTTTCTTTTTGTAGGTTTTTTTTCCTTTATTTTCACCAGTTGATCTGGCCAGTAACACACTTCTTGTCTTAGACTGGCCATACATTATACAAATGTCTTGTACAATTTTTCTTTAGATTTACCAAAACCATGTAAGACAACCCCACTGGGAGAACACAGTGATTATTGCTAGAGGCTATAGCACCTGCTAGCGATAATCGTAAGAGAATCCAGCAGGCTGGATGTATAAATCGATCAACTTGGTACATTCAGCCTGCCCATTTATGGTTCAAATCTTGTCTGGTTCAGCAGTAACCATGTATGACGGCCTTAATAAGACTAGACTAACAAATTAAAACTCTAGCAAACACTTGAGCATTTACAACAACAGTTTTAGTTTTCCTTTTGGGCTAAATGTCATTTATAAAAGCTGACCGGTGTAAATACTACTGTTAGTTTTAAGCCCAGGTTCACACCAGTGCGGCTTTGAAATTGCGCGACTTCAAAGCCGCAGATCAGTACGATTTGGATGTACAATTTAATTGCAATTTCTTTTAACAAAAGTCAATTCAAGTTGCAATGAAATCACAAAAAAAGTAGTGCAGGAACCGTTTTTAAAGTTGCTGCAACTTGAGTCTCAACACTTTGAACCGTTCTATTGCCGCATATAGGGTGCGACTTGTCATGTGATTTTGAACTGTCAAATCGCATGCTAAATCACATTAATGCGAATGAGGGCTAAATGGTTTGTATCAACCCTCTAACTACCACTTTTGCTGGGTAGCTTAGTCTGTTAAAGTCTGTTAAAAGGAAAAAAAGTCTTAAAAAAGAAAACTAATGTGACCTCCTAGATGCAATAATTGGTAAGCTGCAATATAGGACATTTTTGTTTCTGGGTTTAATACAACTTTATTGCAATACACAAATTGTGTGTGTGTTAAGCACATAAAGGTATTAATATTATCATTATACAGGATTTATATAGCGCCAACTGTTTGTGCAATGCTTTACAATATAAAAAGTGAGACAGTACAGTTACAATACAATAAAATACAAAAGGATTAAGAGGGCCCTGCTCATAAGAGCTTACAATCTAATAGGGTGGGGCAAGTGGTACAAAAGGTTATAACTGTGGGGGATGAGCAGATGGGAAAAAAAAAACTAAATTAGTTGGAGGCGCAACAGAGTTCAACGAAGATATGAGTTTTCAGTGATCACCTAAAGGCAGCCAGAGTAGGAGATAGCTGGACAGACTGAGGTAGAAAGTTTCAGAGGATGGGAAAGGCTCTGGAGAAGAAGTCCTGGAGACTAGCATGGGAGAAGACGAGGGAGCTTGAGAGCAGGAGGTCTTAAGAGGAGTGGAGAGGAGGTTTGGGTGATATTTGGAGACAAGATTGGTGATGTAGCTCAGGGCAGAGTTGTGAATGGCTTTGTATGTTGTTAGTATTTTGAATTTAATTTGCTAAACACTCAGAAGCCAGTGTAGGGATTGGCGGAGAAGTGTAGCAGACACTGAGTGGTTGGTAGGATAAATGAGTCTGGTAGCAGCATTCATGATATACTGAAGAGGGGATAGCCTATGGAGAAGTAGGCCTATGAGAAGGTTGAGTTGCAATAGTGAAGGCAAGAGTTAACAAGGGAGTGAATGAGTAGCTTGGTGATTTCAATAGTTAAAAAGGGGTGAATTTTACAGATGTTCCAGAGGTGAAGTCTATTGGATTGTGGGGTGAAAGGACAGGCCAGAGTCTAGGATTACACCCAGTGCCCTGGCATGAAGGGAGGGATTGATGGCTGCATTATTGATTTTGATGGGAAAAGTCACGGCGGGGGACACGGACAGGGGGGGAATATTATCAGCTCGGTTTTAAAGAGATTTAGTGTAAGGAAGTGGTGCGACATCCATGCTGATATGTCAGTATGTAAGTTTAGTATGAAAGGAGACTGAAGAAGTGAGGTGAGGAGTAGAGAGATGGATATGGGTGTCCTCGGCATAGACATGGTATTGGAAGCCATGGGAGGTTATGAAGTGACCAGGGGAGGAGGTGTAGATAGAGAAGAGAAGGTAGTCTTAAATGATTCAGTTCTCACCTGAACATTGTTTCAAATGTGAGACCAAGGTCAAAATCAGGTCTTTGTTAGCCACCCCTTTAACTACTTGCATAGTTACATAGTTAGTCAGGTTGAAAAAAGACAAGTCCATCAAGTTCAACCAAAAAAAAAAAAAAATACAATCCCATACACACTTGGTAAAGACTTTGATCCCTTTTTATATATGAGCGCCCTATGCCAATCCAGTGGTACCATTCCAGTTATTAACGAGTCCCTAAAAATTATAAACAATGGCCTTGAAATGACAGAGCTCAATTCTTTTAGGATCCGTGGGTGGATGCCATCTGGTCCAGGTGCTTTTATTCACCTTTATTCTGTCTAAATATTTCTGGACCATATTCCTTTTGAGCCATTGTGGACATGAGCTCCCCCATGCTCCTTTGTGTAGACAGAGCTGAATAAAGTGTTTAATAAATTTGCCTTCTCTTTGTCCCCAGTCACCCACTCTAGGTTATTTTGTAAAGGGCCTATATGCTCAGACCTGACCTTTTTACTATTAATATATTTGAAGAATTTTGGGGGGTTTGTCCTACTATCTTTTGCAATCTCGTTCGTTTTAAATTTTTGTGTCCTTGATTTCCTCTTTTCATATTCTGTTATTTTCTTTGTAACATTTAAACGATGATAGCGTTCCTTCATTTTTATATTTTTTAAAAATCTCTTTTTTTATTATTTATAGCCATTTTAACTTTGGCCGTGAGCCACATAGGTTTTATTTTTAGCCTTTTAAACTTATTGCCCATGGGACTATACTTTGTAGTGAGTTTACATACAGCCACTTTGAAGAATTCCCATTTCTGTTTTGTGTCCATTGATGCCAATATTCCCTCCCAGTCTAAGTCCTGGAGAGCATCCCTCATTCTTGGAAATTTTGCTCTTATGCCCCATACACACGATTGGATTTTCCAACAACAAATGTTGGATGTGAGCTTGTTGGTTGAAAATCCGACCGTGCGTATGCTCCATCAAACATTTGTTGTCGGACTTTCCGCCAATAAATGTTGGCTAGCAGGTTCTCAAATTTTCCGCCAACAAAACTTTGTTGTCGGACTTTCTGATCGTGTGTACACAAGTCCATCGCACAAAAGTTCACGCATGCTCGCAATCAAGTACGAGCTGGAAGCATTTGATCTTGTAAAACTAGCATCCGCAATAGAGATATCACGTACATCTTGTACGTCACTACGTTCGGAATTGTTGGCCAACATTTGTATGACCCTGTGTATGCAAGACAAGTTGGAGCCAACATCCTTCGAACAAAAATCCACGGTTTTGTTGTCGGAAAGTCAGATTGTGTGAACAGGGCATTATAGTTAAATGTATTTTTCTTACCTGTATGTGTTTGTTGCTTACAGCTGACATTAAATGAAATCGTGGTCACTGCTTATGGTCACTTCTACCCAGATGCTATATTATATGAATACCGGTAATAAGCTCTGCATGGTTTGAGATAACAAGGTTCAGCAGAGCATCATTCCTAGTCAGGACCTCAATAAACTGGACCATAAAATTGTCTTGTAATAGGTTTATACATTTTTGCCCTTCAACTGTCCCAGCAGTGCCATTACTCCAGTCGATTTCATCTAGTTAAAATCCCCCATTATTATCACTGTCCCAGCCCTTGCAGCCCTTTCTATCTGTGCAAGGAGCTGAGTCTCTACCTCCTCACTAACACTGGGAGGTCTATAATAAACTCCAATGACAACCTTTGGAGTACGCACACCCATGTACAGTTCCACCTGGAATGCTTCAGACTCCTCACACTCTCCATCAACTAGGTCCTCTTTCATACTCGCTTTGAGATCACTTCTCACAAAGACAGACAACACCACCCCTCCGTTTTACCCTGTCTTTCCAAAAGAGAGTATAGCCAGGAATGTTTAATAGCCCAGTCATGAGAAGAATGAATTCAAGATTCAGCAATACCAATTAGATCATAGTTCTCCTCGTGCACCAGAGCTTCCAACTCGCCTATTTTGCTTGGCAGACTTCTGGCATTTGTGAACAGCTCTTTGGATGTAAGTAGTTTGGCTTCAGGATGCCAAGCGGGAGGAGACAAAGGAACATCTGTTCCTTTATCTCCTCTGCAGTGATTGAAGCCAGAAGCAACACTGATTTCATCACCTCCAGCTTCAGAGCTGTCATTCCCTGGCTAATAAAGTCAGGGAAGCATCTAACCAAACACGATCTGTGCTTGGTTAAATGCTTTGTAGGACAGGGGAGACATTGTAGTCTGTAACCTGCCCAGTCGCTTGGGGGTTTGTGAACTCCTTGTAATAGTAATAAAGGTAAAAAATTAATAAAAAATAAATAAATTATTTTATCTATTATAAAACTTGAACTGTAACCCTCATTGCCCTGCATACAGGGTGTGCTTGTGTATGTAAAACCACAAGAGCTCCAAACATATGAGGTATCACCGGTAACACGAGCTGAGAGCAATTATTTTAGCACCAGAGCTCACAGTTCACTCTAAACTGATGAGCAGTAATGGCTTTAAAGTGTCACCCATGAGGCCACAACCATGAAAACCACAGTTTTTCATGCTATCATGTGTTCACAGAATTTTAAGACTTGACATGTTTGGTGTCTATTTGCTCGATGCAACCCCACCTTTTGTATTGTGTAATATAAAAAAAAAAAAAAAAAAAAAAAAATGGGTATTCAATTGTGTGTGTCTGCAGTAAAATTCATTTTATTATATTTTTTCCTGAAAATTTCTATTTGATAAACCATTGTACAGATATAGCATGACATAAAAAATTGCAATCACTATCTTTTTTTTTATTCAACGCGGCCTTCGCTTTTTAAAAATATATAATGTTCTGGACTTTTAAGTAATTTTATAGCCAAAAATGAAAAAAAAATGCTCTAGAGCAGAAGTGGTTAAGCTGGCCATGGATAGAAAAATTAATTCATCCAATCCAATAAAGGGAAAGAAACAAGTGGTGAACAGTTGCAAAATAGTACAATGGTGCTCACAATTTGCAAAAAAAATATTTTCAAACGTTGAACGATTTTTCTGCAAATCATTTGTAATTTTTTCCACATGCATAGCAGATTCTGTGTGCCAAAATTCACCTTGATAACCTCTTGTTAAAGACCAAACTGATTGTCTGAAAATCGTTCCATGAAACATTTGTCAGTTAATTGGTTGTCTATGATGATGCATGTAAAATAAAACATTTTCGATGGAATTTGTGAAATCTTCTTTAGACTGAACCAGAACTTGTTCTGTCTATGGCCAGCTTTAGTTGTTGCTTTTCTTATTACTTTCCACTATGTTGAAGATTTATAATTGGATTGTAATGGTTCAGATTATAGAGTGCATCTGTGTGCAGCATTTTTATTTTTAGTTATTTTTACAGCTCTCACAAATGTTTGTGCTGTTCCTGAATATCACAGGCAACTGAGTTGTAAACCGCATCAGTATCTTGAGAAGAAGTGCAACGCCCTGACAGATTCCCCACAAACTGGACTGACTGTGCTCCTGTGTCTTTCCAACACTAATGAATCATGGAGGTATAAGGTGAAGAGCTGGCAACTCTTCCTTACCGAAAAAGTCACTTTATTACATTGAGTGGGGTGCACAAAATACAGTGGCTCAAGCGTCTCAGCAAAAAGTCTTACTTGTAGCCATGGCTATGAGTAAGGCTTATTGCCGATGCACGTTAGCCACTGTACTTTGTACGCTTCACAAGATGTAATAAAGTGACTTTTTCGAAATAACAAGTTGCTGGCTCTTCACCTTTTACCTCCAAGCATCAGCATCTTGGTTTAAGAGGTGGTATCAGGCTTGACTGGAGACCATTGAGAAAGTCTGATATTGGGTACGGTTTTAGGTTAAAAATAGAAGTCATTTTTTGTTGGGGTTTTGCTTTGGGGTGTTTCTGTTGCCTTTACTTCCACATCCTGGCAAACTGACATGAGGATCCATGTGTTTGATCCATGAAGTTATGAGTAAGTACTTTTAGGGTTCATTCACACAGGCGTACCATTCCATAAGCTTGTGCAAAGGCGTCGTCTTCACCCACATGGGACGAACAGATGTTCCACACAGGCCTATGAACAGACCTGCATGGATCTCACACAATGGATCAGAATGCAGTCTGTCATGGAAATTCACGCAGGTCCATGGCAATTTGTGCACATCCGTGCAGCCTGCTACCTGCCATTGGTTTCTTCAGGTACTCTGCACAGGGCACCTGTGCATCCTGCATGGGTGAGGACAGCCCCTTCACATACAGTCAGGTCCATAAATATTGGGACATTGACACAATTCTAATCTTTTTGGCTCTATACACCACCACAATGGATTTGAAATGAAACAAACAAGATGTGCTTTAACTGCAGACTTTCAGCTTTAATTTGAGAGTATTTAAATCCTAATCAGGTGAACGGTGTAGGAATTACAACAGTTTGTATATGTGCTTCCCACTTTTTAAGGGACCAAAAGTAATGGGACAATTGGCTGCTCAGCTGTTCCATGGCCAGGTGTGTGTTATTCCCTCATTATCCCATTTACAAGGAGCAGATAAAAGGTCCAGAGTTAATTTCAACTGTGCTATTTGCATTTGGAATCTGTTGCTGTCAACTCTCAATATGAGATCCAAAGAGCTGTCACTATCAGTGAAGCAAGCCATCATTAGGCTGAAAAAAACAAAACAAACCCATCAGAGACATAGCGAAAACATTAGGTGTGACCAAATCAACTGTTTGGAACATCCTTAAAAAGAAAGAACGCACCGGTGAGCTCAGCAACACCAAAAGACCCAGAAGACCATGGAAAACAACTGTGGTGGATGACCGAAGAATTCTTTCCCTGGTAATGAAAACACCCTTCACAACAGTTGGCCAGATCAAGAACACTCTCCAGGAGGTAGGTGTATGTGTGTCAAGGTCAACAATCAAGAGAAGACTTCACCAGGGTGAATACAGAGGGTTCACCACAAGATGTAAACCATTGGTGAGCCTCAAAAACAATAAGGCCAGATTAGAGTTTGCCAAACAACATCTAAAAAAGCCTTCACAGTTCTGGAACAACATCCTATGGACAGATGAGACCAAGATCAACTTGTACCAGAGTGATGGGAAGAGAAGAGTATGGAAAAGGAAAGGAACTGCTCATGATCCAAAGCATACCACCTCATCGGTGAAGCATGGTGGTGGTAGTGTCATGGCGTGGGCATGTATGGCTGCCAATGGAACTGGTTCTCTTATATTTATTGATGATGTGACTGCTGACAAAAGCAGCAGGATGAATTCTGAAGTGTTTTGGGCAATATTATCTGCTCATATTCAGCAAAATGCTTCAGAACTCATTGGACGGTGCTTCACAGTGCAAATGGACAATGACCCGAAGCATACTGCGAAAGCAACCAAAGAGTTTTTCAAGGGAAAGAAGTGGAATGTTATGCAATGGCCAAGTCAATCACCTGACCTGTATCCGAATGAGCATGCATTTCACTTGCTGAAGACAAAACTGAATCGAAAATGCCCCAAGAACAAGCAGGAACTGAAGACAGTTGCAGTAGAGGCCTGGCAGAGCATCACCAGGGATGAAACCCAGCATCTGGTGATGTCTATGCGTTCCAGACTTCAGGCTGTAATTGACTGCAAAGGATTTGCAACCAAGTATTAAAAAGTGAAAGTTTGATGGATGATTGTTAATCTGTCCCATTACTTTTGGTCCCTTAAGTGGGAGGCACATATACACTACCGTTCAAAAGTTTGGGGTCACCCAAACAATTTTGTGTTTTCCATGAAAAGTCACACTTATTCACCACCATACGTTGTGAAATGAATAGAAAATAGAGTCAAGACATTGACAAGGTTAGAAATAATGATTTGTATTTGAAATAACATTGTTTTTACATCAAACTTTGCTTTCATCAAAGAATCCTCCTTTTGCAGCAATTACAGCATTGCACACCTTTGGCATTCTAGCTGTTAATTTATTGAGGTAAGCTGGAGAAATTGCACCCCACGCTTCTAGAAGCAGCTCGCACAAGTTGGATTGGTTGGATGGGCACTTCTGGCGTACCATACGGTCAAGCTGCTCCCACAACAGCTCAATGGGGTTCAGATCTGGTGACTGTGCTGGCCACTCCATTACCGATAGAATACCAGCTGCCTGCTTCTGCTGTAAATAGTTCTTGCACAATTTGGAGGTGTGTTTAGGGTCATTGTCCTGTTGTAGGATGAAATTGGCTCCAATCAAGCGCTGTCCACTGGGTATGGCATGGCGTTGCAAAATGGAGTGATAGCCTTCCTTATTCAGAATCCCTTTTACCCTGTACAAAGCTCCCACCTTACCAGCACCAAAGCAACCCCAGACCATCACATTACCTCCACCATGCTTAACAGATGGCGTCAGGCATTCTTCCAGCATCTTTTCATTTGTTCTGCGTCTCACAAACATTCTTCTTTGTGATCCAAACACCTCAAACTTGGATTCATCCGTCCACAACACTTTTTTCCAGTCTTCCTCTGTCCAATGTCTGTGTTCTTTTGCCCATCTTAATCTTTTTCTTTTATTGGCCAGTCTCAGATATGGCTTTTTCTTTGCCACTCTGCCCTGAAGCCCAAAATCCCGCAGCCGCCTCTTCACTGTAGATGTTGACACTGGTGTTTTGCGGGTACTATTTAATGAAGATGCCAGTTGGGGACCTGTGAGGCGTCTGTTTCTCAAACTAGAGACTCTAATGTGCTTATCTTCTTGCTTAGTTGTGCAACGCGGCCTCCCACTTCTTTTTCTACTCTGGTTAGAGCCTGTTTGTGCTGTCCTCTGAAGGGAGTAGTACACACCGTTGTAGGAAATCTTCAATTTCTTTGCAATTTCTCGCATGGAATAGCCTTCATTTCTAAGAACAAGAATAGACTGTCGAGTTTCAGATGAAAGTTCTCTTTTTCTGGCCATTTTGAGCGTTTAATTGACCCCACAAATGTGATGCTCCAGAAACTCAATCTGCTCACAGGAAGGTCAGTTTTGTAGCTTCTGGAAGGAGCTAGACTGTTTTTAGATGTGTGAACATGATTGCACAAGGGTTTGCTAATCATCAATTAGCCTTCTGAGCCAATGAGCAAACACATTGTACCATTAGAACACTGGAGTGATAGTTGCTGGAAATGGGCCTCTATACACCTATGTAGATATTGCACCAAAAACTAGACATTTGCAGTTAGAATAGTCATTTACCACATTAGCAATGTATAGAGTATATTTGTTTAAAGTTAGGACTAGTTTAAAGTTAGCTTCATTTAAAAGTACAGTGCTTTTCCTTCAAAAATAAGGACATTTCAATGTGACCCCAAACTTTTGAACGGTAGTGTACAAACTCTTGTAATTCCTACACCGTTCACCTGATTTGGATGTAAATACCCTCAAATTAAAGCTGAAAGTCTGCAGTTAAAGCACATCTTGTTTGTTTCATTTCAAATCCATTGTGGTGGTGTATAGAGCCAAAAAGATTAGAATTGTGTAGATGTCCCAATATTTATGGACCTGACTGTAGGTGTACGGAACAGTATGCTCATGTAAATGAACCCCTAGAAGTATATTTTATGAAGCAGAAAAACTGACCATAACAAGCATTCCCTGCAGGAAGATTTTCCAGGTACATGTGTTTTAAATGATTGATTGACTCTCCACCAGAGAATGGTTGGTGAAAGTCACATTGACTGCTTTATAAATGGACCTTTTCGAGATTTTCTTGTTGATGGTTCACTGTTAGTGCCTTTTATATGGTGAATAAACCTTCAATCAAATGGTGACATACAGGCCCAGTTTCTTTGTTTTACTTTCCATGTGTGAGGCTGGACAAGATTTGTGAACTGTGGATAGTGGATGAATGAGATGGTCTCCCTGGCGGCAGCAGTCTTCAAAATCTGTGTTTGGCCTAGCTGTTTGTGGTTGGATTAAGACATCTTTTAAGAAATTGGAAGGTCTTCCCCTGATGAATAATGTAAAGCCTGCTTACAATTGAAACAGACAAGATAAATTTGCCTAGCCAGCAGGGCCGCCATCAGGGGGGTACAGCCGATACACATGTATCGGGCCCGAGTGTCTGGAGGGGCCCGGGGCCCGGGGCCCGGCGGCAAGGAGAGAGGAGCTGGAGGAGAAATATTGCTGGTCTGCAGGAGAGACGCTGTAGGCTAAGCATAGTAAACTGGCAGGGCTGGGACTCGGGAGATAGTATGAGGGAGGGATCTAACAGCCTTACAGTTGTTCATTGGCTGAGGAGGCAGCAGGAGGCGGGCTGCTCCGCCTCCTGCTGCCTCCTTAGCCAATAGGTACACAGAGTGCATTGTCCATCACTGCAGAGCCTCGTGCTATCTGTGTTGGTGGGAGGGACAGAATTCCTCTGAAGAGAAGCTGCTGCAGAGATTGAGGTAAGTGAAAAAAAAAAAAGTGTTTTCCTGAACCTTCAGAAGACATTGTACATGCACAGGCTGTGCTCCCCTAATATCAATCACTGTATTACCAGCCCTATTGCTGTCCTTTTAGCATAGTGAAAGTAACATTACACATGTGCAACATAGGTGTCAGCTGATGTCACCATGTTAAAGGGACAGCAATATGGGTAGGATTACAGTGATTGTTATTATTTCAGGTTCACTAAACTAGCCAATGCTCTGAAAAGCAATCCATGTGGATTGCTTTTCAGGCCCTTTTCACATGAGTGGTCCGATCGGGTCCTCCTGTCCGTATTTGAGGCAACCTGATCGGACCGCGCATTGTTCTCTATGGAGCGGCAGATTTAAATGGAAATTTGTCCGTTTGCACCCGCCTGCCTCTGATCTGGCAAAAAGAAAATATGGAAGGGCCTCCATTCCCCTCCGTCTGGCTGGATCAGGGGGCGGTTGGGTGTAAACGGACAGCATGAGTGTACACAGACCCGTCAGTTGGCCGCTCAGCTCAGCAAGGGATCCGCGGACAGATCCCCTGCTGAGAAAAACTGGATGGACACCTGTGAAGATTGCAGCTAGAGTGCAGATAAGGCCGGCCATAGACAGTTTGAATCTCGGTCTGTTTAGCAGAGACTGGCCAAGATTCAATCTATGTATAGGCAGGCTGAATGTACCCAAGTTAATCGATCAATCAACTTGAGTACGACCAGCCTGTCAGATTTTACATACAATTATTGCTAGCAGCTCTTGTAGCCACTAGCAATAATTACTGTGTTCTCCTGGCAGGGGCAGTTTTCCCACCCCCCACTGGGAGAATACAATGGCTCCACAGCAGGGATTCCCCCATGAACACCGTCTGTGTTAATGGGGGAATCAAGCAATTTTTTGCCTGCAACCCGTGGGACACAGATGGGGAAAAAAAATCATAATTTGGTCAAAATAGGGAAAAAAGTGCTTGCTTTATATATACTTTAGTATGATACATAACTAGAACATCTAACAGGTATATGTCATTGCATGAGGTTTCCCCTCACTTCCTGTCTTGATGTCACCAGAACGGGATGACATTATAAGGCAGCAATTGCAAGCTATTTTCCCACAGTGAGATTCCCCCACTTCCTGTTCTGGTGACACTAAGACAGGAAGTGAGGGGAAACCTCATGCAATGATATAACCCTATTAGATGTTCTAGTTATATATAAAAAGTATATATAAAGCAAGCACTTTTTTTCCATTTTGGCTAAATTATGGAAGAGTTAAAACCACTTTCTTTTTTTTACCATCTGTGTCCCATTGTGGAGTCACATAGGCACAACAGGTAGTGAAAGAGAAATGCCCTTGTATGCAGTTGCCACCATAACCCCAGGATGGAGGAGAAGGGACTGGAGGAGAAGGAGATGGGACTGGAGGAGGAGAAGGAGATGGGATGGAGGAGATGTGTCTGGAGGAGAATAAGGACATGGGATGGAGGAGATGGGACTGGAGGAGGAGAAGGACATGGGATTGGGGATATGAGACTGAAAGAGGAGGACATGGGATGGGACTCTGTGGGACTGTCAGTGGGCAGGCCCTGGGGAATATTGATGGTCAGGGGATGGGGGGGGGGCCCAGGCCTAAAACTGTGTAAGGGGCCCCAAAATTTCTGATGGCGGCCCTGCTAGCCAGTCACTATTGTTTTCTCCAAAGACCGCTAAAACCTGTAGTGCTTCTCCGCCCCTCTCTATAGAAACAAACAGGCAAATTTGTCCAACCTAAATTTGCGAAACTGTACATTGATCATAGATCGAGACACTCATTTAGCAGGTAAATTATGCAAGCATTTGCAGACCACTGCCCAAAGTCTGTAGGCACCTTTTTAATCATGGAATGTATGACTCTATTCCAAACACAGGCCTTGCTCGTATAGTAGTATTAAAGTTACCTTGTCAGCACAAGGTTACTTTGTATGTGTAGCAAGGTCTTGGGTAGGGATGAGCCGAACACCCCCCGGTTCGGTTCGCACCAGAACCCGCGAACGGACCGAAAGTTCGCACGAACGTTAGAACCCCATTGACGTCTATGGGACTCGAACGTTCGAAATCAAAAGTGCTCATTTTAAAGGCTAATTTGCATGGTATTGTCCTAAAAAGGGTTTGGGGACCCGGGTCCTACCCCAGGGGACATTTATCAATGCAAAAAAAACTTTTAAAAACGGCCGTTTTTTCGGGAGCAGTGATTTTAATGATGCTTAAAGTAAAAAAAAAAAAGTGAAATATTCCTTTAAATATCGTACCTGGGGGGTGTCTATAGTATGCCTGTAAAGTGACGCGTGTTTCCCATGTTTAGAACAGTCCCTGCACCAAATGTCATTTTTAAAGGAAAAAATCTCATTTAAAACTGCTTGCGGGTTTAATATCATGTCGGGTCATGGCAATATGGATGAAAATCAGTGAGACAAACGGCATGGGTACCCCCCCAGTCCATTACCAGGCCCTTTGGGTCTTGTATGGATATTAAGGGGAACCCCGCACCCAAATTAAAATAAGGAAAGGCCCTATATACTCTGAACAGCAGTATACAGGCGGTGCAAACAAGACAGGGACTGTAGGTTTGTTGTTAAGTAGAATCTCTTTGTAATTTTGAAGGGGTACATTTTTAACGTGTTTAGCTCCAGCCAAAAAATCTTTTTTAAGCTTTTTGGAAAACATAGGGAAGGGTTATCACCCCTGTGACATTTGTTTTGCTGTCTTTCCTCCTCTTCAGAAGATTTCACCTCACTTTTTGTCCCAATGAAAAATGTTTTTTGAAAATTTGGGTTTTTTTGTGGAACAAGGATTGGAAAGCATCAGTGGAAAGGAGAAATTGTTTTCCCATATTAACTCTTACAGGAGAGAATTTCCCTTCCTAGGGGTAGATTTCATCTCACTTCCTGTTGTCTCCTTCCGTTTGCAAGTAGGGGTCGTTTGTAAGTTAGATGTTTGAAAGTAGGGTCCTGCCCTATATACTCAGCAGAAATTTGGGCCTTAGGTGTTGCTGTGGCCACAATACTGTAAGCCCTCACAGGGCCCTGCTGTGAAATATTAGATCAAGAATTGTAATTACATGCCCCTGTTGAACAAGAGCTGAAAAATTAGGCCTTAGGCACTGGTGCTGGTGCCACAACACTGCAACCCCTCACAGACACTCTAGTTGGAACGCAGGAACGAGCCCTGCTGCAAAGTATTGCTTCAAAAATTGTAATTACACGCCCCTGTTAGACAGGGGCAGAAAAATTGGGCCTTAGGCACTGGTGCTGGTGCCACAACACTGCAACCCCTCACAGACACTCTAGTTGGAACGCAGGAACGAGCCCTGCTGCAAAGTATTACATCAAAAATTGTAATTACACGCCCCTGTTAAAGAGGGGCTGAAAAATTGTGCCTTAGGCACTGGTGGTGGCGCCCAGAACCAAAAATGTTCTTACAAGCTATCAGCGTGATGATTGAGGAGGAAGAGGATAATTACTCAGGGATAGTCACTCAGCATCAGCATAGGCAGTCTTTGAAGGGATCTGAGATTTCAAAAAAAATTATTCGGTTACATCAGCATCAGGTGCTTGGTAGCTGGTGGTGATCCAAGACTGATTCATTTTTATGAAGGTCAGCCGATCGACCGAGTCGGTGGACAGACGCACCCTGTGATCGGTTACCACGCCTCCAGCAGCACTGAATGTGCGTTCCGAAAGAACGCTGGATGCAGGACAGGCCAGTAGCTCAATTGCATACTGTGCAAGCTCTGGCCAGTGATCCATCCTCAAGACCCAGTAACCCAGAGGATTTTCGGTGGGAAAGGTGTCCAAGTCTGATCTTGCCCCTAGGTATTCCTGCACCATGTAAAACAGACGCTGGCGATGGTTGCTGGAACCGATCATACCTTGGGGCTGCGGACCAAAAAATTGTCTGAACGCATCGGTCAGATGGCCACCTTCTCCACTGCTCCTTCTTTGACTGACCGAAGCCTCAGCAACACGTTGTCCAGAAACAGGAGTTTGTAACCTCCCAGTCTCTGGGAACGCGTTGCACAGACCTTTCTGCAAGACCTCCCGAAGATGTTTCATCCTCTGCTGCCTCTGCGATGGCAAGATAAGGTCCGCAACCTTACCCTTGTAACGTGGATCAAGGAGGGTTGCCAGCCAGTATTGGTCCTTCTCCTTGATACCACGAATACGAGGATACTTACGCAGGCTTTGCAGGATCAGGGAGGCCATGCAGCGTAGGTTTGCTGAGGCATTCGGTCCGGAGTCCTCTGGGTCACTAAGGACAACAACGTCCGCAGCCACCTCCTCCCAGCCACGTACAAGTCCATGTGTTCCTTGGGACTGATCCCTTAAAGACTGCTGCTGATGCTGAGTGCCAGGCTCCACCTCCATACTGACACAATCTTCCTCCTCCTCCTCCTCCTCCTCGTCCTCTTCCTGTGTGATCGGCGGGCACGCAGGAACACTGTCTGGATAAAGGGGGCCTTGAGAGCTAAGGAAGTCCTCCTCTTCCTGCCTCTGTTCTGCCTCAAGTGCCCTGTCCATTATTCCACGCAGCGTGTGCTCCAACAGGTGGACAAGGGGGACAGTGTCACTGATGCATGCACTGTCAGTGCTCACCATCCTCGTGGCCTCCTCGAATGGTGACAGGACAGTGCATGCATCCCTGATCATGGCCCACTGGCGTGGGGAAAAAAAACCAAGCTCCCCTGACCCTGTCCTGGTGCCATAGTCGCACAGGTACTCATTGATGGCCCTCTGCTGCGTGTGCAGCCGCTGCAGCATGGCCAACGTTGAGTTCCACCTGGTGGGCATGTCACAGATTAGGCGGTTCTTGGGCAGGTTAAACTCCTTTTGGAGGTCCGTCAGCCGAGCACTGGCATTATATGACCGGCGGAAATGCACACAGACTTTCCTGGCCTGCCTCAGGACATCCTGTAAGCCCGGGTACCTGCCCAAGAACCGCTGCACCACCAAGTTAAGGACGTGAGCCAAACAGGGCACATGGGTCAGTTGTCCCTGTCGGAGGGCAGAGAGGAGGTTGGTGCCATTGTTGCAAACCACCATTCCTGCCTTAAGTTGGCGTGGCGTCAACCACCTCTGAACCTGCCCCTGCAGAGCTGACAGAACCTCTGCCCCAGTGTGGCTCCTGTCCCCCAAGCACACCAGCTCAAGCACCGCATGGCATCTTTTGGCCTGCGTACTTGCGTAGCCCCTTGAACGCCTACGGAGCACCGCTGGTTCCGAGGAAGAGGCCATGGAGGAAGAAGAAGAGGAGGGGGTGGAGGAGAGAGGTGTGTCACAATCAGCATTTTGGAGGCGTGGTGGCGGAACAACCTCCAACACTACTGCACCTTGTCCTGCATCCTTCCCAGCTGCCAGCAGAGTCACCCAATGCGCCGTGAAACTTAGGTAACGTCCCTGTCCATGCCTGCTGGACCATGAGTCAGCGGTAATATGCACCTTACCGCTGACCGCCCTGTCCAGCGAGGCATGGACATTGCCTTCCACATGCCGGTAGAGAGCCGGAATCGCCTTCCGTGAGAAAAAGTGGCGTTTGGGTACCTGCCACTGAGGAACCGCACATTCCACAAACTCACGGAAGGGGGCAGAGTCTACCAACTGAAAAGGCAGCAGTTGAAGTGCTAGCAATTTTGCCAAGCTAGCATTCAACCGCTGGGCATGTGGATGGCTGGGAGCAAACTTCTTTCGGCGGTGCAGCAGCTGGGGCAGGGAAATTTGCCTGGTACAATCTGACGTCGGTGTACCAAAAGCAGATTGCCCACAAGTACTTGGCTGTGACACACCTAATTCTACACCTTCATTCCTCTCACTGCAGGTCTCAGAGAGGACTGAAGGTCTAGTGGGGTTGGAAATCTCAGCTGATGAGGAGCAAGGAGAGATCCTCTTTGTTCTTTGGTGCGGGTCTTTTAGATACGCTTGCCAACGAACTGCATGGCAGGTCAACATATGTCTGGTCAAGCATGTGGTACCCAAGCGGGAGATGTTTTGGCCACGCGAGATACGCTTGAGACATATGTTGCAAATAGCAGCGGTGCGATCTGATGCACTCGTCTCAAAAAAGGCCCACACCAAAGAACTTTTTGAATAACGCGCAGAGACTGCAGCGCCCTGCACATGTGGAGCTTTGGGGTGTGATGCAGTCAATGTGCTGCCCTTAGGCTGGCCCCTGGAGGGCATCCTGCCTCGTTGGTGATGTGCCGCCTCCTCCTCCTCCTCCTCCTCCTCCTCTCTCCTATCAGGCACCCACGTTGAGTCAGTGACCTCATCATCCCCTCCCTCCTCATCACTGGAGCAAACCTGGCAGTATGCTGCAGCAGGGGGAGCATGACTGCCAGATTGCTGTCCTTCTTGGGCACCCCCTCTGTCCGTGCTCATGTTACTGCCTTCATCGAGCTCAGTATCATCATCAGAGCCTTCCAAACGCTGGGCATCCTCCTGGAGCATGTACCCAACACTGTGGTCAAACAGTTCGAGGGAATCCTCAGGAGGACATGGTGGAGCTAGGGAAGGAGTCACTGATGACATTGAGCTGAGGGAAGAGGCCGCTGCTTTGCCAGACAAAGCACCCTGGGCATGGGTGAGAGAGGATGAGGAGGATGAGGACGGCTTGGTCATCCACTCGACCAAGTCTTCCGCATGTTGCGGCTCAACACGGCCAGCTGCCGAAAAAAAGGCCAAGGGTGTCCCATGGCCACGTGCTGATGAGGATGCACCGTCTCCACGACCAGCACTAGACACAGAGCCTGCTTGCCCTCTCTTATTGGGTTGTGACTGTCTGCCTCTCCTTCTTGGCCTTCCAGACATACTAATGGCCTGTAGCTGCACTAAGCTGGGATAGAACACCTGTAATTTTCTTCAGGTAGCTTTATATACTGTAACCAGACAAGCCTGCCTGTCAGTAGGAAGATAACAGGAACGGATCTAGCTGAACACTGTGAGCAGGACGCACTGCACTAAATGTAAATAGCAGGAACGGATCTAGCTGAACACTGTGAGCAGGACGCACTGCACTAAATGTAAATAGCAGGAACGGATCTAGCTGAACACTGTGAGCAGGACGCACTGACTGCACTAAATGTAAATAGCAGGAACGGATCTAGCTGAACACTGTGAGCAGGACGCACTGCACTAAATGTAAATAGCAGGAACGGATCTAGCTGAACACTGTGAGCAGGACACACTGACTGCACTAAATGTAAATAGCAGGAACGGATCTAGCTGAACACTGTGAGCAGGACGCACTGCACTAAATGTAAATAGCAGGAACAGATCTAGCTGAACACTGTGAGCAGGACGCACTGCACTAAATGTAAATAGCAGGAACAGATCTAGCTGAACACTGTGAGCAGGACGCACTGCACTAAATGTAAATAGCAGGAACGGATCTAGCTGAACACTGTGAGCAGGACGCACTGCACTAAATGTAAATAGCAGGAACGGATCTAGCTGAACACTGTGAGCAGGACGCACTGCACTAAATGTAAATAGCAGGAACGGATCTAGCTGAACACTGTGAGCAGGACGCACTGCACTAAATGTAAATAGCAGGAACGGATCTAGCTGAACACTGTGAGCAGGACGCACTGCACTAAATGTAAATAGCAGGAACGGATCTAGCTGAACACTGTGAGCAGGACGCACTGCACTAAATGTAAATAGCAGGAACGGATCTAGCTGAACACTGTGAGCAGGACGCACTGCACTAAATGTAAATAGCAGGAACGGATCTAGCTGAACACTGTGAGCAGGATGCACTGACTGCACTAAATGTAAATAGCAGGAACGGATCTAGCTGAACACTGTGAGCAGGACGCACTGCACTAAATGTAAATAGCAGGAACAGATCTAGCTGAACACTGTGAGCAGGACGCACTGCACTAAATGTAAATAGCAGGAACGGATCTAGCTGAACACTGTGAGCAGGACGCACTGCACTAAATGTAAATAGCAGGAACGGATCTAGCTGAACACTGTGAGCAGGACGCACTGCACTAAATGTAAATAGCAGGAACGGATCTAGCTGAACACTGTGAGCAGGACGCACTGCACTAAATGTAAATAGCAGGAACGAATCTAGCTGAACACTGTGAGCAGGACGCACTGACTGCACTAAATGTAAATAGCAGGAACGGATCTAGCTGAACACTGTGAGCAGGACGCACTGCACTAAATGTAAATAGCAGGAACGGATCTAGCTGAACACTGTGAGCAGGACGCACTGACTGCACTAAATGTAAATAGCAGGAACAGATCTAGCTGAACACTGTGAGCAGGACGCACTGCACTAAATGTAAATAGCAGGAACGGATCTAGCTGAACACTGTGAGCAGGACGCACTGCACCAAATGTAAATAGTCTAGATAGAAGATAACAGGAACGGATCTAGCTAAACTGAATACAGTGTATATATATATATGCAACACCAGGGATGCATATATATACACAATACACTGTAAGTGCAGCTAACTGACTGACTGTTCTGCCTAATCTATCTAACTCAAATCAAATGACACTGTCTGTCTCTCTCTCTATCTCTCAGCACACTGGAACACACACTACACAGGGCCGCCGTGCAGGCGGCCTTATATAGTGTGGGGCGTGTACTAAATCCCCTGAGCCATAATTGGCCAAAGCCACCCTGGCTTTGGCCAATTACAGCTCTCTCTACTGACGGCGCTGTGATTGGCCAAGCATGCGGGTCATAGTGCATGCTTGGCCAATCATCAGCCAGCAATGCACTGCGATGCCGCAGTGAATTATGGGCCGTGACGCGCCACACGAATTTGGCGCGAACGGCCCATATCGTTCGCAATTCGACGGACGTCGAACAGCCGATGTTCGAGTCGAACATGGGTTCGACTCGAACACGAAGCTCATCCCTAGTCTTGGGCCTCCAGAAGCCTAATGGTGACCTCCAGAATCAGGGAGAGCTGACATCCTTCTATGTAGAGTGGGTTATGAGGCATAGTGGGTGTAATACAAGGTAGATTCATGGGCACTAGGGATGAGCCGAATACCCCCCGGTTCGGTTCGCACCAGAACCTGCGAACGGACCGAAAATTTGCACGAACGTTAGAACCCCATTGACGTCTATGGGACTTGAACGTTCAAAATCAAAAGTGCTCATTTTAAAGGCTAATTTGCATGGTATTGTCCTAAAAAGGGTTTGGGGACCCAGGTCCTGCCCCATGTATCAATGGACATGTATCAATGCAAAAAAAACTTTTAAAAACGGCCGTTTTTTCGGGAGCAGTGATTTTAATGATGCTTAAAGTAAAAAAAAAAAAAGTGAAATATTTCTTTAAATATTGTACCTGGGGGGTGTCTATAGTATGCCTGTAAAGTGGCGCGTGTTTCCCGTGCTTAGAACAGTCCCTGCACAAAATGACATTTTTAAAGGAAAAAAAGTAATTTAAAAACTGCTTGCGGCTTTAATGTAATGTCGGGTCCCGGCTATATAGATGAAAATCAGTGAGACAAACGGCATGGGTAGCCTCCAGTCCATTACCAGGCCCTTTGGGTCCTGTATGGATATTAAGGGGAACCCCGCACCCAAATTAAAAAAAGGAAAGGCGTGGGGCCCCCAGGCCCTATATACTCTGAACAGCAGTATACAGGCGGTGCAAACAAGACAGGGACTGTAGGTTTGTTGTTAAGTAGAATCTGTTTTGTAATTTTGAACTGGTACATTTTTAACGTGTAGTTCCAGCCAAAAAATCTGTTTTTAAGCTTTTTGGAAAACATAGGGAAGGGTTATCACCCATGTGACATTTGTTTTGCTGTCTGTGCTCCTCTTCAGAAGATTTCACCTCACTTTTTGTCCCAATGACAAATGTTTTTTGAAAATTTGGGGTTTTTAGTGAAACAAGGATTGGTGATAAAGCATCAGTGGAAAGGAGAAAAGTTTTTCCCATATTAACTCTAATGCCCCGTACACACGGTCGGACATTGATCCGACATTCTGACAACAAAATCCTAGGATTTTTTCCGACGGATGTTGGCTCAAACTTGTCTTGCATACACACGGTCACACAAAGTTGTCAGAAAATCCGATCATTCTGAACGCGGTGACGTAAAACACGTACGTCAGGACTATAAACGGGGCAGTAGCCAATAGCTTTCATCTCTTTATTTATTCTGAGCATGCATGGCACTTTGTGCGTGGGATTTGTGTACACACGATCAGAATTTTCGACAACGGATTTTGTTGTCGGAAAATTTTATAGCCTGCTCTCAAATTTTGTGTGTCGGAAAATCCGATGGAAAATGTGTGATGGAGCCCACACATGGTCGGAATTTCCGACAACAAGGTCCTATCACACATTTTCCGTCGGAAAATCCGACCGTGTGTACAGGGCATTACAGGAGAGAACTTCCCTTCCTATGCGGTAGATTTCATCTCACTTCCTGTTGTCTCCTTCCGTTTGCAAGTAGGATTCGTTTGTAAGTTGGATGTTTGAAAGTAGGGGCCTGCCCTATATACTCAGCAGAAATTTGGGCCTTAGGTGTTGTTGTGGCCTCTACACTGTAAGCCCTCAGAGGGCCCTGCTGTGAAATATTAGATCAAGAATTGTAATTACATGCCCCTGTTGAACAGGGCCAGAAAAAATGGGCCTTTGGTGATGGTAGTGCTGGTGCCACAACACTGTGAGTCCTCACAGTTACTCTTGGTGGGTGCTGGAACGGGCCCTGCTGTGAAATATTAGATAAAGAATTCTAATTACATGCCCCTGTTGAACAGGGGCTGAAAAATTGGGCCTTTGGCGGTGGTGGTGCTGGTGGCACAACACTGTAAGTCCTCACAGTTACTCTTGGTGGGTGCTGGAACGGGCCCTGCTGTGAAATATTAGATAAAGAATTCTAATTACATGCCCCTGTTGAACAGGGGCTGAAAAATTGGGCCTTTGGCGGTGGTGGTGCTGGTGGCACAACACTGTAAGTCCTCACAGTTAATCTTGGTGGGTGCAGAAACGGGCCCTGCTGTGAAATATTCAATCAATAATTGTAATTACATGCCCCTGTTGAACAAGGCCAGAAAAATTGGGCCTTTGGTGGTGGTGGTGGTGCTGGTGGCACAACACAGGGGCTGAAAAATTGGGCCTTAGGCACTGGTGCCACAACACTGCAACCCCTCACAGATACTCTAGTTGGAATGCAGGAACGAGCCCTGCTGCAAAGTATTGCATCAAAAATTGTAATTACATGCCCCTGTTAAACAGGGGCTGAAAAATTGGGCCTTAGGCACTGGTGGCGGCTCCCAGAACCAAAAATGTTCTTACAAGCTATCAGCATGATCATTGAGGAGGAAGAGGATAATTACTCAGGATAGTCACTCAGCATCAGCATAGGCAGTCTTTGAAGGGATTTGAGATTTCAAAAACAATTATTCGGTTACATCAGCATCAGGTGCTTGGTAGCTGGTGATGATCCAAGACTGATTCATTTTTATGAAGGTCAGTCGATCGACCGAGTCGGTGGACAGACACACCCTTTGATCGGTTACAAAGCCTCCAGCAGCACTGAATGTGCGTTCCGAAAGAATGCTGGATGCAGGACAGGCCAGTAGCTCAATTGCATACTGTGCAAGCTCTGGCCAAGCTCTGGCCAGTGATCCATCCTCAAGACCCAGTAACCCAGAGGATTTTCGGTGGGAAAGGTGTCCAAGTCAGATCTTGCCCCTAGGTATTCCTGCACCATGTAAAACAGATGCTGCCGATGGTTGCTGGAACCGATCATACCTTGGGGCTGCGGACTAAAAAATTGTCTGAACGCATCGGTCAGACGGCCACCTTCTCGAGCACTCCTTTTTTGACTGACCGAAGCCTCAGCAACAAGTTGTCCAGAAACAGGAGTTTGTAACCTCCCAGTCTCTGGGAACGCGTTGCACAGACCTTTCTGCAAGGCCTCCCGAAGATGTTTCATCCTCTGCTCCCTCTGCGACGGCAAGATATAGTCCGCAACCTTACCCTTGTAACATGGATCAAGGAGGGTTGCCAGCCAGTATTGGTCCTTCTCCTTGATACCACGAATACGAGGATCCTTATGCAGGCTTTGCAGGATCAGGGAGGCCATGCAGCGTAGGTTTGCTGAAGCATTCGGTCCGGAGTCCTCTGGGTCACTAAGGACGACATGGTCCACAGCCACCTCCTCCCAGCCACGTACAAGTCCATGTGTTTCTTGGGACTCTAAATGATCCCTTAAAGACTGCTGCTGATGCTGAGTGCCAGGCTCCACCTCCACACTGACACAATCCTCCTCCTCGTCCTCTTCCTGTGTGATCGGCGGGCATGCAGGAACACTGTCTGGATAAAGGGGGCCTTGAGAGCTAAGGAAGTCCTCCTCTTCCTGCCTCTGTTCTGCCTCAAGTGCCCTGTCCATTATTCCACGCAGCGTGTGCTCCAACAGGTGGACAAAGGGGACAGTGTCACTGATGCATGCACTGTCACTGCTCACCTTCCCTGTGGCCTCCTCAAATGGTGACAGGACAGTGCATGCATCCCTGATCATGGCCCAATGGCGTGGGGAAAAAAAACAAGCTCCCCTGACCCTGTCCTGGTGCCATAGTCACACAGGTACTCCTTGATGGCCCTCTGCTGCGTGTGCAGCCGCTGCAGCATGGCCAACGTTGAGTGCCACCTGGTGGGCATGTCACAGATTAGGCAGTTCTTGGGCAGGTTAAATTCCTTTTGGAGGTCTGCCAGCCGAGCACTGGCATTATATGACCGGCGAAAATGCACACAGACTTTCCTGGCCTGCCTCAGGACATCCTGTAAGCCCGGGTACCTGCCCAAGAACTGCTGCACCACCAAGTTAAGGACGTAAGCCAAACAGGGCACATGGGTCAGTTGTCCCTGTCGGAGGGCGGAGAGGAGGTTGGTGCCATTGTCGCAAACCACCATTCCTGCCTTAAGTTGGTGTGGCGTCAACCACCTCTGAACCTGCCCCTGCAGAGCTGACAGAACCTCTGCCCCAGTGTGGCTCCTGTCCCCCAAGCACACCAGCTCAAGCACCGCATGGCATCTTTTGGCCTGCATACTTGCGTAGCCCCTTGAAGCGCGAGATGTTTTGGCCACACGAGATACGCTTGAGACATATGTTGCAAATAGCAGTGGTGCGATCTGATGCACTCGTCTCAAAAAAGGCCCACACCAAAGAGCTTTTGGAATAACGCGCAGAGACAGCAGCGCCCTGCACATGTGGAGCTTTGCGGTGTGATGCAGTCAGTGTGCTGCCCTTAGGCTGGTCCCTAGAGGGGATCCTGCCTCGTTGGTGATGTTCCTCCTCCTCCTCCTCCTCCCCTCTCCTATCAGGCACCCACGTTGAGTCAGTGACCTCATCATTCCCTCCCTCCTCATCACTGGAGTAAACCTTGCAGTATGCTGCAGCAGGGGGAGCATGACTGCCAGATTGCTGTCCTTCTTGGGCACCCCCTCTGTCCGTGCTCACGTTACTGCCTTCATCTAGCTCAGTATCATCATCAGAGCTTTCTAAACGCTGGGAATCCTCCTGGAGCATGTACCCAACACTGTGGTCAAACAGATCGTGGGACTCAGGAGGACATGGTGGGGCTAGGGAAGGAGTCACTGATGCCATTGAGCCGGGGAAGAGGCCGCGTTGGCAGCTGCTTTGCCAGACAAAGTGCCCTGAGCATGGGTGAGGGAGGATGAGGACGGCTTGGTCATCCACTCGACCAAGTCTTCCGCATTTTGCGGCTGAACACGGCCAGCTGCCGAAAAAAGGCCAAGCATGTCCCACGGCCACGTGCTGATGAGGATGCACCGTCTCCACGACCAGCACCATTGCCTCTAGACACAGAGCCTGCTTGCCCTCTTTTATTGGCTTGTGACTGTCTGCCTCTCCTTGTTGGCCTTCCAGACATACTAATGGCCTATAGCTGCACCAAGCTGGGATATATTTATATATATACTGATACTGCAGCTAGCAAAATCAACTGCCTGCCTACAGTATGAGAACACCACCAACCTTCTACAGGTAGCTTTAGCTGAACACTGTGCAGAGGTTGCACTACACTAACATGTAAATACTTTAGCTGCTTGCGGTAGTGATAGGATCAGGAAAACGCCACCAACCTTCTACAGGTAGCTTTAGCTGAACACTGTGCAGAGGTCGCACTACACTAACGTGTAAATACTTTAGCTGCCTGCGGTAGTGATAGGATCAGGAAAACACCACCAACCTTCTACAGGTAGCTTTAGCTGAACACTGTGCAGAGGTCGCACTGCACTAACTTGTAGTTTTAGCTGAACACTGTGAGTAGGACGCACTACACTAACTTGTAGCTTTAGCTGAACAATGTGCAGAGGTCGCACTAAACTAACTTGTAGCTTTATCTGAACACTGTGCAGAGATTGCACTACACTAACTTGTAGTTTTAGCTGAACACTGTGAAGAGGACACACTGCACTAACTTGTAGCTTTAGATGAACACTGTTCAGAGGACGCACTACACTAACTTGTAGCTTTAGCTGAACACTGTGAGGAGGACGCACTACACTAACTTGTAGTTTTAGCTGAACACTGTGAGGAGGACGCACTACACTAACTTGTAGTTTTAGCTGAACACTGTGAGGAGGACGCACTACGCTAACTTAAAGCTTTAGATGAACACTGTTCAGATGACGCACTACACTAACTTGTAGCTTTAGCTGAACACTGTGCAGAGGTCACACTAAACTAATTTGTAGCTTTAGCTGAACACTGTGAGGAGGACGCACTACACTAACTGTAAATAGTCTAGCTGCCTGACTGTGGTACCAATAGGATCAAAAGAACACCAGCAATTTTCTTCAGGTAGCTGCAAATACTGTAACAAGACAAGCCTGCCTGTCAGTAGGAAGATAACAGGAACGGATCTAGCTAAATTGAATACAGTGTGTATATAATTGTATATATATATATATATATATATATATATATATATATATATACAAACACCTGGGATGCATATATATACACAATACACTGTAAGTGCAGCTAACTGACTGACTGTCCTGCCTAATCTAGCTAACTCAAATGAAATGGCACTGTCTCTCTCTCTCTCTCTATCTCTTAGCATGCCGTAACACACTACACAGGGCCGCCGTGCAGGTGGCCTTATATAGTGTGGGGCGTGTTCTAAACCCCCTGAGCCATAATTGGCCAAAACCCACCCTTTGGCCAATTACAGCTCTCTCTACTGACGGCGCTGTGATTGGCCAAGCATGCGGTTCATAGTGCATGCTTGGCCAATCATCAGCCAGCAATGCACTGCGATGCCGCAGTGAATTATGGGCCATGACGCGCCACACGAATTTGGCGCGAACGGCCCATATCGTTCGCAATTCGAAGAACGGTCGAACAGGCGATGTTCGAGTCGAACATGGGTTCGACTCGAACACGAAGCTCATACCTAGTAATGATAAAGGTTAAAATATAAATACGTTTTTTACAAAAGGTGGTGTGGTAGAGGAACCAACCAGTGACTCTGTGAGGCCGAATAAGGGGGGAAAGGAGGGGGAGGGGGGAAAGGAGGGGGGGAGGGGAAAGGGAGGGGGGAGAAAGGGGGGAAGTGGAAAGGAACGGAAGGGACCGGAAAATCAAAGTGTGAGGGGGTAAATGTAGGCGTGAAGGAAAAGGAGGGGGGGGGGAGAAAGGGAGGAAGGGGAAGGGGAGGAAAGAGGAGGGGAAAAGAATACAGGGAAACCAAGGGGTGAAAAGAAGTGAGTGGTGTGAAGTGAATGTGTGGAAAGAAAAGGGGAGAGATAGTGATGTCTAGTTCATTAATCAAGCTTGAGAGAGCTTTCCGCCCATTCTCTTAATTAGAGGTTACTTAATTTAATAGATTCTTATTTCACCTGGCATTTTCATATATATCTTTATGACATATAGGTACATTGTTTACCATCACAATGTATTGTTATATGAACATGATTGCTTACTTTGTGTTCTCTGTTAGCCTCTGCTATTTGGGCTATTCTCAGAGTTTATCTTCTGTTGTTTTGGTTTCCCTATTTATCTTATATTCGACATTTTACGTCTGTTCCTTTATGATAACTAGACCTTTACCATTTGAGGATGACTATTGCTGAGCCTGGTGACGTGAGGTCCCTGCAGGCCTGTCCTTGATGTGCATGCGATCATATATGTTTGTATTCTGGGATATATGGCCTGTACAGATGAGTCCTCTTAATCACTTAGCGATGAAGGTACCATCCTCACCCCAAATTAAACTAGTTATCAGTCATCTGTCTGTTATTATTTTATACTCCTCTGCCATAATTATAATTATATTTGTATATATGTATCTATTCTGCCTCTTAATCTCCTATCCGTGTGGTCATGTTGAAGTTTCAATATCTGGCATTATCTTCCCATCTTCCCATTTATTGTTCTGCCCACAGGCTCAGTTAGTTAGTTTGTTATACAAGTTCACAACATTTTATACAATTTTTGGTTCATTTTAGCCAGTCCATATGTCGTCATCTTTCGATATTTGTCACACACTGTTTTGACCCTTACTGCCATCCATTATCAGGATGAGTGTTAAAACGCTTTTGCGTTCCACGGCCCTTTCGGCACCCATCTGGGTATATCCCGCGCCATCTACGTATGACACATTTGACGTTTCGGCTCCCCTATTGGCTAGCGAGGACGAGACTTGGATAAGCTGGATGCTTCTCCACACGAGCTCCGTCCGACGTCTCTGATGTATGATGCTTCCGTCACGTGATTGGCGAGCAGGGCGCTGATTGGTGACTGAAGGTGAGGCGTGTATCGATCGGTGCCTCTCTCTATTTACATATCCCCAATTCCTCCCCTTTATTGGCCGCTCGGTAAGAGGTCTGGAGCGCACGCTGACCTCCACCGGAAGTGAAACTTCATGATGGCCACACTGGGTGATGATAATTTTGTAACCATATTTTATCATATAAGAGCAGTGGTGGCTGGCACTTGCACCACCCAGTTGAAGTCTTTGCAGGCAAAACGCGTATGGTTACCGCCCTTGCCAAGCCACCTTTACTGCCCCCTTATTACTTGTTCTACTGAACTTTTTATTATCCATTTGTTTGGATATTGGATTTTTTTGTTTCAATAAATCTTCAAAATTTTTTGGATTTACACCATGTGGAGGCTTTTTTCTTTTTTATACCCCAATTAACAGACAGTGTTGGTAGGGCAGGGGGGAGTGGTGTCATTAATTTTTTATTTTATATGGCTTTTTTTCTATATAATTTAATATTTATTTATTTTTTCTTGTCGTCTCTGTTGGGGGGGGGGGGGGGGTGAGATATCAGGGTTCTAAACAGACCCCTGACATATCCCCTTTCAGACAGGGAAAGGGAGTGAGGACACAGATTCCCTAGCCCCTTGCTCAGCACTGAACATAAATGGACAGGAAACACAGTCTCCAGGCCATTCATAAACTGAAGCAGAGTAATCAGTTTACCCTGCTCAGTTATCATATGACACAGGAGCGATCGCTCACTGTGTCCAATTCAGAAAAGGAAGGGGGTCGGTATATGACATATTTGGAGGAGCCCGCTACCAAATGCGGGAGACTCCCACACCTCGTGAAAGACTTGGGATGTCTGTATTTGTAATGAGTGTCCTTGCTCTTGGCTGTAGTCTAAAAAACAAGAGCAGGATCTCTGCAAAAGGCTTGATAGAGTCAGCGTCCTAGCCCCCGCTCTACTAATTTAGTTGTGTATTGTCCTCACGGAACGGTAGTCTATATATACAGTATCTCACAAAACAGAGTATACCCCTCACATCTTTTGTAAATATTTTATTATCTTTTCATGTGACAACACTGAAGAAATGACACTTTGCTATAATGTAAAGTAGTGAGTGTACAGCTTGTACAATAGTGTAAATTTTCTGTCCCCTCAAAATAGCTCAACACACAGCCATTAATGTCTAAACCGCTGGCAACAAAATTGCGTACACCCCTGAGTGAAAATTAGCCATTTTCCATCCCCGTTGTCATGTGACTCGTTAGTGTTACAAGGTCGCAGGTGTGTTAAATTTGGTGTTATCGATCTCACTCTCTCATACAGGTCACTGGAAGTTCAACATGGCACCTCATGGCAAACAACTGAGGATCTGAAAAAAAAGAATTGTTGCTCTGATAATGATTTTTAAGATGGCTTCTAAGCACATGTTGCATTAAACTTCTTTTTGTCTTTGTCTAACAAGCTTTGCCATATATGGTAACAGATTATACGGGAATGCTGATTAGCAAATAAAATATGTACCATGATGTACCAGGAGGATATCAGTGTTCCCTCAGCCAATAGAAGCATTATAGCTGTATTATTGTAAGTATTAGGAGGGGGGCTGTATATCCTTCTGTGTGATTTTTGCTCCATCTTTTGGCTTGAAAGCATCACCCTTTTGTGTCGACACATCTGAAATAAATTGTCTGCTTTTCAATACATCTGGAGTTTGACTGATCACAGGAGAAGAATAATCCTAAAATTTGGTAATTCGAGCGGAACCAACGAGTGGATCCCGGGTCGGATGGTCCCGACCAAGACCTCGGTGAGTATCGGACCTCAAAGCTTACTGAGAACCAAAGACCTCCCACTCAACGTTAGTGGCAAAGCAGGGGCTAGTTGGCACTGGGACCCGGATCCACCGTCTGGTTTCGAACATACGTGATCCAGTCCTCCGGATGTTTGAAAGGTAAGATAATTTAAAGTATTTTTAATTCTTTTCTAAAGTCTCTTCTCCTCTTTCTGTTTGATTCTGGTTTCATGAGTTATAGACGATTTGTAATTGCCGACATTGGGATTGATTGTATAATATCTCGATCCTCAAAGACAGAGGCACTTGGGGCATTGCCTACGGTAAAATGGACATCCCTGCTGTCCCGGACAGACAAAAAAAAGATTGGTATACCTCAAAACGTCAGAGGTTGATTACCTGATGTCATCAGAGGTTGATTGCCCAACGCTATTTAGCTGAATGATCTAGAAAGATCGCAAGGCTAACTTTCTTCTGTGTGTTTAGTTCCTCTCTTTTCATGTTTAACTTTTTTCTATTGACGCTGTAACCTTATTTAACAATGTTACTGCAGAGACAAGTTTTAATTATTTCTTGATTCTCCCTATAGTGTTGGGAGTGCTGATATTTTTACTCTTCTTGTATTCCTATTGTTATCGTGACCCGAGGGTCACCATCCCAGTGTTTTATAGGTTAATGAGAGACCCGACTAACGTTGACAATGGGGAATAGTCTCTGTAAAATAATGTCTTGTGCCTGTTTATGTTGCTGTTGTGTTCCTAATGCGCTGTTAAAAAGAGATAAGAAATGTATGCGCAGCAAAAAACCTAAATCTGTTAAGTATTGTACCAAGTGGGAGGGGAAGTTTGGATTCAATGGTATACTAACTGTGAAGGGGTGTCAGGATTTGATGGATAAACTTAAATTGTTAGGACCCAAAGACCAAAAAAAGGTATGGGTTGATAATAGGAGTTTAAAAACTAGTACACAAAAAAGAAATCATTCTTCACATCTCATGTTCTGTGTGTCTATAAACTTGCAGTTAGACACTGGACTCACGCCCCCTCCCTTTGAGCTGTAGCCTGGTTGCCTACCAGTAACACAGATAAGGAACTTGCAGAGAAGCAGGACATTTTGCAAAAGTTTAAATATATGTTTAGTTAAGTGTTTTATAGTTTCGCTCTGCAAAGCAGCCAATACCTTGCTAGCCAATGTATTAAGCAGATAAATATGTAAATTACCAGCTGCAACTTCAGGAACAGTTAAAATCTCTGCTTTTTGATTTGGCATATTAGTCAATCGGCCTCTCGACCGCACTCGAGGGAAGAGAAGTATGATTAACTCCTGAGAGGAAAACTCAATTGGATGATAGAGCATCCCGGGTGGCCCTCAGTCAGTCAGTAATTTCAGGGTGACAGAGTTTGGTGTGAATTGTGTTTGAGTGTAGCAGTGAAGTGAACATGGATTCTGTGGGGGTGCATGTCTTGGGCGCGGGTACAAAAATATCAAAGTATCCAGAACTATGAAGTTCATGGAGAACTCATAAGTATACTAAATGTGATTACTAAAATAGCAGTTATAGCTGAAAAAGATGACCCCAAAGAATAAGAGATAGCGTGTTATCCAATAGTCAAATTAGCAATGCAGTGATAATGCATATCACTGATGGGTCTAGCAAAAGAGAATTAGACCAGGCAATGCAAGTGTTATCTAAATGTTTAAGAAATGTTTGAGAAGCAGAAGGATAATATTACATTTGGATGATCTGTATATTATTGATAAGAGAAGACTGCCCATTTTTTGCGCTGCGTATCTCCATGTAAGAAAGGAATGAGGTCTTCCTCCCTTCAAATTCCTGTATGACAGATTGCGTCTGTAAAATGTTAACTCTTGACCAGCTATGACAATACAGAAGGGTTATATTGTAGGTACTGGAACTGAGCGTGAAAAGGGAAAAGGTTCCATACACTGATAAGACTGGGTTGATTTAGTATTTTAGCATTCCAGAATATTAAAGGAAGCACATGCCAGATGTTATCAGAAGGTTATTGATGGTTTAAAGCAGTAGATAGAAAACTTGAAAGTGAATTGCACTATAAGGAAAGTGAACAGGGGCATGCTGGGACTGTGACGTCATAAGGGGGTGGGGTCATCAGATGAAATCACCCGGTGACCACGCCCCATGCCTATATAAGTCATTGCGAGGCGCTCACACAGCATTACAGTGGGAGAGAGCGTCATGTCAACATCGGAAGAAGAGAAGAGGGGAGAAGACGATGAAGAAGACCGGGCCACCGCTAGCAAGAGAGTGGCAAAAGAGCAGAAGATAGCGGAGGAGCCCGGCAGAAGAACCGGACACCGGGAGAAAAACTTTCCTAAAGAACGATTTTAGGGATTTAGGTGCTAAATTGAGGAAAAGGACCTCCAAGGTAGTGTTCTCAGGAATACTACCGGTACATCGAGCCACACCAGAAAGGCAGAGGGAGATTAGGGAAGTAAACAAGTGGCTGAAGAGCTGGTGTAGTAAGGAGGGGTTTGGGTTCCTGGAGGACTGGGCCGACTTCTCAGTCGGTAACCGGTACTATAGAAGGGACGGACTGCACCTAAATGAGGAGGGTGCAGATCTGCTGGGAATGAAGATGGCCAAAAAGTTAGAGGGGTTTTTAAACTAGGCGATGGGGGGGAGGGTCCAGAGACAGTGATAGCCAGCGCGGAAGATATTCCAGAGGGTAGTATTGGGGGCATTAGTGGTAGGTTAACCAAAGCACAAAAACACAAGGTGAGTATAGTAGCAAGTCCTAGTTGCAATCTTGAAACACCCAATACGAGGACAATATGCGACCGGTCTAAACTATGTGGCATGTTCACTAATGCCAGGAGCATGGCGGACAAGATGGTTGAACTAGAGATACTGTTGTACAAGGAGGATTTGGATTTTGTGGGAATTTCAGAGACCTGGTTCAACAGCTCTCATGATTGGCTGGCAAACATTCAAGGGTATACCCTATACCGCAAGGATAGAGAAAAAGGGGGAGGGGTATGCCTATATATCAAGAATAATGTACAAGTGAATGTGAGAGATGACATCACTGAGGGAGCTAGGGAGGAGGTGGAATCTTTATGGGTAGAGCTCCAAAGGGATGAAGCTAAGGGGAAAATAATACTGGGAGTATGCTATAGGCCCCCTAACCTGAGGGAGGAAGTGGAGAAGGATCTCCTATCACAAATTGGATTAGCAGCAAGGATGGGAAGTGTTATCATAATGGGGGATTTTAATTATCCAGACATAGACTGGGCGGAGGGAACCGCGCATTCATTTAAGGCTCGCCAGTTCCTTAATGTCTTGCAGGACAATTTTATGGGTCAGATGGTAGACGCACCAACTAGAAATAAAACATTACTAGATCTACTGATTACCAACAATACAGACCTGATCACAGATGTGGAAATACGGGGCAATTTAGGTAACAGCGATCACAGGTCAATTAGTTTCAGTATAAATCACACAAATAGGAAACATGAAGGGAACACAAAGACACTGAATTTCAAAAGAGCCAACTTCCCTAAACTACAAACCTTGCTAAAAGGCATAAATTGGGATAAAATATTAGGAACAAAGAATACGGAGTTGAGATGGGTTTGCTTTAAGAGCATATTAAATAAGGGCATTAGCCAATGTATCCCATTGGGTAATAAATTTAAAAGAGCGAACAAAAATCCTGGATGGCTTAACTCCAATGTAAAAATGCATATAAATACAAAGGAGAAGGCCTTCAAAAAATACAAGGTTGAGGGATCATCCTCAGCATTCAGACTTTATAAAGAATGCAATAAGAAATGGAAGGGTGCAATTAGGACGGCTAAGATAGAACATGAAAGACACATAGCGGAGGAGAGCAAAAAAAATCCCAAGAAATTCTTTAAGTATGTAAACAGTAAAAAAGGGAGGACAGACCATATTGGCCCCATAAAGAATGAGGAAGGACATCTGGTTACAAAGGATGGGGAGATGGCAAAGGTATTGAATTTATTCTTCTCCTCAGTCTTCATGAGTGAATCGGGGGGCTTCAGTAACCAAAACTGCAGTGTTTATCCTCATGACACAACACAGGAAGTACCTCCATGGTTAACAGAGGACGGAATTAAAATTAGACTTGAGAAACTTAACATTAATAAATCACCGGGACCAGATGGCTTGCATCCGAGGGTACTTAGGGAACTCAGTCAGGTGATTGCGAGACCGTTGTTCCTAATTTTTACAGTCTATTGACTGGAATGGTACCAGCTGATTGGAGAAAAGCCAATGTAGCACCAATATTTAAAAAGGGCCCAAAAAACATCCCTGGGAATTACAGACCAGTTAGCCTAACATCAATAGTATGTAAACTCTTGGAGGGGATGATAAGGGACTATATACAAGATTTTAGTAATAAGAATGATATCATTAGCAGTAATCAGCATGGATTCATGAAGAATCGTTCTTGCCAAACCAATCTATTAACCTTCTATGAGGAGGTGAGTTGCCATATAGATAAAGGAAGGCCCGTAGACGTGGTGTATCTGGATTTTGCAAAAGCATTTGACACAGTTCCCCATAAACGTTTACTGTACAAAATAAGGTGCGTTGCCATGGACCATAGGGTGAGTACATGGATTGAAAACTGGCTACAAGGGCGTGTTCAGAGGGTGGTGATAAATGGGGAGTACTCAGAATGGTCAGGGGTGGGTAGTGGGGTTCCCCAGGGTTCTGTGCTGGGACCAATCCTATTTAATTTGTTTATAAACGACCTGGAGGATGGGATAAACAGTTCAATCTCTGTATTTGCAGACGATACTAAGCTAAGCAGGGCAATAACTTCTCCGCAGGATGTGGAAACCTTGCAAAAAGACCTGAACAAATTAATGGGGTGGGCGACTGCATGGCAAATGAGGTTCAATGTAGAAAAATGTAAAATAATGCATTTGGGTGGCAAAAATATGAATGCAATCTATACACTGGGGGGAGAACCTCTGGGGGAATCTAGGATGGAAAAGGACCTGGGGGTCCTAGTAGATGATAGGCTCAGCAATAGCATGCAATGCCAAGCTGCTGCTAATAAAGCAAACAGAATATTGGCATGCATTAAAAGGGGGATCAACTCCAGAGATAAAACGATAATTCTCCCGCTCTACAAGACTCTGGTCCGGCCGCACCTGGAGTATGCTGTCCAGTTCTGGGCACCAGTCCTCAGGAAGGATGTACTGGAAATGGAGCGAGTACAAAGAAGGGCAACAAAGCTAATAAAGGGTCTGGAGGATCTTAGTTATGAGGAAAGGTTGCGAGCACTGAACTTATTCTCTCTGGAGAAGAGACGCTTGAGAGGGGATATGATTTCAATTTACAAATACTGTACTGGTGACCCCACAATAGGGATAAAACTTTTTCGCAGAAGAGAGTTTAATAAGACTCGTGGCCACTCATTACAATTAGAAGAAAAGAGGTTTAACCTTAAACTACGTAGAGGGTTCTTTACTGTAAGAGCGGCAAGGATGTGGAATTCCCTTCCACAGGTGGTGGTCTCAGCGGGGAGCATTGATAGCTTCAAGAAACTATTAGATAATCACCTGAATGACCGCAACATACAGGGATATGTAATGTAATACTGACACATAATCACACACATAGGTTGGACTTGATGGACTTGTGTCTTTTTTCAACCTCACCTATAGGGATGAGCTTCGAGTTCGAGTCGAACTCATGTTCTACTCGAACATTGGCTGTTCGCAAGTTCGCCGAACAGCGAACAATTTGGGGTGTTCGCGGCAAATTCGAATGCCGCGGAACACCCTTTAAAAGTCTATGGGAGAAATCAAAAGTGCTAATTTTAAAGGCTTATATGCAAGTTATTGTCATAAAAAGTGTTTGGGGACCCGGGTCCTGCCCCAGGGGACATGTATCAATGCAAAAAAAAGTTTTAAAAACGGACGTTTTTTCAGGAACAGTGATTTTATTAATGCTTAAAGTCAAACAATAAAAGTGTAATATCCCTTTAAATTTCGTAGCTGGGGGGTGTCTATAGTATGCCTGTAAAGGGGCGCATGTTTCCTGTGTTTAGAACAGTCTGACAGCAAAATGACATTTGGAAGGAAAAAACTCATTTAAAACTACCCGCGGCAATTGCATTGCCGTCAATACACATAGAAGTTCATTGATAAAAACGGCATGGGAATTCCCCACAGGGCAACCCCGAACCAAAAAAAAAAAAAAAAAAATGATGTGGGGGTCCCCCTAAATTCCATACAAGGCCCTTCAGGTCTGGTATGGATATTAAGGGGAACCCCAGCCAAAATTTTTAAAAAAAATTGACGTGGGGTTCCCCCTAAATTCCATACCAGACCCTTCAGGTCTGGTATGGATTTTAAGGGGAACCCCGCGCCAAAAAAAAAAAAAAACGGCGTGGGGTCCCCCTAAAAATCCATACCAGACCCTTATCCGAGCACGCAACCTGGCAGGCCGCAGGAAAAGAGGGGGGGACGAGAGTGCGGCCCCCCCCCTCCTGAACCGTACCAGGCCACATGCCCTCAACATTGGGAGGGTGCTTTGGGGTAGCCCCCCAAAACACCTTGTCCCCATGTTGATGAAGACAAGGGCCTCATCCCCACAACCCTGGCCGGTGGTTGTGGGGGTCTGCGGGCGGGGGGCTTATCGGAATCTGGAAGCCCCCTTTAACAAGGGGACCCCCAGATCCCGCCCCCCCCCCCTGTGTGAAATGGTAAGGGGGTACTTACCCCTACCATTTCCCTAAAAAACTGTCAAAAATGTTAAAAATGACAAGAGACAGTTTTTGACAATTCCTTTATTTAAATGCTTCTTCTTTCTCCTTCATCTTCTTCTGGTTCTTCTGGCTCTTTTGGTTCTTCCTCCGGCGTTCTCGTCCAGCATCTCCTCCGCGGCGTCTTCTATCTTCTTCTCCTCGGGTCGCTCCGCACCCATGGCATGAGGGGGGAGGCTCCCGCTCTTCTCTTCATCTTCTTCTCTTCTTTATCTTCTTCTTCATCTTCTTCTTCTTCTTCTTCTCTTCTTCCTTCTTCTCTTCTTCATTTCTTCTCCGGGCCGCTCCGCAGCCATGCTGGCATGGTGGGAGGCTCCCGCTGTGTGACGGCGTCTCTTCGTCTGACGGTTCTTAAATAACGGGGGGCGGGGCCACCCGGTGACCCCGCCCCCCTCTGACGCACGGTGACTTGACGGGACTTCCCTGTGACGTCACGGGGAATGCCACAGGGAAGTCCCGTCATGTCCCGTGCGTCAGAGGGGGGGCGGGGTCACCGGGTGGCCCCGCCCCCCGTTATTTAAGAACCGTCAGACGAAGAGACGCCGTCACACAGCGGGAGCCTCCCACCATGCCAGCATGGCTGCGGAGCGGCCCGGAGAAGAAATGAAGAAGAGAAGAAGGAAGAAGAGAAGAAGAAGAAGAAGATGAAGAAGAAGATGAAGAAGAGAAGAAGATGAAGAGAAGAGCGGGAGCCTCCCCTCATGCCATGGGTGCGGAGCGGCCTGAGGAGAAGAAGATAGAAGACGCCGCGGAGGAGATGCTGGACGAGGAAGAACCAGAAGAGCCAGAAGAACCAGAAGAAGAAGATGAAGGAAGAAAGAAGAAGCATTTAAATAAAGGAATTGTCAAAAACTGTCTCTTGTCATTTTTAACATTTTTGACAGTTTTTTAGTGAAATGGTAGGGGTAAGTACCCCCTTACCATTTCACACAGGGGGGGGGGCCGGGATCTGGGGGTCCCCTTGTTAAAGGGGGCTTCCAGATTCCGATAAGCCCCCCGCCCGCAGACCCCCACAACCACCGGCCAGGGTTGTGGGGATGAGGCCCTTGTCTTCATCAACATGGGGACAAGGTGTTTTGGGGGGCTACCCCAAAGCACCCTCCCAATGTTGAGGGCATGTGGCCTGGTACGGTTCAGGAGGGGGGGCGCACTCTCGTCCCCCCCTCTTTTCCTGCGGCCTGCCAGGTTGCGTGCTCGGATAAGGGTCTGGTATGGATTTTTAGGGGGACCCCACGCCGTTTTTTTTTTTTTTTTTTTTTTGGCGCGGGGTTCCCCTTAAAATCCATACCAGACCTGAAGGGTCTGGTATGGAATTTAGGGGGAACCCCACGTCAATTTTTTTAAAAAATTTTGGCTGGGGTTCCCCTTAATATCCATACCAGACCTGAAGGGCCTTGTATGGAATTTAGGGGGACTCCCACATCATTTTTTTTTTTAATTTTGGTTCAGGGTTGCCCTGTGGGGAATTCCCATGCCGTTTTTATCAATGAACTTCTATGTGTATTGTCGGCAATGCAATAGCCGCGGTAGTTTTAAATGTGTTTTTTCCTTCAAAATGTCATTTTGCTGTCAGACTGTTCTAAACACGGGAAACATGCGCCCCTTTACAGGCATACTATAGACACCCCCCAGGTATGAAATTTAAAGGGATATTACACTTTTATTGTTTGACTTTAAGCATTATTAAAATCACTGCTCCTGAAAAAACGGCCGTTTTTAAAACTTTTTTTTGCATTGATTCATGTCCCCTGGGGCAGGACCCAGGTCCCCAAACACTTTTATTGACAATAACTTGCATATTAGCCTTTAAAATTAGCACTTTTGATTATTCATGTTCGTGTCCCATAGACTTTAACGGTGTTCGAACGAATTTTTTTCCTGTTCGCATGTTCTGGTGCGAACCGAACAGGGGGGTGTTCGGCTCATCCCTACTCACCTACTATGTAACTATATGTAACTGGACACCGGGAGAAGAGGCCGGAAAGATCGGAGAAGAGCCAGACATTGGGAGAAGAGGCCGGAGAGAGTGGAGAAGAACCGGACATCGGGAGAAGAGGCCAGAGACCCTCGAAGTTGGAAGAAGACCCCCGAAGTCGGAAGAAGACCCCCCGGAGCTGCCTAATAAATTTCTTTAAAAACCTGTGTAGTGTGTTTTTTATTGACACTTTTTTCCCTAGGTGAATGGGTAGGGGAAGGATGTACCCCATACTCATTCACATAGGGTGGGGGGCCAGGATCTGGGGGCCCCCTTATTAAAGGGGGCTCCTGGATTACAATAAGCCGCCTGCCCGCAGACCCCGACAACCAACGGCCAGGATTGTCGGGAAGAGGCCCTTGTCCTCATCAACATGGCGACAAGGTGCTTTGGGGGAGGGGGGGCCGCAGGGCGCCCCCCCTCCCCAAAAGCACCCACCCGCCATGTTGAGGGCATGCGGCCTGGTATGATTCAGGAGGGGGGCACTCGCTCGTCCCCACCCCCTTTCCTTACCGGCCAGGCTGCGTGCTCGGATAAGGGTCTGGTATGGATTTTGGGGGGGCCCCCACGCCGTTTTTTGGGCGTAGGGGGTTCCCCTTAAAATCCATACCAGACCTAAGGGTCTGGTATGCTCTCAGAGGGGAATTCCCTCTCGCGCTGGCTGCAATAGGAAAATGTGTTTTTCCTATTGCAGCCAGCGCGAGATGTACAGTAACCTGTCGCCAAGAACCAGCGCGGTGGGATCACGCTGGAAACATTCTCGCGGCTGCGTACTGTAGTTTATACAAAAGTTCAATGGTTTTGTGTACACATGATCGGACTTTGCTCCATCGGACTTTTGTTGCCGGAAAGTTTGTGCGTTCACACAGCCAACAAAAGTCCGATGAAAACAGAAAAAGTTTGTCCGATGGAGCGTACACACGGTCGGATGTTGCTCCAAAACAGCTAATTTGCATGTTTGTTGTCAAAAAGTCAGATCATGTGTACGGGCCTTTAAAGTAAATATTTCTTGGATATATTACTTTTAGAATTTTCAGACTTTCAACTGTAAAGTGTTAATGATAATAATAACAGGTAATGTGGCGCTTACTAATAAAAACCAAATAACGCTTCATGAATTAAAGCCTAAAAACTAAAAAAAAAAAAAAGCTAAAATGTGCAATTAATACTCTTATCACAAAAGGACCTAATATATAAAACTATTACTTGGATAATCCAAAAGGGAAGGATCCAAATAAATGAGAGTGTCCTTGAAATTAATCTCTCTTATAAATTGTATAGCAACTGATTAACAAACCAATGCTATAGCAATACATGAATAAAGCAGCAATCAGCTTTCTAAACAATGTACAATGGTGTCCTAGGAAAGGTGACTAAGCTCACATAAATGCAAATCAATCCAATAAGTTCAAACCGTGGAGGAAGGAACATCAATAAGTGAAAAAAAAAACAAGCATCAGTGGCATAAACACATGTGCAAACTAATGTGCAACCAAAGGTAAATCCTGTGCAAATAACAATTAATTGTGCAAAGTAATTATGCAATAAATGACAATAATCTCTGCAAACGTATAACAATATAAAATGCAAATGGCAATGAAATAAGGTGCAAAAATTAGTGCAAAAATAACTCCCAGTAAGGGAATAATGTGATTACACAAATACGGAGAGAAAATGAAGTCCCAAGTTCAATGTGCATATAATCATATACACAGTGCGAAATCAGTCCAAGCAAACAACTGTACAGCAATAAACGTCCACAATCAAAAGTGCAAAGTGCCACCATCCAAAGAAGGGTCTCCACAATCCTCTGTGTAAAATCGTTTCCCCCAGCCTCTCACCTCATAGGCTTAGCAAGTAAGCCTTAATAATAATGCCACACTTGGTCAGTTGATTCCCCACTGGTCCGATGATTCCCCGGATCTCCTCAGCATTATCCCAGGATATACAGGCTCATATACATGTGGAGAAGATAGGAGAGCTCCATGGTGCAGTATAAGCAATAACAATTTTATTAAATAAAAGTAACTTACAGATTAGTTTAAAAATCAACAGTGTAGTGTCCTAGAAAAACGTCCGGCCTCGCCCGCGACCAGAAGTGATGTCACCTGGCTCTTTTTGATGACGCGTTGCGTCACTGTTCACATGACTTTTTCAAAGGGTATTTATACTATACTTTGTTTTTTACTATATACTATACTTTGTTAGGTTATCTATTCACTTTCCCCTTGTGGTTTGCGCATTAGTACCCCCTCTTTTACAAAGTGTTAATGATGCAATGTTGTTTATATTTTGGTACATTTATAAAGTTAAAAAGCTCAGAGTCAGAATATGTGTTTGGGTAAGATTGAATAAATGAAAGAATATTGTTTTTAACAACTCCAAGGTAAGGAAGGCTTTTTTTGGTAGTTTGACCTGTGATCCCGTGTTCGTTCATGTTAGATGGTGAGTATCCATTTCCCCAGCCCCAATTCATGTGCAGATATGCCACCCCCCCTCCTTCTACACAACTGAAGAATGAGGCAAGTTCTTTTTTATGGGGTGGGTGTCTACTGATTACATGAATGAGTACAAAATTGAACCTTTAGAGGTATTTTAGAGTTTAGGACATTAAATTAAGGTATGAAATAATGTAGACTACACAGTCCTTAGAAATATATACACAATAATTCTGCGCTACCACAAAGGGGAATGGACACAGCAGCTAAAACAACCAGCAAGTGTAAACAATGTCAAAAAACAAGATAAGTGTAGCGCTAGGAAGAGATCACAAAATGGAGTCTATGGATTAACAGTTCGAAGTTCATAAGTCTAAAAGAACATCCCTGGAGGGAATTAGAAAAGTCCTCTGGAACAAATCTCAACAGGAGTATAAATCATCTGTGAAAGGAGCCCACACACCACCAATAGAAGTGAAAAGGCTTACCGGACTCGGTGGACCCAACAAGGCATACGCCAGGTAGAGTCAATCAGGCTTAGGTGGTGCTGGGCTGAAGTTGGCCCGGACGGGCGAAGCTGGTGGAGTGGCTACCACATGGCTGTGTTCTTCAAGCGTAATTGGGCCCAAAGATATGAAGTACGGCACCCATAAATCGTATCCCTCAGATCAGCGTTGGAACAATAGTTAGAATCCTTGCTTCAACCTTTGGATCTGTCCAGTCCTTATGTAACATCTCCGCAAGTTCTACACACAAAGCAATGACATCCCTACTAGCAGAATAATCATTCAGACGTGTGAACAGATACCTGTTAAGCCAGGAGAAGAGGCCTCGTGCTGCAGCCACAATATCTATGATGGAGGCGAGCTGTTTGTGAGTAGGTAACAGAGTAGGCGATTGAGCGACTGATGAGGCTCTCTTCAGGGTAATGATGTGTGAGCATAACAACTGAGCAACTCTATGCAGCTTATCGGTGAGGGAACGCAGGCTTTCTCTGTGCAGGTCATAATGCAGGGCACACAGCTGCTCCACAGCCTCCAGTATGACCTCCTGATGACCAATGCTCCTCACCCCCAAAGTATCAAGGCGTTGGGGGGATAGATCCAGCAGGTCCTGTCCTGTTATGTCCCATTCTTTAAATGGGTAGTGCTGTATTGAGGGGTCCAGACCTTGTAGATAATTTTGTGATCTCTTCCTAGCGCTACACTTATCTTGTTTTACACAGTCCTTAGAGACATGAAACATGTAGCACCACCTAGTAAAAAAAAATTATGGAAAACAAAAGGTTGCACAATAATAGATAACATCTACATGTCACCTGAAGGAAAACCGGTATTGCCAAAATCCTTATTTAGGTATGCAGCAGTATTGACACATGGAGCAACTCATGTGTCAAACAGGGGGATGACTAAGATGTTAAATAAGGTATGTACAGCCTATGGCTTCACTAACTACTCAAAAACGTTTTGTTCTCAATGCATTATATGTGCAAGACACAATGCTCAGGCAGGCATAAGACCACAGAGAGGGAAGTTCCCCACACCTCAATATCCATTCCAACACATTTGTATGGATTTTATTAATTAGACAAATGTGAAAGGAAAAATATTGCTTGGTAATCATAGATGCCCTGACCAAATGGGTGGAGATATTCCCGACAGGAAGTGTGGAGGCACAGACTGTGGCCAAAGCATTACTAAGAGATATAATTTCTAGATTTGGAATTCCTGAAAAGATCTACAGTGATAATGGGCCACATTTTGTAAATAGTTGCAAGTGGTGAGTCGGCTATACTTGAGCACTGGGTTGTGCCACATCCAATAATATAGAAAAGAAACAAAATCCCCTTGCGGTGGACTTTTAAGGCACAGAAATCGTTTAAGAAAAATTTATCTAGTTTGAAAAATGTTTATTCAATATGATAAGTACAAAATATATAAAAACACATAAAGATACAATACAACAAATTTACAGTGCTGTCATTACAACATAGTACAAATAGTAAACCAGTAATTCTTGCACCCAACGCGTTTCGGAGCACATATGTCTATCTTCTTCCTCAAGGGTATAATTAAGCGCGAATACTAAGTGTTATTTATATTGGGATGACAACCCTGTCAGACCATGCAGATTAAAAACATATGAATGCAAAAAGATGTTCCCAGTTTCCTTGAGCCGGAGATCCAACACAGGTGGCGTGCCTCAAAATGAGGGGTGCCTAGCCTGAAAAGCTGCCTCAGTTCCCCCACACACAAACCAGACCCGGAGGGAAGGCCAGGGGACCCACTGGGATCAAAAAGAGGAAAGAGACCCTGCCAATGGTGGGTAAAAACCACTTGAGTGTGCAAAGAATGTTATTTGTTGTAGAGAGCACAGTCACCACAGCTATTGAAACTTGTGACTGTTCACTCCAGCATCCAGCACATCCAGTGACAGTGGCGGTGAGGCCTCTGTGAATGCCCGGGAGGTTGGAAAGCCAGTACGCTCCAGTTCTCTATGGAGAACACGACAACCGGAAACCCGGAACCAGAAGTGCGTGTCAGCTTGGAACGCAAGCTACACAGACCGGAAGTAACGTTTTCCAGTGGTCAATCAGATCTGCGTAGCTTGCGTTCCACGCTGACCCGCACTTCTGGTTCCGGGTTCCGGTTGTCCTGTTTTCCATAGAGAACTGGAGCATACTGGCTTTCCAACCTCCTGGGCATTCACAGAGGCTTCACTGCCACTTCACTGCCACTTCATCCTCCAGCGGCATACCATCCATATATACTGTGACCAGGCCAGCTTCTTACCACACGGACAGCAGTTCGGACCGCAGAGTGACCCTGACCCCCGGACCCTTTACTCATGTGCCTGATATAATTTCCTTTTTGTTAATAGCCGTTTGGCTTATGTTGTCTTATTAAATGAATACTTGCATATGTCCTATAGTTAGAACTGTAACCAATTATTGATAATATTAAAAAAACCTCAAAAAAAAAAGGATCAGCGGTTATATTCTATGGAAGCATGGGTGTCAGGAACAGATCCTTGAGGTAAATTTTTCCTCAAAGTATCACCACCTAATAAAACTAAACAGGAGAAGGTAGACGTGAGGGAAAAAGAGGAGGGCCACACTAAAATAGAAATTTTGTATAAAACCGTAAGATTCACTAACTTAACTGTAGAGAATGCCATAGCCCTAGAGATAGGATATCAGGAAAAAAAATGAGTGGCTAGAATGGTTGAGATATACAGTTAAAACCCTAAAAAGAGAAAATTGTTTAGTTTGTGCCAGAGCCAGACCACATTTAGCAATGGTCCTTTTTCCTCTAGATCACAATACAGATCCATAAGATTTAAAATGCATGTTGCGGTTGTATAATAAGACTTCTAAACCTGAAACAAATTCTACCTGTCACACATTGAGTTTGCTGTTTTCCCCAGTACAGAGACCTCAGATACCTCCAGCGGTTACTGCATATCCAGGTAACTTTACTTGTTTTGCACTTCAAGGGAAAAGTAGCGAGGTGGATCTTGGGTCACTACCCGATGACTACTGCAGGGAGAGGATTAACAAGCGCAATTGTGACTGGGTTGAACACTCAGAGAGCTGATGTCTGGTGGATGTGTGAGGATAAGAAACTGTGAGCTAGTATACCGGCCAATGCCCAAGGGGATTCTGCTATGGTCCAGCTAGCTATGCCCCTGAGGATCCTGTCAGAATACCCGTGGACTAAGAGTCACCAACGGTATCGGAGGGACACCTCTCCCAAGGGGTCATTTGACTCTCAGATCTACATAGATGAGATTGGGGTTCCTCGTGGGGTGCCGGATGACTTTAAGGCCAGGAATCAGGTGATAGCTGGATTTGAGTCTCTTTTCTGGTGGGTGACTATAAATAAAAATGTTGACTGGATTAACTATATATACTATAACCAACAACTATTTGTAAACTATACTAGGGACGCTGTGAAGGGCCTAGAAGAACAGTTGGCCCCCACATCTCTAATAGCATGCCAGAACCAAATGGCCTTAGATATGGTCCTGGCTGAAAGAAGAGGGGAATGCAAAATGTTTGGTAGCATGTGTTGTACTTTTATCCCTAATAATACAGGTGATACTCGAAAAATTTGAATATCGTGCAAAAGTTCATTTATTTCACTAATGCAACTTAAAAGGTGAAAATAATATATGAGATAGACTCACTGCATGCAAAGCAAGATAGTTCAAGCCGTGATTTGTCATAATTGTGATGATTATGGCTTACAGCTCATGAAAACCCCAAATCCACAATCTCAGAAAATTTGAATATTACATGCAATCAATAAAACAAGGATTGTACATAAAACAATATCGGACCTCTGAAAAGTATAAGCATGCATATGTACTCAGTACTTGGTTTGGGCCCCTTTTGCAGCAATTACTGCCTCAATGCGGCATGGCATGGAAGATATCAGCCTGTGGCACTGCTGAGGTGTTGTGGAAGACCAGGATGCTTCAATAGCGGCCTTCAGCTCTTCTGCATTGTTCGGTCTCATGTCTCTCATCTTTCTCTTAGCAATGCCCCATAGATTCTCTATGGGGTATAGGTCAGGCGAGTTTGCTGGCCAATCAAGCACAGTAATCCCACGGTCAACACCAGCAGATGACATAGCTCCCCAAATCAACACAGACTGTGGAAACTTCACACTGGACTTCAAACATCTTGCAGTGTGTGCCTCTCCATTCTTCCTCCATACTCTGGGTCCTTGGTTTCCAAATGAGAGTCAAAATTTGCTCTCATCAGAAAAGAGGACTTTGGACCACTGAGCAACAGACCAGGTCTGTTTTTCTTTAGCCCAGGTAAGACGCTTCTGATGTTTGTTGTTCAGGAATGGCTTGACAAGAGGAATATGACATTTGAAGCCCATGTCCAGGATCCGTCTGTGTGTGGTGGCTCTTGATGTACTGACTCCAGCCTCAGTTCACTCCTTGTGAAAGTCCCCAACACTTTTGAAGGGCCTTTTACTGACAATTCTCTCCAGGCTGCGGCTTGTACACCTTTTTCTTCCACACTTTTACCTTCCACATAACTTTCTATTAATGTGCTTAGATACAGTACTTTGGGAACTTCCAACTTCTTTTAAGGCTTTCCCTCCTTATGGAGGGTGTCAATGATGGTTTTCTGGACAACTGTCAGGTCAGCAGTCTTTCCCGTGATTGTGATTCCTACTGAACCAGACTGGGAGACCATTTAAAGGCTCAGGAAACCTTTGCAGGTGTTATGGCTTAATTAGCTGATTAGAGTGGGACATTTTTAGCCTAGAATATTGCACCTTTTCACAATATTCTAATTTTCTGAGATTGTGGATTTGGGGTTTTCATGAGCTGTAAGCCATAATCATCACAATTATGACAAATCACGGCTTGAACTATCTTGCTTTGCATGTAATGAGTCTATCTCATATATTAGTTCCACCTTTTAAGTTGCATTAGTGAAATAAATTAACTTTTGCACGATCTTCAAATTTTTCGAGTATCACCTGTACAGCTCCTGGAGGGACCGTGACCAGAGCCCTGGAAGGACTGACTGCTCTATCGAAGGAATTGGTGGAAAACTCAGGTATTAATGATCCATTCACAAACTAGCTTGAAGGATGGCTCAGTAAGTGGACTAGACTTATCACATTATGTTTGATCTGAATTGCCATGGCTTTGGCCGTTTTGGTCACTTGAGGATGCTGCTGCATTCCCTGTATTTCACAAAAATTGATTGAAACCACAGTCTCAAGAACAATGTATCGAGCTCTTCCTACCTCTGAGGAGACCTATGTGGACATTGAAGCTCATTTAAATGACATACCGTCCAAAAGTGCATAACACAGGGACTATCATCGAAATGTGTTGAGATAAAACAGCCACACAAGAGGAGGGAATGTTAGAAAAGTTTTAAATGTTTATTGTGTGACTATTAGAACTGATAATGATTGTTAAGATGCCTTCTAAGCACATGTTGCATTAAACTTCTTTTTTGTCTTTGTCTAACAAGCTTTGCCATATATGGTAACAGATTGTACGGGAACGCTGATTAGAAAATAAAATATGTACCATGATGTACCAGGAGGCTATCAGTGTTCCCTCAGCGAATAGAATCGTTATACCTGTATTATTGTAAGTATTAGGAGGGGGGCTGTACATCTCTCTGTGTGATTTCTGCTCCATCTTTTGGCTTGAAAGCATCGCTCTTTTGTGTCGACACATCTGAAATAAATTGTCTGCTTTTCAATACAGCTGGAGTTTGACTGATCACAGGTAAAGAATAATCCTAACACTCTACATAAAGATGGCGTAGGCTATAAGAAGATTGGCAAGACCCTGTAACTAAGCTGCAGCACGATGGCCAAGACCATACAGCAGTTTAACAGGACAGGTTACACTCAGAACAGGCTTCGCCATGGTTGACCAAAGAGATTGAGTGCACGTGCTCAGCGTCATATCCAGAGGTTGTCTTTGGGAAATAGACGTATGAGTGCTGCCAGCATTGCTGCAGAGGTTGAATGGGTGGGGGGGACCGCCTGTCAGTGCTCAGACCAAACGCCGCACACTGCATCAAATTGGTCTGCATGGCTGTCGTCCCAGAAGGAAGCCTCTTCTAAAGATGATGCACAAGAAAGCCTGTAAACAGTTTGCTGAAGACAAGCAGGACACGGATTACTGGAACCATGTCCTGTGGTCTGATGATGTATTCTTGAAGGGTGGAGATCGTGCTGGACTGACTTGCTTGGTCACTTGGGATGAGCCCGATGTTCGAGTCGAATGTAAGTTAGACTCAAACACCGGGTGTTCGCCGAATACCGAACATGGGGTGTCCGCAGGAAATTTGAGCGCCCACGAAATGCCCCACAATGAACAGTGAGACCGTCAATGAACTGCGAGATTGCAGTGCTATGACGGCTGCTGATTGGCCAAAGCATGCACCTGACCTGCATACTTTAGCCAATCACAGCGCACTCTGCTGTGAGAGCCATGATTGGCCAAAGGCATGGTGCCAATTATGGCTGAGGGGGCTGAGTCAACGCCCCACACTATGTAAGGCTGCTTACACGGCAGCCGTACATAGTTTTATGAATGGGAGCAGCAAAATTACATTTGTAAAGGAAAAAAATGTCATTTAAAACTGCTTGCAGGTGTAATGTATTGCCAGATCCCAGCAATATACATAAAAATAATTGAAAAAAAATGCATGGGTTCTCCCCCAGTCCATTACCAGGCTCTTTGGGTCTGTATGGTTATTAAGAGGAACCCTGCGCCCAAGATTTAAAAGAAAAAAATGGTGTGGGACTCCCCCCCCCAAAATCCATACCAGACCCTTATCCAAGCACGCAACCAGGCAGGCCGCAGGAAAAGGGGGGGATGAGAGAGCGCCCCCCCTCCTGAACCATACCAGGCCACATGCTCTCATGCCCCCAAAACACTTGTCCCCATGTTGATGGGAACAAGGGCCTCTTCCCCAAAATCCTTGCCAGGTGGTTGTGGGGGTCTGCGGGGGGGGGGGGGGGGGCTTATCATGGCTCATGGGGCTGAGTCCATGCCCAACACTATGTAAGGCTGCTTACACGGCAGCTGTGCATAGTTTTATGATTGAGAGCAGCAAAATTACATTTGTAAAGGAAAAAAATTTAATTTAAAACTGCTCGCGGCTGGATCTCAGCAATATACATAAAAATCATTGAAAAAAAACTGCATGGGTCCCCCAGTGCCATGGAATTTTTAAGCCCCCTTTAACAAGGGGACCCCCAGATCCCAGCCCCCATGTGAGTGGGTATCAGGTACATTGTACCCTTATGCCCCGTACACACGGTCGGATTTTCCGCCGGAAAATGTGCGATTGGAGCGTGTTGTCGGACATTCCGACCGTGTGTGGGCTCCATCGGACATTTTCCATCGGATTTTCCGACACACAAAGTTTGAGAGCAGGCTATAAAATTTTCCGACAACAAAATCCGATCGCGTCAATTCCGACCGTGTGTGGCCAGTTCCGACGCACAAAGTGCCCCGCATGCTCAGAAGAAATTCCGAGACTGAACAGCTCTGGTCTGGTAAAATGAGTGTTCGGAATGGATACAGTACTTTTGTCACGCTGCAATGTTTTAAATAGTTTAATACAGCGCACTCTGTTCATCTTTATAATGTGAGAAGAATGAAGTCGTTTTGATGCTCATATTCACACAGCCTTCTCACAAACTTCTTTCTTTATTCTTTATCGGGATTCCCTCAATATATTTTGATTTGTCACATCTGACCATTTTTTTTTGGTTGTTTTTAATTTTTAGAAATTTTTTTTCAAGGCTGTTTAATTTTTTTTCTTGGGGTTTGTATTTTTTTAAAGGAGTTTTTTTTTGGGTTTTTATTCCAGAATATTTTTGTGTGTGTTTTGTGTGTCAAGTTACCACAACACCATTGATATCTTGTATTATTTAATCTCAATGAGATTGTTTGGTGTTGTTGTCCCTTGTTAATTTCACATTGTATTTTGAAATGTACCTGCCTCCTCACCAACAAACTGTTTTTTTTGAAGGAAAACACACATAGGCGAGTGTAATTGAAACAAAAATTCCTTTATTAAGGGCTCACAACCAAACAAAGAGGGAGGCAACGCTGGAGAAACAGCAGAAGTTGGTGAAGCCTTTGGCCCCCAGGGCACACATCAATTATTTCACAGCAAAATTGGTGGCCTGAGGAGTCCATATGTAAGGAAGTGCAGTCTGGTCCAGAAGTCCCAGAGATCCGGAAAGTAGCAGATGACATCTGTGTCCCCAGGCTGTGGTCATACAAGAGACTGCATCTTTTGTCAGACCAGACTAAACCCAGGGCCATCACTCTCTGGTCTTCCTTCCACGCTTCCTTCCACGCTGTGGCTGTGGTGGTGGAGTTGTGGCAGCAGGAGGAGGAGGAGGAGGAGGGGGATGGGCCAACTCACTCAGGTGGGTATTGGGTGTGATTTCGCCACTCACCCCCTTAGTTAGGACTTTATACAGAAGGTCCTCACACAGCTTGCATTCACCCTCCTGCATGGCCTGCAGTTTGGTGGCAGCCATGCAGGCAAAGGCCTCTTCAGGAGTGGGGGTGGCTCTGAGGGACGCAGAAGCCTCCTGAATGAGCCTGAGCGCAGAATCCTGAACGTGGCTCCCCTTCCTGGGTCTTTTGTATGGAAGGTGGAGGGGAGGAACCTGCGATTCAGTCAGGCTACGACTGGTCCCAGGCTTCTCCTGGCTGCCACTTAGCCCCACCTCCTCCTGGCTGCCACTAACCCCCGCCTCCTCCTGGCTGCCACATTCCACAGCCTCCTCCTGTGTGGCACATTCCACAGCCTCGTCCTGGCTGAGGTCTTCCTGTGTATGAAAAAGGGACATAGTTTTAGTTTTTTCTTCATCAATCACACACAATTTTCAGCTCATGATTGTTGCAAATTGAATGTTAACAAATATAACAGACTATCCTTCTGAGCCCAGCATTTTTCATTTTTGTTCCAATTATTTTTGGCCACTACTGTCTATTGATATGTAAAACACTTTCTTAAATCAGCAATTAGTGATCAATAATAACATCTAGTAAACATCATTTATTTATTGTCCAGAAATCTGTAGAACAATGCTATACCTGACTCCATCTGGGCTCCTCCACTTCTTCCTGGCTGGAAGTCCCAGGTTGGACATCAGAAGCCTCAGCTGGGGTGGAAGAAAGAGTGGAAGAAAGAGTGGAGAGGGATTCTCTGACTCCAGTCTGGTCTGACAGAAATCGCAGTCTCTCATAGTACCCAAGCCTGGGGACATAAATGTCATCTGCTGCAGCTCCGGATCTCTGGGAATCTGTGACCTTCTTGCGCTCCCTTAGATAAGTGCTCCGACCTTAGGCCACCAATTTTGGTTTTTAAATAGGGGATGGTTGCCGTGGGGACCACTGGCTTCACCAACTCCAGCAGTTTCTCCAGCACTGCCTGCCTCTTTTGTTTAATATTGTAATGTGGATGTTTCACCTGCCACAGACAGGGCAGCTCCCTGTACTTGTCTATGAACAGGGGGAGGAAGTTGTGGTCATTGAAGCCATCCATTTTATCTGCAAGACACAACACAAGACAAACCCTAATGTCAGGCAAAACTCTCCTAATCTTGTTACAATATAGGCCCCAACCTAGAAGCAGTATAGGCCCAAGTTCAGATCTTAACTTCGTTCTCACGATCTGCGCCTGCGATACTCCTTCCTCCGCTCACAGATCGTACGTACTACGCACGCGTGTTACGCTTTATACACACTGCGCATGCGTGTAACTCCGCCCGCCCCCTGACGTTCTTTCTAGTCTATTCCCCGCCCCTTTTCGTTCGGCGCAGTGGGGGAAGAACACATGGCGGAGACACAGCAGGGCGTGCTAATTATAGCAACGAGGAGGAGGGGGAGGAAAGCCCAGAGCCTGAAACGTCTGGATCCAGAAGGAGACGATTTAAGGCACCAAATATGTCCTTTGGGGAGATGTTGGAGATGGTCGACATCCTGAAGAAGGCCGACTATGATGGGAAGTATGGGCCTTACCCCAACCCCAATGTCAGAAAGGCCAAGATCATGGCGAAAGTGGTCAAGAGCCTGCACCGGAATTTTGGGGTATGACGAACGAAAGATCAGCTCAGGAAGCGGTGGTCGGACCTCAAATTAAGAGAGCATGAGCAGTACAGAAAGATCCAGAGAGTGCTGCAAAAAAGTAAGTAGTTGTGCTGTGTTCCGATTCTTTTTATGTTTATTACGTTTGTGCTGCTCCATGTGCTTTTCTTAACTGTTATCCATTTCTAAATGTGAACTTTCATGTTCATGGGCACATTATTCGTTCGTATCAAACATTTTTCGTGCCGCCTAGAAAACACCATTGTTTTGGCCATATGCATTTGCCCTCATTTTTTAGGGCCTACTTGTCTGAAATTAATTTGGTTGTGTAGCTGTGTTTGTTACTAGAATGAAACGCAAACTAGATTCTGTGTAAGGAGAGGACACTCAGCAACTGTTTACACATCTGGACGCTGGAGCACTAGTGTGGGACACAAGAACACCCTTTTTATTAGGGGTCCCACACAGGTGCTCCAGTGGATACTATAGGGGTGTCTCCAACTGTGAAGCTTGTACAAAACAGGTAAAGTATTGAAGCTTGACAAAGGACACTAAAAATTCTACATCTTGGAACTCTGCCAAAACAAACAATTGTACCCCACTTCCAAGCAATGTTTCATATTTATAGTTCTACCATCAAATATCTGTGTGCTAAGTGTACCATTTTTTTTTGACATAGGGGAGAAAAGACTCGGAGGACACCCCTCATCCGAGGAGACCAGAGACCCCCCACCCCTAGAAGAAGGGGAAATCCACCCAAGACAAACAGAGCAGGAGGAGGAAGACGTGGTGGAAATTGGCACCACAACAGGTGAGTGTCTGCGACCACAGGCTCAGGTAAGAGATGGATGCCAACATATTTATAATACATGTTTTTTTTTTTTGTTTCTATCTTTTTAGGTGATCGTGATGTTGTGGATCCAGATCCTTTCACCTCGGAAAGTGCGCAGATCCTGATCGGGGAGATCATGGGGTGTAATAGGGACTTGGAAAACATCAAGAAAAACATCAATGATGTTAATAAATAAAATAAGAACATCTTTGATGTTTTGGGGAGAGTTTGAAACCCCTACAAATCCCTTTGTTTTTTGGTGTGCTACAATTTTTTAAAATTTTTTGTCAAATTGTAGAAAAGCCAAATTTTGAAGAGGCACACAGTGTGTCATCATGTGCTATCTGCCATCACGGGAGATCAATAGATGCGTTTTGGGGGTGCAACCCCTTCCTCAATAATAGTAGCTGTGAGGAAGGGGTTGCACCCCCAAAACACATCCCTTGATCCCCGTGATGGCAGGTAGCACATGTTGACATTTGGCTATTTATGTACATCTTCAAAATTTGGCTTTTCCGGGGGTGACTTCACCCCATCTGAATGCAATCTCAAACACAGTTTCTAAATACTCATGTCTGATATTGCCTTCAAGTTCTACCAAATGTGAACTTTGTAAGTTCAAGATTTGTGTCTTTCTTGTTGTTTTTAAACATGCCTGTTTTATCTTAAATTGACATTTCTACTTTTTCTAATGTGACCCCAAAAATTGTTATACAACAAACATGTTGGTTTGTTTTAAAAACCTTTTCTAAATGCACATGTGATTGTGCAGGTATTAAAAAGATTGTTAATCAAGAATGTGTATTATTGTCTCAACGCTACAACACTTTTGTGGTGCTCTAATGGGTGTTATTTCCTAAGGGCAAATCCACTTTGCACTACAAGTGCAGTTTCAAGTGCACTTGTAGTGCAAAGTGTCTTAGCCTTTAGTAAATAACACCCAACAGTGCTTTGTAAGGTTACACAATCACGCCATTTTCAGGACTCAACACATTTCTGTCAGGTCAGCTAAAACAAACACAAGCAGTAAATGTCACCAAAGATTATTTTTTTTATTTGAAAAAGGTTTTACACATTGTCTGGAATATTGATAGCCCCCCTACTCGCAAAGAATTCAAGGTATCTTAGCCGGACATCATGGGCACTCGGGGGGGGGGGGGGCAAGCCAGGACGGCCACTTTCAAGCGCCGTCAGGGTTGGTTCATTTTGAATTCCGGCCTCAGGCCCAACTGAGCTAGCATAGTTGGCAGAATGTTGCCGTAAAAAGTTGTGTAGAACACAGCACGCCAGGATAATGTGATTCAGTTTTTTACTCCGCCATATGTATGGGTGTAAGAAATAGGTGGAACTGGCTGGCCATGATTCCAAACGTGTTCTCCACCATTCTTCTGGCTCTGGCCAGCCAGTAATTAAAAACCCTCTGGTCCGGGGTGAGGGTCCTCATCGGGAATGGCCGCATAAGATGGTCCCCCAGCGCAAAAGCTTCATCCGCAACTAAGACAAATGGGAGTCCTTCCACATTGTCTTCTGGAGGTGGCAAGTCCAAGCTGCCATTCTGGAGATGCCTGTAGAACTCCGTCTGGGTGATGACTCCACCATCGGACATCCGGCCATTCTTCCCCACGTCCACATACAGAAATTCCTAAGTAGCCGACACCACCGCCAACATCACAATACTATTGAACTCCTTATAATTATAATAGTACGACCCCGAGTTGGGTGGTGGGATGATGTGGACGTGTTTCCCATCAATTGCCCCTCCGCAGTTAGGAAAATCCCACCGCTGGGCAAAGTGGGAGGCCACAATCTGCCATTCCTGTGGCGTGGAAGGAAACTGTGGAGTAAAACAAAAAAAATTAGTCTTTTTGCACATAAACATGGAAAGCAGATTAGACACAAACATTCTTGGCCAACATCAAGATACCATTTATTTATGGGTATTTTTAAAGACCAAAGTAGAAGGTACACCTATCAGATCCCCCCCCCTCTCATGGGCCATTTCTAACATTATAGGGGGGGGGGGAACTCTTGCACAGGTAACCCTCTCCACTTCATTGAGAGATGAATGCCTATATAATGTGTATTACTTTGAACAGACCCTCCTTAGTTACACTATTGACAGCCCACTGGACAGGTAAGAAGTGTCATAATACAAAGATATAAATACACATTGTACACATTTTAGCACATTTGGACATTCTGCTATTACCTATCAAGATAATAATAGGATACCCAAACTTTAAACAGTACCATTTGAAAGTATACAGGCAGGCCCTTGCACTACATGCTTTGGGGAATTCATCCATAAATCTGAGCACAGAAGAGATGGGTATAGTGTGTATGGGTTTGGCAAAGTCAGCAGATAGATGATTGAGGATAGATAGAGAATTGGTATCAGCTGACTTAGCAGTTGGGGGGAGGGAGGGATCAAAATGATTTGGGGACCCCCAAAAAAGCCTCTGGCACTCTGCCTGAATTTGAAGCACCAATCACATTTTAAAACATTTTAGGGGTGTTTGGGGTAAAGCACTACTATGGAGCTGATAAAATACATTGTTAAGTGACTACATGAGGTGAATCTAGGGCCAGGAGAGCATGCTGGGGACGTAAGTGAAGGCAAATATGTATGAAGGACAAAAAAAAATAATTACATAAAAATCCAGCATGCATGAGGACAAAGGGGACATTCACAGCATATTACAATCATGGTAATTAGGGAATGAGGAAAGAAATACAATATATTAGCTTCTCCCCGTCGCCAAGTACCGCAGGGTGGCGACGAGCCTCTACTCCGGAGTGATGGCTTGCCTCATGCAGGTATCCTGCCTGCTAATATAAGGGGTCAGCAAAACCAACAAACGGTGAAATACGGGGTCCGCCATCCGGAGAAAGTTCCTGAAATCATCAGGATTATTCTCACGGATCTCACGGAGCAAAGGCATATGCCAGAACTGGTCACGCTGAAGCAACCAATTCTTGGTCCATGAACTCCTTCCCACCCTGTTCATGGACTGGGCTTGTGTCAAGGTCAGGACCCCAACACCAAGCCCCCGCACAGCACAAACTCTACGAGGAGTACGTATACGCAACATGGCTAGAAAATGGTCGGCTCCTCAGAATGAAGTAACAGAACGCATTGAAGAACAGCAAGGCCTGTGAAGAGCGACCTGAAAAACAGTAACGAGCGGACAAGATCGCACTGAATAGTACAATACGAACTGACTGCACGCACTAAAGAGCAGATACAAACCCACAAGCACAAACTGAACAGCAGAAAACGATCTGAAAGCCACGAGTCTGAAAAAGCGCGCATCGTCTCTCACCAAACTTTTACTAACATGAGATTAGCAAAAGGAGCCCAAAGGGTGCCGCGCTTGGTTCTGAAATGGCCTTTTCTAGTCTTGTCGTACGTGGTGCATGTCACCGCGTTCTTAGCGAGCGGAAGTTCCGACAACTTTGTGCGACCGTGTTTGAGCCAACATCCATGGATTTTGTTGTCGGAATGTCCGATCAATGTCCAACCGTGTGTACGGGGAATTACACATTCACCAAAAAAGTGTCAAGATGGTAAAAATAACAGGAGACAGTTTGGGACAAGTCTGTTATTTTAAAAATAAGGGGGGGTCCAAGAGGCAAGGTAAGAAAGGTTTATTGCCAGAGTTTGGGGCCCGACTGTTTTGTGAAGATGGTAAACCCTGTTATGGGTATGGGCTGCTACCTCAGGGTGCGGCCAAATGATCACTCCCATAGTTATCAAAGGAGGTGAATGTAAAGGAGCTCCCGAGATTCAGTACATGTGAAATAAACCGCTTTATTTGCAGTATAGATGGTAGAATATAGCCAATGCGTTTCAGGGGACAAAGGACTTCCCCTTCCTCAGGGCAGCTGTTTGAATATGGATCCTATCAGGGTCTGTCTGGGACCTGAGCATCAGGTTTGGGAATGTCCGACCTTCAACTGAGGCTTGAGAGGCAGCATCTGATGAGACCAAGATAAACTTATTGTCAGAAACCATGAATCAAACTGAGACAAAAGTACAGTTAATTCCCACTTGTTTAATAATAATAAAAAAAAGTAAACAGAGTAAACTTAGTCAAAACGTAGCCAGAGTTCAGGAACCGGAACGGATAGTCAGACAAGCCAAAATGTCAGGGAACCAGAGATGAGCGTAGTAGAACAGCAAGCAGGATCTGGAACCAGAAGGAATGTCAGCCAAGCAAGTCTTTAACAGGAACACAGGAGAGCATCTCTAGAGATGTGACCAAGGCGAAGGCAGAGATCATCTGGACTGGACGGCTTAAGTAGGCAGGACTGATGAGCAGGATATCATCAACAAGTGAGTCACTGTGGAGAGATAGGAGCTGGCAATTAACCGAAATCTGAGCGGCCAGCTTTGAGAAGGAAGGGCTGAGCCCAGCCCTGACACTGCCCCCCGCAATGACCCCTCCCCCTCGGAGGACCACCAGGCTTGAGGGGAAAACATCTATGGAAATCATGGAGGAGGACAGGGGCATGTACGTCCGAGGATGAGACCTAAGAGCGTTTCTTCCGGTCCGTACCCTTTCCAATGCACCAGGTACTGTATGCACCCACGGAACCTATGGGAGTCAACAATGGACATTACTTCATACTCCTCATGGTTCTCACCTGTACAGGGTGAGGACAAGGCACCAAGGTGGTAAAGCGGTTGCAGACCAAAGGTTTTAATAAGGAGAAATGAAATACATTCAAAATACGCATATTAGAAGGAAGGTCTAATGCGTAAGCCACTGGGTTAATCCTGTGGAGAATACGGAAAGGCCCAATAAACCGAGGTGTGAACTTCAGAGCAGGAACATGAAGTCGGAAGTTGAGAGATGACAGCCAGACCCTGTCCCCAACCTGGTAGGAAGGCGCAGGCAGGCATCTGCGGTCAGCATGAAGTCTGTACCTATCATTAGCATGTCACAAAGCTTCCAGGACTTGTGCCCAAGTCAAAAGAAGACCACGGAGATGCTCCTCTAACGCAGGAATACTCTGCGGAACAAATGAGTCAGGCAACATGGAAGGTTGGAAACCATAGTTCGCCATAAATGGGGACAATCGGGAAGCAGCATTCAAGGCACTATTGTGAACAAACTCCACCCACGATAAGAGGCCTGATCAGTTGTTATGATGTTCAAAAATATAGCAACGTAGGAATTGCTCCAAGGACTGATTGGCTCGTTAGACTGCGGTTGATACACAAAACAAGCTGAATTCCCAACTGTCAGAGAACTCACACAGCAAGCACCCGTCTCAGTACAGCAGCTGCCAACCCTCGTTCCGCTAATGCCAATGTGCTTGCACGGAACTGTAGCCAGAGACAAATGAGATCCAGAGTGGGCATGTACAATGGCACCTCCATGCGAACGCGCGCGCTAAGTGCCGACGCGCTAAGGCGCTAATGCACATGTGCACACGCACGTACGCTGCCGCGAATCCTGGCACACACCACCTTATATAAACAGGGAGTCTGCCTAGCATCAGTGCTGGATCGTCTTCAGCTTGTCACTGTGTTCCTGTTGTTACTCTGCCTGATTGACCTTGTTCCTGAAAACCCGGCTATCTTCTGACCATTCTCTTGGATCTACCCTGCCTGCTGAAGCTGCCTCTACCTGCAATACTGACCTTGGCTTGGACTTATGATTACGGCTCTGCCTTCTAATTCTGTACCCCGCTGCCAGTCTGTTGCCAATCTCTGCCTGTTCCTGACTACGGTTTTGCCTTCTGATTCGGTACCCCGCTGCCAGCTTGTTGCCGACTCCTGCCTATTCCTGATTCGTGCAGTTGATCCTGATCTGGCTCCCACTGAACAAGTCTGGTGATCAGTTTCCACATCTCCTCAGCAGAGGTTCCTGTATCTCCAAGTTCCAGCCTCCTGCCTGCAGGCACCTGCACCATTTTGTTGCCCTCGCACTCCCAGAACTCACCACCATGGGTGCTTGGAACGGAACTGTGCAAGAGGCCACCCTCATCATTTCGGGCTCCGCTGTAAGGTATGTGACACCAACTGTGCACAAAAGGCTCACCAGAACCGGGACACAAACTGACTACTCCTGTGCGAGACAATCACCTTGGGTAGCCCATGTAAGCAAAAGATCTCCCAAGCAAAAATGGAAGCCAGTTCCTTAGAAGTGGGCAACTTCTTAAGTGGAATACAATGGCGGTCAACCACCATAAGGATAACTGTGTTGCCCTGGGAGTTGGGTAACTCCACAATGAAATCCATAGACAGGTGGGTCCAGGGCCTCTCTCCATTGGGTATGGGTTGTAGGAGGCCCACTGGAAGGTGTCGTGGAGTCTTACTCTGAGCACACACGGAACAGGCACCTATGAAGGCGGTTACATCAGCACGTATACTAGGCCACCAGAATTGTTAATAAATGGCCCAAAAGAGTTAATTCTTCCCAGGGTGGCCAGCAGCCTTGGGAGAATGGTAAGTCTGGAGTACGGCAGTACGAAGACTCTCTGGGACAAAACAGCGGTCACAAGGTTTCTCAGGAGGAGCATGGACCTGAGTAAAATAAAGACAAAGAAGGCCTTTGCGCTACTAAGATGTGTTCAGAATAATCCCCTAATTAATAGAAAGAGGGGAACCCTAGTAAACTAGGACATTTTGTAAATAAACAATTAAATAACCTGAGTGCGTACCGTGCACTAAAGTGCAATCAAACAAAGTGAAAAAAGCTGTCTGCAGCAGGATCTGACAGTGTTCACATTCCACTCATAAGTACATAAAATCATATAGTGATTCCGCACTACAGCAATAATAAAGTACAAAAAGTGCCCAATGAATAGGGTAAATAAACAATGTGTAAATAGTGCCCAATAAGTTGGGATAATACCCGCTGGAGGCTCTTTACCAAGATCGGTGGAGCGGTGTGTCAGCCTGACACACCGCTCCACCGATCGCCGCGATGCGCGCCCCCGGGGGCGCGCTGCGGCATGTTATCCTGCTGGACGTCATATGACATCCAGTCAGGACAACAGAACCACTTCCCGGATGTCAATCCGCAATAGGGCGGGCGGGAAGTGGTTAAACACATTTTTGAGCAAACCTCTTTTTAGACATTTACTGAAAAATTTACTGATAAATGCTGAATTAAGAGACTATCACCACATTGAATCTAATGCCCCTGGATTGTTACACCACTTATGGACTAACCACTTTTGCACTTTATTATTATCCCAACTTATTGGGCACTATTTACACATTGTTTATTTACCCTATTCATTGGGCACTTTTTGCACTTTATTATTGCTGTAGCGCAGAATCACTATATGATTTTATGGATCTGAGCGGCAAGAATTTTGTCACCCAAAGTGTGTCATGGTTATGCAGTAATCTTTCTCAGTCAGCTTACCCCTCCTCATGTGTTCAGACTAAGAGGCCAGCCACTCTCACCTGGCTGTTTTTATAACCTCTCTTCTAAGCATGGCTCCACCCCAGGCCCTATCAGGGAGCCCTATATTAACCTGTGCACTGCAGGCCAGCGGTGCTGATCAACCATTGTGTTTTCATTGTGTGTTTGGCTTCCTGTTTCCTGCTTGCTGTGTGCTCTTCATTTGTCTCTGTTACCGACCTTGGCGTGTTCCCAACTATTCCTGTCTGCTCCTGACCCTGACATTTTGGCGTGTCCGACTATCCCTGTTTGCCTGTGACCCTGAACCTTTGACGTGTACTCTGTCGTTCCTGTCTGCTAGTCGCCCTGTCCTGTGCCTTATCCCTTTACTATCCTTGTCGTTCCAGTCTGCTGCTTCCTTCTCCTGTAGTCTACCGTGAGCGTGAGCTGTGAGACCCTAGGGGCTGCGACCTGGAGCCAGACTGCAGCGCAGTCCATCCGCACCACTAGAAGCTCTGGTGAACACCTGCTGGCTCTTAGACTCCGTGCCCTGGGGAATCTATGCTCTAGCTCCCACTGGGATCTGTGTTAGTGATCCAGTAGACCTGCTTCCTGAACCTCCTTGGGTACTATCCGCAGCAGTCAGTCCTAGGGTCCACTATCTTAGCAGTGCACTTCTGACTCCTACGGAGTGCATCTGTCACCTGGTCTCAGGTGACCTGATAAAGTGAGACTGGTGCGAACCATAGCCAGAATACGATCAGGAGGAATCACATTAACCGGAACCGACTCCATCTTGGAAGTGGAGGAAAATTGTCGCGACAAAGCGTCAGCCCTTACATTCTTAGTAACGGGTAAGGATGAGACAATGTAATTGAAACTAGACAAGAAAAGAGCCCATTGTGCCCTTCTGGGAGAGAGGCGTTTAGCCTCAGACAAGAATGTGAGATTCTTATGGTCAGTAAGAATGAGAACTGGCACAGTGGTACCTTCGAGGAAATGTCTCCATTCTTTCAGGGCTAAAATTATCGCTAACAGCTCTCTGTCACCAATCTTGTAACTGCACTCCGCAGGTGACAATTTCTTGGAAAAGCAGCCACAAGGATGCATGGCGCTCTCAGAGGTAGGACATTGAGACAGAAGGGAACTAACTCCAGTCTCAGAAGCCTCAAACTCAAGGATAAAAGGTAACGTAGGATCAGGATGTGCCAACACAGGAGCAGAAACAGAAGGCAGCTTTGAAACTCTCAAAGGCCTTAATGGACACTGGAGACCAACTCTGTGGGATACCGTCCTTTCTGGTCATATCAGTCAGGGGCTTGACCAGAGACAAGAAGTTACGAATAAACTTCCGATAATAGTTGGCAAAGCCAAGAAAACGCTGAAGAGGATGTAAACCCATGGGTCGGGGCCACTGTAGGATTGCTGAAAGTTTCTCTGGGTCCATCGAAAAACCAGCAGTGGAAATGATAACCCAGGAATTTAACCTGTTCATGATATAATTCACACTTCTCCAATTTACAATAGATATTGTTCTCTCTTAGTTTCTGAAGTACACGACAGACATCTGTGTGGTGGCTCTCCAGGGACTTGGAAAATATTAGGATATCATCGAGATAAACCACCACACATAACTGCAACAAATCTGCAAAACTGCCCAGCATTGGACTACATATCCTAGCATGACTACACATATGGTTTGAACTCAAGATATGATGCAGACTTGTTTCTCATTTATTTTATTTGGAGGAAAATGTTTGTCTTGTTTTAACTACTTGCCCCCCGCCCACTGTCAAATGATGGCTGGGCAGTGCGGCTCTCATTCTGAGTGCCCGTCATATGACGGCCTTCCAGAACGACCGCTCTCACGCACCCCGGGGGGCATGCATCACAGTGATCGTGGCCGCACCATGTTGCTAGGACCTTGCGCGACCCCGATCTGTGTAAAGAGCCGCGGCTCTTTAACCATGTGATCGGCTGTGTCCAATCACAGCCGGTCACATGTAAACACGGAGATGCCGGTAATTGGCGCTCCTCGCTTCATGTTGACAGAGTGTGAGGAGAGGATAGCCAATCAGCGGCATCTCCTCACAGAGAACATCTAGGAATGTAATCAGGGCACTGATCACCGGTGCCCTGATTATAATTAAGAGCCCACCAGTACCAGCAATGCCACTGCCAACAATCAGTGCCAACCAGTGCCCACAACTGGCACCAATCTGTGCCCACAAGTGCCAGTAATCAGTGCCGACAAGTGCCAGCAATCAGTGGCCATCAGTAATGCCAGTCAGTGCTGGCTATCAGTGTTGCCCATCAATGCCCATCACTGCTGCCCTTCAATGCTCATCACTGCTGTCCATCAATGCCACCCATCAATGCCCATCAGTGCCGCCTATCCATGCCGCCTATCTGTGCCCACCAGTGCCACCTATCTGTGCCCACCAGTGCCACCTATCTGTGCCCAGTGCTCATCAGTGCCACATATCAGTGCCACCTATCAGTGCCCATAAGTGTGGCATATTCATGCCTCCTTATCAGTGTCACCTAATTAGTGTCCATAAGTGCCGCCTCATCAGTGCCCACAAGTGCCACCTCATCAGTGCCCATCAGTGCAGCCTATCAGTGCCCATCAGTGCTGCCTCATCAGCACCCATCAGTAAAGGAGAAAAATTACTTATTTACAAAATTTACTGACAGAAACTAAGAAAAATTTTTTTTTTCAAAAGCTTTGGTCTTTTTTTTTAGGAAAAAATAAAAAACCCATGGGTGATTAACTACCACCAAAAGAAAGCTCTATTTGTGTGAAGAAAATGATAGAAATTTCACATGGTTACAGTGTAGCATGACTGCGCAATTGTCATTCAAAATGTTGCTGCGCTGAAAGCTGAAAAATGGCTTGGGCAGGAAGGGGGTGTAAGTGCACTGTATTGAGGTGGTTAAACACTTTTTTTGTAATTTTTTATTGTGTAGATAATGTGTATAAACATACACATCCTTTGCTAGAAAGTATTTTCATGTTTGTATTGCCAAGTGTTACACATCACCTTCTGTTTTGGATGTCTCCTAATTGCTGTTTCAATGAGATATTTAATTGGAAGGTGTGGTTTGGCAAACAGTATATAACAGTGATGACGAACCTTGGCACCCCAGATGTTTTGGAACTACATTTCCCATGATGCTCAACTACAGTACACTGCAGAGTGCATGAGTATCATGGGAAATATAGTTCCAAAACATTTGGGGTGCCAAGGTGCGCCATCACTGGTATAAATGGTCTGTTTTTTAACTTGAAAATTGTGCTGTGATCAAGGCTTGTATCCTGGAACACATGAGCCCCTGTATATTTTTACTAACTTTTTCACTTTTTTTATGCACCAATAGAGAAGCAACAAGGACATTTGGTGTAGCCGACTCTATTCTATGTATTTTTGTTTTTCAACTGAGTTGTACAGTTTAGAGGTCACGTTAAAGGTGGAAAATGTTCTGAAATTATTTATCTTTGTCTCATTTTATTACATCACAGAAACCTGACATTTTAACAGGGGCGCATAGACTTTTTATATCCACTGTAAGAATATTTTGTATTGAGGGTTCTTTTTTGTTGAAGGCCGTGTATGTTGTCTGAAAAATATTTGTTATTAATTGTGTTTGCACTTTTCATATTTATATGAATATTTTGTATTGGGGCACTGACCAACTCAGGTAAAATTACAGTTGAATGTTATATATGTTTCAGTGAGAAATATTCATTTTATCCCTTGATTTTGCACTTTTTACATATGAATATTTTGTATTTAAGGTTCTTTTTGGCTGAAGGCTATGTATGTTGGTTGAGAAAAGTTTGTGATATTTTTTGTTTTTGCATTTTTCAGTTTTTTGTGAATATTTGGTATTTGGGCACTATCTTATGCAAAAATAATGCAAAACTGAAAACTTTAGTATGTTCACACAGGCCCTGACAGAAAAAGCAGTTAACAGGCCTTTCTACAAGCACATTTGCTGCATTATGATTCCAAAGTACTTTAAGTGCCTTTAATAAAAATACATATAATTAAAATGTGTGAGTAAACTCTGTTCCTATCAAATTAAACCTATTAATCCGTATTGTTTTAATTTTTTTCTTGTTTTGAAATTACATTAACTCTTTCTTTACACCCGGTGGGCAGTTTGCCATCTTCGCCCTGGGCACCAAATTACCTTGTCCTGGTACTGTGTGTGTGTGTCTTGTGTCAGAAGCTGTGTGCAGACTGGTCAGGCAAGTTTCAGTAGGAACGTGATTAGTATGTCAATGGAGGTTATTGAACATTTCCTTAGGAAACATGCCCATGTCAGTTTTTTAACAGTTGTAAAGAAGATGCATTGATTCATTCGTTTAATGATCTAGTAAAGCAATGTGATGTACAAAATAATAGCATGAGGAAAAAACCGTCATCTAAGAAGTTTAAGAAAGCGAGAATGGTGAATGTGGTATGCATGCTATTAAGACTGAAGGAGATTGCTGAGCAGAAAGAGATGCAATAGTATGCTGAGAGAATGCAGCTTAAAGCGGAGTTCCACCCTAAAGTGGAACTTCCGCTCATCGGATTCCTCCCCCCCTCCGGTGTCACAATTGGCACCTTTCAGGGGGGAGGGGGGTGCAGATACCTGTATAATACAGGTATCTGCACCCACTTCCGGGTACAGCTAGCCGCAGCTAGCCGCAGACTCCCCGCCCACCCCCGTTGTGTTGTGGGAAATACACAGTTCCCACAACACAACGGGGACCAGTGAAGACGCGCAGCGCGACTCGCGCATGCGCAGTAGGGAACCGGGCAGTGAAGCGGCAACGCTTCGCTTCCTGATTCCCTCAGCGTGAATGGCGGCGGCAGCACCCGAGGATCGAGGGACGGCTCGGTCTCGGGTGCCGACATCGCTGGACCCCGGGACAGGTAAGTGTCCTTATTTTAAAAGTCAGCAGCTGCAGTATTTGCAGCTGCTGACATCTAATTTTTTTTTTTTTGGTGAAACACCACTTTAAGGAACAGATAGAGAGTGTAAGTAAAAATAATAATAATTATTATTATACAGGCTTTATATAGCGCCAACAGTTTACGCAGCACTTTACAATATAAAAGGGAGACAATACAGTTATAATACAATAAGATACAAGAGGATTAATAGGGCCCTGCTCAGAAGAGCTTACAATCTAATAGGGTGGGACAGGTGGTACAAAAGGTTGTAACTGTGAGGAATGAGCTGATGGAAGTGGTAAAAGATTAGAGACGTTATAGGCTTTCCTGAAGAGATGAGTTTTCAGGGATCGCCTGAAGGTAGCAAGAGTAGGGGATAGCCGGACAGGTGGAGGTAGCGAGTTCCAGAGGATGGGAGTGGCTCTGGAGAAATCCTGGAGACGAGCATGAGAGGAGGAGATGAGAGAGCTTGAGAGTAGGAGGTCTTGAGAAGAGCAAAGAGGACAATTTGGGTGATATTTGGAGACAAGATTGGTGATGTAGCTCGGGGCAGAGTTGTGAATGGCTTTGTATGTTGTGGTTAGTATTTTGAATTTAATTCGCTGGGTGATTGGGAGCCAGTGTAGGGATTGGAGGAGAGGGTTGGCAGACACTGAGTGGTTGGTAAGGTGGATAAGTCTGGCAGCAGCATTTATGATAGACTGAAGAGGGGATAGCGTATGGAGAGGCAGACCAATGAGAAGGGAGTTGCAATAGTCAAGGCGAGAGATAACAAGGGAGTGAATAAGGAGCTTGGTGGTTTCATTCGTTAAAAAGGGGCGAATTTTAGAGATGTTACGGAGGTGAATTCTACAAACTTTTGACAACGATTGGATTTGAGGCTGAAATGACAAGTCAGAGTCTAGGATTACACCTAGTACCCTGGCGTGAGGGGAGGGACTGATGGTTGCATTGTTGATTTTGATAGAAAAGTCATGGAGGGGGGCATGGGTGGGGGGAATATTAATAGCTCAGTAAAAATGTATTAGCGATAGCTGCAAAGGCAGATGCAAATGTTTGTGATCAGATTGAACAATTGGTAACTGAGAAGTGTGTACTGGAACAGAAACCTCTGGACCCCTTTATATTACACAGCCCCCCTTCACATCACACAGCCCCCCCCACCCAGCCCCCACAGCATATTACACAGCCGCCCTCCCTGCTTATTACACAACTCCACCCAGCTGTGTAAGCACCGAGGGATGGGGCACTTACATTTTATTTATATTTTTCTTATTTATTTATTTTTACACTGTCCCTTTGAAAAAAAATTCTGATCACATTTGTTGCTGTCAGAAGGAATGTAAACATCCCTTGTGACAGTAATAGGCAGTGACAGGTACTCTTTATGGAGGGATCTGGGGTGTATAAGACCCTAAATCCCTCCTTTGCACTTAAAAGCATTCAAAATGCCAAGTTTGGCTGTTTTGAATGCTGTCATTTTTTTAAATTTAGCACCTTTAAAGTGGTTGTAAACCCTGTACAACCACTTTTCCCTACAGGTAAGCCTATAATAAGGCTTACCTGTAGGTACTGGAAATATCTCCTAAACCTGTACAGTTTAGGATATTTTTGCCATATACGCTTGCATTGACGTCATCGTCACATGTGCACTTTAGGAAAGGAACGACCGTGCTGTTCCTATAGGGCTCGTGCCGTGACCGTCGCCTCCCGCGCATGCGCAGGAATGACGTCACACGACTCCGGCCAGCAACAGAGCCGAAGTCCACAGCCCCAGAAGGAAGAGGGGTTGAAGATGGACGCGGCCACACAGCGGTGACAGCGGTGACATTTCAGGCTTCTTCTGCAGGTAAGTGGCACATAATGGGCTAGTATGCGATGCATATTAGCCCATTATGCTTTTACTTTGCAGGGAACAAAGAGGAAGTAAAACAGATTCTGGCTTCGTTCGGGTCTCCGGCCAGCCGGCGGACATGCCAGCTGGTCTCTCCGGCCTTCTGGTGGGATGGGAGAGCCCGGCTGAGCCGCGGAAAGCGTCCCCTCCCGCTGCTTGCGATAACAGCCGAGCGGCTACTTAGCCGCATCGGTTGTTATCCCAAGAAGGCCAACTGCCAGCTTTAAAAAATCGGTACCGGGGTGATGCCTGCAGCAGCAGGCATCACCCCAGTACAACCCCTTCAACCCAAGGCCGCATATATGCGTACGGTCGGCGTAAAGGGGTTCAAATGTCCGTGGGCCAGGTGCACATGAATTCATCACGGGCACTGATGGGCCATACATTTAGCAGGTGCGGGCCGGGTGTGCAGACCCCTGCTCTAGAACAACAATTAGGGAAACATAATGCTCTTGTTGCTGCAAGTGATGTTGTTATGGTTGGAATTAATGTTGGTGTGGATGAGGAGTATTCAAACAAAAGTGTTGTAACTGCTCCTGAAATCGATTTAAGAGTTGAAATACAAAATGCGCCTGGTCTTTTGGAGAACAGTAACACTGTGACAGTGGAAACTTCTGATGAGTCCATTGCTAGTGACTACTCCTCAGACAGTGAAAGGCTACTTTCACACTGGGACGGGCGGTCCCCCGCTAGCGGCCGAAAAAGGGTTAAAACTGCCCGCAAAGCGCCACTGCAGCAGCGCTTTGCCGGCGCTGCCCCATTGTTTTCAATGGACAGGGGCGCTTTAGGAGCGGTATATACACCGTTCCTACAGCGCTGCAAAGATGCTGCTTGCAGGGCATTTTTTACCGTCCTGCAAGCGCACCACTCCAGTGTGAAAGCACTCAGACTTTCACACTGGAGAGACAGGAGAGGTTCTTTCTTATACAGTAGTTCTAATTGCAGCATCTGCCCATTGACAGGAATTGTGAAACATTGTGCCAGAGTCCCTCCAGTCATTTATGAATGTGAACATACTGCATATACAAGTGTAGTTAATGGGTTGTGGGTTAGGGAAGGAATATAACCTACGCAGTTCTTCAAAACAAGAGATGTAAACCATGGGGTGTTTAGTGGGTAATTAAAAGTTTTGGAAAGATGCTTCACTCTGTGTTCCAAATGGGGATATCATTGCTGGGAAGGAAGCACCTGTGTATTATTTAGGACCTAGAAGAGTTTGTTTCCTTGTCCTAAATTATACCAATGAAACGTTAGTCATGGAACTAGGGTTTTCTTTGAACCTAACAATAGGTAGAGGTGCATGGTGTACCCTAAGCAATGTCTCTGTAATCCAGGCACAGGGATGGAATTATGTGGTTTTGTCATTGTTTCGTGTTTACATGTGTTGTTTGACCCGACATTTATATACAGTAAAAGATCTCACGTCTGTCTAGGTGAGTTGCGGGACAAATTGACGGTAAGGTCTCTTCATACAAAGCAGAGGCTTTGCTGCCAATTAGGAGTCCTGAAATACCTCTGACATGCAAAATAATTGTAGCGAAGGCCATAATAAACAAGCCTGTCTAATCCCGACCTGTAATGAAGGGTTATAGGAGGTTGGGAGTGGGATGCTTAAAGCGGTTGTATACTGTTAGAAAAGTTTTAAATGTTTATTGTGTGACTATTAGAAAAACTATTAGAAAAACAATAACCCTGAGACTTTTCTTAAGATGACTTCTGAGCACATTGTTGTATTAACTTGCTGTATCGTTTGCTTTAACTAACTCCATAGTAAGTTGTAGGATGATTAGGCTTAACCATATATGGTAGAACAAGAATGTACAGGAAACACTAATTAGCAAAATAAAGTACCATTTTGTACCAGGCAGGCTATCTGTGTTTCCTCAGCCAATAGAAGCGTTATAGCTATATTATTGTAGGTATTAGGAGGGGGATGTACATCTCTTTGCATGATTCTTACTGCATCTTTTGGCTTGTAAGCATCATCCATTTGTGTGACACATCTGAAATAAATTGTCTGCTTTTCAATACATCTGGAGTTCGACTGATCACAAGAGGAGAGTAATCCTAACATTTTTGGTCCTCCGAGCCGGAACCAACAAGTGCATTTTGGGTCAGATGGTCCAGACAAAAACTTTGGTGAGTATTGGACCTCAAAGCTCACTGAGAATTAAAAGTCCCCCCACTCAATGTTAGTGGTGAAATAGGGGCGGGGGCCTGAGACCCAGATCCACTGTCTGGTTTCGAACTTCGTGATCCAGTCCTCCTGGTGTTTGAGAGGTAAGATAATTTAACTTATTCTTAATTCTCTCTAAGAGTCTTTTCTTCTCTTTCTGTTTGATTCTGTTTAACGTGTTGTAATTGCCGACACTGGTATTGATTGTATAATATCTTAATAATCCAGTGTGCGAAGACAGAGACACTTGGGAGCGTTGTCTAAGGTAAAAAATAGCGTTACCCGCTGTCCAGGACAGATAAAAAAAAGATTTGAGGTATACCGAAGAGGGTGAATGCCTGACGTCATCGTCGGAGGTGGATTGCCCGACGATGTAAGCGCTTAGGTGATCTAGAAAGATCACAAGACTAACTTTCTTCTGTGTGTTTAGTTTCTCCTTTCTTATGTTTAACCTTTCTGTTGATGCTGTAACCTTATTGAAAAAAAAAAAAAAACAACAGTACTGCAGAGACAAGTTAATTATTTTTTGATTCTCCCTATAGTGTGGGGAGTGATGATATTTTTACACTTCTTGTATTCCTATTGTTACCGTGGGCCGAGGGCCACTATACCAGTGTTTTATAGGTAAATGAGAGACCCATCTGGCGCTGACAATGGGGAATAGTCTCTGTAAAAGAATGTTTTGTTCCTGCTTATGAGGCTGCTGTGTTCCTAATGTGCCAAGTGGGAGACTGGAACTGCTCTTTAAGGACACAGGGCTTTATTGGGAAGTTTGGATTCAATAGTAAACTAACTGTAAAAGTGTCAGGATTTGATGGATAAATTTAAATTGTTAGGACCCAAAGATCAAAAAAGATATGGGTTGATAATAGGAGTTTAAATAACCAGCAAAAAATCTTTATTCACATCTCATGTTCTGTGTGTCTGTAAAATTTGTGTTGTAGCCTGCTTGCCTATCAGTGACAGATTGGGAGCTGGCAGAGAAGCAGGAAACTTTGCAAAAGCTTAAAGAGATACTAGGTTTCATTGTCTTATGGCTTCGCTCTGTAAGGCAGCCAACACCTTGCTAGCCAATGTATTAAGCAGATAAATATGTAAAATACCAGGTGACATTGCACTATATGGCCCATGGGGATTGGACCGGAGCCGGCGTCTTGGATTACCGCACTGTCTCAGGTACCACTGGACAACATTGTCTGGGAGACTGTGCTACATCTGGGCCGCCTGCTCGGGGACAACCCTTGGTCGGACTCATAGGAACCAAACAGTTGGAGCTGCAACTTCAGGTAAAGGTAATCCAATAGCCATATCACTGATGGGTCTAGCAAAAGAGAATTAGACCAGACGCAAGTGTGATCTAAATGTTTAACAAATATTTGAGAAGCAGAAAAAATAGCTAAGTATGACTGAGTAAAAAAATAAATAAATAAGTGTGAGAAATCATCACAGGTAGATTAAAGCCTGCCGTTTTTCCTCACCCCCTCCCCTCCTGGAGGGAGTGAAGTACTCCTCAGCTTCAAATTCCTATGTGAGAGATTGTGTCTGTAAAAAAAGTTAACTCTTGACCAGCTATGACAATACAGAAGGGTTATATTGTAAATATTGAAACTGAGCATAAAAAAAAAGAAAAGGTACACTGATGACACAAGGGTGCTTTATTATTTAGCATGCATGGTGTTAAAGGAAGAACATGGCAGAAATTGTTCATGGTTTTGAGGAGGTAGATGGGAGACATGAAGGTGAATTACACTGTGGAGAGAACAGAATGTTGTGGAGTTGTCAAGTGGCTTAATGAATGTGAGGAAAGGAAAGGCTGAGAATGTTTTGATTACTTTAAATGTGTCCAGTCCAGAGACAGTATGTGACTGAGTGCTAATTTTACTGCCATAAGGAAATAGGGATTTGAATGGGCTTTAAGAGAAGCGTGCCGTAGTATTGAAGCCCAGAGAGAGGAGAGAAGGGAATACAACAGACTTGATGCTTGTTTAGCACAAAAATGATGGTCAAGAAGCTGTTTCTCAGAAACAAGAAAATGCAGATTGCCTGACAGACATAGCAGAAGAGAGAGGGAGATGATGATGGATGACTAGTAGGGCAGCATTAACCCTTTGAGCACACAGAGGTTAATTTGTGCATCTGTGAAAATATTAGGATTTTCGGTGGGAAAGAAAGTCCGAATAATAGTCTTAACGTAAATATTTCTTGGATATGTTACTTTTAGAGCTCCCAGATTTTCAACTGTAAAGTGTTAATGATGAAATGCTCTTTATATTCTGGTACATTTATAAAGTTAAAAGGCTAAGTTCTGAATCATAATATGTGTTTGGGATAAATAAAAAAAAAAATGTTTTGGGACCCTTTGGATTTCACTTGGGACCAGAGAATAAGGGGAACAATACAAAAGGGGATTCATGTTTTATTTAATTCTGCTAAAATATCGGGGTCTGAGAAAAATATTTTTATATATATTGAATATATATGTCAAATAATGTAAATGTTGCTAGGAAACATTTTATGTCTGCATACTTGGTGGACTTATGGACTTATATTTGAATAAATGAAAGAATATTGTTTTTAACAACTCCAAAGGAAGGCTTTCTTTGGTAGTTTGATCTGTGATCCTGCGCTCATTCATGTTAGATAAAGAGTATCTATTTTCCCCAGCCCCAATTCAAGTGCAGATATGACCCCCCCCCCCCCCCCTCCTCCTTCTACACAACTGAAGAATGAGGCGAGTTCCTTTTTATGGGGTGGGTGTCTAGTGATTACATGAATGGGTACAAAATTGAACCTTTAGAGGTATTTTAGAGTTTAGAACATTAAATTAAGGTATGAAATAATGTAGACTACACAGTCCTTGGAGACAAAGAAACAATATTGCAAAACAAAAGGTTGCACAAGTATAGATAGCATTTACATGTCACCTGATTGAAAACCGGTATTGCCAAAATCCTTATTTAGGTATGCAGCAGTATTGACACATGGAGTAACACATGTGTCAAACAGGGGGATGACTGAGATGTTAAATAAGGTATGTACAGCCTATGGCTTCACTAACTACTAAAAAAAACTTTTTCCTCTCAATGGATTATATGTGCAAGATACAATGCTTAGGGAGGCATAAGACCACGGAAAGGGAAGTTCCCCACACCGCAATATCCATTCCAACACATTTGCATGGATTTTATTGAATTGGACAAATGTGAAAGGAAGAAATATTGTTTGCTAATCATAGACACCCTGACCAAATGGGTGGAGAATTCCCGACAGGAAGTGCAGATGCACAGACAGTGATAATGGACCCTTATTTGTAAATAAAACTATACAACATTTGACAGAAGTGATGGGAATTTAAGTGAAATACCAATACCTATCATTCCCAATCAGCTGGATTGGTGGAAAGACATAATGGCATTCTAAAAAGCAAACTGAGGAAAGCTATGGAAGAAACAGGTAAAAATTGGATGTACTGCCTACTAGTAGCTGTGACCAGTATGCATATCACACCCACAAAAGAAGGTTTAAGCCCATTTGAGATGATACATGGAAGGCCATATAAGATACCCTTACAACCAAATGAAACACCTACTGAGGAGTCTGAGCACACACTAGCAGAATACATGTCTAGGCAGTTAAGACAAAGACGTACTAATGATTTTTGTTCTTTCCTAGAAGGTCCAATTCGAGAAGATGAAAAGGTGCATGTGGGAGATTGGGTCTTAACAAAAAGTAATAAGAAAAAGCAGTGGTACTCCCCAAGGTGGGATGGTCCTGTCAAAGTCCTCCTAACTACCCCTACTGCGATAAGGATTGCAGAGAGGTCTACCTGGATTCACCAGTCCCATTGCAAAAAGGTTTTACAGGTAGAGTAGGGCCAGTTGGCTACAAGAGGTTCAGAAAGTCCGGCTACAAAGGGAGGTCTCACACAAGGTGGGACTTGTCTCAAACCGGTGAAGTCTCCCTCCCCTTCCAACTCCCCTACCCTATGCGCTGGAACTCTGTAGCTGGTTAGGATAAAAGGGACAGTAATTATCCTTGGGTTATACGTTATGGAAGAGCAGAGGAACCTTTGGGTTGGGAAAGAACAGGAAAAGCATTGAACCTAACCTTTATAGAGGGAATAACTAGCACTATACTGGTAGACTTCTGTCAGATTGCAGATTGTGGGGATACAACTGGGGCTAGAGGACTTCTATGGGCAGATAAATACATTTGCTGGCTCTGGAATAGGGCAGGATGTCAAGCATGGAATCAGGCCCTGTGGACCAGTGTATTAAGATTGGGGGTATAATCTACCAGGGCCTAAAAAGAGTGGAATAAAGAAAAGATTCAATTACAGAAGCAGCCAACTACCCCTACACACATAGTAAGAACTGTAAACAATTATTGATAACATTTAATGGAGTCGAGGAAGGAAGATCAGTGGTTGTACTCTATGGGAGCATGGGTGTCAGGAACTGACCCCTCAGGCAAATTTTTCCTCAAGGTATTACCACCTAATAAAACCTGACAACGGGAAAAGGTAGATTATGGGAGTGTAGACGTAGTGCTATTTTACTTCAAATTAAAATATATATATGTAAAATATTAGGGTAGGTATGCCTCAAATAAAATGAACTGTGATACATCGTCTGTCTGTTGGTCTCAAAATGTGTTTGAAAAAAACAAATAAAAATATATATAAGTGCCAAACATTTAACTACTTTATGTATTAAACCTCTGATGCAGTAAACCACTTTTGTGTTGCACCCTCTGGGGGCAAGAATTAAAAATAACCTACACAAGTGATAGTGTTACACCCCCTGTTGATGAATATCAGAGTGTGTGTGTTGCAGGTGCTGAACTTCAGATAGGGTGTCCAACTGGTGTGCTACACCCTCTGGAGTCCGCAAACTAAAATCCATGATCTACAATATCTGGAACTGTAGAAATGCAGTGATCTAATCCCTAGTTGGCAAAGTGATAAATATGGATGTCTGCTATATCAAAAATCTGGTATGTGAATAAAAATCCAATTATGGCAATAGATAAACTTAAAGCAGAAGTGAAAAAAAAATAAAAAAAATAATAAACAACAAAAATGTGAATGCACAATTCAATATACGTCTCTGTATTACACCACAGTAAGACCACATTCAAAACCAAAACAAATGATGAAATTGTTGCAAACACTAAATTATGAGTAGATAAGTCCATACAATAAATAAAGTAACGTGCTTAAAAAAAAAAAAAAAAACAGTGTCCAGTGCTTCATCAAAATTTGGTGCTGATTATCCTTTCAAGTGACAGTGGTGCCAGGTGATATTATCCGTGTTGATAATGTGATTGCACTCACCAGATGACATTACCCCCCAGGGGTGTTATGCCTTCACAGTGTGAGCTACTGGGTTTTGCTGGGCAATCTGAGAAACGTTTTGCTGGCTTTTCCACCGAGATGTCACATAGGGGAAAGAGTAATGCCCATAATGTGATATTGTTTAAAAAGGCTTTATTTAATAAAAAGTTTAGGAGATATACTCGCATGATAAAACAAGGGTCTGCGCTGTGTAAACAACAATCGCCGCTCAGACTATGGCGGAAGTGACGCCATACTAAAATAGAAGTTCTGAGTAAAACTATAAGATTTACTAACAGTAGAAGATGCCATAGCTTTGGAGACAGGATACCAGGAAAAAAATGAGTGGTTAGAATGGCTGAGGTACACGGTTAAAACTTAAAAAAAAAAAAACTGTTTAGTTTGTGCCAGAGCAAGACTACATTTAGCAACTATTCCTTTTCCTCTAGATCACAATACAGATCCAGGAGGTTTAAAATGTATGTTGTGATTGTATAATAAGAGCTATAAACCTGAAACAAATTCTACCTGTCACATGTTGAGTTTGTTGTTTCCCCCAGTACAGAGACCTCAGATACCTCCAGCGGTTACTGCTTATCCGGGCAACTTTACTTGTTTTGCACTCCCAGGGAACCGTAGCGGGGTGGATCTTGGGTCGCTACCCAATGACTATTGTAGGGAGAGGATTAACATGGGCAATGGTGACTGGGTTGAACATGACATTCAGAGAGCTGATGTCTGGTGGATTTGTGGGGATAAGAAACTGTGAGCTAGGATACTGGCCAATGCCCGAGGGAATCGCGCTATGGTTCAGCTGGCTATGCCCCTGAGGATCCTGTCAGAACACCCATGGACTAAGAGTCACCAACGGTATAGGAGGGACACCTCTCCCATAGGGTCATTTGACACTTGGATCTACATAGATGAGATTGGGGTTCCTTGCAGGGTGCCGGATGAGTTTAGGGCTAGGAATCAGGTGACAGCTAGGTTTGAGTCTCTTCTCTGGTGGGTGACTATAGATAAAAATGTTGACTGGATTAACTATATATATACTATAACCAACAATGATTTGTAAACTATACTAGGGACGCTGTGAAGGGCCTAACAGAACAGTTGGCCACCACATCTCTAATGGCATGGCAGAACTGAATGGCCTTAGATATAGTCCTAGTTGAAAGAGGAGGGGTATGCAAAATGTTTGGTAGCATGTGTGGCACCTTTATCTCTAACAATACAGCTCCTGGAGGGACCGTGACCAGAGCCTTGGAAGGACTGACTGCTCTATCGAATGAATTAACGGAAAACTCAGGTATTAATGATCCATTAACAAACTGGCTTGAAGGATGGTTCGGTAAGTGGACTGGACTTATCACATCATGTTTGATCTCAATTGCTGTGGCTTTGGCCGTTTTGGTCACATTCGCGGATGCTGCTGCATTCCCTGTATTCGAGGACTTTCACAAAAACTGATTGAAACAGCAGTCTCAAGAATGATGTATCAAGCCCTTCCTACCTCTGAGGAGACCTATGTGGACATTGAAGCTAACTTAATGACATACAGACCGAAAGTGTATAACACTGGGACTATCATCGAAATGTGTTGAGATAAAATAGTCACACAAGAGGAGGGAATGTTAGAAAAGTTTTAAATGTTTTTTGTGTGGCTATTAGAAAAACTATTAGAAAAACAATAACCCTGAGACTTTTCTTAAGATGACTTCTGAGCACATTGTTGTATTAACTTGCTGTATCGTTTGCTTTAACTAACTCCATAGTAAGTTGTAGGATGATTAGGCTTAACCATATATGGTAGAACAAGAATGTACAGGAAACACTAATTAGCGAAATAAAGTACCATTTTGTACCAGGCACGCTATCTGTGTTTCCTCAGCCAATAGAAGCGTTATAGCTATATTATTTTAGGTATTAGGAGGGGGGATGTACATCTCTTTGTATGATTCTTACTGCATCTTTTGGCTTGTAAGCATCATCCATTTGTGTGACACATCTGAAATAAATTGTCTGCTTTTCAATACATCTGGAGTTCGACTGATCACAAGAGGAGAGTAATCCTAACATATACTACCTGCACATCTAAAAAAAAAAATATATATATATATCTGTAAGGCAAGGGCATAATGAGCTAGTAAATTAAAGTGGTTGTAGACCCCATTCATGAAATCTGACCTAGACACATATATCTGTAGTGTTTACTTATCTCTCTCCAAAGTTCGAAGTGCCATGTCTTTCTGCTGCTCCATTCCTCTGTTATCAGCATGATAACTTCTGACAAGTTCACCGACACATGAGATAAAAGCAGCTTAAAAATATGTGTTGGGGAGGGAGCTTAGAAGTAGATAAGCAGAGAGCTGGTCTATTCATACTGCAGCTCTGCACGTTCCTCTGCCTTTGTGGAGGCAAGGTGTGTGCTTTTCCTCCAATCAGCTTACACAGTGTAAGCCCAGACTCCCCACCCACTGCTGAATGAGGAAATTAGATTTCTAACACAAGCTACACATTCTAAAGTGTGTAGAAAGCTGAAGACAGCAGATATACATGTAAAACTTATGTAGGGAGATTTGTTTCATCTCTGTGTATTAGCTGAGGTTGATCACTTCACTGGGTATAAGAGAGGGTTTTACATCCACTTTAATATGCAAAAAAAGTCATTTTAAGATAAGTGACATGCATAATTATTAACATGCATCAAAAGTTCAAAATAAAATGTTTACAGGCAGATTCCTGTGTCCAGCGTGAATTTTATAAATAAATTATTATCATTATACTGGATTTAGATAGCGCCAACAGTTTATACAGAGCTTTTCAACATAAGGGCAGACAGTATAATTACAATACAATTTAATACAGTAGGAATCAGAGGGCCCTGCTCATTAGAGCTTACAATCTAACAGGGAGGGTCAAGTGATACAAAAGGTAATAACTGTGGGGGATGAGCTGATGGAGAAAATAAAAGTACAGTTGTTAGGTAGAGATGGGATAGGCTTCTCTAAAGAGAAGGGTTTTTAGGGACCATCTAAAAGTAGACAGACTAGGAGACAGTCGGACAGATTGGGGTAGGCAGTGGTTCGGGAAAAGTTCTGGAGGCAGGCATGGGAGGAGGTGTCAAGGAAGCTGGAGAGCAGGAGGATAGTCCTGTTAGCACCTTTGCTTAGCCACTTGCCGACAGGCTCCCACTGCTATATACATCGGCAGAATGGCACGTACAGGCATATTAACGTACCTGTACATTGCCCTTTAAGATGTGGCATTGTGGGTGCACGCGAGCCGCCGGCGGCGCGCCCGCCGCGAGCTCTGTAAGTGTGATCGCGGGTCCCGTGGTCTCAATGTCCGCGTAGATACCCGTGATCATGTCACGGAGAGGAAGAATGGGGAAATCCTGATGTAAACAAGCATTTCCCCATTCTTACTAGTGACAGGACACTGATCACAGCACCCTGTGAACGGGAGCGGTGATCAGTGTCGTGACACACGTAGCCTATCCCCCCTACAGTTAGGACACATCCCTAGGACACTCTTAACCCCTTCAGCGCCCCCTCCTGGTTAACCCCTTCCCTGCCAGTCACATTTACACAGCAATCAATGCATTTTTAATTGCACTGATCGCTGTATAAAGGTGAATGGTCCCAAAATAGCGCCAAAAGTGTCCGATCTGTCCGCCATAATGTCGCAGTCATGATAAAAATCGCTGATCGACGCCATTACTAGTAAAAAAAACACAAAAATTATTAATAAAATTGCCATAAAACTATCCCCTATTTTGTAGACACTATAACTTTTGCGCAAACCAATCAATAAACGCTTATTGCGATTTTTTTTTTTACCAAAAATATGTAGAAGAATACGCATCGGCCTAAACTGAGGGAAAAAAATGTTTTTTTTAATATTTTTTGGGGATATTTATTATAGCAAAATGTAAAAAATATTGTGTTTTTTCCAAAATTGTCGCTATTTTTTTTGTTTATAGTGCAAAAAATTAAAACCGCAGAGGCGATCAAATACCACCAAAAGAAAGCTCTATTTATGGGGAAAAAAGGACATCAAATTTGTTTGGGAGCCATGTCGCACGACCGCGCAAATGTCATTTAAAGCGATGCAGTGCTGAATCGCAAAAAGTGCTCTGGTCTTTGGCCAGCCAAATGGTCCGGGGCTGAAGTGGTTAATTGTGCTCAGAACAAACAAAAAGCCATCATTTTGCAGTATTTTTAAACACCATCCACTTTATTGGCCATAAAACACTCAAATGCAAAGGAAATTTACTCATAAACATAGTCCACAAATCTCCTGTGTACTGGAATAGATTTGCCACTTTAACAGTACATTGCCCCCTTAAAGTAGAACTATAGGCAAAACTTTTTTTTCACTTTGGATAGAGTAAGGGAGGGTTGTAAACTGTGAGATTTTTTTTTCACCATCTGTGTCGCATTTTGGAGATTTCCCTTCACTTCCTGTCCATTGCCAAAACAGGAAGTGAGAGGAAATCCCTGCAAATTAAGGAAATCTTTTGGGGACCGCCAGGTCACCAAAACTAGTGTCCCCATTGGAACATTTCCCCCCAATTACTTTTCTAGGGACAACCCAAAATTTGGAATTTTGTTTTACTTTCACTTTTAATGATAATGATATACAGGACAAATAGAGAAGGTGAATCTCCCTAATATTTGCACAGACAGCAATAAAAACTGACAGGTGTTCCAATCCTTCTACACTCTATCCAAACCTAAAAAAAGTTTTGCTCTTAGTTGTAATTTAAGGCAAAATATAAGCTTTATCTCTACATGCAGCAGAACCTTTCGTTCCTGCGCGATGACATCACGTAGCTCTGCCCTGACACGTTTCACCATGCCCCTTGTTGCTTAATCATGGGGAATTTCTACGCCTGGAAGTAAGGTTTTGCTGTATGTGGAGATGGCGCTTATATAAGGCCCTTTCACACGGACGCCTCCTTGAAGCAGAATCCGCTTGCTCAACAAGGATCTCTCCGCTGATCCCTGCTGAGCAGGTGACGGGTCCGTGTCCACTCAGCTATGCAGATGGAAGTCTGTTAGTTTCCATCCAATCCAATCTGCCAGACGAATGGGGAATATGACCACCATCCATCTGTTTTTGGCAGACAAGATTGGATGGTGGCGGGTGTCAGCGGACGTCTGCCGCTCCATAGAAGAGACTGGAGGACCAGATCAGGTCCGCCTGAAAAACTGAAAAAAGACAGGTGAACCTGATCGGACAGCCCTTGTGAAAGGACCCTTAGGGAGCAATGTACTGTTAAAGTGGCAAATCTATTCCAGTGCACAGGAGATTTGTACACTGGCTTTGTGAGTGGATTTCCTTTGTATTTAATTGTTATGGCCAATAAAGTGGATGATGTTTAAAAATACTGCAGAATGATAGCTTTTTGTTTGTTCTGAGCATGATTGAGCAAAGGTGCTGGCAGGAGTATTCTGAGAGCTGTGGAAGTCTATTTGGAGGTAAAGGTCCTGTTGATACAGTACTGTACATCTGAAGAAGCCTGAGGTGATTTGAAACACTTTTTAAAGGGCATGGCGCAGCTTGACCTATTTATTATCATAGGTTGATATTTTCAGGTGAGGAAGTGATGTGGCTGATGACGGAGCATACTGTGGTGGAAAAAATATAAAATTCATGCTGGACACGCTGGGCTAAGCAAGAGCTGTGGATTTGGGTCAGAGTTCAGTGACTCGGGGCTGGATGACCCATCCTAGCAGCCTCTCTGGTGCTCCCCCCTGTTTTCTAAGACATTGGAGAATGTTCTAGACATAGTAGGTGAAGGTTAGGAGGAACTACTTTGCATGACCTGTGAAGGACTTAAACCCCCAGTCTTCTTAACCACCCCCCTTAAACATACTCCAAACCCCTCCAATTCTCCCCACAAAAAACGTGACAAGGTGCTGGAGTAAATGGCCTTGACGGCCTTTTATTAACAAAATATAAAAATATATAAATAACATATTAAATAACTTTTTAATAATAAACTTTCTCAGTACTTATTAGGGTCTTGGAGGGGAACCCACCCACAGGTCACTGCGAAAACTTCGTAAAAACGTATTGGTCTCCAGTCGCAAACCCCAGACTGTGAGACAGTAAACAACCTTCCCCAGTGACCTAACTTTACCCCTTCCTGGTTAACACCTTGTAACCGGAAGGTACATAACAAAGCCCATATTACATATGGGTACCAACCATGTAAAATCACCATAACATAAATCTCCTCCTCCTCACAGACCCAAACCACTGCCCAAGCTGACTCCATAGTCTCCTTTTTTAACATAAGCACACCAGGGAGGGTGGGTGGGAATCTTTTCCCCATCGCTCTCCACTGACGTCACTTCCCCCTTCTTCCTCCTAATCCTCTCCCAGCACATCCTGCCCTGCTTTAGCCACTCCCCCTTTTCTTAAAGGGGAAACTGTGTAAGACAGTGTGACTGTGCAGTCCGCACATGTCATGCTGTCCCTGCCCTGATCCCCTTCAGTCCTATGCTACGGGACCTCCTTGACCTGTGACGGACTTAAACCCCCAGTCTTCTTAACCACCCCCCTTAAATATACTCCAAACCCCTCCAATTCTCCTCACAAAAAACGTGACAAGGTGCTGGAGTAAATGGCCTTGACGACCTTTTATTAACAAAATATAAAAATATATAAATAACATATTAAATAACTTTTTAAATAACTTTTTAATAATAAACTTTCTCAGTACTTATTGGGGGCTTGGAGGGGAACCCACCCACAGGTCACTGCAAAAACTTCGTAAAAACGTATTGGTCTCCAGTCGCAAACCCCAGACTGTGAGACAGTAAACAACCTTCCCCAGTGACCTAACTTTACCCCTTCCTGGTTAACACCTCGTAACCAGAAGGTACATAACAAAGCCCATATTACATATGGATACCAACCATGTAAAATCACCATAACATAAATCTCCTCCTCCTCACAGACCCAAACCACTGCCACCGCACGCAAGGGGTAAAGCTTTACCCTTGCACGCACCTCCAAACCCTCAGTGCACGCTGTACCCCATCCTGTAATCCTAACGCCCAAAGGTCAGTACCTACTTCCTAAAGGTGCACCCCATCACTCCTAAGGTATCTCCACGTATCCACCTCCAACTCCCTATGTCTTATTGTAACCCCCCATTACGCATAACGAACCTGCTGACTTCTTTGTTTACCTTAACTCGGGCCCTGTCAACCTTTTTATCCGACAACGCCCACCGCCATGTCGTTCTCCCCACCATATCTGACCACACTATGACCATGCCAGGGAATGACGCCTGTAAGCGTAAAAAATCGCACTTGATGTCTCGTATAACCTCCCTCATAGACCTGACCCCCATGTCGTTCCCCCCCACATGCAGCACTAAAACATCTGGGGCCCTGTCCCAGCGAGCAAACTTGTGGACTTCTGACCTTACCCTGTTCCACAGCATACCCGGAAGCCCGATCCACCTGACCCGTGCCTCCTGTCTCGGGATACCTAGTTGCCTACCATTCGGCCGAACGTCGGCCTTTTTTGCCCCCCAAAAAACGAAGGAGTGGCCCAAAATCAGAGTCACCTGTAAAGCAAGACCCCCAACCTTAAACTCTATACCCTAAATGAAAAAACCTCCCAAACACAAGTCTATAATAAATGTGGACGGATATAAAGCTTAAAAGCTTAAAGCTTGAGTCCCACCTCCCAATGCGCTTCACTGTTTCAAAGCTAAGCCCCGCCCTGGCAGCCTCTGTAGCCGCCCCTATGCGGAAAGAGTGGGATGAGTACCTGGTAGGATCGTGACCGGCCGCCGATAAACATTTTTTGAACACTGCTACAAATTGAAATTTTGACAAGGACGATCCATCTGCATGAATCAAAAATGAGCCTGGCAATAGCAGACGCCTATCCCTGAAACATGCCACCGCTGCTACCGGACAAATGTGGGACCCCGCAATCCGGAAAACCTCCAATTGCGCTCCCTTCCCAATCTGATCGGTTTTTGACCTTTTAATCCATATCCTAACCGAATTGGTTGAAAATTCCAGATCCTCACATTGAAGCCCCCCTTTTGCCCGTTTAGACAGGCTGACCAATTCACTTACCCGTAACGCCCCAAAAAATGCTAACGCAAAAGCCGCCCGGAATAACGCGCTTTCAAACTCAGAACTACAAATATACGATACCTGTCGAAATAGGCCGTGTAACATGTAGAAAGACACTGGGCGCCGACCATCACTCTTCTGATGCTCTTTTCTATAACCTTTCACTGCTTGTTTCACCCAGAAGTCTTTTGTGTGGTCGAGCAGCCCTTGTAACTTAAAAAGAAAGGCCAAACCTGCCAGTTTCCTATCGATGGCAGCTGCCGAGATGCCCCTCTCAAAACCCATATTAATAAAATAAAGAATCGCCTGAGGTACCTCCCGGCCCGCATGGTCGATTTCTAGCCCATGTAAGCATGCCAGCCAATCTTGCCATACCTTGGAATAAGCGTCCTAAGTGGCCTTACTCACGGAGTGCTGAATCCACCTTGCCACGTTCCCAAGGCAACACTCCACATCCAGTCCGGGCAGGTAACCCCCTGCTGCTCCGCGTCTGGTGCCAACTCCCGAAACCAGTCCCACTGAAAACGAGACAGTGCGTCAACTAAAGTGTTCTCGACCCCTGGTAAATGTACAGCGTAGATGAAAACATTCAATTTCAAACAGCGCAATACTAAATACCTCAGCTACCTGACCACTGGCATGGACTTGGCTGACAAACGGTTAATCACCTGGACAACACCTAAGTTGTCACAGTTGAGCCGCACTTTCAGGTTACGGAAAGACTCCCCCCAAATTTCCATTGCCACCACAATTGGAAACAGCTCCAGTAGAACCTGGTTCTTCAAGAACCCAGCCTCCACCCAAGTAGGGGGCCAGCATGCAGCGCTCCAAGTTCTTTGGAAAACGGCCCCATAGCCCATAGAACCGGCCGCATCCGTAAATAATTCAAGATCCCAATTACTGATGGGACCTGACATCCAAAGAGCACGCCCATTGAATGATTCCAGGAATTCATGCCATACCCACAAGTCCTCCCTATGTTCGCCGTTAAGTGTCACAAAGTGAGTAGGGGCGGTGACCCCTGCAGTCGCTGCCGACAACCGCCGGCAAAAGACCCTGCCCATGGGATTTATTCGGCAAGCAAAATTTAGCTTGCCCAATAATGATTGTAGCTGCCTCAATTGCACCTTACGCTTCCCAATGGTACCACGCACCTCTGCCTTGAGCGCTTCAAGCTTGTCCAACGGCAGACGGCACTCCATTCCCATGGAATCTACCTCAATTCTCAGGAAAACAATATTGGACATGGGGCCCACTGTTTTTTCCGACGCTAACGGTACCCCAAAACGCTCTGCTATGTGCTGTAACGTGCCCAATAAGACTGCACAGATGTTGGAACCAGCAGGGCCCACACAAAGGAAGTCGTCCAGGTAGTGAATGACTGAATTGATCCCAGAAACGTCCCGTACCACCCATTCCAGAAACGAACTGAACTTTTCAAAGAAAGCACAGGTGATAGAACACCCCATCGGGAGGCAGCGATCTACGTAGTATGCCCCATCCCATATGCAGCCTAGCAAACGGAAGCTTTCCGGGTGAACTGGCAAAAGCCGAAAGGCAGATTCAATATCCGCTTTCGCCATGAGTGACCCCCGACCGTAGCGGCGGACCCATGATATCGCTGCATCAAAGGAAGTGTACGTAACTGCACACTCCTCCGGCGCAATTGAATCATTGACTGAACCACCTTTCGGAAAAGAAAGGTGATGAATCAACCTGAATTTATTTGGCTCCTTCTTTGGAACCACTCCCAATGGGGATACAACCAGTCCCGGAAGTGGAACTGAAGTAAAAGGGCCGACCATGCGCCCTAACTGTATTTCTTTTTCCAATTTTTCAGCCACCACCGTCGGATGCGTGAGGGCCGAGCGTAAATTTTTTGCTATGGGAGGTGCAGCCTCCAAGGAACACGGTATTTTAAAACCGCTCGTGAATCCTGAGTCTACTAACTAAGCCGCATGTTTGTCAGGGTACCTACTGAGGAAAGGTCGCATCCTTTCCACCCACACCGGCGTCGTCCCTCTTGTTCGCAGGCTCTCCGCCACGCCCCTTTCCTCTTCTAAAGCACTTTGACAATGCGTGAGAGCCCCCGCAACCGGAACATGTATGCTTAAATCGACAGTTTGTTCCGAACTTACAGGTGCCCTCATTAAACTGCCAACAGAAGCCCCATTTCTTCTCGGTCGGTTGTCCTGGAGCAGTGTTACCTCCGACCCCTGCCTGAAAAAACTGGTTCGGAGCCCTCGCAGCGGTCATGAGTTTCATCCACAGGCTGATATCCTTATGATCCCAGCGTAATGAAGGTCTGACGGCCATCCGTTGCCTGAACTGCTCGTCGTAACGCAGCCATGCCACTCCGCCGTATGTCCGGTGCGCCGCACTAATGGCATCCAAATAAACGAACAAGGCTGAACAATGTTCGGGGGACTTTTCCCCCACTACACTCGCCAAGATAGCAAAAGCCTGCAGCCAATTAGAAAAGGTGCGAGGAATCAGCCTATATCGGCGTTTTTCCTCGTCCTCTTTCTTACGCTCTTCCGGTTTCAATCTATCCAGATTGAATTTCTCTAACGGGAGCAATGTGAATATCTCCACATATTCTCCTTTCCAAATCTTTTCCTTCACTTCTGTTTTGAGGTGGGCCCCCAATGGGCCTTCAAAACAGACGTAGACCTCACTCTTTGCGGAGTCTGCCAACCTGACTGACTCCGTCTTCTTTTCCCCTGTTTTTTCCTGGCTGTCCGGGACCGAAACGCTGGTTGATGGTCCATTCGGTTCAATCACCGCCGTCCCAGCTCCACTTGCTGGTGTCACCGAATCTACGCTAACTGCGACCGTCGGTGTAGGCGTAGTCGCCGCAGCCGAAACTCTTTCCTGCGGCGTCCCCCATGCCCGCGCTGGTGCATAATTGTCCCCCGTGGTCGGCTCAAATCGCTGTACTAAATCCCGCAAACCAACCAATAAATCCTGCAGGCCTGTCCTGCTCGCCCCCTCTCTTGCCTCCCTGGGTTGTCCTGGGGGTGGCCTAACCACACTCCCCCTTGCCAAATTACCACCCCCGAGGGACCCCCTTTTCTGCCTTGCTCTAATAACTTTTCTAACAAAGAAGTAATAGTTAAAGTAGAGCTGCACTCACCGGGCTGCCCAGGACTGGGCCCACCAACCACCACTCCGTAATCCACCGTTGACGCGTGTCTATGGTCCTCGTCCCTCTCAGACCTGGACAGCTCCCCTTCCGATCTGTCGCTGACCTCATCTGGACGGACGACCATTGGCTGCACTCCAGAGGGACCCGCTCTGGCTGCTGGGGGTCTGCGCTGCTGCTCTCGTCCCACTCTTTGCGCTGTAATGCCAGACCCGTGACCTGCCCGCCTGGAAAGACTTCTGTGCCGCCACCCAGCCTGGGCCTCCGCTGCACTCCCTCCGCCTCTGCTCACCAATGACACCGCGCTCTTTACGCTCCTTCCTCTGGACGGCACAGGGCTGCTGGCCGCCTCGGCCACCTGGCCAGCCCCCCGATTGACCGATGACGAACGCTGTCCGGACTGGTCGCTCAAAGCCCCCTGTGACTCACCAGCCGACTGCTCCTGGCATCTGCGACGAGCTGAGGGGGGGGAACCGTGGGTTGCGCTGGTCTCCCCCATCCCTGCACTCCGGCCCCTCCGCTGTGTCCTCTTGCCATCACCTCTTCTGGCTCCTCGAGCCTGCTGGTCACTGGGGGGCGGCTGGATCGATCCTCCTCTGGCATTCTGCTGTGGCCCCTGACCCCTGGGAGCGGAGTCAGGGCTGAAGCGCTCTGGCGGCCTGGAACGGCGAGCACGTGGAGCCTCCATGGCCCCCCCGCTCGTTGTCGCTCTGTCTTCCGACCGGATGGCTGCCACCTGAGCCCCAGTCTGCCCCTTGTGCTGCCGCCGCTGCTCTGAGCTGTGCTAAGATCATTGCCGCTGTGAGATCTGCCATTCTAAGGGAAGCAGTGGAGCGATGGGAGCGCGTGTGTAATCTTTTCCCCGTCGCTCTCCACTGACGTCACTTCCCCCTTCTTCCTCCTAATCCTCTCCCAGCACATCCTGCCCTGCTTTAGCCACTCCCCCTTTTCTTAAAGGGGAAACAGCGTAAGACAGTGTGACTGTGCAGTCCGCACATGTCATGCTGTCCCTGCGCTGATCCCCTTCAGTCCTATGCTACGGGACCTCCTTTTTTATGAGGGCCTTAGCCATTCCCCAGTAAATGGCTGGCAGGGGTCAGGCCACCTCATAAATAGGCATGAGTCATGCCAGCAGGTGCAGTCTAATGGAAGATAGAGATGGAGTGCTGAGGAGGCTGTCACTGGTCCTCAGGGGTGCCCCCTAGTCTGGGGGGGGGTGACCTTGGGCCAGGGCTTGGGTTCTGGAAGGATCGTGCCATAACACACAAAGGAAGCCCCTTCCTGGAGACATGGGAGCAAGGGGAAGGGACAGAAGGAGTAGATCAGCACTACTCGGAAATCTACTGAGAGTCAGCCGAGTGGGCTGGTGAGTGTCAGTCTAATTGACTGTGGTGGGGAAGTTGGCCTAAAGGGTTGGTAGAGGGGCAGCTGCAACCAGGTGGGTTGGCAGTGCCTTAAGAGGTGGTGCTGGGATCAGTAGCCATAGGAGGAAGAGTACAAGCTGGACACTGTAATCTTTTGCTACACAACTAAGGATTTCTGCCTGTAATGAGACTTTGCTTTTAATCTGACTGACTGTCATGTAAAAACAACTATTATTGTATTTGCTTCTGTAATAATGTCAAATGATTTTAAAGCATGGGTGTTGGTTATCCATCCAAGAGATGTATGTATACACACTAAGCAGTAATGAATTCCGCACATTTCATCCTTCTTAAACTGTACATGAATAAACTTTCACAAAGGTATTATGTCCACTTACTCAGCCCTAAGTTACATCAAAGGATATATGGATCTCCAAAATTTAGATTATAAGCCCTCTTGGACTCCAGTCTGATATCAAATAATAACAAAATGATATATGTGCATGTGATCCTCTTGTTCAAATAGTCACACAGCAAAGCGCATTTTCAGATGTGTGACTACGAAATGTCACACTGTGGGGTAACAGATGCTATTTGGGATGTTGCTGCTAAGATATCAAATAAAATAAAGCACTAAAAAAATCCATAGCCATACAGTATAGTCCAAAGTTCAGCAGCTTGAGTCCAAAATTCAGATCTGAGCAGCATGGCCACAAAGAATAGCCATCTTAATGTATGTAAGTCCCAGCTATTGTTATAATTTGTCTATATAATATCAGCTACAGTGTACAGGTAATAACAGTGTTAGGTATTTCTAAAGCAGATGGATGTACATAGTGCTTCATTCGATCATATTAACACTTGTAAGAACAGCTGATGCACATAGAAATGTTAGAATTAATGCCTGCCATAATTATAATTCTGATATTGCAAGCCTTTATGGATGACTATCGATGTACAGAATTAATAATCAATTAGTGTGTATAGTGTAACCTGGGGGACAGGTAGCAGGTACAAAGCTCCCTGGGATGAGCAGTCTTTCAGGCACAGATACCAAATCCAGTGAAATAGTGACAAACAGTGCGGTGTTTATTTGTGATATATACAAGTCTATATACAGGTGCTGTACAGTGTTCCAAAGAAAACAAATAGGAACCAAAAATAGCCAAAACAAAACCTAGCCGTGTCTCGGCACTAACTAAACAATATTTACAAATCCTAACTATCAGGCTGAGCAAGCCTACAGCTTGTCAGCTTCCACATACCTTTTTGCTCTCCTACACAGAAGCTTGTCTGAGTATCCCAGGCCAAGAGCAAAGGCTGTCTGCTCAGGTGAGCTTAAATTAGCCTGGGGGAGAGGACCAAGACCTGAACCGGACCATGGATCACAGATCCCTGAACCTGTATGAGAGGAGCCTGGGAGATGTATAAACCCCGAACAGGACTTTTCCTGGCTCTCTCTGGGACGCTCTGCTACATATCCTCCCCCCTTGTTTCAACCCCAGGGTTGGAACACCTGTAGCCCAACAGGAGTGAACACGGGACAGGGCATCTACATTCCCCATCTCAACACCTGGCCTGTGTTTTACAGTGAAGGAGTAATCCTGTAGAGCCAAAAACCACCGGTTCACCCGTCTATTAGTCTCCTTCTTTTGGGCCATCCATTTCAGAGGAGCATGGTCAGTTATTAAGTCAAACTGGCGCCCTAACAAATAGTACCTGAGTGCGTCCACGGCCCACTTTATGGCTAAACACTCCTTTTCAATGACTGCATACCTTTGCTCATGGTCATTGAGCTTTCTGCTTAGGTACACCACAGGGTGTTCTTCCCCATTGTGTACCTGTGATAGTACTGCCCCGATACCAACATCAGACTCATCCGTCTGAACCAAAAAATCTTTGGAGAAATCGGGGGAGTACAGTACTGGCTGTGCACAAAGAGCCTTCTTCAGGACTTGAAAAGATTCCTCTGCTACTGCGGACCATTTCACCATTACAGAGTCTTTCCCTTTCGTAAGGTCTGTCAGTGGGGCAGCTATAGTTGCAAAATTTGGGATAAATCTTCTATAATACCCCGCAATGCCAAGAAAGGCCCTGACCTGCTTCTTGTTTGCAGGACGTGGCCATTCCTGGATGGCTTCTATTTTATTCACTTGAGGTTTTATGACCCCACGCCCAATAGTGTAGCCCAAATACTTGGCTTCCTCTAGACCAATGGCACATTTTTTTGGATTTGCTGTAAAACCTTCTTTGAAGAGGGAATCAAGGACAGCCTGGACACGGGGCAAGTGAGACTCCCAGTCAGTGCTATGTACCACTATGTCATCTAGATATGCTGCTGCATATTGTCGGTGGGGTCTTAGAGTCCTGTCCATGGCCCTCTGAAATGTCGCGGGGGCATTTTGTAACCCAAAAGGCATTTTTTTGTATTGAAAGGAACCCTCTGGGGTCACAAATGCGGTCTTCTCTTTGGCGCTACCAGTCAGGGGTATTTGCCAATAACCTTTTGTTAAGTCCAAAGTGGTCAGATAGCGAGCCTTGCCAAGTCGGTCTATAAGTTCGTCCACTCTGGGCATTGGGTACGTGTCAAACTTTGTCACTGCATTAAGCTTCCTGAAGTCATTACAGAACCTCCAAGTGCCATCCGGTTTTGGGACTAACACGATGGGGCTAGACCAGTCACTATTGGATTCCTCAATGACATCTAGCTCCAACATTCTTTTAACTTCCTCGCTGATGTCCTTTCTCCTCGCTTCAGGAATTCGGTATGGTTTGAGCTTGACACGGACCCCAGGTTCAGTAACAATATCATGTTGAACTGCTGAAGTCGTGCCAGGTAACTCTGAAAATCTCTCTCTATTTCTTATCAGGAATTCTCTAGTTTCCTGCTTTTGTGAATATGACAGGGTGTCTGGAATCGTGACCTCTGGGATCAGAAGGGACTCAGTACCCTTAGGCGTTACCGGGAGGGACCTCGCAGTTAACGCCAGTCTATCCTTCCAGGGCTTTAACAGGTTTATATGGTAAATCTGTTCGGGCTTCCTTTTCCCTGGTTGATATACCTTGTAATTGACCTCCCCAACTCTTTCAATTACTTCAAAGGGACCCTGCCACTTAGCCAGGAACTTGCTCTCAACAGTGGGAACTAACACCAGGACCCTGTCACCAGGTGAGAAAACACGGAGTTGGGCCCCCCTGTTGTATATCCTCTGTTGAGCTGCTTGGGCCTGCAGTAAGTGTTCTTTTACCATCGGCATGATTGCTGCAATCCTGTCCTGCATTTGGGCGATATGCTCAATGACACTTTTATGGGGTGTCTGCTCCCCCTCCCAAGTTTCTTTGGCTATGTCTAAGAGTCCCCGAGGGTGTCTCCCATAAAGCAACTCAAAGGGAGAGTACCCCGTGGAGGACTGGGGAACCTCCCTGATGGCAAACATCAAGTATGGTATCAGGAAGTCCCAGTTTTTCCCATCCTTGTCAACAACCTTTTTTAACATGCTCTTTAATGTCTTATTGAAGCGTTCCACCAAGCCATCCGTTTGAGGATGGTACACCGAGGTTCGCAATTGCAACACCTTAAATAACTTGCACAGCTCTCTAGTTATTCGTGACATAAATGGGGTGCCCTGGTCTGTAAGGACTTCTTTAGGGATTCCAACTCGACTGAACACCATAAACAGCTCTTTGGCAATGTTTTTAGCAGACGCAGTGCGTAAGGGAATGGCCTCAGGGTAACGAGTAGCATAATCCATGATTACAAGGATATGCTGGTGACCTCGGGCAGACTTGGGGAGTGGACCCACAAGGTCCATGGCAATCCTCTCGAAGGGCACTTCAATAATGGGCAAGGGCACTAAAGGACTTCGGAAGTGTTGTAGTGGGGCTGACATCTGACACACAGGACAGGATTGACAATAATTCGCAATATCCTTCTGTATCCCGGGCCAATAAAACCTGCGCAACACCCTTTCAGTAGTTTTCTCAACCCCTAAATGACCTCCTAGCAAGTGCCCATGGGCAAGTTCCAACACCACCCGTCTGTATGGCTTAGGAACCACCAACTGTTCAACCACTTCATCATTTTTTTTACATACACGATACAGTAAATCCTCATTGCTGCTAAAATAAGGAAAACAGAGCCTGTCCCCTGATTCGACAGGTACATCATTAATCACCATTACATTTTCCCAGGCCCTGGCAAGGGTTGGGTCTTTTCTCTGCTCGGTACCAAAATTTTCCTTGTGTACATTAAGGTCAGCAAACTCCAACGTAGGCTCAGATTCAGCAGATGGCTGTCCAGCTCCACTGGTTGTGGGGACCTCCTCAGGCTCCTCCAGCTCTCCTGCCATAACTGAGAAAGGAAAACCTGGGGAGCCCTGAGAAGAGTCCCCTGAACCCATATTGTCAGCAGCGGCCAGGAGTTCTGGCTCTGTCACTGAGTCAGCTACTGCGACCGGGTCGGGACGATCCCACAGTTCCCAAAACGTAGGGAAGTCCCTACCAACGATGGCCTCGTGCACCAAGTGGGGCACAAGTCCGACCGGATGGGTCACCGTACCTAAGCCAGTTTTAAACTGAACAGTGGCTATAGGATACTCGCGGGTATCCCCATGTACACAGATCACAGCAATTTTTTTAGCATGCAAATTCACAGTTTCAACCATCTCAGCTGTAACCAAAGTCACTAGACTTCCAGAGTCCAGCAAGGCCGTAATAGGCTTATTATTAACAGTCATTTGGCACATGTGTTTTCCCATACTTGGTGATGCAGCGCATGAAACAGCAGCAAACATAGATTGCCTTCTAATAGATAGATCACACTGCATTGGTTCATCTGTCAATGGACAGTTTGCTGCAACATGTCCCAGTTCTTGGCAACGAAAACACCTGATGTTTCCCCAGTTTGGTTTGCTGACAGGCAGTAGCTTCCCTTGTTTGGGACGCCAAACTTCAGTCCTGGCACCAAAAATCCTCCCCCCTATTTCCTTGCCATGCTTACCACCCACTTCCCCTGGAACAGTCTTACCGGTTGCCTGGGGGGACCGTGGCTTTGGGCGGAAAGTCCGTACGGCTGTAGGGGTGGTGACAAGGTTCTCTGCAGCAAAGTACCTTTCAACAAGTTCCACGAGGTTGTCCGCCGAGTTGGGGTCTCCTTGACTCACCCACTTCTGCAGGGGAACTGGTAGTGACCTCAGGAACTGGTCCATGACCACACGCTCCACTATTTGTGGCCCAGACAGGGACTCCGGCTGTAGCCATTTCCTCACCAAGTGAATTAGGTCGAACATCTGCGATCTTGGGGGCCTCTCGTCTTGGAAGAACCAGTTGTGGACCCGCTGTGCTCAAACTGCCAAGGTGACACCAAGTCGCGCCAGGATTTCCCGCTTGACCTTTTCATAGTCTCCTGCTTCTGCTGACTCCAAATCATAGTAGGCCTTCTGCGATTCTCCAGACAGCAAGGGGGCGACCAGTCCTGCCCACTGGGTTTTGGGCCAACCTTCCCTCTCAGCGGTACGTTCAAACGTTAAGAGAAATGCCTCTGGATCATCATCTGCAGTCATCTTAGAAAGAAAGCGACCCATATGGATGGCTGAGGGCTTGTCTCCAACAACATTAACTTTAGCAGGTGACCACTGTGCTAGCGTCTCCACAACCGCAGCCAGAGTTTTCCTATCCTCTTTTGCATCAGTGGCTAGCTGTTCAAACAGCCTCTGCGATAACTCATTTGTTTGTTGCTGTGTAGCATTTGCTCGTTGCTGTGCAGCATTGGATTGTTGCTGTGCAGCGTTGGATATCACCAATTGTTTTAGGATTTCCTCCATGTTTAGTCACTCTAGGTACTGGCCTTTTAAGTAGTAACTTACTACAGCTGCCCGCATTCTCCACCATATGTAACCTGGGGGACAGGTAGCAGGTACAAAGCTCCCTGGGATGAGCAGTCTTTCAGGCACAGATACCAAATCCAGTGAAATAGTGACAAACAGTGCGGTGTTTATTTGTGATATATACAAGTCTATATACAGGTGCTGTACAGTGTTCCAAAGAAAACAAATAGGAACCAAAAAGAGCCAAAACAAAACCTAGCCGTGTCTCGGCACTAACTAAACAATATTTACAAATCCTAACTATCAGGCTGAGCAAGCCTACAGCTTGTCAGCTTCCACATACCTTTTTGCTCTCCTACACAGAAGATTGTCTGAGTATCCCAGGCCAAGAGCAAAGGCTGTCTGCTCAGGTGAGCTTAAATTAGCCTGGGGGAGAGGACCAAGACCTGAACCGGACCATGGATCACAGATCCCTGAACCTGTATGAGAGGAGCCTGGGAGATGTATAAACCCCGAACAGGACTTTTCCTGGCTCTCTCTGGGACGCTCTGCTACAATAGATACATCCTCTGGATGGACAACCAGCACTCATTCATACTTTAAAGTGTTTGCATGTTGTTCTGCTGCTGCCATCAGCGGCAAAGATCAGAAGGCTCACAGATGAGACCAGCTGCTTACACTTGCCATATACCTACTCTGCATCATACAGTTTTGTGAATGCAATTTTAACAGATTTAATACATTTGTCTACAGCATTTAACCTACTACACTATGATCTTTTTCACTCTCTCTTTTTTTTTATAAGTGTCTGGGTAAATCTTTTCATCCAGTAGTCTTTAAATATTTGGTCATTGATCATTTCAGAGTCAGAACTGTTTGAAATGGTGACTGTAGCATGGGGACCCAAAGTTGCTATTTTGCCTAGGGCCCTATTCAGCCTTGGGTTAAGCCCAAAGTCAAAGTTACATTTATAATTTAGGCAAGCCCTTTTGATATTTCACCATAATGCACAGGAGTGAAATGAAGCTGATTAATGCAGGACTTTACAAGAAAAAGAACCGCTGCTCCAGGTGTATAAAGATAAGGCTGATTGGAGTATCTTGCAGAGTGCTAACCCCGGCCCGCCTCCGTGGGAATCTTGGAAAGAAGAAAGAAATGGCTGCACATCCAGAACTTCTGATTGCCTTTTATTTTGCTTCACAAAGATAACACCAGAGACACCAAACTGTGGTCACGTAGATGCGTTTCACACATGCGTTTCACACATACATCTTGTGCTTAATGATTAGCACAAGATGTATGTGTGAAACGCGTCTACGTGACCACAGTTTGGTGTCTCTGGTGTTATCTTTGTGAAGCAAAATAAAAGGCAATCAGAAGTTCTGGATGTGAAGCCATTTCTTTCTTCTTTCCTAATGCAGGTGTCAGGTCACCTGAGGTCAGGTGAGAGATGTACATCGTTGGGGTCAGGAGTGCACCGCTAAGGTAGTGGACCCTACGGTTGACTGCTGCGGATGGAAGTCTGGGTGGTTAAGGAAGGCAGGTCCACTGGAGCACCAACACGGATCCCACAGGGAGCTAGAGCATAAGATTCCCCAGAGCGCGGAGTCTAAGAGCCAGCAGGTGTTCACCAGAGCCTCTCATGGTGAGGATGGACTGCGCTGCAACTGGCTCCAGGTTGGGGCCCCCAGGGTCTCCCAGCTCACGCTCACAGTAGGCTATAGGAGGATAGAGAGGAAGCAGCAGCCCAGGATAACAAGAGATAGTAAGGAGATAAGCCAAAGGTTGGGGCGACTAGCAGACAAGGATAAACATAGAACACACCAAAGGTTAGGGTCACAAGCAGGCAGGGATAGTCGAGAAAAAACCAAGACTGGAATCAGACGTAGAAGACACAGCAAGTCGCACACGAAAGCTAAACACACAAAGTTGATCAGCAGGGCTGGCTTGCAGTGCACAGGTTAATATAGAGTTCTCTAATAGGGGCTGGGTGAAGCCATGCTCAGAGGAGAGATTATTTAACCACCTCAATACAGTGCACTTACACCCCCTTCCTGCCCAGACCAATTTTCAGCTTTCAGCGCTCTCACAATTTGAATGACAATGACTCAGTCATGCAACACTGTACCCATATGAAATTTGTGTCCTTTTTTTCACACAAATAGAGCTTTCTTTTGGTGGTATTTAATCACTAGTGGGTTTTTTATTTCTTGTGCTATAAATAAAAAAGCCCGTAAATTTTGTGAAAAAAATGCCTTTTTCTTTGTTTCTGTCATAAAAATGATCAAATTAGTAATTTTTCTTCATAAATTTTGGCCAAAATTTTTACTGTTACATATCTTTGGTAAAAAAAAACCCAAATAAGTGTAAAATATTTGGTCTTTGTGAAAGTTATAGAGACTAAAATCTATGGCGCCAATCACTGAAAATTGATCACATCTGATCACACCTGATGTACTGAAGGCCTCATTTAAGAGACTAACAAGTCAGGAAAGTACAAATACCCACCAAATGACCCCTTTTTAGAAAGTAGACATTCCAAGGTATTAAATAAGTAGCATTGTGAGGTTTTTTTAAGTTGTAATTTTTTCCCACAATTCTTTGCAAAATTACGATTTTTTTTTTTTTTTACAAAATTGTCATATCAACAGGTTATATCTCACACAGAGCATATGCATACAACAAATTACACCACAAAATACATTCTGCTACTCTTCCCGTGTATGGTGATACCACATGTGTGAGACTTTTACACAGCCTGGCCACATACAAAGGCCCAACATTGAAGTAGCACCTTCAAGCATTCTACGAGCATAAATGACACATCTCATTTCTCAACCACCTACTACACTTTTGAAGGCCCTGGAGCACCAGAAAATCGAATTTCCCCCAAAATGACCCCATTTTGGAAAGCAAACACCCCAACGTATAATCTATGAGGCATAATGAGTCTTGTGAATGGTTCATTTTTTTCCAGAAGTTTTTGGAAAATGTGGAAAAAAAATGAAAACGCATTTTTTTTACACAAAGATGTCCATTTATCATATATTTCCAACACATAGCATGTACATAGCAAAGATAACACAGCAAAATACATTCTGCTACTCCTCCTGAGTATGGTGATACCACATGTGAGACTTTTACACAGCCTGGCCACATACAGAGGCCCAACATCTAAGTAGCGCCGTCAGGCGTTCTAGGAGCATAAATGACATATATAATTCCCTGGCAACCTATCTGTCAGGTCACCTTGATGCTAGGTGACAGATGCACTCTGTAGGAGTCAGAAGTGCACCGCTAGGTAGTGGACCCTAGGACTGACTGCTGCGGATTGAACCCTGGGAGGTTCAGGAAGCAGGTCTACTGGATCACTGACACAGATCCCCTGGGGAGCTAGAGCATAGATTCCCCAGCGCGCGGAGTCTAAGAGCCAGCAGGTGTTCACCAGAGCCTTTAGTGGTAAGGATGGACTGCACTGCAGTCTGGCTCCAGGTCGCGGCCCCCAGGGTCTCACAGCTCACGCTCACGGTAGACTACAGGAGAAGAGGAAGGAGGCAGCAGGCTGGAACAACAAGGAAAGTAAGGGACAAGCCAAGGTCAGGGCCACAAGCAGACAAGGACAACAGAGTTCACGCCAAGGTTCAGGGTCACAGGCAAGCAGGGATGGTCGGGGACACGCCAAAGGTCAGGGTCAAGAGCAGACAGGAATAGTTAGGAACAGGCCAAAGTCGGTAACTGGAATCAGACGTAGGAAACACAGCAAGTACACACGAAAGCTAACACACAATGGTTGATCAGCACTGCTGGCTTGCAGTGCACAGGTTAATATAGGGTTCCCTGATAGGGCCTGGGGTGGGGCCATGCTTAGAGGAGAGGTTACAAAAGCAGTCAGGTGAGGATCAGCTGGCCTCTAGAAATGAACACATGGAGACAGGTAAGCTGACCGACAAACTCTATTGCATAACCATGACACTATCATTTTTGAAGGCCCTTCATATTTCTAACACATAGCATGTACATCCAAAAAATTACAATCCAAAATAAATTCTATTGTGGAAAGGGTAAAAAAAAAGCATTACCTGTGCTTTTAGTAGTATCCACAGGAGGAGAGCACTGATCCAGGCAGCAGACAGGTATGTGCTTAGCAAAAGCAATAGTAATTATCCAGGCAGCAGGCAGGAATTTGTCTATAGTCAGCACAAGGATATTGTCAGCACAGCACAGTCCATAGAAATTGTCCAGGCAGAGCCAGCCAGCACAGCCATAATATCGGTCCTGGTACACTGTTACCTGCAGACACTCATTGTACCGCTCTCCAGCCCTTCATAATCATACTGCCTTTTGCTACAGCTAATTATTTGCATAGTCCAGGTAGCGGTGTGGTCCGTTCATGCGGCAGGCAGATGCATGATGGCAGTAAGTCAGCAGCAGGCTGAGGGCCGCAATCAGGTAAGACCTGTGCACAGGGGCACAGGGGTAGAGGCTTCGACCCACCCAAATCTCTATGAAGCCTCTGGAATCCAGACCCTAATCCGGAAATTCCGAAACCTGGAGAAAACAAAAAAAAAATGTTTTCTGTTTTGTTCCTGGGGCCTATCGCTGGCGGCAGCGCAGGTACTGGGCCTGTCAATATAATCCTGGTTTCCAGAGTGCCGTGCCCTTTTAGGAGGGAACCATTCTTCCTCCGAATCATTTGCTGATTCACTATACTCAGTCCGTTCAAATTCCGAATTTAATTCGGAATCAGAATTGGAATCTGATGAGAACTCCCCATTGCTCTCATCAGTCATGGAGAGGATCTGGAATGCCTCCTCACTGTTGTAAACTCTTTTTGACATGACGCTGATGGCTGTGTGACAGGTGGCAGGTGACGGTCACTGATGGGCTGTGCGATGGGTGGCAGGTGATGTTCACTGATAGGTGATGACGGTGTGACAGGCAATGGTCACTGATGGGTGACAGGCCATGGACAGTGATGGGTGATGGTCACTGACGGGTGATGGTCACAGAGGAGTGACAGGCCACGGTCACTGATGGGTGATGGGTGCAACGCTGACGGTCACTAATGGGTGACGGGTGATGGCTGACGGTCACTGATGGGTGACGGGTGATGGCTGATGGTCACTGATGGGTGATGGTGATGGGTGATGGGTAATGGCTAGCGGTCACTGATGGGTGACGAGTAATGGCTGACATCACTGATGGGTGACGGGTAATGGCTGACGTCACTGATGGGTGACGGGTAATGGCTGACGTCACTGATGGGTGACGGGAGATGGCTGACGGGTGATGGCCGATGGTCACTGATGGGTGACGGGTGATGGCTGACAGTCACTGACGGGTGACGGGTGATGGGTGACGGGTGACAGGTGCACCGCTGACGGTCACTGATGGCAGTCTCTTGTGTGACAGGTGCACTTCATGGGGTTTGTTGTTAAGTAGAATCTGTTTGTAATTTTGAACTGGTACATTTTTAAAGTGTAGCTCCAGCCAAAAAATCTATTTTTAAGCTTTTTGGAAAACATAGGGAAGGGTTATCAACCCTGTGACATTTGTTTTGCTGTCTGTGCACCTCTTCAGAAGATTTTACCCCACTTTCTGTCCCAATGACAAATGTTTTTTGACAATTTGGGGTTTTTAGTGAAACAAGGATTGGTGATAAAGCATCAGTGGAGAGGAGACACGTTTTTCCCATATTAACTCTTACAGGAGAGAATTTCCCTTCCTAGGGGTAGATTTAATCTCACTTCCTGTTGTCTCCTTCCGTTTACAAGTAGGAGTCGTTTGTAAGTTGGATGTTTGAAAGTAGGGGCCTGCCCTATATACTCTGCAGAAATTGGGGCCTTAGGTGTTGGTGTTGCCACAACACTGTAAGCCCTCACAGTTACTCTTGGTCGGCGCAGGAACGGGCTCTACTGTGAAATATTAGATCAAGAATTGTAATTACATGCACCTGTTGAACAGGGGCAGAAAAATTGGGCCTTAGGCACTGGTGCCACAACACTGCAACCCCTCACAGATACTCTAGTTGGAGCACAGGAATGAGCCCTGCTGCAAAATATTGCATCAAAAATTGTAATTACACGCCCCTGTTAAACAGGGGCTGAAAAATTGGGCCTTAGGCACTGGTGCTGGTGCCACAACACTGCAACCCCTCACAGATGCTCTAGTTGGAGTGCAGGAACAAGCCCTGCTGAAAAGTATTGCATCAAAAATTGTAATTACACGCCCCTGTTAAACAGGGGCTGAAAAATTGAGCCTTAGGCACTGGTGCTGGTGTGTCAGGAAAAGCCATCTTGCAAATATCCCAGCAAACTAAAGTTTAGAGGAATGCCTGTGCACAGAAGCGCCATCCGGCGCTCGCGCGCGCGCAATAGCGCCAACAGCGCTAACGTGCATACGCGCATGCGCAATAGCGCCAATAGCGCGACCGTGCGTACGCGCATGCGCAATAGCGCCAATGGCGGCGCCCTGTGACAGCACTTGGCCCCAAAGAGGCTATTTAAGGAGGACTGTTCCACTGCTGCCTTGCTGTCCGGTCTACAGCGTTCCTGAAGACCCCTTGTGCCCTGTTATTTGCATATTGCTACCTGATACCTGTTGGACTGTTCCTGACTACTCTGTTTGCTGCCTGCCCTGATCCCGGCTTTTGGACTTTGACTACTCTCCCGGATTTACCTTCTGTACCTCATCTGCCCGCCTGTGTTTGACCCGGCTTGCCTGTACCCTGCTGTCTACGTCCTGCTGCTGGACTACAAGACACCTCCCTGCTGTCTACATCCTGCTGGTGGACTACAAGACACCTCCCTGCTGTCTACATCCTGCTGGTGGACTACAAGACACCTCCCTGCTGTCTACATCCTGCTGGTGGACTACAAGACACCTCCCTGCTGTCTACATCCTGCTGGTGGACTACAAGACACCTCCCTGCTGTCTACATCCTGCTGGTGGACTACAGGACACCTCCCAGCTGACTACCTGATTCAGCTCTCTGCTCCAGCCTTCCAGTCAGGCACTTGTGCCCCTTCGCACTCCCGAGCCCCTGTCATCACTACCAGGGGTTCCCGAGTCGGAGGTATACGAGAGGCCGTTCCCTGCATTCCGGGCTCCACCTACCAGGTACGTGACAGTACCGGACAGCCATGTCCGAGCCCACGCAGGGGACGTCGCCCATGGAGGACTTATGCCGTCATCTAGCTGGACTTACACAAGCTGTCAAAGACTTACAAGACGGTTATAAGCAACTAGAGGAGCGTGTCCAAGTTCTCTCTAATCCAGCTCCGGGTCCATATGCTGCTCCCTCTGTGGTCATGCTGCCGCCTGAGCCTAAAGTACCTACACCAGAAAGGTTTTCCGGGGACCGCAGCAAGTTTAGAGCATTTCGTAATGCCTGTGAACTCTTCTTTGCATTACAACCCAGGACTTTTTCTTTAGAAACCACTAAAGTAGGGTTTGTCATCTCCCTCCTACTAGGCGAACCTCAGGCATGGGCCCATCGACTTCTGGAGCAGAAGAACTTTTGCCTTGACCACTTGGGAACCTTCTTCCAAGCCATGGCGCTCTTGTATGAAGACCCACAACAGGCAGCCACCGCAGAAGCAGCACTGTTCTCACTTCAGCAGGGCCGTAGGGCGGCGGAGGACTATGCCTCTGAATTCCGACGTTGGAGTTCCGACACAAACTGGAACGATGCCGCCCTACGCTACCAGTTTCGCATGGGACTTTCTGAACCATTAAAAGATGAATTAGCCCGGGTAGGCATTCCTGCCACACTGGAAGACCTCATCAACCTGTCAATTCAAATTGATAGACGTTTAAGAGAACGCAGGGCTGAACGCGCAACTGGTTCCTCTCGCCCAGTGTGGATGTTACCACGTGTACCTAACCCTCCTGCACACTCCTCTACCGATACCTCTGAACCGATGCAACTCGGCCTGATCCGTCCTTCTCTCACTCCTGAAGAAAGACAGCGCCGGCGGGCTAACAACCTCTGCCTGTATTGCGGGGAATCTGGACATTACGTGAGGACTTGTCCGGCAAAGACCTGTAAGCATACTACCCTCTATTCAACTTCCTTATATGCTGTGTTTAACAATGCAACTCACCTGGCTGTTCCCATCTCTCTGCAGCTTCCAGGAGGGAACATCCGGGCAACCGCTATAATTGATTCCGGGGCCTGTAGCGGATTTATGGACTTATCATTTGCTCACAAGTTCCAGATCCCTCTACGACCCAGAGCACAGGGACTGTCTGTACACCTGGCCAACGGATCGGCTATCAAATCTGGACCCGTAACACAAGAGACAGTTCCTCTAGACACCATCATTTCCGGCAACCACCGAGAAGTACTCCGCCTGGACATCATTGAGTCACCCCTGTTTCCCATCATACTGGGTATGCCCTGGCTCAAAGCTCACAACCCACAAATTTACTGGTCTACTGGAAACATCAGCTTTTCCTCTCCTTACTGCCTTCAACATTGCCTACAAGGATTTACTACTGCTCCATCTCCCCTACTTTGTCTTGAAACCGATGTTGAAAACTGCCAAACCGTTCCAGAAGCATACCATGACTTCCTGGATGTGTTCAGTCGGAAAGGGGCAGAAACACTCCCCCCACATAGACCCTATGACTGCCCAATCGAACTTCTTCCCGGGGCAGAGGTCCCCTTTGGGCGAATCTTTCCCTTAACCGAGATGGAGCTTGCCACACTTAAAAAATACATCGATGAGAATCTGGAAAAGGGGTTCATACGGCCTTCCACTTCACCAGCTGGGGCAGGAATCTTCTTTGTGGAGAAAAAGGACCACTCCCTACGCCCTTGCGTAGACTACCGGGATCTTAATAAGATTACAATCAAAAACCGGTACCCTTTACCCTTGGTACCCGAACTATTCCAGAGGTTGGGAAGTGCAGCCGTATTCACCAAACTTGATCTTCGGGGAGCATACAACTTAGTTCGAATCCGAAGCGGGGACGAATGGAAGACTGCCTTCCGCACCCGCTTCGGACACTTTGAATACCTGGTGATGCCTTTTGGGTTATGCAATGCTCCCGCCACTTTCCAGCACTTTGTGAATGACATTTTCAGAGACTATCTTGACCTGTTCGTCATAGTATATCTGGACGATATCCTGATCTTTTCCTCTTCTCTGCCTATCCACCAAGAGCATGTCAAGAAAGTTCTAGCCCGGCTCCGCCAACATGGCCTATACGCCAAACCCGAAAAGTGCGAATTTGAACGCCAAAGCATCCAGTTTCTGGGTCTAATTATTTCCATAGATGGCATCAAGATGGATCCGCAGAAGGTCTCTGCCATCTTGGAATGGCCAGCTCCGACAGACAAAAAGGGAATACAGCGCTTTGTGGGATTTACAAATTTTTACCGTAAATTCATCAAGGGATTCTCTTCCATCATCACCCCCATGACAAAACTGACTCGTCAAGGCACCCGGTTCCAATGGTCTCCTGAAGCTCAAGCTGCTTTTACTTCCCTGAAAGACCAATTCGTGTCGGCCTCTGTCCTGAAGCACCCCGATCTGGCCTTACCCTACATATTGGAAGTAGATGCCTCCGAGATAGCGGTGGGAGCAGTACTCTCGCAGAGACAGGGCCCCAAGGCCCTATTGCACCCAGTGGCATTTTTCTCCCGCAGGTTAACAGAACCCGAAAGAAATTACGATGTTGGGGACAGGGAGCTACTAGCAATCAAGGCCGCACTTGAGGAATGGCGCTACCTCCTGGAGGGAGCGGCTCATCCTATTCTGGTATACACCGATCATAAGAATCTGGAGTACCTGAAGGTTGCCAAAAGGTTGAAACCACGCCAGGCCAGGTGGGCACTTTTCTTCACCAGGTTCACTTTCCACATCACTTACAGACCAGGATCAAAAAATACCAAACCTGATGCCCTGTCCTGGATGTTCAGTGAACCTGAAGTTCCTCTTTCTCCAGACACCATCCTTGCTCCTGGGAATTTTCTGATGCTCCAAGGAGACTTGCTGTCTCAAATTAGACAGGCGTCTGCAGCAACTCCCCTTCCAGCAGATGTCACCCTACAGTCCAGAGATGAATTACTATGGCACAAGGATAAAATCTTTGTACCCCAACAAACACGGGTTGCTGTTCTTAAATCTTGCCATGATCACAAATTAGCTGGCCACTTCGGGATACACAAGACCTCCGAACTGCTCCAACGCACATTTTGGTGGCCTCAGCTAGGGGAGGATTGTAAACACTACGTGGAATCATGCACTACCTGCATCCAAAACAAAGGCAGCAAGACCAAGATGTGGGGGTTACTAAGACCACTTCCTGTTCCAGAAAGACCATGGAGGATGATCTCCATGGATTTTATCGTCGAATTACCACCATCAGAGGGCTACACCACTATTTTCGTAGTGGTCGATAGACTTTCCAAAATGAGCCACTTCTTACCCATGAAAGGTACCCCCTCTGCTTCAGAGACTGCGAGAGTTTTTATTAAAGAAATCGTAAGGCTCCATGGCATACCAGCAAACATTGTGTCGGATCGAGGGGTACAATTTACCTCCAAGTTCTGGAAAGCTCTATGTGGATCTCTAGAAATTGACCTCTCCTACTCTTCTGCTTACCATCCTCAGACTAATGGTCAGACTGAACGAACTAACCAGACTTTGGAGCAATACTTACGGTGCTATTCCTGTTTTTCCCAAGATGACTGGGTTTCTCTATTACCTCTGGCTGAATTCGCCTACAATAACTCTGTTCACTCTGCAATTAATCAGTCTCTATTTTTTGCAAATTATGGTTTTCATCCTTTATTTTTGTCCAACAATGTTCCGGAATGTTCGGTGCCTGCTGTCCAGGAAACCTTGAGTTTTTTCAGTTCTAACAACAAACTACTCCAAGAGACCATGTCAAAGACCCAGGAACGGAACAAGGCTACTTTTGATAAGAAGAGGAGAGGTGAGCTTAATCTGAAGATAGGGGATCATGTCTGGCTGTCTACCTTGAATCTGAAGTTGGCTTGCCCTTCCAGGAAATTGGGCCGTAAGTTTGTGGGTCCTTTCCCAGTGATAAGGAAGATCAACGATGTGGCCTACGAATTAAAATTACCGGAGTCATTTCATATTCATCCAGTCTTTCATGTGGCCCTTCTTAAACCTTCAGTCCCGGATCCTTTCCTTCACCGAAACACTGGTCCTCCTGAACCTGTACTCATTGACGGTGAGCAGGAATTTGAAGTGGAATCAATCATAAATTGCCGGAAAAGACGCAACCAGATTCAATATCTGGTCAAATGGAAAGGGTACGGGCCTGAGGATAACTCTTGGGAACCAGAGACTAACATCCATGCCAAAAGATTAATTCTAGCCTTTAAGAGAGCTCATCCTAGTAAAATGGCCCAGTTGGGCATCCGGAGGCTGCCCATTGGAGGGGGGCAATGTCAGGAAAAGCCATCTTGCAAATATCCCAGCAAACTAAAGTTTAGAGGAATGCCTGTGCACAGAAGCGCCATCCGGCGCTCGCGCGCGCGCAATAGCGCCAAAAGCGCTAACGTGCGTACGCGCATCGCATGCGCAATAGCGCCAATGGCGGCGCCCTGTGACAGCACTTGGCGCCAAAGAGGCTATTTAAGGAGGACTGTTCCACTGCTGCCTTGCTGTCCAGTCTACAGCGTTCCTGAAGACCCCTTGTGCCCTGTTATTTGCATATTGCTACCTGATACCTGTTGGACTGTTCCTGACTACTCTGTTTGCTGCCTGCCCTGATCCCGGCTTTTGGACTTTGACTACTCTCCCGGATTTACCTTCTGTACCTGATCTGCCCGCCTGTGTTTGACCCGGCTTGCCTGTACCCTGCTGTCTATGTCCTGCTGCTGGACTACAAGACACCTCCCTGCTGTCTACATCCTGCGGGTGGACTACAAGACACCTCCCTGCTGTCTACATCCTGCTGGTGGACTACAAGACACCTCCCTGCTGTCTACATCCTGCTGGTGGACTACAAGACACCTCCCTGCTGTCTACATCCTGCTGGTGGACTACAGGACACCTCCAAGCTGACTACCTGATTCAGCTCTCTGCTCCAGCCTTCCAGTCAGGCACTTGTGCCCCTTCGCACTCCCGAGCCCCTGTCATCACTACCAGGGGTTCCTGAGTCGGAGGTATACGAGAGGCCGTTCCCTGCATTCCGGGCTCCACCTACCAGGTACGTGACATGGTGCCACAACACTACAACCCCTCTCAAATACTCTAGTTGAGTGCAGCAACGAACCCTCCTTGCAAAATATTGCATCAAAAATTGTAATTAGACGCCCCCTGTTCGACTCGAACATTGGCTGTTCGACCGTCCGTCGAATTGCGAACGTTATGGGCCGTTCGCGCCAAATTCGTGTGGCGCGTCACGGCCCATAATTCACTGCGGCATCGCAGTGCATTGCTGGCTGATGATTGGCCAAGCATGCACTATGACCCGCATGCTTGGCCAATCACAGCGCCGTCAGTAGAGAGAGCTGTAATTGGCCAAAGCCAGGGTGGCTTTGGCCAATTATGGCTCAGGGGATTTAGTACACGCCCCACACTATATAAGGCCGCCTGCACGGCGGCCCTGTGTAGTGTGTTCCGGTGTGCTGAGAGATAGAGAGAGAGACAGACAGTGTCATTTGATTTGAGTTAGATAGATTAGGCAGAACAGTCAGTCAGTTAGCTGCACTTACAGTGTATTGTGTATATATATGCATCCCTGGTGTTGCATATATATATATACACTGTATTCAGTTTAGCTAGATCCGTTCCTGTTATCTTCTATCTAGACTATTTACATTTGGTGCAGTGCGTCCTGCTCACAGTGTTCAGCTAGATCCGTTCCTGCCATTTACATTTAGTGCAGTGCGTCCTGCTCACAGTGTTCAGCTAGATCTGTTCCTGCTATTTACATTTAGTGCAGTCAGTGCGTCCTGCTCACAGTGTTCAGCTAGATCCGTTCCTGCTATTTACATTTAGTGCAGTGCGTCCTGCTCACAGTGTTCAGCTAGATCCGTTCCTGCTATTTACATTTAGTGCAGTCAGTGCGTCCTGCTCACAGTGTTCAGCTAGATCCGTTCCTGCTATTTACATTTAGTGCAGTGCGTCCTGCTCACAGTGTTCAGCTAGATCCGTTCCTGCTATTTACATTTAGTGCAGTGCGTCCTGCTCACAGTGTTCAGCTAGATCCGTTCCTGCTATTTACATTTAGTGCAGTCAGTGCGTCCTGCTCACAGTGTTCAGCTAGATCCGTTCCTGCTATTTACATTTAGTGCAGTGCGTCCTGCTCACAGTGTTCAGCTAGATCTGTTCCTGCTATTTACATTTAGTGCAGTCAGTGCGTCCTGCTCACAGTGTTCAGCTAGATCCGTTCCTGCTATTTACATTTAGTGCAGTGCGACCTGCTCACAGTGTTCAGCTAGATCTGTTCCTGCTATTTACATTTAGTGCAGTCAGTGCGTCCTGCTCACAGTGTTCAGCTAGATCCGTTCCTGCTATTTACATTTAGTGCAGTGCGTCCTGCTCACAGTGTTCAGCTAGATCTGTTCCTGCTATTTACATTTAGTGCAGTGCGTCCTGCTCACAGTGTTCAGCTAGATCCGTTCCTGCTATTTACATTTAGTGCAGTCAGTGTGTCCTGCTCACAGTGTTCAGCTAGATCCGTTCCTGCTATTTACATTTAGTGCAGTCAGTGCGTCCTGCTCACAGTGTTCAGCTAGATCTGTTCCTGCTATTTACATTTAGTGCAGTGCGTCCTGCTCACAGTGTTCAGCTAGATCTGTTCCTGCTATTTACATTTAGTGCAGTCAGTGCGTCCTGCTCACAGTGTTCAGCTAGATCCGTTCCTGCTATTTACATTTAGTGCAGTGCTCCCTGCTCACAGTGTTCAGCTAGATCTGTTCCTGCTATTTACATTTAGTGCAGTCAGTGCGTCCTGCTCACAGTGTTCAGCTAGATCCGTTCCTGCTATTTACATTTAGTGCAGTGCGTCCTGCTCACAGTGTTCAGCTAGATCCGTTCCTGCTATTTACATTTAGTGCAGTGCGTCCTGCTCACAGTGTTCAGCTAGATCCGTTCCTGCTATTTACATTTAGTGCAGTGCGTCCTGCTCACAGTGTTCAGCTAGATCCGTTCCTGCTATTTACATTTAGTGCAGTGCGTCCTGCTCACAGTGTTCAGCTAGATCCGTTCCTGCTATTTACATTTAGTGCAGTGCGTCCTGCTCACAGTGTTCAGCTAGATCTGTTCCTGCTATTTACATTTAGTGCAGTGCGTCCTGCTCACAGTGTTCAGCTAGATCCGTTCCTGCTATTTACATTTAGTGCAGTCAGTGCGTCCTGCTCACAGTGTTCAGCTAGATCCGTTCCTGCTATTTACATTTAGTGCAGTGCGTCCTGCTCACAGTGTTCAGCTAGATCTGTTCCTGCTATTTACATTTAGTGCAGTCAGTGCGTCCTGCTCACAGTGTTCAGCTAGATCCGTTCCTGCTATTTACATTTAGTGCAGTGCGTCCTGCTCACAGTGTTCAGCTAGATCCGTTCCTGTTATCTTCCTACTGACAGGCAGGCTTGTCTGGTTACAGTATATAAAGCTACCTGAAGAAAACTACAGGTGTTCTATCCCAGCTTAGTGCAGCTACAGGCCATTAGTATGTCTGGAAGGCCAAGAAGGAGAGGCACAGTCACAAGCCAATAAGAGAGGGCAAGCAGGCTCTGTGTCTAGTGCTGGTCGTGGAGACGGTGCATCCTCATCAGCACGTGGCCATGGGACACGCTTGCCCTTTTTTTCGGCAGCTGGCCGTGTTGAGCCGCAACATGCGGAAGACTTGGTCGAGTGGATGACCAAGCCGTCCTCATCCTCCTCATCCTCTCTCACCCATGCCCAGGGTGCTTTGTCTGGCAAAGCAGCGGCCTCTTCCCTCAGCTCAATGTCATCAGTGACTCCTTCCCTAGCTCCACCATGTCCTCCTGAGGATTCCCTCGAACTGTTTGACCACAGTGTTGGGTACATGCTCCAGGAGGATGCCCAGCGTTTGGAAGGCTCTGATGATGATACTGAGCTCGATGAAGGCAGTAACATGAGCACGGACAGAGGGGGTGCCCAAGAAGGACAGCAATCTGGCAGTCATGCTCCCCCTGCTGCAGCATACTGCCAGGTTTGCTCCAGTGATGAGGAGGGAGGGGATGACGAGGTCACTGACTCAACGTGGGTGCCTGATAGGAGAGAGGAGGAGGAGGCGGCACATCACCAATGAGGCAGGATGCCCTCCAGGGGCCAGCCTAAGGGCAGCACATTGACTGCATCACACCCCAAAGCTCCACATGTGCAGGGCGCTGCAGTCTCTGCGCGTTATTCAAAAAGTTCTTTGGTGTGGGCCTTTTTTGAGACGAGTGCATCAGATCGCACCGCTGCTATTTGCAACATATGTCTCAAGCGTATCTCGCGTGGCCAAAACATCTCCCGCTTGGGCACCACATGCTTGACCAGACATATGTTGACCTGCCATGCAGTTCGTTGGCAAGCGTATCTAAAAGACCCACACCAAAGAACAAAGAGGATCTCTCCTTGCTCCTCATCAGCTGAGATTTCCAACCCCACTAGACCTTCAGTCCTCTCTGAGACCTGCAGTGAGAGGAATGAAGATGTAGAATTAGGTGTGTCACAGCCAAGTACTTGTGGGCAATCTGCTTTTGGTACACCGACGTCAGATTGTACCAGGCAAATTTCCCTGCCCCAGCTGCTGCACCGCCGAAAGAAGTTTGCTCCCAGCCATCCACATGCCCAGCGGTTGAATGCTAGCTTGGCAAAATTGCTAGCACTTCAACTGCTGCCTTTTCAGTTGGTAGACTCTGCCCCCTTCCATGAGTTTGTGGAATGTGCGGTTCCTCAGTGGCAGGTACCCAAACGCCACTTTTTCTCACGGAAGGCGATTCCGGCTCTCTACCGGCATGTGGAAGGCAATGTCCATGCCTCGCTGGACAGGGCGGTCAGCGGTAAGGTGCATATTACCGCTGACTCATGGTCCAGCAGGCATGGACAGGGACGTTACCTAAGTTTCACGGCGCATTGGGTGACTCTGCTGGCAGCTGGGAAGGATGCAGGACAAGGTGCAGTAGTGTTGGAGGTTGTTCCGCCACCACGCCTCCAAAATGCTGATTGTGACACACCTCTCTCCTCCACCCCCTCCTCTTCTTCTTCCTCCATGGCCTCTTCCTCGGAACCAGCGGTGCTCCGTAGGCGTTCAAGGGGCTACGCAAGTACACAGGCCAAAAGATGCCATGCGGTGCTTGAGCTGGTGTGCTTGGGGGACAGGAGCCACACTGGGGCAGAGGTTCTGTCAGCTCTGCAGGGGCAGGTTCAGAGGTGGTTGACGCCACGCCAACTTAAGGCAGGAATGGTGGTTTGCGACAATGGCACCAACCTCCTCTCTGCCCTCCGACAGGGACAACTGACCCATGTGCCCTGTTTGGCTCACGTCCTTAACTTGGTGGTGCAGCGGTTCTTGGGCAGGTACCCGGGCTTACAGGATGTCCTGAGGCAGGCCAGGAAAGTCTGTGTGCATTTCCGCCGGTCATATAATGCCAGTGCTCGGCTGACGGACCTCCAAAAGGAGTTTAACCTGCCCAAGAACCGCCTAATCTGTGACATGCCCACCAGGTGGAACTCTTAGTTGGCCATGCTGCAGCGGCTGCACACGCAGCAGAGGGCCATCAATGAGTACCTGTGCGACTATGGCACCAGGACAGGGTCAGGGGAGCTTGGTTTTTTTTCACCCCGCCAGTGGGCCATGATCAGGGATGCATGCACTGTCCTGTCACCATTCGAGGAGGCCACGAGGATGGTGAGCACTGACAGTGCATGCATCAGTGACACTGTCCCCCTTGTCCACCTGTTGGAGCACACGCTGCGTGGAATAATGGACAGGGCACTTGAGGCAGAACAGAGGCAGGAAGAGGAGGACTTCCTTAGCTCTCAAGGCCCCCTTTATCCAGACAGTGTTCCTGCGTGCCCGCCGATCACACAGGAAGAGGACGAGGAGGAGGAGGAGGAGGAGGAAGATTGTGTCAGTATGGAGGTGGAGCCTGGCACTCAGCATCAGCAGCAGTCTTTAAGGGATCAGTCCCAAGGAACACATGGACTTGTACGTGGCTGGGAGGAGGTGGCTGCGGACGTTGTTTTCCTTAGTGAGATCCAAGACTGATTAATTTTTATGAAGGTCAGTCGATCGACCGAGTCGGTAGACAGGCGCACCCTTTGATCGGTTACAAAACTTCCAGCAGCACTGAATGTGCATTCCGAAAGAACGCTGGATGCAGGACAGGCCAGTAGCTCAATTGCTTTTAACAGACGGTTAGACAGGCTAATTTGGTTGGTCAGCAGACTGGTTGGTGAGTTGAGCTATGGAATTGTCTTTGTCTTACATGTATATGCCCTCCATGTGCTCCTTACTGTGAAGGCCAGTTATGGGTGTGGGCGGTGGCCAGTGTTTTGTTACTGTACGTAAATTTGGGTCGGGGACACACTGGACACCTTTGCTGCCATTGTGCTCTTGCTGGGTGTCCAGTGTGCTCCTGTCCCTTTAAGGGGGCTTGGGCCGCCTCCAGGCTCACCTGCCTACACCTATCCATTCAATGCATGTGCTTCCACTGTGGAGACACTTATAAATTTAGTAGTGTTAGGACTGCAAGTATACAGGGTGCCTTGACGAGGCCTTGCAGCTTTCACATGCGTTTGCAAATGTGTGCTAACTAAACCCCTGCTTTTAACAGACGGTTAGACAGGCTAATTTGGTTGGTCAGCAGACTGGTTGGTGAGTTGAGCTATGGAATTGTCTTTGTCTTACATGTATATGCCCTCCATGTGCTCCCTACTGTGAAGGCCAGTTATGGGTGTGGGCGGTGGCCAGTGTTTTGTTACTGTACGTAAATTTGGGTCGGGGACACACTGGACACCTTTGCTGCCATTGTGCTCTTGCTGGGTGTCCAGTGTGCTCCTGTCCCTTTAAGGGGGCTTGGGCCGCCTCCAGGCTCACCTGCCTACACCCATCCATTCAATGCATGTGCTTCCACTGTGGAGACACTTATAAATTTAGTAGTGTTAGGACTGCAAGTATACAGGGTGCCTTGACGAGGCCTTGCAGCTTTCACATGCGTTTGCAAATGTGTGCTAACTAAACCCCTGCTTTTAACAGACGGTTAGACAGGCTAATTTGGTTGGTCAGCAGACTGGTTGGTGAGTTGAGCTATGGAATTGTCTTTGTCTTACATGTATATGCCCTCCATGTGCTCCTTACTGTGAAGGCCAGTTATGGGTGTGGGCGGTGGCCAGTGTTTTGTTACTGTACGTAAATTTGGGTCGGGGACACACTGGACACCTTTGCTGCCATTGTGCTCTTGCTGGGTGTCCAGTGTGCTCCTGTCCCTTTAAGGGGGCTTGGGCCGCCTCCAGGCTCACCTGCCTACACCCATCCATTCAATGCATGTGCTTCCACTGTGGAGACACTTATAAATTTAGTAGTGTTAGGACTGCAAGTATACAGGGTGCCTTGACGAGGCCTTGCAGCTTTCACATGCGTTTGCAAATGTGTGCTAACTAAACCCCTGCTTTTAACAGACGGTTAGACAGGCTAATTTGGTTGGTCAGCAGACTGGTTGGTGAGTTGAGCTATGGAATTGTCTTTGTCTTACATGTATATGCCCTCCATGTGCTCCTTACTGTGAAGGCCAGTTATGGGTGTGGGCGGTGGCCAGTGTTTTGTTACTGTACGTAAATTTGGGTCGGGGACACACTGGACACCTTTGCTGCCATTGTGCTCTTGCTGGGTGTCCAGTGTGCTCCTGTCCCTTTAAGGGGGCTTGGGCCGCCTCCAGGCTCACCTGCCTACACCTATCCATTCAATGCATGTGCTTCCACTGTGGAGACACTTATAAATTTAGTAGTGTTAGGACTGCAAGTATACAGGGTGCCTTGACGAGGCCTTGCAGCTTTCACATGCGTTTGCAAATGTGTGCTAACTAAACCCCTGCTTTTAACAGACGGTTAGACAGGCTAATTTGGTTGGTCAGCAGACTGGTTGGTGAGTTGAGCTATGGAATTGTCTTTGTCTTACATGTATATGCCCTCCATGTGCTCCTTACTGTGAAGGCCAGTTATGGGTGTGGGCGGTGGCCAGTGTTTTGTTACTGTACGTAAATTTGGGTCGGGGACACACTGAACACCTTTGCTGCCATTGTGCTCTTGCTGGGTGTCCAGTGTGCTCCTGTCCCTTTAAGGGGGCTTGGGCCGCCTCCAGGCTCACCTGCCTACACCTATCCATTCAATGCATGTGCTTCCACTGTGGAGACACTTATAAATTTAGTAGTGTTAGGACTGCAAGTATACAGGGTGCCTTGACGAGGCCTTGCAGCTTTCACATGCGTTTGCAAATGTGTGCTAACTAAACCCCTGCTTTTAACAGACGGTTAGACAGGCTAATTTGGTTGGTCAGCAGACTGGTTGGTGAGTTGAGCTATGGAATTGTCTTTGTCTTACATGTATATGCCCTCCATGTGCTCCTTACTGTGAAGGCCAGTTATGGGTGTGGGCGGTGGCCAGTGTTTTGTTACAGTAGCTCAATTGCATACTGTGCAAGCTCTGGCCAGTGATCTATCCTCAAGACACAGTAACCCAGAGCATTTTCGGTGGGAAAGGTGTCCAAGTCAGATCCTCCCCCTAGGTATTCCTGCACCATGTTAAACAGACGCTGGCGATGGTTGCTGGAACCGATCATACCTTGGGGCTGCGGACTAAAAAATTGTCTGAACGCATCGGGCAGACGGCCACCTTCTCCACCGCTCCTTCTTTGACTAACCGAAGCCTCAGCAACACGTTGTCCAGGAACAGGAGTTTGTAACCTCCCAGTCTCTGGGAACGCGTTGCACAGACCTTTCTGCAAGGCCTCCCGAAGATGTTTCATCCTCTGCTCCCTCTGCGACGGCAAGATAAGGTCCGCAACCTTACCTTTGTAACGTGGATCAAGGAGGGTTGCCAGCCAGTATTGATCCCTCTCCTTGATACTACGAATATGAGGATCCTTCCGCAGGCTTTGCAGGATCAGGGAGGCCATGCAGCGTAAGTTTGCTGAGGCATTCGGTCCGGAGTCCTCTGGGTCACTAAGGACGACATGTTCCGCAGCCACCTCCTCCCAGCAACGTACAAGTCCATGGGTTTCTTGGGACTGTAAATGATCCCTTAAAGACTTCTGCTGATGCTGAGTGCCAGGCTCCACCTCCATGCTGACACAATCCTCCTCTTCCTCCTCCTTCTCGTCCTCTTCCTGTGTGATCGGCGGGCACGCAGGAACACTGTCTGGATAAAGGGGGCCTTGAGAGCTAAGGAAGTCCTCCTCTTCCTGCCTCTGTTCTGCCTCAAGTGCCCTGTCCATTATTCCACGCAGCGTGTGCTCCAACAGGTGGACAAGGGGGACAGTGTCACTGATGCATGCACTGTCGCTGCTCACCATCCTTGTGGCCTCCTCAAATGGTGACAGGACAGTGCATGCATCCCTGATCATGGCCCACTGGTGTAGGGAAAAAAAACAAGCTCCCCTGACCCTGTCCTGATGCCATAGTCGCACAGGTACTCATTGATGGCCCTCTGCTGCGTGTGCAGCATGGCCAACATTGAGTTCCACCTGGTGGGCATGTCACAGATTAGGCGGTTCTGGCATTATATGACCTGCGGAAATGCACACAGACTTTCCTGGCCTGCCTAAGGACATCCTGTAAGCCCGGGTACCTGCCCAAGAACCGCTGCACCACCAAGTTAAGGACGTGAGCCAAACAGGGCACATGGGTCAGTTGTCCCTGTCGGAGGGCGGAGAGGAGGTTGGTGCCATTGTCGCAAACCACCATACCTGCCTTAAGCTGGCGTGGCATCAACCACCTCTGAACCTGCCCCTATAGAGCTGACAGAATCTCTGCCCCAGTGTGGCTCCTGTCCCCCAAGCACACCAGCTCAAGCACCGCATTGCATCTTTTGGCCTGCGTGCTTGCGTAGCCCCTTGAACACCTACGGAGCACAGCTGGTTCTGAAGTCAAATCAGCACAGGAAGAGGCCATGGAGGAAGAAGAAGAGGAGGGGGTGGAGGAGAGAGGTGTGGCAGAATCACCACTAGTAGTATTTTGGAGGCGTGGTGGCAGAACAACCTCCAACACTACTGCAACCTGTCCTGCATCCTTCCCAGCTGCCAGAAGAGTCACCCAGTGCTCGGTGAAAGATAGGTAACGTCCCTGTCCATGCCTGCTGGACCATGAGTCAGTTGTAATATGCACCTTACCGCTGACCGCCCTGTCCAGCGAGGCCAAGACATTGCCTTCCACATGCTGGTAGAGAGCCGGAATCACCTTCTGTGAGAAAAAGTGGCGTTTGGGAACCTGCCACTGAGGAACCGCACATTCCACAAACTCACGGAAGGGGGCAGAGTCTACCAACTGAAAAGGCAGCAGTTGAAGTGCTAGCAATTTAGCCAAGCTAGCATTCAACCGCTGGGCATGTGGATGGCTGGGAGCAAACTTCTTTCGGCGGTGCAGCAGCTGGGGCAGGGAAATTTGCCTGGTAAAATCTGACGTCGGTGTACCGATAGCAGATTGCCCCAAGTACTTGGCTGTGACACACCTAATTCTACACCTTAATTCCTCTCAGTGCAGGTCTCAGAGAAGACTAAAGGTATAGTGGGGTTGGAGATCTCAGCTGATGAGGAGCAAGGAGAGGTCCTCTTTGTTCTTTGGTGTGGGTCTTTTAGGTACGCTTGCCAACGAACTGCATGGCAGGTCAACATATGTCTGGTCAAGCATGTGGTGTCCAAGTGGGAGATGTTTTGGCCACGAGAGATACGCTTGAGACATATGTTGCAAATGGCAGTGGTGGGATTTGATGCACTCGTCTCAAAAAAGGCCCACACCAAAGAACTTTTGGAATAACGCTCAGCAGTGCCCTGCACATGCGGAGCTCTGCGGTGTGATGCAGTCGGTGTGCTGCCCTTAAGCTGGCCCCTGGAGAGCATCCTGCCTCATTGGTGATGTGCCTCCTCCTCCTCCTCTCAGGCACCCACATGTTGGGTACATCCTCCTGGAGCATGTACCCAACACTGTGGTCAAACAGTTCGGGGGATTCCTCAGGAGGAAATGGTGGGGCTAGGGAAGGAGTGACTGATGCCATTGAGCCGAGGGAAGAGGCCGCGTTGGCAGCTGCTTTGCCACACAAAGTACCCTGAGCTTGGGTGAGAGAGGATGAGGAGGATGAGGACGGCTTGGTCATCCACTCTACCAAGTCTCCTGCATGTTGCGGTTTAACACGGCCAGCTGCTGAAAAAAAGGACAAGCGTGTCCCACGGTAATGTGCTGATGAGGATGCATCGTCTCCATGACCAGCACTGTTGCCTCTAGACACAGAGCCTGCTTGCCCTCTTTTATTGGCTTGTGACTGTCTGCCTCTCCTTGTTGGCCTTCCAGACATACTACTGTCCTGCAGTGAGATGTAGCTATACAAAGCTGGGATGTATATATATACTGATACTGCAGCTAGCAGAATCAACTGCCTGCCTGAAGTATTATTAGTATGAGAACACCAGCAATTGTCTTCAGGTAGCTTTAGGTGCACACTGTGCAGAGGATGCAGTACACTAACTTGTAAATACTGTAGCTGCCTGTGGTACTAATAGGATCAGAACAACAGCAATTGTCTTCAGGTAGCTTTAGGTGCACACTGTGCAGAGGACCCACTACACTAACTTGTAAATACTGCAGCTGCCTGCGGTGCTAATGGGATCAGTAGAACACCACCAATTTTCTTCAGGTAGCTTTAGGTGCACACTGTGCAGAGGATGCAAATACTCTAGCTAATAGGACTAATAGGATCAGAAGAACACCAGCAATTTTCTTCAGGTAGCTGTAAATAATATATATACCATATTTATCGGCGTATAACACGCACCTTTTTCCCCTTAAAATCAGGGGAAAATAGTGGGTGCGTGTTATACGCCGATCCCCGCCAATTGTGATTTAGCGTGTAGTTTTAAATATGGCGCCGCGGAGTTCGGAGGGACTCGGCGGAGCTGAATGAGCGCCGCCGAAATCACAGTGACTGGGCGGAGCTGAGATACACATAGTCGAGTGTTCTCGGCTCTTTCCGGCGCCGCTCACAGTCACGCCCAGTCCCGCCATTGGACCCGTGTTATGTCCATCATAGGGCGGGACTCGGCGGGACTGTGAGCGGCGCCGGAAAGAGCCGAGTACACTCGACTATGTGTATCTCGGCGGCGTTCGTTCAGCTCCACCGAGTCTCTCCGAACTCCGCGGCGCCAAATTTAAAACGACATGCTATGTGTATGTCGGCGGCGATCTGTCCAAGCATGGACACTGGGGGCAAGGCTGCACTGACCACTGGGGCAAGGCTGCACTGACCACTGGGGCAAGGCTGCATTGACCACTGGGGCAAAGCTGCACTGACAAGGCTGCACTGACAAGGCTGCACTGGGGCAAAGCTGCACTGACAAGGCTGCAATGGACACTGGGGCAAAGCTGCACTGACAAGGCTGCACTGGGGCAAAGCTGCACTGACAAGACTGCACTGGGGCAAGGCTGCACTGACACTGAAAAGGCTGCAATGACACTAACAAGGCTGCAGATGGACACGATAAGGCTGCATTGATGGGCATTTTAATGTAAGTTTTTTTACCTTAAACTTCCCTCCTAAAAGTTTTTTTCCTTAAAATTCTCTCCTAAACTTGGGGTGCGTGTTATACGCCGATAAATACGGTGTATATATATATATATATATATATATATATATATATATATATATATATATATATACACACACACACACACACAACACCTAGGATGCATATATTTACACAATACACTGTAAGTGCAGCTAACTGACTCGCCTGCCTACTCTATGTAACTTAAATCAAATTACACTGTCTCTCTCTCTCACTCTCTCTCTCTCAACGCCGGAACACACTACACAGGGCAGACGTGCAGGCGGCCTTATATAGTGTGGGGCATGTACTAAACCCCCTGAGCCATAATTGGCCAAAGCCACCCTGAGGCAGCCATGAGAGGCTCCTGGGATCCTGTGATATTAAAGCGGTAGTAACATTACTACTTTTTAGAGGCCCTGAGGTAGGTTATGCCATAATGTACTAGTATGCACAGCATATTAGCACATTACGGTACACTTACCTGTCAGACTGAGCCCTCCAGCACTGCGCTGTGATCAATCCGGCGGGTCCCGGGCGCTTCCATCTTCACCCGGTCTTCCTTCCAGGTTCTGTGCCTTCGGTCACTTGCCTTGGCCAGGCTGCGTTGCTGTCACTCCCACGCATGCTTATGCGCATCCTCTCTCTCATCCCCCCTCCTTTACCCTTCACCCCTCTCTCAATTAAATTTAATTTGTTATAACAAAAAATTGTTTGCATATTGATTTATTTATTATAAAAAGCCCTACCAAAATCCTCAGCACCAGGCCCATGATGTTCTTAATCTGGCCCTGGTCTTGAGGCACCCCATTCTAAAATGTGAAAACGATTCTAATCGTTTTATATAATGCAGTAATGTCCATAAGTCCAAGTAGGACACCCAACATTAGAGGTGATTTATTCTTCCAAAGCAAATACACTTTTGAAAACTGGTACTGACTAGTATTCCAATGTTTCTCTTCTCCCTCAGTTTTTCTCCATCACTCAGCTAATGTGACCACAACACTGATGGACAGGGGGAGGGTCAAACAAGGATGCTATTCAGATGACTGACATCCTACTTATTAACTGATGACGCCATTGGTCGTTAGGAGGTTGGCAGCTAGAAGGTTATAATGGTGCACAATGAAAACCTGTGGCTTTGTGTAACTAAGAAAGCAGCCTTCATCCACACGCTTGCTAGAATACAATTTTTAGGCATTTTGCCAAAGCACCCCTGAAGAAACTTCAAGGCACCCTGGTTAAAAAAGGCTGGTTTATAGAAACAATTCAGATACTTTTTAATTGCACTAACATTTAATTTTTCAGGACAAGCTTTCAGGTTATGTCCCCTTCCTCAAGGTCCAAGCAGTACTAATTCAAAGTTTTAGCAGAATGTTAAAAAAAAAATCTACAAATGAATGAAAAAAAAAACCCAAACACACACATAATGTACACAACAATGGTAATACAACTAGCATAGTTAGAGAGGTAAGAAGAGGGAGAGCTGGGGCTGGGAAAACTGTTGGATAAATGATTAACAAGACCCAAGTCAAGGCCTTTATCATTTTTGTCAAATAGAACTATCATTCTTAAGCCCCGAACACACAATCAGAAAATCGTCTGAAAATTACCGCTTTTGAAGCAATTGTACGATAATCTGATCGTTAGTACACAGCTTTCGAGAGCTGATCACGATAATTCATGCAAAATTTTCCGATGGAACAAGCACGAAAATGTTTCTCGTATGATACCAGAACGTCCGATCTTTGTTTAATCGGTATAGTTGTCATTAAATATACAATACTTCTCTGCTCTTTTACAGGTAATTATCTCCTATCCATCTGTACATCTCTACTGAACTGACTTTGCTGTAACATTTTTGGTAATTGTCTCCTATCCGTCTGTACATCTCTACTGAACTGACTTTGCTGTAACATTTTTGGTAATTGTCTCCTATCCGTCTGTACATCTCTACTGAACTGACTTTGCTGTAACATTTTTGGTAATTGTCTCCTATCCATCTGTACATCTCAACTGAACTGACTTTGCTGTAACATTTTTGGTAATTGTATCCTGCTGCCATATCTTTAAACTTCTATATTTAATGCTAGCTCTGTAACAAACACACTGCAATAGCAATATTACTGGTGATTGATTCTCAACTCCATGTGGCTTGAGTGATCAAGAGAGGTAATTAGCTTTACGACCCTAGCCTGTGTCTGTAGCTGGTCTGGTACTGGCCATCTCCCCCCCATATTCAGGTGTCTCACATCAGACCCAATAATGACCAACTGAGAAATGCATCCCTGCTTAGTCTCCCTATAAATTTAAAGCAGCTTGTGGGGTGGCGCAGACATCATGGCTCTGTCACGAGTGATGCGCAGTTTCACGGACGCAGTTTAATGAAAGCAGGATAACTAAAGCTGGATGAACATTAACAAGAACTTTGCTCCACTCTGCAAGACAACAAGCAAACCAGCTTTTGACATTTATTTTATAATAAGTTAGTTTCCCACTCTCTATCCACTAACATGCTCCTTATTCTCTTCCTTCTCACATTGGTGTCTTCTATCCTCAAATTATCTTTACTCTACCCCTCCTCTCTTCCCTGCAGCATGCACATATCACCCTCACTCCTACCCTCTCCCTACTATGGCACCCATCATCTCCTGCATTTGCTGCACCCACATACTGACATAAACACCAGGGCCACTAGACACGTGCGCTCATGCACATCCCACTCCCACATTGCCTTCCTCGCCCTCCTCCTTCTCCTAGTCTCAGGGTACATTTCTCCTAATCCTGGTCCGCCATTTACCAAATGCAAGCCACATATCCAATACCCCTCCCACTCTGGCAACCACCACTATCCACTCAGTTTAATTTCTATCCCCCTGTTTCCTCAAAGCAGCCAACCAATCTCATGCGCCATTTGGAACGCCCGCTCCATCTGTAACAAGCTAACATCTGTACATGACCTCTTCATCTCTCATGGCTTTAACATACTCGCCATAACAGAAACCTGGCTTCAAAATTTTGACTCAGCTTCTCCTGCTGCCCTCTCCCATGGTGGTCTCCATTGGACTCACTCCCCCAGACCCAACAGACAGAAAGGAGGTGGAGTGGCTTCCTTCTATCTCCACAAAGCACCTTCCAAGTCCTTCATGTCCCTCCCTCTCTATCCCTCTCTTCTTTTGAGATGCACTGTATTCGTCTGTTTTCTCACATTTCTCTGAGGATTGCAGTAATTTATCGGCCTCCAGGACCGGTATTGCGCTTTCTTGATGACTTTGCTGCCTGGCTACCCTACTTTCTCTCCTCTGAAATATCCACCATTATTCTTGGTGACTTCAACATTCCTGTCAATGTTAACAGCCCAACTACAGCTAAACTTCTCGACTTAACCTCATCTTTTGACCTAACCCAATGGACACATACTTCCACTCACTCCAATGGTAATACCCTTGACCTTGTATTCTCCCATCTCTGCAACCCTGGCAACCTCACCAACACCCCCTTTCCTCTCTCTGATCACAACCTCATTACTTTCACTGTATCCTTGCCTCCAACCACCCATCCCTCCAAGCAGCAAATAATTACTTGTAGAAACCTTCACCACTTTAACCCTTCTCTTCTCTATTCTGTTACTGACCACCTATATGACATAATCTCTCCCCTGTCCTGTCCTGACCTGGCCACCTCTGTCTACAATAGTTCACTCTCATCATCACTAGATGCACTTGCTCCTCTAATCACATGCAGAAACAGGCCCCGACCGTTACAACTCTGGCAAACTGACAACACTAGAAATCTCAAGAGACATTGTCATGCTCTTGAACGACTGTGGCGTAAAACCAAATGCCTGCAAGACTTCACCCTATATAAATCTGCCCTTCTAAAATACAATTCATGCCTCCATGCTGCCAAACAAGCCTACTTTGTCTCTCTTATTAATTCCTTGTTATCCAGTCCCCGTTGGCTCTTCTCAACCTTTAACTCTCTGCTTCGTCCCCCACCCCCTCTACCCACTAACTCACTCGCTGCCCAAGAGATTGCCAATCACTTCAAAGACAAGATCGATGCAATTCGTGAGGACATCTCCACTGTGCGTATCTCTCCCCCACCCAACACACCTTGCCTAGCAGCACATTCAACACTCTCCTCTTTTGAATTGGCTACTACTGAAGAGGTTACAAAACTTTTCTCGGATGCCCACCTAACCAATTGTCCCTTGGATCCTGTTCCCTCACAACTACTCCGGTCACCCTCTTCTTCTATCCTATGCTCCCTTACCCACAACTTCAATCTCTCCCTCTCTAGTGGCATCTTCCCCTCCCCTCTAAAACATGCGCAGATCACTCCCATTCTTAAAAAGCCCTCACTGGACCCTACCAACCTGAACAACTTAAGACCCATCTCATTGCTCCCATTCACCTCTAAACTTCTAGAACACTTAGTCTACAACCGTCTTAGCTCCTACCTCAGTGAAAATAACCTTCTTGACCCCTTACAGTCTGGCTTTCGCTCGCAGCACTCCACGAAAACTACCTTACTAAAACTCACTAACGATTTACTAACTGCTAAAACCAACAGCCAGTACTCCATACTCCTACTACTTGACCTCTCTGCGGCCTTTGATACTGTTGACCACCCGCTCCTTCTCAATAAGCTACATTCCCTTGGCCTCCGAGATTCTGCTCTATCCTGGTTCTCTGCCTATTTATCACAGCGCTCCTTCAGTGTCATCTACAACTCTGTCTCCTTCTCTCCGATGCCCCTTTCTGTGAGGATCCCCCAAGGCTCTGTTCTTAGACCCTTTCTCTTCTCTATCTACACCTCCTCCCTCGGTCACTTAATAGCCGCCCACGGCTTCCAATACCACTTATACGCTGATGACACCCAAATCTATCTGTCTACTCCTCACCTCACTCCTTCTCCTCTCGCATTACTAACTTACTAACTGACATATCAGCATGGATGTCGCACCACTTCCTTAAACTAAATCTCTCTAAAACCAAGCTATTAATATTCCCCCCCGCCCGTGCCCCCCTCCATGACTTTTTCATCAAAATCAACAATGCAACCATCAGTTCCTCCCCTCACGCCAGGGTACTAGGTGTAATCCTAGACTCTGACTTGTCATTTCAGCCTCAAATCCAATAGTTGTCAAAAGTTTGTAGAATTCACCTCCATAACATCTCTAAAATTGCCTCTTTTTAACAAATGAAACCACCAAGCTCCTCATTCACTCCCTTGTTATCTCTCGCCTTGACTATTGCAACTCCCTTCTCATTGGCCTACCTCTCCATAGGCTATCCCCTCTTCAGTCTACCATGAATGCTGCTGCCAGACTTATCCACCTTACCAACCGCTCAGTGTCTGCCAACCCTCTCCTCCAATCCCTACACTGGCACCCAATCACCCAGCGAATTAAATTCAAAATACTAACCACAACATACAAAGCCATTCACAACTCTGCCCCGAGCTACATCACCAATCTTGTCTCTATCACCCAAATCGACCTCTCCGCTCTTCTCAAGGCCTCCTGCTTTCAAGCTCTCTCATCTCCTCCTCCCATGCTCATCTCCAGGATGTCTCCAGAGCCTCTCCCATCCTCTGGAACTCGCTACCTCCATCTATCTGGCTATCCCCTACTCTTGCTACCTTCAGGCGATCCCTGAAAACTCATCTCTTCAGGAAAGCCTATCACATCTCCAGCTAATCTCCTACCACTTCAAACAGCTCATTCCCCACAGTTACAACCTTTTGTACCACCTGCCCCACCCTATTAGATTGTAAGCTCTTCTGAGCAGGGCCCTCTTAATCCTTTTGTATTTTATTGCATTATAACTGTATTGTCTCCCTTTTATATTGTAAAGCGCTGCGTAAACTGTTGGTGCTATATAAATCCTGTATAATAATAATAATACAAATACACTACAACACATTACATCACTTCAGAATTTTTATTCTGTTGTACGAGAATTTTTGTAAGTTTACTTAACTCTTCATTTTCCACATGAGATTAGTATGCAAAAAAAAAAAAACAGACGATCATTCGTCTGATAATCTCATTGTGTGTACCAGGCATTAGGCAGGCCATACATGGTGCAAAATTTGCACGATTCCCCCATCAACACAGGTAGTTTTAACCTCTGATGGGGAGTAGGGGCACTTAGGCTTTCTGCTCCTCTTCAGCAGGGGCCCTGCCTTTTTCTCTCGGCAATCGGGTGACCTGGCCATTGCCCTTTCCCAGCGGCATTGAGAAGTGCATCTGACTTCTGGTTTAGGATCCTGTTAAAGCCTCTTCCCGGGATCCTTCTTCAGCCCTGTGTTGGAAATCCTCACAAGTGGGCAACAATACATTTTGACCACTCTGCCCCTGGCTCTGATAGTCTTCTCCTAGCAGACAGTTAACTGTTCTCTGCCCAACTTATTCTTGCCTCTGATAAGCTGAAGCTCTGGAAGGGGTAGTGGGCTTTAAGGAACCAATGGTTCCTTTTGCAGTTCTCAGGTAAGAGATGGACAACCCACCAGCAGCAGCCTGCAGAATTGATTGTGGGCATAGATGGGGAAGCAGATTGTAGGCACCTTTTAAGCGAGGCTTCTCCTAGGTGGTTTGCTCTGCGTAGTTTTCACAGTAGGCCATCCATTCTATCCTGTAGGCTTGTATCAGATAAGGGAAGATGAAGATGACAGCTTGATTGAAGATTCAGACTGTTGTACCAGGCCACAGATGTTGGCACCTATAAAGGAAAACACTTCATCCCCATTGGTTGCTTGACTGGCTTTCAAATTTCATTTCAGTTGGCTGTAGGGGGTGACAAGTCCCACGGGGACACTTGGTTAGCCCTGTGTCCCTAGCATTTCTCCTACATGTAAAAATCATCAATTTTTTGCTAGAAAAAATTCATGATTTTTATAACATTATATATTTTCTTGAAACAGAGACTGAAGAGAATAAACTGATGGATGTTGCATATTTTTATGTCGCACAACATTTGCAAAAGTGGTTTTTCGAACACAATTTTTTTGAAAAAATACAATTTAATGAGTTTTAATGCGCAAAAACACAATATATTACCCAATTGTTACCAGAGTACTTGCTGCCATTTGTTTGCACCTCAGTTCCAATATGTTTTCATGCATAGTTGAGTTGCTTAGCCTTATATTCATGTCAGAAGTGGCTTTTGGCCACAATTCTTCCATGAAACCACTTCTGGCTATACTTCTCTGGACAGTAGATGGGTGTACCTGGGCTCCACTGGTTTTCTACAGTTCTGTGCCAATGGCCCTGCTGGACATCTTCCAATGTGGAAGGGAAATAAGCATGATGTATCTTTCATCTGCTGCATTAAGTTTCCTTGGCCGACCACTGTGTCTATGGTACTCAATGTTGCCCGTTTCTTTGTGCTTCTTTAAAAGAGCTTGAACAACACATCTTGAAACCCCAGTCTGTTTTGAAATGTTTGTCTCGGAGAGACTTTGCTGATGCAGCATAACTACCTTGTGTCTTGTTGCTGTGCTCAGTCTTGCTTTGCTGTATGACCTGTGATATGAAACTGTCTTTCACAACCTCACCTTAGTAGCAGAGTCTGGCTGTTTCTCACCCAGTTTTAAGCTTTTTTTAAGCCTCGGAAACAGCTGTTTCTTTTTCAGTTAATGACTGTGTTTCAACCTACATACTGTATGAAATTGATAATTAGGGATGAGCTTTCTGTTCGGGTCGAACATGAGTTTGACTCGAACATTGGCTGTTCGCCCGTTCGTCGAAAACCGAACATTATGGGCCATTCGCGCCAAATTTGAGCTGCGCGTAATGGCCCATAATGCACTACGAGACCGCAGTGCATTGCGGTATGATGATTGGCCAAAGCATGCACCATGACCTGCATGCTTTGGCCAGTCCCAGCGCCCTCAGCTAAGAGAGCCATAATTGGCCAAAGGCAGGGTGCCCTTTGCTTATCATGGCTCGGGGGGACTAAGTCCACACCCCACACTATATAAGGCTGCCTGCATGTCGGAAAAACGAGGAAGAGAGGCGCCTCTAAGTGCAGTATGTAAACTGAATTTAATAAAAACACTGTACAAAAACACTCACATTTGTTGAATTAAAATAAAGCATATCGTGTAGTTAATTTCCTGGAGGAGAGGGGTCCGTCAGATCAGTCACTGCATCGCTGTCTCCTGCTGTGCGTACGGCTGTGCTTGAGCCACCGCTGAAGCCGGCCGCGGTGATGAGATACTCCAAAGCGAGGCCTGGAACGCTGGTGGAAAGCAGGCGCGGGGCTGTGACGTCACCGAGATGCGACGCGTTTCACGAGCGTACGGGCTACGATGTCACGGTAGCCGCGCTCCTTCATCAAGCTGCCAGTGAATCGTGGGGATGGTTTAAAAAGAGCATGGGGGCGGGAATAAGTGGACAAAAGGGAGGAAAGAGGAGGGGGGTGGGGGACGGAATGGAAAACGAAAAAGATAAAGGAAGGGAGGGAAGGGACATAGAAAAAGGGGGGGGGGGGAGGGGTGGCCATGGCCACCCCTCCTCCCCCCCTTTTTCTTCGTCCCTTCCCTCCCTTCCTTTATCTTTTTCGTTTTCCATTCCGTCCCCCACCCCCTCCTCTTTCCTCCCTTTTGTCCACTTATTCCCGCCCCCATGCTCTTTTTAAACCATCCCCACGATTCACTGGCAGCTTGATGAAGGAGCGCGGCTACCGTGACATCGTAGCCCGTACGCTCGTGAAACGCGTCGCATCTCGGTGACGTCACAGCCCCGCGCCTGCTTTCCACCAGCGTTCCAGGCCTCGCTTTGGAGTATCTCATCACCGCGGCCGGCTTCAGCGGTGGCTCAAGCACAGCCGTACGCACAGCAGGAGACAGCGATGCAGTGACTGATCTGACGGACCCCTCTCCTCCAGGAAATTAACTACACGATATGCTTTATTTTAATTCAACAAATGTGAGTGTTTTTGTACAGTGTTTTTATTAAATTCAGTTTACATACTGCACTTAGAGGCGCCTCTCTTCCTCGTTTTTCTGCAGATCTTTGGGGCTTGGTTTCAGCTCTCTTTGGAAGGCAGCCATCTGTGTGGACTTTTAACTCTTTATTGAACTTGCTTTGCCCATATAGACTTTTATGGATTTTAATAGTCACAATTACCCTTTGCCATTAACAAGATGGTAATATAGAGATATCCAGTTCTTTGCGCCTTTACTTGCCTGCATGTCGGCCCCGTGTAGTGTGTTGTTGGTGTGGATGGAGAGAGAGTGTCATTTACAGTCAGGTCCATTAATATTGGGACATCACCACAATTCTAATCTTTTTGGCTCTATACACCACCACAATGGATATGATATGAAATGAAACAAGCAAGGTGTGCTTTAACTGCAGATTTTCAGCTTTAATTTGAGGGTATTTACATCCAAATCAGGTGAACGATGTAGGAATTACAACAGTTTATATATGTGCCTCCCACTTTTTAAGGGACCAAAAGTAATGGGACAATTGGCTGCTCAGTTGTTCCATGGCCAGGTGTGTGTTATTCCCTCATTATCCCATTTACAAGGAGCAGATAAAAGGTCCAGAGTTAATTTCAAGTGTGCTATTTGCATTTGGAATCTGTTGCTGTCAACTCTCAATATGAGATCCAAAGAGCTGTCACTATCAGTGAAGCAAGCCATCATTAGGCTGAAAAAACAAAACAAACCCATCAGAGAGATAGCAAAATCATTAGGTGTGGCCAAATCAACTGTTTGGAACATCCTTAAAAAGAAAGAACGCACCGGTGAGCTCAGCAACACCAAAAGACCCGGAAGACAATGGAAAACAACTGTGGTGGATGACCAAAGAATTCTTTCTCTGGTGAAGAAAACATCCTTCACAACAGTTGGCCAGAGCAAGAGCACTCTCCAGGAGGTAGGTGTATGTGTGTCAAAGTCAACAATCAAGAGAAGACTTCACCAGAGTGAATACAGACAGTTGACCACAAGATGTAAACCAGTGGTGAGCCTCAAAAACAGGAAGGCAGGGCGCATGCGCGGCATGGGACGGAGCGGCCGCTTCTAATCAGAGCTCCGGCACCTTCAGGGCTTAAAGCCACTTAAACGGGGCCATAAACTCATAAAAACGGCCTGAAAGTAAGATAACCCCGCGGACTATCATCTGTGGATGCCGAATTCTCAAAAAAAGAGACGGAGGAGCCAACAGAACTCTCTCACTCACTATCTGCTCAGATCAAAGGAGAAAAGCATGGCTAAATATGGCGCTGGCACCCTGCCTACATCATCTGCCGCCCATCTCCCTGCAAAAGAACTACAACAGATGGACACGGGATCTCCAAAAAGCAGTGAGTACTCACCCTTATCTAAATCAGATTTGGACAACAGCTTAGAAGCTTTATACTCTAAACTGCTCACTAAATTCCAAACAGAGATACAAAAATCCACTTGTACCTTATCCCAGGAAATAGCAGCAATAGGAACACGTACTGACCTGCTAGAGAATAAGCATTATGAACTATCAATTGCTTATAATGATCTATCCAGAGAACATGAATCTCTTGCATCAGCTTTTTCTCAGTTGCAAGCGCGTGTGGAGGATTTGGACAATAGAAACAGAAGGAATAATCTTAGAATAAGAGGAGCCCCAGAATCTGTCACAGATTTAATCGCATACTCCACAAAATTATTCCAGTCTCTATTGCCAGAGCAAAACCCTGAACCCTTCAACTGTGACCGCATACATCGTGCACTTAGAGCTAAACCTCCGCCTGATAAACCCCCCAGAGATATTGTACTTTGTATGAAAGATTTCCTAATTAAAGAAGAAATAATGCGTGCCACACGGAGCATCAGAAACATCACGTTAGATGGAGTCCAGCTACAAATCTATCCGGACATCTCGCAGGCAACGCTTGATAGACGCAGAAAAATGAAAGAAATCACCTCAGTTCTCTCTACAGCAAGGGTCCGGTACAGATGGGGTTTCCCCTTCAAGCTAATAATTCCTCATAACAGTACCACCTACCAAGCCACCAACATCACCGAAGGTCAAGACATCCTGATAAAATTAAGTCTTCTAAACCCCAGCAACCTCCCACATACTCCCTCTACAAACAGCCCAGCGCCTATCTGGAACGCTTCACGTGGAAACAGACACAGATACACAATCCCGCTCAATGGAGCTAGAAAAATCTACAAAAACTTTTTAGTTCCCCTTTTCTTTCTCTCATAAAGCTTTAACAGGAAGACAATTATTTTAATTTTTAATTTTTATTTTTTTATATTTTTATTTTTTTTCTGGAGTTTTTTTGTGTTTTTTTTCTACTTCCTCAATACACTGCTTATTATAAGTCATTGTGCATCTGCCACTATATTTATGCAGATGTGGAAATTTTGATACATGCATTTTTACGTATTTTTGCAAACTCCATATTATTTTATTTTATTTCATTTTATTTAAATTTCTTATTTTTTTTTATATATATATATATATTTCAGTATTATTTACAGTTTATTACATAACTGGTATGTGCCTACTCAACCTTACTAATTATCGAGGCCTTGCAATCACATACATCTATTGCCCCGTACACACGACCGTGTGTGGGCTCCATTGGACATTTTCCCTTGGATTTTCCGACACACAAAGTTGGAGAGCAGGAGATAAAATTTTCCGACAACAAAATCCAATCGTGTCAATTCCGACCGTGTGTGGCCTGTTCCGACGCACAAAGTGCCACGCATTCTCAGAAGAAATTCCGGCACGGAACAGCTTGTTCTGGTAAACTTAGCATTCGCAATGGATACAGCACTTTCGTCACGCTGCAATGTTAAAAATGGTTTAATACAGCGCAATCTCTTCTTCTTTATAATGTGACAAGAATATATTAGTTTTGCTGCTCATATTCACACAGACTTCTCACAAACTTATTTCGTTACTATTTATCGGGATTCCCTCAATATATTTTGATTTCTCACATCTGACAACATATTTTTGTTGTATTTTTTATTTTTTTTGGCTTTAATGTAGATTCTTTTTTTGTGTTTGTATTTTTTTGAAGGGTGTTATTTTTTTGGGGGGATTTTTATTTGTACTCCCGAAAATGTGACAAGTTCCCACAACACCATTGATATGTTGTTCTATTTAATCTGTAGGAGATTGTTTGGTGTTGTTGTCCCTTGTTAATTTCACATTTTATGTTAGAAATGTACCTGAATCGTCACCAACAAACTGTCCTTTTTGGATGAAAACACACAGGAGAGTATAATTTCCCCAAAAATTTTTTATTAAGGGGTCACAACTAAACAAAGAGGAAGGCAACGCTGGAGAAACTGCAGAAGTGGGTGAAGCCTTGGACCCCTAGGGCAGATATCAATTATTTAAAAGCAAAATTGGTGGCCTGAGGAGTCCTTATCTAAGGGAGGGCAGTCTGGTCCAGAAGTCCCAGAGATCCGGAAAGCAGCAGATGACATCTGTGTCCCCAGGCTGTGGTCATACAAGAGACTGCAGCTTCTGTCAGACCAGACTGATCCCAGGGTCATCACTCTCAGGTCTTCTTTCCACGCTTCCTTCCACGCGGTGGCTGTGGTGATTGAGTTGTGGCAGCAAGAGGAGGAGGAGGATGGTCCAACTCAATGAGGTCGGTCTTGGGTGTTAGTTCCCCAGTCACCCCCTTACGTAGGACTTTATAGAGAAGGTCCTCACAGAGCCTGCGTTGACCCTCCTGCATGGCCTGCAGTTTTGTGGCAGCCATGCAGGCAAAGGCCTCTTCAGGAGTGGGTAAAGCTCGTAGGGACGCCGAAGCCTCCTGAATGAGCCTGAACGCAGAATCCTGCATGGGACTCGGAGTCGTCTTCCTGGCTCTTTTATATGGAAGGAGGAGGGGAGGAACCTGAGATTCAGTCAGGCTGCGACTGGTCCCAGGCTTCTCCTGGCTGACACTTAGCCCCGCCTCCTCCTGGCTGCCACTAATCCCCGCCTCCTCCTGACTGCCACATTCCACAGCCTCCTCCTGGCTGAGGTCTTCCTGTGTATGAAAAAGGGACATAGTTTTAGTATTTTTTTCATCAATCACACACAAGTTTCACCTCCTGACTGTTGCAAATTGAAAGTTAACAAATATAACAGACTATCCTTCTGAGCCCAGCAGTTTTCATTCTTGTCCCAATTTTGGGTGCCCACTACTGTCTATTGATATGTAAAACACTTTTTTCAATCAGCAATTAGTGATTAATAATAACATCTAGTAAACATCATTTCTTTATTGCCCAGAAATCTGTAGAAGAATGCTATACCTGGCTCCAGCTGGGCTCCTCCACTTCTTCCTGGCTGGAAGGCCCAGGTTGGACATCGGAAGCCTCAGCTGGGGTGGAAGGAAGCGTGGAAGGAAGAGTAGAGAGGGATTCCCTGACTTCAGTGTGGTCTGACAGAAATCGCAGTCTCTCATAGTACCACAGCCTGGGGACATAAACGTCATCTGCTGCAGCTCCGGACCTCTGGGAATCTGTGACCTTCTTGCGCTCCCTGAGATAAGTGCTCCTCAGGCCACCAATTTTGGCTTTTAAATAAGGGATGGTTGCTGTGGGGACCACCGGCGTCACCAACTCCAGCAGTTTCTCCAGCGCTGCCTGCCTCTTTTGTTTATGGTTATAATGAGGATGTCTCACTTGCCACAGACAGGGCAGCTCCCTGTATTTGTCAATGAACAGGGGGAGGAAATTGTGGTCATTGAACCCATCCATTTTCTCTGCAAGACACAACACAAGACAAACCCTAATGTCAGGCCAAACTCCCCTAACAAGAATACAATGACAACTGACAACATTGGATCATTCAGAGATCCTCACTGAACTTCTGGAGTGAGTTTGAGGCACTGAAAGTAAAGGGGCCGAATAATTTTGCACGCACCACTTTTCAGTTTTTTATTTGCTAAAAAAGTTTAAAATATCCAATAGATTTCGTTCCACTTCACAATTGTGTCCCACTTGTTGGTGATTCTTCACAAAAAATTAAAATTGTATATCTTTATGTTTGAAGCCTGAAATGTGGCAAAATGTTGAAAAGTTCAAGGGGGCCGAATACTTTTGCAAGGCACTGTACCTATTGGATATAACAGTTAATACTACTATTACACGCTTCATTCTCTGGTATGGTAGTAGTAATGCATATTATTCATTACGTATTAGTATACAACCATACAATAGATCTAAAGTTTGATCTGTATGTGTGTGTTCTTCAACATCACTAGACTTTTGGATCTATTTCTAGTTTTTTTTTTTCTCTTTTTTTTTTCTTTTTTCTCTTGCTTAGCTCTCTTTTCCACTGTTATCAATAATAGATACAATTACACCATCTTTAAGCTCTAGAATACTAGACATAAGCTGCACAATTATACTTTCTATGACATTGGAGGTGGCGTCCCGCCTATGCCGACATGATTGACCCCCTCTCAATCTCTACATATTCTCTCACTAGAGAAATGTTTTCTATTTTTCCTAAAAGATTATTCATATATCTTTTTATGTTCTTATTAATGTTAACTCCTGTTAGACGCAAAAATTTTGTCTCATATATACTCAAAGACTGAGTTTAAATTCTATGGCTCTATTTAAATTTCTCGGTCTGTTGGAAAATGACTCTCTTTCCAACCCCATACAGTTTGTTCACTACAAATTTTGTTTACTCTTAATTAATGTTATGTTACTCTTAGACACTATACAGAAAAATTATGGTACAATTCTTTTGTTATGCCTCAAGCTGCACTTGATTGTAAAGATTATTCACTGGATTAAATCCTTGTAAGCCTATTTTATAGTATCTATCCCTATTACAATTGGTCAATTATACACCATATTTCCCTTATTTTATAAAATCTTATTACCTTATTACGTATATACTCGAGTATAAGTCGAATTTTTCAGCACATTTTTTTGTGCTGAATGTGCCCCCCTCGACTTATACTCGAGTCAAGCACTTTTCTGCAGCAAAAAATTTCATTTTCCGAACCGAATATGGGGCCCCGTATCTCAGGGTCACTTAGTGCTAGGAACCCCAAATTTGGTGTGCAAACCCAGTGGAACTGGTACCATAGCATATCCAAAGCTGAAGTTCCTAGCACCAAGTGGCCCCGAGATACGGGGCCCCAAAATCGGTTCGGAAAATGTCATTCTCTGCTGCAGACATTTTTTGAACTGATTTTTGGGGCCCTGTATCTCGGGGCCACTTGGTGTTAGAAACCCCAGCTTTGAAAATGTTATGGTGCCAGTTCCACTGGGTTTGCACACCAAATTTGGGGTTCTTAGCACTAAGTGGCCCTGAGATACGGGGCCCCAAATTCGGTCAACTGTGTCCATCTGCAGCAATGTCATTTCGGGACCCTTTGGGTTCAGAGACCCCAAATTTTGGCTGCAGCTAGGGGGCATCTAGGAACCCTTAACTACCAAGTTTGAAGTTCAGGGGACCTATGGCTGCAAATGGGCACAGTGATGCTGCAAATTGGCATTGTTGACCCTCTTTTCCACTTACAGTAGCTGTGCATTTACCATTTTTGTGGTAAATTAGGGCCTCGACTTATACTCGGAACGACTTATACTCGAGTATATACGGTACTTCCTGATGAGCCCCCAAATTTGTTTCCAACCACATGACTATAACAATCTTATCGCACAACGTCCAAGGATTTAATTCACCACATAAGAGGAAAAAAGCATTCTTGCAATATAAAAAACTAAATGCCAAAGTATTATTGTTACAAGAAACACATTTCATGAAAGATGGACACCCCACATATTTCCATAAAGCTTTAATCAATCCTTTTATACCACATTCACCTCCAAAACTAAAGGTGTGGCAATTTTTATCCACCAATCTTTTCCATTGGAGGTTCAACAGGTTTACAAAGATCAAGATAGTAGGTACATCATCATAAAAGGAATGTTATCCGGTAGAGAACTAACGATTGCTAATGTATATGCACCAAATGATTCACAAACTACATTTTTCACAAATTTCTTTAATATACTACAACAATACCACTCACCACATATTATTTTAGGTGGTGATTTTAATTCGGCCTACCAACCTAACTTAGACCGCAGCAAACAAAATCAAAACTCCAAAACTTTCTCAAAAACAACTATAACGCACATAAATAGTCTACAACTAATCGATACGTGGAGATCATTGAATTTAGGTGCTCGTGAGTATACCTATTACTCTCACCGGCACGATTCATACTCACGTATTGATTACATTTTTTGCTCCCCAATAATCCTTGCCAATTCCCACGACGCCTCAATACACCCGTGTGCTTGGTCAGACCATCAAATCACAATGTTTAATACTCAATTTATAGGCCTCACTTCTACTCCATATTCGTGGAGAATTAACGAATCAATTCTAACAGACCCCATACACAACCAGGAGATCGCTTTAGAAATAAAACACTATTTCAATCTAAATTCCACCCCAGAGATCTCTCCAACTTCATTATGGTTAGCACATAAGGCTGTTTTAAGAGGCCTTCTCATCAAAAGAGCAGCAAGATGTAATAAACTAAAATGGGAAAAAATCCATACCCTTACTAAAGATCTTCACAACCTATACAAAATTCATACCAACACGCACGACCCAAACATATATTCATTAATATCCCAAAAACGCAATGAATTAGACTCATTACTCACATATAAAGCAGAAAAGTCCCTTAGATGGTCAAAAGCAAAATTTTTCCTGTCAAGTAATGCATACTCGTCAATGTTTGCCCGCAAGCTTAACCAATCCATAAAACCCACCCTTGTACATAAACTTAAAAATAACTCAAACCAACTAGTCACGCATCCACAAGAAATATTATCTATCTTTAAAAAATTCTACTCTGACCTACTTTCAGCCCCTAACTCATCGATCCCGCCCACAGCAATGTCCTAGTTGGAGAAAATCCCTTTCCCAAAGCTAACTCAAACACAAATAGATGCTTTAAACGCCCCATGCACAGAGGAGGAAACACATCATATAATAAAATCCCTTAAAAAAAAACTCAGCCCCTGGCCCAGATGGTTTCACCTCATTCTATTATAAACAATATCAACAATTATTAACACCAAATTTAGCAAAATTATATAACAACATTCTTAAAGGAGAACAGTTCCCAGAAGAAATGCTTCTTGCAAATATGTCTCTTATCCCAAAACCAAACAAAGACCACACATTGCCACAAAACTACAGACCAATTTCTGTAATAAACAATGACCCCTTGCTGCAGAAATCTCCCTCCAAGGGGGATGGCCAGGTGCGTGATGTGACGCACACGTAGTGGGGGAGGGGCCTGATGACGGAGCCAAGGAAGCGGGCGGCAGAGCAGCTCAGGCGAACGAAGCTGCCACGAGAGGAGGAACCGACAGTGTGCCGGAGCCGTAAGCAGAACAGCGGCAGCGGCGTCTGTCAGTAGAGCACGGGCCGCCAGGACACGCGGGGTGGCTCTCCCTCACGCTCCCCTCTGCTCTTCGGATTGATGAGGGGAGCATATCAGCTTCCCTAGAGGGTCTCCGGATGGCCCCGCACCCCTCCCCTCCCCTCCATTGACACACCATAAACCCCCTGGAGGGCTGAATGCGGACCGGATTTCAAACGCAGAGCACGGCAGGAACGGAGGACGCACAGCAACCTATAAGAGGAACGTCCACAACCTCCAGCGATGCCAGGACCAGCCTGAGGTAGAGACGGAAAGCCTATGAGGGAACCCCGGCGAGTTCAGGCAAGTAAATGCAACAATATTGTGGAAGTCTGTGGAGCGGGAAGGAGTCTAGCAAAATAAGTAACAGTGGAACTGTGTACAAGAGAAGTGTTTGATGGGCTCTGGTGTAAATCAAGGTCTTAAAGTCAGAAGGAAGGCACTAACCTAGGAGAGGCTGTATTAATTGAAGATCACTGCTGCTTCAAAAAGTTACAAGGACTGTGTAAAAAAGAAAAAAAGGGACAAGCAAGCGGGCGGCGTTACCGTTTATGGTGGCCTCGTCTGGATAGCCGTTTCTTTTTTGGGATGGTTCCGCTCTCCCTCTCCCTCTGTCCCCTCGCTGCATGCGTACATTGAGGAAATGGGAGTATAGGGAGATTAAAATATAAGAGCTGATAGCCAAGTCGGTAACGACAGTGCTTAGGTTTAAGCACTCTGCCCCATCCCTGACCAAAAGTAAAACGGTAGTCCACCAGGTCTGGCAAGACTAAGGCCAAGCCGGTGGGGAGACACAGAGTGTAGCGGGGGGAGGTGACGGAGAGGGACCAGAGTCGGCAGACGGGAGGAGGGAAAAGTGGAGATAGAAGATAATAAACATGCGAGGGCGCCCTCAAAGAGGAGCGGAGGTGAAGCAACCTAGAGAGAGCTTGAACTCTAGTTCTATCCAGAAGTATTTGAAGGAGACAAATCAGGGAAGCTCTAAAAATCCAGCTAAAGATAATAAACAGCAAAGTGGGAAAGACAAGAAGAAGGAAGCAGTGAAGAGCCAGGGGGCCCACGGGGGATCACCTGGGGGGGAAGGCGGAGCCCCAAGTACGATGGAAGACACCAACATGGAAATACCACTAACTAAAACAGAGCTTCTAGAGATGTTCGCCAAACTGGAAACGGTAATTAAAACAGAAATTCATAATGTTAGAACCGATATGGGCCACTTGCTGAAGCGAGTAGAATCAGCGGAGGAGGCCTCAGAAAAAACAGAGTAGAGAAATAGTCATCTTAAAGCAACAGGTAAAAGACCTGCAACTGGCCCAACGGGACATCTTTTATAAATTAGAAGCGCAAGAAAATCAGAGTCGCAGACAAAACTTGAGGCTGCGCGCCCTGCCAGAACAACAGGGTAAAGATTTACATTCTAAAATGAAAGCCATCTTCAATCCGATCCTGGACAGAAACCCAAACGAAGAGCTGAAGATTGACAGGGTTCATAGATTAAGAAAACCTCCAACTGTCAGTGAGGATAAACCTAGAGATGTAATTATTAGGTTCCATCACTATGAAGATAAAGCAAGAATTTGGAGTAATCTCAGGAAAGCTCAGCCGGTAAAATTTGAAGGGGTAGAAATCCAGTTCTTTACTGATATTTCGGCAGAGACTCTGGCCTGGAGAAGGCAGTTGCGACCCCTCCTGGAAGAATTGAGAAAGGCAAATATGAAATATAGTTGGGGATTCCCAACTTCACTGATTGTAGTGAAAGCGGGTAGAACATTCAGACTGAAATACATAGATAATATGCAAGACTTCTGTAAAGATCTTGAGATCCCTGTTCCAGCCGTATTCAACTAATAGGAAGAAGATCCGGTCGGTGTTCAGACACCTAGAAATTCTGGGATGGGGGGGAGGGCAGTGGGGGCGGGGGGGATGTGGGTCGGGAGGGGGAGGGCACCTAGTGTGGTGGTAACAGGCGGCCTTTTGGTCGCCCGCTCGCGATGTTCCTCCCCCTTCCTTCATCTAGGGGGGGGGGAGCATGGCGACCGTGGCGATCCGTCGTCAGAGTCACGCCCCATTGGTCTGGCCGGTTGCATGCCGAGAGAAGCAATATTTCTCGGCGGCGGACTTGCTGCTAGGTCCAGGCAGGTAGGGAAAGGGGGGAGGGTGGGTGGGGTTTGGGGGGGGGGTGGGGGGGGGGGAGGGGGGGAAGGGGGACTGGGGAGGAGGGAGGTTTGGGAGGGGAGGAGGGTGGAAAGGGTCCGGCAGGTATCAAAGAAAAGGGTGCAAAGAATAATATGTGTATCTAACGAGCAGCATTACCTAAAAGTTAAATGACAGAGTTTACATGTATTACTTATAACGTCAAAGGGCTGAATTCCCCCCTTAAGCGTCATAAAATCTTGAGAGAATTAGAACAACTTAAGGCAGATGTAGTGTTTCTCCAAGAGACACATCTCTCACAGGACTCACACATTAGATTATTCTCCAAGTGCTTCCCCAACTGGTTCTATAGCGATTCACCTATTAAGAGAGCCAAGGGGGTGGCAATTGGGTTCTCGAGAAGGACCAGGTTCGCGTTATTAGAAAGATGTGAGGATAGGGATGGCCGCTACCTTTTTCTGAAGATTAGAGTGGGAGAAAGGGTTCTTACCCTGGTGAACATCTACTGTCCAAACAACAACCCAGCGCAATTCTTGCTACATATTTTAAATAAACTAGCAGACTTCAGGGCAGGGCAGGTGATAGTGGCAGGAGACCTGAATTTCTGCTTAGATCCAGCATTGGATAGCACAGCTGGTAATCAGAGAATGAGTGGGAAACTATTAAAAAAAGTAGGCCAGAAACTGCACAACTGCCATTTGATGGACGCATGGAGGATACAACACGCAAAGGGCAAAGATTATACCTTTTTTTCCTCAGTACACGGGTCTTACTCTCGGCTTGATTACTTTATGGTAGACCATAGGTTACTTGATTTTGTCAAGGAAACGGAAATAGGCGTTACTACACTATCTGATCACGCACCGGTTTTGATGAAGGTGGCGATGGCCGGATACCGGAGATCGCCATTTTCATGGCAGTTAGACGAAAAGCTAATAGAGAATCTAACCGTCTATAACAAGATACAGGAAGAAATAGAGGGCTTCCTCTTGATAAATGATACCGGAGAGGTCTCGGGTTCAGTCTTATGGGAGGCGTTGAAAGCGTACACAAGGGGCATATTGATTTCTTTAGAAGCTAAAGAGAAAAAAGCGGAAAAAAAAAGGAAAGTAGAACTAATTGAAGAAATATATCAGTTGGAACAACTACATAAATCAGCTAACGGGGGCCACAACTCATTCCTAGTGCAGTTAATCCATAAAAGAGAAGAACTAAAAGACCTAATGGAACTGGAATCCAAACGCATACTGTACAAAAACGCAAAAGATAGATTTAGATGGAGTAACAAAGTAGGGAAACATCTGGCATCAGTCGTTAAAAAGAAAAGGGATATGAACTTTATAGATAGGATTCAAAATAAAAACGGGATATTTAAATATACTTCTAGAGACATAGCTGAAGAATTTCAGAAATATTTTACAGCTCTTTATAAAGTCAAACAAGGGGGGTTAATACACTGGGAAAAGAAGAAACGATAGATGAATTTTTAAAAAAGGCAGGCTTACCAAGCCTCTCGGACAGTGAGGCAAAAGAATTAGAAGAACCGATTACGGTGGAGGAGATTGAGAGGGCTTTGAAAACATCTCCCTCTGGAAAAAGTCCAGGGCCAGATGGCTTCACTACCTACTTTTATAAAAAATTTAAAAATTCCCTGATCCCCAAGCTTTGTCAGATATGGAATAAGATAGGGGGTCAGGAGGAATTCTGTGAAGGGGCACTGACGGCATCGATTACTTTAATACCTAAAGCGGCGAAAGATAGCTCACTGTGTTCGAGCTATAGGCCGATCGCTTTACTTAATACCGATACAAAATTATACGCCAAGGTATTAGCTAATAGACTGAGGGACAAAATGACGTATTGGATCCACCCAGACCCGACGGGTTTTATCCCAGGCAGAGAGGGGAGAGATAGCGGTGTGAGGTCACTACTGGTCATAGACGCGATGAAAGCGGGGGGGGGCCCCCAGTCTGCTACTGTCGTTGGACGCAGAAAAAGCCTTCGACAGAGTAGACTGGGGGTTCATGATAAAGACATTGAGGGCAATCGGATTGGGTGACACTATGCTAAATTGGATCAAGGCATTATACAAGGCCCCATCTGCATTTGTCAAAGTAAATGGTGTATTTTCGAGAGAGTTTAGGATGGAAAACGGAACTAGACAGGGATGTCCCCTGTCCCCTCTCCTGTTTGTCCTGACCCTAGAACCCCTACTAGCGGTGATCAGGAAAAACCCGGATATATGCGGATGTGTAGTGGAAGGTGACGAACACAAGCTCTCGGCGTTTGCCGATGATGTACTGTTCTACATCGCGAATCCGAGGATTTCACTCCCGAACCTCCTGGCCACTCTGAGGAGATATGGGGAACTGTCAAACTACAAGGTGAACCTTTGTAAATCAGCGGCCCTAAATATCAACATTGAGAGACAAGAGGTATCCAAACTCAAAGAATATTTTCAATTTTCGTGGTGTAAAAAAATAGATTACCTAGGAATAGCACTAACAAAATCCCTTAAACTATACCGGTTAAATTTCATACCCCTCCTTGAGGAGATTAAGCAGGAAACAAAGAAAAGTATGCATTTCCCAATTTCCTGGCTTGGTCGAGTCAATACCGTTAAGATGACCCTAGCTCCGAAGATTCTATATAAGATGCAGTTACTTCCAATTCTGCTAGCACAGTCCTTCTTTAGAGCCTCGAACAATATTATTTCCAAATTTATATGGAAAAATAAGAAGCCACGGATTGCCTTTAAGGTCCTGAGCAGGGATAAATCACAGGGTGGTCTGGCCCTTCCAGACTTTAAAAATTATCATAGAGCAATAGTACTTTCACAAATGTTAGAATGGGGTAAGGAATCAATAGGGAAAAGATGGGTGAAATTAGAAAGAGATTTGAGCAAGGCAAACATACACCAATTAATTTGGAATCCACCACACTTTAGGGAATTAAGTCCAAATACACATACAATAACACGTCACACTTTTAGGATTTGGGATCAACTACACAAACAAAAGGTATGGGAATTTAACTCACCACTTATTTATTTAAAGGAAAACAAGTTTTTTCCACCAGGGTTAAGGGAAGTGGGAGGGAATTGGATAAGGAAGCACGAAACACAATTATTGGATATTACAAGAAACGGCAAAATTGTCACTTTCAGGAGTTATCCCTACTCAAGGACCTAATGAACATCGATACATGGCGGTATAATCAGCTGGCGACTTTTATCAAAAGCCTACCCGGTTCAATCAGAGATAAGGAGAATCTTAGGCCTATGGAGAAACTGTTTTTGAAAAATAAAATCACAAAGAAAACGAAAGAACTATATAAAATAGTGCGGGATGAGGGGGTAGGCGTAAATCCGCTATATTGTAATAAATGGGAATCTGAGCTAGGTTTGTTACCAAGCGATGTAACGTGGCAGAATATTTTTAACGCAACACATAAGTCGGCAGTAGATGTGAGAACAATAGAATCAAATTTCAAATGCCTAGCCAGATGGTACATGACACCAGATAGAGTAAATAAGATGCAAATAGAATCTTCTGGAAACTGCTGGAGGGGATGTTCCGCTAGGGGATCAATGGCCCACCTCTGGTGGGATTGTCCAATAATTAAAAGGTTCTGGCAGGAAGTACTTAAGACAATACAAGAGATAACGGGGACTGAGATCAGGGAGGACCCTTGGGTATGCTTGTTCCATGGGACTGGGGGTCGGACGGGCAAGTACAACGCCTCTCTGACGCCCATTCTCTTAAACGCGGCCAAAAGCTTAATACCAAAAAAATGGCAAGAGATGGAAGGCCCAAACATTCGTGACTGGCTAATTAGGGTCAATGGAATCTATATCTTAGAGGCCGGTGACGCTGAAGATCCTTCGGCGGAGATAGAGGAAGTCCGGGAGGGAACAAAATGGGCGAAATGGTTAGCCTTTAAAAAAACATGGACGTTTGCGGAGAAGTTTATATGAGGACGCATATATTAGAGGAGGTATTTCTGCGGGACCGGGGTGGGGGGGGGTGAACCGGGGGGTAAATTCGGGGGGCGGGGGGGAGGAGGGATAGGGGTATTCAAGATATTACTTGGGTTTAGGAGTAGTTGGGATTTCTTGCCCTTTATTATTAGAAATGTCAAAATAAAGTTTTTTTAAAAAAAAGAAAATAAGAATATTATATCTTGCTACCATGATGTGATGTTATAATGGGAAGAAATGACCTATACATGGTGATTTAAACCCTCTCATTGTAAAAGCTGAAGTAGCATAGAAAAAAAAAAATAAAAAAAAATAAAAATAAACAATGACCTAAGATATTCTGTAGATTATTATCCAATAGACTTGCATTAATAATTCCCTCACTAATCTCCCCCTACCAATCAGGGTTCATACCTGGTAGACAAATTACAGACAACATTAGATTAGCCACTAACATAATACAAGACGCAAATATCAACTCCAAATCTGTTTTACTTCTTAGTCTCGATATCAATAAAGCATTCAATAGTGTATCCTGGGATTTCCTTGACTTAGTTCTGAAAAGATACGGCTTCTTAGGAGAATTTCTCCACGCCTTTCACGCTCTTTATCATAACCCATCTACTAGGATTAGATTACCAGGCTGTAATTCAGACTTTTTCAGACTAGGCAGAGGAACGAGACAGGGTTGTCCCCTATCTCCCTTATTATTCGCATTAGCGCTTGAACCCTTAGCTACAGCAATACTGCACAACCCAGATATAAAAGGTTATAATTCTAACAATAATACCTATAAATTGAGTATGTATGCGGACGACATGGTATTATTCCTCACACAACCCAATATTGCTTTACCAAATTTACTACATACACTTAAAACATTTGCCTCACTATCTGGCCTAACAGTGAATGTCACCAAATCTATAGGAATGCCAATTAACATTCCATCATCCCAATTAGACTCCTTACGTTCCTCATTCAATTTTTCAGGGTCAATGGATTCTCTCCCTTATCTTGGTATATTTCTTACACCAAATATTAACGACCTTTCCTCAAAAAACTACACCCCATTAATACAAAAAATGAGATTGATGCTCAAATTATGGAAATCTTTTAAAATATTGTTTCTTGGCCGAATTACAGCGATTAGGATGACAATCTTACCAAAAATCTTATACCTATTTAGAGCTCTCCCAATCAGATTAAATAAAGTAACTATTACTAAATTCCAAACAGAAATCAATAAATTTATCTGGTCAGACTCCCGTCCACGTCTATCTAGATCAGTATTACACAATCCACAGAAAAACGGTGGTCTAGGTCTCCCAGACTTCTGGCTTTATTACCTAGCCGCCAGATGGTCACAAATAGCACAATGGCACATTCCCAACCCCAAAGTCCCATGGGTTAGATTTGAAAAAGACTCCATCCAACCATATTCTATCTCAAGTATATTATGGGGTAATAAAGTATCAACTCACATCCTAGACAACCTTAATCAATTAGTCTCACATTCATATCAATTATGGAAACTACATAACAAAAAATATAACTTAACCTCTAACACACCTCCACTTGCATCTTTTATTGGTGACCCAAAATTCCCCCTTACCTCAAATGAGAGAGGAGACTTTTCATGGTGGACAAATAATAACCTAATATCCCTCTATAATTTTTTAGAAAACAACAACTTCACTTCATTCTCTTCATTGAAATCTAGACATCAGATCCCCAATACTGAGTTTAATAAATTTCTCCAAATTAGACAATTTTTTAGTACATATTTCCAAACAGTAAACTCACTCCCACCATCATTTTTTGAAAACATTTGTCTAAAAACTCCTAGGACAGCAGGCCCTGATATCTGAAATCTACTCTAATCTAGTCAATAATGCAGAACAATCCAAACTTCCCTATATGCTCAAGTGGGAACAAGAATGTAATTTCTCATTTACAATGGAAAATTGGGAAAAATGTATCATTAATTTATACAAATGCACAAGATCAATTACGATCAAAGAAACTGCAATCAAACTTTTTACAAGGTGGTATTATACTCCAGTTAAAATTCATGCTATATTCCCTGACACCCCTCATACATGTTTCAGAGGTTGCAATTCAGCAGGATAATATCTTCTGGGATTGTGATAGAGTTACTCAGATATGGAAACAACTGGAAAAATTTGCCTCCAAAATCTCAATAGCAACATAAACCTCACTATATATAACTGTCTCCTATTTTCCCCTATCATCGGTCTTTCCATACATAATATGAGATTGATCCACACAATATGTGTTGCTGTACACTGGTTGATAGCATACCATTGGAAATCCCCCACAGTTCCTCTTTCACATTTGAAAACCAGAATTAACAATATTAATTTAATGGAAAAAATATTCCACACAATACAAAACACTAACCAATTCTACACAAAGAAATGGGACCCATGGTTTAACCATGCTACTCTCTTCTTTAACCCTGAATAATTCTACTAAATACTGAAGTTCACTGAAGAGTATTATATGAATATAGAGTTTAATGTATAATAGGAATTGCTATATTTATATTTAAATTTATACTCCATTCAAGAACCGCTTAATATATATTGTTATTCCTTTTTGTAGAAATTACTTTGATTGTACATTTTATGGCATATGTCAATAAGCTTTTTGTACTATTTCTTTGTACCAAATAAAAAAGTTTGTAAACAAAAAAACAGGAAGGCCAGATTAGATTTTGCCAAACAACATCTAAAAAAGCCTTCACAGTTCTGGAACAACATCCTATAGACAGATGAGACCAAGATCAACTTGTACCAGAGTGATGGGAAGAGAAGAGTATGGAGAAGGAAAGGAACTGCTCATGATCCAAAGCATACCACCTCATCAGTGAAGCATGCTGGTGATAGTGTCATGGCGTGGGCATGTATGGCTGCCAATGGAACTGGTTCTCTTATATTTATTGATGATGTGACTGCTGACAAAAGCAGCAGGATGAATATTGAAATGTTTCAGGCAATATTATCTGCTCATATTCAGCAAAATGCTTCAGAACTCATTGGACGGCGCTTCACAGTGCAGATGGACAATGACCCGAAACATACTGCGAAAGCAACCAAAGAGTTTTTTAAGGGAAAGAAGTGGAATGTTATGCAATGGCCAAGTCAATCACCTGACCTGAATCCGATTGAGCATGCATTTCACTTGCTGAAGACAAAACTGAAGGGAACATGCCCCAAGAACAAGTAGGAACTGAAGACAGTTGCAGTAGAGGCCTGGCAGAGCATCACCAGGGATGAAACCCAGCGTCTGGTGATGTCTATCCGTTCCAGACTTCACGCTGTAATTGACTGCAAAGGATTTGCAACCAAGTATTAAAAAGTGAAAGTTTGATGGATGATTGTTAATCTGTCCCATTACTTTTGGTCCCTTAAAAAGTGGGAGGCACATATACAAACTCTACTGTATCCAGCTTAGCTATATCTGACTGCAGGCCGTTCCTGGTGTACTTTTTGTAATATACTTCAGGCATGCAGGTTATTCAGTTAGCTGCAGTGTATTTAATATATATATATGCAGTCAGATAGATATAGCTAAACTGGATGCAGTGGATATATATATATAGTATATATATATATATATATATATATATATATATATATATATATATATATATATATATACTAGACTGGCTGTATATATATTAAATACACTGCAGATAACTGAATAACCTACCTGCCTGAAGTATATTAGAAAAAGTACACCAGGAACGGCTTGCAGTTAGATATAGCTAAACTGTATGCAGTGTGTGTGTATATGTATATATATATATATATATATATATATATATATATATATATATATACACACACACTGCATACAGTTTAGCTATATCTAACTGCAAGCCGTTCCTGGTGTACTTTTTCTAATATACTTCAGGCAGGCAGGTTATTCAGTTATCTGCAGTGTATTTAATATATATATAAAGCCAGTCTAATATATATATATATATATATATATATATATATATATATATATCCACTGCATCCAGTTTAGCTATATCTATCTGACTGCAGGCCATTCCTTGTGTACTTTTTCTAATATACTTCAGGCGGTGTACACAGTACAAAGTACTGTGCACCCGTAGTGCAGTTGCTACTACTATTCTGGTGGTGTACACAATACAGTACACCCATAGTTGTTATTACACTTCTGTTGGTGCATGGTACACAGTACTGTGCACCCCTAGTGCAGTTGCTACTACATTTAAGGTGGTGTACAAAATACAGTACGCCCATAGTTGTTATTACACTGCTGTTAATGTACACTATACCGTGCACTCCTAGTGCAGTTGCTTCTACTTTTCTGGTGGTGTACACAATACAGTAAACCCATAGTTGTTATTACACTTTTGTTGGTGTACACAGTACTGTGCACCCCTAGTACAGTTGCTACTACTTTTCTGGTGGTGTACACAGTACACAATACATATAGTACACCCATAGTTGTTATTACACTTCTACCCGTAGTGCAGTTGCTAGTGCTACTACTTTTCTGGTGGTGTACACAGTACACAATACATACAGTGCACTGATATTTGTTATTAAACTTCTGTTGGTGTACACAGTACCGTGCACCGCTAGTGCAGTTTCTACTACCTTCCCGGTGGTGTACACAATACATACAGTGGACCAATAGTTGTTATTACACTTCTGTTGGTGTACACAGTACCGTGCACCCCTAGTGCAGTTGCTACTACTTTCCTGGTGGTGTACACAATACATACAGTGCACCCATAGTTGTTATTACACTTCTGTGGGTGTACACAGTACCGTGCACCCCTAGTGCACTTGCTACTACTTCTCTGGTGGTGTACACAGTACACAATACAGTGTAGTGTGATTTTGCTAAACAACATTTACAGCATGTTCGGAAGGCCACCATGGAGAGGCAGACGCTCACAGGTCACTAAAAGAGGGCAAGCAGGCTCTGTGTCTACAGTCGACAGTGCTGGTCGTGGACACGGTGCATTCTCAGCACATGGCCGTGGTGCACACTTGTCCTTTTTTTCTGCAGCTGGCTGTGTTATTAAGCCACAACATGCAGAAGAGTTGGTGGAATGGATAACAAAGCCCTCCTCGTCCTCCTCATTCTCTGTCACCCAGGCTCAGAGTAGTTTCCCTGCCAATGCAGCTGCCAAAGCGGCCTATTCCATCGGTCAACAGTCACTCCTTCGTTAGCCCCACCATCATGCACAGAGGAGTCCCCCAAACTATTCGACCACAGTGTCGGGTACATGCTGCAGGAGGATGCGCAGCTATTTGAAGGCTCCAATGATGGTACACAGGTTGAGGAAGGGAGTAACATGAGCCTAGAGAAAGGGGGTGCCCAAGAAGGTCAAGAAACTGGCAATCATGTTCCCCAAGCTGCAGCATACTGCCAAGTTTGACTCCCCACATATTTTGAAAAGTTCTTTGGTGTGGGCTTTTTTGACACGTGTGCAGCAGATCGCACCATTGCTGATTGCAACATATGTCTGAAAGGCATCAAGCATGGCCAAAACAGCAGCCGCTTGGGCACCACATGCTTGACCAGACATATGACGACCTCCCATGCAGTACGTTGACAACAGCACTTAAAAGACCCACATCAAAGAACAAGGCGGACCTCTCCTTGCTCCTCATCAGCTGGGTTCTCCAACCCCACTATACCTCCAGTCCTCTCAGAAACCTGCACTGAGAGGAATGAAGGTATAGAAATAGGTGTCCCAAGTACTTGCGGCCAATCTGCTAGCAGTACACCAACATCTGATTTTAGCAGGCAAATTTCCCCACCCCAGTTGCTAAACCGTCAAAAGAAATTTGGTCCCAGCCATCCACATGCTCAGCGTCTGAGTGCTAGCTTGGCCAAATTGCTAGCACTGCAAGTGCTGCCCTTTCAGCTGGTAGACTCTGCCCCCTTTCGTGAATCAGTGGAATGTGCGGTACCTCAGTGGCAGGTTCCCAAACGACATTTCTTTTCACAGAAGGCCATTCCGGCTCTCTACCAGCATGTGCAAGGCAATGTCTTGGCCTTGTTGGACAGGGCGGTCAGCAGTAAGGTGCATATTACTGCTGATTCATGGTCTAGCAGGCATGGACAGGAATGTTACCTTTCTTTTAGGGTGCACTGGGTAACTCTGCTGGCAGCTGGGAAGGATGCAGGACAGGGTTCAGTATTGTTGGAGCTTGTTCCGCCACCAAGCCTCCAAAATGCTAGTGGTGATTCTGCCACAGCTCTCTCCTTCACCCCCTCCTCTTCTTCTTCCTCTGCAGATTTCTCCTCTGAACCAGTGGTGCTCTGTAGGCGTTCAAGGGGCCACGCAGGCAAAAAGATGCCATATGGTGCTTGAGTTGGTCTGCTTAGGGGACAGGAGTCACACTGGGGCAGAGCTACACTCTTCCCTACACTTGATTTTATTTATCTACGTGATCACGTTATTTTAACTGTTTTTGGATTATTGGTGTTATCCAATAAATATACCATTTGATCTGCACCATTGGCGCACTTTATACATTTTTTCGAGCTTTACACACTTCCGGGACTTCCATGAGGTTTGGATATTGCATCTTCCCCTCGGTCTCTCCGGACTGGCAGTCTTGATTGGCAGAACATAGGAGGGATTCCCCTTGAGATCCGGGGTTCCTTGAACGATTACTTCCATCTTGGATCTCTAAGCCTGTCTGATTTGGTGTCACTGGCATCCGAATCCACCATTTCTGGTAAGTGTATTGCATCTGTTTCCTGTTCAAGATCTTTATGCTGATGAAATACAGACCTGAAGATTTTCCATTCATGTTGGAATCACTATATTTTTTTTATCATGGGACTATTATTTTATTGTGGTTCAATTGACAGTTTATTTCACCATTGAACTCTATTTATTTATTTTATCACACTTATTTATATTTTTTGCTTCAGTGGGTCATTTCTACTGATCATTTCATCACTTTTCAGTTTGTTTATTACTAGCGCTACATTTACTTACTACAGGGTTCAGTATTGTTGGAGCTTGTTCCGCCACCACGCCTCCAAAATGCTAGTGGTGATTCTGCCACAGCTCTCTCCTCCACCCCCTCCTCTTCTTCTTCCTCTGCAGATTTCTCCTTTGAACCAGTGGTGCTCTGTAGGCGTTCAAGGAGCTACGCAAGCACTCAGGCAAAAAGATGCCATGTGGTGCTTGAGTTGGTCTGCTTAGGGGACAGGAGTCGCACTGGGGCTCAGAGGTGGTTGACGCCACGCCAGCTTCAGCCAGGAATGGTTGTATGTGACAATGGCACCAACCTCCTCTCTGCCCTCCGACAGGGACACTTGACCCATGTTCCCTGTTTGGCTCACATCCTGAATTTGGTGGTGCAGCGGTTCTTGAGCAGGTACCCTGGCTTACAGGATCTCCTGAGGCATCCCAGGAAAGTCTTTGGTCATGTCCGCCTTTCATATAATGCCAGTGCTTGGCTGGCTGACATTCAAAGAGAATGCAACCTGCCCAAGAACCGCCTCATTTGTGACATGCCCACCAGGTGGAACTCAACGTTGGCAATGCTGCAGCGGCTGCACACGCAGCAGAGGGCCATCAATGAGTACCTGTGTGAGTATGGCACCAGGACAGGGTCATGGGAGCTTCGCTTTTATTCACCACAACAGTGGCTACGGATCAAGGATGCATGCACTGTCCTGTCACCATTTGAGGAGGCCACAAGGATGGTGAGCAGTGACAGTGCATGCATCAGTGATACTGTCCCTCTTGTCTTCCTGTTGGAGCACACGCTTCGTAGAATAATGGACAGGGCACTTGAGGCAGAACAGCGGGAGGAAGAGGAGGACTTCCTTACCTCTCAAGGCCCCCTTTATCCAGATACTAGTATTCCTGCAGGCCCGCCGATCACACAGGAAGAAGAAGAGGAGAAGGAGGAGGATTGAGACAGCATGGAGGTGGAGGATAACATTCAGCATCAGCAGCAGTCTTCAAGGGATCGTTTGCAGTCCTCAGAAACCCATGGAATTGTACATGGCTGGGAGGAGGTGGTTGAGGATCATGTGATCCTTAGTGACCCAGAGGATTCAGGATCGAATGTCTCTGCAAACTTACGCTGCATGGCAATCCCTTCTCGATCCACGTTACAAGGGTAAGGTTGCAGAACTTATCCAGCCTTCGCAGAGGGAGCAGAGGTTGAAACATCTTCGGGAGGCCTTGCAGAAAGGTTTGTGCAATGTGTTTCCAGAGCCTGGGAGGTTACAATTTCCTGGTGCTGGACAACGTGTTGCTGAGGCTTCGTTCAGTCACAGAAAGAGCGGTGGAGAAGGTGGCCGGCTGACCGATGCCTTTAGACAATTCTTCAGTTCTCAGCACCCAGGTCTGATCGGTTCCAGCAACCATCGCCAGCGTCTGAATTACATGGTGCAGAAATATCTAGGGGCAAGATCAGACTTGGAGACCTTTCCACCAAAACATCCACTGGGTTACTGGGTCTTGAGAATGGACCACTGGCCAGAGCTTGCTCAATATGCAATTGAGCTACTGGCCTGTCCTGCATCCAGCATTCTTAATGAATGCACATTCAGTGCTGCTGGAGGCTTTGTAACCGATCACAGAGTGTGCCTTCCACAGTCTCTGTTGATTGGCTCACATTCATAAAAATGAATCAATCTTGGATCACCAGCTACCAAGCACCTGATGCTGATGTAACCAATTGATTTTTCTATGGATTAAAATTGGAGGAGTTTGGGACTTTAAATGAGGCACATTAGATGTACCTCCATCCCGGGTACGAGTACAGAAAAAGGAAATGTGGGACTTTAAATGAAGCAACTGACTTGTGGAGGTAGAGTGGTTAGAAAACATTATTTTTTTTAACAATAATATAAAACAGATAAAAAAACTATTTTCATATATCTGCACATACACATGGCATAAACATAATAGATACATATATGTCAACTTGGCAGCACATAAGAGATAGTAAATATTAATAGAGTATAATACAAGGTATTTCCTATTAGCAGTCATTGGTAACCCATATGCAAAAGAGCTGCTGTAAGATAGATGCACATACATATGAGTGGTTACATACTACTCAATGAATTTTAAATGTATAAAAGATATATATGGGCCAGGCTTGACTGAGCACACCATGTAAACTCGACGCGTTTCATGGCTATATGCCATTCATCAGGAGTTGGATACGGAAGTAAATACAAAAGGATATGTAGTATTAATTAATATGTCCTACCCCTTTAAGGGGAGAAAAGACCTCATAGGGAGAAAGCAATCTATACTCACAGGTCGGCTAAAACACTGTACTTGGCTGGCAGCGAGGACAATGTTACCCCAAATGGTTGTCTGTTCCGGAGCTGAGGCCAGGGACAACACCCCAGCCAGGAAAACACCCACATGGCATGCCCGACTGCCACAGCACATTCCACATGTGTGGGGAGGATTGCAAGTATGGTATTCTGGAAAAAATATATAAAAAAACATGTGAAAAACCATGTGTGAAAAAAGTGTAAAAAAGGTGAAAAAACTTGAAAAGTGAAAAAACATGATAAGTGTTTGGAAACAAAAAAATATATATATAATGATATGTGTATGTTCTAATGAGTGTCATGTGTGTATAAATATACATACACACACACAATAGTACATGGGTATGCATGTGTCAAAAAAAGGGAAGGAAAGAAGGGCTGAAAAAAGAAAAAGAAAAAATTGTGCATACCTTACATGTGTTTGTAGCCAGTGAATGGACTGTGTGTGTTGCCTCCCTGGTGTCAAACACATAGTGAAATGGTAAGGCAATCAAGCTCACCTGCTTTTTCTATCAAGTATAATATGTAGCAGCGCTCAAGTCCAATAGTATAAAAAATAGTCCAATGCTATATGGTGGAAACATATATAATATAAGTCTATTATAAAGTCTATGGATAATCCGTGATTGGAGATGGATATAAAAACCAGGGGGATCTCGATAGACACAGTACTGAGGGCAGCTTCCTGTTGAGTGAAGTCAGCTCTCCATAGCAATCATGAAAAAACAAAGAGAAAGCGCCTCTAAGTACAAGTGTTTAATTCAATATAAAAAGCACATATTCGCACTTACATAAAGATATGTGGGTGTCAGCTTCCAATGGGAAATATATCCAGGGTAAGTCAAAAGTCCGTATGCGTGGGGCTTCGATGTAATCCGAGGGGATGGCCGCGGACCTCCGTACGGAGAAGCCGGCTGCAGTGCGGTTAGGTGTGGGGAAAGTGTTCATCCAGCCTAACCGCACTGCAGCCGGCTTCTCCGTACGGAGGTCCGCGGCCATCCCCTCGGATTACATCCAAGCCCCACGCATACAGACTTTTGACTTACCCTGGATATATTTCCCATTGGAAGCTGACACCCACATATCTTTATGTAAGTGCGAATATGTGCTTTTTATATTGAATTAAACACTTGTACTTAGAGGCGCTTTCTCTTTGTTTTTTCACCTGCTTTTTCTATGGATGTGGGATCCCTTGAAGACTGCATATGCTGAGTGACTATCCTATTATGCTGAGTGACTATCCTATTCCTTCCTCAATCTTCATGATGATAGCTTCTAGGAATATTTTCAGTTTAGGGCACCACCACTGCCTAAGGCCCAATTTTTCTGCCCCTGTTTAACAGGGGTGCATAATTACAAATTTTGATCTAATATTTCACAGCAGGGCCTGTTCCTGCACTCAACAAAAGTATTTGTGAGGCTTTACAGTGTTGTGCCACCACCACCACCACCACCGTCTAAGGCCCAATTTTTATGGCCCTGTTTAGCAGGGGTGCGTAATTACAATTCTTGATATAATATTTCACAGCAGGGCCCGCCAAGAGTAACTGTGAGGGCTTACATTGTTCTGGTACCTACAACACCTAAGGCCCAATTTTCCGCAGAGTGTATATGGCAAGCCATATAGTATATACAGACGGTCCCCTATTTTCAAACATCTGACTTACAAACGACTCCTACTTAGAAACGGAGGGAGACAACAGGAAGTGAGAGGAAATCTACCCATAGGAAGGGAAATTCTCTCCTGTAAGAGTTAATATGGGAAAAAGGTGTCTCCACTGATGCTTTATAACCAATCCTTGTTTCCCTAATAACCCAAAATTTTCTAAATCCAATTGTCATTGGGACAGAAAGTGAGGTGAAATCTTCTGAACAGGGGCACAAACAGCAAAACAAATGTTACAGGGGTGATGATAACCCTTCCCTATGTTATCCAAAAAGCTTAAAAATAGATTTTTTGGCTGGAGCTACACTTACAAAATGTACCTGTTCCAAATTACAAAAAGATTAAACTTAAGAACAAACCTACAGTCCCTATCTTGTTTGTAACCCGGGGATCGCCTGTATACTGCTGCTGTTCAGAGTATATAGGGCCTGGGGGCTCCATGCCTTTTTTTTTTTTTTTTTTATTTGGGTGCGGGGTTCCCCTTAATATCCATACCAGACCCAAAGGGCCTGGTAATGGGCTGGGGGGGGGGGGGGGCAACATTACATTACAGCCGCAAGCAGTTTTAAATGACTTTTATTCCTTTAGAAATGTCATTTTGTGCAGGGACTGTTCTAAACACTGGAAAAATGCGCCACTTTTCAGGCATACTATAGACACCCCCCGGTACGATATTTAAAGGAATATTTAATTTTTATTGTTTCACTTTTTAAGCATTTTTAAAATCACTGCCGAAAAAACGCCCATTTTTAAAACTTTTTTTTGCATTGATACATGTCCCCTTGGGCAGGACCCGGGTCCCCAAACACTTTTTATGACAATAACTTGCATATTAGCCTTTAAAATTAGCACTTTTGATTTTTCACGTTCGAGTCCCATAGACTTTAACGGTGTTACATAGTTACATAGTAGGTGAGGTTGAAAAAAGACACAAGTCCATCAAGTCCAACCTATGTGTGTGATTATGTGTCAGTATTACATTATATATCCCTGTATGTTGCGGTCATTCAGGTGCTTATCTAATAGTTTCTTGAAGCTATCGATGCTCCCCACTGAGACCACCACCTGTGGAAGGGAATTCCACATTCTTGCCGCTCTTACAGTAAAGAACCCTCTATGTAGTTTAAGGTTAAACCTCTTTTCTTCTAATTTTAATGAATGGCCGCGAGTCTTGTTAAACTCTCTTCTGCGAAAAAGTTTAATTTCGACTGTAGGGTCACCAGTATGGTATTTGAATATTGAAATCATATCCCCCCCCCTATAATTGGTTAATCCCACACCTAACTGTAATCCTACATTATCTCTGACTTTGTGCAAGTATGCAAGTGTAAGAATTGATGCTGGTTTTCAAGCCAAAGTGTAGTCGCACCAAATATTGATTTGATTTCGATTTTTCTTCTGCTCACATTTTGTAATCTGATAGAAATGAAAAATTAAAATATATATTTGAAAGCATTATTACTTTACAGAATTTCTTCACACCTGCCTAAAACTTTTTCACAACACTGTATGTGGGGGGCGGTTCAAAATTGTTTTTGGGAGGGTATTTTAGGTGCTTGGTTTGAACTTAAATTTTTTACTCTTTGTCTACCATTTTTTTTATTAAACTTTTTTTCATCACATAAGGGGCATGTCCCTTATGTGATGCATTTTTTGGTAATAGGCTTAATGAGACATCAGAGGGCTAACAAAGCTAACCTAATGCAGGTTGTATTGGCTTCTTCCCCATTGTAGGGAACTTCCAGGTCAGTAACAGGAAAGGGAGATCAGCTAATGGAAAGCTGACAGTCGGCTTGTCAGATTTACACAAAACCCCTTAAAAGCGACTGACTTACAGTGGCTCAGGCCCGGACTGGGACAAAAAATAGGCCCGGGCATTTTGGATTGAGCAGCCCATGACATGTTAATCGGCCCCTTCCCCACTCTCCACCCTGACAGATTCCCTGAGAGAGGGGGGGGGACCCAGCAGAGGTGTGGGGGGGGAGGTGAGGTGGGACCAGGAAAGAGCATGGTGGGATGGAGAGCATAGGGATGAACCTTGAGAACATGGGGTGGGGTGGGGCGAGAGCACAGGGAGGAAGAGAAGAGCACAAGGGGCAGCGGAGAGCATGGGGGGAGGTTGAGAGCATGGGGGTAGGTGGAGAGCACAGGAAGAGCGGCGGAGAGCAAGGGGGGAAGGTGGAGAGCACAGGAGGGCTGGTGGAGAGCATGGGGGGGGGATGTGAAGAGCACATGGGGGGAGGTGGAGAGCACAGTGAGGGCAGCAGAGAGCATGGGGGGAGGTGGGGAGCACAGAGAGGGCGGCGGAGAGAATGGGGGGAGATGGAGAGCACAGGGGGCTGGTGGAGAGCATGAGGGGGTGTAAAGAGCACAGGGGGGGCTGCAGAGAGCATGGGGGGAGATGGAGAACACAGGGAGGGCGGCAGAGAGCATGGGGGGAGATGGAGAGCACAGGGAGGGCGGCAGAGAGCATGGGGGGAGGTGGAGAGCACAGGGAGGGTGGTGGAGAGCATGGGGAGAGGTGGAGAGCACAGGGGGGCTGGTGGAGAGCATGGGGGAGAGGTGGAGAGCACAGTGAGGGCTGCAGAGAGCATGGGGGGAGGTGGAGAACACAGGGAGTGTGGCGGAGAGCATGGGGGGAGATGGAGAGCACAGGGAGGGCGGCAGAGAGCATGGGGGGAGGTGGAGAGCACAGGGGGGAGGTGGAGAGCATGGGGGGGGCTGGTGGAGAGCACGGGGAGGGCAGCGGAGAGCACAGGGGGGAGGTGGAGAGCATGGGGGGAGGCTGGTGGAGAGCACAGGGAGGGCGGCAGAGAGCATGGGGGGATGTGAAGAGCACATGGGGGAGGTGGAGAGCACGGGGAGGGCAGCAGAGAGCATGGGGGGAGGTGGAGAGCACAGGGAGGGCGGCAGAGAGCATGGGGGGAGATGGAGAGCACAGGGAAGACGGCGGAGAACATGGAGGGAGATGGAGAGCACAGGGAGGGCGGTGGAGAGCATGGGGGGAGGTGGAGAGCACAGGGGGGAGGTGGAGAGCACAGGGGGGAGGTGGAGAGCACAGGGGGAGGTGGAGAGCACAGGGGGGCTGGTGGAGAGCACGGGGGGCTGGTGGAGAGCATGGGGGGATGTGAAGAGCGCATGGGGGGTGGCAAGCACAGGGAGGGTGGCGGAGAGCATGGGGAGAGGTGGGGAGCACAGGGGGGGCAACAGAGAGCATGAGGGGGCAGCGGAGAGCATGGGGGGATGTGGAGAGAACAGGGGGGAAGCAAAGTGCGTGGGGGGATATGAACAGCGCAGGGGGGTGGCAGAGAGCACGGGGGGTGGCAGAGAGCATGGGGGTTGGCAGAGAGCATGGGGGGTGGCAGAGAGCACAGGGAGGGTGGCAGAGAGCATGGGGGGAGGTGGAGAGCAAAGGGAGGGCGGCAGAGAGCATGAGGGAGGTGGAGAGCACGGGGGGGTGGCAGAGAGCATGGGGGAGGTGGAGAGCACTGGGGGGGCAGAGAGCATAGGGGAGCTGGAAAACACTGGGGGGCGACAGAGAGCATGGGGGAGGTGGAGAGCACTGGGGGGGGCAGAGAGCATAGGGGAGGTGGAGAACACTGGGGGGCGACAGAGAGCATGGGGAGGTGGAGAGCACTGGGGGGGGGCAGAGAGCATAGGGGAGGTGGAGAACACTGGGGGGCGACAGAGAGCATGGGGGAGGTGGAGAGCACTGGGGGGGTGGCAAATAGCATGGGGGAGGTGGAGAGCACTGGGGGGCGGCAGAGAGCATGGGGAGGTGGAGAGCACTGGGGGGCGGCAGAGAGCATGGGGGAGGTGGAGAGCACTGGGGGGGGGGGCAGAGAGCATGGGGGAGGTGGAGAGCACTGGGGGGGGGGCGACAGAGAGCATGGGGGAGGTGGAGAGCACTGGGGGGGGCAGAGAGCATAGGGGAGGTGGAGAACACTGGGGGGCGACAGAGAGCATGGGGGTGGTGGAGAGCACTGGGGGGGGCAGAGAGCATAGGGGAGGTGGAGAACACTGGGGGGCGACAGAGAGCATGGGGAGGTGGAGAACACTGGGGGGCAGCAGAGAGCATGGGGAGGTGGAGAACACTGGGGGGCGACAGAGAGCATGGGGGAGGTGGAGAGCACTGGGGGGGGGCAGAGAGCATAGGGGAGGTGGAGAACACTGGGGGGCGACAGAGAGCATGGGGGAGGTGAAGAGCACTGGGGGGGTGGCAAATAGCATGGGGGAGGTGGAGAGCACTGGGGGGCGGCAGAGAGCATGGGGAGGTGGAGAGCACTGGGGGGCGGCAGAGAGCATGGGGGAGGTGGATAGCACTGGGGGGGCAGAGAGCATAGGGAAGGTGGAGAACACTGGGGGGCGACAGAGAGCATGGGGGAGGTGGAGAGCACTGGGGGGTTGGCAAATAGCATGGGGGAGGTGGAGAGCACTGGGGGGGGTGACAGAGAGCATGGGGGAGGTGGGGAGCACTGGGGGGGGTGGCAGAGAGCATGGGGGAGGTGGGGAGCACTGGGGGGGTGGCAAAGAGCATGAGGAGGCAAAGAGTATGGGTGGTGTGGAGAGCCTAGGGGGGGCAGCAGAAATAAGCAGGATAGGAGGAGCGGTGGGGGCGGCTGCATATAGAACAATCATTCTCTCCATCTTCCTCCTGCAGTCTCCTGCTTCTCCTCTACCTCTCGCAGGCATTCCGATACTATAGGAGGAAGATGGAGAGAATGATTGTTCTATATGCAGCCGCCCCCACCGCTCCTCCTATCCAGGTTATAGGTGGGTGGCGGAGAGCACGGGGCTGCACTCACGTTTTCTGTTATCGGCTTCAAGATGGTAGCAGCAGCAGGTGTCTGCTCTGGCTCCTCCCCCTTTGCAGTCACGCCCCCTGGCACCGACGGCTGACGGCTGACCTATACGGGCGGCCGCAGAAGGCTCTAGCTCCACCCCCCTCTATGTTTACGTCCCCCCAGCGCCGATGGAGTTTAACTGGCAGCCGGGCGGCCGCGGAGAGGCTGCATGAGCGGCGTGGGCTCAAAGAGCCTTGTGACCCGCAAGGACTTGCAGCCTGGTGGCCCAGGCGGCCGCGGCCCACCGGGCAAATGCCCGGGTTGCCCTATGGCCAATCCCGGCCTGCAGTAGTTTCTAGATTGTTGGCAGTAAATGCATTAATACTTTCACTGTCCCAATACAAGATTAGTACTCCTAATCTGAATACTTGTTCTGGGACAGAAAATACTGAAACTATTGGATCACCATGCATTTTGCATTTTCAGAAAGAGGTCAGCAGTAGCCTGGGTGGTTTTCGTAGAACAGGTTTATGTTAAAATTCTCCTATGCAGTGGAGTCAATAGGAGCCGTGTCTTTATCCAGGTACAACCTCACTCCGCCCATCTAATACACTTGTCTGTCTATTCCTTACAGCCAGTGCACATTACCTACACACGTCCTCAGAAGCATACACTGGAGGTAAGACTTTAATTAACACCAGTTTCATTTTATTTGTGGAAAGCGTTTTCATTTTAAAAACTCCCAGTTTGAGCATGGACATATATTTGTATTCCATTTAAAACAAAAAAAGTCAAAACAAAGACAGCAAGCTAGTATCAGTAATTTTAGGATAGGTTCATGCCACAAACTACACGCCGGGAATCTGCATTGTGTTTGTGGTGCGTTTTTAAGTGCATTTTTAAGAGATTACAGTTGACTATTAATTAGAAAAAAGTAAATCCTTCTGATCGTGTTCATGTCTAGATCTATTTTATAGTAAAAAATGCTTGTGAGCATTAGGGTTGCCACATCATCCCTGTAATCGAGGACACACATTAATTACACAGGTTCTGTGACTGATTAAGTTGGTAATTAAACTCACTTGGTGAGTATCTGCATTAAATCAGCCTCAGAACCTGTGTAAATAATATGTGTCCTGGTTTAAAGGGATGATGTGGCAACCCTAGTGAGCATAACCATTTAAAAAATGATCATAGATTTAATGTAAAAAGTTCTGCGCTGTGTCAACAAGAATAGAAAAAACAATTCCGGCAGCTGACACACTTTTTATGACAATAACTTGCATATTAGCCTTTAAAATTAGCACTTTTGATTTTTCACGTTCGAGTCCCATAGACTTTAACGGTGTTACATAGTTACATAGTAGGTGAGGTTGAAAAAAGACACAAGTCCATCAAGTCCAACCTATGTGTGTGATTATGTGTCAGTATTACATTATATATCCCTGTATGTTGCGGTCAGTCAGGTGCTTATCTAATAGTTTCTTGAAGCTATTGATGCTCCCCGCTGAGACCACCGCCTGTGGAAGGGAATTCCACATCCTTGCTGCTCTTACGGTAAAGAACCCTCTATGTAGTTTAAGGTTAAACCTCTTTTCTTCTAATTTTAATGAGTGGCCGCGAGTCTTGTTAAACTCTCTTCTGCGAAAAAGTTTCATTTCTATTGTAGGGTCACCAGTATGGTATTTGTATATTGAAATCATATCCCCTTTCAAGCGTCTCTTCTCCAGAGAGAAGAAGTTCAGTGCTCGCAACCTTTCCTCATAACTAAGATCCTCCAGACCCTTTATTAGCTTTGTTGCCCTTCTTTGTACTCTCTCCATTTCCAGTACATCCTTCCTGAGGACTGGTGCTAAAAACTGGACAGCATACTCCAGGTGCGGCCGGACCAGAGTCTTGTAGAGTGGGAGAATTATTGTTTTATCTCTGGAGTTGATCCCCTTTTTAATGCATGCCAATATTCTGTTTGCTTTGTTAGCAGCAGATTGGCATTGCATGCCATTGCTGAGCCTATCATCTATTAGGACCCCCAGGTCCTTTTCCATCCTAGATTCCCCCAGAGGTTCTCCCCCCAGTGTATAGATTGCATTCATATTTTTGCCACCCAAATGCATTATTTTACATTTTTCTACATTGAAACTCATTTGCCATGTAGTTGCCCACCCCATTAATTTGTTCAGATCTTTTTGCAAGGTTTCCACATCCTGCGGAGAAGTTATTGCCCTGCTTAGCTTAGTGTTCGCACACATTTTTTGTCTGTTCACATGTTCTGCCGCGAACTGAACTGGGGGGTGTTCGGCTCCTCCCTATTGATAATCATCTGTTTGGTATAATTGGTTAATCCCACACCTAACTGTAATCCTACATTATCTCTGACTTTGTGCAAGTGTGCATGTGTAAGAATTGATGCTGGTTTTCAAGCCAAAGGGTAGTCGCACCAAATATTGATTTGATTTCGATTTTTCTTCTGCTCGCATTTTGTAAACTGATAGAAATAAAAAATGAAAATATATATTTGAAAGCATTATTACTTTACAGCATTTCTTCACACCTGCCTAAAACTTTTTCACAGCACTGTATGTGGGGGGCGGTTCAAAATTGTTTTTGGGAGGGTATTTTAGGTGCTTGGTTTGAACTTACATTTTTTACTCTTTGTCTACCATTTTTTTAATTAAACTTTATTTCATCACATAAGGGGCATGTCCCTTATGTGATGCATTTTTTGGTAATAGGTTTAATGAGACATCAGAGGGCTAACAAAGCTAACCTAATGCAGGTTGTATTGGCTTCTTCCCCATTGTACGGAACTTCCAGGTCAGTAACAGGAAAGGGAGATCAACGAATGGAAAGCTGACAGTCGGCTTGTCAGATTTACACAAAACCCCTTTAAAGCGACTGACTTACAGTAGTTTCTAGATTGTTGGCAGTAAATGCGTTAATACTTTCACTGTCCCAATACAAGATTAGTACTCCTAATCTGAATACTTGTTCTGGGACAGAAAATACCGAAACTATTGGATCACCATGCATTTTGCATTTTCAGAAAGAGGTCAGCAGTAGCCTGGGTGGTTTTCGTAGAACAGGTTTATGTTAAAATTCTCCTATGCAGTGGAGTCAATAGGAGCCGTGTCTTTATCCAGGTACAACCTCACTCCGCCCATCTAATACACTTGTCTGTCTATTCCTTACAGCCAGTGCACATTACCTACACACGTCCTCAGGAGCATACACTGGAGGTAAGACTTTAATTATCACCAGTTTCATTTTATTTGTGGAAAGCGTTTTAATTTTAAAAACTCCCAGTTTGAGCATGGACATATATTTGTATTCCATTTAAAACAAAAAAAATCAATACTGATACAGCAAGCTAGTATCAGTAATTTTAGGATAGGTTCATGCCACAAACTACACGCCGGGAATCTGCATTGTGTTTGTGATGCGTTTTTAAGTGAATTTTTAAGAGATTACAGTTGACTATTAATTAGAAAAAAGTAAATCCTTCTGATCGTATTCATGTCTAGATCTATTTTATAGTAAAAAATGCTTGTGAGCATTAGGGTTGCCACATCATCCCTGTAATCGAGGACACACATTAATTACACAGGTTCTGTGATTGATTAAGGTGGTAATTAAACTCACTTGGTGAGTATCTGCATTAAATCAGCCTCAGAACCTGTGTAATTAATATGTGTCCTGGTTTAAAGGGATGATGTGGCAACCCAACCCTGGTACGATATTTAAAGGAATATTTCATTTTTATTGTTTCACTTTTTAAGCATTTTTAAAATCACTGCCGAAAAAAATGGCCATTTTTAAAACTTTTTTTTGCATTGATACATGTCCCCTTGGGCAGGACCCGGGTCTCCAAACACTTTTTATGACAATAACTTGCATATTAGCCTTTAAAATTAGCACTTTTGATTTTTCACGTTCGAGTCCCATAGACTTTAACGGTGTTACATAGTTACATAGTAGGTGAGGTTGAAAAAAGACACAAGTCCATCAAGTCCAACCTATGTGTGTGATTATGTGTCAGTATTACATTATATATCCCTGTATGTTGCGGTCATTTAGGTGCTTATCTAATAGTTTCTTGAAGCTATCGATGCTCCCCGCTGAGACCACCGCCTGTGGAAGGGAATTCCACATCCTTGCCGCTCTTACAGTAAAGAACCCTCTATGTAGTTTAAGGTTAAACCTCTTTTCTTCTAATTTTAATGAGTGGCCGCGAGTCTTGTTAAACTCTCTTCTGCGAAAAAGTTTTATTTCTATTGTAGGGTCACCAGTATGGTATTTGTATATTGAAATCATATCCCCTCTCAAGCGTCTCTTCTCCAGAGAGAATAAGTTCAGTGCTCGCAACCTTTCCTCATAACTAAGATCCTCCAGACCTTTTATTAGCTTTGTTGCCCTTCTTTGTACTCACTCCATTTCCAGTACATCATTCCTGAGGACTGGTGCTAAGAACTGGACAGCATACTACAGGTGTGGCCGGAGAAGTGTCTTGTAGAGTGGGAGAATTATTGTTTTTTCTCTGAAGTTGATCCCCTTTTTAATGCATGCCAATATTCTGTTTGCTTTGTTAGCAGCAGCTTGGCATTGCATGCCATTGCTGAGCCTATCATCTACTAGGACCCCAGGTCTTTTTCCATCCTAGATTCCCCCAGAGGTTCTCCCCCCAGTGTATAGATTGCATTCATATTTTTGCCACCCAAATGCATTATTTTACATTTTTCTACATTGAACCTCGTTTTCCATGTAGTTGCCCACCCCATTAATTTGTTCAGATCTTTTTGCAAGGTTTCCACATCCTGCGGAGAAGTTATTGCCCTGCTTAGGTTAGTATTCACACAAATTTTTTGTCTGTTCGCATGTTCTGCCGCGAACTGAACTGGGGGGTGTTCAGCTCATCCCTATTGATAATCATCTGTTTGGTATAATTGGTTAATCCCACACCTAACTGTAATCCTACATTATCTCTGACTTTGTGCAAGTGTGCAAGTGTAAGAATTGATGCTGGTTTTCAAGCCAAAGGGTAGTCGCACCAAATATTGATTTGATTTCGATTTTTCTTCTGCTCGCATTTTGTAAACTGATAGAAATAAAAAATTAAAATATATATTTGAAAGCATTATTACTTTACAGCATTTCTTCACACCTGCCTAAAACTTTTTCACAGCACTGTATGTGGGGGGCGGTTCAAAATTGTTTTTGGGAGGGTATTTTAGGTGCTTGGTTTGAACTTAAATTTTTTACTCTTTGTCTACCATTTTTTTTATTAAACTTTATTTCATCACATAAGGGGCATGTCCCTTATGTGATGCATTTTTTGGTAATAGGCTTAATGAGACATCAGAGGGCTAACAAAGCTAACCTAATGCAGGTTGTATTGGCTTCTTCCCCATTGTACGGAACTTCCAGGTCAGTAACAGGAAAGGGAGATCAGCGAATGGAAAGCTGACAGTCGGCTTGTCAGATTTACACAAAACCCCTTTAAAGCGACTGACTTACAGTAGTTTCTAGATTGTTGGCAGTAAATGCGTTAATACTTTCACTGTCCCAATACAAGATTAGTACTCCTAATCTGAATACTTGTTCTGGGACAGAAAATACCGAAACTATTGGATCACCATGCATTTTGCATTTTCAGAAAGAGGTCAGCAGTAGCCTGGGTGGTTTTCGTAGAACAGGTTTATGTTAAAATTCTCCTATGCAGTGGAGTCAATAGGAGCCGTGTCTTTATCCAGGTACAACCTCACTCCGCCCATCTAATACACTTGTCTGTCTATTCCTTACAGCCAGTGCACATTACCTACACACGTCCTCAGGAGCATACACTGGAGGTAAGACTTTAATTATCACCAGTTTCATTTTATTTGTGGAAAGCGTTTTAATTTTAAAAACTCCCAGTTTGAGCATGGACATATATTTGTATTCCATTTAAAACAAAAAAATCAAAACAAAGACAGCAAGCTAGTATCATTAATTTTAGGATAGGTTCATGCCACAAACTACACGCCGGGAATTTGCATTGTGTTTGTGATGCATTTTTAAGTGCATTTTTAAGAGATTATAGTTGACTATTAATTAGAAAAAAGTAAATCCTTCTGATCGTGTTCATGTCTATATCTATTTTATAGTAAAAAATGCTTGTGAGCAGGTCCGGGGGGTGTCTATAGTATGCCTGAAAAGATGTGTGATAATTTATTAATTGGCTCATGTAAAATAATTGCTTGATGGGGATATAGATAGATAGATAGATAGATAGATAGATAGATAGATAGATAGATAGATAGATAGATAGATAGATAGATAGATAGATAGATAGATAGATAGATAGATAGATAGATAGATAGAATTATTATTATACAGGATTTATATAGTGCCAACAGTTTACGCAGTGCTTTACAATATAAAAGGGGGACAATACGGTAAAATACAAGAGGATTAAGAGGGCCCTGCTCAGAAGAGCTTACAATATAATAGGGTGGGGCAGGTGGTACAAAAGGTTGTAACTGTGGGGAATAAGCTGCTGGAAGTGGTAAAGATTAGTTGGTGATAGGCTTCCCTGAAGAGATGAGTTTTCAGGGATCACCTGAAAGGAGCCGGACAGGTTGATGTAGCGAGTTCCAGAGGATGGGGGAGACTCTGGAGAAATCCTGGAGACGAGCTTGAGAGCAGGAGGTCTTGAGAGGAGCGGAGAGGACGGTTTGGGTGATATTTGGAGACAAGATTGGTGATGTAGCTCGGGGCAGAGTTGTGAGTGGCTTTGTATGTTGTGGTTAGTATTTTGAATTTAATTCGCTGGGTGATTGGGTCGTTGATAAGGTGGATAAGTGGATAAGTCTGGCAGCATGATAGACTGAAGAGGGGATAGCCTATGGAGAGGCAGGCCAATGAGAAAGGAGTTGCTATAATCAAGGCAAGAGATAACACACACATATACATATATATATATATATATGTATGATGACCAGGTGTCTGACCTTACCTTACCTTCCAAGTAAAAATTTGTATTTTTTGCTAGAAAATTACTTCCAAACCCCCAAACATTATATATATATATATATATATATATATATATATATATATATATATATATATATATATATATATAATGTTTGGGGGTTTGGAAGTAATTTTCTAGCAAAAAATACAAATTTTTACTTGGAAGGTAAGGTAAGGTCAGACACCTGGTCATCAAATGGTTACGCTTTAAACATATAAATGGTATAAGCTTTTTTTTTTTTGTCTAGTGAAAAAGGAGCCTAAAACATTGGTGCAACTTTTTTTGGATCTGCAACTCATGTTTGAGCATTAGGTAATAGATTGAAATCCAAGTAAAACTGCCCATCCACAGTAAAAACTAATTTTACAGTGTCTTTTCACCACCAACTCTGTAAGATAAGGTCTTACCTGGTTGGGTGTGGATTGTAAGGCATTGTTTATTCTAGCATGACTCCATTGGACACCAACACTATGTTGTAACATTTGTATTAAAATTGCATTGCATTTTTCCCTATTGATTTGTATAATTTGCTGGTTTATAATTTACTCTCTATTCTAATTACTTCTTACATTAGTACTAGGCAAACTCTAACATTTATTTTTAGTTGTAAAGGCATGACCTGGGAACATGTTTACAAATAAAATTGGTAATTCTTTATATTAGGTTACTTTATGAGAACCACATTTGATAGTATGAATCCTTTTATATAAAGACACTTTGTACTGTTATATCTTTATACTCTCTTTTAAAACATAAAATATTAAAACATAAATAGAATTAACATTATAGGTTTGGGCAATTAGTGTTTGATCTTTTTTTTTTCTTAGAAAAATCAAACTGTTCAAAATACAGATTTACTGCGATATTTTCAGAGATGTTTCCATGTGTTTGAAGCTCTTTAGCTGCTGTAATGGCAGCCAGTAAGTGTGTGTGCAATTTTACTGTTGGTGACGGTGCGTTTGTCTGGACACGATCGTTTTACATATTGATCACTGGGATGGTGGCCTCCCCTACAGACTGTTATTTGATCTGCTTAATATAACATCTTTTATGGACTATTTTCTATTATTAAATGATCCTCTATATTATGACTGCTATCTATCTGTATTTTGAACAGTTTGATACTTTTTCTATGATCTATGTTATAAGTTGGCTATACTAGTTATGTGTCAGCTGCCGGAATTGTTTTTTCTATTCTTGTTAACACACAGCGCAGAAATTTTTACATTAAATCTATGATCATTTTTTAAATGGTTATGACCAGACTCGGGCAAGATCACGACCATGAAGTCGTAATTCACCCACATGCCTGTACTTGAACTTGGCTCAGTCTCTCAGCGAGCTGCTGAGAGCCTGATCTAGCCGCTCCCTTCCCCTCCACAGCTCAGTGCTCCAGTGAGCGAGGGGGGCTGAGCAGAGAGCGGTGACTGACAGTCAGCAGCTCTCTGCTCAGGGAGCTGTGAGAACTGAGCGATGTGTTTGCTCGGTTTTCAGTGCTAGAGGCGAACAGATACAGCATCGAACCGTTGCTGTATCCACATAGACAAGTATGATTCTTTAATAAAAAAACATACATCTCTTTAAATAATTTGCTTGATGGGAAGATATATATCTGAAACATGTATGTTATTCAGATTATGCTCCAGCCTCAAGAAGGGAGTTCTGTACTTTGCCCGAAACTGTTATTTGGAACATAACATGTAACCTTCTCTCTCTCTCTCTGCATATAGATATCTATATATCGATATATAGATATATATAGGTTTAGCAGATGTCCTAGAGAGTAAAATGGTGTTTTTGCAATTGTTTTATGTCGCAGTGGTTTTTCAAATGCAAATTTAAAAAAAATACACTTTAATGAATTTTAATGCACACAAAAACAATATAATGCCCAATTTTTTGCTAAAGTATAAAAGATGGTGTTATGCTGAGTAAATAGATACCTAAAATGTCACGCTTTAAAATTGCGCATGCTCGTGGAATGGCAACAAACTCCATAGGCAATGCTTTAAAAGCCTTTACAGGTCACCAGTTTAGCGTTACAGAGGAGGTCTGGCGCTAGAATTATTGGTCTCGCTCTGACAATCGCGGCATTACCTCAGATGTGTGGTGAGATTGCCATTTATACAAGGGTTTTTTAATACGTTTTGCAGCCATCATCACCTTAGCATGACAACTCTTATACTAAACTGTAAGGTCAGCCAGCATGCCAGTCAGACTAGTCACATGACACTCTCAGACACAAACAATTACTACTGCTCCTCCCTCACTGTTTCTAATGACAATATAAAAGTATGGAAACTTTTTGAAGACCCCTCGTATATATATGTGCAAGACCAACATGTGTATTTGCCTTTGCACACGAGCACGGGGGGATGGGAACTTTAAAAAAAAAATATATATATATATATATATATATATACAGTGCCTTGCAAAAGTATTCGGCCCCCTTGAACTTTTCAACCTTTTGCCACATTTCAGGCTTCAAACATAAAGATATAAAATTTTATTTTTTTGTGAAGAATCACCAACAAGTGGGACACAATTGTGAAGTGGAACGAAATCTATTGGATATTTTAAACTTTTTTAGCAATTAAAAAACTGAAAAGTGGTGCGTGCAAAATTATTCGGCCCCTTTACTTTCAGTGCAAAAAACTCACTCCAGAAGTTCAGCGAGGATCTCTGAATGATCCAATGTTGTCCTAAATGACTGATGGTGATAAATAGAATCCACCTGTGTGTAATCAAGTCTCTGTATAAATGCACCTGCTCTGTGATAGTCTCAGGGTTTTGTTGAAAGCGCAGAGAGCATCATGAAGACCAAGGAACACACCAGGCAGGTCCGTAATACTGTTGTGGAGAAGTTTAAAGCCGGATTTGGATACAAAAAGATTTCCCAAGCTTTAAACATCCCAAGGAGCACTGTGCAAGCGATCATTTTGAAATGGAAGGAGTATCAGACAACTGCAAATCTACCAAGACCTGGCTGTCCCTCTAAACTTTCAGCTCAGACAAGGAGAAGACTGATCAGAGATGCAGCCAAGAGGCCCATGATCACTCTGGATGAACTGCAGAGAACTACAGCTGAGATGGGAGAGTCTGTCCATAGGACAACAATCAGTCGTACACGGCACAAATCTGCCCTTTATGGAAGAGTGGCAAGAAGAAAGCCATTTCTCAAAGATATCCATAAAAAGTCTCGTCTAAAGTTTGCCACAAGCCACCTGGGAGACACACCAAACATGTGGAAGAAGGTGCTCTGGTCCGATGAAACCAAAATCGAACCTTTTGGCCACAATGCAAAACGATATGTTTGGCGTAAAAGCAACACAGCTCATCACACTCAACACACCATCCCCACCGTGAAACATGGTGGTGGCAGCATCATGGTTTGGGCCTGCTTTTCTTCAGCAGGGACAGGGAAGATGGTTAAAATTGAGGGGAAGATGGATGTAGCCAAATACAGGACCATTCTGGATGAAAACCTGTTGGAGTCTGCAAAAGACCTGAAACTGGGACGGAGATTTATCTTCCAACAAGACAATGATCCCAAACATACAGCAAAATCTGCAAAGGAATGGTTCACAAATAAACGTATCCAGGTGTTAGAATGGCCAAGTCAAAGTCCAGACCTGAATCCAATCGAGAATCTGTGGAAACAGCTGAAAACTGCTGTTCACAAACGCTCTCCATCCAACCTCACTGAGCTCGAGCTGTTTTGCAAGGAAGAATGGGCAAGAATTTCAGTCTCTCGATGTGCAAAACTGATAGAGACATACCCCAAGCGACTTGCAGCTGTAATCGCAGCAAAAGGTGGCTCTACAAAGTATTAACGCAAGGGGGCCGAATAATTTTGCACGCCCCACTTTTCATTTTTTTATTAGTTAAAAAAGTTTCAACAATCCAATAGATTTCGTTCCACTTCACAATTGTGTCCCACTTGTTGGTGATTCTTCACAAAAAATAAAAATTTTATATCTTTATGTTTGAAGCCTGAAATGTGGCAAAAGGTTGAAAAGTTCAAGGGGGCCGAATACTTTCGCAAGGCACTGTATATATATATATTTTTTACACTGTTTTTTAAATTTTTTTTTGATTGCTTTTATTGTTGTCACAAGGAATGTAAACATCCCTTGTGACAGCAATAGGCAGGTGATCTCTCTTTATGGAGAGATCTGGGGTCTATTAGATCCCAGATATCTCCTCTGCCCTTAAAAGCATCTGATCTCACCAAGATCGGTGTGATCAGATGCTTTCACTCTCTAAAAATGGTGCTGTTTATATCCGGGGAAACCAGAAGTGACAAAAATGCTTGCTGCTTCCGGTTTCCTATACCATAGAGCTCATCTGGGACCTTCTGTTTCTTGACAAGCTCTATGGTAAGCCTGTGGAACTGCCAGCTTCATTCCAGGCTCGCCAGTGGGACAGGAGAGGTACGGGTGGGAGGGGGCAAACCCTCCCTCCTCCTGTAAAAGCCATTCAGCAGCTAATTAGCCACTATAGCCGATAGCCTCCTAAAAAAACAGTCCCCTGCTACTTGCACCTAAGTTTTCTCCAAATTATCCCCGGGTTCATATACCAACTCTCCTTGCAGATCCTGGCTTAACTGTCCCACCATTGGGTTGTGAGCAGAGGGCTTAAACTGGCAGTGTGGCAGCCAATAGGAAGCCTTTTTGGTCCTGGCAGTCCTCCCTTCCCCGTTGCTAGGGGTGGGTTTAACAGCAGAAAATCAGATTCCTAGGCTACACTCTTTCTTGTATAGTCAATTGCAGCAGCGCAGAGAGGAAAAAACACGGGCTGTGCAGTAGATGTGGAATGTGCTGTTGAGTAGCTTAAAGGGACATCCAGCAAATTGCAGCACACATGTATTGGGGGCCTGATAGGGTGGCCACCCAATAGTGGTCCCTCTCATTCATGCCCTGAATCCTGGGGTCCACATGTTTTTCATGTTCCAGTTGGTGCCCTGCTTATCAACCCGATCCCCTTCCCCATGTAACAGCAGGCAAGGGTTCTTCTCCCTGTACCAACTGTCACATTTTAAAAATGGCATGGCTGTGCGGGCCTCCACTCACACAGCCACATACAGTATCTCACAAAAGTGAGTACACCCCTCACATTTTTGTAAATATTTTATTATCTTTTCATGTGACAACACTGAAGAAATGACACTTTGCTACAATGTAAAGTAATAAGTGTACAGCTTGTATAACAGTGTACATTTGCTGCCCCCACAAAATAAGTCAACACACAGCCATTAATGTCTAAACCACTGGGAACAAAAGTGAGTACACCCCTAAGTGAAAATGTCCAAACTAGGCCCAAGTGTCAATATTTTGTGTGGCCACCATTTTTTTTCCAGCACTGCCTTAACCCTCGTGGGCATGGAGTTCACCAGAGGCTCACAGGTTGCCACTGGAGTACTCTTCCACTCCTCCATGAGGACATCACAGAGCTGGTGGATGTTAGAGACCTTGCACTCCTCCACCTTCCGTTTGAGGATGCCCCACAGATGCTCAATAGGGTTTAGGTCTGGAGACATGCTTGACCAGTCCATCACTTTTACCCTCAGCTTCTTTAGCAAGGCAATGGTCATCTTGGAGGTGTGTTTGGGGTCGTTATGTTGGAATACTGTCCTGCGGCCCAGTCTCCGAAGGGAGGAGTCATGCTCTGCTTTAGTATGTCGCAGTACATGTTGGTATTCATGGTTCCCTCAATGAACTGTATCTCCCCAGTGCTGGCAGCACTCATACAGCCCCAGACCATGACACTCCCACCACCTTGTTTGACTGTAGGCAAGACACACTTGTCTTTGTACTCCTCACCTGGTTCCCACCACACATGCTTGACACCATCTGAAACAAATACATTTATCTTTGTCTCATCAGACCACAGGACATGGTTCCAGTAATCCATGTCCTTAGTCTGCTTGTCTTCAGCAAACTGTTTGCAGGCTTTCTTGTGCATCATCTTTAGAAGAGGTTTCCTTCTGGGATGACAGCCATGCAGACAAATTTGATGCAGTGTGCGGCGTATTGTCTGAGCACTGACAGGCTGACCCCCAACCCCTTCAACCTCTGTAGTAATGCTGGCAGCACTCATACGTCTATTTCCCAAAGACAACCTCTGGATATGACGCTGAGCACACGCACTCAACTTCTTTGGTCGACTATGGCAAGGCCTGTTCTGAGTGGAACCTGTCCTGTTAAACTGCTGTATGGTCTTGGCCACCGTGCTGCAGCTCCGTTTTAAGGTCTTGGCAATCTTCTTATAGTCGAGGCCATCTTTATGTAGAGCAACAATTCTTTTTCTCAGATCCTCAGAGAGTTCTTTGCCATGAGGTGCCATGTTGAACTTCCAGTGACCAGTATGAGAGAGTGAGAGCGTTAACACCAAATTTAACACACCTGCTTCCCATTCACACCTGAAACCTTGTAATACTAACGAGTCACATGACACCGGGGAGGAAAAATGGCTAATTGGGCCCAATTTGGACATTTTCACTTAGGGGTGTACTCACTTTTGTTGCCAGCGGTTTAGACATTAATGGCTGTGTGTTGAGTTATTTTGAGGGCACAGCAAATTCACACTGCTATACAAGCTGTACATCAACGACTTTACATTGTAGCAAAGTGTCATTTCTTCAGTGTTGTCACATGAAAAGATATAATAAAATATTTACAAAAATGTGAGGGGTGTACTCACTTATGTGAGATACTGTAATTCATTCACAGGGATCTGTGAATAGGAAAACTACAAGTCCTGTCTGTCACTGTGGTAGAGGGACTTGTAGTTCTCAATGGACTGTGCTGAGAAAGCACCCACATAATCCAATCACTTATCCGCCAGCTTTGTAACTGAGAGCCTGTATGGAGGTACCGGCACAAAGCTGGAGGGAGTGTGCAGGAGCCTGACGTTGCACACGTGATCTGCTGATCATTGGTGCAATGCATTTTAGGATCCCGTAGGAAAAAATAATAAATGTACTTTTTTTTCCCTGGAATATGTGCCTTTTTCAATTTTTTTCCTAAAAGGTGAACCTAGCTTTTAAATGCTTTTTTTTTCCCATAAAACATCTAATAACAAATACACGTTCTTATTTTTTTTCCTCTATGAAATTCCTAATCTGCGTTTAATTTTGAAAGTTTCCTCCAGCTACCTGTGTGTGTCTCTCAAAACACGGCATGTACAATTGATGTACAAAGCAGGAATGCATACGTGGAAGGAACTCCTGCCGGACTCCATAGGTACCAGCAGCACAGGGGGGAACACATAGAATTAGCAGTGTGTCAGCATGGACAGAGGAAACTTCCAAAAGTAAATGCCTAGAATTTTTTTTAGAGATAAAAAGCAAGCAAATGTAAGTTTTATTATCTGTTTTATGGAAAAAAAATAGGTTTCAATGTCACTTTATCAATCTTATCCCACCACGTACAACTCCCCGGGTTTAGGGGGGTGAAATACCTCCCTTAATGTCTGCACCATTTGCTTCTTTTTTTCACCACCTCTTCCTCCTTCTGGGATTGCTTCTCTGACCCACAAGGGTGGAGGCATTAGGCAAAGGATCCTGCTTACATTAGTCCTCTTCTTCTGCTGCGCCTCCAGTGCCTGAGCTATGAGGCTATAAAGTGTGTGTTCCAGGAGCAATATGAGAGGATTATTATTATACAGGATTAATATAGCGCCAAAAGTTTGTGCAGCGCTTTACAATATTGGGGCAGACAGTACAATTACAAAACAATTCCATACAGGAGGAATCAAAGGGCCCAGTTCAATATTTAGGAGGGAGGGTATTTGTATCACTAATCCCTGCCTCATTACAACTCACCATTTTGATCATCTTTTTAAAAGTTGCCAAAATGTTGCATGTTTCTTGAAGCTTCCCAGATCTTGTTTTTGTACCATAATCACACAGGTTCCTTGATGGCACACTGCTGCTAGTGCATAGTTGCCAACATTGCAAAAAAAATACGTGGGACACTTTTTTGGCTGTAGGCGGAGCCGTACAATAATTAGGGGACGGGACATTCATTTGTAGGCGTGGCGTACCCAAAAAATTAGAAGTGCGGCGCGCGAAGCGCGTCACGGCGAAAAATGGGCGTGGCTTACGTGAAAAGTGGGCATGGCTTAAATGGGCGTGGTTCAAGATGGTGAGTCTGAGATGAATGAGGGATGGAGAGGGAAAGGGAGAGAAGGAAAGGGGGAGAGGGGGAAAGGGGGAAAGGGGGAGAGGGGGAAAGGGGGAGAGGGGGAAAGGGGGAGAGGGGAATGACGGGACAGCAGCCCCAGATCCTACACAATAGAAATATGTGTATTCTAGAAAGTTTAACAATCAGCAGATAAAGATACTCCAAACGCCTGGTGTTAGCTCTTCAATCATCCCGGCACCATGGTTGTTATGGTGTCAGGATGATTGAAGCGCATTATTTCTATTATTACATTGTAATATAAAATTAAATCATTCAACTCACCATAATGCCGAATCAGTGGGATCCCTGAGCGTGTCACTAGCCATGTCGCCTGCTTCCGGCAGAGTCTGTCCTTGCATCAGGTGCCCCCGGCAGAGTCTGTCCTTGCATCAGGTGCCCCCGGCAGAGTCTATCCTTGCATCAGGTGCCCCCGGCAGAGTCTGTCCTTGCATCAGGTGCCCCTAGCAGAGTCTGTCCTTGCATCAGGTGCCCCCGGCAGAGTCTGTCCTTGCATCAGGTGCCCCCGGCAGAGTCTGTCCTTGCATCAGGTGCCCCCGGCAGAGTCTGTATAGACCCCCTCAGTGCAGACCCCCTCAGTGCAGACCCCCTCCATCAGTACAGACCCCCTCCATCAGTGCAGATTCCCTCCATCAGTGCAGACCCCCTCCATCAGTGCAGATCCCCTCCATCAGTGCAGACCCCCTCCATCAGTGCAGATCCCCTCCATCAGTGCAGACCCCCTCCATCAGTGCAGATCCCCTCCATCAGTGCAGACCCCCTCCATCATTGCAGCCCCCCTCTATTAGTGCAGACCCCCCCTCTATTAGTGCAGACCCCCCTCAGTGCAGCCCCCCTCTATTAGTGCAGCCCCCCTCTATTAGTGCAGCCCCCTCTTTTAGTGCAGCCCCCCTCTATTAGTGCAGCCCCCTCTTTTAGTGCAGCCCCCCTCTATTAGTGCAGCCCCCCCTCTATTAGTGCAGCACCCCCCCTCAGTGCAGCCCCCCCTCTATTAGTACAGACCCCCCTCAGTGCAGCCCCCTCTATTAGTGCAGACCCCCCTCAGTGCAGCCACCCTCGATTAGTGCAGCCCCCCTCAGTGCAGCCCCCCTCGATTAGTGCAGCCCCCCTTCTATTAGTGCAGACCCCCCCCTCAATGCAGCCCCTCCCCTCAGTGCAGCCCCCCCGCTCAGTGCAGAGCGGCCGGCTGGTGTTCTGCCGAGAAAGTTCCCCTTGGCAAGTAAGGACCCCCTGTAATGCGCAGGCGCAGCGCTTGCGCAGTACGGGGCTGGCAAACTTTTCGGCTAGACACGGCGACGGCGGCAACATGTCTTCTGCTTTAGTGGAGAGGGGAGGGGCCGTGTAGCTAAAGAAGCTGCTTCATTGGCTGCACGGATCGAGCCCCCTTCCTCTCTCCACTGACTTACTCAACACTAGAGGGAAGATCGAGCGGCGGCACCGGCCGCCATTTTGCTGGAGCCAGCTGCTCCAAAAAGAAAAAAAACAACATTCCCGATTTTCCTTAGGGAAAATCCCGATTCGGGACAGCCTCCAATCGGGACGAGGGTCCCAAAATCGGGATTGTCCCGGGAAAATCGGGACTGTTGGCAACTATGCTAGTGCAGCCTCTGCAGTATGTCCAATGTTGAATTCCAGCACCTGGGGGTGTTGCAGATGAGACAGTTGGCAGGAATCTCATGTTGGCACTGCATTTCTGCAGGTCGGTGTTCTGCGATGTTGGGGCCCTTTAATGTAGGCACACAGAAGTGAAGATGACTCAATGGGGTAAGTTCAGCAGCAGTCAGATGTAGAGTTAGACTTAGTAGGTGGGTAGGCTCTTTAGCGCAGCAAGGCAAAAATAAGGCAAGTTCAGATGGCAGTTGGCGGTGTAAATACTAAGGTAATATGCAGCACGAAAGGGCTACATAAAGAGCAAATCAGGGTCTGTGTTCTGTGATACTAACAGTTTTCCGGCTCTGTCTCTGCTTTTGATGGCTGTTGCTTACAAGTGAAAGTGGCCGCAGGTGTGATAGACCTCTTGTGGCAAAGTGTCAATAGTGAATAATGACTCCTTTCCAGGTTTAGCTTGAAGAAAGGGTTAAAAGTTGTAGCTCTTATGCAGGTCAGAGACCCTCTCACCGGATCCCTCTCCAGCAGTCCTGGTGCATAAGCAAGTATTCTGTATAGTGGGGGGGGGGGGGCTTAATTAGCGGTGCAGCAACAGCAGCTGAGGCAAGGGTGACTTGACAGTGATTTTGGTTGGTGGTTGCCCATACTCGCAATTAGTTCTCGCATGGCCCCGTCTGATGCAGTTCAGCCTGGCATGGTTCAGCACAGCTTGACACAGCACAGCTCACATGCTCCTTCTTGGTTGGTGTGTCTCTCCCCCAACTGCCCAGCTTCTTCCTGGGCTTTTACTTATATATCATACCCCTGCTTATGAGCCTTGTAGTTGCAGCCCCCGGATTGGCTGTAGGTAGAATTCTCCTTCAAGACTACTTCTCCCAGGCTGCCCCTGGCAACTGTATTCTGATTACAGTTAGGCAACAACTAGTTGGCACTTCCATCTTGTGACCAAATGAATTTCTGCAATTCAGTATTAATGCCCAATGCTACACTTACAAAAACTGTATAAAGTGAGATAGTATGATGGCATATACAGTATACTGAGAAGTAGGTTTAGGTTGTTTTTTAAGAACAGTCAGGGAAATGGTTTCCTGTTTGATTACAGCTTCATAAAGTCCAATACTATAAACTTTTGCACCATAAACTTTACACAAAATCAACATAAATTGAGCAGCTTGTAACATTAGATTATTGGGGACCAGCATAATGATTCTTTCCAGATTTACTGAGTTTTAAATAGTACAATGTCAACGTACAGTGGCTTGACAAAGTATTCATACACCTTGAAATTTTCCACATTTTATCATGCTACAACCAAAAACGTAAATGTATTTTATTGGGATTTTATGTGATAGACCACCACAAAGTGGCACATAATTGTCAAGTGGAAGGAAAACGATAAATGGTTTTCATTTTTTTTTTACAAATAAATATCTGAAAAGTGTGGTGTGCATTTGTATTTGACCCCCTTTACTCTGATACCCCTAACTAAAATCTAGTGAAACCAATTGTCTTCAGAAGTCAAAATGTGGAAAATTTCAAGGGGTATGAATCCTTTTTTAAGGCACTGTAGAATGCCAAAAGCTTTACTTGTGTAAATGTCCAAACCAACTCAAAAAGTTTCAGAATGGCATTGGTAGGTTACCTCAACCACTAACTCTTGGAGTCTCTCATGGCAATGTTTCCCTATAATTGTCTGATCCTGCCCTTCCCACAAGACCCCAAACAATAAAGTAGTTCTCCCTTATGTCAGCATTGCATAGATTTTCTTTATTGTAAATTAACTATTGGAGGGAGATCAGCATTATCTCATGGCTTTTGTAATGGCAACTGTAGTTGAGCATATCTGGAAAACCTGGTGGGCATATAAAGACAGTGAAGTTCCAGAATGCAAATCAACTTGTCAGCTAAAAATAAAAACAAAATCTGAAATATCAGTTTAGCTGACACTTGGCTATAATCTGACTTTTTCCTTTTTGAATGTGTTTGGTTCTCAGATTTGTTTATATTGAACTGGTTTGTCTTTGTCAATTTTTTTTCAGGTATATAATGAAGCCAGCACAACAGTCGTCATCACGTTTTCATTATTTTACTATATTTCTCATCCAAACTTTAGTTGCCTTTATGTTATTCAGTTATAATCATATTAGTAATAAACATATCAGAAATCAGGTTTCCATCATGACCACCAACTGCACAGATTCTGCAGCTCCCTCCAAGCCTGAATTGAATTTCACTGTCTTGTTATGGACGTGGCCATTTGATTTCCAGTTCCCTTTAGAGTGTCCAAAGCCCTTTGATACTAAGTGCCTGCTCACAGTCAACCGTAGCTTATATAACACAGCAAATGCAGTCGTTCTTCATCACAGGAATGTATGTGGATCCAGACAGCAGATGCCCCAGATGCCAAGGCCTGAAGGACAATATTGGGTGTGGTTTACTTTGGAATCTCCAAGTCATAATCCAAACCTGCACTTCATGGACAAACTCATCAACCTCACTATGTCCTACCGCAGTGACTCTGATATCTTTACTCCTTATGGATGGTTAGAACGGAATGAAGCTGCTGCTAATTATACAATCCCAAAAAAGTCTCATCTGGTGGCTTGGCTTGTCAGTAACTGGAATCCTAATTCCAGACGGGTCAAGTTTTATAACGACTTCAAGAATTATATACTAATAGATGTTTATGGTCAACAACATCTCCCTTTAGCCAGGGAGGACACAAATCCAGTAATCGCTAAATATAAGTTCTACTTAGCCTTTGAGAACTCAATACATACAGACTATATAACAGAAAAACTATGGAGTAATGCATTTAGGTCAGGAAGTGTCCCTGTGGTTCTTGGCCCACCCCGAGAAAACTATGAGAGATATATTCCACCTGATTCATTCATTCATGTGGATGACTTCTCCAGTGCAAAAGAGCTGGCTTCCTACCTGCTTGAACTGGACAAAAATGATCAGAAATACCAGGAATACTTCAAATGGAGATCAAAACTGAAGCCAGTGGGAGATGTTTCTTGGATTGTGCATTACTGCAAAGCATGTGTAGAACTCCAAACTGCCCCTTCGTATAGAACCATATCAAGTATTGGTAAATGGTTCACATGACAAATGGAATATATCATTTCTGGAGAAAAAAAAAATCTTGACTGAAAAAGGGACCCACAAATGAACTCCAATAAATGTAATAAGGAAACATAAATAGTAAAGTATAAAGCACAAAGAACAGTGGCTTATAGCAAGTCACAAGTTCACAAATCATCGTTTAGCTGATTTAAATATTTGCAAGCAATAAGGAAACCATAAACTGGTTGTGCAGGTGACAGGGGGTTAATAGAGTACCACATAGATATACATAAAATATATATTCTTTATTCATAAAGTGCTATAAACATATCAGGCCATTCAATTTGATCCATATCGCATCTCTAAGAACATACAGTATCTCACAAAAGTGAGTACACCCCTTACATTTTTGTAAATATTTTATTCTATCTTTTCATGTGACAACACTGAAGAAATGACACTTTGCTACAATGTAAAGTAGTGAGTGTACAGCTTGTATAACAGTGTAAATTTGCAGTCCCCTCAAAATAACACAACACACAGCCATTAATAACTATACCGCTGGCAACAAAAGTAAGTAAACCCCTGAGTGAAAATGTCCAAATTTGACCCAATTAGCCATTTTCCCTCCCCGGCGTCATGTGACTCGTTAGTGTTACAAGGTCTCAGGTGTGAATGGGGAGAAGGTGTGTTACATTTGGTGTTATCGTTCTCATGCTCTCATCATTGCCACTGGAAGTTCAACATGGCACCCCATGGCAAAGAACTCTCTGAGCCTGAAAGAGCCTGAAACTGAGCTGCAGCACGGTGGCCAAGACCATACAGCGGTGTTGCCTTATGAGTTTATGTGGAATCTCCAGTAGCAACTGGGAATATTTGAATATATATATATATATATATATATATATATATATATATATATATATATAGTTTTGGATAAGAAATAATAATCGTGTGTATGTGACAGGGTTTCAGTAAAGGGTTAATTTAGCTAGATGTAAATATGCGACAGGATTTGCCTGAAAAGAGCTAATGCATTTAACAGCTACTTGTAGTATGCGAGAAGGATGTACTGTGGAGACAATCGGCTGTTTACCTATATTTAATATTCAAAGAGCCAGAAAGAGATACCATCTGAAGTGTAGTTGTTACAGGGCCAAATTCATTAGCTCGATAAAGGCCTTTGTATTCCTCTGTGCTAATCAACCATTTGTCCATTTCGAAGGGGTGTTTGGGAGGATGAGAATATTTCTTTCATCTGTTCAGGAAAGGAAGTTTTGCCCTGGCTAATGCTATGCATAAGTTAAGTGCCCCTTCAAGAGAAGGTGATGACCTTCACCTTAATTCCTCTTCAAACAACTTATCACTAGCTCGTTACCCCAACAAGAGGAAGTTGCCCAAATTAGGAGATACGCCTGGTGGGAGTAGAGGGCTAACAGAATACCCCAATCAGAGTGGCCCTATTCAATTCAATGAGAGATGGGCCTATAAGAAGGAATCCCAAAAAGAGTGGGGGAGAGATGAAAACTGACCTGGGCCCAGGAACATTAATATAGGTAATTATCAGAGCATCTCCCAGCACTTAAAGGTATACCTGCTTGTCATGTTTGTTTGTTTACCATTTGTATTGTGATGAATATACTTTGTCTTCTTGTACTATAACCTAATATTTTCTCCCTTAAGACTATAGATATTGTCTGTGTATTAGGTAGACTTTTAACGCTACTTCAATAAATGTTATTATATTAAAGCTTTCATTTCTGGTCATAAGAACTCTTATTTAACAAACCTCATATCTTATGGTTAATAATTCATAAATATGCATTTAGAACGTTAACAGCGGTTTAACAGGACAGGTTCCACTCAGAACAGGCCTTGCTATGGTCGACCAAAGAAGTTGAGTGCACGTGCTCAGCATCATATCCGGAGGTTGCCTTTGGGAAATAGGTGTATGAGTGCTGTCAGCATTACTGCAGAGGTTAGAGGGGTGGAGGGTCAGCCTGATAGTGCTCAGACCATACGGCACACACTGAATCAAATTGGTCTGCATGGCTGTCGTCCCAGAAGGAAGCCTTTCCTAAAGATGATGCACAAGAAAGCCCGCAAACAGTTTGCTGAAGACAAGCAGACTAAGGACATGGATTATTGGAACCGTGTTCTGTGGTCTTATGAGACCAAGATAAACTTATTTGGTTCAGATGGTGTCAAGCTTGTGTGGTGGTAACCAGAAAAGGAGTACAAAGACAAGTGTGTCTAAGCATGGTGGTGGGAGTGTTATGTTCTGGGGCTGCATGAGTGCTGCTGGAACTGGGGAACTACAGTTCCTTGAAGGAACCATAAATGCCAACATGTACTGTGACATACTGAAGCAGAGCATGATCCCCCTCACTTTGGAGACTGGCCCGCAGGGCAGTATTCCAACATGATAACGATCCCAAACACACCTCCAAGATGACCACTGCCTTGCTAAAGAAGCTGAGGGTAAAGGTGATGGAGTGGCCAAGCATGTCTCCAGAACTAAACCCTATTGAGCATCTGTGGGGCATCCTCAAACAGAAGGTGGAGGAGCGTAAGGTCTCTAACATCCACCAGCTCAGTGATGTCGTCATGGAGAAGTGGAAGAGGACTCCAGTGGCAACCTGTGAAGCTCTGGTGAACTCCATGCCCAAGAGGGTTAAGGCAGTGCTGGAAAATAATGGTGGCCACACAAAATATTGACACTTTAGGCCCAATTTGGACATTTTCACTTAGGGGTGTACACAATTTTTTTTGCCAGCAGTTTAGACATTAATGGCTGTGTGTTGAGTAGGGATGAGCTTCGTGTTCGAGTCGAACCCATGTTCGACTCGAACATCGGCTGTTCGACCGTCCGTCGAATTGCGAACGTTATGGGCCGTTCGCGCCAAATTCGTGTGGCGCGTCACGGCCCATAATTCACTGCGGCATCGCAGTGCATTGCTGGCTGATGATTGGCCAAGCATGCACTATGACCCGCATGCTTGGCCAATCACAGCGCCGTCAGTAGAGAGAGCTGTAATTGGCCAAAGCCAGGGTGGCTTTGGCCAATTATGGATCAGGGGATTTAGTACACGCCCCACACTATATAAGGCCGCCTGCACGGCGGCCCTGTGTAGTGTGTTCCGGTGTGCTGATAGAGAGAGAGACAGACAGTGTCATTTGATTTGAGTTAGATAGATTAGGCTAGATCTGTTCCTGCTATTTACATTTAGTGCAGTGCGTCCTGCTCACAGTGTTCAGCTAGATCCGTTCCTGCTATTTACATTTAGTGCAGTCAGTGCGTCCTGCTCACAGTGTTCAGCTAGATCCGTTCCTGCTATTTACATTTAGTGCAGTGCGTCCTGCTCACAGTGTTCAGCTAGATCTGTTCCTGCTATTTACATTTAGTGCAGTGCGTCCTGCTCACAGTGTTCAGCTAGATCCGTTCCTGCTATTTACATTTAGTGCAGTGCGTCCTGCTCACAGTGTTCAGCTAGATCTGTTCCTGCTATTTACATTTAGTGCAGTGCGTCCTGCTCACAGTGTTCAGCTAGATCTGTTCCTGCTATTTACATTTAGTGCAGTGCGTCCTGCTCACAGTGTTCAGCTAGATCCGTTCCTGCTATTTACATTTAGTGCAGTGCGTCCTGCTCACATGTTCAGCTAGATCTGTTCCTGCTATTTACATTTAGTGCAGTGCGTCCTGCTCACAGTGTTCAGCTAGATCCGTTCCTGCTATTTACATTTAGTGCAGTGCGTCCTGCTCACAGTGTTCAGCTAGATCCGTTCCTGCTATTTACATTTAGTGCAGTGCGTCCTGCTCACAGTGTTCAGCTGGATCTGTTCCTGCTATTTACATTTAGTGCAGTGCGTCCTGCTCACAGTGTTCAGCTAGATCTGTTCCTGCTATTTACATTTAGTGCAGTGTGTCCTGCTCACAGTGTTTAGCTAGATCCGTTCCTGCTATTTACATTTAGTGCAGTGCGTCCTGCTCACAGTGTTCAGCTAGATCTGTTCCTGCTATTTACATTTAGTGCAGTGCGTCCTGCTCACAGTGTTCAGCTAGATCCGTTCCTGCTATTTACATTTAGTGCAGTCAGTGCGTCCTGCTCACAGTGTTCAGCTAGATCCGTTCCTGCTATTTACATTTAGTGCAGTCAGTGCGTCCTGCTCACAGTGTTCAGCTAGATCTGTTCCTGCTATTTACATTTAGTGCAGTCAGTGCGTCCTGCTCACAGTGTTCAGCTAGATCCGTTCCTGCTATTTACATTTAGTGCAGTGCGTCCTGCTCACAGTGTTCAGCTAGATCTGTTCCTGCTATTTACATTTAGTGCAGTGCGTTCTGCTCACAGTGTTCAGCTAGATCTGTTCCTGCTATTTACATTTAGTGCAGTGCGTCCTGCTCACAGTGTTCAGCTAGATCCGTTCCTGCTATTTACATTTAGTGCAGTGCGTCCTGCTCACAGTGTTCAGCTAGATCTGTTCCTGCTATTTACATTTAGTGCAGTGCATCCTGCTCACAGTGTTCAGCTAGATCCGTTCCTGCTATTTACATTTAGTGCAGTCAGTGCGTCCTGCTCACAGTGTTCAGCTAGATCTGTTCCTGCTATTTACATTTAGTGCAGTCAGTGCGTCCTGCTCACAGTGTTCAGCTAGATCCGTTCCTGCTATTTACATTTAGTGCAGTCAGTGCGTCCTGCTCACAGTGTTCAGCTAGATCTGTTCCTGCTATTTACATTTAGTGCAGTCAGTGCGTCCTGCTCACAGTGTTCAGCTAGATCCGTTCCTGCTATTTACATTTAGTGCAGTGCGTCCTGCTCACAGTGTTCAGCTAGATCCGTTCCTGCTATTTACATTTAGTGCAGTCAGTGCGTCCTGCTCACAGTGTTCAGCTAGATCCGTTCCTGCTATTTACATTTAGTGCAGTCAGTGCGTCCTGCTCACAGTGTTCAGCTAGATCCGTTCCTGCTATTTACATTTAGTGCAGTGCGTCCTGCTCACAGTGTTCAGCTAGATCCGTTCCTGTTATCTTCCTACTGACAGGCAGGCTTGTCTGGTTACAGTATATAAAGCTACCTGAAGAAAATTACAGGTGTTCTATCCCAGCTTAGTGCAGCTACAGGCCATTAGTATGTCTGGAAGGCCAAGAAGGAGAGGCAGACAGTCACAAGCCAATAAGAGAGGGCAAGCAGGCTCTGTGTCTAGTGCTGGTCGTGGAGACGGTGCATCCTCATCAGCACGTGGCCATGGGACACGCTTGGCCTTTTTTTCGGCAGCTGGCCGTGTTGAGCCGCAACATGCGGAAGACTTGGTCGAGTGGATGACCAAGCCGTCCTCATCCTCCTCATCCTCTCTCACCCATGCCCAGGGTGCTTTGTCTGGCAAAGCAGCGGCCTCTTCCCTCAGCTCAATGTCATCAGTGACTCCTTCCCTAGCTCCACCATGTCCTCCTGAGGATTCCCTCGAACTGTTTGACCACAGTGTTGGGTACATGCTCCAGGAGGATGCCCAGCGTTTGGAAGGCTCTGATGATGATACTGAGCTCGATGAAGGCAGTAACATGAGCACGGACAGAGGGGGTGCCCAAGAAGGACAGCAATCTGGCAGTCATGCTCCCCCTGCTGCAGCATACTGCCAGGTTTGCTCCAGTGATGAGGAGGGAGGGGATGATGAGGTCACTGACTCAACGTGGGTGCCTGATAGGAGAGAGGAGGAGGAGGAGGAGGCGGCACATCACCAACGAGGCAGGATGCCCTCCAGGGGCCAGCCTAAGGGCAGCACATTGACTGCATCACACCCCAAAGCTCCACATGTGCAGGGCGCTGCAGTCTCTGCGCGTTATTCAAAAAGTTCTTTGGTGTGGGCCTTTTTTGAGACGAGTGCATCAGATCGCACCGCTGCTATTTGCAACATATGTCTCAAGCGTATCTCGTGTGGCCAAAACATCTCCCGCTTGGGTACCACATGCTTGACCAGACATATGTTGACCTGCCATGCAGTTCGTTGGCAAGCATATCTAAAAGACCCACACCAAAGAACAAAGAGGATCTCTCCTTGCTCCTCATCAGCTGAGATTTCCAACCCCACTAGACCTTCAGTCCTCTCTGAGACCTGCAGTGAGAGGAATGAAGGTGTAGAATTAGGTGTGTCACAGCCAAGTACTTGTGGGCAATCTGCTTTTGGTACACCGACGTCAGATTGTACCAGGCAAATTTCCCTGCCCCAGCTGCTGCACCGCCGAAAGAAGTTTGCTCCCAGCCATCCACATGCCCAGCGGTTGAATGCTAGCTTGGCAAAATTGCTAGCACTTCAACTGCTGCCTTTTCAGTTGGTAGACTCTGCCCCCTTCCGTGAGTTTGTGGAATGTGCGGTTCCTCAGTGGCAGGTACCCAAACGCCACTTTTTCTCACGGAAGGCGATTCCGGCTCTCTACCGGCATGTGGAAGGCAATGTCCATGCCTCGCTGGACAGGGCCGTCAGTGGTAAGGTGCATATTACCGCTGACTCATGGTCCAGCAGGCATGGACAGGGACGTTACTTAAGTTTCACGGCGCATTGGGTGACTCTGCTGGCAGCTGGGAAGGATGCAGGACAAGGTGCAGTAGTGTTGGAGGTTGTTCCGCCACCACGCCTCCAAAATGCTGATTGTGACACACCTCTCTCCTCCACCCCCTCCTCTTCTTCTTCCTCCATGGCCTCTTCCTCGGAACCAGCGGTGCTCCGTAGGCGTTCAAGGGGCTACGCAAGTACGCAGGCCAAAAGATGCCATGCGGTGCTTGAGCTGGTGTGCTTGGGGGACAGGAGCCACACTGGGGCAGAGGTTCTGTCAGCTCTGCAGGGGCAGGTTCAGAGGTGGTTGACGCCACGCCAACTTAAGGCAGGAATGGTGGTTTGCGACAATGGCACCAACCTCCTCTCTGCCCTCCGACAGGGACAACTGACCCATGTGCCCTGTTTGGCTCACGTCCTTAACTTGGTGGTGCAGCGGTTCTTGGGCAGGTACCCGGGCTTACAGGATGTCCTGAGGCAGGCCAGGAAAGTCTGTGTGCATTTCCGCCGGTCATATAATGCCAGTGCTCGGCTGACGGACCTCCAAAAGGAGTTTAACCTGCCCAAGAACCGCCTAATCTGTGACATGCCCACCAGGTGGAACTCAACGTTGGCCATGCTGCAGCGGCTGCACACGTAGCAGAGGGCCATCAATGAGTACCTGTGCGACTATGGCACCAGGACAGGGTCAGGGGAGCTTGGTTTTTTTTCCCCACGCCAGTGGGCCATGATCAGGGATGCATGCACTGTCCTGTCACCATTCGAGGAGGCCACGAGGATGGTGAGCACTGACAGTGCATGCATCAGTGACACTGTCCCCCTTGTCCACCTGTTGGAGCACACGCTGCGTGGAATAATGGACAGGGCACTTGAGGCAGAACAGAGGCAGGAAGAGGAGGACTTCCTTAGCTCTCAAGGCCCCCTTTATCCAGACAGTGTTCCTGCATGCCCGCCGATCACACAGGAAGAGGACGAGGAGGAGGAGGAGGAAGATTGTGTCAGTATGGAGGTGGAGCCTGGCACTCAGCATCAGCAGTCTTTAAGGGATCAGTCCCAAGGAACACATGGACTTGTACGTGGCTGGGAGGAGGTGGCTGCGGACGTTGTTGTCCTTAGTGACCCAGAGGACTCCGGACCGAATGCCTCAGCAAACCTACGCTGCATGGCCTCCCTGATCCTGCAAAGCCTGCGTAAGGATCCTCGTATTCGTGGTATCAAGGAGAAGGACCAATACTGGCTGGCAACCCTCCTTGATCCACGTTACAAGGGTAAGGTTGCGGACCTTATCTTGCCATCGCAGAGGGAGCAGAGGATGAAACATCTTCGGGAGGCCTTGCAGAAAGGTCTGTGCAACGCATTCCCAGAGACTGGGAGGTTACAAACTCCTGTTTCTGGACAACGTGTTGCTGAGGCTTCGGTCAGTCAAAGAAGGAGCGGTGGAGAAGGTGGCCGTCTGACCGATGCGTTCAGACAATTTTTTGGTCCGCAGCCCCAAGGTATGATCGGTTCCAGCAACCATCGCCAGCGTCTGTTTTACATGGTGCAGGAATACCTAGGGGCAAGATCAGACTTGGACACCTTTCCCACCGAAAATCCTCTGGGTTACTGGGTCTTGAGGATGGATCACTGGCCAGAGCTTGCACAGTATGCAATTGAGCTACTGGCCTGTCCTGCATCCAGCGTTCTTTCGGAACGCACATTCAGTGCTGCTGGAGGCGTGGTAACCGATCACAGGGTGCGTCTGTCCACTGACTCGGTCGATCGGCTGACCTTCATAAAAATGAATCAGTCTTGGATCACCACCAGCTACCAAGCACCTGATGCTGATGTAACTGAATAATTTTTTTCAGATCCCTTCAAAGACTGCCTATGCTGATGCTGAGTGACTATCCCTGAGTAATTATCCTCTTCCTCCTCAATCATCACGCTGATAGCTTGTAAGAACATTTTTGGTTCTGGGCACCAGCACCAGTGCCTAAGGCCCAATTTTTCTGCCCCTGTCTAACAGGGGCGTGTAATTACAATTTTTGATGCAATACTTTGCAGCAGGGCTCGTTCCTGCATTCCAACTAGAGTGTCTGTGAGGGGTTGCAGTGTTGTGGCACCAGCACCAGTGCCTAAGGCCCAATTTTTCTGCCCCTGTCTAACAGGGGCGTGTAATTACAATTTTTGATGCAATACTTTGCAGCAGGGCTCGTTCCTGCGTTCCAACTAGAGTGTCTGTGAGGGGTTGCAGTGTTGTGGCACCAGCACCAGTGCCTAAGGCCTAATTTTTCAGCTCCTGTTCAACAGGGGCATGTAATTACAATTCTTGATCTAATATTTCACAGCAGGGCCCTGTGAGGGCTTACAGTGTTGTGGCCACAGCAACACCTAAGGCCCAAATTTCTGCTGAGTATATAGGGCAGGACTCTACTTTCAAACATCTAACTTACAAACGACTCCTACTTGCAAACGGAAGGAGACAACAGGAAGTGAGATGAAATCTACCCCATGGAAGGGAAATTCTCTCCTGTAAGAGTTAATATGGGAAAACAATTTCTCCTTTCCACTGATGCTTTCCAATCCTTGTTCCACAAAAAAACCCAAATTTTCAAAAAACATTTTTCATTGGGACAAAAAAGTGAGGTGAAATCTTCTGAAGAGGAGGAAAGACAGCAAAACAAATGTCACAGGGGTGATAACCCTTCCCTATGTTTTCCAAAAAGCTTAAAAAAGATTTTTTGGCTGGAGCTAAACACGTTAAAAATGTACCCGTTCAAAATTACAAAGAGATTCTACTTAACAACAAACCTACAGTCCCTGTCTTGTTTGCACCGCCTGTATACTGCTGTTCAGAGTATATAGGGCCTTTCCTTATTTTAATTTGGGTGCGGGGTTCCCCTTAATATCCATACAGGACCCAAAGGGCCTGGTAATGGACTGGGGGGGTACCCATGCCGTTTGTCTCACTGATTTTCATCCATATTGCCATGACCCGACATGACATTAAACCCGCAAGCAGTTTTAAATGAGATTTTTTCCTTTAAAAATGACATTTGGTGCAGGGACTGTTCTAAACATGGGAAACACGCGTCACTTTACAGGCATACTATAGACACCCCCCAGGTACGATATTTAAAGGAATATTTCACTTTTTTTTTTTTACTTTAAGCATCATTAAAATCACTGCTCCCGAAAAAACGGCCGTTTTTAAAAGTTTTTTTTGCATTGATACATGTCCCCTGGGGTAGGACCCGGGTCCCCAAACCCTTTTTCGGACAATACCATGCAAATTAGCCTTTAAAATGAGCACTTTTGATTTCGAACGTTCGAGTCCCATAGACGTCAATGGGGTTCTAACGTTCGTGCGAACTTTCGGTCCGTTCGCGGGTTCTGGTGCGAACCGAACCGGGGGGTGTTCGGCTCATCCCTAGTGTTGAGTTATTTTGAGGGGACAGCTAATTTACACTGTTGTACAAGCTGCACACTTACTACTGTACATTGTAGCAAAGTGCCAAGCGGACAATACAAGCGCCCTTTAAAGTTGAACTTTAAACAAATGGCCTATTTGTATTTTTATTCATTCAGTTCTGATATTTACAAAGCTCTGCAAGTCAATACAGACATTTTTCTGACCGGACTTTTCCCTAATGCAGTTATGTAATACAGCTTGGTCACCTCTTCCCGTCTGTAGCTGGACCGTGAAGGAGCAGCGATAGAAGGGTCATCAAAACTTTGTCGGAATGTTCCTTGTCAGCAGATGAACATTGCATTACACCTGACGAGGAAAGGGTGACATGAGGCTGATACCAAGTTAAAGTGTCCCTAAACTTACATCATAAAGAAATGTAATGACACTACTCTCAATCTCTATTGCTACCCCACTTATTAGGTAAAAAAATACATAACTGCATTAAAGTGATTGTAAAGGCTAAAAGTTTTTTTTTTACCTTAATGCATTCTCTACATCAGGGGTTCTCAAACTATGGCCCTCCAGTTGTTCAGGAACTACAATTCCCATCATGCCCAGTCATGTCTGTGAATATCAGTGTTTTACAATGCCTCATGGGACCTGTAGTTCCGCAACAGCTGGAGGGCCGTAGTTTGAAGATCCCTGCTCTACATCAAGGTAAAAAACCTTTTAGGTGCAGCCCCCACTAAATACTTACCTAAACCAAATCTCGAACCAGCGCTGTGACCGAGAGCAGTGGCTCTCTATCTCTCCCTCCTCACTGGACTCAGTGAGAGCAGCAGGAGCCAATGACTTCTGCTGCTGTCAATCAAATCCAGCTATGAGTGACTGGGGATGGGGCCTGATCCATGCTGTGTGTGTCAATAGATGGAGCAAGCTCACAAAGGAACCAGCCCTAGAAAGTAGCTTGTTAGTGGGGTATGCAAAGGCAGGAGGAGCCAGGAGCACCAGCGGGGGACCCCAGAAGAGAAAGATCGGGGCTGCTCTGTGCAAAACTATTGCACAGAGCAGAAAAGTATAACATGTTTTTTCTTAACAAAAAAAAGGAATAACAAGACCTTAACCACCTGCCTATTGGGCCCTTTCACTTCCTTCCTGCTAAGGCCAATTTTCAGCTTTCAGCTGTCACACTTTGAATGACAATTGCGCAGTCATGCAACTCTGTACCCAAACAAAATTTTTATCATTTTGTAGCAAAATCCCGGGGCCCCTGGGGCCTAATGGTGACCTAAAGAGTTAGGGACAGCTGGCATCCTTCTGCGTAGAGTGGGTTGCAACACATGGTGGGTATAATGCAAGATGAAATGGTAGGCGCCAGACACTTTTAGAATGCAAAGAGATTTATTGTCTCTTGAATAGAACTGGGGAGAGAGGGTTAGGGCCAGGACACCCTTAAGTAGATGCAATGATAATTAGCAGACACAGAGACTTCTATAGAAAGACAGCTATATAGGTGAAGGCCTCCAGCCGGACACAACTTCTGTAAGGGTAGGACCACTGTCTCCTATGGCAACAATCTTGTAGTAGTTACTAACGGCAATTATACTCAACTATCTGCAACACGAACAGTTCTCTGCTTACTCCACGATCACTCACTGTGGATCTTCACTCAATGAACTCCCAGTCTCTTTCACGAGACTTCGGATACAATAGCCACTGGATCCCCTGAGCTCTTTCACTGTTAGAACTCATTATCTTCCTCAAGCGTCATCCCCGCTTCCCTGCTGGGTCCCTGGCTTGGCACTCACAGATACTCTTCAAGCGTCACCCCTAATGACACGCTAAGTCCCTGGCTTGGCACTCACTGATCCTCCACAAGCATCACCTCTGCTGTCCCGCTGGGTCCCTGGCTTGGCACTTGCTGATGTTTTCCCACTTCTTCACTGTCCCCTGCTGATGAGAAGTCTGCTCTGGTACTGTCCTCAGCTTACTCACAGTGATCTTCGGTAACAAGGTGAATGGTCCCTTAGTGGTGACAGCTTCTCCTTCTACCTCCGACCACAGCTGGTTCCCCGTTCGGCTAAATCGCTACTTCTGGTTAGACTACAAGCCTGCAGTCCCAACCCTGCACTGCTCTCCTGCTTCTGGATAGGCCTGCGGACAGTCTAGCAGCCAGATGCCCCATGATATGCCTCAGAGGTCCGGCCTAGCAGCCCAGGGCAGTATAACTTGTGTCCACTCAAACAGCTGTCCAGGTGGCACAGAACCCTGATCCCCTGACTCCACCCAAATTAAAGAAACCCCTGCCAGTTGGCTGAGATACCCCATTCATTCATAATCTGTCATTGCTATGCCCTTGTCTTATCCAATGTCACCAGCTATCATGCCACCTAGTGACAGAAGAGAGAGGTGCAGCAATTTCAGAATTAGGGGGAAATCACTTGATCTCCTAACAATTGGCCAAGGCACTATTGCCTGGCAACTAAATTTGATAGCAACCCTGCCTAAACTTCAGGGTGCTACACTTTATTTTTTAAGACAGATAGAGCTTTCTGTTGGTAGTATTTAATCCCCACTGTGTTTTTAATTTTTTGATGAACCAATCAAAAAAGGCCAAAAATTTTGAAGAAAAAAAGTTTTCCTCAATTTCTGTTATAAAAATTGTCTAAATAGGTAATTTTTCTCCTTCACTGATGTGCACTGATGAGGCTGGACTGATAGGCTGCACTGGTGGGCACTGATAGGCTGCACAGATGGGCAATGATAGGCTGCAGTGAGGGACACTGATGAGGTGGCACTGATAGATGGCCCTGATGGGCACTGATAGGTGGCACTGACAGCCATCACTAATGAGCAATGAAAGGCATCACTGATGGGCATTGACAGGCAGCACTTGTGGGTACAGATTGGCAGCACATGTGGGCACTGTGGGGGCTGCACTGATAATCAGGACACTGATGTTCAGTTCCTTGATTATCAATGTAGATGTCCCCTGTGTGGCTTTGTTTCTATGTAAGTCTAGCACATTATATTACCTTAAAGGAGGATTTTTTTTTTCTTTTTCAGAAGTTGACTAATGCTGTCATAAAAGCCTTTAAAAGAGAAGTGCCAGATCCAAAAAAACAAACTTACATACTCACATAGATGGATGCAGCATCTGTCTAATGCTGTAACTGTTCGCCGCCAGCTCCACACTGAGAACTGAGTAATCAAAGACCACTGTTTAGTTCTTGGATCCACTCTTAACACAGAGCCTGGACTGTGAGTGGCCACTCTGTGCTTTGCCCCTCTAGCACACACTGGAGTGCTGGATTGTGCTGGGGGGTGGGAGCGGCTGGCTCAGGCTCCCAGTGGCACGCTGAGAGCCTTAGCCAGCTGTCAGTCAGGCATCTGGCTCAGGCTCTGAGCCCCAATATTGTCAGGATCCCTGCAGAGCCTGGACAGCCTCTGTGATGTCAACCTGTTGGCTAAACCTGAGTCACAGTAGTACAGAACTAATTGCACGCCTGTGACCCACAGGAGAAGTATGACCAAAAGGGCTTTCGCCATACTAGTGTTAATTTCGTCAACTAAAATATTTTTCTTGACTAAAATATTTTTGTCAATTAAAATAATACTATTTTAGTCTACTAAATCTAAAACAATTCAGATGACTAAAATACGACTAAAACTAAAATGCCACTTTAGTCAAAAGACTAAAATATGACTAAAACTAAAATGGTATTTTAGTCAAGAGACTATGACAAAAACAAAATTGAAATTAGACATCAAAATTAACACTGCACTACCACAAAAGAATATGTAGGACACATCTACTAAGCTGCTGAAAGAAAAAAAGGCTTATATTTTTTACTAATATTTAATGTTCTTAATATATTCGGGTAATATGTGCAATGACATTATAGCCAATAGAGTTTACCGTTTTTGGGGATTTTTATATGTTCGAGTTGTACTTCTGCTGGTCAAAAAGCAATATTTTTGTTTGTTTATAAAACTTGGTTTTATTTATAAAGACGTTATATATCACAATTGCTGAATCTGTGTCTGTACTCTGTAGTGCATGTTCAAACCTTAACCACTAAGCCACCGCCCACCGTCATATGACGACGGGACGAGGCTTCTCTTGTTCTGGGCGGACGTCATATGACCTGATCGCCCTCCCGAGCCACTAGGCGGCGCGCGCACGTGCCCACTGCGTTGCTCGGGATCCGGTGCGCGTGCCCGGCGACCGCGATGTCCGTCGGGCACCCGCGATTGCCGGGTAACAGAGCAGGACCGTGGATCTGTGCATGTAAACACAGATCCACGTCCTGTCAGAGAGGAGAGGAGACCGTTGGCGTGTCCCTTGTACATAGGGATACCGATCGGTCACCTCCCCCAGTCAGTCCCCTCCCCCCACAGTTAGAATCACATCCTTAGGTCATACATTAACCCCTCGAGCGCCCCCTAGTGTTAACCCCTTCCCTGCCAGTCACATTTACACAGTAATCAATGCAATTTTATAGCATTGATCGCTGTATAAATGTGAATGGTCCCAAAAATGTGTCAAAAGTGTCCGATATGTCCGCCGCAATATCGCAGTCACAATAAAAATCGCAGATCGCCGCCATTACTAGTAAAAAATAAATAAATAAATAAAAATGCTATAAATCTATCCCCTATTTTGTAGACGCTATAACTTTTGTGCAAACCAATCAATATACGCTTATCGCGATTTTTTTTACCAAAAATATGTAGAAGAATATATATCGGCCTAAACTGAGGAAAAAATTTGTTAAAAAAAAAAAACATTGGATATTTATTATAGCAAAAAGTAAAAAATATTGTGTTTTTTCAAAATTGTCCCTCTTCTTTTGTTTATAGCGCAAAAAATAAAAAACGCAGAGGTTATCAAATACCCCCAAAAGAAAGCTCTATTTGTGGGGAAAAAATGATAAAAATTTCATTAGGGTGCAGTGTAACATGACCGCGCAATTGTCATTCAAAGTGCGACAGCACTGAAAACTGAAAAATGGCTTGGGAGGGAAGGGGGTGAAAGTGCCCTGTATTGAGGTGGTTAATACTATAAGGAGCCCTTTCACACTGAGGCGTTAGTAAAACGCCCAACAAAAATATAGCGCTATTTACGCGTTTTTTGCCGCGTTTTGGCGTGTTAGCGCTAAAAATAGCACCAACGCACATGCGTTTTTATAGCCTTATTAAAGCGTTTTTAAAGCGTTGGCGTTAGCTAACAACCCCACCCCCTGACATCACATCCTATGTACTTCCTGATTAAACAGGACCAAGATGGAGTATTATGAGCTGCTATTAATGTTTGTGCTACTCTTTTGGGAAGAAATCCTGAAACAGAGACCACAACGTTGTTTCTGGGTTCATCCTATACAGCAAATGCATGATGAAAGAGGACAATTCGTGCTGCTATATCAGGACCTGAGGGTGCACCCTGATAAATTCCGCAATTATACCAGGATGAGCATCACAACGTAAATATAGTCACAATATGCCATTCTCAGAAACCCACCCTCTATAGACCCAAACCCCTAACCCTATAGTCCCAAAAACCCCTCACATAGTCCCAAACCCCTAACAATAATCCCACGTCCTACAGTCCCAAAACCATAACCCTAACCCTAATCCCACTTCCCATAGTCCCAAACCCCTAACCCTAATCCCACTTTCCATAGTCCCAAACCCCTAACCCTAATCCCACTTCCTACAGTCCCAAACCCCCAACCCTAACCTTAATCCCACTTCCCATAGTCCCAAACCCCTAACCCTAATCCCACTTCCCATAGTCCCAAACCCCTAACCCTAACCCTAATCCCACTTCCCATTGTCCCAAACCCCTAACCCTAACCCTAATGCCACTTCATATAGTCCCAGAAAACCTAACCCTAACCCTAATCCCACTTCCCATAGTCCCAAACCCCTAACCCTAATCCCACTTCCCATAGTCCCAAACCCCTAACCCTATTACCACTTCCCATAGTCCCAAACCCCTAACCCAAACCCTAATCCCACTTCTTACAGTCCCAAACCCCCAACCCTAAGCCTAATCCCATTTTCCATAGTCCCAAACACCTATCCCTAACCCTAATCCCACTTCCCATAGTCCCAAACCCCTAACCCTAACCCTAATTCCACTTCCCATACTCCCAAACCCCTAACCCTAACCCTAATCCCACTTCATATAGTCCCAGAAACCCTAACCCTAATTCCACTTCCCATAGTCCCAAACCCCCAACCCTAACCCTAATCCCACTTCCCATAGTCCCAAACCCCTAACCCTAATCCCACTTCATATAGTCCCAGAAACCCTAACCCTAACCCTAATCCCACTTCCCATAGTCCCAAACCCCCAACCCTAACCCTAATCCCACTTCCCATAGTCCCAAACCCCTAACCCTAATCCCACTTCCCATAGTCCCAAACCCCTAACCCTAATCCCACTTCATATAGTCCCAGAAACCCTAACCCTAACCCCACTTCCCATAGTCCCAAACCCCTAATCCTAACCCTAATCCCACTTCCCATAGTCCCAAACCCCTAACCCTAATCCCACTTCCCATAGTCCCAAACCCCTAACCCTAATCCCACTTCCCATAGTCCCAAACCCCTAACCCTAACCCTAATCCCACTTCATATAGTCCCAGAAACCCTAACCCTAATCCCACTTCCGACAGTCCCAGAAACCCTTTCTATAGTTTACGGAAACAATAACCCCGACCCTGATACCTTCCCACATAGCCCCAATTAACTATTGAATTGAATAGGTTAATCATTTACCAAATGTTAACATATGACATATTTTCCTTACCAGATTTGACTTTCTGCTTGAGCTTTTGACACCTGCCTTGGTGAGACAGGATACAAACTGCAGAGATGCAATTATACCACTTGAACGTTTACTTATAACGTTGAGGTAATTGATATGATGATTCAACATGTGCACCTATAATAAACGCATCAGACAAACACAAATACAATGGATCCAAAAAGTATACATTTATTAAATGTATTGTTTCAAACATAACAGCACAACATGTGCAAATAAAACACATTATAATTCTTATAAAATAATGTATTGATATGTAGTGATTCTAACATAGAGGCACAACATGTGCAAAAAATAAACCGATAACCTATAAGTATACACATATATTCGAACTTTAGTAGCTCATGAATTTTATTATAATTATAAAATATTTAAACAGTATATATTCTATATATAATCAAATATTTATTCAAAATATATAAAACAATTATATTTGTATTAAAAAAAGTGATCATAACAATTATAGATCTTGATAAGAGGGTGTTAGAGGGTGTGGATCCTCTCAAGGTGGTGGAAGGGGATGTTGGGATGGTGGTTGATAAAGAGGTGGATCAAACGGGACACCATAAAAACGGCCATTATTGTATTGAGGCATGGGGACCTGACTTGGTCCTATCGGTGGGTAGGACATGTTACGGTTTTCGTAAGATGTACCTGCTGTGACCTGATTAGCATAACCCCCATGATGATTAGGATTGGGTAACTCAAAGGATTGGGAACGAAGAGATGCTGATCCAGACCTTTGCTGATATGACTGTATAAGTCTTATCATATTTACCCTCATATCGCACTGTAGGGATGAGCTTCGAGTTCGAGTCGAACTCATGTTTGACTCGAACATTGGCTGTTCGCAAGTTCGCCGAACAGCGAACAATTTGGGGTGTTCGCGGCAAATTCGAATGCCGCGCAACACCCTTTAAAAGTCTATCAGAGAAATCAAAAGTGCTAATTTTAAAGGCTTATATGCAAGTTATTGTCATAAAAAGTGTTTGGGGACCCGGGTCCTGCCCCAGGGGACATGGATCAATGCAAAAAAAGTTTTAAAAACGGCCGTTTTTTCAGGAGCAGTGATTTTAATAATGCTTAAAGTCAAACAATAAAAGTGTAATATCCCTTTAAATTTCGTCGCTGGGGGGTGTCTATAGTATGCCTGTAAAGGGACGCATGTTTCCCGTGTTTAGAACAGTCTGACAGCAAAATTACATTTCGAAGGAAAAAACCCATTTAAAACTACTCACGGCTATTGCATTGCCGACAATACACATAGAAGTTCATTGATAAAAACGGCATGGGAATTCCCCACAGGGGAACCCCGAACCAAAATTTAAAAAAAAAATGACGTGGGAGTCCCCCTAAATTCCATACCAGGCCCTTCAGGTCTGGTATGGATATTACAGGGAACCCCGGCCAAAATTTAAAAAAAATGACGTGGGGTTCCCCCTAAATTCCATACCAGACCCTTCAGGTCTGGTATGGATTTTAAGGGGAACCCCACGCCAAAAAACAAAACAAAAAACGGCGTGGGGTCCCTCCAAAAATCCATACCAGACCCTTATCTGAGCACGCAACCTGGCAGGCCGCAGGAAAAGAGGGGGGGACGAGAGTGCGCCCCCCCCTCCTGAACTGTACCAGGCCACATGCCCTCAACATTGGGAGGGTGCTTTGGGGTAGCCCCCGAAAACACCTTGTCCCCATGTTGATGAGGACAAGGGCCTCATCCCCACAACCCTGGCCGGTGGTTGTGGGGGTCTGCGGGCGGGGGGCTTATCGGAATCTGGAAGCCCCCTTTAACAAGGGGACCCCCAGATTCCGCCCCCCCCCGTGTGAAATGGTAATGGGGTACTTACCCCTACCATTTCACTAAAAAACTGTCAAAAATGTTAAAAATGACAAGAGACAGTTTTTGAAAATTCCTTTATTTAAATGCTTCTTCTTTCTTCTATCTTCCTTCATCTTCTGGTTCTTCTGGTTCTTCCTCCGGCGTTCTCGTCCAGCATCTCCTCCGCAGCATCTTCTATCTTCTTCTCCTCGGGCCGCTCCGCACCCATGGCATGGGGGGAGGCTCCCGCTCTTCTCGTCTTCTTCTTCTTCTCTTCTTCCTTCTTCTCTTCTTCTCTTCTTCATTTTCTTCTCCGGGCCACTCCGCATCCATGCTGGCAAGGAGGGAGGCTCCCGCTGTGTGACGGCGTCTCCTCGTCTGACCCCGCCCCCGTTATTTAAGAACTGTCAAACGAGGAGCGGACACAGCGGGAGCCTCCCTCCATGCCAGCATGGGTGCGGAGTGGCCCGGAGAAGAAAATGAAGAAGAGAAGAGCGGGAGCCTCCCCCATGCCATGGGTGCGGAGCGGCCTGAGGAGAAGAAGATAGAAGACTCCGCGGAGGAGATGCTGGACGAGAACGCCGGAGGAAGAACCAGAAGAGCCAGAAGAACCAGAAGAAGAAGATGAAGGAAGATAGAAGAAAGAAGAAGCATTTAAATAAAGGAAATGTCAAAAACTGTCTCTTGTCATTTTTAACATTTTTGACAGTTTTTTAGTGAAATGGTAGGGGTAAGTACCCCCTTACCATTTCACACAGGGGGGGCCTGGACCTGGGGGTTAAAGGGGGGCTTCCAGATTCCGATAAGCCCCCCACCCGCAGACCCCCACAACCACCAGCCAGGGTTGTGGGGATGAGGCCCTTGTCCTCATCAACATGGGGACAAGGTGTTTTGGGGGGCTACCCCAAAGCACCCTCCCAATGTTGAGGGCATGTGGCCTGGTACGGTTCAGGAGGGGGGGGCCTGCACTCTCGTCCCCCCCCTCTTTTCCTGTGCCCTGCCAGGTTGCATGCTCGGATAAGGGTCTGGTATGGATTTTTGGGGGGACCCCATGCCGTTTTTTTTTTTTGGCGCGGGGTTCCCCTTAAAATCCATACCAGACCTGAAGGGTCTGGTATGGAATTTAGGGGGAACCCCACGTCATTTTTTTTTAATTTTGGCCGGGGTTCCCCTTAATATCCATACCAGACCTGAAGGGCCCACGTCATTTTTGTTTTTTAATTTTGGTTCGGGGTTCCCCTGTGGGGAATTCCTATGCCGTTTTTATCAATGAACTTCTATGTGTATTGTCGGCAATGCAATAGCCGCGGGTAGTTTTAAATGGGTTTTTTCCTTCGAAATGTAATTTTGCTGTCAGACTGTTCTAAACACGGGAAACATGCACCCCTTTACAGGCATACTATAGACACCCCCCAGCTACGAAATTTAAAGGGATATTACACTTTTATTGTTTGACTTTAAGCATTAATAAAATCACTGCTCCTGAAAAATCAGCCGTTTTTAAAACTTTTTTTTGCATTGATCCATGTCCCCTGGGGCAGGACCCAGGTCCCCAAACACTTTTTATGACAATAACTTGCCTATAAGCCTTTAAAATTAGCACTTTTGATTATTCATGTTCGTGTCCCATAGACTTTAATGGTGTTCGCGTGTTCGAACAAACTTTTTCCTGTTCGCATGTTCTGGTGCGAACCGAACAGGGGGGTGTTCGGCTCATCCCTATCGCACTGCAATGCTTGGTCAACCTTCTCCATTTTAGGGATCAGACTTCGGACAAATAATGACATTTCTCCCGATTCATTTCTCTGAGCAGTTATGAGGTTTTTTACAACATCAATAAATTCTTGTGTTTGATGTTTTATTTTTTTTGGTCTCGATCTGGATACTTGTTTTTGTGTACGGGTTTCCGCTGGCTCTGGTGTATTTGCAGCATCATCATCTTCAAACAGCAATTGAGTCTCATCCATCCGTTCATCCTCTACTTGTGTTTGATCTGCGTCCTCCTCTGTATCTGAGCTCATATTGCTTTCAGTTCTTTAAAAAATAAATAAGTAAATGAAGTTATATAATTATCAATAAAATTATTAAAGATTTCTATCATTACCTGTATTAACACGTAAGAATACGTACTGTCTCAGCTGCATCACAGGCTTCAAGAATTGGAGCTCTGTATAATGGCAATATACGCGGCTCGACTTGCCACCTGAACCACTTCTTATATTTTGTTGCTTTATATATTCTCTTCGAAAATTATCTCTCATTGTTTTCCAACTTATTTTGAGCATTTGTACTGAAAGATAAAATGTATAATGTCTTTAATTACAGATATCTTGCAACTGGAAATACGTACACATCACTACAATACGAATTTCATGTAGGAATATCAACCATTGCAGATATTATTAAGCAAACATGTGATGCGATTTGGAACCTGAGAAATATGTTTATGCCAATTCCAAACAAAGAGAAATGGGAAGATGTTGCTCAGTGGTTCTTGATCAAGACAAATTTCCCTAACTGTCTTGGAGCCATAGATGGAAAACATATAAGGCTGATAAAACCCTGTCATAGTGGTAGTCATTACTATAATTACAAAAAATATTTTTCTGTTGTATTGATGGCTGTAGTAGACGCAGACTATAGATTCCATTTTGTTGAACCGTGTTCCAAAATTCAAACTTTGGAAAACGTCTATTTGCAAATCAACTAGATTTGCCTGTTAACAGACCATTGCCTGGGACGGATGGTCCAAACATGCCTTATGTCTTTGTGTCCAATGACGCATTTGCTATCAATGAACATCTTATGAAACCTTATTGGCAGAGAAATCTGGACACCCGGAGGAGGATTTTCAATTACCGTCTTTGTCGGGCACGTAGACTGGTCGAATGTTCTTTTGGCATACTTGCCAACAAATGGCAAATTTTCCATAAACCAATAAACCTAAAAGTAGAGAATGCCTGTAAAGTCATAAAAGCAGCGAGTGTTCTGCATAATCTGATAAAGGAGAGAGATGGTATAAATTTCGAGGATACTTTGGCACATAATATGGAACCCGCTGCTTTCCCACATGTTCGTGGTCCCAGAGTGGGTTTTACTATACGCGATGAATTTGCTGATTATTTCCTGAGCCCTGCAGGTGCACTAAATTGGCAAGAGGATATGATTTAATCAAATATGGATGTTTTTAAACCCTAGTAAAATGCCAGGTTATATATAGTCTGAACAGAGTAGTTATGATAATACTTGATGTTTAAATGTAATGCATGGAATGTTATAATAAAAATTATTATCTTTTTGTGCGTCATTAATAGTCCATTCATCATACATACAATCTAATAACATCAATACAATCATATTGCTATTAACAATCAAGTATTTGTACAATCAGTTAGCTACTATAGAATTAGGGGTTTGGGACTGTGTGAAGTGGGATAAGGGTTAAGTTTAGGGGTTTGGGACTATGGGAAGTGGGATTAGGGTTAGGGTTAGGGTTTCTGGGACTATATGAAGTGGGATTAGGGTTAGGGTTAGGGGTTTGGGACTATGGGAAGTGGGATTAGGGTTAGGGTTAGGGTTTCTGGGACTATATGAAGTGGGATTAGGGTTAGGGTTAGGGGTTTGTGACTATGGGAAGTGGGATTAGGGTTAGGGTTAGGGTTTCTGGGACTCTATGAAGTGGGATTAGGGTTAGGGGTTTGGGACTATATGAAGTGGGATTAGGGTTAGGGTTGGGGGTTTGGGACTGTAGGAAGTGGGATTAGGGTTAGGGTTAGGGGTTTGGGACTATATGAAGTGGGATTAGGGTTAGGGTTAGGGGTTTGGGACTATGGGAAGTGGGATTAGGGTTAGGGTTTCTGGGACTATATGAAGTGGGGTTAGGGTTAGGGGTTTGGGACTATGGGAAGTGGGATTAGGGTTAGGGGTTTGGGACTATGGGAAGTGGGATTAGGGTTAGGGTTGGGGTTTGGGACTATGGGAAGTGGGATTAGGGTTAGGGTTGGGGGTTTGGGACTGTAGGAAGTGGGATTAGGGTTAGGGGTTTGAGACTATATGAAGTGGGATTAGGGTTAGGGTTAGGGGTTTGGGACTATGGGAAGTGGGATTAGGGTTAGGGTTTCTGGGACTATATGAAGTGGGATTAGGGTTAGGGTTAGGGCTTTTGGACTATGGGAAGTGGGATTAGGGTTAGGGTTAGTGGTTTGGGACTATGGGAAGTGGGATAGGGTTAGGGTTGGGGGTTTGGGACTATAGGAAGTGGGATTAAGGTTAGGGGTTTGGGACTATAGGAAGTGGGATTAGGGTTAGGGTTAGGGGTTTGGGACTATGGGAAGTGGGATTAGGGTTAGGGTTGGGGGTTTGGGACTGTAGGAAGTGGGATTAGGGTTAGGGGTTTGGGACTATATGAAGTGGGATTAGGGTTAGGGTTAGGGGTTTGGGACTATGGGAAGTGGGATTAGGGTTAGGGTTTCTGGGACTATATGAAGTGGAATTAGGGTTAGGGGTTTGGGACTATGGGAAGTGGGGTTAGGGTTAGGGACTATGGGAAGTGGGATTAGGGTTAGAGTTAGGAGTTTGGGACTATGGGAAGTGGGATTAGGGTTAGGGTTGGGGGTTTGGGACTGTAGGAAGTGGGATTAGGGTTAGGGTTAAGGGTTTGGGACTATATGAAGTGGGATTAGGTTTAGGGTTAGGGGTTTGGGACTATGGGAAGTGGGATTAGGGTTAGGGTTAGGGGTTTGGGACTATGGGAAGTGGGATTAGGGTTAGGGGTTTGGGACTATGGGAAGTGGGATTAGGGTTAGGGGTTTGGGACTGTAGGAAGTGGGATTAGGGTTAGGGACTGTGGGAAGTGGGATTAGGGTTAGGGTTAGGGGTTTGGGACTATGGGAAGTGGTATTAGGGTTTCTGGGACTATATGAAGTGGGATTAGGGTTAGGGGTTTGGGACTATGGGAAGTGGGATTAGGGTTAGGGTTGGGGGTTTGGGACTGTAGGAAGTGGGATTATGGTTAGGGTTAGGGGTTTGGGACTATGGGAAGTGGGATTAAGGTTAGGGTTAGGGGTTTGGGACTATTGGAAGTGGGATTAGGGTTAGGGTTTTGGGACTATGGGAAGTGGGATTAGGGTTAGGATTAGGGTTTCTGGGACTATATGAAGTGGGATTAGGGTTAGGGTTAGGGGTTTGGGACTATGGGAAGTGGGATTAGGGTTAGGGTTAGGGTTTTGGGACTATGGGAAGTGGGATTAGGGTTAGGGGTTTGGGACTATGGGAAGTGGGATTAGGGTTAGGGTTGGGGGTTTGGGACTGTAGGAAGTGGGATTAGGGTTAGGGGTGTGGGACTATGAGAAGTGGGATTAGGGTTAGGGTTAGGGTTTCTGGGACTATATGAAGTGGGGTTAGGGTTAGGGGTTTGGGACTATGGGAAGTGGGATTAGGGTTAGGGTTGGGGGTTTGGGACTATGGGAAGTGGGATTAGTGTTAGGGTTAAGGGTTTGGGACTATGGGAAGTGGGATTAGGGTTAGGGTTGGGGGTTTGGGACTGTAGGAAGTGGGATTAGGGTTAGGGGTTTGGGACTATGGGGGTTAGGGTTTCTGGGACTATAGAGTCCGGGATTGGTACTGGGTACAAGGGCATACTGACACTAGATTTGGATTTGAACTTACTTTTGTTGGTTTGCTGCTTCTTGTTGAGAAACGTCCAGTTTGGAATGTGCAGGGTGGCTACTGTTTCCCATCCTGCACTCTTCTTATTTCTGTTGGCATACCAGGGATTTTGTTTGTCCCACAGCTCTGGGTGATCCCTCATTGTTTGAATGAACTCTTCAGGTTCAACTGCAGGAGAGGCTCTTTCAGGTCTATTTATATATTCAGCTCTTGGCTGCATGTCCCGGTTTGCTTCAGCATCCATGCTTCTGTCTCTCTCTCTCCTGTACACCTCTCCACAGGATTTCCTGGTTTCCCAGCATCCTCCACTGCACTGCGGTCATGTGACCTTCACACAGGCTGTGGGCAGTTTTGCAGCGCTAATGGGGCGCATTTAAGGCGTTTTACATTCATTTCAATGGGAATGGGCGTTATTACAGCGCTATTTAAACCGCCCAAAATATGCTCCAAAGATGCTGCTTGCAGGAGTTTTGCCAGCGCACAGCCAGCGCAACGCCTCAGTGTGCAAGGTTCTATTGACATGCATGGAAAGTGTTTTGCAGACGTTTTTTAGGCGCTATTTTTAGCGCTAAAACGCCTGTAAAACGCCTGTAAAACACCTCAGTGTGAAAGGGCTCTAAATAATAACATGTTATTAGATTTTTACTTCAGGAGTATACAATGTTTGGCCATTCTAAAGAAACAATGCATTCAAATTGAACTAAACCCATTAGATTTTAGTAGACTAAAATTTCCTGGAGATTTTAGTCAACTAAAATACGACTAAAACTAAAACAATTCAGAGGACTAAAATACGACTAAAACTCGAATGGCATTTTGGCCAAAAGACTATAACTAAGATTAAATCAAAATTTGATGTCAAAATTAACACTGTGCCATACTTGTCCTTTTCATAAGGTAAAGAGGGATATGAAAGGTGCAGTAACCCATAGAAAACGTCAGAGCAGAGAAGGAATTTGATTGTATTCTAAATGGCTTTCATTGTTCTGAGTAGGGATGAGCCGAACACCCCCCGGTTTGGTTCTCACCAGAACCTGCGAACGGACCGAAAGTTTGCACGAACGTTAGAACCCCAGTGACGTCTATGGGACTCGAACGTTCGAAATCAAAAGTGCTCATTTTAAAGGCTAATTTGCATGGTATTGTCCTAAAAAGGGTTTGGGGGCCCGGGTCCTACCCCAGGGGACATGTATCAATGCAAAAAAAACTTTTAAAAACGGCCGTTTTTTAGGGAGCAGTGATTTTAATGATGCTTAAAGTAAAAAAAAAAAAGTGAAATATTCCTTTAAATATCGTACCTGGGGGTTGTCTATAGTATGCCTGTAAAGTGACGCGTGTTTCCCGTGTTTAGAGCAGTCCCTGCACCAAATGTCATTTTTAAAGGAAAAAATATCATTTAAAACTGCTTGTGGGTTTAATGTCATGTCGGGTCATGGCAATATGGATGAAAATCAGTGAGACAAACGGCATGGGTACCCCCCAGTCCATTACCAGGCCCTTTGGGTCTTGTATGGATATTAAGGGGAACCCCGCACCCAAATTAAAATAAGGAAAGGCCCTATATACTCTGAACAGCAGTATACAGGCGGTGCAAACAAGACAGGGACTGTAGGTTTGTTGTTAAGTAGAATCTCTTTGTAATTTTGAACGGGTACATTTTTAACGTGTTTAGCTCCAGCCAAAAAATCTTTTTTAAGCTTTTTGGAAAACATAGGGAAGGGTTATCACCCCTGTGACATTTGTTTTGCTGTCTTTCCTCCTCTTCAGAAGATTTCACCTCACTTTTTGTCCCAATGAAAATGTTTTTTGAAAATTTGGGTTTTTTTGTGGAACAAGGATTGGAAAGCATCAGTGGAAAGGAGAAAGGTTTTCCCTATATTAACTCTTACAGGAGAGAATTTCCCTTCCTAGGGGTAGATTTCATCTCACTTCCTGTTGTCTCCTTCCGTTTGCAAGTAGGAGTCGTTTGTAAGTTAGATGTTTGAAAGTAGGGTCCTGCCCTATATACTCAGCAGAAATTTGGGCCTTAGGTGTTGCTGTGGCCACAACACTGTAAGCCCTCACAGGGCCCTGCTGTGAAATATTAGATCAAGAATTGTAATTACATGCCCCTGTTGAACAGGAGCTGAAAAATTAGGCCTTAGGCACTGGTGCTGGTGCCACAACACTGCAACCCCTCACAGACACTCTAGTTGGAACGCAGGAACGAGCCCTGCTGCAAAGTATTGCATCAAAAATTGTAATTACACGCCCCTGTTAGACAGGGGCAGAAAAATTGGGCCTTAGGCACTGGTGCTGGTGCCACAACACTGCAACCCCTCACAGACACTCTAGTTGGAATGCAGGAACGAGCCCTGCTGCAAAGTATTACATCAAAAATTGTAATTACACGCCCCTGTTAAACAGGGGCTGAAAAATTGTGCCTTAGGCACTGGTGGTGGCGCCCAGAACCAAAAATGTTCTTACAAGCTATCAGCGTGATGATTGAGGAGGAAGAGGATAATTACTCAGGGATAGTCACTCAGCATCAGCATAGGCAGTCTTTGAAGGGATCTGAGATTTCAAAAAAAATTATTCGGTTACATCAGCATCAGGTGCTTGGTAGCTGGAGGTGATCCAAGACTGATTCATTTTTATGAAGGTCAGTCAATCGACCGAGTCGGTGGACAGCCGCACCCTGTGATCGGTTACCACGCCTCCAGCAGCACTGAATGTGCGTTCCGAAAGAACGCTGGATGCAGGACAGGCCAGTAGCTCAATTGCATACTGTGCAAGCTCTGGCAAGTGATCCATCCTCAAGACCCAGTAACCCAGAGGATTTTCGGTGGGAAAGGTGTCCAAGTCTGATCTTGCCCCTAGGTATTCCTGCACCATGTAAAACAGACGCTGGCGATGGTTGCTGGAACCGATCATACCTTGGGGCTGCGGACCAAAAAATTATCTGAACGCATCGGTCAGACGGCCACCTTCTCCACCGCTCCTTCTTTGACTGACCGAAGCCTCAGCAACACGTTGTCCAGAAACAGGAGTTTGTAACCTCCCAGTCTCTGGGAACGCGTTGCACAGACCTTTCTGCAAGGCCTCCCGAAGATGTTTCATCCTCTGCTCCCTCTGCGATGGCAAGATAAGGTCCGCAACCTTACCCTTGTAACGTGGATCAAGGAGGGTTGCCAGCCAGTATTTGTCCTTCTCCTTGATACCACGAATACGAGGATCCTTACGCAGGCTTTGCAGGATCAGGGAGGCCATGCAGCGTAGGTTTGCTGAGGCATTCGGTCCGGAGTCCTCTGGGTCACTAAGGACGACATGGTCCGCAGCCACCTCCTCCCAGCCACGTACAAGTCCATGTGTTTCTTGGGACTGATCCCTTAAAGACTGCTGCTGATGCTGAGTGCCAGGCTCCACCTCCATACTGACACAATCTTCCTCCTCCTCCTCCTCCTCTTCCTGTGTGATCGGCGGGCACGCAGGAACACTGTCTGGATAAAAGGGGCCTTGAGAGCTAAGGAAGTCCTCCTCTTCCTGCCTCTGTTCTGCCTCAAGTGCCCTGTCCATTATTCCACGCAGCGTGTGCTCCCACAGGTGGACAAGGGGGACAGTGTCACTGATGCATGCACTGTCACTGCTCACCATCCTCGTGGCCTCCTCAAATGGTGACAGGACAGTGCATGCATCCCTGATCATGGCCCACTGGCGTGGGGAAAAAAAAACAAGCTCCCCTGACCCTGTCCTGGTGCCATAGTCGCACAAGTACTCACTGATGGCCCTCTGCTGCGTGTGCAGCCGCTGCAGCATGGCCAACGTTGAGTTCCACCTGGCGGGCATGTCACAGATTAGGCGGTTCTTGGGCAGGTTAAACTCATTTTGGAGGTCCGTCAGCCGAGCACTGGCATTATATGACCGGCGGAAATGCACACAGACTTTCCTGGCCTGCCTCAGGACATCCTGTAAGCCAGGATACCTGCCCAAGAACCACTGCACCACCAAGTTAAGGATGTGAGCCAAACAGGGCACATGGGTCATTTGTCCCTGTCGGAGGGCAGAGAGGAGGTTGGTGCCATTGTCGCAAACCACCATTCCTGCCTTAAGTTGGCGTGGCGTCAACCACCTCTGAACCTGCCCCTGCAGAGGTGACAGAACCTCTGCCCCAGTGTGGCTCCTGTCCCCCAAGCACACCAGCTCAAGCACCGCATGGCATCTTTTGGCCTGCGTACTTGCGTAGCCCCTTGAACGACTACGGAGCACCGCTGGTTCCGAGGAAGAGGCCATGGAGGAAGAAGAAGAGGAGGGGGTGGAGGAGAGAGGTGTGTCACAATCACTAGCATTTTGGAGGCGTGGTGGTGGAACAACCTCCAACACTACTGCACCTTGTCCCGCATCCTTCCCAGCTGCCAGGTGAGTCACCCAATGCGCCGTGAAACTTAGGTAACGTCCCTGTCCATGCCTGCTGGACCATGAGTCAGCGGTAATATGCACCTTACCGCTGACCGCCCTGTCAAGCGAGGCATGGACATTGCCTTCCACATGAGAGCCGGAATCGCCTTCCGTGAGAAAAAGTGGCGTTTGGGTACCTGCCACTGAGGAACCGCACATTCCACAAACTCACGGAAGGGGGCAGAGTCTACCAACTGAAAAGGCAGCAGTTGAAGTGCTAGCAATTTTGCCAAGCTAGCATTCACCCGCTGGGCATGTGGATGGCTGGGAGCAAACTTCTTTCGGTGGTGCAGCAGCTGGGGCAGGGAAATTTGCCTGGTACAATCTGACGTCGGTGTACCAAAAGCAGATTGCCCACAAGTACTTGGCTGTGACACACCTAATTCTACACCTTCATTCCTCTCAGTGCAGGTCTCAGAGAGGACTGAAGGTCTAGTGGGGTTGGAAATCTCAGCTGATGAGGAGCAAGGAGAGGTCCTCTTTGTTCTTTGGTGTGGGTCTTTTAGATACGCTTGCCAACGAACTGCATGGCAGGTCAACATATGTCTGGTCAAGCATGTGGTACCCAAGCGGGAGATGTTTTGGCCACGTGAGATACGCTTGAGACATATGTTGCAAATATGGTGCCGCGCTAATCCTATTCTATGAACTTCTCCTTTGTGAAATGCAATAAGATAAATAAATATAAAAGGCCCAGTCTAAAAGGGCCAGTGATAAGTATAAGCAAGTGTTGAAATCCACTGTGAACGATAAATAATAAAAATAAAAATAAAAATGAAAATATATAATGGATGTGAACAATAAATAAATAAACAGCCTAAAAGCCTCAAATATTCCAATCGTGACTGTCCATAAGTGTAAATAATGTGATAATGTGACAAAAACCAAGGAAATTGTATTAACATAAATTAAATCCAATAATTAACAATCACAGACCAGCAAAGTGCAAGGTGCCAACATTGTGCAAACTAAATAGCTGAATCATAGCGTAAACATGGTGTGAGCCAACAATTTTTTCATAAGGTGCAAGCGTGCAAACAAACTTATATAGAGTGTCTAGTCCAAAACTGGATGGTAGCAGAATAGTATGTCCCAGCAGCTGGAATATAAAAATCATACAGAAATAGCGTCCTTAATCTTCAATAAAATCTTTGTGACTTAAGGTGCTGGCATGCGCATGTAGCAGTTAAAGTGCCTGGTGACTCAAGGTTACGTGCAGCTTCGTGTGTAAACACTCCAGTGAGCAGTGGCCCCTTACCTCACAGAAATGGGGCAACAGCATATGACCAAACTGGTTCTTATCTTTTTTCGCCTAGCGGCTCCTGCGTATTCCTCACCGTCCTGGGGTGGGATTCCCTCAGATTCCCTCAGATTCCCTCAGGTATGATCCAGGGAGGTGTATTTGGAAACAGGAATAAAGGAACCCAATAGTGTAATACCGTTTACAAGATAACTAAGTTTTATTAGATAAAAGTGCAGGTACTCACATTTAAAATAGAACAACAGGGTGTTTGTATCCGACGAGCGGCGAGCTCGTAGCTTTCTGTCAGTGTACTCAGCCTATCCTGTGTATCTGAGGGAATCCCACCCCAGGACGGTGAGGAATACGCAGGAGCCGCTAGGCGAAAAAAGATAAGAACCAGTTTGGTCATATGCTGTTGCCCCATTTCTGGTGCTGGTGCCGAGGATGCACCATGGCCACGTGCTGATGAGGATGCACCGTCTCCACGACCAGCACTGGACACAGAGCCTGCTTGCCCTCTCTTATTGGCTTGTGACTGTCTGCCTCTCCTTCTTGGCCTTCCAGACATACTAATGGCCTGTAGCTGCACTAAGCTGGGATATATATATGTACTGATACTGCAGCTAGCAAAATCAACTGCCTGCCTGTAGTATGAGAACACCACCAACCTTCTACAGGTAGCTTTAGCTGAACACTGTGAGGTGGACGCACCCCACTAACTTGTAGGTTTAGCTGAACACTGTGAGCAGGACGCACTGCACTAACTGTAAATAGTCTAGCTGCCTGACTGTGGTACTAATAGGATCAAAAGAACACTAGCAATTTTCTTCAGGTATCTGTATTTACTGTAACAAGACAAGCCTGCCTGTCAGTAAGAAGATAACAGGAACGGATCTAGCTGAACACTGTGAGCAGGACGCACTGCACTAAATGTAAATAGTCTAGCTGCCTGACCGTGGTACTAATAGGATCAAAAGAACACCAGTAATTTTCTTTAGGTAGCTGTAAATACTGTAACAAGACAAGCCTGCCTGTCAGTAGGAAGATAACAGGAACGGATCTAGCTGAACACTGTGAGCAGGACGCACTGCACTAAATGTAAATAGTCTAGCTGCCTGACCGTGGTACTAATAGGATCAAAAGAACACCAGTAATTTTCTTTAGGTAGCTGTAAATACTGTAACAAGACAAGCCTGCCTGTCAGTAGGAAGATAACAGGAACGGATCTAGCTGAACACTGTGAGCAGGACGCACTGCACTAAATGTAAATAGTCTAGCTGCCTGACCGTGAAACTAATAGGATCAAAAGAACACCAGTAATTTTCTTCAGGTAGCTTTATATACTTGCTCCCAGTGAACTCAAAATAGCAGCGCTAAAGGCAATCCCTAAAATAATAAAATGTAGTGAAGGGTGATGTACTGATGAATCAACCTGTGTAATGATTACATCATATCCTCACCCCTCATCATTAGTGTGCATACAATGATATGCTCAAAAAATCAAACAAAAAATGGTGCATATAAACCAATTAAATACATGACATATCTGTGCATATGCAAATATATAAAAGTGAAAATAACACCTAAGTGAGAGCCAATGTGAATCAACTCGCAAAAAATTATATATCTACAAATAGTGTCCACAAATAATCCAAACGAAAAATAGTCCAAAAAAATTTTTTAAAATAAAAAAATCCGTGACGTGTTGTGGTGTAAAATCTTCTACTTAAATATATCTTCCACCGCACCTCTGTGACTGTGAATCCACTCCCCTTAGGCGAATACACTCACCAGCTCCTTTAGCCCACACTCTCGTGTCAGGGCCAACAAGCTTTTATCCCACACTCACAGGGGATAAGAACGATCTTCAGTGGAAGGTCTGTACACCTTTACCTCTCCAAAGTGTAATGCCCAAGAGCTCTCTCCACATGAAAAAGAAAAATCAACCAATGGTGCAATAACGTAATAAAATTTATTAAAAATCAAAACGCCCCTTCACCATTGCACTCACATCCTTAAAAATCACTGCAGGCTCAACAGTAACACAGCACAGCAAGTTTGTCACAGCATCAAACATGAAGTCAGTAAACCAGTGTGTAGTGGTCACGGCGGACCCAGGTACCCAGGTACTGCGTTTCTCCAAATACCCGTCTCACCCGATCCCTGGTGTAGATGTGACCGGCTTCCACCTCTCCTCGTATGGCGCTCCCTGTCACAGCGTCCTACGTCACTTGGAAACGATTGCCGTGTAGCCACGCCCCGACATGTTTCGTCATAAAGACTTAGTCATGGGATTGGCTACACGGCACGGCAATCAATCTTTTATACCCATCACTTCCGGTCCGACCGGAAGACCCATCACTGCGCTTGCGCGCCTTCAGTGTTTGATCCGAGCAGAGAACGCAACACTGCGCCTGCGCGTTCCCTGTGTCCCCGCTCGCACCAATTTCACACTGTTTTTGTATAGCGCAACACACTTTATGCTGGTAGGAGTCACATTATTACATATAACAGAATTATTTCATCCTATAATGTTTCTCCCAATGCATTGAGTTACATTAATAATGTTCTAACACAATATTCCACCTCCACGTGAAGCAACGGGCTAATTCTCCCATATGCATGTAGATAAAAACCCATAAACCGTTCATTGAACTTCACCATAATATAACAAAGAGTTACTATAATAGCTCATAATGTTAAATGTAAAACCAGTCAACTAATAACATCCTATCCTCGAGCAGATATATAACACACACCCAGCCTATAACTTATAACTTCCTCTAAAAAAATGGATATATTCATACACAGGACTATATCTCACGATACCTTTAACTCATAGTGTAAACATGAGCCTCCACTGCAGCATCAGCAAACTACAAAAGTCAAGTGCAAAAAACTAAATGAAAATAAATATAAAAAAATATAAAAAAATATATATACAAAGAGTAGAAGAAAAAAGGGAGAAAATAAAAAATAATAATAAATGCCCAGAAATTTGAGTACCAAAAAAACAAGAGGAGTAAAATAGATAAAATGTAAAAATAAGATATAACAGATAAATAAAATATAAAATATAAAGAATGAATAATAAATTAATAAATAAATTAAAATAAAATAGAATAAATTAAAAAGGTCAATAAAACTGAAACTAAAAATAAAAATAAATATGAAAATAAAAGTAAAAATAAAATAAAATTACAATAAACATAAAAATAACAATAAAAATAAAAATAAAAATAAAATTAAAAATAAAAATAAAATTAAAGATAAAATAAAGACAAAAAATAAAAGAATAAATATAAATTATGTAACACTTGAATTTAATAGTCGCTGATGAAGCAGTTGAGATCCAGCTCTATGTTGAGTCCCCTCGGAAAAAGGCACCTGAGCAGGAATATCCATCGGGTCTCTCGTTGGGACAGGTCCCTCACCCGATTTGACCCTCTCCAGGTAGGGTAAACAATGTCAATCCCACAGAACTGGAGAAGAGTGGGGTCCTGATCATGTTTCTCTCTAAAATGGAGGGACACGCTATGGTATTTGTATCCGTTCCTAATGTTGGACATATGTTCAGATATCCGCACCCTTAGAAGTCGCTTGGTGCGTCCAACATAAAACAGACCGCAGGGGCACCACATTAAATACACCACATACGATGAGTTGCATGTAATGAACTCCCTTATTTTAAAGGTTTCATTTTCGTGGTTAGTGATGCTCTTCATTCCTCGATTACTTGTTCTGGCTGTTTTGCAGCATATACACTTCCTACATGGGAAAAATCCATTTAAGTCTATCTTTATAGACTGGCGCCCAGGGGGATCAAGGATCTTTCTCACCACCCTATCTCCAAAGCTGGGGGCCCTTCTATAGATGAACTTAGGGCGTTCAGGTAGAACCTCCCCCAAATGTCGGTCTCTACCCAGAATATACCAGTATTTCTTAAATATATCTTCAATTTCTTTGTATTGACAATGAAAATTCGAGATGAAACCCCACTGGTGTTCATTAGAGGTGCATGATTCTCTTTCTTTACTTCTTAGGCACTCATCTCTTGGGACATTGGCTACCTGTTCTATGACACTATCTAGGGATCCTTCAGAGTATCCCTTTTGCATGAATCTCTCCTTTAATATATTGGCCTGTGTATAGTATTTTTCCTGTTCTGAACAGTTCCGACGGACCCTCAGCATTTGACCCTTTGGTATATTCTTTATCCAAGCCGGGTGATGTCCACTACGAATGGACAGAAAACTGTTGCGGTCAGTCGGCTTAAAAAATACATACGTGCTTAGAGAGTTCCCTCTTTTCTCAATAGTTACATCGAGAAAATTCACACTCATGTCACTTACTTGTGCCTCCAATTTTATGTTGTTCCCATTAGTGTTGAGATAACTCAAAAACTCATCCAAAGACTCCCTAGACCCCTCCCAGATCAGTAGGAGGTCATCTATGAATCTTCGATAAAGTCTGAGTTGAGGTAATCGTTTGCTAAATATAAATCTATCCTCCCATTCTGCCATAAACAGGTTGGCGAGGCTGGGAGCATATTTGGCTCCCATAGCCACGCCAACCTGCTGAGAGAAGAAGTGACCGTTCCACCAAAAATAATTATGTGACATGCAGAAGGTCAGAGCATGGCCCAAAAAACGCTTCTGCATGTCAGGGATGTCCTCCCTCCTACTTAATGCCCAATTCAATGACAAGGAGGCATCCTCATGCTGGATGACCGTGTAAAGGGAGGCCACATCGGCCGTGACCAAGTAGGTCTCGGTCGTAGGATTGAGACAGACCTCACTCAAATGTTGGAGGAGGTCAGAGGTGTCTCTAAGGTATGCCTTAGTGATTTTAACACTGGGCTGGAGAAATTTGTCCAAATACTCTCCAAGTCGCGCTGTAACCGATCCTATCCCATTCACGATGGGTCGTGCTGGGGGTACTTTGGCATCCTTATGGATTTTAGGTAACGTGTAGATTACTGGAATCCTACACGCACTAGGTACCAGATATCTTTTTTCTTTCCCATTCAAAGCGCCTGTAGCATACCCCCAGTCCACCAATAGGCTCAGTTGGTGCTTATATTTCTCCGTAGGATCACTAGTCAATCTCTCATAAGTAGAGCGGTCGCCTAGCAACCTCGTGAGTTGTTCCTGATAAAACATTTTATCCATAATAACGACCCCCCCTCCCTTGTCAGCTGGGCGTACAATAATATTGTTCCTTTTTTCCAGAGAACGAATGCCATCCTCAATATATTTTGGGTTGATATTATCTTTTACAGTCAACTGCTCTATATCATTTAGCACCAGATTTTTGAACACCTCTATACAATGATTACTAGAGTTTTGGGGGTTAAATACGGACTTATTCTTTAAGCCACTGTCCACTTTCCTCACAGATGAAACAACGTCACTCCTAGGGGCCAGCGGGTGGCTCAAAAAATATTTTTTAAGGTTCAAAGTCCGTATAAATTTATGTGTGTCGATATACACCTCAAATTTATTGAGTGTTTTTTTGGGCGCACACTTAAGGCCCAAATTTAGTATATTCTGTTCTTTTGGATTTAATTTCACCTTACTTAAATTGTATATGCCAGTTTTTATGTGTCCCTTAACCTCTTTCTTGGATTGTCGACGTTGTCCTGCTCGACAGCCCCTTCGTTTCTTGGTGGTGGCCCCATTTCCCTGTTCACATACTGCTGTGGGCCATTCCTCCCTCCCCTGTTGTTCATCGGGTGGTTCTTTCCTCTCGGTGTCCCCCCTCCCCTCCCCCTCCTCCCTCGCTGTCCTAAAAAAGAAGAGCCAGGGCCCTGTTGATAATGATATTGTCCCTGATAATCCTCATCCAGGGGGAGATATCTATTGTGTAAGGGGGTAGGGTTTCTACCATCCCCATAATTCTGAGGGGGGTAATTTTGATATACACCATGACCCTGGGGTGGGGCCCCTCCTCCAGGATAATTCATTCCATATGACTGGGGATCCCGCCATTCCCCCTGACTCTGATTGTATTGATAATTCCCTCTCCAGGGTGGGGTTGGTCTAGGTGAATAGTGGTGATCATTATATTGATAATCTCTTTGTTGCAGAGAAGCATTGTTAGATGCTTGTCCTCTCCCACTTTGTTCACCTCTACCAGTGCCACTCTTCACCCTCACTCTTTTATTTTGATCAGTTTTAGGGTCAGTGGTTGTATACACATTGTTTATATCCTGCACAGGGACCTCCCTGGCTTTCACCACAGGGTTCTGCCATGCATAAATTTTATTATTTTTGAAATCTGCTACGTCCCTATTGTATTTCTTAACCTTTTTCTTTTGTGTCTCTCTATCCACCTTTTCAAGCTTTCTTTTCATAGTGTTATTGAATTCCTTGAGTTGATTAGACTCATTCATAGGTTCTAATTTGCTGCGTAGAGTGTTAATCTGCTCATTAATCCTACTCAATTTTTTCTGTTTCCTACTTAATACTAGGTCTTGCAACTCCCTTCCTACTCTATTAAAAAATTCTAACCATTCATCCATAAAACATTGGTCATCAAGACCATCCTGGGGGGGTATATCCCACCTCAGGCTCCTAAAAATCAGTTTTTCCTTCTGATAATGATTAAAAGTGAACACATCCCACCAGGTTTTCACCTGTTTTTCCAACAAGTTTTCTAAATTCTTTAACATGCCGGAGATATCTTCCTCATAATCCGTCATTTCAGAATTAGCTGAGAAGATATTATCCGGATTCATCTGTCTATTATTGAGAAAGTTAAGAACTTCCATAGCTGCACGCGTTTAAATGAATAAAGATAATGAAAAAATCAGATGTATAAAAATCCGCCCACTCATACACCCAAAAACGCTGCGCTGATGGCACAAACCTGAATCTGAGCTGCTGCTTAAATGATAAGTATACAATAAAAAATTGATCCACCACAAACTTGCTCCCAGTGAACTCAAAATAGCAGCGCTAAAGGCAATCCCTAAAATAATAAAATGTAGTGAAGGGTGATGTACTGATGAATCAACCTGTGTAATGATTACATCATATCCTCACCCCTCATCATTAGTGTGCATACAATGATATGCTCAAAAAATCAAACAAAAAATGGTGCATATAAACCAATTAAATACATGACATATCTGTGCATATGCAAATATATAAAAGTGAAAATAACACCTAAGTGAGAGCCAATGTGAATCAACTCGCAAAAAATTATATATCTACAAATAGTGTCCACAAATAATCCAAACGAAAAATAGTCCAAAAAAATTTTTTAAAATAAAAAAATCCGTGACGTGTTGTGGTGTAAAATCTTCTACTTAAATATATCTTCCACCGCACCTCTGTGACTGTGAATCCACTCCCCTTAGGCGAATACACTCACCAGCTCCTTTAGCCCACACTCTCGTGTCAGGGCCAACAAGCTTTTATCCCACACTCACAGGGGATAAGAACGATCTTCAGTGGAAGGTCTGTACACCTTTACCTCTCCAAAGTGTAATGCCCAAGAGCTCTCTCCACATGAAAAAGAAAAATCAACCAATGGTGCAATAACGTAATAAAATTTATTAAAAATCAAAACGCCCCTTCACCATTGCACTCACATCCTTAAAAATCACTGCAGGCTCAACAGTAACACAGCACAGCAAGTTTGTCACAGCATCAAACATGAAGTCAGTAAACCAGTGTGTAGTGGTCACGGCGGACCCAGGTACCCAGGTACTGCGTTTCTCCAAATACCTCCTACTGATCTGGGAGGGGTCTAGGGAGTCTTTGGATGAGTTTTTGAGTTATCTCAACACTAATGGGAACAACATAAAATTGGAGGCACAAGTAAGTGACATGAGTGTGAATTTTCTCGATGTAACTATTGAGAAAAGAGGGAACTCTCTAAGCACGTATGTATTTTTTAAGCCGACTGACCGCAACAGTTTTCTATCCATTCGTAGTGGACATCACCCGGCTTGGATAAAGAATATACCAAAGGGTCAAATGCTGAGGGTCCGTCGGAACTGTTCAGAACAGGAAAAATACTATACACAGGCCAATATATTAAAGGAGAGATTCATGCAAAAGGGATACTCTGAAGGATCCCTAGATAGTGTCATAGAACAGGTAGCCAATGTCCCAAGAGATGAGTGCCTAAGAAGTAAAGAAAGAGAATCATGCACCTCTAATGAACACCAGTGGGGTTTCATCTCGAATTTTCATTGTCAATACAAAGAAATTGAAGATATATTTAAGAAATACTGGTATATTCTGGGTAGAGACCGACATTTGGGGGAGGTTCTACCTGAACGCCCTAAGTTCATCTATAGAAGGGCCCCCAGCTTTGGAGATAGGGTGGTGAGAAAGATCCTTGATCCCCCTGGGCGCCAGTCTATAAAGATAGACTTAAATGGATTTTTCCCATGTAGGAAGTGTATATGCTGCAAAACAGCCAGAACAAGTAATCGAGGAATGAAGAGCATCACTAATCACGAAAATGAAACCTTTAAAATAAGGGAGTTCATTACATGCAACTCATCGTATGTGGTGTATTTAATGTGGTGCCCCTGCGGTCTGTTTTATGTTGGACGCACCAAGCGACTTCTAAGGGTGCGGATATCTGAACATATGTCCAACATTAGGAACGGATACAAATACCATAGCGTGTCCCTCCATTTTAGAGAGAAACATGATCAGGACCCCACTCTTCTCCAGTTCTGTGGGATTGACATTGTTTACCCTACCTGGAGAGGGTCAAATCGGGTGAGGGACCTGTCCCAACGAGAGACCCGATGGATATTCCTGCTCAGGTGCCTTTTTCCGAGGGGACTCAACATAGAGCTGGATCTCAACTGCTTCATCAGCGACTATTAAATTCAAGTGTTACATAATTTATATTTATTCTTTTATTTTTTGTCTTTATTTTATCTTTAATTTTATTTTTATTTTTATTTTTAATTTTATTTTTATTTTTATTTTTATTGTTATTTTTATGTTTATTGTAATTTTATTTTATTTTTACTTTTATTTTCATATTTATTTTTATTTTTAGTTTCAGTTTTATTGGCCTTTTTAATTTATTCTATTTTATTTTAATTTATTTATTAATTTATTATTCATTCTTTATATTTTATATTTTATTTATCTGTTATATCTTATTTTTACATTTTATCTATTTTACTCCTCTTGTTTTTTTGGTACTCAAATTTCTGGGCATTTATTATTATTTTTTATTTTCTCCCTTTTTTCTTCTACTCTTTGTATATATATTTTTTTATATTTTTTTATATTTATTTTCATTTAGTTTTTTGCACTTGACTTTTGTAGTTTGCTGATGCTGCAGTGGAGGCTCATGTTTACACTATGAGTTAAAGGTATCGTGAGATATAGTCCTGTGTATGAATATATCCATTTTTTTAGAGGAAGTTATAAGTTATAGGCTGGGTGTGTGTTATATATCTGCTCGAGGATAGGATGTTATTAGTTGACTGGTTTTACATTTAACATTATGAGCTATTATAGTAACTCTTTGTTATATTATGGTGAAGTTCAATGAACGGTTTATGGGTTTTTATCTACATGCATATGGGAGAATTAGCCCGTTGCTTCACGTGGAGGTGGAATATTGTGTTAGAACATTATTAATGTAACTCAATGCATTGGGAGAAACATTATAGGATGAAATAATTCTGTTATATGTAATAATGTGACTCCTACCAGCATAAAGTGTGTTGCGCTATACAAAAACAGTGTGAAATTGGTGCGAGCGGGGACACAGGGAACGCGCAGGCGCAGTGTTGCGTTCTCTGCTCGGATCAAACACTGAAGGCGCGCAAGCGCAGTGATGGGTCTTCCGGTCGGACCGGAAGTGATGGGTATAAAAGATTGATTGCCGTGCCGTGTAGCCAATCCCATGACTAAGTCTTTATGACGAAACATGTCGGGGCGTGGCTACACGGCAATCGTTTCCAAGTGACGTAGGACGCTGTGACAGGGAGCGCCATACGAGGAGAGGTGGAAGCCGGTCACATCTACACCAGGGATCGGGTGAGACGGGTATTTGGAGAAACGCAGTACCTGGGTACCTGGGTCCGCCGTGACCACTACACACTGGTTTACTGACTTCATGTTTGATGCTGTGACAAACTTGCTGTGCTGTGTTACTGTTGAGCCTGCAGTGATTTTTAAGGATGTGAGTGCAATGGTGAAGGGGCGTTTTGATTTTTAATAAATTTTATTACGTTATTGCACCATTGGTTGATTTTTCTTTTTCATGTGGAGAGAGCTCTTGGGCATTACACTTTGGAGAGGTAAAGGTGTACAGACCTTCCACTGAAGATCGTTCTTATCCCCTGTGAGTGTGGGATAAAAGCTTGTTGGCCCTGACACGAGAGTGTGGGCTAAAGGAGCTGGTGAGTGTATTCGCCTAAGGGGAGTGGATTCACAGTCACAGAGGTGCGGTGGAAGATATATTTAAGTAGAAGATTTTACACCACAACACGTCACGGATTTTTTTATTTTAAAAAATTTTTTTGGACTATTTTTCGTTTGGATTATTTGTGGACACTATTTGTAGATATATAATTTTTTGCGAGTTGATTCACATTGGCTCTCACTTAGGTGTTATTTTCACTTTTATATATTTGCATATGCACAGATATGTCATGTATTTAATTGGTTTATATGCACCATTTTTTGTTTGATTTTTTGAGCATATCATTGTATGCACACTAATGATGAGGGGTGAGGATATGATGTAATCATTACACAGGTTGATTCATCAGTACATCACCCTTCACTACATTTTATTATTTTAGGGATTGCCTTTAGCGCTGCTATTTTGAGTTCACTGGGAGCAAGTTTGTGGTGGATCAATTTTTTATTGTATACTTATCATTTAAGCAGCAGCTCAGATTCAGGTTTGTGCCATCAGCGCAGCGTTTTTGGGTGTATGAGTGGGCGGATTTTTATACATCTGATTTTTTCATTATCTTTATTCATTTAAACGCGTGCAGCTATGGAAGTTCTTAACTTTCTCAATAATAGACAGATGAATCCGGATAATATCTTCTCAGCTAATTCTGAAATGACGGATTATGAGGAAGATATCTCCGGCATGTTAAAGAATTTAGAAAACTTGTTGGAAAAACAGGTGAAAACCTGGTGGGATGTGTTCACTTTTAATCATTATCAGAAGGAAAAACTGATTTTTAGGAGCCTGAGGTGGGATATACCCCCCCAGGATGGTCTTGATGACCAATGTTTTATGGATGAATGGTTAGAATTTTTTAATAGAGTAGGAAGGGAGTTGCAAGACCTAGTATTAAGTAGGAAACAGAAAAAATTGAGTAGGATTAATGAGCAGATTAACACTCTACGCAGCAAATTAGAACCTATGAATGAGTCTAATCAACTCAAGGAATTCAATAACACTATGAAAAGAAAGCTTGAAAAGGTGGATAGAGAGACACAAAAGAAAAAGGTTAAGAAATACAATAGGGACGTAGCAGATTTCAAAAATAATAAAATTTATGCATGGCAGAACCCTGTGGTGAAAGCCAGGGAGGTCCCTGTGCAGGATATAAACAATGTGTATACAACCACTGACCCTAAAACTGATCAAAATAAAAGAGTGAGGGTGAAGAGTGGCACTGGTAGAGGTGAACAAAGTGGGAGAGGACAAGCATCTAACAATGCTTCTCTGCAACAAAGAGATTATCAATATAATGATCACCACTATTCACCTAGACCAACCCCACCCTGGAGAGGGAATTATCAATACAATCAGAGTCAGGGGGAATGGCGGGATCCCCAGTCATATGGAATGAATTATCCTGGAGGAGGGGCCCCACCCCAGGGTCATGGTGTATATCAAAATTACCCCCCTCAGAATTATGGGGATGGTAGAAACCCTACCCCCTTACACAATAGATATCTCCCCCTGGATGAGGATTATCAGGGACAATATCATTATCAACAGGGCCCTGGCTCTTCTTTTTTAGGACAGCGAGGGAGGAGGGGGAGGGGAGGGGGGACACCGAGAGGAAAGAACCACCCGATGAACAACAGGGGAGGGAGGAATGGCCCACAGCAGTATGTGAACAGGGAAATGGGGCCACCACCAAGAAACAAAGGGGCTGTCGAGCAGGACAACGTCGACAATCCAAGAAAGAGGTTAAGGGACACATAAAAACTGGCATATACAATTTAAGTAAGGTGAAATTAAATCCAAAAGAACAGAATATACTAAATTTGGGCCTTAAGTGTGCGCCCAAAAAAACACTCAATAAATTTGAGGTGTATATCGACACACATAAATTTATACGGACTTTGAACCTTAAAAAATATTTTTTGAGCCACCCGCTGGCCCCTAGGAGTGACGTTGTTTCATCTGTGAGGAAAGTGGACAGTGGCTTAAAGAATAAGTCCGTATTTAACCCCCAAAACTCTAGTAATCATTGTATAGAGGTGTTCAAAAATCTGGTGCTAAATGATATAGAGCAGTTGACTGTAAAAGATAATATCAACCCAAAATATATTGAGGATGGCATTCGTTCTCTGGAAAAAAGGAACAATATTATTGTACGCCCAGCTGACAAGGGAGGGGGGGTCGTTATTATGGATAAAATGTTTTATCAGGAACAACTCACGAGGATGCTAGGCGACCGCTCTACTTATGAGAGATTGACTAGTGATCCTACGGAGAAATATAAGCACCAACTGAGCCTATTGGTGGACTGGGGGTATGCTACAGGCGCTTTGAATGGGAAAGAAAAAAGATATCTGGTACCTAGTGCGTGTAGGATTCCAGTAATCTACACGTTACCTAAAATCCATAAGGATGCCAAAGTACCCCCAGCACGACCCATCGTGAATGGGATAGGATCGGTTACAGCGCGACTTGGAGAGTATTTGGACAAATTTCTCCAGCCCAGTGTTAAAATCACTAAGGCATACCTTAGAGACACCTCTGACCTCCTCCAACATTTGAGTGAGGTCTGTCTCAATCCTACGACCGAGACCTACTTGGTCACGGCCGATGTGGCCTCCCTTTACACGGTCATCCAGCATGAGGATGCCTCCTTGTCATTGAATTGGGCATTAAGTAGGAGGGAGGACATCCCTGACATGCAGAAGCGTTTTTTGGGCCATGCTCTGACCTTCTGCATGTCACATAATTATTTTTGGTGGAACGGTCACTTCTTCTCTCAGCAGGTTGGCGTGGCTATGGGAGCCAAATATGCTCCCAGCCTCGCCAACCTGTTTATGGCAGAATGGGAGGATAGATTTATATTTAGCAAACGATTACCTCAACTCAGACTTTATCGAAGATTCATAGATGACCTCCTACTGATCTGGGAGGGGTCTAGGGAGTCTTTGGATGAGTTTTTGAGTTATCTCAACACTAATGGGAACAACATAAAATTGGAGGCACAAGTAAGTGACATGAGTGTGAATTTTCTCGATGTAACTATTGAGAAAAGAGGGAACTCTCTAAGCACGTATGTATTTTTTAAGCCGACTGACCGCAACAGTTTTCTGTCCATTCGTAGTGGACATCACCCGGCTTGGATAAAGAATATACCAAAGGGTCAAATGCTGAGGGTCCGTCGGAACTGTTCAGAACAGGAAAAATACTATACACAGGCCAATATATTAAAGGAGAGATTCATGCAAAAGGGATACTCTGAAGGATCCCTAGATAGTGTCATAGAACAGGTAGCCAATGTCCCAAGAGATGAGTGCCTAAGAAGTAAAGAAAGAGAATCATGCACCTCTAATGAACACCAGTGGGGTTTCATCTCGAATTTTCATTGTCAATACAAAGAAATTGAAGATATATTTAAGAAATACTGGTATATTCTGGGTAGAGACCGACATTTGGGGGAGGTTCTACCTGAACGCCCTAAGTTCATCTATAGAAGGGCCCCCAGCTTTGGAGATAGGGTGGTGAGAAAGATCCTTGATCCCCCTGGGCGCCAGTCTATAAAGATAGACTTAAATGGATTTTTCCCATGTAGGAAGTGTATATGCTGCAAAACAGCCAGAACAAGTAATCGAGGAATGAAGAGCATCACTAATCACGAAAATGAAACCTTTAAAATAAGGGAGTTCATTACATGCAACTCATCGTATGTGGTGTATTTAATATGGTGCCCCTGCGGTCTGTTTTATGTTGGACGCACCAAGCGACTTCTAAGGGTGCGGATATCTGAACATATGTCCAACATTAGGAACGGATACAAATACCATAGCGTGTCCCTCCATTTTAGAGAGAAACATGATCAGGACCCCACTCTTCTCCAGTTCTGTGGGATTGACATTGTTTACCCTACCTGGAGAGGGTCAAATCGGGTGAGGGACCTGTCCCAACGAGAGACCCGATGGATATTCCTGCTCAGGTGCCTTTTTCCGAGGGGACTCAACATAGAGCTGGATCTCAACTGCTTCATCAGCGACTATTAAATTCAAGTGTTACATAATTTATATTTATTCTTTTATTTTTTGTCTTTATTTTATCTTTAATTTTATTTTTATTTTTATTTTTAATTTTATTTTTATTTTTATTGTTATTTTTATGTTTATTGTAATTTTATTTTATTTTTACTTTTATTTTCATATTTATTTTTATTTTTAGTTTCAGTTTTATTGGCCTTTTTAATTTATTCTATTTTATTTTAATTTATTTATTAATTTATTATTCATTCTTTATATTTTATATTTTATTTATCTGTTATATCTTATTTTTACATTTTATCTATTTTACTCCTCTTGTTTTTTTGGTACTCAAATTTCTGGGCATTTATTATTATTTTTTATTTTCTCCCTTTTTTCTTCTACTCTTTGTATATATATTTTTTTATATTTTTTTATATTTATTTTCATTTAGTTTTTTGCACTTGACTTTTGTAGTTTGCTGATGCTGCAGTGGAGGCTCATGTTTACACTATGAGTTAAAGGTATCGTGAGATATAGTCCTGTGTATGAATATATCCATTTTTTTAGAGGAAGTTATAAGTTATAGGCTGGGTGTGTGTTATATATCTGCTCGAGGATAGGATGTTATTAGTTGACTGGTTTTACATTTAACATTATGAGCTATTATAGTAACTCTTTGTTATATTATGGTGAAGTTCAATGAACGGTTTATGGATTTTTATCTACATGCATATGGGAGAATTAGCCCGTTGCTTCACGTGGAGGTGGAATATTGTGTTAGAACATTATTAATGTAACTCAATGCATTGGGAGAAACATTATAGGATGAAATAATTCTGTTATATGTAATAATGTGACTCCTACCAGCATAAAGTGTGTTGCGCTATACAAAAACAGTGTGAAATTGGTGCGAGCGGGGACACAGGGAACGCGCAGGCGCAGTGTTGCGTTCTCTGCTCGGATCAAACACTGAAGGCGCGCAAGCGCAGTGATGGGTCTTCCGGTCGGACCGGAAGTGATGGGTATAAAAGATTGATTGCCGTGCCGTGTAGCCAATCCCATGACTAAGTCTTTATGACGAAACATGTCGGGGCGTGGCTACACGGCAATCGTTTCCAAGTGACGTAGGACGCTGTGACAGGGAGCGCCATACGAGGAGAGGTGGAAGCCGGTCACATCTACACCAGGGATCGGGTGAGACGGGTATTTGGAGAAACGCAGTACCTGGGTACCTGGGTCCGCCGTGACCACTACACACTGGTTTACTGACTTCATGTTTGATGCTGTGACAAACTTGCTGTGCTGTGTTACTGTTGAGCCTGCAGTGATTTTTAAGGATGTGAGTGCAATGGTGAAGGGGCGTTTTGATTTTTAATAAATTTTATTACGTTATTGCACCATTGGTTGATTTTTCTTTTTCATGTGGAGAGAGCTCTTGGGCATTACACTTTGGAGAGGTAAAGGTGTACAGACCTTCCACTGAAGATCGTTCTTATCCCCTGTGAGTGTGGGATAAAAGCTTGTTGGCCCTGACACGAGAGTGTGGGCTAAAGGAGCTGGTGAGTGTATTCGCCTAAGGGGAGTGGATTCACAGTCACAGAGGTGCGGTGGAAGATATATTTAAGTAGAAGATTTTACACCACAACACGTCACGGATTTTTTTATTTTAAAAAATTTTTTTGGACTATTTTTCGTTTGGATTATTTGTGGACACTATTTGTAGATATATAATTTTTTGCGAGTTGATTCACATTGGCTCTCACTTAGGTGTTATTTTCACTTTTATATATTTGCATATGCACAGATATGTCATGTATTTAATTGGTTTATATGCACCATTTTTTGTTTGATTTTTTGAGCATATCACTGTATGCACACTAATGATGAGGGGTGAGGATATGATGTAATCATTACACAGGTTGATTCATCAGTACATCACCCTTCACTACATTTTATTATTTTAGGGATTGCCTTTAGCGCTGCTATTTTGAGTTCACTGGGAGCAAGTTTGTGGTGGATCAATTTTTTATTGTATACTTATCATTTAAGCAGCAGCTCAGATTCAGGTTTGTGCCATCAGCGCAGCGTTTTTGGGTGTATGAGTGGGCGGATTTTTATACATCTGATTTTTTCATTAGCTTTATATACTGTAACAAGACAAGCCTGCCTGTCAGTGGGAAGATAACAGGAACGGATCTAGCTGAACACTGTGAGCAGGACGCACTGCACTAAATGTAAATAGTCTAGCTGCCTGACCGTGGTACTAATAGGATCAAAAGAACACCAGTAATTTTCTTCAGGTAGCTTTATATACTGTAACAAGACAAGCCTGCCTGTCAGTAGGAAGATAACAGGAACGGATCTAGCTGAACACTGTGAGCAGGACGCACTGCACTAAATGTAAATAGTCTAGCTGCCTGACCGTGGTACTAATAGGATCAAAAGAACACCAGTAATTTTCTTTAGGTAGCTGTAAATACTGTAACAAGACAAGCCTGCCTGTCAGTAGGAAGATAACAGGAACGGATCTAGCTGAACACTGTGAGCAGGACGCACTGCACTAAATGTAAATAGTCTAGAAGATAACAGGAACGGATCTAGCTAAACTGAATACAGTGTATATATATATATATATATATATGCAACACCTGGGATGCATATATATACACAATACACTTTAAAGCGGTTGTATACCCGCGTTTTTTTTTTTTTTTTTTCCTATACCTGCAAGGGAAAAGGCATAATGAGCTAGTATGCACCGCATACTAGCTCATTATGATATACTTACCTTAGAACGAGGCGCCGGCATCTCATCCTGTCCACGCCGAGGGAGCTGACATCTCCCCTCGGCGTGTCTTCCGGGTATCGCGGCTCCGGCACTGTGAGTGGCCGGAGCCGCGATGTCGTCACTCCCGCGCATGCGCGCAGGAGACTTCTGCCCGGCAAGCTCCGGAGTATGCCGGGCTGTCAGCCGAGAATCCCCTCTGCGCATGCGCCGCTGGAGTCAGCGGCTCATTGCGAGGGGAATATCTCCTAAACCGTATAGGTTTAGGAGATATTTTTTTTACCTACAGGTAAGCCTTATTATAGGCTTACCTGTAGGTAAAAGTTAACAAAAAGGGTATACAACCACTTTAAGTGCAGCTAACTGACTGACTGTCCTGCCTAATCTAGCTAACTCAAATGAAATGACACTGTCTATCTCTCTCTCTAAGCACACCGGAACACACTGCACAGGGCCGCCATGCAGGCGGCCTTATATAGTGTGGGGCGTGTACTAAATCCCCTGAGCCATAATTGGCCAAAGCCTCCTTGGCTTTGGCCAATTACGGTTCTCTGTTCAGGCGGCGCTGTGATTGGCCAAGCATGCGGGTCATAGTGCATGCTTGGCCAATCATCAGCGAACAATGCACTGCGATGCCGCAGGGAATTATGGGCCGTGACGCGCCACACGAATTTGGCGCGAACGGCCCATATCGTTCGCAATTCGGCGAATGACCGAACAGCCGATGTTCGAGTTGAACATGGGTTCGACTCGAACACGAAGCTCTTCCCTAGTTCTGAGAGCTGTAAACTGAGAGAAAGTTAGGGAAAACCTGTACTCACAGTAAATGCCCTACTCTTGTATTTCCATTAACCACTTAAGGACCGAGCCTCTTTTTGACACTTGTTGTTTACAAGTTAAAATAATTTTTTTTGCTAGAAAATTTCTGAGAACACCCAAACATTATTTATATTTTTTCAGACACCCTATAGAATAAAATGGCGGTTGTTGCAATACTTTGTCACACCGTATTTGCACAGCAGTTTTACAAGCGCAATCTTTTTGGAAAAAATACACTTTTTTACTTAACCTCTTCAGATCCGCGCTATTGCCAAATGACGGCAACAGCACGGATCTACATTGCCGGGACTACGTCTATTGACGTCGTCCTGTGCACAAGCGGCCTGCGCGCCCCCTGCAGGACGCGTGCGGCGTGCTCGGTGATCAGCGTGTCTATGAGACTCGCCTGATCACATATCAGAGTAAGGGGTCGGTCCCGACCCCTTATCACATGATCAGCTGTCAGCCAATGACAGCTGATCATGTGATGTAAACAGAGCCGGTAATCGGCTATTTTTACTCCTTGCACTGACAGCGTGAGGAGCAAAAAAAGTCCGATCACCGGCGGCCGTGATCGGGACATCAGTCCCGATCACGGCGATCATCTGCCCCCACAGCAATAAGCAACAGTGCCGCCTACCAGTCACCCATCAGTGCCCAAAGTGCCATCCATTAGTGCCATTCATCAGTGCCCACAGTGCCACCCATCAGTGCCACTTATCAGTGCCCACAGTGCCACCTATCAGTGCCCACATCAGTGCAGCAACAGTGCTGCACATCAGTGCCGCCCATCACTGCCCATCAGTGCCACCCATCAGTGCAGCCCATCAGTGCCCCCCATCAGTGGTACCTATCAGTGCCCATCAGTGCCACCTATCCATGCCACCCATCAGTGCCACCCATCAGCGCCCATCAGTGGCCATCAGTGCCGCCTTATCTGTGCACATCAGTACCGCCTTATCTGTCCCCATCAGTGCTGCCTTAACTGTGCCTATCAGTGCCGCCTTAACTGTGCCTATCCGTGCCCATCAGTGCAGCCTATCAGTGCCCACCAGTGCCGCCTCATCAGCGCATATCAATAAAGGAGAAAAATTACCTGTTTGCAAAATTTTATAACAAACTATGAAACATGATTTATTTTTTTTTCAAAATTTTCCATCTTTTTTTGTTTGTTTAGCAAAAAAAAAAAATCCCAGCTGTGATTAAATACCACCAAAAGAAAGCTCTATTTGTGGGAAAAAAATGATAAAAATTTCATTTGGGTACAGCGTTGTATGACCGCGCAATTGTCATTCAAAATGCGACAGAGCTGAAAGCTGAAAATTGGTCTGGGCAGGAGGGGGGTTTAAGTGCCCAGTAAGCAAGTGGTTAAAAAATAAGGCAACAGTAAAGTTAGCCCAATTTTTTTTATATATATTTAAAGATAATGTTACAACGAGTAAATTGATAACCAACATGTCATGCTTCAAAATTTCGCCCGCTCATGGAATGGTGACAAACTTTGACCCTTAAAAATCTCCATAGGTGACATTTAAAAATTTCTACAGGTTACCAGTTTTGAGTTGCAGAGGAGGTATTTTGCTAGAATTATTGCTCTTGCTCTAACAATCCCGGTGATACCTCACATGTGTGGTTTAAACACCATTTCCTGGTGCCTCCATGGCAGCATACTAGTGATAGAGCTCCGCCTCGACTCCTCCCTCAGGACCAGTGAATAGCATAAATTAAAGACGTAGTCCCTCCCCCAACATTCTCCTTTTTTTCCTCATACCTCTGGTGCTGGTGAAGAGTAGCAGTATGTCCATACCTCTGCAGTCGGCAGCGTCTGCCGGGTTTAGCCTTTCCCGTGTGCAGTCCCTGTTCTTGGGCCGCTTACAGCGCTGATAAGACTGGGAACCCCTCTGTGGATCTGTTGGGGTCTTCTTGCAGAGTTTCCTCACTGGAACGCAGTCTGCCACCATATCCTATGATGAAGGCAAAGGAGTCGCAAAAGGATCAGCTCCATTCTGCCAGGCTTGTGATTTTACATTTTTTTGTTTCCATTTAAAAAAAAAAAAGAGAAAGAAAGCTGCATTTGTATCCCCCCCCCCCCCCCCTCTTTCCCTTCTGCATCATTCCTTTTTCCTCCCATTCAAAGAAAGTATAAATATAAGAGGCTGTAAGACATTTGTTAAATATCTGCGAGGTTTACAGGCTACTGTATCAGGAGAGACATCCATCGCACTGTTACTGTGGGGCTATGTTGTGTTTTCTTTGCCTTCCCTTGTAGGTAACGTGGCTCGGCGTCCCCTTCGTCCTACTGCGCATGCGCGATCCGGGAAGCTAACAGCCGTCGCTTGTCGAGTGTTTTTCTCGGCTTCCCGGCGTCGGCTCTACTGCGCATGCGCGGTCTCTCGAAGCCGCGGCGGCCATCTTTGTTTCTGGAAAAAGGGCCAATTTTTGCCCTTTTTCCTCTAAAAACTTAAAAAAAAAAAAAAAAAGGGGGCAGAGTGACTGGGGGTTCATGGGTTCTACCCCACCCACCCTCAGGCTATTTAGGATCGGCCTTGGGGGCTGGTGGTCAGAGTTACCTCAGCTGTGCCCTGCTAAGGTCTCTCTAAGCTGCTCTGTGGTAAGCATTCCAAAAAAAAAAAAAAGAGTGAATTATGTGCCTCTTAAAAAAAAAAAAAAATTTATCATTCTTTTCTTTCCTTATCTTTCTTGCTATTTTTTTCCGCAGCTGATCCTTATGCCCAACTCCGAAATGAGCCATTCATCTCGCAACAAAGATCCTCACACCTCCGTTAGGTATGGGACCACCTATACGTGAGTATAAAAAAAAAAAAAAAAGTGCGCTCGCTGGCCTGACATGATTTTTCTTAAAATCATAGCCCTGTCCACTCCAAGAGGACCGAAAAATCCTCAAGGCACCATGATGATGACAGCCCAAGTCGCAGATCTCGTTCTTCACGCCACCGGTCCCGATCGTCAAGACATGAGTCCCATTCTTCGCGACATAGGTCAAGATCCAGAAGACGGGACCGGTCCCCCTCTCCTAGATCCTACAAGAAGAAGAAGTGCTGGACCTGTGGGGCTAGTCCGCTGCCGAATAAAGTAGTCTGCAAGGACTGTTTTGCGGACTATGCGTCCAGCCGCGAGTTAGAAAACCAGCAGGTGGTGGACTTGCTCAAAAGAACTATGAAGGACTCCTTCTCTGAGCTTGCGGCCTTGGTTCCTGCCCAGCCAGTCCCGCAGACGTGTTCTTCCTGGTCCTTCCGCAGCCAGTACGCCTCTACCTCCATCAGGCCGACTGGCCAGAGATTCCCCACCTGAAGACCTCTCGGGCGATTCGTCAGATGAGTCAGATCCTTCCGGCTTCAGCCATTCATTGGTAAAGCCATTCATCCAGGCAGTAAGAGCCGCAATAGCTTGGGAGGATACTGAAGAACCTCCCCAGGAAGCAAAAAGCTACTTCCCATTCCTTAAAAGGAAACAGGCTTTCTTCCCTTTGATGGGAGAAATTACGCAAATCATTCAAAATGAGTGGTCTAGGACTGATAAAAAGCTGTCGTTGGGCCGTTTCAATAAATTGTATCCCTTGCCGGAGGCGGGAACAAAGTCACTAAACTCCATACCTGTGGTAGACGCATCAGTGGTGCGACTCGCAAAGAATATTACCCTGCCTATGGAAGATTCCGCTTCCTTCAAGGATCCTCTTGACAGACGAATCGACCTGGATCTCAAGAGGAGCTATTTAGCTGCAGGAGCGGCATGTAAGCCAGCGATCGCACTCACCTCCGTGTCTAATACCATTAGAGCTTGGACGGATAACACTGAAACAGCTCTGCGCCATATCGACCCAGGAGCTCTCACAGCGGTTGAGTTCGGGAGAAGGGCAGTTCAGGCTGCAATGTCTCATTATAATTAAACATTTATTGTTAAGCATTATCCCACCCGTGTCAGCTAGTTATTTATCACTAGTATGCTGCCATGGAGGCACCAGGAAAACGGAAAATTGTATCATACTTACCGTAATTTTCCTTTCCTGGTGCCTATCCATGGCAGCATACGCTCCCACCCTCGGTATTCTATTTAACGGAGAATGTTGGGGGAGGGACTACGTCTTTAATTTATGCTATTCACTGGTCCTGAGGGAGGAGTCGAGGCGGAGCTCTATCACTAGTATGCTGCCATGGATAGGCACCAGGAAAGGAAAATTACGGTAAGTATGATACAATTTTCCGTTTTTCATATGCTTCTGCGCGTGAGCTCAGCGAGATGGGGCGCTTTCAAAAAAATGTTTTCCTTATTTAACCGGTTCAATACCGGGCATTTTCACCCCCTTCCTTCCCAGACCAATTTTTAGTTTTCAGCACTGTCACATTTTAAACGACAATTGCGCGGTCGTGCGACGTTGTACCCAAACAAAATTGATGTCCTTTTTTCCCCACAAATAGAGCTTTCTTTTGGTGGTATTTGATCACCTCTGCGGTTTTTATTTTTTGCGCTATAAACAAAAGAAGAGCAACAATTTTGAAAAAAAACACAATATTTTTTACTTTTTGCTATAATAAATATCCCAATTTTCCCGTTTCGGCCGATACGTATACCATATTTTTGGTAAAAAAAATCACAATAAGCGTATATTGATTGGTTTGCGCAAAAGTTATAGCGTCTATAAAATACGGGATAGATTTATGGCATTTTTAAAAAAAATATATTTATTTATTTTTTTTACTAGTAATAGCGGCGATCGCAATTTTTTTTTGTGACTGCGACATTATGGCGGACACATCGGACACTTTTGACACATTTTTGGGACCATTCGCATTTATACAGCAATCAATGCTATAAAATTGCATTGATTACTGTGTAAATGTGACAGGCAGTAAAGGGGTTAACCACTAGGGGGCGGGGAGGGGTTAAATGTGTTTCCTAGGGAATGCTTCTAACTGTAGGGGGAGGAGGGGCACAAGGGGAGGAGACCGATCAGTGTTCCGCTGTTCTGGGAACACAGATCGGTCTCCTCTGAGCTGACAGGACGTGGATCTGTGTGTTTACACACACAGATCCACGGTCCAGCCCGGTTAACGGGCAATCGCGGGTGCCCGGCGGACATTGCGCCCGCTGGACACACGCACCGGGTCCCGAGCAACGTGGCGGGCGCACGCGCACGCCCCCTAGGCGGTCGGGAACCCGAGGCCGTCATATGACGTCCACCCAGGATGGGAGATCCCATCTGTGGACTTCATATGCCTATACGCGGGTAGGGAAGTGGTTAATCTACTTTTTATTTTTATTTTTTTTACACTGTCTTTTAAAAAAAAAAATGGGTCACTTTTATTCCTATTAAAAGGAATGTAAACATCCCTTGTAAAAGAAAAAAAGCATGACAGGACCTCTTAAATGTGAGATCTGGTGTCAAAAACACCTCAGATCTCATATTAATACTTAAATGCAATAAAAAAGAAAAAATCTAATGTCATTTTATGTCAATTTCCCCTTTAAGACCATTGGGCGGAAGTGACGTTTGACGTCGCTTCCACCATCTAATGTTATGGAGCCAAGTGGGGCCATCTTTCCCTCACTCGGCTCCAGGCTTGTCAGGGGAGAGGACACGATCGGCTTTGCCACTACCGACGGCTCCGGTAAGCGCCGAAGATGACCAGCGCCCCGAGGGAGGGGCCCTCTCCCACCCCCTCTTTCAGGGAAACCGCTGCAGAGACCACTTTTATCCTGAAGAGAACTGCCCACCGTTTCTGAAAATACCGGGGTTATGGCAGCTAGCTGCTGCCATAACAACGGTATTAAGCGTCAAAGGAATGACATACAGCAATGTTGATTTGCGGTAAGTGGTTAAATAGCAAGCACCTCCAGAAATGTGTAGGAGCTTCTGTTATATCAATGAGAGACCCGGGGAGCCCCTAAATAGGGCACCCTGTTGTGCAAATCTCAAATTTCTAGAAGAAGTTGCCTTGCCCCCTACTACAGTCTGTACCCCTCTATTGGCCCATATTTGTGATGGGTCTCTTTATTGACCAATAATGAGGCACACAAGGGAAGGTTGTAAGCAGGTGCCTACTGAGGTATTACAGTGTTGGTTGTGTTCAGTATTTCTGGAGTTAAGTGTGTTTTCTTCTGTACCAATGGTACTACTTAGTTAATGTTTCCCGGTGGAAATGGTGCTGCCTGAGAAGCTAGGGTTAATGCTGCTAGCCAGACTTCCCCAGGTTTTCTGCAGAGCCCTGCCTCCTGATGAAGAGACAAAGAGACATATAAAAAGTGATCAACTTGTGTGAGAGACGGAGTTACAGCATGAAAACAGAGAGAAGGAGTGCTGCATCATGTGAAACTGTATTGCGGACTTGGCCTCCCTTTTGGGTACCCAGTCGGGGTACAGAGAGGTGGATATGGACTCTTATGAAAGGTCTGTTCTTATCTAGGAGGTATTTGGGCGGCCTAAGTTAGGATAAACTAGAGCTGTGTATGGAAGGATTTTTGAGATACCGTGCCACATTAACGTTGTAATTTGCAAGAAGTTTAAGGAAAAGTTCTTAAGTTAATAAATGCCTGGTCTGAAGTTCCTACAAAGGATTGCATATAAAAGCATATCAAAAGAACAGGGCTTGTACTAAAAATGGAAATGAAGAGGAGAAAGTTTGCCACCATGAAGGGTTACTTGTGCAGGGGAGTTGGCAGGAGATGCAGCCATAAAGCTTTTGTCATGAGTAACCAGTTGAGTGATGTGGAATGTTATACAGTGCCTTGAAAAAGTATTCATACTCCTTGAGATTTTCCACATGTTGTCATGTTACAACCAAAAACGTAAATGTATTTTATTGGGATTTTATGTGATAGACCAACACAAAGTGGCACATAATTGTGAAGTGGAAGGAAAATGATAAACAGTTTTCAAAAATTCAAAACAGATTCTCAATTTAAATTAGGTCTGGACTTTGACTGGGCTGTTCTAACACATGAATATGCTTTGATCTAAGAGCCCTTTCACACTGGGGCGGTTTGCAGGCGCTATTGCGCTAATAATAGCGCCTGCAAACCGACCCGAAAGTGCCGCTGCTTGCATTCCAGTGTGAAAGCCCCGAGGGCTTTCACACTGGAGCGATGCGCTGGCAGGACGGTAAAAAAAGTCCTGCCAGCAGCATCTTCAGAGCGGTGAAGGAGCGGTGTGTATACCGCTCCTTTACCGCTCTTGCCCATTGAAATCAATGGGATGGCGCGGCTATACCGCCGGCAAAGCGCCTCTGCAGAGGCGCTTTGCGGTGGTATTTAACCCTTTCTCGGCTGCTAGCGGGGGGTAAAACCGCCCCGCTAGCGGCCGCATATGGTAAAAGGCCGCTAATAATAGCGGCGTTTTACCGCCGGCGCTGCCCCCCGCCCCAGTGTGAAAGGGCTCTAAACCATTCCATTGTAGCTTTAGTTGTATGTTTGGGTCTTTTCCTGCTGGAAGGTGAACCTCCACTCCAGTCTCAAGTTTTTTGAAGACTCTAACAGGTTTTCTTTTAAGATTGCTCTGTATTTGGCTCCATCCATCTTCCCTTCAACTCTGACCAGCTTTCCTGTCCCTGCTGAAGAAAAGGATCCCCACAACATGATGCTGCCACCACCGCGTTTCACGGTGGGGATGGTGTGTTCAGGGTGATGTGCAGTGTTAGTTTTCTGCCACACATAGGGGGTCATTTACTATAGCACCAGGAAGTACTGGGCACTATTGCAAATAATAGCGCTCATTTTAGCCAAATAAAATTTCAACAGGCGAATGTGCGAATGAAAAAGAGCGCTATTAGCGGTGCAAAACATTAGTAAATTCGAAATCAGCGCTAATTAGCGATTCCGCATATATGCAAATGCCAATTCCTACCAAGTTGTTATACAGCAATGCACTGTAACCATGATCCATGTATGTGAAAGAAACATTTTTATGTGAGATGTGCTCTACCTCGTGTGCATCTATTGATGTATATTGCAATTAGTATTCCTAGTTTTTTTTCCTTCTTTTGCTAACGAATGCAGTTATGAATGATTATTACGTAGTAATGTCCGCTATTCTGTAAAGTTACATGTATTAAACATTTAGGTTACCTATTTGTTGTATGTTGTTTTTTATTTTTTAATTTAGGTGGCTATAAAGTGGTAATTATTTATGTTCATTCTTTAATCATACTACACTATTATGCGGGTCTTGTACTTAGCACAATGGCTTAGTGGTCTGCTCAGATGTCTCCACAGCACTCACGGTTCAAGTTCAAATACCAGCCAACCTACCATTGATCAGCTGTGTTTATTTTTTCAGTGCACAAGCAAATTAAAATAAAAAAACAAAGAAATGTAAACTGCCGTTAGCTAGTGTGTGGTGTTTGGAATTTCACACCATAATATTATTGAATACTTACATACCATTGCATGCATTTGAAGAGGTAATATAATAGAATCAGCCAAATTAAAATGCATTGGCTAATTGGCATTCACCTATTTTCAGCATATGCTGCTTTAGCTAATTGGCTAATAGTCATTTGCCTTTTTTTCACCAACTCAATCTTTTAGTATCTCTCTGTGGAATTTGAACCCATGAGTTCTTCAAAGCCTGAATTTTACAAGGTAGAAGTGCTGACCACCAGCCTATTGGGCATAGCCCAATTATACATAAAAAATACATTTACTAGTGTTTGATGTTTCTTCTCCCCAAGCTGTCTCTCCTGCAGCTACCATCTTCTCCCGCTGATGTGTTCTTCCGCTCAGCCGGTTACCCCCTAATAAAAAAAAGCATCTCTGCTTCTGTGGCAGTCTTCTGTGGCCATCCGATAATGTCACCCAAAGAGTCTGCTCCATGGCTATATAAGAGACGCCACACAGCGGGTGACAGCACAGCAGAGGAAGACCGCCACAGAAGAACGGCTTTTTTTTATTAGCGGGTAACCGGCGGTGCAGAAGAACACAGCAGATGGAGAAGATGGCGGCAGCAGGAGAGACGACTCTGGGAGAATACAGCTCGGGGAGAGGATGGAGGAGGGAGAGACAGCATCTGGAGAAGACGGCTCAGGAAAGAAGACAGCTCGGAGCTATTTTACAATAAAGGACTTGTCAAAAACTATTGATTTTTTTACTGCTTTTTTTTGCTCACTGCTTTTTTTGGTGAACAGGTAGGGGTACGATGTACCCCATACCTATTCACATAGGGGGCAGGATCTGGGAGCCCCCTTGTTAAATTCTGATAAACCCACTGCCCGCAGACCGACAACCACCGACCAGGGTTGTCGGGAAGAGGCCCTTGTTTGGGGCATGTGGCCTGGTACGGATCAGAAGGGGAGGGTGTTCGCTCGTCCCCCCTATCCTGACCTCCAGGCTGCATGCACAGATAAGGGTATGGTATGGATTTTGGGGGGCCCCACATTAGTTATATTTTACATTTTGGTGTGGGGTTCCCCTTAAAGTCCATACCAGACCCGAAGGGCCTGGTATGTACTGGGGGGACTTTAGAACGTTTTTTTCCTTGATTTATGGAATTCCACACCATAATATTATTGAATAAGTACATACCATTGCATGCATTTGAAGAGTTAAAATATGGAATAAACCAAACTGATGTGCATCGGCTAATTATTCTGCTGAGTACAATGCACGCTTTCAGGAGGTAATGCTGTCAGTGGGATTTGAACTCATGGCTTGAACCTTTGAGGGCAGCAGGGCATACCGCTATGCTACAGAGCTGAGCACATACCTACAGAGAAAATACATTTACTAATGTTTGATTCTATACAATAATGTTTTGCATTTCAGGCATTAATATTATAGTACAGGGCCGATCCGAGGTGGGTGCATGGGGTGCAGTGCACCCTGTCGCCTGCAGAGGTGGGGGCGCCAAAGTGCCAGAATGCTCCCTTCCATCCTCCTTCTCCTTGTTTGTTTCACACACAAACACATGAGTCGGGCTGTATCTGCTTGTCGCCCGTCGCCACTGTCTTCCTAGCTCCTCCCCCACTCGGCCGCCTGTCCAATTAGACATTCCTCCTCCCATTTGTTTCCGCCCAAACCCCACCCACACTCCAGCCTTTTGCATGGACTCCTGTGGAGACTAACCCGAGGGGGGAAGCTACGTGAGCTATCTGCACAACTCCCTCTCTCCCCTGAATTCTATTTGCTTTGCCTCTACTTCTCTCTCATTTCTTACTCCCCCTGTGCAAACTGGGGGGAGGTAATTGTGCAGACTGGGGGGGTAATAGTGCAGACTGGGGAAAGGGGGTAATTGTGCAGACTGAGGGGGTAATTGTGCAGACTGGAGTAAGGGGGGTTGTACAGACTGGGGGAAGGGGGATTGTGCAGACTGGGGGGTAATTGTGCAATCTGGGGGAAGGGGGGGTTGTACAGACTTGGGGGTAATTGTGCAGACTGGGGGAAGGAGGGGTTGAGCAGATGGGGAAGGGGGGATTGTGCAGATTGGGGGGGTAATTGTGCAGACTGGGGAAAGGGGGGATTGTGCCGACTTGGGGGAGGGGGGAACGTGCAGACTAGCGAAGGGGGGATTGTGCAGACTGGGGGGAGGTGGGATTGTGCAGACTAGGGGAGGGGGGTAATTGTGCAGACTGGGGGGAGGTGGGCCTGTGCAGAGTAGGGGTACAGGGGATTGGGAAGACGGGGGTGCAGACTGGAGGTAAGAGGGTTTGAACAGACTAGGGGGAGTTGTGCAGAATGGGAGGGGGTGGAGAACTGAGAGCAGTGCAGAGGTAACTCCCAGTCTTGGAGGCAGGCAGAGGCAGGGCACACCATGGAGCCGTGACACACGTGACTGGCTCAGGTTGTGGGGCTAGACGCTGGTTTGCAAAAAGGACCAGGACCAGGAGCATCAACCCCTCAAGGACCTGCTGAGCTGACATCGCTGAGGTGAGAGACCCTGACAGCTGACCCCCCACATCAGGCTGCATTGATGGGCACTGGTAAGGCGGCATTGATCGGGCAGTCTCCCACCATTTCTTGTATCATGTCTGCAGTCTCTGATCATCTCTTGTACTATATATGCAGTCTCTGACCATCTCTTGTATCATAACTGCAACGTCTGACCATCTTCTGTAGCATGTTTGCAATCCCTGACCATTTCTTGTATCATGTCTGCAGTCTCTGACCATCTCTTGTATTATGTCTGCAGTCTCTGACCATCTTCTGTAGTATGTTTGCAGTCTCTGACAATTTCTTGTATCATGTCTACAGTCTCTGATCATCTCTTGTACTATATATGCAGTCTCTGACCATCTCTTGTACTATGTATGCAGTCTCTGACAATCTCTTGTACTATGTCTGCAGTCTCTGACCATCTCTTGTACTATGTCTGCAGTCTCTGACCACCTCTTGTACAGTTTATGCAGTCTCTGACCATCTCTTGTACTATGTCTGCAGTCTCTGACCATCTCTTGTACTATGTTTGCAGTCTCTGACCATCTCTTTTATCATAACTGCAGCCTCTGACCATCTTCTGTATCATGTTTGCAGTCTCTGACCATTTCTTGTATCATGTCTGCAGTCTCTGACCATCTTATGTATCATGTCTGCAGTCTCTGACCATCTTATGTATCATGTCTGCAGACTCTGACAATCTCTTGTATCACGTGTGCAGTCTCTGACCATCTTTTGAAGTATGTCTGCAGTCTCTGACCATTTTTTGTACTATGTCTGCAGTCTCTGATCATCTCATGTACTATGTCTGCAGTCTCTGACCATCTCTTGCACTATGTCTGCAGTCTCTGACCACCTCTTGTACGGTTTATGCAGTCTCTGACCATCTCTTGTACTATGTCTGCAGTCTCTGACCATCTCTTGTACTATGTTTGCAGTCTCTGACCATCTCTTTTATCATAACTGCAGCCTCTGACCATCTTCTGTATCATGTTTGCAGTCTCTGACCATTTCTTATATCATGTCTGCAGTCTCTGACCATCTCATGTATCATGTCTGCAGTCTCTGGCCATCTTTTCAAGTATGTCTGCAGTCTCTGACCATTTCTTGTACTATGTCTGCAGTCTCTGATCATCTTTTGTACTATGTCTACAGTCTCTGACCATCTCTTGTACTATGTCTGCAGTCTCTGACCATTTCTTGTATCATATCTGAAGTCTCTGACCATCTTCTGTAGTATGTCTGCAGTCTCTGACCATCTCTTGTATCATGTCTGCAGTCTATGACCATCTTCTGTAGTATGTCTGCAGTCTATGACCATCTTCTGTAGTATGTTTGCAGCCTCTGACCAGCTCTTGTATCATGTCTACAGTCTCTGACCAGCTCTTGTATCGTGTCTGCAGTCTCTGACCAGCTCTTGTATCCTGTCAGCAGTCTCTGACCATCTCTTGTACTATATATGCAGTCTCTGACCATCTCTTGTATCATAACTGCAGCCTCTGACCATCTTCTGTAGCATGTTTGCAATCCCTGACCATTTCTTGTATCATGTCTGCAGTCTCTGACCATCTCTTGTATTATGTCTGCAGTCTCTGACCATCTTCTGTAGTATGTTTGCAGTCTCTGACAATTTCTTGTATCATGTCTGCAGTCTCTGATCATCTCTTGTACTATATATGCAGTCTCTGACCATCTCTTGTACTATGTATGCAGTCTCTGACCATCTCTTGTACTATGTATGCAGTCTCTGACCATCTCTTGTACTATGTCTGCAGTCTCTGACCATCTCTTGTACGATGTCTGCAGTCTCTGACCATCTCTTGTACTATGTATGCAGTCTCTGACCATCTCTTGTACTATGTCTGCAGTCTCTGACCATCTCTTGTACTATGTTTGCAGTCTCTGACCATCTCTTTTATCATAACTGCAGCCTCTGACCATCTTCTGTATCATGTTTGCAGTCTCTGACCATTTCTTGTATCATGTCTGCAGTCTCTGACCATCTTATGTATCATGTCTGCAGTCTCTGACCATCTTATGTATCATGTCTGCAGACTCTGACAATCTCTTGTATCATGTGTGCAGTCTCTGACCATCTTTTGAAGTATGTCTGCAGTCTTTGACCATTTCTTGTACTATGTCTGCAGTCTCTGATCATCTCATGTACTATGTCTGCAGTCTCTGACCACCTCTTGTACGGTTTATGCAGTCTCTGACCATCTCTTGTACTATGTCTGCAGTCTCTGACCATCTCTTGTACTATGTTTGCAGTCTCTGACCATCTCTTTTATCATAACTGCAGCCTCTGACCATCTTCTGTATCATGTTTGCAGTCTCTGACCATTTCTTGTATCATGTCTGCAGTCTCTGACCATCTCATGTATCATGTCTGCAGTCTCTGGCCATCTTATGTATCATGTCTGCAGTCTCTGACCATCTTATGTATCATGTCTGCAGACTCTGGCAATCTCTTGTATCATGTGTGTAGTCTCTGGCCATCTTTTGAAGTATGTCTGCAGTCTCTGACCATTTCTTGTACTATGTCTGCAGTCTCTGATCATCTCTTGTACTATGCCTACAGTCTCTGACCATCTCTTGTACTATGTCTGCAGTCTCTGACCATTTCTTGTATCATATCTGAAGTCTCTGACCACCTTCTGTAGTATGTCTGCAGTCTCTGACTATCTCTTGTATCATGTCTGCAGTCTATGACCATCTTCTGTAGTATGTCTGCAGTCTATGACCATCTTCTGTAGTATGTCTGCAGCCTCTGACCAGCTCTTGTATCATGTCTGCAGTCTCTGACCAGCTCTTGTATTATGTCTGCAGTCTCTGACCAGCTCTTGTATCATGTCAGCAGTCTCTGACCATCTCTTGTATCATGTCTGCAGTCTTTGACCATCTTCTTCTGTAGTCCAAAGACATGCTGGTAGGTTAATTGGATCCTGTCTAAATTGTCCCTAGTATGTATGAATGTAAGTTAGGGACCTTAGATTGTAAGCTCCTTGGGGGTAGGGACTGATGTAAATGTACAATATATATCTAAAAATAATACTGCGCCAACCCAAATATGTGAAGCAGCCGACACTACAATCAGACTAATTGTGGATCCATAATTTAAAATTAAAATGCGGCGCTAAAAAAATAAATGATGTTCATTATTGAGCACGACCTGCCAAAATGAAAATCTGGGGGTCGGATGCTGCACAATAAAGTATTTATTGAAACAACACTTCTATTAATTATATGTGAAATTTTAGAAAATATGACATAATATAAGTGTCTACGGAGTGATCTATAGTATAGCGTGTCAAATATTAAGTGAAAATCATCAGATATACAAAAGATTGTGAAATGCAAAGAGCATCCATGCAATTAGTGTTCCAAATAAAACGTGAAAATAAATATATGTTCAAAAAATATAAATAAAAGTCCGTGATAAGTTCATGTGACATATATCTGCAGCACTAGCCCATTAACATGCATTGTAACTTGATCATATGGGACTACCGTGTCCGGGACAAGCTTCAGTATGGTGTGGTGACCAGACTTATGGTGCAGGCAAGATCAGGTGAAAATACCCTTACCGGAATTGGTGGACTCACCAGCCAGCGGCTTGGGAGTCAAACAGGCTTACAAAAGGACTGGAGATGATGGATGCAGCACTGTGTCCAGAACCGGTGGAAAAGTGGTGGGGACGTTCATCGGTCACCCTCATCCGATCCTACTGGCTGTTAACCTCCATAATGCAGGACTCAATGGCTATCCAATACTCAATCCACATAGAGAGAATACGATCCTCAGGTTGAAAAATCAAAAAGAAAACTTCCACATAGTGTGAATCAGTTTTCAAAAACTTTAATAAAAAAGTTTTGCAATAAAAAACACCCTGGCTCATACAAACAAACTAGAGACCAGGTACAGGAGTAAATAAAATAAGCGCTTAAATTGATCGTGGCAAGACAGGCATATCAAACCCGACGCGTTTTGTCCGCATGGACTTCAACTGGGGTATATGCCTGTCTGCCACAAATATGCCTATATATATATATATAAAATATAATGAGAAACCTACAGCAGCTGTTTGCGCCATGTGAGGCATTACTTCCGGGTACTCAGAAGATGGCGTCAGTGGGGTAATCAGCCAATCATAATGGACTAGTATGTTGTGGGTAGCCAAGCCTCAATTTGGTATAGCCAATAGGGGGCCGGCGCAACATGTCATGTCGCGTCCACCCTACGTCCACGCCAGACGTCGGCCCTCTACCAATCAAAACTGCGGGTGAGGGTCGTCATAGTCCCACATGACTCTCCTAGCTGCAAAGCCAATCACCAGCGGGACGTCGCTGGAAACATCCAGCCTATCTGGACTCACGTCCACCGCGCATGACGTCAAAAGCCCTCTGTCAGAGCGGTTGCCGGAAATAAAACTATATCCAAAGCGGGTGGAGCGCAAATGCGATCCACGTCTCGGGATGAGAGACAGGATGTGGGCCTGAAATCTTTGGAACGCAAATGCGGTCCATATATCAGGATCAATAATAATGGCCAAAGCTTTAAAACAATCCCTATAAGAATAATATGTATTTAATTTCACATGACGCCAACAGTGTTAAAGGTGCCTAACATCCTAGAAACATCAATATTGGGGTTTAAAAATTCTTATTTAAAAACTCTTATTTAAAAATTTTTTTTTCTTTTTACAATATACATAATGAAGCCCACCATTTCTGTATGGAAAAAATGGAAAAATTACACTATGGAGTATGATATTACACATAGAGATACCCTTAAGTACGGAACAATCCAACTGAAATGAAGTATTAACTTCACTCATATATAGTTAATGGGTATATTCTAAGTAACTACAGAGGGTACCCAATAGAGTTAAACATATGGTTTGTAAGTCCCTTTTTAATGTTAGCTATGTGCTATAGGGATTGTTTTAAAGCTTTGGCCATTATTATTGATCCTGATATATGGACCGCATTTGCGTTGCAAAGATTTCGGGCCCACTTCCTGTCTCTCATCCCAAGACGTGGATCGCATTTGCGCTCCACCCGCTTCGGATATAGTTTTATTTCCGGCAACCGCTCTGACAGAGGGCTTTTGACATCATGCGCGGTTGGACGTGAGTCCAGATAGGCTGGATGTTTCCAGCGACGTCCCGCTGGTGATTGGCTTTGCAGCTAGGAGAGTCATGTGGGACTATGACGACCCTCACCCGCAGTTTTGATTGGTAGAGGGGCCGACGTCTGGCGGGACGTAGGGCGGACGCGACATGACATGCCACGCCGGCCCCCTATTAGCTATACCAAATTGAGGCTTGGCTACCCACAACATACTAGTCCATTATGATTGGCTGATTACCCCACTGACGGCATCTTCTGAGTACCCGGAAGTAATGCCTCACATGGCGCAAACAGCTGCTGTAGGTTTCTCATTATATTTTATATATATATAGGCATATTTGTGGCAGAAAGGCATATACCCCAGTTGAAGTCCATGCGGACGAAACGCGTCGGGTTTGATATGCTTGTCTTGCCACGATCGATTTAAGAGCTTATTTTATTTACTCCTGTACCTGGTCTCTAGTTTGTTTGTATGAGCCAGGGTCTTTTTTATTGCAAAACTTTTTTATTAAAGTTTTTGAAAACTGATTCACACTATGCGGAAGTTTTCTTTTTGATTTTTCAACCTGAGGATCCTATTCTCTCTATGTGGATTGAGTATTGGATAGCCATTGAGTCCTGCATTAAGGAGGTTAACAGCCAGTAGGATCGGATGAGGGTGACCGATGAACGTCCCCACCACTTTTCCACCGGTTCTGGACACAGTGCTGCATCCATCATCTCCAGTCCCTTTGTAAGCCTGTTTGACTCCCAAGCCGCTGGCTGGTGAGTCCACCAATTCCGGTAAGGGTATTTTCACCTGATCTTGCCTGCACCATAAGTCTGGTCACCACACCACACTGAAGCTTGTCCCGGACACGGTAGTCCCATATGATCAAGTTACAATGCATGTTAATGGGCTAGTGCTGCAGATATATGTCACATGAACTTATCACGGACTTTTATTTATATTTTTTGAACATATATTTATTTTCACGTTTTATTTGGAACACTAATTGCATGGATGCTCTTTGCATTTCACAATCTTTTGTATATCTGATGATTTTCACTTAATATTTGACACGCTATACTATAGATCACTCCGTAGACACTTATATTATGTCATATTTTCTAAAATTTCACATAAAATTAATAGAAGTGTTGTTTCCATAAAAACTTTATTGTGCAGCATCCGACCCCCAGATTTTCATTTTGGCAGGTCGTGCTCAATAATGAACATCATTTATTTTTTTAGCGCCGCATTTTAATTTTAAATTATGGATCCACAATTAGTCTGATTGTAGTGTCGGCTGCTTCACATATTTGGGTTGGCGCAGTATTATTTTTAGATATATATTGAGATTTGATAGACACATATATTGCTGCCTTCCATACATATTTTATTTTCAACATAGAAACTATGGATGTGTTTGATTACCGTACCAATCGTTCGGTTAATACCGAGGGGGTCTTTACTCTGCTGAAAGCAGACACTGAAATAGGTGGTCTGTTTTTAAGATTACAGAATCTTATGGTGTCTGAACTCAATCTCGACTGGGACATAGCTTTTCTGGAACAGTACTCCAAGGAGCGTATGGTGCCCAGGGGACTAAGGTGGAATGTGCATCCACAACAAGGAGATTTGGAGTTAGAGCCGTGGTTTAGATACTTTAACGAAGCAGGAATTTCTCTCCTAAGCTTCCTGATTGAGAAAAAACGAGCTAGAATGGTGGCTATAAAAAACTAGTTTCCCATATATCTACCTCGGAATATGCCTCACATTCTACGGCTCTGAAAAATCATTTAGAGAAAGAAGAAAAAGATCAAAAAATTAAAAAACAAAAAAAGTATACTAGAGATGTTACTGACTACAGAAATGGATGTGTTTTTTCCTGGCAAAATAAGGTTGATGGACCTGCTGTTTCAGACAGGGGTGCATGTGAAATGGACACATCGGAACAACAGAACCATCAAATCCAACAACCTTCATATTCTGGGAGTCGAGGAGGAGTTACAGATTATACGTCTGGGATCAATTACCAGCCCGCCCCTCCTAACACTCCCAGGCCCCACCAAAAAGGACCCCCCACCAATCCTAGAGGAAGAGGAAAGGGTGTAAGAGGGAAGGGTAGAGGACAGAGAGACCAGTCATCTCATTATGACCACTATGGGTCTACACCGAGGAGAGAAAATTATCAAGATAGACATAATGAACAATAGGAACATTACTACTCACAAAGAATGCCTATTAATACCTACAATAGATATTCACCTTTAAGGTAAGAAAGATCGCGAGATAATTACAACTCTCACCATACATCTAGGGAGACAGATTCCAATTATTACAATAGATCACCTTTTAACTACAACCAACAACAACCGGGACCCTCCAATTTGGGGTTTTTTTCACAAAGAACCAGAGAGATACAAACGTGCTATAGAATCAAACGTGGGACCAGAGGGGGGAGGCGTGCCCGAAAAAAGAAAACGAACTTAAAAGACAGTGGGATTTTTAACCTCAGTAAAGTCAATCTTTCTGAGACGGAACTCTTGGTCCTAGAAAAGGGCCTAAAGTTCGCCCCTCCAAAAAAACTGAATAAATTCAGCACTTTTATAGACATACAAAAATATGTGCGGAAACTTAATGTGCAGAGACAGATTATTTCGAACCCGAGTAGACCTAAGGTTGAAGTGAATTCCCATATAGTACATTCGGGACTCTCAAACCCCTCACTTTTTAACCCACCTGGCCCCACTGCCCCTTCTATTAAGGTCTTTTTGTGATCTTGTATTACAAGATTTAGACAAATTGCCAATTAAAAAAACTTTCAGTAATCCCAATATAAAAAATCGGACTCAAACAACTATGCGAGCGGAAGGATTTAATTATCCGACCCGCTGATAAAGGGGGAGGGATAGTCATTCTGGATAAAAATGATTATCATCTAGAAATGACTAGAATTTTGAGCGACACGGAAACGTATTTAAGGATTTACAATAATCCCACAATTTCTTACAAGAAATCACTCATTGATTTGGTAGATACGGGATTCCAATTGGGGATTCTGGACAAAAAAGAAAAAAACTATTTAATTCCAGTTGCTCCCAGGATCCCGGTAATGTATTATTTACCAAAAGTGCATAAAAGCGTCACCCAACCACCAGGCCGCCCCATCATCAGCGGCATTGATTCTATCACCTCCCGCATTTCCTCCAACCTATTGTACAATCTGCACCTTCATATTTGAGGGATACTAAAGATACCATTTCTAAGTTAAATAGTATAATTTACAGTAAAGATTTGCTTTTAGTTACGGCTGATGTCACGTCGCTATACACTTGTATACCCCATAATCTAGGACTGGTGGCAGTTGAACTTTTTTTATCTAGAGAGGAGTCCATCCCAAGAACCCAACAAAGATTCATTATGGATCTGTTGAGGTTCGCTACCAAACATAACTATTTTTGGTACAATGGAGACTTTTTCATCCAACGGAAGGGAGTGGCTATGGGCGCCAAGTTCGCCCCGAGCCTGGCGAACATTTTCATGGCCCGATGGGAGGAGGATGTCGTCTATGCCCTGGACCCCCCGGAGTTAGTCCTTTGGGCCAGGTACATAGATGACATCCTCCTCCTGTGGAAAGGAAGTGTAGAGTCTTTACACTCCTTCCTTTCTAAACTAAATGATAACGATATTGGGATTGAGTTGAAGTATGAGGTCAGTTCTTCTGTTATCCATTTTTTAGATTTAGAGATAACTGCGGTCGATGACCATTTAGAAACGAAAACGTTCTTTAAACCGACCGACCGGAATGGTTACATTCCGGTCGATAGTTGCCATCATGCTACCTGGCTGAAATCTGTACCTCGCAGTCAGCTTACGAGGATTAGGCGCAACTGTAGCAACCTCTCTGATTATTTCCAACAGGCACAAATTTTGAGGTCTAGATTTGTTGATAAAGGCTACAATCCTACAGATGTTGAAGAGGAAATTAGAAAAGTTTCTTTGATCGACAGAGAGGTGTTGTTAGAGGGACAATCCAAACGCACACAAGATAACAAACATAAGTGGTCCCTTCTAACAAACTTCTCTGTACAACATAAGCAAATCAAGGAAATCATATCAAGACATTGGAAGGTTCTTAAAAATGACAATGTATTAGGTCCTTTATTGCCAGAACGGGGAGGGGTTATTTACAGAGGGGCCCCATCCATAAAGAGTCAGTGTCAGGTCCCTCACTTACCAGACAGGTGAGTCCGCTTGGGCAGAGGTTAGGCTCCCTTACGTATCCGACTCAGGGCCCCTGATAGAGCAGACAGGAAGCCCACGAGTACGGAGTGGTATGAGGGCCTGGTGTATGGATCCTGGAGAAAGGTGGTCTTTCAAGCAGCAGGTAGAACTCAGGAACACTGGAACTGATGCTGAGCAGGAGCTTACTAGGCTGGTCACACACAGGCAGAGGTCGGCAACAGGCTGGCAGCAGAGGTACAAAGGGAGCAGGCAGAAGCGGGGTCAAACAAGCCAGGGTCGGGTTCAGGCAGCAATCAGGGAGGTCCAAAAGGCAAGCCGGGTCGTAACAGGTCAAAACTTCAGAGATACGGAACACAGAGAGGATCACGGAACTTAGGCACAGAGCTGTTGATCAGGCAGCACCGAACAGGAATTGAGGCAGACCTAAATAGGCTGATTGGCGCCAAACGCCGTGCTCGTGCGCGCCGATTCGCCCATGCGCCTGCGCACCCGCATGCGCCTGAGTGCGCTCCCGAACACCGGCGTGCACGCCAGCACTACCAGGCACGCCCGCAGTAACGCCCATAGGCGAACGCGCGCCAGCGCACGCTGGCGCGAACGCGTGGACGCGCACGCGCCCGGACGCCACCCTGCACGCCATGGCTGGCCAGACCAGACACGCCGGTGCCCCCAGGAACACGCGCCCCAGCACGCACAGGAACACGCGCACCAACGTGCCCCGGCGCGCACCGGCGCCAAACTAGGTAACCTCTCTGACAGTGCCCCCTCCTCAAGGGCAGACTCCGGATGCCCAGCTGGGCCATCTTTGAGTCATGAGAAGCTTTAAATGACTGTAGGAGTTCCTTGGCGTGCAAGTTGCTCTCTGGTTCCCAAGAATTGTCTTCGGGCCCATAGCCTTTCCATTTTACGAGGTATTGAAATTGGTTGCGTCTTCTTCTGCAATCTAAAATTGCCTCCACCTCGAACTCCTCTTCGCCATTAACTAGGATAGGCTTGGGTGGGCCGATACTATGGCCAACAAAGGAATTGGGGGTAACCGGCTTCAAAAGGGACACATGAAAGACTGGATGTATCCTCAGGGCGTTAGGTAGATCAAGTTCATATGCCACATTGTTAATTTTTCTTTTAACCAGAAAAGGACCCAAGTATTTAGGGCCTAATTTTCTGGACGGACAGGCCAACTTTAGGTTAGTAGTAGATAACCAGACTGAGTTGCCAGGTTCCAGGACAAGTTCTCCGCGTCTCTTCCTGTCAAATATTCTTTTGTAATCTTCCTGAGCTTTGGCCATGGTATTCTGCAGTAATTAGTTGTTTACTGAGAAAAAGTACAAGGTTTCAGATACTGCAGGTACGGAGCACTCGGGTATAGACTCAGGCAAGAAGGATGGATGGAAGCCATAATTAGCATAGAATGGTGACTGATTGGTAGCTGAATGCAGTGAATTATTGTAGGAGAATTCTGCGATGGGAAGCAGGGAAGCCCAGTCGTCCTGAGAGAGCGCAGAAAAACAGCGGAGGTATTGCTCCAAGGTCTGATTTGTCTTTTCGGTTTGTCCATTTGACTGGGGGTGATAGGCCGAAGAAAATGACAATTCAATCTCTAAGGAGCCACAGAGGGCTTTTCAAAATCTGGAGGTAAATTGGACACCTCTGTCAGAAACTATGTTGGTTGGTACTCCATGCAACCTGATGATTTCTTTGATAAAGATGGTAGCGGTTTCCATAGCCGAAGGGGTGCCCTTCATGGGGAGGAAGTGAGCCATTTTAGACAACCTGTCTACCACAACGAAGATGGAAGAGAAGCCTTCTGATGGGGGGAGTTCAACAATAAAGTCCATTGAAATCATGGCCCACGGCCTCTCTGGGACCGGTAATGGTTTCAACAGCCCCCATGCCCTTGCCCCACTATTCTTGTTTCTGGCACAGATATTACAGGACTCAACATATTCCTTGCAATCCTTAACAAGGTGAGGCCACCAGAAGGTGCGTTGTACTAGATCAATTGTCTTCCGAGCGCCAAAGTGACCGGCCAATTTGTGATCATGGCACAAGTTTAACACCCGTACTTTTAGCTCCTCAGGGACCACAATTTTGTTTTTGTACCAGAACAGCCCGTCTTTGGTACAAGCTTCAGCAGGTGATGTCATTCCCATAGAGGACCATCTGGTCTGAGAGATTAGATCCTCTTGTAAGACCAGGAAATTCCCAGAAGGGAGGATGGTGTCTGGAGGCAGGGTCTTCTCTGAATCAAGGAACATGCGGGAGAGAGCGTCGGATTTGACATTCTTGGATCCGGGTCTGTAGGTAATGTGGAATATAAATCGGAAAAAAAGTGCCCATCTGGCTTGCCGGGGTTTTAGTCTCTTAGCTGTCCTTAGATATTCCAAATTTTTATGGTCTGTGTAGACCAAAATGGGGTGAGCTGCACCCTCCAGGAGATAACGCCATTCTTCCAAAGCTGCCTTATTGGCTAGAAGTTCCCGTTCTCCCACATCGTAGTTCCTCTCGGAAGAGGAAAGTTTCCGTGAAAAGAATCCCACAGGACACAGGAGTGCTTTAGCACCTTGTCTTTGTGAGAGCACGGCTCCTACCACAACTTCGGAAGCATCCACTTCTAATACGAAAGGTAAAGCAGGATTGGGATGTTTGAGGATAGTGGCTGAAGTAAACAGAGCCTTGAGTTTTTCAAAGGCCACTTGCACCTTAGGGGTCCAGCAGAACCGGGTTCCCTGTCTGATGAGTTCCGTAATGGGAGTTATTATCGAAGAGAATCTTTTAATGAATTTTCTAAAAAAATTGGCAAAGCCAATAAAGCGCTGTACTCCTTTTTTGTCTACAGGTGCAGGCCAATCCAAGATAGCAGATACTTTTTGCGGGTCCATCTTGATACCATCAGGAGAGATGACCAGGCCTAGGAACTGAATGGATTGGAGCTTGAACGCACATTTTTCGAGTTTGGCATAGAGCCCATGTTGTCTGAGTCGGGTAAGTACGTTTCGCACGTGTTTGCGATGGTCAGTCAGGGAAGAAGAGAAAACCAAGATATCGTCCAGGAAGTCACGAAAGACATCGTTGACGAAGTGCTGGAAGGTGGCTGGCGCATTACACAGGCCAAAGGGCATGACGAGGTACTCGTAGTGCCCGAATCGAGTACGAAAGGCCGTCTTCCACTCGTCCCCCTCTCTTATGCGGATCAAATTGTAGGCTCCGCGGAGATCCAGCTTGGTGAAGACGGTAGCGGATCCTAATCTTTGAAATAGTTCTGGCACTAGAGGTAATGGATATCTGTTCTTTATAGTAATTTTATTTAGTTCCCGGTAATCGATGCAGGGACGTAAGGAGTGATCTTTCTTCTCCACGAAAAAGATGCCTGCACCTGCTGGAGATGTGGAGGGACGAATGAATCCTTTCTTTAGGTTTTCGTCGATATAGGCTTTCAAGGTGCCCAGCTCCTGCTCAGTTAGGGGGAAAATCCTCCCGAAGGGAACTTCAGTTCTGGGTAAAAGTTCTATCGGGCAATCGTAGGGTCTATGTACCGGGAGAGTTTCTGCCCCCTTCTTGCTAAACACATCCAGGAAATCCGGGTAGGGTTCGGGAAGATTTTGACAAGACTTGGCTTCCGAATCTAAGCAAAGGCACTGAGATGGTGTCATGGGGGTTCCCCGCAAGCAGTGTTGTTTGCAATAATCGGACAAAAACTGGATCTTGCCTGTGGACCAGTCGATACTGGGATTGTGAGCCTGTAGCCAAGGCATTCCTAAGATAATTGGAAAGAGAGGAGAGGAGATGACATCCAGGCGTAAAAGTTCCTGATGTTCCGGGCCAATGGTGGCCAGTAGAGGAACAGTCTCCTGGGTAACTGGTCCGGATCTGAGGGTAGAGCCGTCCGCTAAGAATACTGCCAGTCCCTGGGCCTTGGGTTGGGTAGGAATGTTATGGTTTTCAATAAAGGTTCGGTCAATGAAACCGCTGCATGCTCCCGAATCAATAATGACCGGTACTGGGATGTTCCTTCCAGGTAGCTGTAATATAACAGAAAGTGTTAGATGGTTACAGGATCTGGGTGAGACAGGTGCACACAAAGAAGAGGACGGCAGGCACTTACGTCTCTTGTTGGGGCATGCCCTTACAAAGTGTCCAGATTCTCCGCAATACAGGCACAGATTGAGTGCGCGTCTGCACGTCTTCTCCTCTGGGGTCAAAGAGGGACGGAGCAGTCCTAGCTGCATGGGTTCTGGAGCTTCCTGGGCCGGAACAGACGAGACAGGAGAAGCTTGGTTCGGGGCATTAGGAACCCTGGGCAACATCCAAGTGAGACGTGGGTGGCCAACGGACCTCTGGGAACGTCTCTCTCTAAGACGGCGGTCAATCTGAATTGACAGGTTTATAAGCTCATCCAGCATCTGAGGTATCCCTACACGTGCCGATTCATCTTTAAGAGGGTCGGACAACCCCAGCCGGTATTGGTGACGCAAGGCCGTGTCATTCCACTCTGTATCAGAGCTCCAACGTCTAAACTCTACAGCGTAATCTTCGGCCGCCCTGCGGCCTTGTTGTAGAGTGTGCCAGGCGGCTTCTGCAGTGGCCGTTAGTTGGGAATCCTCATATATCTGAGACATTGCTATGAAGAGGTCATCCAAGGACTCCAGAGATCTGGATTTTTGCTCCAGCAGACGATGGGCCCAGGTCTGGGGCTCGCCGGTCAGAAGTGATATAACGAACCCCACCTTAGTGGCTTCCAAAGAAAATGTACGGGGTTGCAAGGCAAAATAAAGTTCACATGCATTGCAGAATGCCCGGAACTTGCAACATTCTCCATAGAACTTTTCAGGTGTAGGCACCCTGGGCTCCGGTGGGAGCATTACTACAGAGGGTGCTGTGGAGGGGTTAGCAGGTTCTGCTCCCTGAGGAGATGCTGAGAGGGCCTGGACCTGTCCTTCCAGTCTGGTATAGCCCTCCTGTAGGCTTTTAAACGCTTAGGTGAGGCCCGCTAGGTGCCTGCAAAGTTCATCCATGGGGGAGGCCCCCTGCCCGGACTCAGTCATGGCTGCCTGATACTGTCAGGTCCCTCACTTACCAGACAGGTGAGTCCGCTTGGGCAGAGGGTAGGCTCCCTTATGTATCTGACTCGGGGCCCCTGATAGAGCAGACAGGAAGCCCGCGAGTACGGAGTGGTATGAGGGCCTGGTGTATGGATCCTGGAGAAAGGTGGTCTTTCAAGCAGCAGGTAGAACTCAGGAACACTGGAACTGATGCTGAGCAGGAGCTTACTAGGCTGGTCACACACAGGCAGAGGTCGGCAACAGGCTGGCAGCAGAGGTACAAAGGGAGCAGGCAGAAGCGGGGTCAAACAAGCCGGGGTCGGGTTCAGTCAGCAATCAGGGAGGTCCAAAAGGCAAGCCAGGTCGTAACAGGTCAAAACTTTAGAGATACGGAACACAGAGAGGATCACGGAACTTAGGCACAGAGCTGTTGATCAGGCAGCACCGAACAGGAATTGAGGCAGACCTAAATAGGCTGATTGGCGCCAAACGCCGCGCTCGCGCGCGCCGATTCGCCCATGTGCCCGCGCACCCGCATGCGTCTGAGCGCGCCCCCAAACACCGGCGTGCACGCCAACACTACCAGGCACGCCCGCAGTAACGCCCATAGGCGAACGTGCGCTAGCGCGAACGCGCATACGCGCGCGTGAGCGGACGCCACCCTGCACGCCATGGCTGGCCAGACCAGACACGCCGGTGCCCCCAGGAACACGCGCCCCAGCACGCACAGGAACACGCGCACCAACGCGCCCCGGCGCGCACCGGCGCCCAACCAGGTAACCTCTCTGACAGTCAGATTGCTCCTAACATTATTGACCCTCCCGTTACTCGATCTTTTTTCCACAACATGAAAGGATTTTTTCCTTGCCGCCGTTGCAATGTTTGTTCACATAGCATCTGCGGAAAGAGGAAAACCGAAACGTTGGTATCTACATCTACAGGAAAGGAATATCAAATTATACGTACATTTTCCGTAAGAGCAAAGGAGCACATAGCTAACATTAAAAAGGGACTTACAAACCATAGTGTCCCCAAACACTTTTTGCGGTGCCATAATCAGAATCCGGCAGGGACTAAGTTCCAGGCTATTGACAAATTTATTTCACACTGGAGGGGCGAGTCTCTTAAGAGGGGGTCTTAGAGACGTCTTAGAGACGTTCTGGATACACCAATTAAAAAGCTATTCACCATTTGGTCTCAATATTGATTGGGACATAAATGCATTTATTAACCAATCCTAATGTGCATGTATGTTCTGTCTCCTTTTCGCTTCTGGTTCCTTTCTTGATATTTGTTCTAATATTAAGAGACCATTTTCATTTTGTTAGTTGGACTATTTAAAATCCATATTAGTGACCAGTCCATATTTTTATATGAATGTTTAACTCTATTGGGTACCCTCTGTAGTTACTTAGAATATACCCATTAACTATATATGAGTGAAGTTAATACTAACCGCTCCAAATAATGATCGGTCCGAGAAGATGGCTAGATAGCAAATCCGCAATCAATTCATGTCATGTAGATATTCGATGCTCGACATGTTTCGCGTGTCATCACGCTTCTTCAAGAGCTAAACAGTATATATTGTGGCTTTCAAAATACATAACACAGCATATATATAATTAATATATACAACCATATAAGCAGGCATCTATATTGACGCCACATATTATGAATTTAGAGAGATGTGTGCTGGTTCAGACAGAGCGGTGATAAGGGCGAAGACCAAAGAGGTGATGAAAGGCTACTATGGGGGCGTACACAACATAATCTTAAATAGTACCTAAAAGGTGTGACAAAATAAAGAAAGTTCATGAAATAGATTATGATTTTATATATTCCCAATACCTGGAAATGGAGGGAAGAAAGGGGGGGGGGAGGGGGGGGGGGGGAGGGAGGAGAAGGGGGAAGAAAAAGAGGGGAGAAAAAAAAAGGGGAAGAACAAGAAGGAGGGAGGGAAGATAAAAGAGGAAAGTCAAGAAAGGGAAGGAAGGAGAAGGGGGAAGAAACAGAAGGGAGAAAAGGAGGGAACAAGAAGGAGGGAGGGGGGATAAAAGAGGAAAGTCAAGAAAGGGAGGGGAGGGGAGGGAGGGAGGAGAAGGGGGGGGGGGAGAAGGAAAAAAGGGGGGGGGAAGGGGACGGGGGGAGAAGAAGAGAAGGGAAAGAAGAAAAAAATAGAGAGAAAGGGACGGAGAGAGGGAGCCAGGGGAATAGTATGCATGTAAAGGAAATACTTACATCTAGAACGTATATAAAATCATGAAAAAGTAGTAGCCCACAGGTCAGGAAGAACCGGAGAACCGGCAATTTAATATATCTATACACGTCGGGATGGATGTGAACTGGTGCTAGCTTTTACACAGGCCTATTCCTAAAAGAAAAACAACTGATTCAAAACAGGGAGGTAATGATCTGAAGATATAGATTACTGGTGAGGTGGCCCTAGCCATGGTATAAAACACTCACCAGTGTTGATTTAGAGATGTTAATATCTGTTTTGTGTGCACCTGGGTCCCGCAGTAAGGCTCAGGCAGTCATAGATATTTAAACAGGTGCCAATCAGGCACAGTTTCATAAGAGGTAGTCTACCCTTGCTTTATCCTAGGATGTAAATAGAAACAAGGGAAGGGGTAAGCTAGTATAGGGTTTGCAGTAATACCACACAGCGGTGGCAGATTCCTAATAATTAGTGCTTAAAAAGAAAAGAAAGTACCTGGATCTGATAAGAAGGAGACTTGCGACGTGTGATATCTTCCTGTGGCTGGGGCGAGATGCACACTGTGATAGGACGCCGTCCTATTTGTGTGCCCGTCCCGTCCGTCGTCATCCAATCGGCAGCGCCGATGTGACGTCATCCGGACCGGCCGAATGCTCACGGTGCGCATGCACGCCAGCCAGCCAGGAGCGTCGTCAACATGAACGACGGCGCTTCCAGTGGGGGAAGCAACGCACGCCCACCACAAGCTACAAAAGCCGGTATATGAATATACCAGCTGATGTAAGCGTCACATCAACAGATGCTGGTGTGACGCTGGGCGGCCGCATAGCAGCCAAGAACCCACCACTAGGTGGCGCCCACATCAACCGCACCGTGTGAACTCAGCAACAAAGAATAGTAAAACATATACAATAGGTAAATCTTCAACGTATCTCATCATTGAAACATTTAGAACAATTTTATTTGTTGATGTATGCACCTCAAAATCTATAGTGTTCATGTAGGGAGTACTTGCTCTGAATTCGAGCTCTAATAAACACCTAATTATGCCTATATATGTATATAGATCTTCTGTAAAAATATGTATATGGGGTTAAAAGGATATGGACTCATATAGCAGCAATGTGTTGGAGGTCATGTATAGGGGATATATGGAAGGGGTGAATGTATCATGACAAGAGAGGGGAGAAGAAAGAAGGAACAGCTAGGGTGAGGAAAATAGAGAAATGGAAAAACATGTTTCCAGACCATTGCTGTAAGAACCAATGAATCCTGCATAGGTTCACTATAAATAGAACCTATATGTCAAAATTACTGTCAAAGGAAAGGTTTGTAGGACTGGGCTTCATTGATGCCAGGAGCCCGGGTCGCATTCAAGCGTTCTATCCAGAGTGTTTCTTGTCTCAAGATCTGTTTTGTCCCAGTCGCCACCTCGGGGGCTCCTTGGAATCACCGCAAGGGCGATGAAGGAGACCACCGAGGTGTCGAATCTATGATAGAGATCCAGGTGCCTGCTCACTGATGTAATCATCCCCCCCCCCCAGAATAATATATATGATCCTCAATACGTGAACGAAATTGCCTGATAGTCTTTCCGACATAGAAAGCTTGGCAATCGCATGTCATTAGGTAAACTATACCCTGAGTTTCACAGTTGGCATGGAAGTGAGGGGTGAATATTTCCCCATTGGGGAGTTTAAAGCAGGTCCCTACACGGATCCGGGGACAGAAGGAACATCTCCCACATCTGGTGATCCCTTTTTGGGTAAAGTTGTGGTGGAGGATCATTACAAAAATGACTAGATGTGAGTTTGTTCCTAAGGGATCTACATCTCCGAAATGTAATGGCTGGGGTAGGGGTTACGTATTTGGCCAGGATTGGGTCCTCACTTAGCAGAGACCAATGTGTGGTTAGGATGTCACGTAATTCTGAATGATGTTGGGAATACTTGGTGATATATCTTACCGTCAGATTGGATTTGGGGATTTTGTTCTGATATAAAAGAGAATTTCGTGGTTGACGCAACGCTTTATTGTAAGCGCGGCGGAGAAGTGATTTACTATATCCCCTTGCCCTCATACGATCGCGAAGTGTATTGGCTTGTTGTTTAAAGTCCTCTGTGAACGTGCAGTTTCTACGGAGTCTAAGGTATTGTGCGTAGGGCATGCTACGTATGAGGGTGTGTGGGTGAGCACTACCCGCATGCAGCAGGGTGTTGCCTGCTGTTTCTTTGCGGAACAAAGTGGTGGCCAGCCGGCCATCACTGTCCTTGCAAATTGTAAGGTCAAGGAAAGTGATAGTAGAATGGTCACTGCATGCTGTAAATTTCAAATTGAACAAGTTACAGTTTTAATCTCTCCACAAAGGTGTTTAGACTTTCCATAGAACCTGACCATACAATAAAAATGTCATCAATGAAGCGCAACCAGCACATCACCTGGCTTGTAAAATGTGATAAACTGTCATCCAAAAAAATTGTCCGTTCCCACCCCCCCAGGTACAGGTTGGCGTAGGTGGGCGCACAACAGGTGCCCATGGCCACGCCCTGCACCTGGAGGAAGTGGGACTCGTTAAATGTAAAACAGTTGTGCGTGAGGATGAATTGCAACAATTTCAAAATGAATTTGCAATAGTCCCAACGATGGTGCGTTTGTGCACGAAGCAAGGTACGCGCTGTCCTGATGCCCTGCTCGTGAGGGATGCTCGAGTATAAAGCCTCAACATCCAAAGTCATGAGCAGGGCATCAGGAGGCACGACCATCCCTTCGATCTGCTTCAGGAGATCCAATGTGTCTCTGATGAGGGTAGGGATAGTACATGTGGTAGGAGTATTGAATCAACCAGTCGGCTGGCATTTTCCATTAGGGACCCAATACCCGACACTATGGGTCTTCCCGGGAGTTTTGTCTGGTCTTTGTGCACTTTGGGAAGTGCATAAAATGTAGCCATCCTAGGATGGCGTACATTCAAAAAGTTGTAAAGATCCTGGTCGATGAGGCCTCCCTGATGGGCAGAACCAATGATAGTCAAAAATTCTGTTTTATACTGGTCAATTTCCGTAGAGTCAATGCATCTATACCATGCCTTGTTACATAGGATATTCATGACCATCTGTTTGTAGTCAGCTTTGGTCATGAGAACAATATTTCCGCCTTTGTCGGCGGGTTTTATCACCAGATCAGGGTGGTTTTGTAATTGTGTAATTGCTTGTGCCTGGGCTTGAGTCAGATTCCTATGTTTGGTTGTTGCATTAATTTTTTTGACATCATTGATCGTGCCCATCAGGAAGGCCCAGATCGGGAAAACGTTGAGATTTAGCTCTAAGTGGATTGTTAGGGGTAGAGACTCCAAAGTTGGAATTGGGAGCCGTAGGAGTCTCTTCCTGGCTGGATTGATCGTTTTCATCAAGTAATAACATTAAATCTCGGAGGGCTCGAAAGTCCTCCATTGTAAAGTTTTTGACTTGTTCGGAAATCTGCTTGTCCTGTATAGATCGAGCCCGATCCTTATCGAACAAGAATTTGTATGTGAGATTCCGAGAAAATAGATATAGGTCCTTGATGGTCTCATATTTGTCAATTGCAGTGGATGGGCAGAAACTCAAACCAAGTTGGAGAACCTCCACTTGGTGGGCATTGAAAGAATAAGGGGTTAAATTAAAGATATCCAGATTAGCATTTACGTGAGCGGTAGTCTGTGATCTGGTACCTGAAAATTTAGTGACAGATTCCTCGTTTGAGAGACATGTGAGTCTAGTGTACTTTGTCGAAGATGTGTACCAGGTGTATTGTTGCCAAGCGTGTTTTGAAGTGTTAATTGTGTATTCTCAGCAGCAGTGGCTCCCTGCGCAGAGGGTCTGCCCATGTCGCTGACTGTGGAAGATGGGGTCGCATTCATCGACAAAGTATGTGCCTGCGATTGTGAATTGAGAAGCTGGATCGCCTGTAGAGCCGTGGCTCCCAGGTACTTTCCAGGTGGATGTCCATTAGTGTCAACATTAAGAGAGGCATCATGTGAGGGTTTGGTGTGAAAAGAGGTGTTGTCAGAGGGAGGACGTTTTTTGAAATAAGGAGTGTAAGACCCACCACCAAGATCCCGCTTACGTGCTCCTAGATGGGGGTGATGAGTAGTGGAGTTGCTTTTCCTAGAAGAAGGCTGTGAAGAAAACAAAGAAGAGTCAGATTCTGTGTCATCATCTGTAGTATATGGTACATTCCCTTGATTTCTCAAAGTACGATGTCTTATCCTAGACCCTTTGTTCTGAGAAGGCAGTTGCCAATGATATGCAAAGCCATCCATAAAGGCCAATCTGTCTTTAGAGAGTTTATTTTGTTTCTTGTAAATGATATCTCTAGTGATTTTGGTGACAAAATCTTTAATGTCTTGCCATCGTTTCGTGTATAAGGCATGGGTTTTAATGCTCTCATTGGAAGATTGTAGCATTACAATCTCTTGATCAAGTGTGGTAAGTTCAGATTGATATTGGGAGATGAGAAGTTTCATCAGGTTAATAGTGCAAGTTGTAAGTGCACTTTCCCATGCTACCTTAAACTCAGGAGTTGTGGTCTGAAATGAAGGATATACTTGTATCCTAAGTCCCAAGGGACTTATGTTCTCCTGGACATACTTGTTAAGGAATTCTATATGCCAATAGAGATTGGCCTTCTTTTTCAGAAGGCGTTTCATTTTCGCCTTATATTGATTGATTCCGATTTCTTGTTCCGTATCAACATTGCAGTTGGTCTGAATTTCTGACATATATCCCGTCCATGCTGTACCTACAAAGTCCATAGGTCACTCCTTTTAAATACTAAACCAATTGAAATGAAAAAAGAAAACTATAGATTCAGAGAGAGGATATAAGCTGTCTACTGGTATGAATAAAAGGGTTTATTTTACCAACCACTAATTGGTTCCCATAATCAAATGGTCGCCAAGGGCCCGGGTGCTTCCACCCATATTAATCAATGCAAAAATGGAAGTGTATCGTAACACGGAGTGGCACCGTGGATACACAAAAAAATAAACCTGTGCCACGTCCTACAAAATCGTATTCAAGAAACAACCAGGAGGGGCTTTTGGACTTTTTAGGCACAACTACAAAAAAATAATTATATAAAATTATATTTTATTCACTTAGAAATATACATAGCAAAAAAGACATTGATTAAAAACCACAACATATGTATATATCAAAGCGCTAGCTATACAACACCATCTAAAATACATAGCTCTTCGGACATCTGGGTAACCACTCCAAATAATGATCGGTCCGAGAAGATGGCTAGATAGCAAATCCGCAATCAATTCATGTCATGTAGATAGTCGATGCTCGACATGTTTCGCGTGTCATCACGCTTCTTCAAGAGCGAAACAGTATATATTGTGGCTATCAAAATACATAACATAGCATATATATAATTAATATATACAATCATATAAGCAGGCATCTATATTGACGCCACATATTATGAATTTAGAGAGATGTGTGCTGGTTCAGACGGAGCGGTGATAAGGGCGAAGACCAAAGAGGTGATGAAAGGCTACTATGGGGGCGTACACAACATAATCTTAAAAGGTGTGACAAAATAAAGAAAGTTCATGAAATAGATTATGATTTTATATATTCCCAATACCTGGAAAAGGAGGGAAGAAAGGGGGGGGGGGGGAAGGGGGAAGAAAAAGAGGGGAGAAAAAAAAAAAAAGGGGGAGAACAAGAAGGAGGGAGGGAAGATAAAAGAGGAAAGTCAAGAAAGGGAAGGAGGGGGGGGGAAGGAAGGAGAAGGGGGAAGAAACAGAAGGGAGAAAAGGAGGGAACAAGAAGGAGGGAGGGGAGATAAAAGAGGAAAGTCAAGAAAGGGAGGGGAGGGAGGGAGGAGAAGGGGGGGGGAGAAGGAAAAAAAGGGGGGGAGGGGGCGGGGGGAGAAGAAGAGAAGGGAAAGAAGAAAAAAATAGAGAGAAAGGGACGGAGAGAGGGAGCCAGGGGAATAGTATGTATGTAAAGGAAATACTTACATCTAGAACGTATATAAAATCATGAAAAAGTAGTGGGCGCCACCTAGTGGTGGGTTCTTGGCTGCTATGCGGCCGCCCAGCGTCACACCAGCATCTGTTGATGTGATGCTTACATCAGCTGGTATATTCATATACCAGCTTTTGTAGCTTGTGGTGGGCGTGCGTTGCTTCCCCCACTGGAAGCGCCGTCGTTCATGTTGACGGCGCTCCTGGCTTGGCTGGCGCGCATGCGCACCCTGAGCATTCGGCCGGTCCGGATGACGTCACGTCGGCGCTGCCGATTGGATGACGATGGACGGGACGTGCACACAAATAGATCCAGGTACTTTCTTTTCTATTTAAGCACTAGTTATTAGGAATCTGCCACCACTGTGTGGTATTACTGCAAACCCTATACTAGCTTACCCCTTCCCTTGTTTCTATTTACATCCTAGGATAAAGCAAGGGTAGACTACCTCTTATGAAACTGTGCCTGATTGGCACCTGTTTAAATATCTATGACTGCCTGAGCCTTACTGCGGGACCCAGGTGCACACAAAACAGATATTAACATCTCTAAATCAACACTGGTGAGTGTTTTATACCATGGCTAGGGCCACCTCACCAGTAATCTATATCTACAGATCATTACCTCCCTGTTTTGAATCAGTTGTTTTCCTTTTAGGAATAGGCCTGTGTAAAAGCTAGCACCAGTTCACATCCATCCTGACGTGTATAGATATATTAAATTGCCGGTTCTTCGGTTCTTCCTGACCTGTGGGCTACTACTTTTTCATGTTTTATATACGTTCTAGATGTAAGTATTTCTTTTACATGCATACTATTCCCTGGCTCCCTCTCTCCGTCCCTTTCTCTCTATTTTTTTTCTCTCTTTCCCTTCTCTTCTTGTCCCCCCGCCCCCTCCCCCCTTTTTTCCTTCTCTCCCCCCCCTTCTCCTCCCTCCCTCCCTCCCTTTCTTGACTTTCCTCTTTTATCTCCCCTCCCTCCTTCTTGTTCCCTCCTTTTCTCCCTTCTGTTTCTTCCCCCTTCTCCTTCCTCCCCCCCCTTCCTTCCCTTTCTTGACTTTCCTCTTTTATCTTCCCTCCCTCCTTCTTGTTCTCCCCCTTTTTTTTTTCTCCCCTCTTTTTCTTCCCCCTTCCCCCCCCCCCCCCTTTCTTCCCTCCTTTTCCAGGTATTGGGAATATATAAAATCATAATCTATTTCATGAACTTTCTTTATTTTGTCACACCTTTTAGGTACTATTTAAGATTATGTTGTGTACGCCCCCATAGTAGCCTTTCATCACCTCTTTGGTCTTCGCCCTTATCACCGCTCTGTCTGAACCAGCACACATCTCTCTAAATTCAAAATATGTGGCGTCAATATAGATGCCTGCTTATATGGTTGTATATATTAATTATATATATGCTATGTTATGTATTTTGATAGCCACAATATATACTGTTTCGCTCTTGAAGAAGCATGATGACACGCGAAACATGTCGAGCATCGAATATCTACATGACATGAATTGATTGCGGATTTGCTATCTAGCCATCTTCTCGGACCGATCATTATTTGGAGTGGTTACCCAGATGTCCGAAGAACTATGTACTTTAGATGGTGTTGTATAGCTAGCGCTTTGATATATACATATGTTGTGGTTTTTAATCAATGTCTTTTTTGCGATGTATTTTTCTAAGTGAATAAAATATAATTTTATATAATTAGTTTTTTGTAGGTGTGCCTAAAAAGTCCAAAAGCCCCTCCTGGTTGTTTCTTGAATACGATTTTGTAGGACGTGGCACAGGTTTATTTTTTTGTGTATCCACGGTGCCACTCCGTGTTACGATACACTTCAATTTTTGCATACTCCATAGTGTAATTTTTACATTTTTTCCATACAGAAATGGTGGGCTTCATTATGTCTATTGTAAAAAGAATTTTTTTTTTTTTAAATAAGAGTTTTTAAAATAAGAATTTTTAAACCCCAATATTGATGTTTCTAGGATGTTAGGCACCTTTAACATTGTTGGCGTCATGTGAAATTAAATACATATTATTCTTATAGGGATTGTTTAAAGCTTTGGCCATTATTATTGATCCTGATATATGGACCGCATTTGCGTTCCAAAGATTTCGGGCCCACTTCCTGTCTCTCATTCCGAGACGTGGATCGCATTTGCGCTCCACCCGCTTCGGATATAGTTTTATTTACGGCAACTGCTCTGATAGAGGGCTTTTGACGTCATGCGCAGTGGACGTGAGTCCAGATAGGCTGGATGTTTCCAGCGACGTCCCGCTGGTGATTGGCTTTGCAGCTAGGAGAGTCATGTGGGACTATGACGACCCTCACCCGCAGTTTTGATTGGTAGAGGGGCCGACGTCTGGCGTGGACGTAGGGCGGACGCGACATGACATGCCGCGCCGGCCCCCTATTGGCTATACCAAATTGAGGCTTGGCTACCCACAACTTACTAGTCCATTATGATTGGCTGATTACCCCACTGACGCCATCTTCCGAGTACCCGGAAGTAATGTCTCACATTGCGCAAACAGCTGCTGTAGGTTTCTCATTATATTTTATATATATATATATATATAGGCATATTTGTGGCAGACAGGCATATACCCCAGTTGAAGTCCATGCGGACGAAACGTGTCGGGTTTGATATGCCTGTCTTGCCACGATCGATTTAAGCGGTTGTGGAACTATATGGAAGTTTTCTTTTTGATTTTTCAACCTGAGGATCGTATTCTCTCTATGTGGATTGAGTTTTGGATAGCCATTGAGTCCTGCATTATGGAGGTTAACAGCCAGTAGGATCGAATGAGGGTGACCGATGAACGTCCCCACCACTTTTCCACCAGTTCTGGACACAGTGCTGCATCCATCATCTCCAGTCCCTTTGTAAGCCTGTTTGACTCCCAAGCCGCTGGCTGGTAAGTCCACCAATTCCGGTAAGGGTATTTTCACCTGATCTTGCCTGCACCATAAGTCTGGTCACCACACCATGCTGAAGCTTGTCCCGGAAACGGTAGTCCCATATGATCAAGTTACAATGCATGTTAATGGGCTAGTGCTGCAGATATATGTCACATGAACTTATCACAGACTTTTATTTATATTTTTTGAACATATATTTATTTTCACGTTTTATTTGGAACACTAATTGCATGGATGCTCTTTGCATTTGACAATCTTTTGTATATCTGATGATTTTCACGTAATATTTGACACGCTATACTATAGATCACTCCGTAGACACTTATATTATGTCATATTTTCTAAAATTTCACATATAATTAATAGAAGTGTTGTTTCAATAAATACTTTATTGTGCAGCATCCGACCCCCAGATTTTCATTTTGGCAGGTCGTGCTCAATAATTAACATCCTTTATTTTTTTAGCACCGCATTTTAATTTTAAATGTACAATATATATGTAAAACGCTGCATAAATTAACGGCGCTATATAAGTACCTGAAATAATAATAATAATGATAATAGTATGTCTGCAGTCTCTGACCATCTCTTGTACTATGTTTGCAGTCTCTGACTATCTCTTTTATCATAACTGCAGCCTTTGACCATCCTCTGTATCATGTTTGCAGTTTCTGACCATTTCTTGTATCATGCCTGCAGACTCTGACCATCTCTTGTATCATGTCTGCAGTCCCTGGCCATCTTTTGAAGTTTGTCTGCAGTCTCTGACCATCTCTTGTACTATGTCTCCAGTCTCTGACCATTTCTTGTATCATATCGGCAGTCTCTGACCATCTTCTGTACTATGTCTGCAGTCTCTGACCATCTCTTGTACTATGTCTGCAGTCTCTGACCACCTCTTGTACGGTTTATGCAGTCTCTGACCATCTCTTGTACTATGTCTGCAGTCTCTGACCATCTCTTGTACTATGTTTGCAGTCTCTGACCATCTCTTTTATCATAACTGCAGCCTCTGACCATCTTCTGTATCATGTTTGCAGTCTCTGACCATTTCTTGTATCATGTCTGCAGTCTCTGACCATCTTATGTATCATGTCTGCAGTCTCTGGCCATCTTATGTATCATGTCTGCAGTCTCTGACCATCTTATGTATCATGTCTGCAGACTCTGACAATCTCTTGTATCATGTGTGCAGTCTCTGGCCATCTTTTGAAGTATGTCTGCAGTCTCTGACCATTTCTTATACTATGTCTGCAGTCTCTGATCATCCTTTGTACTATGTCTACAGTCTCTGACCATCTCTTGTACTATGTCTGCAGTCTCTGACCATTTCTTGTATCATATCTGAAGTCTCTGACCATCTTCTGTATTGTGTCTGCAGTCTCTGACCATCTCTTGTATCATGTCTGCAGTCTATGACCATCTTCTGTAGTATGTCTGCAGTCTATGACCATCTTCTGTAGTATTTCTGCAGCCTCTGACCAGCTCTTGTATCATGTCTGCAGTCTCTGACCAGCTCTTGTATCATGTCTGCAGTCTCTGACCAGCTCTTGTATCATGTCTGCAGTCTCTGACCATCTCTTGTATCATGTCTGCAGTCTTTGACCATCTTCTTCTGTAGTCCAAAGACATGCTGGTAGGTTAATTGGATCCTGTCTAAATTGTCCCTAGTATGTATGAATGTAAGTTAGGGACCTTAGATTGTAAGCTCCTTGGGGGTAGGGGCTGATGTAAATGTACAATATATATGTAAAATGCTGCGTAAATTGACGACGCTATATAAGTACCTGAAATAATAATAATAATGATAATAGTATGTCTGCAGTCTCTGACGATATCTTGTACTATGTTTGCAGTCTCTGACCATCTCTTTTATCATAACTGCAGCCTTTGACCATCCTCTGTATCATGTTTGCAGTCTCTGACCATTTCTTGTATCATGTCTGCAGACTCTGACCATCTCTTGTATCATGTCTGCAGTCCCTGACCATCTTTTGAAGTATGTCTGCAGTCTCTGACCATCTCTTGTACTATGTCCCCAGTCTCTGACCATTTCTTGTATCATATCGGCAGTCTCTGACCATCTTTTGTAGTATGTCTGCAGTCTCTGACCATCTCGTGTATCATGTCTGCAGTCTATGACCATCTTTTGAAGTATGTCTGCAGTCTCTGACCATCTCTTGTACTATGTCTCCAGTCTCTGACCATTTCTTGTATCATATCGGCAGTCTCTGACCATCTTCTGTAGTATGTCTGCAGTCTCTGACCATCTCATGTATCATGTCTGCAGTCTATGACCATCTTCTGTAGTATGTCTGCAGTCTCTGACCAGCTCTTGTATCATGTCTGCAGTCCTTGACCATCTCTTGTATTATGTCTGCAGTCTTTGACCATCTTCTGTAGTATGTCTGCGGTTGCTGACCATCTCTTCTTTTATTTATGCAGTCTCTGACCAGCTCTTGTATCATGTCTGCAGTCTATGACCAACTCTTGTATCATGTCTGGAGTCTCTGACCATCTCTTTTACTATGTCTGCAGTCTCTGACCATCTCTTGTACTATGTCTGCAGTCTCTGACCATCTCTTGTATTATGTCTGCAGCCTCTGACCATCTCTAGTATTATGTTTGTAGTCTCTGACCATTTCTTGTATCATGTCTGTAGTCTCTGACCATTTCTTGTATCATGTCTGCAGTCTCTAAACATTTCTTGTATCATAACTTCACCCTCTGACCATCTTCTGTAGCATGTTTGCAGTCCCTGACCATTTATTGTATCGTGTCTGCAGTCTATGACCATCTTATGTATCATGTCTGCAGTCTCTGACCATCTTATGTATCATGTCTGCAGTCTCTGATCATGTCCGCAGTCTCTGACCATCTCTTGTATCCTGTCTGCAGTCTCTGACCATCTCTTGTACTATGTCTGCAGTCTCTGACCATCTATTGTATCATGTCTGAGGTCTCTTGCCATCTTTTGTAGTATGTCTGCAGTCTCTAACCATCTTTTATAGTATGTCTGCAGTCTCTGATCATCTCTTGTGCTATGTCTGCAGTCTCTGACCATCTGTTGTATCATGTCTGCAGTCTCTGACCATCTCTTGTACTATTTATGCAGACTCTGACCATCTCTTATACTATGTTTGCAGTCTCTGACCATCTCTTATACTATGTTTGCAGTCTCTGACCGTCTCTTGTACTATGTCTGCAGTCTTTGACCATCTTCTTCTATAGTATGTCTGCAGTCTCTGACCATCTCTTGTACTATTTATGCAGTCTCTGACCATCTCTTGTACTATGTCTGCAGTCTCTGACCATCTCTTTTATCATAGCTGCAGCCTTTCACCATCTTCTGTATCATGTTTGCAGTCTCTGACCATTTCTTGTATCATATCTGCAGCCTCTGAGCATCTTATGTATCATGTCTGCAGACTCTGACCATCTCTTGTATCATGTCTGCAGTCTCTGACCAGCTTTTGAAGTATGTCTGCAGTCTCTGACTATCTCTTGTACTATGTCTGGAGTCTCTGACCATTTCTTGTGTCATATCGGCAGTCTCTGACCATCTTCTGTAGTATGTCTGCAGTCTCTGATCATCTCATGTATCATGTCTGCAGTCTATGACCATCTTATGTATCATGTCTTCAGTCTCTGACCATCTTATGTATCCTGTCTGCAGTCTCTGATCATGTCTGCAGTCTCCGACCATCTCTTGTATCCTGTCTGCAGTCTCTGACCATCTCTTGTACTATGTCTGCAGTCTCTGACCATCTCTTGTATCATGTCTGAGGTCTCTGGCCATCTTTTGTAGTATGTCTGCAGTCTCTAACCATCTTTTATAGTACGTCTGCAGTCTCTGACCATCTCTTTTACTATGTGTGCAGTCTCTGACCATCTCTTGTAACATGTCTGCAGTCTCTGACCATCTCTTGTAACATGTCTGCAGTCTCTGACCATCTCTTCTATTATGTCTGCAGTCTCTGATCATCTCTAGTATTATGTCTGTAGTCTCTGACCATTTCTTGTATCATGTCTGCAGTCTCTGACCATCTTATATATCATGTCTGCAGTCTCTGACCATCTCTTGTAACATGTCTGCAGTCTCTGATCATCTCTAGTATCATGTCTGTAGTCTCTGACCATTTCTTGTATCATGTCTGCAGTCTCTGACCATTTTTTGTATCACAACTGCAGCCTCTGACCATCTTCTGTAGCATGTTTGCAGTCCCTGACCATTTCTTGTATCATGCCTGCAGTTTCTGACCATCTTATATATCATGTCTGCAGTCTCTGATCATGTCCGCAGTCTCTGACCATCTCTTGTATCCTGTCTGCAGTCTCTGTCCATCTCTTGTACTATGTCTGCAGTCTCTGACCATCTCTTGTATCATGTCTGAGGTCTCTGTTCATCTTTTGTAGTATGTCTGCAGTCTCTGATCATCTCTAGTATTATGTCTGTAGTCTCTGACCATTTCTTGTATCATGTCTGCAGTCTCTGACCATTTTTTGTATCCCAACTGCAGCCTCTGACCATCTTCTGTAGCATGTTTGCAGTCCCTGACCATTTCTTGTATCATGTCTGCAGTCTCTGACCATCTTATATATCATGTCTGCAGTCTCTGACCATCTCTTGTACTATGTCTGCAGTCTCTGACCATCTCTTATACCATGTCTGCAGTCTCTGACCATCTCTTGTAACATGTCTGCAGTCTCTGATCATCTCTAGTATCATGTCTGTAGTCTCTGACCATTTCTTGTATCATGTCTGCAGTCTCTGACCATTTTTTGTATCACAACTGCAGCCTCTGACCATCTTCTATAGCATGTTTGCAGTCCCTGACCATTTCTTGTATCATGTCTGCAGTTTCTGACCATCTTATATATCATGTCTGCAGTCTCTGATCATGTCCGCAGTCTCTGACCATCTCTTGTATCCTGTCTGCAGTCTCTGTCCATATCTTGTACTATGTCTGCAGTCTCTGACCATCTCTTGTATCATGTCTGAGGTCTCTGGCCATCTTTTGTAGTATGTCTGCAGTCTCTAACCATCTTTTATAGTATGTCTGCAGTCTCTGACCATCTCTTGTACTATGTTTGCAGTCTCTGACCATCTCTTATACTATGTCTGCAGTCTTTGACCATCTTCTTCTGTAGTATGTCTGCAGTCTCTGACCATCTCTTGTACTATGTCTGCAGTTTTTGACCATCTTCTTCTGTAGTATGTCTTCAGTCTCTGACCATCTCTTGTACTATTTATGCAGTCTCTGACCATCTCTTGTACTATGTTTGCAGTCTCTGACCATCTCTTGTACTATGTTTGCAGTCTCTGACCATCTCTTGTACTATGTCTGCAGTCTCTGACCATCTCTTGTACTATGTCTGCAGTCTCTGACCGTCTCTTGTACTATGTTTGGTGGAGGGGGGATTATAGTGTGGGGTTGTTTTACAAGGGTTGGGCTTGGCCCCTTAGTTCCAGTGAAGGGAACTCTTAAGGCATCATCATACCAAGACATTTTGGACAATTTCATGTTCCCAACTTTGTGGGAACAGTTTGGGGATGGTCCCTTCCTGTTCCAACATGACTGTGCACCAGTGCACAAAGCAAGGTCCATAAAGACAAGGATGAGCAAGTTTGCGGTGGAGGAACTTGACTGGCCTGCACAGAGTCCTGACCTCAACCCGATAGAACACCTTTTGGCTGAATTAGAGTAGAGACTGGGAGCCAGGCCTTCTCATCCAACATCAGTGCCTGGCCTCACAAATGCACTTCTGGAAGAATGGTCAAACATTGCCATAGACCAGTGCTTCTCAACTCCAGTCCTCAAGGTGCCCCAACAGGTCATATTTTCAGGCTTTCATTTATTTTGCACAGGTCAGTTTCACTGCCTTAATAATTACCACAGCCATTTCATCTGAAACAGAACAGAAGCTGTTCTAGCTGCAAAGGGTGGGCGAAATCAAATTTTAACCCTACGGACTAAGACTGGGCTGCCATTAAAGGTTGTGTTTGTGTAAAGGCAGGTGTCCCAATACTTTTGGCTAGATAGTGTATCTGGCAAGATTTACAATGGTGGTGGAACCCTCCTACACATAAACACTACATTTAGACATAGCTTTAGGACCTGGGAGACTAGACAATTTCTCAACATGAAGCAGCATGTTTGGGAATCAAACCCAGACCCTGAGGGATGCTAAGCAGAAGTTCTAACCTCTAAGCCACGGAGTTGCCACATGTGAGGACCTCCTACACATAAATACACATAAATACTGCATTTCTTTGGACATTCAGGTGATGGGATTACATTACTCAAGAGTTATTCTTCTTGATTTATTCTGTGATATTTGGTGGTTCTTTGTGGATGAGTGTATAGTGATTTTAATAGTGAATAGTGATATTATCCTCAAATTTTAGGGAATTACATTTTGATTTCTGATGTTGGTACCCATATCACATTTTTGGGCTCAAATTATGAATATTTGGAAATAATAAAAAGCACAAAAAATTGTGACTCAGTTTAAATTTGCATCAGCAATGGTATTGTTTGTGCTTTGTAAAGACACCTGTGTGAGTTTGGATAAAGATTGTTGTGAGATGGAGAGTAACAAGTGAAAGTGACAGAGAAAAATATATTTTATCAAAACATTCCACATTCTAGCATTCTTAAAAACAAAATAGATGAGAAAAAACAAAATAGAAGCAGCAACAATGTTGCAAGGAACATTTATTTCAGAGAAAGATACATTGCATTTCAATATTAAAAGTATTTATTTATTGTACCATTAGAACCAATGGCTGAAACTTGCATTGGACTATAATAGCGCTGATTTTCAGTCTCAGAAATGCATTTTAGTCTATTTGCAGGTCTGAGCATGCTCAGTTGTGCTGGCACCTAGTTGTACAGAAACGGGGAATTTATCTCTTCTCAGACTTTTAAAGATATTTTACTGTAGAAATCACTTTTTCACACAGTTTAAAAGCAGATTATCTTTAAATAATATACCGCATATTTCAGTACCATTTAGGCAATTATATCATGCTCTAAACATTATTTCCATGTGCAATTCTCCAGCTTTTAGCAGAGTAAGGATTTGGGCGCTATTTAGTTTCAGGGAACTATAGTAAATTAGATTTTGTATTTTCTCACTAGCGTAAGAGTGAATACTGTTTTAGCGCTAATTAGCTCTAATTCATGCAAATTTGCGTAAATTAGCGCAGCGGCGCTATAGTAAATGACCCCCATAGCGTTTTGCTTTAAGGCCAAAATTTTCAATTTTGGTCTTATCTAGCCAGAGCACCTTCTTCCACATGTTTGCTGAATCCCCCACATGGCTTCTCGCAAACTGAAAACGGGGCTTCTTATGGCTTTCTTTCAACAATGTCTTTCTTCTTGCTAATCTTCCATAAAGGCCAGATTTGTGGAGTGCATGATTAATAGTTGTCCTGTGGACAGATGTTCCCACCTGAGCTGTGGATCTCGGCAGCTCCTCCAGAGTTATCATGGGCCTCCTGGCTACATCTCTGATTAATGCTCTCTTTGCCTGGCCTGTCAGTTGGATGATGGATTGAACAGTGCTCCGTGAGATGTTCAAAGCTTGGGATAGTTTTTTATAACCTAACCCTGCTTTAAACCTCTTGGCCTTTATGGTGCTGTTTGTTCACTAAGGTTCTCTAACCTCTGAGGGCTTCACAGAACAGCTGTATTTATATTGTGATTAAACTACACACAGTTGGACTCTATTTACTAATTAGGGGGCTTCTGGAGGCAATTGGTATCACTAGATTTTAATTAGGTTAATTTGATTACAAATGCACGCCACAGTGCACTTTTCAGATATTTATTTGTAAAAAATTGTGAAAACCATTTATCATTTTGCTTCCACTTCACAATTATGTGCCAGTTTGTGTTGGTCTATCACATAAAACCCCAATAAAATAAATTTACGTTTTTGGTTGTAACTTGACAACATGTGGAACATTTCAAAGGGTATGAATACTTTTTCAAGGTACTGTAGCAGCCAGACAGCATGAAGTAGTGCCTTGGAATGGGAGATGGTAACCCTGGAAGCCCTGGAAGGGGTTGATGAGCTTGATCTCTCCCTAGGGATCAGTACCCACATATTCAGGACTGAACTTGCAGCACAGGGAACCTATGGACCTAGCCTGGAATGTACGGGAAAAGAGAGAGGAAGTAAAAAGTGGATCCATGTAAAGTATTCAAGTTCGTTTACAACAGAGAACTGCACTGTGTTATCACTTTGTCACTGCGAGTGAGGTGGCAATAATGGCTGTGCTGGCGAAGCGGGACACAAGCTCTGTGGTGTCCCCTCCGAAATGCTGCATTCAAATGGAATATATGTATTGTGAATACAGGTACATTTTTAAATCTAGTTGATAGTTGATAGACATAATTTCTCTTTGTTAAGGGGAACCTGTACTTTAGGAAATCTTTGTCTGTCACTGCTTACCTCACCTTTCATAGTTACATAGTTACATAGTAGGTGAGGTCGAAAAAAGACACAAGTCCATCAAGTCCAACCTATGTGTGTGATTATATGTCAGTATTACCTTGTATATCCCTGTATGTTATGGTAGTTCAGGTGCTTATCTAATAGTTTCTTGGAACTATTGATGCTCCCTGCTGAGACCACCGCCTGTGGAAGGGAATTCCACATCCTTGCCGCTCTTACAGAAAAGAACCCTCTATGTAGTTTAAGGTTAAACCTCTTTTCTTCTAATTTTAATGAGTGGCCACGAGTCTTGTTAAACTCCCTTCTGCAAAAAAGTTTTATCCCTATTGTGGGGTTACCAGTATGGTATTTGTAAATTGTATCATATCCCCTCTCAAGCGTCTCTCATATCCCCTCTCAAGCGTCTCTTCTCCAGAGAGAATAAGTTCAGTGCTCTCAACCTTTCCTCGTAACTAGGGATGAGCCGAGCACCCCCCGGTTCGGTTCGCACCAGAACCTGCGAACGGACCGAAAATTCGCACGAACGTTAGAACCCCATTGACGTCTATGGGACTCGAAAGTTCGAATCAAAAGTGCTCATTTTAAAGGCTAATTTGCATGGTATTGTCCTAAAAAGGGTTTGGGGACCCGGGTCCTGCCCCAGGGGACATGTATCAATGCAAAAAAAACGTTTAAAAACAACCGTTTTTTCGGGAGCAGTGATTTTAATGATGCCTAAAGTAAAAAAAAAAAAGTGAAATATTCCTTTAAATATCGTACCTGGGGTGTGTCTATAGTATGCCTGTAAAGTGGTGCGTGTTTCCTGTGTTTGAAACAGTCCCTGCACCAAATGTTATTTTTAAAGGAAAAAAACTCATTTAAAACTACTTGCGGGTTTAATGTAATGTCGGGTCCTGGCAATATGGATGAAAATCAGTGAGACAAACGGCATGGGTATCCCCCAGTCCATTACCAGGCCCTTTGGGTCTTGTATGGATATTAAGGGGAACCCCGCACCCAAATTAAAATAAGGAAAGGTGTGGGGCCACCAGGCCCTATATACTCTGAACAGCAGTATACAGGCGGTGCAAACAAGACAGGGACTGTAGGTTTGTTGTTCATTAGAATCTGTTTGTAATTTTGAACGGGTACATTTTTAACGTGTTTAGCTCCAGCCAAAAAATCTTTTTTAAGCTTTTTGGAAAACATAGGGAAGGGTAATCACCCCTGTGACATTTGTTTTGCTGTCTGTCCTCCTCTTCAGAAGATTTCACCTCACTTTTTGTCCCAATGACAAATGTTTTTTGAAAATTTGGGTTTTTTTGTGGAGCAAGGATTGGAAAGCATCAGTGGAAAGGAGAAATGTTTTTCCCATATTAACTCTTACAGGAGAGAATTTCCCTTCCTAGGGGTAGATTTCATCTCACTTCCTGTTGTCTCCTTCCGTTTGCAAGTAGGAGTCATTTGTAAGTTAGATGTTTGAAAGTAGGGGCCTGCCCTCTATACTCAGCAGAAATTTGGGCCTTAGGTGTTGTTGTGGCCACAACACTGTAAGCCCTCACAGGGCCCTGCTGTGAAATATTAGATCAAGAATTGTAATTACATGCCCCTGTTGAACAAGGGCAGAAAAATTGGGCCTTTGGTGGTGGTGGTGGTGCTGTTGCCACAACACTGTAAGTCCTCACTCGCTCTTGGTGGGTGCAGAAATGGGCCCTGCTGTGAAATATTAGATCAAGAATTGTAATTACATGCCCCTGTTGAACAGGGGCTGAAAAATTAGGCCTTAGGCACTGGTGCTGGTGCCACAACACTGCAACCCCTCACAGATACTCTAGTTGGAACACAGAAACGAGCCCTGCTGCAAAGTATTGCATCAAAAATTGTAATTACACGCCCCTGTTAAACAGGGGCTGAAAAATTGGGCCTTAGGCACTGGTGCTGGTGCCAAAACACTGCAACCCCTCACAGAGACTCTAGTTGTAACACAGAAACGATTCCTGCTGCAAAGTATTGCATCAAAAATTGTAATTACACGCTCCTGTTAAACAGGGGCTGAAAAATTGGGCCTTAGGCACTGGTGGTGGTGCCCAGAACCAAAAATGTTCTTACAAGCTATCAGCGTGATCATTGAGGAGGAAGAGGATAATTACTCAGGGATAGTCACTCAGCATCAGCATAGGCAGTCTTTGAACGGATCTGAGATTTCAAAAAAAATTATTTGGTTACATCAGCATCAGGTGCTTGGTAGCTGGTGGTGATCCAAGACTGATTCATTTTTATGAAGGTCAGCCGATCGACCGAGTCGGCAGACAGATGCACCCTGTGATCGGTTACAAAGCCTCCAGCAGCACTGAATGTGCGTTCCGAAAGAACGATGGATGCAGGACAGGCCAGTAGCTCAATTGCATACTGTGCAAGCTCTGGCCAGTGATCCATCCTCAAGACCCAGTAACCCAGAGGATTTTCGGTGGGAAAGGTGTCCAAGTCAGATCTTGCCCCTAGGTATTCCTGCACCATGTAAAACAGACGCTGGCGATTGTTGCTGGAACCGATCATACCTTGGGGCTGCGGACCAAAAAATTGTCTGAACGCATCGGTCAGACGGCCACCTTCTCCAGCGCTCTTTCTTTGACTGACCGATGCCTCAGCAACACGTTGTCCAGAAACAGGAGTTTGTAACCTCCCAGTCTCTGGGAACGCGTTGCACAGACCTTTCTGCAAGGCCTCCCGAAGATGTTTCATCCTCTGCTCCCTCTGCGATGGCAAGATAAGGTCCGCAACCTTACCCTTGTAACGTGGATCAAGGAGGGTTGCCAGCCAGTATTGGTCCTTCTTGATACCACGAATACGAGGATCCTTACGCAGGCTTTGCAGGATCAGGGAGGCCGTGCAGCGTAGGATTGCTGAGGCATTCGGTCCGGAGTCCTCTGGGTCACTAAGGACGACATGGTCCGCAGCCACCTCCTCCCAGCCACGTACAAGTCCATGTGTTTCTTGGGACTGATCCCTTAAAGACTGCTGCTGATGCTGAGTGCCAGGCTCCACCTCCATACTGACACAATATTCCTCCTCCTCCTCTTCCTGTGTGATCGGCGGGCACGCAGGAATACTGTCTGGATAAAGGGGGCCTTGAGAGCTAAGGAAGTCCTCCTCTTCCTGCCTCTGTTCTGCCTCAAGTGCCCTGTCCATTATTCCATGCAGTGTGTGCTCCAACAGGTGGACAAGGGGGACAGTGTCACTGATGCATGCACTGTCACTGCTCACCATCCTCGTGACCTCCTCAAGTGGTGACAGGACAGTGCATGCATCCCTGATCATGGCCCACTTGCGTGGGGAAAAAAAACCAAGCTCCCCTGATCCTGTCCTGGTGCCATAGTTGCACAGGTACTCATTGATGGCCCTCTGCTGCGTGTGCAGCCGCTGCAGCTTGGCCAACGTTGAGTTCCACCTGGTGGGCATGTCACAGATTAGGCAGTTCTTGGGCAGGTTAAACTCCTTTTGGAGGTCCGCCAGCCGAGCACTGGCATTATATGACCGGCGGAAAAGCACACAGACTTTCCTGGCCTGCCTCAGGACATCCTGTAAGCCCGGGTACCTGCCCAAGAACCGCTGCACCACCAAGTTAAGGACGTGAGCCAAACAGGGCACATGGGTCATTTGTCCCTGTCGGAGGGCAGAGAGGAGGTTGGTGCCATTGTCACAAACCACCATTCCTGCCTTAAGTTGGCGTGGCGTCAACCACCTCTGAACCTGCCCCTGCAGAGCTGACAGGACCTCTGCCCCAGTGTGGCTCCTGTCCCCCAAGCACACCAGCTCAAGCACCGCATGGCATCTTTTGGCCTGCGTACTTGCGTAGCCCCTTGAACGGCTATGGAGCACCGCTGGTTCAGAGGACAAAGCACAGGAAGAGGCCATGGAGGAAGAAGAAGAGGAGGGGGTGGAGGAGAGAGGTGTGTCACAATCATTAGCATTTTGGAGGCGTGGTGGCGGAACAACCTCCAACAATACTGCACCTTGTCCTGCATCCTTCCCAGCTGCCAGCAGAGTCACCCAATGCACCGTGAAACTTAGGTAACGTCCCTGTCCATGCTTGCTGGACCATGAGTCAGTGGTAATATGCACCTTACCGCTGACCGCCCTGTCCAGCGAGGCATGGACATTGCCTTCCACATGCCGGTAGAGAGCCGGAATCGCCTCCCGTGAGAAAAAGTGGCGTTTGGGTACCTGCCACTGAGGAACTGCACATTCCACAAACTCACGGAAGGGGGCAGAGTCTACCAACTGAAAAGGCAGCAGTTGAAGTGCTAGCAATTTTGCCAAGCTAGCATTCAACCGCTGGGCATGTGGATGGCTGGGAGCAAACTTCTTTTGGCGGTGCAGCAGCTGGGGCAGGGAAATTTGCCTGGTACAATCTGACGTTGGTGTACCAAAAGCAGATTGCCCACAAGTACTTGGCTGTGACACCCCTAATTCTAGACCTTCATTCCTCTCAGTGCAGGTCTCAGAGAGGACTGAAGGTCTAGTGGGGTTGGAGATCTCAGCTGATGAGGAGAAAGGAGAGGTCTTCTTTGTTCTTTGGTGTGGGTCTTTTAGATACGCTTGCCAACGAACTGCATGGCAGGTCAACATATGTCTGGTCAAGCATGTGGTACCCAAGCGGGAGATGTTTTGGCCACGTGAGATACGCTTGAGACATATGTTGCAAATAGCAGCGGTGCGATCTGATGCACTCGTCTCAAAAAAGGCCCACACCAAAGAACTTTTTGAATAACGCGCAGAGACTGCAGCGCCCTGCACATCTGGAGCTTTGGGGTGTGATGCAGTCAATGTGCTGCCCTTAGGCTGGCCCCTGGAGGGCAACCTGCCTCGTTGGTGATGTGCCGCCTCCTCCTCCTCCTCTCTCCTATCAGGCACCCACGTTGAGTCAGTGACCTCATCATCCCCTCCCTCCTCATCACTGGAGCAAACCTGGCAGTATGCTGCAGCAGGGGGAGCATGACTGCCAGATTGCTGTCCTTCTTGGGCACCTCCTCTGTCCGTGCTCATGTTACTGCCTTCATCGAGCTCAGTATCATCATCAGAGCCTTCCAAACGCTGGGCATCCTCCTGGAGCATGTACCCAACACTGTGGTCAAACAGTTCGAGGGATTTCTCAGGTGGACATGGTGGGGCTAGGGAAGGAGTCACTGATGACATTGAGCTGAGGGAAGAGGCTGCTGCTTTGCCAGACAAAGTACCCTGGGCATGGGTGAGAGAGGATGAGGAGGATGAGGACGGCTTGGTCATCCACTCGACCAAGTCTTCCGCATGTTGCGGCTCAACACGGCCAGCTGCTGAAAAAAAGGCCAAGCGTGTCCCACGGCCACGTGCTGATGAGGATGCACCGTCTCCACGACCAGCACTAGACACAGAGCCTGCTTGCCCTCTCTTATTGGCTTGTGACTGTCTGCCTCTCCTTCTTGGCCTTCCAGACATATTAATGGCCTGTAGCTGCACTAAGCTTGGATCTATATATATATATATATATATATATATATATATATATATATATATATATATATATATTATGTACTGATACTGCAGCTAGCAAAATCAACTGCCTGCCTGTAGTATGAGAACACACCACCAACCTTCTACAGGTAGCTTTAGCTGAACACTGTGCAGAGCTCGCAAAAAACTAACTTGTAGCTTTTTTAGCTGCTTGCGGTAGTGATGGGATCAGGAAAACACCACCAACCTTCTACAGGTAGCTTTAGCTGAACACTGTGCAGAGCTCGCAAAAAGATAACTTGTAGGTTTAGCTGAACACTGTGAGGAGGACGCACCACACTAACTTGTAGTTTTAGCTGAACACTGTGAGCAGGACGCACTGCACTAACTTGTAGCTTTAGATGAACACTGTGCAGAGGTCTCACGACACTAACTTGTAGTTTCAGCTGAACACTGTGAGCAGGACGCACCGCACTAACTTGTAGTTTTAGCTGAACACTGTGAGCAGGACGCACCCCACTAACTTGTAGTTTTAGCTGAACACTGTGAGCAGGACGCACCGCACTAACTTGTAGTTTTAGCTGAACACTGTGAGCAGGACGCACTGCACTAACTTGTAGCTTTAGATGAACACTGTGCAGAGGTCTCACTACACTAACCTGTAGTTTTAGCTGAACACTGTGAGCAGGACGCACCCCACTAACTTGTAGTTTTAGCTGAACACTGTGAGCAGGACGCACCGCACTAACTTGTAGTTTTAGCTGAACACTGTGAGCAGGACGCACCCCACTAACTTGTAGTTTTAGCTGAACACAGTGAGCAGGATGCACCGCACTAACTTGTAGTTTTAGCTGAACACTGTGAGCAGGACGCACCGTACTAACTTGTAGTTTTAGCTGAACACTGTGAGCAGGACGCACCCCACTAACTTGTAGTTTTAGCTGAACACTGTGAGCAGGACGCACCGCACTAACTTGTAGTTTTAGCTGAACACTGTGAGCAGGACGCACCCCACTAACTTGTAGTTTTAGCTGAACACAGTGAGCAGGATGCACCGCACTAACTTGTAGTTTTAGCTGAACACTGTGAGCAGGACGCACTGCACTAACTTGTAGCTTTAGATGAACACTGTGAGCAGGACGCACTGCACTAACTTGTAGCTTTAGATGAACACTGTGCAGAGGTCTCACTACACTAACTTGTAGTTTTAGCTGAACACTGTGAACAGGACGCACCGCACTAACTTGTAGTTTTAGCTGAACACTGTGAGCAGGACGCACCCCACTAACTTGTAGTTTTAGCTGAACACTGTGAGCAGAACGCACTGCACTAACTTGTAGTTTTAGCAGAACACTGTGAGCAGGGCGCACCCCACTAACTTGTAGTTTTAGCTGAACACTGTGAGCAGGACGCATCCCACTAACTTGTAGTTTTAGCTGAACACTGTGAGCAGGACGCACCGCACTAACTTGTAGTTTTAGCTGAACACTGTGAGCAGGACGCACCCCACTAACTTGTAGTTTTAGCTGAACACTGTGAGCAGGACGCACCGCACTAACTTGTAGTTTTAGCTGAACAGTGTGAGCAGGACGCACTGCACTAACTTGTAGCTTTAGATCAACACTGTGAGCAAGACGCACTGCACTAACTTGTAGCTTTAGATCAACACTGTGCAGAGGTCTCACTACACTAACTTGTACTTTTAGCTGAACACTGTGAGCAGGACGCACCGCACTAACTTGTAGTTTTAGCTGAACACTGTGAGCAGGACGCACCCCACTAACTTGTAGTTTTAGCTGAACACTGTGAGCAGGACGCACTGCACTAACTTGTAGCTTTAGATGAACACTGTGAGCAGGACGCACTGCACTAACTTGTAGCTTTAGATGAACACTGTGCAGAGGTCTCACTACACTAACTTGTAGTTTTAGCTGAACACTGTGAACAGGACGCACCGCACTAACTTGTAGTTTTAGCTGAACACTGTGAGCAGGACGCACCCCACTAACTTGTAGTTTTAGCTGAACACTGTGAGCAGAACGCACTGCACTAACTTGTAGTTTTAGCAGAACACTGTGAGCAGGGCGCACCCCACTAACTTGTAGTTTTAGCTGAACACTGTGAGCAGGACGCATCCCACTAACTTGTAGTTTTAGCTGAACACTGTGAGCAGGACGCACCGCACTAACTTGTAGTTTTAGCTGAACACTGTGAGCAGGACGCACCCCACTAACTTGTAGTTTTAGCTGAACACTGTGAGCAGGACGCACCGCACTAACTTGTAGTTTTAGCTGAACAGTGTGAGCAGGACGCACTGCACTAACTTGTAGCTTTAGATCAACACTGTGAGCAAGACGCACTGCACTAACTTGTAGCTTTAGATCAACACTGTGCAGAGGTCTCACTACACTAACTTGTACTTTTAGCTGAACACTGTGAGCAGGACGCACCGCACTAACTTGTAGTTTTAGCTGAACACTGTGAGCAGGACGCACCCCACTAACTTGTAGTTTTAGCTGAACACTGTGAGCAGGACGCACTGCACTAACTTGTAGTTTTAGCTGAACACTGTGAGCAGGACGCACTGCACTAACTTGTAGCTTTAGATGAACACTGTGCAGAGGTCTCACTAAACTAACTTGTAGTTTTAGCTGAACACTGTGAGCAGGACGCACCGCACTAACTTGTAGTTTTAGCTGAACACTGTGAGCAGGACGCACCGCACTAACTTGTAGTTTTAGCTGAACACTGTGAGCAGGACGCACCCCACTAACTTGTAGTTTTAGCTGAACACTGTGAGCAGGACGCACCGCACTAACTTGTAGTTTTAGCTAAACACTGTGAGCAGGACGCACCCCACTAACTTGTAGTTTTAGCTGAACACTGTGAGCAGGACGCACCGCACTAACTTGTAGTTTTAGCTGAACACTGTGAGCAGGACGCACTGCACTAACTTGTAGCTTTAGATGAACACTGTGAGCAAGACGCACTGCACTAACTTGTAGCCTTAGATGAACACTGTGCAGAGGTCTCACTACACTAACTTGTAGTTTTAGCTGAACACTGTGAGCAGGACGCACCGCACTAACTTGTAGTTTTAGCTGAACACTGTGAGCAGGACGCACCGCACTAACTTGTAGTTTTAGCTGAACACTGTGAGCAGGACGCACTGCACTAACTTGTAGCTTTAGATGAACACTGTGAGCAGGAAGCACTGCACTAACTTGTAGCTTTAGATGAACACTGTGCAGAGGTCTCACTACACTAACTTGTAGTTTTAGCTGAACACTGTGAGCAGGACGCACCGCGCTAACTTGTAGTTTTAGCTGAACACTGAGCAGGGCGCACTCCACTAACTTGTAGTTTTAGCTGAACACTGTGAGCAGGACGCACCGCACTAACTTGTAGTTTTAGCTGAACACTGTGAGCAGGACGCACTGCACTAACTTGTAGTTTTAGCTGAACACTGTGAGCAGGATGCACCCCACTAACTTGTAGTTTTAGCTAAACACTCTGAGCAAAACGCACCGTACTAACTTGTAGTTTTAGCTGAACACTGTGAGCAGGACGCACTGCACTAACTGTAAATAGTCTAGCTGCCTGACTGTGGTACTAATAGGATCAAAAGAATTCCAGCAATTTTCTTCAGGTAGCTGTAAATACTGTAACAAGACAAGCCTGCCTGTCAGTAAGAAGATAACAGGAACGGATCTAGCTAAACTGAATACAGTGTATATATATATATATATGCAACACCTGGGATGCATATATATACACAATACACTGTAAGTGCAGCTAACTCACCGATTGTCCTGCCTAATCTAGCTAACTCAAATGAAATAACACTGTCTCTCTGTCTATCTATCTCTCTTTCAACGCCGGAACACACACTACACAGGGCCGCCGTGAAGGCGGCCTTATATAGTGTGGGGAGTGTTCTAAACCCCCTGAGCCATAATTGGCCAAAGCCACCCTGGCTTTGGCCAATTACAGCTCTCTCTACTGATGGCGCTGTGATTGGACAAGCATGCGGGTCATAGTGCATGCTTGGCCAATCATCAGCCAGCAATGCACTGCGATGCCGCAGTGAATTATGGGCCGTGACGCGCCACGCGAATTTGGCGCGAATGTCCCATAACGTTCGGAATTCGGCGAATGACCGAACAGCAAATGTTCGAGTCGAACATGGGTTCGACTCGAACACGAAGCTCATCCCTACTCGTAACTAATATCCCCCAGACCCTTTATTAGCTTTGTTGCCCTTCTTTGTACTCGCTCCATTTCCAGTACATCCTTCCTGAGGAATGGGACACAGAACTGGACAGCATACTCTAGGTGCGGCCGGACCAGAGACTTGGAGAAAGACTAGTTTTTAAAAATGTGGTACAACAAATGAAAACTAAGGCAGACAGATTAGAAAAGAATACCACATCCCAATATATATTATAATGAGAAGAATGGGAACGAGGGTAACAAACCCCGGGACATAACGGTGTTCAGTACAGAAACAGGATAAAGACACAATTAGCAGCATCAATAAAATTTAAATATTTTATTATAAAGATAAAAAACATGAGGAAATCAGACCATCCATATCAAGGTTATAAATTCCGCTAAAAGACATAAATGCAACCAATACCACTCAACATGTTTCGCTTTTGGAGCTTCTTCAGGAGTTTCCGGTAAGAGGTATATTATGCTAGGGATAACAAAAGGACAGGGATGAAATCTCATGTTAATTGTTTGATTAAGATAAACAAACAAGAAGCAAATAAGTTGTTGTTGGTAAATTGACAAAATTGCCAAAGCATATACAATCACTAAACATGTACAAGATCATATGGATGAAAATACAAAAATATATAGGTGTGGGAAGGAGACAAATCTTATCTGGGCTGCCAAAAAGCTAAATATAAACTTGATTTGGAAATAGAATAATGATACGTCCCATAGATGTTCAGAAGGCCCCACCTGAATGTCCTATTCCAAGTGGTCGCAGGAGGGTAAGAATTTATATGTCCCTGAGAGAGGGAAAATAAGGAAGCATTGAAAAATAAAATCCAAAGTGGGCCACTGGTATCACAAGAGATACCAAAGGTCCAAAAACCGACAGAAATATGACAAAGAAGTTTTACCTTTAAGAGAATAATGCCAAGGGTGGAATCAATTGATATCCTGCTGAATCTAAGAATAAATCCAGCGCAGATCTGGGCATTGAGGAAAAGTCCAGCTCAGGCATGAAAAAACACATACAGGGCTGGACTGACTTGGGATTTGATAGTACCAGATGTAAAATTGTGCTCTGCCAGAGGGCAAAATCTATAGTAATAAAAACAGACACAGAAAAAACAAACTAAATCAGTATTAAATTGATAGCTGGGGCCAGTGGCGTAGCGTGGGGGGTGCCGTGGCCCCGGGCGCGATATTTAGGGGGGCGCCAGTATGTGTCACTGGCTGCCTCCTCCTAATTTCTAATTCTGTGTCCCTGGGCTCCGGCCGCCATGTTAAGTGTCCGGCGCCCTGTGATTGGGTGTATGGGGGTCATGTGAGGCGTAGGGCTGGCCTATCCTCGATCGCTCCTGAAGTCCCGCCTCCGCACATGACCCCCCATACGCCCAATCACAGGGCGCTGGACACTGAACATGGCAGCAAGCAGAGCGCAGGGGAGAGAAGAATGTGAGCCGCCCCTGTCTTCTCCTCCTCCGGATTGATGCAGCCAGGATAAGGTGAGTGAGAGTCTTGTTACTGGCAGGGGGGGGGGGGGCGAGAGAGACTGTAGGCAGGACAGTGTAGTGTAGTATAGTATGGAGGTCAGTGTAGTGGTCACTATGGGGGGCAGTGTAGTGGTCACTATGGGGGGCAGTGTAGTGGACAGTATAGTGTAGTATAGTGGTCAGTATAGTGGTTAGTGTAGTATAGTATAGTGGTTAGCATAGTGGTCAGTATAGTGTAGTTTAGTATGGAGGTCAGTGTAGTATAGTGGTTAGTATGGTGGTTAGTGTAGTGTAGTATAGTGGTTAGTGTAGTATGGTGGTCAGTATAGTGGTTAGTGTAGTATAGTATACTGGTTAGTATAGTGGTCAGTATAGTGTAGTTTAGTATGGAGGTCAGTGTAGTGGTCAGTGTAGTATAGTGGTCAGTGTAGTATAGTGGTCAGTGTAGTATGGTGGTCAGTGTAGTATGGTGGTCAGTGTAGTATAGTGGTCAGTGTAGTATAGTGGTCAGTGTAGAATGGTGGTCAGTATAGTGTAGTATAGTGGACAGTATAGTGGTTAGTGTAGTATAGTATAGTGGTTAGCATAGTGGTCAGTATAGTGTAGTTTAGTATGGAGGTCAGTGTAGTATAGTGGTTAGTATGGTGGTTAGTGTAGTGTAGTATAGTGGTTAGTGTAGTATGGTGGTCAGTATAGTGGTTAGTGTAGTATAGTATACTGGTTAGTATAGAAGTCAGTATAGTGTAGTTTAGTATGGAGGTCAGTGTAGTGTAGTGGTCAGTGTAGTATGGTGGTCAGTGTAGTATGGTGGACAGTATAGTATGGTGGTCAGTGTAGTGTAGTATAGTGGACAGTGTAGTGTAGTGGTTAATGTAGTGGACAGTATAGTATAGTGGACAGTATAGTGTAGTATGGTGGTCAGTGTAGTATGGTCAGTGTAGTATAGTGGTCAGTGTAGTATGGTGGTCACTGTAGTATGGTGGTCACTGTAGTATGGTGGTCACTGTAGTATAGTGGTCAGTGTAGTATAGTGAACAGTGTAGTATGGCGGTCAGTGTAGTGTAGTATAGTGGACAGTGTAGTATGGTGGTCAGTATAGTGTAGTATAGTGGACAGTGTAGTGGTTAGTGTAGTGGACAGTACAGTATAGTGGATAGTGTAGTATAGTGGACAGTATAGTGTAGTATAGTGGTCAGTGTAGTATGGTGGTCAGTGTAGTATAGTGGACAGTGTAGTATGGTGGTCAGTGTAGTGTAGTATAGTGGTCAGTGTAGTATAGTGGACAGTGTAGTATGGTGGTCAGTGTAGTGTAGTATAGTGGTCAGTGTAGTATAGTGGACAGTGTAGTATGGTGGTCAGTGTAGTGTAGTATAGTGGTCAGTGTAGTATAGTGGACAGTGTAGTATGGTGGTCAGTGTAGTGTAGTATAGTGGTCAGTGTAATATAGTGGACAGTGTAGTATGGTGGTCAGTGTAGTGTAGTATAGTGGTCAGTGTAGTGTAGTATAGTGGACAGTGTAGTGTAGTGGTTAGTGTAGTCGACAGTATAGTATAGTGGTCAGTGTAGTATAGTGGTCAGTGTAGTATAGTGGACAGTATAGTATAGTGGACAGTGTAGTATGGTGGTCAGTGTAGTATGGTGGACAATGTAGTATGGTGGACAGTGTAGTATGGTGGTCAGTGTAGTGTAGTATAGTGGTCAGTATAGTGTAGTATAGTGGACAGTGTAGTATGGTGGTCAGTATAGCATAGTATAGTGGTCAGTGTAGTATAGTGGTCAGCGTAGTATAGTGGACAGTGTAGTATAGTGGACAATGTAGTATAGTGGTCAGTGTAGTATGGTGGTCAGTATAGTGTAGTATAGTGGACAGTGTAGTATAGTGGTCAGTGTAGTATGGTGGTCAGTATAGTGTAGTATAGTGGACAGTGTAGTATAGTGGTCAGTGTAGTATGGTGGTCAGTATAGGGTAGTATAGTGAACAGTGTAGTGTAGTATAGTGGACAGTGTAGTATAGTGGTCAGTGTAGTGTAGTATAGTGGTCAGTGTAGTATGGTGGTCAGTATAGTGTAGTATAGTGGACAGTGTAGTATGGTGGTCAGTATAGTGTAGTATAGTGGACAGTGTAGTATGGTGGTCAGTATAGTGTAGTATAGTGGACAGTGTAGTATAGTGGACAGTGTAGTATAGTGGTCAGTGTAGTATGGTGGTCAGTATAGTGTAGTATAGTGGACAGTGTAGTATGGTGGTCAGTGTAGTATGGTGGTCAAGTGTAGTGTAGTATAGTGGTCAGTGTAATGTAGTATAGTGGACAGTGTAGTATAGTGGACAGTGTAGTGTAGTATAGTGGTCAGTATAGTGGACAGTGTGGTGGTCAGTGTAGTGGTAAGTGTAATATAGTGGTCAGTATAGTATAGTGGTCAGTGTAGTGGACAATGTAGTGTAGTGGTCAGTATAGGAATCAGGTAGGTCAGTACTATTGTATTTGAAGGGAATCAGGGATAGCTAAAAGTCCGCAGGTTAGGGGGGGGGGGCGCAAATTACTTTCCTTTGCCCCAGGTGCGGACAACCCACGCTACGCCACTGGCTGGGGCTGCTCACTGTGAGAAAAAGGCAAACAGGACACTTACCAGATTAAACGGACATTGGAGATTTAAGGAGAGATGGGAGAGATGTTCACTCTCCCTCTCTTCAGGAGCCTCTGACAGATGATCGCGGCAAGTCGCCGCATTCAAATAGTCCTCCCATCTCGGCGGCGTCTGATGTCACCGCCGGGAAGCAGACGCACAACGAGGATGTCCATGCGCATGTGCGATTGGCAAAGAATGGGCACGCATAATGCAATGTCAATCGCGTCACCATCATCAGTGCACATGTGCCAGATATAAGGTGGTACGCATGGTGTGACGACATGGACGCCACAGTTAGCGGCGCCATTTTAATTGAGGGAAAGCCATACTAGGAAGTGATTTAATCCAATCAGGATTATGGCCATACACGTGAATAAAGTGGCAGTCTAGAACTGCTCAAATGAATCACTGTATAGCATAATAAATATAAATAAAAAGGGACCAAACGCAACAGACCAAGGACTTAAATCTCTAGGGCTCAAATCGGCCAAATGATTGATTCCATATATGGCCAAATTTGTGCCCGGGGCGTCCGTACGGCCACTAAGGAAACGGACTGAACAGGTAGGGGCAACATGGAGGAACACACTATGGAAAAGGGATTTAAATAATTAAATCTATAGAATAGAACCAATTGGAAAATATCAATGATAGTAAACATTAAAATCAATTAATTAGCATAGAAAATTAATTTGCAGCTCAAGGGGGATTCGTGAGTTACCCACGCAGAAACAGAAAACAGAAAATATGTAAATATACATGACAGCTGGTATGACAAAATCTTGAACAGATATTGATTCAATCAGTATAATCACAATTACATACATAATCAGCAATATGATAAGAAATTTGATCGTTCAAGAAGAATATTGCCCTGTACACACGGTCGGACTTTGTTCGGACATTCCGACAACAAAATCCTAGGATTTTTTCCGACGGATGTTGGCTCAAACTTGTCTTGCATACACACGGTCACACAAAGTTGTCGGAAAATCCGATCATTCTGAACGCGGTGACGTAAAACATGTACGTCGGGACTATAAACGGGGAAGTGGCCAATAGCTTTCATCTCTTTATTTATTCTGAGCATGCGTGGCACTTTGTCCGTCGGATTTGTGTACACACGATCGGAATTTCCGACAACGGATTTTGTTGTTGGAAAATTTTATCTCCTGCTCTCCAACTTTGTGTGTCGGAAAATCAGATAGAAAATGTCCGATGGAGCCCACACACGGTCGGAATTTCCGACAACACGCTCCGATCGGACATTTTCCATCGGAAAATCCGACCGTGTGTACGGGGCATAATAGTGCAAACCTTAAAATCAACAGACAGCATTTTCATTGGCTACCAAACAAGGGAACATCTGTTTACAGTAGATGATTTGTCAGCTGTTCAACAGTTCATGGTCCACGCAACAACATTTTACACAAGTGCAGTAACTGATATTAAAAAAATGCATGCCCATTGGAAACAGACTCATTCAGCTATTAGCTTTACTAAAACCTTCAAACAGGTCTAATGCAAATTCTGGGGACATTATTGAACTAGCAAAGCATTTTCCACAAATTAATCTCCCATCTGATTTTTGACAAACTGCATACTGAATTTATTGCATACCAAGTGACAGATTTCACTGATGTTGCGCAGACTCACACACATACAGTTGTGCTCATAAGTTTACATACCCTGGCAGAATTTATGATTTCTTGGCCATTTTTCAGAGAATATGAATGATAACACAAAAACGCTTCTTTTACTCATGGTTAGTGTTTGGCTGAAGCCATTTATTATCAGTCAACTGTGTTTACTCTTTTTAAATCATAATGGCAACAGAAACTACCCAAATGACCCTAATCAAAAGTTTATATACCCCAGTCCTTAATACCGTGTATTGTGCCCTTTAACATCAATGACAGCTTGAAGTCTTTTGTGGTATTTGTGGATGAGGCTCTTTACCTTCTCAGATGGTAAAGATGCCCATTCCTATTGGCAAAAAGCCTTCAGTACCTGTAAATTCTTTGGCTGTCTTGCATGAACTGCACGTTTGAGATCTCCCCAGAGTGGTTCAATGATATTGAGGTCAGGAGACTGAGATGGCCACTCCAGAACCTTCACTTTGCTGTAGCCAATGGCAGGTCTTGTGTAGGGATGAGCCGAACACCCCCCTGTTCGGTTCGCACCAGAACATGCGAACAGGAAAAAAGGTCGCTCGAACACGCAAACACCATTAAAGTCTATGGGACACGAACATGAATAATCAAAAGTGCCAATTTTAAAGGCTTATATGCAAGTTATTGTCATAAAAAGTGTTTGGGGACCCGGGTCCTGCCCCAGGGGACATGGATCAATATAAAAAAAAGTTTTAAAAACGGCCGTTTTTTCAGGAGCAGTGATTTTAATAATGCTTAAAGTCAAACAATAAAAGTGTAATATCCCTTTAAATTTCGTACCTGGGGGGTGTCTATAGTATGCCTGTAAAGGGGCGCATGTTTCCCGTGTTTAGAACAGTCTGACAGCAAAATGGCATTTGGAAGGAAAAACTCATTTAAAACTACCCGCGGCTATTGCATTGCCGTCAATACACATAGAAGTTCATTGATAAAAACGGCATGGGAATTCCCCACAGGGAAACCCCGAACCAAAATTAAAAAAAAAAAAAATGAAGTGGGAGTCCCCCTAAATTCCATACCAGGCCCTTCAGGTCTGGTATGGATATTAAGGGGAACCCCGGCCAAAATTTTAAAAAAAAAATGACATGGGGTTCCCCCTAAATTCCATACCAGACCCTTCAGGTCTGGTATGGATTTTAAGGGGAACCCCGCACCAAAAAAAAAACGGCGTGGGGTTCCCCCAAAAATCCATACCAGACCCTTATCCGAGCACGCAACCTGGCAGGCCGCAGGAAAAGAGGGGGGGACGAGAGTGCGCCCCCCCCCTCCTGAACCGTACCAGGCCACATGCCCTCAACATTGGGAGGGTGCTTTGGGGCAGCCCCCCAAAACACCTTGTCCCCATGTTGATGAGGACAAGGGCCTCATCCCCACAACCGTGGCCGGTGGTTGTGGGGGTCTGCGGGCGGGGGGCTTATCGGAATCTGGAAGCCCCCTTTAACAAGGGGACCCCCAGATCCCGGCCCCCCCCCTGTGTGAAATGGTAAGGGGGTACTTACCCCGACCATTTCACTAAAGAAGTGTCAAAATAGTTAAAAATGACAAGAGACAGTTTTTGACAATTCCTTTATTTAAATGCTTCTTCTTTCTTCCTTCATCTTCTTCTTCTTCTGGTTCTTCTGGCTCTTCTGGTTCTTCCTCTGGCGTTCTCGTCCAGCATCTCCTCCGCGGTGTCTTCTATCTTCTTCTCCTCGGGCCGCTCCGCACCCATGGCATTGGGGGGGAGGCTCCCGCTCTTCTCTTCATCTTCTTCTTCATCCTCTTCTCTTCTTCCTTCTTCTCTTCTTCTCTGTTTCTCTTCTTAATTTTCTTCTCGGGCCGCTCCGCATCCATGCATGGAGGGAGGCTCCCGCTGTGTGACGGCGTCTCCTCATCTGACGGTTCTTAAATAACGGGGGGCGGGGCCACCCGGTGACCCCGCCCCCTCTGACGCACAGGACATGACGGGACTTCCCTGTGGCATTCCCCGTGACGTCACAGGGAAGTCCCGTCAAGTCACCGTGCGTCAGAGGGGGGCGGGGTCACCGGGTGGCCCCGCCCCCCGTTATTTAAGAACCGTCAGATGAGGAGACGCCGTCACACAGCGGGAGCCTCCCTCCATGCATGGATGCGGAGCGGCCCGGAGAAGAAAATTAAGAAGAGAAACAGAGAAGAAGAGAAGAAGGAAGAAGAGAAGAGAATGAAGAAGAAGATGAAGAGAAGAGCGGGAGCCTCCCCCCCAATGCCATGGGTGCGGAGCGGCCCGAGGAGAAGAAGATAGAAGACGCCGCGGAGGAGATGCTGGACGAGAACGCCGGAGGAAGAACCAGAAGAGCCAGAAGAACCAGAAGAAGAAGAAGATGAAGGAAGAAAGAAGAAGCATTTAAATAAAGGAATTGTCAAAAACTGTCTCTTGTCATTTTTAACTATTTTGACACTTTTTTAGTGAAATGGTAGGGGTAAGTACCCCCTTACCATTTCACACAGGGGGGGGCCGGGATCTGGGGGTCCCCTTGTTAAAGGGGGCTTCCAGATTCCGATAAGCCCCCCACCCGCAGACCCCCACAACCACCGGCCACGGTTGTGGGGATGAGGCCCTTGTCCTCATCAACATGGGGACAAGGTGTTTTGGGGGGCTACCCCAAAGCACCCTCCCAATGTTGAGGGCATGTGGCCTGGTACGGTTCAGGAGGGGGGGGTGCACTCTCGTCCCCTCCTCTTTTCCTGCGGCCTGCCAGGTTGCGTGCTCGGATAAGGGTCTGGTATGGATTTTTGGGGGAACCCTACGCCGTTTTTTTTTTTTTTTTGGCGCGGGGTTCCCCTTAAAATCCATACCAGACCTGAAGGGTCTGGTATGGAATTTAGGGGGAACCCCACGTCATTTTTTTGTTAAAATTTTGGCCAGGGTTCCCCTTAATATCCATACCAGACCTGAAGGGCCTGGTATGGAATTTAGGGGGACTCCCACTTCATTTTTTTTTTTTTTAATTTTGGTTTGGGGTTTCCCTGTGGGGAATTCCCATGCCGTTTTTATCAATGAACTTCTATGTGTATTGACGGCAATGCAATAGCCGCGGATAGTTTTAAATGAGTTTTTTCCTTCCAAATGTCATTTTGCTGTCAGGCTGTTCTAAACACGGGAAACATGCGCCCCTTTACAGGCATACTATAGACACCCCCCAGGTACGAAATTTAAAGGGATATTACACTTTTATTGTTTGATTTTAAGCATTATTAAAATCACTGCTCCTGAAAAAACGGACGTTTTTAAAACTTTTTTTTGCATTGATCCATGTCCCCTGGGGCAGGACCCAGGTCCCCAAACACTTTTTATGACAATAACTTGCATATTAGCCTTTAAAATTAGCACTTTTGATTTCTCCCATAGACTTTTAAAGGGTGTTCCGCGGCATTCGAATTTGCCGCGAACAACCCAAATTGTTCGGTGTTCGGCGAACTTGCGAACAGCCAATGTTCGAGTCGAACATGAGTTCGACTCGAACTCGAAGCTCATCCCTAGTCTTGTGTTTTGGATCATTGTCATGTTGGAATGGGCTGAAGAATGCAAATGTTCCTCCAGTATTTTTTGATAACATACTGCATTCATCTTGCCATCAATTTTGACCAAATTTCCTGTGCATATGTAGCTCACACATCTCCAAAACATTGGCGATCCACCTCCGCAGTAGGAATGGTGTACCTTTTAATCATAGGCCTTGTTGACTCCTCACCAAATGTCGCGTTTGTGGTTGTGGCCAAAAAGCTCAATTTTGGTCTCATCAATCCCAATGACTTTGAGCCAGAAGGTTTGAGGTTTGTCTCTGTGCTGTTTGGCGTATTGTAAGCGGGATACTTTGTGGCATTTGTGTAGTAATGGCTTTCTTCTGGTGACTCGACCATGCAGCCCATCTTTCTTCAAGTGCCTCCTTATTGTGCATCTTAAAACAGCCACACCACATGTTTTCAGAGTCCTGTATTTCACCTGAAGTTATTTGTGGGTTTTTTATTTGCATCCCGAACAATTTTCCTGGCAGTTGTGGCTGAAATTTTAGTTGATCTACCTGACTGTGGTTTGGTTTCAACAGAACTCCTCATTTTCAACTACTTGATTAGAGTTTGAACACTGCTGATTGGCATTCTCAATTCCTTGGATATCTTTTTATATCAATTTCCTTTTTTATACAGTTCAACTATCTTTTTCCCACAGATCCTTTAACAATTCTTTTTCCTTCCACATGATTTAGAATCCAGAAATGTCAGTGCAGCACTGGATGAAAGATGCAAGGGTTTGTCAGGAGTCCAGAAACTCATTGACCTTTTATACACACACACTAATTACAAGCAAACAGATCACAGGTGAGGATGGTTACCTTTAATACCCATTCAAAACCCCTTTGTGTCAACTTGTGTGCATGTTATTGGGCCAAAATCACCAGGGTATGTAAACTTTTGATCAGGGTAATTTGGGTAGTTTCTGTTGCCATTATGATTTAAAAAGAGTAAACACAGTTGATTGATGAGAAATGGCTTCAGCCAAACGCTAACCATGAGTAAAAGAAAAGTTTTTGTGTTATCATTCATATTCTCTGAAAAATGGCCAAGAAATCATACATTCTGCCAGGGTATGTAAACTTATGAGCACAACTGTATGATTCTTTTTGGCACATGGTAGGACAAAGCTGTATTCTTCAAGACAATCTGAAAGTACCTAAATTCCCACATCTGGTTCAATTTGCAAAAACTATGCTTTCCTTTCCCCATGGGACAGCTGAGGTAGAACATGTGTTTTCATTTGTAACTGTAGCCGTACCCCCGTGAGGGCTGCTGATTGAATCTATACCCCACTGGCTACCCCGACTCTGCAGATCCTCTCTTACTTCTGACACCTTGGGTTTCATTCTGTAATAGGATGTTATCAATGAGAAACTCATCACTGAACCATTCAGAAAGTTTACTAGAGTGAATAATAAACAATGAACAATGTGAACAGACACAAACAATAAATGACAGTTGATAACAATCCAGTTTAGATATGTAAACTGTGGATAATAATCACTAGGGATGAGCTTCGAGTTCGAGTCGAACCCATGTTCGACCGTTCGTCGAATTGCGAATGATATGGGCCGTTCGCGCCAAATTCAAGTGGTGCGTCACGGCCCATAATTCACTGCAGCATCGCAGTGCATTGCTGGCTGATGATTGGCCAAGCATGCACTATGACCCGCGTGCTTGGCCAATCACAGCGCCGTCTGTACAGAGAGCCGTAATTGGCCAAAATCAGGGTGGCTTTGGGCAATTATGGCTCAGGGGGTTTAGTACATGCCACACACTATATAAGGCCTCTTGCACGTCGGCCCTGTGTAGTGTGTTCCGGCGTTGAGAGAGAGATAGAGAGAGAGAGAGAGAGAGACAGTGTCATTTGATTTAAGTTAGACAGAGTAGGCAGGCGAGTCAGTTGGCTGCACTTACAGTGTATTGTGTGTGTATATGTATATGTATATGTATATATATATATATATATATATATATATATATATATATATATATGCATCCTAGGTGTTGTGTGTGTGTATATATATATATATATATATATATATATATATATATATGTGTGTGTGTTCTTCTGATCCTATTAGTCCTATTAGCTACAGTATTTACAGTGAGAGGGCGTACACACGGTTGGACTTTGTTCGGACATTCCGACAACAAAATCCTAGGATTTTTTCCGACGGATGTTGGCTCAAACTTTTTTGTCGGAATTTCCGATCGCCAACCACGCGGTCACGTACACCACTTACGACGAGACTAGAAAAGGCCAGTTCAGAACCAAGCGCGGCACCCTTTGGGCTCCTTTTGCTAATCTCGTGTTAGTAAAAGTTTGGTGAGAGACGCTTTTTCAAACTCGTGGCTTTCAGATCGTTTTCTGCTGTTCAGTTTGTGCTTGTGGGTTTGTATCTGCTCTTCAGTGCGTGCAAGTAAGTTCCGCATGACTTTAAGTAGTCATTGTATTCTTGTTCGTTCGTTACTGTTTTTCAGGTCGCTCTTCACAGGCTTTGCTGTTCTTCAGTGCGTTCTGTTACTTCGTTCTGAGGAGCCGACCATTTTCTAGCCATGTTGCGTATACGTACTCCTCGTAGAGTTTGTGCTGTATGGGGGCTTGGTGTTGGGGTCCTGACCTTGACACAAGTCCAGTCCATGAACAGGGTGGGGAGGAGTTCATGGACCAAGAATTGGTTGCTTCAGCGTGACCAGTTCTGTCATATGCCTTTGCTCCGTGAGATCCGTGAGAATAATCCTGATGATTTCAGGAACTTTCTCAGGATGACGGACCCCGTATTTCACCATCTGTTGGCTTCGCTGACCCCCTATATTAGCAGGCAGGATACCTGCATGAGGCAAGCCATTACTCCGGAGCAGAGGTTGGTCGCTACCCTGCGGTATTTGGCGACAGGGAGAAGCCTGCAGGACCTCAAGTTCTCGACAGGCATCTCCCCCCAGGCTCTGGGGATCATTATCCCAGAGACCTGTTCTGCCATCATCCAGGTCCTGCAGAAGGAGTATATGAAGGTAAGATTTTTATCCTTTTATATCACATTTTATTGTATTGAATGTTTGATAATATATTGTATTTCTTTCCTCATTCCCTAATTACCATGATTGTAATATGCTGTGAATGTTCCCTTTGTTCTCATGCATGCTGGATTTTTATGTAATTATTATTTTAGGTCCTTCATAAATATTTGCCCTTCACTAACCTCCCCAGCATGGTGTCTCCTGGCCCTATATTCACCTCATGTAGTCACTTAACAATGTATTTTTTCTGCTCCATAGTAGTGCTTTACCCCAAACACCCCCTAAAATGTTTGGAAATGTTATTTTTGATTTAAATTCTGGCAGAGTGCCAGAGGCTTTTTTTTGTTGGTGTCCCCAAATAAATTTTAGTAACCCTCCCTCCCCCAACTGCTAAGTCAGCTGATCCCAATTCTATATGTATCCTCAATCATCTATCTGCTGACTTTGCCAAACCCATACACACTATACCCACCTCTTTACTGGTCAGATTTATGGATGAATTGCCCAAAGCATGTAGTGCAAGGGCCTGCCTGTACACTTTCAAATGGTACTGTTTAAAGTTTTTGGATCCTATTATTATCTTGATAGGTAATAGCAGAATGTCCAAATGTACTCAAATGTGTATAGTGTGTATTTATATCTTTGTATTATGACACTTCTTACCTGTCCAGTGGTCTGCCAATAGTGTAACTAAGGAGGGGCTGTTCCAAGTAATACCCATTACTTCTCAATGAAGTGAAGAGGGTTACCTGTCCAAGAGTTCCCCCCCCCTATAATGTTAGAAATGGCCCATGAGAGGGGGGGGGAATATGATAGGTGTACCTTATACTTTGGCGTTGTTAAATTCCCCTTAATAAATGCTATCTGGAGGTTGACCCATAATGTTTGTGTCTAATCTGCTTGCCATGTTTCTGTGAAAAAATAGTAATGTTTATTGTTTTTTCCTCAACAGTTTCCTTCCACGCCACAGGAATGGCAGACTGTGGCCTCCCACTTTGCCCAGCGGTGGGACTTTCCTAACTGGAGAGGGGCAATTGATGGGAAACACGTCCACATCGTCCCACCACCCAACTCGGGGTCATACTATTATAATTACAAGGGGTTCAATAGTATAGTGATGTTGGCGGTGGTGTCGGCTAATTACGACTTCCTGTATGTGAACGTGGGGAAGAATGGCCGGATGTCCGATGGTGGAGTCATCGCCCAGACGGAGTTTTACAGGCGTCTCCAGAATGGCAGCTTGGACTTGCCAGCTCCAGAGGACAATGTGGAAGGACTCCCATTTGTGTTCGTTGCTGATGAAGCGTTTGACCAGCGATGACCACCTGATGCGGCCATTCCCAATGAGGACCCTCACCCCGGAACAGAGGGTTTTTAATTACCAGCCGGTTCCGCCTATTTATGACACCCATCCATATGGCGGAGTATAAACTGAACCATATTATGCTTGCGTGCTGTGTTCTCCATAACTTTTTAAGAAAACATTCGGCCAACTATGCTGGCTCAGTTGGGCCTGAGGCCGGAATGATACACCAAACCACACTGATGGCGCTTGAAAGCGGATGTCCTGGCTTGCCCTCCCTGAGTGCCCGTGATGTCCGGTTACGCTACCTGGAGTTCTTTGCGGGTAGGGGGGCTATCAATATGCCAGCAAATCTGTGAAGCCTTTTTATAATAAAACAAAAAAAGAAAATCTTTGTGGACATTTACTGCTTGTGTTTGTTTTAGCTGACCCTGACAGAAATGTGTTGAGTCCCTAAAATGTCCTGATTGTGTAACCTTATTATTATACAAAGCACTGTTGGCTGTTATTTACTAGATGCAAAAACACATTTCACTACAAGTGCACTTGCAACTGCACTGAACCTGCACTTGTAGTGCAAAGTGTATTTGCCCTCAGGAAATAACCCCCATTTTCGCAGAAAACAGCAATTACATCACCCCAAAAGTGTTGTAGTGTTGAGACAATAATCCACACATTCTTGATTAACCAACTTTTTTATACTTGCACAATCACATGTGCATTTACCAAAGGTTTTTAAAACAAACCAACATGTTTGTTGTATAACAATTTTTGGAGTAGCATTATCAAAAATAGAAATGTCCATTTAAGATAAAACAGGCCTGTGTAAAACCAACAAGAAAGCCAAAAAAATTTAACTTACAAAGTTCACATATGGTAAAACCTGAAGGCTATATCAGACATCAGTATTTAGGAACTGTGTTTGATAGAGCGTTCAGATGGGGGGAAATCACCCCTGGAAAAGCCAAATTTGGAAGATGCACACCAATTTACGAATGTCAACATGTGCTATCTGCCATCACAGGGGATCAAGGGACGTGTTTTGGGGGAGCAAGCCCTTCCTCACCGCTACTTTATAATTGAGGAAGGGGTTGCACCACCAAAACGCGTCCATTGATCTCCCGTGATGGCAGATAGCACATGTTGGCACACTGTGTGCATCCTCCAAATTTGGCTTTTCTAAACATTGCAAAAAGATTTAAAAGACTGGACCACAATAAAAAAAGTGATTTTGTGGGGTTTTAAATTCGCCCCAAAACATCAATGATGTTATTATTTTTTTGAATCACATCATTTATTTTTTGCTGGATGTTTTGCAATTGGACATTACACCCCATGATCTCCCCGATCAGGATCTGGGCACTTTCTTCTGTGAAAGGATCTGGATCACGATCACCTAAAAAGAGAGAAACAAAACAAAAACAGGTATCAAAAATCTGCCGGCATCCATCTCTTACCTGAGCCTGTGGTCGCAGAAGATGTGGTGCCAATTTCCACCACATCTTCTTCTTCCTCCTGCTCTTCTTGGGTTGGGGGGATTTCACCTTCTTCCATAGGTGGGGGGTCTGTGGTCTCCTCGGATGAGGGGTGTCCTCCGAGTCTTTTATCCCCTATGTAAAACAAAAATGTTATAATTAGCACACAGATATTTGATGGCAGAACTAGAAATAGGAAACATTGCTAGAACATTATATATAACCTCTAACGGGATTTTTAAGGCAATGAAAATTTGTAAGTTTGCTTAAAATCAATTTTATTATGGATCAAGAAAAATTATTTATACAAAATCAAGATAAGATAAAAAATTTGTGTAGAAAATTCCTATTGCTAATATCGCATAGCTCTAAAACAATTTCAAAGAAAGGTGATACAGCACACCACTCAATACAATCACCACAGATGAAAATCGTGGCGTTGAGTGGTGAATATCCAACGCGTTTCAACCTGTATATTTTTATGGTAAGTCTTCTTCAGGGAAATGCATCACATTCTAGAAATTAAAAAAAAACGTCATATTACTATTTATATTGCTCTTAGTCAATGTATTATAATTCCTGCAATATGCAGAGGTTCTAAAACTCACATCCTTCCCGGATATCCTGTGGACAAACAGAGGTTCCCAACAGGGGTGGAAAGTACCAAGTCTCCAAAGATTAATATCCTATAACTCCTACAAGACGGCTGGAAATATGCATTGGATCCAAATATTTGGCGTATTCAGCATCAAGTAGTGATAGCTGTGTAAAAAAGAGGGGCATGATTAAAAAGGGGGGCCACAAGCAATGAAGGGGGAGGGAGGGGAAAGGACAGGAATGGGAGGGGAAGGGGGAAGAAAACACATCTCATCCCCCAACCCCTGTAAATCCGTACGGACCCATCACCGTCCTCCAATTCCCCAGACCTCCTCCTTGAGGCAAAAAAGGTTAACAAAACTTCCCATTTGCAGCAGTCAAGTGAGTTGGGAAAACAAACACTTACTGTTGCCCGTATGCAGCGAGAAGTACTCCAGAGGATGGTGGAGAAATTGGGCCAAACGTATGCCCTGACATCCCTCGGTGGTTCCCGAGGGGGGAATGACGCCATCTTGCCATCTCAGGCGTCCTTTATGTGATGTGGGCGGGGGCTAGCTGCCGCGCCAACCAATGGCGCGGCTCACAAGCCGTAACCGCCCTTCAATGTGTTTAAGCGTGATGACGCAGAGCGTCGCCACGGAGACCAATGACGCCGCAGGGCCGCGCATGCGCACTACTACCGCGTCCGATCCGTGGCGACGCTAAGCGTCACCACGGAAACGGACGACGCTGCAGGGTAGCGCATGCGTGCTGTGGGAAGCCTATATTGAAACCCACACGCAACCCGCAGCGTAAACGGCCAGCCCGCTGCCATTTTAGTAAAGGGCTATGCCCATACAGGAATTGTATTTCCCAAGCAAAAAAGAATTATCCCCATAGAGGAGTGAACCACAAAACAGGATCACTCATAGAGAACCCCCGAAGATGCTGTTTCTGGTATATTAACCCTCCCCCCTAATCCGCAAAATGCGGAAAAAGGGGAGGGAAGAAAGAGGGGTGGGGGGAAGGAGGAGGAGATAATAAATAATGGGCTGAATTTAAATAATAGAGGAATTCTATATACAAAAGCCACATAAGTCCCCACATGCACTTAGATTGTAAAAAAGGCGGGGGGAAAAACTGGGACTAATAACCACCGACACAAGAAGCTCCCTGTCTGGGGAAAAAACCCAAGGTGCCGGGTAGGGTATAGGATGCAGGGGGTATATAAAAACCCCTGTCTATGAAAATCCAAGGAGACTGGACTCCCCTACCAAGTTAACCCCAGAGATACCCCAGAAGGGGGGGCAGAGTGCAGAACATGAACAGGGACCCCTAGTGGTGGATAATACATTGAACAAGGAGACAATTATCATATAAATATGGTTTGGAAGGGCTGGAACGCCCCAGCCAGGTAATAATAATACCTCTAATCAAAAAGAAGAAAAAAATTGCATAAAATAATGAAAAGGAAAACATTCAGATCATTATCTTAATTTGTTCCATCTAATGATTAAAATTAAGAATAGAGAAACTCCCCTAGGAGAAAAATATCTATCTGATGCCTATACACACATCAGGGCTACTCATGAAGAGTAACCCACATAAGGAAGGATTTAAGAAGTGAAAGTGGGGCCCATATAAAGGGAAGAGTGACCACTAGAGTGGAGGGTAGGGGGGCATCTTAGTCGGTTTTGCCAGACCCAAAGCCCTCCAAAAAGGGCCTGAAACTCTCCGTTTCATTCAAACCAGGGGGGGTGGTGGCCCTAAGACGCCTGATCCAGCGCATCTCGCGCTGGAGCAGGATCTTGTTCCAATCACCCCCCCCTGGCTGGTATATGGAGTCTATCCAGAACTGTGAAGTTTACCTTGGGCATCCTATAGTTGTGTTGTTTGGCTACATGCCTACCCAAAGGTAGGTAGAGATTGCCTATGCCCATGCTGTGTATATGTTTTTCCACTCTTTTGGCAAATTCCTGTCGGGTCTTGCCATCATAAAAGGCCCCACATTGGCATTGCATTAAGTAGACTACCCCCTGTGTTCTGCAGTTGGCAAAGTGTCGCAACTGGAAAATCTCCCCACTAGGTAGGGTTATCTTGGTTCTTTTGCCTATGATTCCACATTGTGTGCACGATCCACATGGGTATGTACCCCAAGTTTTACAGGGATCTCTTCTCGCACTTCCTTTGTATTCGCTTTGTGTGAGTGTATTGCCTATGGAGCTGGATTTTCTGTAGGTAATTAGAGGTCTTGGTGTTACTAGGCTGCCCAGAATTGGATCCTCCATGAGAATTGACCAGTGTTTAGAAATTATTTTCCTTATTCGTTTGTGTTCATTTGAAAATTTCAAGATGATTCTGGTCGTAGTGTCTGCATTTTTTGAAATCTTTTTCTTTTTGAAGATCATGTCATGTCTCTCTATATTTTTCACACGATTGAACGCTTTCTTGAGAGCTGTCTTAGTGCATCCTCTCTCCATCAATCTGGAGGTTAATTCATCAGATTCTCATTGGAAGTCCTCCTGTGTGCTACAATTCCTTTTTTTTTTTTTTTTTTTTTTTTGTCACATCAGTCGACCAATTTGAGGGTTATAGATCAGCTTTGCCGTTCCTTTAATCAACCGGCCCTCTCTCATTGTCTCATCATCGTGACACTTTGCCGTTATAAAACAAAAAGAGGAATGCTTACAACCATACATATATCCAATCTAAGGGAATTACCTAGTCTTGCCTGGGGTCATTATGAATCCGATTAACCATGTTAAATTCTTATCTGTCTATCCCAACCCTCACCCTTCTCCGCTCGTACCCACTCCTCCCCCCTCCCCAATCCCTCCCTTTCCCCCTCTCCAGGGTCTGGCATTCATTCCACTCTCCTTCTTAAATTAGAGATTTGATTTCTTTGGCATAGCTCCATGTTTTTTTAAATTTTTTCCAGTGGTCCCAACTACCCAAGTTCTTACTTCTTATGTCTTCTACTCTACTCCCCAACATCTCTAAGTTATAGCTTTCCTCTATTGCATCAAACCACTCCCATATCTCTGGGCTCTCCCTCCTCTGCCAGTTCCTTGGGATCGTTCTTTTAGCCGCATTCAGAAGTTGCGGAACAAGAGTCTGCTTACCATTATTTAGATCCCCCATCCCCCCTAGGAACAGGACCTCCCAAGGGTCATCTGCTACCTCTATTCCCGTGATTTCCTTTGTGAGGACCAATATTTTATGCCAGAAATTTTTAATTATAGGGCATCTCCACCACATGTGTCCCATTGTTCCAATCTCTTGGCATCCTCTCCAACAGGTGGCTGGCCCTTTCTGATATCTGCTTGTTATCTCGGGGGTCAGGTAGCTTCTACTGATACATTTATAGTTCATTTCCGCCGATCGGGTATCTATTTTTGAATTGGCGCTTATTTTAAAAATCCTTTTAATTGTGTCAATATCCTTTTTAGTGCCTAGATCTCTCTCCCATTTTCTGAGGCCAACAAGATTTTATAGATCTGAGAGACTGTATTTCTTGGGGCCTCCTTATCACACAGCTTTTCAAAGTCTGTCAGTTGTCTTCCGGACCTGATTGGCTGTGGTAGCCTATTCACAAAATGGTTTAGTTGAAGATATCGCCATCCATCTAAGCCCCGTGTGTTCCTCCCGTGTGTGAGTTGCTGAAGTGACATAATTTTACCTTCGTTCATAATTTCTCTCAATTGTGTTTTTCCCCAAAGTGCTTCTTTTCCTCCTATACTCTCCATACCTGGTGTAAAAAATGTATTATCTAACAGTGAAATCAGTGGTGAATTATATTTCCCATTTACTTTCTTATATATCCCATCCCATATTTTAAAAACATTTCTTGTTATTTTATGTGTACTATTTGCAAGTGGTCTGAAGTGTGTGGGATTCCAAATAATAGTGCCTAATTGTGAATCACTTAAATCTTCTTCTAATTTTGCCCATTTTTTCCGTTTATCCTTCATCGCCCATTCCACTACCCTGGATAAAACTACAGCTTTATAATACATCTGTATATCAGGAACTGCCAGACCTCCGTCTACTTTCCTTTGTTTTAGCGTCTGGAGAGACACTCTCGGTTTTTTTTTTTTCCAAATAAAGGTCATAATTATTTTTTTTAGCGTCCTCAGATAGTTTTGGGGGAGGGGGACTGGTAGCATCTGGAAGACATACATGATCTTGGGCAATAATACCATTTTAAAGACATTAATACGTCCAATCCAGGAAAGAGCCTTATGGTAAAGTCTATTACATTCTAATCTTACCAGGTCTAATAAGGGCATGTAGTTACTAATAAACGTTTTCCTACTTGAGCTGGTTAGTTTAATACCCAGGTATTTTAATTCCTTAGTCCATTTAAAACTAAATTCTTTTTTCAAAATCTCGACCGCTGGCTTACTTACATTTATATTTAATATTTCTGATTTATTCATGTTTATTTGAAAATTGGATACCTCTCTGTATTCCCTTAATGCCTTTATGAGGTTGGGCATCGTCGTGTCCGGATCCGTTACATAGAATAGCACATCGTCCGCATATGCTGCGACTTTGTGTTCCTCCTCTCCAACCACAACACCCCGAATGTGCGGGTCCCTTCGTATTGAAGCCAAAAAGGGTTCCATGGCTAAAACGAAGAGAAGCGGGGACAGGGGGCACCCCTGTCTCGTGCCCCTCTCCATCTCAAAAGGTTGAGAAAAAATCCCATTAATTTTAATTACGGCCGTTGGATGATGGTACAAAGTTTTTATCCTTCGAATCATTTTAGGGCCCAGTCCCATAGCCTCTAGAGTCTGGATCATGAACCCCCAGTCTACCCTGTCAAAAGCCTTTTCGGCATCAATTGACAGAAGTAGTCCTGGGGGCCCACTCTCCTTCATTTTTCCCGTCAAAAGCAGGGTCCTAATCCCGTTGTCCCTCCCCTCCCTATTTGGGACAAACCCTGCTTGGTCTGAATTAACTAATAGGTTCATATGTTCCTTTAATCTTTCTGCCAACACTTTAGCGTAGAGTTTTGTATCGTTGTTCAGTAGAGAGATTGGGCGATAGCTTGAGCATATTGTTTTATCTTTGCCTTCTTTCGGTATAATTGTAATAGATGCTTTCAATGCATCTCTGCTCATCTCAAAGCTCTCACCCAACCCATTCATATACCGGCACAACCTAGGTATTAAAACTTCTCCAAATGTTTTATAATACAGTGTTGTTAGGCCATCTGGTCCTGGGCTTTTCCCGAGTGCCATTCCGACTAACGCTTTACTAATTTCTTCTTCAGAGATCGGTCTTTCCAATAAATCTCTGTCTTCCTCAGGGATCTTGGGGAGCGCTGCCCTTTTAATATACTTGTTACCTCTTACTATCCTATTTTTTGAGTAGGTGTCTTGCTTGGGGGCAGAATATATCTCCTCATAGTAGTCCCTGAAGGTTTCTGCCACCTTCTTAGTTGAATATTCTATTTGGCCCTCTTTAGTTTGGATTTTTTCTATGAAATTCCTAGCTTTTTTTTTCCTTTGTACTATCTTTGCAAGCTGTTTGCTCGGTTTATTACCCCATCTGTATCTCTCCCAGGCTATCTTATCCAGTGATGCTCTGGACTCCTGTTCCATTACCGTTTTTAACTCAGATCTTTTAATGACCATCTGATGGTGTATCTCTTGGGGTAACTGGCCTTTGCATTTTTTGTGGGTTTGTTCTAATCCCGTGAGCTCCTCCGTTAATTTTAGGATTTTTTCCTGCCTCTCTTTTTTCTTCCTAGCCCCCATTTCAATCAATACTCCTCTAATATAGGCTTTATGTGCCTCCCATAATGTAGCCCCTGATATATCCCCTGTGTCGTTTACCTCGAAATAATTCTCTAGTTCTTGTCTAATTCTGTTGTACCCCTCTACTTCTCTTATCAGCTCTTCATTTAGCCTCCACTGCCCCCTCTCAACCTGGTCTCTTCCGGATCTCATCTCGATGGACATGGGTGCATGGTCAGAGTAGGTTATGTTTCCTATCATGGATCCCTTTACCCTGTCTATCCCCTTGTGCTCAATTATAGCCCAATCGATCCGAGAGTAGGTCCCGTGCACAGGGGAATAGAACGTGTAATCTCTCTTAGTTGGATGTTGAACTCTCCAGATGTCTACCAGTTGCCAGTTAGAAAGTATTTGCTTTATCTTCTTTAGGTGATTACATTCCTTCCCCTGGGGACGAGCCGTACTGTCCATACTTGGGTTGAGGGAGAAATTAAAATCCCCCATCATAATCAGGTGTCCTCTCATAAACTGCACTATTTTCTTCAGGATGTTTGCCAGGTACTTCGTCGGATTTTTATTGGGGGCATAGATATTAACTAGCGTAACTTTCTCTTCATTTAAACTACCTCTGAGGCACAAATATCTTCCTTCTGGGTCCACTAATCTTTCCTCCAGCACAAACCTTGTTTTCTTTGAAAAACCTATAGCTACTCCCCGTGCCCTATTAGAAATAGTGTCTCCTTGAAACCAGACCGGGTATTCCCTCGAGAACAATCTTAGTCGCGATTGAAGTGATATGTGTGTCTCTTGTAGGAACACCACGTCTGGTCCCAATGATTTCAACTCATTAAAAATATTATATCTTTTCCTGGGTATATTTAAGCCTTTAACATTATATGTTGTGAATTTTATTGTTGCCATGTCTCTTTATTTAATCCTCCTGAAATCTCCCTTTGCCTTAGACCCTGGAGAGTTTTCCCTTTTCCATCGGGATGAAGTTGAACCAGACCCCTCACTCCTACTGCCCCTCCCTCCCTCCCCTCTAATTCCCCCCACCCTCTCCCTCCCCCCCATCCCCACCTCCACACCCCAGCCTCCCCCCCCTCCCCCCCCAGCCCCCCACTCCCCTCCCCTCCTCCCCCCACCCCCCTCCCTGGTTCCTACCGAACCCTTAGACCATTGGGGGTCACGAACATTGTGGCCCACCATTGATCTCCTCCTCCAAAGGCGGAGTCTGAGGTGTACCCCCCCAACATTTCCTATTACCTTAATGACCTAGCCTACCAGGCTCTACTCCGTGGATCTTCTTTCTTCCCTAAATTCCATAGGCAATGACCTTTCACTCCCTCTTCCCCCCCACAACCTCCCCCCCACAAGCCCCCCCCCTAACCCACACTCAGTTCTATCCAGCGTTCCATGGACCAATCCAATGTTGGGGGTACCTGTATACCCAGTTTCTCACAGAACTCATCTAGTTCTCCTGGAAATCTTAAACTTGCAGATCTCCCATCTTTCTTGCCTACTAGGCAGGCTGGGAATCCCCATGTGTACGTGATATCTTGATTCACCATTTGTTCCAGTAGGGGTTTTAGATGTCGCCTTCTCGCCAATGTACCTTTGGCTAGATCCGCAAAGACTTGGATTCTTGCCTCTTTGAACTGTAGTGGGGTATGACCCTTGAGCTTAGACCAGATGTTTTCCTTATCTTCATAAAATCTGAACCTCACAATTATGTCCCGGCTTCCTTCGAACCGTCTGGTATCTAGCCTGCCCAGCCGGTGCACGCGTTCAATTTTGGGGAAGTCCTCTCCTTCCAGCCCTAAAAGTGGGCTGAAAATAGTTGCCACAGTCTTCTTTAGGTCTTCACCCCTATTTTCAGGGACCCCTCTGAGTCTTAAGTTTTGTCTACGGTCTCTATTTTCCTGATCTTCCAGCCTGTAACATATTTTTATCTGGTTTTGCTGGTTTATTTTAAATTGTTCTTTTAGACTAAAACACTCCCGCCCTTGCTTATCAAGCTTGTCTTCGGCCTCTTCCACTCTTACCAGGAGGTTGCCTAAATCAGACCTCAGCGAGGTGAACTCCGCCTTAATTGATGTTTCCAGCGCTTTCAGCATCTCTGCTAGTTCACCATTCGAAGGTAGTTGCGGATCTTGTCTATGTTCCTCAATTCTGGATGCTTCCATCGTATTTTCGGCTAATAGCTCCTCCCTCGAGTGATCTGGGGTCAAGTTTTCTCTTTCGTTGAGTCCCTTCTTCTTTTTATCTGCTATATTAGATTTTTGAGTCTCCTGCAGGGAACTCCCCGGGCTCCCCCCCTTTACCATATATTGCTTGATTGTACTAGCAGGAGTACTCCCAGACAGATTCTCTTTTGGGGTTTTCGGTGGACCCCCCTTCCCAGCTTTGGCTGAGCTACGACTCATACTTCTCTTCCCACTGTCTAGGCTTGCTTAGTCTTAATTGGTGTATCAAAATTAGCCGTATTAGGCCAAGCTCCAGGCTTCCTCTTTTGGATGACAAATAGAATTATATTCAGAGTGCAGGTACTGGTGCAGTGGTGGTACGAAATTAGTTCGATGAATAAGCCCCTATGTGACTATGCTGAGCTCGTACCTATATACCGTGCTGATATATAGGGAGTCTAGATGCGTTTTCCGCTGGACTATATCTGGCGTCCCCTGCGTTAAATAGAGATTAAAGGGAAAGTCCCATTATGGTGCTATATTTAGGGTTTTCTGATCCAACACCAGTCTCCAAACCTTATATCTGCTGTTTGCCGCCTACCACCCTCTTCCGATATATGAATCCTTACCGGGCTTCCTCTCTGGATCAATATTTCCAAAAGAGCCAACTCTGCTGCCGCATTCCCAAGGTTCGCCGTATCGTGGTTTCCCGCTTCTTAAATGCGCTCTTTATAAAGGAGCCGAGAGAGAGTAGCGCACAGCAGTTTTATATTTAAACGACTGAAATTGTTATCAAAAAACCCCCCTTTCCCTCCCTCATGGAAGCTGCAGCGCTGGTGTGCGGACTTATAGATGGGGTAAGTATGTCATAGGAGTTTGTGTGAAAAGAAAAAAGGGGGGGGGGGGGAAGAAGCAATCCGTTGTTCCACCCAGGGATATCAGTTATTCCACTTCAACCTTGATTAACAGAGCTCCTGTAATGTTCCATTCATCTAGCACAGTTTGTACCCATAAAAATTATGCAAATTGTTACCAGCAAACCCACTTTCCCTCCATCCGGTTACAGGGATAATAAGAATGATCTGACAAAAATTTCCTTACATGATAACCATCAGCTTAACTTCTCCACATTGTTTCTGATACACTCTTACCTTCAGCGTTTGTTAGGCTTTATATATCTCTTACCACCACCACACATTGGATATCTGTCTCCACTCTGTGTTATGTATGAGAGGCTCAGCTGTTGAATGCCCTTGTCGCTCTCCGGATATGAGGCATCTATCCTCAGACGCTTACTGCAGTCTCTGTCTCGCTATTTGGCTCCTTTGCTGACATGACCTGCAGGAAGGGGGGGCGGGGGGGGGGGAGAGCAGAGACCCCGGAGCGGACCGCGGAATCTGCCGCCCTGTGTGTTCCTCTAACTATCTTCCGGGAGAGGCGCGCCGGCTCTCAGCACGCCGGTCTCCTCTCAATACTCCCAGCGCTCTCCACTCTGACCGCTCCGTCCCGGCATCCCGCTCTGTGAAGGGAAGAGGAGATCCGCCAGAGCTTCAGCGGGACAGCACACCTCTTACTCCTCCCTTCCCTCTGACGTCTGACGTCTCACGTCATCCCTCCCAGAGACCTCTGCTACAATTCCTTTTTAATCTTAAAAATTGACTTAATGGAATGGATTTTTTCAGTGGCTCTGGATGAAAGCTGTCTGCGTGTAACAGTGTGTTACCAGCTGTCTCTTTTCTATACAGCTTGCTTGAGAGTCCACCAATCTGATCTTTAAAGATGGTGATGTCCGAAAAGTTGACTTCCTTGGGGTCATACGACATGGTGAAAAACAGGTTAAAACTGTTTATATTCATGGAGTTCAGGCAGTCTTTAAGTGCCTCCTCGGAGCCATCCCAGATGATGAAAATGTCGTCTATGTATCTCTGCCACATACAGATGTGGTCAGAGTACATAGACGACCCCTCCCCCAGCAGGAAATCTTTCTCCCACTCCCCCAGGTACAGGTTGGCGTATGAGGGTGCGCAGCACGTCCCCATAGCCACTCCCTGCACCTGGAGGTAGTGGGAGCCCCTGAACAAAAAGGTGTTGTGTTTGAGAATGAATTCAAGCATCTGGAGTATAAAGGCATTGAACCTCCAATCAGTAGTGGCTCATTGTCTCAAGATGTGTTCAATGGCCGCTACTCCAGCATCATGGGGAATACTGTTGTATAACGATTCCACATCGATGGTAACTAGGAGGGCCGAATCTGGGATGACCAAGTTGTCCAGGATTTGCAGTAGATGGATTGTATCTTTGGTATAGGAGGGTAAGTGCATGACATGTGGTCTGAGATGATGATCTATAATCTGGCTGATGCCTTCTGTGATGGAGCCATTGCCCGAAATGATGGGCCTACCAGGTGGATCGTTCAATTTTTTATGCACCTTGGGTAGGGCATAAAATGTAGGCATCCGGGGGTGCTTTATCCGTATGAATTCCCACATTTCCCGGTCGATGACCCCCTCATTGAGGGCCTCATCGACCAGGTATAGAAATTCCTGGTTAAATCTTTCCACTGTTGCCAGGGAAACTTTCTTGTAACATTTGGTGTTGTTAAGTATGTTGAGGCACATCCTTTCATAATTTTCATTGTCCATCAGGACAATGTTTCCCCCTTTGTCCGATGCCTTAATTGTGATGTTCATATCATTCTTAAGTGTTTTGAGTGCGTGTTGAAGTTCTGGACTAAGGTTGTTTCTGGTTGTGTGTCTCTCCAATTTCTCAATTTCTCTGGTTGTCTGCTTGACAAACAATGCTATCGCTGGGTTGAGGTTGAGAGGTGGAAATTTATGTGATTTCTTTTTAAATTTTTTATCTGTATTTTTATACAATCTCACATCATCATCTTCTGACTGCTCGTCATCACTCCCCCCGCTTCCTAATTCCTCATCCCATCCATCCTCCAATGCTTTGTTCTCTTGTAGTAGTAAGTTTAAATCTCTCAGGGCTTTAAAGTCAGCTGTTTTCAGATTCGGTGCTACTTCTGATTTTGTGGTAGTTTGTTGTTTAGTGTATAGACTTTTTAGTAACAACTTCCTAGCAAAGAGGTGAATATCTTTGGTAACCTCAAAGTTATCCATGCTTCGATTTGGGCAAAAGGAGAGGCCCAGGGATAATACTCTTTGCTCAGCTGTGGTTAATACGTGGGAGGAAAGATTAATAACATTTAGTTCCCCTTTGGGGTTTGGGGAGTCGTAGGGATCATAGTTAGTTGTGTAAGAGTCACCGGATTGAGTGGCGGTGCACTGTTCTTGTCTAAAAAACTATCAAGTTGCATTTGTTGGGTCTTGGGAATAGCTCCCTGATCTTTCTTGTTTCCTTTCCCTGTTGTGGGAACGGAGCCTCGTGTGTTTCCCTGGGTTCTACCTTTGTTCGTATTGGATCCACTTCCACGTTGTGGTTCCATTGTTTCATAATCGGTGGTGCGTTTTTTATTTGTTTGTGTAATTTCCCCCTCTGTTTCCTGTTGTCTTCCCCGTAGTCCCTTTCTTTTGCCCCGGAATTGACCCACATGTGAGGATGCTGATGAGGAGGAGTTGGAAGGTGTGTCTGATGAGTAATCATTGGATCTGTTGGTACTATCCTGGTGTGGAGTTTTTTTATTTCTTTTTTTAATTCTTTTGTTATTTTCTGTGTTCCACTTATAGGCCCTACCCTCCCTGAAGGCATTTTTGTCTCTCCAATATTTCTTCTCTTTCTTAATGAGAATGGTTTTGCCAAAGGTCTCCAAATGATCCTTCAATTTCGTTTCATAGGTTGCATATTCTTCATGCTTTTTTAGAGGGGAGAGTCGATCATAGAGTGTTTTAATTTCTATGTTCATACTCTCAAGTTATTGTCTATATTCACTCTGTAATAACAGCATGAGGTTCATAGAGCAATCATTTAATTTGCTCTCCCAGTTCTTTTTGAGTTCCTTGGAGATATTTTCTAGGATTGGAAATATTTGGATCCTAAGGCCTATCGGATTGATGCCTTCCCTAATGTATCTCCCCAGGGACTCGATATGCCAATGTAAGGCTGATTTTTTTCCCAAAATTTTTGTTAAACTAAAGAAAAGTGAAGATAGGTCTGATGTAACCTGCTCCTTCCCTTCATAGCTCTTTTGAATGTTGGCCATGAACTCCTCCCACTCACCTCCCTGTAAGTCCCCCATGATCAACCCCAAGTGTGAACAAGCAATCAAATAGAAAAAAATAAGTCAGCGCAAAAATGAAGAGCAGAAAGAGGCTCTCCTAGTTGAAAGTACACAAGTCTCCCCCGATAGAATTTCTATGGGGAGAAAAAAAGTGAACTTTTATGATATTTCGAACCTAATAATTATAATGTGCCTATTGGGAGCCCACATCCAGCCATCTAGGTCAAAATTGAGGTATGGGTGTATTTTCCACCCTGATAATAGGTTTATACATATGACCTAAGTGGTATGGACATGTCATTGCCATCATCCCATACAAAATTGTAGAACCTTATATATAACCTCTAACGGGATTTTTAAGGCAATGAAAATTTGTAAGTTTGCTTAAAATCAATTTTATTATGGATCAAGAAAAATTATTTATACAAAATCAAGATAAGATAAAAAATTTGTGTAGAAAATTCCTATTGCTAATATCGCATAGCTCTAAAACAATTTCAAAGAAAGGTGATACAGCACACCACTCAATACAATCACCACAGATGAAAACCATGGCGTTGAGTGGTGAATATCCAACGCGTTTCAACCTGTATATTTTTATGGTAAGTCTTCTTCAGGGAAATGCATCACATTCTAGAAAATCAAAAAACGTCATATTACTATTTATATTGCTCTTAGTCAATGTATTATAATTCCTGCAATATGCAGAGGTTCTAACACTCACATCCTTCCCGGATATCCTGTGGACAAACAGAGGTTCCCAACAGGGCTGGAAAGTACCAAGTCTCCAAAGATTAATATCCTATAACTCCTACAAGACGGCTGGAAATATGCATTGGATCCAAATGTTTGGCATATTCAACATCAAGTAGTGATAGCTGTGTAAAAAAGAGGGGCAGGAAACATTGCTTGGAAGTGGGGTACAATTGTCTATTTTAGCCGAGTTCCAAGATGTATTTTTTTTATTGCCCTTTGTCAAGCTGCAATACTTTACCTGTTTGGTACAAGCTTCACAGATGGAGACCCCCCTATAGTATACACTGGAGCACCTGTGTGGCCCCCTAATAAAAATGGTGTTCTGGGGTCCCACACTAGTGCTCCAGTGTCCAGATGTGAAAACAGCTGCTCAGTGTCCTCTCCTTACACACAATCTAGTTTGCATTTCATTGGAGTAACAAACCCATCTACACAAACAAATATTTGGCATCCAAGTAAGCCCAAAAATTGTGGGAAAATGCATATGGCCGAAACAATGGTGTTTTAGAGGCCGAAAGAAAAATGTTTGATACGAACGAATAATGGGCCCGTGAACATTAAAGTTGCCCTTTTAAGCGTTACAATTAAGAAAAGCATATGGAGCAGCACGAACGGAATAAAGACAGAAAGAATAGGAACACAGCACAACTACTTACTTTTTTGAGGCACTCTCCGGATCTTTTGGTACTGCTCTGGCTCTCTTAATTTGAGGTCCGACCACCGCTTCCTAAGCTGATCTTTCGATCTTCGTACCCCGAAATTCTTGTGCAGACTTTTGATCACTTTCGCCATGATCTTTGCCTTTCTGATATTGGGATTGGGGTAAGGCCCATACTTTCCGTCATAGTCGGCCTTCTTCATTATGTCGACCATCTCTAACATCTCCCCAAAGGACATATTTGTGGCCTTAAAATGTCTCCTTCTGGATCGGGACGTGTCCGGATCCGGGCTTTCCTCCTCCTCGTTCCTATAATTAGCACGCACCTGCTGTGACTCCGCCATGTGCTCTTCCCCCACTGCGCCGAACGAAAAGGGGCGGGGAATAGAATAGAAAGAATGTCAGGGGCGGGCGGAGTTACACGCATGCGCAGTGTATATAAAGCGTAACACACGTGAGTATTACGTACGATCTGTGAGCGGAGGAAGGAGCATTGGACGCGCCGATCGTAAGAACGAAGGTAAGAGACAAACTTGTGCCTATACTGCTTCTACATTGAGGCCTATATTGTAACAAGATTATAGGAGAGTTTTGTCTGACATTAGGCTTTGTCTTGTGTTGTGTCTTGCAGTGAACATGATTATGCTACTGAAAGATAATGACTTCATGTCAGTATTCGTAGATATGTTAAGGGAGCTGCCCTGTCTGTGGGAGATTAAACACCCCCATTTCAAGAACCAAGCAAAGAGGAAGGCAGCACTGGTGCAATTGTTGGAAATTGTGAAGCAGGTGATCCCCACGGCAGACATCACCTATTTAAAGATCTTAATTGGTGGCCTGAGGAGCACATATCTGAGGGAGCGCAAGAAGGTCCTTGATTCGCAGAGATCCGGAGCAGCAGATGACATCTATGTCCCCAGGATGTTGTACTATGACAGGCTGCATTTTCTGGCAGGCCAGACTGAACCCAGGCCATCCCTCTCCAGTCTTCCTTCCACGCTTCCTTCCCCCCTGGCTGAGGCTTCTGACGCCCAACCTGGGCCTTCCAGGCAACACATGGAGGAGCCCAGATTGAGCCAGGTATAGCATTCCTCTAAATATTTCTGCTTGTCCAATCAATGATGTTAACTAGATGTTAGTTGGGAGTACTAATTTAGGATTGTGATTGATGAAGCAAAAACTAAAACCATGTCCCTTTTTCATACACAGGGAAGTCTCAGCCAGGAGGTGGCCGGGCTGAGCCGGCTGGCTGATCTGCAGGTCCCTCCACCCCCCCTGAAAAGAGAAAGTGGCAGTAGGAGGAGTGCCCTAGAGGAGGCTGGCAGAGGACTCTTTTGGAGGGCTACAGAGGTCCTGGGAGCACGACAGACCATGGAGGAGGACATTGCTGCCGTCATTGCATATAAAATGCAGAGGATGGAGGAGGGCCAACAAGTCATGTGTGAGGCGCTCATATTGGAGGCTCTTAAGAAAGGTATGAGGGGCTAAATTACACCTCAGACACACCTTTGCGATGGTCCTCCTCCTCCTCCTGCAGGTCCTCCTCCTCCCTCTCCTCCAGGTCCTCCCAGTCCTCCTCCAGTTCCTACTCCTCCTCCTGCCACATCTCCAACTGCACAGCCACAGCTGGGAAGGAAGCGTGTAAGGAAGACCAGAAAGTGAGGACCCTGGATCCAGTCTGGTCAGCCAAAAAATGCAGCCTCTTGTGGTACCACAGCCTGGGGACATAGATGTCATCTGCTGCTATCCGGATCTCTGTGAATTCTGGACCAGACTGCCCTCCCTTACATATGGACTCCTCAGGCCACCAATTTTGATGTTCAAGAATTGATGTCTGCCGTGGCGGTCCCAGGCTTCGCTAATTTCTCATGTTGATCCAGTGTTGCCTTCCTCTTTGTTTGGTTCTGATACCTTAATAAAGGATTTTTGTTTTGAATTATACTCTCCTATGTGTTTTACTTCAAAAAGGACAGTTTGTTTGTGAGGATTCAGGTACATTTCAAAAATACAATGTGAAATGAACAAGGGACACCAACAACAAACAATCTCCTTGAGATTAAATAATAAAATATATCAATGGTGTGGGGGTAACTTGACACACAAAACACACCCAAAAATATTCTGTAGTAAAAATAAAAATAACATTGAACAAAGATCATCCTTTGAAAAAATACAAACATTTAAAAAAAAAAAAAAAAGGCTTAAAATCCCCAAAAAATTTAAATAAAAAAAAAAATTAGGTCAGATGTGACAACTAATAACAATATATTCAGGAAATACCAATAAAAAACACAAATAAAACTTTGTGAGAAGTGTGTGTGAATATGAGCAGCAAAACTACTTAATTCTTGTCACATTATAAAGAAGAAGAGAGTGCGCTGTATTAAACCATTTTTAACATTGCAGCGTGACGAAAGTGCTGTATCCAGTGCGAACGCTAAGTTTACCAGAACGAGCTGTTCCGTGCCGGAATTTCTTCGGAGCATGCGTGGCACTTTGTGCGTCGGAACAGGCCACACACGGTCGGAATTGACGCGATCGGATTTTGTTGTCGGAAAATTTTATCTCCTGCTCTCCAACTTTGTTTGTCGGAAAATCCGATGGAAAATGTCCGATGGAGCCCACACACGGTCGGAATTTCCGACAACACGCTCCGATCGGACATTTTCCATCGGAAAATCCGACCGTGTGTACAGGGCATTAGTGTAGTGCGTCCTCTGCACAGTGTGCACCTAAAGGTACCTGAAGGAAATTTGTGGTGTTCTTCTGATCCTATTAGTACAGCAGGCAGCTGCAGTATTTACAAGTTAGTGTAGTGTGTCCTCTGCACAGTGTGCACCTAAAGCTACCTGAAGAAAATTGGTGGTGTTCTTCTGATCCTATTAGTACCCCAGGTAGCTGTAGTATTTACAAGTTAGTGTAGTGCGCCCTCTGCACAGTGTGCACTTAAAGCTACCTGAAGAAAATTGGTGGTGTTTTCTGATCCAACTAGTACCGCAGGCAGCTGAAGTATTTACAAGTTAGTGTAGTGCATCCTCTGCACAGTATGCACCTAAAGCTACCTGAAGAAAATTGGTGTTCTTCTGATCCTATTAGTACCGCAGGCAGCTGTAGTATTTACAAGTTAGTGTAGTGTATCCTCTGCACAGTGTGCACCTAAAGCTACCTGAAGAAAATTGCTGTTGTTCTGCTCCTATTAATACCACAGGCAGGCAGCTACAGTATTTACAGTTAGTGTACTGCGCCCTCTGCACAGTGTGCACCTAAAGCTACCTGAAGAAAATTGGTGGTGTTCTTCTGATCCTATTAGTACCATAGGCAGGCAGTTGATTCTGCTGGCTGCAGAATCAGTATATATATACATCCCAGCTTTGTGCAGCTACATCTCACTGCAGGCCATTAGTATGTTTGCAAGGCCAACAAGTAGAGGCAGACAGTCACAAGCCAATAAAAGAGGGAAAGCAGGCTCTGTGTCTAGAGGCAACAGTGCTGGTCATGGAGACGGTGCATCCTCATCAGCACGTGGCCGTGGGACACGCCTGTCCTTTTTTCCGGCAGCTGGCCGTGTTGAGCCGCAACAAGCGGAAGACTTGGTAGAGTGGATGACCAAGCCGTCCTCATCCTCCTCATCCTCCCCATCCTCTCTCACCCAGGCTCAGGGTACTTTGTCTGGCAAAGTAGCTGCTAACGCGGCCTCTTCCCTCAGCTCAATGGCATCAGTCACTCCTTCCCTAGCCCCACCATATCCTCCTGAGAAGTCCCCCGAACTGTTTGACCACAGTGTTGGGTACATGCTCCAGGAGGATGCCCAGCGTTTTGAAGGCTTCGATGACGGTACCCAGCTAGAGGAAGGCGGTAATGTGAGCACAGAGAGAGGGGGTGCCCAAGAAGGACAGCAATCTGGCAGTCATGTTCCCCCAGCTGCAGCATACTGCCAGCTTTACTCCAGTGATGAGGAGGGAGGGGATGATGAGATCACTGACTCCACGTGGGTGCCTGATAGGAGAGAGGAGGAGGTGCAGGCACATCTCCAACGAGGCAGGATGCCCTCCAGGGGCCAGCTTAAGGGCGGCAAACTGACTGCATCACACCGCAGAGCTCCGAATGTGCAGTGTGCTGCTGTCTCTGCGCGTTATTCCAAAAGTTCTTTGGTGTGGGCCTTTTTTGAGACAAGTGCATCAGATCCCACCGCTGCTATTTGCAACATATGTCTCAAGCGTATCTCGCGTGGCCAAAACATCACCCGCTTGGGCACCACATGCTTGACCAGACATATGTCGACCTGACATGCAGTTCGTTGGCAAGCGTCCCTAAAAGACCCACACCAAAGAACAAAGCGGACCTCTCCTTGCTCCTCTTCAGCTGGGATCTCCAACCCCACTATACCTTCAGTTCTCTCTGAAACCTGCACTGAGAGGAATGAAGGTGTAGAATTAGGTGTGTCACAGCCAAGTACTTGCGGGCAATCTGCTATTGATACACAGACGTCAGATTGTACCAGGCAAACTTCCCTGCCCCAGCTGCTGCACCGCTGAATGAAATTCGCTCCCAGCCATCCACATGCCCAGCGGTTGAATGCTAGCTTGGCTAAATTGCTGGCACTTCAACTGCTGCCTTTTCAGTTGGTAGACTAAAAAATGTGCGTTCCTCAGTGGCAGGTTCCCAAACGCCACTTTTTCTCATGAAGGCAATTTCGGCTCTCTACCAGCATGTGGAAGGCAATGTCTTGGCCTCGCTCGACAGGGCGATCAGTGGTAAGGTGCATATTACCCCTGACTCATGGTCCAGCAGGCATGGACAGGGAAGTTACCTATCGTTACCTACGTTTGGCTCACGTCCTTAACTTGGTGGTGCAGCGGTTCTTGGGCAGGTACCCGGGCTTACAGGATGTCCTGAGGCAGGCCAGGAAAGTCTGTGTGCATTTCTGCGGGTCATATAATGCCAGTGCTCGGCTGGCTGACCTCCAAAAGGAATTTAACCTGCCCAAGAACTGCCTAATCTGTGACATGCCCACCAGGTGGAACTCAACGTTGGCCATGCTGCAGCGACTGCACACACAGCAGAGGGCCATCAATGAGTACCTATGTGACTATGGCACCAGGACAGGGTCAGGGGACCTTGTTTTTTTTCCCCATGCCAGTGGGCTATGATCAGGGATGCATGCACTGTCCTGTCACCATTTGAGGAGGCCATGAGGATGGTGAGCAGTGACAGTGCATGCATCAGTGACACTGTCCCTCTTGTCCACCTGTTGGAGCACACGCTGCGTGGAATAAAGGATAGGGCACTTGAGGCAGAACAGGAAGAGGAGGACTTCCTTACTTCTCAAGGCCCCCTTTATCCAGACAGTGTTCCTGCGTGACCGCCGATCACACAGGAAGAGGCCCTGTGGGAGTGTTTATTCCACTTTAAGTCAACCAATATATGCATACTTTTGGTTCCCATACTATTGAACGCAGCTAAAAGCCTAATTCCTAGGCATTGGCAGGATCCAGAGAGCCCTACACTGAGGAGTTGGTGTAATAGAGTAGACAATTTTTTTTAAATGGAGTATCTGTCATTTAGTGGGGAGGAGGGATGGGCAGGATTTAAGGAACAATGGAAGGAATGGTTCAAATTTAAGCATACAAAGAGGTTTGCAGAAATAATTAGAGTTTGATCAGGAGAGAGGGATAGGTTAGGTACACAGTGGCTGAAATTTATTAAGGATCTAGATCCAGAGGCTATGGGTAATAAAGAGGTTAAGATGAGAATGATTTTTTTTTTAAGTGTATGTAAACAATTTTGTACATGATATGAACAAAATTTAATAAAAGATATTGAAAAAAAACCCATAAATGTTACTAGTAAGGCAGTGATTCTAAATAAATAAATTGGGCATTCAATAGATATAATATAATAACTCTAATAATGTTTTCTGTCAACGATTTATGAATAAGTCAGTCCCATCTCGATACACTACCAGTTAAACAACTCCAGAACTTCAGAAATCACCTTTAATCGATATAATAAATAACAGTGCCCCCTCTGTAAGTAATAAAATAGAATAAATAACCCTAATAGTATTTATTATGTAACCTCTAATTGTTTGAATATACCTTTATTTAGCCAGGAATTGTTATTTTTTCTACTCGGCTTCCTTGATCTCCAAAACTTGGTCTCCAGTTGGGTTTGACAATATTAATCTCTTATCTTATGATTTAACAGGTATGTACCCCCACTAAAACAACTGGTCTGATAATGGATATACAGTACAAGCATAGAAATACAAGATATATTTAAATGCAATGTTTTTTGAGAAGTTTTTGTGTATAAAATCTGTATTTAATGTATATAGTTTTTTTTTTTTGGAGACAATTTTGTATACAACTTCAATTGATGCCTAAAAGGGATGAGCCGAACACCCCCCCCCGGTTCGGTTCGCACCAGAACCTGCGAACGGACCGAAAATTCGCACAAACGTTAGAACCCCATTGACGTCTATGGGACTCGAACGTTCAAAATCAAAAGTGCTCATTTTAAAGGCTAATTTGCATGGTATTGTCCTAAAAAGGGTTTGGGGACCCGGGTCCTACCCCAGGGGACATGTATCAATGCAAAAAAAACTTTTAAAAAAGGCTGTTTTTTCGGGAGCAGTGATTTTAATGATGCTTAAAGTAAAAAAAAAAAGTGAAATATTCCTTTAAATATCGTACCTGGGGGGTGTCTATAGTATGCCTGTAAAGTGGCGCGTGTTTCCCGTGTTCAGTCCCTGCACCAAATGTCATTTTTAAAGGAAAAAAATCTCATTTAAAACTGCTTGCGGGTTTAATGTAATGTCGGGTCCTGGCAATATGGATGAAAATCAGTGAGACAAACGGCATGGGTACCCCCCAGTCCATTACCAGGCCCTTTGGGTCTTGTATGGATATTAAGGGGAACCCCGCACCCAAATTAAAATAAGGAAAGGTGTGGGGCCACCAGGCCCTATATACTCTGAACAGCAGTATACAGGCGGTGCAAACAAGACAGGAACTGTAGGTTTGTTGTTAAGTAGAATCTGTCTGTAAATTTGAACGGGTACATTTTTAACGTGTTTAGCTCCAGCCAAAAAATCTTTTTTAAGCTTTTTGGAAAACATAGGGAAGGGTTATCACCCCTGTGACATTTGTTTTGATAATTCTACACCTTCATTCCTCTCTTTCCTCCTCTTCAGAAGATTTCACCTCACTTTTGTCCCAATGACAAATGTTTTTTGAAAATTTGGGTTTTTTTGTGGAACAAGGATTGGAAAGCATCAGTGGAAAGGAGAAATGTTTTTCCCATATTAACTCTTACAGGAGAGAATTTCCCTTCCTAGGGGTAGATTTCATCTCACTTCCTGTTGTCTCCTTCCGTTTGCAAGTAGGAGTCGTTTGTAAGTTAGATGTTTGAAAGTAGGGGCCTGCCCTATATACTCAGCAGAAACTTGGGCCTTAGGTGTTGTTGTGGCCACAACACTGTCAACACTATCAAGCAGGGCCCTGCTGTGAAATATTAGATCAAGAATTGTAATTACATGCCCCTGTTGAACAGGGGCAGAAAAACTGGGCCTTTGGTGGTGGTGGTGCTGGTGCCACAACCCTGTAAGTCCTCACTCGCTCTTGGTGGGTGCAGAAATGGGCCCTGCTGTGAAATATTAGATCAAGAATTGTAATTACATGCCCCTGTTGAACAGGAGCTGAAAAATTAGGCCTTAGGCACTGGTGCTGGTGCCACAACACTGCAACCCCTCACAGACACTCTAGTTGGAACGCAGGAACGAGCCCTGCTGCAAAGTATTGCATCAAAAATTGTAATTACACGCCCCTGCTAAACAGGGGCAGAAAAATTGGGCCTTAGGCACTGGTGCTGGTGCCACAACACTGCAACCCCTCACAGACACTCTAGTTGGAACGCAGGAACGAGCCCTGCTGCAAAGTATTGCATCAAAAATTGTAATTACACGCCCCTGCTAAACAGGGGCAGAAAAATTGGGCCTTAGGCACTGGTGCTGGTGCCACAACACTGCAACCCTCACAGACACTCTAGTTGGAACGCAGGAACGAGCCCTGCTGCAAAGTATTGCATCAAAAATTGTAATTACACGCCCCTGTTAAACAGGGGCAGAAAAATTGGGCCTTAGGCACTGGTGGTGGCGCCCAGAACCAAAAATGTTCTTACAAGCTATCAGCGTGATGTTCGAGGAGGAAGAGGATAATTACTCAGGGATAGTCACTCAGCATCAGCATAGGCAGTCTTTGAAGGGATCTGAGATTTCAAAAAAAAATTATTCGGTTACATCAGCATCAGGTGCTTGGTAGCTGGTGGTGATCCAAGACTGATTCATTTTTATGAAGGTCAGACGATCGACCGAGTCGGTGGACAGACGCACCCTGTGATCGGTTACCACGCCTCCAGCAGCACTGAATGTGCGTTCCGAAAGAACGCTGGATGCAGGACAGGCCAGTAGCTCAATTGCATACTGTGCAAGCTCTGGCCAGTGATCCATCCTCAAGACCCAGTAACCCAGAGGATTTTCGGTGGGAAAGGTGTCCAAATCTGATCTTGCCCCTAGGTATTCCTGCACCATGTAAAACAGACGCTGGCGATGGTTGCTGGAACCGATCATACCTTGGGGCTGCGGACCAAAAAATTGTCTGAACGCATTGGTCAGACGGCCACCTTCTCCACCGCTCCTTCTTTGACTGACCGAAGCCTCAGCAACACGTTGTCCAGAAACAGGAGTTTGTAACCTCCCAGTCTCTGGGAACGCGTTGCACAGACCTTTCTGCAAGGCCTCCCGAAGATGTTTCATCCTCTGCTCCCTCTGCGATGGCAAGATAAGGTCCGCAACCTTACCCTTGTAACGTGGATCAAGGAGGGTTGCCAGCCAGCATTGGTCCTTCTCCTTGATACCACGAATACGAGGATCCTTACGCAGGCTTTGCAGGATCAGGGAGGCCATGCAGCGTAGGTTTGCTGAGGCATTCGGTCCGGAGTCCTCTGGGTCACTAAGGACGACATGGTCCGCAGCCACCTCCTCCCAGCCACGTACAAGTCCATGTGTTTCTTGGGACTGATCCCTTAAAGACTGCTGCTGATGCTGAGTGCCAGGCTCCACCTCCATACTGACACAATCTTCCTCCTCCTCCTCGTCCTCTTCCTGTGTGATCGGTGGGCACGCAGGAACACTGTCTGGATAAAGGGGGCCTTGAGAGCTAAGGAAGTCCTCCTCTTCCTGCCTCTGTTCTGCCTCAAATGCCCTGTCCATTATTCTACGCAGCGTGTGCTCCAACAGGTGGACAAGGGGGACAGTGTCACTGATGCATGCACTGTCACTGCTCACCATCCTCGTGGCCTCCTCAAATGGTGACAGGACAGTGCATGCATCCCTGATCATGGCCCACTGGCGTGAGGAAAAAAAACCAAGCTCCCCTGACCCTGTCCTGGTGCCATAGTCGCACAGGTACTCATTGATGGCCCTCTTCTGCGTGTGCAGCATGGCCAACGTTGAGTTCCACCTGGTGGGCATGTCACAGATTAGGCGGTTCTTGGGCAGGTTAAACTCCTTTTGGAGGTCCGTCAGCCGAGCACTGGCATTATATGACCGGCGGAAATGCACACAGACTTTCCTGGCCTGCCTCAGGACTTCCTGTAAGCCCGGGTACCTGCCCAAGAACCGCTGCACCACCAAGTTAAGGACGTGAGCCAAACAGGGCACATGGGTCATTTGTCCCTGTCGGAGGGCAGAGAGGAGGTTGGTGCCATTGTCGCAAAACACCATTCCTGCCTTAAGTTGGCGTGGCGTCAACCACCTCTGAACCTGCACCTGCAAAGCTGACAGAACCTCTGCCCCAGTGTGGCTCCTGTCCCCCAAGCACACCAGCTCAAGCACCGCATGGCATCTTTTGGCCTGCGTACTTGCGTAGCCCCTTGAACGACTACGGAGCACCGCTGGTTCCGAGGACAAAGCACAGGAAGAGGCCATGGAGGAAGAAGAAGAGGAGGGGGTGGAGGAGAGAGGTGTGTCACAATCATTAGCATTTTGGAGGCGTGGTGGCGGAACAACCTCCAACACTACTGCACCTTGTCCTGCATCCTTCCCAGCTGTCAGCAGAGTCACCCAATGCGCCGTGAAACTTAGGTAACGTGCCTGTCCATGCCTGCTGGACCATGAGTCAGAGGTAATATGCACCTTACCGCTGACCGCCCTGTCCAGCGAGGCATGGACATTGCCTTCCACATGCCGGTAGAGAGCCGGAATCGCCTTCCGTGAGAAAAAGTGGCGTTTGGGTACCTGCCACTGAGGAACCGCACATTCCACAAACTCACGGAAGGGGGCAGAGTCTACCAACTGAAAAGGCAGCAGTTGAAGTGCTAGCAATTTTGCCAAGCTAGCATTCAACCGCTGGGCATGTGGATGGCTGGGAGCAAACTTCTTTCGGCGGTGCAGCAACTGGGGCAGGGAAATTTGCCTGGTACAATCTGACGTCGGTGTACCAAAAGCAGATTGCCCACAAGTACTTGGCTGTGACACACCTAATTCTACACCTTCATTCCTCTCAGTGCAGGTCTCAGAGAGGACTGAAGGTCTAGTGGGGTTGGAAATCTCAGCTGATGAGGAGCAAGGAGAGGTCCTCTTTGTTCTTTGGTGTGGGTCTTTTAGATACGCTTGCCAACGAACTGCATGGCAGGTCAACATATGTCTGGTCAAGCATGTGGTACCCAAACGGGAGATGTTTTGGCCACGCGAGATACGCTTAAGACATATGTTGCAAATAGCAGCGGTGCGATCTGATGCACTCGTCTCAAAAAAGGCCCACACCAAAGAACTTTTTAAATAACGCGCAGAGACTGCAGCGCCCTGCACATGTGGAGCTTTGGGGTGTGATGCAGTCAATGTGCTGCCCTTAGGCTGGCCCCTGGAGGGCATCCTGCCTCGTTGGTGATGTGCCGCCTCCTCCTCCTCCTCCTCCTCTCTCCTATCAGGCACCCACGTTGAGTCAGTGACCTCATCATCCCCTTCCTCCTCATCACTGGAGCAAACCTGGCAGTATGCTGCAGCAGGGGGAGCATGACTGCCAGATTGCTGTCCTTCTTGGGCACCCCCTCTGTCCGTGCTCATGTTACTGCCTTCATCGAGCTCAGTATCATCATCAGAGCCTTCCAAACGCTGGGCATCCTCCTGGAGCATGTACCCAACACTGTGGTCACACAGTTCGAGGGACTCCTCAGGAGGACATGGTGGGGCTAGGGAAGGAGTCACTGATGACATTGAGCCGAGGGAAGAGGCCGCTGCTTTGCCAGACAAAGTACCCTGGGCATGGGTGAGAGAGGATGAGGAGGATGAGGATGGCTTGGTCATCCACTCGACCAAGTCTTCCGCATGTTGCGGCTCAACATGGCCAGCTGCCGAAAAAAAGGCCAAGCGTGTCCCACGGCCACGTGCTGAAGAGGATGCACCATCTCCACGACCAGCACTAGACACAGAGCCTGCTTGCCCTCTCTTATTGGCTTGTGACTGTCTGCCTCTCCTTCTTGGCCTTCCAGGCATACTAATGGCCTGTAGCTGCACTAAGCTGGGATATATATATATATATATATATATATATATATATATATATGTACTGATACTGCAGCTAGCAAAATCAACTGCCAGACTGTAGTATGAGAACACCACCAACCTTCTATAGGTAGCTTTAGCTGAACACTGTGAGGTGGACGCACCCCACTAACTTGTAGGTTTAGCTGAACACTGTGAGCAGGACGCACCCCACTAACTTGTAGGTTTAGCTGAACACTGTGAGCAGGACGCACCCCACTAACTTGTAGGTTTAGCAGAACACTGTGAGCAGGGCGCACTGCACTAACTGTAAATAGTCTAGCTGCCTGACTGTGGTACTAATAGGATCAAAAGAACACCAGTAATTTTCTTCAGGTAGCTGTATATACTGTAACAAGACAAGCCTGCCTGTCAGTAAGAAGATAACAGGAACGGATCTAGCTGAACACTGTGAGCAGGACGCACTGCACTAACTGTAAATAGTCTAGCTGCCTGACTGTGGTACTAATAGGATCAAAAGAACACCAGTAATTTTCTTCAGGTAGCTGTATATACTGTAACAAGACAAGCCTGCCTGTCAGTAAGAAGATAACAGGAACGGATCTAGCTGAACACTGTGAGAAGGACGCACCCCACTAGCTTGTAGGTTTAGCTGAACACTGTGAGCAGGACGCACCCCACTAACTTGTAGTTTTAGCTGAACACTGTGAGCAGGACGCACTGCACTAACTGTAAATAGTCTAGCTGCCTGACTGTGGTACTAATAGGATCAAAAGAACACCAGTAATTTTCTTCAGGTAGCTGTAAATACTGTAACAAGACAAGCCTGCCTGTCAGTAAGAAGATAACAGGAACGGATCTAGCTGAACACTGTGAGCAGGACGCACCCCACTAGCTTGTAGGTTTAGCTGAACACTGTGAGCAGGACGCACCCCACTAACTTGTAGTTTTAGCTGAACAGTGTGAGCAGGACACACTGCACTAACTGTAAATAGTCTATCTGCCTGACTGTGGTACTAATAGGATCAAAAGAACACCAGTAATTTTCTTCAGGTAGCTGTAAATACTGTAACAAGACAAGCCTGCCTGTCAGTAAGAAGATAACAGGAACGGATCTAGCTGAACACTGTGAGCAGGACGCACTGCACTAACTGTAAATAGTCTAGCTGCCTGACTGTGGTACTAATAGGATCAAAAGAACACCAGTAATTTTCTTCAGGTAGCTGTAAATACTGTAACAAGACAAGCCTGCCTGTCAGTAAGAAGATAACAGGAACGGATCTAGCTGAACACTGTGAGCAGGACGCACCCCACTAGCTTGTAGGTTTAGCTGAACACTGTGAGCAGGACGCACCCCACTAACTTGTAGTTTTAGCTGAACAGTGTGAGCAGGACACACTGCACTAACTGTAAATAGTCTATCTGCCTGACTGTGGTACTAATAGGATCAAAAGAACACCAGTAATTTTCTTCAGGTAGCTGTAAATACTGTAACAAGACAAGCCTGCCTGTCAGTAAGAAGATAACAGGAACGGATCTAGCTGAACACTGTGAGCAGGACGCACTGCACTAACTGTAAATAGTCTAGCTGCCTGACTGTGGTACTAATAGGATCAAAAGAACACCAGTAATTTTCTTCAGGTAGCTGTAAATACTGTAACAAGACAAGCCTGCCTGTCAGTAGGAAGATAACAGGAACGGATCTAGCTAAACTGAATACAGTGTATATATATATATGCAACACCTGGGATGCATATATATATATACACAATACACTGTAAGTGCAGCTAACTGACTGACTGTTCTGCCTAATCTATCTAACTCAAATCAAATGTCACTGTCTGTCTGTCTCTCTCTCTCTCAATGAACGCCGGAACACACACTACACAGGGCCGCCGTGCAGGCGGCCTTATATAGTGTGGGGCGTGTACTAAATCCCCTGAGCCATAATTGGCCAAAGCCTCCTTGGCTTTGGCCAATTACGGCTCTCTGTTCAGGCGGCGCTGTGATTGGCCAAGCATGCGGGTCATAGTGCATGCTTGGCCAATCATCAGCCAGCAATGCACTGCGATGCCGCAGTGAATTATGGGCCGTGACGCACCACACGAATTTGGCGCGAACGGCCCATATCGTTCGCAATTCGGCGAACGAACAGCCGATGTTCGAGTCGAACATGGGTTCGACTCGAACACGAAGCTCATCCCTAATGCCTAGCACTCCTGAAGAAGTGAAAAATGTACAGGTTGACGCATATAGTGTAAAATTTGAAATATGTAAACAATGTCTGTCAATTGTAATCAATGAGATGTTTGGTTTTAAATGAGAGTTTTTAAATGATATAAAAATAACATTTGTTAAATTTTACCAATGTTGTGTATTTATCAGCACCTTTAAAAAGTCCCATTTGTTTCTGTATATATCTTCCAATTGTTGGGATGTGGTGCAATTAATGAGTATCCCTTCCATATAGAACACTATACTTATGTTTTGACCAGGTTTACTGATCTGTACCATTTTTACCATTATATTAAAAGGTGTGATTTTTTCTTTCTTTTTACTGCATTTCTGTCTCAGTTTGATTCATGGTTTCTGACAACAGGATATTATGCAACAATGGGGAGCAGATGGAAAGTAAATCAAAGACAGTGTTCTATGATAGGAATGTCTATGGGCTCTGGCTTCAAGGGCTGCTGCTTACTGGTGGATGCAGCATCAAGTGTGATATGACTCTTGTAGCAAAAAGGAGCAACGGAGATTGTAGTATAATTTCATATTAACCAATATATATTTTATGTTATTCATATTATTATTATTATTAATATTGTTATATAGTAGTGGTTTTATCAATATTATTATTCAATAAGTAAAGCAATAGTTATTAATCTTTTAATAATGTATTCTATGTTTTCCATAGATTTAGAGAGATTTCATTTTAAATGTTGAACTTTAGATGACCTCTCTGGGAGGGCGCTTCCGGAAGTGGACGTCGAGCAGGAGCCCATGCTATGCCTGTGAAGCCCGGAGAGATCCCTCTCCCTGTGATGCAACTGGATGAGGCTGCCTCCCGGCCCTACGCCCGGCACGGATACCCCCCCCACCTGCCCCAGTAACTAGGTCACGGTGAGCTTTGTGTGGCAGAGGACGGCGCCGAAATAGAAGTCGCGGCGGGGAGGAGCGCTCCCGGTCCACTAGATCGAGAGAGAAGCAGGTGAGTCGAGTCTCGGCAGTGGCTGGGGAGAGCCGCCCCCCCCCCCCCCGCAGGAAGGATCACAGACTCCGGGAAGTGGAGCCGATGGTATGTGATGCGAGCACAGTGCAGTGGAGGACAGGCAAGGAGGGTGTAACGCTCCAGAAACGAGACACCACTGAAAGCTGAATGCCTGTTACTGCACATGTGTCCCAGAGAGAAATTAGATTCAGGACGCAGTGATCCCTCATGCACCGGACCTATGAAGCGGCAAGTAAAATTACTTTTTAAATGTCTAAGGAGAGCCATATGTAATAGATTGATGTAAACGTTGGCAGACCAGGAATTGACTGCAGACTGGAACATTGTTACTTGTGTTCAAATGAAAGCCTCATATGAAAGCTACATCTTTGCTCTTGGTACATGAAACATACAAATCATAGACAAACCATATACTGACTAAATACTGTGCACTATCCATTGATACCTCTTATAGATAGTTTAAGTGGGATGCGGACTGGAGCGGGAACATTTTACCGAAAAATAGGAGGCAAAACAACTGATTGGACTGCTGGCGATGACGAGCGGATGTGTCGGGGCTGCATAAGGCGTGCAAAACTGCACTCACTTAACTAGAGGAGGGAAGGAAATGGGGAAGGAATATCAATTCCCCCCCCCCCCCCCCCCTGGTCTGGCGACAAAAGCGGCATCAACCGCTAATATTTAAAGTCGCAGGTGCACAGTCTATAATGGTGGTTAAAAAGCTCGAACTTTTTTCTTCTATATGACGGCGAGTACCCACAAATTGTTTATAGACTCATTCACAAACTTTATAACATATTTAACACTACACCCAGGTGCCTAAAATTAGAAATAACTAGACATAGTAGTATCAAACACAATACCCTCCCCTCCCCTGCTGTGTCAGCGTGAAGGCGAATAGGGAAGAGTAGGAGGGGGAAAGGGAAAAGAGAAAGGGAAAGGAAAGGAAAGGGGAAAAAGAAAAAAGAAAGGGAAAGGGGAGAAGGGGAAAAATAGAGAAAAGAGAAATAGAGATAGGCACAAGGATACCAAGATAAAACAAAATGTTAAAAAACTTGTTAAAGAAGAAATGAGGGGCAAATCAAACAAAGGGGCCACTGCTAACCCACCTAGAACAAGTGCAAGCCCGGGAATTATCAGAAAATACATGGTATAGGGTAGTGATAAAGAGAGCCCGGGTAAACAAACGGGGGCCAAAAGTAAAACCTCTGAGGGCATATTAAAGACAGGACTGAGAAGTCAGATGGCAGAGCTAGAGGCACCAAGGGCAAGTAGCAAGATGTTAGAAGAGGAAACAACAATGGAACCCCTACAAAAAGAACAGCTTCCAACGAAGGGCGAAATTGAGGAAATGTTTGCGAGACTGGAAGCATCCATAAAAGGAGAAATAGTCGCATTACATGAAGACATGAACCATCTACTAAAAAGAGTGGAAGAGGTGGAAACCAAGGTGGACAGGCAGGAAAATGAGATAAAAAGGTTAAAGGTCCAGATGGAGGAGATACAGAAAGAACAGAGGAACACTTTATATAAAATGGAAGAACAAGAGAACAGGTACAGAAGGAAAAACCTCTGGATCAGAGGATTACCAGAGATACCAGGAGTAAAGGAGGAGTTGGAAGATAAAATGGACAAAATCTTTGGTCAAATGATATGTACACCTGGTGTAAGCAATATACGTTTGAAAAATAACCAACCAGTAAAGTACGTGGAGACAAATCTACAGATCTTCCTGGACCTGGCAGCGGAGACACTGGCCAGGAGAAGAAGACTAAAACCCTTACTGAATCAGCTTAAATTGCACAACGTCCAATATTCATGGGGTTTCCCAGCCTGCTTAATTGGACGCCAATAAGGCCTGTCAGAGAAGCTCCCGAAATAGATCCAGTGCTGGGCACCCTGGGGTGCGCCGGTGCAGGGGCACACGCGCATGTATGCGTGTGCGTGCGCGCGCCCGTGCGTGTTGGCGCGCACACATGGCATTTGGCGCCAATCGTCCTATTTAAACTTCTGGAGCACTTTGCTCAGTGCTGTCCGATCTGCAGCTCCCAGTACCTGTGCTTCCTGTTTATCTGTTTGAACGTTTGATCTCCTTGATACCTGGCTTGTCTATTGGATTATCTGCTATCTGCCTGCACTTGACCCCGGCCTGCCTTTGACCTTGAATCTGCCTGCTCCTTTGTACTATGCTGCCCGCCTGTTGCCAAACCCTGTCTGTGACCTGAACTCTGAATCTGCCTGCTCCCTTGTACCGTGCTGACCGCCTGCTGCTAACTCTGCCAATGACTGGACCTGAATATCCTGCTCCTGCTCTGCAGCTGTTGCCTTTGCTCCAGCTCACCAAGGACTTCCAGTCTGCTTGCACCAGGATCCTGAGCATTACTACTGCAAGTCACCCGCCAGGCTCTCATACCACTTGTGCTCCTGTGCCTTCTGTTTATACTACCAGGGGCCAGGAACCAGATACGTAAGGGAGACCTTCTACTGCTGTATCGGGCTTATCAGTCAGGTACGTGACAACCTGACAGTATCGGACAGCCATGTCCTAGCCCGAGCAGGGAACCTCTCCCATGGAGGAACTGTGAAGACACCTGGCGGGTCTCACACAAGCTGTGAAGAGCCTTCAGGAAGGCTATAATAGACTGGAAGAACGAGTCCAGGTGTTGTCATTCGCTGCCAACCCTAGGGGTGCTTCTGCTGCCGGACTCTCATCTGCACCCTCTGTGGTTATGCTACCCCCTGAGCCTAGGGTCCCTACACCCGAAAGATTCACTGGAGAACATAGTAAATACCGGTCCTTCCGCAACGTCTGCGAACTTTACTTTGCTTTGCAACCGCACACCTTTTCTTTGGAAGCAACTAAGGTGGGCTTTGTGATCTCTCTTTTGTCCAGTGAACCACAGACTTGGGCCCACCGTCTTCTGTAGCAGAAGTCAGCATCCCTGGATAACCTAGATACCTTCTTTGCTGCTATGTCTCAGCTATATGAGGATCCCCAGTTAAAAGCCACCGCTGAATCCGCCTTGCACGCCCTACAACAAGGGCGTAGACCTGCAGAGGACTATGTGCTTGAATTTAGGCGCTGGAGTTCGCATACGGACTAGAATGACGCGGCCCTGCGTTACCAATTTCGCATGGGCTTGTCTGACCCGCTTAAAGATGAGCTGGCATGGGTCGGAATACCCCAATCTTTTGATGACCTTATTAACCTCTCTGTTCAAATAGACCGGCGCCTAAGGGAACGCCGCACTGAGTCCACCAACCAATTTCGCCCCACCTGGGTCCTCCCCAAGGTTCCTAGTGCTACCAGCTCTGTCGGCCAAAGTCCTCGTGCACCATCTACCCCCATCCTCGATACTCCTGAACCTATGCAGCTCAGTCTTCTCAGTCCATCTCTCACTCCGGAAGAGCGGCAGCGCCGACGTGTCAACAACTGTGTATGTATTGCGGGGAATCGGGTCTCTACGTGAGATCTTGCCCTAACAAGACACGTAAGTCCCTCTCAACCTCTCCTAAGTATGATCCTGCCTTGCCTAATTCTGCTAATCATCTTGCTCTCTCCATTATTCTACAGCTTCCAGGACAGGATCTTCCAGTTTCAGTCATAACTGACTCCAGAGCATGCAGCTACTTCATCGACTTCATGTTTGCTGCTCACCACCACATTCCTCTCCAATTGAAGACTCAGGGACTTGCAGTACACCTTGCTGATGGCTCCACCCTAAGTTCTGGTCCTGTCACCCAGGAGACTATCCCATTGCTGGCCATCATGGGCACTTATCGACTGGACGCCATCTCTTCACTACTTTTTCCCATTATCCTGGGAATGCTGTGGTTACAGGCCCATAATCCCAACATTGACTGGGTCACTGGGGAAATCAAGTTTCTCTCCAGATATTGCCAACAGCACTGTTTGCACAGTACCCCCGACAAACCCTCTCAACTCCTCTGTCTGGACATTGACACTGAATCGCAGCAGGCGGTTCCCGCTCCTTATCAGGACTTTCTTGATGTCTTTAGTAAAAAGGGGGCAGAGACCCTTCCTCCCCACAGACCTTATGACTGCCCGATAGAGCTTCTGCCTGGAACTCAAGCCCCTTTTGGAAGAATTTTTCCACTAACGGAGCAGGAGCTGGATACCCTTAAAATCTATATTGACGAGAATCTAAAAAAAGCTTCATTCGTCCATCCACTTCACCGGCCGGGGCCGGCTTTTTCTTCGTCGAAAAGAAGGATCACTCTCTACGACCGTGTATCGACTACCGGGAACTAAATAAAATAACCATCAAGAACCGTTACCCTCTACCTCTTGTGCCCGAACTCTTCCAAAGATTAGGTTCTGCAATAATTTTCACCAAACTAGATCTCCGTGGTGCCTACAACTTGATCCACATTAGAGAAGGAGACGAATGGAAAACAGCCTTCCGTACCCGGTTCGGGCACTTTGAGTATCTTGTCATGCCCTTTGGCCTGTGCAATGCACCAGCGACGTTTCAACACTTTGTTAACGATATCTTCCTTGACCTTCTGAACTTGTATGTTATAGTGTATTTAGATGACATCTTAATCTTTTCCTCTTCAGTCACCGAGCATCGCAGGCATGTTCGAAATGTCTTAACCCGGCTCAGGCAGCATGGACTTTACGCCAAGTTGGAAAAATGCGAGTTTGAACTTCAGTGCATCCAGTTCCTTGGCTTAACCACTTCTGTCAACGGCATTAAAATGGATCCCCAAAAAGTGGCGGCTATCCTGGACTGGCCCGCTCCCTCCGATAAGAAGAGTCCAACGCTTTGTTGGCTTCGCCAATTTTTACCGTAAGTTCATAGGGGGCTTTTCTGCAATAATTGCCCCATCACTGAACTGACCAAGCAAGGGAACTGATTCTGTTGGTCCCCTAAGGCGCAATCCGCCTTTCAAAAACGTAAGGAGCTATTTACCTCTGCGTCCATCCTGAAACATCCAGATCCTGCCTTGCCATTCATCCTTGCAGTGGATGCATCAGAGGTAGAAGTAGGGGCAGTACTTTCTCAGCGGCAAGGCGCCAAGGCCCTCCTTTATCCAGTAGCCTTTTTTTCACGCAAGCTCTCCACTGCGGAGAAAAACTATGATGTAGGAGATCGGGAGCTTCTGGCCATAAAGGCCGCCCTGGAGAAGTGGCACTACCTACTGGAGGGTGCTGCACATCCCATTTTGGTCTATACCGACCACAAAAAAGCTGGAGTACTTGAGAATGGCTAAGAGATTGAAACCACGGCAGACAAGGTGGGCTCTGTTTTTCTCCAGATTTCAGTTCCATATTACATACAGACCTGGCTCTAAAAACATCAAGCCGGACGCATTATCCCGCATGTTCCATGATTCTGGGGAATCCTTACCTCCAGACACTATCCTTCCTGCTGGAAATTTCTTTTTACTTCAAGGGGATCTCCTGTCTCAAATAAGACAAGCCTTCATGAGTTGGTCCCCATCTGCTGAAGACAATGTAAGCTTGCAAGATGGTTTGTTCTGGCATAAGGACAAAATTTTGGTCCCAGAGAATCTGAGAATGGCAGTACTGGAACTTTGCCATGACCATAAGTTGGCCAGACATTTTGGTATTCTGAAAACGACAGAGCTGGTACAACGCACATTTTGGTGGCCTCAGCTGGCAAACAACTGCAAGAGCTACGTGGAATCATGCACTACTTGTGCTTGGAATAAGAATGGCCGAATGAAGGCCTGGGGCCTACTAAGACCCTTACCTGTTTCAGAAAGCCCATGGAAAATGATTTTGATGGATTTCATCGTAGAGCTCCCTCAGGCAGAAGGCTTTTCAACCATCTTTGTCGTTGTGGATAGATTGTCTAAAATGGCGCACTTTCTACCCATGAAAGGCACACCTTCAGCATTGGAAACAGCAAAAGTTTTCATTAAAGAAATAGTGAGACTGCATGGAGTTCCATCAAGTATAGTATCTGATCGAGGTGTTCAGTTCACTTCCAGGTTTTGGAAGGCTCTCTGTGGGTCTCTCGAAATTGAATTGGCATTCTCATCTGCCTACCATCCCCAGACGAATGGGCAGACGGAGAGAACTAATCAGACTCTGGAACAGTATCTCTCTGCTGCCTGTTGCTGAGTTTGCCTACAACAACTCTGCCATTAAGCAAATGCCATTCTTTGCCAACTATGGCTTTCATCCATCCTTCCTGCCCGGTTCCTTACCCGAGTGTGTGATTCCCGCAGTCACTGAAACAATGGACTTCTTCCTCACCAACAATAAGTTACTACAAGAGACCATGGCTAAGACCCAGGAATACAATAAGAGGATGTTTGATAGGAAGAAGTGAGGAGAACTCATCCTAGAACCTGGTAACCGGGTTTGGTTGTCTACAGCTAATTTAAAGATGGCCTGCCCCTCAAGGAAGTTGGGCCCCAAATTCATGGGTCCTTTTTCAGTCAAGAGAAAAATTAATGATGTGACTTACGAGCTTGACTTACCAGATACATTGAAAGTCCATCCTGTTTTTCATGTGTCCTTACTGAAGCCTGTTACTTCCAATTCTTTCCCCGGTCGAAATACCGACCCACCTGAACCTGTAAGCATTAACAATGAGGAAGAATTTGAGGTGGAAGCAATCCTGGACTGCAGGAGGAGGCACAACCAAGTCCAATACTTAATTAAGTGGCGGGGGTATGGACCAGAAGATAATTCCTGGGAACCGGAAAGCAATCTGCATGCTGAAGAACTTTTAAGGGATTTTTGGAATGCCCACGCCAATAGACTGGCCCAGATGGGCATCCAGAGGCTGCCTTTAAGGAGGGGGCACTGTCAGAGAAGCTCCTGAAATAGATCCAGTACTGGGCGCCCTGGGGTGCGCCAGTGCGCACGGGTGCGCGCACCCGTGCGCACCGTTGTGCAAGCGCGCGCCTGTGCGCGTCGGCGCGCGTGCGCATGGCGTTTGGCGCCAATCGCCCTATTTAGACTCCTGGAGCATTTTGCTTGGTGCTGTCCGATCTGCAGCTCCCAGTACCTGTGCTTCCTGTTTACCTGTCTGAACGTTTGATCTCCTTGATACCCGGCTTGTCTATTGTAATACTCTCTGCTATCTGCCTGCACCTGACCCAGGCCTGCCTTTGACCTTGAATCTGCCTGCTCCTTTGTACTACGCTGCCCGCCTGTTGCCAAACCCTGCCTGTGACCTGGACTCTAAATCTGCTTGCTCTCTTGTACTGTGCTGACCGCCTGCTGCCAACTCTGCCTGTGACTGGACCTGCCTATCCTGCTCCTGCTCTGCAGCTGTTGCCTGTGCTCCGGCTTACCAAGGACTTCCAGTCTGCTTGCACCAAGATCCTGAGCATTACTACTGCAACAGTAGTCCCCAGATGAAGTCACGAGCGGTGACGTAACGCGTAGGGCGTGGCCGAGAGCAGACGTAACCAGAAGTCAGTAAGGAGGCGCCTCAGACGCCGCTCCAGAGTTTTTATGCTGTAAATGCTGTTTTTAAAGATGTTTTAAATGTAAGAGACCACCCTAATCACTTAATAAATAGTACTTGATTTAAATTACTACACCATTGGGGGCCTCTCTCTCTCCCTTCCCTGTCTATTCCATCGGATTGGTGGAGCCCAGGTGGGCTAGCCCCCTCCCCCCCTCCTCTCTATTTCAATAGGTATGTGCATACCGGGAGGACAATTCAACCACTAGAGAAACCCCACCTGGATTACCGATGAGCTACATCATACAGGATCCTCCTAAGCAGACATTTGACGCTCATATTTGCTTCTTTTAAGGTGAGAGGTTAGAGAGCCCCGGGTTCATCGGAGCCCCCCATTAAAAGATCTTCACCTGCATCTTCCCATATATTTGATCCCAGCCACAGTTACACAATATTATGAACTTTTTATTTAAGGAGAAAATATTATGAACTTTTTATTTATATTATGAACTTTTTATTTATTTATGAAGATAATTTTTTCACTAGCACACTTGGACCATTTTGATGAACACTGTTTGTGCTTACTCACAGTTGATGTTTACGCTTTCACAGCCATCTTAGCTGCACCTATAAGGTCACAGTAATGTTAGTATTTATGTGATAGATTTGAAGCGCAAAGTTCTTTTACTGTTTTTATTCTGTTGAGTGTAATGTGTACACTTTTGACTTTGCTGCAGTTCCGAGAGACATCATCACTATACACTCACGCTATTATTCTACACACTACCAACTTATTTGTTTATTTGTTTGCTTAATTATTTATTCACTACAATCTAATTTTAGAGATAGACACATTCCTCTACTCTTTATAGCGCAAAGGACACCATCACAATTACTACTGCAAGTCACCCGCCAGGTTCTCCTACCACTCTGTGCTCCCGTGCCTTCTGTTTATACTATCAGGGGTCAGGAACCAGATACGTAAGGGAGACCTTCCCCTGCTGTATCAGGCTCGTCAGTCAGGTACGTGACAACCTGACAAGGCCGATCGGCTACTCTAATGCCGCGTACACACGGTCGGACTTTTCGTCTACAAAAGTCCGACAGCCTGTCTGACAGACTTCCGGCGGACTTTCGGCGGACTTGCGGCGGACTTGCGGCAGACTTTCTAACGAACGGACTTGCCTACACACGACCACACAAAAGTCCGACGGATTCGTACGTGATGACGTACACCGGACTAAAATAAGGAAGTTGATAGCCAGTAGCCAATAGCTGCCCTAGCGTGGGTTTTTGTCCGTCGGACTAGCACACAGACGAGCGGATTTCGGGGTCCGGCGTAGTTACGACGTAAAGATTTGAAGCATGTTTCAAATCTAAAGTACGTCGGATTTGAGGCTAAAAAAGTACGTTGAAAGTCCGGAGAAGCCCACACACGATCGGATTACCAGCCAGCTTTAGTCCGTCAGCGTCCGTTGGACTTTTGTAGATGAAAAGTCCGACCGTGTGTACGCGGCATAAGATTTCCGGAAGAAACACCAAAATTCTTTACGTGCCAATGATAGAAATTTCGGGTTGGTGGAAAAGAACTCACAACAGTGATGAACAGCAATCCTGGCAACCAGTCTTTAAAGCAAAATGATTATAAGAGAAAATAGAATATAGTGTACGGAATTTAGAAGCACTAGAAAATTGGAAGGTGGCTTGGCAATGGGCGGGGGGGCTGGGTGTGGGGAGGGAGCCTGGTGGAGGGATGAACGGGCACGGGAGCCCCCAAGCTCCTTTTGTTTGGGGGAGTAACGTTTCAGCAGGCGACCATCCCGAGCTCAACCTCTAGGGGGTTACCCGTGGGACCAGGAGGAGATGAGGGGGCCATGGTTTGCAGGGCCATGGGGAGGCCTATCACTCCCATTTGGGAGGGGGAAGGGAGGGGGAATTGGGAGGAAGGGCGAAGAGGGTGGGATGGGGGCAAGGGATGAAGACAAGAGAGTATTCCTACCGGGGAAAAAATGATAAACAAAATATACAGACCCCTACTTATATGGAGGGTCTCTGTAGTACAGAGAAGTCAGGGAACTGAGAAATAATGGATAGTTTAAATATAATCACATATAATGTACGCAGCCTTAATTCTTACACAAAATGCGCCAACATAATGGGTGAACTAAAACATCTCAAAGCAAAGGTAGTTCTGCTGCAGGAGACACATTTATTTCAGGGTAAAAACCAAAAAATTTATTCAAAAGATTTCCCAATATGGTTCTATGGAGATTCTCCTGTAAGTCGCGCAAAAGGAGTTGCCATAGGGTTTGCCAGGGGAGTAAGGTTCGATTTAGAAGAAAGAAAGACTGACCCGGATGGGCGTTATTTATTTCTGAGAGGGAAACTAAATGGAACTGAATGTTCACTGGCAAACATATATGGCCCAAATGAAAAACCAAATAGATACCTCTTGGGGATTTTGGCGGATTTTTTGGAATTTAAGAAAGGGGGGGCCATAATGGCTGGTGACTTTAGATTTTGCTTGGAACCAGGAAAGGATAGTACGTCGCATGCACGGGAGACGGGAAAGGTATGGAGGAACAAAGTAAAACATAAACTGCAGCAATGTCAACTGGTAGACTTTTGGAGGTCACAGCACATTAACTCTAGGGATTATACATTCCACTCCCCCCTGCGTGGGACGTACTCCAGATTAGACTTCTTCCTGATCGAACACAGATGGTTAGAGGCAGTGATTAGCACTAATATTGGAATTATGACCTTCTCAGACCATGCGCCTGTGACTTTACAACTGAATATTGGTGAGCCTTTAGCAAAGCGTAATATATGGAAGTTAAATGAAGATTTATTGCATGATAAAAAAATAGAAAACCAATTAAGGGAAGAACTTGAACCGTATTTCACAATGAATGAATCTGAGGAGATATCAGAGGCCATTGTCTGGGAGGCCCATAAAGCCTATATCAGGGGCAACTTTATTAAAGCTGGGTCGGGAAAAAAGAAAAAACTTAAGCAAGATAAAAAAGTTTTAACAGAAGAAATCTATGATCTCGAACAACAGCATAAGTTATCTGGGGAGGCGGAGGTGCTACTAAACCTTTATCGAAAAAGAGAGGCCATGAGGTAGACATGTGCACAACAAAAAATTTAGTTTAGTTTAGTTTAGTTCCGTCTTGTTTCCGTGGATTCGTAACGATTCGTAATTTCGTAATACGCGAGGGTTCATATTCGGACTCGTTCGTATTTTCGTAACTGTTATATTTTCGTTAAACTTTTAACGATATAATTCGTAATTCCGTTAGTCTTGCAATTCGTAATTTCATAACACATGGTTCGATTTGGAGTCGTTCGTATTTTCATTGATTCTGAATGATTCGTAATTCTGTCTAATTTTATTTGATTCGAAATTCGTAATTTTGTTAGTCATTTTTGTTTATTCTATTCGGTACGCTTCTCGTAATTTAGTAATTGTTACTTATGTGAGATTGCCTTATGCTTTCTTTCCCGTTGATTCGTAGTATCGTAACATTGTTTTGTTTTTGTTGATTCGAGTCTACTAGCGTGCTTCAAATGGATTCGTACATTCGTAAATACATCGCGGGCATTCGTAATCTCGTATTTTAGTTTCGTTTTCAGCATGCGGCTAGCCAGCTATAATTAGCCTCCGCCCCTGTACACCATTTTGAGAGGGTGTACTGTGCATTGGTGTGGTGAGGTGTGGGAGCTGGGAGGAGCAGAGAGCAGAGAGTGAGATAGTTGTTTTGGTAGTTGTTTTTGTGTGGTTTGGTAGTTTTGTTGTTGCAATTACTATTAGAATGTCTGGGAGTGAGAATGGACGTGTGAGTCGTCTAGTGAGTGAGAATGTTGGTGTTAGTGAGTGTGTATGAGAGTTTTTGCCGTGCGAGTGGAGGGGAGCGGAGGAGTGGAGTAGGGGACTCAGGGGAGAGGAGTGGAGGGGAGCGGAGGAGTGGAGGAGGTGACTCATGGGAGAGGAGGCGTGGAGGGGAGAGGAGGCGTGTAGGGGAGAGGAGGCGTGTAGGGGAGGAGAGGCATGGAGGGGAGGGGAGGCGTGGAGGGGAGGCATGGAGTCGAGGGGCGAGGCAGGGAAGAGAGGTGTGGAGGGGAGAAGAGAAGAGGAGGGGACGGGAGGCGTAGATGGAAAAGGAGGCGTGGAGGGGAGAAGAGGCATGGAGGGGAGAGGCGCAGAGGAGAGGAGAGGCGTATAGGGGAGAGTATTGTTGAGAAGAGGAGGAGTGGAGGGGAGGAGAGGCATGGAGGGGAGAGTATTGTTGGGGAGAGGAGGAGTGGAGGGGAGAGGAGTGGAGGTGAACGGAGGCGTGTAGTGGAGCCAAGGCCTGGAAGAGAGTGTGGAGGTGGAGTGGAGCGGAAGCATGGCCAAAAACGGAGACATGTGTCCCCCACTACATCAGAGAGTGCGGACTCAGACATGCAGCAACCCCACCAAAGCAAGCGACAAAGATCAAGGGGGCCTGTATTTACCCAAGAGGAGAATGCTGCATTGGTTGCTGCAGTCCTAAGAGAAAAAGTGACACTCTTCTGCCAAACCGTGCCAACATCCGAGAAAGCAGCAGGCTGGGGACGAGTCCGAGACTCCGTGAATGCGGTCTCCAAGTTTCGCAGGCCCACCACTGGCGTCAGACACAGGTAATTATTCCAATAGGCTGCTTTCACACTGGGGCGGTGGGGTTGTCGGCGGTAAAACAGCGCTATTTTTAGCGCTGCTTTACCGTCGTTATTGCAGTGGTATTCGGCCGCCAAGCTGGTGGCCGAAAAAGGGTTAAAACCGCTCGTATAGCGCGGCTATAGATGCGGTATTGCCGCGGTATTGGCGCGGTATAGCTGCGCTGTCCCATTGATTTCAATGGGCAGGAGCGGTGAAGGAGCGGTGAAGTTTTTTTCTTCTCCTGCCAGCGCACCGCTTCAGTGTGAAAGCCCGACAGCAGCGGTATTTTTAGTGCAATAACGCCTGCAAACCGCCCCAGTGTGAAAGGGCTCTTAGAACACACATTTGTAAAAAATACACAGTGGAATTTTGAAGTTTGAAGCTGTGGAGCTTGGTGTAAGTGGAGCTTTTTTAAGTGGGAGTTATAAACAAGAGTTAGAGTATACAAGTCTTGCTGTCTGTTGGTGTGTGTATTGCTGCTGTCTGCTGGTGTGTGTATTGCTGCTGTCTGTTGGTGTTTGCTGGGTTGCATTTTGGGGACTTTTCCTTTTAGTTTTTATCTTGCCTTTTGCTGTCACTTTTTAAATAGCTTTTCTTTTTTTTTTTTTTTTGTTTCATCAGTCTATCAATTAAGGGTGTGGTTAATTGCTCCCAGGTGACTATTTAACTTGTTGTAGGACTCAGTTGAGCGTGCTCAGTTTGAAGCTGTGGAGCTTGGTGTAAGTGGAGCTTTTTTAAGTGGGAGTTATAAATAAGAGTTAGAGTATACAAGTCTTGCTGTCTGTTGGTGTGTGTATTGCTGCTGGTGTGTGTATTGCTGCTGTCTGTTGGTGTTTGCTGGGTTGCATTTTGGGGACTTTTCCTTTTAGTTTTTATCTTGCCTTTTGCTGTCACTTTTTAAATAGCTTTTCTTTTTTTTTTTTTTTTTTGTTTCATCAGTCTATCAATTAAGGGTGTGGTTAACTGCTCCCAGGTGACTATTTAACTTGTTGTAGGACTCAGTTGAGCGTGCTCAGTTTGAAGCTGTGGAGCTTGGTGTAAGTGGAGCTTGGTGTAAGTGGAGCTTTTTTAAGTGGGAGTTATAAACAAGAGTTAGAGTATACAAGTCTTGCTGTCTGTTGGTGTGTGTATTGCTGCTGTCTGCTGGTGTGTGTATTGCTGCTGTCTGTTGGTGTTTGCTGGGTTGCATTTTGGGGACTTTTCCTTTTAGTTTTTATCTTGCCTTTTGCTGTCACTTTTTAAATAGCTTTTCTTTTTTTTTTTTTTTTTGTTTCATCAGTCTATCAATTAAGGGTGTGGTTAATTGCTCCCAGGTGACTATTTAACTTGTTGTAGGACTCAGTTGAGCGTGCTCAGTTTGAAGCTGTGGAGCTTGGTGTAAGTGGAGCTTGGTGTAAGTGGAGCTTTTTTAAGTGGGAGTTATAAACAAGAGTTAGAGTATACAAGTCTTGCTGTCTGTTGGTGTGTGTATTGCTGCTGTCTGCTGGTGTGTGTATTGCTGCTGTCTGTTGGTGTTTGCTGGGTTGCATTTTGGGGACTTTTACTTTTAGTTTTTATCTTGCCTTTTGCTGTCACTTTTTAAATAGCTTTTCTTTTTTTTTTTTTTGTTTCATCAGTCTATCAATTAAGGGTGTGGTTAATTGCTCCCAGGTGACTATTTAACTTGTTGTAGGACTCAGTGGAGCGTGCTCAGTTTGAAGCTGTGGAGCTTGGTGTAAGTGGAGCTTTTTTAAGTGGGAGTTATAAACAAGAGTTTAAAACAGGAGGTTATAACAGGGGTCATAGTACCTGTGTAGTGTGAGTATCTGAGTGTTGTCTGAGTAGTGTGTGTGGATCGTTAGTACTTGTGTATTGTGTACCTGTGTATTGTCTTGAGTATTAGTGCCAGGAAGCTAGTTGTTAGGTAATTTGGACAGGGTAAAATCCCCAAATCCTCACTAAATTTAATAGGTACGATGCCCGGCGGGTGTGGAGAGGCGACTCTTTGTACATCTTGCCGCATGTATGCGTTCCTTGATCATCCGATCGAGGGCGAATACTGCTGTGCAAAATGTAAGCACATTGTTTCCCTGGAAGCCCAGGTTCTGAATCTGGGGAAGCAACTGTCAGCACTGAGAAGTCCCTCCATACTAAAGGTGAGCCAGGAACGTACACGGCAGGTGCCGGCAGGGGCCAGCACAGAGGCGGGTGGAGACAAAGAGGTGCAGGCACTAGCAAAGAGTAGATGGGTGACAGTCAGGAGGGGTAGAGGGGGAAGTGCCAGGGAGGCCGATCCAGGACTGGAGCATCCCAATAAATACGCTCCATTGAGTGACATTGGTGTAACCAGTCAGGGACCAGCACTGCTGGAGTTGAGGGACTCTCCTAGCTGCCAGGGGAAGAACTCCTCCAGTGAGAGTGGGGAGGCAGCAAAGGGAAAGGAAAGACAGATTCTGGTGGTAGGGGACTCAATTCTTAGAAGGACAGAGAGGGCAATCTGTAACCAAGACCTGAAGCGCCGAACAGTATGTTGTCTACCGGGCGCTCGGGTTCGGCACATCACGGATCTTGTGGACAGATTACTGGGAGGGGCTGGGGAAGACCCGGCTGTCATGGTGCACGTTGGCACCAATGACAAAGTCAGAGGCAGATGGAGTGTCCTAAAGAACGATTTTAGGGACTTAGGAGCTAAATTGAGGAAAAGGACCTCCAAGGTAGTGTTCTCAGGAATACTACCGGTACATCGAGCCACACCAGAGAGGCAGAGGGAGATTAGGGAAGTAAACAAGTGGCTGAAGAGCTGATGTAGTAAGGAGGGGTTTGGGTTCCTGGAGGACTGGGCCGACTTCTCAGTCGGTAACCGGTACTATAGAAGGGACGGACTGCACCTAAATGAGGAGGGTGCAGATCTGCTGGGAATGAAGATGGCCAAAAAGTTAGAGGGGTTTTTAAACTAGGCGATGGGGGGGAGGGTCCAGAGACAGTGATAGCCAGCGCGGAAGATATTCCAGAGGGTAGTATTGGGGGCATTAGTGGTAGGTTAACCAAAGCACAAAAACACAAGGTGAGTATAGTAGCAAGTCCAAGTTGCAATCTTGAAACACCCAATACGAGGACAATATGCGACCGGTCTAAACTATGTGGCATGTTCACCAATGCCAGGAGCCTGGCGGACAAGATGGGTGAACTAGAGATACTGTTGTACAAGGAGGATTTGGATTTTGTGGGAATTTCAGAGACCTGGTTCAACAGCTCTCATGATTGGCTGGCAAACATTCAAGGGTATACCCTATACCGCAAGGATAGAGAGGGTAAAAAAGGGGGAGGGGTATGCCTATATATCAAGAATAATGTACAAGTGAATGTGAGAGATGACATCACTGAGGGGGCTAGGGAGGAGGTGGAATCTTTATGGGTAGAGCTCCAAAGGGATGAAGCTAAGGGGAAAATAATACTGGGAGTATGCTATAGGCCCCCTAACCTGAGGGAGGAAGTGGAGACGGATCTCCTATCACAAATTGGATTAGCAGCAAGGATGGGAAGTGTTATCATAATGGGGGATTTTAATTATCCAGACATAGACTGGGCGGAGGGAACCGCGCATTCATTTAAGGCTCGCCAGTTCCTTAATGTCTTGCAGGACAATTTTATGGGTCAGATGGTAGACGCACCAACTAGAAATAAAACATTACTAGATCTACTGATTACCAACAATACAGACCTGATAACAGATGTGGAAATACGGGGCAATTTAGGTAACAGCGATCACAGGTCAATTAGTTTCAGTATAAATCACACAAATAGGAGACATGAAGGGAACACAAAGACACTGAATTTCAAAAGAGCCAACTTCCCTAAACTACAAACCTTGCTAAAAGGCATAAATTGGGATAAAATATTAGGAACAAAGAATACAGAGGAGAGATGGGTTTGCTTTAAGAGCATATTAAATAAGGGCATTAGCCAATGTATCCCATTGGGTAATAAATTTAAAAGAGCGAACAAACATCCTGGATGGCTTAACTCCAATGTAAAAATGCATATAAAAGCAAAGGAGAAGGCCTTCAAAAAATACAAGGTTGAGGGATCATCCACAGCATTCAGAATTTATAAAGAATGCAATAAGAAATGTAAGGGTGCAATTAGGATGGCTAAGATAGAACATGAAAGACACATAGCGGAGGAGAGCAAAAAAAAATCCCAAGAAATTCTTTAAGTATGTAAACAGTAAAAAAGGGAGGACAGACCATATTGGCCCCATAAAGAATGAGGAAGGACATCTGGTTACAAAGGATGGGGAGATGGCAGAGGTATTGAATTTATTCTTCTCCTCAGTATTCACGAGTGAATCGGGGGGCTTCAGTAACCAAAACTGCAGTGTTTATCCTCATGACACAACACAGGAAGCACCTACATGGTTAACAGAGGACGGAATTAAAATTAGACTTGAGAAACTTAACATTAATAAATCACCGGGACCAGATGGCTTGCATCCGAGGGTACTTAGGGAACTCAGTCAGGTGATTGCCAGACCGTTGTTCCTAATTTTTACAGACAGTCTATTGACTGGAATGGTGCCAGCTGATTGGAGAAAAGCCAATGTAGCACCAATATTTAAAAAGGGCCCAAAAAACATCCCTGGGAATTACAGACCAGTTAGCCTAACATCAATAGTATGTAAACTCTTGGAGGGGATGATAAGGGACTATATACAAGATTTTAGTAATAAGAATGATATCATTAGCAGTAATCAGCATGGATTCATGAAGAATCGTTCTTGCCAAACCAATCTATTAACCTTCTATGAGGAGGTGAGTTGCCATCTAGATAAAGGAAGGCCCGTAGACGTGGTGTATCTGGATTTTGCAAAAGCATTTGACACAGTTCCCCATAAACGTTTACTGTACAAAATAAGGTGCGTTGGCATGGACCATAGGGTGAGTACATGGATTGAAAACTGGCTACAAGGGCGTGTTCAGAGGGTGGTGATAAATGGGGAGTACTCAGAATGGTCAGGGGTGGGTAGTGGGGTCCCCCAGGGTTCTGTGCTGGGACCAATCCTATTTAATTTGTTCATAAATGACCTGGAGGATGGGATAAACAGTTCCATCTCTGTATTTGCAGACGATACTAAGCTAAGCAGGGCAATAACTTCTCCGCAGGATGTGGAAATCTTGCAAAAAGACCTGAACAAATTAATGGGGTGGGCGACTACATGGCAAATGAGGTTCAATGTAGAAAAATGTAAAATAATGCATTTGGGTGTCAAAAATATGAATGCAATCTATACACTGGGGGGAGAACCTCTGGGGGAATCTAGGATGGAAAAGGACTTGGGGGTCCTAGTGGATGATAGGCTCAGCAACGGCATGCAATGCCAAGCTGCTGCTAATAAAGCAAACAGAATATTGGCATGCATTAAAAGGGGGATCAACTGCAGAGATAAAACGATAATTCTCCCGCTCTACAAGACTCTGGTCCGCCCGCACCTGGAGTATGCTGTCCAGTTCTGGGCACCAGTCCTCAGGAGGGACGTACTGGAAATGGAGCGAGTACAAAGAAGGGCAACAAAGCTAATAAAGGGTCTGGAGGATCTTAGTTATGAGGAAAGGTTGCGAGCACTGAACTTATTCTCTCTGGAGAAGAGACGCTTGAGAGGGGATATGATTTCAATTTACAAATACTGTACTGGTGACCCCACAATAGGGATAAAACTTTTTCGCAGAAGAGAGTTTAATAAGACTCGTGGCCACTCATTGCAATTAGAGGAAAAGAGGTTTAACCTTAAACTACGTAGAGGGTTCTTTACTGTAAGAGCGGCAAGGATGTGGAATTCCCTTCCACAGGCGGTGGTCTCAGCGGGGAGCATTGATAGCTTCAAGAAACTATTAGATAATCACCTGAATGACCGCAATATACAGGGATATGTAATGTAATACTGACACATAATCACACACATAGGTTGGACTTGATGGACTTGTGTCTTTTTTTCAACCTCACCTACTATGTAACTATGAATAGTCAATAAAAATTAACAGTTCTACTTTACAAAACTATTTATTTGGCACAGCCACATACAGAAGAGAACATTAACATACATGGAAATATTGTAACATAAAAAAACATCACTGTGTGAAACGACAGGTTGCTTTTCAAAAAAATAAATCAGTTTGGTTTCTATTTTATGTAACTAATAATGTTTATTTTTCATGTGCAGATTCTATGATTGTCGGGCGGCAGTCATCAAAAAGCTGAAGAAGCGTCTACGGGGAGAGCATATTAGGGGAAAGCCTGTTGAGTTACGTGAGTGGGAGGCAAAGCTGAAAGATGGCCTTGGCCTTCTGGCAGAGGATGTCCCTGGAGTCAGCAGCAGGGGTCCACATCAAAGAGCTGGTGGTGAGTAAAATGAAATATATCATTATATATTGCTGTTATATGGTTGTTTCAAGCTCACTATTATTTTTTATGACTATGCATGTGAAACTTACGTTTTTCTTTACATACATGTTTTCCAGATCGAGCAACATCATCTGTAGAGCGATCAGCTCCAAGTCCATCCCATCGACATTCTGGTGAGTACCTAACACAAAGACAAAGGATGTATAATTAATGATAAACTTCAAGTTAAAGTGGTGTTCCACCCTAAAAAAAAAAAGTCATGATCCAGCCTGTGGCTGGAGGCGCTATGGGGTCTCTCCCACGCATGTGTGTGGGAGTCCTGTTTCCAGCGAGGAGCTTTGATTTTTCTGAACCGTCCGGCGTCCGCCGGCCCTTCAGAGCGCATGCACCGCCACTGACGTCAGCGGCTGCATCCGAGGTGGATATTTCCTAAACCGTACAGGTTTAGGGGATATTCATATTACCTACAGGTAAGCTTTATTATAGGATTACCTGTAGGCAAAAAAATGACAAAGTGGGGTATGCAATCCCCTTTAATTCAACTCAGTGCACTTTTTTACGCTTTGATTATAAAATATGTTGTTGTCGTCCAACATATACCAGGCAAAAATAATAAATAAAGCTGTTGACTTTATCTTGAACATTACCTTGACTCTTGTCTTTTCTTCCGTCTTTAACAGAAAGCCCAATCCGTATCCCGGACTCTCCAGAAGCATCAACTGGCAGGAAGCAGCGGACCATTACGCCTCAGGGTAAGTAGTGTACATAATCTGGAAAGAAACAGGACACACCATCATCATCATTCATCGATGTCCATGATATTATATACACACAGGCATCATCTAATAAACATTATTATTATTAAGGTCCATTTTCAAATCCATACACACATGACACCTCATACCTTCAGAACACGACTGTGAAGGGGAAACTGTGATGTGAAGGGGGGGGGACTGAGGAAACTGAAGTAAGCATGGGATTGTGTAATAAAAGAGGGGGGTATAGTATAGTATATGTAAAAGGTTATTCACAAAAGTGTTCATTGTTCAATTTGCCAAAAAATAAAACATCTGTTTTAACACATTAGCAACTTTAGATTTGATTTTACAGTTCCAGTACAAATCAAAGCGGCTTTAAACCACAGAAGAAAAAAAAAGAAACCTGCAAGACAATGGCATAATGTGCTAGTATGCATCGCATAATAATAGCACATTATGAATTTCTATGAAATACCTTAGAACGAGGCCCCTGCAGCCCGACCCGGTCAGCGCTGAGCGGGCTGACACGTTGCCTCGCCGTCTCTTCCGCGGTCGCGGGCTCTGGCGCTTCTGAGTGGCCGGAGCTGCAATGAGGTCTCTCCCACGCTTGCGCGTGGGAGTCCTTTTACTGGTGAAGAGGTTTGATTTTTCTGCAGGGTCCAGCGGACCTTCAGAGCGCATGCACCACCGCTGGCCTCAGCGGCTGCATCTGAGGAGGATATCTCCTAAATAATATTCATTTTACGTACAGGTAAGCCTTATCACCTGTAGGGATAAAATGACAAAGTAGGGTACACTTTAATTCACCTCAGTGCACTTTTTTGTGAGTACAGAGTATTAGCTCGAAGCCCAAACAAAGAAAAACAACATAGTGCTAGCATGATTAGGAGCATAGGGAAGCCGGGCAAGTCGTGATAAAAACATGTTGTCAGACAACATGGGGCTGCAGGGGATTGGGCAAACAGCGTGGAGGAGGGACTGCAAAAAGCCAGGAGTGTGGGTGACAAGGTGAAACCAGACATCCTGAGAGTACACGAGGAGGAGAAGCATTTCCGCCCACCCTCCCTCCCTACATCGGCTCGGTTCGTTCTATGCTTACTTTTTTGTTGTATTGTTTGTTTTTGTTTATTTTACAGGGTACGTTCGTTTGGGTCTTTGGAGGTATTTTAAAATAACTTGCTGTGCTCAGATGATTGGAACCCATCTAAGGTATGGGTCCCCGGTGGAATGCCAGTTATGGTGGATTAACTGGTAGTTACAATGGTGTATCTGCAGAATGTGGTTCGTCTCCGAGTCGGTGCAGAACGGTAGGGAGGGACCATGGAAGTAGTTTACACAGATACAAGGGAAACATTTTTGATACTTAGTGCCTCCAAGGATCGTCAACCAAAAGAAAACAGACAATTTACTTCGATCTTTGTGTCAGTATATTTTTGGGCAATTACAGTTGGGGCAATAAGATGGGAATACAGTAATTTATGACACAAGGAGTCAGGATACATCTGGGGTACCTTTTATTTATAATGCTTTGATGTTGTAGTACAACTTATAACAGGCAAAAATAAATAGCGCTGTTGACCTAGTTTTATCTGGAACATTACCTTGACTCTTTTCTTCCATCTTTAACAGAAAGCCCCAGCCGTATCCCTCCAGCGTCATCTGGCAGAAAACGGAGGCCCAATACTCCTCAGGGTAAGTACACAAGCTGCCAATATAAAGAAACAGGACACACCATAATCATCTACACATTACACACAGTCATTATTATCCCCTTCCCGCCGAGCGTACACAGATGTGCAGCCTCGACTTTCAGGGGTTATACCGGGAAGATGCCCGCAGCTGCAGGCATCATCCCGTTACTGTTTTGTAGAGCGGGCGATCGGCTTTCCAAGTATAACAACCAATGCGGCTAAAAGCTGCTCGGCTCTTATACTGGAGGAGCGAGAGGGGACTCCCGCCGCCTCCTGCCGCTCTTACCAGGCCTCCCGATCCACCGGGAGGCCTGATCACCAATCCGCCACCTCAGCTACTGCCGGCTGCTGACAATCTGGAACGAAGCTGTGAGCGGCTTCGTTCCAGTCTTCTAATTGTAAATGCGGAAGCGACGTCATGACGTCACTTCCCGTCTACTCAGGTGCCAGTGGCGCCTGTTTTAAAAAAATATACAGTATTCAGAATCGCCAAAAATGGCAATCTGAATACTGTGAAGTGCAAAGGAGGGATCGGGGGTCTTTTAGACCCCCGATCCCTCCATAAAGAGTACCTGTCACCACCTATTACTGGGATGTTTACATTCCTTGTGACAGCAATAAAAGTCATCCAAAATTTTTTTTTTTAAAAAAACACAATTTCTAAATATAAAAAAAAAAAAAAAAATTTTAAAGCGTCCCTGTCCCTGCGAGCTCGCGCACTAAAAAACGCATACGGAAGTTGCGCCCACACATGTAAATGGTGTTCAAATGGCACATGTGAGGTATCGCCGCGATCCTCAGAGCGAGATAAATAATTCTAGCACTAGGCCTCCTCTGTAACTCTAATCTGGTAACCGTAAAAAAAAATTAAAGCGTCGCCTATAGAGATTTTTAGGTACCGTAGTTTGTCACCATTCCATGAGTGCGTGCAATTATAAAGCGTGACATGTTTGGTATACTCGGCGTAACATCATCTTTCACATTATACAAAAAAATTGGGCTAACTTTACTGTTTTTTTATTTTTTAAATTCATAAAAGTGTCCCTTTTCCCAAAAATGTTGTGTTGTGTCCCTTTTCCCAAATACCGTGTGATAAAAAATATTGCAACAATCACCATTTTATTCTCTAGATTCTCTGCTAAAAAATATATATAATGTTTGGGGGGCTTTAAGTAATTTTATAGCAAAAAAAATACGGATTTTAACTTGTAAACACCAAATGTCAAAAATAGGCTTAGTCATGAAAGGGTTAACATATAAAAGATATTACCATCCATTTTCATACACACAACTCATACTTCAATCACTTCTCCATGAAATCATACAGTGAAGTCTTGTGTTTTAAAGGAGTAAACAATGAAGTGGATTTACACAAAATTACAGTGCAAAATCTGGTGCAGCTCTGCAGAGAAATCAATCAGCTTCCAGATTTTTTTGTGAAAGCTTAATTAAACAAGCTAAATTTAGAAGCGAATTGGTTTCTGCATAGCTTCACCACAGTTAGCACTGTGTCCAGTGTTAGTAAATCAACCCTAATGTTTGTATGTGTAACCTAGAATTGTTTATGAATGCTATCGTCAACATTTGCTATCTCATCTATTTTAGATCAACAAGACCAGCCTGAGGGGAGAGCGCAGTGCAGCCCGCACTCGCCTGTCCTTATTTTGGAGGGTATAGAGCTGCCGAATGAGCCAGAATTGAGACCTGCTATGTCACAGACTCCTGGCTTCTCCCCATGGCCAGAGGAGGAGGTCAGGGGCCAAAGTTCAGGCATGCTGCTGCCACCATGTATTGCTGCCCCCAGTGTGCATGTACTGCAGTCGCCACCTCCTGTCCGGGTGCCAACTGCTGTACCGTCTGGCTTAACTGCACAAATTGAGAGGCTCCTTAGAGAAGTGAGGAGATTGTCAACTGAAAATATAAGGCAGTCACGGGACATGAGAAGGCTTACCCGGACCATACATCTCATAGGCAGACAGCAAATGGACTATTTTGAATTGTTGTTGAGCCGGGTAAAGCAACAGCACAACCAGGCAATGGAGCATTTGAGACTCTCATTGATGGAAGCAATTTCCAGGCACAATGCTCCATTGCCTGGGAGCTCGTCTGTTAGTACTGAAAGCAGCAGAGAACCCTCTCCTGAAAACTGAGGGTTAGTTCTTCCTCTGCCCCAGGACCCAAAGCAGCTCAGTTCACCGTTTTGTTTAGAGTTGTATATATAAATATATATGTATACGTGTTAACATACATGTTATTTTTCTACGTTTGTGCAAATAAATGCAAATAATTTTCACCAAATAAAAGCATACTTTAGTGCTTATATATTGATTATTATGTGATATTTTACACTTTATTACATATCTGGTTGCTTATTGCTTAATAATAACACACATGCTATCACACATGGTAATCATCAACTTAAAAAGAACATCCATGCCAGTTGTCACCAACAACTTCATTTAGATTTAGCTAGGTATTATACTGGCTCGCTGGCCTTACTATTCTCTTTTTATTTCCGCATCATTATATGTTCTAGTTCAAAGTTGCAGTAACAGAAATGGAAAAAGTATTAGTAATGAATACTAATACTATTTCCATTTGTGTTACTGAAACTTTGGACTACAACATATAATGATCTGTAAAAGTGTATAAGTGTTCAGTATACAGCTTTCTTGATTTTATGTTTGAAATGAACATGCATGCATCACTTGAGATTCCCTCTATGTAGGGATGCACTGATACCGATATTGGATACGAGCAATTTTTGATCTGTATTCGTCAATACCAAATGACTGCCAATCAATAATCTGGGAGGCCTGGCTTCCTGATAAGCTGTGAAGCTGGCGTCACGCTCTCTAATAGTACCTGGATGCACCTCAATGGTCTTTGGTATTGAAGACGAGTACAGAGAAATAATTACTAGTATCCAATACTGCTATCGTGCATTCCTACATACAAGTTTGCCGTTATTTATACATCCTAAAAGATGTGTATGGTTAATGCGTACCTGTGAAGTCTTCAACTTGTATGTGTCTGTCATGATGAAGCCTCATCCACTCATTCCAGTGGTACTTACACTACATTGGCAAATAAAACAAGAGTTACATAAATGAATGGAAATCAATGATGGATGGGGGAGTATGTGGGCAGTTGAGCAGGTACTCACCTATTTCTGACTCATAGCATAACAGTCTTTCCTTCCTTGTTGTGGATGATGACTTTCCAGAGTGCCAACTTACAAGTGCCATGTTGCCAACAATGTGGCCTGGAAATTGCATGAATATCTTGGTGAACTGGATATATTAGCAGCAAAAAACTTTTTGCCACGATGTAGGTGCCATCAGAGGGTTGAACGAAAAAACATTTTGGTGGTGGGGGTATAGGAGACTCGTAGTACCATTGTAGGCCTTCATTTTCATGTGTCTGTATGTATATTAGCATAGCAGCAGACTCAGTATTTCCACTATTTCCACCACTAGTACTACAAGTATAGGAGTAAGCAAGCAACAGCCAGGTTGGCAAGCTGCATAACACAACAACCAAAACTACAACATATTTAACTTAATAAATACAAATCCAGCAGCTTGAGCCAGTTTTGACACCTGTCAAGGTAGTGAAACCCCGACAGAAGGCAATCCTCCAAGGTGCTGTTTGCACTCATGCGTGGTCTGTGCTTTCCTGATATATTGCATGGCCATGTGCGCAGTCGCACTGCCAAACGGTTTGCCTTTCCCCTTCATGGTGCTGCTTATACCAAACTTAAAGGGAATACGTTTGTGTTCCAGTGTCCTAAGTATTGGAGATTTGAGAAGAAGGCAGGGGGAGTGGAAATAACAGGAGTTAGGAGGACTTTCAGCAGGTAAGTTTCACAAACTGAATGTTTTAAAGTTTTAATTTATATGTACAAATGATACAGCTGTCCCATTTATTTTTTTATGATACTAAATGACACAGTTGTCTCAAAAGGACAACTATTTAAGTTAGACTACCAGATCAGTAGCTAAAACCTTGGACAGGAAAATAGCAGGGCAGGAGGTATGAGGTGGGACTTAGCAGGGGATCATTCCATGCCAAATCATCACAAACCAAATGGAACTTTGTTTTCAACCTGACCATCTCAGTTGTTCATTATATTTGATAGGATGGTATAGGGTCAGACATGGAGTAACTAACTACCATATTTAAGCCCTCACGTAAATGGTCATGATGGGATATCTGATGATTTCTGGCATGGAATGAGGACCTTAGGGGAGATGTGGGACTCGGTCAGGTGGAGAATTCGAAATTATGTTAACATGGATGAGTATAATTTTTTTATTCAGCATCAAACTCAAGAGCAGGGTAACCAAGCTTTGGCAGGTTGACTTTTAAAAAAGCCATTTGATCTAAGAGCTGGGGGAGCAATTGTGAGCGCTGAGGGCATAAAATATTTCCTGTTACAGAAAACACCCGCTCACTCTGGACCGTGGTTGAGGGACAGGAAAGAAGCTCCTGGGCTACCGAGGACAAAGCAGGCCACACACCCTTCTTCTCATCCCAAAAACTTAAGGGATCTGTACTGAGGGGCAAAGGAGGTTCCGCTAGGTAAGCCCTAACTATGTCACCAGCACTTTTTTCTTTTCTAGGGGGCTGTTTAGTGGGTCCCACAAAACTGTCAAGTGCCTCAGCCCAAAAGGCTGATGCTCTGGAGGAGTGAGCACTGGCAGCAGTGCTGCTAGTATCAGCTAACAGAGTATCATCAGACATCTCCAGCTCTTCTTCTTCTCCCTCCTCTAACTGTATTCCCATTTGCCTTTCCCTCTCACGTACCCTCTCTATCAATATATCCCGCCAGGTGGTGAGAGTATTTTTCTTGAGTACTATTTTGCCTTTTATTCTGGGGTCACAAATTGTGGCTAACATGAGGGTCGATGAGCTCTTTATGCGCCAACTGAGTTGCTCCTTCAGTCTCCTCAGAAGGGCATCAACTTCTACAAGTATTTTGCCACCAGGCCATCTTTCCCTATTGGAAAGGAAGGAATCTATTTTATTAGAAAGGTGTGCAAAGAGGGGAACCACTTCTGCCAGGCTAGCACTCTCTTTGCTTAAATTGTCAGTGACATCCTCAAAAGGCCTGAGCACTGTGACAACTTGGTAAATCATGACCCAGTCCTCCCTGCCTAGTGGTCTGGTAATACCAATAAAATGTTCACCTGACATTGCATGAATTGCCCTCTGTTGCTCGAGTATACGCTCTAGCATATGTAAGGTGGAGTTCCACCTCGTTCCAACATCCTGTTTGAGGCAGTGCTCCACGAGGCCTGCCTTTCTCTGTTCCTGCCTGAGAAGGTGGCTATCCTTCATACTACGGTGGAAGTGACCAGCAATTTTGCGGCAGGACTCTAAAAGTGCTGCTAACCTTCCACTGTTAGTATTATCATCAAGAGCACACCTAACAACTAGATGCAGGATGTGTGCACAGCAGCGCACACCAACAAACCTTCCATCATGGATAGCCTTTGTCATGTTAGCTCCACCATCACTGACAAAAAATCCTATTTTGACATTCGTGCCTGCCTGTTCCCCTAGCCACTTACCTATCATTTTCTGAAGTGCATTTAGAATATTCTGTGATGTGTGCTGCTGATCCATCACCTCAGCATGGAGGAGGAAGGAGTGCAATCCTGTCTTGTGCACTGTGGCAGCGGCCACAGCACTTGAGGTTTTTTCTTGACCTTGGAGTTTTTTTTGGTGTTGGTTGTACATCTTGCGACACATTGGGCTGCCACCAATGGGCAGTCAAGGACAGGAAGGCATGCTGGCCACTTGTAGCACTCCATAAATCAGTTGTAAAGTGAACTGATTGGCCAGCAGCCTTCCCCAGCAAATCCTTCAAAACCCCAACACATGACCGGTACAGTGAGGGCACTACCATTCTACTGAATGTGGTGCGTGATGGGACCTGGTATTGTGGTGCCACAGCCTGCATCAGCTGCTTGAAGGGCTCCCCTTCCACATAATTGAAAGAAGCCCCCCCAACAGCTATAAGTTGTCCGATGAGGCGCGTAATTTTACGGGATTGCTGTTTTGACATACCCCGGTAATGTACCCCTCCAAAATGTTCTATAGTGGGCTGTATGGATGTCTTTACCATTTTAGTATGATGACCTGCAGCTGCAGAAGTGGCTGTGACTTTGACACTGCTGCTGGTAATGGTGGTGGTAGATGGGGGAGCCACACCCATTTCTTCCCTCAGCACCACTGGCCTGTGGTGGGTAAGCATGTGTTGCTTCATCCCAGCGTTCGTGAGATGACCCAACAGTCTCCCACGGCTGACTTCTCTGCTGCATAGTTTACATGCAGCTGTGCGGCCATCACCAACTGTCACGAAATGCTCCCAAATTTTTGAACGACGGGTGCTGCCACTGTGTGGTGAAGATTTTTTTGAGAGCGTTTCCTCTTCAGCTGCAGATGCTGAAGCAAGTTGCTTAATTTGGGTTGTAGCCTGGCCTGTGCACTCTGCTATGCTGCTGTGTTTTTGAGATAAAACGGGAGGTGGCCTCATGTCAGGGATAGTGTGGGAGGTTACTTGACCAACAGTTTTGCTGGCAGCTCTAATGTTAATGGGAGACTCAACCGAAACAGGAGAGGCAGGTGCCACCGGTGCTGTTCTTTCAGGGGAATACAACAGTGGGGAATCACATTTAATATGGGAAGAATATTCTATCTCATCAATATTTGGTTCCTGATCGAGATTAAAAGGTAGGGTATAATCTGAATCTTCCACATTTATGAAGGAGGATTTATTACCATCAGATGTTGGGGGGTCCTGCTGAATTCCCGTTTCTCTCGGATAGCTAATGGGAAATGTGCCTAAAAAATCTTCCTCATTACTTGTATGACCTACAGATGTCATTTTTTCAGTGGTGATGGTGGTGCCAATGTGAGTGGTGGTGGTGGAACTATGAGCACGCAAAATGTCTTGCTCATATTCTATTATTTCATGTTTAGGCTGCTTAAATGGATCGGAATCAAAAGCCTGTGTTGGTGGTACTGTCAGGCCTTTCCTGTAAAAAATACTTGGTGTCACCACATTTCCCAAAGTGCCCATAGCGGAGGTGGTGGTGACACAACTGGCACTAATAATTCTGCAGGTTGTTTTTTGGGGAAGATCCTGAAAAAGGCGATGACATGCAATAGATGTAGATGATGACTGCTTTCTGGTCTCAGAGCAGGACCTCTTAGCCCTGCTAGTAGGGGATTTTGAACCTACAGTTTCCCTCTCTGACCTTTTCTGTTTGGAGGGTGGCCTTAGCACAGCACTACTGCTAGTCAAAGTATGAGAATTTGGCCTTTTGCAGATGCTAGCTCTGCCTGAAAGCTGTGGATGAGGCACTGAAACAGGACAGGAAAGCTGCTCCTGCTGCTTCATTTGCCTCCCCTTTGAAAAGTCACTCCTGTGAGACCTAACAACACGACTACTGGAACGTTGTGTAGTACTGGTGGTGGAAGTACGACTGTCTGGGCCTGGCAATACAGATGCTGACATACATGACACAGACAATGGTGGTACAAAGTACTCACAGGTGCTGGTAGTGGTTGTTGTTGCTGTGTCACTGCTGCGGCTGGTAACAGGAGGTGGAACCTCATGTTGAGAGCTTGAATCCATCTTGACAAAAGACTGGACTCTCTTCTGGCTGCTTCTCAAATGTCTCCCCTCCTCTGCTCAAACTCCCTTTCTCACTCAGTTACCACCAGGCAGGCATGCAGTAAAGTTTTACCCTTAATCCAACCTCCAGCACAAAAGAAAGCAGCTGATTGGACTGTAAATTACTCCATGCCAGTAATCCAGCCCCCAAGGAGTCAAGTGATTGGCTTAAAGAACTGTACGTTTTTAATATCCGGAATAACGAATGAATTCGCACTGAAATTGAAATTCGTATGAATTGTGCAACTCTCGGACATTCGGATGCATTCATAAGTATTCGAATTCGTCTGTATTTTGCAACTTTCGGATGCATTCGTAAGCATTCGACTTCGTCTGTATTTTGCAACTTTCGGACATTCGAGTGCATTCGAATTTTGCGTTCAAAGCGATTACGAATGCATTAGGCCGCGTTAAAGCATTAACGAATTATGCCGAAAACAACGACTATTTATGGTAGAATTTAGTTCGGATTCGGTTTTATTCGTAATTGCTTTGTTCGGATATTCGAATGCTTCCGAATGTCCGAAAGTTGCTATATTCGGACGAATTTTGATTCGTTATGAAACGAATTGCACAAGCCTAGATCCTATCACTACCGCAGGCAGCTACATTATTTACACGTTAGTGTAGTGCGTCCTCTGCACAGTGTTCAGCTAAAGCTACCTGTAGAAGGTTGGTGGTGTTTTCCTGATCCTATCACTACTGCAGGCAGCTACATTATTTACATGTTATGGTAGTGCGACCTCTGCACAGTGTTCAGCTAAAGCTACCTGTAGAAGGTTGGTGGTGTTTTCCTGATCCTATCACTACCGCAGGCAGCTACATTATTTTATCGTTGGTGTAGTGCATCCTCTGCACAGTGGTCAGCTAAAGCTACAAGTTAGTGTAGTGCGACCTCTGCACAGTGTTCATCTAAAGCTACCTGTAGTCTCACCCATGCTCAGGGTACTTTGTTTGGCAAAGCAGCTGCCAACGCGCCCTCTTCCCTCGGCTCAATGGCATCAGTGACTCCTTCCCTAGCCCCACCATGTCCTCCTGAGGAGTCCCTCGAACTGTTTGACCACAGTGGGAACATGCTCCAGGAGGATGCCCAGCATTTAGAAGGCTCTGATGATGATACTGAGCTAGATGAAGGCAGTAACGTGAGCACGGACAGAGGAGGTGCCCAAGAAGGACAGCAATCTGGCAGTCATGCTCCCCCTGCTGCAGCATACTGCCAGGTTTGCTCCAGTGATGAGGAGCGAGGGGATGATGAGGTCACTGACTCAACGTGGGTGCCTCATAGGAAAGAGGAGGAGGCACATCACCAATGAGGCAGGATGCCCTCCAGGGGCCAGCCTAAGGGCAGCACACTGACTGCATCACACCCCAAAGCTCCGCATGTGCAGGGTGCTGCTGTCTCTGTGCGTTATTCCAAAAGTTCTTTGGTGTGGGCCTTTTTTGAGATGAGTGCATCAGATCGCACCGCTGCTATTTGCAACATATGTCTCAAGCGTATCTCGCGTGGCCAAAAAATCTCCCGCTTGGGCACCACATGCTTGACCAGACACATGTTGACCTGCCATGCAGTTGGTTGGCAAACGTATCTAAAAGACCCACACCAAAGAACAAAGAGGACCTCTCCTTGCTCCTCATCTCCAACCCCACTATACCTTCAGTCCTCTCTGAGACCTGCACTGAGAGGAATGAAGGTGTAGAATTAGGTGTGTCGGGGCGTGGCCTGGCAAGCAATGGAGTAAGACGTGGGTAGAACAAGCTCCCGGTCTTAACACACCTGTAAGGTATCCTGTCCAGAAATCCGAGGAAGGGAAGTTCCAGGTCTGGTCCCTAGCATACCAGGCTCTAAAAGAATATGTCTCCGCCAAAAAGAACGACAGGGACAGCAGATAAGCTGGCACAATATCGCCGGAATGAGAAGGACGTGTAGCCTAAAGATGGCGCCGACACGTGTCCGGAGTCGGATCCCCAGGAGACTGGAACAACCAAAGTATTAGACGCAATAGCGGCTCTACAAGGCACCTTGACCACTAAAATAGACGAAGTGAAAACTGACATCTCCTTGCTGAGACAGGACCTTTCAAAGCTGAGAGACAGAGTCACGGAGACAGAAAACCGGATAGGGGCTGTGGAAGACACCCTCCATCCCCTGAGGCATGCTTCGGAAGAGATGCAGAGGCAGATTCAACAGCTGCACTCCCATCAGGACGAGATGGAAAACCGCTTGAGGAGGTGCAACCTCAGATTTATCGGTATTCCTGAGAAGGAAGAGGGTGCAGATCCAGCAACATTCCTGGAAAATCTTCTTATCCAGAGCTACGGCATAGAGGCTTTCTCAGTGATGTTTGCGGTGGAGAGGGCGCACCGCATTCCAGGGAGACCCCCCCCCCCCGCCTGGAGCACCCCCGCGTACCTTCATAGCAAAATTTCTGAATTTTCGTGACCGTGATAAAGTGCTGCGCCTTACCAGAGAAAAAGGGAATATACAGCTGGGGAACGGGCAAATAGCGGTGTTTCCAGATTTCTCCAACGAGGTACAGAAGAAGAGAGCTCACTTCCAGGAGGTAAAGCGTCGATTGAGAGCACAGCATTTAAAATATGCCATGTTATTCCCCGCCAGGCTGCGGGTGGAGGAGGATGGCCGTGCTCATTTCTTTGAGGATCCGACGGCTGCTGCAGCATGGCTGGATCAAAGAGGACGTCCAGCGTAGCAACCCTGTGAATAGCCTACTTCAGTGAGTACACTCTATATTTCACAGTGACATAAATAAGCCTGATTTACTTAGGGATGTTAGAGACACAGCTTGCCCCACAGAGCTCTGGCTTAAATGATAAAATCTGCTACCGGGCGGGGGACAGAGAGAGGCAGCCTAGTTACATCCCTCGGTTCTGTTACATAGTTGGAGTATTGGCTCTCCTCATCCCTCACTGATGGAATGCAGATAAAGCTACGAGACTAACATCGTGAGCACTATTAAGGGTTAAGCACATTGCTATTTGTGTTGTGCCTATGCTGCATCCTGACTGAAAGCTATAACAGTTTTAACCTCACTGACATGGAGTGTCTCACACAGATAAATACAGACTTGGAACTTGAAAATATCCTGTCATAAACTCAAGCATGACTCATAGGGAGCTCCTATTTAGGGAGAACTGTGATGGTTTCGCTCCTCTTCTTCACGTTTTGCTCCACAACTGACAGTGAATTTTTTGCCCCCCAAGAAATGGTTACTCAACATGATATACAGCTAGCAATCATACTAAGTTTAGTGCCTCCAGCTAGTCAGACAAGCTGAATGTTTATTCTCATGTTGATAGTTCGGGGATACATGCTCACACCATGTTGGGGAGGTGTGCAGCTGGGAGGGAAGGGATGGGTTAACTATTGTTTGCAAAGTTACGGGAAAGATGGCATTGTCATAGCACATAAATGTACAGATATGCATATTGTAAATGAAGGTAAATGGGTCACACTGCACAGAAACAGAATCAGAATTTTGTCAGTAATTATGATAGCTTGGTCTTGTTCTGCTGGTCCGATAAAGGGGAATTATTCATTGGGAAAAGATGACAAATATTAAATTCCTAACATGGAACGTGAGGGGCCTGAGGGACAAGGTTAAGAGAACCGCTGCACTCACGTTCCTAAAATCACAGAAAGCCGACATCATAGCTCTGGAGGAGACGCATGTAACCGGCCACCTACAGGCGGCTTTAAAAAAACCATGGGTGGGATGGGTATATCACAGTACACACACAAACCATTCCAGGGGAGTATCCCTCATTATAGCTAAGAACGTCCCATTTGAGTTAATAGAGTTGGAGTCGGACCAGCAGGGAAGATTTTTGTTTCTCAATGCCCTAATAGGGGGAAATCCAATCCTGGTCATGGCAAGTTATGTTCCTCCCCCATTCACGACAGAGGTGGTCATGAAGGGATTGGCTTATTTAGCCAAGAACCTGATGACGCCAGCTGTCTGGATGGGGGACTTCAACATGACCATGAACCCAGCACTTGATAAACCAGTTCAGGTTGGAGCCCCCAGTGGCTCACTACAACACACCTGACTGAGTCGCTTGTTGACGGAGTTTGCCCTGACGGATGTATGGAGATGGCAGAACCCGTCCACAAGAGCATACACATGTCACTCTGCTAGCCACCATACAATGTCGCGGATAGACTATGTATTGGTGACAAATACCCTACTCCCTAAAGTTACTGGTTCAGGTATTGCACCCAGAGCCCTATCGGATCACTCGCCATGCTGGATAACAGTTTCCCTGGCAGCTCCCACTCCTATATGGCGACTTAATCCATTCTGGCTCACGGTCATACCAGGCCTTGAGGCCATAACGAGAGAGCTGCAGTACATACTGCACAACACGTGCAAAGTAGATACACCAGGTATGGAATGGGACGCATTCAAAGTTCAAGCACGCAGGGTGCTATCATCCAACATAAATAGATTTAAAATATCGTCCAAAATCATACTACAGATGACGACTGACACACTTACAGAACTAAAAAAAGTATATGCTTTAGACCCTAACTCTGATAATCTTCAAAAAGTAAACCTACAAACCAGGGTGGTGAACCAGATACACACAGAGAAAGGCAGACAACAAGTATTCTTTTGCAAACAGCGAGTGTTTGAGCATGGTGAACAGACAGGAAAACTTTTAGCGTATCTAGCGCATTTGAATGACAAACCACCGGTGGTGGTTTCCCTGATTACACCTCAGGGAGACATAGTTACTGATCCCCCACAGGTAGCGGCCAGATTTCAGACATTCTATGGTGAATTGTATAAATCACAGAGCACATACTCCCAACAAGAAATACAAAACTTTTTACGTACAATACAGTTCCCCAAACTTAATCTAGAACAAATTGAGCTGCTTGAAGCCCCTATAACACAAGATGACATCGCAGAAGCCATATCCCAACTGTCTAAATCAAAGGCACCGGGATTGGATGGCCTGCCCCTAGAATTCTATGACACATTATTCCAAAACCTAAACAGCTATATCAGAATATCTTTGACAAAGGTATACTCCCCTCCTCTATGCAAGAAGCATAAATAATAGTACTACCCAAAGCAGGAAAAGACCCCCGATATCCAGAATCGTACCGACCCATATCCCTACTACAAGTGGATATTAAAATATTGGCCAAAATACTTGCATCGCGCCTTAACAAGGCTATTCTATCGCTAATACATCCTGACCAAACTGGCTTCATGCCAGGAAAAAATACGACCATGAATGTTAGGAGGTTATTCATAAATATCCAAGCACGACATGACAATCGCGGAACTAGAGTGGTGGTGGCTTTGGATACAGCCAAGGCCTTCGACTCGGTAGAGTGGCAATTTTTATGGGAGTGTTTGAGGGAATTCAGATTCGGACAAAACTTTATTAAATGGGTACAGATTCTATACCAAACACCAAAAGCAAGAGTATTCGTAAACGGCTGGCTATCAGAACAATTCCCCCTGGAGAGGGGCACATGGCAGGGGTGCCCCTTCTCCCCTCTTCTATACGCCTTGGCGGCAGAGACATTGGCAATTGCTATTCGAGCGGAAACTGAAATAGTGGGTTTACGCGTCGACACTTACACGGAAAAAATAGGATTATATGCGGACGATACTATTCTATACTTGGCAGACCAAGGTCCATCGCTGCAGGCAGCGTTAAGGATCATAGAACAAATGGGAAGCTTCTCAGGACTGCGCATAAATTGGGATAAATCCCAAATTCTCCCCATAGACCATTTCCCTCCTCCGGTCACTTACCCAGAATTACCCCTAGCCAGAGTAAACACTATCAAATATCTTGGGGTGAAGGTCACGCGGGAATTGGGAGACTACATTACTAATAACGTAGAGCCACTGTTTCAACTGATAAAAACCAAAACGCAGGCCTGGTCCAGATTGCCCCTAGGGGTAACGGGTCGAATAAACATCATCAAAATGATTTTACTCACTAAAATTTTATACATGGTCTGGCACGCACCATTATACATTCCCCTCAAGTTCTTTAAAAAGATGGAGGCTATTCTCAACTCATTTGTATGGGGACATGGAAGGCATAAACTGGCCTGGCACATCCTCAAAAACCCCACTTCCATGGGGGGGATGGCATTGTCTGATTTACAGGAATACTACATAGCCGCCCAACTATCTCACATGTATTACTTCAATAAGAATGAAATGCAGCGATACAAAATGTTAATATGCGATGACCCAAGAAGTCCACTGTCATCCCCGCTGCAAGCTATTTTTCGAGGGGGACTAACGAGTAAAAGACCTCCCCGATATAATGAGGGCATGCTAACACATCACCGGAAAATATGGGGAGTAACCTTAAAGAGGCTTAAACTAGGGCATATACATTCCCACACCCCCCTTTGTCTCAATAACCACATGCCAGAACTTAAAAATCTTCCAGATCCGCATATATGGGCTAGGTATGGAATAATATATCTTCACCAGGTCTTGACTGATTCATGGCTCAAGACTTTTCAATCCCTCAAAGATGAATACTCAGTACCGCACCATCTGTTATTCAAATACTTGCAGCTTCGCCATGCTCTGCGCTTCCAACTTAGGGACATTGCTAATGCTATTGCTCACCCTCAGGTCCTAGATATAATTATGGGTACTGAACCTCAAAAGCTGATTTCAAATTTGTATTACACTATCCGACTCCCCAGAATAGCAACAGTAATTCAAAAGGCTAAATCAGGTTGGGAAAAGGACGTGGGGGATATCAGCGACTCCGACTGGGACGAAATACTAGATAACGTTAAACAGACATCACCGAAACTCTCAGACAGATTGACACAGCTCTATATTGTTCACCAAGCATACTTGACACCCAAAAGGATAGCCAAATTCCAGCCGTCACAGAGCTCGACATGCCTCATGTGTACATATGGGCCGGGTACCTTTTACCACTTGATATGGGAATGCCCATGTCTACAAGTTTATTGGGAGCAAGTGATAAAATTCTTACATGATAAAATGGGCTCCCCAGTGGTATTGGACCCAAAATTATGTGTGCTGGGGCTACTACCCGATGCAGATATAGATAAGTTCCATGCTACCTTTATATATGAAACTCTATTTACAGCCAGGAAAGTCATAGCTAAAACCTGTATGCAGATTCTGCCCCCTACAGTGTCGTCCTGGAAAAGAGATGTAAACAATATACTACTGTATAAAAAGATGATATACACACATAGAGGATGCAAACAAAAGTACTCAAAGGTATGGGATAGATGGCTGGAAGACGGAGAGACCTGTACTTAGAGGCTTAACATTAATATACATAAAACAGTATACATGACTTGGCGGAGGGGGAGGGGGAGGCAAGGGCTACAAAATAAAAGAAATATAAATAAGTGCGGATTAGGAATGTGGTACCAAGCTTATCAATGGTTCTTTCTCAATCGTAAAACTATTAAGAAACGGAATGTAATATTTTCAATGTGCAAGGTGTATAGCTATTTTCCAATCTCTGTACACGGCTAATGCTTGTTATGTACCTGTGAATTAAAGTTTAATAAAGTTGGATTTCACAATTAAAAAAAAAAAGAATTAGGTGTGTCACAGCCAAGTACATGTGGGCAATCTGCTTTCGGTACACCGATGTCAGTTTGTACCAGGCAAATTTCCCTGCCCCAGCTGCTGCACCGCCGAAAGAAGTTCGCTCCCAGCAATCCACATGCCAGGCGGTTGAATGCTAGCTTGGCAAAATTGCTAGCACTTCAACTGCTACATTTTCAGTTGGTAGACTCTGCCCCCTTCCGTGAGTTTGTGGAATGTGCGATTCCTCAGTGGCAGGTACCCAAACGCCACTTTTTCTCACGGAAGGCGATTACCGGCTCTCTACCGGCATGTGGAAGGCAATGTCCATGCCTCGCTGGACAGGGCGGTCAGCGGTAAGGTACATATTACCGCTGACTCATGGTCCAGAAGGCATGGACAGGGACGTTACCTAAGTTTCACGGCGCATTGGGTGACTCTGCTGGCAGCTGGGAAGGATGCAGGACAAGGTGCAGTAGTGTTGGAGGTTGTTCCACCACCACGCCTCCAAAATGCCACTACTAACGATTCTGACACACCTCTCTCCTCCACCCCCTCCTCTTCTTCTTCCTCCATGGCCTCTTCCTGTGCTTTGTCCTCAGAACCAGCGGTGCTCCATAGGCGTTCAAGGGGCTACTCAAATATGCAGGCCAAAAGATACCATGGGGTGCTTGAGCTGGTGTGCTTGGGACACAGGAGCCACACTGGGGCAGAGGTTCTGTCAGCTCTGCAAGGGCAGGTTCAGAGGTGGTTGACGCCATGCCAGCTTAAGGCAGGAATGGTGGTTTGCGACAATGGCAATCATGTGCCCTGTTTGGCTCATGTCCTTAACTTAGTGGTGCAGCGGTTCTTGGGCAGGTACCCAGGCTTACAGGATGTCCTGAGGCAGGCCAGGAAAGTCTGTGTGCATTTTTGCCGGTCATATAATGCCAGTGCTCGGCTGGCAGACCACTAAAAGGAATTTAACCTGCCCAAGAACCGCCTAATCTGTGACATGCCCACCAGGTGGAACTCAACGTTGGCCATGCTGCAGCGGCTGCACACGCAGCAGAAGGCCATCAATGAGTATCTGTGCAACTATGGCACCAGGACAGGGTCAGGGGAGCTTGTTTTTTTTCCCCACGCCAGTGGGCCATGATCAGGGATGCATGCACTGTCCTGTCACCATTTGAGGAGGCCACGAGGATGGTGAGCAGTGACAGTGCATGCATCAGTGACACTGTCCCCCTTGTCCACCTGTTGGAGCCCACGCTGCGTGGAATAATGGACAGGGCACTTGAGGCAGAACAGAGGCAGGAAGAGGAGGACTTCCTTAGCTCTCAAGGCCCCCTTTATCCAGACAGTGTTCCTGCATGCCCGCCGATCACACAGGAAGAGGACGAGAAGGAGGAGGAGGAGGATTGTGTCAGTATGGAGGTGGAGCCTGGCACTCAGCATCAGCAGCAGTCTTTAAGGGATCATTTACAGTCCCAAGAAACACATGGACTTGTACGTGGCTGGGTGGAGGTGGCTGCAGATCATGTCGTCCTTAGTGACCCAGAGGACTCCAGACCGAATGCCTCAGCAAAACTATGCTGCATGGCCTCCCTGATCCTGCAAAGCCTGCTGAAGGATCCTCATATTCGTGGTATCAAGGAGGGGGATCCTTACTGGCTGGCAACCCTCCTTGATCCACGTTACAAGGGTAAGGTTGCGGACCTTATCTTACCATCCCAGAGGGAGCAGAGGATGAAACATCTTCGGGAGGCCTTGCAGAAAGGTCTGTGCAACGCGTTCCCAGAGATGGGAAGGTTACAAACTCCTGTTTCTGGACAATGTGTTGCTGAGGCTTCGGTCAGTCAAAGAAGGAGCGGTGGAGAAGGTGGCCGTCTGACCGATGCGTTCAGACAATTTTTTAGTCCGCAGCCCCAAGGTATGATCGGTTCCAGCAACCATCGCCAGCGTCTGTTTTACATGGTGCAGGAATACCTAGGGGCAAGATCTGACTTGGACACCTTTCCTACCGAAAATCCTCTGGGTTGCTGGGTCTTGAGGATGGATCACTGGCCAGAGCTTGCACAGTATGCAGTTGAGCTACTGGCCTGTCCTGCATCCAGCATTCTTTCGGAACGCACATTCAGTGCTGCTGGAGGCTTTTTAACCGATCACAGGGTGCGTCTGTCCACCGACTCGGTCGATCGACTGACCTTCATAATAATGAATCAGTCTTGGAACACCACCAGCTACCAAGCACCTGATGCTGATGTAACCGAATACATTTTTTTGAAATGTCAGATCCCTTCAAAGACTGCCTATGCTGATGCTGAGTGACTATCCTTTTATACTGAGTAATTATCCTCTTCCTCCTCAATGATCATGATGATAGCTTGTAAGAACATTTTTGGTTCTGGGCGCCGCCAGTCCCGCCAACAGTGCCTAAGGCCCAATTTTTCAGCCTCTGTTTAACAGGGGCGTGTAATTACAATTTTTGATGCAATTCTTTGCAGCAGGGCTAGTTCCTGCGCTCCAACTAGAGTATCTGTGAGGGGTTGCAGTGTTGTGGCACCAGTGCCTAAGGCCCAATTTTTCAGCCCCTGTTTAACAGGGGCGTGTCATTACAATTTTTGATGCAATTCTTTGCAGCAGGGCTAGTTCCTGCGCTCCAACTAGAGTATCTGTGAGGGGTTGCAGTGTTGTGGCACCAGCACCAGTGCCTAAGGCCCAATTTTTCAGCCCCTATTTAACAGGGGCGTGTCATTACAATTTTTGATGCAATTCTTTGCAGCAGGGCTAGTTCCTGCGCTCCAACTAGAGTATCTGTGAGGGGTTCCAGTGTTGTGGCACCAGCACCATTGCCTAAGGCCCAATTTTTCAGCCCCTGTTCAACGGGGACATGTAATTAGAATTCTTGATCTAATATTTCACAGCAGGGCCCGTTTCTGCACCCACCACCAGCACCACCACCAAAGGCCCAATTTTTCTGCCCCTGTTCAACAAGGGCATGTAATTACAATTCTTGATCTAATATTTCACAGCAAGGCCCTGTGAGGGCTTACAGTGTTGTGGCCACAACAACACCTAAGGCCCCAATTTTTGCAGAGTATATAGGGCAGGCCCTACTTTCAAACATCCAACTTACAAATGGCTCCTACTTGCCAACGGAAGGAGACAACAAGAAGTGAGATGAAATCTACCCCTAGGCAGGGAAATTCTCTCCTGTAAGAGTTATTATGGGAAAAACTTTTCTCCTTTCCACTGATGCTTTATCACCATTCCAAATTTTCAAAAAACATTTGTCTTTGGGACAAAAAGTGAGGTGAAATCTTCTGAAGAGGAGCACAGACAGCAAAACAAATGTCACAGGGGTGATAACCCTTCCCTAGGTTTTCCAAAAAACTTAAAATAGATTTTTTGGCTGGAGCTAAACACGTTAAAAATGTACCAGTTCAAAATTACAAACAGATTCTACTTAACAACAAACCTACAGTCCCTGTCTTGTTTGCACCGCCTGTATACTGCTGTTCAGAAAATATAGGGCCTGGGGGCCCCACACCTTTCCTTTTTTAATGTGGGTGCGGGGTTCCCCTTAATATCCATACAAGACCCAAAGGGCCTGGTAATGGACTTGGGGGTACCCATGCCGTTTGTCTCACTGATTTTCATCCATTTTGCCAGGACCTGACATTACATTAAAGCCGCAAGCAGTTTTAAATTACTTTTTTCCCTTTTAAAATGACATTTTGTGCAGGGACTTTTCTAAGCCCGGGAAACATGCGCCACTTTACAGGCATACTATAGACACCCCCCAGGTACGATATTTAAAGGAATATTTCACTTTTTTTTTTTTACTTTAAGCATCATTAAAATTACTGCTCCCGAAAAAACTGACGTTTTTAAAAGTTTTTTTTGCATTGATACATGTCCCCTGGGGCAGGACCCGGGTCCCCAAATCCTTTTTAGGACAATGCCATGCAAATTAGCCTTTAAAATTAGCGCTTTTGATTTCGAACGTTCGCGTCCCATTGACATCAATGGGGTTCTAACGTTCGTGCGAATTTTCAGTCCGTTCGCAGGTTCTGGTGTGAACCGAACTGGGGGATGTTCGGCTCATCCCTACACAGGCACACACAGCGTGATCCATGTGTGATATACATGCGGTTCCTAGTGTGAATGGGCCCTAAGTCAAGTTAAAAAAAAGGACACAAATCCATCTAGTTCAACCAGTAAAAAAATAAAAATAAATAGAAATCCTCCATATACCTAATTTTATACCCACAGTTGATCCAGAGTAAAGCAAAACACCTATATAAAGCATGGTCCTATTTGCTCCAGCAGGGGAAAAATACATTCTTCCTGGTCCCCCAGAAGGCAATCAGATGTAACATTGTGCACTGTTGCCGAATTGCAGAACTTTATTTGTCCACAAGATGCTGCCACCAGTTGATCTTGCCCAGCTATGACTGGATTACGGTTGCCATGAGCAGTCTTGGAGATGTAGTTTTGAAAGAAGATCCTAACTACAGTTGTCCATGGGCTGCAGCTACAAGCCCCATAAGCACCTGGGAGCAGGAGGGAACATATAACGGTAAAAGCCCAGGAAGGAGCCGGGCAGTTGGGGGAAGCATACCAGCCAGGTAGGAATGAGTAAGCTGGGCTGTGTCAAGCTGTGCTCTGCCGAGCTGTGATGTGTCAAGCTGAGCTGTACCAAGCTGAACTGTGCCAAGCTGGGTAGTGCCAGAGAGAGAGTGGACTGTTGTGCTGGATGCCCAAACCAGGAGGCTGATTTGAATGCGGCATATGCTATCCAGATCACCATCACATTTGCTGTACCGTTGCTTAGGTGGGCCCCCCACCACACGAACCACTTGCTGCCTTTAGAAAATTACTGCAGAGGAATTTGGTGAGAGGGTCTCTGACCCACTTTACAACTATAACTTTAAGTCTAGACTTTGCAAAGAGCCGCATCTTGAAGTAGAATAATAACATATCGAACCAGGCAGAACTTCAGCAATGCAGGTTTATTAACAGCTGGTAACATACAGGTTTATGTTCAAAGTATTACAAGATACAGGTCTAATTTATACAGTTTCTTACAATGCAAGCATAATAGATATAGGTATTATTATCCTCTAACCAAATTGAAACAATTGTGAATTGTTCTCATCTTGAACCAGAATGGGTCTTTTCTGCCAATTTTTGGGAACCCGTCACCTGATAGTCGGTCGACCAGTGGTCTGGTCCCCTCACAGAGTCCTGGGTTCCAGCTTGACCAAGTTCGTGAGGGAAATTCACCTGAGACCACACTCTGGAACAAGTTATGAAGTTTTCTCTATTTGACTCATAGGAGTAGGAGACAAGTTACGGACAGATATTTGCCTATTGGTTCTGGCTGCCTGTCACCCGTGCAATAGGGCTGCATAGACAAACAGTCAGCCTGATAGACGCCTATCTGAAATAATTGCCCACTGGTTCTGACCTCTATGACCCGTGCAATAGGGCAGCATACATAGAGTTCAGCCTTATGAGCTCCTATCTGACTTGTCTGTCTAACAATTGTAGAGCTTGCATTTATATACCCTTTTACAAGCCTTATCTTAACCATCTCTCCTAGATATGATTGGTTGCTAAAATCTATGTCAATGTAACTATCCATAAATCTGACACCTGTTCTACAACCAGATAAACTTAATTATTCCCAGAATTCCTATATGTTCATTAAAGTGATTTATAACTGGTTTTGTCCAATTAAAAACACCTGTGTAGAGACAGTCTGGCACCCAGCTGTGTTAGATCAAACCTTTCTTGTCCTGATAAGACAGATTTACGACTTTGGGAGAATGAATGTTCAATAACCCCACCAAATGTGTTATATGTGTTATTGTTTTTCACTACACAATTCTATGTGCAAAAGTACTCTACTATCTACATAATAAAAAAAATATAAATATATATACACATATACACACACACACACATATATACATACATATACACATATACATACATACACATACATCAGTGTTATCCCATTCAATGTATTTTAACAATTTTAATGAGGCACAAGTAGACCTTTGTTTAACCCTGTCAAACTTAACCATTTGCCGACCGCCTAACGCAGATATACTGCGGCAGAATGGCATGGGCAGGCAAAATCACGTACCTGGTACGTGATTTGCCTCCCGCGGGCGGGGGGCGCATCGGGCCCCCCCGGTGCCCGAGGCAGTCTGCATCGTTAGGGGAGCGATCCATGCTGAGGGGGAGGCCACTCTTTCGTGGTCACCCCCTCACGATCGCTCCCAACGAATAAAAATCTTCTTCTGCTGCTGTAATGTAAACAGCGGCAGAGGAAGTGATGTCATCGCTCCTCGTGAAGCCTTTTCGTTCCGGCTTCCGAGGAGAGAAGACATCAAGTAAGTCTGCACCAACACAACACTTACAGTAGAACACTCTAGGCACACTTTTCACCCCCGATCACCCCTGATCACCCCCCGATCACCCCCCTGTACCCCCTGACACCAATAGCAGTTTTTTTTCTGATTATTGCATTGGTGTCACTTTGTTACAGTTATAAGTGGTAGGGCAGTTAGTGTTAGGCCTCTTTAAGTCTAGAGTACCCCCCTAACCCCCCTAATAAAGTTTTAACCCCTTGATCACCCCCCGTCGCCAGTGTCACTAAGCAACTGTTTTTCTGATCGCTGTATTAGTGTCACAGGTGACGCTAGTTAGGGAGGTAAGTATTTAGGTTCGCCGTCAGCGTTTTATAGCGTCAGGGACCCCATATACTGCCTAGTAAAGGTTTTAACCCCCTGATTGCCCCCTAGTTAACCCTTTCACCAGTGATCACTGTATAACTGTTATGGGTGACGCTGGTGAGTTCGTTTATTTTATACAGTGTCAGGGCACCCACCGTTTATTACCTAATAAAGGTTTAACCCCCTACTCGCCCGGCAGGTGATATAAGTTAGGTTTTAGGGTCAGATAGGGTCTGCGTCGCCCCAGGCAGCGTCAGGTTAGTGCCAGTACTGCTAACACCCACGCACGCAGCATACACCTCCCTTAGTGGTGTAGTATCTGAACGGATCAATATCTGATCCAATCAGATCTATACTAGCGTCCCAAGCAGTTTAGGTTTTCTAAAAACGCAGTGTTAGCGGGATCAGCCCAGATACCTGCTAGCACCTGCGTTTTGCCCCTCTGCCCAGCCCAGCCCACCCAAGTGCAGTATCGATTGATCACTGTCCCTTACAAAACACTAAACACACATAACTGCAGCGTTCGCAGAGTCAGGCCTGATCTCTGCGATCATTAACAGTTTTTTTGGTAGCGTTTTGATACAGTCGCTAACAGTCAGGATCTTTTTTACCTGTAAGTCTCACTAGTGTACCACTAAATTTAGAGCTCAAAATGGCAAATCGAAGGTACACTAGTGAAGAGGCCTACACGTTTCTGAACATGACAGATAGTGAAGAGGAAGTCACTCATCTGTCAGATTCAGGCTCAGAATACGATCCTGTAGAGGACAGCGGCTCCATGACAGATAGCTCTGACGACGGAGTGGTGGTCCCAGCCAAGGTCAGGCGTACCAGACCCCAAACTTCTTCCTCTGTCGTTGATGTGCAAGAACCGCAGGTCCCTCATATGGAGCAGAGCAGCACTAGCGCCGCTATTCCTTCTGGTGAACTGGCAAGCACCAGTGGCCTAGTACACACTGGTCGTAGTCAATCCAGCACTGCAGTATCACGTGGTGATGTGGCGAGTCCCATAAGTACAGGTCAAGCTGGTGAGGTGGCAAGCACAAGTAGTGTCCCGCTGCCACCAAGAAGACGAACTCAGGCCCGTCGTGCCCATAGTGCCCTTCCTGCTGCATTCGCCAATCCTAATTGGGAACCCATCACTTCTGCAGCACCCGTACTTCCCCCATTCACTGTCCAATCCGGCATTCAGGTGGAAACGGTTGATTTTACGTCACTTGATTTTTATTCGCTGTTTTTCACCGAAGATCTATATAGTTCTATATATAATAGATATAATAGATCTATATAGATCTATTGTGGACCAAAGCAATTTGTACGCTGGTCAACACATTGCCACTATTCCCCAGTCCTCCCTTGCCAGAGATTGGAAACCAATTACGGTTTCCGAATTTAAGCTCTTTCTGGGCCTTTCCCTCAACATGGGCATAACTAAAAAGAGTGAGTTGCGGTCATATTGGTCCACTGACCCAATTCACCATATGCCCTTGTTCTCTGCCTCCATGACCAGGACACAAAAGATTTTGCGGTTCATGCACTTCAATGACAATGAACTCTGTCGTCCTCGTGGAGACCCTGGATACGATTGGCTCTACAAAATTCAGCCCCTCGTAAACCCAGGGCCGGCACAAGGGGTGGGCGAGAGGGGCGGGTGCCCTGGGCGGAGTGTGAGAGGGGGCGGATTTCTCCCCCTCCCTCTGCTCGCTGACTCTGAGCATAATGTCAGAGCCGCTCCGACCGATCTGCTCCCTCCCCCTCATTGGCAGGGAGGAGAGCGACTTCAGGAGGGATTGAACCAGCAGGGGAGGGGCGGACAAGCCTCCCATTATCTTGGTAACTATGAGGAAACAGACTGATTTCTCCCTTCCATAGGATAGGAGAATCAGTCTGTAATATTGTGAGACTGGTGGCTGCAGCTCTGTAAGAGTGTCTGACTGTGACACTTACACAGCCCAGCAAACACATCACCTCCCCCCTCACTGACAGGAGATCAGGGAGGAATACAGCTCTCCTCCTCCTCCCACCTCTGCTCCTTCAGTGACTTCCCGTCCCGCCCACACTATCCCCTACGTGTAGATGTATCTCAAGAGAGAGGGGATGTGTGGGCGGGAAATATGAAAACAGCAGCTGCAGATTCCTGTGTGCCAAAGATGCCTGAGCTTCCAGCCTGGACCTGGGTGAGTGAGCAACTGTGTACACTACAGTGCAATGTAATCACTGAACTGTCCTTATCTCCATCTGCCCCCCCCCCTCATGTTCTTTCAAGATATTCACTAACTTTCACTTTCAGTTAGACAATAGTTGGTACACATTTCTTTCCAATAACCAGAGATTGAAGGAAAGAAATTTACATGATTCCCCTCTCAGCACAGTCAGTGCTGACAGGGGAATCCCTTCTGCTGAGCAATTGTATTGTCCCCACAAACAGTGATTATCACTAGCAGATATAGCAACCGCTAGTGATAATCATAAGAATCCGGCAGGCTGGTTGTACCCAATTTGATCGATCAACTTGGTACATTCAACCTGCCCATTAATGGTTCTAATCTCAGCCAGTTCTCGCTGAAACAGCCGAGATTTAACCACTTGCTTAATGGGCACTTAAACCCCCCCTCCTATCCAGACCAATTCTCAGCTTTCAGCACTGACGCACTTTGAATGACAATTACGCGGTCATACAACACTGTACCCAAATGAAATTTTTATAATTTTTTCCCCACAAATAGAGCTTTCTTTTGGTGGTATTTGATCACCTCTGTGGTTTTTATTCATTGTTAAAAAAAAAATGTAAAAAGACCGAATGAAAAAAAAAAAAATGTATTATATTTTGTTATAAAATTTTAAAACAGGTAATTTTTCTCCTTCATTGATGTACACTGATGAGGCGGCACTGATGGGCACTGATCAGTTACACTGATAGGTGGCATTGATAGGTGGCACTTGTGGGCATTGATAGGTGGCACTCATGGGCATAGGTAGGTGGCAATCGCAGGTGGCACAGATGAGGCATAATTTCCTCTTCCTCTTCAGGACCAATGTCCCTTTGCAGATGAGCCAGTGTCAGCGTGAGGAGAAAAAAAAAACGATCACAGAGCTTTTGTTTTGATCATGTGATCAGCTGTCATTGGCTGACAGCTGATCACATTGTAAGGGGCTGGGACTCAGTGACTCGGTGATCACAGCCCGCACAGGGCATGTGCACTCCCGGAAATTCAGGTCCGCGCCGTCATTCAGCTATAGCGTGGATGTCAAGAGGTTAAACTATCTTAGTCTTAGCTCTTGGGCAGCCCATACATTGATCACTTTTTTCATTCAACTATTAGGTTGAATGAAAAAATAAAAGAATGTTCCAATTTCCCCATCTATACATTCCAGGTGGAAGGGGGAATCCTCCCACTGTGGACCAGTGGTGGAATCCATTGTGGGGGTGTATAGAGCCAAAAAGATTAGAATTGTGTCAATGTCCCAATATTTATGGACCTGACTGTACATATAATTAAAAGGTGTGAGTGAACTCTGTTTCTATAGCATTAAACCTAATTGAATTTGTATTGTTTTAAGTATATCCTTGTTTTGAAATGACATTGATTCTTTCCTAAAAATGGGGGGGGGGGGGGGGCAGTTTGCCATCTTTGCCCTGGGCACCAAATGGCTTTGTCCCAGCACTGCGTAAACCACTTCAACCAACGTTTTGCAGACTTGTTTACTCCCCATCAAGTTGTCTGTGTTGATGAGTCCCTGATTACGTTTTCTGTCCGCTTGTTATTCAAACAGTACCTTCCCAGCAAGCGTGCCAGATACGGGGTCAAGATGTATAAGCTCTATGACAGGACCACAGGCTATACATGTAGTTTTATGGTTACGAGGGAAAAGATAGCCACGTAGAGCCGACAAACTGCCCTGACTATATAGGAAGCGCTGGCAAGATTGTGTGGGACTTGGTGTCACCCTTATTGGGAAAGGGGTACCACTTATATGTGGACAATTATTACACGAGCGTGCCACTTTTTAGTCACTTGTTTGATCAGCAGATTGGAGCATGTTGCACCGTGTGAGCTAATCGACGGGGCTTTCCTCAGCGGCTTGTAGATTCCCATCTTAGGCTGGGGGAGAGAGCCTGCTTCAAGTGTAATAACTTGCTTGCTATGAAGTGGAGGGATAATAAGAATGTTTTCGTTCTTACCTCCCTTCATGCAGACACGACAGTCCAAATTACTACGGCCACTGGTGTTGTGGAAAAACCCCTCTGTGTCCACGAATATAACCAAAATATGGGAGGGGTGGACCTCAACGACCAGTTGTTGACATCGTACCTAATTGCCCGCAAGGCCAGACGCTGGTACAAGAAATGTCTGTTTATTTATTTTAATTGGCTTTGCTGAACGCTCATGTGCTATACAGAGCTTCAGGACGGACTGGATCCTTCCTTAAATTCCAGGAAGAGATCGTCAGAGCCCTTCTGTTTTCAGACGATGCTCCACCTCACCTTCCCCCAACCAAATGCAGTAAGCCGGCTGCATGAGAGGCATTTTCTTTATGTCCACCCGAGTACCCCTATCCAATGAGCCCCCCAGAAAAGATGTTGTGTCTGCAGCAAGTGCGGATATAGGCGTGACACCCGCTATTATTGTCCCTCCTGTCCTGACAATCCTAGTCTTTGCATTGGTGAATGTTTTGAACGATACCATACACTAGTTGAGTATTAGCGTAGGTACAGCACTGCACAGACTAGGCACACTTTCACAGGGTCTCCAAGATGCCATCGCATTTTGAGAGACCCGAACCTGGAGCCGGTTACAGTTACAAAAGTTACAGATACAAAAAAAAGTGTAAAAAAAATAAAATAAAAAAAAAGTAAAAAAAAAAAAAAAACACAAAAAATATATAAAATAAAAAAAACAAAAATAGTTGTTGTTTTATTGTTTTCTCTCTATTCTCTCTCTATTGTTCTGCTCTTTTTTTACTGTATTCTATTCTGCAATGTTTTATTGTTATTATGTTTTACCATGTTTGCTTTATAGGTATGCATTTTTTTTTATACTTTACTGTTTACTGTGTTTTATTGTTAACCATTTTTTTGTTTTCAGGTACGCCATTCAGCTGCAGAGCAGATTGATTCATCTTGACAGCAACAGCCTTTGCTCCCACGATACATAAAGCCATGACTCCAGCGCTGTCGGAGGTGATTGCACCACCACAGTTAAAAAAAAAGAGCATATATGCCGTAGCATGGGGGCAGCAGGAGCGTAGGAGCGATTTGCTCCTACCTTTTGCGGGTGGATGCCCCCATGCTTCGGCATATATAAACGGTGCATGTATGCCCATCATTAGAAGTGGGTGGATGAAGGGAGGTATTCTAATGGTGGGCATACCCACCGATCAATCTCTTTTTTTCGTTCAGCCCACAGGCTGCTTGAAAAAAATGTTTACAATATATGCCCAACAAGGACCAGCAACGTACTGGTATGTTGCTGGATTTTGAGTGGTTATACCAGAATTATGCCTGCAGGTTTAGGTATCATCTTGGTATCATTCTTTTCAGCCAGCAGTCAGCTTTCATGTAAAAGCAATCCTAGCAGCTAATTAGCTTCTAGACTGCTTTTACAAGCAGTGAGAGGGAATGCCCCCCCACCGTCTTCCAAGTTTTTCTCTGGCTCTCCTGTCCCAACAGGGAACCTGAGAATGCAGCCGGTGATTCGGCCAGCTGACCATAGAGCTGATCAGAGACCAGAATGGCTCCAATCATCTCTATGGCCTAAGAAACTGGAAGCTAAGAGCATTTTATGATTTAGATTTCACCGGATGTAAACAGCGCCATTAGGAAATCGGGAAAGCATTTTATCACACCGATCTTGGGGTGGTCAGATGCTTTGAGGACAGAGGAGAGATCTAGGGTCTAATATACCCCAATTTGTTCAAAAAAGAGTACCTGTCACTACCTATTGCTATCATAGGGGATATTTACATTCCCTGAGATAACAATAAAAATCATTTAAAAAAATGAAAGGAACAGTTTAAAAATAAGATAAAAAAGCAAAAAAATAATAAAGAAAAAAAAGCACCCCTGTCCCCCCCTGCTCTCGCGCAAAGGCGAACGCAAGTGTCGGTCTGGCGTCAAATGTAAACAGCAATTGCACCATGCATGTTAGGTATCACCGTGAAGGTCAGATCGAGGGCAGTAATTTTATCAGTAGACCTCCTCTGTAAATCTAAAGTGGTAACCTGTAAAGGCTTTTAAAGGCTTTTAAAAATGTATTTATTTTGTCGCCACTGCATGTTTGTGCGCAATTTTAAAGCATGTCGTGTTTGGTATCCATGTACTCTGCCTAAGATCATCTTTTTTTATTTCATCAAACATTTGGGCAATATAGTGGGGGTCATTTACTATAACTCCAGGAAGTACTGGGCACTATGGCAAATAATAGCGCCCATTTTAGCCAAATGGAAACAAAACTGGCGAATTTGCACATGACAATTAGCGATATAAGTGGGGAACGACCGCTTATAAATTCTAAATTGTCGCTAATTAGCGCTTCCGCGTATATACAAATGCCAATTCTTATCAAGTTGTTATATAGCACTGTACTGTAGCCATGATCCATGTATGTGAAAGAAACATTTTTATCAGAGATGTGCTCTAGTTCCCGTGCATCTATTGATTTATATTGCAATTAGTATTCCTAGTTTTTTTTCCTTCTTTTGCTAAGAAATGCAGTTCTGAATGATTATTACATAGTAATGTCTGCTATTCTGTAAAGTTACATGTATTAATCATTTAGGTTACCTATTTGTTGTATGTTGTTTTTTTCATGTTTTTGATTTATTATTTATTAATTTAGTTGACTATAAAGCAGAAATTATTTATGTTCATTCTTTAATAATACTACACTATTATGCAGGTCTTGTACTTAGCACAATGGCTTAGTGGTCTGCTTGGATATCTCCACACCACTCATGGTATGAGTTCAAACAACAGCCAACCTACCATCCACCAGCTGTGTTTATTTTTTCAGTGCACAAGTGAATTAAAATAAACAAACAAAGAAATGTAAACTGCCCTTTAGCTAGTGTTTGGAATGTCACATCATAATATAATTGAATACTTACATACCATTGCATGCATTTAAAGAGTTAATACAATAAAATCATTCACATTAAAGTGCATTGGCTATTTGGAAATCACTTATTTTCAGTATATATATATATATATATGTGTTGCTTTGGCTAATTGGCTAACTGGCATTCTCCTTTTCCCACCAATGCAATTTTTGAGGATTTTTCTGTGGGATTTGAACCCATGAGTCTTTCAATACCTGAATGTTTGAAGGTAGAGGTGCTAACTGCTAGCCTATTGAGCTGAGCACAATTATACGTACAAAATACTTTTACTAGTGTTTGATGTGTTATATACTATACAATAAAGTTTATCAAATGTAAACTGCTTGTTAGCTAGTGTATGGTGTTTGGAGATTCACACCATAATATTAGTGAAAACTTACATACCATTGCAAGCATTTGAAGAGTTAATATAATAATATCAACCACATTAAAGTGTATTGGCTACTTGGCATTCACTGTATGCTGCTTTGGCTAATTGGCTAACTGGCTAACAGTAATTCTCCTTTTCTCCACCAATAGTAATCTTTTAGGATTCTTCTGTGGGATTTGAACCCATGAGTCTTTCAATACCTGAATTTTTGATGGTAGAGGTGCTAACTGCTAGCCTATTGGGCTGAGCACAATTATATATACAAAATACTTTTACTGGTGTTTGATGGTTTATATACCACACAATAAAGTTTATCAAATGTAAACTGCTTGTTAGCTAGTGTATGGTGTTTTGGAGATTCAGAACCATAATATTAGTGAAGACTTATTTATTTTTATTTAAGGTACTTCTATAGTGCCGTCAATTTACGCAGTGCTTTACATATACATTATACACTTACATGGGCCCCTACCCTCAAGGAGCTTACAATCTAAGGTCCCTAACTCACATTCATATACTAGGGCCAATTTAGACAGAAGTCAATTAACCAACCAGCATGTCTTTGGAGCGTGTGAGGAAACCGGAGTACCCGGAGGAAACCCACGCAGGCACAGGGAGAACATGCAAACTCCAGGCAGGTAGTCTTGTGGTGTGGTTGGGAATATGAACCAGCGACCCTTTTTACTGCTAGGTAGGGATGAGCCGAACACCCCCCTGTTCGGTTCACACCAGAACATGTGAACAGGAAAAAAGTTTGTTCGAGCACGCGAACACCGTTAAAGTCTATGGGGGTCATTTACTATAGCGCCAGGAAGTACTGGGCACTATGGCAAATAATAGCTCCCATTTTAGCCAAATAAAATTTCAACAGGCGAATGAAAAATTAGCGCTATTAGTGAGAAACACATGTTAGTAAATTCTAAGCTGCGCTAATTAGCGCTTCCGAGTATATGCAAATGCCAATTCCTACCAAGTTGTTATATAGTACTGCACTGTAACCATGATCCATGTATGTGAAAGAAACATTTTTATGTGAGATGTGCTCTACCTCATGTGCATCTATTGATGTATGTTGCAATTAGTATTCCTAGTTTTTTCCTTCTTTTGCTAACTAATGCAGTTATGAATGATTATTACATAGTAATGTCTGCTATTCTGTAAAGTTACATGTAATATGGGCGTGGCCTGGAGAGTGATGGGGTAGGACGGGTTTAGTGAGAGCTCCGCTTGCCCATACAATCCTGCTGTAATCCGGGCGATCCTAACCTCTCTGCAGTCATCCACAAGCCTGCCTTGTTCCTGACCTGGCCATCGGACTAACCCAGCAGTTTGGAGCGCCATCCGCGGCCGCGAACGCTGGATCTCCCCGCCCGGGGACGGCCTGTAGGACAGACCGCGGCTTCGGCCTAGTCTGTGGAGCGGCGGCCATCTTGCTGCACCCGGCGGCGGCTCCAACTCAAATTCTGGCTGCATCCTGATCCCCAGAGACCCCTGATTAGCTGCCCTGGCAACCGGACCACCTATAGACACTACCACAGCAACTTTGGGCCCTGTAGAGGCTGGCTGGAGGGTCTGAGGCCGACCTGCTGCCTGGAGCGGCGGCCATCTTGCTACACCCGGCTGCAGCTCCTACACATTTCCCTACCACATCTTGCTCCCCAGAGACCCCGGGCTGCCTGTCCTGGCCACCGGATCACCTGTGGGCACTGCCACAGCATCTCTACACCCTGTGACGGCTGGCTGGAGGGTCTGGGGCCCCGACCTGGTCTCTGGAGCAGCGGCCATCTTGCTGCACCCGGGATCACCTCCGCCCCTGCAACTTACTTGTGGAAGATTCTTGAAGCAGCATCAGCAGCAGGTCTTTAAGCCGACGGACTTCTTCACATGCACCGCTGATCATCCCGGCCAGCCAGAGGAAGGGGTAAGAAGTTGAAATTTCCCCCCGAACCGGTGGAGACAGAGGCGGCCTGTGTGGGCCGCGTGGGGCCCGGGAGGCGAGCCAGTTGCAACATGGTGTCCCAGACAGAGCAGCCAGAACAGTCCCCCTCTACACAGCCAGGCCTGGCTGATGTCTTGGCTGCTATAGGAAATTGCCAAGCCTCCCTTACTACCCTTACCTCCAAGGTAGATGCTGTGCAATTAGATGTTGGTCTAATAAGGCTGGACATGGATAAAATAAGGGGCAGGCTCTCTGATGCCGAACAGCGTCTGGGGCACGTGGAGGACACTGTAGAGTCTCATGGAACAGACTTAAGGGCCCTGCAAACCAAAATTAGAGCACTGGAATATAAATCCGAAGATGCGGAAAACCGTAATAGGAGGAACAACCTCCGTATTGTAGGTCTGGCGGAAGGAGCTGAGGGGAAATGTCCGACGGAGTTTATTGAAGGCCTACTACGTTCCCTCCTACCAGGGGCTTAATTTTCACCTTTCTATGCGGTGGAGCGGGCTCACCGGATCCCTCCCAAGCCGGGCCCCCCTGGAGCTCCGCCACGCACATTTATCCTAAAGTTTCTGAACTTCCGTGACAGGGATGAAGTGCTCCGGGCTGCTAGAGTGCAGGGAGAAATACGCCATCAAAATAACAAGCTACTCATCTTCCCTGACTACTCTGTAGAAACTCAAAAGCTCAGACGCTCCTTTGACCAGGTGAAGGCAGCCATGCGTCTTAAGAGCATTCGATACAGTGTTCTGTTTCCAGCACGATTGAGGGTTCAAGATGGGGAAACTACCAGATTTTTTACCTCCCCCAGGGATGCTAACGCATGGCTGGAATCATTGCCCCCCGACCGTTAAACGCTGCAACGTGCTCTTCTGTTCTTCTGCTCTGAATATTGGCCGCTGATTGTTCAAACTTGGACAGGGGATTTAATCTTGCACCCGTTGTGCCTTTTGTATTCCCTGTCAGTATACAGTATAAGTGTTGTGCCCCTGGCTATGCCAGGTGATATCTACTCTCAAGCTTGCCACTGTTTGAATCTACTGTGGGATAACCTTTTTTGTCCTTTACAAGATGTTCCTGAGATGTTGGGATTTTTAGAGATGAAGATTACCTATGTTTACTGACTTACTGCAGCAACGACTTGTTTGGCTCTCTTGGAAGCTCAGATTTCAATAATTCCTGAAGGAGGGTCACTGGCGGACTCTAGTGACCATTACACGTATTGCAGGTTCACTTCTCCCTCTGCTCTCACTTGCAAGTGATATACACCTTTCATTATGACTGCCTAGGCTGGAACTCCACTCTGGGAGACAATCAACTGCTAACTGCATTAGAGGGAGAAAGCACTTTGCCAGATTAACTGCCTAGAGTATGGCATACCCTGTCTTCCTGAGCTACAGGATGATCCTCCTCATTTATCCTAAACAGAGAACATATTTTATTTTTTATTTTTCTATTCTTCATGTGCTGCTAGTTTAACCCACACATCTACTCACCCACATTGGTCCGAAATGAGACGGTCCGAAATAACCTTTGCTGGTTGGAACGCTATTTCTCTCCTAATTCCTAATGGCGGCGGAGTTTCTCGTCACCTTACGTGGACAATCCTCTCCACTAAGGGTTTACATCCACTGGTTCACGTTCCCTGAACTTGGGGTTTTATTTTTCTTTTTTGATGTTTGGGGAACAAGGCATTCCTAGGTTGGGGTGGGGGATGCGGGGTGGGGGGCGGGGTTTAATGCTGGGTTTGTTTTTGTTAACACTATTTTGTTGTTTCAGGTGCTTTAGATATGACGCATGTTTGAACAGAACCATTTACACAGTGCTATGTAGAACAATATATGTGTGGCTGGACTGGGATGCTACCTGTCTGGTTTGTTACATAACTGCATATCCACTATACCTCATACTCCATGGCTGAGATAAAGGTAATTTCATGGAACGTTCGAGGGCTTAATACTGCTGTTAAGCGCTCCCTGGTGTTTTGTTTCCTTCGATCACACAACCTGCAGATCTGTATTCTCCAGGAGACACATCTGCCGCAAAACAAAACGGTATGCCTTAGGAAAGCCTGGGTGGGCCTTAATTATCATTCCACCTTTTCCACCTATGCCCGAGGGGTTAGCATCCTGGTCCACAAGACACTACCGTTTAGGCTGATTGAGGTTAAAACAGATAAAGAAGGGAGATTTGTTGTTATACATGCTAATATATTTGATAAGAATGTGGTACTAGTTGGGCTTTATGTTCCTCCGCCAGCATCTGGCAGGGTCCTTCACGAGATCATGCAAATAGCGGTGCAATTTGATACCGCATTGGTATACCTCATGGGGGACTTTAACATGGTTCCACTGGTGGAACTTGACCGGTTACAATCCTCGGCTCGGGACACCCTGGACCTCAGGCAGTGGGCGGAAACTTTTGCCCTCACTGACGTCTGGAGGCACTTGTACCCGACACTGAAAGTTTTCACTTGCCATTCAGCCTCACACAAAACGCTATCTAGAATTGATCTTGTCTATGCTTCAGGCCCTGCATTACAATATGTACATGACCTATCTGTGCTTCCCAGGGGAATTTCAGATCACGCACCATTGTGCTTGACACTGACGCTGTCTGTTCCACCAGGGACTCGCCTGTGGCGTTTATCCAGATTTTGGGCTAATGATGAGAGACTGTTGGAACCCCTAACGGCCTCTATCTGCAATTTCTGGACGGACAATGCTGAATCAGCTGCCCCTCCTGTTGTATGGGACTCATTTAAAGCTTGGATACGAGGGGAGTATGGGCATAGTATCACTCGGCTCAAACGTGAATCTACTCGCTCCATAGATGAGCTGGAGGCACTGGCAGGCAGGTTGGAGGCTGAATACGTTTCTGCTCCTGGGGAGGACCGGTATAGGGCGTGGAAAAAGGCCCTGCGTGACCTATCCACCACTAGGATGGCCCAGACAGACAAGGCTTTATTATACTCCGCTCAAAGCGTGTTCGAGCATGGTGGTAAAAATGGGAAGCTTCTTGCATGGCTGGCTAAGGGAAAAATACCTTCAACCCCCATAGGCTCCATTAGAGACAATACTGACCAGATCCTTACTGCCCCTGCTAATATTAATGACCGTTTCCGAGAATACTTTCAGGAGGTTTACTCCTCTAGAGATGTTGCATCAGATTCATCCATGTCCTCTTTTTTTGACTCCCTGTCTATCCCTGTGTTGTCTGAGGAAGCAAGGGAGGGGCTGGAGGCTGACATCACACTTGAGGAGATACAGGTTGCCATGGGACATCTCAAGGGAGGGAAGGCCCCGGGTGCAGATGGGTTACCATCTGAATTTTACTCCAATTTTTCTGAACTACTGGCCCCTAAGTTGACTTCACTGCTTTCTAAATTTGCAAATCTGCCAGCCCTACCTGACTCAATGAATGAGGCGGTTATTGTATTGGTTCCCAAATAGGGATGAGCTTCATGTTCGAGTCGAACTCATGTTCGACTCGAACATCGGCTGTTCGGTCGTTCGCCGAATTGCGAACGATATGGGCTGTTCGCGCCAAATTCGTGTGGCGCGTCACGGCCCATAATTCACTGCGGCATCGCAGTGCATTGCTTGCTGATGATTGGCCAAGCATGCACTATGACCCGCATGCTTGGCCAATCGCAGCGCCGCCTGAACAGAGAGCCGTAATTGGCCAAAGCCAAGGAGGCTTTGGGCAATTATGGCTCAGGGGATTTAGTACACGCCCCACACTATATAAGGCCGCCTGCACGGCGGCCCTGTGTAGTGTGTGTTCCGGCGTTGAAAGAGATAGACAGAGAGAGAGACAGTGTCATTTGATTTGAGTTAGATAGATTAGGCAGAACAGTCAGTCAGTTAGCTGCACTTACAGTGTATTGTGTATATATATATGCATCCCAGGTGTTGCATATATATATATACACTGTATTCAGTTTAGCTAGATCCGTTCCTGTTATCTTCTAGACTATTTACATTTAGTGCAGTGCGTCCTGCTCACAGTGTTCAGCTAGATCCGTTCCTGTTATCTTCCTACTGACAGGCAGGCTTGTCTTGTTACAGTATTAACAGCTACCTAAAGAAAATTACTGGTGTTCTTTTGATCCTATTAGTACCACGGTCAGGCAGCTAGACTATTTACATTTAGTACAGTGCGTCCTGCTCACAGTGTTCAGCTAGATCCGTTCCTGTTATCTTCTAGACTATTTACATTTAGTGCAGTGCGTCCTGCTCACAGTGTTCAGCTAGATCCGTTCCTGTTATCTTCCTACTGACAGGCAGGCTTGTCTTGTTACAGTATTAACAGCTACCTAAAGAAAATTACTGGTGATCTTTTGATCCTATTAGTACCACGGTCAGGCAGCTAGACTATTTACATTTAGTACAGTGCGTCCTGCTCACAGTGTTCAGCTAGATCCGTTCCTGTTATCTTCCTACTGACAGGCAGGCTTGTCTTGTTACAGTATTAACAGCTACCTAAAGAAAATTACTGGTGTTCTTTTGATCCTATTAGTACCACGGTCAGGCAGCTAGACTATTTACATTTAGTACAGTGCGTCCTGCTCACAGTGTTCAGCTAGATCCGTTCCTGTTATCTTCCTACTGACAGGCAGGCTTGTCTTGTTACAGTATTAACAGCTACCTAAAGAAAATTACTGGTGTTCTTTTGATCCTATTAGTACCACGGTCAGGCAGCTAGACTATTTACATTTAGTACAGTGCGTCCTGCTCACAGTGTTCAGCTAGATCCGTTCCTGTTATCTTCCTACTGACAGGCAGGCTTGTCTTGTTACAGTATTAACAGCTACCTAAAGAAAATTACTGGTGTTCTTTTGATCCTATTAGTACCACGGTCAGGCAGCTAGGCTATTTACATTTAGTACAGTGCGTCCTGCTCACAGTGTTCAGCTAGATCCGTTCCTATTATCTTCCTACTGACAGGCAGGCTTGTCTTGTTACAGTATATAAAGCTACCTGAAGAAAATTACTGGTGTTCTTTTGATCCTATTAGTACCACGGTCAGGCAGCTAGACTATTTACAGTTAGTGCAGTGCGTCCTGCTCACAGTGTTCAGCTAAACCTACAAGTTAGTGGGGTGCGTCCACCTCACAGTGTTCAGCTAAAGCTACCTGTAGAAGGTTGGTGGTGTTCTCATACTTCAGGCAAGCAGTTGATTTTGCTAGCTGCAGTATCAGTACATATATATATATATATATATATATATCCCAGCTTAGTGCAGCTACAGGCCATTAGTATGTCTGGAAGGCCAAGAAGGAGAGGCAGACAGTCATAAGCCAATAAGAGAGGGCAAGCAGGCTCTGTGTCTAGTGCTGGTCGTGGAGACGGTGCACCCTCATCAGCACGTGGCCATGGGACACGCTTGGCCTTTTTTTCGGCAGCTGGCCGTGTTGAGCCGCAACATGCGGAAGACTTGGTCGAGTGGATGACCAAGCCTTCCTCATCCTCCTCATCCTCTCTCACCAAGGCCCAGGGTGCTTTGTCTGGCAAAGCAGCGGCCTCTTCCCTCGGCTCAATGTCATCAGTGACTCCTTCCCTAGCTCCACCATGTCCTCCTGAGGAGTCCCTCGAACTGTTTGACCACAGTGTTGGGTACATGCTCCAGGAGGATGCCCAGCGTTTGGAAGGCTCTGATGATGATACTGAGCTCGATGAAGGCAGTAACATGAGCACGGACAGAGGGGGTGCCCAAGAAGGACAGCAATCTGGCAGTCATGCTCCCCCTGCTGCAGCATACTGCCAGGTTTGCTCCAGTGATGAGGAGGGAGGGGATGATGAGGTCACTGACTCAACGTGGGTGCCTGATAGGAGAGAGGAGGAGGAGGAGGAGGAGGCACATCACCAACGAGGCAGGATGCCCTCCAGGGGCCAGCCTAAGGGCAGCACATTGACTGCATCACACCCCAAAGCTCCACATGTGCAGGGCGCTGCAGTCTCTGCGCGTTATTCAAAAAGTTCTTTGGTGTGGGCCTTTTTTGAGATGAGTGCATCAGATCGCACCGCTGCTATTTGCAACATATGTCTCAAGCGTATCTCACGTGGCCAAAACATCTCCCGCTTGGGTACCACATGCTTGACCAGACATATGTTGACCTGCCATGCAGTTCGTTGGCAAGCGTATCTAAAAGACCCACACCAAAGAACAAAGAGGATCTCTCCTTGCTCCTCATCAGCTGAGATTTCCAACCCCACTAGACCTCCAGTCCTCTCTGAGACCTGCAGTGAGAGGAATGAAGGTGTAGAATTAGGTGTGTCACAGCCAAGTACTTGTGGGCAATCTGCTTTTGGTACACCGACGTCAGATTGTACCAGGCAAATTTCCCTGCCCCAGCTGCTGCACCGCCAAAAGAAGTTTGCTCCCAGCCATCCACATGCCCAGCGGTTGAATGCTAGCTTGGCAAAATTGCTAGCACTTCAACTGCTGCCTTTTCAGTTGGTAGACTCTGCCCCCTTCCGTGAGTTTGTGGAATGTGCGGTTCCTCAGTGGCAGGTACCCAAACGCCACTTTTTCTCACGGAAGGCGATTCCGGCTCTCTACCGGCATGTGGAAGGCAATGTCCATGCCTCGCTGGACAGGGCGGTCAGCGGTAAGGTGCATATTACCGCTGACTCATGGTCCAGCAGGCATGGACAGGGACGTTACCTAAGTTTCACGGCGCATTGGGTGACTCTGCTGGCAGCTGGGAAGGATGCAGGACAAGGTGCAGTAGTGTTGGAGGTTGTTCTGCCACCACGCCTCCAAAATGCTAATGATTGTGACACACCTCTCTCCTCCACCCCCTCCTCTTCTTCTTCCTCCATGGCCTCTTCCTCAGAACCAGCGGTGCTCCGTAGTCGTTCAAGGGACTACGCAAGTACGCAGGCCAAAAGATGCCATGCGGTGCTTGAGCTGGTGTGCTTGGGGGACAGGAGCCACACTGGGGCAGAGGTTCTGTCAGCTCTGCAGGGGCAGGTTCAGAGGTGGTTGACGCCACGCCAACTTAAGGCAGGAATGGTGGTTTGCGACAATGGCACCAACCTCCTCTCTGCCCTCCGACAGGGACAAATGACCCATGTGCCCTGTTTGGCTCACGTCCTTAACTTGGTGGTGCAGCGGTTCTTGGGCAGGTACCCGGGCTTACAGGATGTCCTGAGGCAGGCCAGGAAAGTCTGTGTGCATTTCCGCCGGTCATATAATGCCAGTGCTCGGCTGACGGACCTCCAAAAGGAGTTTAACCTGCCCAAGAACCGCCTAATCTGTGACATGCCCACCAGGTGGAACTCAACGTTGGCCATGCTGCAGCGGCTGCACACGCAGCAGAGGGCCATCAATGAGTACCTGTGCGACTATGGCACCAGGACAGGGTCAGGGGAGCTTGTTTTTTTTTCCCCACGCCAGTGGGCCATGATCAGGGATGCATGCACTGTCCTGTCACCATTCGAGGAGGCCACGAGGATGGTGAGCAGTGACAGTGCATGCATCAGTGACACTGTCCCCCTTGTCCACCTGTTGGAGCACACGCTGCGTGGAATAATAGACAGGGCACTTGAGGCAGAACAGAGGCAGGAAGAGGAGGACTTCCTTAGCTCTCAAGGCCCCCTTTATCCAGACAGTGTTCCTGCGTGCCCGCCGATCACACAGGAAGAGGACGAGGAGGAGGAGGAAGATTGTGTCAGTATGGAGGTGGAGCCTGGCACTCAGCATCAACAGTAGTCTTTAAGGGATCAGTCCCAAGAAACACATGGACTTGTACGTGGCTGGGAGGAGGTGGCTGCGGACGTTGTCATCCTTAGTGACCCAGAGGACTCCGGACCGAATGCCTCAGCAAACCTACGCTGCATGGTCTCCCTGATCCTGCAAAGCCTTCGTAAGGATCCTCGTATTCGTGGTATCAAGGAGAAGGACCAATACTGGCTGGCAACCCTCCTTGATCCACGTTACAAGGGTAAGGTTGCGGACCTTATCTTGCCATCGCAGAGGGAGCAGAGGATGAAACATCTTCGGGAGGCCTTGCAGAAAGGTCTGTGCAACGCGTTCCCAGAGACTGGGAGGTTACAAACTCCTGTTTCTGGACAACGTGTTGCTGAGGCTTCGGTCAGTCAAAGAAGGAGCGGTGGAGAAGGTGGCCGTCTGACCGATGCGTTCAGACAATTTTTTGGTCCGCAGCCCCAAGGTATGATCAGTTCCAGCAATCATCGCCAGCGTCTGTTTTACATGGTGCAGGAATACCTAGGGGCAAGATCAGACTTGGACACCTTTCCCACCGAAAATCCTCTGGGTTACTGGGTTTTGAGGATGGATCACTGGCCAGAGCTTGCACAGTATGCAATTGAGCTACTGGCCTGTCCTGCATCCAGCGTTCTTTCGGAACGCACATTCAGTGCTGCTGGAGGCGTGGTAACCGATCACAGGGTGCGTCTGTCCACCGACTCGGTCGATCGACTGACCTTCATAAAAATGAATCAGTCTTGGATCACCACCAGCTACCAAGCACCTGATGCTGATGTAACCGAATAATTTTTTTTGAAATCTCAGATCCCTTCAAAGACTGCCTATGCTGATGCTGAGTGACTATCCCTGAGTAATTATCCTCTTCCTCCTCAATCATCACGCTGATAGCTTGTAAGAACATTTTTGGTTCTGGGCGCCACCACCAGTGCCTAAGGCACAATTTTTCAGCCCCTGTTTAACAGGGGCGTGTAATTACAATTTTTGATGTAATACTTTGCAGCAGGGCTTGTTCCTGCATTCCAACTAGAGTGTCTGTGAGGGGTTGCAGTGTTGTGGCACCAGCACCAGTGCCTAAGGCCCAATTTTTCTGCCCCTGTCTAACAGGGGCGTGTAATTACAATTTTTGATGCAATACTTTGCAGCAGGGCTCGTTCCTGCGTTCCAACTAGAGTGTCTGTGAGGGGTTGCAGTGTTGTGGCACCAGCACCAGTGCCTAAGGCCCAATTTTTCTGCCCCTGTCTAACAGGGGCGTGTAATTACAATTTTTGATGCAATACTTTGCAGCAGGGCTCGTTCCTGCGTTCCAACTAGAGTGTCTGTAAGGGGTTGCAGTGTTGTGGCACCTAAGGCCTAATTTTTCAGCTCCTGTTCAACAGGGGCATGTAATTACAATTCTTGATCTAATATTTCACAGCAGGGCCCTGTGAGGGCTTACAGTGTTGTGGCCACAGCAACACCTAAGGCCCAAATTTCTGCTGAGTATATAGGGCAGGACCCTACTTTCAAACATCTAACTTACAAACGACTCCTACTTGCAAACGGAAGGAGACAACAGGAAGTGAGATGAAATCTACCCCTAGGAAGGAAAATTCTCTCCTGTAAGAGTTAATATGGGAAAACAATTTCTCCTTTCCAATCCTTGTTCCACAAAAAAACCCAAATTTTCAAAAAACATTTTTCATTGGGACAAAAAGTGAGGTGAAATCTTCTGAAGAGGAGGAAAGACAGCAAAACATTTGTCACAGGGGTGATAACCCTTCCCTATGTTTTCCAAAAAGCTTAAAAAAGATTTTTTGGCTGGAGCTAAACACGTTAAAAATGTACCCGTTCAAAATTACAAACAGATTCTACTTAACAACAAACCTACAGTCCCTGTCTTGTTTGCACCGCCTGTATACTGCTGTTCAGAGTATATAGGGCCTGGTGGCCCCACACCTTTCCTTATTTTAATTTTGGTGCGGGGTTCCCCTTAATATCCATACAAGACCCAAAGGGCCTGGTAATGGACTGGGGGGTACCCATGCCGTTTGTCTCACCGATTTTCATCCATATTGCCATGACCCGACATTACATTAAACCCGCAAGCAGTTTTAAATGAGATTTTTTCCTTTAAAAATGACATTTGGTGCAGGGACTGTTCTAAACACGGGAAACACGCGTCACTTTACAGGCATACTATAGACACCCCCCAGGTACGATATTTAAAGGAATATTTCACTTTTTTTTTTTTTACTTTAAGCATCATTAAAATCACTGCTCCCGAAAAAACGTCAGTTTTTAAAAGTTTTTTTTGCATTGATACATGTCCCCTGGGGTAGGACCCGGGTCCCCAAACCCTTTTTAGGACAATACCATGCAAATTAGCCTTTAAAATGAGCACTTTTGATTTCGAACGTTCGAGTCCCATAGACGTCAATGAGGTTCTAAGGTTCGTGCAAACTTTCGGTCCGTTCGCAGGTTCTGGTGCGAACCGAACCGGGGGGTGTTCGGCTCATCCCTATTCCCAAACCAGGAAAAGACCCTCTTGATTGCGCATCGTACAGGCCCATTTCGTTGCTTAATGTTGATGCCAAGATCTTTGCTAAGGTCTTGGCTACCCGACTATCCCATGTAATAGAAGACCTAGTGGGTATAGACCAGACGGGATTTATGCCAGGCAAGGGCACAGATATTAATATTAGGCGCCTATTCCTTAACTTAGCAACATCGCATGACAACACGGGGTCCAGGGTTATTGCCTCTTTGGATGCCGAGAAGGCTTTCGACTCTGTTGAATGGAAATTTTTATGGGAAACTTTGCGTAGATTTGGATTCGGCCCTAAATTTATTCACGGAGTACGATTGCTGTACCGATCCCCCCGGGCACGGGTTCGCACCAACAATTGGGTCTCAGACTCCTTTGCTCTGTTTCGTGGTACGAGGCAGGGATGCCCGCTCTCCCCCAGCCTGTTCGCCCTGGCGCTGGAGCCTCTGGCAATTGCCATTAGGAGTGCACCGGACGTTCTGGGCCTGCGGGTGGGTATGATGGAAGAGCGCCTCTCCCTCTATGCCGACGACGCATTATTGTACCTTAATAATGCTGGACCCTCTCTTCAAGCTGCCTTGCGTATTTTTGACAGTTTTGGTGGACTCTCGGGAGTTAAGATAAATTGGACCAAATCAGTCCTATTTTTTATAGATGATGAGGTTAACTCTGGACCCCTCTCCTCCCCACTACAAAGGGTTAGGGAATTTAAATATCTTGGAGTCACTAGGAATCTCTCTGATTTTATTGTAAAAAACTTGACCCCTGTCCTGAACACCCTACGTTCGAAATGTGCTGCCTGGGAGAATCTTCCTCTGAATCTTCTGGGTTGCATTAGTCTCCTTAAAATGATGATACTGCCCAAATTTAACTATCTGTCTAGGAATTGCCCGGTCTGGGTCCCGCCTCGTTTTTTAGGGAGATTGACCGTATAGTGGGTTCCTTTATTTGGTCGGAGAGAAACCCTAGGTTGGCACGTACTATGTTATGTTTACCTGCAGATTTGGGCGGACTTGCCCTCCCAAATTTCCAGTTATATTTTTGGGCAGCCATGTTGGTGACGGTACACTGGTGGTTCCAGGGTTCTAGATCCAATGTGGCAACCTGTCTCGAGGCGAATATTCTGGGTTCCCTGACGGACCTTTGGAATTTTCCCTATAGAGGACCTAAGGCATATTGTGAGATCCCTGGGCCTAATAGAGCAACTTGGAGAGTATGGGAAGCGGCTAGGCGCAGATACTTGAGACCTGGCCGATTGTCTCCAGCTCATCCCCTATGGGGGAACCCACGACTTAAACACTTCCGTATGATACCGGACCCACAGGTGTGGGCTAGATATGGTGTAACCTTGTTGGAACACGTAATGTCTGGGGGTCAACTGCTCCCCTTGCATGAGCTTACGGCTAAATTTGGACTGCCCCGTTGGATGGGGTTCCGGTACCTACAGCTGAGACATGCGGCCAGGGCTCAATTCCCGCAAACTCCCCTGTTACAGACGGACCCCATCGAAGATCTCCTATCTCCTGGAGACTTGTCTAAACCCCTATCCTCAATATATAATGCGTTGCTGGGAAGAGATTCCCCTAAGATTAATGAATTATGGGAAAGATAGCGGGCTGATATCCCGTCGCTGGATAGGGAGGGATGGGAGGACTGTCTAGAGTATGGCCCGAAATTAGTGATAGCATCCAAGGACAAACTGATTCAAGTTAAATTTATACACAGGGTCTACTATACCCCGCAGAGACTCCATCGCATATTTCCTGAGAGAGACCCCATGTGTCCTAAATGCAAAGTCCATATAGGCACATTTATACATATGTTCTGGGAGTGCCCAGTTGTTGCACTATTTTGGACTAAGATTGTAGGTGAAATCAACTCCAGATTGCAGACCTCTATTCCGCTCTTGCCGGCCATGGCGTTGTTGGGGATACATGATGATGAGCAGAGGCCATATCATCTTAAATTACTGATTTCCTTCCTTCTTTTCTATGCCAAAAAAGAAATACTTATGAAATGGATAGATTCTTCCCCTCCATCCTTTTCAGCCTGGGAGGCACAGATTGAGGCAGTAATCCCTATGTATAAAATGACATATATAAACCGTGGCTGTCCGTGGAAATTTGAAAAAGTTTGGGCTCCGTGGATGGCCTCGTAGAGAAACATTCAGTTCACTACGTTTATTTGCCCCAATAGGGAAGGGTTTTGGAGGGTGGAGGGTGGACGGTACTTGTTGAGAATGGTACTATTAATCTTATGTATTGTTTGCGGGTTTTGCATATTAATTTACCTATCCTCAAATATGTAATCTACGTATGTAGTGTACTCTACTCTGTTGAATGGTATTCTGTAACTCTGATTATCTATTACAATAATAAAGCACCACTGTTTTTGTTAAAAAAAAAAAGTTACATGTAATAAACATTTAGGTTACCTATTTGTTGTATGTTGTTTTTTATTTTTTAATTTAGGTGACTATAAAGCGGTAATTGTTTATATTCATTCTTTAATCATACTACACTATTATGCAGGTCTCATACTTAGCACAATGGCTTAGTAGTCTGCTCAGATGTCTCCACAGCACTCACAGTACAAGTTCAAATACCATCCCCGAGCTGTGTTTATTTTTTCAGTGCACAAGCGAATTAAAATAAACAAACAAAAAAATTAGTTAGGGCTCTTTCACACGGGGCAGATCAGTCATGATCCGCCCCGTGAACATCCGCTTGCTCAGCGGGGATAGCTCCGCCGATCCCCGCTGAGCAGGAAGATGACAGGTCCATCGCTGCACACTGTGCGGCGACGGACCTGTCAGAGCGCCGCTCTCCCCTATGGGGGGATCGGATGATGACGGTCCGTAGTGTTCGTCGTCATCCGATCCGATCCGAAAACGGAGGGAAAAGTAGGTTTTTCCTCCGTTACACTTTTCGGATCGGAGCGGGTCGGATGTCAGCGGACATGTCACCGCTGACATCCGACGCTCCATAGGGATGAATGTATGTCCGTTTTTCATCCGAAAACGGAAGGATGAAAAACGGACATACGGATCCCTCGTGTGAAAGAGGCCTTAGTGTGTGGTGTTTGGAATTTCACACCATAATAGTATTGAATACTTACATATCATTGCATGCATTTGAAGAGTTAATATAATAGAATCAGACAAATTTATAGTGCATTGGCTAATTGGCATTCACCTATTTTCAGCATATGCTGCTTTGGCTAATTGGCTAATAGTCATTTTCTTTTTTTTCACCAATTCAATCTCTTAGTATTTCTCTGTGGGATTTGAACCCATGAGTTAGCTAGCCTATTGGGTGTAGCACAGTCATACATAGAAAATACATAGAAAATACATTCACTAGTGTTTGATGTTTCTTCTCCCCGAGCTGTCTCTCCTGCTGCCACCATCTTCTCCCGCTGATGTGTTTTTCAGCGCAGCCGGTTACCCACTAATAAAAAAAAAGCCGCTCTTCCTATGGCGGTCTTCTGTGGCCATCCGATAATGTCACCCGGAGAGTCCGCTCCATGGCTATGTAAGAGACGCCACACAGTGGGTGACAACACAGCGGAGGAAGACCACCATGGAAGAAGAGCAGCTTTTTTTTATTAGCGAGTAACCAGCGGTGCGGAAAAACACAGAAGATGGAGAAGATGGTGGCGGCAGGAGAGACGGCTCTGGGAGAATACAGCTCGGGGAGAAGATGGAGGAGGGAGAGACAGCGTCTGGAGAAGATGGCTCAAGGAAGAAGACAGCTGGGAGCTTTTTTACAATAAAGGACTTGTCAAAAACCGGCTATTGATTTTTTTACATTTCACTGCTTTTTTTGGTGAATGGGTAGGGGTAAAATGTACCCCATACCTATTCACATAGGGGGCAGGATCTGGGAGCCCCCTTGTTAAAGGGGGCTTCCAGATTCTGATAAACCCTCTGCCTGCAGACCGACAACCACCGACCAGGGTTGTCGGGAAGAGGCCCTTGTCCCCATCAATATGGGGAAAAAGGTGCTTTGGGGCATGTGGCCTGGTAAGGTTCAGAAGGGGAGGGTGCTCACTCGTCCTCCCCTATCCTGACCTCCAGGCTGCATGCTCGGATAAGGGTCTGGTATGGATTTTGGGGGGGCCCCACATCAAATTTATTTTACATTTTGGTGTGGGGTTCCCCTTAAAGACCATACCGAAGGGTATGTACTGGGGGGACCCTACGACATTTTTTTCCTTGAATTTTGGAATTCCATACCATAATATTATTGAATAAGTACATACCATTGCATGCATTTGAAGAGTTAAAATATGGAATAAGGCAAGCTGATGTGCTTTGGCTAATTATGCTTCTGAGTACAATGCACACTTCCAGGAGGTGATGCTGTCAGTGGGATTTGAATTCATGACTTGAACTTTTGGGGGCAGCAGGGTATACCGCTATGCTACAGAGCTAAGCACTTACCTACAGAGAAAATACATTTACTAATGTTTGATTCTATACAATAATGTTTTGCATTTTAGGCATTAATATTATAGTAACAACCATGCTCATGCCAATGTGGCATTGGCTAATAGGCATTCGCCTCTTTTCAGCATATGCTGTTGAGTACAATGCAAGCTTTCAGTAGGTGATACCATCTGTGTGATTTTTAGCCATTTGAGCACAATTATATTGAGAACATACGTTTACTAGTGTTTGATGGTGGGACTACTTTATATTCTAGGTATAAAATAGTACTCAGCACAGTGACTTAGGCACCTTTCACACTTGTGCGACCTGAAAGTTGCGAGATTTTAATGCGACTTTGCGAAGCAATGCCTGTGTAATCTTGAGGTCTATGGACGCAGGACTCACAAAGACACGCAACTTTCCCACGATTTTGCATCAGCAATTTTGCTGCAATTCCAGGGAATGCCTGTGTAAACTTGAGGTCTATGGACCTCAACTCGCATCAAAGTCAGACCAAAGTAGTACAGGGACTACGTTGAAGTCAGTGTTACTTGAAGTCGCACAGATATGAACGGTACACATTGAAAATCATGGGGTATGACTTGTCATGCGACTCTGATGTCCAAAGTTGCACAATTGTGACTCAGCCCGACTTTGTCAGCGATTTCAGAGACATCAGTGCACTTTCCTGCACAGATGTCTAGTGAAATCACATAGGTCCCAACTGTTCTCCTTTAAGAAGGTGTCCTATGCCTACCTACTTTTGCTAATAAGTGTCCCTTATACCCATCTCAAAAAGTTGGGAGGTAAGAAATTGCCCCCTGAAGTCGCCCAAAGTAGTGCAGGAACTACTTTTGGGAATCGTTGTGGCATCGCACCAATTCAGACAGTTCCATTGCCATCAATAGGCGCCGATTTGGCCTACAATTTGACATGTCAATTCAGACCTATGTGAACATGGGTGAAGTTGCATAGATATTAGAGCTGCATGGTTCTGGCCAAAATGAGAATTACAATTTTTTTGCTTAGAATAAAAAGATCACAATTCTCGCGACGTAAAATCTTTTACATTATCCCACAAAAAATTGGGCTAACTTTTCTTTTTTTTTTTTTTTTTTTATTCATTAAAGTCATTTTTTCCAAAAAAAATTGCATTTGAAAGGCGCAAATACAGTGTGACATAAAATATTGTAACAACCACCATTTTATTCTCTAGGGTCTCTACTAAAAATATATATATAATGTTGGGGGGTTTTAAGTAATTTTCTAGCAAAAAAAAAATGATTTTAACCTGAAACCAACAAATGTCAGAAAAATGTTTAGTGTTTAAGTGGTTAAACTTTCCTCACTTACACAGAAGTCTATTTCATTGACAAATTGTTACAAGGTTTCTAGTTAAGTTCACTGATAAAGAATGTTCTAATTCTTGGCAGACTTCCTGGTTTTTCTATTCCTTTAGTGAGGCTGCATTCACGGGCACAGTAAAGCTGCATTTGATGGGCAATCGTGCGTGATTGTGTAGACAGGGCCCCAGCGCACTGTATTGCCCAGGGGCCTATAATGCTCTTAAGATGGCACTGCTGTCAAGGGCTCCTGCTACCTTTGAATGTTTGATGGAAAGAATGGTAGGAGACATGAATCTTGTAGAAGTCCTGGTGTACTTAGATAACATCATTGTGTTTGGGAAGATCCTGGAAGAGCACGAGTCTCGATTGGAAAAAGGTATTCTCTTGTCTTCATGAGGAAGGACTGAAGCTGTCACTAGAGAAATGCCAATTTTACAGAACTTCCGTTACCTACTTGGGTCATGTGGTTTCAGCAGGAGGAGTCGCCACAGATCCTCAGAAGTTGGAGGCTGTCGCTACCTGGCCTAGACCAAGAACTGTAACTGAGTTGAGATCTTTTCTAGGTTTCTGCTCCTATTACCGAAGATTTGTGGCCAATTTTGCTAAGATCTCCAGGCCTCTTAATGAGTTATTGCAAGTGGTGACGGGAGAGGGAGAAGAAGGAATGAAACCCAAGAAGAGTGGAGTTCGCAAGAAAGGAGAGTCTGTCCAAAATCAATGGACCCCTATATGTAAAAGAGCATTTTGGCAATTGAAGAAAAGTCTCACAGAAGCTCCAATTTTGGCCTACGCTGATCCTAGCCTGCCTTATGAGCTACATGTAGACACTAGTAGGGAAGGACTGGGAGGAGTGCTGTATCAGGCACAGAAAGGGGATTGAGACCAGTGGCCTATGTGAGCAGAAGTCTCTCCCCATCAGAAAAGAACTACCCTGTACACAAACTGGAATTCTTGGCACTCAAGTGGACCGTGGTGGATAAGTTAAGAGACTATTTGTATGGAGCTGAGTTCATTGTCAAAACAGACAAAAATCATTTACCTACGTCCTAACCTCAGCAAAACTGGATGCCACAGGACACAGGTGGATGGCAGCTTTAGCTGGATTTCAGTTCAGTCTGAAGTATCGGCCTGGAGTTGGGAACCGGAATGCGGATGCCTTATCCCGCAGGCCTCATAGAAGAGAAGAGGACTCAGAGGAATGGGCTCACGTAACGGAAGAAGGAGTGTGGGCCTTGTGTTGGATCTAGAACAGAAGATTAAAGGAGGAGTGGCTGCCGAATACTTGGCAGTTCACCCAATATCTGGGATACCAAGACGTTACTGTGGATTGACACATGTGAGAGGAGAAGGCCTACCCCAATTGTCCAAGAGAGATTTGAAGAGAGACCAAGAGCAGGATCCATTGGGTCAGTTGGTGTTACAGGCCTTGAACAAGCAGGATCCCGGACTGTTGCTGAAGAGCCACATAAAGGGAGCAAAGATTATGCATCGAGAATGGGACCGGTTGCAAATCAGAGATGGAGTGCTATACAGGTGCTGTCTGTCTGGAGACAAGGAGGAGAGGTGGCAGCTGTTTCTCCCAGAAAAACATTGTTCTACTGTGTTAGTACCGTTACATGACGAACATGGCCACTTGAGAACAGACAGAACCTTTTGATTGATTAGAGATAGATTTTATTGGCCCAATTTGAGAGGAGAAGTATAGAGTTACTGTCATTCTTGTCTAACTTGCATCCAGCGGAAAACCCTGCCAGTTGGGGCCGCCCCAATGGGCCACTTGCAAAGTCAGGAGCCGTTAGATTTGGTTTACATTGACTTTCTGTGCCTGGAACCGGATACAGGTGGAAGAAACAGTATCTTGGTCATGACTGATCACTTCACTTGCTATGCACAGGCTTACCCTACTAAGGATCAGAAGGCTAGCACCGTGTCTAAGGTGCTTGTGGAAACGTTTTTTTTGCACTATGGACTAGCTGTGCGAATTCATTCAGACCAAGGGAGAGACTTTGAGAGTTGTCTAGTCCACCAGTTGTGTGCCTTACTGGGTATCAAGAAGTCTTGTACTACGCCATATCACCCTCAAGATGACCCTTAACCTGAATGATTCAATAGGACTTTATTAAACATGTTGGGAACTTTGACCCCAGACAAGAAACAGCATTGGGGGAATCACATAGCAGCACTAGTGCATGCCTACAATTGCACCAAGAGTGATGCCACTGGTTACTCTCCTTACCATCTTATGTTTGGGAGAGAAGCTCGACTTCCCGCTGACCTGGCTTTTGGCACCTCCCTTGATGATACCCCTTTAACATCACACAAGGGATACGTGAATAGACTGCTGAAGAACCTGCGTCAAGCCTATGAGAAAGCCATGGAACATGCCTCTACTAGAGAGTCTCGAAATAGGCGGAACTTTGATTCAAGAGTAAAGATTCAGGACTTGCAACTAGGTGATCGGGTGCTACTGAAAAATCTAGGAGTACCCGGGAAACACAAGCTGGCAGATCGGTGGAGGCCACAGCCTTATATTGTGTGTAAACAACTTCCTGGTTTACCTGTTTATCAGATCAGACCTGATGGAGAGAAGGGACCAATGAAGATGTAGCACAGGAACCACTTGCTACCATTATCAGACGCAGTAAGGGTACCTCAAGCACCTCTAATACCCCCCCAAAGTTGACTCCACCTCGCACACGCTCACAGAAGGACCTGCTGACTGTAGCTGATGTAATGGATGAAGAAGATTGGGAACTTGGAGAAGATTATGTGTATTCCCGAATTTCTAGTCCAGTGTCCTTACTAGAGGAAAAAGGGGTTGATGAAGAAGATGAGGAATTTGGGGAAGATTATGTGTATTCCCGAGTTCCTAGTCCGGTGTCCTCATCCTCATCAAGAAGAAGGAGGATTGAAAAGGATGAGATGGTGACTGTGCCTGCCTGGTTTTGGCCTGTGGAAGAAAGTTCAATAGCCAGTTCTTTGAAGAATATACGAGAGAGAATCAAAGACATGGAAACTATTAGAGCATTGCCACCACAGCCAAAAGAAACAGTCAGAATGGTAACACAACAACCAAAAGAAACAGGCAATATGGTACCTCAATGGCAAATGGAGATACATAAGACGGTCCGTAGGTCTCATGGGCCAGAGTTTCAGACAACGTGACCTCAGCAGGATGTGGAAAGAACCAAGGCTGTAGAAGTTGTTCCTGAGCAAAAAAGACTTGATAGATTTCTCGAGTGAAGTGTTGCCAATTCCTTATGTTTGAGGAGCCATCGTTAGTTCCTGAAACTGCAACCAAAGACCCCTCCATAGAAGTGTTTGGACCGACATAAAGGAAAGAGCCAAAGACTCAATACAGCCTGCTGGGACATATTCACCCATGCAGTTGAGGCGGGATGTGCACCCTCCCAAGAGACTCATGTATGACACACTGGGAGAGAGTTCTGAAGAGCTGATTCATACAATTCGCAGGCCAGCTCCTGAAGCTACACCTCCCACTGTTAATTGGGTAGGGGGCAACTCTGCTCTAACCTTTGACACCAATGGGTGGGACAAGGCAATTGCCCAGGCCTGTTCAAAGACTGATTATGAACTTACTGATCGTGTGTACAAATGGTTTCAAAGAAACCCAAAGGTGTGTCAGTATCTGTTAAATTTGGATTGTGATTAGAAAGAAATCAACAAAAATTGACTCTTTCTTTTCAGCAAGTTGAAGTGGTGATCTTCATGTCTTGGGGGACCAAAGAGTTTAAGTAGGGGGAGTGTGTAGCCAAGGGTTTGCCAATATAAGATATAACAGTTGTTATGGTTGCAAATGAGTTTGGCTCCCTCTAGTGTCCTTTTAATGCTGTTAGGACTTTCTTTTAATTCCTGAAAAGCAGTGTTGCAAAGCATTGTGGGAGATGTAGTTTGGAGGAAAGATTGACTCAGCCCTAAACTACAATAACAGACAATGCAAAGCGTGGAGCACTGCATGCTGGGAGCAGTAATAAAAGGATCAGTGTGGCCATCTTTCGGCCTCTCTGGAAGCTGTTCAGTACCTGCCAGCAGGAGGTCTGTGTGTGTGACCAGGAGACTGCGGCCTATGCAGCACGGAGCAGGATTTCCAGCCTCTGAGGTGCTTCAGAGTACAGCTCTGAAAGCTCAGCAAGCGGATCGGTTTGCAGAACCTGGACATCTAGAAGTTCCCTGCATTTCAGCCATCCGAAGGAGCAGTACAGTGCAGCGGCGCCATCTTTTCATCAGAAAGAGACATCAGGAGGGGAGTCCGGACAGAGCCTCACAGTCTATTGTGGTGAGAGGGCACCTGCCCATTTCAGTAAAGTGCACTGTTTGCTGAGTGAGTTACTTACAGACTGCTGGTGAGACTTGTAGTTCCACAGGAGTGATTCTACTTATTCACAGGCGACATACAGCTGAACTCTGGGGTTTGTTATTCCCTGTGCTGTAAGGTCAGTACTGTATTACACTCACCCATAAGGAGGAAGTTAAAAGTACAATATTTCTTCATTTATTCAGTTATTAACGTACCATTTATTCTACAGTTTGCTTTCTCTCTTTTGCCCTATTGGATTACAAATACTGCAATTTAAACTACGGGCTAGCTGAAGATATCTGGAGTCATGGAACTTTTATCATCTTCTGCAAAGCATTACGGTTCTATTTTGTAGTTTGAACATTGAATTACAACCTAGGGGGAGCCCTTGAGTACAGGTTAAATATTGCATTGTATTATTGAATATAAGTAGCATTATATTGCAACTTGGTGTGTGTATATTGAGGCTTCAGTGGGAAGGTGTTTAATATAGGTTTTGGGGTATATTGAAAACTTGTTCCATTGCACACCTGTCTACATATACTCCCTACGGTGGTTATTAGGGATGAGCCGAACACCCCCCGGTTCGGTTCGCACCAGAACCTGCGAATGGACCGAAAGTTTGCGCAAACTTTAGAACCCTATTAAAGTCTATGGGACTCGAACGTTCAAAATCAAAAGTGCTAATTTGAAAGGCTAATATGCAAGTTATTGTCCTAAAAAAGGTTTGGGGACCCGGGTCCTGCCCCAGGGGACATGTATCAATGCAAAAAAAAGTATTAAAAATGGTCGTTTTTTCAGGAGCAGTGATTTTAATGATGCTTAAAGTGAAAAAAAAGTGAAATATTCCTTTAAATATTGTACCTGGATGGTGTCTATAGTATGCCTGTAAAGTGGCGCGTGTTTCCCGTGCTTAGAACAGTCCCTGCACAAAATTACATTTTTAAAGGGATAAAAGTAATTTAAAACTGCTTGCGGCTTTAATGTAATGTCGGGTGCCGGCAATATGGATGAAAATCAGTGAGACAAACGGCATGGGTACCCCCACCCCCCAGTCCATTACCAGGCCCTTTGGGTCTTGTATGGATATTAAGGGGAACCCCGCACCCAAATTAAAAAAAGGAAAGGCTTGGGACCCCCAGGCCCTATATACTCTGAACGGCAGTACAAACAAGACAGGGACTGTAGGTTTGTTGTTAAGTAGAATCTGTTTGTAATTTTGAATGGGTACATTTTGAAAGTGTAGCTCAAGCCTAAAAATCTATTTTTAAGCTTTTTGGAAAACATAGGGAAGGGTTATCACCCCTGTAACATTTGTTTTGCTGTCTGTGCACCTCTTCAGAAGATTTCACCTCACTTTCTGTCCCAAGGACAATTTTTTTAGTGAAACAGGGATTGGGGATAAAGCATCAGTGAAGAGGAGACATGTTTTTCCCATATTAACTCTTATGACCCGTACACACGGTCGGATTTTCCGATGGACATTGTCCGATCGGAGCGTGTTGTCGGAAATTCCGACCGTGTGTGGGCTCCATCGGACATTTTCCATCGGATTTTCCGACACACAAAGTTGGACAGCAGGAGATAAAATTTTCCGACAACAAAATCCGATCGCGTCAATTCCGACCGTGTGTGGCCTGTTCCGACGCACAAAGTGCCACGCATGCTCAGAAGAAATTCCGACACGGGACAGCTCGTTCTGGTAAACTTAGCGTTCGCAATGGATACAGCACTTTCGTCACGCTGCAATGTTCAAAATGGTTTAATACAGCGCACTCTCTTCTTCTTTATAATGTGACAAGAATATAGTAGTTTTGCTGCTCATATTCACACACACTTCTCACAAACTTATTTCGTTACTATTTATCGGGATTCCCTCAATATATTTTGATTTCTCACATCTGACAACAAAATTTTTATTTTTTTTTGGACTTTAATGTAGATTCTTTTTTTGTGTTTCTCTTTTATTTATTATTTTTTTTGGGTGATTTTGATTTGTATTCCCGAAAATGTTTGTGTGTTTTTTGTGACAAGTTCCCACAACACCATTGATATGTTGTTCTATTTAATCTGTAGGAGATTGTTTGGTGTTGTTGTCCCTTGTTAATTTCACATTTTATGTTTTTAGAAATGTACCTGAATCCTCACCAACAAACTGTCCTTTTTGGATGAAAACACACACAGGAGAGTAGAATTTACCCAAAAATTTTTTATTAAGGGCTCACAACTAAACAAAGAGGGAGGCAACGCTGGAGAAACTGCAGAAGTGGGCGAAGTCTTGGACCCCCGGGGCAGACATCAACTATTTAAAAGCAAAATTGGTGGCCTGAGGAGTCCATATCTTAGGGAGGGCAGTCTGGTCCAGAAGTCCCAGAGATCCGGAAAGCAGCAGATGACATCTGTGTCCCCAGGCTGTGGTCATACGAGAGACTGCAGATTCTGTCAGACCAGACTGAACCCAGGGCAATCACTCTATGGTCTTCTTTCCACGCTTCCTTCCAGGCTTTGGCTGTGGTGGTGGAGTTGTGGCAGCAGGAGGAGGAGGAGGATCGTCCCTCTCCATGACATCCGTCTTGGGTGTCAGTTCCCCACTCTCCCCCTTACGAAGCACTTTATAAAGCAGGTCCTCACAGAGCCTGCGTTGGCCCTCCTGCATGCCCTGCAATTTTGTGGCAGCCATGCAGGCAAAGGCCTCTTCAGGACTGGGGAAGGCTCGGAGGGACGCCGAAGCCTCCTGGATCAGCCTGTATGCTGAATCCTGCACAGGACTGGGAGTGGCCTTCCTGGCCCTTTTATATGGCAGGCGGAGGGGAGGGACCTGAGACTCAGTCAGGCTGCGACTTGTCCCAGGCTTCTCCTGACTGCCACTTAGCCCCGCCTCCTCCTGGCTGCCACTAATCCCCGCCTCCTCCTGACTGCCACATTCCACAGCCTCCTCCTGGCTGAGGTCTTCCTGTGTATGAAAAAGGGACATAGTTTTAGTTTTCTATTCATCAATCACACACAATTTTCACCTCCTGACTGCTGCAAATTGAATGTTCACAAATATAACAGACTATCCTTCTGAGCCCAGCATTTTTCATTCTTGTCCCAATTTTGGGTGCCCACTACTGTCTATTGATATGTAAAACACTTTTTTTAATCAGCAATTAGTGATCAATAATAACATCTAATAAACATCATTTATTTATTGCCCAGAAATCAGTAGAAGAATGCTATACCTGACTCCAGCTGGGCTCCTCCACTTCTTCCTGGCTGGAAGGCCCAGGTTGGACATCGGAAGCCTCAGCTGGGGTGGAAGGAAGAGTGGAAGGAAGAGTGGAGAGGGATTCCCTGACCTCAGTGTGGTCTGACAGAAATCGCAGTCTCTCATAGTACCACAGCCTGGGGACATAAACGTCATCTGCTGCAGCTCCGGACCTCTGGGAATCTGTGACCTTCTTGCGCTCCCTCAGATATGTGCTCCTCAGGCCACCAATTTTAGCTTTCAAATAAGGGATGGTTGCTGTGGGGACCACCGGCTTCACCAACTCCAGCAGTTTCTCCAGCGCTGCCTGCCTCTTCTGTTTGTGATTATAGTGGGGGTGTCTCACTTGCCACAGACAGGGCAGCTCCCTGTACTTGTCTATGAACAGGGGCAGGAAATTGTGGTCGTTGAACCCATCCATTTTCTCTGCAAGACACAACACAAGACAAACCCTAATGTCAGGCCAAACTCCCCTAATCTTGTTACAATATAGGCTTCCATTTCGAAGCAGTATAGGCCCAAGTTTAGATGCTACCTTCGTTAGCACGATCGGCGTCTCCGATGCTCCTTCCTCCGCTCACAGATCGTACGTAAGACGCGCGCGTTACGATTTATACACACTGCGCATGCGTATAACTCCGCCCGCCCCTGACGTTCTTTCTAGTCTATTCCCCGCCCCTTTTCGTTCGGCGCAGTGGAGGAAGAGCACATGGCGGATAGACAGCAGGATCATGCTAATTGTAGCAACGAGGAGGAGGGGGAGGAAAGGCCGGAGCCTGAAACATCCCGATCCAGAAGGAGATTTAAGGACTCAAATATGTCCTTTGGGGAGATGTTGGAGATGGTGGACATCCTGAAGAAGGCCGACTATGATGGAAAGTATGGGCCTTACCCCAACCACAATGTCCGAAAGGCCAAGATCATGGCGAAAGTGGTCAGGAGTCTGCACCGGAAATTCGGGGTACGACAATCGAAAGATCAGCTCAGGAAGCGGTGGTCGGACCTGAAATTACGAGAACATGAGCAGTACAGAAAGATCTGGAGAGTGCTGCAAAAAAGTAAATAGTTGTGCTGTGTTCCTATTGTTCTTGTGTTTATTACGTTCGTGCTGCTCCATGTGCTTTTGGAACTGTTGTACAGTTTAAAATGGCAACTTTCATGTTCATGGGCACATTATTCGTTCGGATCACACATTGTTATTTCGGACGAAAAAATACCATTGTTTAGGCCATATGCATTTGGCCACCATTTTGACGCCCTATACTTGTCTTCAAAGAATTGGGTTGTGTAGATGGCTTTGTTACTAGAATGAAATGCAAACTAGATTGTGTGTAAGGAGAGGACACTGAGCAGCTGTTTTCACATCTGGACACTGGAGCACTAGTGTGGGACAAAAGAACACCATTTTTATTAGGGGGGGCACACAGGTGCTCCAGTGTATACTATAGGGGGGTCTCCATCTGTGAAGCTTGTACTAAACAGGTAAAGTATTGCAGCTTGACAAAGGGCACTAAAAAAGCTACATCTTGGAACTCGGCTAAAATAGATCATTGTACCCCACTTCCAAGCAATGTTTCATCTTTCTAGTTCTGACATTAAATATCTGTGTGCTAAGTATACCATTTTTGTTTTACATAGGGGAGAAAAGACTCGGAGGACACCCCTCATCCGAGGAGACCAGAGCCCCCCCCCTCTGGAAGAAGGGGAAATCCCCCCAACACAAGATGAGCAGGAGGATGAAGACGTGGTGGAAATAGTCACCACAACAGGTGAGTGTCTGCGACCACAGGCTCAGATAAGAGATGGATTGCGGCATTTTTTGGAAACCTAATTTATTTTTGGGTTCCTCTCTTTTTAGGTGATCGTGAGGTTGTGGATCCAGATCCTTTCACATCCGAAAGTGCCCAGATCCTGATCGGGGAGATCATGGGGTGTAATTTACAATTGGAAAACATCAATCAAAACATCAATGATGTTATTCCAAAATATAAAAACATCATTGATGTTTGGGGGCAAGTTTAAAGCCCCTCCAAATCACTTTCTTCTTTTGTGTGCTACAATGTGCTAAATGTTTTTGTGATTTTTCCCAAAGCCGAATTTGGAGGATGCACACAGTGTGCCAACATGTGCTATCTGCCATCACGGGAGATCAATGGACGCGTTTTGGGGGTGCAACCCCTTGATCAATAATAAAGTAGCGGTGAGGAAGGGCTTTCTCCCCCAAAACACGTCCCTTGATCCCCCGTGATGGCAGATAGCACATGTTGACATTGTGAAATTTGTGTGCATCTTCCAAATTTGGCTTTTCCTGGGATGATTTCCCCCCAACTGAACACAATAACAAACAGTTCCGAAATACTCATGTCTGATATTGTCTTCCAGTTCTACCAAATGTGAACTTTGTAAGATCAAGATTTGTGTCTTTCTTGTGGGTTTTACACAGGCCTGTTTTCTATAAAATGGACATTTTGATTTTGGATAATGACACCACAAAAAGTGTTATACCACAAACATGTCGGTTTGTCAGAAAAACCTTGGGTAAATGCACATGTGATTGTGCAGGTATTAAAAAGATTGTTCATCAAGAATGTGTGGATTATTGTCTCAACGCTACAACACTTTTGGGGTGATGTAATTGTTGTTTTATGAGAAAATGGGGGTTATTTCCTAAGGGGAAATCCACTTTGCACTACAAGTGCAGGTTCAGTGCAGTTGCAAGTGCACTTGTAGTGAAAAGTGTCTTTGCATTTAGTAAATAACAGCCAACAGTGCTTTGTATAAGGTTACACAATCACATTTTCTGGACTCCACACATTTCTGTCAGGGTCAGCTAAAACAAACACAAGCAGTAAATGTCCACAAAGAAGAGCCTGGGGGGAGATGCCTGTCGAGAACTTGAGGTCCTGCAGGCTTCTCCCTGTCGCCAAATACCGCAAGGTACCGACCAACCTCTGCTCCGGAGTGATGGCTTGCCTCATGCAGGTATCCTGCCTGCTGATATAGGGGGTCAGCGAAGCCAACAAACGGTGAAATACGGGGTCCGTCATCCGGAGAAAGTTCCTGAAATCATCAGGATTATTCTCACAGATCTCACGGAGCAAAGGCATATGAGAGAACTGGTCACGCTGGAGCAACCAATTCTTGGTCCATGAACTCCTCCCCACCCTGTTCATGGACTGGACTTGTGTCAAGGTCAGGACCCCAACACCAAGCCCCCGCACAGCACGAACTCTACGAGGAGTACGCATACGCAACATGGCTAGAAAACGGTCGGCTGCTCAGAACGAAGTAACAGAACGCACTGAAGAACAGCAAGGCCTGTGAAGAGCGACCTGAAAAACAGCAACGAGCGGACAAGATCGCACAGAAAACTCCAATACGAACTGACTGCACGCACTGAAGAGCAGATACAAACCCACAAGCACAAACTGAACAGCAGAAAACGATCTGAAAGCCACGAGTCTGAAAAAGCGCGAATCGTCTCTCACCAAACTTTTACTAACACGAGATTAGCAAAAGGAGCCCAAAGGGTGCTGCGCTTGGTTCTGAACTGGCCTTTTCTAGTCTCGTCGTACGTGCTTGACGTCACCGCGTTCTTGGTGATCGGAAATTCCGACAACTTTGTGCGACCGTGTGTAGGCAAAACAAGTTTTAGCCAACATCCGTAGGAAAAAATCCTAGGATTTTGTTGTCGGAATGTCCGAACAAAGTCCGACCGTGTGTACGGGGCATTACAGGAGAAAATTTCCCTTCCTAGGGGTAGATTTCATCACACTTCCCGTTGTCTCCTTCCGTTTGGAAATAGGAGTCGTTTGTAAGTTGGATGTTTGAAAGTAGGGGCCTGCCCTATATACTCTGCAGAAATGGGGGCCTTAGGTGTTGCCACAACACTGTAAGCCCTCACAGTTACTCTTGGTGGGCGCAGGAACGGGCCCTGTTGTGAAATATTAGATCAAGAATTGTAATTACATGCCATTGTTGAACAGTGGTAGAAAAATTGGGCCTTTGGTGGTGTCGGTGCAGGTGCCGCAACACTGTAAGTCCTCACAGTTACTCTTGGTGGGTGCTGGAATGGGCCCTGCTGTGAAATATTATATCAAAAATTGTAATTACATGCACCTGTTGAACAGGGGCAGAAAAATTGGGCCTTTGGTGGTGGTGGTGCTGGTGGTGTTGCCACAACACTGTAAGCCCTCACAGTTACTCTTGGTGGGTGCAGGAATGGGCCCTGCTGTGAAATGTTAGATCAAGAATTGTAATTACATGTCCCTGTTGAACAGGGGCAGAAAAATTGGGCCTTAGGCACTGGTGCCACAACACTGCAACCCCTCACAGATGCTATAGTTGGAGCGCAGGAATGAGCCCTGCTGCAAAGTTTTGCTTCAAAAATTGTAATTATACGCCCCTGTTAAACAGGCGCTGAAAATTTGGGCCTTGGGTGCTGGTGCCACAACACTGCAACCCCTCACAGATACTCTAGTTGGAGCACAGGAATGAGCCCTGCTGCAAAGTATTGCATCAAAAATTGTAATTATACACCCCTGTTAAACAGGGGCTGAAAAATTGGGCCTTGGGCACTGGTGCTGGTGCCGCAATACTGCAACCCCTCACAGATACTATAGTTGGAGTGCAGGAATCAGCCCTGCTGCAAAGTATTGCATCAAAAATTGTAATTACACGCCCCTGTTAAACAGGGGCAGAAAAATTGGGCCTTGGCCACTGGTGGCGGTGCCCAGAACCAAAAATGTTCTTATAAGCTATCAGCATGAAAATTGAGGAGGAAGAGGATTGTGACTCAGCATAACAGGATAGTCATTCAGCATCAGCATAGGCAGTCTTTTTTTTTTTTGCTACATCAGCGTTTACATTGAGAGGATTTAAATCACCATTTATGGCTCATTTTTTCCCGTCTCATTATCGTCACATCATAGTAGCAGAAACATGACTTTTTTATTCAATTTTATTCATTTTAGGAAATCTTTATTTATTCTTTACAAAAGTTTAAAAATCCCATAACTAACACTACGCCCCAGTATACAGCTTAAATTCCCATGCCCCAACCCACCTCTCCCCCCCAGCACACCCCCCACCCAACCCCAACCTACAGACATGCTCCCGGTAAAGCATGCATTCATTACATGAACTTCTCGGCGAATCTCCCTGTTTTTTTAAAGGATACCCACTTCGCCCACTTTGCTCCATCCAGATCCTTTTCTATCTCTAGCCTAGTATCTTCAACCTCGCCCACCTCTAAGATATAGGTTTCATTGACCCTTATTAACCAATCACAAATGCTTGGGCCCTCAACCTCTTGCAATTTTTTTGGTATTAAACTTTTTGCCGCTTTTAGTAGTACCGGAGTTAAAGATACATTGTACTTACTAATATGACCTTCAGTCCCATGGAACAAACACACCCACGGGTCCTCCTTGATCTCAGTACCCATTATCTCCTGTGTTATCTTTAGCACATCCTGCCAGAATTTTTTAATAATTGGGCACTCCCACCAGAGGTGGGCCATTGTTCCCCTGATGGAGCACCCCCTCCAGCAGTTTCCAGAAATTTCCGGTTGCATCTTATTTATTCTATCTGGTGTCATGTACCATCTGGCTAGGCATTTGAAATTTGATTCTATCATTCTCGTGTCTACTGCGGATTTATGTGTTGCATTTAGGATGGCCTCCCAAGTTACTCCGCTGGATAAAGATCCCAATTCAGATTCCCATTTGTTGGTATATAACGGTTTCACTGCTTCACCCTCATCCTGCACTATTTTGTATAATTCTTTTGTTTTCCCTATAACTCTATTCTTCAAGAACAATTTCTCCAAAGAGCTGAGGTTCTTCTTATCCCTAATGGGATCGGGGAGGCTTTTAAAAAAGAGCACAAGCTGGTTATATCGCCATGTGTCTATTTTCATTAGGTCCTTGAGTAGGTTTAACTCCTGAAAAGTGACATTTTTACAGTTTTTCATAATATCCATCATTATTTTTTATCCAATTCCCTCCCACTTCCCTCAACCCTGGCAGAAAAAACTCATTATCTTTAAATAAATAAATGGTGAATTAAACTCCCAAGCATTTTGTTTATGTAACTGATCCCAAATCTTTAAAGTGTAACGTGCATTTGGGCCTAGCTTCCTAAAGTGTGGGGAATTCCAAATTAATTGGTGAAGTTTTGCATTACTCATATCTTTTTCTAAGCTTATCCATCTTTTATCTATCAGTTCCTTTCCCCAATCTAACACCCGTGATAGTACTATCGCTCTGTGATGTTTTTTAAAGTCTGGGAGAGCGAAACCACCCTGTGCTTTATTCCTACTCAGGACCTTGTAGGCAATCCGTGGCTTCTAATTTTTCCATATGAATCTAGTAAGAATATTGTTCAATACCCTAAAAAAAAGTCTGCGCTAACGGGATTGGGAGTAGCTGCATTTTGTACAGGATCTTCGGGGCCAGGGTCATTTTAACAGTATTTACTCATCCGATCCAAGAGATCGGAAGATGCATACTTTTTCTCGTTTCCTGCTTGATCTCGTCGAGGAGAGGAATGAAGTTTAATAGGTACAATTTCCTTAAGGAATTTGCTAATGTAACTCCCAGATAGCTAATTTTTTTGCTCCACGGAAAATGGAAATCATCCTTAAGTTTAGTTGTCCATCGATATTGATGTTTAGAACAACTGATTTGCTAAGATTGACCTTATAATTTGATAACTCCCCGTATCTCCTCAGAGTAGCCAGGAGGTTGGGAAGTGAAATCCTCGGTTTAACGATGTAAAACAATACATCATCGGCGAACACCGAGAGCTTGTGTACGTCACCCTCCACCACACATCCGCATATGTCCGGATTCTTTTGAATCAAGGCTAGTAAGGGTTCTAAGGTTAAAACAAACAGAAGGGGGGACAGGGGGCAACCCTGCCTGGTCCAGTTTTCCATCCTGAACTCCGCCGATGGTGTACCATTCACCCTGACAAATGCTGAGGGAGATTTATACAATGCTTTAATCCAGTACCACCCAGACCAACTGCCCTCAACGTCCTCAGCATGAACCCCCACAGAAGTAGACCGGGGGTCCCCCTTGTTTTCATCGCATCCATTACCAGAAGCGACCTAACGCCGTTGTCCCTCCCCTCTCTCCCCGGTATAAAACCGGTCTGATCTGGATGAATCCAGTACATTTTATCCTTTAATCTGCTGGCTAATACCTTGGCGTATAATTTAATATCTGCGTTGAGCAATGCTATCGGCCTATAGCTCGAACACAGCGAGCTATCTTTCCCTTCCTTTGGTATTAGAGTTACTGACGCCATCAGTGCCCCCTCGCATAACTCTTCCTGACCCCCTAACCTATTCCAAATCTGACAAAGCTTGGGGATCAGGGACTCTTTACATTTTTTGTAGAAATAGGAAGTAAAACCATCTGGCCCTGGACTCTTTCCAGAGGGAGATGCTTTCAAGGCCCTCTCGATCTCTTCTACAGTAATCGGACGCTCTAGTTCTTTTGCATTGCTGTCCAAGAGGCTTGGTAAACCTGCCTCCCTTATAAACTCATCCATTTTTTCCTCTCTTTCCAGGGTACCTAACCCGCCTTGCCTAACCTTGTAGAGGGATGAAAAGTAACTCCGGAATTCTTCGGCTATATCTCTGGAAGTATATTTTAGTACCCCCTTTTTATTTTGGATCCTATCTATAAAGTTGGTCCCCCTTTTCCTTTTCAATACTGTTGCCAGATGCTTCCCCACCTTATTACTCCATCTAAATCTATCTTTTAGGTTTTTATTTAGAATAGAATCAATCTCCATTAAATCTTTTAGTTCTTCTCTTTTTATAATTAGTTGATGTAGGAGTAAGTTATGACTACCGCTAGCGGCCTTATGTAACTGTTCGAGCTGATGAATTTCTTCTATAAGCTTTGTTTTCCTTTTTGTACTTTCTTTTTTCTCATTGGCCCCTAATGAAATCAGAATGCCCCTTGTATAAGCTTTTAAAGCCTCCCACAAGACTGATCCAGAAATCTCACCGGTATCATTTATCGAGAAAAACCCATCAATTTCTTCCTGTATCTTACTGCTGACACTAGGATTCTCGATGAGCTTTTCATCCAAACGCCATGAAAATGGGGACCCCCGGAGTCCCGGGATCCCCACTTTCATCATGACTGGGGCATGGTCGGACAGCGTGGTGACTCCAATCTTCCTATCCTTAACATGTTCTAATAACCTATGATCCACCTTAAAATAATCAAGCCTTGAATAAGACCCGTGGACTGAAGAAAAGAAAGTGTCGCGTGCTGTACTCTCCATGCGTCCATCATATGGCAACTATGCAATTTCTGTCCTATTTTTTTTAAAAGTTTCCTACCCACTCCCTGTGAACTAGAAGTACTATCCAATGTTGGATCTAAGCAAAAAATAAGATCTCCTGCCAAAATCACCTCACCTGCCCTAAAATCCATCAACTTGTTCAGGACCTGAGACAGGAATTCGATTGAATTTCTATTAGGGCAATAAATATTTGCCAGGGTAAAAACCCTTTCACCCACCCTCACCTTCAAAAAGAGGTAGCGGCCCTCCATATCTGCGCTCCTCTCCAAGAGCGCAAACTTGGTCCTTTTTGAGAACCCAATTGCCACCCCTTTGGCTCTCTTGATAGGGGAATCACTATAGAACCAATTGGGGAAGCAATTGGAAAATAATCTGACATGTGTGTCCTGTGAGAGGTGGGTCTCCTGAAGAAACACCACGTCTGCCTTAAATTGCTCTAATTCTCTTAACACCTTGTGTCTCTTAAGAGGGGAGTTCAACCCTTTAACATTATATGTGAGACAAGTGAACTCTGACATTTAATCTTTAAATAGAACTACATTGTAATGTCGCATATTGCTCTTTGAACCCCTATACGGAGTCTCTGCAGGACCAGATCCCCCCCAATCCACCCCCTCCCCCCCTACCCCCCGACCTCCCACCCCATACCCCACCCCCCCACCTCCCCCTCCCCCCTGTCAGCCAATACCTGGCTCTGGATCCGCAGCAAAAAGATACCATTAATCTCTGCCTACGTCCAACCAAAGTTCTTGGGGTGTGACTCCGACAGCGGGTCGCCATGGTCACCCCCCCCCAGCGGGCCAGCGGGCGGCCGAAAAGATTTAGGAGCATCGACTCTTCATGCTTATCGCACCCCCTCTCCCCCGGTCACTCCCACCCCTCCCCCGTTCCGTCCCCCCATCCCCCGCCCAATAGTTCAGATTTTTTAATCATGTACATCAATCTACTCCTTTTTTCACCTAACATCAATCCCGGTCATCTTCTACCTAATTGGGCATATCTGGGGCAGAGATATCCAAATCTCTACAAAAATCCTGCAGGTTCTCTATATGTTTCAGTCTGACTGTTCTACCTGCTTTCACAACGTTCAAAGATGTAGGGAAACCCCAGCTGTATTTTAAATTTGCCTTTTTCAGAACTTCTAGCAGAGGTCTTAACTGACGACTCCTGGACAAGGTCCCTGCCAAGATATCGGCAAAGAACTGGACCACTGTCCCGTCAACTTTTACCGGCTGAACTCTTCCAGATCCTTGCCTTGTCTTCGTAATGATGAAATCTGATAATAACGTCTCTAGGTGTATCTTTACTGACGCTTGGGGGTTTCCTTATCCCTTGCATCCGATCAATCTTTAATTCTTCGTCAGGACCTCTGTCTAATATTGGATTGAAGATAGCTTTTATTTTGGTGGTCAGGTCTTCGCCATATTGTTCTGGTAAGCCTCGCAATCTTAAGTTTTGTCTCCGACTTTGATTTTCTTGCTCTTCTATTTTATACAATATGTCCCGTTGGGCCATTTGTAGATTCCTTATTTGTTGTTTTAATGCAGCTATTTCTCTGTCTTGTTTCTCTGAAGCCTCCTCCACTATTTCCACACGCTTCAGCAGGTGGCCCATATCAGTTCTAACATTTAGGATCTCAGATTTAATTACATTTTCCAGCTTAGCAAACATATCTAAGAATTCAGTTTTTGTTTGTAGAGATTCCATGATATTCTCCTCCTCAAGGCTAAGATCTTTCCCTTCTTCTCTGGATAATCCTCCGTGAGCGCCTTTATTCTTCCCTGGGTCTTTTTTCTTATCCTTTCCTCCCGGCTGACTTCTTTCCTGCGCTGGGCTCTTTGGACTTCCCGGATTTGCCTCCTTCAGGTACTTCTGGATAGAGCTAGAGTTTAAGCTATCTCTCGGCTTCTTTGATTCCGCCTCTCTTTGGGGGCGCCTTTGCATGTTCACCACCACACACCAGCACCCCATCCCTTCCTCTCTTTCCTGCACTGTTCTCCTTATTCTCTTCTCTTCGCTCTACACCTCCTTATCTCCTGTAGGGCGTGTTTGTTACAGAGCAGTGCGATCCCAGCGATCGAAAGCTTCACTCCATGTACCTTTTGTGTAGGGTTGAACACTAATATTTCAGAATTGTACACAATTACACTTTCCCTGCCCAGTGACTCCTCTAGCTGAAATCTAGACAACCAACCTCTACAGTAATATGTGGTTTTCCTTTTTTTTTTTTTAAATACAGAAAGGATCTTAACACATGTCTTGACACAGCAAGCTCCTTAAGTCAGCTTTACAATAACCCAAGGGAGTACCCAGGAAGGCATAGCTCCCCTTTTTTTCCTTTACCAGGCGCTTCACAAGTATATTATAGAAACTTCTGCAGCCAGAGCATGCCGTATCATAGTCCTACCATGAGGTTAATACAGCTATCTAGATGTCACCTCAGATTGCTGGTATTCTCTCCCAGGGTAACTCTCCAGGGGGACTGCTGGCGACCACAACTCCAGCCCGTTTCTCAGGTTAATACTCACAGTCGATTTCCAGATTTCCAGCAATCCAACAAGCCTCTACCCCAGGTTATACCTGGGGAAATCCGGGGGGCTGGAGAGATGGCTTCCAGCACGCCGCTGCCACCAGTTATACTCGAAGGTTTCAGAGAGGCTGGATGGACGGCTTCAAGTGCGCCGCTACCACGGCAATACCCGGGGATGCCCGAGAGGCTGAATGGGGAGGGGGGGCGGCTCCGGGGGTGGCTCAGAGAGGACTCACTCCAGGAACGGATCCAGGCTGACAACAGGGGGGAGGGAGGAGGGTATGCACAGCCCGCGCGCAGAGGGCCCCAGGCCGGCCCGTGGACCTCGGCTATTTGCCGAGTCAGCTGTAATACTTGCGGCTCCGGCCACTAGATCGTCGGCCCTACGCTACACTTGCTGGTGTCTTCGACATCACGGGCAGATCAGCCACCCACTTCCACAACGCCGCCGTCAGGCCCCTCCCCCAACTCTTGTGCGTCACATCCTCCCCTCCCTCAAGCTGGGTGCCAGCATAGGCAGTCTTGAAGGGATCTCACATTAAAAAAAAAAATCAATCAGTTACATCAGCATCAGGTGCTTGGTAGCTGGTGATCCAAGACTGATTAATTTTTATGAAGGTCAGCCGATCGACCGATTCGGTGGACAGGCGCACCCTGTGATCGGTTACAAAGCCTCCAGCAGCACTGAATGTGCGTTCCAAAAGAACGCTGGATGCAGGACAGGCCAGTAGCTCAATTGTATACTGTGCAAGCTCTGGCCAGTGATCCATCCTCAAGACCCAGTAACCCAGAGGATTTTTGGTGGGAAAGGTGTCCAAGTCTGATCTTGCCCTTAGGTAATCCTGCACCATGGGAATCAGACACCGGCAATGGTTGCTGAAACCGATCAGACCTTGGGGCTGCAGACTAAAAATTTGTGTGAACGCATTGGTCAGACGGCCACCTTCTCCACCGCTCCTTCTGTAACTGACCGAAGCCTCAGCAACATGTTGTCCAGGAGGACCAGGAAATTATAAACTCCCATGCTCTGGAAATGCGTTGCACAGACCTTTCTGCAAAGCCTCCCAAAGATGTTTCATCCTCTGCTCCCTCTGCGATGGCAAGATAAGGTCCACAACCTTACCCTTGTACCGTGGATCAAGGAGGGTTGCCAGCCAGTAATCATCCCTCCCCTTGATACCACGAATATGAGGATCCTTCTGCAGGCTTTGCAGGATTAGGGAGGCCATGCAGCGTAGGTTTGCTGAGGCATTCGGTCCAGAGTCCTCTGGGTCACTAAGGACAATATGATCCGCAGCCACCTCGTCCCAGCCACGTAAAAGTCCATGGGTTTCGTCGGACTGTAAATGATCCCTTGAAGACTGCTGCTGATGCTGAGTGCCAGGCTCCACCTCCATGCTGATACAATCCTCCTCCTCCTCATCCTCTTCCTGTGTGATCAGCGGGCACGCAGGAACACTGTCTGGATAAAGGGGGCCTTGAGAAGTAAGGAAGTCCTCCTCTTCCTCCCTCTGTTCTGTCTCAAGTGCCCTATCCATTATTCCACGCAGCGTGTGCTCCAACAGGTGGACAAGAGGGACAGTGTCACTGATGCATGCACTGTCACTGCTCACCATCCTTGTGGCCTCCTCAAATGGTGCATGCGTCCCTGATCATAGCCCACTGGCATGGGGAAAAAAAATCAAGGACCCCTGACCCTGTCCTGGTGCCATATTCACATAGGTACTCATTGATGGCCCTCTGCTGTGTGTGCAGTTGCTGGAACGTTGAGTTCCACCTGGTGAGCATGTCACAGAGTAGGCAGTTCTTGGGCAGGTTAAATTCCTTTTGGAGGTCAGCCAGCCGAGCACTGGCATTATATGACCTGCAGAAATGCACACAGACTTTCCTGGCCTGCCTCAGGACATCCTATAAGCCCGGGTACCTGCCCAAGAACCGCTGCACCACCAAGTTAAGGACGTGAGCCAAACAGGGCACATGGGTCAGTTGTCCCTGTAGGAGGGCGGAGAGGAGGTTGGTGCCATTGTCGCAAACCACCATACCTGGCTTAAGCTGGCATGGCGTCAACCACCTCTGAACCTGCCCCTGCAGAGCTGACAGAATCTCTGCCCCAGTGTGGCTCCTGTCCCCCAAGCACACCAGCTCAAGCACCGCATAGCATCTTTTTGCCTGCGAGCTTGCATAGCCCCTTGAACGCCTACAGAGCACCGCTGGTTCTGAGGACAAATCAGCACAGGAAGAGGCCATGGAGGAAGAAGAAGAGGAGGGGGTGGAGGAGAGAGGTGTGGCAGAATCACCACTAGTAGAATTTTAGAGGCATGGTAGCGGAACAAACTCCAACACTACTGCACCCTGTCCTGCATCCTTCCCAGCTGCCAGAAGAGTCACCCAGTGCATGGTGAAAGATAGGTAACTTCCCTGTCCATGCCTGCTGGACCATGAGTCAGCGGTTATATGCACCTTACCACTGACCGCCCTGTCGAGCGAGGCCAAGACATTGCCTTCCACATGCTGGTAGAGAGCCGGAATCGCCTTCATGAAAAAAAGTGGCGTTTGGGAACCTGCCACTGAGGAACGCACATTTTTCAGTCTACCAACTGAAAAGGCAGCAGTTGAAGTGCCAGCAATTTAGCCAAGCTAGCATTCAACCGCTGGGCATGTGGATGGCTGGGAGCGAACTTCATTCAGCGGTGCAGCACAGCTGGTTCAGGGAAGTTTGCCTGGTACAATCTGACGTTGGTGTATCAATAGCAGATTGCCCGCAAGTACTTGGCTGTGACAAACCTAATTCTACACCTTCATTCCTCTCAGTGCAGGTTTCAGAGAGGACTGAAGGTATAGTGAGGTTGGAGATCCCAGCTGAAGAGGAGCAAGGAGAGGTCCACTTTGTTCTTTGGTGTGGGTCTTTTAGGTATGCTTGCCAACGAACTGCATGTCAGGTCGACATATGTCTGGTCAAGCATGTGGTGCCCAAGCAGGTGATGTTTTGGCCACGTGAGATACGCTTGAGACATATGTTGCAAATAGCAGCGTTGGGATCTGTTGCACTCATCTCAAAAAAGGCCCACACCAAAGAACTTTTGGAAAAACGCGCAGAGACAGCAGCACCCTGCACATGCGGAGCTCTGCGGTGTGATGCAGTCAGTGTGCTGCCCTTAAGCTGGCCCCTGGAGGGCATCCTGCCTCGTTGGAGACATGCCTCCACCCCCTCCTCTCTCCTATCAGGCACCCATGTGAAGTCAGTGATCTCATCATCCCCTCCCTCCTCATCACTGGAGCAAAGCTGGCAGTATGCTGCAGCTAGGGGAACATGACTGCCAGATTGCTGTCCTTCTTGGGCACCCCTCTCTCTGGGCTCACGTTACTGCCTTCCTGTAGCTGGGTACCATCATCGGAGCCTTCAAAACGCTGGACATCCTCCTGGAGCATGTACCCAACACTGTGATCAAACAGTTCGGGGGACTTCTCAGGAGGACATGGTGGGGCTAGGGAAGGAGTGACTGATGCCATTGAGCCGAGGGAAGAGGCTGCGTTAGCAGCTGCTTTGCCAGACAAAGTACCCTGAGCCTGGGTGAGAGAGGATGAGGAGGATGAGGAGGATGAGGACGGCCTGGTCATCCACTCTACCAAGTCTTCCGCATGTTGACTTCGCTCAACACGGCCAGCTGCCGGAAAAAAGGACAGGCAAGTCCCACGGCCACGTGCTGATGAGGATGCACCGTCTCCATGACCAGCACTGTTGCCTCTAGACACAGAGCCTGCTTTCCCTCTTTTATTGGCTTGTGACTGTCTGCCTCTACTTGTTGGCCTTCCAAACATACTAATGGCCTGCAGTGAGATGTAGCTGCACAAAGCAGGGATGTATATATATACTGATTCTGCAGGCAGCAGAATCAACTGCCTGCCTGTGGTACTAATAGGATCAGAGGAACACCACCAATTTTCTTCAGGTAGCTTTAGGTGCACACTGTGCAGAGGACACAGTACACTAACTGTAAATACTGTAGCTGCCTGCCTGTGGTATTAATAGGAGCAGAACAACAGCAATTGTCTTCAGGTAGCTTTAGGTGCACACTGTGCAGAGGACGCACTACACTAACTTGTGAATACTACAGCTGCCTGCTGTACTAATAGGATCAGAAGAACACCACCAATTTTCTTCAGGTAGCTTTAGGTGCACACTGTGCAGAGGACGCACTACACTAACTTGTAAATACTACAGCTACCTGCAGTACTAATAGGATCAGAAGAACAAAACCAATTTTCTTCAGGTAGCTTTAGGTGCACACTGTGCAGAGGACACACTACACTAACTTGTAAATACTGCAGCTGCCTGCTGTCCTAATAGGATCAGAAGAACACCACAAATTTCCTTCAGGTACCTTTAGGTGCACACTGTGCAGAGGACGCACGACACTAACTTGTAAATACTACAGCTACCTGCAGTACTAATAGGATCAGAAGAACAAAACCAATTTTCTTCAGGTAGCTTTAGGTGCACACTGTGCAGAGGACACACTACACTAACTTGTAAATACTGCAGCTGCCTGCTGTCCTAATAGGATCAGAAGAACACCACAAATTTCCTTCAGGTACCTTTAGGTGCACACTGTGCAGAGGACGCACTACACTAACTTGTAAATACTACAGCTACCTGCAGTACTAATAGGATCAGAAGAACAAAACCAATTGTCTTCAGGTAGCTTTAGGTGCACACTGTGCAGAGGACACACTACACTAACTTGTAAATACTGCAGCTGCCTGCTGTCCTAATAGGATCAGAAGAACACCACAAATTTCCTTCAGGTACCTTTAGGTGCACACTGTGCAGAGGACGCACTACACTAACTGTAAATACTGTAGCTAATAGGACTAATAGGATCTGTGGGAAAAAGGTAGTTGAACTGTATAAAACAGGAAATTGATATAAAAAGATATCCAAGGAATTGAGAATGCCAATCAACAGTGTTCAAACTCTAATCAAGTAGTGGAAAATGAGGGGTTCTGTTGAAACCAAACCATGGTCAAGTAGATTAACTAAAATTTCAGCCACAACTGCCAGGAAAATTGTTCGGGATGCAAAGAAAAAACCCACAAATAACTTCAGGTGAAATACAGGACTCTAAAAACATGTGGTGTTGCTGTTTTAAGATGCACAATAAGCAGGCACTTGAAGAAAGATGGGCTGCATGGTCGAGTCACCAGAAGAAAGCCATTACTACACAAATGCCACAAAGTATCCCGCTTACAATACACCAAACAGCACAGAGACAAACCTCAAACCTTCTGGCACAAAGTCATTGGGAGTGTTGAGACCAAAATTGAGCTTTTTGGCCACAACCATAAACGCGACATTTGGAGAGGAGTCAACAAGGCCTATGATTAAAAGGTACACCATTCCTACTGCGGAGGTGGATCGCCAATGTTTTGGGGATATGTGAGCTACAAACGCACAGGAAATTTGGTCAAAATTGATGGCAAGATGAATGCAGTATGTTATCAAAAAATACTGGAGGAACATTTGCATTCTTCAGCCCATTCCAACATGACAATGATCCAAAACACAAGACCTGTCATTGGCTACAGCAAAGTGAAGGTTCTGGAGTGGCCATCTCAGTCTCCTGACCTCAATATCATTAAGCCACTCTGGGGAGATCTCAAACGTGCAGTTCATGCAAGACAGCCAAAGAATTTACAGGAACTGGAGGCTTTTTGCCAAGAGGAATGGGCATCTTTACCATCTGAGAAGGTAAAGAGCCTCATCCACAAATACCACAAAAGACTTCAAGCTGTCATTGATGTTAAAGGGCACAATACACGGTATTAAGAACTGGGGTATGTAAACTTTTGATTAGGGTCATTTGGGTAGTTTCTGTTGCCATTATGATTTAAAAAGAGTAAACACAGTTGACTGATAATAAATGGCTTCAGCCAAACACTAACCATGAGTAAAAGAAACGTTTTTGTGTTATTCATATTCTCTGAAAAATGGCCAAGAAATCATAAATTCTGCCGGGGTATGTAAACTTATGAGCACAACTGTATGTGTGTGAGTCTGCGCAACATCAGTGAAATCTGTCACTTGGTATTCAATAAATTTAGTATGCAGTTTGTCAAAATCAGATGGGAGAACAATTTGTGGAAAATGCTTTGCTAGTTCAATAATGTCCCAGGATTTTGCAGTAGACCTGTTTGAAGGTTTTAGTAAAGCTAATAGCTGAATGAGTCTGTTTCCAATGGGCATCCATTTTTTTAATAGCAGTTACTGCACTTGTGTAAAATGTTTTTGCTTGGACCATGAACTGTTGAACAGCTGACAAATCATCTACTGTAAACGGATGTTCCCTTGTTTGGTAGCCAATGAAAATGCTGTCTGTTGATTTTGAGGTTTGCACTATTATGCCCCGTACACACGGTCGGACCTTGTTCGGACATTCCGACAACAAAATCCTAGGATTTTTTCCGACGGATGTTGGCTCAAACTTGTTTTGCCTACACACGGTCACACAAAGTTGTCGGAATTTCCGATCGACAACCACGCGGTCACGTACACCACGTACGACGAGACTAGAAAAGGCCGGTTCAGAACCAAGCGCGGCACCCTTTGGGCGCCTTTTGCTAATCTCGTGTTAGTAAAAGTTTGGTGAGAGACGATTCACGCTTTTTCAGACTCGTGGCTTTCAGATCGTTTTCTGCTGTTCAGTTTGTGCTTGTGGGTTTGTATCTGCTCTTCAGTGCGTGCAGTCAGTTTGTATCAGAGTTTTCTGTGTTATCTTGCCTGCTCGTTGCTGTTTTTCAGGTCGCTCTTCACAGGCCTTGCTGTTCTTCAGTGCGTTCTGTTACTTCGTTCTGAGCAGCAGACCGTTTTCTAGGCATGTTTCATATGCGTACTCCTCGTACAGTTCGTGCTGTGCGGGGGCTTGGTGTTGGGGTCTTGACCTTGACACAAGTCCAGTCCATGAACAGGGTGGGGAGGAGTTCATGGACCAAGAATTGGTTGCTTCAGCGTGACCAGTTCTCTCATATGCCTTTGCTCCGTGAGATCTGTGAGAATAATCCTGATGATTTCAGGAACTTTCTCAGGATGACGGACCCCGTGTTTCACCGTCTGTTGACTTCGCTGACCCCTTATATTAGCAGGCAGGATACATGCATGAGGCAAGCCATCACTCCGGAGCAGAGGTTGGTCGCTACCCTGCGGTATTTGGCCACAGGGAGAAGTCTGCAGGACCTCAAGTTCTCGACAGGCATCTCCCCCCAGGCTCTTCTTTGTGGACATTTACTGCTTGTGTTTGTTTGAGCTGACCCTGACAGAAATGTGTGGAGTCCAGAAAATGTCATGATTGTGTAACCTTACAAAGCACTGTTGGCTGTTATTTACTAAATGCAAAGACACTTTGCACTACTACACTGAAACTGCACTTGTAGTGCAAAGAGTATTTGCCCTTAGGAAATTACCCCCATTTTCTCATAAAACAACAATTACATCACCCCAAAAGTGTTGTAGCGTTGAGACAATAATCTACACATTCTTGATGAACAATCTTTTTAATACCTGCACAATCACATGTGCATTTACCAAAGGTTTTTCTGACAAACCGACATGTTTGTTGTATATCAATTTTTGTGGTGTCATTATCCAAAATCAAAATGTCCATTTTATAGAAAACAGGCCTGTGTAAAACCAACAAGAAAAGACACAAATCTTGATCTTACAAAGTTCACATTTGGTAGAACTTGAAGGCAATATCAGACATGAGTAGGGATGAGCTTCGTGTTCGAGTCGAACCCATGTTCGACTCGAACATCGGCTGTTCGGTCGTTCGCCGAATTGCGAACGATATGGGCCGTTCGCGCCAAATTCGTGTGGCGCGTCACGGCCCATAATTCACTGCGGCATCGCAGTGCATTGCTGGCTGATGATTGGCCAAGCATGCACTATGACCCGCATGCTTGGCCAATCACAGCGCCGTCAGTAGAGAGAGCTGTAATTGGCCAAAGCCAGGGTGGCTTTGGCCAATTATGGCTCAGGGGATTTAGTACACACCCCACACTATATAAGGCCGCCTGCACGGCGGCCCTGTGTAGTGTGTGTTCCGGTGTGCTGAGAGATAGAGAGAGAGAGAGACAGTGTCATTTGATTTGAGTTAGATAGATTAGGCAGAACAGTCAGTCAGTTAGCTGCACTTACAGTGTATTGTGTATATATATGCATCCCAGGTGTTGCATATATATATATACACTGTATTCAGTTTAGCTAGATCCGTTCCTGTTATCTTCTATCTAGACTATTTACATTTAGTGCAGTGTGTCCTGCTCACAGTGTTCAGCTAGATCCGTTCCTGCTATTTACATTCAGTGCAGTGCGTCCTGCTCACAGTGTTCAGCTAGATCCGTTCCTGGTATTTACATTTAGTGCAGTGCGTCCTGCTCACAGTGTTCAGCTAGATCCGTTCCTGCTATTTACATTCAGTGCAGTGCGTCCTGCTCACAGTGTTCAGCTAGATCCGTTCCTGCTATTTACATTCAGTGCAGTGCGTCCTGCTCACAGTGTTCAGCTAGATCCGTTCCTGCTATTTACATTCAGTGCAGTGCGTCCTGCTCACAGTGTTCAGCTAGATCCGTTCCTGGTATTTACATTTAGTGCAGTGCGTCCTGCTCACAGTGTTCAGCTACATCCGTTCCTGCTATTTACATTCAGTGCAGTGCGTCCTGCTCACAGTGTTCAGCTAGATCCGTTCCTGCTATTTACATTCAGTGCAGTGCGTCCTGCTCACAGTGTTCAGCTAGATCCGTTCCTGGTATTTACATTCAGTGCAGTGCGTCCTGCTCACAGTGTTCAGCTAGATCCGTTCCTGCTATTTACATTCAGTGCAGTGCGTCCTGCTCACAGTGTTCAGCTAGATCCGTTCCTGGTATTTACATTTAGTGCAGTGCGTCCTGCTCACAGTGTTCAGCTAGATCCGTTCCTGCTATTTACATTCAGTGCAGTGCGTCCTGCTCACAGTGTTCAGCTAGATCCGTTCCTGCTATATACATTTAGTGCAGTACGTCCTGCTCACAGTGTTCAGCTAGATCCGTTCCTGTTATCTTCCTACTGACAGGCAGGCTTGTCTGGTTACAGTATATAAAGCTACCTGAAGAAAATTACAGGTGTTCTTTTTGATCCTATTAGTACCACGGTCAGGCAGCTAGACTATTTACATTTAGTACAGTGTGTCCTGCTCACAGTGTTCAGCTAGATCCGTTCCTGTTATCTTCCTACTGACAGGCAGGCTTGTCTGGTTACAGTATATAAAGCTACCTGAAGAAAATTACAGGTGTTCTTTTTGATCCTATTAGTACCACGGTCAGGCAGCTAGACTATTTACATTTAGTACAGTGTGTCCTGCTCACAGTGTTCAGCTAGATCCGTTCCTGTTATCTTCCTACTGACAGGCAGGCTTGTCTGGTTACAGTATATAAAGCTACCTGAAGAAAATTACAGGTGTTCTATCCCAGCTTAGTGCAGCTACAGGCCATTAGTATGTCTGGAAGGCCAAGAAGGAGAGGCAGACAGTCACAAGCCAATAAGAGAGGGCAAGCAGGCTCTGTGTCTAGTGCTGGTCGTGGAGACGGTGCATCCTCATCAGCACGTGGCCATGGGACACGCTTGGCCTTTTTTTCGGCAGCTGACCGTGTTGAGCCGCAACATGCGGAAGACTTGGTCGAGTGGATGACCACGCCGTCCTCATCCTCCTCATCCTCTCTCACCCATGCCCAGGGTGCTTTGTCTGGCAAAGCAGCGGCCTCTTCCCTCAGCTCAATGTCATCAGTGACTCCTTCCCTAGCTCCACCATGTCCTCATGAGGATTCCCTCGAACTGTTTGACCACAGTGTTGGGTACATGCTCCAGGAGGATGCCCAGCATTTGGAAGGCTCTGATGATGATACTGAGCTCAATGAAGGCAGTAACATGAGCACGGACAGAGGGGGTGCCCAAGAAGGACAGCAATCTGGCAGTCATGCTCCCCCTGCTGCAGCATACTGCCAGGTTTGCTCCAGTGATGAGGAGGGAGGGGATGATGAGGTCACTGACTCAACGTGGGTGCCTGATAGGAGAGAGGAGGAGGAGGAGGAGGAGGAGGAGGAGGTGGCACATCACCAACTAGGCAGGATGCCCTCCAGGGGCCAGCCTAAGGGCAGCACATTGACTGCATCACACCCCAAAGCTCCACATGTGCAGGGCGCTGCAGTCTCTGCGCGTTATTCAAAAAGTTCTTTGGTGTGGGCCTTTTTTGAGACGAGTGCATCAGATCGCACCGCTGCTATTTGCAACATATGTCTCAAGCGTATCTCGCGTGGCCAAAACATCTCCCGCTTGGGTACCACATGCTTGACCAGACATATGTTGACCTGCCATGCAGTTCGTTGGCAAGCGTATCTGAAAGACCCACACCAAAGAACAAAGACGATCTCTCCTTGCTCCTCATCAGCTGAGATTTCCAACCCCACTAGACCTTCAGTCCTCTCTGAGACCTGCAGTGAGAGGAATGAAGGTGTAGAATTAGGTGTGTCACAGCCAAGTACTTGTGGGCAATCTGCTTTTGGTACACCGACGTCAGATTGTACCAGGCAAATTTCCCTGCCCCAGCTGCTGCACCGCCGAAAGAAGTTTGCTCCCAGCCATCCACATGCCCAGCGGTTGAATGCTAGCTTGGCAAAATTGCTAGCACTTCAACTGCTGCCTTTTCAGTTGGTAGACTCTGCCCCCTTCCGTGAGTTTGTGGAATGTGCGGTTCCTCAGTGGCAGGTACCCAAACGCCACTTTTTCTCACGGAAGGCGATTCCGGCTCTCTACCGGCATGTGGAAGGCAATGTCCATGCCTCGCTGGACAGGGCGGTCAGCGGTAAGGTGCATATTACCGCTGACTCATGGTCCAGCAGGCATGGACAGGGACGTTACTTAAGTTTCACGGCGCATTGGGTGACTCTGCTGGCAGCTGGGAAGGATGCAGGACAAGGTGCAGTAGTGTTGGAGGTTGTTCCGCCACCACGCCTCCAAAATGCTGATTGTGACACACCTCTCTCCTCCACCCCCTCCTCTTCTTCTTCCTCCATGGCCTCTTCCTCGGAACCAGCGGTGCTCCGTAGGCGTTCAAGGGGCTACGCAAGTACGCAGGCCAAAAGATGCCATGCGGTGCTTGAGCTGGTGTGCTTGGGGGACAGGAGCCACACTGGGGCAGAGGTTCTGTCAGCTCTGCAGGGGCAGGTTCAGAGGTGGTTGACGCCACGCCAACTTAAGGCAGGAATGGTGGTTTGCGACAATGGCACCAACCTCCTCTCTGCCCTCCGACAGGGACAACTGACCCATGTGCCCTGTTTGGCTCACGTCCTTAACTTGGTGGTGCAGCGGTTCTTGGGCAGGTACCCGGGCTTACAGGATGTCCTGAGGCAGGCCAGGAAAGTCTCTGTGCATTTCCGCCGGTCATATAATGCCAGTGCTCGGCTGACGGACCTCCAAAAGGAGTTTAACCTGCCCAAGAACCGCCTAATCTGTGACATGCCCACCAGGTGGAACTCGACGTTGGCCATGCTGCAGCGGCTGCACACGCAGCAGAGGGCCATCAATGAGTACCTGTGCGACTATGGCACCAGGACAGGGTCAGGGGACCTTGGTTTTTTTTCCCCACGCCAGTGGGCCATGATCAGGGATGCATGCACTGTCCTGTCACCATTCGAGGAGGCCACGAGGATGGTGAGCACTGACAGTGCATGCATCAGTGACACTGTCCCCCTTGTCCACCTGTTGGAGCACACGCTGCGTGGAATAATGGACAGGGCACTTGAGGCAGAACAGAGGCAGGAAGAGGAGGACTTCCTTAGCTCTCAAGGCCCCCTTTATCCAGACAGTGTTCCTGCGTGCCCGCCGATCACACAGGAAGAGGACGAGGAGGAGGAGGAGGAGGAGGAGGAAGATTGTGTCAGTATGGAGGTGGAGCCTGGCACTCAGCATCAGCAGTCTTTAAGGGATCAGTCCCAAGGAACACATGGACTTGTACGTGGCTGGGAGGAGGTGGCTGCGGACGTTGTTGTCCTTAGTGACCCAGAGGACTCCGGACCGAATGCCTCAGCAAACCTACGCTGCATGGCCTCCCTGATCCTGCAAAGCCTGCGTAAGGATCCTCGTATTCGTGGTATCAAGGAGAAGGACCAATACTGGCTGGCAACCCTCCTTGATCCACGTTACAAGGGTAAGGTTGCGGACCTTATCTTGCCATCGCAGAGGGAGCAGAGGATGAAACATCTTCGGGAGGCCTTGCAGAAAGGTCTGTGCAACGCGTTCCCAGAGACTGGGAGGTTACAAACTCCTGTTTCTGGACAACGTGTTGCTGAGGCTTCGGTCAGTCAAAGAAGGAGCGGTGGAGAAGGTGGCCGTCTGACCGATGCGTTCAGACAATTTTTTGGTCCGCAGCCCCAAGGTATGATCGGTTCCAGCAACCATCGCCAGCGTCTGTTTTACATGGTGCAGGAATACCTAGGGGCAAGATCAGACTTGGACACCTTTCCCACCGAAAATCCTCTGGGTTACTGGGTCTTGAGGATGGATCACTGGCCAGAGCTTGCACAGTATGCAATTGAGCTACTGGCCTGTCCTGCATCCAGCGTTCTTTCGGAACGCACATTCAGTGCTGCTGGAGGCGTGGTAACCGATCACAGGGTGCGTCTGTCCACCGACTCGGTCGATCGGCTGACCTTCATAAAAATGAATCAGTCTTGGATCACCACCAGCTACCAAGCACCTGATGCAGATGTAACCGAATAATTTTTTTTTAAATCTCAGATCCCTTCAAAGACTGCCTATGTTGATGCTGAGTGACTATCCCTGAGTAATTATCCTCTTCCTCCTCAATCATCACGCTGATAGCTTGTAAGAACATTTTTGGTTCTGGGCGCCACCACCAGTGCCTAAGGCACAATTTTTCAGCCCCTGTTTAACAGGGGCGTGTAATTACAATTTTTGATGCAATACTTTGCAGCAGGGCTTGTTCCTGCGTTTCAACTAGAGTGTCTGTGAGGGGTTGCAGTGTTGTGGCACCAGCACCAGTGCCTAAGACCCAATTTTTCTGCCCCTGTCTAACAGGGGCGTGTAATTACAATTTTTGATGCAATACTTTGCAGCAGGGCTCGTTCCTGCGTTCCAACTAGAGTGTCTGTGAGGGGTTGCAGTGTTGTGGCACCAGCACCAGTGCCTAAGGCCCAATTTTTCTGCCCCTGTCTAACAGGGGCGTGTAATTACAATTTTTGATGCAATACTTTGCAGCAGTGCTCGTTCCTGCGTTCCAACTAGAGTGTCTGTGAGGGGTTGCAGTGTTGTGGCACCAGCACCAGTGCCTAAGGCCCAATTTTTCTGCCCCTGTCTAACAGGGGCGTGTAATTACAATTTTTGATGCAATACTTTGCAGCAGGGCTCGTTCCTGCGTTCCAACTAGAGTGTCTGTGAGGGGTTGCAGTGTTGTGGCACCAGCACCAGTGCCTAAGGCCTAATTTTTCAGCTCCTGTTCAACAGGGGCATGTAATTACAATTCTTGATCTAATATTTCACAGCAGGGCCCTGTGAGGGCTTACAGTGTTTTGGCCACAGCAACACCTAAGGCCCAAATTTCTGCTGAGTATATAGGGCAGGACCCTACCTTCAAACATCTAACTTACAAACGACTCCTACTTGCAAACGGTAGGAGACAACAGGAAGTGAGATGAAATCTACCCCTAAGGAAGGGAAATTCTCTCCTGTAAGAGTTAATATGGGAAAACAATTTCTCCTTTCCACTGATGCTTTCCAATCCTTGTTCCACAAAAAAACCCAAATTTTCAAAAAACATTTTTCATTGGGACAAAAAAGTGAGGTGAAATCTTCTGAAGAGGAGGAAAGACGCAAAACAAATGTCACAGGGGTGATAACCCTTCCCTATGTTTTCCAAAAAGCTTAGAAAAGATTTTTTGGCTGGAGCTAAACACATTAAAAATGTTCAAAATTACAAACAGATTCTACTTAACAACAAACCTACAGTCCCTGTCTTGTTTGCACCGCCTGTATACTGCTGTTCAGAGTATATAGGGCCTGGTGGCCCCACACCTTTCCTTATTTTAATTTGGGTGTGGGGTTCCCCTTAATATCCATACAAGACCCAAAGGGCCTGGTAATGGCAACCCTCCTTGATCCACCGTTTGTCTCACTGATTTTCATCCATATTGCCATGACCCGACATGACATTAAACCCGCAAGCAGTTTTAAATGAGATTTTTTCCTTTAAAAATGACATTTGGTGCAGGGACTGTTCTAAACATGGGAAACACGCGTCACTTTACAGGCATACTATAGACACCCCCCAGGTACGATATTTAAAGGAATATTTCACTTTTTTTTTTTTACTTTAAGCATCATTAAAATCACTGCTCCCGAAAAAACGGCCGTTTTTAAAAGTTTTTTTTGCATTGATACATGTCCCCTGGGGTAGGACCCGGGTCCCCAAACCCTTTTTAGGACAATACCATGCAAATTAGCCTTTAAAATGAGCACTTTTGATTTCGAACGTTCGAGTCCCATAGACGTCAATGGGGTTCTAACGTTCGTGCGAACTTTCGGTCCGTTCGCGGGTTCTGGTGCGAACCGAACCGGGGGGTGTTCGGCTCATCCCTAGACATGAGTATTTAGGAACTGTGTTTGATATTGCGTTCAGATGGGGGAAATCACCCCAGGAAAAGCCAAATTTGGAAGATGCACACAAATTTCACAATGTCAACATGTACTAGCTGCCATCACGGGGGATCAAGGGACGTGTTTTGGGGGAGAAAGCCCTTCCTCACCGCTACTTTATTATTGAGGAAGGGGTTGCACCCCCAAAACGCGTCCATTGATCTCCCGTGATGGCAGATAGCACATGAAGGATAACACCACGTACTAGTGACAAGAAGAAGCTAGCTGCACGGTTAACTGAACGGGGGAGACAGCTATACCCATCTATGAAGCAAGCGGTGAGAGGGTGAGAGATACTTTGAACGCTGGCGATTAGAGGGTCCGCCGTGACCGCATACCCCCTAGGAGGTTGATCTTAGCTGCTGGTTGCTACTATATCGGACAGATTGCTATGGAGTTTGCTGTGCTGTTTTGTTTTATACACAATGTGAGTGGAACTGTTGAAGTGTAATTTGCAGTGTGAATCATTAAAGTGTTTTACGTTATTACACTATTGGAAGTTTTTTTCTAATTTTATATGGAACGAGCCTCCTGGATGGACATGGTTTAACCCTTGCCAGTAGCAGCAGTCATCTATGCCTTTTAGCCTCATACGAAAGTGGAGGCATGGGGAGCTGGTGAGTGGCTGTCCATAGGGAGAGTGGTCACTGAACACAGAGGTGTGGTGGAAGATTACATTAGAAGAACTCACACTCCTAGAACAGAAGGACTTGCTGTTGCACAATATATGTTGTTTATGATCACTATCACGGACACTATTTGATGCACTTATACTTATAGTCTGTATATTTATTTTCATCATATGGGTATTTTGTTTATATAGCAGCATCTGAGTAATATTAGCACTGAGTCACGTTATGTATTAGCTATTTTGGTGTTTTGATTATTTTCACTGATTGTTTTCACTGAATATGATGTGGGGGTATCAGTAGGATATTTATCATACATCTATTGTACACATCTTTATTATTCATCCTTTAATATTTTTTGCAAGTTGTTTTGCACTATATGTAGATATACACCAGTAAAAAGGTGGGTGTTAGATTTTCTATTTTCACCACAGGAGGTGGATAAGATCTGTTGTAATTAGCGCCACTATTTAATTTGTCACGGGGGGGTGATTGTTGTATACCACTCAGTACAGATTTAAATTTCATTTCATTATTGTCTTATATATTAAGTGGCAGCTATAGGTAGGTGTTGTTCACCGGATGTGTACGACCATCTAGGTGAAGTATCCAAGGCGCAGTGGGGGTTGACCTAGTATAGGGTGGATTTTGTCTAGGAATAACCACACTTTCATAAGATCATTCTGGTATAACCACTCAAAGTCGTGAATGGCGTACCCGAAGACAAAAAAATGGTTAACAATAAAGCACAGTAAACGGTAAAGTATAAAAAATTGCATACCTGAAAAGCAAACATGATAAAACATAATAACAATAAAACATTGCAGAATAGAATACAGTAAAAAAGAGCAGAACAATAGAGAGAATAGAGAGAGAGAGAACAATAAAACGACAACTATTTTTTTTTATTTTATATTTTTGTATGTGTTTTTTTTTTTTTTTTTTTTACACTTTTTTTTGTAACTAACTTTTATAACTGTAACCGGTTCCAGGTTCGGGTCTCTCAAAATGCGATGGCATCTTGGGACACCCTGTGAAAGTGTGCCTAGTCTGTGCAATGCTGTACCCTACGCTAATACTCAACTAGTGAATGGTAGCGTTCAAAACATTCACCAATGCAAAGACCAGGATTGTCAGGACAGGAGGGACAATAATAGCGGGTGTCACGCCTATATCCGCGCTTGCTGCAGACACGACATCTTTTTTGGGGGGGTTCGCTGGGTAGGGGTACTCGGGAGGACATAAAGAAAATGCCTCTCATGCAGCCGACTGCATTTGCTTGGGGATGTGAATGGGGGAAGTACGGGTGCTGCAGAAGCGGTGGGTTCCCAATTAGGATTGGCGAATGCAGCAGGAAGGGCATTATGGGCACGACGGCCTGTGTTTGTCTTTTTGGTGGCAGCGGGACACTACTTGTGCTTGCCACCTCACCAGCTTGAACTGCACTTATGGGACTCGCCACGTCACCAAGTGTTACTGCAGTGCTGGTTTTACTATGACCGGGGTGTACTAGGCCGCTGGTGCTTGCCAGTTCACCAAAACGCTACGAAAAAAACTGTTAGCGATCGCAGGGATCAGGCCTGACTCTGCGAACGCTGCAGTTATGCGTGTAGTGTTTTGTAAGTGTCAGTGATCGATCGATACTGCACTTGGGTGGGCTGGGCTGGGCTGGGCCGGGCGGAGGGGCAAAACACAGGTGCTAGCAGGTATCTGGGCTGATCCCGCTAACACTGCGTTTGTGGGAACCCTAAACTGCTGGGGACGCTAGTATAGATCTGATCAGATCAGATATTGATCCGATCAGATACTATACCACTAAGGGAGGTGTACGGTGCGTGCGTGGGTGTTAGCGGTACTGGCGCTAACCTGACGCTGCCTGGGGCTGGTGCTTGCCAGTTCACCAAAAAAACTGTTAGCGATCGCAGGGATCAGGCCTGACTCTGCGAACGCTGCAGTTATGCGTTTAGTGTTTTGTAAGTGACAGTGATCGATCGATACTGCACTTGGGTGGGCTGGGCCGGGCGGAGGGGCAAAACGCAGGTACTAACACGTATCTGGGCTGATCCCGCTAACACTGCGTGTTTGGGAACCCTAAACTGCTGGGGACGCTAGTATAGATCTGATCGGATCAGATATTGATCCGCTCAGATACTATACCACTAAGGGAGGTGTACGGTGCGTGCATGGGTGTTAGCGGTACTGGCGCTAATATGACGCTGCCTGGGGCGACGCATATCACCGCTGGGCGATCAGGGGGCTAAACCTTTATTCGGTAATAAACGGCGGGTGCCCTGACACTATAAAAAATAAACGAACTAACCAGCGTCACCCGTAACGGTTATACGGTGATCAGTGGTGAAAGGGTTAACTAGGGGGCAATCAAGGGGTTAAAACATTTATTAGATAGTATATGGGGGTCCCTGACGCTATAAAACGCTGACGGCAAACCTAAATATTTACCTCCCTAACTAGCGTCACCAGCGACACTAATACAGCGATCAGAAAAATGATCGCCTAGCGACACTGGTGACAGGGGGTGATCAAGGGGTTAAAACTTTATTAGGGGGGGTTAGGGGGGTACCCTAGACCTACAGGGGGCTACCACTTACTGCCCTACCACTGTAACTGTCACAAACTGACACCAATCAGTAATCAGAAAAAAAAAAAAAAAAATACTGCTTGGTGTCAGTTTGTGACAGGGGGGGTGATTTGGGGGGATCGGGGGGGGGGGGATCGGGGTGTTTTATGTGCCTGGCATGTTCTACTGTGTGTGTTTGTGTTTTGTGCACTTACATGTCTTCTCTCCTCGGCGCTGGAACGGAAACTGCCAAGCCGAGGAGAGATGACATCACATCCTCTGCCTGTGTGAAACTACACACAGGCAGGGGAGGATTCCGATTGGCTGGGAGCGATCGCGAGGGGGGGGCCACGATCGGATGGTCTCCCCTCGCCTCCCAACGCTCCCAGCCAAATGCCGACCGCCGCTGGCACCGAGGGGGTCCGATCGGACCCCCCGCCCGCGGGAGGCAGATCACGTATGGGTACGTGATTCTGTCTGCCCGTGCCATTCTGCCGCAGTATATGTGCGTTAGGCGGTCGGCAAGTGGTTAAACTACATAGAGGGTTCTTTTCTGTAAGAGCAGCAAGGATGTGGAATTCCCTTCCACCGGCGGTGGTCTCAGCAGGGAGCATCGATAGTTCCAAGAAACTATTAGATAAGCACCTGAACGACCATAACATACAGGGATATACAATGTAATACTGACATATAATCACACACATAGGTTGGACTTGATGGACTTGTGTCTTTTTTCGACCTCACCTACTATGTAACTATGTAACTATGAAAGGTGAGGTAAGCAGTGACAGACAAAGATTTCCTAAAGTACAGGTTCCCCTTAACAAAGGGGAATTATGTGTATCAACTATCAACTAGATTTAAAAATGTACCTGTATTCACAATACGTATTCCATCAGTGGTGGCACCTCCAGGTGCCTATAGGCAGCTTCTGCTACTTTCCACACTAGAGCACACTGGAATACTGTGGGAGAAGTATTATGCAAAATAGGGACTTCTGAGATGGACTCTGCCCCCTTATGGGCATTGGGCAGGGCTTATCACGACAATGAGGGAACCCCAGCAAACACACCTGCTAATGCCCAGGAACAGAGGCACAAGGGGGTGCAGTAATGCGAAAAGCAGCATCTTGTACAATTCAACTTGATACACTGAGAATTTTACTGTAAAGCACTTGTCTTGTGTAACTGAAAACCTTCTCTTTCCATTCGAATGCAGCATTTCGGAGGGGACACCACAGAGCTTGTGTCCCGCTTCGCCAGCACAGCCATTATTGCCACCTCACTCCCAGTGACAATGTGATAACACAGTGCAGTTCTCTGTTGCTAACGAACTTGAATACTTTACATGGATCCACTTTTTACTTCCTCTCTCTTTTCCCGTACATTCCAGGCTAGGTCCATAGGTTCCCTGTGCTGCAAGTTCAGTCCTGAATATGTGGGGTACTGATCCCTGGGGAGAGATCAAGCTCATTAACCCCTTCACTTCCAGGGTTACCATCTCCCATGCCAAGGCACTACTTCATGCTGTCTGGCTGCTACAGTACCTTGAAAAAGTATTCATTCCTCTTGAAATGTTCCACATGTTGTCACGTTACAACCAAAAACGTATTGGGATTTTATGTGATAGACCAACACAAACTGGCACATAATTGTGAAGTGGAAGCAAAATGATAAATGGTTTTCACAATTTTTTACAAATAAATATCTGAAAAGTGTGGCGTGCATTTGTAATCAAATTAACCTAATTAAAATCTAGTGGTACCAATTGCCTCCAGAAGCCCCCTAATTAGTAAAAGAGTCCACCTGTGTGTAGTTTAATCACAATATAAATACAGCTGTTCTGTGAAGCCCTCAGAGGTTAGAGAACCTTAGTGAACAAACAGCACCATAAAGGCCAAGAGGTTTAAAGCAGGGTTAGGTTATAAAAAACTATCCCAAGCTTTGAACATCTCACGGAGCACTGTTCAATCCATCATCCAACTGACAGGCCAGGCAAAGAGAGCATTAATGCAAACAAGGCCTGGGGAATGCCCAGGGAAAAACCAAAGCCTACTTACCACCAGCTCGCAGACAACCAAATTAACCTGTCTAACAGTACGCGTTAAAAACAGGGGTTTAGTCCGCACGCATTTGCAAATGCATGCGTAAGCCACAGAGCCTCATCAAGGCACCCTGATATCTGTGGTCCTAACACTAAAATATGAGTGTCCCCACAGTGGAGGCACATGCATTCTAATGGATAAATGCTGGCAGGTGGACTGAAGGGCAGCCCATCCCTTCTTAAAGATACAGAAGCACACCAAACACCCAGCAAATAGCACTATGGCTGCAAAGGTGCTGGCGCGTTTCTGGACCAATAAACACACCAAGGTGATCTCAAAAAACTCGCCACCGCCTTCATTTAAAGCTGGCTATCGCAGTAAGCGGCTTTGGAGGGCTACAAACAGATGCAAACAAGGCCTGGGGAATGCCCAGGGAAAAACCAAAGCCTACTTACCACCAGCTCGCAGACAACCAAATTAACCTGTCTAACAGTACGCGTTAAAAACAGGGGTTTAGTCCGCACGCATTTGCAAATGCATGCGTAAGCCACAGAGCCTCGTCAAGGCACCCTGATATCTGTGGTCCTAACACTAAAATATGAGTGTCCCCACAGTGGAGGCACATGCATTCTAATGGATAAATGCTGGCAGGTGGACTGAAGGGCAGCCCATCCCTTCTTAAAGATACAGAAGCACACCAAACACCCAGCAAATAGCACTATGGCTGCAAAGAGAGCATTAATCAGAGACGTAGCCAGGAGGCCCATGATAACTCTGGAGGAGCTGCCCAGATCCACAGCTCAGGTGGGAAAATCTGTCCACAGGACAACTATTAATCATGCACTCCACAAATCTGGCCTTTATGGAAGATTAGCAAGAACAAAGCCATTGTTAAAAGAAAGCCATAAGAAGTCCCGTTTGCAGTTTGCGAGAAGCCATGTGGGGGATTCAGCAAACATGTGGAAGAAGGTGCTCTGGTCAGATAAGACCAAAATTGAAAATTTTGGCCTTAAAGCAAAACGCTATGGGGGTCATTTACTATAGCGCCGCTGCGCTAATTCACGCAAATTTGCATGAATTAGAGCTAATTAGCGCTAAAACAGTATTCACTCTTGCACTAGTGAGAAAATACTCCCAAAATCGAAATTTACTATAATTCCCTGAAACTAAATAGCGCCCAAATTCTTACTCTGCTAAAAGCTGGAGAATTGCACATGGAAATAATGTTTAGAGCATGATATAATTGCCTAAATGGTACTGAAATATGCGGTATATTATTTAAAGATAATCTGCTTTTAACCACTCGCCGACCGCCTCACGACGATATACGTCGGCAGAATGGCACGGGCAGGCAGAATCACGTACCTGTGCCCGAGGCGGTCGGCGTTTGTCCCCCGGCGATCGGAGGTGAGGGGGAGGCCATCCATTCATGGCCTCCCCCTCGCGATCGCTCCCAGCCAATGGGATCATTCCTCTGCTGCTGTATGCTAAACATCAATGTGAGTGCACAACACACACACACAGTAGAACATGCCAGGCACACATTACACCCCCCGATCCCCCTCGATCACCCCCCAATCACCCCCCCCCCTGTCACACTGACACCAAGCAGTTTTTTTTTTCTGATTACTGCATTGGTGTCAGTTTGTGACAGTTAGTGTGGTAGGGCAGTTAGGGTTAGCCCCCTTTAGGTCTAGGGTACCCCCCTAACTCCCCCTAATAAAGTTTTAACACCTTGATCACCCCCCGTCGCCAGTGTCACTAAGCGATCATTTTTCTGATTGCTGTATTAGTGTCACTGGTGACGCTAGTTAGGGAAGTAAATATATAGGTTCGCCGTCAGCGTTTTATAGCGACAGGGACCCCCATATACTACCTAATAAATGTTTTAACCCCTTGATTGCCCCCTAGTTAACCCTTTCACCAGTGATCACCGTATAACTGTAACGGGTGACACTGGTTAGTTCGTTTATTTTTTATAGTGTCAGGGCACCCGCCGTTTATTACCTAATAAAGGTTTAGCCCCCTGATCGCCCGGCGATATAAGTTAGGTTAGGTTTTAGGGTCAGATAGGGTCTGCGTCGCCCCAAGCAGCGTCAGGTTAGCGCCAGTACTGCTAACACCCATGCACGCAGCATACGCCTCCCTTAGTGGTATAGTACCTGAACGGATCAATATCTGATCCGATCAGATCTATACTAGCGTCCCCAGCAGTTTAGGGTTCCCAAAAACACAGTGTTAGCGGGATCAGCCCAGATACCTGCTAGCACCTGCGTTTTGCCCCTCCGCCCGGCCCAGCCCACCCAAGTGCAGTATCGATCGATCACTGTCACTTACAAAACACTAAACACATAACTGCAGCGTTCGCAGAGTCAGGCCTGATCACTGCGATCGCTAACAGTTTTTTTGGTAGCATTTTGGTGAACTGGCAAGCACCAGCCCCAGGCAGCGTCAGGTTAGCGCCAGTACCGCTAACACCCACGCACGCACCGTACACCTCCCTTAGTGGTATAGCATCTGAACGGATCAATATCTGATCCGATCAGATCTATACTAGCGTCCCCAGCAGTTCAGGGTTCCCAAAAACGCAGTGTTAGCGGGATCAGCCCAGATAGCTGCTAGCACCTGCGTTTTGCCCCTCCGCCCGGCCCAGCCCACCCAAGTGCAGTATCGATCGATCACTGTCACTTACAAAACACTAAACGCATAACTGCAGCGTTCGCAGAGTCAGGCCTGATCCCTGCGATCGCTAAAAGTTTTTTTGGTAGCGTTTTGGTGAACTGGCAAGCACCAGCGGCCTAGTACACCCCGGTCGTAGTCAAACCAGCACTGCAGTAACACTTGGTGACGTGGCGAGTCCCATAAGTGAAGTTCAAGCTAATGAGGTGGTAAGCACAAGTAGTGTCCCGCTGCCACCAAGAAGAAGACAAACAGGCCCGTTGTGCCCATAGTGCCCTTCCTGCTGCATTCGCCAATCCTAATTGGGAACCCACCACTTCTGCAGCGCCCGTACTTCCCCCATTCACATCCCCAACCAAATGCAGTCTGCTGCATGAGAGGCATTTTCTTTATGTCCTCCCGAGTACCCCTATCCAACGAACCCCCCCAAAAAAGATGTCCTGTCTGCAGCAAGTGCGGATATAGGCGTCACACCGGCTATTATTGTCCCTTCTGTCCTGACAATCCTGGTCTTTGCATTGGTGAATGTTTTGAACGCTACCATTCACTAGTTGAGTATTAGCGTAGGGTACAGCATTGCACAGACTAGGCACACTTTCACAGGGTCTCCCAAGATGCCATCGCATTTTGAGAGACCCGAACCTGGAACCGGTTACAGTTATAAAAGTTACAGTTACAAAAAAAAGTGTAAAAAAAAAACAAAAAAACACACACACAAAAAAATATATAAAATAAAAAAAAATAGTTGTCGTTTTATTGTTCTCTCTCTCTCTATTCTCTCGCTATTGTTCTGCTCTTTTTTACTGTATTCTATTCTGCAATGTTTTATTGTTATTATGTTTTATCATGTTTGCTTTTCAGGTATGCAATTTTTTATACTTTACCGTTTACTGTGTTTTATTGTTAACCATTTTTTTGTCTTCAGGTACGCCATTCACGACTTTGAGTGGTTATACCAGAATGATGCCTGCAGGTTTAGGTATCATCTTGGTATCATTTTTTTCAGCCAGCGGTCGGCTTTCATGTAAAAGCAATCCTAGCGGCTAATTAGCCTCTAGACTGCTTTTACAAGCAGTGGGAGGGAATGCCCCCCCCCACAGTCTTCCGTGTTTTTCTCTTGCTCTCCTGTCTCAACAGGGAACCTGAGAATGATTCAGCCAGCTGACCATTGAGCTGATCAGAGACCAGAGAGGCTCCAAACATCTCTATGGCCTAAGAAACTGGCCAAAGAAGCTACAAGCATTTTATGACTTAGATTTCGCAGGATGTAAACAGCGCAATTGGGAAATTGGGAAAGCATTTTATCACACCGATCCTGGTGTGGTCAGATGCTTTGAGGGCAAAGGAGAGATCTAGGGTCTAATAGACCCCAATTTTTTTCAAAAAAAGAGTACCTGTCTCTATCTATTGCTATCATAGGAGATATATACATTCCCTGAGATAACAATAAAAATGATTAAAAAAAATAAAAAATGAAAGGAACAGTTTAAAAATAAGATAAAAAAGCAAAAAAAAAAAAAAAGCACCCCTGTCCCCCCCTGCTCTTGCGCTAAGGCGAACGCAGGCATTGGTCTGGCATCAAATGTAAACAGCAATTGCACCATGCATGTGAGGTATCACTGCGAAAGTCAGATCGAGGGCAGTAATTTTAGTAGTAGACCTCCATGAGCCACGAAGGAGAACGGCACTTCCCCGGGGCCATCCACGCTGAATTTCGTCCCGATTCTTTCTAACACCCCCTGCTGCAAACCGGCTCAAAGATCCCTAACCACATACTTATTAAGAGTGAGAGAGAAGAACATGCAGGCCCAAGATGGCGCCCCGAAGACACAGACACAGTCACAGGCACACCTTCCCGCTGCAGCTACCTCGCCGACACACTCCCTGGGAGACTGTAAGTACTCATTACAATTAACTAAGGCAGATCTGGATGCAAGTCTAACCCTGATGTATGACAAAATTGCCCAGAAGTTTCAATCAGAGCTGCATAAGTCCACTAATACACTATCTCTGGAGATTGCAGCTCTGGGAAGCAGAACAGACTTACTGGAGACCAAGCATGATGAATTGTCCCTAGGGTACTCTGATCTTAGAAAGGAGCATGAATCTTTGTCTGAAACGGTCCTACAATTACAAGCACACATTGAGGACCTTGACAACAGGAATCGACAAAACAATCTTAGGGTGCGTGGAGTCCCAGAATTGCTGCCAGCCGTTCAGAAGCTATTTCAATCTCTCCTGCCTGACTCCCCATTGACTGCCTTTTCCTGCGATAGGATTCATAGGGCCTTATGCCCCCCTCCACCCCCGGAGAAGCCTCCTAGGGACATAATGCTTTGCCTCAAGGACTTCCTGATAAAGAAGATATCCTCAGGGCCTCAAGAAACACCCCTAGCATTCGTTTGGATGGGTCTCCTGTTCAAATTTATCCAGACATCTCCCCCACTACCCTGGACAAACGCAGGAAGATGAAAGAGGTTACATCGGTGCTTCAGTCAGCAAGTATTCGTTACCGCTGGGGCTTCCCTTTCAAGCTACAGGTGCCTCATAATGGCACAACATACACTGTGACCACGCTGCCTGAAGGCAAGGAGTTACTGGTGAAACTGGGCCTCCTAGATGCGGCTTCCCTGCCCAGACTGCCATCCACCCCACGACACTCAGCAATTTGGGCTACTCCTCCACCCAGAAGAGACCGCCGAGATCAAAGACGGGACTAACGGAAGCAGCAGCTTTCATTTTTGTTTTTGGATCCCCCCTTTTTTTTTGTGTCCCCTCTCTCTGCTCTGTTTGTTTTTCTCCCTTAAGGTTGAGAACTCTGATCCTCCCCTGCCATGCTTTGATGCACCTGGACTCTCCTGGCTCCGTGTGGAATCCTGGTTGCGTCCGCTTGTGAGACCCCACACTCTTCAATATTGGGGGCTGGCTGACTCTTCATCTGCTTAGTGATGTTGGAGCCGACGGACCCATCACAGGTAAACCCTCCTGATATATCTGCATCCGTGCAGATCACACGGACACAAAAACTTAGAGTGTTGGACCTTTTGGTCCAAATGGACACCACTTTTTGGGTATATGGGATGTCTTCCCCCATTACCCCCCTTGACTATAGTTGGCTATTTTTTGGCCTGGTTTTTAGGTTCTTGTTCACTTTGGTTTCTTGTTTTATTTTTTTTTGCTTTTATGAGAGGCCACCTAATAGAAATCTCTACAACACAAAAACGCCAAAGACAACAGGAGACTCATAAACTCACCTTAGAATTAGAACGATTATATCATAGTCACACTCAGACACCTTCAACGGAGTTGCTCCGGCAGACCACTGAAAAGAGAAGGGCCCTTGATAATATACTTTCAGGACACATAGAAAAATCTCTTAGATGGTCTAAAGCTCGTTTCCTCCTTCACAGCAACTCAGCCTCCACGATGTTTGCACGTAAACTAAAACAATCCTCCCAACCGAACCACCTTTATAAACTGAAGGATAAAAACGGCAACCTCACCTCCCACCCTAAACAGGTTTTAAATATCTTTTCCTCCTTTTATCAGAAACTATTTTCGGGCCCAGATCCCTCTCTTCCCCCACCCACGCAGACATGGTTGGACACCCTCTCGCTACCCCAGTTGTCAGAGGAGCATCTTGGTATCCTCAATGCTCCTTGTTCGTCAGAGGAAGTGGCTTCTATCATATCCTCCCTTAAGCCATTCAAAGCCCCAGGCCCGGACGGGTTCTCGGCAGTCTATTATAAAAAATTTGCAGATTCCTTACTCCCCACACTAACTAACATGTATAATCAGGTCCTCAAGGGGAAACAATTCCCAGAGGAAATGCTGTTAGCAAACATGTCCCTCATACCCAAACCGGGCAAAGACCATACTTTCCCTCAAAATTTTCGCCCCATATCTGTTATTAATAACGACCTAAAGATATTTGGAAAGATCTTGGCAGACAGGCTAGCTAAAGTGATACAGACCTTGATATCCCCTGACCAAACCGGTTTCATCCCACCGAGACAGATCACGGATAACATCCGTTTAGCCACCAACATTCTACAGGACGCCCATTTGCACTCAAACCAGGTACTGCTTTTAAGTTTGGACATAAATAAAGCATTTGACAGTGTCCTCTGGACGTATCTAGACACAGTATTATCAAAATTTGGATTCAGGGGGGCATTTATACAAGGCTTTAAAGCCCTTTACCATCACCCTAAGACCCGCATAAAGCTGCCGGGATGTAGTTCAGACTATTTTTCTTTGCAGTGTGGAACTAGACAGGGGTGTCCCCTCTCCCCTCTATTATTTGCACTCGCCATGGAGCCCCTGTCTAGATCCATATCCAATGACCAGAACATTAGGGGATATATAAAAGGAGGCCGAGAATTTAAACTTAGCCTTTATGTGGACGATGTACTTTTATTTATTTCGGACCCTTTGATCTCCCTCCCCAACCTCATGTCCACTCTAAACTCCTTCCAAAAGTTAACAGGCCTTGGAATTAATCCTAGCAAGTGTACGGCGATGCCCACCCACCTTCTACAACTTTTATTAACTACACTTAAAGATAACTTCAAATTCACATGGAACCACACCTCCTTACAATATCTAGGCATTAAGCTGGCCCCCTCCCTCAAACAAATATACTCTTTAAATTACCCCTCGGCTTTCTCTAATGTTAAACTCCTTTTAAACCAATGGTCTTCTTATCGTATATCATTTCTAGGTAGAATTCAAGCAATAAAAATGAATATCCTTCCTAAACTTTTATTCCTTTTTAGGTCCTTGCCTCTATATGTTTCTCGCTCTACCCTGTTGACGATGCAGTCGGCTCTGCTCAAATTTGTATGGCAAAACAAAAAACCCCGCATAGGACGTTTGAGGATGTATAGAACTCAGGTGAGGGGGGGCTTGGGTTGCCCGGACCTATGGAAGTACTTCTTGGCATCCCGCCTCATTCAATTGGCGCAGTGGCATCCCCCCCCCCCCGCATCTATACCATGGCTACAGTTTGAGCAGATCTCGGTGGCACCTTACCACCTTCCTGGTTTATTATGGTCCCGATCTATAACTCCAAAAGGTATCACCCCACTTAATACTATAGTAGGCCAATCACTGTACCTATGGTCCCTTTACTCCAAGAAGTTTAAGTTACAATCAGATAGGCCCCTTTTATCCTCCTTTTTAGGTGAACCATCCTTCCCACTGGCCTTCTCATCCAAATCATCATTCCTTAGCTGGATCGCAAGGGGTTTGGTGAACCTTGAATCCTTGCTGCGGGATGCCTCCTTTTGTTCCTATGCTCACCTGCAGCCAACCCACGATATGGGACGATTCGAGTTTCACCAATACTTGCAAATACGACACTTTTACTCAGCACTTATCTCTGGTGAAGTTGATTTGTCTAAGACCCCGTTTGAGTCGTTGTGTGGAGAGGCTTCAAGAGATAACGGGACCATATCCATTCTATATAGATATCTTAATGACCTCAACTCTCCTCAAAAATCTAAGGCAATGGAGGACTGGGAGGCAGAGATGGCCCAAGAATTCCCAGTGGAGGACTGGCAGGATATGATAGCTAATATGCACAAATGTACGCGATCTATATCCATTAAAGAGACAACTCTCAAACTTCACACCAGGTGGTATTACACTCCCGATCGTCTCCACAGAATATATCCCCTGGTACCTGGCACATGTTTTAGAGGATGCCAGGACGGGGGAACGCTGTTGCACACGTTCTGGAGCTGTAAGGCCCTGGATGCCATATGGCATAAGACAATGTCTCTCATAACACTTCTCTCAGGTATCTCGATTACTCTGACCTCTCCAATGTGTCTGCTTTTTGCAGAGCTCCCAGAGGTTCCCATCCCACTACAGAAATTATTTCACACTCTTTTTAGTGCTATTCAATGGACAATAGCCTTGAACTGGAAACTTTCCCACGTACCTTGGTCACAGGTGATTTCGCGTATGGAGTCCATTAGGACTATGAAAAGAATACACCATACTCTCCTGGACTCCATGCACATTTTTGACCGTAAATGGAATGTTTGGACGGCCCACCTGCTAAGTGATAGACTGGGGGATCCTTCGGCCCCAATGGATGAATCATAATAGGTCTGATTATGTTCCCAAAGGACGGAATCTGTATGAAAATGTACCTCTAATAGCTGCATAGCCTCCTGACTTCAGGTATAAGGTCACACAACATCCTCATGGATTGATGGCTATATTAATATGCATGGGATGCACATTTATCACAATAATGTGTTTTTGTTCCTTTTCCCTTTTCTTTTTGTTTTGTTTCTTTTTTTATGTTTCTCTTTGCTCTGATTTATTGGGTGCATCATGATTGTACTGTACAACGAGATATGCTTTGTAAGAATTATATTGTTCAGCTATTAATGGTTATATTACCACTGTACCTCTTGTACCTTCAACACTTGTTCACCCAGATATTATACTATTCTGCAATAAAAACGTTTGTAAACAAAAAAAAAGTATTTATTTTGTTGCCACTGCACGTTTGTGCACAATTTTAAAGCATGTCATGTTTGGTATCCATGTACTCGGCCTAAGATCATCTTTTTTATTTCATCAAACATTTGGGCAATATAGTGTGTTTTAGTGCATTAACATTTAACAAAGTGTGTTTTTTCCCCAAAAAATGCGTTTGAAAAATCGCTGCGCAAATACTGTGTGAAAAAAAAAATGAAACACCCACTATTATAATCTGTAGGGCATTTGCTTTAAAAAAATATATAATGTTTGGGGGTTCAAAGTAATTTTCTTGCAAAAAAAAAAAAAAAAATTTCATGTAAACAAAAAGTGTCAGAAAGGGCTTTGTCTTCAAGTGGTTAGAAGAGTGGGTGATGTGTGACATAAGCTTCTAAATGTTGTGCATAAAATGCCAGGACAGTTCAACCCCCCCCCCCAAATGACCCCATTTTGGAAAGTAGACACCCCAAGATATTTGCTGAGAGGCATGTTGAGTCCATGAAATATTTTATATTGTGACACAAGATGCGGGAAAGAGACAATTTTTTTTTTGCACAAAGTTGTCACTAAATGATATATTGCTCAAACATGCCATGGGAATATGTGAAATTACACCCCAAAATACATTCTGTTGCTTCTCCTGAGTACGGGGATACCACATGTGTGAGACTTTTTGGGAGCCGAGCCTCGTACGGGACCCCGAAAACCAAGCACTGCCTTCAGGCTTTCTAATGGCATAAATTTTTGATTTCACTCTTCACTGCCTATCACAGTTTCGGAGGCCATGGAATGCCCAGGTGGCACAACCCCCCCCCCCCAAATGACCCTATTTTGGAAAGTAGATGCCCCAAGCTATTTGCTGAGAGGTATAGTGAGTATTTTGCAGACCTCACTTTTTGTCACAAAGTTTTGAAAATTGAAAATAGAAAAAAAAAATTTTTTCTTGTCTTTCTTCATTTTCAAAAACAAATGAGACCTGCAAAATACTCACCATGCCTCTCAGCAAATAGCTTGGGGTGTCTACTTTCCAAAATGGGGTCATTTGGGGGGGTTTGTGCCACCTGGGCATTCCATGGCCTCCGAAACTGTGATAGGCAGTGAAGAGTAAAATCAAAAATTTACACCCTTAGAAATCCTAAAGGCGGTGATTGGTTTTCGGGGCCCCGTACACGGCTAGGCTCCCAAAAAGTCCCACACATGTGGTATCCCCGTACTCAGGAGAAGCAGCTAAATGTATTTTGGGGTGCAATTCCACATATGCCCATGGCCTGTGTGAGCAATATATCATTTAGTGACAACTTTTTGTATTTTATTTTTTTTTGTCATTATTCAATCACTTTTGACAAAAAAAAATAATATTCAATGGGCTCAACATGCCTCTCAGCAATTTCCCTGGGGTGTCTACTTTCCAAAATGGGGTCATTTGGGGGGGTTTTGTACTGCCCTGCGATTTTATCACCTCAAGAAATGACATAGGCAGTCATAAACTAAAAGCTGCGTAAATTCCAGAAAATGTACCCTAGTTTGTAGACGCTATAACTTTTGCGCAAACCAATAAATATACGCTTATTGACATTTTTTTTACCAAAGACATGTGGCCGAATACATTTTGGCCTAAATGTATGACTAAAATTGAGTTTATTGGATTTTTTAATAACAAAAAGTAGAAAATATAATTTTTTTTCAAAATTTTCGGTCTTTTTCCGTTTATAGTGCAAAAAATAAAAACCGCAGAGGTGATCAAATAGCATCAAAAGAAAGCTCTATTTGTGGGAAGAAAAGGACGCATATTTTGTTTGGGTACAGCATTGCATGACCGCGCAATTAGCAGTTAAAGTGACGCAATGCCAAATTGTAAAAAGTGCTCTGGTCAGGAAGGGGGTAAATCCTTCCGGGGCTGAAGTGTTAAAACTGTGTGAAAAAGTGATTTCTACACTAAGATATCTTTAAAAGTCTGAGAAGAGATAAATTCCCCGTTTCTGTACAACTAGGTGCCAGCACAACTGAGCATGCTCAGACCTGCAAATAGGCTAAAATGCGTTTCTGAGAATGAAAATCAGCGCTATTATAGTCCAATGCAAGTTTCAGCCATTGGTTCTAATGATACAATAAATAAATACTTTTAATGTTGAAATGAAATGTATCTTTCTCTGAAATAAATGTTCCTTGCAACATTGTTGCTGCTTCTATTTTGTTTTTTCTCATCTATTTAGTTTTTAAGAATGCTAGAATGTGGAATGTTTTGATAAAATATATTTTTCTCTGTCACTTTCACTTGTTACTCTCCATCTCACAACAATCTTTACCCAAACTCACACAGGTGTCTTTACAAAGCACAAAACAATACCATTGCTGATGCAAATTTAAAATGAGTCACAATTTGTTGTGCTTTTTATTACTTCCAAATATTCATAATTTGAGCCCAAAAATGTGATATGTGTACCAACATCAGAAATCAAAATGTAATTCCCAAAAATTTGAGGATAATATCACTATTCACTACTAATATCACTATACACTCACTCACAAAGAACCACCAAATATCACAGAATAAATCAAGAAGAATAACTCTTGAGTAATGTAATTTTAAAAACCTGAATGTCCAAAGAAATGCAGTATTTATGTGTAGGAGGTTCTCACATGTGGCAGCTCCATGGCTTAGAGGTTAGAACTTCTGCTTACATCCCTCAGGGTCTGGGTTTGATTCACAAACATGCTGCTTCATGTGAAGTTGTCTCGTCTCCTAGGTCCTAAAGCTATGTCTAAATGTAGTATTTATGTGTAGGAGGGTTCCACCACCATTGTAAATCTTGCCAGATACACTATCTAGCCAAAAGTATTTTGCTCTAAAACGGTATTCACTATAGCGTTGGTGAGAAAATACTCCCAAAATCAAATTTACTATAGCTCCCTGAAACTAAATAGCGCCCAAACCCTTACTCTGCTAAAACCTAGAGAATTGCACATGGAAATCATGTTTAGAGCATGATATAATTGACCAAATGGTACTGAAATATGCGGTATATTATTAAAAGATTATCTGCTTTTAAACTGTGTGAAAAAGTGATTTCTACACTGAAATATCTTTAAAAGTCTGAAAAGTGAAAAATTCCCCGTTTTGGACAACTAGGTGCCAACACAACTGAACATGCTCAGACCTGAATATAACTCTCATTTTAACTCAAGTGTCTTTTTTACCCGAAGCTATAGTAAATACCAAAACGAGAGCTAATTAGAGAACATTTTTTGGGAGTTAAAATCTGCTCTATTTTAGTCCAAAAGAAGTTTCAGTCATTGATTCTAATGGAACAATTCTAACTTTCACAAAAAAACCTTTTAATGTTGGGATGAAATGTATCTTTCTGTGAAATAAATTTTCCTTTGCAACATTGTTGCTTCTACTTAAAATAATTTGATTTTAAGAATGCTACAATGTGGAATGTTTTGATGTTTTCTCTGTCACTTTCACTTGTTACTCTTCATCTCACAACAATCTTTACCCCAAACTCACACAGGTGTCTTTACAATCCACAAACAATACCATTGATGATGAAAATTTAAAATTAATCACAATTTTTTGTGTTTTTTATTATTTCCAAATATTCATAATTTGAGCACAAAAAAATGTGATAGGTGTACCAACATCAGAAAGCAAAATGTAATTCCCAAAAATTTGAGGGTAATATTCTACTCTCACCCACAAAAAAACACCAAATATCACAGAATAAATCAAGAATAACTCTTGAGTAATGTAATTCCATCACCTGTATGTCCAAAGAAATGCAGTATTTATGTGTAGTTATGTGTAGGAGGGTCTCACATGTGGCAGCTCTGTGGCTTAGAGGTTAGAACTTCTGCTTAGTATCTCTGAGGGTCAGGGTTCAAATCCCAACCATGTTACTTCATGTAGAGAAGTTGTCTCATCTCCCAGGTCCTTTAACTATGTCTAAATGTAGTAGTTATGTGTAGGAGGGTTCCACCACCATTGTAAGTCTTTTCCAGATACACTATATATAAAGTATTGGGACGCCTGCCTTTACACACACATGAACTTTAATGGCAGCCCAGTCTTAGTCTGTAGGGTTAAAATTTGATTTGTCCCACCCTTTGCAGCTAGAACAGCTTCTGGGAAGGCTGTCCACAATGTTTAGTGTGCCTATGGGAATGTTTGATCATTCTTCCCGAAGTGCATTTGTGAGGCCAGGCACTGATGTTGGATGAGAAGGCCTGGCTCGCAGTCTCTACTCTAATTCAGCCAAAGGGTGTTCTATTGGGTTGAGGCCAGGACTCTGTGCAGGCCAGTCAAGTTTCTCCACCCCAACCTAGCTCATCCATGTCTTTATGGAGCTTGCTTTGTGTACTGGTGTGCAGTCATGTTGGAACAGGAAAGGGCTTTCCCCAAACTGTTCCCACAAAGTTGGGAGCATGAAATTGTCCAAAATGTCTTGGTATGCTGACGCCTTAAGAGTTCCCTTATCTGAAACTAAGAGGCCAAGCCCAACCCCTGAAAAACAACCCCGCACCATAATCCCCCTCCACCAAATCATTTGGACCAGTGCACAAAGCAAGGTCCATAAAGACATGGATGAGTGATTTTGGGGTGGAGGAACTTGACTGGCCTGCACAGAGTCCTGACCTCAACACAGCAGAACACCTTGGGGATGAATTAAAGAGGAGACTGTAGGTCAGGCCTTCTCGTCCAACATCAGTGCCTGACCTCACAAATGCACTTGGAAGAATGGTCAAACATTCCCATAGACACACTCCTAGACCTTGTGGACAAGAAGAGTTGAAGCTGTTATAGCTGCAAAGGGTGGGCCAAATGAGTTTTGAACCCAATACTAATACTGGGATGCCATTACAGTTCATGTGTGTTTAAAGGCAGGCATCCCGATACTTAGGCCAATATACTGTATATTGCTTGTGACACTGAGCATGGCTATGGACTTAGGGCTGGTTCACACCACATAGATGCAAAGAACATGTGTGGGGCTGCCTGGTGGCTAAGTGGGTAGCAGTTCTGTCTAGCAGCACCTGGGATGTTGGTTCTAATTCCCCAACATGCTAATGCTTGTGTTGAAGTTTATATGTTCTCCTTGTGTGGGTTTCTCACCACAATCCAAAGACATGCTGCCATTTTATTTGTCTCCTGTCGAAATAGGTTCTAATGTAAGAAAGTTAATTTTGGACTTTATATTGGAAGCTCATTGCAGCCAGGGACTGATGTTAATGTTTATTAGCACTAATCATGCCCAGGGACTTGGACATTTCAAATTTTAGGGTTTACACTGCACAGGTACATATGCTTAGAAAACTGTTGCTTTGTTTATGTGGATGCAAATGGACTTTGATCTTTGGCCTGTAGTTGGAGATTTGATGCACATAGCCAAGGCTAACACAGTTGCAAATACTATTTTCCTGGTGCCTCCATGGCAGCATACCAATGGTTGGTTGCTCCGCCCCCGACCAACCCACAGGACCACTTTAACTCTATAAATAAAAGAGTTGTTCCTCCCCACCGTCATTCTTTTCTCTGTCCTCGTTCCTACAGGATCAAGCGCTCAGCCCTACCTCACCGCTTTATGGTGTGACCATTGCAGGTTCATGCTCTCCTGCAGTATGGAGTCCCATTGCTTGGGCTGCTAAAAGCGCCAGATAAGTATGGGAGCCCATTTTTCTGTGGATCTTTTTGGGGCTGGTGCGTTAACAGGAGCCAGTTTTTCTCTCCTATATATTCCCTTGTTCGGCATACTAAAACCCTGAATGCTTAAATGCTTGTGCTTTTTACAAAAACGCTATGAGGTTTTTGCCTACCTCCACAGCATGCCTCATGCGCCTGTGTAGCTCTCCTCTGAGTGTGCAGGGCGGGGCCTTGGCGTGATGTCACGGTGCATGCTCAGTAGCACTGTGAAGCCGACAGCGGCCATCTTGGGACTCCCAGACCACTCTCTAGTATATAAGAGAGCTTACTGTCAGTAGAGGGGCAGCTGCCTTAGAGGAAGCATCTATGAGGTGTCCTCTCCAGCTCCTTTATCCTTTTTTTTTGACTCTGTGCTATGGAGCCCAGCCAAGGTACTAGGGAGGAATGGGAGTATATATATATATTTATATGTATATATATAATAAAAAATAAAAAATTTTGTTGTTGTTCTTCCCTCCTCTGCAAAATCCTTTTTTGTTTTTAACTACTTTTTATATTAAATGTTAATCGTTCCTTTTCAGCTGTCCCTAGTACTATAATGCCGCATCAAAAAGATCCTCAACATACCACTAGGTAAGGGCTGCAACTTTCAGGTAAGTTTTTTTTATCAAGAGAAAAGAGCACCCCGGGCTGATTGAAACACCCTTGTCTTTGTTTCTATTTTTTGTCTTAGCCCGCATCACGGATCTTCCCGCAGATCATCCCATAGAGATTCTACGGATAGAAGATCAAAGGACCATAGGAGCTCGGGTCATTCTCATTCGTCCTCGGCCCATACTTCCCGCAGTGGGAACAGATCATCCCGACATACCACTAGTAAACAGGACTCCCAGCACAGACCTGTGTATCCAGGAGAGAAAGCATGCTGGGTGTGTGGCAAACAAGCCCTCCCTGATAAATTGGTATGTGGTCAATGCCTCCTGGAAGCTACAGGAGACAAAGAGAAAGAGAAACTTGAGTCAATAGAATCAATCAAAAGAATGATAAAAGACTCTATCGGGGAGTTAGCCTTATCCCAAGATCAAGCAACCCCACCCGCAGATGAAGCAGCAGTGAATACACCCAATCCACAGCCAGACACAGAGGTTATTTCTGAAAGCGATTCGGATGTGGGAGAAGAGAATGCTTCAGCCTTTGATTTTGCTCTAGTGGAACCCTTTATCAATGCGGTAAAGGACGCAATCCAATGGGAGGAAGATCCAGAGCCTCCATCTAAAGCAAAGAAATATTTTCCACACCTGAAGAAAAAGTTATCAACCTTCCCCTTAATGGAAGAAATAAAGGAAGTTGTGACAGATGAATGGCAGAAGGTGGATAAAAGACCCTTAGCTTACAATCGTTTTCTCAAATTATACCCACTTGCTGAAGCAGATGCCCAGCTTTTTGATTCGCTTCCAACGGTAGATGCTTCAATTATGATATTAGCCAGGAATACAACACTGCCTCTAGAGGATGCGATCTCTTTCAGGGATGTACTTGATCGAAGGATCGATTCAGATCTAAAAAAATCTTACCAAGCTGCAGGAGGGGCATGTAAGCCAGCAGTAGCCCTGACTTCAATCTCTCGGGCTACTAGAGTATGGTCAGACAATATTGAGACAGCCCTCAGACAGGGGGTGGGGTCTAACGAGATCATCAAAGCACTAGATGAGCTGAAGCTGGCCTCAGATTTCATGGCAGAGGCCGCCATTGATGTCCTCAAGTGTTCCTCCAGAGCTATGCTGTATTCCATCACTGCCAGAAGGGCATTGTGGCTAAAACCATGGTCAGCCGACCCAACCTCAAAACAATCGTGGTGTCGCATACCATACAATGGGAAAGCTCTGTTCAGCGACAAAATGGATGCAGCGATTACCAGAGTCACAGGAGGGAAAAATGGTCTAATTCCCCAGGACAGAAGCAGGAGGAAAAGATTTGTGTCACGTACAGCTGGTCAGCAGAGAGCAAGAGACTCCAGAACGTATCGCCCGGGCAGGGAGTACAGAAGAGGCTGGAAGGGCTCGCAGGCAACTTTCTTGAAGGCAGGGAAGCCGAAAACCTCAACATCCACGGTTGAGGGCCAGAAGTCCTTTTGACTCCCTATCCACCCAAACCGCTCCAGTAGGAGCTCGACTCAGGGCGTTCGCCCAGGTTTGGGTGGAGAATTGTACAGATCAATGGGCAGTCTCCACTGTCATTCAGGGGCATTTCTGGACATTCAGAAAACGGCCCCCACCCTTTTCATTCCAGCCAACGAAGATACCAACCTCCAAAGAGAAGAAAGCGGTCCTTCTTCAGTATGTACAAATTCTTATCCGGCAGCAAGCAGTAGTTCCAGTTCCGGACTTGGAAAAACACTCAGGGTTCTATTCCCCAGTCTTTTTGGTCCCCAAAAAATCGGGCGGCTGGAGGCCCGTGTTGGACCTGAAGAGGTTAAACAGATACATCCGTACAGAGCATTTCAAAATGGAATCCTTAAATACAGTGATCCTATCGGTACAGCCAGGGGATTGGATGGTCTCTATAGACCTTCAAGACGCATATCTCCATATACCTATCCTGCAGCAGTTTCAACCTTTTCTACGTTTCAAAGTAGGCGATTTACACCTACAGTTTCAATGCCTGCCGTTCGGGATCTCAACAGCTCCCAGAACCTTTACCAAGGTGCTAGTGGCAATCCTGGCTCCTCTTCGAGAAAAAGGGATTCGAGTACTTCACTACTTGGACGACATCCTCATTCTATCCCAGCACAAAAGGAGCCTAGAAATGCATGTACGGCTGGTCCTAGACACCCTGAGCAAGTTCGGGTGGTTAATCAATTACTCGAAAAGCCAGCTCACACCTACACAAAAGATGACATATCTAGGAGCACTTTTCAACACTCCAGAGAGGGCAGTTTCACTTCCCCTAGAAAAGATTCCTGTCCTGATAAGGAAGGTAAAGAGAGTTTTGGCAAGCCACTCCATGTTGGCATCAGACTGTCTGAGTCTCCTGGGCTCCCTTTCCTCTTGTATACCCATGGTGAAGTGGGCCAGGTGGCATCTGCGGGGATTCCAACTGGGCTTTCTGGCACATTGGAGGAAGAATCGCCTGGATCAGAGGATATTAGTCACATCCATAATGAAGTCCAGTCTCTGGTGGTGGACGAGACCATCCAACCTGCAGATTCACTGTTCCCTAGGGCCCATCACATGGACCATTCTTACGTCAGACGCAAGTCAGTTGGGCTGGGGTGCGCACTTCCAAGGTCAACTAGTCCAAGGGAGATGGCAGTTCGATTCGGAGGTGGTAGTATCGAACATACTGGAACTAAGGGCGGCATGGATGGCAATCTTACATTTAGCCACCTACCTCAGAGGAAAATCCATACTCCTACAAATGGACAACAAAGCGGCAGTGGCCTATGTCCAGAACCAGGGGGGAACACACAGCAGGTCTCTACTCAGCGAAGTGACGCCCATTCTGACCTGGGCCGAGAGGAACTTAATCAACCTGCGGGCCTCATACATCCCAGGGTCCGAGAACCAGTTAGCCGACCATCTGTCAAGATCATTCGTCAACAACGAGTGGTCCCTGAATCCCAAGGTTTTCGACTGGATATGCCAACAATGGGGCACCCCCCAAATCGACCTATTTGCCTCTCCACTCAACGCGAAGACGCCTCTGTTCTTCTCAAGGTTCCCGTCCCCAGGGTCAGCAGGAGTAGACGCTCTAGCCCAGCCTTGGAATTTTCAGAAAGGATACGCATTTCCTCCGACTCCTCTGATATTGAGGTTTCTTCAGCGCCTGACGACGGAGAAAGTCACAGTTTTGGCAGTAATCCCATACTGGCCCAAGAGACCGTGGTTCACACTCCTAGTCAACTTGGCTGTATGCAGACCGCTTCCTCTTCCACACCTGAACGACCTTCTGTCTCAAAACGACTTCTCTCACCCGCATCCGGAAATCCTAGACTTGAGGGTCTGGAAATTGAGCGGAAAAGGCTGGATGATTTAGGGTGCTCACATAATGTTATTCAAACACTTCTACAGGCAAGAAAGTCTTCCACTAATTCCACCTATTACAGAATATGGAGAAAATTTACAGAACTGGCAGAGCTTAATCATTTCGATCCCATGGACCCTGGGGTCCAGAATCTGCTTCTCTTCCTACAGAATGGCTTGGATCTAGGTTTAGGTCTAAACACTCTTAAGGTCCAGGTCTCGGCTCTCTCAGCCCTGACAGATACACCATGGGCTTTGAACCCTCTGGTCGAACGCTTTTTGAAGGCAGTCCTGAGATTGCGACCTCCCAGGAAAGCATTATACCCCAAATGGGACTTGACGATTGTGCTGGATGTCCTATCAAATCCTCCCTTTGCTCCCACAGAAGATTGCACCCTAGAGGACATTTCCTTAAAAGCAGTATTCTTGATTGCCATCACCTTGGCTCGCAGAGTATCGGAAATCCAAGCTCTAGGATCACGGGAACCTTACATCACCTTCTTCCCGGACAGGGTGGTTTTGCAACCCATCCATCAATTCATTCCTACGGTACCTTCTCTCTATCATCTTAATCAGGAATGGGTTCTCCCAGCATTTGGAGAAGATCCAGAGTCTTCAAGATTACATGAGCTAGATGTAGCCAGATCCCTGAGACACTATTTAAACTCAACACAACAGTTTCGCAAAGATCAAAGACTGTTTGTCATACCAAAAGGTGCCAGAAAGGGAATGGCAGCATCCAAGACGACCTTAGCAAGCTGGATCGTTAAATTAATCCAAAGGGCCTATCGGGCTAGTGGTCTGGCAGTTCCAGATGCGGTCAGCGTGCATTCCACTCGGGGAATGGCCTCTTCTTGGGCAGCATTGGCGCGGGTCTCCCCTGAGACAATTTGCCGAGCAGCTAGTTGGTCGTCATTCAACACTTTCATGTCTCACTATAGTGTAGACCCAGCGGTTCTTACTTCCCGGGAATTTGGGGAAAGAACCTTACAGATGTCAAGGCTGTAGTTTTTCATTAAATTTCTTATTGCAGTACCCTCCCTGTAAGCGAGTTATTTACCATTGGTATGCTGCCATGGAGGCACCAGGAAAACGGAAAATTGAATACTTACCTTTCCGTAATTTTCCTTTCCTGGTGCCTACCCATGGCAGCATACACCCTCCCTTCAATAATCCTTAGTTTTCTGAGATCTAGTTACAAGAATGACGGTGGGGAGGAACAACTCTTTTATTTATAGAGTTAAAGTGGTCCTGTGGGTTGGTCGGGGGTGGAGCAACCAACCATTGGTATGCTGCCATGGGTAGGCACCAGGAAAGGAAAATTACGGAAAGGTAAGTATTCAATTTTCCGTTATGTGTTCCTGCTCATCAGGTGCAATCACTTTAGACATACATGGAGAGACAGATTGAAAGATACTGGTGGGCGTGTACTTCTATTGGGTGTGTCAGTGTGCTAACAATACAACCTCTCTTATATAAAGGCCTGCAGTAGGGGGTTCGTTTGGCCTAAGAAGGTCAGGTTTTTTGCTGTGATTTGTGGTGGGAGAAGGAATGAAATTGGGAGATTTGATGAAATTCTTGTGCATTTTTTCAATCAAAAGTGGGTTTATGTGGCCATGCTGTCAATGTTGTGTGTGTATTGTTCCTGTCTGATCATGCAAACATCGTTTGGAAGCATCTGCTGACCTACTCTTTTTGATCTCGTTTAATCGTGTACACTGAAATGTAGCTTCCAGCAGAACATGGTCACCAATGTATGTATGTGTGGATTGTGGGCTGGTGGTGGGTGTTTTGAATAAGTCTTTTGTAATATGTTGGAATGCTTTGTAAGAATGACTGTTAAGTATGTTTCAATAATCTTGCAGATAATAATGTGATGTGTGTCCACTCTAAGGTTTTGTCTGATTTTAGATTGTAAGCTCCTATGAGCAGGGCCCTTAAAATTCTATTGCACCATATATCCCGTCCAAATTTTTTTGAAGCTAGTAAATGTAAATTTTTTTTTCTGCTGGTAAAATAAAAGTACATTATTGAGCTTTTGTTGTGGTGTGTTTTTTTTTTTTTCTTCTACTTTTCTTTCTTTAGTTTTTGTGGGTGGTGGTTTTGGGAAAGTGCAATATCTCTTATTTTATTTCAAGATGTATTTGTGCACCAAAAAACTAATCTCTTTGCCCTGGTTCACATGCTACTTTGAAATTGCGCTACTTCACTTGAAGTAGCACGATTTCAAAGTAGCAAGGTCAGCGTGATTTCAGGTGGCTTCATACACAAATGTCTATTGAAGTCGCACCTGAAATCGGCAAAAGTAGCACAGGAACTACTTTAGCAAATTGGTGCGGTGCCACAAATAAAATGTTGCATCGATTGGAACAGTGCCATTGCCAATAGTCATGCGATTTGATCTCTCAAATCGCATGACCAATCGCTCCAATGTGAACCTAGGCTTCTGCACAACTGCAAGTTATATATAAAGATTCCACCTTTATCATTAACCGCTGTGGAGAATTGCAGGTAATGAATTCAGCTGGTGGATAGGCAGTGTTTGAATATGTAAGCTCTGGTTCACATTGGTGTGATTTGACATGTCAAATCTGTGGCAATTGCACTGTTCTAATTGGTGCGATTTGTATTGATATTGGTGCAGAAACCTGCACTGATGTCTCTGATGTTGCCCCCACAGTCGGGACTGACATGCAGGAATGAAATTGTGGGAGTTCAGCTGAACGCTTTCCTCCTGCTGTCAGTGTGAACCAGGGCTCAAACTGTGCCTTTTGCCTTTGTAATTCACCTGCTGCTAACCCAGGGACACCATTTCTTATCAAACTCCCTTAAGCAGAGGTGGCTCTAGGCTTTGTGAGGCCCTAGGCAAAACTTACACATGAGGCCCCACGGACTGGGACGCTCCGTGATGAGGCCGCTATTCCTCAGGCTGCGGGCAGTATCTGATTTGTCCATCAGCTCCTAAGCCACAGAGTCCCAGTGGGGGTAGGCGGAGCCGCCGGCGTCAACTTCAGTGATTGAGAACAGGCAAATTAGGAGGTCGCGAGGCCCCTGTGAGTGCGAGGCCCTAGGCGACCGCCTAATTTGCCTAATTAGAGAGCCGCCTCTGCCCTTAAGTTTACCTTCAAATATATGTAGAAATACAGATTTGCATATCTGAAAATAAAAAATACTAATCATGGTTGAGATCAAATATTCGCAGCTGCAATCAAAAGCGTGGTTTCACCTTCTGACCTGGAAATTAGTCATTGTATGCACCCGGAAGTTCCTGTGCTGGTCAGGATCTCCATCTAGGTGGACATGGCGAGGTCTCTTTAGCAAAGAGGAGGTGCTGCTTATTGGCCGGGTAAGTGTAGGATATGTACTTAATCAATGCGGGGGTGGATGTCATAGTTAGATTTGGTGTGGGTGGGTTTCATTGATTTGTTTGGCATCACCACACATTTGCTTCCGTCCCCTGTGCACACATCACTTCCTGCATTTGTTCTGCTGATGTAAATCAGTAAGGACTATGCAAGTATAAATGAGAGCTCCTTTTATTAAAATATATATGACTTGTTTCACAGCTGGGCGAATTTTCCAGCAAATTTGGACCTCTGAGTTGCATGACAAGTTGTACCCCATGATTCTCAATGATAACCATTCATATCTGTGCTACTTTAAGTCGCACCAACTTCAAAGTAGTCCCTGTACTACTTTGGTGTGACTTGAGGTATATCGGGTACAATATTACACAGGCATTCCCAGAAGTTGGGGCCAAGTTGCAGCAGCAAAGTGGCAGCAAAATAGTGTGACTTTCAGGTCGCAGCAGTGTGAATGAGATTCAAGGATAACACCTTTGAATTTGGCCCTATTGTCACTTGTGCATCCTGAAAGTGTAGCAAATTCGTCCCTGCACTACCTTGGTTTGACTTTGATGCAATTTGAGGTCCATACACCACAAGATTACACAGACATTGCTTCAAGTCATGACAAAGCTGTGCAATTTTAAGGTCGCACAAGTGCAAATGGGGCCTTATTCAAAGGTGTTATCAATTAATCGCATTAGGTTACTTTCACACTTGGGTGACTTTTCATGGAGCTTTGGACCTCAGAGTCACATGAAAAGTTGTCCCCCTTGATTTCCATGCATATTTATTAGAGCTGCACGATTAATCGTCATCGTGATTTTTTTCCCCTTTACGATCTTGAAAAAAGCGTTTCACGATTCTTGCTATGCAAAGAACTCTCTCTGCTCTTCTGAAGCCACAGCCGAAAAGCCAGGAAGTCCGCCAAGAATTAGAACATTCTTTATCAGTGAACTTAACTAGAAACCTTGTAACAATTTGTCAATTAAATAGAATTCTGTGTAAGTGAGGAAAGTTTAAACACTAAACATTTTTCTGACATTTGTTGGTTTCAGGTTAAAATCTTTTTTTTTTTTTGCTAGAAAATTACTTAAAACCCCCCAACATTATATATATTTTTTTAGTAGAGACCCTAGAGAATAAAATGGTGGTTGATAGAATATTTTATGTCACACTGTATTTGCGCCTTTCAAATGCAATTTTTGTTGGAAAAAATTACTTTAATGAATTAAAAAAAAAAAAAAGAAAAGTTAGGACAATTTCTTGTGGGATAATGTGAAAGATTTTACGTCGCGAGAATCGTGATCTTTTAATTCTAAGCAAAAAAATTGTGATTCTCATTTTGGCCAGAACCGTGCAGCTCTAATATCTATGCAACTTCACCCATGTTCACATAGGTCTGAATTGACATGTCAAATTGTAGGCCAAATCGGCGCCTATTGATGGCAGTGGAACTGTCCGAATTGGTGCGACGCCACAACGATTCCCAAAAGTAGTTCCTGCACTACTTTGGGCGACTTCAGGGGGCGATTTCTTACCTCCCAACTTTTTGAGATGGGTATAAGGGACACCTATTAGCAAAAGTAGGTAGGCATAGGACACCTTCTTAAAGGAGAACAGTTGGGACCTATGTGATTTCACTAGACATCTGTGCATGAAAGTGCACTGATGTCTCTGAAATCGCTGACAAAGTCGAGCTGAGTCACACTTGTGCAACTTTGGACATCAGAGTCGTATGACAAGTCATACCCCATGATTTTCAATGTGTACCATTCATATCTGTGCGACTTCAAGTAACACTGACTTCAACGTAGTCCCTGTATTACTTTGGTCTGACTTTGATGCAAGTTGAGGTCCATAGACCTCAAGTTTACACAGGCATTCCCTGGAATTGCGGCAAAATTGCTGATGCAAAATCGTGGGAAAGTTGCATGTCTTTCCCTGCGACTCCTGCGTCCATAGACCTCAAGATTAGAGGCATTGCTTAAAGTCGCATTAAAATCTCGCAACTTTCAGGTTGCACAAGTGTGAAAGGTGCCTAAGTCACTGTGCTGAGTACTATTTTATACCTAGAATATAAAGTAGTCCCACCATCAAACACTAGTAAACATATGTTCTCAATATAATTGTGCTCAAATGGCTGAAAATCACACAGATGGTATCACCTACTGAAAGCTTGCATTGTACTCAGCAGCATATGCTGAAAAGAGGCGAATGCCTATTAGCCAATGCCACATCGGCATGAGCATGGTTGTTACTATAATATTAATGCCTGAAATGCAAAACATTATTGTATAGAATCAAACATTAGTAAATGTATTTTCTCTGTAGGTAAGTGCTCAGCTCTGTAGCATAGCGGTATACCCTGCTGCCCCCAAAAGTTCAAGCCATGAATTCAAATCCCACTGACAGCATCACCTCCTGGAAGTGTGCATTGTACTCAGAAGCATAATTAGCCAAAGCACATCAGCTTGCTTTATTCCATATTTTAACTCTTCAAATGCATGCAATGGTATGTACTTATTCAATAATATTATGGTATGGAATTCCAAAATTCAAGGAAAAAAATGTCATAGGGTCCCCCCAGTACATACCAGGCCCTTCGGTATGGACTTTAAGGGGAACCCCACACAAAAATGTAAAATAAATTTGATGTGGGGCCCCCCAAAATCCATACCAGACCCTTATCCGAGCATGCAGCCTGGAGGTCAGGATAGGGGGGATGAGTGAGCACTCTCCCCTTCTGAACCTTACCAGGCCACATGCCCCAAAGCACCTTTTCCCCATGTTGATGGGGACAAGGGCCTCTTCCCGACAACCCTGGTCGGTGGTTGTCGGTCTGCAGGCAGGGGGTTTATCAGAATCTGGAAGCCCCCTTTAACAAGGGGGCTCCCAGATCCTGCCCCCTATGTGAATAGGTATGGGGTACATTTTACCCCTACCCATTCACCAAAAAAAGCAGTGAAATGTAAAAAAATCAATAGCCGGTTTTTTAACAAGTCCTTTATTGCAAAATAGCTCTGAGCTGTCTTCTTCCCTGAGCCATCTTCTCCAGATGCTGTCTCTCCCTCCTCCATCTTCTCCCCGAGCTGTATTCTCCCAGAGCCGTCTCTCCTGCCGCCGCCATCTTCTTCATCTGCTGTGTTCTTCCGCACCGCTGGTTACCCGCTAATAAAAAAAAAAGCTGCTCTTCTTCCATGGTGGTCTTCCTCCGCTGTGTTGTCACCCGCTGTGTGGCGTCTCTTACATAGCCATGGAGCGGACTCTCCGGGTGACATTAACTGATGGCCACAGAAGACCGCCACTAGAAGAGCTGCTTTTTTTTATTAGTGGGTAACCGGCTGCGCTGATGAACACATCAGCGGGAGAAGATGGTGGCAGCAGGAGAGACAGCTCGGGGAGAAGAAACATCAAACACTAGTGAATGTATTTTCTATGTATGACTGTGCTACACCCAATAGGCTAGCGGTCAGCACTTCTACCTTGAAGAACTCATGGGTTCAAATCCCACAGAGAAATACTAAAAGATTGAATTGGTGAAAAAAAAGCAAATGACTATTAGCCAATAGCCAAAGCAGCATATGCTGAAAATAGGTGAATGCCAATTAGCCAATGCACTTTAAATTTGTCTGATTCTATTATATTAACTCTTCAAATGCATGCAATGATATGTAAGTATTCAATACTATTATGGTGTGAAATTCCAAACACCACACACTAACTAATGGGCAGATTACATTTTTTTGTTTGTTCATTTTAATTCGATTGTGCACTGAAAAAATAAACACAGCTGGGGGATGGTAGGTTGGCTGGTATTTGAACTTGTACCGTGAGTGCAGACATGATACAGGAGACGGTCAGAGACTGCAGACATGATACAGGAGACGGCCAGAGACTGCAGTTTCTATGGACATTAGTAGATAATGGCCGATCGGCCCTCTCACCTGACCCAGCGATATAGCAACGGTTCCTCTGATCAGGAGTCAGCTCACTCTGAATTGCCCATGGCGACTCCGCTGGGTAGCACCCAGATCTGTATTCCTGCAATGACTCCATTCCTTTCTCCGCCAGGGATGGCACCAGGCTGTGTGGCTTTCCCTCTGGTGGCACAGGGCAGCGGGGTTCTCTCTCTAATGGTTTTCCCTCAGCAGTGTCCTCTCCCTCTGGAGTCCTGGGTGTACTTTCCTGGGTGTAGCCATGATCCATGTATGTGAAAGAAACAAACCACCCCCCATCCATTAGTACAGACCCCCCCAGGACAAACCCCCATCTATTAGTACAGACCCCCACCAGGACAAACCCCCCTCCCTTCAATAGTACAGATCCCCCCCAGGACAAACCCCCCTCCATTAGTACGGACCCCCCAGGACAAACGACCTCTATTAGTACAAACCCCCCAGGACAACCCCCCTCCATTAGTACAAACCCCCCCAGGTCAAACCCCCCTCCATTAGTACAAACCCCCCGGACAACTCCCCCTCCATTAGTACAACCCCCCCAGGACAACCCCCTCTCCATTAGTACAACCCCCCCCAGGTCAACCCCCTCCATTAGCACAGACCTCCCCAGGACAAACCACCCCTCCCTTCATTAGTACAGACCCCCCCAGGACATTAGTACAGACCCCCAGGACAACCCCCCCCCCTTCATTAGTACAAACCCCCCCGGACAACCCCCCCTTCATTAGTACAGACATCCCAGGACAAACCCCCCCTTCACTAGTACAGACCCCCAGGACAACCCCCCCTCCATTAGTGCAGACATCCCAGGACAAACCCCCCTTCACTAGTACAGACCCCCCAGGACAACCCCCCCTCCCAGGACAACCTCCCCTCCATTAGTACAGACCCCCCAGGACAACCCCCCTCCATAAGTGTACAGATGGAGACAGGCTTGGGCGGGAGTGAGAGACACAGGAGAACACGCGCCCGCCCCCCCCCCCGCATAGAGACCAGCCGCTCCGATCTCTGACAGGAGGAGGGAGGGGGGACAGGCTTGAGCCTCGAAAAACCAGCAGCGGCGGTGACCTGCGGAGGAAGCCGCCTCAGTCTGGACACACACAGAGAGGAGGAGGAGGGAGAGGAGCACTCTAGTGCTTCAGCGCCCCCACCTCTCTGGCGCCCGGGTGCGCTGAATCACATGCTGCTATGTTAGTGTGGGGGGCGGCCGAGAATTTGTTGCAGGAGCGGCGCCGCCCCTGTACTACTGCCGCCCCAAGGCCTGGTCTCGGTGGCCTTGTGGGAAATCCGGCCCTGTATATACTTGTTCACTTATTTGTAGTTCATTTATTGCATGGATGTAATGTTGATTGATTCTTTTGTCATTCTGTAGAAAATGTACTAGACGCCTCCCGAAGAAGCTGCTTGACCGCAAAACTGTAGAGGTTACGTCCTGAAATTACTAAACAACCTGCCTTTATTTACCTGTAATAGGCACTTACTAATTTCAAGTCAACATTGCTGTAACATGAACTGTTTTTTGCTATTATGTTTTTGTCCATTCACCATTGTATCCTTGTATGGATTCTTTTACTGTCTTATCCTTTAATAAACTAAAGATTTTATATAATATGGTCTATATCCCTTTGGTACCGCAATAGTCCTAAGATTCCTAGGAAAAAGGTAGGACCGGATTGGAGAGGTCCTTTTGGTTATAGTCACCTAAATTAAAAAATAAAAAACAACATACAACAAATAGGTAACCTAAATGTTTAATACATGTAACTTTACAGAATAGCAGACATTACTATGTAATAATCATTCATAACTGCATTAGTTAGCAAAAGAAGGAAAAAACTAGGAATACTAATTGCAACATACATCAATAGATGCACACGAGGTAGAGCACATCTCACATAAAAATGTTTCTTTCACATACATGGATCATGGTTACAGTGCAGGACTATATAACAACTTGGTAGGAATTGGCATTTGCATATACGCGGAAGCGCTAATTAGCGCCAGCTTAGAATTTACTTTACTTTACTTTACTTTACTAACATGTGTTTCTCGCTAATAGCGCTAATTTTTCATTCGCACATTCGCCTGTTGAAATTTTATTTGGCTAAAATGGGAGCTATTATTTGCCATAGTGCCCAGTACTTCCTGGCGCTATAGTAAATGACCCCCCTAGACTTTAACGGTGTTCGCGTGCTCGAACAAACTTTTTTCCTGTTCACATGTTCTGGTGCGAACCGAACAGGGGGGAGGGGGGGGGTCGGCTCATCCCTACCTAGCAGTAAAAAGGGTCGCTGGTTCGTATTCCCAACCACACCACAAGACTACCTGCCTGGAGTTTGCATGTTCTCCCTGTGCCTGCGTGGGTTTCCTCCTGGTACTCCGGTTTGCTCCCACACTCCAAAGACATGCTGGTAGGTTAATTGGCATGTTAATGGTATGTAAGTATTCACTAATATTATGGTGTGAATCTCCAAACACCACACACTAGCTAACAAGCAGTTTACATTTGATAAACTTTATTGTATAGTATATAACACATCAAACACTAGTAAAAGTATTTTGTATGTATAATTGTGCTTGGTCCAATAGGCTAGCAGTTAGCACCTCTACCTTCAAACATTCAGGTGTTGAAAGACTCATGGGTTCAAATCCCACAGTAAAATCCTAAAAGATTGCATTGGTGGGAAAAGGAGAATGCCAGTTAGCCATTTAGCCAAAGCAACACAAATATATATATATATCTATATATATATATCTATATATATATATCTATATATATATATAGATATATATATATATATATATATATATATACACACTGCAAAAAGGTGATTGCCAAATAGCCAATGCACTTTAATGCGAATCATTTTTTTGTATTAACTCTTTAAATGCATGCAATGGTATGTAAGTATTCAATTATATTATGATGTGACATTCCAAACACCACACACTAGCTAAAGGGCAGTTTACATTTCTTTGTTTGTTTATTTTAATTCACTTGTGCACTGAAAAAATAAACACAGCTGGTGGATGGTAGGTTGGCTGTTGTTTGAACTCATACCATGAGTGGTGTGGAGATATCCAAGCAGACCACTAAGCCATTGTGCTAAGTACAAGACCTGCATAATAGTGTAGTATTATTAAAGAATGAACATAAATAATGACTGCTTTATAGTCAACTAAATTAATAAATAGTAAATCAAAAACATGAAAAAAACAACATACAACAAATAGGTAACCTAAATGATTAATACATGTAACTTTACAGAATAGCAGACATTACTATGTAATAATTATTCAGAACTGCATTTCTTATCAAAAGAAGGAAAAAAAAAAACTAGGAATACTAATTGCAACATAAATCAATAGATGCACGGGAACTAGAGCACATCTCTGATAAAAATGTTTCTTTCACATACATGGATCATGGCTACAGTACAGTGCTATATAACAATTTAATAAGAATTGGCATTTGTATATACGTGGAAGCGCTAATTAGCAGCAATTTAGAATTTACAAACCTTTGTTCCCTACCCATATCGCCAATTTTTCATGCGCAAATTCGCTGTTTTGTTTCAATTTGGCTAAAATGGGCGCTATTATTTGCCATAATGCCCAGTACTTCCTGGAGTTATAGTAAATGACCCCCTATCTAGCCAAAAGTATTGGGACACCTGCCTTTACACAAACACAACCTTTAATGGCAGCCCAGTCTTAATCCGTAGGGTTAAAATTTGATTTGGCCCACCCTTTACAGTTAGAACAGCTTCTGGAAGGCTGGGAATTGTGTCCACGGGGCTTAGTGTGTCTATGGCAATGTTTCTCAACTCCAGTCCTCAAGGCGCACCAACAGGTCATCTTTTCAGGATTTCTCAGATGAAATGGCTGTGGTAATTATTAAGGCAGTGAAACTGATTAAATCACCTGTGCAAAATAATTGAAAGCCTGAAAATATGACCTGTTGGGGCACCTTGAGGACTGGAGTTGAGAAGCACTGGTCTATGGCAATGTTTGACCATTCTTCCAGAAGTGCATTTGTGAGGCCAGGCACTGATGTTGGATGAGAAGGCCTGGCTCACAGTCTCTACTCTAATTCAGCCAAAAGGTGTTCTATCGGGTTGAGGTCAGGACTCTGTGCAGGCCAGTCAAGTTCCTTCACCCCAAACTTGCTCATCCATTTCCTTATGGACCTTGCTTTGTGCACTGGTGCGCGGTCATGTTGGTACAGGAAGGGGCCATCCCCAAACTGTTCCCACAAAGTTGGGAGCATGAAATTGTCCAAAATGTCTTGGTATGATGATGCCTTAAGAGTTCCCTTCACTGGAACTAAGGGGCCAAGCCCAACCCTTGAAAAACAACCCCACACTATAATCCTCCCTCCACCAAATTATTTGGACCAGTGCACAAAGCAAGGTCCATAAAGACGTGGATGAGTGAGTTTGGGGTGGAGGAACTTGACTGGCCTGGACAGAGTCCTGACCTCAACACAACAGAACAACTTGGGGATGAATTAGAGTGGAGACTGTAAGCCAGGCCTTCTCATCCAACATCAGTGCCTGACCTCACAAATGCACTTGGAAGAATGGTCAAACATTCCCATAGACACACTCCTAAACCTTGTGGACAGCCTTCCCAGAAGAGTCGAAGCTGTTGTAGCTGCAAAGGGTGGGCCAACTCAACATTGAACCCTACAGACTAAGACTGGGATGCCATTACAAGTCATGTGCATTTAAAGGCAGGCGTCCCAATACTTAGGCCAATATATTGTATATCGCTTGTGACACTGAGCATTGCTATGGACTTAGGGCTGGTTCACACCACAGAGATGCAGAGAACATTTGTGAGGCTGCCTGCTGGATATGTGGGTAGAAATTCTGTCTAGCAGCACTGGGGTTGCTGGTTCAATTCTCCAACATGCTAATGCTTGTATCAAAGTTTATAGGTTCTCCCTGTGTGGGTTTCTCACTACAATCCAAAGACATGCTGGCATTTTATTTGTCTCCTGTCAAAATAGTCTCTAATGTAAAAAAGTTATTTTGGACTTTAGATTGGAAGCTCATTGCAGCCAGGGACTGATGTTAATGGGGGTTATTTACGAAAGGCAAATCCACTTTGCACGACAAGTGCAAACTGCACTTGAAATTACACTGAAAGTGCAGTCACTGTAGAACTGAGGGGAAGATCTGAAATGAGGAGAAGCTCTGCTGATTTTATCACCCAATCATGTGCAAGCTAAAATGCTGTTTTTTATTTTCCTTGCATATCCCCCTCGGATCTACAGTAACTGCACTTCCAAGTGCACTTTCAGTGAGTGCATTTTCAAGTGCACTTTGCACTTGTAGTGCAAAGTGGATTTGCCTTTCGTAAATAACCCCCAATGTTTGTTAGCACTAATCATGCCCAGGGACTTGGACATTTAAAATTGTAGGGTTTACACTGTACAGGTACATATGCTTAGAAAACTGTTGCTTTGTTTATGTGGATGCAAATAGACTTTGATCTTTGGCCTGTAGTTGGAGATCTGATGCACATAGCCAAGGGCTAACACAGTTGGCATAATATTATGTGTTCCTGCTCATCAGGTGCAATCACTTTAGACATACACTAAGGCTGGCCATACACTATTCAATTTTCCTGTTCAACTTTCCTTTAGATTTACCAAAACCATATAATAGGAGGTCAAACCTAAACACTTTCAATTTGGATGCAATCAGGCAGGCCCTTGTACTACATAGTTGAAGGTAAATCTAAAGAAAATTGAACAGGAAAATTGTATGGTGTATGGCCAGCTAAAGAGACAGATTGAAAGATACTGGTGGGCGTGTACTTCTATTGGGCGCATGTCAGTGTGCTAACAATACAACCTCTCTTATATAAAGGGCTGCAGTTGGGGGAGTTCATTTGCCCTGTCCAGGTTAGGTTTTTTGCTGGGATTTGTGGGGGAGAAGGAATGATATTGTGCATATTGACAAATGCTCAACTAGGGTCGTTTGCTGAAATTCTTGTGCATTTTTTCCATCAAAATTGGGTTTTTGTGGCCATGCTGTCAATGTTGTGTGTGTATTGTTCCTGTCTGACCATGGTTTGGGAGCATGTGCTAGATATGTGCGATTAGTTTCCTACGAATTAAAAATTCGTATGAATATTCATAAATTCGTACATTCGGGAGGATCCGAAATACGAATAGCTATGCTTCTGAATTTTGTACGAAATACGAAATTTTGTTTACGAATTTCGGATCCAAATTCCTAACGAACCTAAAAGTTAAAAACCCAGGAAGTAAGCACAGCACAGGGATGGTGGGAACCCCTCATAATGATAAATTCATCATAACAAACATTCGTAATTGTTACGAAAAGTTAACGAACCTAACGAAAATTTGCATTTCGTACGAAATTGCGGACACGAATTACGAAATACGAATTAATTCTAATACGGAACGGAATAAAACGAAACAAATGTATTGACGGCGCACATGTCTAGCATGTGCTGACCTTCTACTCTTTGATCTCATTGCTTAAAGTGGATGTAAACCCAATGTCATCCTTTCTAAACTACTGCCATAGGGGTTATCTATAAGGATTTACATGTCTCCTGCATCTATCTTTACCTGTCAAATGTCTCCCCTCTGTCTGTTATAAGACCCGAAAAACTGCAGATTCTGTAGGTGGGTCTGTTGTCCGGAGCTCGGTGGGTGGAGTCGTGATGCCTTTTTTTAATATTATGTTGGAATGCTTTCTAAGAATGACTGTTAAATATGTTTCTATAATCTTGCAGTTAAAAATGTGATGTGTTGCCTGTTATACACTGAAAATAAAGCTGTGTCCACTCTAAGGTTATGACAAATTTTAGATTGTAAGCTCCTATGAGCAGGGCCCTTAAAATCCAATTGCTAACTGTTTTGCTAAATGTAGCACCATTATATCCTATAGAATTTTTTTTTTTTTGAAGCTAGAAAATGTACATAATTTTGTTTCTGCTGGCAAAATAAACGTACATTATTGAGCTTGTTTGTTGTGGTGTTTGTTTTTTTCTTCTCTTTTCTTTCTTTTAATTCGTTTTGGGAATGGTGGTTTTGGGGAAGTGCAATATCTTTTTACCTCTTATAATTTCTTTATGTATTTGTGCACCAAAAAAACTAGTCTCTTTGCCCTGGTTCACATTGATGTTACTTTGACATCGGGCTACTTCGCTTAAAGTAGCCTGATTTCAGAGTAGCAAGGCCAGTGAGATTTCAGGTGCTACTTGATAGACATTTGTGGGGCTTCAGAGGCGGCTCTAGACTTTGTGAGGCCTTAGGCAAAACTTAGACATGAGGCCCCACTCACTCCAATAATGGGAAAAAAAATTCAAGGCATGAAAATGAACTGTATTAGGAGGGTACAGTATAGGGGAGTGGACAGTACAGGGGGTAGGTGAGTGGGCATAATAAAGATATATTTTCCTCAAGCAGAGCTGCACAGGGAAGGAAGGAAGGAAGGAGAAAAAAAAGAGAAAGAGAAAGAAAGAGAAAAAAAGATGGAAGGAAAGAAAGAAAGAAAGATGGAAGGAAAGAAAGAAAGAAAGATGGAAGGAAAGAAAGAAAGAAAGATGGAAGGAAAGATAGATAGATAGATAGATAGATAGATAGATAGATAGATAGATAGATAGATAGATAGAGAAGGGGGTGGAGACGGAAGGGAAGGAAGAGCATCCCCTACATCAGTGTACTCACTGGGAGGCAGGAGGGACTGGATGGATGGATGGATCAGACTCCCCTTTTCCTGGGCTTCAGCTTGAATCTTCCCGCCCACACATTCCCTTCTCTGAGGCAGAACAGAGAACACTGCCGAGGAGAGTGGGCGGGGCAGACACAGGAGGAGAGGGCGGGAGGAGGAGGAGCAGAAGCTCTCTCTCCTCTTCTGTCTGGCTGTATGGGCAGCAGGGGGAGGGGGGAGATCTGTCAGAGCTCTACTGAGCGGCTCTCCCTGTCTGTGATCCGATCACACGTCTCACCCGCAGCCCGTATCTCTCCCTGTAGCAAAGTGAGGGGATACAGGACTGTGTGATGGCGGAGATCTCTGCTGCTGGAAGGGGCGGCTCTCTAATTAGGTAAACTAGCCAGCTGTGCGAGGCCCCTATGACTGCGAGGCCTGACGCCGCCGCCTATTTCGCCTAATTAGAGAGCCCCCTCTGTGTGGCTTCATACAGATTTCTATTGAAATCACCCCTGAAATCAGTAAAAGTAGTGTAGGAACTACTTTTGCAAATCGGTGCGGTGTCGCATCGATTGGAACAGTGCCATTGCTGCCAATAGGCTGTGACTTGTCATGTGATTTGATCTCTCAAATCGCTTCAATGTAAACCTAGGCTTCAACACACCTGCAAGTAAGTGATAAAGGTGGAATCTTTATAAATAACAGCTGTGGAGAATTGCAGGTAATGAATTCAGCTGGTGGATAGGCAGTGTTGTATGTGTCAGCTCTGGTTCACATTGGTGCGATTTGACATGTCAAATCGGTGGCAATTGCACCGCTCTAATTGGTGTGACTTTGGGGTGTGATTTGTATTGATATCAGTGCCGAAACCTGCACAGACGTGTGGAAATGAAATTGTGTGAGTTCAGCTGAACGATTTCCTCCCTCTGTCAGTGTGAACCAGGGCTCAAACTGGGCCTTTTTGTCTTTGTAATTCACCTGCTGCTATCCCAGGGACACCATTTCTTATCAAACTCACTTAAAGTGGAGGGCCACCCTAAAATAAAAAATTGCATGAAAAATCGTAAAATATTTAAAAAAAAAACATTTGAAAAAAAAAAAACTTTTAAACTTACCTGAAACCTGGTTGCTAGGCAGTCTTCCTAATCTGCCTCTTCCTATTCCGCAGCATGTCCTGCTCCTCGGTGAGCGGCCCCATTGCCTTCTGGGAACTGTGTGTCTTCCCAGAAAACCATGGGGCCATTCACAGAGCGCCGCTCGCATGTGCGAAGTAGGTAACTGGCAGTGAAGCCGCAAGGCTCCACTGCCTGTTTCCCTTACTTAGGATGGCAGTGCCAGGACCCGAGAGCCGAAGGACGGGTCGGCCTCGGGCGGCCGACATCGCGGGCACCCAGGACAGGTAAGTCTACTTATTTAAAGTCAGCAGCTACAGTGTTTGTAGCTGCTGACTTTAAAAAAAAAAATTATCCTGGCCGGAATCCCGCTTTAAGTTTACCTTTAAATATATGTAGAAATAAAGATTTGCATATCTGCAAATAAACTAAAATAAAAAAATACTAATCGTGATTATGATCAAAAGAGTGTGGTTTCACCTTCTGACCCGGAAATGAGTTATTGTAATCACCCGGAAGTTCCTGTGCTGGTCAGGATCTCCATCGAGGTGGCGAGGTCTCTCTTTAGCAAAGAGGAGGTACTGCTCATTTGCTGGGTAAGTGTAGGATATGTACTTGTGCTTATTCAATGTGGGGTGGATGTGGTAGTTAGATTTGGTGTGGGTGGGGTTCATTGATTTGTTTGGCATCACCACACATTTGCTTCTGGCCCATGTGCACACATCACTTCCTGCATTTCTTCTGCTGATGTAAATTAGTAAGGACTATGGAAATATAAATGAGAGCTAATTTTATTAAAAAATATATATGACTTGTTTCACAGTTGGGCGACTTTTCCAGCAAATTTGGACCTCTGAGTTGCATGACAAGTTGTACCCCATGATTCTCAATGATAACCATTCATATCTGTGCTACTTTAAGTCGCACCAACTTCAAAGTAGTCCCTGTACTACTTTGGTGTGACTTTCATGTGACTTGAGGTACATAGGGCGCAATATTACTCCGGCATTCCTAGAAGTTGGGGCCAAGTTGCAGTGGCAAAGTGGCAGAAAAATAGTGTGACTTTCAGGTCGCAGCAGTGTAAATGAGATTCAAGGATAACACCTTTGAATTTGGCCCTATTGTCACTTGTGCATCCTGAAAGTGGGGCATATTTGTCCCTGCACTATTTTGGTTTGACTTTGATGCAATTTGAGGTCCATACACCACAAGATTACACAGACATTGCTTCAAGTCATGGCAAGGCTTTGCAATTTTAAGGTCGCACAAGTGCAAATGGGGCCTTATTCATAGGTGTTATCAATTAATCTCATTAGGTTACTTTCACACTGGTGACTTTTCATGCAGCTTTGGACCTCAGAGTCACAATAAATGTTGCACCCCATGATTTCCAATCATATCTATGCAACTTCACCCATGTTCACATAGCTCTGAATTGACATGTCAAATTACAGGCCAAATCGGTGCCTATTAGCAGCAATGGAACTGTCCGAATTGGTGCAACGCCAAAACGATTCCCAAAAGTAGTTCCTGCACTACTTTGGGCGACTTCAGGGGGCAATTTCTTACCTCCCAACTTTTTAAAATGGGTATAAGGGACACCTATTAGCAAAAGTATGTAAGCGTAGGACACACCTCCTAAAACACCTTCTTAAAGGGGAATTATTAAAAATATATATATATTGGTTAAATCTCTAAGTGCTTTTTTTTACCAATAATATTCCTTTAGATTAGCTTTGGAAATTTACAAACAAAGCAATTTAGAAATTAGATGAAAGGTTTAGCACTGGGAAACCCTTTTTGAAAGATAAAAAGTGCATTTTATATACAACTATACAGTAGAGCAAAATGAGGGACACACCAGGAGGAAAGAGGGACAGAGTGACTTTGTTCTAAATCAGGGACAGTTGGGACCTATGTGATTTCACAAGACATCTGTGCAGGAAAGTGCACTGATGTCTCTGAAATTGCTCACAAAGTCCGGCTGAGGCCCCTTTCACACCTGTTCGACTTTGGACATCACATGGGCAGAGACTGCAAACATGCTACAAAAGATGGTCAGAGGCTGCAGTTATGATACAAGAAATGGTCAGAGACTGCAGACATGATACAAGAAATGGTCAGAGACTACAGACATAATACAAGAGATGGTCAGAGACTGCAGACATAATACAAGAGATGGTCAGAGACTACAGACATAATACAAGAGATGGTCAGAGACTGCAGACATAGTACAAGAAATGGTCAGAGACTGCATAAATAGAACAAGAGATGGTCAGAGACTGCATAAATAGAACAAGAGATGGCAAGCGACTGCAGACATACTACAGAAGATGTCAAAGACAGCAGACATGATACAAGAGATGGTCAGAGACTGCAGATATGATACAGGAGCTGGTCAGAGACTGCAGACATACTACAGAAGATGGTCATAGACTAAAGACAAGATGCAAGAGATGGTCAGAGACTGCAGACATACTACAGAAGATGGTCAGAGGCTGCAGATATGATACAAGAAATGGTCAGAGACTGCAAACATGCTACATAAGGTCAGAGACTGCAGATATGATGCAAGAGATGGTCAGAGACTACAGACATAGTACAAGAGATAGCCAGAGACTGCAGACATAGCACGAGAGATGGTCAGAGACTGCAGACATGATCAGAGACTGCAGACATGATGCATAAGATGGTCAGAGACTGCAGAAATGATACATAAGATGGTCAGAGACTGCAGACATGGTACAAGAAATGGTCAGGGACTGCAAACATGCTACAGAAGATAGTCAGAGCCTGCAGTTATGATACAAGAAATGGTCAGAGACTGCAGACACGATACAAGAAAGGGTCAGAGACTACAGACATAATACAAAAGATGGTCAGAGACTGCAGACATAATACAAGAGATGGTTAGAGACTGCAGACATAGTACAAGAGATGGTCAGAGACTGCAAACATAGTACAAGAGATGGTCAGAGACTGCAAACATAGTACAAGAGATGGTCAGAGACTGCAGACATTGACCATCTTCTGTAGTATGTCTGCAGTCTCTGACCATCTCTTGTACTGTTTGCAGTCTCTGACCATTTCTTGTATCATGTCTGCAGTCTCTAACCATCTCTTGTATCATGTCTATAGTCTCTGACCATCTCTTGTATCATGTCTGCAGTCTCTGACTATCTCTTGTACTATGTCTGCAGTCTCTGACCATCTCTTGTACTATGTCTGCAGTCTCTGACCATCTCTCGTGCTATGTCTGCAGTCTCTGACCATCTCTTGTATCGTGTCTGAAGTCTCTCACCATCTTTTATAGTATGTCTGAAGTCTCTGACCATCTCTTGTATTATGTCTGCAGTCTCTGACCATCTCTAGTATTATGTCTGTAGTCTCTGACCATTTCTTGTATCATGTCTGCAGTCTCTGACAATTTTTTGTAGCATGTTTGCAGTCCCTGACCATTTCTTGTATCATGTCTGCAATCTCTGACCATCTCTTGTATCATGTCTATAGTCTCTGACCATCTCTTGTATCAGGTCTGCAGTCTTTGACCATCTTCTGTAGTATGTCTGCAGTCTTTGACCATCTCTTGTACTAAGACTGCAGACATGATACAAGAGATGGTCAGAGACTATAGACATGATACAAGAGATGGTCAGAGACTATAGACATGATACAAGAGATGGTCAGAGACTGCAGACATGATACAAGAAATGGTCAGGAACTGCAAACATGCTACAGAAGATGGTCAGAGGCTGCAGTTGTGATACAAAAAATTGTCAGAGACTGCAGACATGATACAAGAAATGGTCAGAGACTACAGACATAATACTAGAGATGGTCAGAGACTGCAGACATAATACAAGAGATGGTCAGAGACTTCAGACATACTATAAAAGATGGTGAGAGACTTCAGACACGATTCAAGAGATGGTCAGAGACTGCAGACATAGCACGAGAGATGGTCAGAGACTGCAGACATAGTACAAGAGATGGTCAGAGACTGCAGACATAGTACAAGAGATGGTCAGAGACTGCAGACATGATACAAGAGATGGTCAGAGACTATAGACATGATACAAGAGATGGTTAGAGACTGCAGACATGATACAAGAAATGGTCAGAGACTACAGACATGACACAAGAGATGGTCAGAGACTGTAGACATGATACAAGAGATGGTCAGAGACTGCAGACATGATACAAGAAATGGTCAGGGACTGCAAACATGCTACAGAGGAGGGTCAGAGGCTGCAGTTGTGATACAAGAAATGGTCAGAGACTGCAGACATGATACAAGAAATGGTCAGAGACTACAGACATAATACTAGAGATGGTCAGAGACTACAGACATAATACTAGAGATGGTCAGAGACTGCAAACATAGTACAAGAGATGGTCAGAGACTGCAAACATAGTACAAGAGATGGTCAGAGACTGCAGACATAATACAAGAGATGGTCAGAGACTGCAAACATAGTACAAGAGATGGTCAGAGACTGCAGACATAGTATAAGAGATGGTCAAAGACTGCAGACATACTACAGAAGACGGTCAAAGACTGCAGACATGATACAATAGATGGTCAGAGACTATAGACATGATACAAGAGATGGTCAGAGACTGCAGACATGATACAAGAAATGGTCAGGGACTGCAAACATGCTACAGAAGATGGTCAGAGGCTGCAGTTGTGATACGAAAAATTGTCAGAGACTGCAGACATGATACAAGAAATGGTCAGAGGCTACAGACATAATACTAGAGATGGTCAGAGACTGCAGACATAATACAAGAGATGGTCAGAGACTGCAGACATAGTACAAGAGATGGTCAGAGACTGCAGACATACTATAAAAGATGGTGAGAGACCTCAGACACGATACAAGAGATGGTCAGAGACTGCAGACATAGTACAAGAGATGGTGAGAGACTGCAGACATACTACAGAAGATGGTCAAAGACTGCAGACATGATACAAGAGATGGTCAGAGACTGCAGACATGACACAAGAGATGGTCAGAGACTGCAGACATGATACAAGAGATGGTCATAGACTGCAGACATGATACAAGAGATGGTAAGAGACTGCATACATACTACAGAAGATGGTCAGAGAATGCAGACATGATACAAGAAATGGTCAGAGACTGCAGACATGATACATAAGATGGTCAAAGACTGTAGACATGATACAAGAGATGGTCAGAGACTGTAGACATGATACAAGAGATGGTCAGAGACTTCAGACATGATACAAGAAATGGTCAGAGACTACAGACATAATAATAGAGGTGGTCAGAGACTGCAGACGTAATACAAGAGATGGTCAGAGACTGCAGACATACTATAAAAAATGGTTAGAGACTGCAGACATACTACAAAAGATGGTGAGAGACCTCGGACACGATACAAGAGAATGTCAGAGACTGCAGACATAGTACAAGAGATGGTCAGAGACTGCAGACATACTATAGAAGATGCTCAAAGACTGCAGACATGATACAAGAGATGGTCAGAGACTGCAGACATACTACAGAAGATGGTCAGAGACTGCAGACATGATACAGGAAATGGTCAGAGACTGCATTCATAATACAAGAGATGGTCAGAGACTGCAGACATAGTACAAGAGACAGTCAGAGCCTGCAAACATAGAACAAGAGATGGTCAGAGACTGCAGATGTAGTACAAGAGATGGTCAGAGACTGCAGACATAGTACAAGAGATGGTCAGAGACTGCAGACATAGTACAAGAGATGGTCAGAGACTGCAGACAGGATACAAGAGAGGGTCAGAGACTGCGGACATGATCAGAGACTGAAGACATTATACATATGATGGTCAGAGACTGCAGACATGATACATAAGATGGTCAGAGACTGCAGACATGATACATAAGATGGTCATAGACTGCAGACATGATACAAGAAATGGTCAGGGACTGCAAACATGCTACACAAGATGGTCAGAGGCTGCAGTTATAATACAAGAAATGGTCAGAGACTACAGACATAATACTAGAGATGGTCAGAGACTGCAGACATAATACAAGAGATGTTCAGAGACTGCAGACATAGTACAAAAGATGGTCAGAGACTGCAAACATAGTACAAGAGATGGTCTGAGACTGCAGACATAGTACAAGAGATGGTCAGAGACTGCAGACATAGTACAAGAGATGGTCAGCAACTGCAGACATACTATAGAAGATGGTCAAAGACTGCAGACATGATACAAGAGATGGTCATAGACTGCAGACATGATACATGAGATGGTCAGAGACTGCAGACATACTACAGAAGATGGTCAGAGACTGCCGATATGATCCAAGAAATGGTCAGAGACTGCAGACATAGTACAAAAGATGGTCAGAGACTGCAGACATGATACAAGAGATGGTCAGAGACTGCAGACATGATAGATAAGATGGTCAAAGACTGCAGACATGATACATAAGATGGTCAAAGACTGCAGACATGATACATAAGATGGTCAGAGACTGCAGACATGATACAAGAAATGGTCAGAGACTGCAAACATGATACAGAAGATGGTCAAAGGCTGCAGTTATGATAAAAGAGATGGTCAGAGAATGCAAACATAGTACAAGAGATGGTCAGAGACTGCAGACATAGTACAAGATATGGTCAGAGACTGCAGACAGGATACAAGAGATGGTCAGAGACTGCGGACATGATCAGAGACTACAGACACGATATATAAGATGGTCAGAGACTGCAGACATGATACAAGAAATGGTCAGGGACTGCAAACATGCTACAGAAGATGATCAGAGGCTGCAGTTGTGATACAAAAAATGGTCAGAGACTGCAGACATGATACAAGAAATGGTCAGAGACTGCGAACATAGTAAAAGAGATGGTCAGAGACAGCAGACATAGTACAAGAGATGGTCAGAGATTGCATACATAGTACAAGAGATGGTCAGAGACTGCAGACATACTATAAAAGATGGTTAAGAGACTGCAGACATACTACAAAAGATGGCCAGAGACCTCAGACATGATACAAGAGATGGTCAGAGACTGCAGACAGGATACAAGAGATGGTCAGAGACTGCGGACATGATCAGAGACTGCAGACATGATATATAAGATGGTCAAAGGCTGCAGTTATGATAAAAGAGATGGTCAGAGACTGCAAACATAGTACAAGAGATGGTCAGAGACTGCAGACATAGTACAAGAGATGGTCAGAGACTGCAAACATAGTACAAGAGATGGTCAGAGACTGCAGACATACTATAAAAGATGGTTAGAGACGGCAGACATACTACAAAAGATGGCCAGAGACCTCAGACATGAAACAAGAGATGGTCAGAGACTGCAGACATAGTACAAGAGATAGTCAGAGACTGCAGACATAGTACAAGAGATGGTCAGAGACTGCAAGCAGGATACAAGAGATGGTCAGAGACTGCGGACATGATCAGAGACTACAGACATGATATATAAGATGGCCAGAGACCTCAGACATGATACAAGAGATGGTCAGAGACTGCAGACATAGTACAAGAGATGGACAGAGACTGCAGACAGGATACAAGAGATGGTCAGAGACTGCAGACATGATCAGAGACTGCAGACATGATATATAAGATGGTCAGAGACTGCAGACATGATACAAGAAATGGTCAGGGACTGCAAACATGCTACAGAAGATGGTCAGAGGCTGCAGTTGTGATACAAAAAATGGTCAGAGACTGCAGACATGATACAAGAGATGGTCAGAGACTGCAGACATACTTTAGAAGATGGTCATAGACTGCAGACATGATACATGAGATGGTCAGAGACTGCAGACATACTACAGAAGATGGTCAGAGACTGCCGATATGATCCAAGAAATGGTCAGAGACTGCAGACATAGTACAAAAGATGGTCAGAGACTGCAGACATACTTCAAAAGATGGTCAGAGACTGCAGACATGATACAAGAGATGGTCAGAGACTGCAGACATGATAGATAAGATGGTCAAAGACTGCAGACATGATACATAAGATGGTCAGAGACTGCAGACATGATACAAGAAATGGTCAGAGACTGCAAACATGTTACAATAGATCATCAAAGGCTGCAGTTATGATAAAAGAGATGGTCAGAGACTGCAAACATAGTACAAGAGATGGTCAGAGACTGCAGACATAGTACAAGAGATGGTCAGAGACTGCAGACAGGATACAAGAGATGGTCAGAGACTGCGGACATGATCAGAGACTACAGACACGATATATAAGATGGTCAGAGACTGCAGACATGATGCAAGAAATGGTCAGGGACTGCAAACATGCTACAGAAGATGATCAGAGGCTGCAGTTGTGATACAAAAAATGGTCAGAGACTGCAGACATGATACAAGAAATGGTCAGAGACTACAGACATGATACTAGAGATGGTTAGAGACTGCAGACATAATACAAGAGATGGTCAGAGACTGCGAACATAATACAAGAGATGGTCAGAGACAACAGACATAGTATAAGAGATGGTCAGAGACTGCAAACATAGTACAAGAGATGGTCAGAGGCTGCAAACATAGTACAAGAGATGGTCAGAGACTGCATAAATAGTACAAGAGTTGGTCAGAGACTGCAGACATACTACAGAAGAAGATGGTCAAAGACTGCAGACATAGTACAAGAGATGGTCAGAGACTGCAGACATACTACAGAAGAAGATGGTCAAAGACTGCAGACATAGTACAAGAGACTTCAGAGACTGCAAACATAGTACAAGAGATGGTCAGAGACTGCAGACATACTATAAAAGATGGTTAGAGACTGCAAACATAGTACAAGAGATGGTCAGAGACTGCAGACATACTATAAAATATGGTTAGAGACTGCAGACATACTACAAAAGATGGCCAGAGACCTCAGAAATGAAACAAGAGATGGTCAGAGACTGCAGACATAGTACAAGAGATGGTCCGAGACTGCAGACATAGTACAAGAGATGGTCAGAGACCTTAGACATAGTACAAGAGATGGTCAGAGACCTTAGACATGATACAAGAGATGGTCAGAGACTGCAGACATAGTACAAGAGATGGACAGAGACTGCAGACAGGATACAAGAGATGGTCAGAGACTGCGGACATGATCAGAGACTGCAGACATGATATATAAGATGGTCAAAGGCTGCAGTTATGATAAAAGAGATGGTCAGAGACTGCAAACATAGTACAAGAGATGGTCAGAGACTGCAGACATAGTACAAGAGATGGTCAGAGACTGCAAACATAGTACAAGAGATGGTCAGAGACTGCAGACATACTATAAAATATGGTTAGAGACTGCAGACATACTACAAAAGATGGCCAGAGACCTCAGAAATGAAACAAGAGATGGTCAGAGACTGCAGACATAGTACAAGAGATGGTCCGAGACTGCAGACATAGTACAAGAGATGGTCAGAGACTGCAGACATAGTACAAGAGATGGTCAGAGATTGCAAACAGGATACAAGAGATGGTCAGAGACTGTGGACATGATCAGAGACTACAGACATGATATATAAGATGGTCAGAGACTGCAGACATGATACAAGAAATGGTCAGGGACTGCAAACATGCTACACAAGTTGGTCAGAGGCTGCAGTTGTGATACAAAAAATGGTCAGAGACTGCAGACATGATACAAGAAATGGTCAGAGACTACAGACATAATACAAGAGATGGTCAGAGACTGCAGACATGTTACAAGAGATGGTCAGAGACTGCAGGCATAGTACAAGAGATGGTCAGAGACTGCAGACGTACTATAAAAGATGGTTAGAGACTGCAGACATACTACAAAAGATGGCCAGAGACCTCAGACATGATACAAGTGATGGTCAGAGACTGCAGACATCGTACAAGAGATGGTCAGAGACTGCAGACAGGATACATAAGATGGTCAGAGACTGCAGACATGATACATAAGATGGTCATAGACTGCAGACATGATACATGAGATGGTCAGAGATTGCAGACATACTACAGAAGATGGTCAGAGACTGTCGATATAATACAAGAAATGGTCAGAGACTGCAGACATAGTACAAGAGATGGTCAGAGAAGGCAGACATACTTCAAAAGATGGTCAGAGACTGCAGACATGATACAGGAGATGGTCAGAGTCTGCAGACATGATACATAAGATGGTCAGAGACTGCAGACATGATACATAAGATGGTCAGAGGCTGCAGATATGATGCAAGAAATAGTCAGAGACTGCAAACATGATACAGAAGATGGTGAAAGGCTGCAGTTATAATAAAAGAGATGGTCAGAGACTACAAACATAGTACAAGAGATGGTCAGAGACTGCAGACATAGTACAAGAGATGGTCAGAGACTGCATAAATAGTACAAGAGATGGTCAGAGACTGCAGACATACTACAGAAGAAGATGGTCAAAGACTGCAGACATAGTACAAGAGATGGTCAGAGACTGCAAACATAGTACAAGAGATGGTCAGAGTCTGCATAAATAGTACAAGAGATGGTCAGAGACTGCAGACATGATACAAGAGATGGTCAGAGACTGCAGACATGTTACAAGAGATGGTCAGAGACTGCAGACATAGTACAAGAGATGGTCAGAGACTGCAGACATACTATAAAAGATGGTTAGAGACTGCAGACATACTACAAAAGATGGCCAGAGACCTCAGAGATGATACAATAGATGGTCAGAGACTGCAGACATAGTACAAGAGATGGTCAGAGACTGCGGACATGATCAGAGACTGCAGACATGATACATAAGATGGTCAGAGACTGCAGACATGATACATAAGATGGTCATAGACTGCAGACATGATACAATAAATGGTCAGGGACTGCAAACATGCTGCAGTTATGATACAAGAAATGGTGAGAGACTACAGACATGATACAAGAAATGGTGAGAGACTACAAACATAATACTAGAGAAGGTCAGAGGCTGCAGACATAATACAAGAGATAGTCAGAGACTGCAGACATAGTACAAGAGATGGTCAGCAACTGCAGGCATACTACAGAAGATGATCAAAGACTGCAGACATGATAAAAGAGATGGTCAGAGACTGCAGACATGATACAAGAGATGGTCAGAGACTGCAGACATGATACAAGAGATGGTCAGAGACTGCAGACATTATACAAGAGTTGGTCATAGACTGCAGACATGATACAAGAGCTGGTCAGAGACTGCATAAACAGTAGAAGAGATGGTCAGCAACCGCAGACATACTACAGAAGATGGTCACAGACTGCAGACATGATACAAGAGATGGTCATAGACTGCAGACATGATACAAGAGCTGGTCAGAGACTGCAGACATACTACAGAAGATGGTCATAGACTGCAGACATGATACATGAGATGGTCAGAGACTGCAGACATACTACAGAAGATGGTCAGAGCCTGCCGATATGATACAAGAAATGGTCAGAGACTGGAGACATAGTACAAGAGATGGTCATAGACTGCAGACATACTTCAAAAGGTGGTCAGGGACTGCAGACATGATACAAGAGATGGTCAGAGTCTGCAGACATGATACAAGAAATGGTTAGAGACTGTAAACATGATACAGAGGATGGTCAAAGGCTGCAGTTATGATAAAAGAGATGGTCCGAGACTGCAAACATATTACAAGAGATGGTCAGAGACTGCAGACATGATACAAGAGATGGTCAGAGACTGCAGACATTATACAAGAGTTGGTCATAGACTGCAGACATGATACAAGAGCTGGTCAGAGACTGCATAAATAGTAGAAGAGATGTTCAGCAACGGCAGACATACTACAGAAGATGGTCATAGACTGCAGACATGATACAAGAGCTGGTCGGAGACTGCAGACATACTACAGAAGATGGTCATAGACTGCAGACATGATACATGAGATGGTCAGAGACTGCAGACATACTACAGAAGATGGTCAGAGACTGCCGATATGATACAAGAAATGGTCAGAGACTGGAGACATAGTACAAGAGATGGTCAGAGACTGCAGACATACTTCAAAAGATGGTCATGGACTGCAGACATGATACAAGAGATGGTCAGAGTCTGCAGACATGATACAAGAAATGGTCAGAGACTGTAAACATGATACAGAGGATGGTCAAAGGCTGCAGTTATGATAAAAGAGATGGTCCGAGACTGCAAACATAGTACAAGAGATGGTCAGAGACTACAGACATACTATTATCATTATTATTATTATTTCAGGTACTTATATAGCGCTGTCAATTTACGCAGCGCTTTACATATATATTGTACATTCACATCAGTCCCTACCCCCAAGGAGCTTACAATCTAAGGTCCCTAACTTACATTCATACATACTAGGGACAATTTAGACAGGATTCAATTAACCTACCAGCATGTCTTTGGACTACAGAAGAAGATGGTCAAAGACTGCAGACATGATACAAGAGAAGGTCAGAGACTGCAGACATGATACAATAGCTGGTCAGAGACTGCAGACATGATACAAGAGCTGGTCAGAGACTGCAGACATGATACAAGAGCTGGTCAGAGACTGCAGACATACTACAGAAGATGGTCATAGACTGCAGACATACTACAGAAGATGGTCATAGACTGCAGACATGATACAAGAGATGGTCAGAGACTGCAGACATACTAAAGAAAATGGTCAGAGACTGCAGATATGATACAAGAAATGGTCAGAGACTGCAGACATAGTACAAGAGATGGTCAGACTGTAGACATAGTACAAGAGATGAGCAGAGACTGCAGACATAGTACAGGAAATGGTCAGAGGCTGCAGACATACTTCAAAAGATGGCCAGAGACTGCACACATGATACAAGAGATTGTCAGAGTCTGCAGACATGATACATAAGATGGTCAGAGACTGCAGACATGATACATAAGATGGCCAGAGACTGCAGACATGATACATAAGATGGTCAGAGACTGCAAACATGATACAGAAGATGGTCAGAGGCTGCAGTTATGATAAAAGAGATGGTCAGAGACTGCAAACATAGTACAAGAGATGGTCAGAGACTGCAGACATAGCACAAGAGATGGTCAGAGACTGCATAAACCGTACAAGAGGTGGTCAGAGACTGCAGACATAGTACAAGAGATGGTCAGAGACTGCAAACATAGTACAAGAGATAATCAGAGACTGCAGACATAGTATAAGAAATGGTCAGAGACTGCAGACATACTTCAAAAGATGGTCAGAGACTGCACACATGATACAAGAGATTGTCAGAGACTGCAGACATGATACATAAGATGGCCAGAGACTGCAGACATGATACATAAGGTGGTCAGAGACTGCAAACATGATACAAGAAATGGTCAGGGATTGCAAACATGCTACAGAAGATGGTCAGAAGCTGCAGTTATGATACAAGAGATGGTCAGAGACTGCAGACATAGTGCAGGAGATGGTCAGAGACTGCAGACATAGTACAAGAGATGGTCAGAGACTGCATACATAGTACAAGAGATGGTCAGAGACTGCATACATAGTACAAGAGATGGTCAGAGACTGCATATATAGTACAAGAGATGATCAGAGACTGCAGACATGATACAAGAAATTGTCAGAGACTGCAAACATACTACAGGAGATGGTCAGAGACTGCAGACATGATACAAGAAATGGCGGGAGACTGCCCAATCAATGCTGCCTTACCAGTGCCCATCAATGCAGGCTGATGTGGGGGGTCAGCTGTGTCAGAGTCTCTCACCTCAGCGATGTCAGCTCAGCAGGTCCTTGGGGGGGGGTTGATGCTCCTGGTCCTGGTCCTTTTTGCAAACCAGCGTCTAGCCCCATAACCTGAGCCAGTCACGTGCGTCACGACTCCCTGGTGTGCCCTGCCTCTGCCTGCCTCCAAGACTGGGAGTTTCCTCTGCACTGCTCTCAGTTCTCCACCCCCTCCCATTCTGCACAACTCCCCCTAGTCTGTTCAAACCCTCTTACCCCCAGTCTGCACCCCCAGTCTGCCCAATCCTCTGTACCCCTAGTCTGCACAAGCTCACCTCCCCCCAGTCTACACAATCCCACCTCCCCCCAGTCTGCACAATCCCCCTTTGCTAGTCTGCACAACCCCCCCTTTCCCCAGTCTGCACAATTACCCCCCCAATCTGCACAATCCCCCCTTCCCCATCTGCTCAACCCCTCCTTCCCCCAGTCTGCACAATTACCCCCCAGTCTGTACAACCCCCCCTTCCCCCAGATTGCACAATTACCCCCCAGTCTGCACAATCCCCCCTTCCCCCAGTCTGTACAACCCCCCTTACCCCAGTGTGCACAATTAACCCCCCCAGTCTGCATAATTACCCCCCTTCCCCCAGTCTGCACTATTACCCCCCCTTTCCCCAGTCTGCACAATTACCCCCCCCAGTCTGCACAATTACCTCCCCCCAGTTTGCACGGGGGGAGTAAGAAATGAGAGAGAAGTAGAGGCAAAGCAAATAGAATTCAGGGGAGAGAGGGAGTTGTGCAGATAGCTCACGTAGCTTCCCCCCTCGGGTTAGTCTCCACAGGAGTCCATGCAAAAGGTTGGAGTGTGGGTGGGGTTTGGGCGGAAACAAATGGGAGGAGGAATGTCGGATTGGACAGGCAGCCGAGTGGGGGAATAGCTAGGAAGACAGTGGCGACGGGCGACAAGCAGATACAGCCTGACTCATGTGTTTGTGTGTGAAACAAATAAGGAGAGGGAGGATGGAAGGGAGCATTCTGGCACTTTGGCGCCCCCACCTCTGCAGGCGCCGGGGTGCACTGCACCCCGTGCACCCACCTCGGATCAGCCCTGTACTATAATATTAATGCCTGAAATGCAAAACATTATTGTATAGAATCAAACATTAGTAAATGTATTTTCTCTGTAGGTATGTGCTCAGCTCTGTAACATAGCGGTATGCCCTGCTGCCCTCAAAGGTTCAAGCCATGAGTTCAAATCCCACTGACAGCATTACCTCCTGAAAGCGTGCATTGTACTCAGCAGAATAATTAGCCAATGCACATCAGTTTGGTTTATTCCATATTTTAACTCTTCAAATGCATGCAATGGTATGTACTTATTCAATAATATTATGGTGTGGAATTCAATAAATCAAGGAAAAAAACTTTCTAAGGTCCCCCCAGTACATACCAGGCCCTTCGGGTCTGGTATGGACTTTAAGGGGAACCCCACACCAAAATGTAAAATATAATTAACGTGGGGCCCCCCAAAATCCATACCATACCCTTATCTGTGCATGCAGCCTGGAGGTCAGGATAGGGGGGGACGAGCAAACACCCTCCCCTTCTGAACCGTACCAGGCCACATGCCCCAAACAAGGACCTCTTCTGCGGGCAGGGTGTTTATCAGAATTTAACAAGGGGGCTCCCAGATCCTGCCCCCTATGTGAATAGGTATGGGGTACATCGTACCCCTACCTGTTCACCAAAAAAAGCAGTGAACAAAAAAAAAGCAGTAAAAAAATCAATAGCCGGTTTTTGACAAGTCCTTTATTGTAAAATAGCTCCGAGCTGTCTTCTTTCCTGAGACGTCTTGTCCAGATGCTGTCTCTCCCTCCTCCATCCTCTCCCCGAGCTGTATTCTCCCAGAGTCGTCTCTCCTGCCGCCGCCATCTTCTCCATCTGCTGTGTTCTGCAGCACCGCCGGTTACCCGCTAATAAAAAAAAGCTGTTCTTCTGTGGCGGTCTTCCTCTGCTGTGTTGTCACCCGCTGTGTGCCATCTCTTATATAGCCATGGAGCAGACTCTCTGGGTGACATTATCGGATGGCCACAGAAGACTGCCACAGAAGAAGAGATGCTTTTTTTTATTAGCGGGTAACCGGCTGCGTGGAAGAACACATCAGCGGGAGAAGACATCAAACACTAGTAAATGTATTTTTTATGTATAATTGGGCTACCCCCAATAGGCTGGTGGTCAGCACTTCTACCTTGTAAAATTCAGGCTTTGAAGAACTCATGGGTTCAAATTCCAAAAACTAACAAACTAACACTGCACATCACCCTGAACACACCATCCCCACCGTGAAATGTGGTGGTGGCAGCATCATGTTGTGGGGATCCTTTTCTTCAGCAGGGACAGGAAAGCTGGTCAGAGTTGATGGGAAGATGGATGGAGCCAAATACAGAGCAATCTTAAAAGAAAACCTGTTAGAGTCTGCAAAAACTTGAGACTGGAGTGGAGGTTCACCTTCCAGCAGGAAAACGACCCAAACATACAACTAAGGCTACAATGGAATGGTTTAGATCAAAGCATATTCATGTTAGAACAGCCCAGTCAAAGTCCAGACCTAATTTAAATTGAGAATCTGTTTTGAATTTTTGAAAACCGTTTATCATTTTCCTTCCACTTCACAATTATGTGCCACTTTGTGTTGGTCTATCACATAAAATCCCAATAAAATACATTTACGTTTTTGGTTATAACATGTTCAAATTTCAAGGAGTATGAATACTTTTTCAAGGCACTGTATAACATTCCACACCGCTCAACTGGTTACTCATGACAAAAGCTATATGGCTGCATCTCCTGCCAACTCCCCTGCACAAGTAACCCTTCATGGTGACAAACTTTCTCCTCTTCATTTCCATTTTTAGTACAAGCCCTGTTCTTTTGATATGCTTTATATGCACCCCTTTGTAGGAACTTCAAACCAGGCATTTATTAACTTAAGAACTTTTACTTAAACTTCTTGCAAATTACAACGTTAATGTGGCACGGTATCTCAAAGATCCTTCCATACACAGCTCTAGTTTATCCTAACTTAGGCCGCCCAAATACCTCCTAGATAAGAACAGACCTTTCATAAGAGTCCATATCCACCTCTCTGTACCCCGACTGGGTACCCCAAAAGGGAGGCCAAGTCCGCAATACAGTTTCACATGATGCAGCACTACTTCTCTCTGTTTCCATGCTGTAACTCCGTCTCTCACACAAGCTGATCACTTTTTATATGTCTCTTCATCAGGAGGCAGGGCTCTGCAGAAAACCTGGGGAAGTCTGGCTAGCAGCGTTAACCCTAGCTTCTCAGGCAGCACCACTTCCACCGGGAAACATTAACTAAGTAGTACCATTGGTACAGAAGAAAACACACTTAACTCCAGAAATACTGAACACAACCAACACTGTAATACCTCAGTAGGCACCTGCTTACAACCTTCCCTTGTGTGCCTCATTATTGGTCAATAAAGAGACCCATCACAAATATGGGCCAATAGAGGGGTACAGATTGTAGTAGGGGGCAAGACAACTTCTTCTAGAAATTTGGGATTTGCACAACAGGGTGCCCTATTTAGGGTCTCCCCGGGTCTCCCCGGGTCTCTCATTGATATAACAGAAGCCCCTATATATTTCTGGAGGTGCTTGCTATTTAACCACTTACCGCAAATCAACGTAGCTGTATGTCATTCCTTTGCAACTTAAAACTGGTAACCTGTAGAAATTTTTAAACGTCACCTATGGAGATTTTTAAGGGTCAAAGTTTGTCACCATTCCATGAGCGGGCGAAATTTTAAAGCATGACATGTTGGGTATCAATTTACTCATTGTAACATTATCTTTAAATATATATAAAAAAAATTGGGCTAACTTTACTGTTGCCTTATTTTTTAAGTAAAAAAGTGTATTTTTTCCAAAAAAATTGCGCTTGTAAGACTGCTGTGCAAATACGGTGTGACAAAGTATTGCAACAACTGCCATTTTATTCTATAGGGTGTCTGAAAAAATATATATAATGTTTGGGGGTTCTAAGTAATTTTCTAGCAAAAAAAATGATTTTAACTTGTAAACAACAAGCGTCAAAAAGAGGCTTGGTCCTTAAGTGGTTAATGGAAATACAAGAGTAGGGCATTTACTGTGAGTACAGGTTTTCCCTAACTTTCTCTCAGTTTACAGCTCTCAGAACAATGAAAGCCATTTAGAATACAATCAAATTCCTTCTCTGCTCTGACGTTTTCTATGGTTTACTGCACCTTTCATATCCCTCTTTACCTTATGAAAAGGACAAGTATGACACAGTGTTAATTTTGACAATAAATTTTGATTCAATCTTAGTTATAGTCTTTTGACCAAAATGCAATTTGAGTTTTAGTCGTATTTTAGTCCTCTGAATTGTTTTAGTTTTTGAATGCATTGTTTCTTTAGAATTGCCAAACATTATATACTCCTGAAGTAAAAATCTAATACCATGTTATTATTTATAGTATTAAGGTTTGAACATGCACTACAGAGTACAGACACAGATTCAGCAATTGTGATATATAGGGGTCATTTACTATAACTCCAGGAAGTACTGGGCGCTATGGCAAATAATAGAGCCCATTTTAGCCAAATGGAAAGAAAACGGTGAATTTGCTCATGAAAATCAGCGATAAAAGCGAAACGTTTGCAAATTCTAAATTGCCGCTAATTAGCGCTTCCACGTATATACAAATGCAAATTCTTATCAAGTTGTTATATAGCACTGTACTGTAGCCATGATCCATGTATGTGAAAGAAACATTTTTTTTATCAGAGATGTGCTCTAGTTCCCGTGCATCTATTGATTTATATTGCAATTAGTATTCCTAGTTTTTTTTCCCTTCTTTTGCTAAGAAATGCAGTTCTGAATGATTATTACATAGTAATGTCTGCTATTCTGTAAAGTTACATGTATTAATCATTTAGGTTACCTATTTGTTGTATGTTGTTTTTTTCATGCTTTTGATTTATTATTTATTAATTTAGTTGACTATAAAGCAGTAATTATTTATGTTCATTCTTTAATAATACTACACTATTATGCAGGTCTTGTACTTAGCACAATGGCTTAGTGGTCTGCTTGGATATCTCCACACCACTCATGGTATGAGTTCAAACAACAGCCAACCTACCATCCACCAGCTGTGTTTATTTTTTCAGTGCACAAGTGAATTAAAATAAACAAACAAAGAAATGTAAACTGCCCTTTAGCTAGTGTGTGGTGTTTGGAATGTCACATCATAATATAATTGAATACTTACATACCATTGCATGCATTTAAAGAGTTAATACAATAAAAACTTTCACATTAAACTGCATTGGCTACTTGGCAATCACCTATTTTCAGTAAATATATACACGTATATTTGTGTTGCTTTGGCTAATTGGCTAACTGGCTAACTGGCATTCTCCTTTTCCCACCAATGCAATCTTTTAGGATTTTTCTGTGGGATTTGAACCCATGAGTCTTTCCTTGTCAAAAGAAGTTTATTGAGTATACAATATTATAAAGATACATAAAGTAAGTTTACAAGGATCTATAAAGTAAGCTCATTGTTTTACAGTAGAGTTTATATAGGTAAATATCATGAAATTTCAAATATTAAACCTTGGGTTCACGTAAACCTAAATTAAAGATATATATCATTTCCTTAGTTACTTTTGTAGGTATTTAAATGATTTATACCTACTATACATATTGTTTACAGGTAGAGTGTATATAGGTCAAATACATTCTGATAATGAGCTTTAATCAAAGGGTGGAGAAAAGGAAAGAGAAAGAAGAAAAAGGGTAGAAAGGCAGAGGTATGGTCCACAAGGTTGTCCCGCTCGTCAGTTTATTATTCTTTTTAGTTCTCTTTGAAGCCTTAGAATGGGTGTCTCTGTAAGTCATTTAATCTGTTACCATGGCAACAGGACAGAGTCATTGAAATTTGACAGGAACTGTTGTTTTATCCAAGGATGCCAAAGTTTTTCAAATTTTGGAATTTGATTTTGATCGATGGCTACCATCTTAGCATGGGACATTGTATTATTCATTCTGTGAATTGTTTCTGCTAGTACCAATGTAGGAGATTTCCATGCCTTGGCCACTGTTTGTTTTGCAGCCGTTATTAGTTGGATCATAAGTTTGAATTGAGAGAGTGTTAACCATTCCGGTTTTAGATTAAGTAAAGTTATATATGGATCTGGTTGTATTATTTTTTTAAATATTTTAGATGCAATCACGAAGACTTCCTTCCAGAAGGTTTGGATTACTGGGCACGTCCACCATATGTGTAAATGTGTGCCTATTTCTGGGCATCCTCGAAAACAAAGAGCTGAGGTATTAGGTGAATATTTTGCCACTCTAGCAGGTACAAGGTACCAGCGAGTTAGGACTTTATAATTTGTCTCCAGTGCTAAGATGTTGGGTGAAGATGACTTAGATGTGAGCCATATGTTAGACCAGTCCGTGTCTTCTAAAGTTCGTCCCAGGTCCTCCTCCCACCTCTGAACGTAAGAGGGTCTATTAAGATTTACTACTCCATATAATTGATTATAAAGTGATGAAATTGTACCTTTAGCAAATGGATCTTTTGTACAGATTGGTTCAAAAATGGATAATTGGGATAATGGTGTATCCCCCTTTAGGAATGGTGTATAGAAATTTTTTATTTGGAGATATCTAAATATCTCAGAGTTTGGTAGATCATATTTTTCTCTAAGCGATGGGAATGAAAGGAATGATTTAGATGCTATGAAGTCATTTAGTGTCTGAATGCCTGATGTTGTCCAAGCCTTAAAAGAATTTGGGTAGATCCATGCCGGATAAAAGGCCGGATTTATGATAAAAGAAAGGAGAGGATTGTGTGGAGATTGTAACTGATATTTGGTTTTTAGTTTATCCCAGAGAGATAAGAAGTGTTTAGTTATGGGATTATGAATTTTAAAGCGGTCTTTAGGATCAAGCCATAACAAGTTTGATATTAAAAGAGGGTCATTTTCTGAAGCCTCTATAAATACCCATAATGGGATTTCCTGTTTTGCATAGTATTTGGACAGACTGGCCAAATGTTCTGCTCTGTAGTAGTTAGTAAAATTAGGGTATCCCAGGCCTCCTTTATTTTTGGGAAGATGTAGTGTGTGTATAGGTATACGTGGTTTAGAAGAGCCCCATATAAACGAAGTTGCTCTTTTTTGTACTATTCTCAAAAAATAGGAAGGAATTGGAATAGGGAGGACTCTGAATAGATAAAGCAATTTGGGTAGAATAGTCATTTTGATTGCATTAATCTTCCCTATCCAGGATAAAGGAAGTTGCGACCATTGTTTTATTAGATTTGTGATCTGTCTTAATACAGGAGGATAATTGGTTGAGAATAAGTCAGAATGAGATGCTGTTAAATGAATTCCAAGATATGGGATTGATTTTTCTGCCCATGTGAATGGGAGTGCAGCCCTAGCCGGGATCAATTCCATGTTTGTGAGCGAAATATTAAGCACTAGGCATTTCTTAGGATTAATCATAAGGCCGGATAGGGCTGCAAATCCATCAAGAGCTGGTATTAAGTTAGGACCAGAGACCTGTGGTGATGATAGAAAAAGTAATATATCGTCTGCAAATATACATAATTTGTGTGTAATACCTCCTACTTCAATGCCAGTTATAGTTTGGTTTGTTCTGATGTATTGGGCCATGGGTTCGAGTATAAGGGCAAATAATAAGGGAGATAATGGGCAACCCTGTCGGGTACCTCTTTCGATATTAAAGGCATCAGATTTGTATCCAGCATATTTTATATAGGCTTTGGGTTTATTATATAATGCTTTAATCCATGTTAAAAAGTGGGGTCCAAAACCCCATTTTTGTAATGAATATTGCATATATTGCCAGGATACTGTGTCAAATGCCCTCTTAATATCGAGAGATAGAAAACATAAAGGGATTTTCCGTTTTTTAGCAATATGTGCCAATAACACTGCCCTGCGTATATTATCGCCTGCCTGTCTATTTGGCATGAAGCCTACTTGATCTCTATGTATTAATTTTCCTATAATGCTATTGAGGCGTTTTGCTATTATTTTTGCTAATAATTTAATATCAAGGTTTAACAGAGAGATAGGCCGATAATTCACACAGGAAGTATCATCAGAAAGGGGTTTTGGGATCATACAAACAATTGCCATTAGTGTTTCTTGCCGAAAAGAATGTCCTTCTAGAAGTTTGTTAAAAGTTTCAGTGAGAATGGGAGAGAGTATTTCTGAGAATGTTTTATAGTATAAAGCCGAGTAGCCGTCTGGGCCTGGTCTTTTGTTAAGTTTTAGGTCTTTTATGTCGTTAGCAACTTCATCTATAGTTATAGGCTCATCCAAACTGCTTTTTTGATTCTGAGACAACTCAGGTAAGGTTATTTCTGAGAAGAAGGATTCAGCCTCTGTAGGATTAAATTCATTGTTTGTCTTGTATAAAGTTGCGAGATGTGAGTGAAATTTATGGTCTATTTTAACTGGATTACAAGTATAAACATTTTTTGATAAATTCAAACGTATTGGTTTGAAAGATTTGTTAGTTGAATTTAATGCCCGAGCCAAATATGTACCTGGTTTGTTTGTATTCATGTAGAAATTGTGTTTGAAGCGTTTTAGGGATTTATCAACTGACTCAGTGAGAAATAGATCGTATTCCAATCTAGATTTTTCCAGATGAGATTTTGTACTGAGATGGATTATCTTGGAATGATATGTAGGCTGCATTAAAATTGAGTTCTAGTTTTTTTGCTAGATTTTTGCGTTCCCGTTTAAATAGTGCCATTTGTCTTTGTATTGTACCACGCAAGACAGGCTTATGAGCTTCCCACAGTGTTATTGGGGAAATGTCTGTTGTATTATTAATTGATATGTATTCCTTTAAAGCTTGTTCAATGGCCATCTGATGTAGTGGGTGTTTGAGCATTATGTCCGGTAAGTACCACGTTGGGTCATGCGCTTTTGGTATGGCTGAGGCTATAGTAGTGTATACTGCATTATGGTCAGACCACGGAATCGGAATTATATCTGATGCAATAATTTCTGGTATCATTCCTATTGTTAGAAAAATATGATCTATTCTGGTGAAGGTTTGATGAGGGTGCAAGAAATAAGTGCATTTCTTTTTCATTGGGTTACTTTCTCTCCACAAATCTACCAGATTGTATTTGGAAAGAAGTTGAGAAAAAGGTAATCTAGAGGTTATTTTGGATGGTGTAAAAGGTGATTTATCTAGAAATGGGAGGAGGACCTGGTTCGAATCCCCGCACATTATCACTGTTCCTATTTTGTGTGTATTAATCACTTGTAATATATGTGAGAGGAATGGTGTAGGTTGTTTGTTAGGAGCGTAGTAGGAAATCACCGTGATTGCTGTATCCATTATATAACCCATGAGTATCAGGTATCTACCTTCTGGGTCTTTAATTTCTGATGATAAGGTGAATGGTGTGGATCGGTGAAATGCAATTAGAGTACCCCTTTGTTTGGTACAGGCAGAAGCCATGTAAATTTGTTGATAAAAAGGAGAAATATATTTTGGAGTAGAATCTTTGGTGAAGTGTGTTTCTTGGAGACATACTATGTGAGCCTTCTTGTTATGGAAAGTACGGAAGGCTTTGGTCCTTTTTTGAGGGACATTTATTCCCTGAACATTCAGGGAAAGTATATTCAGTGGTGCCATGGCAACAGATCAAATAGTTTTGACTTACTTTTTGTTATGCAGAGCTGACTGCGCAGATCAACCTGTGTGGACTGAAGAGATGAAAAGATAGAAAAGAAACCAGTGAATTCTGGAGTAAAGAGTAAACAAAAAACATATGAGATTAGATGATACATTGTATAAATTATTTTTTGCAAGTAATCACAATTTACCCGTGAAAGAGAATAAATATCTCTCTCAGGGGAATAAGTGCCTTCGTCACACTCCCACATAATATGGTCTGGAGAATGAGGAGGGCTAATGGGGGTACACGGATCTTCCGCTTACAGGAGAGAAGTGCTATGTCAAAAGACATCAAAATGATGATTCATTAATTGGAGTGCAGAATATAGTTTTTATTGAAATTATTTATTCCAGGGTGGTTGTATATGGTTAGTCTTGCCCTAGGCTAAATAATTCAGTTAGAAAGGTACTGTTAATAACTTTGGTATTGATGAAGATAGTTTGAATTATTTTGGGATTTTAACCCTTTTAGAGTAAACAATTACATATTTTATTCATATGTAACTATTTAGATATGTTAACTCATAAACTTGAGGTTGTATTGCTTCAGATTAGAATAAACAAAAACATAGTTCTAGGAACTAGTTAGGTAATAATATATTTGTTTTAAGAAAAGAAAGAAAAAGCTTCCATTACTTCTGGATTATTGAACATATTTGTCCTAAAAAGTCATAAATCTATTGTTATTACCTGAAAATATATAACTGAACAAGAATTTCCTTATTTCACTTATATATTCTAAGGCTATATGAATCGGAAGTAATAAGAAATATAACTGGAATGTAACATGATCCCACACAGTGTGTGACTATCAGAATGCAGTTACATTCAGTAATAAATACAGGTTTTTTTATAGAGAACCATCTCTTAGTATAATAAATGAAGAGATATCAGGAATTAGGATGTCAGTCCATTGAATATTCTTGGTCCATGGATGATGTGGCATAACGGCCTCTTTTGTGAGAATGATGATTCCCATTTTGTTCTGAAATTTTCTGGGTGCTGCCTGAAGGTGAAGATGATGCCATTCTTCTGCGTGTGGGAGAGTTGCTGCTTGTGGGTTCTGTCAGATTTAATTTTAAAAGGGTTTGTTGTAGTTCATCTGCTGATCTGCTTCTGTAAATTGTACCTTGGTAGTTAAATCTGACTGAAAAGGGGAAGCCCCATTGATACATAATGTTGTGGCGTTGCAGTTCCATTAGTTGGGGTTTCATGGATCGTCTTTTAGTAATAGTAAGTTGGGATAGGTCAGCAAAAATTTGATAATTGTGTCCTTGAAAAATAAGTTCCTTTTTTTCTCTTGCAGCAATTAGTATTTGTTCTTTCGTTCTGTAATAATGAAATTTTGTGATTATATCACGTGGGGGTCCATCTTTCTTTTTGGCTGTGAGGGCTCTGTGTACTCTGTCCAGTTCTAAACGTTCAATAGGGATATCTGGCTTTAGTTCTTGTAATAGAGCAGTAATAGTAGATTGCAGGTCTGTCACAGTTTCAGGTATTCCCCTTATGCGCAAGTTTGAACGTCTGGCTCTATTTTCGTAATCTTCGAGCTTAGTTTGAAGTATTAAATTCTCTTCTTTTAATTGTTCCAATTCTGTTATATTTTCTTGGGTTGTAATTTCAATTTCATCCATTTTTATTTCTAAGGCTGCGGTGCGGTTTCCCAGCTCTCTTATTTCTTTGGTTAGGCTGTTTGTTATTTGGTTTGAGGTTTGTTTTAAAGCCTTATGAAGCATCTTTTCAAATTGTAATAATATTACTGGGGATGCTGAGGAGGCTTGTGGAGAAGTTTGTGAGAGGATTTGTTCTGTATCTGACTCAAATGGAGAGTCTTGCTGTGACATTTTCTGTCTGTGAGAGCGCCCTGATGCTGTATATTGTGAGGTGACTGGAGCTGCTTTAGTTGCAGTGAGTGCCTGTGAGCTCTTTGTGAGGTGATTTTTATTTCTGCCACGGCTTCCTCCCAGTACCATATTTCCTGCCCAAACTTTCACAGTTTGTTCCCTGGGGCAAAAAGGTTCAAATGGATACCTTTTGAGCCTGCAGGCTCCGCTTTGTCCTTCTCTTCTCTCCTCAGCGGTGCGGAGCTCTAACAATGCATGTCTGCTCCGCTAGGCTCCGCCCATGCACCTGGAACCCATGAGTCTTTCAATACATGAATGTTTGAAGGTAGAGGTGCTAACTGCTAGCCTATTGGGCTGAGCACAATTATACATACAAAATACTTTTACTAGTGTTTGATGTGTTATATACTATACAATAAAGTTTATCAAATGTAAACTGCTTGTTAGCTAGTGTGTGGTGTTTGGAGATTCACACCATAATATTAGTGAATACTTACATACCATTGCAAGCATTTGAAGAGTTAATACAATAATATCAACCACATTAAAGTGTATTGGCTACTTGGCATTCACTGTATGCTGCTTTGGCTAATTGGCTAACTGGCTAACAGTAATTCTCCTTTTCTCCACCAATAGTAATCTTTTAGGATTCTTCTGTGGGATTTGAACCCATGAGTCTTTCAATACCTGAATTGAAGGTAGAGGTGCTAACTGCTAGCCTATTGGGCTGAGCACAATTATATATACAAAATACTTTTACTAGTGATTGATGGTTTATATACCATATAATAAAGTTTATCAAATGTAAACTGCTTGTTAGCTAGTGTATGGTGTTTTGGAGATTCACACCATAATATTAGTGAAGACTTATTTATTTTTATTTAAGGTACTTCTATAGTGCCGTCAATTTACGCAGTGCTTTACATATACATTATACACTAATATGGGCCCCTACCCTCAAGGAACTTACAATCTAAGGTCCCTAACTCACATTCATATACTAGGGCCAATTTAGACAGAAGCCAATTAACCTACCAGCATGTCTTTGGAGTGTGGGAGGAAACCAGAGTACCCGGAGGAAACCCACGCAGGCACAGGGAGAACATGCAAACTCCAGGCAGGTAGTCTTGTGGTGTGGTTGGGAATACGAGCCAGCGACCCTTTTTACTGCTAGGTAGGGATGAGCAGACCCCCCCCTGTTCGGTTCGCACCAGAACATGTGAACAGGAAAAAAGTTTGTTTGAGCACGCGAACACCGTTAAAGTCTGTGGGGGTCATTTACTATAGCGCCAGGAAGTACTGGGCACTATGGCAAATAATAGCTGCCATTTTAGCCAAATAAAATTTCAACAAGCTAATGTGCGAATGAAAAACTAGCGCTATTAGTGAGAAACACATGTTAGTAAATTCTAAATTCTAAGCTGGCGCTAATTAGCGCTTCCGCGTATATGCAAATGCCAATTCCTACCAAGTAGTTATATAGTACTGCACTGTAATCATGATCCATGTATGTGAAAGAAACATTTTTATGTGAGATGTGCTCTACCTCGTGTGCATCTATTGATGTATGTTGCAATTAGTATTCCTAGTTTTTTCCTTCTTTTGCTAACTAATGCAGTTATGAATGATTATTACATAGTAATGTCTGCTATTCTGTTAAGTTACATGTATTAAACATTTAGGTTACCTATTTGTTGTATGTTGTTTTTTATTTTTTAATTTAGGTGACTATAAAGCGGTAATTATTTATATTCATTCTTTAATCATACTACACTACTATGCAGGTCTCATACTTAGCACAATGGCTTAGTAGTCTGCTCAGATGTCTCCACAGCACTCATGGTACAAGTTCAAATACCAGCCAACCTACCATCCCCCAGCTGTGTTTATTTTTTCAGTGCACAAGCGAATTAAAATGAACAAACAAAAAAAATGTAATCTGCCCATTAGTTAGTGTGTGGTGTTTGGAATTTCACACCATAATAGTATTGAATACTTACATATCATTAAAATAAAAAACATGCAGCGCTCACAAGTGTATACAATTCTGGGATTGAGTGTCCATAAAGAAGTGTAAAAGAGAAAAACTATACTCATAAAGTGAAAAAACAATGTGTATCAAATAAGAAACAAAGTCCATGAGTGTATAAATAGTCCTAAGCACACATGAGGGTTCGTGGGCGTAACTGGTGTCGTGCGTCCACGCACAGTGGGAGCCGGGGAGGACTCTATATGGAGAGACACCCTGCACATAGATCTTCTCGTAACACAGTAAACACTGTAATTGGTAGGAATGGGTAACCTTACCGGAAAAGGTGGACACAGTCACCATATAGTGAAGTGTCAAACAGGCTTGGGGGATACACCGATCCCAGCGATCTCCAGCTGCAGGGGTCCTCACAGTAAATCGCATCCAAGATCCAAGTCGATGGATGGTGGTGTGGGGGTTCCTGGTCTTGCGAGGTCTCCCTTTCAGATGGGAGGAGTTTGGAGGTAGAAATAGTTGGAGCTCAGCAGGATCCCAAACATAAAAGGAGATAAGAAAAAACTTCCACATAGGGCATGAATCCGTTTGGAACGAGAAGCTTTATTGAAAGCTGGGAAAAAAATGTGCTACACAGTGCACTTCATAGGGTAAAATGTGATCACAAAGGTAAAAATCGGATAAAATTGCGTGGTAACAGGTCATTTAATGGCGTGAGCAACCCACTCACGCCATGGGTTGCTCACGCCATTAAATGACCTGTTACCACGCAATTTTATCCGATTTTTACCTTTGTGATCACATTTTACCCTATGAAGTGCACTGTGTAGCACATTTTTTTCCCAGCTTTCAATAAAGCTTCTCGTTCCAAACGGATTCATGCCCTATGTGGAAGTTTTTTCTTATCTCCTTTTATGTTTGGGATCCTGCTGAGCTCCAACTATTTCTACCTCCAAACTCCTCCCATCTGAAAGGGAGACCTCGCAAGACCAGGAACCCCCACACCACCATCCATCGACTTGGATCTTGGATGCGATTTACTGTGAGGACCCCTGCAGCTGGAGATCGCTGGGATCGGTGTATCCCCCAAGCCTGTTTGACACTTCACTATATGGTGACTGTGTCCACCTTTTCCGGTAAGGTTACCCATTCCTACCAATTACAGTGTTTACTGTGTTACGAGAAGATCTATGTGCAGGGTGTCTCTCCATATAGAGTCCTCCCCGGCTCCCACTGTGCGTGGACGCACGACACCAGTTACGCCCACGAACCCTCATGTGTGCTTAGGACTATTTATACACTCATGGACTTTGTTTCTTATTTGATACACATTGTTTTTTCACTTTATGAGTATAGTTTTTCTCTTTTACACTTCTTTATGGACACTCAATCCCAGAATTGTATACACTTGTGAGCGCTGCATGTTTTTTATTTTATTTTTCTCATACATTGCCTACCACTGTGTTACATGCCAGCAGCTGTTTTTCTTATTATTTTTGTAATAGCGCAATTATTGTTTGTTTTGATTTTATTCCACTTACATATCATTGCATGCATTTGAAGAGTTAATATAATAGAATCAGCCAAGTTTAAAGTGCATTGGCTAATTGACATTCACCTATTTTCAGCATATGCTGCTTTGGCTAATTGGCTAATAGTCATTTGCGCTTTTTTCACCAATTCAATCTTTTAGTATTTCTCTGTGGGATTTGAACCCATGAGTTCTTCAAGGTAGAAGTGCTGACCGCTAGCCTATTGGGTGTAGCACAGTCATACATAGAAAATACATAGAAAATACATTCACTAGTGTTTGATGTTTCTTCTCCCCGAGCTGTCTCTCCTGCTGCCACCATCTTCTCCCGCTGATGTGTTCTTCAGCGCAGCCGGTTACCCACTAATAAAAAAAAAAGCCGCTCTTCGTGTGGCAGTCTTCTGTGGCCATCCGATAATGTCACCCGGAGAGTCCGCTCCATGGCTATTTAAGAGACGCCACACAGCGGGTGACAACACAGCGGAGGAAGACCACCATGGAAGAAGAGCAGCTTTTTTTTATTAGCGGGTAACCAGCGGTGCGGAGGAACACAGCAGATGGCGGCGGCAGGAGAGACGGCTCTGGGAGAATACAGCTCGGGGAGAAGATGGAGGAGGGAGAGACAGCGTCTGGAGAAGATGGCTCAGGGAAGAAGACAGCTCGGAGCTATTCTACAATAAAGGACTTGTCAAAAACCGGCTATTAATTTGGTGAATGGGTAGGGGTAAAATGTACCCCATACCTATTCACATAGGGGGCAGGATCTGGGAGCCCCCTTGTTAAAGGGGGCTTCCAGATTCTGATAAACCCCCTGCCTGCAGACCGACAACCACCGACCAGTGTTGTCGGGAAGAGGCCCTTGTCCCCATCAACATGGGGAAAAGGTGCTTTGGGGCATGTGGCCTGGTAAGGTTCAGAAGGGGAGGGTGCTCACTCGTCCCCCCCTATCCTGACCTCCAGGCTGCATGCTCAGGTAAGGGTCTGGTATGAATTTTGGGGGCCCCACATCAAATTTATTTTACATTTTGGTGTGGGGTTCCCCTTAAAGTCCATACCGAAGGGCCTGGTATGCACTGGGGGACCCTACGACATTTTTTTCCTTGAATTTTGGAATTCCATACCATATTATTGAATAAGTACATACCATTGTATGCATTTGAAGAGTTAAAATATGGAATAAAGCAAGCTGATATGCTTTGGCTAATTATGCTTCCGAGTACAATGCACACTTCTAGGAGGTGATGCTGTCAGTGGGATTTGAATTCATGGCTTGAACTTTTGGGGGCAGCAGGGTATACCACTATGCTACAGAGCTGAGCACTTACCTACAGAGAAAATACATTTACTAATGTTTGATTCAATATTATTATTATTATTATTATACAGTATTTATATAGCGCCAACAGTTTACGTAGCGCTTTACAACTTGAGGGTAGACAGTACAAATACAATACAATTTGATACAGTAGGAATCAGAGGGCCCTGCTCCTTAGAGCTTACAATCTAAGAGGGAAGGTCAAGAGATACAAGAGGTAATAACTGTGGGTGATGTGCTGATGGAGAAGATAAGTGTACAGTTGTTAGGTGGGGGCCAGATAGGCTTCTCTGAAGAGATGAGTTTTCAGGGATCGTCTGAAAGTGGATAAAGTAGGAGAAAATCGGACGGATTGGGGTAGAGCATTCCAGAGGATGGGGGAGGCTCTGGAGAAGTCCTGGAGGCGAGCATGGGATGAGGTGACAAGGGAGTTAGAGAGCAGGAGGTCTTGGGAGGAGCGAAGAGAACGATTAGGTTGGTATTTTGTGACTAGGTTAGAGATGTAGCTGGGGGCCAGGTTGTGGATGGCTTTGTAAGTTATAGTTAGTATCTTGAATTTGATTCGGTGACTGAGTGGCAGCCAATGGAGGGATTGGCAGAGGGGTGTAGCAGACGCTGATCGGTTTGTGTGGTGGATGAGCCTGGCCGCAGCGTTCATGATGGACTGAAGTGGGGATAGCCTATTTAGAGGTAAACCAATGAGGAGGGAGTTGCAGTAGTCGAGGCGGGAGATGACCAGGGAGTGGATTAGAAGCTTTGTGGTGTCATTGGTTAGGAAGGGGCGTATCTTGGAGATGTTGCGAAGATTGAGGCGGCAAGCTTTGGATAGTGATAGGATGTGGGGCCGGAAGGTTAGTTCAGAGTCCAGGATTACACCTAGGACCTTGGCGTGGGGAGATGGGTTGATAGTTGAGCCGTTGATCTTGACAGGTAGATCAGGGGAAGTGGCACCTGAGGGAGGAAATATCATGAGCTCGGTTTTGGATAGGTTGAGTTTGAGAAAGTGATGTGACATCCAGGCTGATATGTCTGCTAGTAAGTTGGTAATGCGTGAGGAGACAGATAGAGAGAGCTGGGGGGTGGAGAGATAGATTTGGGTGTCATCAGCGTAGAGATGATATTTAAAGCCGTGGGAGGCAATCAACTGACCCAAGGAGGTGGTGTAGATTGAGAAAAGGAGAGGTCCGAGAACAGAACCTTGGGGGACCCCAACGGAAAAAGGAAGAGGAGAGGAGGAAGTAGAGTTGTAAGTGACACTGAAGGAGCGGTGGGATAGGTAGGATGAGAACCAGCGAAGAGTACAGTCACGGAGACCAAAGGAGTGGAGTTTTTTGAGGAGGAGAGGATGGTCCACTGTGTCAAAGGCAGCAGAGAGATCCAGGAGAAGTAGTATAGAGTAGTGTCCATTGGCTTTAGCCATTAGTAGGTCATTTGAGAGTTTAAGGAGAGCAGTTTCCGTGGAGTGTTGAGGGCGAAAACCGGACTGAAGGGGATCAAGAAGTTTATTTATGGTCAGATGGTCGCTTAGTCGGTTGTAGACCAGTCTTTCAAGAAGTTTGGAGGAGAAGGAGAGTAAGGAGATGGGACGTAAGTTGTTGAGACTGGTGGGATCCAGTGAGGGCTTTTTTAGTATGGGGGTGACTAGCGCATGTTTTAGAGAGTTTGGGAAGATGCCACAAGAGAGGGAGAGGTTGAAAATGTGAGTTAGAGAGCGTAGAATTGAGTCAGAGGGTGAGCGTAGCATTTGCGAGGGAACAGGATCCAGGGGGCAAGTGGTTAGATGAGTGCTAGAAAAAAGTTTAGCAACCTCAGTAGTAGTAGCAGGGTTGAATGAGGGAAGTAATGATTGTGTCTGTGGACATGGGGTGTTGCATGGGGGAGGTTTTTGCGCATTGGCGATCTCCTCGTGAATTGTATCAATCTTAGTTTTGAAGTGATTGGCAATCTCCTGGGCAGTGAGTGAGTTGGTGGGTGGAGGCAGTGGAGGACAGAGTAGAGTGTTGAAGGTAGAGAAGAGTTGACGTGGACTGGATGAGAAGGTGTTGATGAGTGTGATAAAGTAGGTCTGTTTGGCAGTGTGAAGGCAGGAGTAGTATTTTAGGAGGGCAGATTTATAATGTGTGAAGTCTTCCTGGGTCTTAGTCTTATGCCACAGGCGCTCAAGAGCGCGGCTACGTTTTCTGAGACTTCTGGTGTCATCTGTTTGCCAGGGTTGTAGCAGTCGGGGCCTAATTCTGCGTGTAGTGAGGGGGGCAAGCTTGTCTAGGGCGGAAGACAGTGAGCTGTTGTAGATGAAAGTAGCTTGGTTGGGGCAGGACAGGGGGGAGATTTTGTCATAGAGGTGATCAGTAGCAGAGTAGAGAAGAGAAGGGTTGAGGTGGCGAAGGTTTCTGCGTGTAACTGTTAGGCGGTTGGAGGGAGAAGAGGTGGAAGACAGGGAGAGAGCAAAAGTAATAAGGTGGTGATCAGAGAGTGGGAGTGGATTGTTGGAAAGGTTGCACGGAGTGCATAGATAGGAGAAGGCAAGGTCAAGGGTGTTGCCATTGGAGTGGGTAGGAGCCTGTATCCATTGCTTCAGGTCAAGCGATGAGGTTAGACTGAGAAGTTTAGAAGTAATAGTAGTGTTAGTGTTAACAGGGATGTTGAAGTCCCCAAGAATGATTGTGGGGATTTCAGAAGAGAGAAAGTAGGGTAGCCAGGCAGAGAAGTCATCAAGAAAGGCTGATACTGGTCCAGGGGGCCGGTAGATGACAGCAATTCTTAGAGAAATGGGAGAGAAAAGACGAATGCAGTGTGCCTCAAAAGAGGAGAGTGTCAGAGAGGGCGGTGGGTGAAGAACCTGATAGGTGCTGCATGGGGCTAGAAGGATTCCCACTCCACCTCCCTTCCGTCCACTTGGTCTGGGGGAGTGAGTCCAGAGAAGGCCCCCGTGGGAGAGGGAAGCAGGAGAAATAGTATCCGATTCATGAAGCCAGGTTTCAGTAATGGCAAGTAGGTTAAAGGAATTTGTGATGAAGAGGTCGTGGAGGGCGGTGAGTTTGTTGCAGACAGAACGTGCGTTCCACAGGGCACAGGAAAAGGGGGGACTGGTTTTGGAAAGAGGAATAGAGACCAAGTTCTGTGGGTTGCGGCTCCTGCCAGAGGGTGTAGGGGGATGGGAGCGTTGGGCAAAGACAGATGATGGTGGCCCAGGGTTTGGGGATATGTCACCAGAGATTAGGAGAAGCAGGAGGGCGAGGGAGGTAATGTGGGACTGTGATTTATGTGAAGGGGCATGTCTCAGAGTACTGGAGGTTTTATCAGTATATGGATGTAGAATGAGCGAGAGTTGGTAGGAGCAGTAGTAGGGAGAAGACAGAAGGCAGGGTGATATGTATAAGCAGGCGGGTGGAGAGGGGGGGTGAAGGTAAGAGAGTTTGAGGAGAGAGGAGAGGAGTGTCAGAAGCAGTGGTAGAGAGTAGGGATGAGCCGAACACCCCCCGGTTCGGTTCGCACCAGAACCCGCGAACGGACCGCAAGTTCGCACGAACGTTAGAACCCCATTGACGTCTATGGGACTCGAACGTTCGAAATCAAAAGTGCTCATTTTAAAGGCTAATTTGCATGGTATTGTCCTAAAAAGGGTTTGGGGACCCGGGTCCTACCCCAGGGGACATGTATCAATGCAAAAAAAACTTTTAAAAACGGCCGTTTTTTCGGGAGCAGTGATTTTAATGATGCTTAAAGTAAAAAAAAAAAAGTGAAATATTCCTTTAAATATCGTACCTGGGGGGTGTCTATAGTATGCCTGTAAAGTGACGCGTGTTTCCCATGTTTAGAACAGTCCCTGCACCAAATGTCATTTTTAAAGGAAAAAATCTCATTTAAAACTGCTTGCGGGTTTAATGTCATGTCGGGTCCTGGCAATATGGATGAAAATCAGTGAGACAAACGGCATGGGTACCCCCCAGTCCATTACCAGGCCCTTTGGGTCTTGTATGGATATTAAGGGGAACCCCGCACCCAAATTAAAATAAGGAAAGGTCCCTATATACTCTGAACAGCAGTATACAGGCGGTGCAAACAAGACAGGGACTGTAGGTTTGTTGTTAAGTAGAATCTCTTTGTAATTTTGAACATTTTTAATGTGTTTAGCTCCAGCCAAAAAATCTTTTCTAAGCTTTTTGGAAAACATAGGGAAGGGTTATCACCCCTGTGACATTTGTTTTGCGTCTTTCCTCCTCTTCAGAAGATTTCACCTCACTTTTTTGTCCCAATGAAAAATGTTTTTTGAAAATTTGGGTTTTTTTGTGGAACAAGGATTGGAAAGCATCAGTGGAAAGGAGAAATTGTTTTCCCATATTAACTCTTACATGAGAGAATTTCCCTTCCTATGGGTAGATTTCATCTCACTTCCTGTTGTCTCCTTCCGTTTGCAAGTAGGAGTCGTTTGTAAGTTAGATGTTTGAAAGTAGGGTCCTGCCCTATATACTCAGCAGAAATTTGGGCCTTAGGTGTTGCTGTGGCCAAAACACTGTAAGCCCTCACAGGGCCCTGCTGTGAAATATTAGATCAAGAATTGTAATTACATGCCCCTGTTGAACAGGAGCTGAAAAATTAGGCCTTAGGCACTGGTGCTGGTGCCACAACACTGCAACCCCTCACAGACACTCTAGTTGGAACGCAGGAACGAGCACTGCTGCAAAGTATTGCATCAAAAATTGTAATTACACGCCCCTGTTAGACAGGGGCAGAAAAATTGGGCCTTAGGCACTGGTGCTGGTGCCACAACACTGCAACCCCTCACAGACACTCTAGTTGGAACGCAGGAACGAGCACTGCTGCAAAGTATTGCATCAAAAATTGTAATTACACGCCCCTGTTAGACAGGGGCAGAAAAATTGGGCCTTAGGCACTGGTGCTGGTGCCACAACACTGCAACCCCTCACAGACACTCTAGTTGGAACGCAGGAACGAGCACTGCTGCAAAGTATTGCATCAAAAATTGTAATTACACGCCCCTGTTAGACAGGGGCAGAAAAATTGGGCCTTAGGCACTGGTGCTGGTGCCACAACACTGCAACCCCTCACAGACACTCTAGTTGGAATGCAGGAACGAGCCGTGCTGCAAAGTATTACATCAAAAATTGTAATTACACGCCCCTGTTATACAGGGGCTGAAAAATTGTGCCTTAGGCACTGGTGGTGGCGCCCAGAACCAAAAATGTTCTTACAAGCTATCAGCGTGATGATTGAGGAGGAAGAGGATAATTACTCAGGGATAATCACTCAGCATCAACATAGGCAGTCTTTGAAGGGATCTGAAAAAAATTATTCAGTTACATCAGCATCAGGTGCTTGGTAGCTGGTGGTGATCCAAGACTGATTCATTTTTATGAAGGTCAGCCGATCGACCGAGTCAGTGGACAGACGCACCCTGTGATCGGTTACCACGCCTCCAGCAGCACTGAATGTACGTTCCGAAAGAACGCTGGATGCAGGACAGGCCAGTAGCTCAATTGCATACTGTGCAAGCTCTGGCCAGTGATCCATCCTCAAGACCCAGTAACCCAGAGGATTTTCGGTGGGAAAGGTGTCCAAGTCTGATCTTGCCCCTAGGTATTCCTGCACCATGTAAAACAGACGCTGGCGATGGTTGCTGGAACCGATCATACCTTGGGGCTGCGGACCAAAAAATTGTCTGAACGCATCGGTCAGACGGCCACCTTCTCCACCGCTCCTTCTTTGACTGACCGAAGCCTCAGCAACACGTTGTCCAGAAACAGGAGTTTGTAACCTCCCAGTCTCTGGGAACGCGTTGCACAGACCTTTCTGCAAGGCCTCCCGAAGATGTTTCATCCTCTGCTCCCTCTGCGATGGCAAGATAAGGTCCGCAACCTTACCCTTGTAACGTGGATCAAGGAGGGTTGCCAGCCAGTATTGGTCCTTCTCCTTGATACCACGAATACGAGGATCCTTACGCAGGCTTTGCAGGATCAGGGAGGCCATGCAGCGTAGGTTTGCTGAGGCATTCGGTCCGGAGTCCTCTGGGTCACTAAGGACAACAACGTCCGCAGCCACCTCCTCCCAGCCACGTACAAGTCCATGTGTTCCTTGGGACTGATCCCTTAAAGACTGCTGATGCTGAGTGCCAGGCTCCACCTCCATACTGACACAATCTTCCTCCTCCTCCTCCTCCTCCTCCTCGTCCTCTTCCTGTGTGATCGGCGGGCACGCAGGAACACTGTCTGGATAAAGGGGGCCTTGAGAGCTAAGGAAGTCCTCCTCTTCCTGCCTCTGTTCTGCCTCAAGTGCCCTGTCCATTATTCCACGCAGCGTGTGCTCCAACAGGTGGACAAGGGGGACAGTGTCACTGATGCATGCACTGTCAGTGCTCACCATCCTCGTGGCCTCCTCGAATGGTGACAGGACAGTGCATGCATCCCTGATCATGGCCCACTGGCGTGGGGAAAAAAAACCAAGGTCCCCTGACCCTGTCCTGGTGCCATAGTCGCACAGGTACTCATTGATGGCCCTCTGCTGCGTGTGCAGCCGCTGCAGCATGGCCAACGTCGAGTTCCACCTGGTGGGCATGTCACAGATTAGGCGGTTCTTGGGCAGGTTAAACTCCTTTTGGAGGTCCGTCAGCCGAGCACTGGCATTATATGACCGGCGGAAATGCACACAGACTTTCCTGGCCTGCCTCAGGACATCCTGTAAGCCCGGGTACCTGCCCAAGAACCGCTGCACCACCAAGTTAAGGACGTGAGCCAAACAGGGCACATGGGTCAGTTGTCCCTGTCGGAGGGCAGAGAGGAGGTTGGTGCCATTGTCGCAAACCACCATTCCTGCCTTAAGTTGGCGTGGCGTCAACCACCTCTGAACCTGCCCCTGCAGAGCTGACAGAACCTCTGCCCCAGTGTGGCTCCTGTCCCCCAAGCACACCAGCTCAAGCACCGCATGGCATCTTTTGGCCTGCGTACTTGCGTAGCCCCTTGAACGCCTACGGAGCACCGCTGGTTCCGAGGAAGAGGCCATGGAGGAAGAAGAAGAGGAGGGGGTGGAGGAGAGAGGTGTGTCACAATCAGCATTTTGGAGGCGTGGTGGCGGAACAACCTCCAACACTACTGCACCTTGTCCTGCATCCTTCCCAGCTGCCAGCAGAGTCACCCAATGCGCCGTGAAACTTAAGTAACATCCCTGTCCATGCCTGCTGGACCATGAGTCAGCGGTAATATGCACCTTACCGCTGACCGCCCTGTCCAGCGAGGCATGGACATTGCCTTCCACATGCCGGTAGAGAGCCGGAATCGCCTTCCGTGAGAAAAAGTGGCGTTTGGGTACCTGCCACTGAGGAACCGCACATTCCACAAACTCACGGAAGGGGGCAGAGTCTACCAACTGAAAAGGCAGCAGTTGAAGTGCTAGCAATTTTGCCAAGCTAGCATTCAACCGCTGGGCATGTGGATGGCTGGGAGCAAACTTCTTTCGGCGGTGCAGCAGCTGGGGCAGGGAAATTTGCCTGGTACAATCTGACGTCGGTGTACCAAAAGCAGATTGCCCACAAGTACTTGGCTGTGACACACCTAATTCTACACCTTCATTCCTCTCACTGCAGGTCTCAGAGAGGACTGAAGGTCTAGTGGGGTTGGAAATCTCAGCTGATGAGGAGCAAGGAGAGATCCTCTTTGTTCTTTGGTGTGGGTCTTTCAGATACGCTTGCCAACGAACTGCATGGCAGGTCAACATATGTCTGGTCAAGCATGTGGTACCCAAGCGGGAGATGTTTTGGCCACGCGAGATACGCTTGAGACATATGTTGCAAATAGCAGCGGTGCGATCTGATGCACTCGTCTCAAAAAAGGCCCACACCAAAGAACTTTTTGAATAACACGCAGAGACTGCAGCGCCCTGCACATGTGGAGCTTTGGGGTGTGATGCAGTCAATGTGCTGCCCTTAGGCTGGCCCCTGGAGGGCATCCTGCCTCGTTGGTGATGTGCCGCCTCCTCCTCCTCCTCCTCCTCCTCTCTCCTATCAGGCACCCACGTTGAGTCAGTGACCTCATCATCCCCTCCCTCCTCATCACTGGAGCAAACCTGGCAGTATGCTGCAGCAGGGGGAGCATGACTGCCAGATTGCTGTCCTTCTTGGGCACCCCCTCTGTCCGTGCTCATGTTACTGCCTTCATCGAGCTCAGTATCATCATCAGAGCCTTCCAAACGCTGGGCATCCTCCTGGAGCATGTACCCAACACTGTGGTCAAACAGTTCGAGGGAATCCTCATGAGGACATGGTGGAGCTAGGGAAGGAGTCACTGATGACATTGAGCTGAGGGAAGAGGCCGCTGCTTTGCCAGACAAAGCACCCTGGGCATGGGTGAGAGAGGATGAGGAGGATGAGGACGGCTTGGTCATCCACTCGACCAAGTCTTCCGCATGTTGCGGCTCAACACGGCCAGCTGCCGAAAAAAAGGCCAAGCGTGTCCCATGGCCACGTGCTGATGAGGATGCACCGTCTCCACGACCAGCACTAGACACAGAGCCTGCTTGCCCTCTCTTATTGGCTTGTGACTGTCTGCCTCTCCTTCTTGGCCTTCCAGACATACTAATGGCCTGTAGCTGCACTAAGCTGGGATAGAACACCTGTAATTTTCTTCAGGTAGCTTTATATACTGTAACCAGACAAGCCTGCCTGTCAGTAGGAAGATAACAGGAACGGATCTAGCTGAACACTGTGAGCAGGACACACTGTACTAAATGTAAATAGTCTAGCTGCCTGACCGTGGTACTAATAGGATCAAAAAGAACACCTGTAATTTTCTTCAGGTAGCTTTATATACTGTAACCAGACAAGCCTGCCTGTCAGTAGGAAGATAACAGGAACGGATCTAGCTGAACACTGTGAGCAGGACGCACTGCACTGAATGTAAATAGCAGGAACGGATCTAGCTGAACACTGTGAGCAGGACGCACTGCACTGAATGTAAATAGCAGGAACGGATCTAGCTGAACACTGTGAGCAGGACGCACTGCACTGAATGTAAATAGCAGGAACGGATCTAGCTGAACACTGTGAGCAGGACGCACTGCACTGAATGTAAATAGCAGGAACGGATCTAGCTGAACACTGTGAGCAGGACGCACTGCACTGAATGTAAATAGCAGGAACGGATCTAGCTGAACACTGTGAGCAGGACGCACTGCACTGAATGTAAATAGCAGGAACGGATCTAGCTGAACACTGTGAGCAGGACGCACTGCACTGAATGTAAATAGCAGGAACGGATCTAGCTGAACACTGTGAGCAGGACGCACTGCACTGAATGTAAATAGCAGGAACGGATCTAGCTGAACACTGTGAGCAGGACGCACTGCACTGAATGTAAATAGCAGGAACGGATCTAGCTGAACACTGTGAGCAGGACGCACTGCACTGAATGTAAATAGCAGGAACGGATCTAGCTGAACACTGTGAGCAGGACGCACTGCACTGAATGTAAATAGCAGGAACGGATCTAGCTGAACACTGTGAGCAGGACGCACTGCACTGAATGTAAATAGCAGGAACGGATCTAGCTGAACACTGTGAGCAGGACGCACTGCACTGAATGTAAATAGCAGGAACGGATCTAGCTGAACACTGTGAGCAGGACGCACTGCACTGAATGTAAATAGCAGGAACGGATCTAGCTGAACACTGTGAGCAGGACGCACTGCACTGAATGTAAATAGCAGGAACGGATCTAGCTGAACACTGTGAGCAGGACGCACTGCACTGAATGTAAATAGCAGGAACGGATCTAGCTGAACACTGTGAGCAGGACGCACTGCACTGAATGTAAATAGCAGGAACGGATCTAGCTGAACACTGTGAGCAGGACGCACTGCACTGAATGTAAATAGCAGGAACGGATCTAGCTGAACACTGTGAGCAGGACGCACTGCACTGAATGTAAATAGCAGGAACGGATCTAGCTGAACACTGTGAGCAGGACGCACTGCACTGAATGTAAATAGCAGGAACGGATCTAGCTGAACACTGTGAGCAGGACGCACTGCACTGAATGTAAATAGCAGGAACGGATCTAGCTGAACACTGTGAGCAGGACACACTGCACTAAATAGTCTAGATAGAAGATAACAGGAACGGATCTAGCTAAACTGAATACAGTGTATATATATATATGCAACACCTGGGATGCATATATATACACAATACACTGTAAGTGCAGCTAACTGACTGACTGTTCTGCCTAATCTATCTAACTCAAATCAAATGACACTGTCTCTCTCTCTCTCTATCTCTCAGCACACCGGAACACACACTACACAGGGCCGCCGTGCAGGCGGCCTTATATAGTGTGGGGTGTGTACTAAATCCCCTGAGCCATAATTGGCCAAAGCCACCCTGGCTTTGGCCAATTACAGCTCTCTCTACTGACGGCGCTGTGATTGGCCAAGCATGCGGGTCATAGTGCATGCTTGGCCAATCATCAGCCAGCAATGCACTGCGATGCCGCAGTGAATTATGGGCCGTGACGCGCCACACGAATTTGGCGCGAACGGCCCATATCGTTCGCAATTCGACGGACGGTCGAACAGCCGATGTTCGAGTCGAACATGGGTTCGACTCGAACACGAAGCTCATCCCTAGTAGAGAGTGCATGTTATAGAGTGGAAGGAGAGCTTAATAGAGAGACGGGTCACCTGCAGTCTGTTAGCTGCTTTCAGTGCAGATTGCTGTATTTGTTTGCTTCGTGCAATCGCTGAAGTGCAGAGATTGAAGTGCATATCACTTGTAGAAAGAATTACTTAGAGATAGAAGCCTTAAGGATGGAAGCCCCATACAATGTGCTCCCCCGAACAATGTGCTCCCCCCTTAAGGATGCTCAAATATATACTGTTATAAGGGTGGGGTTGAAGTTCGTTAATTAATCATGAGTGACTATAAGAGTGCCCAGCAATCAAAGTGAATTTTTTGCTTCAAAAGTCAGAATAGCAAGAGGCCAAGACAAGATCAACTCATAAAACTTAGGTAAGACAGACCAGAAAAACAAATAATGTCATGGTTGCTCGCACAGGGCAACAGATAGGGAAGGACACATACCAAAGACACACACACACACACAGAGACTGCAGGCAGATCCCAGTTTCAGTTAATGGTGGAAGATGTGGATGAGCTGACACATACCAAAGACACACACACAGAGACTGCAGGCAGATCCCAGTTTCAGTTAATGGTGGAAGATGTGGATGAGCTGACACATACCAAAGACACACACACAGAGACTGCAGGCAGATCCCAGTTTCAGTTAATGGTGGAAGATGTGGATGAGCTGACACATACCAAAGACACACACACAGAGACTGCAGGCAGATCCCAGTTTCAGTTAATGGTGGAAGATGTGGATGAGCTGACACATACCAAAGACACACACACAGAGACTGCAGGCAGATCCCAGTTTCAGTTAATGGTGGAAGATGTGGATGAGCTGACACATACCAAAGACACACACACAGAGACTGCAGGCAGATCCCAGTTTCAGTTAATGGTGGAAGATGTGGATGAGCTGACACATACCTGCAAAGAGACAGAAGGAATGATCAGGTGAGGCAGAACCCAGTGCAGAGATTGAAGTGCATATCACTTGTAGAAAGAATTACTTAGAGATAGAAGCCTTAAGGATGGAAGCCCCATACAATGTGCTCCCCCGAACAATGTGCTCCCCCCTTAAGGATGCTCAAATATATACTGTTATAAGGGTGGGGTTGAAGTTCGTTAATTAATCATGAGTGACTATAAGAGTGCCCAGCAATCAAAGTGAATTTTTTGCTTCAAAAGTCAGAATAGCAAGAGGCCAAGACAAGATCAACTCATAAAACTTAGGTAAGACAGACCAGAAAAACAAATAATGTCATGGTTGCTCGCACAGGGCAACAGATAGGGAAGGACACATACCAAAGACACACACACACACACAGAGACTGCAGGCAGATCCCAGTTTCAGTTAATGGTGGAAGATGTGGATGAGCTGACACATACCAAAGACACACACACAGAGACTGCAGGCAGATCCCAGTTTCAGTTAATGGTGGAAGATGTGGATGAGCTGACACATACCAAAGACACACACACAGAGACTGCAGGCAGATCCCAGTTTCAGTTAATGGTGGAAGATGTGGATGAGCTGACACATACCAAAGACACACACACAGAGACTGCAGGCAGATCCCAGTTTCAGTTAATGGTGGAAGATGTGGATGAGCTGACACATACCAAAGACACACACACAGAGACTGCAGGCAGATCCCAGTTTCAGTTAATGGTGGAAGATGTGGATGAGCTGACACATACCTGCAAAGAGACAGAAGGAATGATCAGGTGAGGCAGAACCCAGTGCAGAGATTGAAGTGCATATCACTTGTAGAAAGAATTACTTAGAGATAGAAGCCTTAAGGATGGAAGCCCCATACAATGTGCTCCCCCGAACAATGTGCTCCCCCCTTAAGGATGCTCAAATATATACTGTTATAAGGGTGGGGTTGAAGTTCGTTAATTAATCATGAGTGACTATAAGAGTGCCCAGCAATCAAAGTGAATTTTTTGCTTCAAAAGTCAGAATAGCAAGAGGCCAAGACAAGATCAACTCATAAAACTTAGGTAAGACAGACCAGAAAAACAAATAATGTCATGGTTGCTCGCACAGGGCAACAGATAGGGAAGGACACATACCAAAGACACACACACACACACAGAGACTGCAGGCAGATCCCAGTTTCAGTTAATGGTGGAAGATGTGGATGAGCTGACACATACCAAAGACACACACACAGAGACTGCAGGCAGATCCCAGTTTCAGTTAATGGTGGAAGATGTGGATGAGCTGACACATACCAAAGACACACACACAGAGACTGCAGGCAGATCCCAGTTTCAGTTAATGGTGGAAGATGTGGATGAGCTGACACATACCAAAGACACACACACAGAGACTGCAGGCAGATCCCAGTTTCAGTTAATGGTGGAAGATGTGGATGAGCTGACACATACCAAAGACACACACACAGAGACTGCAGGCAGATCCCAGTTTCAGTTAATGGTGGAAGATGTGGATGAGCTGACACATACCAAAGACACACACACAGAGACTGCAGGCAGATCCCAGTTTCAGTTAATGGTGGAAGATGTGGATGAGCTGACACATACCTGCAAAGAGACAGAAGGAATGATCAGGTGAGGCAGAACCCAGTGCAGAGATTGAAGTGCATATCACTTGTAGAAAGAATTACTTAGAGATAGAAGCCTTAAGGATGGAAGCCCCATACAATGTGCTCCCCCGAACAATGTGCTCCCCCCTTAAGGATGCTCAAATATATACTGTTATAAGGGTGGGGTTGAAGTTCGTTAATTAATCATGAGTGACTATAAGAGTGCCCAGCAATCAAAGTGAATTTTTTGCTTCAAAAGTCAGAATAGCAAGAGGCCAAGACAAGATCAACTCATAAAACTTAGGTAAGACAGACCAGAAAAACAAATAATGTCATGGTTGCTCGCACAGGGCAACAGATAGGGAAGGACACATACCAAAGACACACACACACACACACAGAGACTGCAGGCAGATCCCAGTTTCAGTTAATGGTGGAAGATGTGGATGAGCTGACACATACCAAAGACACACACACAGAGACTGCAGGCAGATCCCAGTTTCAGTTAATGGTGGAAGATGTGGATGAGCTGACACATACCAAAGACACACACACAGAGACTGCAGGCAGATCCCAGTTTCAGTTAATGGTGGAAGATGTGGATGAGCTGACACATACCAAAGACACACACACAGAGACTGCAGGCAGATCCCAGTTTCAGTTAATGGTGGAAGATGTGGATGAGCTGACACATACCAAAGACACACACACAGAGACTGCAGGCAGATCCCAGTTTCAGTTAATGGTGGAAGATGTGGATGAGCTGACACATACCTGCAAAGAGACAGAAGGAATGATCAGGTGAGGCAGAACCCAGTGCAGAGATTGAAGTGCATATCACTTGTAGAAAGAATTACTTAGAGATAGAAGCCTTAAGGATGGAAGCCCCATACAATGTGCTCCCCCGAACAATGTGCTCCCCCCTTAAGGATGCTCAAATATATACTGTTATAAGGGTGGGGTTGAAGTTCGTTAATTAATCATGAGTGACTATAAGAGTGCCCAGCAATCAAAGTGAATTTTTTGCTTCAAAAGTCAGAATAGCAAGAGGCCAAGACAAGATCAACTCATAAAACTTAGGTAAGACAGACCAGAAAAACAAATAATGTCATGGTTGCTCGCACAGGGCAACAGATAGGGAAGGACACATACCAAAGACACACACACACACACAGAGACTGCAGGCAGATCCCAGTTTCAGTTAATGGTGGAAGATGTGGATGAGCTGACACATACCAAAGACACACACACAGAGACTGCAGGCAGATCCCAGTTTCAGTTAATGGTGGAAGATGTGGATGAGCTGACACATACCAAAGACACACACACAGAGACTGCAGGCAGATCCCAGTTTCAGTTAATGGTGGAAGATGTGGATGAGCTGACACATACCAAAGACACACACACAGAGACTGCAGGCAGATCCCAGTTTCAGTTAATGGTGGAAGATGTGGATGAGCTGACACATACCAAAGACACACACACAGAGACTGCAGGCAGATCCCAGTTTCAGTTAATGGTGGAAGATGTGGATGAGCTGACACATACCAAAGACACACACACAGAGACTGCAGGCAGATCCCAGTTTCAGTTAATGGTGGAAGATGTGGATGAGCTGACACATACCTGCAAAGAGACAGAAGGAATGATCAGGTGAGGCAGAACCCAGTGCAGAGATTGAAGTGCATATCACTTGTAGAAAGAATTACTTAGAGATAGAAGCCTTAAGGATGGAAGCCCCATACAATGTGCTCCCCCGAACAATGTGCTCCCCCCTTAAGGATGCTCAAATATATACTGTTATAAGGGTGGGGTTGAAGTTCGTTAATTAATCATGAGTGACTATAAGAGTGCCCAGCAATCAAAGTGAATTTTTTGCTTCAAAAGTCAGAATAGCAAGAGGCCAAGACAAGATCAACTCATAAAACTTAGGTAAGACAGACCAGAAAAACAAATAATGTCATGGTTGCTCGCACAGGGCAACAGATAGGGAAGGACACATACCAAAGACACACACACACACACAGAGACTGCAGGCAGATCCCAGTTTCAGTTAATGGTGGAAGATGTGGATGAGCTGACACATACCAAAGACACACACACAGAGACTGCAGGCAGATCCCAGTTTCAGTTAATGGTGGAAGATGTGGATGAGCTGACACATACCAAAGACACACACACAGAGACTGCAGGCAGATCCCAGTTTCAGTTAATGGTGGAAGATGTGGATGAGCTGACACATACCAAAGACACACACACAGAGACTGCAGGCAGATCCCAGTTTCAGTTAATGGTGGAAGATGTGGATGAGCTGACACATACCAAAGACACACACACAGAGACTGCAGGCAGATCCCAGTTTCAGTTAATGGTGGAAGATGTGGATGAGCTGACACATACCAAAGACACACACACAGAGACTGCAGGCAGATCCCAGTTTCAGTTAATGGTGGAAGATGTGGATGAGCTGACACATACCTGCAAAGAGACAGAAGGAATGATCAGGTGAGGCAGAACCCAGTGCAGAGATTGAAGTGCATATCACTTGTAGAAAGAATTACTTAGAGATAGAAGCCTTAAGGATGGAAGCCCCATACAATGTGCTCCCCCGAACAATGTGCTCCCCCCTTAAGGATGCTCAAATATATACTGTTATAAGGGTGGGGTTGAAGTTCGTTAATTAATCATGAGTGACTATAAGAGTGCCCAGCAATCAAAGTGAATTTTTTGCTTCAAAAGTCAGAATAGCAAGAGGCCAAGACAAGATCAACTCATAAAACTTAGGTAAGACAGACCAGAAAAACAAATAATGTCATGGTTGCTCGCACAGGGCAACAGATAGGGAAGGACACATACCAAAGACACACACACACACACAGAGACTGCAGGCAGATCCCAGTTTCAGTTAATGGTGGAAGATGTGGATGAGCTGACACATACCAAAGACACACACACAGAGACTGCAGGCAGATCCCAGTTTCAGTTAATGGTGGAAGATGTGGATGAGCTGACACATACCAAAGACACACACACAGAGACTGCAGGCAGATCCCAGTTTCAGTTAATGGTGGAAGATGTGGATGAGCTGACACATACCAAAGACACACACACAGAGACTGCAGGCAGATCCCAGTTTCAGTTAATGGTGGAAGATGTGGATGAGCTGACACATACCAAAGACACACACACAGAGACTGCAGGCAGATCCCAGTTTCAGTTAATGGTGGAAGATGTGGATGAGCTGACACATACCTGCAAAGAGACAGAAGGAATGATCAGGTGAGGCAGAACCCAGTGCAGAGATTGAAGTGCATATCACTTGTAGAAAGAATTACTTAGAGATAGAAGCCTTAAGGATGGAAGCCCCATACAATGTGCTCCCCCGAACAATGTGCTCCCCCCTTAAGGATGCTCAAATATATACTGTTATAAGGGTGGGGTTGAAGTTCGTTAATTAATCATGAGTGACTATAAGAGTGCCCAGCAATCAAAGTGAATTTTTTGCTTCAAAAGTCAGAATAGCAAGAGGCCAAGACAAGATCAACTCATAAAACTTAGGTAAGACAGACCAGAAAAACAAATAATGTCATGGTTGCTCGCACAGGGCAACAGATAGGGAAGGACACATACCAAAGACACACACACACACACAGAGACTGCAGGCAGATCCCAGTTTCAGTTAATGGTGGAAGATGTGGATGAGCTGACACATACCAAAGACACACACACAGAGACTGCAGGCAGATCCCAGTTTCAGTTAATGGTGGAAGATGTGGATGAGCTGACACATACCAAAGACACACACACAGAGACTGCAGGCAGATCCCAGTTTCAGTTAATGGTGGAAGATGTGGATGAGCTGACACATACCAAAGACACACACACAGAGACTGCAGGCAGATCCCAGTTTCAGTTAATGGTGGAAGATGTGGATGAGCTGACACATACCAAAGACACACACACAGAGACTGCAGGCAGATCCCAGTTTCAGTTAATGGTGGAAGATGTGGATGAGCTGACACATACCAAAGACACACACACAGAGACTGCAGGCAGATCCCAGTTTCAGTTAATGGTGGAAGATGTGGATGAGCTGACACATACCTGCAAAGAGACAGAAGGAATGATCAGGTGAGGCAGAACCCAGTGCAGAGATTGAAGTGCATATCACTTGTAGAAAGAATTACTTAGAGATAGAAGCCTTAAGGATGGAAGCCCCATACAATGTGCTCCCCCGAACAATGTGCTCCCCCCTTAAGGATGCTCAAATATATACTGTTATAAGGGTGGGGTTGAAGTTCGTTAATTAATCATGAGTGACTATAAGAGTGCCCAGCAATCAAAGTGAATTTTTTGCTTCAAAAGTCAGAATAGCAAGAGGCCAAGACAAGATCAACTCATAAAACTTAGGTAAGACAGACCAGAAAAACAAATAATGTCATGGTTGCTCGCACAGGGCAACAGATAGGGAAGGACACATACCAAAGACACACACACACACACACAGAGACTGCAGGCAGATCCCAGTTTCAGTTAATGGTGGAAGATGTGGATGAGCTGACACATACCAAAGACACACACACAGAGACTGCAGGCAGATCCCAGTTTCAGTTAATGGTGGAAGATGTGGATGAGCTGACACATACCAAAGACACACACACAGAGACTGCAGGCAGATCCCAGTTTCAGTTAATGGTGGAAGATGTGGATGAGCTGACACATACCAAAGACACACACACAGAGACTGCAGGCAGATCCCAGTTTCAGTTAATGGTGGAAGATGTGGATGAGCTGACACATACCAAAGACACACACACAGAGACTGCAGGCAGATCCCAGTTTCAGTTAATGGTGGAAGATGTGGATGAGCTGACACATACCTGCAAAGAGACAGAAGGAATGATCAGGTGAGGCAGAACCCAGTGCAGAGATTGAAGTGCATATCACTTGTAGAAAGAATTACTTAGAGATAGAAGCCTTAAGGATGGAAGCCCCATACAATGTGCTCCCCCGAACAATGTGCTCCCCCCTTAAGGATGCTCAAATATATACTGTTATAAGGGTGGGGTTGAAGTTCGTTAATTAATCATGAGTGACTATAAGAGTGCCCAGCAATCAAAGTGAATTTTTTGCTTCAAAAGTCAGAATAGCAAGAGGCCAAGACAAGATCAACTCATAAAACTTAGGTAAGACAGACCAGAAAAACAAATAATGTCATGGTTGCTCGCACAGGGCAACAGATAGGGAAGGACACATACCAAAGACACACACACACACACACAGAGACTGCAGGCAGATCCCAGTTTCAGTTAATGGTGGAAGATGTGGATGAGCTGACACATACCAAAGACACACACACAGAGACTGCAGGCAGATCCCAGTTTCAGTTAATGGTGGAAGATGTGGATGAGCTGACACATACCAAAGACACACACACAGAGACTGCAGGCAGATCCCAGTTTCAGTTAATGGTGGAAGATGTGGATGAGCTGACACATACCAAAGACACACACACAGAGACTGCAGGCAGATCCCAGTTTCAGTTAATGGTGGAAGATGTGGATGAGCTGACACATACCTGCAAAGAGACAGAAGGAATGATCAGGTGAGGCAGAACCCAGTGCAGAGATTGAAGTGCATATCACTTGTAGAAAGAATTACTTAGAGATAGAAGCCTTAAGGATGGAAGCCCCATACAATGTGCTCCCCCGAACAATGTGCTCCCCCCTTAAGGATGCTCAAATATATACTGTTATAAGGGTGGGGTTGAAGTTCGTTAATTAATCATGAGTGACTATAAGAGTGCCCAGCAATCAAAGTGAATTTTTTGCTTCAAAAGTCAGAATAGCAAGAGGCCAAGACAAGATCAACTCATAAAACTTAGGTAAGACAGACCAGAAAAACAAATAATGTCATGGTTGCTCGCACAGGGCAACAGATAGGGAAGGACACATACCAAAGACACACACACACACACAGAGACTGCAGGCAGATCCCAGTTTCAGTTAATGGTGGAAGATGTGGATGAGCTGACACATACCAAAGACACACACACAGAGACTGCAGGCAGATCCCAGTTTCAGTTAATGGTGGAAGATGTGGATGAGCTGACACATACCAAAGACACACACACAGAGACTGCAGGCAGATCCCAGTTTCAGTTAATGGTGGAAGATGTGGATGAGCTGACACATACCAAAGACACACACACAGAGACTGCAGGCAGATCCCAGTTTCAGTTAATGGTGGAAGATGTGGATGAGCTGACACATACCTGCAAAGAGACAGAAGGAATGATCAGGTGAGGCAGAACCCAGTGCAGAGATTGAAGTGCATATCACTTGTAGAAAGAATTACTTAGAGATAGAAGCCTTAAGGATGGAAGCCCCATACAATGTGCTCCCCCGAACAATGTGCTCCCCCCTTAAGGATGCTCAAATATATACTGTTATAAGGGTGGGGTTGAAGTTCGTTAATTAATCATGAGTGACTATAAGAGTGCCCAGCAATCAAAGTGAATTTTTTGCTTCAAAAGTCAGAATAGCAAGAGGCCAAGACAAGATCAACTCATAAAACTTAGGTAAGACAGACCAGAAAAACAAATAATGTCATGGTTGCTCGCACAGGGCAACAGATAGGGAAGGACACATACCAAAGACACACACACACACACAGAGACTGCAGGCAGATCCCAGTTTCAGTTAATGGTGGAAGATGTGGATGAGCTGACACATACCAAAGACACACACACAGAGACTGCAGGCAGATCCCAGTTTCAGTTAATGGTGGAAGATGTGGATGAGCTGACACATACCAAAGACACACACACAGAGACTGCAGGCAGATCCCAGTTTCAGTTAATGGTGGAAGATGTGGATGAGCTGACACATACCAAAGACACACACACAGAGACTGCAGGCAGATCCCAGTTTCAGTTAATGGTGGAAGATGTGGATGAGCTGACACATACCAAAGACACACACACAGAGACTGCAGGCAGATCCCAGTTTCAGTTAATGGTGGAAGATGTGGATGAGCTGACACATACCAAAGACACACACACAGAGACTGCAGGCAGATCCCAGTTTCAGTTAATGGTGGAAGATGTGGATGAGCTGACACATACCTGCAAAGAGACAGAAGGAATGATCAGGTGAGGCAGAACCCAGTGCAGAGATTGAAGTGCATATCACTTGTAGAAAGAATTACTTAGAGATAGAAGCCTTAAGGATGGAAGCCCCATACAATGTGCTCCCCCGAACAATGTGCTCCCCCCTTAAGGATGCTCAAATATATACTGTTATAAGGGTGGGGTTGAAGTTCGTTAATTAATCATGAGTGACTATAAGAGTGCCCAGCAATCAAAGTGAATTTTTTGCTTCAAAAGTCAGAATAGCAAGAGGCCAAGACAAGATCAACTCATAAAACTTAGGTAAGACAGACCAGAAAAACAAATAATGTCATGGTTGCTCGCACAGGGCAACAGATAGGGAAGGACACATACCAAAGACACACACACACACACAGAGACTGCAGGCAGATCCCAGTTTCAGTTAATGGTGGAAGATGTGGATGAGCTGACACATACCAAAGACACACACACAGAGACTGCAGGCAGATCCCAGTTTCAGTTAATGGTGGAAGATGTGGATGAGCTGACACATACCAAAGACACACACACAGAGACTGCAGGCAGATCCCAGTTTCAGTTAATGGTGGAAGATGTGGATGAGCTGACACATACCAAAGACACACACACAGAGACTGCAGGCAGATCCCAGTTTCAGTTAATGGTGGAAGATGTGGATGAGCTGACACATACCTGCAAAGAGACAGAAGGAATGATCAGGTGAGGCAGAACCCAGTGCAGAGATTGAAGTGCATATCACTTGTAGAAAGAATTACTTAGAGATAGAAGCCTTAAGGATGGAAGCCCCATACAATGTGCTCCCCCGAACAATGTGCTCCCCCCTTAAGGATGCTCAAATATATACTGTTATAAGGGTGGGGTTGAAGTTCGTTAATTAATCATGAGTGACTATAAGAGTGCCCAGCAATCAAAGTGAATTTTTTGCTTCAAAAGTCAGAATAGCAAGAGGCCAAGACAAGATCAACTCATAAAACTTAGGTAAGACAGACCAGAAAAACAAATAATGTCATGGTTGCTCGCACAGGGCAACAGATAGGGAAGGACACATACCAAAGACACACACACACACACAGAGACTGCAGGCAGATCCCAGTTTCAGTTAATGGTGGAAGATGTGGATGAGCTGACACATACCAAAGACACACACACAGAGACTGCAGGCAGATCCCAGTTTCAGTTAATGGTGGAAGATGTGGATGAGCTGACACATACCAAAGACACACACACAGAGACTGCAGGCAGATCCCAGTTTCAGTTAATGGTGGAAGATGTGGATGAGCTGACACATACCAAAGACACACACACAGAGACTGCAGGCAGATCCCAGTTTCAGTTAATGGTGGAAGATGTGGATGAGCTGACACATACCTGCAAAGAGACAGAAGGAATGATCAGGTGAGGCAGAACCCAGTGCAGAGATTGAAGTGCATATCACTTGTAGAAAGAATTACTTAGAGATAGAAGCCTTAAGGATGGAAGCCCCATACAATGTGCTCCCCCGAACAATGTGCTCCCCCCTTAAGGATGCTCAAATATATACTGTTATAAGGGTGGGGTTGAAGTTCGTTAATTAATCATGAGTGACTATAAGAGTGCCCAGCAATCAAAGTGAATTTTTTGCTTCAAAAGTCAGAATAGCAAGAGGCCAAGACAAGATCAACTCATAAAACTTAGGTAAGACAGACCAGAAAAACAAATAATGTCATGGTTGCTCGCACAGGGCAACAGATAGGGAAGGACACATACCAAAGACACACACACACACACAGAGACTGCAGGCAGATCCCAGTTTCAGTTAATGGTGGAAGATGTGGATGAGCTGACACATACCAAAGACACACACACAGAGACTGCAGGCAGATCCCAGTTTCAGTTAATGGTGGAAGATGTGGATGAGCTGACACATACCAAAGACACACACACAGAGACTGCAGGCAGATCCCAGTTTCAGTTAATGGTGGAAGATGTGGATGAGCTGACACATACCAAAGACACACACACAGAGACTGCAGGCAGATCCCAGTTTCAGTTAATGGTGGAAGATGTGGATGAGCTGACACATACCTGCAAAGAGACAGAAGGAATGATCAGGTGAGGCAGAACCCAGTGCAGAGATTGAAGTGCATATCACTTGTAGAAAGAATTACTTAGAGATAGAAGCCTTAAGGATGGAAGCCCCATACAATGTGCTCCCCCGAACAATGTGCTCCCCCCTTAAGGATGCTCAAATATATACTGTTATAAGGGTGGGGTTGAAGTTCGTTAATTAATCATGAGTGACTATAAGAGTGCCCAGCAATCAAAGTGAATTTTTTGCTTCAAAAGTCAGAATAGCAAGAGGCCAAGACAAGATCAACTCATAAAACTTAGGTAAGACAGACCAGAAAAACAAATAATGTCATGGTTGCTCGCACAGGGCAACAGATAGGGAAGGACACATACCAAAGACACACACACACACACACAGAGACTGCAGGCAGATCCCAGTTTCAGTTAATGGTGGAAGATGTGGATGAGCTGACACATACCAAAGACACACACACAGAGACTGCAGGCAGATCCCAGTTTCAGTTAATGGTGGAAGATGTGGATGAGCTGACACATACCAAAGACACACACACAGAGACTGCAGGCAGATCCCAGTTTCAGTTAATGGTGGAAGATGTGGATGAGCTGACACATACCAAAGACACACACACAGAGACTGCAGGCAGATCCCAGTTTCAGTTAATGGTGGAAGATGTGGATGAGCTGACACATACCTGCAAAGAGACAGAAGGAATGATCAGGTGAGGCAGAACCCAGTGCAGAGATTGAAGTGCATATCACTTGTAGAAAGAATTACTTAGAGATAGAAGCCTTAAGGATGGAAGCCCCATACAATGTGCTCCCCCGAACAATGTGCTCCCCCCTTAAGGATGCTCAAATATATACTGTTATAAGGGTGGGGTTGAAGTTCGTTAATTAATCATGAGTGACTATAAGAGTGCCCAGCAATCAAAGTGAATTTTTTGCTTCAAAAGTCAGAATAGCAAGAGGCCAAGACAAGATCAACTCATAAAACTTAGGTAAGACAGACCAGAAAAACAAATAATGTCATGGTTGCTCGCACAGGGCAACAGATAGGGAAGGACACATACCAAAGACACACACACACACACAGAGACTGCAGGCAGATCCCAGTTTCAGTTAATGGTGGAAGATGTGGATGAGCTGACACATACCAAAGACACACACACAGAGACTGCAGGCAGATCCCAGTTTCAGTTAATGGTGGAAGATGTGGATGAGCTGACACATACCAAAGACACACACACAGAGACTGCAGGCAGATCCCAGTTTCAGTTAATGGTGGAAGATGTGGATGAGCTGACACATACCAAAGACACACACACAGAGACTGCAGGCAGATCCCAGTTTCAGTTAATGGTGGAAGATGTGGATGAGCTGACACATACCTGCAAAGAGACAGAAGGAATGATCAGGTGAGGCAGAACCCAGTGCAGAGATTGAAGTGCATATCACTTGTAGAAAGAATTACTTAGAGATAGAAGCCTTAAGGATGGAAGCCCCATACAATGTGCTCCCCCGAACAATGTGCTCCCCCCTTAAGGATGCTCAAATATATACTGTTATAAGGGTGGGGTTGAAGTTCGTTAATTAATCATGAGTGACTATAAGAGTGCCCAGCAATCAAAGTGAATTTTTTGCTTCAAAAGTCAGAATAGCAAGAGGCCAAGACAAGATCAACTCATAAAACTTAGGTAAGACAGACCAGAAAAACAAATAATGTCATGGTTGCTCGCACAGGGCAACAGATAGGGAAGGACACATACCAAAGACACACACACACACACAGAGACTGCAGGCAGATCCCAGTTTCAGTTAATGGTGGAAGATGTGGATGAGCTGACACATACCAAAGACACACACACAGAGACTGCAGGCAGATCCCAGTTTCAGTTAATGGTGGAAGATGTGGATGAGCTGACACATACCAAAGACACACACACAGAGACTGCAGGCAGATCCCAGTTTCAGTTAATGGTGGAAGATGTGGATGAGCTGACACATACCAAAGACACACACACAGAGACTGCAGGCAGATCCCAGTTTCAGTTAATGGTGGAAGATGTGGATGAGCTGACACATACCTGCAAAGAGACAGAAGGAATGATCAGGTGAGGCAGAACCCAGTGCAGAGATTGAAGTGCATATCACTTGTAGAAAGAATTACTTAGAGATAGAAGCCTTAAGGATGGAAGCCCCATACAATGTGCTCCCCCGAACAATGTGCTCCCCCCTTAAGGATGCTCAAATATATACTGTTATAAGGGTGGGGTTGAAGTTCGTTAATTAATCATGAGTGACTATAAGAGTGCCCAGCAATCAAAGTGAATTTTTTGCTTCAAAAGTCAGAATAGCAAGAGGCCAAGACAAGATCAACTCATAAAACTTAGGTAAGACAGACCAGAAAAACAAATAATGTCATGGTTGCTCGCACAGGGCAACAGATAGGGAAGGACACATACCAAAGACACACACACACACACAGAGACTGCAGGCAGATCCCAGTTTCAGTTAATGGTGGAAGATGTGGATGAGCTGACACATACCAAAGACACACACACAGAGACTGCAGGCAGATCCCAGTTTCAGTTAATGGTGGAAGATGTGGATGAGCTGACACATACCAAAGACACACACACAGAGACTGCAGGCAGATCCCAGTTTCAGTTAATGGTGGAAGATGTGGATGAGCTGACACATACCAAAGACACACACACAGAGACTGCAGGCAGATCCCAGTTTCAGTTAATGGTGGAAGATGTGGATGAGCTGACACATACCTGCAAAGAGACAGAAGGAATGATCAGGTGAGGCAGAACCCAGTGCAGAGATTGAAGCGCATATCACTTGTAGAAAGAATTACTTAGAGATAGAAGCCTTAAGGATGGAAGCCCCATACAATGTGCTCCCCCGAACAATGTGCTCCCCCCTTAAGGATGCTCAAATATATACTGTTATAAGGGTGGGGTTGAAGTTCGTTAATTAATCATGAGTGACTATAAGAGTGCCCAGCAATCAAAGTGAATTTTTTGCTTCAAAAGTCAGAATAGCAAGAGGCCAAGACAAGATCAACTCATAAAACTTAGGTAAGACAGACCAGAAAAACAAATAATGTCATGGTTGCTCGCACAGGGCAACAGATAGGGAAGGACACATACCAAAGACACACACACACACACAGAGACTGCAGGCAGATCCCAGTTTCAGTTAATGGTGGAAGATGTGGATGAGCTGACACATACCAAAGACACACACACAGAGACTGCAGGCAGATCCCAGTTTCAGTTAATGGTGGAAGATGTGGATGAGCTGACACATACCAAAGACACACACACAGAGACTGCAGGCAGATCCCAGTTTCAGTTAATGGTGGAAGATGTGGATGAGCTGACACATACCAAAGACACACACACAGAGACTGCAGGCAGATCCCAGTTTCAGTTAATGGTGGAAGATGTGGATGAGCTGACACATACCAAAGACACACACACAGAGACTGCAGGCAGATCCCAGTTTCAGTTAATGGTGGAAGATGTGGATGAGCTGACACATACCAAAGACACACACACAGAGACTGCAGGCAGATCCCAGTTTCAGTTAATGGTGGAAGATGTGGATGAGCTGACACATACCAAAGACACACACACAGAGACTGCAGGCAGATCCCAGTTTCAGTTAATGGTGGAAGATGTGGATGAGCTGACACATACCAAAGACACACACACAGAGACTGCAGGCAGATCCCAGTTTCAGTTAATGGTGGAAGATGTGGATGAGCTGACACATACCAAAGACACACACACAGAGACTGCAGGCAGATCCCAGTTTCAGTTAATGGTGGAAGATGTGGATGAGCTGACACATACCAAAGACACACACACAGAGACTGCAGGCAGATCCCAGTTTCAGTTAATGGTGGAAGATGTGGATGAGCTGACACATACCAAAGACACACACACAGAGACTGCAGGCAGATCCCAGTTTCAGTTAATGGTGGAAGATGTGGATGAGCTGACACATACCAAAGACACACACACAGAGACTGCAGGCAGATCCCAGTTTCAGTTAATGGTGGAAGATGTGGATGAGCTGACACATACCTGCAAAGAGACAGAAGGAATGATCAGGTGAGGCAGAACCCAGTGCAGAGATTGAAGTGCATATCACTTGTAGAAAGAATTACAATAATGTTTTGCATTTCAGGCATTAATATTATAGTAACAACCATTCTCGTGCCGATGTGGCATTGGCTAATAGGCATTTGCCTCTTTTCAGCATATGCTGCTGAGTACAATGCAAGTTTTCAGTAAGTGATACCATCTGTGTGATTTTCAGCCATTTGAGCACAATTATATTGAGAACATATGTTTACTAGTGTTTGATAGTGGGACTACTTTATATTCTAGGTATAAAATAGTACTCAGCAGAGTGACTTAGGCACTTTTCACACTTGTGCGACCTGAAAGTTGCGAGATTTTAATGCGACTTTAAGCAATGCCTGTGTAATCTTGAGGTCTATGGACACAGGAGTCGCAGGGAAAGACACGCAACTTTCCCATGATTTTGCATCAGCAATTTTGCCGCAATTCCAGGGAATGCCTGTGTAAACTTGAGGTCTATGGACCTCAACTCGCATCAAAGTCAGACCAAAGTAGTACAGGGACTACGTTGAAGTCAGTGTTACTTGAAGTCGCACAGATATGAATGGTACACATTAAAAATCATGGGGTATGACTTGTCATACGACTCTGATGTCCAAAGTCGCACAAGTGTGACTCAGCCCGACTTTGACAGCGATTTAGGAGACATCAGTGCACTTTCCTGCACAGATGTCTAGTAAAATCACATAGGTCCCAACTGTTCTCCTTTAAGAAGGTGTCCTATGCCTACCTACTTTTGCTAATAGGTGTCCCTTATACCCATCTCAAAAAGTTGGGAGGTAAGAAATCGCCCCCTGAAGTCGCCCAAAGTAGTGCAGGAACTACTTTTGGGAATCGTTGTGGCGTCGCACCAATTCGGACAGTTCCATTGCCATCAATAGGCGCCGATTTGGCCTACAATTTGACATGTCAATTCAGACCTATGTGAACATGGGTGAAGTTGCATAGATATTAGAGCTGCACAGTTCTGGCCAAAATGAGAATCACAATTTTTTTGCTTAGAATAAAAAGATCACGATTCTCGCGACGTAAAATCTTTCACATTATCCCACAAAAAATTGGGCTAACTTTTCATTTTTTTTTTTTAAATTCATTAACCACATGCCGACCGGGCCATAGCCGAAAGACGGCCACAGCGCGGTCGGCTTATCCTGGGAGGGCGTCCATGGACGTCCTCCCAGAATACTGCTCTCGCGCGCCCCCTGGGGCGCGCACCCGAGAACTTCCGTGACCTAGACCCGGCGCATCACGGATCACGGTGAACGGCCGCTAATCGCGGCCGTTTACCATGTGATCGCTCCGTCAAATGACGGAGCGATCACATGTAAACAAACCGGCGTCATGTCATGACCCCGGTTCCTCCCTCCCCTCTGTGTACCGATCTGTACAGAGGGGGAGGAGCGGGGGAGGGATCGGATGGTAGCAGCGTTGTGGGCTGCATCTGTAGTGCCCACAACGCTGCTCTGTGACAAATACAGTCACATCCATCCATCCATCCCTCCATGATCAGCCATCCCTCCATACTATAATACCCTGCAATACTCTGCACTACTCTGCAACACCCCCCAATACTCTGCAACACCCCACAATACTCTGCAACACCCCACAATACTCTGCAATACCCCACAATACTCTGCAATACCCCACAATGCTCTGCAATACTCTGCACTACTCCGCAACACCCCACAATACTCTGCAATACCCCACAATACTCTGCAATACCCCACAATGCTCTGCAATACTCTGCACTACTCCGCAACACCCCACAATACTCTGCAATACCCCGCAATACTCTGCAATACCCCGCAATACTCTGCAACACCCCGCAATACTCTGCAACACCCCGCAATACTCTGCAACACCCCGCAATACTCTGCAACACCCCGCAATACTCTGCAACACCCCGCAATACTCTGCAACACCCCGCAATACTCTGCACTACTCCGCAACACCCCGCAATACTCTGCACTACTCCGCAACACCCCGCAATACTTTGCACTACTCCGCAACACCCCGCAATACTCTGTACTACTCCGCAACACCCTGCAACACCCTGCAATACTCTGCAACACCCCTCAATACTCCGCAATACCCAGTCATACCCAGTCATACTCTGCAATACCCAGCCATACCCAGTCATACTCGGCGATACCCAGCCATGCGCAGCCATGCGCAGCCATGCGCAGCCATGCTCGGCCATATTCAGCTGTACTCAGCCTCTGTATGTGGCCAGGCTGTGGAAGTCTCACACATGTGGTATCGCCGTACTCAGGAGAAGTAGGAGAATCTATTTTGGGGTGTCATTTTTGGTATGTACATGCTTTGTGTTAAAAAAAAAAGTGTTTTAACCACTTCCCGCCCACCGGCCGTCATACAACGTCCTTGACTTTGTGCGGGGATATCTGAAAGATGCCTGCAGCTACAGGCATCATTCAGATATCATCTTTTTCAGCCGGCGATTCCCTACACCATAAGAATGATCATAGTGGCTGTTCCACTGCTTGATCATTCTTATGGGAGGCGAGAGGGGACCTCCCCCCTTCCCGCCGCCCGCCGGTGCTTCTACCGTCTCAGCGCTACGATCGAAGCCAGGATCGTTTTTTTATTTTTTTTATTTCAGGCTTCCCAGCCTAGAGGTGAACTGTGGGGTCTTATTGACCCCATATCTCACTGTAAAGAGGACCTGTCATGCCATATTCCTATTACAAGGGATGTTTACATTCCTTGTAATAGAAATAAAAGTGATCAAAAAATTTTTTTTTGGGAAAAAAGTGTCAAACTAAAATAAATAAAGTAAAATGAACAATTAAAAAAAAAAATAATTTTTTAAAGCGCCCCTGTCCGTGTGCTCGCATGCAGAAGCGAATGCACACGTAAGTCCCGCCCAAGTATGAAAACGGTGTTCAAACCACACAGGTGAGGTATCGCTGCGATCGGTAGAGTGAGAGAAATAATTTTGGCGCTAGACCTCCTCTGTAACTCAAAACATGTAACCAGTAAAAATTGTTAAAGCGTCGCCTATGGGGATTTTTAAGTAGCGAAGTTTGGCACCATTCCACGAGCGATTTTGAAGGGTGACATGTTAGGTATCTATTTACTCGGTGTAACTTCATCTTTCACATTATGCAAAAACTGTTTTTTTTTCCCAAAAAAAGCGTTCAAAAAATTGCTGCACAAATACCGTGCAAGATAAAAAGTTGCAACAACCGCCATTGTATTCTCTAGGGTCTTTGCAAAAAAAAACATATATAATGTTTTGGGGTTCTATGTAATTTTCTAGTAAATAAATGATGATTTTTACATGTAGAAGAGAAATGTCAGAATTGGCCTGGGTGCTCCAGAACGCCTGGAGGTGCTCCGTGCATGTTGGGCCTCTGTATGTGGCCACGCTGTGTAAAAGTCTCACACATGTGGTATCGCCGTACTCGGGAGTAATAGCAGAATGTGTTTTGGGGTGTAATTTGTGGTATGCATATGTGGTGTGTGAGAAATAACCTACTAATATGACATTTTTGTGGGAAAAAAAAAAATCTTGATTTTGCAAAGAATCGTGGGAAAAAAATGACAACTTCAAAAAACTCACCGTGCCCCTTACTAAATACCTTGGAATGTCTTCTTTCCAAAAAGGGGTCATTTGGGGGGTATTTGTACTTTTCTGGCATGTTAAGGTCTCAAGAATATAGATAGGCCGTCAGTAATTCAGGTATGATCAATTTTCAGATATTGGCACCATAGCTTTTGGACTCTATAACGTTCACAAAGACCAAATAATTTACACCGATTTGTACTTATTTTTAACAAAGATATGTAGCAGTATAAATTGTGGCCAAAATTTACAAAGAAAAATTACTAAATTTGCTAAATTTTATAACAGAAACAAAGAAAATTTCATTTTTTTACCGAATTTTCAGTCTTTTTTCTTTTATAGCGCAAAAAATAAAAAACCCAACGGTGATTAAATACCAACAAAAGAAAGCTCTATTTGTGTGAAAAAAAGGACAAAAATTTCATATGGGTACAGTGTTGCATAACTGAGTAATTGTCATTCAAAATGTGAGAGCACCGAAAGCTGAAAATTGGTCTGGTTAGGAAGGGGGTTTAAGTGCCCAGTTGTCAAGTGGTTAAAGTACTTTTTTCCAAAACAAATTGCATTTGAAAGGCGCAAATACAGTGTGACATAAAATATTGTAACAACCACCATTTTATTCTCTAGGGTCTCTACTAAAAAAATATATATAATGTTGGGGGTTTTAAGTAATTTTCTAGCAAAAAAAAATGATTTTAACCTGAAACCAACAAATGTCAGAAAAATGTTTAGTGTTTAAGTAGTTCGAAAATGGAAGGACACTAGGGAGGGGAAGAGAGGATTGCTGCTCACCCCTTAGAATTTGAACAAAAAGGAAGGTTTCCCCACATTGGGGTTTTTAGGCAGCACAAGAAAAAATGTAGTCAAGATTTTTGAAAAATATTGCACTTTTATTGGATAAATAGTATATATCATCAGAGTTAAAAACAATGAGCTCCAGTGGGTATTATCTAAAAAATTGTTTTAGCTGAACATACAAAAGCAGACATTTGTTCATAGCAATATTATGTCATGAACATTAATTCTGACGCGTTTCAACCCCTATGACTGGGGTCTTCTTCAGAGGATAGGTCTGCTGAGAAGAACATGAGAATAAAATTGGTATACATATACATATTCTATTCATAAAAATATATAATATGAGCTACATGAATTGTGCAGTACAATGGTACAGTATAGTTACCAAATATAAGTATGTCCAACGAAAAACCTGAATTCCCACATGGAGATCCCTTTAAAAGTTTAAAGTGCTTTGTCCTCTCCTCCAGAGGGTGACTCCAACCTCCTCTACCGCTGCCACAACCCAGACCAGGATGGTGAGAGACAACGTGGCTTACGAGAGGCCACACTTTAGAGCACCGCCCACCAGAGCGGACAACCAACCGGAGAGCACCAGATTACCTGTGATGGAGATTGGCAAGGGAAAAATAATAAATAAAAAATAAGAAATAAAAAATAAATAAAAAAACCCATATAGAGGTAGTTGGGTTTTATCTATGCGCTAGAGAAGCCTCTAAAGTATCAAAGATTATATAGGTATGGTATGTATGGCCCAAACCAACTGGGGGGTTCTGAACCACAAGGAGCAGATGTGGTAAGGGCAATAAACACTGCACCTGTACTGAAAGGAGAAAGACAATAGAAAGAAGTGTAATGGTGCATAAAAGGAAAAGTGTGTAAAATGCAGATAAAGTGCCAGTGCGTGAAAGACAGGGGAAAGGGGGGGGAAAGGGGGGGGGGGAGGGGGAAACCAGGGGGGGGAATGGGGGGAGGGTTGGGATAGACAGGGGGAGGGGGGGGGAGGGGGGATGGAGGAAGGACAAACGGGACGGAGGGAGAGGGGAAAAACGGAGGTGAGAATATAATTAGTGGTATGACAAACTAATGTGTTAACATTACCTCAAAGGGTGCTAAATGGCAATGTGGATGCATCAAGTTATCCCATGTATCTAAACTGTTGCCTATTGGCCAACACAGGATTGGTCGTAGGCTATATAAGACTCAGATGATGGTATCCAGAAGCTGAGTCAACCAGTCTAAAAAGTAAACAAAGCATATAATTGTAAGGGGGGGGGGGGGGGTTTGTAACCACATATGTTATAAGTGGTCAAAAAATGTATGTTATTATACATCATAGGGGTAGGTAACCCCTGTTCTTTAGGGGCAACATGATGCTATACAACACATGGCTATTAAGGTGTACTTACTGTGTGATAGACGCAAAGAGCGATAAAAAAGGTAACCGACAGCAGGATGTGTTTGCAGTCCGACAGGCGGGAGGAGATTGAAACCATATCACAAGTGTAAGCTTTTATACCCCTGGTTAAATGGGCGTATATACCTTGCCTTTTTTATCTCTCCAGGTGTATGCAATCCGGTGATGGTCACCCGGTGGGCGGTAAGGCGGCCAACATGGCAGCCTGGTGTGGTCTCCCCGGCGTTCCGGAAGAGCTAAGCTCCGAATTCTCGTCATCCTCGCCGAAATCTCGCGATGCCTATGACGTCACGACGCTCGCGCGGGCCCCGCGCATGCGCCGTGACGGAAGGCATCCGAGGATGTTTTCCAGAATGCCGCCGGCAGGGAGAAAGAAGTTCCCAGTGCAGCGCCCGGTGGCCAGCCGAGTGCCCAAAGGGAAAAACATGGGGGGGGAGGAGCCACCTAATAGCGGAGAGGCTCGTCCCACCCCCCTCACCCTGCCGGGAAGGCACGTTATGAATCACCCCCGCTCCGGGGATGACAGCAGAGGGGGTGCTAGAGCTCACCCCGTGGTGCAGGAGGAACAAATTTAAAGGGGAAAGAAAAAATATAAATACAGATTGTACACAATGCATTTTTCACAATTTGAAATTAACAACATTATTGTATATCTTGTGTATACAGAATCATGTATGGAGCTTCAGTAAAAGAACAGGAGCAACTCAATCATATGTATAGATAATTTTATCCCATCACTTGAAAATGAAAAAAGAAAAAAGAAAAAAAGAGAACAAATCAATAAAATGTGATAGTAAATGTTAATGAAATGTGATAGCAGATATCATTGGATCAACATCAGAGAAAAGGGGGAAGCAGTCAGAACTGCAGAGAGGGAACAGGACCTAGTCACCGATTTCAAACATTCTCTATTATTTATTATTTTAGACTATATTATAGCCCAATGCAGAGGGGGAGGGGGAGGGGAAACATGATTATTGTGTTTTGCCTGAGACAAAACCTTTTAAGAATGGGGCAAAAGAGATGGCTTCGTTCAATCCTGGGAACAGGGTGGAGTTTAATTTGAATATCCACCTCTGCTCATGCTGCAAAAGAATTTTATTCCAGTCGCCGCCTCGCACTGGTATATGGATACGGTCGAGAGCGGCGAAGGATACCACGGGCATTCTGTAGTTGTGAATTTCCCTCACATGTCTCCCAAGGGGCATATTCGGGTTACCATTTTTTCTTTTTTACCCATTCTGTACCTTGAAAGTGACTCATATTAACAACAAAAACAGAATACTTTTGCAAGAATTATCACAACACATAGACAATTGGTCCTATATACTGAAGCTCATGTTTCCACTCTCATGTGTCATTGGGGAAGGGGTGTTTAACCACCCAAATATATTTCGAAAATGGAAGGACACTAGGGAGGGGAAGAGAGGATTGCTGCTCACCCCTTAGAATTTGAACAAAAAGGAAGGCTTCCCCACATTGGGGTTTTTAGGCAGCACAAGAAAAAATGTAGTCAAGATTTTTGAAAAATATTGCACTTTTATTGGATAAATAGTATATATCATCAGAGTTAAAAACAATGAGCTCCAGTGGGTATTATCTAAAAAATTGTTTTAGCTGAACATACAAAAGCAGACATTTGTTCATAGCAATATTATGTCATGAACATTAAACCTGACGCGTTTCAACCCCTATGACTGGGGTCTTCTTCAGAGGATAGGTCTGCTGAGAAGAACATGAGAATAAAATTGGTATACATATACATATTCTATTCATAAAAATATATAATATGAGCTACATGAATTGTGCAGTACAATGGTACAGTATAGTTACCAAATATAAGTATGTCCAACGAAAAACCTGAATTCCCACATGGAGATCCCTTTAAAAGTTTAAAGTGCTTTGTCCTCTCCTCCAGAGGGTGACTCCAACCTCCTCTACCGCTGCCACAACCCAGACCAGGATGGTGAGAGACAACGTGGCTTACGAGAGGCCACACTTTAGAGCACCGCCCACCAGAGCGGACAACCAACCGGAGAGCACCAGATTACCTGTGATGGAGATTGGCAAGGGAAAAATAATAAATAAAAAATAAGAAATAAAAAATAAATAAAAAAACCCATATAGAGGTAGTTGGGTTTTATCTATGCGCTAGAGAAGCCTCTAAAGTATCAAAGATTATATAGGTATGGTATGTATGGCCCAAACCAACTGGGGGGTTCTGAACCACAAGGAGCAGATGTGGTAAGGGCAATAAACACTGCACCTGTACTGAAAGGAGAAAGACAATAGAAAGAAGTGTAATGGTGCATAAAAGGAAAAGTGTGTAAAATGCAGATAAAGTGCCAGTGCGTGAAAGACAGGGGAAAGGGGGGGGGGGAAGGAGGGTGGGGGAGAGAGGGGGAAACCAGGGGGGGGGAATGGGGGGAGGGTTGGGATAGACAGGGGGAGGGGGGGGGAGGGGGGATGGAGGAAGAACAAACGGGACGGAGGGAGAGGGGAAAAACGGAGGTGAGAATATAATTAGTGGTGTGACAAACTAATGTGTTAACATTACCTCAAAGGGTGCTAAATGGCAATGTGGATGCATCAAGTTATCCCATGTTGTCCGCTCTGGTGGGCGGTGCTCTAAAGTGTGGCCTCTCGTAAGCCACGTTGTCTCTCACCATCCTGGTCTGGGTTGTGGCAGCGGTAGAGGAGGTTGGAGTCACCCTCTGGAGGAGAGGACAAAGCACTTTAAACTTTTAAAGGGATCTCCATGTGGGAATTCAGGTTTTTCGTTGGACATACTTATATTTGGTAACTATACTGTACCATTGTACTGCACAATTCATGTAGCTCATATTATATATTTTTATGAATAGAATATGTATATGTATACCAATTTTATTCTCATGTTCTTCTCAGCAGACCTATCCTCTGAAGAAGACCCCAGTCATAGGGGTTGAAACGCGTCAAGTTTAATGTTCATGACATAATATTGCTATGAACAAATGTCTGCTTTTGTATGTTCAGCTAAAACAATTTTTTAGATAATACCCACTGGAGCTCATTGTTTTTAACTCTGATGATATATACTATTTATCCAATAAAAGTGCAATATTTTTCAAAAATCTTGACTACATTTTTTCTTGTGCTGCCTAAAAACCCCAATGTGGGGAAACCTTCCTTAGTGTTTAAGTAGTTAAACTTTCCTCACTTACACAGAATTCTATTTAATTGACAAATTGTTACAAGGTTTCTAGTTAAGTTCACTGATAAAGAATGTTCTAATTCTTGGCAGACTTCCTGGTTTTTCGGCTGTGGCTTCAGAAGAGCAGAGAGAGTTCTTTGCATAGCAAGAATCGTGAAACACTTTTTTCAAGATCGTAAAGGGGAAAAAAATCACGATGACGATTAATCGTGCAGCTCTAATAAATATGCATGGAAATCAAGGGGGACAACTTTTCATGTGACTCTGAGGTCCAAAGCTCCATGAAAAGTCACCCAAGTGTGAAAGTAACCTAATGCGATTAATTGATAACACCTTTGAATAAGGCCCCATTTGCACTTGTGCGACCTTAAAATTGCACAGCTTTGTCATGACTTGAAGCAATGTCTGTGTAATCTTGTGGTGTATGGACCTCAAATTGCATCAAAGTCAAACCAAGGTAGTGCAGGGACGAATTTGCTACACCTTCAGGATGCACAAGTGGCAATAGGGCCAAATTCAAAGGTGTTATCCTTGAATCTCTTTCCTTTTCAAATAATTTATTGAGAATACAACAATACAATTTTACAGTACTGGTTTTAAATTTATGTAAGGTTACAAAATATGAGGAAAAGAAACTTCTCAATAATAACTTAGAATAATAATACTTAAGTTATCTTGTAGAAATCAGTAAGAAAATCTATTATCCAGTGTACATATCTGAATTATATGGTTATAATAATTAATAGAGCTTTTGTAATTGGAAAAATAAATAAATAAGTAAGTAGATAAATATATATAAAAAAAAAAATACAATATGTCACAATAGTGAGACATAAAATGCAACTAAATTAGATAAATTGGGTATTAATGAGATGACCTAGAGAGACACCCAAACAACCAGGGCCAAGGTCCGGCTATTTGGCCCGGCATATCCCGGGTGTATGGGTGTCCCTCCAAAGCATCCCCATCAAAGGTATAGATAGTTTGCATCCGAAAAAGACATAGTTTGCCTAACCAAATAATAATTTAATAGAAATAGATAAAGACATATTTTATTATTATACATCACTAAAAATAAAATTTAATAAGTGGGAATATGTGGTGGGATCTGAAATGGTTATGGAGGGAATTTGGGGTCTCCAGAGAGAAGTGAGTGTTAAATATTTATGGGAACATGTAATAATATAGACCGTGAAGGTGGTAGATCTCATCAGGGTAAAAGAAGTGAATAGTTCAAATCCGGTGGTAGTATGTGTGTTATCCATGGAAGCCAAAGAGATTCAAATTTGTCCAGTTTATCAAGTATGATTGCCTCCATTTTAGCATGGATCATAGCTTGAGTTACACGTTGTTTTACAGATATGTCACAAAGCTTATTGGTTTTCCAGGCTTTTGCTATCGATTGTTTTGCAGCTGTTGTGACATATAGTAAAAGTTTAAATTGACGTTGAGTTATGTTTCGTGGCTTATTATTTAGGAGGGCTACCAATGGATCCAGTTGTAATGTGGTTTCAAACATTGTAGAGAGAATTTGAAATATTTTTGACCAATATGTTTGGACTATTGGACAAGTCCACCAAATATGCAGATGTGTACCAATGTCGCTGCATCCGCGAAAACAGTGAGGGGGGTATTGGGGAAGGTATTTTGATATACGTGCTGGCACTAAATACCACCTGGTAAGAACTTTATAATTTGTTTCTAGGGCAACTATGTTGGGTGTGGCTGATTTTGTAGATTGCCAGATTTGTGACCAATCCAGTGAGTCTGGAGGAAGGTTTAAATCAGCTTCCCATTTGGTAGTATAAGACGGGGGAGAGGAATTTGTTTGTGAAAGTAGTTGAGCATATATGTCAGAGATAAGTCCTCGTCTGTGTGGATCTGACATAATTGATCGTTCAAATGAAGTATATTCTGGAGTTGTCAAGTTTGTGGGGATGTTTTGGGATAAAAAGTTTTTAATTTGTAAGAATCTAAATGTTTCATTACTGGGTATGTTGTGTGTCTTGCTTATTGTAGGAAATGAAATAAGTTTATCAGAGTCATAGAAGTGATGAACTCGTGTAAGACCCACATTTATCCAAGCTTTAAAGGAGGAAGGTAAAGTCCAAGCTGGGTAGAAGGAGGGGTTGTTTAGAAAGGAGAGGAGAGGGTTTAGTGGAGATTGGAGGCCAAAACGGAATTTAAGTCTATCCCATATTGAGAGGCTATGTTTTGTGACTAGATTTGTTATTGAACGTCGTTGGGGTGGTGAAAGCCATAACAGATTTGATATAGAAAGTGGATCACATTCCACCGATTCTATAGTTACCCAAAGAGGGATTTCTTTAGTGGCATGGTATTTAATAATTTGTGCTAATTGAGAAGCATAATAGTATTTTGAGAAATTTGGAACACCCAAACCTCCACAGGTTCGGGCCATATGTAGTGTATTTTGTGGTAATCGTGGTTTAAGTTTGCCCCAAATAAATTGGGCTGATTTGCGTTGTAGTATTCGGAAAAAATAAGCCGGAACGTTTATAGGAAGTACACGGAACAGGTATAGGATTTTAGGCAATATGGACATTTTTACTACTGTGATTCTACCCATCCATGCTAACGGTAAAGAAGACCATTTACTCAGTAAGGTTGATAATTGAGTTAGCATGGGAGGATAATTTGCAGAGTATAGGTCAGCTGGATTAGCCGTTAGTGAGATCCCTAAATATGGTAAATGTGTTGTTGACCATGTAAATGGAAGGGAGTCTTGTAACTGTTTCTGTAAATCAGGTGATAACGATATATTTAGGGCTTTTGATTTTTGCTGATTTATCTTAAGACCAGATATTTTACCGAATATTGTAAGAATTTCAATGAGGTTTGGAGCTGATAGTAGGGGCGAAGTAAGAAATACTAAGACGTCATCGGCAAATAAACATAACTTATGTTGGTGACCACCTAATTCAAGTCCTTTTATATTTATATTGGATCTAATAAGTTGAGCTAGGGGCTCAATAGCCAAGGAGAATAGAAGAGGGGATAATGGACATCCCTGCCTGGTTCCTCTTTCAATATTAAAGGGGTCTGAGCGGTAACCTGAATAGGTTATATACGCTTTTGGATTATGATAAAGAGAGGAAATCCATCCCTGGAACCGCTCACCAAATCCCCATTTATGAAGAATGGCTTTAAGATAAGACCATGACAGAGTGTCAAACGCCTTTTGTATATCGATAGAGAGGAAACAGGCAGGGATTTTGCGAGACCTGGTTATATGCAGGGCCGGTGCACCCACTAGGCGAATTAGGCAGCCGCCTAGGGCACACTGCCGCCTAGGGGCGCATCTGACTCTTGCCTTCCCCTTCTTGTCGCCCCCCCAAGCTCCCGGCAGAGCCGCTGATAGGGGACCCAGACAGCAAGGAGTTTGGTGCGGCAGGCGTGCGGGTGGTAGCCTTGCAGTGCGGTGTGCAGCTTCTCCCCTCTCCCTCCCATCGGCTTTCACACATGCTGGAGGGAGAGGGACGTCTGTGTAACAGGGCAGGCAGCCAATAGCGCTGCTCTTCTGAGTGGGAGGGCGTGACTGCTAAGTTGCTCCGCCTCCCACTACCTCCTTAGCCAATCAGATTGCCCAGCCCGCCACATTTGACTAGAGGATGCTAGTGGCCAGAGCAGGGCGGGATGGAGAGGATCCGACATACCTGAGCATGGTGAAGAAGGTATGAGATCAAACATCTCACAATGCATTGCTGGCTGCAGAAATGGATCAGTGTGTTCTCCTTCTCCCGTCCTGTGTGTAGAATATGCAGTGATCGCACTGATCTCCCCTCCGTCTTCTCACACTGCTTGTGATCTGTGTTTTTATTTACACTGAACACAGGACAGGAGAATGATGATTAGACTTCTGCAAGACGCTGCAACTTCAGCTCTTTCTATAGCTATATAGTCCATCTAGGTTTTGTTTGAACTTTTATTTGTTATCTTTGAAGGCATTATCTGGTCAGGCTGGGAGAAGCTTCCCAGACCTGTTAACCATTTACTGTCCTCCTGTGCTTGAGAAATGACTTTTGTTTTTTTGGCACTTATATCTTGTAAACTCCTGTTTACACAGTGCAGTGATCAATGTATTTCCACACTGGTCACTGCTAGCCTAGGAAACACTTGTACTATGTTTGCAGTCTCTGATCATTTCCTGCACCATGTCTGCAGTGTCTGACCATCTCCTGTACTATGTCTGCAGTCTCTGATCATCTCCTGTACTATGTCTGCAGTCTCTGATCATCTCCTGTACTATGTCTGCAGTCTCTGACCATCTCTTGTATCATGTCTGCAGTCTCTGATCATCTCCTGTACCATGTCTGCAGTCTCTGATCATCTCCTGTACCATGTCTGCAGTCTCTGATCATCTCCTGTACTATGTCTGCAGTCTCTGATCATCTCCTGTACCATCTCTGCAGTCTCTGATCATCTCCTGTAGTATGTCTGCAGTCTCTGATCATCTCCTGTACCATGTCTGCAGTCTCTGATCATCTCCTGTACCATGTCTGCAGTCTCTGATCATCTCCTGTACTATGTCTGCAGTCTCTGATCATCTCCTGTACCATCTCTGCAGTCTCTGATCATCTCCTGTAGTATGTCTGCAGTCTCTGATCATCTCCTGTACCATCTCTGCAGTCTCTGATCATCTCCTGTAATATGTCTGCAGTCTCTGATCATCTCCTGTACCATGTCTGCAGTCTCTGATCATCTCCTGTACCATGTCTGCAGTCTCTGATCATCTCCTGTACTATGTCTGCAGTCTCTGATCATCTCCTGTACCATCTCTGCAGTCTCTGATCATCTCCTGTACCATGTCTGCAGTCTCTGATCATCTCCTGTACCATGTCTGCAGTCTCTGATCATCTCCTGTACCATGTCTGCAGTCTCTGATCATCTCCTGTACCATCTCTGCAGTCTCTGATCATCTCCTGTAGTATGTCTGCAGTCTCTGATCATCTCCTGTAGTATGTCTGCAGTCTCTGATCATCTCCTGTGCTATGTCTGCAGTCTCTGGTCATCTCCTGTGCTATGTCTGCAGTCTCTGATCATCTCCTGTGCTATGTCTGCAGTCTCTGATCATCTCCTGTGCTATGTCTGCAGTCTCTGATCATCTCCTGTAGTATTTCTGCAATAAAGGAGGGCTACAGGCACGGTAGGTGGTGAGGGAAGAGGGCTGTGGGTGCAGTGGGTGGTAAGGCAAGGGAGGCTGCAGGCACAGTAGATGATGAGGAAAGGGGTCCCAGGTGCAATGGGTGGTGATGGAAAGAATGCCTAGGCACAAGTGATGGTTAAGGCGGGGCTGTAGAGAAAATTTTAATGTATCATACAGGGCAAGGGGCTTCATGATCCAGAGCCCACCAAAGACCAAAGTCCTCAGCACCAGGCCCATGATGCTCTTAATCCAGGCCAAACGGCCAGGGTCGCAAAGGTCGCACTTGCAATCAGGCCCTGGTGTTCACAGTGAAATAATTAGAAAGTGCACTGTCATATTGTCACACAATACACACTGGGATCTGTGATCAAAGAGTGTGTTGTGCTATTATTTAATGACACTGCACAAAGCCATTCAGTGTGTTTTTTTCTTTTTGGGGGGGGGGGGCGCAAGTTGCTGGTCTTGCCTAGGGTGCAAAATAGTCTAGCACCGGCCCTGGCTATATGAGCCAGTAGGGTAGCACGCCATATGTTATCACCTGCTTGTCTGAAAGGTATGAAACCCGTTTGGTCTTTATGAATTAATGTGCCAATAATTGGATTAAGTCTATTAGATAGAATCTTTGCTAATATTTTTATGTCTATATTAAGGATTGAGATTGGTCTGTAATTGGACCATGACGTGTCATCTGCATGCGGTTTTGGAATCATGGATATTGAAGCTAGTAGGGATTCCGCGTTAAAGGCACAGCCTTCTAATAGAGAATTAAATGCGTTTGTCATAAGTGGGGTTAGTAGTGTAGTAAAGTGTTTATAAAATGTGGCTGAGTATCCATCAGGGCCTGGGCGTTTATGCAATTTTAGGGATTTTATTGCTGATATGACTTCCATATTAGTGATCTGCTTATCTAAAGTTTCTTGTTGGGTAACAGAAAGGGTTGGGAGAAGAATAGAAGATAACAGTGCGTCTAATTTTGTTGAGTCGAATGTTTGTGTATTTTGGTATAAATCTTTGAGTTTCCTACGGAACTCATTGATAATTTTCTGTGGATTACTAGAAAAATTGTTTTTGGTGATTTGTAGCCGAATTGGTTTCGGAATGTGGTCTGCTCTGCGTAGAGTTAATGCCAAGAATGTGGTTGGCTTATTAGCTTTCATATATATTGTATGTTTAGTTTTGCGAAGAATCTGTATAGCTGAGTCTGTTAAAAAAAGATCAAGCTCCAACTTTGCTTTATCATAGTCTAGCTTTGTAGTTTGAGAGGGCAAATTTTGGAAAATTTCAGAGGCTTTATAATAAGCTTCCTCTAATTTGTTTTGCATTTGCTGTTTCAATTTATGTCGGTAAGACGACTGGCTGATACAGACTCCTCTAATGGAAGGTTTAAGAGCTTCCCATAGATTCAGTGGATTAGTATCTGTTGGTAAATTATTAGCGATGTAATCTTGTATGGCTGTTTCTATTTTTAGACGGTATGTTGGGTCAACTAATAAATTATCATTTATAGTCCAGGATCTATGGCTAGGCCTCGGGATCAAGGATGAGAAGGACGTCATGACCGCATTGTGGTCTGACCATGCGCATGGGATGATTAAGGAATTATGTATTTGTGGTAATGTGCCAATGTGGACGAATTGGTGGTCTATACGAGAAAATGTTTTGTGGGGATGGGAATAGTAAGTGTATTGTTTTCTTCTAGGGTTTTTTTCATGCCAAGAGTCAATAAGAGAATGTTGTTCAAGGAGTTGTCTGAAATTAAGGCGTTGAGGTTGTAGTGGTGTAGGGGATTTGTCTAAAATTGGGTATAAAACTTGATTTGAGTCTCCACACATCATGAGGGTACCTTTTTTATGAGATTCAACTACTGAGAACAAGTGTGAGAGGAACGAAAGAGGATTTCTGTTGGGAGCATAGTAAGAAACTATAGTTATTTCATTATCTAACAGGAGACCTGTAAGGATTATATAGCGACCCTCAGGATCTTTTATTTCTCTATGTAAAGTGAAGGGGGTTGTGTTATGAAATGCAATCAGCACTCCTCTTTGTTTTGTAGTGGCCGATGCCATATAGACTTGTGGGTATTGGCGACTTATAAATTTAGGGGAAGACTGTGTAGAGAAGTGTGTTTCCTGCAGACATATTACATGTGCAGAAAGTGAAGAAAAGGAATGAAAGGCTTTTGTTCGTTTTGGTGGGGAGTTGAGACCCTGGACATTAAGTGTTAGTACATTTAAAGACATTTTTGAATAAAAGGTATTAGGGATTATAATAAATTCTTAATGTGATAATATCCAAGAAGGTTATACTCTGGAGGGGCGAGAAAAAACAAAAAAAACAAAAAAACAAAAAAAACAAAAAAACAAAAGGGGGGGGGGCAGGAAAGGATGGGTAAAAAGAATAAAGGGGGATGAATAGGACAAGTAGAATAAGTAAAATTCCTGTTTTACAGCAGTAGATGAGAAGTTGTTTTTAAATAAAGAGGAAAATAGCTCCTATATGGAGCTAGTATCCAAGGGGTGGTGAAATATCACCAACCGGTGGGTACAAATGGTCCAAAGAGAGTCCGGTCAGTAAGTCCGGCTACTCGAGGATCTATTGAGAGGCGCAGTGGATTGTCTCCGGGACAAAGGCAGCCTCCTCAAAGGCTATACAAACAATAACAAAATAATACAAGTCACTAATAATATAATAGCTATTATTAGGATAATGTAATAGAGATATGTTTCTATAACTTTGCATTACATCATGCACTTATAAAAAAGGGCATTGCATTTACTAAACTAAACCTAAAAAATGATATTGGAGTAATAAAGTTTGGTAACAATTATTATTTTACAAAGGATTGATTAACTTCTGCTTAAATGAAATTATAAGGATAAAGGTAAAGACAGAGGAAGGATTATTCGATCCCTACTCTGAATCTACCTGAAATTGGTTACCGTTATAATAGTAACACTAGGTAAAAGGTTTCAATGAAATAAAAGAATCGTAGTGGCTTTCAGTCCATTTGATCTTTGGAATTAGGAGGTGGTGATGCAAAACGACTCCTTTTACTGGTACTGGAGTGAGCTAGTTGAGTTTGGTTGTCTTGCTGAGCCTTGGGCGAGTTTGATGATGCTCTGCGTTTGGAGCCTTCAGTCGAATTATCTGGAATTGACAAACGAAGCTCCTGGATCGCAGTCAGTAGGTCGTCCAATTTCTTGCAGGTATATGTTGTACCTTTATAGGTGAATCGCAGGGCAAATGGAAAACTCCAACGATAGGGGATGTGGTGGTATTGGAGTATTTGTAGGTGAGGTTTCATCTCTTTTCTTCTGTAGAGAGTTTGCTGCGAGAGATCATGGAATACTTGGTAGCGATGGCCTTGAAAGGTTAATGTATCTTTATTACGTGCCGCTTCCATCAGTTGTTCCTTTGTTCTAAAATAGTGTAATTTTATTAAAATGTCCCTGGGGGGACCATCTTCTTTTTTAGGGGCCAAAGTTCTATGAATTCTGTCCATCTTCAATCGTTCAATAGGGATTGATGGGGCTAACTCCTGAAAAAGCGTTGTAATGGTTGATTGAAGATCTATTATAGTTTCAGGTATACCGCGCAGTCGCAGGTTGGATCTCCTCGCTCTGTTTTCTAAATCTTCCAGACGTGTGTGTAGAGTAAAATTTTCTTCTTTCAAGGCTTCTAGCTCGTCAGTATGAGTATTAGTGATATCATTTATATCCTCCATTTTGTGTTCTAAGATAGATGTGCGGCGCCCTACCTCACGAATTTCCGTTGTCAGTTTTTCTGTTATTGTGTCTGAGGTATTTTGGAGGGCTTTTTGTAAAACACGTTCAAACTGACTAAGAATATCCGAGTTATTAGGAATATTCTGTAGAGATATTGGTGTTAATCCATAATCAAGGTCAGAGTCAGCAAGTTGTGAGGAAGAATAGGCAGAGTTCCCCCTTTGTGACTGTCTCTGAGGTAATGCAGAGCGGGAAGATTGTGCTGCTGTCATATTAGGAGCGTTTCTTGTCAGCTTTTCTTTGCCTGCTGGCTGTTTAAGTTTTGTCTTTTTCCCGCTAAACATTATATGTAGTTGTGCCCTGTAGTCTCAGTAATAAGTGGGTTACCGTATTAATGCGGTATTCGACCGTGACTTGTCGATAGAAGGCCTTTTCGTCCCGGTGACAGCGGAGCTCTAAGCATTCATGACTGCTCAGCAGCTTCGCACCTGTGCTCTCCCATCGTTATCCTTGAATCTTATTCACACTGCTGCGACCTGAAAGTCACACTATTTTGCTGCCACTTTGCCGCTGCAACTTGGCCCCAATTTCTGGGAATGCCTGTGTAATATTGTACCCGATATACCTCAAGTCACACCAAAGTAGTACAGGGACTACTTTGAAGTTGGTGCGACTTAAAGTAGCACAGATATGAATGGTTGTCATTGAGAATCATGGGGTACAACTTGTCATGCAACTCAGAGGTCCAAATTTGCTGGAAAATTCACCTAGCTGTGAAACAAGTCATATATATTTTAATAAAAGGAGCTCTCATTTATACTTGCATAGTCCTTACTGATTTACATCAGCAGAACAAATGCAGGAAGTGATGTGTGCACATGGGACGAAAGCAAATGTGTGGTGATGCCAAACAAATCAATGAACCCCACCCACACCAAATCTAACTATGACATCCACCCCCACATTGATTAAGTACAAGTACATATCCTACACTTACCTGGCCAATGAGCAGCACCTCCTCTCTGCTAAAGAGACCTCGCCATGTCCACCTAGATGGAGATCCTGACCAGCACAGGAACTTCCGGGTGCATACAATGACTAATTTCCAGGTCAGAAGGTGAAACCACGCTTTTGATTGCAGCTGCGAATATTTGATCTCAACCATGATTAGTATTTTTTATTTTCAGATATGCAAATCTGTATTTCTACATATATTTGAAGGTAAACTTAAGGGAGTTTGATAAGAAATGGTGTCCCTGGGTTAGCAGCAGGTGAATTACAAAGGCAAAAGGCCCAGTTTGAGCCCTGGTTCACACTGACAGAGGGAGGAAAGCGTTCAGCTGAACTCACACAATTTCATTCCTGCATGTCAGTCCCTACTGTGGGGGTAACATTAGAGACATCAGTGCAGGTTTCTGCACCAATATCAATACAAATCGCACCAATTAGAACAGTGCAATTGCCACAGATTTGACATGTCAAATCACACCAATGTGAACCAGAGCTGACACATTCAAACACTGCCTATCCACCAGCTGAATTCATTATCTGCAATTCTCCACAGCTGTTAATGATAAAGGTGGAATCTTTATATATAACTTGCAGTTGTGCAGAAGCCTAGGTTTACATTGGAGCGATTGGTCATGCGATTTGAGAGATCAAATCGCATGACTATTGGCAATGGCACTGTTCCAATCGATGCAACATTTTTTTTTGTGGCACTGCATCAATTTGCTAAAGTAGTTTCTGCACTACTTTTGCCAATTTCAGGTGCGACTTCAATAGACATTTGTGTATGAAGCCACCTGAAATCATACTGACCGTGCTACTTCAAGTGAAGTAGCGCAATTTCAAAGTAGCATGTGAACCAGGGCAAAGAGATTAGTTTTTTGGTGCACAAATACATATTGAAATAAAATATAAAAGAGATATTGCACTTTCCCAAAACCACTACCCACAAAAACTAAAGAGAAAGAAAAGTAGAAAGAAAAAAAAAAAAAAACACACACACACACACACACAACAAAAAAAGCTCAATGTACTTTTATTTTACCAGAAGAAAAAAAATAAATTTACATTTACTAGCTTCAAAAAAATTTGGACAGGATATATGGTGCTACATTTAGCAACGGAATTTTAAGGGCCCTGCTCATAGGAGCTTACAATCTAAAATTAGACAAAACCTTAGAGTGGACACAGCTTTAAATTCAGTGTATAACAGGCAACACATCACATTATTATCTGCAAGATTATAGAAACATACTTAACAGTCATTCTTACAAAGCATTCCAACATAATATTACAAAAGACTTATCCAAAACACCCACCACCAGCCCACAATTCACACATACATACATTGATGACCATGTTCTGCTGGAAGCTGCATTTCGGTGTACACGATTAAACGAGATCAAAAATAGTAGGTCAGCAGATGCTTCCAAACAATGTTTGCATGATCAGACAGGAACAATACACACACAACATTGACAGCATGGCCACATAAACCCACTTTTGATTGAAATAATGCACAAGAATTTCATCAAATCCCAATATCATTCCTTCTCCATCACAACAAAAAACCTGACCTTCTCAGGCCAAACAAACCCCCCCTACTGCAGGCCTTTATATAAGACAGGTTGTATTGTTAGCACACTGACACACCCAATAGAAGTACACGCCCACCAGTATCTTTCAATCTGTCTCTTCATGTATGTCTAAAGTGATTGCACCTGATGAGCAGGAACACATAATAGTATTTGCAACTGTGTTAGCCTTGGCTATGTGCATCAAATCTCCAACTACAGGGCAAAGATCAAAGTCCATTTGCATCCACATAAACAAAGCAACAGTTTTCTAAGCATATGTACCTGTGCAGTGTAAACCCTAAAATTTGAAATGTCCAAGTCCCTGGGCATGATTAGTGCTAATAAACATTAACATCAGTCCCTGGCTGCAATAAGCTTCCAATATAAAGTCCAAAATTAACTTTCTTACATTACAACCTATTTCGACAGGAGACAAATAAGGTGCCAGCATGTCTTTGGATTGTGGTGAGAAACCCACACAGGGAGAACATATAAAGTTCAACACAAGCATTAGCATGTTGGGGAATTAAACCAACATCCCAGGTGCTGCTAGACAGAACTGCTACCCACTTAGCCACCAGGCAGCCCCACACATGTTCTCTGCATCTCTGTGGTGTGAACCAGCCCTAAGTCCAGTGGCGTCTCCAGCTTTCATATTAAGGGGGGGCACATGGGGGGACAGGGACAAAAATAGGGGGGCAATATAAAATGCAAATATATATATATATATATATATATATATATATATATATAGATAGATAGATAGATAGATAGATAGATAGATAGATAGATAGATATATCTATCTATCCTGGGGCCCTTTACCCCTTTACTACGATCCCACAACGGCCCTTTCACATGTTCTGCCTTCCTACTGTATTGGGGCCCCCCTAGGGTGACAGAGAACAAGAGATATATGTCACCAGCATACCAAGAAAATATAAGGGTTCAAAGCAGTGGGAGAACTATCAGGGTTTCAAAGGTTGTCTTGCCACCGGGCCCAGATATTCTGTCACTGTGGGGTTCCCCAGCCTCCTCTTGCTGTCCTGCTCCTGCTATTGACAGCGCTGGTCTAGCATTTCTTGGAATTTACAGGCTGGTTCTCCTGTCCTAAGGAAGGGAGAAATCAGTCTGTTTTTTCAGTAACTGAGAGTCCTGGTGGAGTCCTTCCTGCAACTCGCTCTTCTCCCTGCCAATGAGGATGCAGGGGAAGGAGCATATCGGGCGGCCGTGGTTGTGTGAGCGCTCGCATTATGCAGTGTCAGCGAGCAGAGGGAGGGGGGAGGAATCACCCGCAGGAGCTGACTGGGGACGTTCTCCCTCTCAGACTGTGTTACCCCAGCGGTGGCCCGAGTAAGATGCGGCACATCCGATATGAATACAAACAAAAAGAAATTGCCTTTTTGTAAAAAAAAAAAAAAAAAATTAAAAAAAAAAATTTTTTTTGGGGGGGGGGCACATGGGGGGGCCCAGCATAATGTTGGGGGGGTCAGGGCCCCCTCTGGCCCCCCCTAGGGTCGCCATTGAGTCCATAGCCATGCTCAGTGTCACAAGCAATATACAGTATATTGGCGTAAGTATTGGGATGCCTGCCTTTAAACACACATGAACTGTAATGGCATCCCAGTATTAGTATTGGGTTCAAAACTCATTTGGCCCACCCTTTGCAGCTATAACAGCTTCAACTCTTCTTGTCCACAAGGTTTAGGAGTGTGTCTATGGGAATGTTTGACCATTCTTCCAAGTGCATTTGTGAGGTCAGGCACTGATGTTGGACGAGAAGGCCTGACCTACAGTCTCCTCTCTAATTTATCCCCAAGGTGTTCTGTTGTGTTGAGGTCAGGACTCTGTGCAGGCTAGTCAAGTTCCTCCACCCCAAAATCACTCATCCATGTCTTTATGGACCTTGCTTTGTGCACTGGTCCAAATGATTTGGTGGAGGGGGATTATGGTGCGGGGTTGTTTTTCAGGGGTTGGGCTTGGCCTCTTAGTTTCAGATAAGGGAACTCTTAAGGAGGACAGTTTGGGGAAAGCCCCTTCCTGTTCCAACATGACTGCACACCAGTACACAAAGCAAGGTCCATAAAGACATGGATGAGCAAGTTTGGGGTGGAGAAACTTGACTGGCCTGCACAGAGTCCTGGCCTCAACCCGATAGAACACCCTTTGGCTGAATTAGAGTAGAGACTGCAAGCCAGGCCTTCTCATCCAACATCAGTGCCTGGCCTCACAAATGCACTTCTGGAAGCATGATCAAACATTCCCATAGGCAGACTAAACCTTGTGGACAGCCTTCCCAGAAGCTGTTCCAGCTGCAAAGGGTGGGCCAAATCAAATTTTATCCCTACGGACTAATACTGGGCTGCCATTAAAGTTCATGTGTGTGTAAAGGCAGGCTTCCCAATACTTTTGGCTATATAGTGTATCTGGAAAAGACTTACAATGGTGGTGGAACCCTCCTACATATAAATACTACATTTAGACATAGATATAGGACCCAGGAGATGAGAAAACTTCTCTACCTGAAGTAACATGGTTGGGATTTGAACCCAGACCCTCAGAGATACTAAGCAGAAGTTCTAACCTCTAAGCCACGGAGCTGCCACGTGTGAGACCCTCCTACACATAACTACACATAAAAACACATAAATATTGCATTTCTATGGACATACAGGTGATGGAATTACATTACTCAAGAGTTATTCTTCTTGATTTATTCTGTGATATTTGGTGTTTTTTTTTTGTGGGTGAGAGTAGAACATTACCCTCAAATTTTTGGGAATTACATTTTGCTTTCTGATGTTGGTACACATATCACATTTTTTGGGCTCAAATTATGAATATTTGGAAATAATAAAAAGCACAAAAAATTGTGATTCATTTTAAATTTTCATCAGCAATGGTATTGTTTGTGGATTGTAAGGACACCTGTGTGAGTTTGGGGTAAAGATGGTTGTGAGATGAAGAGTAACAAGTGAAAGTGACAGAGAAAAATATATTTTACCAAAACATCAAAACATTCCACATTCTAGTATTCTTAAAATCAAAATATTTTAAGTAGAAGCAACAATGTTGCAAAGGAAAATTTATTTCACAGAAAGATACATTTCATCTCAACATTAAAAGGTTTTTTTGTGAAAGTTAGAATTGTTCCATTAGAATCAATGACTGAAACTTCATTTGGACTAAATTAGAGCAGATTTTAACTCCCAAAAAATGCTCTCTAATTAGCTCTCATTTTGGTATTTACTATAGCTCCAGGTAAAAAAGACACTTGAGTTAAAATGAGAGTTATTTTCAGGTCTGAGCATGCTCAGTTGTGTTGGCACCTAGTTGTCCAAAACGGGGAATTTTTCACTTTTCAGACTTTTAAAGATATTTCAGTGTAGAAATCACTTTTTCACACAGTTTAAAAGCAGATAATCTTTAAATAATATACCGCATATTTCAGTACCATTTAGGCAATGATATCATGCTCTAAACATTATTTCCATGTGCAATTCTCTAGGTTTTAGCAGAGTAAGGGTTTGGGCGCTATTTAGTTTCAGGGAGCTATAGTAAATTCGACTTTGGGAGTATTTTCTCACCAGCGCTATAGTGAATAGCGTTTTAGTGTGAATTAGCGCTAATTTGCCGCGAATTAGCGCTAATTTGCAGCAATTTGCGCGAATTAGCGCCATAGCGCTATAGTAAATGACCCCCATAATGTCTTTATAAATAAAACCAAGTTTCATAAACAAACAAAAATATTGCTTTTTGAACAGCAGAAGTACAACTCGAACATATAAAAATCCCCAAAAACGGTAAACTCTATTGGCTGTAATGTCATTGTACATATTACCCGAATATATTAAGAACATTAAATATTAATAAAAGCAGCTTAGTAGATGTGTCCTACATATTCTTTTGTGGTAGTGCAGTGTTCATTTTGATGCCTAATTTCAATTTTGTTTTTGTCGTAGTCTTTTGACTAAAATACCATTTTAGTTTTAGTCATATTTTAGTCTTTTGACTAAAGTGGCATTTTAGTTTTAGTCATATTTTAGTCATCTGAATTGCTTTAGTTTTAGTAGACTAAAATAGTATCATTTTAATTGACGAAAATATTTTAGTCGAGAAAAATATTTTAGTCGATGAAATTAACACTAGTATGGCGAAAGCCCTTTTGGTCATACTTCTCCTGTGGGTCACAGGCGTACAATTAGTTCTGTACTACTGTGACTGAGGTTTAGCCAACAGGTTGACATCACAGAGGCTGTCCAGGCTCTGCAGGGATCCTGACAATATTGGGGCTCAGAGCCTGAGCCAGCTGCCTGACTGACAGCTGGCTCAGGCTCTCAGCATGCCCCTGGGAGCCTGAGCCAGCCGCTCCCACCCCCCAGCACAATCTAGCACTCCAGTGTGTGCTAGAGGATCAAAGCACAGAGTGGCCACTCACAGTCCGGGCTCTGTGTTAAGAGTGGATCCAAGAACTAAACAGCGGTCTTTGTTTACTCTGTTCTCAGTGTGGAGCTGGCGGCGAACAGTTACAGCATTAGACAGATGCTGCATCCACCTATGTGAGTATGTAAGTTTGTTTTTTTGGATCTGGCACTTTTCTTTTAAAGGCTTTTATGACAGCATTAGTCAACTTCTGAAAAAGAAAAAAAAATCCTCCTGTAAGGTAATATAATGTGCTAGACTTACATAGAAACAAAGTCACACAGGGGACATCTACATTGATAATCAGGGAACTGATCATCAGTGTCCTGATTATCAGTGCAGCCCCCACAGTGCCCATGTGCTGCCAATCTGTACCCACAAGTGCTGCCTGTCAATGCCCATCAGTGATGCCTTTCATTGCTCATTAGTGATGCCTGTCAGTGCCACCTCTCAGTGCCCATCAGGGCCATCTATCAGTGCCACCTTATCAGTGTCCATCACTGCAGCCTATCATTGCCCATCTGTGCAGCCTATCAGTGCCCACCAGTGCAGCCTATCAGTCCAGCCTCATCAGCGCACATCAGTGAAGGAGAAAAATTACCTATTTAGACAATTTTTATAACAGAAATTTCTTCAAAATTTTTGGCCTTTTTTGGTTTGTTCATCAAAAAATAAAAAACACAGTGGAGATTAAATACTACCAACAGAAAGCTCTATCTGTCTTAAAAAATAAAGTGTAGCACCCTGAAGTTTAGGCAGGGTTGCTATCAAATTTAGTTGCCAGGCAATAGTGCCTTGGCTAATTGTTAGGAGATCAAGTGATTTCCGCCTAATTCTGAAATTGCTGCACCTCTCTCTTCTGTCACTAGGTGGCATGATAGCTGGTGACATTGGATAAGACAAGGGCATAGCAATGACAGATTATGAATGAATGGGGTATCTCAGCCAATTGGCAGGGGTTTCTTTAAGCCCATTGGCCTGCTGGGAGAGCCTATTTATTTGGGTGGAGTCAGGTGATCAGGGTTCTGTGCCACCTGGACAGCTGTCTGGGTGGACACAAGTTATACTGCCCCGGGCTGCTAGGCCGGACCTCCGAGGCCTATCATGGGGCATCTGGCTGCTAGGCTATCGGCAGGCCTATCCAGAAGCAGGAGAGCAGTGCAGGGTTGGGACTGCAGGCTTGTAGTCTAAACAGAAGTAGCGGTTTAGCCGAACGGGGAACCAGCTGTGGTCGGAGGTAGAAGGAGAAGCTGTCACCACTAAGGGACCATTCACCTTGTTACCGAAGATCACTGTGAGTAAGCTGAGGACAGTACCAGAGCAGACTTCTCATCAGCAGGGGACGGTGAAGAAGTGGGAAAACATCAGCAAGTGCCAAGCCAGGGACCCAGCGGGACAGCAGAGGTGATGCTTGTGGAGGATAAGTGAGTGTCAAGCCAGGAACTTAGCGTGTCATTAAGGGTGACACTTGAAGAGTATCTGCAAGTGCCAAGCCAGGGACCCAGCAAGGAAGCGGGGATGACGCTTGAGGAAGATAATAAGTGCTAACAGTGAAAGAGCTCAGGGGATCCAGTGGCTATTGTATCCGAAGTCTCGTGAAAGAGACTGGGAGTTCATTGAGTGAAGATCCACAGTGAGTGATTGTGGAGTAAGCAGAGAACTGTTCGTGTTGCAGATAGTTGAAAAAAAATTGCCGTTATTAACTACTACAAGATCGTTGCCATAGGAGACAGTGGTCCTACCTTTACAGAAGTCATGTCCGGCTGGAGGCCTTCACCTGTATAGCTGTCTTTCTATAGAAGTCTCTGTATCTGCTAATTATCATTGCATCTACTTAAGGATGTCCTGGCCCTAACCCTCTCTCCCCAGTTCTGTTCAAGAGACAATAAATCTCTTTGCATTCTAAAAGTGTCGGGCGCCTACCATTTCATCTTGCATTACACCCACCATGTGTTGCAACCCACTCTACGCAGAAGGATGCCAGCTGTCCCTAACTCTTTAGGTTACCATTAGGCCCCAGGGGCCCCGGGATTTTGCTACAAAATTATAAAAATTTTGTTTGGGTACAGAGTTGCATGACTGCACAATTGTCATTCAAAGTGTGACAGCTGAAAGCTGAAAATTGGCCTTAGCAGGAAGGAAGTGAAAGGGCCCAATAGGCAGGTGGTTAAGGTCTTGTTATTCCTTTTTTTTTTAAAGAAACAACATGTTATACTTTTCTGCTCTGTGCAATAGTTTTGCACAGAGCTGCCCCGATCTTCCTCTTCTGGTGCTCCTGGCTCCTCCTGCCTTTGCATACCCCACTAACAAGTTACTTTCTAGGGCTGATTCTTATGTGAGCTTGCTCCATCTATTGACACACACAGCATGGCTCAGGCCCCATCCCCGGTCACTCATAGCTGGATTTGATTGACAGCAGCAGGAGTCATTGGCTCCTGCTGCTCTCACTGAGTCCAGTGAGGAGGGAGAGATAGAGAGCCACTGCTCTCGGGCACAGCGCTGGTTCGAGATTTGGTTTAGGTAAGTATTTAGTGGGGGCTGCACCTGAAAGGTTTTTTATCTTGATGTAGAGCAGGGATCTTTAAACTACGGCCCTCCAGCTGTTGCGGAACTACAAGTCCCATGAGGCATTGTAAAACTCTGACATTCACAGACATGACTGGGCATGATGGGAATTGTAGTTCCTGAACAACTGGAGGGCCATAGTTTGAGAACCCCTAATGTAGAGAATGCATTAAGGTAAAAAAAAAACTTTTAGCCTTTACAATCACTTTAATGCAGTTATGTATTTTTTTACCTAATAAGTAGGGTAGCAATAGAGATTGATAGTAGTGTCATTATATTTCTTTATGATGTAAGTTTAGGGACACTTTAACTTGGTATCAGTCTCATGTCACCCTTTCCTCGTCAGGTGTAATGCAATGTTCATCTGCTGACAAGGAACATTCCGACAAAGTTTTGATGACCCTTCTATCGCTGCTCCTTCACGGTCCAGCTACAGACGGGAAGAGGCGACCAAGCTGTATTGCATAACTGCATTAGGGAAAAGTCAGGTCAGAAAAATGTCTGTATTGACTTGCAGAGCTTTGTAAATATCAGAACTGAATGAATAAAAATACAAATAGGCCATTTGTTTGAAGTTCAACTTTAAAACGTTTTTATTGTCCGCTTGGCACTTTGCTACAATGTAAAGTAGTGAGTGTACAGCTTGTATAACAGTGTAAATTAGCTGTCCCCTCAAAATAACTCAACACACAGCCATTACTGTCTAAACTGCTGGCAAAAAAAGTTGAGTACCATTGTGGCCACCATTATTTTCCAGCACTGCCTTAACCCTCTTGGGCATGGAGTTCACCAGAGCTTTACAGGTTGCCACTGGAGTCCTCTTCCACTTCTCCATGACGACATCACTGAGCTGGTGGATGTTAGAGACCTTACGCTCCTCCACCTTCTGTTTGAGGATGCCCCACAGATGCTCAATAGGGTTTGGCTCTGGAGACATGCTTGGCCACTCCATCACCTTTACCCTCAGCTTCTTTAGCAAGGCAGTGGTCATCTTGGAGGTGTGTTTGGGATCGTTATCATGTTGGAATACTGCCCTGCGGCCCAGTCTCCAAAGTGAGGGGGATCATGCTCTGCTTCAGTATGTCACAGTACATGTTGGTATTCATGGTTCCCTCAAGGAACTGTAGTTCCCCAGTTCCGGCAGCACTCATGCAGCCCCAGAACATAACACTCCCACCACCATGCTTAGACACGCTTGTCTTTGTACTCCTTTCCTGGTTGCCACCACACAAGCTTGACACCATCTGAACCAATCAAGTTTATCTTGGTCTCATCAGACCACAGAACATGGTTCCAGTAATCCATGTCCTTAGTCTGCTTGTCTTCAGCAAACTGTTTGCGGGCTTTCTTGTGCATCATCTTTAGGAAAGGTTTCCTTCTGGGACGAGAGCCATGCAGACCAATTTGATTGAGTGTGTGCCGTATGGTCTGAGCACTATCAGGCTGACCCTCCACCCCTCTAACCTCTGCAATAATGCTGGCAGCACTCATACACCTATTTCCCAAAGGCAATCTCTGGATATGATGCTGAGCACATGCACTCAACTTCTTTGGTCGACCATAGCAAGGCCTGTTCTGAGTGGAACCTGTCCTGTTAAACCGCTGTATGGTCTTGGCCACCGTGCTGCAGCTCAGTTTCAGGGTCTTTCAGGCTCAGAGAGTTCTTTGCCATGGGGTGCCATGTTGAACTTTCAGTGACAATGATGAGAGCGTGAGAACGATACCACCAAATGTAACACACCTGCTCCCCATTCACACCTGAGACCTTGTAACACTAATGAGTCACATGACGCCGGGGAGGGAAAATGGCTAATTGGGCCAAATTTGGACATTTTCACTTAGGGTGTACTTACTTTTGTTGCCAGCGGTATAGTCATTAATGGCTGTGTGTTGTGTTATTTTGAGGGGACAGCAAATTTACACTGTTATACAAGCTGTACACTCACTACTTTACATTGTAGCAAAGTGTCATTTCTTCAGTTTTGTCACATGAAAAGATAGAATAAAATATTTACAAAAATGTAAGGGGTGTACTCACTTTTGTGAGATACTGTATGTTCTTAGAGATGCGATATGGATCAAATCAAATGGCCTGATATGTTTATAGCACTTTATGAATAAAGAATATATATTTTATGTATATCTATGTGGTACTCTATTAACCCCCTGTTACCTGCGCAACCAGTTTATGGTTTCCTTATTGTTTGCAAATATTTAAATCAGCTAAACGATGATTTGTGACTTGTTGCTATAAGCCACTGTTCTTTGTGCTTTATACTTTACTATTTATGTTTCCTTATTACATTTATTGGAGTTCATTTGTGGGTCCCTTTTTTAGTCAAGATTTTTTTTTTCTCCAGAAATGATATATTCCATTTGTCATGTGAACCATTTACCAAGACTTGATATGGTTCTATACGAAGGGGCAGTTTGGAGTTCTACACATGCTTTGCAGTAATGCACAATCCAAGAAACATCTTCCACTGGCTTCAGTTTTGATCTCCATTTGAAGTATTCCTGGTATTTCTGATCATTTTTGTCCAATTCAAGCAGGTAGGAAGCCAGCTCTTTTGCACTGGAGAAGTCATCCACATGAATGAATGAATCAGATGGAATAAATCTCTCATAGTTTTCTCGGGGTGGGCCAAGAACCACGGGGACACTTCCTGACCTAAATGCATTACTCCACAGTTTTTCTGTTATATAGTCTGTATGTATTGAGTTCTCAAAGGATAAGTAGAACTTATATTTAGCGATTACTGGATTTGTGTCCTCCCTGGCTAAAGGGAGATGTTGTTGACCATAAACATCTATTAGTATATAATTCTTTAAGTCATCATAAAACTTGACCCGTCTGGAATTAGGATTCCAGTTACTGACAAGCCAAGCCACCAGATGAGACTTTTTTGGGATTGTATAATTAGCAGCAGCTTCATTCCGTTCTAACCATCCATAAGGAGTAAAGATATCAGAGTCACTGCGGTAGGACATAGTGAGGTTGATGAGTTTGTCCATGAAGTGCAGGTTTGGATTATGACTTGGAGATTCCAAAGTAAACCACACCCAATATTGTCCTTCAGGCCTTGGCATCTGTGGCATCTGCTGTCTGGATCCACATACATCCCTGTGATGAAAAACGACTGCATTTGCTGTGTTATATAAGCTACGGTTGACTGTAAGCAGGCACTTAGTACCAAAGGGTTTTGGACACTCTTCTAAAGGGAACTGGTAACCAAATGGCCACGTCCATAACAAGACAGTGAAATTCAATTCAGGCTTGGAGGGAGCTGCAGAATCTGTGCAGTTGGTGGTCATGATGGAAACCTCATTTCTGATATGTTTATTACTAATATGATTATAACTGAATAACATAAAGGCAATAACAATTTGAATGAGAAATATAGTAAAATAATGAGAACGTGATGACGACTGTTGTGCTGTCTTCATTATATACCTGAAAAAAAATTGACAAAGACAAACCAGTTCAATATAAACAAATCTGAGAACCAAACACATTCAAAAAGGAAAAAGTCAGATTATAGCCAAGTGTCAACTAAACTGATGATTCAGATTTTGTTTTTATTTTTTGCTGACAAGTTGATTTGCATTCTGGAACTTCACTGTCTTTATATGCCCACCAGGTTTTCCAGATATGCTCAACTACAGTTGCCATTAAAAAAGCCATGAGATAATGCTGATCTCCCACCAATAGTTAATTTACAATAAAGAAAATCTATGCAATGCAGACATAACAGAGAACTACTTTATTGTTTGGGGTCTTGTGGGAAGGGCAGGATCAGACATTTATAGGGAAACATCGCCATGAGAGACTCCAAGAGTTAGTGGGTGAGGTAACCTACCAACATGGGCTTCCGCAGGTAGGGGCAAGGGGGGTCAAGTGCCCCCCCCCCCCCCGGAATCAGGGATCGGATTGACACATTCAGCACAGTGGCATTGCTATGGGGGTGCAGGCAGCCAGTGGGGTGACACCATCAAGGTGCTCTGAAAAATGTTCTGCGGACGCCCATGCCTACCACTGCCATTCTGAAATGTTTTGAGTTGGTTTGGACATTTACAAAAGTAAAGCTTTTGGAATTGTACAGTGCCTTAAAAAAGGATTCATACCCCTTGAAATTTTCCACATTTTGACGTCTGAAGACAATTGGTTTCACTAGATTATAGTTAGGGGTATCAGAGTAAAGGGGGCTAAATACAAATGCACACCACACTTTTCAGATATTTATTTGTAAAAAAAATTGAAAACTATTTATCGTTTTCCTTCCACTTGACAATTATGTGCCACTTTGTGTTGGTCTATCACATAAAATCCCAATAAAATACATTTACGTTTTTGGTTGAGAAAATGTGGAAAATTTCAAGGTGTATGAATACTTTGTCAAGGCACTGTACATTGACATTGTACTATTTAAAACTCAGTAAATCTGGAAAGAATCATTATGCTGGTCCCCAATAATCTAATATGACAAGGTGCTCAATTTATGTTGATTTTGTGTAAAGTTTATGGTGCATAAGTTTATAGTATTGGACTTTATGAAGCTGTAATCAAACAGGAAACCATTTCCCTGACTGTTCTTAAAATACAACCTAAACCTACTTCTCAGTATACTGCATAGGCGTGCGCACAGGGTGTGCCAGGTGTGCCTGGGTACACCCTAATCATGCTGTGCTGTGCAGATTCCCCCCTGCTGCTTGGCTGCAGAGAAAGGGACTGAAGAATCTCTGTCCTTGGTCCCTTTCTCAATCTCAAAAGTGAGACATTGGGGGTCTGTTTAAACCCCTGGTACTTCACCAAAGCCTCCTAAAAAAATAAAAAAATTGAAAAAAAATATTGTAAAAAAGAATAAAATTGTAAAAAAGTTATAATAAAAAAAAAAAAATTAACTACTGACACCAAGCTCTGCCGTACTGACATCGTCCACTGCTCTACTGCCATATATAGAATATATATGTAGATATACATTGGAACCTTGGTTTGCGAGTAATGCGGTTAACAAGCGTTTTGAAAGACGAGCAACTTTTTTTTTTAAATGCTGACTCGGTTTGCGAGTGTTGTCTCGCAAAACGAGCAAAATTCAAGCTAATGGGCGTTGCAGTACTGTATTTGGCCAGAGGTGCGGGGGCACCGGGGACACTTGGAATGGTTCGGAGTCGTACGGAAATACTCGGAATGACTCGGAAATACTCGGAAACACTCGGAAATACTAAGTTCCCGAGTGTTTCAGAGCTTTTCCCATTTCAGACGAGCTGTCCCCGAGTATTTCTGAGGCTCTATGGCGCCCCCCCACCTCTGGCCACATGCGGTATTGCATGTAATAGAAGTCAATGCGGAATGAATTATCTTAGTTTCCATTGACTTTTATGGGGAAACTCGCTTTGATATGCGAGTGCTTTGGATTACAAGCATTCTACTGGAACGGATTATGCTCGTAATCCAAGGTTCCACTATAGACTGTATATATATATTTATATACACACGCATGTGTGTTTGAGCTTTGTGGTGCACACCCTAATGCCATAGGCTGCTCACACCTATGGTATACTGTATATGTCATCATACTATCTCACTTTATTCAGTTTTTGTAAGTGTAGAATTGGGCATTAATACTGAGTTGCAGAAATTCATTTGGTCACAAGATGGCAGTGCCAACTAGTTATTGCCTAACTGTAATCAGAATACAGTTGCCAGGGGGAGCCTGGGAGAAGTAGTCTTGAAGGAGAATTCTACCTAGAGCCATTCCAGGGGCTGCAACTACAAGGCTCATAAGCAGGGGTATGATATACAAGTAAAAGCCCAGGAAGAAGCTGGGCAGTTGAGGGAGAGACGCACCAACCAAGAAGGAGTGTGTGAGCTGTGCTGTGTCAAGCTGTGCTGAACCATGCCAGGCTGGACTGCACCAGACGGGGCCATGCCAGAACTATTTGCGAGTATGGGCAACCACCAACCAAAATCGATGTCAAGTCACCCTTGCCTCAGCTGCTGTTGCTGCACCGCTAATTAAGGGGGGGCCCCCCACTATACAGAATACTTGCTTATGCACCAGGACTGCTGGAGAGGGATCTGGTGAGAGGGTCTCTGACCTGCATAAAAGCTACAACTTTTAACCCTTTCTTCAAGCTAAACCTGGAAAGGAGTTATTATTCACTATTGTATACAAGAGATGTTCTACGTGCCCACCTATCAAAACATCGCTCCGCGCCTAGTACAAAACCACCAGCAGTATAGAAGCAGCACCAATAAATATATTATATAGATCAGCAGCTACTTAAAAGATAGATTATGGTTAAAAGCAATAAATATTTTTAAATAAAAAGTCTTTCAATATTGCAGAAGCGCTTCATGTCCAGATCGCTGGGACACACTTTCATATATAGTTCATTATATGAAAACAAATATTGCGGTGAGGATCCTATATGTTCTGTGAGATAGGGTATTTCTTCCACCAAGCGTTACACCACGTGCGGAGAACCCCTAATGAAATTGCACTCACCAGAGATCCAGCAAACATCAGCTTTGAATGGTAATAATAGGTATGCACCGCTTCTAAAACGACCACCAGATGTCAGCATTACCCTCGGTAGAGTTCATGGATGGGTCTTTGTTCCAATTGGTTTAACAGTCCTTGTTGGATATTTTTAGCAGCCTCCAGCAGACTCACAACCCTTCAAGACAGGTGTATTCATCAACTCGGAGTTGGGGTTCTCCGCACGTGGTGTAACGCTTGGTGGAAGAAATACCCTATCTCACAGAACATATAGGATCCTCACCGCAATATTTGTTTTCATATAATGAACTATATATGAAAGTGTGTCCCGGCGATCTGGACATGAAGCGCTGCTGCAATATTGAAAGACTTTTTATTTAAAAATATTTATTGCTTTTAACCATATTATTCACTATTGACACTTTGCCACAAGAGGTCTATCACACCTGAGGCCACTTTCACTTGTAAGCAACAGCCATCAACATCAGAGACAGAGCCCAAAAACTGTTATGCCCCGTACACACGGTCAGATTTTCCGACGGAAAATGTGTGATAGGATCTTGTTGTCAGAAACTCCGACCGTGTGTAGGCTCCATCACACATTTTCCATCGGATTTTCCGACACACAAAGTTTGAGAGCAGGCTATAAAATTTTCGATCGGAATTTCCGATCGTGTGTACACAAGTCCGACGCACAAAATGCCACGCATGCTCAGAATAAATAAAGAGATGAAAGCTATTGGCTACTGCCCCGTTTATAGTCCCGACGTACGTGTTTTACGTCACCGCGTTCAGAATGATCGGATTTTCCGACAACTTTGTGTGACCGTGTGTATGCAAGACAAGTTTGAGCCAACATCCGTCGGAAAAAATCCTAGGATTTTGTTGTCGGAATGTCCGATCAATGTCCGACCGTGTGTATGGGGCATTAGTATCACAGGACACTGACCCTGATTTGCTCTCTACGTACCCCTTTCGTGCTGCATATTACCTTAGTATTTACACCGCCAACTGCCATATGAACTTGCCTTATTTTTGCTTGCTGCTCTAAGGAGCCTACCCACCTACTAAGTCTAACTCTACATTTGACTGCTGCTGAACTTACCCCCTTGAGTCATCTTCACTTCTGTGTGCCTACATTAAAGGGCCCCAACATTGCAGAATACTGACCTGCAGAAACGCAGTGCCAACATAACATTCCTGCCAACTGTCTCATCTGCAACACCCCCAGGTGCTGGAATTCAAAATTGGACATACTGCAGAGGCTGCACTAGCAGCAGTGTGCCATCAAAGAACCTGTGTGATTATGGTACAAAAACAAGATCTGGGAAGCTTCAAGAAACATGCAACATTTTGGCAACTTTCAAAAAGATGATCAAAATGGTACTTTGCAATGAGGCAGGGATTAGTGATAAGAGAAAAAAAAAAAGGAGGGCGCACCGACCTAGTGCATTACCGATATAAAAGTTTTATAAAAAATATATAAAAGCAATGGTACTACTCACAAATGAGCTGCATCCCTTGGCACCTGCAGACAGGACCTGATGACGGGAGGTATCAGATGGTACCCCAGATGCTGAACGGCTAAGCCTGGGGTACCATCTGATACCTCCCATCATCAGGTCCTGTCTGCAGGTGCCAAGGGATGCAGTTCGACTGATAAGAAAAGCCTTTATTTATGCTCGTTTGTGAGTAGTACCATTGCTTTTATATATTTTTAATATTTATACTTTTATATCGGTAATGCACTAGCTTGGTGCGCCCTCCTTTTTTTCTTTTTTTTTTTCTTTTTTCTTTTTAGTTGTATGAATACCCATTGTTCCAAGGAGGGCTGCAAGATTATAGACTTTACCTTAAACCAAAGAATGGATCACACCCCCCGTGTCTACAAAACACCGGAGCGCAGGAGAGCATTGTTTTGTAGGGATTAGTGATACAAATACCCTCCCTCCTAAATATTAAACTGAGCCCTCTGATTCCTCCTGTATGGAATTGTTTTGTAATTGTACTGTCTGCCCCCATGTTGTAAAGCACTGCACAAACTGTTGACGCTATATAAATCCTGTATAATAATAATCCCTCTCATATTGCTCCTGGAACACACACTCTATAGCCTCATAGCTCAGGCACTGGAGGTGCAGCAGAAGAAGAGGACCAATGCAAGCAGGATCCTTTGCCTAATGCCTCCATCCTTGTGGGTCAGAGAAGGAATCCCAGGAGGAGGAGGTGGTGAAAAAAAAAGAAGGAAATGGTGCAGACATTAAGGGAGGTATTTCACCCCCCTAAACCCGGGGAGTTGTACGTGGTGGGATAAGATTGATAAAGTAACATTAAAACCTATTTTTTTTCCCATAAAACAGATAATAAAACTTACATTTGCTTGCTTTTTAATTCTAAAAAAAAATCCTCTGCATTTACTTTTGGAAGTCTCCCCTGTCCATGCTGAAACACTGCTAATTCTATGTGTTTACCCCCGTGCTGCTGGTACCTATGGAGTCCTGCAGTAGTTCCCTCCACGTATGCATTCCTGCTTTGTACATCAATTGTACATGCCGTGTTTTGAGAGACACACACACACACACACAGGTAGCTGGAGGAAACTTTCAAAATTAAAACGCAGATTAGGAATTTCAAAGAGGGAAAAAAAATAAGAACGTGTATTTGTTATTACATGTTTTATGGGGAAAAAAAGCATTTAAAAGCTAAGTTGGCGAGGGGCGTGTCCTGGACATGGAGGAGTGAGGACGTGCTTTGCCTCAGCTCCGCTACACCGCAGCACAAAATCAGCTTTAAATAGGGGGATACTCACTTTTATAAGATCCCCCCATGTCACAACGATCTCGGCAGAGCTCCCAACCGACCAGGACCGACAGATCGCGGCAGGGACAGCTGGATTTATACTTTTCCGGCACCCGAGGACTAGGCCCGGAAGCCTCCAAGATGGCGCCGACCGGGAAGGCCCAGAAAGCCACAAAATCCTCTCAGCCAGCAACGGCCTCAGCCCGAACCCTGAAAGGGACAGCCTCAGCTTCAGCAGCATCTCCGGTACCATCCCCAGGGTCGGTGAGTGATTCAGCCCCCTGTGCCTCCCCTGCCTCTTTAGATGGCCGCTCTGAACTATCTGACTACCTCTGTGAAGAGGATATCAAGCGCCATATTATGTCTTTACCCACTAAGGAGGACCTTGGACGTTTTACAAGCAGGGTAGAGAAAGCTTTCACAGAGGACATTGCCCAACTAAAGGCTGACACTTCCCACCTGGGTAACAGGGTAGAAGCATTAGAGGAGAAGCTAGAGGAGGTTCTCCCCACTATTGCTCTACTGCAATCTAAATGTCAGCAGCAAGACCAGCAGATTGAAACCCTATTATGTCAGCTGGATGATGCAGAAAATCGCAGCAGAAGTGCGAACATTAGGATTCGGGGTCTCCCAGAAGCCACAGCCCCAAGGGATATTATCCCCACGCTGACAGATATATTCAGAGACATATTGGGCCTTCCGGCCACGGCTCCGATAGAAATTGACCGAACTCACAGGGCACTAAGGCCCCCCTCCCAAGAGGTGGACAACCCCAGAGATGTAATCTGCAAACTCCACAAATTCACTCTAAAAGACAGCATCATGCAAAAAATGCGCAACAAACCCTACTATGATTTCGATGGTGCACGTTTACTCTTTTATCAAGACATATCTAGACGCACCCTCATGCAGCGCAGAGCCCTGAAGCCCCTCTTGACGGCGATCCAGGATGCTGGCCTTCCTTACCGCTGGGGGTTTCCCTTTTTTCTGCAGGCGACTAAAGATGGAAGACAAGTCACGCTCCGCAACAAAGATGATCTCCCTCAGTTCCTGTCCTCCCTGGGCCTAGACGCAGTGGACTTTCCGGATTGGAGAATTTCATCTGGCGTTCCTGGGATCCAGGTCCCCACACAATGGTCAACTACTACCCGTAGGAACCGTAGAAGGGACAGACAGCTTCAGCATCAAGATACCCCCCATGGCTCCTCAGTTACCCGTGACTGAGGGAATAGTCCCTCCGGACTCTTACAGCGGTCATAGACTTCCCCTGTAGTTAAGAAAAGGCCCCCCTCTTTTCTCTCCTGTAGAGATTAGGCCCCCCAATATCAGCCTTATCACTTTTAGCTGAAATCCAGTTGGCTGTGATTGCAGATCACTCAAGAGTCATGACTAGTAGTAAATAATCATTTTTCCTTTATATACGTATTTTCTGATGTTCTGGTACTGGGTGGGAAAATGTGAACCCCAAAATTTAACGCAGTAGCTTATCCCCACCTCCAACTCCAAACACCTTTTAAGACGCGGTGTGTGGAGACGGGGCCCCGCTCTCCACCCTGTGTTTAGGCCCACGTTCCCCCACGTAGGCCACCCTATATTGGGTACAGTCCCTAGTTGGGGCAATAGGTAAGGTCTGAGGCCCCCTTCTTTCCGAGGGGGACCTCCCACCTATAGATGTTCTATTTACAGACTTTGAGAATGTCTTGTCGTATTGTTTACGTTATTTTAACAGTTTGTTTTCTTTGTTCTTTTTTCCATTCACTTTCCTCCCCCCCTCTGTTCTGTTCCCCTCTTTCCTTCCTTTCTAGGAGCAACCAAGGACTTCAGATGCTGCGCCGGGCGAGTGAGTCCATCCGACATCCTCCCTACCACTTATTCAGACATGTCTACTATTAAGGTAATATCATACAACATAAGAGGCCTATGCTCCCCGGGGAAAAGAAACAAACTTTGGTGGGAACTTAAGAAATTAAAAGCTCACGTGGTTTTCATACAGGAAACCCACTTTACTCATCATTCCCTGCCCAGATTACCTACCCATTTATTTAGCCAATGGTTCCATAGGACCTCCCCCACAGCTAAATCTAAAGGCACCACGATTGCTATTCACAGGAATTGCCCCTTCCAGCTCTCGGACAGCAAAATAGACCCACTAGGCCGTTATGTATTTTTGAAAGGAATCATAGCGGGACGAAAATATACTTTCGCCTCGTTATATGCGCCCAATTCTAATCAAATTACTTTTATCGACAGTACTCTAGACCTACTAGCAGACTTTAAAGAAGGCTATGTTATTTTGGGAGGGGACTTCAACGTTAGCCCGGACCCCCTGCTAGATACCTCCAGCTCTAGACACTCACACTCTTATGCTTTCCTAAAACACTTCCGAAAGTCATTTCAGTCCAACTTGCTGCTTGATAGCTGGAGGGTCCTCCATCCAAAGGAGAGAGACTTCAGCTATCACTCGGCAGTCCATGATGTATACACCCGCATAGACCACGTCTATGTGGACCGCCCAACACTAGAGCTCGTGCAGTCCGCGTTCATTGGGAACATCACTCTATCCGATCACGCACCAGTGGGGGTGACCCTAACACTCCCTTCAGGTTCCCGAGGGGCCTGGACGTGGAGGCTGAATGAAAATTTGTTGGACGATACAGTGGCAGTAGCCAAGGTATCTGAGACCATCTCAAATTATTTTAATGAAAATGTGACGGATGATATCAGCATGGGCGTAGTGTGGGAGGGCCACAAGGCAGTGATCAGAGGAGAGATAATATCACAGGGGGCTAGACTTAAAAAGATACTTCAGGCAGACTTTGAAAGAGTGTTGGCTGCCCTACAAGACGCGGAACTCAAACATAAACGAAATGGAGGCCCTGAGGCATTGCAGAGGTTAACTGAGTTGAGAGATTTGTTTTTGCGCCTGCTTGATCGGCAGACTCGTAGGCAAGCCAGACGAGTATCGCACAAATATTACGAACACGGCAACAAATGTGGTCGTATGCTTGCTAGAGCCATTCGTAAGAAGCACGCGCAGACTTACATACAAAAATTATGTTCCCCTTCTGGGGAGGTATCGGCTCGGTCCTCCAAAATTGCCTCAGGGTTTCAAGATTACTACACACACCTATACAATTTACATCCTGACAACCCCCTAGAAACACAGCAATCCAAGTCCACAGCCATACGAGACTACTTGGCTGCAGCTGGCGCTCCAACATTGAGTGCAGACCAGTGTACTGACCTTGAACTTCCGATCTCCCCTGGGGAGATTGAACTGATAGTGAAGTCCCTCCCTACAGGAAAGAGCCCGGGACCGGATGGATACTCGGGATTGTACTACAAAACCTTCCTACCCCTCCTTAAACCCCACATGTGCGCCTACTTTAATTCCATAGCGGAAGGGGCCCCCATGCCTTCTGAGGCACTCCTGGCTCACATCACAGTGTTGCCAAAAGAAGGTAAAGACCCGACGCTCCCCCAAAGCTACCGCCCGATCTCCCTCCTTAACGTTGACGTTAAGATACTAGCCAAGATCTTAGCGAATAGGATCGGGAATCTCTTGCCCAATATCATCCATCCCGACCAAACTGGGTTTATTAAGGGGAGGGAGGCGAGGGACAACTCCATTAGGGCCATACAACTCATCCACTGGGCCCGATCTAACCCTGACTCCAAACCTTACATTATTCTCTCCACAGACGCCGAAAAGGCCTTCGACCGGGTTGATTGGTCGTACCTCAAAGCGGTGTTGGAGACACTAGGGCTTAAAACACGCATGTTGACCTCTATCCTGGCGCTTTACTCTACTCCCTGTGCACAGGTCAAGGTGAACGGAGTGCTTTCCTCTAGATTCCCGATTAGGAATGGCACGAGACAAGGGTGCCCCCTGTCCCCCCTTCTCTTCGCTCTAGTCCTTGAACCATTACTATGCACGGTCAGGGCGAATGCAGACATAAGGGGTCTACGAGTAGGAAACACTGAACACAAACTATCCGCCTACGCTGATGATGTGTTATTCCACCTCTCAGAACCCTTGTTATCGTTGCCAGTCCTGATGAAGGAACTGAAATTATTTGGATCACTCAAATTTCAAAATTAATTACTCCAAATCTGAAATTTTACCTATTCTCCTAACCCCTGCAATGATGGGTAACCTACAAGCCTCCTTTCCCTTCACCTGGGCTAAATCCTCCATCCGATACCTAGGGATTCAATTGACAGATAGCTTTTATTCCCTATATGATGCAAATTTCCCCCCCCTACTTCATTCAATTAAAAAAGATCTCTCCCTCTGGACCAAGACTGCGTTCACTTGGATAGGCCGTATTAACATCATAAAAATGAATGTTCTACCCCGTGTACTCTTCTTTCTTCAAATGATACCAATCCCACTACCTACCAAATTCTTTTCCCAGATTAATAGCATCATAACGGGATTTGTGTGGAATGCACGTAACCCTAGAATAGCCATGAGGACATTAAAACGCCCAAAACTAGCAGGTGGCCTTGGGATCCCAGACATATTGAAATATCACAAAGCAATTGCTCTTCAGAGGATCCTCAACTGGCGCTTCCACACCCAATCCAAAATATGGGTCTCTCTTGAGAAATGGCTAGCTGGCAGGAATCTGGCCTTCGCTCCCTGGCTACCAAATGAATATCGCGGGCTATCAGACTCAACTTCCCCACTGACGAGACACACTCTCTCCACTTGGGACAAACTAAACCTGATCTTAAACCTATCACCGCCCATGTCCCCACTAGCCCCGTTAGGGGGATTTCTTTGGTTCTTGCCAGGTGAGCAAATGGCCTTTTTCGCCCCTTGGGTGGATGATGGTAATGCCAGCTGTGGGAAACTGATGAGCAACGGTAAGCTGATGAGTTTCGAATCCCTACAAAGTAGACACAGGGGATCCAAAATAAACTTTTGGCGCTACAGACAGCTCCACCACTTTTTCAAAACTCACGGACAATCCATAAGAGATATTTCCACTCTTACTCCTTTCGAGCAACTTTTTGTAGAGGAGGACCCGATCCCACATTTAATATCTGAAATGTATCGCTTATTAAACAGTGCTAATGACAATCTCAGACCGACCTACATACGGACATGGGAGAGAGACTTACAACTAGACTTCTCCACATCCCAACTAACACACCTATATCAGCTCACCCACTCAAGCTCTATTGAATCCAGAACCCAAGAAACAAATTACAAGCTCCTGTCACGCTGGTACAGAGTACCAACTGATTTAGCCCGTATCTACCCCTCGGTGTCAGAACAGTGCTGGAGAGGGTGTGGACAGAGAGGCACACTCCTCCACATTTGGTGGGAATGTCCTCTGATACAGCCATACTGGGCAGATATCAAATCTCTAATAAAAGAAATTCTAGACTTGGATGTTCCTTTGAACCCAGTCCTGCATGTCCCTCAGATGCCGATTAGTAGATACAGAAAATGCATACTACCACACCTCTTAAATGCAGCTAGACGCCTCCTTCCAATTTATTGGAAACAATCCAGGGTACCTTCTAGAGAAGACTGGATTAAAAAAGTCAATGATATTAGAGAAGCTGAACACTGGATAGCATCCTGTAAAGGAAAATTGGAACGCTTTGAGGCCATATGGGGACCATGGAGAGACTTTATGTTCGACCCGAATCTCATACCCTCAAGCCTAGATCTGGCCCTGCTGGAATTAGCAGAACCAACCCTGAGATCCCGCCTGGGCAACAGTAACAGGGCCCACTGATAGACATTTTTCATAGACTCCTTCTAGGATGATAACCAACCGATGGCAGAACTCGCCCGGCGCAGATCTACAGGACCTTCTCAGACTCTGAGGTATGCTCCACACCACTCCCCCCTCCCTTCTTACCCTTTCCCCTCCTCCTCATCCTTTCATACTTGTTCCCCCTCTGACTCTAACTACTTCTTATCCTTCTCTACCTTCTAATTTTACTTCTTAGACTGCATACCAGTTGCCAATTATCAGGCTGCGGTCATAAGATACAGATGTTGCACTACCTGGACATGGGCGGCGGCTGACAACAAAGGGGAGCACAGACCCCCCACTGGGAGGTGGACCTTTTTTCATTGCCCGCCTCTGGTGGGTGGGGGGACGGGAAGGGTGTGCCCTTCCTGGACACGGCGAGACGGATGAGGTTGTTGGAGGTATTTACCCCCCTCTGTTCGAGCCGTTGACAGGGAGGGCTCGCCCACTGGCTCTCCTGATCATTGAGCACTTTGAATGCGGCCGAGGTTGGATCAACCAACACGACGCCGCATGTTCATCCTGATTCAGGATGTGTATTATAGATTACAGATAGGGCCGCCGCCGTAAGTCCGAAATTCTTATTTGCACTAGCAGTTGTATGGACAAATTATATGTGTGTTCTATCCTGCATTTCTAAAATGTGTGTATTTTTCTACTAAAATGTTGATAAATAAAGATTATATAAAAAAAAAAAAAGCTAAGTTGGCCTTTTAGGAAAAAAATTTAAAAAGGGCACATATTTTTGCAGGGAAAAAAAAAAAAGTACATTTATTATTTTTTCCTACAGGATCCTAAAATGCATTGCACCAACGATCAGCAGATCACGTGTGCAACGTCAGGCTCCTGCACACTCATTCCAGCTCTGTGCCTGTACCTCCATACAGGCTTTCAGTTACAAAGCTGGTGGATAAGTGATTAGACTATGTGGGTGCTTTCTCAGCACAGTCCATTGAGAACTACAAGTCCCTTTCCTGGTGCCTCCCATGGCAGCATACCAATGGTTGGTGGCTCCGCCCTCGTCCAACCCACAGGACCACGTAACTCTATAAAAAAAAGAGTTACTCCCCCCTCAGGTTTTTCTTGTCCTCATCCTTGCAGGATCACAGCCAGCCCTACCTCACTGACATATTGTGCGACCATTGCAGGTTCATGCTCTCCTGCAGTATGGAGTCCCATGTCTTGGATTGCTAAATGCACCATATAAGAATGGGAGCCCGTTTTTCTGTGGATCTTTTTGGGGCATATACAGAGACCCAGGAACATTAATCTCTCCTCTCCTCTGTCTCCGGGGCTGATTATACCTGAGGTACCTTATAGGCTCTCCAGTGCTGAATGCCTGTCTTTACCTCCATCCAGGCCGGTACCGCTCTCCCTGCCATAGCTTGCCTCCTGAACCTATTAGCAGCTCCTCACAGCCAGTTCCTGTGTCAGCCTCTGCTTCCCGCCCCCTCCCCCCTCGGTGGATGCGGACGCTTCGCGCGCGCCTCTGGGTGCAGTTTCATCACCTTGGGGGGCGGGGCTTCGTCGGAACGCACGGCGCATGCGCAGTAACCTGTGGTACAGTGGCAGACAGGACTTGTAGTTTTCCTATTCACAGATCCCTGTGAATGAATTACAGTATCTCACATAAGTGAGTACACCCCTACATATTTTATTATATCTTTTCATGTGACAACACTGAAGAAATGACACTTTGCTACAATGTAAAGTCGTTGATGTATAAACAAATAAAATTATTCCTGCGCTACCATGTACAGAGGGAGAGAAAGAATATAGAGATAATGAATATAACACTAGGAAAAGCCGCCTGCTCCGGATAGGGTACACCCTGCCCCTATTAGTAAAATATATCAATAAAAGTATTGTGCTGCGCTAATCCATTTGAAAACTATATAGTACATAAATATGTGAAAAATGTAAAAAATATATACAAAAAATATTGAAGGTGCTGATATCTATTGATCAAGATATCTTGAAGGTCTATAAAGTGACTGTGTTATTCTGACGTGCTGATGTAAAACAAAAAACATGTGGTAAAGCAACATGTGATCAATATCATGTGCAGAAAAATCACAAATAAATATAGTAACAGTAACTGGCTCCAATAAAATTCATATAGATAATGTGCAAACCAGGCACACAGCAAACGGACACAAAAAATAAAGTGACTAGTGCAAACGGACAAGGTATCAGTGACAACTGACTAAAAAAATGTTGTGACAATGAACTAAGAAAAGTCCACAAATAAAAGTGCCAAAATGGTGATCCTCTTTGGGCAAGTGAGGTGACTAGCACAAATAGTGATATTTTCTTTCTTTGTGCAACACACCACACATCGGCGGGCAGTGGCCCCTTACCTGCAGGTAATGGGGTAATAGCATTAGCCAATTTCAGGCATGGCGGCCCTTATTCAAGATGCAGGGATGAATAAACTTCCGAATGGCAGAGTGCCAACTTTAAACCAGTAGTGGGGGCGACAATCCTTGGTCCTATCCTCGCTAGCCTCATATGGGAACTGCGTCCCTCCGAGTATTATACCGGGGTCACCGGATGGGGAAAGAGCAAAGGAAGGTCCCACAATAGTGTAATATTGTTTGATAATCAGCAGGGTTTATTTAAACAATAGTAGTACTCACATAAAAGCAGTAACACAAAGCATAAATCCGACGAGCAGGGAGCTCGTATCTCCAGTAAACTTAGAGTGCCTTTCCCATCCCTACGCGTGACGTCACGACACACGTGACTTCATAAGGGGATACAGCGAGGCACTATAACTGTTCTTAAATAGCTCGCTCATAGACTTTAATGGGCGGCCATTTTCTAGAAGTCTAAAGGAAATGCTGAAGCGGCCATTTTCCCGGAGGTGAATGGACGCGGCCATCTTGTTGGTAACTAACAGACCGGTAGGGGGCGGATGTTAATACACGATGGCTGTTATGAGATAGCCAATCGGTAACACCACTGACAGCCACTGTCAGCAGAGGGGGAGAATACAAAATCGGCAGAGTGACATAGCTATTATTCTGTGTGTGAAACCATAGGAGACATCAACACACAGAAAAGTAAAAAAAACAGAAATAAAAACATTTATATTTTATTTAAAATTATTTTTAAAAGGCCAAAAATTTAAAAATATGATTTTAAAACGGTGAGGGATAACACAGGTGCAGGACAAGGCACTGGGGGACGGGTGCTCAGATTGCCAGTACATAGTAAGCATACACAGGATCATAATAATCAAAGAACAAAATTTGTATACAGTAAAACAGCTATTACTAAGTAAACATAGTAAAGATAATAATTAGAATACAAGCACATTGCACTAATACATTAATAGAAGAAAAGCATATATCTCTCTCTTGGTATTAAAATGTAAACTGGTTGGTGCTAATAATAAATAATAGTGCAATTATGGATAAAGTGTAAATGTCAGAAGGGAAATAAACAAACTCAGCCTGAGTGATCAGGGTTTGGATTATAGACAGATATGAATTCTAAAAACACTAAAAAATGTACTGAAATCTATAAAAAATGTAAAAATGTAAAAATGTAAAAATCGCTAAGGAAACAGTTCAGATCAAATTCTATGTTCAGGCCTCTTGGCGAGAAAGTGTCTAAAGTGAAAATTCTTTTTGATTCTAGCTGGCTGAGGGTCCTAACCTTATTAATTCTTAATTTTTAAATTTTTTATATATTTCAGTACATTTTTTTGTGTTTTTAGAATTCATATCTGTCTATAATCCAAACCCTGATCACTGAGGCTGAGTTTGTTTATTTCCCTTCTGACATTTACACTCTATCCATAATTGCACTATTATTTATTAATAGCACCAACCAGTTTACATTTTAATACCAAGAGAGAGATATATGCTTTTCTTCTATTAATGTATATGTGCAATGTGCTTGTATTCTAATTATTATCTTTACTATGTTTACTTAGTATTAGCTGTTTTACTGTATACAAATTTTGTTCTTTGATTATTATGATCCCGTGTATGCTTACTATGTACTGGCAATCTGAGCACCCGTCCCCCAGTGCCTTGTCCTGCACCTGTGTTATCCCTCAGTCCCGGTCAGCATAGGTGCCTCTCCTGGACCGATCGATTTTGCACCATTTTAAAATCATATTTTTAATTTTTTGGACTTTTAAATAATTTTAAATAAAATATAAATGTTTTTATTTCTGTTTTTTACTTTTCTGTGTGTTGATGTCTCCTATGGTTTCACACACAGAATAATAGCTATGTCACTCTGCCGATTTTGTATTCTCCCCCTCTGCTGACAGTGGCTGTCAGTGGTGTTACCGATTGGCTATCTCATCACAGCCATCGTGTATTAACATCCACCCTCTACCGGTCTGTTAGTTACCAACAAGATGGCCGCGTCCATTCACCTCCGGGAAAATGGCCGCTTCAGCATTTCCTTTAGACTTCTAGAAAATGGCCGCCCATTAAAGTCTATGAGCGAGCTATTTAAGGACAGTTATAGTGCCTCGCTGTATCCCCTTATGAAGTCACGTGTGTTGTGACGTCACGCGTAGGGACGGGAAAGGCACTCTATGTTTACTGGAGATACGAGTTCGCTGCTCGTCGGATTTATGCTTTGTGTTACTGCTTTTATGTGAGTACTACTATTGTTTTCAAACTATTGTGGGACCTTCCTTTGCTCTTTCCCCATCCGGTGACCACGGTACTATACTCGGAGGGACGCATTTCCCATATGAGGCTAGCGAGGATAGGACTAAGGATTGTCGCCCCCACTACTGGTTTGAAGTTGGCACTCTGCCATTCGGAAGTTTATTCATCCCTGCATCTTGAATAAGGGCCGCCATGCCTGAAATTGGCTAATGCTATTACCCCATTACCTGCAGGTAAGGGGCCACTGCCCACTGATGTGTGGCGTGTTGCACGAAGAAAGAAAATATCACTATTTGTGCTAGTCACCTCACTTGCCCAAAGAAGATCACCATTTTGGCACTTTTATTTGTGGACTTTTCTTAGTTCATTGTCACAACATTTTTTTAGTCAGTTGTCACTGATACCTTGTCCATTGATGTATAGCTTGTATAGCAGTGTAAATTTGCTGTCCCCTCAAAATAACTCAATATACAGCCATTAATGTCTAACCGCTGGCAACAAAAGTGAGTACACCCCTAAGTGAAAATGTCCAAATTGGGCCCAATTAGCCATTTTCCCTCCCCGGTGTCATGTGACTCGTTAGTATTACAAGGTCTCAGGTGTGAATGGGAAGCAGGTGTGTTAAATTTGGTGTTAATGCTCTCACTCTCTCATACTGGTCACTGGAAGTTCAACATGGCACCTCATGGCAAAGATCTCTCTGAGGATCTGAAAAAAAGAATTGTTGCTCTACATAAAGATGGCCTAGGCTATAAGAAGATTGCCAAGACCCTAAAACAGAGCTGCAGCATGGTGGCCAAGACCATACAGCAGTTTAACAGAACAGGTTCCACTCAGAACAGGCCTCGCCATGGTCAGCCAAAGAAGTTGAGTGCGTGTGCTCAGCATCATATCCAGAGGTTGTCTTTGGGAAATAGATGTATAAGTGCTGCCAGCATTGCTGCAGAGGTTGAAGGGGTGGGGGGTCAGCCTGTCAGTGCTCAGACCATATGCCGCACACTGCATCAAATTGGTCTGCATGGCTGTCATCCCAGAAGGAAACCTCTTATAAAGATGATGCACAAGAAAGCCAGCAAACAGTTTGCTGAAGACAAGCAGACTAAGGACATGGATTACTGGAACCATGTCCTGTGGTCTGATGAGACGAAGATAAATGTATTTGGTTCAGATGGTGTCAAGCTTGTGTGGTGGAAACCAGGTGAGGAGTACAAAGACAAGTGTGTCTTGCCTACAGTCAAGCAAGGTGGTGGGAGTGTCATGGTCTGGTGCTGTATAAGTGCTGCCTGCACTGGGGAGATACAGTTCATTGAGGGAACCATGAATGCCAACATGTACTGTGACATACTGAAGCAGAGCATGATCCCCTCCCTTCGGAGACTGGGCCACAGGGCAGTATTCCAACATAACAACCCCAAACACACCTCCAACGACCATTGCCTTGCTAAAGAAGCTGAGGGTAAAGGTGATGGACTGGCCAAGCATGTCTCCAGAGCTAAACCCTATTGAGCATCTGTGGGGCATCCTAAAGCGGAAGGAGTGCAAGGTTTCTAACATCCACCAGCTCTGTGATGTCCTTGTGGAGGAGTGGAAGAGGACTCCAGTGGCAAACTGTGAACCTCTGGTGAACTCCATGCCCACGAGGGTTAAGGCAGTGCTGGAAAAAAATGAAGGCCACACAAAATATTGACACTTTGGGCCTAATTTGGACATTTTCACTTAGGGGTGTACTCACTTTTGTTGTCAGTGGTTTAGACATTAATGACTGTGTGTTGACTTTTTTTGAGGGGACAGCAAATTTACACTGTTATACAAGCTGTACACTCACTACTTTACATTGTAGCAAAGTGTCATTTCTTCAGTGTTGTCACATGAAAAGATATAAAAAGAATATTTACAAAAATGTGAGGGGTGTACTAACTTTTGTGAGATACTGTATGTGGCTGTGTGAGTGGAGCCCAGCACAGCCATGGCATTTTTAAAATGTGATAGTTGGTACAGGCAGAAGAACCCTTGCCTGCTGTCACATGGGGAAGGGGATCGGGGTGATAAGCGGGGCACCAACTGGAACATGATAGACCCTAAATATGGGTGTAACATTCTGAAGGTGAAAGTATTCTGAAAGTATTGTCCTTAGTGCGCGTTGCTGTAGGTAATTTGTGGCAGATTCTATCTTTCATGCTCAAAAACATGTGGACCCCGGGATTCAGGGCATGAATGAGAGGGACCACTATTGGGTGGCCACCCGATCAGGCCCCCAATACATGTGTGCTGCAATTTGCTGGATGTCCCTTTAAGCTACTCAGCAGAACACTCCACCTCTGCTGCACAGCCCATGTTTTTTCCTCTCTGCACTGCTGCAATCGACTATACAAGAAAGAGTGTAGCCTAGGAATCTGATTTTCTGCTGTTAAACCCACCCCTACCAACGGGGAAGGGAGGACTGCCAGGACCAAAAAGACTTCCTATTGGCTGCCACACTGCCACTTTAAGCCCTCTTCTCACAACCCAATGGTGCAACAGTTAAGCCAGGATCTGCAAGGAGAGTTGGTGTAACTAGGCGCAAGTAGCAGGGGTCTGTTTTTTTTAGGAGGCTATCGGCTTTTAGGTAAAAGCCATTATAGTGGCTAATTAGCTGCTGAATGGCTTTTACAGGAGGCGGGAGGGCTTGCCCCCTCCTACCGGTACCTCTCCTGTCCCACTGGCGAGCCTGGAATGAAGCTGGCAGTTCCACAGGCTTACCATAGAGCTCGTCAAGGACCAGAAGGTCCCAGACGAGCTCTTTGGTATAGGAAACCGGAAGCAGCACTTCTGGTTTCCCCAGATATAAACAGCACCATTTTTAAAGAGTGAAAGCATCTGATCACACCAATCTTGGTGTGATCAGATGCTTTTAAGGGAGAGGAGATATATCGGGGGTCTAATAGACCCCAAATCTCTCCACAAAGAGTACCTGCCTTTGTGGAGTAGTAATTATTTGTGTCTGAGATTGTCATGTGACTAGTCTGACTGGCATCTTGGCTGACCTTACAGTTTAGTATAATGCCCCGTACACACGGTCGGACATTTATCGGACATTCCGACAACAAAATCCTAGGATTTTTTCCAACGGATGTTGGCTCAAACTTGTCTTGCATACACACGGTCACACAAAGTTGTTGGAAAATCCGATCATTCTGAACGTGGTGACGTAAAACACGTATGTCGGGACTATAAACGGGGCAGTAGCCAATAGCTTTCATCTCTTTATTTATTCTGAGCATGCGTGGCACTTTGTGGGTCGGATTTGTGTATGAACGATCGGAAATTCCGACAATGGATTTTGTTGTCGGAAAATTTTATAGCCTGCTCTCAAACTTTGTGTATCGGAAAATCCGATGGAAAATGTGTGATGGAGCCTACACACGGTCGGAATTTCCGACAACAAGGTCCTATCACACATTTTCCGTCGGAAAATCCGACCGTGTGTACGGGCATAAGAGTTGTCTGTGGTGAAGATAGCTGCAAAAGGTATGAAAAAAAAAGTGTTGAAACTTTTTGAAGAAGCCTCGTATAAATGGCAATCGCACCACACATCTGAGGTAACGCCGCGAATGTCAGAGCAAGACCAATAATTCTAGCACCAGACCTCCCCTGTAACGCTAAACTGGTGACCTGTAAAGGCTTTTAAAGCATTACCTATGGAGTATGTTGCAATTCCACGAGCGTGCGCAATTTTAAAGCGTGACATTTTAGGTATCTATTTACTCAGCATAACACCATCTTTTAGATTTTAGCAAAAAATTGGGTATTATATTGTTTTTGTATGTATTAAAATTCATTAAAGTGTATTTTTTAAAATTTGCGTTTGAAAAACCACTGCGCAAATACTGTGCGACATAAAAAAAATTGCAAAAACACCATGTTATTCTCTAGGACATCTGCTAAATATATATATCTATATATACAGTGGGGACGGAAAGTATTCAGACCCCCTTAAATTTTTCACTCTTTGTTATATTGCAGCCATTTGCTAAAATCATTTAAGTAAATTTTTTCCTCATTAATGTACACACAGCAACCCATATTGACAGAAAAACACAGAATTGTTGACATTTTTGCAGATTTATTAAAAAAGAAGAACAGAAATATCACATGGTCCTAAGTATTCAGACCCTTTGCTCTGACACTCATATATTTAACTCAGGTGCTGTCCATTTCTTCTGATCATCCTTGAGATGGTTCTACACCTTCATTTGAGTCCAGCTGCGTTTAATTGTACTGATTGGACTTGATTAGGAAAGCCACACACCTGTCTATGTAAGACCTTACAGTTCATAGTGCATGTCAGAGCAAATAAGAATCATGAGGTCAAAGGAACTGCCTGAAGAGCTCAGAGACAGAATTGTGGCAAGGCACAGATCTGGCCAAGGTTACAAAAAAATTTCTGCTGCACTTAAGGTTCCTAAGAGCACAGTGGCCTCCATAATCCTTAAAAGGAAGACGTTTGGGATGACCAGAACCCTTCCTAGAGCTGGCCGTCCGGGGAGAAGAGCCTTGGTGAGAGAGGCAAAGAAGAACCCAAAGATCACTGTGGCCTAGCTCCAGAGATGCAATCAGGAGATGGGAGAAAGTTGTAGAAAGTCTACCATCACTGCAGCCCTCCACCAGTCGGGGCTTTTTGGCAGAGTGGCTCGACGGAAGCCTCTCCTCAGTGCAAGACACCTGAAAGCCCGCAAAAGCCCGCATGGAGTTTGCTAAAAACACCTGAAGGACTCCAAGATTGTGAGAAATAAGATTATCTGGTCTGATGAGACCAAGATAGAACTTTTTGGCCTTAATTCTAAGTGGTATGTATGGAGAAAACCAGGCACTGCTCATCACCTGTCCAATACAGTCCCAACAGTGAAGCATGGTCATCATGCTGTGGGGGTGTTTTTCAGCTGCAGGGACAGGACGACTGGTTGCAATCGAGGGAAAGATGAATGCAGCCAAGTATAGGGATATCCTGGACGAAAACCTTCTCCAGAGTGCTCAGGACCTCAGACTGGGCCGAAGGTTTACCTTCCAACAAGACAATGACCCTTAGCACACAGCTAAAATAACGAAGGAGTGGCTTCACAACAACTCCGAGACAGTTCTTGAATGGCCCAGCCAAAGCCCTGACTTAAATCCAATTGAGCATCTCTGGAGAGACCTAAAAATGGCTGTCCACCAACGTTTACCATCCAACCTGACAGAACTGGAGAGGATCTGCAAGGTGGAATGGCAGAGGATCCCCAAATCCAGGTGTGAAAAACTTGTTGCATCTTTCCCAAAAAGACTCATGGCTGTATTAGTTCAAAAGGGTGCTTCTACTAAATACTGAGCAAAGGGTCTGAATACTTAGCACCATGTGATATTTCAGTTTTTCTTTTTTAATAAATCTGCAAAAATGTGAACAATTCGTGTTTTTCTGTCAATATGGGGTGCTGTGTGTACATTAATGAGGGAAAAAATGAACTGATTTTAGCAAATGGCTGCAATATAACGAAGAGTGAAAAATTTAAGGGGGTCTGAATACTTTCCACCCCTACTGTATGTTGTAACATTTGTATTAAAATTGCATTGCATTTTTTCCTATTGATTAACCACTTCAGCCCCGGAAGGATTTACCCCCTTCCTGACCAGAGCACTTTTTACAATTTGGCACTGCGTCGCTTTAACTGCTAATTGCGCGGTCAATCCTGTACCCAAACAAAATTTGCGTCCTTTTGTTCCCACAAAATAGAGCTTTCTTTTGATGCTATTTGATCACCTCTGCGGTTTTTATTTTTTGCGATATAGACGGAAAAAGACTGAAAATTTTGAAAAAAAACACGATATTTTCTACTTTTTGTTATAAAAAAAATACAATAAACTCAATTTTAGTCATACATTTAGTCCAAAATTTATTCAACCACATGTCTTTGGTAAAAAAAAATGTCAATAAGCGTATATTTATTGGTTTGCGCAAAAGTTATAGCGTCTACAAACTAGGGTACATTTTCTGGAATTTACACAGCTTTTAGTTTATGACTGCCTATCTCATTTCTTGAGGTGCTAAAATGGCAGGGCAGTACAAACCCCCCCCCCCAAATGACCCCATTTTGGAAAGTAGACACCCCAAGGAAATTGCTGAGAGGCATGTTGAGGCCATTGAATATAAATTTTTTTGTCCCAAGTGATGGAATAATGACAAAAAAAAAAAAAATTACAAAAAGTTGTCACTAAATGATATATTGCTCACACAGGCCATGGGCATATGTGGAATTGCACCCCAAAATACATTTAGCTTCTTCTCCTGAGTATGGGGATACCACATGTGAGGGACTTTTTTGGAGCCTAGCCGCGTACGGGGCCCCGAAAACCAAGCACCGCCTTCAGGATTTCTAAGGGCGTAAATTTTTGATTTCACTCCTCACTACCTATCACAGTTTTGAAGGCCATAAAATGCCAGGACAGTTCAACCCCCCCCCCCCCCCCCATTGACCCCATTTTGGAAAGTAGACACCCCAAGCTATTTTGAAACAAAAAAGGTGGAGTATGTGGCGCTACCTGTGCCGGGGCATCCTATATAATATCTATGCCGTGAAAAGCCTTTTTTCTTAATCCATATGGTCTGCATTCCACTTACAATTTTTAGAAAGTAGCAGACCCTTCAGAAAACACGTGCAGAGAACAACAGCAACAAGATCTTTTCCACAGGACGTGACTAAGAGACTGATGCTACATCCACTATCTGGAGCTGAGACACCTGGTGACGGCTGCACTGGATCTGGGACGCCATTTACTGTCTGCTGCTACATGCCTATTACCCCTGCAGGGGTTTAAGGAGCTGGTGAGTGGGGATCCTTGAGGGGGAGCACCAAAGTCACTGGAAATCATCAGTTTTCATCACGAGAGTCACTAATTACAAGAACTTTGTTGCCAATCTGGAGCTTCACATCCACAATTTTTTTAACACATTGTTTATTTTTTATTTTGCATTTTTTCATTTTTTCATTTAATTTTTATTCACTCACAGTGTTGCATTTAATTATGTTTACCTGATGGGACTGCTGTTCATTATAGACTCTAGATTTATTTGATTATATATATAGTTACATAGTAGGTGAGGTTGAAAAAAGACACAAGTCCATCAAGTCCAACCAATGTGTGTGATTATGTGTCAGTATTACATTACATATCCCTGTATGTTGCGGTCATTCAGGTGATTATCTAATAGTTTCTTGAAGCTATCAATGCTGCCCGCTGAGACAACCGCCTGTGGAAGGGAATTCCACATCCTTGCCGCTCTTATGCCCCGTACACACGGTCGGATTTTCCGATGGAAAATGTCCGATCGGAGCGTGTTGTCGGAAATTCCGACCGTGTGTGGGCTCCATCGGACATTTTCCGTCGGATTTTCCGACACACAAAGTTGGAGAGCAGGAGATAAAACTTTCCGACAACAAAATCCGATCGCGTCAATTCCGACCGTGTGTGGCCTGTTCCGACGCACAAAGTGCCATGCATGCTCAGAAGAAATTCCGGCACGGAACAGCTCGTTCTGGTAAACTTAGCGTTCGCAATGGATACAGCACTTTCGTCACGCTGCAATGTTAAAAATGGTTTAATACAGTGCAATCTCTTCTTCTTTATAATGTGACAAGAATAAAGTAGTTTTGCTGCTCATATTCACACACACTTCTCACAAACTTATTTCATTACTATTTATCTGAATTCCTTCAATATATTTTGATTGCTCACATCTGACAACATATTTTTATTTTTTTTGGCTTTAATGTAGATTCTTTTTTTGTGTTTGTATTTTTTTGAAGGGTGTTTTTTTTTTTTTGGAATTTTGATTTGTATTACCAAAAATGTTTGTGTGTGTTTTTTGTGACAAGTTCCCACAACACCATTGATATGTTGTTCTATTTAATCTGTAGGAGATTGTTTGTTGTTGTTGTCTCTTGTTAATTTCAAATTTTATGTTAGAAATGTACCTGAATCGTCACCAACAAACTGTCCTTTTTGGATTAAAACACACACGGGAGAGTATAATTTCCCAATAAATTTTTTATTAAGGGCTCACAACTAAACAAAGAGGGAGGCAACGCTGGAGAAACTGCAGAAGTGGGCGAAGCCTTGGACCCCCAGGGCAGACATCAACTATTTTTAAGCAAAATTGGTGGCCTGAGGAGTCCATATCTAAGGGAGGGCAGTCTGGTCCAGAAGTCCCAGAGATCCGGAAAGCAGCAGATGACATCTGTGTCCCCAGGCTGTGGTCATACGAGAGACTGCATCTTCTGTCAGACCAGACTGAACCCAGGGTCATCACTCTCAGGTCTTCCTTCCACGCTTCCTTCCACACGGTCGCTGTGGTGGTGGAGTTGTGGCAGCAGGAGGAGGAGGAGGAGGAGGATGGTCCAACTCAACCATGTCGGTCTTGGGTGTTAGTTCCCCACTCACCCCCTTACGTAGCACTTTATACATAAGGTCCTCACAGAGCCTGCGTTGACCCTCCTGCATGCCCTGCAGTTTGGTGGCAGCCATGCAGGCAAAGGCCTCTTCAGGAGTGGGTAAGGCTCGTAGGGACGCCGAAGCCTCCTGGATCAGCCTGAACGCTGAATCCTGCACGGGACTCGGAGTCGTCTTCCTGGCTCTTTTATATGGAAGGCGGAGGGGAGGAACCTGAGACTCAGTCAGGCTTCGACTTGTCCCTGGCTTCTCCTGGCTGCCACTTACCCCCGCCTCCTCCTGGCTGCCACTAATCACCGCCTCCTCCTGACTGCCACATTCCACAGCCTCCTCCTGGCTGAGGTCTTCCTGTGTATGAAAAAGGGACATAGTTTTAGTTTTTTAGTCATCAATCACACACACTTTTCACCTCCTGACTGCTGCAAATTGAATGTTAACAAATATAACAGACTATCATTCTGAGCCCAGCATTTTTCATTCTTGTCCCAATTTTGGGTGCCCACTACTGCCTATTGATATGTAAAACACTTTCAAGCAGCAATTAGTGATCAATAATAACATCTAGTAAACATCATTTATTTATTGACCAGAAATGAGTAGAACAATGCTTTACCTGACTCCAGCTGGGCTCCTCTACTTCTTCCTGGCTGGAAGGCCCAGGTTGGACATCGGAAGTCTCAGCTGGGGCGGAAGGAAGCGTGGAAGGAGGAGTAGAGAGGGATTCCCTGACTTCAGTGTGGTCTGACAGAAATCGCAGTCTCTCGTAGTACCACAGCCTGGGGACATAAACGTCATCTGCTGCAGCTCCGGATCTCTGGGAATCTGTGACCTTCTTGCGCTCCCTAAGATATGTGCTCCTCAGGCCACCAATTTTGGCTTTTAAATAGGGGATGGTTGCTGTGGGGACCACCGGCTTCACCAACTCCAGCAGTTTCTCCAGCGCTGCCTGCCTCTTCTGTTTATGGTTATAGTGGGGGTGTCTGACCTGCCACAGACAGGGCAGCTCCCTGTATTTGTCAATGAACAGGGGAGGTAATTGTGGTCGTTGAACCCATCCATTTTCTCTGCAAGACACAACACAAGACAAACCCTAATGTCAGGCCAAACTCCCCTAATCTTGTTACAATATAGGCTTCCATTTCAAAGCAGTATAGGCCCAAGTTTAGATCCTACCTTCTTTATCACGATCGGCGCCTCCGATGCTCCTTCCTCCGCTCACAGATCGTACGTAAGACGCACGCGTGTTACGCTTTATACACACTGCGCATGCGTGTAACTCCGCCCGCCCCTGACGTTCTTTCTAGTCTACTCCCTGCCCCTTTTCATTCGGCGCAGTGGGGGAAGAGCACATGGCGGAGACACAGCAGGTGCGTGCTAATTGTAGCAACGAGGGGGAGGAGGAGGAAAGGCTGGATCCGGACACGTCCCGATCCAGAAGGAGATTTAAGGACTCAAATATGTCCTTTGGGGAGATGTTGGAGATGGTCGACATCCTGAAGAAGGCCGACTATGACGGGAAGTATGGACCTTACCCCAAAGCCAATATCAGAAAGGCCAAGATCATGGCGAAAGTGGTCAGGAGTCTGCACCGGAATTTCGGGGTACGACGATCGAAAGATCAGCTCAGGAACCGGTGGTCAGACCTCAAATTACGAGAACATGAGCAGTACAGAAAGATTCGGAGAGTGCTGCAAAAAAGTAAGTAGTTGTGCTGCGTTCCTATTCTTTATGTTTATTACGTTCGTGCTGCTCCATGTGCTTTTAGGAACTGTTGTACAGTTTAAAATGGCAACTTTCATGTTCATGGGCACATTATTCATTCAGGTCAAACATTTTTCTTTCGGACTATAAAATACTATTCTTTAGGCCATATGCATTTGGCCACCATTTTTACGCCCTATACTTGTCTGAAACGAATTTGGTTGTGTAGATGGCTTTGTTACTAGAATGAAATGCAAACTAGATTCTGTTTAAGGAGAGGACACTGAGCAGCTGTTTTCACATCTGGACACTGGAGCACTAGTGTGCGACAAAAGAACACCATTTTAATTAGGGGGCCACACAGGTGCTCCAGTGTATACTATAGGGGGGGGCTACATCTGTGAAGCTTGTACCAAACAGGTAAAGTATTGAAGCTTGACAAAGGACACTGAAAATGCTACATTTTTGAACTCTGCTAAAATTGACAATTGTACCCCACTTCCAAGCAATGTTTCCTATTTATAGTTCTGCCATCAAATATCTGTGTGCTAATTATACCATTTTTGTTTGACATAGGGGATAAAAGACTCGGAGGACATCCCTCATCCGAGGAGACCAGAGCCCCCCCCCCCCCCTCTGGAAGAAGGGGAAATCCCCCCAACACAATCTAAGCAGGAGGAAGAAGACGTGGTGGAACTAGTCACCACAACAGGTGAGTGTCTGCAACCACAGGCTCAGATAAGAGATGGATGGCGGCATTTTTTTTAGACCTAATTTATTTGGGGGTTCCTCTCTTTTTAGGTGATCGTGAGGTTGTGGATCCAGATCCTTTCACATCCGAAAGTGCCCAGATCCTGATCGGGGAGATCATGGGGTGTAATTTACAATTGGAAATCATCAAGAAAAACATCAATGATGTTATTCCAAAAAATAAAAACATCATTGATGTTTTGGGGCGAGTTTAAAGCCCCTCCAAATCACTTTCTTCTTTTGTGTGCTACAATGTGCTAAATGTTTTTGTGATTTTTCCCAAAGCCAAATTTGGAGGATGCACACAGTGTGTAAACATGTGCTATCTGCCATCACGGGAGATCAATGGACGCGTTTTGGGGGTGCAACCCCTTCCTCAATAATAAAGTAGCGGTGAGGAAGGGCTTGCTCCCCCAAAACACGTCCCTTGATCCCCCGTGATGGCAGGTCGCACATGTTGACAATGGTAAATTGGTGTGCATCTTCCAAATTTGGCTTTTCCTGGGGTGACTTCACCCCATCTGAACGCAATATCAAACACAGTTCCTAAATACTCATGTGTGATATTGCCTTCAAATTCTACCAAATGTGACGTTTGTAAGTTCAAGATTTGTGTCTTTCTTGTTGGTTTTACACAGGCCTGTTTTATCTAAAATGGACATTTTGAGTTTTGATAATGCTACCCCAAAAATTGTTATACAACAAACATGTTGGTTTGTTTGAAAAACCTTTGGTAAATGCACATGTGATTGTGCAGGTATTAAAAAGATTGTTAATCAAGAATGTGTGGATTATTGTCTCAACGCTACAACACTTTTGGGGTGATGTCATTGTTGTTTTCTGAGAAAATGGGGGTTATTTACTAAGGGCAAATCCTCTTGGCACTACAAGTGCAGTTTCAGTGCAGTTGCAACTGCACTTGTAGTGAAATGTGTTTTTGCATTTTAGTAAATAACAGCCAACAGTGCTTTGTATAATAAGGTTACACAATCACGACATTTTCTGGACTCAACACATTTCTGTCAGGGTCAGCTAAAACAAACACAAGCAGTAAATGTCCACAAAAAATTTCTTTTTTTGTTTTATTATAAAAAGGCTTCACAGATTTGCTGGCATATTGATAGCCCCCCTACCCGCAAAGAACTCCAGGTAGCGTAACCGGACATCACGGCACCCAGGGAGGGCAAGTCAGGACGGCAGCTTTCAAGCACCGTCAGTATGGTTTGATGTATCATTCTGGCCTCAGGCCCAACTGAGCCAGCATAGTTGGCCGAATGTTTCCTTAAAAAATTATGGAGAACACAGCACGCAAGTATAATATGGTTCAGTTTATACTCCGCCATATGAATGGGTGTCATAAATAGGCGGAACCGGCTGTCCAGGATTCCAAATGTGTTCTCCACTAGGGATGAGCCGAACACCCCCCGGTTCGGTTCGCACCAGAACCCGCGAACGGACCGCAAGTTCGCACGAACGTTAGAACCCCATTGACGTCTATGGGACTCGAACGTTCGAAATCAAAAGTGCTCATTTTAAAGGCTAATTTGCATGGTATTGTCCTAAAAAGGGTTTGGGGACCCGGGTCCTACCCCAGGGGACATGTATCAATGCAAAAAAAACTTTTAAAAACGGCCGTTTTTTCGGGAGCAGTGATTTTAATGATGCTTAAAGTAAAAAAAAAAAAGTGAAATATTCCTTTAAATATCGTACCTGGGGGTGTCTATAGTATGCCTGTAAAGTGACGCGTGTTTCCCATGTTTAGAACAGTCCCTGCACCAAATGTCATTTTTAAAGGAAAAAATCTCATTTAAAACTGCTTGCGGGTTTAATGTCATGTCGGGTCCTGGCAATATGGATGAAAATCAGTGAGACAAACGGCATGGGTACCCCCCAGTCCATTACCAGGCCCTTTGGGTCTTGTATGGATATTAAGGGGAACCCCGCACCCAAATTAAAATAAGGAAAGGTCCCTATATACTCTGAACAGCAGTATACAGGCGGTGCAAACAAGACAGGGACTGTAGGTTTGTTGTTAAGTAGAATCTCTTTGTAATTTTGAACATTTTTAATGTGTTTAGCTCCAGCCAAAAAATCTTTTCTAAGCTTTTTGGAAAACATAGGGAAGGGTTATCACCCCTGTGACATTTGTTTTGCGTCTTTCCTCCTCTTCAGAAGATTTCACCTCACTTTTTTGTCCCAATGAAAAATGTTTTTTGAAAATTTGGGTTTTTTTGTGGAACAAGGATTGGAAAGCATCAGTGGAAAGGAGAAATTGTTTTCCCATATTAACTCTTACATGAGAGAATTTCCCTTCCTATGGGTAGATTTCATCTCACTTCCTGTTGTCTCCTTCCGTTTGCAAGTAGGAGTCGTTTGTAAGTTAGATGTTTGAAAGTAGGGTCCTGCCCTATATACTCAGCAGAAATTTGGGCCTTAGGTGTTGCTGTGGCCAAAACACTGTAAGCCCTCACAGGGCCCTGCTGTGAAATATTAGATCAAGAATTGTAATTACATGCCCCTGTTGAACAGGAGCTGAAAAATTAGGCCTTAGGCACTGGTGCTGGTGCCACAACACTGCAACCCCTCACAGACACTCTAGTTGGAACGCAGGAACGAGCACTGCTGCAAAGTATTGCATCAAAAATTGTAATTACACGCCCCTGTTAGACAGGGGCAGAAAAATTGGGCCTTAGGCACTGGTGCTGGTGCCACAACACTGCAACCCCTCACAGACACTCTAGTTGGAACGCAGGAACGAGCACTGCTGCAAAGTATTGCATCAAAAATTGTAATTACACGCCCCTGTTAGACAGGGGCAGAAAAATTGGGCCTTAGGCACTGGTGCTGGTGCCACAACACTGCAACCCCTCACAGACACTCTAGTTGGAATGCAGGAACGAGCCGTGCTGCAAAGTATTACATCAAAAATTGTAATTACACGCCCCTGTTATACAGGGGCTGAAAAATTGTGCCTTAGGCACTGGTGGTGGCGCCCAGAACCAAAAATGTTCTTACAAGCTATCAGCGTGATGATTGAGGAGGAAGAGGATAATTACTCAGGGATAATCACTCAGCATCAACATAGGCAGTCTTTGAAGGGATCTGAAAAAAATTATTCAGTTACATCAGCATCAGGTGCTTGGTAGCTGGTGGTGATCCAAGACTGATTCATTTTTATGAAGGTCAGCCGATCGACCGAGTCAGTGGACAGACGCACCCTGTGATCGGTTACCACGCCTCCAGCAGCACTGAATGTACGTTCCGAAAGAACGCTGGATGCAGGACAGGCCAGTAGCTCAATTGCATACTGTGCAAGCTCTGGCCAGTGATCCATCCTCAAGACCCAGTAACCCAGAGGATTTTCGGTGGGAAAGGTGTCCAAGTCTGATCTTGCCCCTAGGTATTCCTGCACCATGTAAAACAGACGCTGGCGATGGTTGCTGGAACCGATCATACCTTGGGGCTGCGGACCAAAAAATTGTCTGAACGCATCGGTCAGACGGCCACCTTCTCCACCGCTCCTTCTTTGACTGACCGAAGCCTCAGCAACACGTTGTCCAGAAACAGGAGTTTGTAACCTCCCAGTCTCTGGGAACGCGTTGCACAGACCTTTCTGCAAGGCCTCCCGAAGATGTTTCATCCTCTGCTCCCTCTGCGATGGCAAGATAAGGTCCGCAACCTTACCCTTGTAACGTGGATCAAGGAGGGTTGCCAGCCAGTATTGGTCCTTCTCCTTGATACCACGAATACGAGGATCCTTACGCAGGCTTTGCAGGATCAGGGAGGCCATGCAGCGTAGGTTTGCTGAGGCATTCGGTCCGGAGTCCTCTGGGTCACTAAGGACAACAACGTCCGCAGCCACCTCCTCCCAGCCACGTACAAGTCCATGTGTTCCTTGGGACTGATCCCTTAAAGACTGCTGATGCTGAGTGCCAGGCTCCACCTCCATACTGACACAATCTTCCTCCTCCTCCTCCTCCTCCTCCTCGTCCTCTTCCTGTGTGATCGGCGGGCACGCAGGAACACTGTCTGGATAAAGGGGGCCTTGAGAGCTAAGGAAGTCCTCCTCTTCCTGCCTCTGTTCTGCCTCAAGTGCCCTGTCCATTATTCCACGCAGCGTGTGCTCCAACAGGTGGACAAGGGGGACAGTGTCACTGATGCATGCACTGTCAGTGCTCACCATCCTCGTGGCCTCCTCGAATGGTGACAGGACAGTACATGCATCCCTGATCATGGCCCACTGGCGTGGGGAAAAAAAACCAAGGTCCCCTGACCCTGTCCTGGTGCCATAGTCGCACAGGTACTCATTGATGGCCCTCTGCTGCGTGTGCAGCCGCTGCAGCATGGCCAACGTCGAGTTCCACCTGGTGGGCATGTCACAGATTAGGCGGTTCTTGGGCAGGTTAAACTCCTTTTGGAGGTCCGTCAGCCGAGCACTGGCATTATATGACCGGCGGAAATGCACACAGACTTTCCTGGCCTGCCTCAGGACATCCTGTAAGCCCGGGTACCTGCCCAAGAACCGCTGCACCACCAAGTTAAGGACGTGAGCCAAACAGGGCACATGGGTCAGTTGTCCCTGTCGGAGGGCAGAGAGGAGGTTGGTGCCATTGTCGCAAACCACCATTCCTGCCTTAAGTTGGCGTGGCGTCAACCACCTCTGAACCTGCCCCTGCAGAGCTGACAGAACCTCTGCCCCAGTGTGGCTCCTGTCCCCCAAGCACACCAGCTCAAGCACCGCATGGCATCTTTTGGCCTGCGTACTTGCGTAGCCCCTTGAACGCCTACGGAGCACCGCTGGTTCCGAGGAAGAGGCCATGGAGGAAGAAGAAGAGGAGGGGGTGGAGGAGAGAGGTGTGTCACAATCAGCATTTTGGAGGCGTGGTGGCGGAACAACCTCCAACACTACTGCACCTTGTCCTGCATCCTTCCCAGCTGCCAGCAGAGTCACCCAATGCGCCGTGAAACTTAAGTAACGTCCCTGTCCATGCCTGCTGGACCATGAGTCAGCGGTAATATGCACCTTACCGCTGACCGCCCTGTCCAGCGAGGCATGGACATTGCCTTCCACATGCCGGTAGAGAGCCGGAATCGCCTTCCGTGAGAAAAAGTGGCGTTTGGGTACCTGCCACTGAGGAACCGCACATTCCACAAACTCACGGAAGGGGGCAGAGTCTACCAACTGAAAAGGCAGCAGTTGAAGTGCTAGCAATTTTGCCAAGCTAGCATTCAACCGCTGGGCATGTGGATGGCTGGGAGCAAACTTCTTTCGGCGGTGCAGCAGCTGGGGCAGGGAAATTTGCCTGGTACAATCTGACGTCGGTGTACCAAAAGCAGATTGCCCACAAGTACTTGGCTGTGACACACCTAATTCTACACCTTCATTCCTCTCACTGCAGGTCTCAGAGAGGACTGAAGGTCTAGTGGGGTTGGAAATCTCAGCTGATGAGGAGCAAGGAGAGATCCTCTTTGTTCTTTGGTGTGGGTCTTTCAGATACGCTTGCCAACGAACTGCATGGCAGGTCAACATATGTCTGGTCAAGCATGTGGTACCCAAGCGGGAGATGTTTTGGCCACGCGAGATACGCTTGAGACATATGTTGCAAATAGCAGCGGTGCGATCTGATGCACTCGTCTCAAAAAAGGCCCACACCAAAGAACTTTTTGAATAACGCGCAGAGACTGCAGCGCCCTGCACATGTGGAGCTTTGGGGTGTGATGCAGTCAATGTGCTGCCCTTAGGCTGGCCCCTGGAGGGCATCCTGCCTCGTTGGTGATGTGCCGCCTCCTCCTCCTCCTCCTCCTCCTCTCTCCTATCAGGCACCCACGTTGAGTCAGTGACCTCATCATCCCCTCCCTCCTCATCACTGGAGCAAACCTGGCAGTATGCTGCAGCAGGGGGAGCATGACTGCCAGATTGCTGTCCTTCTTGGGCACCCCCTCTGTCCGTGCTCATGTTACTGCCTTCATCGAGCTCAGTATCATCATCAGAGCCTTCCAAACGCTGGGCATCCTCCTGGAGCATGTACCCAACACTGTGGTCAAACAGTTCGAGGGAATCCTCATGAGGACATGGTGGAGCTAGGGAAGGAGTCACTGATGACATTGAGCTGAGGGAAGAGGCCGCTGCTTTGCCAGACAAAGCACCCTGGGCATGGGTGAGAGAGGATGAGGAGGATGAGGACGGCTTGGTCATCCACTCGACCAAGTCTTCCGCATGTTGTGGCTCAACACGGCCAGCTGCCGAAAAAAAGGCCAAGCGTGTCCCATGGCCACGTGCTGATGAGGATGCACCGTCTCCACGACCAGCACTAGACACAGAGCCTGCTTGCCCTCTCTTATTGGCTTGTGACTGTCTGCCTCTCCTTCTTGGCCTTCCAGACATACTAATGGCCTGTAGCTGCACTAAGCTGGGATAGAACACCTGTAATTTTCTTCAGGTAGCTTTATATACTGTAACGAGACAAGCCTGCCTGTCAGTAGGAAGATAACAGGAACGGATCTAGCTGAACACTGTGAGCAGGACACACTGTACTAAATGTAAATAGTCTAGCTGCCTGACCGTGGTACTAATAGGATCAAAAAGAACACCTGTAATTTTCTTCAGGTAGCTTTATATACTGTAACCAGACAAGCCTGCCTGTCAGTAGGAAGATAACAGGAACGGATCTAGCTGAACACTGTGAGCAGGACGCACTGCACTGAATGTAAATAGCAGGAACGGATCTAGCTGAACACTGTGAGCAGGACGCACTGCACTGAATGTAAATAGCAGGAACGGATCTAGCTGAACACTGTGAGCAGGACGCACTGCACTGAATGTAAATAGCAGGAACGGATCTAGCTGAACACTGTGAGCAGGACGCACTGCACTGAATGTAAATAGCAGGAACGGATCTAGCTGAACACTGTGAGCAGGACGCACTGCACTGAATGTAAATAGCAGGAACGGATCTAGCTGAACACTGTGAGCAGGACGCACTGCACTGAATGTAAATAGCAGGAACGGATCTAGCTGAACACTGTGAGCAGGACGCACTGCACTGAATGTAAATAGCAGGAACGGATCTAGCTGAACACTGTGAGCAGGACGCACTGCACTGAATGTAAATAGCAGGAACGGATCTAGCTGAACACTGTGAGCAGGACGCACTGCACTGAATGTAAATAGCAGGAACGGATCTAGCTGAACACTGTGAGCAGGACGCACTGCACTGAATGTAAATAGCAGGAACGGATCTAGCTGAACACTGTGAGCAGGACGCACTGCACTGAATGTAAATAGCAGGAACGGATCTAGCTGAACACTGTGAGCAGGACGCACTGCACTGAATGTAAATAGCAGGAACGGATCTAGCTGAACACTGTGAGCAGGACGCACTGCACTGAATGTAAATAGCAGGAACGGATCTAGCTGAACACTGTGAGCAGGACGCACTGCACTGAATGTAAATAGCAGGAACGGATCTAGCTGAACACTGTGAGCAGGACGCACTGCACTGAATGTAAATAGCAGGAACGGATCTAGCTGAACACTGTGAGCAGGACGCACTGCACTGAATGTAAATAGCAGGAACGGATCTAGCTGAACACTGTGAGCAGGACGCACTGCACTGAATGTAAATAGCAGGAACGGATCTAGCTGAACACTGTGAGCAGGACGCACTGCACTGAATGTAAATAGCAGGAACGGATCTAGCTGAACACTGTGAGCAGGACGCACTGCACTGAATGTAAATAGCAGGAACGGATCTAGCTGAACACTGTGAGCAGGACGCACTGCACTGAATGTAAATAGCAGGAACGGATCTAGCTGAACACTGTGAGCAGGACGCACTGCACTGAATGTAAATAGCAGGAACGGATCTAGCTGAACACTGTGAGCAGGACGCACTGCACTGAATGTAAATAGCAGGAACGGATCTAGCTGAACACTGTGAGCAGGACGCACTGCACTGAATGTAAATAGCAGGAACGGATCTAGCTGAACACTGTGAGCAGGACGCACTGCACTGAATGTAAATAGCAGGAACGGATCTAGCTGAACACTGTGAGCAGGACGCACTGCACTGAATGTAAATAGCAGGAACGGATCTAGCTGAACACTGTGAGCAGGACGCACTGCACTGAATGTAAATAGCAGGAACGGATCTAGCTGAACACTGTGAGCAGGACGCACTGCACTGAATGTAAATAGCAGGAACGGATCTAGCTGAACACTGTGAGCAGGACGCACTGCACTGAATGTAAATAGCAGGAACGGATCTAGCTGAACACTGTGAGCAGGACGCACTGCACTGAATGTAAATAGCAGGAACGGATCTAGCTGAACACTGTGAGCAGGACGCACTGCACTGAATGTAAATAGCAGGAACGGATCTAGCTGAACACTGTGAGCAGGACGCACTGCACTGAATGTAAATAGCAGGAACGGATCTAGCTGAACACTGTGAGCAGGACGCACTGCACTGAATGTAAATAGCAGGAACGGATCTAGCTGAACACTGTGAGCAGGACGCACTGCACTGAATGTAAATAGCAGGAACGGATCTAGCTGAACACTGTGAGCAGGACGCACTGCACTGAATGTAAATAGCAGGAACGGATCTAGCTGAACACTGTGAGCAGGACGCACTGCACTGAATGTAAATAGCAGGAACGGATCTAGCTGAACACTGTGAGCAGGACGCACTGCACTGAATGTAAATAGCAGGAACGGATCTAGCTGAACACTGTGAGCAGGACGCACTGCACTGAATGTAAATAGCAGGAACGGATCTAGCTGAACACTGTGAGCAGGACGCACTGCACTGAATGTAAATAGCAGGAACGGATCTAGCTGAACACTGTGAGCAGGACGCACTGCACTGAATGTAAATAGCAGGAACGGATCTAGCTGAACACTGTGAGCAGGACGCACTGCACTGAATGTAAATAGCAGGAACGGATCTAGCTGAACACTGTGAGCAGGACGCACTGCACTGAATGTAAATAGCAGGAACGGATCTAGCTGAACACTGTGAGCAGGACGCACTGCACTGAATGTAAATAGCAGGAACGGATCTAGCTGAACACTGTGAGCAGGACGCACTGCACTGAATGTAAATAGCAGGAACGGATCTAGCTGAACACTGTGAGCAGGACGCACTGCACTGAATGTAAATAGCAGGAACGGATCTAGCTGAACACTGTGAGCAGGACGCACTGCACTGAATGTAAATAGCAGGAACGGATCTAGCTGAACACTGTGAGCAGGACACACTGCACTAAATAGTCTAGATAGAAGATAACAGGAACGGATCTAGCTGAACTGAATACAGTGTATATATATATATATGCAACACCTGGGATGCATATATATACACAATACACTGTAAGTGCAGCTAACTGACTGACTGTTCTGCCTAATCTATCTAACTCAAATCAAATGACACTGTCTCTCTCTCTCTCTATCTCTCAGCACACCGGAACACACACTACACAGGGCCGCCGTGCAGGCGGCCTTATATAGTGTGGGGTGTGTACTAAATCCCCTGAGCCATAATTGGCCAAAGCCACCCTGGCTTTGGCCAATTACAGCTCTCTCTACTGACGGCGCTGTGATTGGCCAAGCATGCGGGTCATAGTGCATGCTTGGCCAATCATCAGCCAGCAATGCACTGCGATGCCGCAGTGAATTATGGGCCGTGACGCGCCACACGAATTTGGCGCGAACGGCCCATATCGTTCGCAATTCGACGGACGGTCGAACAGCCGATGTTCGAGTCGAACATGGGTTCGACTCGAACACGAAGCTCATCCCTATTCTCCACCACTCTTCGGGCTCTGGCCAGCCGGTAATTAAAAACCCTCTGTTCCGGGGTGAGGGTCCTCATTGGGAATGGCCGCATCAGGTGGTCCCCCAGCGCAAACGCTTCATCAGCAACGAACACAAATGGGAGTCCTTCAACATTGTCCTCTGGAGCTGGCAAGTCCAAGCTGCCATTCTGGAGACGCCTGTAAAACTCAGTCTGGGTGATGACTCCACCATCGGACATCCGGCCATTCTTCCCCACGTCCACATACAGGAAGTCGTAATTAGCCGACACCACCGCCAACATCACTATACTATTGAACCCCTTATAGTTGAAATAGTATGACCCCGAGTTGGGTGGTGGGACGATGTGGACGTGTTTCCCATCAATTGCCCCTCCGCAGTTAGGAAAGTCCCACCGCTCGGCAAAGTGGGAGGCCACAGTCTGCCATTCCTGTGGCATGGAAGGAAACTGTTGAGGAAAAAACAATAAACATTACTATTTTTGATAAGAAACATGGCAAGCAGATTAGACACAAACATTATGGGGCAACCTCCAGATAGCATTTATTAAGGGGAATTTAACAACGCCAAAGTATAAGGTACACCTATCATATTCCCCCCCCCCCTCTCATGGGCCATTTCTAACATTATAGGGGGTGTGTGGAAATCTTGGACAGGTAACCCTCTTCACTTCATTGAGAGATGAATGCCTAAATACAGGGTATTACTTGGAACAGCCCCTCCTTAGTTACACTATTGGCAGCCCACTGGACAGGTAAGAAGTGTCATAATACAAATATATAAATACACATTGTACACATTTGAGCACATTTGGACATTCTGCTATTACCTATCAAGATAATAATAGGATACAAAAACTTTAAACAGTACCATTTGAAAGTATACAGGCAGGCCCTTGCACTACATGCTTTGGGGAATTCATCCATAAATCAGAGCACAAAAGAGATGGGTATAGTGTGTATGGGTTTGACAAAGTCAGCAGATATATGATTGAGGATAGAGAATTGGGATCAACTGACTTAGCAGTTGGGGGTTGGGAGGGTTACTAACAATTATTTGGGGACACCACCAAAAAAAAGCCTCTGGCACTCTGCCTGCATTTAAAACAAAAATAACATTTCAAAACATTTTAGGGGGTGTTTGGGGTAAATCACTACTATGGAGCAGAAAAAATACATTGTTAAGTGACTACATGAGGTAAATATAGGGGCAGGAGACACCATGCTGGGGAGGTTATTGAAGGGCAAATATGTATGAAGGACCTAAACTAATAATTACATAAAAATCCAGCATGCATGAGGACAAAGGGGACATTCACAGCATATTCCAATCATGGTCATTAGGGAATGAGGAAAGAAATACAATATATTATCAAACATTCAATACAATAAAATGTGATATTAAAAGAAAAAAATCTTACCTTCATATACTCCTTCTGCAGGACCTGGATGATGGCAGAACAGGTCTCTGGGATGATGATCCCCAGAGCCTGGGGGGAGATGCCTGTCGAGAACTTGAGGTCCTGCAGGCTTCTCCCTGTCGCCAAATACCGCAGGGTAGCGACCAACCTCTACTCCAGAGTGATGGCTTGCCTCATGCAGGTATCCTGCCTGCTAATATAAGGGGTCAGCGAAGCCAACAGACGGTGAAACACGGGGTTCGTCATCCTAAGAAAGTTCCTGAAATCATCAGGATTATTCTCACGGATCTCACGGAGCAAAGGCATATGAGAGAACTGGTCACGCTGAAGCAACCAATTCTTGGTCCATGAACTCCTCCCCACCCTGTTCATGGACTGGACTTGTGTCAAGGTCAGGACCCCAACACCAAGCCCCCGCACAGCACGAACTCTACGAGGAGTACGCATACGCAACATGGCTAGAAAACGGTCGGCTGCTCAGAACGAAGTAACATAACGCACTGAAGAACAGCAAGGCCTGTGAAGAGCGACCTGAAAAACAGTAACGAACGAACAAGAATACAATGACTAATTAAAGTCACGCGGAACTTGCTGCAAGCACTGAAGAGCAGATACAAACCCACAAGCACAAACTGAACGGCAGAAAACGATCTGAAAGCCACGAGTCTGAAAAAGCGCAAATCATCTCTCACCAAACTTTTACTAACACGAGATTAGCAAAAGGAGCCCAAAGGGTGCTGCGCTTGGTTCTGAACCGGCCTTTTCTAGTCTCGTCGTACGTGGTGTACGTGACCGCGTGGTTGGCGATCGGAAATTCCGACAACTTTGTGCGACCGTGTGTAGACAAAACAAGTTTGAGCCAACATCCGTCTGAAAAAATCCTAGGATTTTGTTGTCGGAATGTCCGAACAAAGTCCGACCGTGTGTACGCCCTATTACAGTAAAGAACCCTGTACGTAGTTTAAGGTTAAACCTCTTTTCTTCTAATTGTAATGAGTGGCCACGAGTCTTATTAAACTCTCTTCTGCGAAAACGTTTTATCCCTATTGTGGGGTCACCAGTAAAGTATTTGTAAATTGAAATCATATCCCCTCTCAAGCGTCTCTTCTCCAGAGAGAATAAGTCTCAGCGCTCGCAACCTTTCCTCATAACTAAGATCCTCCAGACCCTTTATTAGCTTTGTTGCCCTTCTTTGTACTCGCTCCATTTCCAGTACATCCCTCCTGAGGACTGGTGCCCAGAACTGGACAGCATACTCCAGGTGCGGCCGGACCAGAGTCTTGTAGAGCGGGAGAATTATCGTTTTATCTCTGGAGTTGATCCCCCTTTTAATGCATGCCAATATTCTGTTTGCTTTATTAGCAGCAGCTTGGCATTGCATGCCATTGCTGAGCCTATCATCTACTAGGACCCCCAGGTCCTTTTCCATCCTAGATTCCCCCAGAGGTTCTCCCCCCAGTTGTATAGATTGCATTCATATTTTTGCCACCCAAATGCATTATTTTACATTTTTCTACATTGAACCTCATTTGCCATGTAGTCGCCCACCCCATTAATTTGTTCAGGTCTTTTTGCAAGGTTTCCACATCCTGCGGAGAAGTTATTGCCCTGCTTAGCTTAGTATCGTCTGCAAATACAGAGATTGAACTGTTTATCCCATCCTCCAGGTCGTTTATAAACAAATTAAATAGGATTGGTCCCAGCACAGAACCCTGGGAAACCCCACTACCCACCCCTGACCATTCTGAGTACTCCCCATTTATCACCACCCTCTGAACACGCCCTTGTAGCCAGTTTTCAATCCATGTACTCACCCTATGGTCCATGCCAACGGACGTTATTTTGTACAGTAAACGTTTATGGGGAACCGTGTCAAATTCTTTTGCAAAATCCAGATACACCACGTCTACGGGCCTTCCTTTATCTAGATGGCAACTCACCTCCTCATAGAAGGTTAATAGATTGGTTTGGCAAGAACGATTCTTCATGAATCCATGCTGATTACTGCTAATGATATTGTTCTTATTACTAAAATCTTGTATATAGTCCCTTATAATCCCCTCCAAGAGTTTACATACTATTGATGTTAGGCTAACTGGTCTGTAATTCCCAGGGATGTTTTTTGGGCCCTTTTTAAATATTGGTGCTACATTGGCTTTTCTCCAATCAGCTGGTACCATTCCAGTCAATAGACTGTCTGTAAAAATTAGGAACAGCGGTCTGGCAATCACCTGACTGAGTTCCCTAAGTGCCCTTGGATGCAAGCCATCTGGTCCCCGTGATTTATTAATGTTAAGTTTCTCAAGTCTGATTTTAATTCCGTCCTCTGTTAACCATGGAGGTGCTTCCTGTGTTGTGTCATGAGGATAAACACTGCAGTTTTGGTTACTGAAGCCCCCCGATTCACTCGTGAAGACTGAGGAGAAGAATAAATTCAATACCTTTGCCATCTCCCCATCCTTTGTAACCAGATGTCCTTCCTCATTCTTTATGGGGCCAATATGGTCTGTCCTCCCTTTTTTACTGTTTACATACTTAAAGAATTTCTTGGGATTTTTTTTGCTCTCCTCCGCTATGTGTCTTTCATGTTCTATCTTAGCCGTCCTAATTGCACCCTTACATTTTTTATTGCATTCTTTATAAAGTCTGAATGCTGAGGATGATCCCTCAACCTTGTATTTTTTGAAGGCCTTCTCCTTTGCTTTTATATGCATTTTTACATTGGAGTTAAGCCATCCAGGATTTTTGTTCGCTCTTTTAAATTTATTACCCAATGGGATACATTGACTAATGCCCTTATTTAATATGCTCTTAAAGCAAACCCATCTCTCCTCCGTATTCTTTGTTCCTAATATTTTATCCCAATTTATGCCTTTTAGCAAGGTTTGTAGTTTAGGGAAGTTGGCTCTTTTGAAATTCAGTGTCTTTGTGTTCCCTTCATGTTTCCTATTTGTGTGATTTATACTGAAACTAATTGACCTGTGATCGCTGTTACCTAAATTGCCCCGTATTTCCACATCTGTGATCAGGTCTGTATTGTTGGTAATCAGTAGATCCAGTAATGTTTTATTTCTAGTTGGTGCGTCTACCATCTGACCCATAAAATTGTCCTGCAAGACATTAAGGAACTGGCGAGCCTTAAATGAATGTGCGGTTCCCTCCGCCCTGGATCCTGGATCCTGTCTGGATAATTAAAATCCCCCATTATGATAACACTTCCCATCCTTGCTGCTAATCCAATTTGTGATAGGAGATCCGTCTCCACGTCCTCCCTCAGGTTAGGGGGCCTATAGCATACTCCCAGTATTATTTTCCCCTTAGCTTCATCCCTTTGGAGCTCTACCCATAAGGATTCCACCCCCTCTCTAGCTCCCTCAGTGATGTCATCTCTCACATTCGCTTGTACATTATTCTTGATATATAGGCATACCCCTCCCCCTTTTTTACCCTCTCTATCCTTGCGGTATAGGGTGTACCCTTGAATGTTTGCCAGCCAATCATGAGAGCTGTTGAACCAGGTCTCTGAAATTCCCACAAAATCCAAATCCTCCTTGTACAACAGTATCTCTAGTTCACCCATCTTGTCCGCCATGCTCCTGGCATTGGTGAACATGCCACATAGTTTAGACCGGTCGCATATTGTCCTCGTATTGGGTGTTTCAAAATTGCAACTAGGACTTGCTACTATACTCACCTTGTGTTTTTGTGCTTTAGTTAACCTACCACTAATGCCCCCAATACTACCCTCTGGAATATCTGCCGCGCTGGCTATCACTGTCTCTGGACCCTCCCCCCCATCGCCTAGTTTAAAAACCCCTCTAACTTTTTGGCCATCTTCATTCCCAGCAGATCTGCACCCTCCTCATTTAGGTGCAGTCCGTCCCTTCTATAGTACCGGTTACCGACTGAGAAGTCGGCCCAGTCCTCCAGGAACCCAAACCCCTCCTTACTACACCAGCTCTTCAGCCACTTGTTTACTTCCCTAATCTCCCTCTGCCTTTCTGGTGTGGCTCGATGTACCGGTAGTATTCCTGAGAACACTACCTTGGAGGTCCTTTTCCTCAATTTAGCTCCTAAGTCCCTAAAATCGTTCTTTAGGACACTCCATCTGCCTCTGACATTGTCATTGGTGCCAACGTGCACCATGACAGCCGGGTCTTCCCCAGCCCCTCCCAGTAATCTGTCCACATGATGTGCCAAACCCGAGCGCCCGGTAGACAACATACTGTTCGGCGCTTCAGGTCTTGGTTACAGATTGCCCTCTCTGTCCTTCTAAGAATTGAGTCCTCTACCACCAGAATCTGTCTTTCCTTTCCCTTTGCTGCCCCCCCACTCTCACTGGAGGAGTTCTTCCCCTGGCAGCTAGGAGAGTCCCTCATCTCCAGCAGTGCTGGTCCCTGACTGGTTTTACCAATGTCACTCAATGGAGCGTACTTATTGGGATGCTCCAGTCCTGGATCGGCCTCTCTGGCACTTCCCCCTCTACCCCTCCTGACTGTCACCCATCTACTCTTTGCTAGTGCCTGCACCTCTTTGTCTCCACCCGCCTATGTGCTGGCCCCTGCCGGCACCTGCCGTGTACATTCCTGGCTCACCTTTAGTATGGAGGGACTTCTCAGTGCTGACAGTTGCTTCCCCAGATTCAGAACCTGGGCTTCCAGGGAAACAATGTGCTTACATTTTGCACAGCAGTATTCGCCCTCGATCGGATGATCAAGGAACGCATACATGCCGCAAGATGTACAAAGAGTCGCCTCTCCACACCCGCCGGGCATCGTACCTATTAAATTTAGTGAGGATTTGGGGATTTTACCCTGTCCAAATTACCTAACAGCTAGCTTCCTGGCACTAATACTCAAGACAATACACAGGTACACAACAAGACAATACACAGGTACTCACAGACCTACATGCAATCGCAGAACAGTCGCAGACCTACGTGCACTCGCAATACTCAAGTATACAGTACACAATACACAAGTACTAACGATCCACACACACTACTCAGACAACACTCAGATACTCACACTACACAGGTACTATGACCCCTGTTATAACCTCCTGTTTTAAACTCTGGTTTTTAACTCCCACTTATACCAGCTCCACTTACACCGAGTTCCACAGCCTCAGACTGAGCACACTCAGACTGAGTCCTACACCCAGTTAAATAGGCACCTGTGAGCAATTAACCACCCCCCTTAATTGATAGACTGAAGGAACCAGAGGAAAAAAAAAAAAGCTATTTAAAAAGTGACAGAAAAAGGCAAATGAAAAACTAAAAGGAAAACCCCCAAAAATGCAACCCAGCAAACCCAGCAAACAACAAGCAAGACTTGTTCACTCTAACCCTGGTTTTTAACTCCCACTTATACCAGCTCCACTTACACCGAGTTCCACAGCCTCAGACTGAGCACGCTCAGACTGAATCCTACACCCAGTTAAATAGGCACCTGTGAGCAATTAACCACCCCCCTTAATTGATAGACTGAAGGAACCAGAGGAAAAAAAAAAAAAGCTATTTAAAAGGTGACAGAAAAAGGCAAATGAAAAACTAAAAGGAAAAACCCCAAAAATGCAACCCAGAAAACCCAGCAAACAACAAGCAAGACTTGTTCACTCTAACTCTGGTTTTTAACTCCCACTTATACCAGCTCCACTTACACCGAGTTCCACAGCCTCAGACTGAGCACGCTCAGACTGAGTCCTACACACAGTTAAATAGGCACCTGTGAGCAATTAACCACCCCCCTTAATTGATAGACTGAAGGAACCAGAGGAAAAAAAAAAATAAAAAAAAAAATAAAAAAAAAATATATATATATATGATTCACTTATTATTTAGTATCACTTTAATAGACACTAGAAAGTATTTATTTGTACCATTTGTTGTGGGACATTGGGGGAGACTTTGATGGGTATTATCTCTCTCAACGCTAATGCGAGGGGTTCACATAATTTCACATATATATATATTTTTTATAATTTTTTTATTTGGTCATTTATAAGTGGTTTTATTCGTTTTGATTGTAGAGGCACGGCATAGATATTATATAGGATGCCCCAGCACAGGTAGCGCCACATACCCCACCTTCTTTGTTTCAATATATTTTTTATCACCCCCTTGGGAGGTGAGATTTAGGGGAGGCTGCAGACCTGCTAGTCTGTGAGCGCGGAATATTTGAGTCTTGCTACACCAAGCTATTTCCTGAGAGGCATGTCGAGTCCATGGAATATTTTATATTTTGCCACAAGTTGCAGGAAAATGACAAACTTTTTTTTTTTTTTGCACAAAGTTGTCACTAAATGATATATTGCTCAAAAATGCCATGGGCATATGTGGAATTACACCCCAAAATACATTCTGCTGCTTCTCCTGAGTATGGAGATACCACATGTGTGGGACTTTTTGGGAGCCTAGCTGCGTACAGGGCCCCGAAAACCAAGCACCGCCTTCAGGATTTCTAAGGGCGTAAATTTTGGATTTCACTCCTCACTGCCTATCACAGTTTCCAAGGCCATAAAATGCCAACATGGCACAAACCCCCCCCCAAATGACCCCATTTTGGAAAGTAGACACCCCAAGATATTTGCTGAGAGGCATGGTGAGTATTTTGCAGCTCCCATTTGCTTTTGAAAATGAAGAAAGAAAAGAAAAATGTATTTTTTTTTCTTTTTTCAATTTTCAAAACTTTGTGACAAAAAGAGAGGTCTGCAAAATACTCACCATACCTCTCAGCAAATAGCTTGGAGTGTCTACTTTCCAAAATGGGGTCATTTGGGAAAGGGGGGGTTGTGCCATCTGGGCATTCCATGGCCTCCGAAACTGTGATAGGCAGTGAGGAGTGAAATCAAAAATTTACACCCTTAGAAACCCTGAAGGCGGTGCTTGGTTTTTGGGGTCCCGTATGCGGCTAGGCTCCCAAAAAGTCTCACACATGTGGTATCCCCGTACTCAGGAGAAGCAACAGAATGTATTTTGGGGTGTAATTTCACATATTCCCATGGCATGTTTGAGCGATATATCATTTAGTGACAACTTTGTGCAAAGGGAAGCAGGTGCCTCTCCTCCCCCACGAGAAGGAGCTCTTAGCAGCTGTAGGGGAGGATGAGATAAAAAATCTGCTGGCTCATCAAGGTTGGTGTCAGCATTGCATTGTGTGCAGGACATTTTTTTTGTCAAGCATGCGACGCGACATAGTCATTTACCATGATGTGTTTGATTTTATTTAAAGATCGTCTCCAGGCCCAGCGCCGCCGAAGGCAGAGGGCGGAGGAGCAGGAGTCCTCCATGTCAGCAACGTGCAGTAAGTACTGTAGTAGTGACACTAATACAGTTGTTCCTTTTCCATTTGTCCAGCCTTCCATTGTTGATTCCAGTGTCTCGCTCATGCAGTGACAGGTAGAGCCTCTGCGACACTCTGTCAGGTAATGCAAGTGATTGCGTAACTTACGTAATCTGACAGAACGTCGCCGCTCTGAACTGAGGCGCCTGATCAGTGGCGGTGCACCTAGCACTCGCCGGCGCCGCTGGAACCAGGACAGGTAAGTGCCTCGTATTTGTGTTTTTTTAATGATTTTATCTAAATGGTGAATGCATGTCCCTGCCTTGTAGATAAATGTTAGTGACCTGCCCTGTATTTCCATGCTAATGGATAATTAATTCTATCTATTTACACTACAGTATATTTATTTACGTTTATTAACGTTCATCATTTCTCCTTTATAAATAGGTGTCATCTAGTCAGAGGGGGAGACTCAGGAGGAGGAGGCTGAGGCAGCAACGCCCACATGTAAGTTAGTATAATCTTGCTGGTATCTGCTGAGTGATCATACATGTTTCAATGTTCTTGCACTAATGTGTGAGGTTGTTGTACACTGCAGATTGTAATGTTCTTTTCTATCATTAATCAACAGCTGCTGAGCAGGAGGTGGAGGAGACCTGCCCTGTAGAGGCTGCTGGGGATGCGGCAGAACAGCCAGACGTGGCAGATCCAAGGAGTAAGCATAACTTTTTTTGTATTTTCCAGGCAAATATAGTATTTTAAATATGAAATGCTGATGGCATACCTTGTCTAGAATAGCTTGTGATTTATTCTGCAAGGCTTCGGTTTAGCTGGAATTATTAATTATATTAGTTCCCCTCTGCATTTGATTCCAGTCTTCCTGTTAGGGTGACCTGTGCTTGTTATTTCCTCAATGTCCCTGATCACGCCACCTTCTTGCTGCAGTTCAGATTCCCAGTCTGAGCCAATCACTGTTAATCATTGTGAATAACACAGCAGACTGGAGGGGGTGTGTCAGAAAAGAATCCCCAGCTATTGGCTGGCAGTCCCTGGACATGTTCACTCTCTGGCATGCCCCTAATGTATGCATTAACACTTTTCTCATGATGTTATACCTGGTATACCTCCTAGCTAGACCAGGAGTGAGTAACCTACCTAGCCTAGAACAGAAGTGGGGCTTATTCAACAATCAGTGGCCTTACAAAATTATCAACTTTAAAAAGTAGCCTGCTATATTTTATTAAACAACTTTTTATTAGGTCATCCCAAATGCAATGGCTTGAATGGCTTCTCTTTGGTGAGTGTAATGTTAAAAGCTGGTATAGCTGATATGTTTTTCTGCAAGTGCAACTGATCTTCCATATTTGCCAAAGTCAGTCAGTCTGGATGAGGTAGATTAGTTAGCAGTTAGGCGTCCATTACACCTTAAAATTTTCTCCAGCCGTCCGTGCGACCAAGCGGATAAAGTCTTTGGGAGATTACCCTTTACACTGCTCGATGTGTAGAGGGGAATCCCTTTGTACTCTGGCCGGGGAGGACACTCAGCTCTGCTCCGGTCAGAGTACAGTAAAGTAGTACTACACCTTCCTGCATAGCTCTGAAAACTTAGTATGACGCAGCAAATTGACACAGACACCACTATCTCCTACACACAAATTGATTAGGTGCATCTCACTAAATATCAAAAATGGAAAACTGGTATGGAAGTGAAAACATCTCAAGATGTTATAGGATTGTCTACAAGGGCTGGGATATCTTTGCCTTTATATAATGTTAGGGTGAAGAAGCCATGTGTATTGTATTATCTATCTATCTAATGTATTTTCTTTTCTTCACAGGTGAAGTCTTCATCCTTCAACTGCACCCTGTGGACGAAGGCCTGGACCTGCCCGCGTCTGGTTGGACTGACTGTCCTTCCTCCCCAGTGGTTTCTACAGGGCATGTTCTCCTCCACCCTTCATCAACATCCCCCCACCTGGACAGTGACACACCCATTGATGCCTCCTCCCCAGTGCATCCTTCTCCACCCGCTCCAGAACAAGTACACATCCTCCATCCTCCAGAGCCACATGTGACTGTTTATCTGCGGCGCATTGTGGAGGTCCAAGAGAGACAATTTGCAGTAACCCGGAGGCTGTGTCGATCTTTGGCCCTCCACAATCGCCGGCAGCGCTGTCACTATGTGGCTCTGGAGAGGTACCAACGTAGCCTCAGGAGACACCTGGAGGCTACGTGGTACCTTGGTGACCAGTTGACTGGGATTAATATGTCCCTACAGCGACTGGTCACCAGGTTGGGGGAGAATGTACTTTAATTTTTTTTTTTTTTTTTTTATTTTTGTTTGTTTTGTTTATGTTAAAAATAAAAAAAAATTGTTCAGAAATAATTGTTTTCTTGAGTTTTGCTTTCCTTGTTAGATTTGTGTGATGTTTATCTAAATGAACTAGTCCATATATTGTTACTAACTTACTAGAGGCCTTATAATTGTAGTTTTTCTACATTTAACCATCAGGCTGAACTTAGAAAATTGATGAGATTTATCTCTATACTATTTCAAGTGCAAAGGGTAATCCCATGTATTGTGTCCATTCACGCCGTTCAGCTTTCCCTCCACCAGAATACACAGCAGATAGTTACAGCAGGGGTTACTATACAGTCCTCAACCGTTCACAGGACATAGGTTGCAGGCTTGCAATCATGAGGGCAACAGTTAACCGGACAGAGGTTCACAAGCTAACACAATCACAAGGGGCAACAGTTCAAAGGGCAGTGTCATGGTTATGCAATAGAGTTTGTCTGTCAGCATACCTGTCTCCGTGTGTTCATCTCTAGAGACCAGCTGACCCTCACCTGACTGCTTTTGTAAGCTCTCCTCTAGCATGGCTCCACCTCAGCTCCTATCAGGGAACCCTATATTAACCTGTGCACTGCAAGCCAGCAGTGCTGATCAACCATTGTGTGTTAGCTTTCGTGTGTACTGGCTGTGTTTCCTACATCTGATTCCAGTTAACCGACTTTGGCCTGTTCTCTACTATTCCTGTCTGCTCGTGACCCTGACCTTTGGCGTGTCCCTGACCATCCCTGTTTGCCTGTGACCCTGAACCTTGGCGTGTACTCTGTTGTCCTTGTCTGCTTGTGGCACCGTCCTTGGCTTATCCCTTACTTGCTTGTTGTTCCAGCCTGCTGCCTCTTTCCTCTTCTCCTGTAGTCTACCGTGAGCATGAGCTGTGAGACCCTGGGGGCCATGACCTGGAGCCAGACTGTAGCACAGTCCATCCTCACCACTAGAGGCTCTGGTGAACACCTGCTGGCTCTTAGACTCCGCGCCCTGGGGAATCTATGCTCTAGCTCCCAGTGGGATCTGTGTTAGTGATCCAGTAGACCTGCTTCCTGAACCTCCCAGGGTTCAATCCACAGCAGTCAGTCCTAGGGTCCACTACCTAGCGGTGAACTTCCGATTCCTACAGAGTGCATCTGTGACCTAGCCTCAAGGTGACCTGACAGGCAGTCATCATTTCCAGGGCTTGAGTAACATGGCAGCAGGGTAGATTACTCACTCACACTGGTGACTTTGGACAATTGCAGATGGTCATGAAACAGGCGGAGGATCAGAGAGGGCCCTGGTGTCCCCAGGGTCAGAGATGGTAAATGGGAGGGGTCCTGGGCATCTGGATGCAGCTCAGCAGTGACCAACTAATCTATCTTACATACAATCACGTTTCCAACTGTATGCTTCTTTGTGCTATGTTGTGTTGGTAACATATTCTGATCCTTGAGTTGACAGTCTCTCCATCAAGAGGAACTGTCATGCTGTTGAGGTCATCTTTAATCATTGTCTCTTATTTCCAGACCATCAAACAAAAATTGTTAAATTAGCACATGTTGCTATTTGTATTTACAAAGACAGCAACACGTGAGCAGTAGCGCCACGTCAATGCTTCAACCCTTGCTACTGTCCATTCACACAACATTCATTCATGCAATCACGCACACTCTAGTCACTCTACACAACATTCATTACAAAAAAGGGTGATGGAAGGAATAAAGGGACAAATTTGGATTGCTTAAAACAATATAATTCTATTTAAATCTTGGGGTCACATCAAAGTCAAGTAGACAACTGCTATTGTGTCAAGTGGTAAGAAAATAAAAAAAATGATTTCCTCAACATTTGGATGGTTCCTCTGAGTCTCATCTATCTTCACTGTACATTCACACAACATTCATTCATGCAATCATGCACACTCAAGTCACTCTAGTCCCATCTATCTTCACATGGTAACAATGATTCAGGTCTCACAAGTTAAGGGTAGGGTAACCCAGCTTGGGGAGGTTAAATTTGAGGAAAGTTATTTGTTCCATCAAATGGGGTGTTAGTTGTGAACGGTGTGGATTAAGGATATTCCCAGTAATAGAGAAAACTCTCTCACTTTGCACAGTGGTTGGAGGACAGGATAGTAGTTGCTGGGCAACCAGGCAAAGACCAGGCCACAAACTTTTCTTACCATCCCAATAGGTCAAAGGGTCCTCTGTAGGAAGCAAAGGTGCTTCATATAGGTAGGCCCTGACCATTTTAGAGGCACTGCTCTCCTCTTGATTACCTGCTGCTTGACCTGCATCCACCAGATTGTCAAGTGCCTCCACCCAACATGCACATGCTCCACTCTGTTGTTTTTGAGTGATGGTGCCAGGCCTTGGAATAGCAGACATGGCAGGTGAATCTTCCAAACCGGCCTCATCTGTCGTACATCTCTGTTACTGAAAATTCCGGACCCTTTCAATCAATTTTTCTTTCCAGTAGGAGAGGCTGTTGTCTCTGAGTGCCAGTTTACCTTTGATCCTGGGATCACACAGGGAAGCCAGCATGAGTTCAGGGCTTTTGTGGACACGGTCATTTAGCCGATCTTTTAAGTTAGCTTGTAGCTTTCTGATGAAAGACGCTACATCGGCATGAAGTGGGCTGCCACAAACAGGCTCACTGTTTTCTAGGAATGATCCCATCTTATCTATGAGATAGGTAAACAAGGGTATGACCTGTCCTAGGCTGGCATTGCTCTGACTCAAGTTTTCCATCACATTCCGAAAGGTTTTAAGACCTAAACGAGCTGCCCAATTATACACCAGTCATCACGTCCCAGTGTGGAATCAATCCCGATGCTGTGGCGGGATGATAGATTGTGGATGGCTGTCTTTTGCTCCAAAATGCGTCCCAGCATTTCCAGGGTATAGTTCCACCGGGTGCTGACATCTTGTTTCAGGCGATGTATGGGGAGCCCTGATTGTTCTTGCTCCTCCCTCAACAGTTGACTAGCCCCTACACTGCGGTGGAAATGCCTTGCAATCTTTCTGCAAAGGTCCAAGATTTGAGCAAACTTGTTGTTTTTCTCCACTGGGATTGCACCCTTGACCACTAAATGCACAAAGACAAAAGATCCATCTTGGAGAGCTTTAACCATGTTTGAACCTCCGTCTGTCACAATGAACCCAACAGAGACATTGGTGACTGCCCGCTCTCCAAACCAATTGGCCAACATTGATCTAATTGCCCGCAATATGTTGGCAGAGCTGTGTTTGTCATCACGGACTTCTGTGTGGAGCAGGAAAGCTTGATAACCCTGCTGTTCTTGCACTGCAGACCTGCTTCCTGATGGAGTTTGAACTCTTACACCAGTGCCACCACCAACAGGCACAGTGGCCTGCCACCAGTGTGCAGTCAAAGACAGGAAAGCGTGTTGACCACTGGGAGCTGTCCACAAATCAGTTGTCAAATGAATTGTCTGACCCTCGGCCATTTTTTCCTTCAATAATCCAACGCATGAGTGGTATAGTGCTGGAATAATCTTTCTGCTGAAAGTTGTTCGTGCAGGAACAACGTATCGTGGAGCAAGGGCATGCATGAGCTGTTTAAACGGCTCCCCTTCAATCATGCGCAAAGAGGCTCCTCCAACAGCAATGAATTGGCCAATGAGGCGGGTGATATTGTTGGCCTGCTGTTTTGACATGCCCTTGGAACTAAAGCCAACAAAACTATCGAGGGTAGGCTGATGATGTCCTTGGGAGGATGAGGAGCCTGATTGGGTCTGCAGTGGAACTACTGCACGTGGACGGGTTGTATTAATTGAACCCTCTCTATTGCCTCCTGTGCTCTGAGTAAGTGGTGTGCTTGAGGAGGTACCACCAGTACAGTCAGAGTCCGTTATGCTGCTTCCTGCACTACCATCTTCTTTTTCTGCCTCTGCCCGCAGTAAAGTAGAGTGGTGGTAATTTTTAAGGTGTAGGTTCATACCAGCATTGGTTAAATGACCTAACTTTTTACCCCTACTTACTTGCTTCCCACACAATTTACACTTGGCAAAGAACCCGCCTTCCCATGTTTGAAAGTATTTTCAAACGTTGCTGCGGCGGAATGCAGCCCCTTGACCCTGTTGATATCTATTTAGGGCTGATATAGCTGCAGCAGGTAGCACACCAGTGGTGGAAGCTGTTGCCACTACAGTTACACTTGGTGAACTAGAACTAGTGCTGCTAATGGCAGGGGTGCTGGGAACTGGGAGGTCAGTAATATTGTCACAGGATTCTTCCATAATAACAGAGGGAGAAGGGGAGTTAGCAGCAGATGAAAAAAGTGGACCGCTACCTGTCCTACTCCTCACAGAATATCCCTCTTGCACTTTCTCCAGGTCAAGCTGTAAGTCCTGTGGGCTAAGATTGTATAAAACATCCGCAGTGTTTGGGGAAAGAGGAGCATCACATTCTAAATCATCTTCTTGGGCCAATGAAGAAAAAGTCTCACACTCTGTCTCTGCTGCTGTCTCCCTCAATTGCTTCTTTGGGGAGCTGGGCAGTGGCACTGGTAGTGTGATTGGTGGTGGTGACTGTAAAGGCAACTCCGCTTTACTAGGTTTCTTGCCTATTCCATAAAAATATACAGCCATGACACCTGTAGAAGTGGAAGGAGGCGCTGCACTGGCAGTGGAAGTGGCAGCAGATGTTGGTGGTCTGGCAGGAAAAGTAATATTAGAAGAACTGGGGGTGGTGGAACTAGCTTTGCTGGTGGCACTGGCGGTGACACCCACTGCTGTGGACGGCATGTTGGTGGCGGCAGAAGTGTCAGAGGCACTAGTAGACCCTGCCACTTTTTTTAGCAAGGCGTCCACCGCGACCGCGACCACGACCACTACCTCTACCAGCCTTCACTTTTACGTTAGAACAGGACATTTCTGAACTTTACAGCAACTGCAAGTCAGAAAATGGACTGGAGTGGAGATAGGGTATATAGAATCTCAATCTATAAATCACCCCCCACCACAACACGGGCAGCCTCTGAGGCTATCACAACACTAGCAGCAACACTAGTATCACTAGTCTATCTATCAAGTTCACAACACAGATGTAGCTTGCTTCACTACTGTTCTGCTGCTGTGCTTAGCTTATGCTCAAATGAAATAGTTCAGGTTCTCTGACAAAGTGACAATTCAAACGGACCAGCTAAGATTGACTGTTTTCAAATGAATCAGCGTGTCTGTCTCTCTCTGCTAGCAAATCGTAAGTGAAACTAAGTTGGCTGTACATGCCGTTCTAGCTATTTTACTGCCCCTCCTTTTTGGTTACAATTGGCCAATAACCATCATCATCATTATTTTTATTTTACTTAATTTTTCTCTCTACGTCAAATCTTTTCTCTCTATGTCGAATCTTTTCTCTCTATGTCGAATCTTTTCTCTCTATGTCAAATCATTTCGAATAATCTTGGACTACTATGGTGGATAGACTATAGAGTTAAGGTTAGGCACATTCGACCACAGGTTCGATAGACACAAATTGTTATTGTTAGCGTCATGTCGAATCTCCTATCTATATTGAACTGTTGTTGCAACGAAAACGAAAATAAAGCATTTGTTTATGTTGGATCTTTCGTTTTTCGGAACCTGCGCTTTCGTTATCGTTTGTTAAAACGATAACGAAAATACCTGAAATTCGGACGAAAATGCATTTGGACGAAAACGAATGCACATGTCTAGCGCTAACCTGACGCTGCCTGGGGCGACGCAGACCCTATCTGACCCTAAAACCTAACTTATATCACTGCCGGGCGATCAGGGGGCTAAACCTTTATTAGGTAATAAACGGCAGATGCCCTGACACTATAAAAAATAAACTAACCAACCAGCGTCACCCATAACAGTTACCGTATATACTCGAGTATAAGTCGAATTTTTCAGCACATTTTTTTGTGCTGAAAGTGCCCCCCTCGACTTATACTGGAGTCAAGCACTTTTCTGCAGCAAAAAATTTCATTTTCCGAACCGACTTTGGGGCCCCGTATCTCAGGGCCACTTGGTGCTAGGAACCCCAAATTTGGTGTGGACACCTAGTGGAACTAGTACCATATCATATCCAAAGCTGGGGTTCCTGGCACCAAGTGGCCCTGAGATACAGGGCCCCAAAACCGGTTCGGAAAATGTCATTCTATGCTGCAGAAAAGTGCTTGACATTTTCTGAACTGATTTTTGGGCCCCTTTATCTCAGGGCCACTTGGTGCTAGAAACCCCAGCTTTTTCCACTGGGTTTACACACCAAATTTGGGGTTCCTAGCACTAAGTGGCCCTGAGATACGGGGCCCCAAATTCGGCCAACTGTGTCCATCTGCAGCAATGTCATTTCTGGACCCTTTGGGTTCAGAGACCCCAAATTTTGGCTGCAGCTAGGGGGCATCTAGGAACCTTTAACTACCGAGTTTGAAGTTCAGGGGACCTATGGCTGCAAATGGGCACAGTGAGGCATGCAAATGGGCACAGTGATGCTGCAAATGGGCATTGTTGACCCTCTTTTCCACTTACAGTAGCTGTGCATTTCTCACCCTCGTCTTATACTCGGGTCAATAAGTTTTTCCCATTTTTTTTGTGGTAAATTAGGGCCTCGACTTATACTCGGAACGACTTATACTCGAGTATATACGGTATATGGTGATCACTGGTGAAAGGGTTAACTAGGGGGCAATCAAGGGGTTAAAACCTTTATTAGGTAGTATATGGGGGTCCCTGACGCTATAAAACGCTGACGGTAAACCTATATATTTACCTCCCTAACTAGTGTTACCAGTGACATTAATGCAGCGATCAGAAAAACGATCGCTTAGTGACACTGGCGACGGGGGGTGATCAAGGGGTTAAAACTTTATTAGGGGGTGTTAGGGGGTACCCTAGACCTAAAGGGGGCTAACCCTAACTGCCCTACCACACTAATGCCCCGTACACACGGTCGGATTTTCCGATGGAAAATGTCCAATCGGAGCGTGTTGTCGGAAATTCCGACCGTGTGTGGGCTCCATCGGACATTTTCCATCGGAAAATCCGACACACGACACAAAGTTGGAGAGCAGGAGATAAAATTTTCCGACAACAAAATCCGATCGCGTCAATTCCATCCGTGTGTGGCCTGTTCCGACGCACAAAGTGCCACGCATGCTCAGAAGAACAGCTCGGTCTGGTAAACTTAGCGTTCGCAATGGATACAGCACTTTCGTCACGCTGCAATGTTAAAAATGTTAAAAATGGTTTAATACAGCGCACTCTCTTCTTCTTTATAATGTGACAAGAATTAAGTAGTTTTGCTGCTCATATTCACACACATTTCTCACAAACTTATTTCGTTACTATTTATCGGGATTCAGTCAATATATTTTGATTTCTCACATCTGACCACATTATTTTGGTGTTTATTTTTTTTTTTTTGGGTATAATGTATATGATTTTTTTTGTGTTTGTATTTTTTGGAAGGTTTATTTATTTTTTTTTGATTTTTATTTGTACTCCCTAAAATTTTTGAGTGTTTTTTTTGTGTCAAGTTACCACAACACCATTGATATGTTGTTATATTTAATCTGTAGGAGATTGTTTGGTGTTGTTGTCCCTTGTTAATTAGACATGTGCATTCGTTTTCGTCCGAATGCATTTTCGTCCGAATTTCAGGTATTTTCGTTATCGTTTTAACAAACGATAACGAAAGTGCAGAATCCGAAAAACGAAAGATCCGATATAAACAAATGCTTTATTTTCATTTTCGTTGCTACAACAGTTCGATATAGATAGGAGATTCGACATGATGATGACAATAACAATCTGTGTCCATCAAACCTGTGGTCGAATATGCCTAACCTTAACTCTATTAGTCCAAGATTATTCTACATAGAGAGAAAAGATTCGACGTAGGGGAGAAAAGATTCGATGTAGGGGAGAAAAGATTCGACATAGGGGAGAAAAGATTCGACGTAGGGGAGAAAAGATTCGACGTAGGGGAGAAAAGATTCGACGTAGGGGAGAAAAGATTCGACGTAGGGGAGAAAAGATTCGACGTAGGGGAGAAAAGATTCGACGTAGGGGAGAAAAGATACATAAAAATAATGATGATGATGAATGTTATTGGCTGATTGTAACCAAAGAGGTGGAGCAGTAAAATAGCTAGAACTAAGTACACACGTACTTTGGCTTATGGTGTCTGTTGAAAGTTCTAAGAAGATTCGACGGAGCAGGTAAACTATACGGCGTCGTACAGTTTAGCTGCTCTGTCGAATCTTCTTTGAACATTCGACAGACACCATAAGCCTTCAATGACAGATTCGACCTTAATTTGGAATTTCGGACGAATGCAATTTCTAACGAAAAACTAAATAAATAAAAACGAATTTCGGGAGTAACTAAATAAATTTATTTTTCGGACGAAAACGAAATTCCGAAACGAAATATTTCAGTGTGCACATGTCTATTGTTAATTTCACATTTTATGTTAGAAATGTACCTGAATCCTCACCAACAAACTGTCTTTTTTGGATGAAAACACACACAGGAGAGTAGAATTTCACAACAAAAAACTTTTATTAAGGGCTCACAACTAAACAAAGAGGGAGGCAACGCTGGAGAAACTGCAGAAATTGGCGAAGCCTTGGACCCCCAGGGCAGACATCAATTATTTTAAAGCAAAATTGGTGGCCTGAGGAGTCCTTATTAGGGATGAGCCGAACACCCCCCTGTTCCGTTCGCACCAGAACATGCGAACAGGGAAAAAGTTCGTTCGAACACGCGAACACCGTTAAAGTCTATGGGACACGAACATGAATAATCAAAAGTGCTAATTTTAAAGGCTTATATGCAAGTTATTGTCATTAAAAGTGTTTGGGGACCCGGGTCCTGCCCCAGGGGACATGAATCAATGCAAAAAAAAGTTTTAAAAACGGACGTTTTTTCAGGAGCAGTGATTTTAATAATGCTTAAAGTCAAACAATAAAAGTGTAATATCCCTTTAAATGTCGTACCTGGGGGGTGTCTATAGTATGCCTGTAAAGGGGCGCATGTTTCCCGTGTTTAGAACAGTCTGACAGCAAAATGACATTTTGAAGGAAAAAACACATTTAAAACTACCCGCGGCTATTGCATTGCCGACAATACACATAGAAGTTCATTGATAAAAACGGCATGGGAATTCCCCACAGGGCAACCCCGAACCAAAATTAAAAAAAAAAAATGATGTGGGAGTCCCCCTAAATTCCATACAAGGCCCTTCAGGTCTGGTATGGATATTAAGGGGAACCCCAGCCAAAATTTAAAAAAAAAATGACGTGGGGTTCCCCCTAAATTCCATACCAGACCCTTCAGGTCTGGTATGGATTTTAAGGGGAACCCCGCGCCAAAAAAAAAAAAAAAACGGCGTGGGGTCCCCCCAAAAATCCATACCAGACCCTTATCCGAGCACGCAACCTGGCAGGCCGCAGGAAAAGAGGGGGGGACGAGAGTGCGGCCCCCCCCCTCCTGAACCGTACCAGGCCACATGCCCTCAACATTGGGAGGGTGCTTTGGGGTAGCCCCCCAAAACACCTTGTCCCCATGTTGATGAAGACAAGGGCCTCATCCCCACAACCCTGGCCGGTGGTTGTGGGGGTCTGCGGGCGGGGGGCTTATCGGAATCTGGAAGCCCCCTTTAACAAGGTTACCCCCAGATCCTGGCCCCCCCCTGTGTGAAATGGTAAGGGGGTACTTACCCCTACCATTTCACTAAAAAACTGTCAAAAATGTTAAAAATGACAAGAGACAGTTTTTGACAATTCCTTTATTTAAATGCTTCTTCTTTCTTCCTTCACCTTCTTCTGGTTCTTCTGGCTCTTTTGGTTCTTCCTCCGGCGTTCTCGTCCAGCATCTCCTCCGCGGCGTCTTCTATCTTCTTCTCCTTGGGCCGCTCCGCACCCATGGCATTGGGGGAGGCTCCCGCTCTTCTCTTCATCTTCTTCTTCTTCTTCTTCTTCATCTCTTCTTCCTTCTTCATTTCTTCTCCGGGCCGCTCCGCAGCCATGCTGGCATGGAGGAAGGCTCCCGCTGTGTGACGGCGTCTCTTCGTCTGACGGTTCTTAAATAACGGGGGGCGGGGCCACCCGGTGACCCCGCCCCCCTCTGACGCACGGGACATGACGGGACTTCCCTGTGGCATTCCCCGTGACGTCACAGGGAAGTCCCGTCAAGTCACCGTGCGTCAGAGGGGGGCGGGGTCACCGGGTGGCCCCGCCCCCCGTTATTTAAGAACCGTCAGACGAAGAGACGCCGTCACACAGCGGGAGCCTCCCTCCATGCCAGCATGGCTGCGGAGCGGCCCGGAGAATAAATGAAGAAGGAAGAAGAGATGAAGAAGAAGAAGAAGATGAAGAAGATGAAGAGAAGAGCGGGAGCCTCCCCCCCAATGCCATGGGTGCGGAGCGGCCCGAGGAGAAGAAGATAGAAGACGGCGCGGAGGAGATGCTGGACGAGAACGCCGGAGGAAGAACCAGAAGAGCCAGAAGAACCAGAAGAAGATGAAGGAAGAAAGAAGAAGCATTTAAATAAAGGAATTGTCAAAAACTGTCTCTTGTCATTTTTAACATTTTTGACAGTTTTTTAGTGAAATGGTAGGGGTAAGTACCCCCTTACCATTTCACACAGGGGGGGGCGGGATCTGGGGGTCCCCTTGTTAAAGGGGGCTTCCAGATTCCGATAAGCCCCCCGCCCGCAGACCCCCACAACCACCGACCAGGGTTGTGGGGATGAGGCCCTTGTCTTCATCAACATGGGGACAAGGTGTTTTGGGGGGCTACCCCAAAGCACCCTCCCAATGTTGAGGGCATGTGGCCTGGTATGGTTCAGGAGGGGGGGGCCGCACTCTCGTCCCCCCCTCTTTTCCTGCGGCCTGCCAGGTTGCGTGCTCGGATAAGGGTCTGGTATGGATTATTGGGGGGACCCCACGCCGTTTTTTTTTTTTTTTTGGCGCGGGGTTCCCCTTAAAATCCATACCAGACCTGAAGGGTCTGGTATGGAATTTAGGGGGAACCCCACGTCATTTTTTTTATTTTTTTTTGGCTGGGGTTCCCCTTAATATCCATACCAGACCTGAAGGGCCTTGTATGGAATTTAGGGGGACTCCCACATCATTTTTTTTTTTGGTTCGGGGTTGCTCTGTGGGGAATTCTCATGCCGTTTTTATCAATGAACTTCTATGTGTATTGTCGGCAATGCAATAGCCGCGGGTAGTTTTAAATGTGTTTTTTTTCTTCAAAATGTCATTTTGCTGTCAGACTGTTCTAAACACAGGAAACATGCGCCCCTTTACAGGCATACTATAGACACCCCCCAGGTACGAAATTTAAAGGGATATTACACTTTTATTGTTTGACTTTAAGCATTATTAAAATCACTGCTCCTGAAAAAACGTCCGTTTTTAAAACTTTTTTTTGCATTGATCCATGTCCCCTGGGGCAGGACCCAGGTCCCCAAACACTTTTTATGACAATAACTTGCATATAAGCCTTTAAAATTTGCACTTTTGATTTCTCCCATAGACTTTTAAAGGGTGTTCCGCGGCATTCGAATTTGCCGCGAACACCCCAAATTGTTCGCTGTTCGGCGAACTTGCGAACAGCCAATGTTCGAGTAGAACATGAGTTCGACTCGAACTCGAAGCTCATCCCTAGTCCTTATCTAAGGGAGGGCAGTCTGGTCCAGAAGTCCCAGAGATCCGGAAAGCAGCAGATGACATCTGTGTCCCCAGGCTGTGGTCATACGAGAGACTGCAGCTTTTGTCAGACCAGACTGAACCCAGGGCAATCACTCTCTGGTCTTCTTTCCACGCTTCCTTCCACGCTGTGGCTGTGGTGGTAGAGTTGTGGCAGCAGGAGGAGGATGGTCCAACTCAACCACGTCGGTCTTGGGTGTTAGTTCCCCACTCACCCCCTTACGTAGGACTTTATACAGAAGGTCCTCACACAGGAGGCGTTGACTCTCCTGCATGCACTTCAGTTTGGTGGCAGCCATGCAGGCAAAGGCCTCTTCAGGAGTGGGTAAGGCTCGTAGGGACGCCGAAGCCTCCTGAATTAGCCTGAACGCAGAATCCTGTACGGGAGTCGTCTTCCTGGCTCTTTTATATGGAAGGCGGAGGGGAGGAACCTGAGATTCAGTCAGGCTTCGACTTGTCCCAGGCTTCTCTTGGCTGACACTTAGCCCCGCCTCCTCCTGGCTGCAACTAATCCCCGCCTCCTCCTGGCTGCCACATTCCACAGCCTCCTCCTGGCTGAGGTCTTACTGTGTATGAAAAAGGGACATAGTTTTAGTATTTTCTTCATCAATCACACACAATTTTCACCTCATGACTGTTGCAAATTGAATGTTAACAAATATAACAGACTATCATTCTGAGCCCAGCATTTTTGTTTATTTTTTACCAATTTTGGGTGCCCACTACTGTCTATTAATATGTAAAACACTTTCTTTCAATCAGCAATTAGTGATTAATAATAACATCTATAGTAAACATCATTTCTTTATTGACCAGAAATCAGTAGAACAATGCTATACCTGACTCCAGCTGGGCTCCTCCACTTCTTCCTGGGTGGAAGGCCCAGGTTGGACATCGGAAGCCTCAGCTGGGGTGGAAGGAAGCATGGAAGGAAGAGTAGAGAGGGATTCCCTGACTTCAGTGTGGTCTGACAGAAATCGCAGTCTCTCATAGTACCACAGCTTGGGGACATAAACGTCATCTGCTGCAGCTCCGGACCTCTGGGAATCTGTGACCTTCTTGCGCTCCCTAAGATAAGTGCTCCTCAGGCCACCAATTTTGGTTTTTAAATAGGGGATGGTTGCTGTGGGGACCACCGGCTTCACCAACTCCAGCAGTTTCTACAGCGCTGCCTGCCTCTTTTGTTTATTATTGTAATGGGGATGTCTCACCTGCCACAGACAGGGCAGCTCCCTGTATTTGTCAATGAACAGGGGGAGGAAATTGTGGTCGTTGAACCCATCCATTTTCTCTGCAAGAGACAACACAAGACAAACCCTAAGGTCAGGCCAAACTCCCCTAATCTTGTTAAAATATAGGCTTCCATTTCGAAGCAGTATAGGCGCAAGTTTAGATCTTACCTTCGTTATCACGATCGGCGCCTCCGATGCTCCTTCCTCCGCTCACAGATCGTACGTAATACGCACACGTGTTACGCTTTATACACACTGCGCATGCGTGTAACTCCGCCCGCCCCTGACGTTCTTTCTAGTCTATTCCCCGCCCCTTTTCAATCAGCGCAGTGGGGGAAGAGCACATGGCGGAGACACAGCAGGATCATGCTAATTGTAGCAACGAGGAGGAGGAGGAGGAAAGGCCGGATCCGGAAACGTCCCAATCCAGAAGGAGTAGATTTAAGGCCTCAAATATGTCCTTTGGGGAGATGTTGGAGATGGTGGACATCCTGAAGAGGGCCGACTATGATGGGAAGTATGGACCTTACCCCAACCCCAATGTCAGAAAGGCCAAGATCATTGCGAAAGTGGTCAAGAGTCTGCACCGGAAATCCGGGGTACGTCGATCGAAAGATCAGCTCAGGAAGCGGTGGTCGGACCTCAAATTACGAGAACATGAGCAGTACAGAAAGATCCGGAGAGTGCTGCAAAAAAGTAAGTAGTTGTGCTGTGTTCCTATTCTTTTTGTGTTTATTACGTTCGTGCTGCTCCATGTGCTTTTATTACAAGTGTACATTTTAAAATGGCAACTTTCTGGTTCATGGGCACATTATTCGTTCGTATCAAACATTTTTCTTTCGGCCTAAAAAACACCATTGTTTAGGCCATATGCATTTGGCCACCATTTTTACGCCCTATACTTGTCTGAAACGAATTTGGTTGTGTAGATGGCTTTGTTACTAGAATGAAATGCAAACTAGATTCTGTTTAAGGAGAGGACACTGAGCAGCTGTTTTCACATCTGGACACTGGAGCACTAGTGTGGGACAAAAGAACACCATTTTAATTAGGGGGCCACACAGGTGCTCCAGTGTATACTATAGGGGGGGCTACATCTGTGAAGCTTGTACCAAACAGGTAAAGTATTGAAGCTTGACAAAGGACACTGAAAATGCTACATTTTTGAACTCTGCTAAAATTGACAATTGTACCCCACTTCCAAGCAATGTTTCCTATTTATAGTTCTGCCATCAAATATCTGTGTGCTAATTATACCATTTTGTTTTAGATAGGGGAGAAAAGACTCAGAGGACACCCCTCATCCGAGGAGACCAGAGCCCACCCCCCTCTGGAAGAAGGGGAAATCCCCCAAACACAAGCTGAGCAGGAGGAAGAAGACGTGGTGGAACTAGTCACCACAACAGGTGAGTGTCTGCGACCACAGGCTCAGGTAAGAGATGTATGGCGGCATATTTTTGATACCTATTTTTTTGTGGGTTCCTCTCTTTTTAGGTGATCGTGAGGTTGTGGATCCAGATCCTTTCACATCCGAAAGTGCCCAGATCCTGATCGGGGAGATCATGGGGTGTAATTTACAATTGGAAAACCTCAAGAAAAACATCAATGATGTTATTCAAAAAAAAAAAAACATCATTCATGTTTTGGGGGCGAGTTTAAAGCCCCTCCAAATCCCTTTGTTTTTTGGTGTGCTACAATGTGAAAAATGTTTTTGTGATTTTTCCAAAAGCCAAATTTGGAGGATACACACAGTGTGTCAACATGTGCTATCTGCCATCACGGGAGATCAATGGAGGCGTTTTGGGGGTGCAAACCCTTCCTCAATAATAAAGTAGCTGAGAGGAAGGGGTTTCTCCCCCAAAACACGTCCCTTGATCCCCCCTGATGGCAGCTAGCACATGTTGACATTCGTAAATTGGTGTGCATCTTCCAAATTTGGCTTTTCCTGGGGTGACTTCACCCCATCTGGACGCAATATCAAACACAGTTCCTAAATACTCATGTGTGATAGTGCCTTCAAATTCTACCAAATGTGAACTTTGTAAGTTCAAGATTTGTGTCTTTCTTGTTGGTTTTACACATGCCTGTTTTATCTTAAATGGACATTTCTATTTGTGATAATGCCACCCCAAAAATTGTTATACAACAAACATGTTGGTTTGTTAGAAAAACCTTTGGTAAATGCACATGTGATTGTGCAGGTATTAAAAAGTGTGTTAATCAAGAATGTGTGGATTATTGTGTCAACGCTAAAACACTTTGGTGGTGATGTAATTGTTTTTTTCGGTGAAAATGGGGGTTATTTCCTAAGGGCAAATCCTCTTGGCACTACAAGTGCAGTTTCAGTGCAGTTGCAACTGCACTTGTAGTGAAAAGTGTCTTTGCATTTAGTAAATAACACCCAACAGTGCTTTGTATAAGGTTACACAATCACGCCATTTTCTGGACTCAACACATTTCTGTCAGGGTCAGCTAAAACAAACACAAGCAGTAAATGGCCACAAATATTTATTTTTTTTGCTTTTTTATTTGAAAAAGGCTTCACATATTTGCTGGCATATTGATGGCCCCCCTACCCGCAAAGAACTCCAGGTATCGTAACCGGACATCACGGGCACTCAGGGAAGGCAAGCCAGGACGGCCGCTTTCAAGCGCCATCAGTGTTGTTTTAGGTATCACTCTGGCCTCAGGCATAACAGAGCCAGCATAGTTGGCCGAATGTTTCCTTAAAAAGTTATGGAGAATACAGCACGCCATGATGATATGATTAAGTTTATACTCCGCCATATGGATAGGTGTCAGAAACAGGCGGAACCGGCTGGCCAGGATTCCAAATGTGTTCTCCACCACTCTTCGGGCTCTGGCCAGCCGGTGATTAAAAACCCTCTGTTCCGGGGTGAGGGTCCTCATAAGGAATGGCTGCATAAGATGGTCCCCCAGCGCAAAAGCTTCATCAGCAACGAACACAAATGGGAGTCCTTCAACATTGTCCTCTGGAGCTGGCAAGTCCAAGCTGCCATTCTGGAGACGCCTGTAGAACTCCGTCTGGGCGATGACTCCACCATCGGACATCCGGTCATTCTTCCCCACGTCCACATACAAGAAGTCGTAATTAGCCGACACCACCGCCAACATCACTATACTATTGAACCCCTTATAGTTGAAATCGTACGACCCCGAGTTGGGTGGTGGGACGATGTGGATGTGTTTCCCATCAATTGCCCCTCCGCAGTTAGGAAAGTCCCACCGCTGGGCAAAGTGGGAGGCCACAGTCTGCCATTCCTGTGGCGTGGAAGGAAACTGTTGAGGAAAAAATAAAAAAAATAGTATTTTTGCACATAAACATGGCAAGCAGATTAGACACAAACATTCTTGCCCAACCTCCAGATAACATTTAGTAAGGGGAATTTAACAACGCCAAAGTATAAGGTACACCTATCATATTCCCCCTCCCCCCCCCTCATGGGTCATTTCTAACATTATAGGGGGGGGATCTTGGACAGGTAACCCTCCTCACTTCATTGAGAGATGAATGCCTAAATACAGGGTATTACTTTGAACAGACCCTCCTTAGTTACACTATTGGCAGCCCACTGGACAGGTAAGAAGTGTCATAATACAAAGATATAAATACACACTGTACACATTTGAGGACATTTGGACATTCTGCTATTACCTGTCAAGATAATAATAGGATAAAAAAACTTTAAACAGTACCATTGGAAAGTATACAGGCAGGCCCTTGCACTACATGCTTTGGGGAATTCATCCATAAATCTGAGCACAAAAGAGATGGGTATAGTGTGTATGGGTTTGGCAAAGTCAGCAGATAGATGATTGAGGATAGAGAATTGGGATCAGCTGACTTAGCAGTTGGGGGAGGGAGGGTTACTAAAAATGATTTGGGGACACCACACAAAAAAAGGCTCTGCCACTCTGCCTGAATTTAAAGCTCAAATAACATTTACAAACATTTTAGGGGGTGTTTGGGGTAAAGCACTACTATGGAGCTGATAAAATACATTGTTAAGTGACTACATGAGGTGAATATAGGGCCAGGAGAGAACATGCTGGAGAGGTTAGTGAAGGACAATCTGTATGAAGGACCTAAAAAATTAATTGCATAAAAATCCAGCATGCATGAGGACAAAGGGGACATTCACAGCATATTACAATCATGGTAATTAGGGAATGAGGAAAGAAAAAAAAAAATGCGCAAACATTAAATACAATAAAATGTAATATTAAAAGATACAAATCTTACCTTCATATACTCCTTCTGCAGGACCTGTATGATGGCAGAACAGGTCTCTGGGATAATGATTCCCAGAGCCTGGGGGGAGATACCTGTCGAGAACTTCAAGTCCTGCAGACTTCTCCCTGTCGCCAAATACCGCAGGGTAGCGACCAACCTCTGCTCCGGAGTGATGGCTTGCCTCATGTAGGTATCCTGCCTGCTAATATAAGGGGTCAGCGAAGCCAACAAACGGTGAAATACGGGGTCCGTCATCTTGAGAAAGTTCCTGAAATCATCAGGATTATTCTCACGGATCTCACGGAGCAAAGGCGTGTGACAGAACTGGTCACGCTGAAGCAACCAATTCTTGGTCCATGAACTCCTCCCCACCCTGTTCATGGACTGGACTTGTGTCAAGGTCAGGACCCCAACACCAAGCCCCCACACAGCATGAACTCTACGAGGAGTACGTATACGCAACATGGCTAGAAAACGGTCGACTGCTCAGAACGAAGTAACAGAACGCACTGAAGAACAGCAAGGCCTTTGAAGAGCGACCTATAAAACAGTAACGAACGAACAAGAACACAATGACTAATTAAAGTCACGCGGAACTTGCTTGCATGCACTGAAGAGCAGATACAAACCCACAAGCACAAACTGAACTGCAGAAAACGATCTGAAAGCCACGAGTCTGAAAAAGCGCGAATCGTCTCTCACCAAACTTTTACTAACATGAGATTAGCAAAAGGAGCCCAAAGGGTGCCACGCTTGGTTCTGAACTGGCCTTTTCTAGTCTCGTCGTACGTGCTTGACGTCACCGCGTTGTTGGCGATCGGAAATTCCGACAACTTTGTGCGACCGTGTGTACGCAAAACAAGTTTGAGCCAACATCCGTCGGAAAAAATCCTAGGATTTTGTTGTCGGAATGTCCGAACAAAGTCTGACCGTGTGTACGGAGCATAACTGTCACAAACTGACACCAATGCAGTAATCAGAAAAAAAACTGCTTGGTGTCACTGTGAAGGGGGGGGGGGTGATTGGGGGGTGATCAGGGGGTGATCGGGGGTGATGGGGGGTGAAAAGTGTGCCTGGTGTGTTTTAATGTGTGTGTATGAGTTGTGCACTCACATCGATGTCTTCTCTCCTTGGCGCCGGAGCGGAAAATACAGAGCCGAGGAGCGATGACATCACTTCCTCTGCCTTTGTTTACTATACAGCAGCAGAGGAAGAATCTCATTCGTGGGGTGCGATCGTGAGGGGGTGGCCACAAATGAGTGGCCTCCCCCTCAGCCTGGATCGCTCCCCTAACAAAGCTGACCGCCTCGGGCCCCCTATGCGCCCCCTGCCCGCGGGAAGCAGATCACATACCAGGTACGTGATTTTGCCTGCCCGTGCCATTCTGCCGCAGTATATCTGTGTTAGGCAGTCGGCAAGTGGTTAAAATAATTTGGTGGTTTATAGTTTACTCTCTATTCTAATTACTTCTTACATTAGTAGTAGGTAAACTCTAACATTTATTTTCAGTTGTAATGGCATGACCTGAGAACATATTTACAAATGCAATTGGTAATTCTTTATATTAGGTTACCTTATGAGAACCGCATTTGATAATATGAATACTTTTATATAAAGACACTTTGTACTGTGTTATATCTTTATACTCTCTTTTAAAACGTAAAATATTAAAACATAAATAGAATTAACATTATAGATTTGGGCAATTAGTGTTTGATCTTTTTATTTTTTTGAAAGAAAAATCAAACTGTTCAAGATACGGTTTTACTGCAATATTTTCAGAGATGTTTCTGTGTGTTTGAAGCTCTTTAGCTGCTGTAATGGCAGCCAGTAAGGGTGTGTGCAATTTTACTGTTGGTGCATTTGTCTGGACACAATCGTTTTACATATCACTGGGATGGTGGCGTCCCGTACAGACTGTTATTTGATCTGCTGAATATAACATCTTTTATGAGCTATTTTCTATTATTAAATGATCCTCTATGTTATGACTGCTATCTATCTGTATTTTGAACAGTTTGATACTTTTTCTATGATCTATGTTATAAGTTGGCTATACTACTTATGTGTGTCAGCTGCCAGAATTGTTTTTCTATTGTTGTTGACACACAGCGCAGAAATGTTTACATTAAATCTATGACCATTTTTTTTTTAATGGTTATGCTCAAAAGCATTTTTTAACTATAAAATAGATCTAGACATGAACACGATCAGAAGGATTTACTTTTTTCTAACAGTCAACTGTAATCTCTTAACCGCTTGCCACCCGCCGGCTGTCATATGACGGCCAGCCTACGCGGCTCTCGTTCTGGGAGGGTATCATATGAAGCCCTCGCCTTCCCGGCCCATCGTGTCACTCGGGACCCGATGCGCGTGCCTGCCGGCCGCAATGTCCGCCGGTTACCTGCGATTGCCCGGTAACACAGCAGGACCGTGGATCTGTGTGTGTAAACACACAGATCCACGTCCTGTCAGAGGAGAGGAGAGGAGACCGATGGTGTGTTCCCAGTATAGAGGAACACCAATTGGTCTCCTCCCCTTGTGAGTCCCCTCCCCCTACAGTTAGAAACACTCCCTAGGAAACATAATTAACCCCTCGATCACCCCCTAGTGTTAACCCTTCCCTGCCAGTCACATTTATACAGTAATCAGTACATTTTTATAACATGGATCGCTGTATAAATGTGAATGGTCCCAAAAATGTGTCAAAAGTGTCCAATATGTCTGCCGCAATATCGCAGTCACGATAAAAAAAACAAAAAAAAAAAAACACAGATCGCCGGCATTACTAGTAAAAAATAAATAAATAATAACAATGCTATAAATCTATCCCCTATTTTGTAGATGCTATAACTTTTGCGCAAACCAATCAATATACGCTTATTGCGATATTTTTTAACCAAAAATATGTAGAAGAATACATATCGGCCTAAACTGAGGAAAAAATTTGTTAAAAAAAAAAATTGGATATTTATTATAGCAAAAAGTAAAAAATAATGCGTTTTTTCAAACTTGTCACTCTTCTTTTGTTTATAGCGCAAAAAATAAAAAACACTGAGGTGATCAAATACCACCAAAAGAAAGCTCTATTTGTGGGGAAAAAATTATAACAATCTCATTTGGGTACAGTGTTGCATGACCACGCAATTGCCATTCAAAGTGTGACAGCACTGAAAGCTGAAAAATGGCTTGGGCAGGAAGGGGGGTGAAAGTGCACTGTATTGAAGTGGTTAAAAATGCACTTAAAAACGCACCACAAACACATTGCAGATTCCCGGTGTGCAGTTTGTGGCATGAACCTATCCTAAAATTACTGATACTAGCTTGCTGTCTTTGTTTTGATTTTTTGTTTTAAATGGAATACAAATATATGTCCATGCTCAAACTGGGAGTTTTTAAAATAAAACGCTTTCCACAAATAAAATTAAACTGGTTAGAGTAAAAGTCTTACCTCCAGTGTACGCTCCTGAGGACGTGTGTAGGTAATGTGCACTGGCTGTAAGGAATAGACAGACAAGTGTATTAGATGGGCGGAGTGAGGTTGTACCTGGATAAAGACATGGCTCCTATTGACACCACTGTATAGGAGATTTTTAACATAAACCTGTTCTACAAAAACCACCCAGGCTACTGCTGACCTCTTTCTGAAAATGCAAAATGCATTGTGAATGGTGATCCAATAGTTTCAGTATTTTCTGTCCCAGAACAAGTATTCCGATTAGGAGTACTAATCTTGTATTGGGACAGTGAAAGTATTAACCTATTTACTGCCAACAATCTGGAAACTACTGTAGGTCAGTCGCTGTCAACTTTCAACGGGACAAGCATGGCAGGTGCTGCTGGGTAGAGGGAAGGGAAATCAGTGAACATCCATTCGCTGATCTCCCTTTCCTGTTACTGACCTGGAAGTGACGTACAATGGGGAAGAAGCTAATTCAACCTGATTTACATTAGGTTAGCTTTGTTAGGTTCAATGAGACATCAGAGGGCTATTACCAAAAAATGCATCACATAAGGGTCATGTCTCTTATGTGATAAAAAAAAGTTTAGTAAAAAAAATGGTAGACAAAGACTAAAAAATGTACATTCAAACCAAGCACCTAAAATACCCTCCTAAAAACAATTTTGAACAGCCCCCCCACATACAGTGCTGTGAAAAAGTTTTAGGCAGGTGTGAAGAAATGCTGTAAAGTAATAATGCTTTTAAATATATATTTTAATTTTTCATTTTCATCAGTTTACAAAATGCGAGCAGAAGAAAAATCGAAATCAAATCAATATTTGGTGCGACTACCCTTTGGCTTGAAAACCAGCATCAATTCTTATACTTGCACACTTTGAACACTTGCACAAAGTCAGGGATATTGTAGGATTACAGTTAGGGGTGGGTTTAACCAATTATACCAAACAGATGATTATCAATAGGGATGAGCCGAACACACCCCGGTTCAGTTTGCGGCAGAACAAGCGAACAGACAAAAAATTTGTGCGAACACCTTTAAAGTCTATGGGACTCGAATGTGAAAAATAAAAAGTGCTAATTTTAAAGTCTAATATGCAAGTTATTGTCATAAAAAAGGTTTGGGGACCCGGGTGCTGCCCCAGGGGACATGTATCAATGCAAAAAAAAGTTTTACAAACGGCCGATTTTTCAGGAGCAGTGATTTTATTAATGCTTAAAAAGTGAAACAATAAAAATGAAATATTCCTTTAAATATCGTGCCTGGGGGGTAACTGTAGTATGCCTGAAAGTGGTGCATTTTTCCCGTGTTTAGAACAGTCCCTGCACAAAATGACATTTCTAATCAAATAAAAGTCATTTAAAACTGCTTGCGGCTGTAATGTAATGTTGCCCCCCCCCAGCCCATTACCAGGCCCTGCGGGTCCCCCCCGCCCTTACATCAGAGTTCCCCCCTTAGATCATGATCGGCAGTGTTCCCCTTTACATAAGAGTTCCCTTTTACTGTAAGGGGGAATCCTGCAGACTCTGATGTAAGGGGGAACTCTGTGTAGGCCGGGTTATGGTAACCTTACCTTCATGTAAATGGAGAAAGTTGTTTTTTGACTTTTTTTTAACTTAAACACATTGCTAATAGCATTAGCTATATGTTTATAGTTTAAATATTGATATTTGCACTGTTTAGCAGTGAAAACAGTCATTTTAGGTACTTTTTTTCAGTTTGAGTAAAAAATATGGCTCTGGCAGTAAATGTCAGGATTTTTGCCAGTAAAAAAAAAATTTGTGCCGTTTGTAAATTTTGGCATCCTGCCAGTAAATTTCATTTCAGAGGGTTGGCAACACTGGTCTGGTATGGATATTAAAGGGAACCAAGCACCCAAATTAAAAAAAGAAAGGCGTGGGGCCCCCAGACCCTATATACTCTGAACAGCAGCAGTATACAGGCGGTCTCTGGGTTACAAACAAGATAGGGACTGTAGGTTTGTTCTTAAGTTGAATCTGTTTGTAATTTGGAACAGGTACATGCAACTCATGTTTGAGCATTAGGTAATAGATTGAAATATAAGTAAAACTGCCCATCCACAGTAACAATTTATTTTACTTTCTCTTTTCACCACCAACTCTGTAAGATAAGGTCTTACCTGGTTGGTTGTGGATTGTAAGTTATTGTGTATTCTAGCATGACTCCATTGGACACCAACTACCTACATATAATCCTTCTTTGTGAAGAGACAGGCAGGCTCACAGCCTAACCAGTTCTACTGCCTAGGTTGTTTTGTGAATGATTCAGGTATTCTTGGGGTCCATGTGGGGTAGGCTAGAACCCCTGCTATTTTTTCAAATAGGGTTCTCTAGCTGGATACAATGTTTTAACATTTGTATTAAAATTGCATTGCATTTTTTCCTATTGATTAGTATAATTTGCTGGTTTATAATTTACTCTCTATTCTAATTATTTCTTACATTAGTAGTAGGCAAACTCTAACATTTATTTTCAGTTGTAATGGCATGACCTGGGAACATGTTTACAAATGCAATTGGTAATTCTTTATATTAGGTTACCTTATGAGAACCGCATTTGATAGTATGAATCCTTTTATATAAAGACACTTTGTACTGTGTTATATCTTTATTTTCCCTTTAAAAACGTAAAATATTAAAACATAAATAGAAATAACATTATAGGTTTTGGAAATTAGTGTTTGATCTTTGATCCTTTTTTTTTCATAGAAAAATCAAACTGTTCAAAATACAGATTTACTGCAGTATTTTCAGAGATGTTTCTGTGTGTTTAAAGCGCCTTAGCTGCTGTAGCAGCAGCCAGTAAGTGTGTGCGCGCAATTTTACTGTTGGTGACCGTGCATTTATCCGGACACGATCGTTTTAGATAATGATCACTGGGATGGTGGCCTCCTCTACAGACTGTTATTTGATTTGCTGAATATAACATCTTTTATGGACTATTTTCTATTATTAAATGATCCTCTATGTAGCACTGACCCCCGAAGGAGCTGCTGATTTATTTGTGCCTGTACTCTGCTTTATTTCCTCTTTGACTATCTCAGTCCCCCGACACAGCTGTGGTGTAATAGTGTGCAGTCAAAACGAATTCATAAAGGCAAGTTTACAATACTCAATATAATATACCTGTCTGTAGTTACCTTACCCTCCTCTCGGCTGGTGATGAGGAGGAAAACAACACTCACCCAGTTATACTTGAATAATAAACTTATTTACTGTAATTGTTTTAGAAGGTTTAAACTACAATGGTTGTGCTTTCAGACCAACATAGTCTGACAGTCAACTGAACTTTATATTACAAACATACAATACAGGTATAAAATGTCTGAAATAATATATGAGTGGTGTAGCAAAGTAAATAGGATAACTGTCAGAGTGAATTTATCTCACTATGAGCACCATCCTATTTCCTGCGCGCTTTATTACTATACTAAATCAAAGACTAACTTGATAAAGTGTAGTACAACAATTAGAGAGCTCCCTCATTTAGTATCGCACTACCCCAATATAGTAAAGGGATACAAGGCCCTGTATTTTACTAAACAGTCCTTCTTTTCTTCTTTTCTTCTGCTAGCAAAAACAAAGTAGATTTGTAATCCAAAGGGTTAATGACTCCTGATCAAAGTAGACTGAAAATGTAGAAGCAAAGTTCTGGTGCAGCAGCACTATAACTAACTTTGGTGCCAGTGACTCAGTACTAAACTCTCAATGAAGTGCAGGCCTGAAGCCTGATATTAACTCAGTCTAATCCTCCTGACTTAGCTTGTGGAACTTTGGGTCCCAGCAGCTCTGTCTTGTGCAGAGGGATGTGTAAAAGTGCATCAAGAAGCTTTTGGGCAACAGCCCTCTCACCCAACCAGGACAGTGTTGTCAGAAGACTCCGTTCTGATGTACAGGGTTCTGTCTCCGGCCGGCCGGCACTGCTGCGTTGCTCCGCTTCACACCACGAGATGCTCCGGAACTCCCAGATGACTCAGACAGGCTCCTCTGGCTCCTTCCTAGTCTTTCCCTGTCGTCAGTCCAGCTCTCTGGTGTGTCACAGTACTGCTACTCGGATTGCTCTTCCATGGAGGTAGGCTGCGCTGTGCTGGAGACCTCACACAGATCCTCCCAGGCTGGCCATGCTTGTCCAAGAGACCTAAGATGGCCACTCCCAGCCTTTTTAATCTTCCTACAATGCAGTTCTGTTCCCTGAGATTTGTGCGAGTTAATGAGCATTGTGGGTAGGTCAAGTTAATGTCCAGATGTAAACAAACAAAACACTTCCATGTCAACTTGAATAATAAAAGAAATAAAGATGCAGTCCTTTTATATTTTGGCCGCTAGATGGCGCCAGATGCTAAGATATAACATATATTACATTACATACCAAATATATGACCGCTACATCTATATTATGACTGCTATCTATCTGTATTTTGAACAGTTTGATACTTTTTCTATGGTCTGTGTTATAAGTTGGTTATACTACTTATGTGTCAGCTGCCGGAATTGTTATTTCTATTCTTGTTGACACACAGCACAGAAATTTTTACATTAAATCTATGATCATTTTTTTTTAAGGTTATGCTCACTCACAAGCATTTTTTAACTATAAAATAGATCTAGACATGAACACGATCAGAAGGATTTACTTTTTTCTTTTTTTTTTAACTCTTTATTTAAATTTTATATATTGAAATGCACAAACACCCATCAAAAAGGGGAAAATACACTCTACCAAGTATACAAATCTCTATAAAACAATGATAGACCCCAATATTATCCCAATCCTGCCCTCCATCCCAAACCCCCACCCCCCCACTTCCCGCAGATAGTTCACTTCCGGAATAAACATAGCGACTAGAACTATATCTACACTTGTATTAATTCATAATGACTTCAGCAAAACTCTCAGATTTTTTAAAGGCTTCCCATCTGGCCCATCTGCCCCCCCCTCTTCTTGATCCCTTTCTGAGGGATCGGCTACCTCAGACTTCTCTAGGATATAAATTTTATTTACTCTTGAGATCCAATCCTTGATCCTAGGCCCCTCCACTTCCTGCCATTTTTTTGGGATTACGCTCTTTGCTGAATTAAGAAACACAGGGATTAGAGAGGTTTTATACAGTCTATTTAGGCCCTCAGACCCGTGGAACAGACAGACCCATGGGTCAGACGGGATAGCCTTACCCGTAATCACCTCGATTAGCTTAATCACCTCCCGCCAGAATATTTTGATTTTTGGACAATTCCACCAAAGATGCGCCATTGTTTCCGGGGCTGAACACCCTCTCCAGCAATTAGGTGATTTGTCAGGATGGAATTTGCTGATTTTAATAGGAGTCGCATACCACCTGGCCAGGCACCTATAGTTGATCTCCGTCGTTTTCATATCAACTGCTGTACTAGGCATTGCCCCCAGGATGCTCCCCACCGAACTTTTCTTACTTTCTCTTAAGTTACTCCCAGTTCGTCTTCCCATTTTTTAATGAATGGCGGTACTTCCGGCCCTCCACTACTTGACAGAATTTTATATAGTGCAGAAATATTCCTCTTTGCTATATCCCTACAGAATAATTTCTCTATCGGTCTGTAATCTCCTTCCTCCCTCAAGGTACCAGGGATGCTTCTGACAAAATGCGCGAGCTGGTCGTTTCGCCACCCATTTGCCTTCATTAAATCCCTTTGTGTTGATAATTCCTGAAATGTGTGAATTTTCCCTCTATTAATAATATCTTTTAATTGTGCTTCCCTATTCAAAATCCAATTTCCTCCCACTTCCACCATCCCCGGGGGAAAATAAGTGTTGTCTTTTAAATAAATTAAGGGAGAATTATACTCCCACTTCATAGTGAGATGAATCTGGTCCCATATTTTAAATGTGAGGTGCGTTATAACATGCGTGTCTGGGCCTAAATTCCTGTGGTGAGGGGGATTCCATATCATGTGATTTAATCGTGCATTACTTAAACTCAGTTCCAAATTGACCCATCTTTTATTAGTACTTCCTTTAGCAAAGTCTAGTGCCCGTGATAAAACAATCGCTTTATAATATTTTCTAAAGTCTGGAATAGCCAACCCTCCCTGTGCTTTTTCTCTACTCAACACCGTGTACGCTATCCTAGGTTTCTTATTATTCCATAACTACTTATTAATCCTATTAAGGTTCTAAAATAAGTTTGAGGTAAGGGAATAGGGAGCATCTGCATCTTTTAGAACACCTTAGGGGCTAGCACCATTTTGACTATGTTAATTCGCCCCATCCATGAGACAGAATGATGTGATATTCTTTTTATTTCTGATCCAATTTCATTTAGAAAAGGAATAAAATTCAGCAGATATATCTTCCTAATGGATCCTGCTAGCTTAACACCCAGGTACTTAATATTTTCTCTCCAAGGGAAGTGAAACACCTCTCTGAGTCTAGCAACTTCCTGTTTGACAACATTAATCTTTAAGGCTTCAGATTTCTCGAAGTTGATTTTAAAATTTGACAGCTCACCAAATTTCTTCAATGTGGACAGCAAATTGGGGATCGTGTTTCTGGGTTTGGTGATATAGAGAAGAACATCATCGGCAAAAGCAGCCAGTTTGTGCTCCTCCTTTCCCACTATGCAGCCGCTAATGTCCGGGTTTTTTCGGATCGTAGCTAATAAGGGCTCTAAGGTCAGAACGAATAGAAGCGGGGACAGCGGGCATCCTTGCCTGGTCCCGTTTTTCATGGCGAACTGTGCTGAGGCTAAATTATTGACCTTCACAAATGCTGTTGGTTTATTGTATAGTATTTTAATCCATTTTAGCATTGTAGGCCCTACTCCCATTGCTTCAAGCGTTTTAAACATGAATCCCCAGTCTACCCTGTTGAATGCCTTCTCAGCATCTATTGACAGAAATAGACTGGGGGATCCGCTTGATTTAATAGCCTCTAATATGAGAAGAGACCGCACCCCATTATCTCTGCCTTCTCTCCCAGGGATAAACCCCACTTGGTCCGGATGGACCAAGTAGGACATTTTTTCCTTAAGCCGGTGCGCCAGCACCTTGGCATATAGTTTAATGTCGGCATTTAAAAGCGCAATCGGCCTATAGCTAGAGCATAGGGTGCGGTCCTTGCCCTCTTTAGGAATTAGCGTCACTGATGCAGTCAACGCACCCTTACACAAATCTACTTGCTTCCCTAGCCCATTCCAGACCTGGCAAAGCCTTGGAACCAAGGAGTCTTTAAATTTTTTATAGAAGCTGGTTGTGAAGCCATCCGGTCCAGGACTCTTCCCCGGGGGAGGTGATCTCAGGGCCAAGCATATCTCTTCTTCAGTTATCGGTCTCTCTAGTTCTATTATGTCGTTTTCAGACAGAATAGGAAGTCCCACCCCTTTCAGAAAATCTCTCACCCTCTCCTCCTTATTTCCACCACAATTTTCCCTTTGCCCAACCGAGTAGAGGGATGAGAAATACTGTCTGAATTCTTCTCCTATCTCTTTGGGTGTGTGCCTCATTTCGCCATTTTTATTTTTGATCTTCTCTATTAAGTTTGCATCCTTTTTTTTCCTTACAATTGCTGCCAGTTTTTTTACCTACCTTATTTCCCCCCTGGTAGCTATCTTTTAGATGTTTATTCATAATCTTACGTGACTCATTTTCCAATAAGTCTTTTAATTCTTCTCTTTTAATTATCAGTTGCTGTAACACGGGCCTATCGTTTCCCATAGAGGCTTTATGAAGTTGTTCTAGTTGATGAATGTTAACGATAAGACTTTCTTTGCTTTTAGTTCTCTCTTTCTTCTCCCCCGCGCCAATGGATATTAAGACCCCCCTTATATATGCCTTGAAGGCCTCCCATAGGACAGCCCCCGAGATCTCCCCAGTATCGTTGTTTGAAAAGAACGCATCAATTTCCTGTTGTATTTTCACGGCTATCTTATCCTCCTCAATAAGTTTTTCGTTTGAACGCCAAGTGTAAGGAACCCTATGGAGCCCTTTTATCTTCACCTTCATCATGACAGGGGCATGATCTGAAAATGTCATGATTTTTATCTTTGACTCCTCAATAGAGTCCAATAAACTATGGTCCGCCATCAAGTAGTCCAACCTTGAATATGTCCCGTGCACCGGCGAGAAGAAAGAATAATCCCTCTCCTTCGGATGCTGTACCCTCCATACCCTCTCCCTAAGCTCATTAAGAGGTTTTTACTTACCTCCCATGCACTGGATGACCTATCCAAGGCTGGATCTAAGCAGAAATGAAAATCTCCTGCTAGTATCACTTCCCCCTCTTTGAATTCCATCAATCTATTCAGGGTCTGGGAGAGGTATTTAATCAGATCTCTGTTCGGACAGTAGACATTAGCCAATGTGTAAATCCTTTCCCCCATCTTTACCTTTAAAAATAGGAAACGGCCCTCTGGGTCCACCCTCCTCTCTAATGCCCCGTACACACGGTCGGATTTTCCGATGGAAAATGTGTGATAGGACCAAGTTGTCGGAAATTCCGACCGTGTGTGGGCTCCATCACACATTTTCCATCGGATTTTCCGACACACAAAGTTGGAGAGCAGGAGATAAAATTTTCCGACAACAAAATCCGTTGTCGGAATTTCCGATAGTGTGTAGACAAATTCGACGCACAAAGTGCCACGCATGCTCAGAATAAATAAAGAGATGAAAGCTATTGGCTACTGCCCCGTTTATAGTCCCGACGTACGTGTTTTACGTCACCGCGTTCAGAATGATCGAATTTTCCGACAACTTTGTGTGACCGTGTGTATGCAAGACAAGTTTGAGCGAACATCCGTCGGAAAAAAACATAGGATTTTGTTGTCGGAATGTCCGAACAAAGTCCGACCGTGTGTACGGGGCATAACAGTGCGTATTTAGTCTGTTTCGAGAATCCGAGTACCACTCCCTTCGCCCGTTTGATGGGTGAATCGCAATAAATCCAACTCGGAAAATTTCTTGAGTCTAGCTTGATGCCCTCCTCCAACACCAAGTGAGTCTCCTGCAGTACCTTGATGGTTTAGAAAAATACTCTGAGAGACATAGGTGAATCCAGCACAATAAAAAAAATAAAGTTCAGCGACATCTGATCCTACCTGGAGCCATCAGATTTTAGGAAGGAGTCAAACAGCATTCACGGTCATGTCTCATGAACAGCAGGGGGAGCAGAAGCGTTTACAAGGGATGGCCTGGAATTTAGGGGATTTCGAGATCGGTCTCAGCTCTTAAATTATAGTGGGAGCAGCGATGAGTAGCAGACCGATAAGACACTTTTCGGCTACGGCTGTGGGGGGGGGGGGTGGATCCTGGGCAGCAAGCAGAGCCAGGGAGACGGGTACTGGGAGGACGTGTCAGCGGGCTGTAAATTCCTACAGGACGAACCAGGAGCTGTCGGCAAGCCTCGCTCCTGTAGTATCTGTGGCCGGATTACGCTCACTGGCTTTCTCTTCAGGAGCGGCACCTCCCGCTGTGTCAAGGCGGCAGATTAACGGAACCAACACCCCACGCCATCCCTGCCGCCATCGCCTTTCGATCCTAAGCCCTCCTCCACCACCCCACCGTCAGGCCCCTCCCCCGGATCTAGCACGTCACATCACTTCCCTCGGCTCTGTATCCAACTTGGAACATACGTTCTCGGATTTACTTTTTTCTAAAAAATAGTCAACTATAATCTCTTAAAAATGCACTTAAAAACACATCACTGAGGAAAACTTAGGTGCCCGATCTGGTTCCTACCCCCATGTTGACATCTTTTCCTGGTGCAATGGACACCTGAAATAGGCCACTACTATGGTCCTCTGTTGGGGCCCCCCTACCCACACATAAGCCTTTTTTTGTGTCTGCTAGGGACACCATAACTCTCCTGGAACCCCACTGCAGGCTGATTGAATGCATGTAGGACCCAACAGGGTTCAAGAATAGCACACTCGATGGGGATCCAGAGGTGACTGACTGCTACAATGGCGGGGAGAACACCTGCCTGATGGGACACAGACATCTGGGTCACATACCCCGTGAGTTTATAGGCACACAAGAAAACTTTACAACCGTGGCGAACAGACACTCATACACAGCGATACTTCAACCATGCAAGTTTTAGATTACAATTGGGTTACTGTATTTTATGGAGGAGGCCTGGCCGACGTGGGGATTGGGAACCCAGAGTCCATCAGTCTCTCTTAACCAGGGCCATAAGGCTCTATGTACTTTCTGCACGGACCGGCTACCTTCTCCCCATTTGTAGGCCAACATGGGAAACCAATAGGAAGACACGTATAATATCCTATAGCAATCTCGGCAGTTTGCTGTGTGGGCCCATGGGTCTCCCCCCACGGTGTGCCAAACAGCCAACGAAGTAGGGTATGGGTTTGCCCACTCTACAACACATTATCGGAAGACATGGTTGGAAGCATGTCTTTACTGCAGTCTGGGTCAGGTGAGTTCAGAGGAAGATAAGAGCACTGCCCATTTTGAGCTTAGGTCGTGCCGGTTAAGGCTCACAGATCATACATACGTGTTTTAGGTTATAGCACTGGGGCTGGGTTTGCATACATAAGTGACTTATATATAATGTTGTTTGCTCGCTTGACCAATTATTCGATATGTTTTGTATTTTACCATGTCACGTGTCTAAGTTATACTATAAGGCGGGTGGGCTGGGCGGATATGGGTTAGCTCCCCTGGTCATAGTCTAACCTCATCCCCATTAGGCCGAAACACCTTCCGGGTGATAACTAGAGTGTGTTTCTTTGCAAAACCTTGCACACAATTGTTTATTGACAATTGATACTAGACCGGACAGTCTGTGGTACTGATTGTCCACTTTGCTCTTCCTTGAGCTCTTCTTGCTTTTCTCCTTCTACCTTTTTTTCCCCCCTCTCTATAATCCTACGTCTCTACTCCCCCACACCAAGCTCCCCCCCCTCTATTGTATCTACCATATTTATTTTTGACACAAACGTGATGGACCACATTATTATTTTTTCGCTGAACGTCAAGGGGTAAATATACCTGAGAAAGGCCGTATGCTCTTGAATGATCTCAAAAGAGCTAGAGCAGATATAGCGTTCATTCAGGAAACCCACTTCAAAACAGGGGCACCGCTATGTTTGAAGAACCGGTACTTTCACTCACTTATCATGCCACGAATACATCAGCCAAATCCAAAGGAGTGTCCATACTCCTTGCAGGGAAAATACCCTGGACCTGCCGGGACACTAGATTTGACACGGAGGGGCGGTATGTGTTTATTAAAGGGCTTATAGGTGAAGTGTTGGTGACACTGGCTACGGTCTACGCACCAAATGGTAGACAAGATACCTTTATACACAATACACTGACCAACCTGATGGACTTTGCTGAAGGACATCCGATTTCAACATCCCCCTGAACCCAACGGTGGATGCATCCTCTGGTACCTCTTCCCTGCGCACCACCGTGCATAAACGTATCACTCAGGTGCTCCATGAAGTCCAACTGATAGACGTATGGAGGCTCCACTACGCAGGGGAGAGAGACTACACGTTCTTTTCATCTCCACACAAAACATATTCACGCATCGACTTTTTCTTGCTAGCACATGGTCAACTAGAGGCAGCGTGTACCACGGAGATAAGGTAACATAACCTGGTCAGACCATGCGCCCATTACTATGCGCTACTCCCTCTCGCGGACCGCGACGACTAACGAAGTTCTGGCGACTGAATGAAAGCCTGCTACAGACCCCCACAGTACTGACCGATGTCACAAAGGAACTTAATCAATACTTTCTATCCAACAATACCGACGACTGCGACCCTGGGATACTATGGGAAGCCCACAAGTCTGTGATTAGAGAGGTTTTGATTAAACACGGGACGCATATTAAAAGAGAGCAGGAGAAACAATTACGGTTTCTTTTACAGAAGATACATGACTTGGAAAAGACACACAAGAGAAATCCGACAACATCACTAGAAGTTGAACTATTGACTCTCTGCAGACAGACAGTAGATCTCTTACAATATCAGGCAAAAGCAGCACTACAATCCTGTAGGAAACTCACAAATGAATCGGGGAACAAGTGCGAGAAACTGCTTGCCAGAGCACTTAGACAGCAGAGACTCCGTGCATACATCCCCCAAATCATCTCCTCTTCCGGACAAAGGAAAGTCTTACCCACCCAGATTGCCAATGAATTCCGGACCTATTATTCTTCCCTGTACAACCTCCCGAAACAGCATTCCAGTGACACTGCTGTAGGGGACTATCTTACTTTGTCTAATATCCCAAACTCTTACAGGACGTACACACGGTCGGACTTTGTTCGGACATTCCGACAACAAAATCCTAGGATTTTTTCCGACGGATGTTGGCTCAAACTTGTTTTGTCTACACACGGTCGCACAAGGTTGTCGGAAAATCCGATTGTTCTAAACGCGGTGACGTAAAACACGTACGTCAGGACTATAAACGGGGCAGTGGCCAATAGCTTTCATCTCTTTATTTATCCTGAGCATGCGTGGCACTTTGTCCGTCGGATTTGTGTACACACGATCGGAATTTCCGACAACGGATTTTGTTGTCGGAAAATTTTATCTTCTGCTCTCCAACTTTGTGTGTCGGAAAATCCGATGGAAAATGTCCCACCGTGTGTACGGGGCATTAGAGGAAAGTGCAACTGCACTGGAAGAATCCATCACATTGACGGAACTGCAGTGCACCATTAAAAGTATGAAACCGGGTAAAGGGCCAGGCTCAGATGGGTTCACTCTTCAATATTATCAAACCCTCCTGCCCATTCTGGGCCCATACATGCTCAAACTTTCCAACAATCTCACAGAGAGTAGTAGGCTTCAGAATTTCAGAGATATGGGAACATATCTAATTTAAAAATTAACTTAGTCAAATCTACAGCTAAGGGCATTAACATGACGGCCGATAAATTGACCCCCCTAAAATCTAAATTTAACTTTAAATGGTCCGACAGGCAAGGGCCTCCACTCTTGGTACAAGAGGTGCAACCTTATCAAAATGTGCATTCTCCCGAAATTTTTGTATTTGTTCCAAGCACTGACAATTATGATACCTTCCCTATATTTTCTTTTCAAATATTTTATTAGTAATTAACAAGCAACTATTCCATACATTACAGTAAAGATAGCAAGTTAGCATAAGACAGTGCTTATCACAGTCATACAATATAACATTAACATAGTGGAAAATAGGGAATTATACAAACAAATGAATACTCAGTCAGATAACAGGTAGGAACGGACTAGGTAAGATTGCAATAAGTAAGAGGGAACAGGGTCCCCTTAATAAGCGTGCGAAGGTGCCGGCCGTCTCCCCAGAAGACAAACATGAGAGTCGCCGGGACCATTATATAAGACAGAGTACACTACCAATAGATATTAATAGAAGAAGAAAGGAGAGAGAAAGAAGAAAGGGGGGGTAACAACAGATTGAAAGGAGAGCAGCAAGAGGGGATGAGGGTCGGCCGGGCCGCATGGGCAGAGGTGTGGTGTCGAGATCTTAGGTTTAGGTCGGAACAGATTCAGAATCCCAACAGGTGTTCGTCAACACCAGCTGGCTGGAAGTGCTCAATCCATGGTTGCCAGATTTTGGCGTGCTGAGGGACTTTATCTAGAATTTTCGCTTCGATCTTGCTATGTACCATTGCTTGGGTGATCCTATTTTTCATTTCAGCTATACTGAGCGTGGGTGTTTTCCACGCCTTAGCTAGATACCATCGCATCAACACTTTGTAGTTTGCCTCTGAGGCAATAACGTTTTGCTATGAGTTTTTTGTGTTGGTCCAGATAGTCACCCAGTCCTCCGCTTCAATATTAATATCTAAGTCTTTTAACCATCGTTGCGCGTAAGTGGGAGGGCTCAAAGGTGGCGTAGTGAGATGGGCGTAGAGTCGGGAGATAATTCCTGGGGCATGCGGGTCCGAGTCGCACATGGCTTCGTACTCTGTCAAAGTATCCAGTCCAGAGAGAGATTTTATTGTTGTTTGGGCAAAGTGAGCAATTTGGAGATAACGGAAGCATTCTCTACTGGGGAGCTGCGTTTGTGATTGGATACTGGCGAATGATTTAATAGTATCACTGTTAACTAGATCACATATGCGAGTCAGGCCCGCCTGCACCCAGGACTGAAATGATGTTGGTTCAGTATAGGCTGGATAAAATTGAGGGTGACCTAGGAAAGATAAGAGGGGGGAGTGTGGGGAGATCAATTTGAAGGGTATCTTCAATTTATCCCAGAGTTTGAGTGTGTGTTGTGTGAGTGGATTGGTTATGGGGCCTCGTGATGCTGGGGAAAGCCCTAGCAAATTGGTTATGGTAATCAGAGATGAGTCAATAGCTTCAAGGCTGACCCAGAGTGGTATTTCGAGTTTCGAGTGATAGAGAGTAGTCTGAGCCAGCCTTGCAGCCTGGTAGTAATGTAGAAAATTTGGAATACCAAGGCCTCCATTGAGCTTGTTACGGAGAAGAACGGATCTAGCCACTCTGGGTCTTGTGGGGCCCCAGATGTATTTAAAGACTTTATTTTGTATGATCCTATGATAATAAGGAGGGACCGTGACAGGGAGTACTCTGTATAAAAATAACAGTTTCGGTAGTAAGGACATTTTAACAGCTGCAATGCGCTCGAGCCAGGAGACACATAAGGGTAACCAAAGATTAAGAAGAGAAGTTAGTTGGGTTAGCATTGGGAGATAATTGTATTGGAACAAGTGAGATGGATCGCTCGTCAGTTTAATCCCTAAATAGGGAATAGATGTGGTGGACCAGTGAAAAGGAAAATTTTGGCGTAGCATATCTAAATCAGCTTGCGGCAAAGACACATTGAGAGCCCTCGATTTGGTTTGGTTGATTTCTAGTCCCGAAACCCGAGCAAACCTATCCAGGGTGTGCAGTAGGATTGGGAGGGTAGTATGGGGAGATGTGATGAACATGAGAGCATCATCAGCAAAGAGACACAGTTTATGCGAGGTTGAGGCAATCTCCAAGCCTCGGATATCAGAGTTATTCCTTATCAGGGCAGCTAAGGGTTCGATCACGAGCGCAAACAATATGGGGGATAAAGGACAGCCCTGCCTGGTTCCTCGCAGAATTGGAAAGGGATCTGAACGGAATCCTGAATAATGCACGTACGCCTGTGGATGGTTGTATAGGGCATTGATCCACCCCAGAAAATGTGGGCCGAAGCCCCAGCGTTGGAGAATATAAAATAAGTAGGGCCAAGAGACTGTGTCAAAAGCTTTCCGGATATCTAAGGAAAGAAGGTGCATCGGGATTTTACGGGAGCGGGCTAAGTGTTGTAGGAGGATTACACGGCGAATGTTATCGCTCGTTTGCCGTTTAGGTATAAAACCTACTTGGTCTTTATGGATCAATCCCCCTATAATGGGATTGAGGCGTAGGGCTAAAATTTTGGCCAGGATCTTGATGTCCACATTTAAAAGTGAAATTGGCCTATAATTGGACCATAAGATGGCGTCCGTGTTTGGTTTCGGGATCATCAATATAAGCGCTGTCAATGTGTCTCGGCCGAAGGAGTGCTGTTTAAGTATAGCGTTAAAAGAATTGGTAAGAATGGGGGCTAATTCAGTCGCAAATTTTTTATACTAAAGGCTCGGGAGGCCATCCGGGCCTGGGCGTTTATGGGGTTTGAGTGACTTGATGGCTGATAAGACTTCCTCTGTAGTGATCGTGCTCTCCATTAGTTCACGACTGGCATTAGATAACGTAGGAATAGGAAGATTACAAAAGAGTTTTTCCACCTGATTCAGCGAAAACGCTGATTTGGGCTCATACAGATTTGCTAATTGTTTCCGAAATTCGGAGAGAATTTTAACCGGGTTACTAGTTACGTTATCTTTAGTCAGTGTGAGTCTGATAGGGACACGGACACGGTCTGGTCTACGAAGGCGTAAGGCCAGGTATGTGTCTGGTTTGTTTGCTTTGGTATAAATCGTATGATTAGATCTGCGGATAGTCTTATCAGCCGCTTCAGCCAGGAGTAGGTCTAGTTCAAGTTTAGTCTTTTCTAGAGTTATTTTATGAGCTTCAGTTGGGCTAGTTTGGAATTGTAGGAAGTGATTTATGGGGGTGTGAATAAAATGTGAAATTTCTCTTAGTGGGATTGTGGATTGGATTCTCTCCACGTGTCCAAGAGAGAGGCCTTAAGTATTTGTTTACTGAATTGAATAGAGGGGGTGTGATGTTCGGGTGCATAGGGAGATTTATCCGTGTGTGGTTGTAGTACAGAATTGGAATCACCACACAGAAACAAAGTTCCCTTACAGTGAGTTTTCACAACCTGTAATAAATGTGAGAAAAAGGGGTTTGAGTTTGAATTAGGGGCATAATAGGAAAAAAAAGTTGTTGTAACATCCTGTAACAGACCTACAAGAAGCAAGTAACGGCCCTCAGGGTCTCTTATTTCAGTTAAAGGAGTGAATGGCGTGGTGTGGTGAAAGGCTAACAGGACCCCTCGATGCTTCGTGTCCGCTGAGGCGGTGAAGACTTGCGTATATTTAGAGCTAAAGAAGCTAGGGGTGTGGCGCTTTGAAAAGTGGGTTTCTTGAAGAGCCACTATGTTGGCTTTTAGGGATGTGAACGTTTGAAAGGCTTTGACCCGCTTATGTGGAGAGTTTAGCCCTTTAACATTTAGGGTAAGTACATTAAGCGGTGCCATGGTTGGGCGTATGAAGGACTATTAGCCAGGGATACAGAGCCCATGCGGGCCGACCGACAAAGGAGAAAGGGAAAAGTAGAAGTAAAGAGTTTGAGAGAAGAGAGAGAGGGGGAAAAGGAAGGGAGTGCATAGGGTGTAGGGCACGCCACTGAGGTCTCCTCCTAAAGGGGAGGCAATAGATCAGTGACGCCCGACCAGTGAGTGCACCAACTCCGCAATCAGAAAACCAAACAGAGAGAGGGTGCACCATAGAGAGGGAGCGCATTGACTGCTCCCCACCGCAGTCGGGGATATTAAAATCAGTTTAACGTCAAAACCTTCAATACTGCAACTTACATTAGGGTATTAACCCAACACAGAAAATGAATAAAAAGGGGGGGAATAGTATTATAAGTAATTAACGGGTGTATATACTTATGTCTCTATAGTGCCATTCCCAGGAGACAAGATTATGCAACCATGTGGAGGTTTAAGCAGGAACAGGGGAAGGGGTAGGGGGGGGGGGTGAGAGGAGAGGGAAATAAGATGTGGGTAAGGGAAAGGACTAGGGAGGGGAGGGGGGAGGAAGGTGGGAATGGAGGGAGGGGGAAGGGGGGAGAGAAGGAAGGGAGGAGGGGAGTAAGGGAAGTTAGGGAATAGGGATATAGAACATGATCTAGTAGTTTGGATCTGACATGAATTGCATTCAAGGTATAGCCTCATGGGATTATGATTACTATGTTATAATGATATTGGAGTGGGAAAGGCAGGATAATGGGATTAACCTGGCATACTATGTGTAGACCAGTTTAATCTTACGGACTCTCATACAGCATGTGTATACATTATAAAGGAAACTAATAATGCAGCATTAAAGTTAAACAACTCAACTCAACATAAAAGGGAAAAAAATAAATAAATAAGGAAAACCTTTGAAAACAGTGAAATAACTGAACCTGAGCAGGCGTTAAAGAGCCTGGGAGCCCTGTAGAGAAGGCTTGTAGGGCGCTGTGTTAGTTCTTGAACCAACCGATGTCGTCCAGCAGCTCCCGGTCACGAATGTATTCTACGCAGAGACAGTCATGGTATGTGCAACCGAGGAACTGTATGCTGGAAGAGACAAAGGGAGAAGAAAAAAAAAGGGGAAGAAATATATCTTCCAGGCTGTCAGCGGAGGGCTTGAGATTTCGGGCTGGGGTGATAGTTTCCAGATGATTGTGCTGGGGTTCCTTTCCGGATAGACTGTGGATCAGTATAACTCCTCTTCGGGGTCGTGTTGTATGGTTGGGAGGCAGATCTGGCTGGTGTGCGAGGCAGAGACGTTTCAGATTGGCGCGTCTGGGGCGACAGGTGAAGAGATTCAAGTAAGCGTTGCAGCGATTCAGGGGTGGTGCAGGTATGTTGCTGCCCTTGGTAGGAAAACTGTAAGGCAAATGGGAATCTCCATGTGTATTTAAGTTGATGTTGTTGTAATATCTGCAGCTGCGGCTTCATAGCACGCCGTTTAGCAATAGTGAGGGGCGCTAGGTCCGTGAACAGTTGGTAATCGTGATTCTGGAACTGAAGGGGGTTCTTGTTCCATGCTGCTGCTAGTAGTTGTTCCTTCGTGCGGAAAAAGTGCAGCTTAACAATGATATCCCGCGGTGGTCTGTCTGTTTGGCGGCAGGTTAGTGCTCTGTGTATTCTGTCAAACTCAAGGCGTTCGATGGGTATGGAAGGTGCAAGCTCTTGAAACAAAGCTGTGGTAAATGATTGTAAATCATCTATTGCCTCCGGTATGCCCCGGAGGCGCGAATTGGACCTGCGAGAACGGTTTTCAGTGTCTTCCAGACGCGATAACAGCATAGCGTTTTCTTCACGGAGGGCAATTTGTTCCTGGGCCTGTTCCTGTAATGTGAGTTCCATATCATCAACCCTGGTTTCAAGGTCTGCTGTGCGTTGGCCTATTTCACAAATCTCTCGTGTCAAATTATTAGTGATCTGGTCTGAAGTTGTTTTTAGTGCCTTATGGAGCATAGTTTCCATCAGCCTTATTAAAGCAGTCTGTGACATACCTGCTTGCGGTAAGGAGGGGGAGCCGCCTGGATTGGATTGCATGTCCGTCTCATCTTCACTATCTAGCACTTCTGAGCGTGCAGGAGAGGACGCTGCTTGTTCAGCCAGGGCTCGGGCCTTCGCCGCCATCTTGGAAGAAGTGCGGGCCAGCGCTTCTTTTATGGGTTTTGGCTTCGTCTTGCCACGATGACCCGTTAGTACCATACCGGAGGAGGCACTGAGGTGTGGGGAGGTGATCCCTGGAAAACGGGAGCTGGATCGCCGGTTCAGAGGTGCTTTACGGTCCCGAATATGCGGCGGGGAGTGCGGAGCTTCACAGAGAGACGTCCGCCATGTAAAGCTGCGCGCATGCACCCCCACCTTCCCTATATTTTAAACAAGTACGCTCAATGTTTATAAAATTTGTATGGTCACAGATGAAATCTTGACTACGCCAACGTTATCTGACGCTACCGAAACATTATGGAGGTCTGGCCCTCCCTGACGTGAAACATTACTATCAAGCGGTACATCTAGGGAGGATTATCGACTGGAACAGACATGAACAATCTAAGCTATGGGTTCAAGTAAAACGCACCCAGGCAGGTGTCCTGCTAAAGGGAGCAATCTGGTGCTATGATCAACTTCCCCCAGACATGATTACACACCCTATTGTAGACGCCATGCTATATGTAGGCTCGGTAGTAATAAAGACCACCTCCCTGACCTCAAGACAGTCCCCTCTATTCCCCATTCTAGGCAATCCAGCATTCACACCAGGACTAGACCACTTGGAGTATGAACCGCTATGGACGGCGGGTAAAGATTGCGCACTACATTACGTAGACGGGGATCATTGGGCCTTGATCCAATCACTGATGAGTGAGACTGGGGGTTTTCAGTTATCGTTCTGGAAAGCGATCTGAGTGCACCACTTCGTTCACTCAATACCAGACCCTGCACAATTTAACCACTTGAGCCCCAGAAGAATTTACCCCCTTCCTGATCAGAGCACTTTTTGCGATTCGGCACTGCGTTGCTTTAACTGACAATTGCGCGGTCGTGCCACGTGGCTCCCAAACAAAATTGACGTCCTTTTTTTTCCCACAAATAAAGCTTTCTTTTGGTGGTATTTGATCACCTCTGCAGTTTTTATTTTTTGCGCTATAAACAAAAAAATAGCGACAATTTTGAAAAAACACATTATTTTTTACTTTTTGCTATAATAAATATCCCCAAAAAATAATTAAAAAACATTTTTTTCCCTCAGTTTAGGCCGATACGTATTCTTCTACATATTTTTGGTAAAAAATAATAAAAAATCGCAATAAGCGTTTATTGATTGGCTTGCTTTTACAAAATAGGGGATTTATGGCATTTTTATTAATATTTTTTTTTTTACTAGTAATGGCGGTGATCAGCGATTTTTATTTTTATTATGGTGGACACATCGGACATTTTTGACACATATTTAGGACCATTGTCATTTATACAGCAATCAGTGCTATAAAAATGCACTGATTCCTGTATAAATGACACTGGCAGTGAAGGTGTTAACCACTAGGGGCGGGGAGGGGTTAAGTCAGTACTAGGGAGTGTTTTCTAACTGTAGGGGGGATGGGCTAGCTGTGACACATCACTGATCTCTGCTCCCGATGACAGAGAGCAGAGATCAGTGACACTGTCACTAGGCAGAACGGGGAGATGCTTGTTTACATCAGCATCTCCCCGTTCGTCCTCTCCGTGAGGCGATCGCGGGTATCCTGCGACCCAACTCACCTGCGACCCGACTCATGGAGCTCCCGGCCGGCGCGCGCGCCGCCGGTGGCGCGCACACATTCTGCCGACGTACATGGGCGTGCGCCGGTCGGGAAAAGTGCTTAAGCACGCCCTGACAACCCTAGAAGATTATTGTAGGGACGAAGGTACATTACCCCAGGTACTCTCCAAAACATATACTTTGCTCAACACCCCAGCGGAACAACCAGATCTGCTGTTCCTGCATAAATGGGAACATGACCTACAATGTACTTTCACAGCCATACAAAAACAAAACATTTTTAAAATCTCCCTGAAGTCGTCAATCTGCACAAAAATTCAGGAGACGAATTTTAAAATTCTAACTAGGTGGTATTATACACCTCAGTTGCTACACAGATTCTTCCCGAATACATCAGATAAGTGCTAGAGGTGCCAGACAGACCAAGGGACACTTCTCCATATCTTCAGGACTTGCCCATTACTACAATACTTTTGGACAACAATTGAGGAAATCATACAGAAATTTACAGGTCACATAATTTAGAAAGACCCTGCGTTCTTTCTGCTACACGCCACGCCAAACTATTAGATAAGCACCTGAATGACCACAACATACAGGGATATACAATGTAATACTGACATATAATCACACACATAGGTTGGACTTGATGGACTTGTGTCTTTTTTCAACTTCACCTACTATGTAACTATATCTGTTAGAATGTCGAATTAGACCACTGTTATACTGTACCTTTCTGTACTCTTTTTCTTTGTAATTTTCAATAAAATTCATATTTTAAATATATATATATAAAAAAAACGCATCACAAACACAATGCACATTCCCGGCGTGCAGTTTGTGGCATGAACCTATTCTAAAATTACTGATACTAGTTTGCTGTCTTTGTTTTGATTTTTTTGTTTTAAATGGAATACAAATATATGCCCATGCTCAAACTGGGAGTTTTTAAAATAAAATGCTTCAATAAAATGAAACTGGTGAAAATGAAAGTCTTACCTCCAGTGTATGCTCCTGAGGACGTGTGTAGGTCATGTGCACTGGCTGTAAGGAATAGACAGACAAGTGTATTAGATGGGTGGAGTGAGGTTGTACCTGGATAAAGGCACGGCTCCTATTGACTCCACTGCATAGGAGATTTTTAACGTAAACCTGTTCTACGAAAACCACCCAGGCTACTGCTGACCTCTTTCTGAAAATGCAAAATGCATGGTGATCCATGACCAGTGTAAATAAGATGCACACCTTTTCCCTTTTATGGCTGCCGCCATCTATCATACCCCAACTTTAAGTCCCCGTTATCCTTAACTATATTGACGACACCACACCTTGTTGGAGTAAAACTGGCCATAGCAGACTTTTATTAACCAATATAAATCTATATAAAATATATATATATATATATATATATATATACACTACCGTTCAAAAGTTTGGGGTCACCCAAACAATTTTGTGTTTTCCATGAAAAGTCACACTTATTCACCACCATACGTTGTGAAATGAATAGAAAATAGAGTCAAGACATTGACAAGGTTAGAAATAATGATTTGTATTTGAAATAACATTGTTTTTACATCAAACTTTGCTTTCATCAAAGAATCCTCCTTTTGCAGCAATTACAGCATTGCACACCTTTGGCATTCTAGCTGTTAATTTATTGAGGTAAGCTGGAGAAATTGCACCCCACGCTTCTAGAAGCAGCTCCCACAAGTTGGATTGGTTGGATGGGCATTTCTGGCGTACCATACGGTCAAGCTGCTCCCACAACAGCTCAATGGGGTTCAGATCTGGTGACTGTGCTGGCCACTCCATTACCGATAGAATACCAGCTGCCTGCTTCTGCTGTAAATAGTTCTTGCACAATTTGGAGGTGTGTTTAGGGTCATTGTCCTGTTGTAGGATGAAATTGGCTCCAATCAAGCGCTGTTCACTGGGTATGGCATGGCGTTGCAAAATGGAGTGATAGCCTTCCTTATTCAGAATCCCTTTTACCCTGTACAAAGCTCCCACCTTACCAGCACCAAAGCAACCCCAGACCATCACATTACCTCCACCATGCTTAACAGATGGCGTCAGGCATTCTTCCAGCATCTTTTCATTTGTTCTGCGTCTCACAAACGTTCTTCTTTGTGATCCAAACACCTCAAACTTGGATTCATCCGTCCACAACACTTTTTTCCAGTCTTCCTCTGTCCAATGTCTGTGTTCTTTTGCCCATCTTAATCTTTTTCTTTTATTGGCCAGTCTCAGATATGGCTTTTTCTTTGCCACTCTGCCCTGAAGCCCAAAATCCCGCAGCCGCCTCTTCACTGTAGATGTTGACACTGGTGTTTTGCGGGTACTATTTAATGAAGATGCCAGTTGGGGACCTGTGAGGCGTCTGTTTCTCAAACTAGAGACTCTAATGTGCTTATCTTCTTGCTTAGTTGTGCAACGCGGCCTCCCACTTCTTTTTCTACTCTGGTTAGAGCCTGTTTGTGCTGTCCTCTGAAGGGAGTAGTACACACCGTTGTAGGAAATCTTCAATTTCTTTGCAATTTCTCGCATGGAATAGCCTTCATTTCAAAGAACAAGAATAGACTGTCGAGTTTCAGATGAAAGTTCTCTTTTTCTGGCCATTTTGAGCGTTTAATTGACCCCACAAATGTGATGCTCCAGAAACTCAATCTGCTCACAGGAAGGTCAGTTTTGTAGCTTCTGGAAGGAGCTAGACTGTTTTTAGATGTGTGAACATGATTGCACAAGGGTTTGCTAATCATCAATTAGCCTTCTGAGCCAATGAGCAAACACATTGTATTATTAGAACACTGGAGTGATAGTTGCTGGAAATGGGCCTCTATACACCTATGTAGATATTGCACCAAAAACTAGACATTTGCAGTTAGAATAGTCATTTACCACATTAGCAATGTATAGAGTATATTTGTTTAAAGTTAGGACTAGTTTAAAGTTAGCTTCATTTAAAAGTACAGTGCTTTTCCTTCAAAAATAAGGACATTTCAATGTGACCCCAAACTTTTGAACGGTAGTGTATATATATATATATATATATATATATATATCTGTAACATTTTAAACGTAACAAAATCAACTGTCAGTTTCTCCTCCTGGTGGTCAATGACGGCACTTCCCAACGTAAATTCTGTTCCACATCTACACTGCGGGCCTTCTATCATAAAAGGCCTACGGCCGTGATAACATCAGCCCAAAGACAACTCGTTACCCGCAGTGCCACCATTACCATCTTCAGCTAATCAGTGTTAACTGTACACACCAATAGGGGCCCATAACCATTGAGTCCCCCCACACTTCCATCTCCTGGGTTAGTTACCACCATCAAAGACCACCACCACCAACGCTAACAAGGGTGACCCCCCTTACCCTTGGAAGCTCCTCCACACACGCAGTGCCCTCTGAATCCCTTCCTCCAAACCCATGGACCAAAGGTCAATACCGACTTCTGACAGGTGAACCCCGTCCCTTCTCAAATATAGCCCAACATCCTTCTCCAACTCCCTGTGGCGAACTACCAAACCTCCATTCCGTATAACAAACTGGCCCACCCTTTTGTTCACTTTAATCCTGGTTTTGTTTAGGCGGTCTACCGACCTTGCCAACCTCCAATTTGTCCTGGCCACAATATCGGACCAAACAATCAACATCTCAGGGAAGGAAGTTCTCAAACGTAAGAAATCAATCTTAACGTCCTTTATGAGCTCCCGGCTGGGACGCCCACCCAGGTCGTTGCCTCCAACATGAAGCACCAACACATCGGGTGGTCTGTCCAGGCGTGCAAAATGCTGTACTTCAGGCAACACCCTAGCCCATTGCATCCCTGGCCTGCCTACCCAACGTATACAAGCATCCTCCCTGGGAATCCCCAACTGCCTCCCCTTAGGTCTCATATCTGCCCGTTTTGCCCCCCAAAACACATAGGAGTGGCCCAATATCCATACGAGACCCCTCTTGATTCCACCTAAAAGAAAGGAGAAAACCACAGATAACCAAAGTCAAATAACACACACCATAATCAATCCCCTTTCCCAAAACAAACCCCTGACCTCCCCCAAAAACATCAATGATCCGCACTTCTACTCGACTACCAAGTGTGGCCGCACATATGTACGAAATCTCCTAGACTCCCAACGGCCAATGCGCTTAACAGCCGCTTCGTCCAACCCACATCGAGCCGCCTCTGTGGCCGCTCCAATGCGGAAGGAGTGTGAAGCATACTGCGTACAATCCAGACATCCCGCTTTCAAGCATTTCTTGAAAACTGCCACAAACTGAAATTTCGTTAAAGGAGACCCGTCATTGTGGATCAACAAAGTCCCCTCCCTCAACGGGCGGCGTCCCAAAAATTCCCGCATCACGCTCACTGGGCATACCGGAGAATCCGGCATCCGATATAGTTGCACCTTAACCCCTTTCCCAATCTGATCCGTTTTTGACCGTCTCAACCATACCTCCAAGCTAAACCCCGTGACCTTCACACCCTGTACCCCCAAGCCCCCCAAAACCTTCCTAGAAGGGCTAACCAGTTCACTTATCCGAAAGGCACCAAAAAAGGCCAGCGAAAAAGCTGCCCGGAATAGCAACGCCTCGTAAGCCGACGCGCATACTGTGCCCAAATGATCAGATAAAACTCGCAGGTTGTTAGAAGTCAATGGCCTCCTAGTATCCTTACTTTTCAGCGACCGCCGATAACCTTTCATCGCTTGTCTCACCCAAAAGTCTTTTGTAAAATCTGTCCCCCCTTGCAACTTGAACAAGAATGCCAAACCGGCGAGCTTGCGGTCCAACATCGAAACCGACACCCCTTGCTCCAGGTTCCTAGAGACAAAATAGACCACTAGCAACCTCACGTCTTCAGATCCAGGGTCCACTCCCACCTGCTTGACAAGCGCCCACCACTCGGCCCACACTTTTTCATAAGCCCCCCAGGTGGATACACTCACCGAGCCCTTTATCCATCGAGCGAGGGTTCCAAAACGATCGACCACAGCCCTCGGGGACACCGAACCCCTTGTTGGTCTGCCGACGGAGCCAAATCCCGGAATTTGTCCCACTGGAAACGAGACAAGGCGTCAGCCAACGTGTTATCCACCCCCGGAAGATGTACCGCATACAAAAAGATATTCATCTGTAAGCAGCGCAGTACCAAGTGCCGCAACAGCCGAACTACCGGTGGCGATGAAGCCGAAATGCGGTTAATTACCTGCACTACCCCCAAATTGTCGCAGTTCAATCAGATCTTCAAATCCCTGAACGACTCACCCCAAACTTCAACTGCCAGCACCACCGGAAACAGCTCCAGCAGCACCAGGTTTTTGCAGAATCCCGCTTCCTGCCATTCCCTCGGCCAGGGTTCAGCGCTCCAATGCCCCTGGTAAAATGCCCCGTAACCCGAAGACCCAGCTGCGTCCGTGAACAGCTGCAAGTCGCAATTGCTCAGCGGCCCCGCCAACCACAGCGATTTACCATTGTACGTGGACAAAAAGGTGTCCCACACCCTCAGATCGGCCCGATGTTCCCGGGTCATCCGGATAAAATGATGAGGGGACCTGATACCTGCTGTAGCTGCCGACAGCCGTCGGCAGAACACCCTGCCCATAGGAATTTTGCGACACGCAAAATTAAGCTTGCCCAGCAATGACTGCAGGCCTCTAAGCTGAATCTTACGCAATGCCACGGTCGCCCGAATCTCCCCTCTCAAAGCCACCAACTTATCCTCCGGCAATCGACATTCCATTGCCTCGGAGTCAATGACTATACCCAAGAAGCTAAGCACTGTGGTCGGGCCCTCTGTTTTATCCCGTGCCAATGGGATACCAAAAATACCAGCCATGTGTTGTAATGTGGCCAACAGCACAGCACACGTCTTAGATGCTGGGGGGCCAACGCATAGGAAATCATCCAGGTAATGAATTACCGAATTCAAACCTGAAACATCCCGAACCGCCCACTCAACGAATGAGCTAAAAGTTTCAAACAATGCGCATGAAATCGAACAACCCATAGGCAAGCAGAGATCGACATAAAACCTACCCTGCCAGCAACACCCCAACAACCAACAGCTGTCTGGGTGTACCGGGAGGAGGCGAAAGGCCGATTCGATATCCGCTTTTGCCATAAGCGCTCCAATCCCACAACGGCGTACCCAACCCACCGCTGCATCGAAGGGTGTGTAAGAAACCGTGCATGCATCAGGGTCGATCGCATCATTGACCGATCCGCCCTTGGGGAATGATAAATGATGTATAAGTCGAAACTTATTCGGTTCCTTCTTGGGGACCACCCCTAGCGGAGATACCACCAAATTCGGCATCGGCCACTCCTGAAATGGCCCGGCCATGCGGCCCAATGCCACTTCCTTCCCTAATTTTTCCTCAACCACACTGGGGTAACTCAGTGCCGAGCGTAAATTCTTTGCAACCGGCAGGATAACAGTCAATGAACTAGGGATTCTAAAACCCTCCAGGAACCCTTCCCGCAGAAGCCGAGCGGCCGCCCGGTCTGGGTACCTACTTAGGAAAGGCTGCATCCTTTCCACCCTCACTGGTGTCTTCCCTTTTGTTAGCCACGTCTCTTGGGCGACTTTTCCCTTTTTTAAAGCAACGAGATCCTGGGTGAGATCCTCCGCAACTTGAGCATTCATGTTTAAAACGACAGGCGCCCCCGAATTTACACGTCCCGTCATTGAATTGCCAACAGACGCCCCACTTTTTTGCGGCCGGCTGTCCGGGTGAAGAAGAACCGCCGGCCCCCCCTGGAAAAAACTGATTCGGGGCCCGAGCTGAGGACATAAGCTTCATCCAGAGGCTAATGTCCTTATGGTCCCAGCGAAGGGAGGGGCGCACCGCCCTCCGTTGCCGGAACTGCTCGTCATACCTGAGCCATGCTGTACCCCCATAAACTCTGTAGGCCTCCCCAATGGCGTCCAAGTAGCAAAAGAGCGCCGAACAATGTTCAGGGTTCTTTTCACCAATTACACTCACCAGAATCGCAAACGCTTGCAGCCAATTAGAAAACGTGCGCGGAATCAACCGATACCGCCGTTTTTCTTCATCCTCCTTCTTACTGTTATCTGGCTTAACCCTATCCAGGTTAAACTTTTCCAAAGGGAGAAGGGAAAAAATCTCCACATACTCCCCTTTCACAATTTTCTCCCGCACTTCCGACTTCAAATGTGCCCCAAGCGGCCCTTCGAAGCAGACTTAAACCTCGCATTTTGCGGCATCCGCAATGCGAACCACGTCCGTCCTTTTCTCCCCCTCACCCGCAGCCACCACCTTAGTGGCCGGCGCGGACCCCACCGGGGGCACCGACCCCGAGGGGGCTGGCACACCCGCATCAGCCGTAGGGGGCTCCTCCCCAACCACCTGCGATGCTGCACTTGGAGGGACCCACACCGCAGTCTGCGGCGCCTGCCCATCCTTACCCGGTCCAAACTTCTGGACCAATTCTCGCAAACCCCCTAATAAAGCCTGCAACTGTTCGTCCATGCTCCCAGAAGCAGGTCCCGGGCCCGCTGGCAGTGGACTGGCCGCCAAAACCGCCCCAGATTGCGGCCCACCCAATGGGATCCCAGTCCCCCCCCACATCAGCCGCCCCCAAAAACCCCTGTAAGGCATTTGTAAGTGTGTGAGAAGCAACATGACGTGACTTACCGGGCCGACCAGGGGTTGTCCCCGCCGCCGCTGCTCCCGAATCCGATGGCGCCAGACGCTCCTGCACTTCTTCCTCCTCAGACCCGCTCAGCTCTCCCTCGGACCGGTCACCGGGCTCTTGCAGGGGCTCCGAGTCATCCATCCCCGGGGAAGAGGGCCTGAATGCTACCGTCTCCTGACCGCGCTGGCCACGCCTCCCGACGCTGGCTCCTTCCACCGCTGGCACTGTCCTCCTCACCGGCATCCTGGAGACCTGACTGTTGGGCCGCCCACTCCTCCTGGAAGGGGTAACGCTCCGGACTTCCGAGCCGCCGGCCGGGGATGGGGAAAGCCCGGCGGCCGTTGACGTCATCCTCCCGCGCTGGGACCTCCCCCTGGCTGCGTACACAACACAGGGAGCGTCCGTCCTCTCACGCTGCCCACGTCGAGCCGGTGGGGGGGAAACGCTGGGTCTTGCCGACGCCCCGCCCACTGAGCCCTGCCGATGCCGAGGATTCCGCCCGGGAACCACAACGGCAGAAACAGGGTGTCGTTTCGCCGGTGGTCCCGACGGGTCCCGCTCCGGGGGGCTCCTAACGTGGCGTGCAGCTCTGGGGGAGGCTTCTGGTGAAAAACGCTCCGGAGGCCGAGACCTCCGGGCGCGTGGAAGATCCTGCCACCTCACCTCCTCTCCAGCCTGAGGTCCGAGGAGTCTAGCCACTTGGTTGTGCAGCCATCCAGGGCCGTGGGTGGTCGCCACCGCCCGCAGCTGGGCCAATAAACTGTCCAGATCTGCCATTGCTCTATTGCTTGGGGACACAAACTTCCTCTTCACTGTAGTTCTCCCCGCAATGATGCCCGGGACACCCCTCCTGACCCTTAAATAACCTAAACCCCTCCATTAAATCCATTAAAACATTAACTTTTACCCAATCCCCTAAGAATAAATCTACAACAACTTTTATTTTAACCCCTGCTGTACCCTTATCCCCCTGTCATGCCGGCCTTCTGCTAGCTTCATTCTATTCCACCTGCTCCAGGCCTCCCTATAGTTTCAGTATTGTCTGTGCCAGAGGTATTCAGATTAGGAGTACGAATCTTGTATTGGGACAGTGAAAGCATTAACCCATTTACTGCCAACAATATGGAAACTACTGTACGTCAATCGCTTTAGGGGGTTTTGTGTAAATCTGACAAGCCGACTGTCAACTTTCTGATGCAAGCGAACTGACAGCTGTGCAGCTACTTGATTGCATCCCTATTACTCTCAGTCCACACCCCCCATGTGCACCCCTGCCATGTTATCCAGGCTCCTCGCATTTATCGGGACCATATGGGACAAGCATGGCAGATGCTGCTGGGTAGAGGGAAGGGAAATCAGCGAACATCCATTCACTGATCTCCCTTTCCTGTTACTGACCTGGAAGTTCTGTACAATGGGGAAAAAGCTAATTCAACCTGATCTACATTAGGTTAGCTTTGTTAGCCCTCTGATGTCTCATTAAACCTATTACCAAAAAATGCATCACATAAGGGACATGTCCCTTATGTGATGAAAAAAGTTTAGTAAAAAAAAATGGTAAACAAAGAGTAAAAAAATTTAAGTTCAAACCAAGCACCTAAAATACCCTCCTAAAAACAATTTTGAACCGCCCCCACATACAGTGCTGTGAAAAAGTTTTAGGCAGGTGTGAAGAAATGCTGTAAATTAATAATGCTTTCAAATATATATTTTAATTTTTCATTTTTATCAGTTTACAAAATGCGAGCAGAAGAAAAATAATCAAAATCAAATCAATATTTGGTGCGACTACCCTTTGGCTTGAAAACCAGCATCAATTCTTAAGGCCCGTACACACGATCTGACCTTTTGGCAACAAACATGCAAATTAGCTGTTTTGGAGCAACATCTAACCGTGTGTACGCTCAATCGGAAAAACTTTTTCTGTTTCCATCTGACTTTTGTTGGCTGTGCGAACGGACAAACTTTCCGGCAACAAAAGTCCGATGGAGCAAAGTCCGATCGTGTGTACACAAAAGCACCGGACTTTTGTACAAACTACAGTACGCGGCCGCAAGAATGGTTCTCGGCGTCAGGGTACTGTACATCTCGCGCTGGCTGCAATAGGAAAAACACATTTTCCTATTTCGGCGAGTGGGGGGGGGATTCCCCTCTGGGGTTATGCCAGGCCTTTACGTCTGGTATGAATTTTAAGGGGAACCCCCTACACTGAAAAAATGGCGTGGGGGTCCCCCCCAAAATCCATACCAGACCCTTATCCGAGCATGCAGCCCGGCCGGTCAGGAAAGGGGGTGGAGACAAGCAAGCGCCCCCCCTCCTGAGCTGTACCAGGCCGCATGCCCCCAACATGGAGAGTGGGTGCTTTGGGGGAGGGGGCGTCCTGCGGCCCCCCCACCCCAAAGCACCTTGTCCCCATGTTGATGAGGACAAGGGCCTTTTCCCGACAACCCTGACCGTTGGTGGTCGGGGTCTGTGGGCGGGGGGCTTATCGGAATCCGGGAGCCCCCTTTGATAAGGGGGCACCCAGATCCCGGCCCCCCAATCTTTGTGAATGAGTATGGGGTACATGGTACCCCTATCCATTCACCTAGGGAAAAAATGTGTCAAGAAAAAACAGAGTACTCAGGTTTTTAAAGTAATTTATTAGGCCGCTCCGGGGGTCTTCTTCCTACTCCGGGGGTCTTATTCCGAGTTCGGGGGTCTTCTCCCGACTCCGGAGGTCTCTCCGGCGTCTTCTCACTCTCCGTTTTTTTTTTTTTTACATCAAGGAGAGTTTATTCAAAAGTTGACAAGACAGTACAAATCAAGTTAACTGTAATCACAGCAAAGATCCATTTAAAGCCATATTTGGTCTTCGCAATTTTACAATGTTATCCAGAAAATACAATTTCCGTTATAATATGAAAAGAAAACAGTGTTGTTAAGTGCAACCTTTGAAATATACTATGCCATTGTCATAATTCCCTTGTCTTGTACACTTAACCATGTCATGACCAGTTATCCTCAATAATAAGGCAAAGGAGATAATCATCTGACTTGCATGTCGGAGTCAAAAAGAACATTATAAGTCAAAAGAGAGAAAGAAAAAGAAAAGAAAAAAAAAAAAAAGAAGAGGTAAGCAGAAAAAAGAAATTTAAGCTTATTACCTAGACAAGCAGATGTCTAGCGGATAATCAATCGATCAATCAATCGCGTTGCCCAGCCGACTGCATCCAAGAGGAACCTGTTGGTACAAATATATGCTATCCTGTCTCAGACAGGTCCAGATGTCTGGGCATCGGTAATGTCACTGAAATCCCTGGAATATTTGAAAACGTTCCAGGGACGCCAGGTCTCAAGAAAGCTTTCTACCTGTTCATTGGATTGAGCAAGCGTATCTTCCATTTCATGGAAGTCTGCTACTCTGCGTAGCCATTCAGAAACTGTTGGTACTCGTGTGGACTTCCAGTAAATTGGAATCAATGATTTGGCAGCGTTTAATAAGTGTCTTGTGAGAGAACGCTTGTATTTTTTTAGAGGCCAGTTAGAGATGTGGATTAGGCAGCACGCTGCGTCAAGAGGCAGAGTTGTCTCCGTTATCAGTTTAATTAGGTCAAGAACTTCATTCCAGTAGTTAGCGATTAAAGGGCATTGCCACCAAATATGCAACAAAGATCCCTTATCTTCCATGCAACGCCAGCAACGATCCGACACTTGTGGGAACCATTTGTTTAGTCTCATTGGTGTTAGGTACCACCGTGTCATCAATTTGTACGCAGTTTCTTGGGCCTTAGTGCTTATGGAGCACTTATGTGCTAAAATACAAGCGTTCTTCCATTGTGTGGGTGTTATGTTTATCTGTAGAGCGTCAGACCACCTCGCCCTGAGTCTGTCATCAACTGGTCCCTTTGTTTCCTGTAACCAGGCATACGCCATGGAAGTTGTTCTATTGACCGGTACCCCCTTACGGCACACCGACTCAAACTCCGTCAGGGGTCTAGAGAAGTCTCCCCCCTTGTGATTTTCCTTAAGATAACTTCTGGCCTGTAAGTAGACCCAAAAGGGCAACTCTGTTACAGTATCAGCCCTTTTTAGAGCCTGGTACTCCTTGATTTTACCCTGGTGATAACATTCGCCCGCCAGTAAAGGTCTGTCAGTGTTAGGTGACTGAAGGTGGGGATTTACAAGCCCTGGTATAAAGCCTGGATTGTCTTTCATCGGTGTTAATGGGCCTAACGCTGAAGTGATCACTTTACCTCTGGGTAAATCATGCATCAATTTGAGAGTGGTACCTGTTATAGGGTGGTGCTTTAGGTCATCCGGGTAATTGGACCATTGTAACCAAGGAGCAAAAGAAAGTGGAGTGGAAAAGAGGGCCATCTCCAACCCCACCCAGTCCTTACTGTCCCGATGACAATGCCAATCAATGATCCTAGCAGCGTGTGATGCTAGATAGTAGTCTCTCAGATTGGGAACTCCAAGCCCCCCAGCTTCTTTTACTTTCATTAATGCTTCGAACTTGATTCTAGGTTTTTTGTGTGCCCATATGAAACTCACGAACAGGGTTCTTAACGTCTTAAACAAGCTTGGTGGTAACTTAATCGGTAAAGTGCGTATTACATATAGAAGCTTGGGCAGAACGGTCATTTTAATAACGGCCGCCCTGCCAAACCATGAAAAAGTTCCTGTGTGCCAATTGCGTAGGTCTCTGTCTATACTTTTCAATAGTGAAGGAAAATTTTGGTCATATAATGACGAGATCGGTGGCGTTAAATTAATCCCTAAATATTTCAGTTTTTTGGGGTCCCATTTGAAAGGGGAGTTAGCCATTGCAGATGATAGTGAATGGGTATTAAGTGAAATATTCAGGGCCTCTGACTTGGAATAGTTTATTTTTAAGTTAGAAACATAACCATAGATTCCAAATTCCTTCATGAGGTTGGGAAGAGTAATATGCGGTCCCGCGACAAAAAATAACAGGTCATCCGCATATGCGGCGATCTTGAACTCCCTGTCCCCCACCCGCCAGCCCTTTACTGAGGGATTTATGTTGGTTTGTCTAATAAAAGGTTCCAGGGACAGTATAAACAAGAGAGGAGATAAAGGACACCCCTGTCTTGTACCATTGGCAATGTGAACTCTCTCGGAAAGTGTGCCATTGATTTTTAATCTAGCCGTAGGCCTTTGATAAAGTGCTGAAATCAAAGCCAACATCTTCGTGCCCAAACCCACATGTTTACAAGTGGCCAGCATATAGTCCCAAGCCACGCGATCGAAGGCCTTCTCCGCATCCGTGGACAGGAGAAGGCCCTCTGTATCGTCTGTTCTGATCTTGTTTATTAGCAGCAGAGATTTAATAACATTGTCCTTGGCCTCCCGGCCGGGCATAAAACCAACCTGCTCGGGACCAATTAGTTTATGGAGGATGGGTTTCAGAGAGTAGTTCAGGAGGTAACTCCTTGGCGTCAGACATGGAGTTCAAGGCCGCCGCCAAGGGGGCTGTTAGGAGATCTGTGAATGTTTTATAGTAAAGTGCCGTGTACCCGTCCGGGCCCGGACTTTTGCCTTGTTTCAGATTTTTAATGGCAAGTTTGATCTCACGTGAGTCAATTGGGCATTCTAATGTGTTGGACTCTGCGTCTTCCAAAGATGGGAGTCCGCTTTTTACTAAATAATCCCTAATGATCTGGGGTCTGTCGCCTGTCAATCCTGGTAGTTTATGTTGTTGTGGTAAATTGTACAGGTTTGTGTAGTATTCGTGGAAATGTTTTGCAATATCTTCTGTGGTGACATCTTAAGAGCCGTTTGCTCGTTTGATACCCGAAATATTGGTGGTATGGGTGTGTGTTCGTAAAGCCCTAGCTAATGTCTTCCCAGGTTTGTTACCTCCCTCGTAGTAAATCTTCTTCTTGAAGAACAATAAGCGTTTTGCCTTAGTGTCGAAGAGGTTCTGCAGAGATTTCCTAGTGTCTAATAGTTCCGAGGCCGTAGAGGCCGACAGGGACTGTTTGTGTAGAGTTTCTAGGTCATGGATGCGGTTTATCAAACGTGTAGTCTCCTTTGCTCTCTGTTTTTTCCGCTTTGAGCCTATCGAGATTAGTTCCCCCCTAATTGTACATTTGTGGTCTTCCCAGAGTGTTATTGGGTCCATCCCCGGCGTCGTATTTCGATCAAAAAAGTCTCTCAGGGAGTCCTTCAGATCGTGTACATAGGTGGGGTCTGAGAGTATGGAGGAGTTAAGTCTCCATATCTGGGATTTTTGCATCTGTTTAGTCAAGTCTAGGGTTAGTGCAATAGGGGCGTGATCAGATATGGATTGTGTGCCTATGTGTGCTTCTGTGAGAGTGTGGAGGTCATTTTGTGTAATAAAAAGGTAGTCCAACCGTGCGTACTTCTCATGGGGCGTTGAGTAAAATGTGTAATCCCTACCGGTCGGATTTAGGAATCTCCAGGAATCTATCAACTTAAGGGAGTGGAGCAGGTTTTTGATACCCTTCAGTGTCCTGTATCTAATACTGGTCGACCCGTTAGAGGTGTCTGACAAGGGGTTCAAGGGTATGTTGAAATCCCCTCCCATGATCAGACATCCCGAAGTGAAATCCTGCAATTTATGAACCAATTGAGTGCAAAAGGATAGATGAGCTGTATTTGGGAAGTAGACATTCGCTATAGTGATGGGATAGTCTCCATATGTCCCTTTCAGGAAAATGTACCTGCCCTCTGGGTCTATTAATTGTTCCAACAAAACAAAGGGGGCACTCCTATTGACTAGGATTGTGACTCCCTTTGTCTTTGCCTGATCATTAGTGGCATGAAATGCCCTAGTAAAGGTTGAGTCGGTGAGCCTGGGGATATGCCCGGTCTTAAAGTGTGTCTCCTGCAATAATATAAAATGTGGCTTACCTTTTTTAATTTCTCTGAGCAACGTGCTACGTTTTTCGGGTATGTTCAACCCTTGAACGTTATGTGATATTACAGTGGGCGTACGTCCCAGGAATGAGTAGGCCATGATGCAGACTCAGAGGTAGTGTCTTGAGCTGGGCTCTCAAGAAATGAACTTACATACAATCAGTGAATTCGTGAGGCGGGCAACGCGATTGATCAAGGTCTACAATGAAAAAAAAAGAAGTTAGAGAGAATAGAGAAAGAAGAAAAAAGAACAATGAACAACAGACAAGATTATGTTAGCCTCTAGATAGAGCCCTATCTAGAGAAATAGTGTGTCTGGTGGTCTACTGATAGCACCAGATCACTTTGTGGGGCAAAGGGAGGCGGCCGCCTGGTATGATAACAAAAAATGAGAATGTTATCCTGTGTCTGCAACAGTGCACAGAAAAACAGCGTGTAAATTGGAAATATAACTGGCTAACCGTGTCTCCATGTAACACACAGCCTTACATATAAACTGCAAACGTAAAAAGATTGTAATGAATTCACCCTGACTAACAGAGGGTCCAAACTCCCCAAAATTTGCGAAGCAGCTAAACTGTTATTGAATCGCATACAGTAACTGCATTAAAACGCTCTCAACCACCATCATGGTGATCACCTTCAAAGTGTCGTGACCACCTGCGACATTTAATCCCCCCGTATCCTTATGACTACCAAACAACGTTATTATGCAATATTTAGGTAGCATTTTGTCATTAATATTTGCCAACAACCTCCGTTGTGCTCTGGGTCTCTTTACATCTACAATAACTCCTTAGAAGTTAGTTTTGGAGGCGATCCCGAGGTGAGGCAGAGAAAAAAAAAAAAAAAAAGGGGGGGGGGAGGGGGGGTTGCGACAGTCAATGGGCTAGTGCGTGGAAGTGAGTCATTATGACCAATGAGGGGTAGTTCAGCCAGAACTTTAGTCTTCTGCCTGGTCACGATCCAATCTTGATCTTGAGTTTGGGGTGTCCTGCTTTGAGCCTCCAGATCTCCCCTGTTTCATCTTCTTCGAGAATCTCTTCTCCGGTGTGGAAAATGGCGACCGAGGTGGGCTTCTGTCATGAGGTGGCAATGCAAAGTCCGCGTACCAATCAGGGAGGTCCACTGGATCAAGGTTTAGTCCCGCACAGAAGTCAGGAAGATCTGCTGGAGTGCGGAGCACATGTTGGTGACCATTCGCCGAAACAATGAGCGCAAAAGGGAAGCGCCAGGTGTATCTGAGATCCCTTTCCCTGAGCTTATCCAAAAGCGGTCGTAGGGCTCTGCGATTTTTTAAAGTAATTTGTGATAAGTCATGAAATAGCATTATTGTTTCCCCATTAAAGACGATCCTGTCATTTCTTCTTGCTCTGCGCATTATATCCTCCTTCAATTGAAAGCTCTGTAGGCAACATATAATGTCACGTGGCGGGGCAGTATCAGGGCCTTTAGGCCTGAGAGCTCTGTGAGCCCTGACAAATTCTATTTCTGTCTCTTCCTGCCTGTCAAGGAGACTGTTAAAAACCCTCTGGAGGGCCGGTGTTATCTGGTCTGCCTCCACTGATTCGGGGATCCCCCGCACCCTGATGTTGTTCCTTCTGCCACTGTTGTCAAGGTCTTCCACATGTCTATTCAGATCAATGAAGTGATGGGCATGTGAGACAGTAACCCGATCCAGTCTGTGCAGGGCCTTGTCTCTCTGTCTCCCTGCGTGCTCTGAGGCCGCCAGCTTTTCAGTGAGAACTACTAAGTTAGTTTTCAGGTCTGTAATGGCCGCTGAAAACGTGGATTTGATGTCTGCCGAGAATACAGACATGTCTGCATAGGTCAGGGGTTTGTTTACTCTGGATTTGCCCCTACCTGTGTCCTCTGTAGGTTCCGAATCTCCACTGAAATCCTCCTCGTGGAGTTCGGTCTGTTGCGTCGGCGCCATCTTGGGACCGGCCTTGCTGCTGCTTGCCGCCGGCTTTTGCTTCAGGAAATCAGCGATGTTCCTGGCTGCGGATGGCAGTTTTCCACGGCGGGATCGTGTCTGCGGGGTGGTATAGAGCTTTCTGCACGGCATTGAGGGCTCTGCAGCAGGGTGTCAGGCTGTAAGGCTGTGTGACCTACGGAGCTCTGCTAGTGTGCTTCCATCCGAGCCGCGCGCCAAGCCACGCCCCCCACTCTCCCGTTTTGTCTCCACGCTCTCTGGTTCTTCTCCGGTGCCTTCTTCCTTCTGCTGGGCTCCTCCGCTATCTTCTGCTCTTTTGCCGCTCATTTGCTAGCGGAGGAGCCCGGACATCTGGATCATCTTCTTCCCTCTTCTCTTCCAGAGATGTTGACACGACGCTCTCTCCGGCTGTAATGCTGTCTGCGCGCTCTGCTATGACTTATATAGGCGGTGACCCCGCCCCCTATGACATCACAGTCCCGGGGCATGCTGGGACTGTGAGGTCATAAGGGGCGTGGTCATGTCATCCTATGACCACAGTGCCAAAACATACCATACCAAACACAGTGCCTGGCATTGACGGGGATCCGAGTCGGATCCCCGCACCACTGCGAACCCGGCTCGCAAGGTGTCAATCTCGCCAATAAAAGTGGCGAGATTGACACAATATCAGACAACAATACAGAAGTTGATCAAAGGGTGGTGGTAAAGAGCTGAAAAACCACGTGATTTGGTGAAAGTTGGCTGGAAAAGTCCTGTCGTCTGTATGCAAGACAAACTTCTGAGCAACGCCCTTTGTACAAAAATCCAAGGGAAAGTTTGTACAAAGTCCTATTGTGTGTATGGGGCTTTACACTTGCACACTTTGAACACTTGCACAAAGTCAGGGATATTGTAGGATTACAGTTAGGTGTGGGATTAACCAATTATACCAAACAGATGATTATCAATAGGGATGAGCCGAACACCCCCCGGTTCAGTTCGCGGCAGAACATGCGAACAGACAAAAACTTTGTGTGGACACTGTTAAAGTCTATGGGACTCGAACGTGAAAAATCAAAAGCGCTAATTTTAAAGGCTAATATGCAAGTTACTATCATAAAAAGTGTTTGGGGACCCGGGTCCTGCCCCAGGGGACATGTGTCAATGCAAAAAAAAGCTTTAAAAACGTCCGTTTTTTCGGGAGCAGTGATTTTAATAATGCTTAAAAAGTGAAACAATAAAAAATGAAATATTCCTTTAACCACTTCCCGCCCGGCCTATAGCGGATTGACGGCCGGGCGGTGGTTCTGTTATCCTGACTGGGCGTCATATGATGTCCTTCAGGATAACATGCCGCCGCGCGCCCGCAGGGGCGCGCATCGCGGCGATCGGTGGACCGGTGTGTCAGTCTGACACACCGCTACACCGATCTTGGTAAAGAGCCTCCGGCGGAGGCTCTTTACCACGTGATCAGCCGTGTCCAATCACGGCTGATCACGCTGTCAATAGGAAGAGCCGTTGATCGGCTCTTCCTCACTCGCGTCTGACAGACGCAAGTAGAGGAGAGCCGATCGGCGGCTCTCCTGGCAGGGGGGGTCTGCGCTGATTGTTTATCAGCGCAGCCCCCCCGCAGATCACCACACTGGACCACCAGGGATCGCCACTAGGACCACCAGGGAAGGGAAACATGTGAATGGCCAGGTATGTACCCCATGGCCATCCACATGTGCCCAGTCAGTGCCAAATCTGTGCCAATCAGTGCCCACAAATGGGCACTGATTGGCACAATTATGTTGCAGTGATGCCCAGCAATGCCACACTTAGGGGCATCACTGCCATCAATCAGAATGATCAGTGCCACCCATCAGTGTCCATCGGTGCCACCTGTCAGTGCCCATCTGTGCCCATCTGTGCCCACCTATCAGTGCCCATCCGTGCCCATCTGTGCCAACTATCAGTGCCACCCATAACTACCCATCAACGCCACCTACGAGTGCCCATCAATGCCACCTACGAGTGCCCATCAGTGCCGCCTATCAGTGCCCATCGGTGCCACCTATCAGTGCCCATCAGTGCCACCTACCAGTGCCACCTATCAGTGCCCATTAGTGCCACCTATCAGTGCGCATCAGTGCCGCCTATCAGTGCCCATCATCAGTGCCCGTCAGTGCCACCTTATCAGTGCCACCTCATTGGTGCCACCTCATCGGTGCCCATCAGTGCCGCCGTATCAGTGCCCGTCAGTGCAGCCATATCAGTGCCCGTCATTGAAGAAGAAAACATACTCATTTACTAAAAAATTTAACAGAAACAAAGAAAACCGTGTTTTTTTTCAAAATTTTCTGTCTTTTTTTATTTGTTGCGCAAAAAATAAAAACCGCAGAGGTGATCAAATACCACCAAAAGAAAGCTCTATTTGTGGGAACAAAATGATAAAAAAATTTTTTGGGTACAGCGTAGCATGACCGCGCAATTGTCATTCAAATTGTGACAGCGCTGAAAGCTGAAAATTGGGCTGGGCGGGAAGGTGTCTAAGTGCCTGGTATTAAAGTGGTTAAATATCGTGCCCTTGGTGTGTCTATAGTATGCCTGGAAGTGGCGCATTTCTAAAGGAATAAAAGTCATTTAAAACTGCTTGCGGCTGTAATGTTGCCCCCCCAACCCATTACCAGGCACTGTGGGTCTGATATGGATATTAAGGGGAACCCCGCACCCAAATTAAAAAAAAAAAAAAAGGCGTGAGACCCCCAGGCCCTATATACTCTGACCAGCAGCAGTATACAGGCGGTCCCTGGGTTACAAACAAGATAGGGACTGTAGGTTTGTTCTTAAGTTGAATCTGTTTGTAATTTGGAACAGGTACATGCAACTCATGTTTGAGCATTAGGTAATAGATTGAAATCTAAGTAAAACTGCCCATCCACAGTGAAAATTTATTTTACAGTCTCTTTTCACCACCAACTCTGTAAGATAAGGTCTTACCTGGTTGGGTGTGGATTGTAAGACATTGTTTATTCTAGCATGACTCCATTGGACACCAACTACCTACATATACATTCTTCTTTATGAAGAGACAGGCAGGCTCACAGCCTAACCAGTTCTACTGCCTAGGGTGTTTTGTGAATGAATTAGGTATTCTTGGGGTCCATGTGGGGTAGGCTAGGACCCCTGCTATTTTTTCGAATAGGGTTCTTAAGCTGGATACAATGTTGTAAACATTTGTATCAAAATTGCATTGCATTTTTTCCTATTGATTAGTATTATTTGCTGGTTTATAATTTACTCTCTATTCTAATTACTTCTTACATTAGTAGAAGGCAAACGCTAACATTTATTTTCAGTTGTAATGGCATGACCTAGGAACATGTTTACAAATGCAATTGGTAATTCTTTATATTAGGTTACCTTATGAGAACCACATTTGATAGTATGAATCCTTTAATATAAAAGACACTTTATTTATTATACTTATTTTTATTTATTTCAGGTACTTATATAGCGCCGTCAATTTACGCAGCGCTCCCTACCCTCAAGGAGCTTACAATTTAAGGTCCCTAACTCACATTTATACATACTAGGGACAATTTAGACAGGATCCAATTAACCTACCAGCGTGTCTTTGGAGTGTGCAAATTTGAAAGGCTAATATGCAAGTTATTGTCATAAAAAGTGTTTGGGGACCCGGGTCCCAGGGCCGGTACAAGGGGGGGGCCGAAGGGGCGGATGCCCTGGGCGGAACTATTTACTGGAGGAAAGGGGGCGCATGTGAAGTGCTGGCTGTGTGCTTCTAAAATTGTCTGGACGCACCAGCCGCTAATACCTACACCTGTAAATATGTGCCGAGTGCGCTCCTGCACCCGGCACAAGCCTAGAACAGATCAGCGCTTCACTTATTTACTCACCTGTCAGGGGAGATACTCCCCCTGACAGGCACTTGGTATTCCCTGCCCCGCGTCACACACTGAGAGGCTGGCCGGAGGCGGGATGGGAGCAGTGGCGTGGCGTGGCGTTGCTATGGGGATGGGGGTGGGGGCGACCGCACCTGGGTGACGCCATAAAGAAAGCTGGCAGTTTTAGTGGGTGCTGTCAAGCCCCCCTCCCTCCACCCCCCATCAGTGAAGCTCTGATTGTGGCGGCGTGACAGGGGAGAGGCGAGCTGCGGGATGTCAGAATGTTTCCCCCACTCGCCCCCCCCCTTTCTCCTGTCAGCAGTGCGGGAGGAGAGATAGCAGCTCTCTCATTAGGTTCGCCGCCCAGCTTCCTGCCGCTCTTTTCCCCATCCCATTGGCCACAACACAGGGCCAATCACAGCGACCCATTGCTCTCCACAGGGAAGAGACTACAGCTCCCAGCATGCACTCTGCTGGGGGAAAAAAAGAGAGAGAGAGCCCGGAACCCAGAAACAAGCTGGGGGAATGAGTGCTATACTTTAACTGCTCCAAAAGACAGAAACAGAGAGAAAGGAGTGTACCTGGGGAAGCCAAACAGAGAGCCATGCTGCTAACCAGAGTGAGCCACGCTGCCAACCAGCGCCACCAGAGAGAGCCACGCTGCCAACCAGCGCCACCAGAGAGAGCCACGCTGCCAACCAGCACCACCAGAGAGAGCCACGCTGCCAACCAGCGCCACCAGAGAGAGCCACGCTGCCAACCAGCGCCACCAGAGAGAGCCACGCTGCCAACCAGCGCCACCAGAGAGAGCCACGCTGCCAACCAGCGCCACCAGAGAGAGCCACGCTGCCAACCAGCACCACCAGAGAGAGCCACGCTGCTAACCAGCACCACCAGAGAGAGCCACGCTGCTAACCAGCGCCACCAGAGAGGGCCACGCTACCAACCAGCACCACAAGAGAGAGCCATGCTGCCAACCAGCGCCACCAGAGAGAGCCACGCTGCCAACCAGCGCCACCAGAGAGGGCCACGCTACCAACCAGCACCACCAGAGAGAGCCACGCTGCTAACCAGCGCCACCCGAGAGAGCCACGCTGCTAACCAGCGCCACCAGAGAGAGCCATGCTGCTAACCAGCGCCTCTAGAGAGCCACGCTGCCAACCAGTGCCACCAGAGAGCCACACTACCAACCAGCACCACCAGAGAGAGCCACGCTGCCAACCAGCGCCACCAGAGAGAGGCACGCTGCCAACCAGCACCACCAGAGAGAGCCACGCTGCTAACCAGCCCCACCAGAGAGAGTCACGCTGCTAACCAGCGCCACCAGAGAGCCACACTGCTAACCAGAACCACCAGAGAGAGTCATGCTGCTAACCAGAACCACCAGAGAGAGCCACACTGAGCCACTACCAGGGTACAGACATGCTACACTACTGACCAGAGTCGCCCCTGGGCAACACAGAGTGAGCAAACATCTATCTGGAAGGATCACTGCGGCAGTTTCCCTGGGTCTGGTAAGAGGGCCTGTCGGCCATTATCCTTTACTGATCCTAGGGACTGAGCCATTAGGAACTGCCTAACCTGCTATCCTCTAGCCCTAATACTGCCTCTGCAGGCTAGAGGACAGCAGGTTAAGCAATTACTGACTGCCACAATGAGCTCCAATGCTGTGCTGCGGGCTCAAAAATATTGTGTGTGTGTATGTGTGTTTGGGGGGGGGGCGCAGTTTGCCATCTTCGCCCTGGGCACCAAATGACCTTGTCCCGGCACTGCCGGGTCCTGCCTCAGGGGACATGTATCAATGCAAAAAAAAGTTTTAAAAACGTCAGTTTTTTTGGGAGCAGTGATTTTAATAATGCTTAAAAATTGAAACAAAAAAAATGAAATATTCCTTTAAATATCGTGCCTGGGGGGTGACTATAGTATGCCTGAAAGTGGCGCATTTTTCCCGTGTTTAGAACAGTCACAAAATGACATTTCTAAAGGAATAAAGGTCATTTAAAACTACTTCCGGCTGTAATGTAATGTTGCCCCCCCCCCAGCCCATTACCAGGCTCTGTGGGTCTGGTATGGATATTAAGGGGAACCCCGCACCCATATTAAAAAAAAAAGGCGTGGGGCCCCCAGGTCCTATATACTCTGAACAGCAGTATACAGGCGGTCCCCGGGTTACAAACAAGATAGGGACTATAGGTTTGTTCTTAAGTTGAATCTGTTTGTAATTTGGAACAGGTACATTTTTAAAGTGTAGCTCCAGCCAAAAAAATCTATTTTTAAGCTTTTTGGATAACATAGGGAAGGGTTATCATCACCCATGTAACATTTGTTTTGCTGTCTGTGCCCCGTTCAGAAGATTTCACCTCACTTTCTGTCCCAATGACAATTGGATTTAGAAAATTTTGGGTTATTAGTGAAACAAGGATTGGTGATAAAGCATCAGTGGAGACACCTTTTTCCCATATTAACTCTTACAGGAGAGAATTTCTCTTCCTATGGGTAGATTTCCTCTGCCCATCCACAGTGAAAATTTATTTTACAGTCTCTTTTCACCACCAACTCTGTAAGATAAGGTCTTACCTGGTTGGGTGTGGATTGTAAGGCATTGTTTATTCTAGAATGACTCCATTGGACACCAACTACCTACATATACATTCTTCTTTATGAAGAGACAGGCAGGCTCACAGCCTAACTGCCTAGGGTGTTTTGTGAATGAATTAGGTATTCTTGGGGTCCATGTGGGGTAGGCTAGGACCCCTGCTATTTTTTCGAATAGGGTTCTTAAGCTGGATACAATGTTGTAAACATTTGTATCAAAATTGCATTGCATTTTTTCCTATTGATTAGTATTATTTGCTGGTTTATAATTTACTCTCTATTCTAATTACTTCTTACATTAGTAGTAGGCAAACGCTAACATTTATTTTCAGTTGTAATGGCATGACCTAGGAACATGTTTACAAATGCAATTGGTAATTCTTTATATTAGGTTACCTTATGAGAACCACATTTGATAGTATGAATCCTTTAATATAAAAGACACTTTATTTATTATACTTATTTTTATTTATTTCAGGTACTTATATAGCGCCGTCAATTTACGCAGCGCTCCCTACCCTCAAGGAGCTTACAATTTAAGGTCCCTAACTCACATTTATACATACTAGGGACAATTTAGACAGGATCCAATTAACCTACCAGCGTGTCTTTGGAGTGTGCAAATTTGAAAGGCTAATATGCAAGTTATTGTCATAAAAAGTGTTTGGGGACCCGGGTCCCAGGGCCGGTACAAGGGGGGGGCCGAAGGGGCGGATGCCCTGGGCGGAACTATTTACTGGAGGAAAGGGGGCGCATGTGAAGTGCTGGCTGTGTGCTTCTAAAATTGTCTGGACGCACCAGCCGCTAATACCTACACCTGTAAATATGTGCCGAGTGCGCTCCTGCACCCGGCACAAGCCTAGAACAGATCAGCGCTTCACTTATTTACTCACCTGTCAGGGGAGATACTCCCCCTGACAGGCACTTGGTATTCCCTGCCCCGCGTCACACACTGAGAGGCTGGCCGGAGGCGGGATGGGAGCAGTGGCGTGGCGTGGCGTTGCTATGGGGATGGGGGTGGGGGCGACCGCACCTGGGTGACGCCATAAAGAAAGCTGGCAGTTTTAGTGGGTGCTGTCAAGCCCCCCTCCCTTCACCCCCCATCAGTGAAGCTCTGATTGTGGCGGCGTGACAGGGGAGAGGCGAGCTGCGGGATGTCAGAATGTTTCCCCCACTCGCCCCCCCTTTCTCCTGTCAGCAGTGCGGGAGGAGAGATAGCAGCTCTCTCATTAGGTTCGCCGCCCAGCTTCCTGCCGCTCTTTTCCCCATCCCATTGGCCACAACACAGGGCCAATCACAGCGACCCATTGCTCTCCACAGGGAAGAGACTACAGCTCCCAGCATGCACTCTGCTGGGGGAAAAAAAGAGAGAGAGAGCCCGGAACCCAGAAACAAGCTGGGGGAATGAGTGCTATACTTTAACTGCTCCAAAAGACAGAAACAGAGAGAAAGGAGTGTACCTGGGGAAGCCAAACAGAGAGCCATGCTGCTAACCAGAGTGAGCCACGCTGCTAACCAGCGCCACCAGAGAGAGCCACGCTGCCAACCAGCGCCACCAGAGAGAGCCACGCTGCCAACCAGCGCCACCAGAGAGAGCCACGCTGCCAACCAGCGCCACCAGAGAGAGCCACGCTGCCAACCAGCGCCACCAGAGAGAGCCACGCTGCCAACCAGCGCCACCAGAGAGAGCCACGCTGCCAACCAGCGCCACCAGAGAGAGCCACGCTGCCAACCAGCACCACCAGAGAGAGCCACGCTGCCAACCAGCGCCACCAGAGAGAGCCACGCTGCCAACCAGTGCCACCAGAGAGAGCCACGCTGCCAACCAGCGCCACCAGAGAGAGCCACGCTGCCAACCAGCACCACCAGAGAGAGCCACGCTGCTAACCAGCACCACCAGAGAGAGCCACGCTGCTAACCAGCGCCACCAGAGAGGGCCACGCTACCAACCAGCACCACAAGAGAGAGCCATGCTGCCAACCAGCGCCACCAGAGAGAGCCACGCTGCCAACCAGCACCACCAGAGAGGGCCACGCTACCAACCAGCACCACCAGAGAGAGCCACGCTGCTAACCAGCGCCACCCGAGAGAGCCACGCTGCTAACCAGCGCCACCAGAGAGGGCCACGCTACCAACCAGCACCACCAGAGAGAGCCACGCTGCTAACCAGCGCCACCCGAGAGAGCCATGCTGCCAACCAGCGCCACCAGAGAGAGCCACGCTGCCAACCAGCGCCACCAGAGAGGGCCACGCTACCAACCAGCACCACCAGAGAGGGCCACGCTACCAACCAGCACCACAAGAGAGAGCCATGCTGCTAACCAGCCCCACCAGAGAGAGTCACGCTGCTAACCAGCGCCACCAGAGAGCCACACTGCTAACCAGAACCACCAGAGAGAGTCATGCTGCTAACCAGAACCACCAGAGAGAGCCACACTGAGCCACTACCAGGGTACAGACATGCTACACTACTGACCAGAGTCGCCCCTGGGCAACACAGAGTGAGCAAACATCTATCTGGAAGGATCACTGCGGCAGTTTCCCTGGGTCTGGTAAGAGGGCCTGTCGGCCATTATCCTTTACTGATCCTAGGGACTGAGCCATTAGGAACTGCCTAACCTGCTATCCTCTAGCCCTAATACTGCCTCTGCAGGCTAGAGGACAGCAGGTTAAGCAATTACTGACTGCCACAATGAGCTCCAATGCTGTGCTGCGGGCTCAAAAATATTGTGTGTGTGTATGTGTGTTTGGGGGGGGGGGCGCAGTTTGCCATCTTCGCCCTGGGCACCAAATGACCTTGTCCCGGCACTGCCGGGTCCTGCCCCAGGGGACATGTATCAATGCAAAAAAAAGTTTTAAAAACGTCAGTTTTTTCGGGAGCAGTGATTTTAATAATGCTTAAAAATTGAAACAAAAAAAATGAAATATTCCTTTAAATATCGTGCCTGGGGGGTGACTATAGTATGCCTGAAAGTGGCGCATTTTTCCCGTGTTTAAAACAGTCACAAAATGACATTTCTAAAGGAATAAAGGTCATTTAAAACTACTTCCGGCTGTAATGTAATGTTGCCCCCCCCCCCAGCCCATTACCAGGCCCTGTGGGTCTGGTATGGATATTAAGGGGAACCCCGCACCCATATTAAAAAAAAAAGGCGTGGGGCCCCCAGGTCCTATATACTCTGAACAGCAGTATACAGGCGGTCCCCGGGTTACAAACAAGATAGGGACTATAGGTTTGTTCTTAAGTTGAATCTGTTTGTAATTTGGAACAGGTACATTTTTAAAGTGTAGCTCCAGCCAAAAAAATCTATTTTTAAGCTTTTTGGATAACATAGGGAAGGGTTATCATCACCCATGTAACATTTGTTTTGCTGTCTGTGCCCCGTTCAGAAGATTTCACCTCACTTTCTGTCCCAATGACAATTGGATTTAGAAAATTTTGGGTTATTAGTGAAACAAAGATTGGTGATAAAGCATCAGTGGAGACACCTTTTTCCCATATTAACTCTTACAGGAGAGAATTTCTCTTCCTATGGGTAGATTTCCTCTGCCCATCCACAGTGAAAATTTATTTTACAGTCTCTTTTCACCACCAACTCTGTAAGATAAGGTCTTACCTGGTTGGGTGTGGATTGTAAGGCATTGTTTATTCTAGAATGACTCCATTGGACACCAACTACCTACATATACATTCTTCTTTATGAAGAGACAGGCAGGCTCACAGCCTAACCAGTTCTACTGCCTAGGGTGTTTTGTGAATGATTCAGGTATTCTTGGGGTCCATGTGGGGTAGGCTAGGACCCCTGCTATTTTTTCGAATAGGGTTCTTAAGCTGGATACAATGTTGTAAACATTTGTATCAAAATTGCATTGCATTTTTTCCTATTGATTAGTATTATTTGCTGGTTTATAATTTACTCTCTATTCTAATTACTTCTTACATTAGTAGTAGGCAAACGCTAACATTTATTTTCAGTTGTAATGGCATGAACTAGGAACATGTTTACAAATGCAATTGGTAATTCTTTATATTAGATTACCTTATGAGAACCACATTTGATAGTATGAATCCTTTAATATAAAAGACACTTTATTTATTATACTTGTTTTTATTTATTTCAGGTACTTATATAGCGCCGTCAATTTACGCAGCGCTCCCTACCCTCAAGGAGCTTACAATTTAAGGTCCCTAACTCACATTCATACATACTAGGGACAATTTAGACAGGATCCAATTAACCTACCAGCGTGTCTTTGGAGTGTGGGAGGAAACCGGAGTACTGGGAGAACATGCAAACTCCACTTTATACAGTGTTATATCTTTATACTCCCTTTTAAAACGTAGAATATTAAAACATAAATAGAATTAAAATTATAGGTTTGGGCAATTAGTGTTTGATCTTTGATCTTTTTTTTTTTTTTTCATAGAAAAATCAAACTGTTCAAAATATTTACTGCAATATTTTCAGAGAGGTTTCCGTGTGTTTGAATCACTTTAGCAGCAGCCAGTAAGTGTGTGTGCAATTTTACTGTTGGTGAGGGTGCATTTGTCTGGACACGATCGTTTTACATATTGATCACTGGGATGGTGGCCTCCCCTACAGACTGTTATTTGTTCTGCTGAATATAACATCTTTTATGGACTATTTTCTATTATTAAATGATCCTCTATATTATGACTGCTATTTATCTGTATTTTGAACAGTTTGATACTTTTTCTATGATCTATGTTAAAAGTTGGCTATACTACTTATGTGTCAGCTGCCGGAATTTTTTTTTTCTATTCTTGTTGACACACAGCGCAGAAATTTTTACATTTAATCTATGACCATTTTTTTTAATGGTTATGCTCACAAGAATTTTTTAACTATAAAATAGAGCTAGACATGAACACGATCAGAAGGATTTACTTTTTTCTAAATAGTCAACTGTAATCTCTTTTAAAAAATGCACTTAAAAACGCATCACAAACACAATTATAACAGTTTCATTTGGGTACAGTGTTGCATGACCGCGCAATTGTCATTCAAAGTGTGACAGCGCTGAAAGCTGAAAAATGGCTTGGGCAGGAAGGGGGTGAAAGTACACTGTATTGAAGTGGTTAAAAATGCACTTAAAAACGCACCACAAACACATTGCAGATTCCCGGTGTGCAGTTTGTGGCATGAACCTATCCTAAAATTACTGATACTAGCTTGCTGTCTTTGTTTTGATTTTTTTGTTTTAAATGGAATACAAATATATGTCCATGCTCAAACTGGGAGTTTTTAAAATAAAACGCTTTCCACAAATAAAATGAAACTGGTGAGAATAAAAGTCTTACCTCCAGTGTATGCTTCTGAGGACGTGTGTAGGTAATGTGCACTGGCTGTAAGGAATAGACAGACAAGTGTATTAGATGGGCGGAGTGAGGTTGTACCTGGATAAAGACACGGCTCCTATTGACACCACTGCATAGGAGATTTCTAACATAAACCTGTTCTATAAAAAACACCCAGGCTACTGCTGACCTTTTTCTGAAAATGCAAAATGCATGTTGAAAGATTCAATAGTTTCAGTATTTTCTGTCCCAGAACAAGTATTCAGATTAGGAGTACTAATCTTGTATTGGGACAGTGAAAGTATTAACCCATTTACTGCCAACAATCTAGAAACTACTGTATGTCAGTCGCTTTAGAGGGTTTTGTGTAAATCTGACAAGCCGACTGTCAGCTTTCTGATGCAAGCGAACTGACAGCTGTGCAGCTACTTGATTGCATCCCTATTACTCTCAGTCTACAACCCCCATGTGCACCCCTGCCATGTTTTCCAGGCTCCTCGCATTCATCGTGATGACCCGGGACAAGCATGGCAGGTGCTGCTGGGTAGAGGGAAGGGAAATCAGCAAACATCCATTCGCTGATCTCCCTTTCCTGTTACTGACCTGGAAGTTCCGTACAATGGGGAAGAAGCTAATTCAACCTGATCTACATTAGGTTAGCTTTGTTAGCCCTCTAATGTCTCATTAAACCTATTACCAAAACATGCATCACATAGGGGACATGTCCCTTATGTGATGAAAAAAAGTTTAGTAAAAAAAAAAAGTAAACAAAGAGTAAAAAATGTAAGTTCAAACCAAGCACCTAAAATACCCTCCTAAAAACAATTTTGAACAGTGCTGTGAAAAAGTTTGAGGCAGGTGTGAAGAAATACTGTAAAGTAATAATGCTTTCAAATATATATTTTAATTTTTCATTTTTATCAGTTTACAAAATGCGTGCAGAAGAAAAATCGAAATCAAATCAATATCTGGTGCGACTACCCTTTGGCTTGAAAACCAGCATCAATTCTTACACTTGCACACTTGCACAAAGTCAGGGATATTGTAGGATTACAGTTAGGTGTGGGATTAACCAATTATACCAAACAGATGATTATCAATAAGGATGAGCCGAACACCCCTTGGTTTAGTTCGCGGCAGAACATGCGAACAGACAAAAAATTAGTGCGAACACCGTTAAAGTCTATAGGACTTGAACGTGAAAAATCAAAAGTGCAAATTTGAAAGGCTAATATGCAAGTTATTGTCATAAAAAGTGTTTGGGGACCCGGGTCCTGCCCCAGGGGACATGTATCAATGCAAAAAAAAGTTTTAAAAACGTCAGGTTTTTCGGGAGCAGTGATTTTAATAATGCTTAAAAATTGAAACAAAAAAAATGAAATATTCCTTTAAATATCGTGCCTGGGGGGTGACTATAGTATGCCTGAAAGTGGCGCATTTTTCCCGTGTTTAGAACAGTCACAAAATGACATTTCTAAAGGAATAAAGGTCATTTAAAACTGCTTCCGGCTGTAATGTAATGTTGCCCCCAGCCCATTACCAGGCTCTGTGGGTCTGGTATGGATATTAAGGGGAACCCCGCACCCATATTAAAAAAAAAAGGTGTGGGGCCCCCAGGTCCTATATACTCTGAACAGCAGTATACAGGCGGTCCCCGGGTTACAAACAAGATAGGGACTATAGATTTGTTCTTAAGTTGAATCTGTTTGTAATTTGGAACAGGTACATTTTTAAAGTGTAGCTCCAGCCAAAAAAATCTATTTTTAAGCTTTTTGGATAACATAAGGAAGGGTTATCATCACCCATGTAACATTTGTTTTGCTGTCTGTGCCCCGTTCAGAAGATTTCACCTCACTTTCTGTCCCAATGACAATTGGATTTAGAAAATTTTGGGTTATTAGTGAAACAAGGATTGGTGATAAAGCATCAGTGGAGACACCTTTTTCCCATATTAACTCTTACAGGAGAGAATTTCTCTTCCTATGGGTAGATTTCCTCTCACTTCCTGCTGTCTCCTTCCGTTTCTAAGTAGGAGTCGTTTGTAAGTCGGATGTTTGAAAATATCATCCCTATACACTCTGCCGAAAATTGGGCCTTAGGTGTTGGTGGTACCAGAACACTGTAAGCCCTCACAGCTACTCTTGGTGGGCGCTGGAACGGGCCCTACACTGTAAAGCCTCACAGATACTTTTGTTGAGCACAGGAACAGGCCCTGCTGTGAAATATTAGATCAAAAATTGTAATTACGCGCCCCTGTTAAACAGGGGCAGAACAATTGGGCCTTAGGCAGTGGTGGTAGTGCCCTGAACTGAAAATATTCCTAGAAGCTATCATCATGAAGATTGAGGAGGAATAGGTTAGTCACTCAGCATAATAGGATAGTCACTGAGCATATACAGTCTTCAAGGGATCCCACATCCATAGAAAAAGCAGATGAGCTTGATTGCCTTACCATTTCACTATGTGTTTGACACCAGGGAGGCAACACACACAGCCCATTCACTGGCTACACATATAAGGTATGCTCAATTTTTTCTTTTTCTTTTATCAGCCCTTTTTCCTTCCCTTTTTTTGACACATGCACACCCATGTACTATTGTGTGTGTGTGTATATGTATATTTATACAAACATAACACTCATTAGAACATACACATATCATTATGTATCCACTTAGCAACCGGCACATAGCCGAATAACGGCTACAGGGCGGTTGCTTAACTCTGGGAGGGCGTACAGTGACGTCCTCCCAGAATCCCGCTCTCGTGCGCCCCCTTGGGCGCGCACCCGAGTACATCCATGACCGCCGGGTCCAGAGGTCCTGGCGCATCACGGATCACGGTAAACGGCCGCTGATCGCTCAATCAAATGACGGACAATCACATTTAAACAAACCGGCGTCATGACGCCAGTTCCTCTCTCCCCTCTCTGTACCGATCGGTACAGTGTGAGAGGAGAGGGGGAGAGATCGGATGGCAGCAGCGCTGTGGGCTGGATCTGTAGTGCCATACTCTGCAATACCCTGCCATACCCAGCCATACTCTGCCATACCCAGCCATACTCTGCCATACCCAGCCAAACTCTGCAATACCCAGCCATACTCTGCAATACCCAGCCACACTCTGCAATACCCAGCCACACACTGCAATACACAGCCATACCCAGCCAAACTCTGCCATACCCAGCCAAACTCTGCAATACTAGGTGATACCCAGCCATACTCTGCCATACCCAGCCATACTCGGCGATACCCTGCAATACCCTGCGATACTCGGCCATGCTCGGCTGTACTCGACCTCTGTGTGGCTAGGCTGTGGAAGTCTCACACATGTGGTATCGCCGTACTCAGGAGGAGTAGGAGAATCTATTTTGGGGTGTCATTTTTGGTTTGTACATGCTATGTGTTAGAAATATTGTATAAATTGACAACTTTGTGTTAAAAAAAAATGCGTTTTAACCACATCCGCACGCCATCATATGACATCCTTGACTTTGTGCGGGGATATCTGAATGATGCCTGCAGCTACAGGCATCATTCAGATATCAGCTTTTTTACCCGGCGATTCCCTACACCATAAGAATGATCATAGCAGCTGTTCCACTGCTTGATCATTTTTACGGGAGGCGCGAGGGGAGGACCCCCCTCCCGCCACCCTCTGGTGCTTCTACCGACTCACTGCTACGATTGAAGCCAGGAACGTTTTTTTTTTTTAAATTTTAATGTCAGGCTTCCCAGCCTAGAGGTGAGATGTGGAATCTTATTCACCCCATATCACACTGTAAAGAGGACCTGTTATGCCATGTATTTTTGGAAAAAAGTGTCAAACTAAAATAAATAAAGTTAAATGAACAATAAAAAGAAATACATTTTGAAGTGCCCCTGTCCCTGTGTGTTTGCATGCAGAAGCGAACGCATACGTAAGTCCCGCCCACATATGAAAACGGTGTTCAAACCACACATGTGAGGTATTGCTGCGAACGGTAGAGCGAGAGCAATAATTTTGGCCCTGGACCTCCTCTGTAACTCAAAACATGTAACCAGTAAAAATTTTTTAAAGCGTCGCCTATGGGGATTTTTAAGTAGTGAAGTTTGGCGCCATTCTACAAGCGTGTACAATTTTGAAGGGTGACATGTTGGGTATCTATTTACTCGGCATAACTTCATCTTTCACATTATGCGAAAACATTGGGCTAACTTTACTGATTTGTTTTTTTTTAAAGCACAAAAGAGTCAAAATATTGCTGCGCAAATACCGTGCGAGATAAAAAGTTGCAACGATTGCCATTGTATTCTCTAGTCTTTGCTAAAAAAACATATATAATGTTTTAGGGTTCTATGTAATTTTCTAGCAAATAAATTATGATTTTTACATGTAGGAGAGAAATGTCAGAATTGGCCTGGGTGCTCTAGAACGCCTGAAGGTGCTCCCTGCATGTTGGGCCTCTGTATGTGGCCACGCTGTGTAAAAGTCTCACACATGTGGCATCGCCATACTCGGGAGTAATATCAGAATGTGTTTTGGGGTGTAATTTGTGGTATGCATATGCTGTGTGTGAGAAATAACCTGCTAATATGACAATTTTGTAAAAAAATAAATAAAATAAAAATAAAAATCTTGATTTTGCAAAGAATTGTGGGAAACAATGACAACTTCAAAAAACTCACCATGCATCTTTCTAAATACCTTGGAATGTCTTCTTTCCAAAAAGGGGTCATTTGGGGGGTATTTGTACTTTTCTGGCATGTTAGGGTCTCAAGAAATTAGCCGTCAGTCCTTCAGGTGTGATCAATTTTCAGATATTGGCACCATAGCTTTTGGACTCTATAAGTTTCACAAAGACCAAATAATATACACCAATTTGCATTATTTTTACCAAAGATATGTAGCGGTATAAATTTTGGCCAAAATATATGAAGAAAAATGACTAATTTGCAAAATTTTATAACAGAAACTAAAATGCATTTTTTACAGAATTTTCGGTCTTTTTTCTTTTATAGCACAAAAAATAAAGAACCCAGTGGTGAATAAATACCACCAAAAGAAAGCTCTATTTGTGTGAAAAAAGGACAAAAATTTCATATAGGTACAGTGTTGCATGACTGAGTAATTGTCATTTAAAATGTGAGAGCACTGAAAGCTGAAAATTGGTCTGGTTATTAAGGGAATTTAAGTGCCCAATGGTCAAGTGGAGATATATATATATATATATATATATATATATATATATATATATATATATATATATATATATATATATATATATAATTTTTTTTGTTTGTTTCCAAACACTTTCACTTTTCCCGTTTTTTCACACATGGTTTTTCACATCTTTTTTTTATATATTTTTTCCAGAACACCATACTTGTAATCCTCCCCACACATGTGGAATGTGCTGTGGCAGTCGGGCATGCCATGTGGGTGTTTTCCTGGCTGGGGTGGGGTCCCTTGCCTCAGCTTCGGAACAGACAACCATTTGGGGTCCCATCTTCCTCGCTGCCAGCCAAGTACAGTGTTTTAGCCGACCTGTAAATATAGATTTCCTTCTCCCCATGAGGTCTTTTCTCTCCTTAAAGGGGTAGGACATATTAATTAATACTACATATCCATTTGTATTTACAGTTTACTTCTGTACCCAACTCCTGATGAATGGCAGATAGCCATGAAATGCGTCGCGTTTCCATGGGGTGCCTCAGTCAAGCCTGGCTCACTACCTATTCACTGGCCCATATATATCTTTTATACATTTAACCACTTAAGGACCAGCCTCGTTTTGGATTTTAGGTGTTTACATGTTTAAAACAGGTTTTTCTGCTAGAAAATTACTTAGAACCCCCAAACATTATATATGGTTTTTCTTCTAACACCCTAGAGAATAAAATGGCGGTCATTGCAATACTTTTTTTTGCACCGTATTTGCGCAGCGGTCTTAAAAGCGCACTTTTTTTGGAAAAAATTCACTTTTTTGAATAAAAAAATAAGACAACAGTAAAGTTAGCCCAATTTTTTTTTATATTGTAAAATATAATGTTACGCCAAGTAAATTGATACCCAACAAGTCACGCTTGAAAATTGTGCCTGCTCGTGGAATGGCGTCAAACTTTTACCCACAAAAATCTCCATAGGCGACGTTTAAAAAATTCTACAGGTTGCATATTTTGCGATACAGAGGAGGTCTAGGGCTAGAATTATTGCTCTCGCTCTACCGGTCGCTGCGATACCTCACATGTGTGGTTTGACCACCGTTTTCATATGCGGGCGCTACTCGCGTATGCGTTCGCTTCTGCGCGCGAGCTCGTCGGGACAGGGGGGTTTTAAAAAATTTTTTTTTTATTTTTATTATTTATTTTACAATATTTTATTTAATTTTACACTGTTTAAAAAAAATGGTGTCACTTTTATTCCTATTACAAGGAATGTAAACATCCCTTGTAATAGAAAAAAGCATGGCACCGGACCCAGGAAACCACTTGATGGCCATAATGCTACACAGCACACACGGGCCTTGTGGGGATCCCCTGCAGAGGAGGGAGGCAAGAGATGGCTACTGCTGCTAATACATAATCACAAAAACTCTCCCAATTCAAATATTCCTGACATTACCCCGCTCTCCACCCCTGTCCCCCCTATATCCGCTCCGCATTCATACACACTCAGATCACCAACCCCCCCACCATGCATAAGTGAACCCTTTTAGGAATTTATAATTCATACTTTCCCCTACCTACTCCCTGTCTGCCCCCCCTCCTTCCTGATAATTCTACTATCGGCAAATGAAACAGGATACCAATGACAAAACACCCCATATACGCAATAACCCAAGCTACTATTCCACTATCAACACATCCCGTGCTGCCCTTCTAAGTGGAAAAAATCCCCAAATATCCCCGGGGGACTATACATATACATGATCACATACCATGACTCATGACAGACACACCTCTAAACACAGTTTACCCAACAGACAAGACAAATGAGAATTGGACACCCTTACAGATCCACAACCCAACAGGTCTAAACTTGAAACATGCAAGAGATCTGTTCGAGCACACATAGTTCACTTCAACATATGGGGATGCATTGTAACTTTGAATTTATGAAGGACTGTTCTCCTTGTTATAGATATTACTGCTCTGTTCAATGTGTATGTTCAATGGTTATTGTAACCTTACATATATAAACAATAAAATTCTTTTGAAAAAAAAAAAAAAGAAAAAAAAAAAGTCATTTAGAAAAATGACATTTGAAAAAATATGCCTTTAAGAGGCGTGGACGGAAGTGACGTTTTGACGTCGCTTCCACCCAGCAGTGTCATGGAGATGAGTGAGCGCCATCTTAGCGCTAACTCGTCTCCAGACACACACAAGAGCAGGACGCGATATATATGAGACTGTCTGTGTGTGTGTATTTGTATATGTGTATATATATATATATATATATTACACTGCAGCTATCTGAATAACCTGCCTGCTCAATCTAAATGACACTCTCTCTCCGTCCACACCAACAACACACTACACGGGTGTAGTATATAAGGCAGCCTTATATAGTGTGGGGCGTGCACTTATGCCCTGTACACACGATCGGACATTGATCGGACATTCCGACAACAAAATCCATGGATTTTTTCTGACGGATGTTGGCTCAAACTTGTTTTGCATACACACGGTCTCACAAAGTTGTCGGAAATTCCGAACGCCAAGAACGCAGTCACGTACACCACGTACGACGAGACAATAAAAGGACAGTCCAGTACTAAGCACGGCACCCTTTGGGTTCCTTTTGCTAATCTCGTGTTAATAAAAGTTTGGTGAGAGACGATTCACGCTTTTTCAGACTCGTTTTCAGATCGTATTTCTGCTGTTCAGTTTGTGCTTGTGGGTTTGAATCTGTTCTTCAGTGTGTGCAGTGAGTTCCCATTGACTTGTCATTGTGTTCTTGTTTGTTCGTTACTAATTTTCAGGTCCATCTTCACAGGCCTTGCTATTCTTCAGTGCGTTCTGTTACTTCGTTCTGAGCAGCCGACCATTTTATAGCCATGTTGCGTGTACGCACTCATCGTAGAGTTCAAGCTGTGCGGGGGCTTGGTGCTGGGGTTCTTACTTTGACACAAGCCCAGTCCATGAACAGGGCGAGGAGGAGTTCATGGACCAAGAATTGGTTGCTCCAGCGTGACCAGTTCTGTCACATGCCTTTGCTCCGTGAGATCCATGAGAATAATCCTGACGATTTCAGGAACTTTCTCTTGACGACGGACCCCGTATTTCACCGTTTGTTGGCTTTGCTGACCCCCTATATCAGCAGGCAGCATACCTGCATGAGGCAAGCCATCACTCTGGAGCAGAGGCTAGTCGCCACCCTGCAGTACTTGGCGACGGGGAGAAGCCTGTAGGACCTTAAGTTCTCAACAGGCATCTCCCCCCAGGCTCTGGGGATCATTATCCCGGAGACCTGTTCTGCCAGGTCCTACAGAAGGATTATATTAAGGTAAGATTTTTATTCTTTAACATCACATTTTATAGTATTTAATGTTTGTTAATATATTGTTTGTCTTTCCTCATTCCCTAATTGCCATGATTGTAATATGCTGTGAATGTCCCCTTTGTCCTCATGCATGCTGGAATTTTAGTTTTTTTTTTTTGTCCTTCATACATATTTGCCTTCACTTACCTCCCCAGCATGCTCTCCTGGCCCTATATCCACCTCATCTACTCAATTAACTATTTATTTTGTCAGCTCCATAGTAGTGCTTTACCCTAAATACCCCCTAAAATGTTTAAAATTGTGATGTGTGTTTGAAATTCAGGCCAGAGTTTATTTTTTCGGGTCCCAAAATCATTTGAAACCCTCCCTACCCCCAACTGCTAACTCAGCTGATACCAATCCTCTATCTGCTGACTTTGCCAAACCCATACACACTATACCCACCTCTTTTGTGATCAGATTTATGGATGAAAACCCCAAAGCATGTAGTGCAAGGGCCTGCCTGAATACTTTCAAATGGTACTGTTTAAAGTTTTTGTATCCTATTATTATCTTGATAGGTAATAGCAGAATCTAAAAATGTGCTAAAATGTGTACAGTGTGTATTTATTTCTTTGTATTATGACACTTCTTACCTGTCCAGTGGGCTGCCAATAGTGTAAGTAAGTAGGGGCTGGCCAAAGTAATACACATTATTTAGGCATTCATCTCTCAATGAAGTGGAGAGGGTTACCTGTTCAAAACATCCCCCCCCCCATAAAATTTATCAAATGGCCCATGAGAGGTGGGGCAATCTGATAGGTGGACCTTAGACCTTTGTCTTTAAATACTCCCTAAAATAAATGTAATACTGATGTTGGCCAAGAATGATTGTGTCTAATCTGCTTTCCATGTTTATGTGTGTAGCAATAACTCTCGGTGGAGCTGCTGGTTTAAAGCGGGCTGTCACCTTCACTCTCAATACCTCTGTTTCACCAGCACCGGGTCTAGGGTTCCGTTGAGTTTACCTCTGGGCAATGTAAGCACTGAACACTCGAGTATATTTTCCAATGCTTTAATGAACAAATAAAGGAAGTAGCAGGAAAGAGGCAGAAGGAAAGCTGCAGGGAAGCTCAAATACCTTTCCGTAGTATTCTTCAGAACATTCTTTGCAATTGAACACTTGTAGCTGAATAGTCTCCCCTTTATAGGATTTAATCTTTGCCCGCCTGGATAGACATCTCTCACTTGCCTAGTAGCCAGTACGCAGCATGAACAAAAGTCTCTGCCACAGACTTGTTTGGAATAAAACCCGTACGATCCTCTGCCACAGGACGTATTGGTTTGTGATGAATGTCAGACACAGTACTTGAACCTTTAAGACAACTCGGCAGTACTATGCAGTAAGACTACTTCAGGATACGTCTTCCAACCGATTCACCAGGCCCCTCTCCAGACCAGCACTCTGCATGATCCTTCCATGACGGGTCCTCCCCTGGGATCTTCTCAGTTGTCCAGCTTCTTCACTCAGGATAGACAGCTCAGGACCATTCCTCTGCTGCTGTGGTAGGCCCCAGACAGGCTTCTGGGCCCACCCACACGCCGCATCGACGTGTGCCTGTCGGCCAGGAGGGCCAGCAGGTGGCCTGAAAGCGAACCCCAAAATATGGCATCTGTTCCATAAATACCCTCTCCCAGAATGCAACTCGGAGGACCACCTCCACCGAGTTATCTCCGGGACAGAGGAGCACTCACACGCTTCAACACGTTTCTTTTCCAACACTGGCCCATGGTGACAACGACACCCACCGGCACAGTGTGGAGCCACATGCAACTCAGCCAAGCTGGAACAGAGGCAAATCTAACTTCCTCTAACAAGTGACCCACTAGATTTACCTATCAGCGGTAGATCAAAAATCTACCAGCACTACATACTCCCCTCACTACAATAGAGGTTGTCCTCAATGTCTGTCACAAAAACAATAACTCCCAGGCCTGAGAGCAGGTATTTGAGCTTAAAACTTGGATTCAAGTAAAGAAGAAGGAAAGAGTAGAAAAACATTATAAGATTAACATTTGTAAAACAATATGTTCACATCTGCAAACAAAACCATTCTATGACTGTACATAACCTCACTATCTATCTTAGCTGAAAAGCCTAACAGCTTGATAGATCAAATAGTTCCTGAAAAGGAAAACATATTAAACATAAATGCGACCTATACAGTTTTAGGAGCAAAGTCTTATTTAAAAAATTAAACTCTCTTCCCATTATCTATATCAGAATAATCTTTAGGAGTCCATCCCTATATATACACAATTTTTCTTAAATGAAAGAAATCCGGCTAGCAAAAAAGAAGTCCTTGGATTTGAAACACTAAGATGAATATTCAGATCTTGACCACGAAGATCTCTATATACTGACACTAACTAACTAACTACCCCAAAGTTCTTTTGTCCATAATTACCAATAAAACCGGGGATCTGGCAAGGTTAGTGTTTTTCCCAGTTTATCCACTGTAGTGATGAAATACACAACGTCATCTTTTCCAGGTCTGCAAATGACCACTTTGTCAGCATGAATGTGCCGACCATAGTTCCAGTGCATAAAGCATCCACTGAAGCGTTCATCCATAGCAACAGAACAACCAGTTTTTCGGAAAGGCTTAGGCATAGACAAATAGTCCCAAACAGCTTCACTGTACCAAAGCTCCCGGTTAACTTCAATCAATTCCATTATGTCCTGGGGAACATAAGGGAACTCCAAACCATACTCCGTAGCTACACGCTTGTTCAACATTCTCTGCAAAAGTGCAAGTTTCGGTAAGGATCTATTTTTTCCCATACCAGGAGGCACACATGAATCCAATGACTTGCTCACCATAGACCCAGCCAGTGTCTGAAGTGAACTAGCAACTTTTGACAATGTCTCATTTACAGTGCTGTGTGGCTCCACACAGGGTGACGTCTTCCCAGAACTCAGGGCTGTCCATTCAGGGAAAGTCATAGCAGAGGCGACATCCTCGCCTTGGGCCCACAACAGCTCTTGTGACATAGTCTCAAATAGGTCATCATCACCGGAGAGATCCGACATGGATTCTATCTCCGAATCTCCCAGCTCTTCTGCTGGCAGATATTTATTTACAGTCCCACATACATTTCCCATTAATTGCTCACCCGTTCCTGACGTGGACTTTGTTGGATCCGGTTCGGGTAGTCTCTGGGGTAGGCCTCGACATGGCAGCGGGAAGCCTTCACATATCCCACCTTCCTCTGGACAGGTACAACGGGGATAGGTGTAGTGGGCGCAGAAATCAAAGTAACACCCACTGATGAATCAGTAACAGCAGTGTCTCTCTCCGGAACATTCTCGGTAACAACAGACAAAGTCATGGCCTGCCGTTCTCTTCTAGCAGAAGTAGCAGCTTCTACTGTGGCGACACCGGTAGCCCAGTCCATACGGTAAGCACAGGGTGACATGGCAGGCTGCTCCACCACAAACAAATATTCTCCACATTGCGGGCAGCGACCAAATGGACGGAGATGTACGGCCAGTCCTTCACATTTGTGGCAAATCATGCCCAGCCCTTCAATATCTCCAACAGTATAGAGAACAAACCTCCCTTGCGGCTTCAGACGAATATCGGTATCTGTAAGCAGGGTTCCGGTCAGCACAGCACTCGACACTGTACTCGCAGGGAACATTCTTGGTCCCATAATTGACTGCATCACCGGAAAAGACATGGCCACACTCTGATCTTCTCAGCATGATCACTAGGCCTCTCTTCTTCTCTGGCGGCAAACACACACATGCGTCCCACGTGGTATCAAGTAGGGTAGGCTCCTCCCACTTGTTCTTCTGATCACATAGCTCCCGGGCTTTTACTGGCGCCCGCCGCCTACGCACTCAGAAATAAAGTCTTGCAACTTTTAACCTCTTCTTCTCCTGAGAAAATGCCAAAGTCCAGCTCTCACCGTAAACTCCCGGTGAAATACCTCTCTAGGTTGCGAGAATTGATGGCTAACAAATCCCGGATGAGCCCCCACATGTAGCAATAACTCTCTGTGGAGCTGTTGGTTTAAAGCGGGCTGTTACCTTCACTCTCGATACCTCTGTTTCACCGGCACCGGGTCTAGGGTTCCGTTGAGTTTACCTCTAGGCGATGTAAGCACTGAACACTCGAGTATATTTTCCAATGCTTTAATGAACAAATAAAGGAAGTAGCAGGAACGAGGCAGAAGGAAAGCTGCAGGGAAGCTCAAATACCTTTCTGTAGTATTCTTCAGAACATTCTTTGCAATTGAACACTTGTAGCTGAATAGTCTCCCCTTTATAGAATTTAATCTTTGCCCGCCTGGATAGACATCTCTCACTTGCCTAGCAGCCAGTACGCAGCACGAACAAAAGTTTCTGCCACAGACTTGTTTGGAATAAAACCCGTACGATCCTCTGCCACAGGACGTATTGGTTTGCGATGAATGTCAGACACAGTACTTGAACCTTTAAGCCAACCCGGCAGTACTATGCAGTAAGACTACTTCAGGATACGTCCTCCAACTGAGTCACCAGGCCCCTCTCCAGACCAGCACTCTGCATGATCCTTCCATGACGGGTCCTCCCCTGGGATCTTCTCAGTTGTCCAGCTTCTTCACTCAGGATAGACAGCTCAGGACCATTCCTCTGCTGCTGTGGTAGGCCCCAGACAGGCTTCTGGGCCCACCCACACGCCGCAGTGATGTGTGCCTCCGGAATGGAGGGCCATGAGGTGGTACTCTTAACACATACCTGTCGGCCAGGAGGGCCAGCAGGTGGCTGAAAACTAACCTAAAAATATGGCGTCTGGTCCATAAATACTCTCTCCCAGAATGCAACTCGGAGGACCACCTCCACCGAGCTATCTCTGGGACAGAGGAGCACTCACACGCTTCAACACGTTGCTTTTCCAACACTGGCCCATGGTGACAACGACACCCACCGGGACAGTGTGGAACCACATGCCACTCAGCCGAGCTGGAACAGAGGCAAATCTAACTTCCTCTAACAAGTGACCCACTAGATTTACCTATCAGCGGTAGATCAAAAATCTACCAGCGCTACATGTACAAAATGAATAATATTTTTTTCTTGTTTGACTCCACAGTTTCCTTCCAACCCACAGGAATGGCAGACTGTGGCCTCCCACTTTGCCCAGCGGTGGGACTTTCCTAACTGCGGAGGGGCAATTAATGGGAAACACGTCCACATTGTCCCACCACCCAACTCGGGGACATACTATTACAACTACAAGGGGTTCAATAGTATTGTGATGTTGGTGGTGGTGTCGGCTACTTATGAGTTCCTGTATGTGGACGTGGGGAAGAATGGCTGGATGTCAGATGGTGGAGTCATCGCCCAGACAGAGTTCTGCAGGCATCTCCAGAATGGCAGCTTGGACTTGCCACCTTACCGGCTGGCCAAAGCCAGAAGAGTGGTGGAGAACATGTTTGGAATAATGGCCAGCCGGTTCCGCCTATTTCTTACACCCATACACATGGCGGAGTATAAACTTAATCACATCATCCTGGCTTGCTGTGTTCTCCACAACGTTTTAAGGAGAAATTCTGAGAACTATGTTGGCTCAGTTGGGCCTGAAGCCGGAGTTATGAATCTCAATGAATCAATCCTGACGGCGTTTGAAGCTGGCCAACCTGGCTTGCCCCCCTGAGTCCCCGCGAGGTCCGTCTAAGATACATGGAATACTTTGTGGGTAGGGGGGCCATCAATATGCCAGACAATGTCTGAGACATTTTTTAAATATTTTTTTTTTTTATCAGAAAAATTATTTGCTTACATTTACTGCTTGTGTTTCTTTTAGCTGGCCATTACTCAAATTTGGGCAGTCCTGAAAATGGCGTGATTCAGTAAAATGCGAAAGCACTGTTGTGTGTTATTTACTAAAGGCAAAGACACTTTGCACTCCAAGTGCACTTGAGACTGCACTGTAACTGCACTTGTAGTGCAAAGTGGATTTGCCCTTAGGAAATAACACGCATTGTCACTAAAAACACAAATTTTCACACATAAAAAGTTTAGGAGCATTGAAAGAAGAAGCCACACATTGTTGATTATCAAGATTTTTTATACAAGCACAATCACATGTGCATTTATAAAAGGTTTTTAGAACAAACCAACATGTTTGTTGTATAAAATATTTGTAGGTGACAATAATAATACTACTAGAAATGTCCTTTTAAGGTAAAACAGGCATGTTTAAAACCAACAAGAAATAGACAAATCTGGAACTTACAAAGTTCAACTTTTGTAAAAATTGAAGGCAATATCAGACATGAGTATTTCTAAACTGTGTTTGATATTGCGTTCAGCAGATGGGGTGAAGTGACCCCTTGAAAAGCCAAATTTTGAAGATGCACACACATTTCCCAATGTCAACATGTGCTAGCTCCCATCATGGGGGATCAATGGACGTGTTTTGTGGGTGCAACCCCTTCCTCTCAGCTACTTTATTATTGAGGAAGGGGTTGCACCCACAAAACGCATACATTGATCTCCCCTGGTGGCAGATAGCACATGTTGACACACTGTGTGCATCTTCCAAATTTGGCTTTTCGAGAATATATTACAAAATGTGAAAAACATTTCCAGGAAAAAAAGCCAACAAAATTAGGAATTTCGTTGGGTTTTAAACTCTCTCTAAAACATCAATGATGTTCTTCATTTTGTTTTGAACATCATTGATGTTTTGCTTGATGTTTTCCAAGTCCCTATTACACCCCAGGATCTCCCCGATGAGGATCTGGGCACTTTCACTGCTGAAATGACCTTCATCCACAACATCACGATCACCTAAAAATATAGAAACAAAAACACACCATGTATTATAAATATGCCGGCATCCATCTCTTACCTGAGCCTGTGGTCGCAGACACTCACCTGTTGTGGTGACAATTTCCACCACGTCTTCCTCGTCCTCCTCTTGTTGGCTTTGTGGCATTTCCACTTCTTCCTGAGGTGGGGGGTCTGTTGTCTCTGTTGAGTGGTGTCCTCCGAGTCTTTTCTCCCCTATGTAAAAAAAAAAAGTATACTTAGCACACAGATATTTGATGGCAGAAATAGCAATATGAAACATTGCTTGGAAGTGGGGTACAATTGTCTGTTTTGGCAGAGTTGTAAGATGAAGAAATATTTTGTAACTTTGTCAAGCTTGAATACTTACCTGTTTTGTACAAGCTTCACAGATGGAGTCACCCCTATAGTATACACTGGAGCACCTGTGTGGGCCCCCTAATAAAAAGGGTGTTCTTGTGTCCCACACTAGTGCTCCAGCGTCCAGATGTGTAAACAGCTGCTGAGTGTCCTCTCCTTACGCAGAATCTAGTTTGCATTTCATTCTAGTTACAAACCCATCTAGACAACAAAATTATTTTAAGAGAAGTAGGCCAGAAAAAATGTATTGAAATGCATCTGGCCAAAATATGGTGTTTGATTGGCCGAACGAACAATGTTTCCTACGAACGAATAATGAGCCCATGGACATGAAAGTTGCCATTTTAAACTGTACAACAGTAAAGAAAAGCACATGGAGCAGCACGAACGTAATAGAAATAAAGAATAGGAACACAGGACAACTACTTACTTTTTTGCAGCACTCTCCTGATTTTTCTATACTGCTCGTGCTCCCTTAATTTGAGGTCTGACCACCGCTTCCTGAGTTGATCCTTGGATCGTCGTACCCCAAAATTTCTGTGCAGACTCTTCACAACTTTCGCCATGATCTTGGCCTTTCTGACATTGGGATCGGGGTAAGGCCCATACTTCCCATCATAGTCGGCCCTTTTTAGTATGTCGACCATCTGCACCATCTCAACAAAGGACATATTTGAGGCCTTAAATCGTCTCCTCCGGGATCTGTACGTTTCTGGCTCCGGGCTCTCCTCCTCCTCGTTGCTGTAATTAGCATGCACCTGCTCTGTCTCCGCCATGTGCTCTTCCCCCACTGCGCCGAATGAGAAGGGGGAGGGAATAGACTAGAAAGAACGTCAGCGGCGGGCGGAGTTTCACGCATGCGCAGTGTACATAAAGCATAACATGCGTGCGTAGTAAGGATACCATGTGAGCGGAGGAAGGATTATCGGAGGCGCCGATCGTGATAACGAAGGTAACATTTAAACTTGGGCCTATACTGCTTCTAGATTGAGGCCTATATTGGGACAAGATTAGGAGACTGTAGCCTGACATTAGAGTTTGTATTGTGTATTGCAAATAAAATGGATGGCTTCAATGACCACAACTTCCTCCCCCTGTTCATAGACAAATACAGGGAGCTGCCCTGTCTGTGGCAGGTGAAACACCCGCATTATAATCATAAACAAAAGAGGCAGGCAGCGCTGGAGAAACTGCTGGAGTTGGTGAAGCCGGTGGTCCTCACGGCAACCATCCCCTATTTAAAAGCCAAAATTGGTGGCCTGAGGAGCACTTATCTTAGGGAGCGCAAGAAGGTCCAGGATTCCCAGAGATCCGGAGCTGCAGCAGATGACGTTTATGTCCCCAGGCTCTGGTACTATGAGAGACTTCGTTTTCTGTCAGACCAGACTGAAGTCAGGGAATCCCTCTCAACCCTTCCTTCCACTCTTCCTTCCACCATGTCTTCCACCCCAGCTGAGGCTTCCGATGTCCAACCTGGGACTTCCAGCCAGGAAGAAGTGGAGGAGCCCAGCTGGAGTCAGATATAGCATTCTTCTACAGATTTCTGGTCAATAAATAAATGATGTTTACTAGATGTTATTATTGATCACTAATTGCTGATTTAACCACTTGCCGACTGCCTAACGCAAATATACTGCGGCAGAATGGCAGGGGCAGGCAAAATCACGTACCTGGTACGTGATCTGCTTCCCGCGGGCGGCTTCATTAGGGGAGCAATTCAGGCTGAGGGGAAGACCACTCATTCGTGGCCACCCCCTCGCAATCGCTCCCAACGAATGAGAGTCTTCCTCTGCTGCTGTAATGTAAACAGCGGCAGAGGAAGGGATGTCATCTCTCCTCGGGTCGGTATTTTCCGTTCCTGCACCGAGGAGAGAAGACATCTGAATAAGTGCACAACACAACACATACAGTAAAACACACTAGGCACACATTTCACCCCCCCGATCACCCCCCGATCACCCCCTGATCACCCCGCTCTGTCACAGTGACACCAATAGCAGTTTTTTTCTGATTACTGCATTGGTGTCAGTTTGTGACAGTTATAAGTGGTAGGGCAGTTAGTGGTAGCCCCCTTTAGGTCTAGGGTACCCCCCTAACCCCCCCTAATAAAGTTTTAACCCCTTGATCACCCCTCGTCGCCAGTGTCACTAAGCGATCGTTTTTCTGACCGCTGTATTAGTGTCACTGGTGACGCTAGTTAGGGAGGTAAATATATAGGTTCGCCGTCAGCGTTTTATAGCGTCAGGGACCCCCATATACTACCTAATAAAGGTTTTAACCCCTTGATTGCCCCCTAGTTAACCCTTTCACCAGTGATAACTGTTACGGGTGACGCTGGTTAGTTAGTTTATTTTTTATAGTGTCAGGGCACCCGCCGTTTATTACCTAATAAAGGTTTAACCCCCTGATCGCCCGGCGGTGATGTAAGTTAAGTTTTAGGGTCAGATAGGGTCTGCGTCGCCCCAAGCAGCATCAGGTTAGTGCCAATAACGCTAACACCCACGCACGCACCATACAACTCCCTTAGTGGTATAGTATCTGAACGGATCAATATCTGATCAGATCTATACTAGCGTCCCCAGCAGTTTAGGGTTCCCAAAAACGCAGTGTTAGCGGGATCAGCCCAGATACCTGTTAGCACCTGCGCTTTGCACCTCCGCCCGGCCCAGCCCAGCCCAGCCCAGCCCACCCAAAGGCAGTATTGATCGATCACTGTCACTTACAAAACACTAAACGCATAACTGCAGCGTTCGCAGAGTCAGGCCTGATCCCTGCGATCGCTAACAGTTTTTTTGGTAGCGTTTTGGTGAACTGGCAAGCACCAGCCCCAGGCAGCGTCAGGTTAGTGCCAGTAGCGCTAACACCCACGCAAGCACCGTACACCTCCCTTAGTGGTATAGTATCTGAACGGATCAATATCTGATCCGATCAGATCTATACTAGCGTCCCCAGCAGTTTAGGGTTCCCAAAAATGGAGTGTTAGCGGGATCAGCCCAGATACCTGCTAGCACCTGCATTTTGCCCCTCCGCCCAGCCCAGCCCAGCCCACCCAAGTGCAGTATCGATCGTTCATACACATAACACATAACTGCAGCGTTCGCAGAGTCAGGCCTGATCCCTGCGACCGCTAACAGTTTTTTTGGTAGCGTTTTGGTGAACTGGCAAGCACCAGCGGCCTAGTACACCCTGGTTGTAGTCAAACCAGCACTGCAGTAAAACTTGGTGACGTGACGAGTCCCATAAGTGCAGTTCAAGCTGGTGAGGTGGCAAGCACAAGTAGTGTCCCGCTGCCACCAAGAAGAAGACAAACACAGGCCCATCATGCCAATAATGCCCTTCCTGCTGCATTCGCCAATCCTAATTGGGAACCCACCACTTTTGCAGCACCCGTACTTCCCCCATTCACATCCCCAACCAAATGCAGTCGGCTGCATGAGAGGCATTTTTTTATGTCCTCCCGAGTACCCCTACCCCACGAACCCCCCCAAAAAAGATTTAGTGTCTCCAGCAAGCGCGGATATAGGCGTGACACCCGCTATTATTGTCCCTCCTGTCCTGACAATCCTGGTCTTTGCATTGGTGAATGTTTTGAACGCTACCATACACTAGTTGAGTATTAGCGTAGGGTACAGCATTGCACAGACTAGGACACACTTTCACAGGGTCTCCCAAGATGCCATCGCATTTTGAGAGACCCGAACCTGGAACCGGTTACAGTTATAAAAGTTACAGTTACAAAAAAAAGTGTAAAAATAAAACACAAAAAAAATATAAAATAAAAAAACAAAAATAGTTGTTGTTTCATTGTTCTCTCTCTCTCTCTCTCTCTATTCTCTCTCTATTGTTCTGCTCTTTTTTTTACTGTATTCTATTCTGCAATGTTTTATTGTTATTATGTTTTATCATGTTTGCTTTTCAGGTATGCAATTTTTTATACTTTACTGTTTACTGTGTTTTATTGTTAACCATTTTTTTTGTTTTCAGGTACGCCATTCAGCTGCAGCGTGGATTTATTTATCTTGACAGCAACAGCGTTTGCTCCCACGATACATAAAGCCGTGACTCCAGCGCTGTCTGAGGTGATATATGCCGAAGCATGTGGGCAGCAGGGGCGGAGGAGCGATTTGCTCCTAACTTTTGGGGCGGATGCCCCCATGCTTCGGCATATATAAATGGTGCATGTATGCCCATCATTAGAAGTGGGTGGATGAAGGGAGGTATTCTAATGGTGGGCATACCCACCAATCAATCTCTTTTTTTCATGCAGCTCACAGGCTGCATGAAAAAAAAGATTACAATATATGCCCAACAAGGACCAGCAACGAACTGGTATGTTGCTGGACTTTGAGTGGTTATACCAGAATGATGCCTGCAGGTTTAGGTATCATCTTGGTATCATTCTTTTCAGCCAGCGGTCGGCTTTCATGTAAAAGCAATCCTAGTGGCTAATTAGCCTCTAGACTGCTTTTACAAGCAGTGGGAGGGAATGTCCCCCCTCCCACTGTCTTCCATGTTTTTCTCTGGCTCTCCTGTCCCAACAGGGAACCTAAGAATGCAGCCGGTGGTTCAGCCAGCTGACCATAGAGCTGATCAGAGACCAGAATGGCTCCAATCATCTCTATGGCTTAAGAAACCAGAAGCTACGAGCATTTCGAGACTTAGATTTCGCCGGATGTAAACAGTGCCATTGGGAAATTGGGAAAGCATTTTATCACACTGATCTTGGTTTGGTCAGATGCTTTGAGGGCAGAGGAGAGATCTAGGGTCTAATAGACCCTATTTTTTTCAAAAAAGAGTACCTGTCACTACCTATTGCTATCATAGGGGATATTTGCATTCCCTGACATAACAATAAAAATGATCAAAAAAAATGAAAGGAACAGTTTAAAAATAAAATAAAAAAGCAAAAAAAAAATTAAGAAAAAAAAAAAAAGCAATCCTGTCCCCCCCTGCTCTCGCGCAAATGTAAACAGCAATTGCACCATGCATGTGAGGTATCACCGCGAAGGGCAGATCGAGGGCAGAAATTTTAGCAGTAGACCTCCTCTGTAAATCTAAAGTGGTAACCTGTAAAGGCTTTTAAAGGCTTTTAAAAATGTATGTAGTTTGTCGCCACTGCACGTTTGTGCGCAATTTTAAAGCATGTCATGTTTGGTATCTATGTACTCGGCCTAAGATCATCTTTTTTATTTCATCAAACATTTGGGCAATATAGTGTGTTTTAGTGCATTAAAATTAAAAAAAGTGTGTTTTTACCCCAAAAAAATGCGTTTGAAAAATCGCTGCGCAAATACTGTGTGAAAAAAAAGAATGAAACACCCACCATTTTAATCGGTAGGGCCTTTGCTTTTAAAAAATATATAATGTTTGGGGCTGTAATTTTCTTGCAAAAAAAAAATATTTTTTTCATGTAAACAAATAGTGTCAGAAAGGGCTTTGTCTTCAAGTGATTAGAAGAGTGGGTGATGTGTGACATAAGCTTCTAAATGTTGTGCATAAAATGCCAGGACAGTTCAACCCCCCAAATGACCCCATTTTGGAAAGTAGACAACCCAAGCTATTTTGCTGAGAGGCATGTCAAGTCCATGTAATATTTTATATTGTGACACAAGTTGCAGGAAAAAGGCATTTTTTTTTTTTTTTTTCACAAAGTTGTCACTAAATGATATATTGCTCAAACATTCCATGGGCATATGTGAAATTACACCCCAAAATACATTCTGTTGCTTCTCCTGAGTAGGGGAATACCACATGTGTAAGACTTTTTGGGAGCCTAGCCGCATATGGGACCTCAAAAACCAAGCACCGCCTTCAGGGTTTCTAAGGGTGTAAATTTTTGATTTCACTCCTCACTGCCTATCACAGTTTCGGAGCCCATGGAATGCCCAGATGGCACAACCCCCCCCCCCCAAATGACCCCATTTTGGAAAGTAGACACCCCAAGCTATTTGCTGAGAGGTATGGTGAGTATTTTGCAGACCTCACTTTTTGTCACAAAGTTTTGAAAATTGAAAAAAGAAAAAAAAAAAATTTTTCTTTTCTTTCTTCATTTTCAAAAACAAATGAGAGCTGCAAAATACTCACCATGCCTCTCAGTAAATAGCTTGAGTTGTCTACTTTCCAAAATGGGGTCATTTGGGGGGGTTTTGTGCCATCTTGGCATTTTATGGCCTTCGAAACTGTGATAGGTAGTGAGGAGTGAAATCAAAAATTTACACCCTTAGAAATCCTGAAGGCGGTGATTGGTTTTCGGGGCCCCGTACGCAGCTAGGCTCCCAAAAAGTCCCACACATGTGGTATCCCCATACTCAGGAGAAGAAGTAGAATGTATTTTGGGGTGTAATTCCACATATGTCCATGGCATGTGTGAGCAATATATCATTTAGTGACAACTTTTTGTAATTTTTTTTTTGTCATTATTCAATCACTTAGGACAAAAAAATGTATATTCAATGGGCTCAACATGCCTCTCAGCAATTTCCTTGTGGTGTCTACTTTCCAAAATGGGGTCATTTTGGGGGGTTTTGTACTGCCCTGCCATTTTAGCACCTCAAGAAATGAGATAGGCAGTCATAAACTAAAAGCTGTGTAAATTCCAGAAAATGTACCCTAGTTTGTAGACGCTATAACTTTTGCGCAAACCAATAAATATACGCTTATTGACATTTTTTTTACCAAAAACATGTGGCTGAATACATTTTGGACTAAATGTATGACTAAAATAGGCTCAGGTAGAAGACTACATGAATACATCTTTTGTTCGCTCACCAGCAGAATACTGTTTTTATTGTCAAACTAATTCATATGTTTGTATTTGTAAAAAAAATTTTTCTTTCAAATGTATAATTTTATTTAATTGTATTAATAAAACCTGCTTTTTTATTCTCATTTTTTGTTGCCTTTAAAGTCCCACCACTCTCTGAGGGGTCTTTTTTCTTTTCCCATTAAACTATTTAAAACATTGAAGCGTGACAAAAGTGTTATATCCATTCCGAACTCTAACTCAGACCGAGCAGTTCCGTCTCGGAATTTATTCTGAGCATGCGTTGCACTTTGTGCGTCGGAATTGTCCACACACGGTCGGAATTGACACGATCGGATTTTGTTGACGGAAAATTTTATAGCCTGCTCTCAAACTTTGTGTGTCGGAAATTCCGATTGAAAAAGTCCGATGGGGCCCACACACGGTCGGAATTTCCGACAACAAGCTCCGATCGCACATTTTCCGTCAGAAAATCCGACCGTGTGTACAGGGCAAAAGTCCCCCTGAGCCATGATTGGCAAAAGGCAACCTTCCTTTGGCCAATTATTATGGCTTTCTTAGCTGAGGGTGTTGGGATTGGCCAAAGCATGCAGGTCATGGTGCATGCTTTGGCCAATCATCATACAGCAATGCATTGCGCTCCCGCATTGCATTATGGGCCGTTACACGCCGCTCGAATTTGGCGCGAACGCCCCATAATGTTCGGTTTTCGACGAACGGGTGAACTGCCAATGTTAGAGTCAAACTCATGTTCAACCCAAACAGAAAGCTCATCCCGAATTATCAATTTCATACAGTATGTAGGTTGAAACACAGTCATTAACTGAAACAGAAACAGCTGTTTACGAGGCTTAGAAAAAGCTTAAAACTGGGTGAGAAACAGCCAGACTCTACTACTAAGTTGAGGTTGTGAAAGACAGTTTCATATCACAGGTCATACAGCATAGCAAGACTGAGCACAGCAACAAGACACAAGGTAGTTATGCTGCATCAGCAAAGTCTCTCCCAGACAAAGATTTCAAAACAGACTGGGGTTTCAAGATGTGTTGTTCAAGCTCTTTTGAAGAAGCACAAAGAAACGGGCAACATTGAGTACCATAGACGCAGTGGTCGGCCAAGGAAACTTAATGCAGCAGATAAAAGACACATCATGCTTACTTCCCTTCCACATTGGAAGATGTCCAGCAGTGCCATTAGCACAGAACTGTAGAAAATCTGTGGAACCCAGGTACACCCATCTACTGTCCAGAGAAGTATAGCCAGAAGTAGTCTTCATGGAAGAATTGTGGCCAAAAAGCCACCTCTGACATGAATATGAGGCTAAGCAACTCAACTATGCATGAAAACATATAGGAACTGAGGTGCAAACAAATGGCAGCAGGTACTCTGGTAACAATTGGGTAATATATTGTGTTTTTGCACATTAAAACTCATTAAATTGTATTTTTTCCAAAAAATTGTGTTAAAAAAAACACTTTGCAAATGTTGTGCGACATAAAAATATGCAACATCCATCAATTTATTCTCTTCAGTCTCTGCTTCAAAAAAATATATAATGTTTGGGGGTAAGTAGTTTTCTAGCAAAAAATTGATGATTTTTACATGTAGGAGAAATGCTAGGGACACAGGGCTAACCATATGTCCCCGTGGGACTTGTCACCCCCTACAGCCAACCCCTGAAATTAAATTTGAAAGCCAATCAAGCAACCAATGGGGATGAAGTGTTTTCCTTTATAGGTGCCAACATCTGTGGCCTGGTACAACAGTCTGAATCTTCAATCAAGCTGTCATCTTCCTCTCCCCTCATCTGGTAGAAGTCTACAGGATAGAATGGATGGCCTACTGTGAAAGCTACGCAGAGCAAACCGTCTAGGAGAAGCCTCGCTTAAAAGCTGCCTACAATCTGCTTCCCCATCCATGCCCACAATCAGGGCTGGTGCAAGAATTTTCGACATCCTAGGCGAAACCTCATTTTGCCGCCCCCCCGGCTCCACCCCTGACTCCTAGTAACAGCGTCCATCTAATGCAGCCTACCAGCGCCCATCAAATTCAACCTCACCAGCACCGATCAAATGCAGCCTCACCAGCACCGATCAAATGCAGCCTCACCAGCACCGATCAAATGCAACCTCACCAGCACCGATCAAATGCAGCCTCACCAGCACCGATCAAATGCAGCCTCACCAGCACCGATCAAATTCAGCCTCACCAGCACCGATCAAATGCAGCCTCACCAGCAATGATCAAATGCAACCTCACCAGGGAGGGGGGCCCTCGGTACACACAAATCAGTGATTGGCAGATAATTATACACTGTATCTGTATATACATTTTACAAACATTATACAATTTCAGTAACAGTGCAAATGTTTACTTACCAGGTGACTGGGGCTCACCTCTGCAGCTGTATACTAGTCTCTCTGCATCCTATCACATGAACCTGCCGCTGCCAGTGGGAGGAACTAACAATTTTAAATGCTGCCCGCCTCCAGTCCAGGCAGGTTCCACCTGTCACCCAGAGCTCTGCCAGTGACTCCACTGACACCTGTCATTGTTCAGGAAGACAGGCAAGGCCAGGAGGGAGAGCGACCTTGGGGGGGGGGGGGGCAGTAGCAGGACATCAGAGACTGGCAGTGACAGACAACATGACGGTGACCGAGCTTGATGGGTAACACAGACAGATCACTGGCAGTCTGGCAGACTGCACTGATGATCAAAGGCGCGCAGTGGTGCAGCGCAGGGGATGTCTCCTTATCTTCTATCTATTTGATTTAGTTGGGACACTGTCACAGGCGGCTCAGTTCTCCGTCCACCACCAATGTGCCTCTGGAGGGCCTTGGGAGTGGCTGCCTGTTGTGTTGAGACTGACATATTTGCTGGCTGCAGAGAGAGGGAAGAGGGTCACCAGTGGCCGGGCACCCTAGGCAGAAGTGTGGCCTAGGCGGCTGCCTAGTGGTAGCACTGGCCCTGCCCACAATCAATTCTGCACGCTGCCACTGATGGGTTGTCCAGCTCTTACCTCAGAACTGCAAAAGGGACTGTTGGTTCCTTAAAACCCACTACCCCTTCCAGAGTTACAGCTTGTCAGATGCAAGTATAAGTTGGGCAGAGAACAGTTAACTGTCTGCTGGGAGAAGACTATCAGAGCCAGGGGCAGAGTGGTCAAAATGTATTGTTGCCCACTTGTGAGGATTTCCAACACAGGGCTGAGGAAGGATCCCGGGAAGAGGCTTTAACAGGATGCTAAACCAGAAGTCAGATGCACTTCTCAATGCCGCTGGGAAAGGGCAATGACCAGGTCGCCGGATTGCCGAGAGAAAGAGGCAGGACCCCTGCTGAGGAGGAGTGGAAAGCCTAAGTGCCCCTACTGTGTTGATGGGGGAATCGTGCAAATTTTGCACCATGTATGGCCTGCCTAATGCCTGGTACACACAATGAGATTATCAGACGAATGATCATCTGTTTTTTTTTTTGCATACTAATCTCATGTGGAAAAAGAAGAGTTAAGTAAAATGTGAAGAGGGAGACATAGCTCTCTCTAATAAATAATGGGATTTTGGGGGGAGATGATGTATCTGTTTAAAGTGAGCCAATACCACAGTAGTTAATAAAAATATAAATTTTATTGCAAATATTTAAAAGATACACTACAAAAATTCAAATCAAACGCCATAATATGACCGAACACAAGCTTGTGCTCTGAAATCAGTTGTGATCAGCCAACATGTTTTGCATATTTTGCTTCATCAGGGCATTACAGACATCACAGATTTCATCTAAATTATATACAAAATATAAATCATTATTGTGGTTATAGATATAGGATGCATTTGAAAGGCAGTGATTCATTGTGAAGATAAGAAATAAATAGGTACAAGATAACATGATTAGGCTCACCTGGTCTGTTACAGACAGGATGACCACTGAATACACACTCCTACAGCCAAATGTCTCTCTATGGATCACTTGGAGCAAGTTGACCCATGGATGCCAGATCCTAATGGGCAATGCCGATGGGGGAACTGGACCGTGCAAACAACAGGTGATGGTCTGGCAAAGAAATGTATGATAATGAGAATGGTAGTGATGATAATGGGATTAGGTCATAGACATATCAGTATATGATAATGCCAATTATAATACTAATAATTAGTAGTAGGGTAAGGAGTAAAAGTAGGATACTAATAACTGGGAAATGGGTCAATTTATCACTACTCTGCTGGAGCACATCTTGACTACCAACTTATTTTTATTCAACGGCGCCACCTACCTCCATTTACAGGGGGTTGCGATGGGGACTTCTTGTGCCCCATCGTATGCCAACCTGTACCTGGGGGGATGGGAGCGCACTCTTTTTTCCAATGGCGACGCCTCGATATACCTCCGCCACATTCTTCTTTGGCGGAATTACTTTCCGAATTCATGATTTTTCTCTCCCACAACGACTTTCATTTAAAGTTCACCATACAATCAGACACGACTACAGTTCCCTTTTTGGACTTACGTCTCTTTCTCAATAATGATGGCACAATACATAGCACTCTCTATAGAAAAGAGACAGCTAGCAATACCATACTGCATTATTCCAGTTCGCACCCTCGCTCTCTTGTTCGCAGTATACCTTTTAGTCAATACCTTAGGTTGCGACGAAACTGCGCAAGAGACGAGGATTTCGAACTGGAAGCCAAGGCCCTTTATCACAAACTAATCCTAAGAGGATATAGTAAGAAAGTCCTTAAAAAGGCATATCGGCAAGCTAAACAAAATACACGAGACTCGCTTATTTTCAAACACAAAGCTCATGATTCGAATCCCACCACAAAACTCATCACGACATATACTGCTCACCAAGACATTGTTCGCAAACTTATTAGCAACAATTGGCATTTCCTCTCAGAGGAACCCATTATCTCCAAATATGTGGCTGCGGCACTACAAATTACATATAGGAGACCCCGCTCCATCAGAGATGGTTTAGTCCACAGCCACCTTCAACCTTCGGCTTCTGTCTTAGAAGCAACAGGTGGCAGTGGTACCTTCCGCTGTGGGCACTGTGAATACTGCCCATGGATTAGGGAAGGTATTGGATGTGTTCTCCCTAGAGGGGGCTTCCATAAACTTAAAGGCTGTGCGGACTGCTGCACTACTGGCATTGTCTACCTTGCCACATGTCGCTGCGGCGCATTCTATATTGGGAAAACTAAACGCCCATTTTCCAAACGGATCCAGGACCATCTATACTACCTGGATGCAGGTTTACTTTACACCCCTATATGCAAACATGTGGGTCTTCAGCACAGTTTTGACATCACATACATCTCTTTTGTCGCATTGGAAGTCATCCCCGACTCTGAAAGGGGAGGCAATGTCGATAAAAGGATTCTCCAAAAAGAGGCCAGATGGATCTTCAACCAACAGGCCACTTATCCACCAGGCCTAAGTTTATAAGTTAACAGTGTTAACTTATAAACCTTTTTTATGATTTACATAACCAACCCCCCTCCCCCCTTCTTTCTCCTCCTATGTCCAGAATGCAATCTTTATTTAGTAGGGTAATCTTATATATATATATATATATATATATATATATATATATATATATATATATATATATATATTTATATATGAGCATACTGACACCTCTTGTCCCTCAGTGTGGGATATAGTGTGTATTAACATATATATATATATATATATATATATATATATATATATATGTATACGCATATATATATGTTTTCTCTTTAATAGATTAGTTTATGTATACTTCTTTGATATTTCCTTATTGTTGTTTTCAGGGGACCACTGACTGACTCTTCCATGCCGATGCCGATATTGGTTTGCATATAGCCATAGGTGGGGGAACTCGGACGTCCCTGACACCCCTGTTTAAGAGGGCGGAGTCTTTCTTCTGCCCTCGCATACCATCCACGCTTCTAGCGTGGTATGAGCAGTGCGCGCGCACAGTTCCGCTCTTTACCCCACCGTACAGTGATACACATTATATACTGTCTCATTACATAGACTAATTAACGGTTCTGTGTGGCACTCATCATCACTCTAAATGATCGTTTTTGGGAGATGTCCCCTCCTTATAATTAAGTTTTGATATCTGGCCCACAATATCACTTAATTACCATTCTGCTACTATCTTTGATTATTTTCGATTATTATTTTCTTATTACAAGATCTATTGCTGTCATCATAGGTACCTGACGTTGACCTTTATCCAGGTCGACTTCAGCTATGCTATTTTGCCCCAGCAGGAGGAATCCTTTGATTGATTTTACTCCTTACCCTACTGCTAATTATTATTATTATTATAATTGGCATTATCATATACTGATATGTCTATGACCTAATCCCATTATCATCACTACTATTCTCATTATCATAAATTTCTTTACCAGACCATCACCTGTTGTTTGCACGGTCCAGTTCCGCCATCGGCATCGCTCATTAGGATCTGGCATCCATGGGTCAACTTGCTCCAGGTGATCCATACAGAGACATTTGGCTGTAGGAGTGTGTATTCAGTGGTCCTCCTGTCTGTAACAGACCAGGTGAGCCTAATCATGTTATCTTGTATCTATTTATTTCTTATCTTCACAATGAATCACTGCCTTTTAAATGCATCCTATATCTATAACCACAATAATGATTTATATTTTGTATATAATTTAGATAAAATCTGTGATGTCTGTAATGCCCTGATGAAGCAAAATATGCGAAACATGTTGGCTGATCACAACTGATTTCAGAGCTCAAGCTTATGTACGGTCATATTATGGCTTTTGATTGGAATTTTTGTAGTGTATCTTTTAAATATTTGCAATAAAATGTGTATTTTTATTAACGACTGTGGTATTGGCTCACTTTAAACAGATACATCATCTCCCCCCAAAATTCCATTATTTATTAGAGAGAGCTCTGTCTCCCTGTTCACATTTTCCTGGTTGTTATAGGGATTGGGAGTTCTGTCTCTGTTTTTCTGAAACACAGTCCAATCATCTATATATATGCTAAGAGTTAAGTAAATTTACAAAAATTCTCGTACGACAGAATAAAAATTCTGAAATGATGTAATCTGTTGTAGTGTATTTGTATTGTATATTTAATGACAACTGTGCTGATTAAACAAAGATTGGACTATCTGGTATCATACGAGACACATTTTCGTGCTTCTTCCATCAGAAAATTTAGCATGAATTATGAATTATCGTGATCAGCTCTCAAAAGCTGCATACTAATGATCAGATTATCACGGGGGGCGTGACCGGATGCAGGAGTGAGTGGTGGAGCGTGTGCTCTCTCCTGGTCTCAGACCTGATGCTGCACTAGCGTTGTTATCCAGGATTAGGCTTATCCTGCATTGCCATACCTCTGTGACCTCTCTGCTCCTACCTGTGGATTCCTGCTGTCTATTGGTGCGAGGGGGAGCGTGCTCTGCTTGGCAGTGGAGACGGGTGAGACGCTCAGGAGAACTCGCTGCGTCGCCGTGTTGTGGAAGAGGAGTTTGGACGAGGCACCGCCTCAGTGTCTGAGTGCTCGACGACGTCTCGCAGGCATCGTGAGAGGCTGAGCGGAGCGAGACTGAGACGGTGGAGGGGGAGATCAGCAGTGGCTGCGCCAGGCACGCTTCACCGTAGTAACGAGCGGTGGGGGCAGAGAGACTCCGGGTGGAAGGTCTCGGGCTTGGATCTGTCCTCAGCGTGGCTCCGGGGACGGAATCGGAGCAAGGTAAAGGAAGCGAAACTTTAAATATTTTAATATTCCTGAAGTATAAAGATTGTGGTCACTGCTGCAGGGTGCCGTGGGGTCTACTTCCGTTATTGTAAAGACTGGACATTCCAATTGAAGAGGGACTCTCTGATATTCTATCTTTTTTTATTGAGTTAGCTCAACTTAGCTTGCTACTTAGTTCCCCATCTTACCATGACTAGGAAAAAGGGGAAGGATCAGCAACAGCAGCCCCAGGAGAACCCATCCACACAGCCCACCCGCTCGGTTAAGGAGAAAAGGAATCAAAATGTATCTGCAATGGCAGCCGCAGCAAAATTAGAAAAATTTGCACACTCGCAGTCCCCCGCTAAGATTAACCAAGCGCCCCCAGGGAAAGTGTTGGCGGGAGGTCCCAGAGACAGAAAGAGCCTGGGGAAACGGACTGATAACCCACTGGCCAACCCACAAACAAAAAAAGCCCTGAGAGGGGGCACCCGGGAAAGATCACGGATACTACCTCTAATTTAAACGTAGCCAGTGATAGAGGAGCCTACTCTAAAGGAGGTACTGTGTGCAATAAATGCTTGCAGGAGTTCGCTGAGCGAGATGTGTGTGGAGTTAAGAGACCTTAAGGAAGAATTCTGCAGCATTAGACAAGAGTTTCAGAAAATAGTGTAGAGAATTAATGGCCTGGAGGAAAGGGTTAATCAAGTAGAAGATATTGTATTTCCAGGACTATAAAAAAATGCAAGCCCAATTAGATGCCAACAAACTCAAAATGGATGAATGGGAGAACAGGTCGCAAAGACAAAACGTGAGAGTAATGGGTCTCCCTGAGAAAAGTGAGGGCTCTTGCCCCGAAGAGTTTATGGAAAAGTGGCTTAAAGAGGTTTTTGAGGCTGAGTCTTTCTCGCATCTTTTTTCCATTGAGAGAGTGGAAGTGCCTTTCAGGTCCATACACTCAGGAGGCCGCCCTAGACCGATGATAATGAGGTTTTTTTAGTTACAAAGACAAGATGAAGTTGCTGCAGAGATCGAGAGAAAAAGGGGACATTTTTTATAATGGTGTTAGAATATCGATATACCCAGACTACTCCCCGGACTTGCAAAGGAGAAGAGCAGGCTTTTTAGATATTAAGCGAACCTTACCGGAACCTTAGCATATCATATGTGCTACTATATCCAGCGCTGCTGTGAGTTGTGGCTCTAGGGACAACTCACTTTTTTGAATCAGCTGGAGGGGTCACAGAATGGCTTGAAGAGAACAAAAAGAACTTATAGAGATGAAAGCTAATTGTATATGTGTAACGCAGGTTTCTCTTTCATATACAGGATTTGCCCTTACCTTTTTTTTTTTTTTTTTTTTTGCAGCATGGGCTGGGAGGGAGAGGGGCGGGTCAGTGTAGTTGATGATGAGAGTAATACTAGGGTTGTGGATGGGGGTCTTTTTGGCTCTCGTGGCGACAGGGTCACAGGGGGTGAGGGAAGGGGGGGAAGGGGGAGGGAGGGGTGTGAAGGGATTGACAGTTAGTATAAACGATTCACACTTAGAGTGGGGGGTAGGGGAGTGGATGGATTTGCTTGAGGGGGTTAGTAAGGTCACAAGGAAGGCCCCTAGGGCAGGCCAAGATAGGCAACGGGGTGTGAAGAAGGGCTCATCTATAATAAGGGTAAAAAATTATAGAGCACTGTTAATAAAGTTTGAGAAGTTGAAAGAAACGAAGTATAAGCACTTAAATCACACAAAAATAAGAAAGAATAGGAAAGAAATTTGCTCTCCATCCAAACTTTCCCTGTTCCCACCTTATAATATTAGCACTGATTGTAGTACTTGGGGTTATTGTCGATTCGATGCAAAATGCCAACTGGCTGTTGGGAAGGAGGACACATGTGTTAGAGTTGTTTTGTCATAATAAAGGATGGAAATTTTTCTTCTTTTTTTTATATAATAGCGTTGTATTAGAGCAGCTTCTCCCTTCGGCCCTCATGTTTATTTCGCTAAATAGGGAGTTAATTTCTCCCTGTTTTTTTTATTACTAGTATTTTTTTATGTTATTTATTTAATGCAGTCCAGAACATTTGGTATAAGCTCCTGGAACATTAGGGGGATGAGTGATCCTATTAAAAAAGCCACCGTATTTTTGGAATTGGAATCTTGTGGTACTGAATTGATATGCCTGCAGGAAATGCATTTGACCAACGAGACTAAATTACAAATCAGAAATAAAAAATTTCAGACACAATACCATTCAGTGTACTCCTCTTATTCAAGAGGAATGAGTATTTTGGTCAAGAGAGGGTTGATCTTTTCCTGCAGGGATGTCAGTATTGATAAGTTGGGCTGTTTTATTTTTATGAATTGCTTAATCGAGGGTAGGCCATTTGTCATAGCAAATCTGTATATCCCTCCCCCATTTAGGATGGAGATCCTGTTCCAACTGGTGGGGTACCTGGAGGATAAAAAAGATGTTCCGGTTATTGTAGTGGGGGACTTTAACGCCGTGTTGAATAACAGGCTAGATAGGTTTCCTCCTGGGCCCAATGGGGGTAGAGTGTCAGAGGGCCGGTTGGCTCAGTTCCTTGAGGAGATTAGGTGGTGCGACCTATGGAGAGCTCGCTACCCTAATGTACAACAATACTCTTGCTTTTCGGGGTCCCACCACACTCTCTCCCGTATTGACCTGGCCATCGGTAACCAAGAAGTCCAACCCTTAATAAGAAAAATTGAATACCGGCCAAGAGGGGTGTCAGATCACTCACAACTGATAGTAACAATAACTGTGCGGGATAGTAGCAGCCAGAGGATGTGGTCACTAAACCCAATATGGATGGAGATAATAGGGAATAGAGAAGAAATACATGCAAGACTAAGAGAGTTTATTGAACACAACTCAGGTTCAGCATCAGAGAGGGTGGTCTGGGATTCCTTAAAAGCATACCTTAGAGGGCTTCTTATTTAATAGATATCAAAAGTGAGAAACAAACAAGGGTAAGGGGAGAGCTTATTAGAGAGGAGGTTTTGGCATCAGAGAGAAAATATGTGTCAGATCCAAGTCCGGAAAACCGAGAATGCTGGGTAAGGAAGCAACAGGAATATAAAATGGAAAAAATAGCGGAAAATAGGAAACTCTTCCAGAGACAAAGGAGTTTTGAGGAGGGGGAAAGAGTGGGCCGGATGCTGGCCATATTGGCCAGCACTAATTCTCCTTCCTCAACAATTCCTATGATTAAGACAAAAGAAGGGGAAATTTCATCAGATCCTGGGGTAATTAGGGAAATGTTTTTTGAATTCTATAGCGAGTTATATAGGTCACAACACTGTCTAGAAAAGGGAGAGATGGAGAAATTCTTGGAAGGAATTAAGCTACCGGCTCTATCGGCCACAGATATGAATAGCCTGGATTCTCCAATAACACTGGAGGAAATAAGGCAAGCCATAGTAGATATGCCTAATCAGAAGTCTCCAGGCTCAGATGGATTGCCCTCTAAAATTTATAAACAATATGGGGAGGTGTTGGTCCCAGAGCTTCTGAAGACACTGAACTGGTCGGCTGCAGCTGGCAGATTGCCATCCTCGATGTCTGAAGCGACCATAGTACTAATCCAGAAGGAGTGGACGGACCAATTAGACACATCCTCATATAGACCAATCTCATTGTTGGGTTCCGATGTCAAGATTTTGGCAAAAGTCCTGGCAATTAGGCTAAACAAGTGCATTTCTACTTTGATGCACCCAGATCAATCTGGGTTTATACAGAATAGATCTACTATTAAAAATATTAGAAGGACATACCTGAACCTTCAGACCCCGGTCGAGAACAAAGGTTCCAGAGTTGTCTTGTCCTTGGATATCGCCAAGGTATTTGACACTCTGGAATGGGGATATTTATGGTGGGTAATGGAGAAATACGGTTTTGGCCCGCTATTTATTAATTGGCTTAAAATAATATATCAACATCCTAATGCCAGATTAAAAATTAATAACGCATACTCGGAAAGGATATCCCTTGAGAGGGGAACAAGGCAGGGGTGCCCGCTATCCCCCCTGCTGTTCGCCCTAGCAATGGAGCCTTTTGCGGAGGTTGTAAGAAGCTCACCTGGCTTGCAGGGATATAAAAGGAAAGAGGGAGAGGAAAGAATAGCGCTATATGCTGACGACGTCTTATTATTTTTGGGGGATACAGGGCCTTCATTAGTAAAAGCAATACAGTTGGTGGAAGGATTCGGGAGGGTCTCGGGGCTGACAGTCAACTGGGAGACGTCGATACTCCTCCCGAATGACTCGACCAGTGGCTCTCTCCCCCAGGGGATACCCTGTCTCAAGATAGTGGAAAAGTTTAAATATTTGGGTATAGTGTTATCCAGCAACCCAAATCAATATATTAGAGATAACTTAGCTCCACTTCTAGAAAAATTTAAAAGGAAGAAGGACATCTGGTGTCGGCTCCCCCTATCTGTAGCGGGCCGAGTAAACCTGGTCAAGATGATTTGGATGCCACAGCTAATGTATATACTCCACAACTCACCGGTTTGGATCAGTAGAGATTGGTTCGTTAAAATAAACTCTCTCTTCCGAGAGTTAATATTGAGGAAGGGTCAGGCCAGGATTAGCCTTCAAACATTGCAGCGCCCCACTAGGGAGGGGGGATTGGCGGTTCCCCACCCATATAGGTACTTCCTGGCTGCCCAGATGCAACATTTGGGAGGGGGTGAACATACGGGAGAGGTGAAGACTAGTATGGAAATTATGTTATCAGGCAACCCACATAAATCTTTAGCAGGGGCATTGGAGGCCGGGTCTCTCTGTTGCGCGCTCCCAACATATAAGCTGGTTACAAAAATCTGGCAGGTAGTGAAGACTGAGATGGGATACAAGGGCTTTACGGAGTTCTTACCTATATGCAATAATGGGCAATTGCAGGAGCTATACTCTATAGGAAAAAATAGGTTGTGGGAAGGGTATGGTTTAATTTGGTTGGCCCAACTGTTTACTGATAATGTCTTAAAGTCTTTTACGGAACTGAGACGAGAGTTTGGAATTCCAAAAGAAACATTTTATTACTATCTCCAGATTAGGCACGCCTTGGATAAACAATTTAAGACTAATGCCGTGTACACACGAGCAGACTTTACGGCAGACTTTGCCCGGCGGACGGGATTTCGTCAGACAATTCGATCGTGTGTGGGCTCCAGCGGACTTTGTTTACTCAAAAGTTGGACGGACTTAGATTTGAAACATGTTTTAAATCAATCCGTCGAAATCGAGTCCGGTCGAAAAATCCGCTCGTCTGTATGCTAGTTCGACGGACAAAAAGCCACGCTAGGGCAGCTATTGGCTACTGGCTATGAACTTCCTTGTTTTAGTCCGGTCGTACGTCATCACGTACAAATTCGACGGACTTTGGTGGATTGTGTGTAGGCAAGTTCGTTCATTCAGAAAGTCCGTCGTAAAGTCTGTCGAAAAGTCCACCGAGCAAAGTCTGCCGTAAAGTCCGCTCGTGTGTATGCGGCATTAGGCGTTGGAATGGTATAAAGCTCCACTTCTCAATAAAGTAGTACAGACAACTAGCTTTAAGGGCTTGATATCAGGGATCTACGGACAACTGATGGCCAGAATGACAAGATTACAAAAGCTTTCACGCACCAGGGAGGGGTGGGAGGCAGATGTGGGGGGGGGGTGACGGATGACCAGTGGGATAGGATCTTGGTGCTTGGCCCACTGGTGTCGGTCTCTCCGTCGCAGCGGGCTTCGCACCTCTTGCTGGTGCATAGAGCCTATTATACCCCCAAGAAGCTGTATAGATTCAGTCTCAGATCAGATGGCAAATTCCCCATATGTCTAGAGACGGGCGATCTTATACATATGATGTGGAGATGCCCGAAACTAGCCAGATACTGGACCGAGATCCTAAATATTATTGAAACCAAGCTTGGGATTAGACTGGAATCTGAGACTTGTGTGCTGGGGCTAATCAGACAGAATATCGGGAATGGTTATAAAGTTACAGCAGTGGCAAGATGCCTATACCAAGCGAGGAAATTGATAGCGCAATCCTGGCTGTCAGCGGCCCCTCCTACTCCGGAAGAATGGGTTAGAACAATGAACACATTGGTGAGAACAGAAAGGACAAAATACACTAGAAGAGGAAGCTACAGGAAGTTCACAAATATATGGGAATTATGGATTCAGGGAATGAGCAACGAGCTGGGAAATCCTTAATGTGGGCTTGAAGGAAATTTGCGGCCCCGAGTGTATGAAAGGCAGCAAAGGATGAATTGTAAAGTAGGAAATATATTTCAACTCTATATCAGGTTAACATGCTTTGCTAGGCCTAAGTTTAGGCTAATTTGATAGGGCCAATGGGATTGGGGTGGGGGGTGGGATCTGGTAATACAGGGGAGGGGGGTGGGGTGGATTCGGGTTAGGGGTAAGTTAAAAAGGTACGATTATGATAATGTGTGTGTTATGATGGTGTAATGATTGGCTTTTGAGATGAACTTATATTAAATGACCTGCCTACTTTTTGTAATTGTATATCTTGGAAAATCAATAAAAAGGATTTAAATTAAAAAAAAACGATCGGATTATCGTACAATTGCTTCAAAAGCGGTAATTTTCGGACGATTTTCTGATTGTGTGTACGGGGCTTAAGAATGATAGTTCTATTTGACAAAATGATAACGCCCTTGACTTGAGTTTTGTTAATCATTTATCCAACAGTTTTCCCAGCCCCAGCTCTCCCTCTTCTTATCTCACTAACTATGATAGTTTTATTACCATTGCTGTGTACATTGTGTGTGTGTGTTTTTTTTTCCAATTATTTGTAGATTTTTATTTAACATTCTGCTAAAACTTTGAATTAGTACTGCTTGGACCTTGAAGAAGGGGACATAACCTGAAAGCTTATCCTGAAAAATTAAATGTTAGTGCAATTAAAAAAGTATCACGGACAGTACTGAATTGTTTCTATAAACCAGCCTTTTTTAACCAGAGTGCTTTGAGGTTTCTTCAGGGGTGCCTTGGCAAATTGCCTAAAAATTGTATTCTAGCCAGCGTGTGGATGAGAGCTGCTTTCTTAGTTACACAAAGCCACAGGTTTTCATTGTGCACCATTACAACCTCCTAGCTGGCAACCTCCTAACGACCAATGGTGTCATCAGTTAATAAGTAGGATGTCAGTCGTCTGAATAGCATGCTTGTTTGACCCTCCGCCTGCCCCTGTTTATCAATGTTGTGGGCACATTAGCTGAGTGATGGAGGAAAACTGAGGGAGAAGAGAAACATTGGAATACTAGTCAGTACCAGTTTGCAAAAGTGTATTTGCTTTGGAAGAATAAATCACCTCTAATGTTGGGTGTCCTACTTGGACTTAGCATTATATAAAACGATTAGAATCATTTTCACATTTTAGAATGGGGTGCCTCAAGACCAGGGCCAGATTCAGAACATCATGGGCCTGGTGCTTAGGATTTTGGTAGGGCTTTTTATAATAAATAAATATGCAAACAATTTTTTGTTATAACAAATTAAATTAAATAGAGAGAGGGAGGATGAGAGAGAGAGAGAGAGAGAGAGAGAGAGAGGGGATGAGAGAGGCGTGAGGGGTAATGGAGGGAGGATGCGCATGAGCATGTGTGGGAGTGACAGCAATGCAGTCTGGCCAAGGCAAGTGACTGAAGGCACAGAACCTGGAAGGAAGAACGGGTGAAGATGGAAGCGCCCGGGACCCGCCGGATTGATCACAGCGCAGTGCTGGAGGGCTCAGTCTGACAGGTAAGTGTACCGTAATGTGCTAAGAAGCTGTGCATACTATGGCATACTATGTACATTATGGCATAACCTACCTCAGGGCCTCTAAAAAGTAGTAATGTTACTACCGCTTTAATATATCACAGGATCCCAGGAGCCTCTCATGGAGCCCCCTACTGACCCGGTGGCCCTTGGGCAGTGACCAGGTGCATAGTTGCCAACATTTCAAAAAAAATTTCACTGACACTTTTTATTTACCAGTGGTATACTTAGAGTAGCTGACATCCCCTATGTTCCTTCATACATCACAGTAGTAATCACAAAATTAAATGAGTACTAATAATGGGCCGAACAAATATGAGGACTGAGAAGATTTCCTTTAGTTAAACTAACAAAAGTGTGCCCATTCTAGAGCTGGTAACATTGAGGATATTCAATATAATTTTAAAGAACTGTTTTTGTGGGTAAGAGGCAAAGGGGAGGAGTATGGATGGTATAACAGTGGGCATTATGTACAGGAGATGAACACTCTGCACGTTAGTGTAGTGCGACCTCTGCACAGTGTTCAGTTAATGACCTCTGCACAGTGTTCAGCTAAAGCTACCTGTAGAAGCGACCTCTGCATAGTGTTCAGCTAAAGCTACGAATTAGTGTAATGCAACCTCTGCACAGTGTTCAGCTAAAGCTACAAGTTAGTGTAGTGCGACCTCTGCACAGTGTTCAGCTAAAGCTACAAGTTAGTGTAGTGCGACCTCTGCACAGTGTTCAGCTAAAGCTACCTGTAGAAGGTTGGTGGTGTTTTCCTGATCCTATCACTACCGCAGGCAGCTACATTATTTAAACGTTAGTGTAGTGCGTCCTCTGCGCAGTGTTCAGCTAAAGCTACCTGTAGAAGGTTGGTGGTGTTTTTCTGATCCTATCACTACCGCAGGTGGCTACATTATTTAAACGTTAGTGTAGTGCGTTCTCTGCACAGTGTTCAGCTAAAGCTACGAGTTAGTGTAGTGCGAACTCTGCACAGTGTTCAGCTAAAGCTACAAGTTAGTGTAGTGCGACCTCTGCACAGTGTTCAGCTAAAGCTACCTGTAGAAGGTTTGTGGTGTTTTCCTGATCCTATCACTACTGCAGGCAGCTACATTATTTAAACATTTGTGTAGTGCGTCCTCTGCACAGTGTTCAGCTAAAGCTACCTGTAGAAGATTGGTGGTGTTCTCATACTAATAATACTACAGGCAGGCAGTTGATTTTGCTAGCTGCAGTATAAGTATATATATATATATATCCCAGCTTAGTGCAGCTACATCTCACTGCAGCCCATTAGTATGTCTGGAAGGCCAACAAGGAGAGGCAGACAGTCACAAGCCAATAAAAGAGGGCAAGCAGGCCCTGTGTCTAGAGGCAACAGTGCTGGTCGTGGACACGGTCCATCCTCTTCAGCACGTGGCCATGGGACACGCTTGGCCTTTTTTTCAGCAGCTGGCTGCGTTGAGCCGCAACATGTGGAAGACTTGGTCGAGTGAATGACCAAGCCGTCCTCATCCTCTCTCACCCAGGCTCAGGGTACTTTGTCTGGCAAAGCAGCTGCCAACCTGGCCTCTTCCCTCGGCTCAATGGAATCAGTCACTCCTTCCCTAGCCCCACCATGTCCTCCTGAGGAACCCCCAAACTGTTTGACCACAGTGTTGGGTACATGCTCCAAGAGGATGCCCAGCGTTTTGAAGGCTCTGATGATGGTACTCAGCTAGAGGAAGGCAGTAACGTGAGCCCAGACAGAGGGGGTGCCCAAGAACGACAGCAATCTGGCAGTCATGTTGCCCCTGCTGCAGCATACTGCCAGGTTTGCTCCAGTGATGAGGAGGGAGGAGATGATGAGGTCACTGACTCCATGTGGGTGCCTAATAGGAGAGAGGAGAAGGAGGCACATCACCAATGAGGCAGGATGCCCTCCAGGGGCCAGCTTAAGGACAGCACACTGACTGCATCACACTACAAAGCCCTGCATGTGCAGGGCGCTGCTGTCTCCTACGCGTTATTCCAAAAGTTCTTTGGTGTGGGCTGTGACAAACTCACCCGGGATAGAGGCTGTTGGAGGGGACTGAATGCAAGCCTCTTGCTGACTGATTATGGGCCCTGGCATTTGGGGGAATGGTGCTCTTTGTGAGCTGTATGCCTGGGGACTCTTGAGGTGGTATTACTGTGGATTCGGGTCCTGGTCCCCCAGGACACACAGACTCTGGGGACCCTGTGTATGCCATATGGGAAATGGTGACTTGGAGGGTATGCCTTGGATTGCTTAAAATGGGACAGTAATATTTATCCCCAATATCTCCCAGGATATATATGTAAAGATTATTATTGGTTTGTTTGCGTCTGAACTCAACATGTTAATTGAGTGAGCTGATCACATTAGCCTCCAGGACTGGCTAGGAAACGAACAGTCTACTCCTACTATAAGTGTTGATGACTAGGCTGAGGAGGGGGGAGAACACTGTTTGTATTGTTAATTGTAATTAGCTCCTGCTATTGTGAAAATGTCCTGTGGTTGTACTTATGATAATGTATAATGTACTGTGTGAAGCTCGGTGACCACAAGTCTGGGCAAAAGGTCATGTTAGTAAACTAGCTCATGTTAATTAGGTTAATTAGGTTACAGGTGTATTGATAGAGTAATATGAGCATATAAAAGAGACTGTATTCCTGTCAATAAAGAGAGATTCCTGGTTGAACTTACATACAGCCTGCCTGGTGTTTGTTCTGAGCTATCACAACTGGATTTGAACGGCACATAGCTGTAGTTCAATTCCCGGAGCATCAGATGACCGAACCATCAGACGTTGCAATCTGATTCAATAGCCACAGAGGAGTGTCGGGAGAGTGGAACCGAGTGAGCAGGGGCTCATTACATGGGCCTTTTTTGAGACGAGTCCATCAGATCGCACCGCTGCTATTTGCAACATATGTCTCAAGCGTATCTCGCGTGGCCAAAACATCTCCCGCTTGGGCACCACATGCTTGACCAGATATATGTTGACCTGCCATGCAGTTCGTTGGCAAGCGGACCTAAAAGACCCACACCAAAGAACAAAGAGGACCTCTCCTTGCTCCTCATGCACCTGCACTGAGAGGAATGAAGGTGTAGAATTAGGTGTGTCACAGCCAAGTACTTGTGGGCAATCTGCTATCGGTACACCGACGTCAGATTGTACCAGGCAAATTTCCCTGCCCCAGCTGCTACACCTCCGAAAGAAGTTCGCTCCCAGCCATCCACATGCCCGGCGGTTGAATGCTAGCTTGGCAAAATTGCTAGCACTTCAACTGCTACTTTTTCAGTTGGTAGACTCTGCCCCCTTCTGTGAGTTTGTGGAATATTTGGTTCCTCAGTGGCAGGTACCCAAACGCCACTTTTTCTCACAGAAGGCGATTCCGGCTCTCTACCGGCATGTGGAAGGCAATGTCCATGCCTCGCTGGACAGGGCGGTCAGTGGTAAGGTGCATATTACCGCTGACTCATGGTCCAGCAGACATGGACAGGGACGTTACCTAAGTTTCACGGTGCATTGGGTGACTCTGCTGGCAGCTGGGAAGGATGCAGGACAAGGTGCAGTAGTGTTGGAGGTTGTTCCACCAACACATCTCCAAAATGCTACTACTGGTGATTCTGACACACCTCTCTCCTCCACCCCTTCCTCTTCTTCTTCCTCCATGGCCTCTTCCTGTGCTTTGTCCTCGGTACCAGCGGTGCTCCGTAGGCGTTCAAGGGGCTATGCAACTACGCAGGCCAAAAGATGCCATGCGGTGCTTGAGCTGGTGTGCTTGGGGGACAGGAGCCACACTGGGGCAGAGGTTCTGTCAGCTCTGCAGGGGCAGGTTCAGAGGTGGTTGACGCCACGCCAACTTAAGGCAGGAATGGTGGTTTGCGACAATGGCACCAACCTCCACTCTGCCCTCCGGCAGGGACAAATGACCCATGTGCCCTGTTTGGCTCACATCCTTAACTTGGTGGTGCAGAGGTTCTTGGGCAGGTACCCGGGCTTACAGGATGTCCTGAGGCAGGCCAGGAAAGTCTGTGTGCATTTCCGCCGGTCATATAATGCCAGTGCTCGGCTGGCTGACCTCCAAAAGGAATTTAACCTGCCCAAGAACCGCCTAATCTGTGACATGCCCACCAGGTGGAACTCAACGATGGCCATGCTGCAGCGGCTGCACACGCAGCAGAGGGCCATCAATGAGTACCTGTGCGACTATGGCACCAGGACAGGGTCAGGAGACCTTGTTTTTTTTCCCCACGCCAGTGGGCCATGATCAGGGATGCATGCCCTGTCCTGTCACCATTTGAGGAGGCCACGAGGATGGTGAGCAGTGACAGTGCATGCATCAGTGACACTGTCCCCCTTGTCCACCTGTTGGAGCACACGCTGCATGGAATAATGGACAGGGCACTTGAGGCAGAACAGAGGCAGGAAGAGGAGGACTTCCTTAGCTCTCAAGGCCCCCTTTATCCAGACAGTGTTCCTGCATGCCCGCCGATCACACAGGAAGAGGAGGAGGAGGAGGCGGAGGAAGAGGAGGATTGTGTCAGCATGGAGGTGGAGCCTGGCACTCAGCATCAGCAGCAGTCTTTAAGGGATCATTTACAGTCCCAAGAAACCCATGGACTTGTACGTGGCCAGGAGGAGGTGGCTGCGGATCATGTCGTCCTTAGTGACCCAGAGGACTCCGGACCGAATGCCTCAGCAAACCTACGCTGCATGGCCTCCCTGATCCTGCAAAGCCTGCGGAAGGATCCTCGTATCAAGGAGAGGGATCAATACTGGCTGGCAACCCTCCTTGATCCACGTTACAAGGGTAAGGTTGCGGACCTTATCTTGCCGTCGCAGAGAGAGCAGAGGATGAAACATCTTCGGGAGGCCTTGCAGAAAGGTCTGTGCAACGCGTTTCCAGAGACTGGGAGGTTACAAACTCCTGTTCCTGTTGCTGAGGCATCGGTCAGTCAAAGAAGGAGCGGTGGAGAAGGTGGCCGTCTGACAGATGCGTTCAGACAATTTTTTAGTCCGCAGCCCCAAGGTATGATCGGTTCCAGCAACCATCGCCAACGTCTGTTTTACATGGTGCAGGAATACCTAGGGGCAAGATCTGACTTGGACACCTTTCCCACCGAAAATCCTCTGGGTTACTGGGTCTTGACGATGGATCACTGGCCAGAGATTGCACAGTATGCAATTGAGCTACTGGCCTGTCCTGCATCCAGTGTTCTTTCGGAACGCACATTCAGTGCTGCTGGAGGTTTTGTAACCGATCACAGGGTGCGCCTGACCACCAACTCGGTCGATCGACTGACCTTCATAAAAATGAATCAGTCTTGGATCATCACCAGCTACCAAGCACCTGATGCTGATGTAACCGAATAATTTTTTCTGAAATGTCAGATCCCTTCAAGACTGCCTATGCTGATGCTGAGTGACTATCCTGTTATGCTGAGTGACTATCCTCTTCCTCCTCAATGATCATGCTGATAGCTTGTAAGAACATTTTTGGTTCTGGGCGCCGCCACCAGTGACTAAGGTCCAATTTTTCAGCCCCTGTTTAACAGGGGCGTGTAATTACAATTTTTGATGCAATATTTTGCAAGGAGGGTTCGTTGCTGCACTCAACTAGAGTATTTGTGAGGGGTTGCAGTGTTGTGGCACCAGTGCCTAAGGCCCAATTTTTCAGCCCCTGTTTAGCAGGGGCGTGTAATTAAAATTTTTGATGCAATACTTTGCAGCAGGGCTTGTTCCTGCGCTCCAACTAGAGTATCTGTGAGGGGTTGCAGTATTGTGGCACCAGCACCAGTGCCTAAGGCCTAATTTTTCAGCCCCTGTTTGACAGGGCGTGTAATTACAATTTTTGATGCAATACTTTGCAGCAGGGCTCGTTCTTGCACTCCAACTAGAGTATCTGTGAGGGGTTGCAGTGTTGTGGCACCAGTGCCTAAGGCCCAATTTTTCTGCCCCTGTTTAACAAGGACATGTAATTACAATTCTTGATCTAATATTTTACAGCAGGGCCCGTTTCTGCACCCACCAAGAGTAACTGTGAGGACTTATGCCGCGTACACACGAGCGGACATTACGGCGGACTTTGCCCGGCGGACTGGATTTCGTCGGACAATTCGATGTGTGTGGGCTCCAGCGGACTTTGTTTTCTCAAAAGTTGGATGGACTTAGATTTGAAACTTGTTTTAAAATGTATCCGTTGAAATCGAGTCCGGTCGAAAAGTCCGCCGTCTGTATGCTAGTTCGACGGACAAAAAGCCACGCTAGGGCAGCTATTGGCTACTGGCTATGAACTTCCTTGTTTTAGTCCGGTCGTACGTCATCACGTACGAATTCGACGGACTTTGGTGGATTGTGTGTAGGCAAGTCCGTTCATTCAGAAAGTCCGTCGGAAAGTACGTAGAAAAGTCCGCCGGGCAAAGTCCGCCGTAATGTCCGCTCGTGTGTACGCGGCATTACAGTGTTGTGGCACCAGCACCAGCACCACCAAAGGCCCAATTTTTCTGACCCTGTTCAAAAGGGGCATGTAATTACAATTCTTGATCTAATATTTCACAGCAGAGCCCGTTCCTGCACACACCAAGAGTAACTGTGAGGGCTTATAGTGTTGTGGCAACAACAACACCTAAGGCCCCAATTTCTGCAGAGTATATAGGGCAGGCCCCTACTTTCAAACATCCAACTTACAAATGACTCCTACTTGCAAATGGAAGGAGACAACAGGAAGTGAGATGAAATCTACCCCTAGGAAGGGAAATTCTCTCCTGTAAGAGTTAATATGGGAAAAACGTGTCTCCTCTTCACTGATGCTTTATCACCAATCCTTGTTTCACTAAAAACCCCAAATTTTCAAAAAACATTTGTCATTGGGACAGAAAGTGAGGTGAAGTCTTCTGAAGAGGTGCACAGACAGCAAAACAAATGTTACAGGGGTGATAACCCTTCCCTATGTTTTCCAAAAAGCTTAGAAATAGATTTTTTGTACCAGTTCAAAATTACAAACAGATTCTACTTTACAACAAACCTACAGTCCCTGTCTTGTTTGCACCGCCTGTATACTGCTGTTCAGAGTATATAGGGCCTGGGGGCCCCACACCTTTCCTTTTTTTAATTTGGGTGCGGGGTTCCCCTTAATATCCATACAAGACCCAAAGGGCCTGGTAATGGACTGAGGGGGTGGTACCCATGCCATTTGTCTCACTGATTTTCATCCATATTACCGGGACCTGACATTACATTAAAGCAGTTTTAAATGACTTTTATTCCTTTAAAAATGTCATTTTGTGCAGGGTCTGCTCTAAGCACAGGAAACACGCGCCACTTTACAGGCATACTATAGACACCCCCCGGGTACAATATTTAACGGAATATTTCACTTTTTTTTTTCACTTTAAGCATCATTAAAATCACTGCTCCGGAAAAAACTGACGTTTTTAAAACTTTTTTTTGCATTGATACATGTCCCCTGGGACAGGACCCGGGTCCCCAAACCCTTTTTAGGACAATACCATGCAAATTAGCCTTTAAAATTGGCTCTTTTGATTTCGAACGTTCGAGTCCCATAGACTTCAATGGGGTTCTAAAGTTTGCGCAAATTTTCGGTCCGTTCGCAGGTTCTGGTGCCAATCGAACCGGGGGGTGTTCGGCTCATCCCTAGTGGAGGGTATGACAATGGGCAGTATGTACAGGAGAGGAATGTGGAGGGTATGACAGTGAGCAATATGTACAGGAGAGGAGTGTGGAGGGTAAGACAGTGGGCAGTATGTACAGGAGAAGAGTGTAGAGGGCTATGATAGTGGGCAGTATGTACAGGAGAGGAGTGTGGAGGGTATGACAGCGGGCACTATGTACAGGAGTGAAGTGTATGACAGTGGGCAGTATGTACAGGAGAGGATTGTGGGGGGTATGACAAGGGGCACTATGTATAGGAGAGGAGTGTGGAGGGTATGACAGTGGACACTATGTACAGGAGAGGAGTGTGGAGGGTATGACAGCGGGCACTATTTACAGGTGAGGAGGATGAAGGAATCTGGGAAGGGAAATTTTAAAGGGTTGTGGAAGGATGTTTAGGGACTGCGTAGTGGTTAAGCGGGCCATACGTGGATTGAAAAGAGCCCCGTATCTCCGGAACCATAGATGATAGGAGCCCCAAATTTTGACCATTGGTGGGGTAGGTCTTCAGCTACCCCTGTGACCCATGGTCACCGAGCTATGACCCTCAAAGTTGATCTTTTTTTTTTGTGTGATTTTTTTTTTTTTTTTGGGCAATAGGGCCTATCTAAAGGTAAGGGGCCTGGAGCTGCAGCTCCAATAGCCCATAAGTTAATCCGGCCCTGCTCAAGACTGTCCATAATTTTTAAATGGTGCCTTGACTAAAAAAAGGTTGAGAAACACTACTATAAACCAGATACTACCAGAATCAATACATTACAAAATATTTATTAGGACAATGAAAAAACTAAAGTTTTTAAACATTTAAAATTAATGTAGACCAATTATTGTCACACGTATAAAATTTTCCACATTTCCACATATTTTCTTTCTGATTACCCAAATTATTACTTGACTTGAAACCCACTTCACATAAATAAAGATCTTTAATTATGAACTCCTTTCAAAGCGACATTCATATCCTAACTGCAACGACTATTACCACCATAATAATAATGTCAAATGACAATAAAGTATGGGTGTTGATTATCCCTCTGGTGGATGTATATACAGTATGTATACACACTGATCATTAATGAATTCTGCACAATATTTAATCCTTCCTAAACTATACATGAATAGACTGTCACAAAGGGCTAATATGTCCACTTATTCAGCATTAGGGATGAGCCGAACACCCCCCGGTTCGGTTCTCACCAGAACCTGCGAACGGACCGAAAGTTCGCACGAACGTTAGAACCCCATTGACGTCTATGGGACTCGAACGTTCGAAATCAAAAGTGCTCATTTTAAAGGCTAATTTGCATGGTATTGTCCTAAAAAGGGTTTGGGGACCCGGGTCCTACCCCAGGGGACATGTATCAATGCAAAAAAAACTTTTAAAAACGGCCGTTTTTTCGGGAGCAGTGATTTTAATGATGCTTAAAGTAAAAAAAAAAAAGTGAAATATTCCTTTAAATATCGTACCTGGGGGGTGTCTATAGTATGCCTGTAAAGTGACGCGTGTTTCCCGTGTTTAGAACAGTCCCTGCACCAAATGTCATTTTTAAAGGAAAAAAATCTCATTTAAAACTGCTTGCGGGTTTAATGTCATGTCGGGTCATGGCAATATGGATGAAAATCAGTGAGACAAACGGCATGGGTACCCCCCAGTCCATTACCAGGCCCTTTGGGACTTGTATGGATATTAAGGGGAACCCCGCACCCAAATTAAAATAAGGAAAGGCCCTATATACTCTGAACAGCAGTATACAGGCGGTGCAAACAAGACAGGGACTGTAGGTTTGTTGTTAAGTAGAATCTCTTTGCAATTTTGAACGGGTACATTTTTAACGTGTTTAGCTCCAGCCAAAAAATCTTTTTTAAGCTTTTTGGAAAACATAGGGAAGGGTTATCATCCCTGTGACATTTGTTTTGCTGTCTTTCCTCCTCTTCAGAAGATTTCACCTCACTTTTTGTCCCAATGAAAAATGTTTTTTGAAAATTTGGGTTTTTTTGTGGAACAAGGATTGGAAAGCATCAGTGGAAAGGAGAAATTGTTTTCCCATATTAACTCTTACAGGAGAGAATTTCCCTTCCATGGGGTAGATTTCATCTCACTTCCTGTTGTCTCCTTCCATTTGCAAGTAGGAGTCGTTTGTAAGTTAGATGTTTGAAAGTAGGGTCCTGCCCTATATACTCAGCAGAAATTTGGGCCTTAGGTGTTGCTGTGGCCACAACACTGTAAGCCCTCACAGGGCCCTGCTGTGAAATATTAGATCAAGAATTGTAATTACATGCCCCTGTTGAACAGGAGCTGAAAAATTAGGCCTTAGGCACTGGTGCTGGTGCCACAACACTGCAACCCCTCACAGACACTCTAGTTGGAACGCAGGAACGAGCCCTGCTGCAAAGTATTGCATCAAAAATTGTAATTACACGCCCCTGTTAGACAGGGGCAGAAAAATTGGGCCTTAGGCACTGGTGCTGGTGCCACAACACTGCAACCCCTCACAGACACTCTAGTTGGAATGCAGGAACGAGCCCTGCTGCAAAGTATTACATCAAAAATTGTAATTACACGCCCCTGTTAAACAGGGGCTGAAAAATTGTGCCTTAGGCACTGGTGGTGGCGCCCAGAACCAAAAATGTTCTTACAAGCTATCAGCGTGATGATTGAGGAGGAAGAGGATAATTACTCAGGGATAGTCACTGAGATTTCAAAAAAAATTATTCGGTTACATCAGCATCAGGTGCTTGGTAGCTGGTGGTGATCCAAGACTGAATCATTTTTATGAAGGTCAGTCGATCGACCGAGTCGGTGGACAGACGCACCCTGTGATCGGTTACCACGCCTCCAGCAGCACTGAATGTGCGTTCCGAAAGAACGCTGGCTGCAGGACAGGCCAGTAGCTCAATTGCATACTGTGCAAGCTCTGGCCAGTGATCCATCCTCAAGACCCAGTAACCCAGAGGATTTTCGGTGGGAAAGGTGTCCAAGTCTGATCTTGCCCCTAGGTATTCCTGCACCATGTAAAACAGACGCTGGCGATGGTTGCTGGAACCGATCATACCTTGGGGCTGCGGACCAAAAAATTGTCTGAACGCATCGGTCAGACAGCCACCTTCTCCACCGCTCCTTCTTTGACTGACCGAAGCCTCAGCAACACGTTGTCCAGAAACAGGAGTTTGTAACCTCCCAGTCTCTGGGAACGCGTTTCACAGTTTCTGCAAGGCCTCCCGAAGATGTTTCATCCTCTGCTCCCTCTGCGATGGCAAGATAAGGTCCGCAACCTTACCCTTGTAACGTGGATCAAGGAGGGTTGCCAGCCAGTATTGGTCCTTCTCCTTGATACCACGAATACGAGGATCCTTACGCAGGCTTTGCAGGATCAGGGAGGCCATGCAGCATAGGTTTGCTGAGGCATTCGGTCCGGAGTCCTCTGGGTCACTAAGGACGACAACGTCCGCAGCCACCTCCTCCCAGCCACGTACAAGTCCATGTGTTTCTTGGGACTGATCCCTTAAAGACTGCTGCTGATGCTGAGTGCCAGGCTCCACCTCCATACTGACACAATCTTCCTCCTCCTCCTCCTCCTCCTCCTCTTCCTGTGTGATCGGCGGGCACGCAGGAACACTGTCTGGATAAAGAGGGCCTTGAGAGCTAAGGAAGTCCTCCTCTTCCTGCCTCTGTTCTGCCTCAAGTGCCCTGTCCATTATTCCACGCAGCGTGTGCTCCAACAGGTGGACAAGGGGGACAGTGTCACTGATGCATGCACTGTCACTGCTCACCATCCTCGTGGCCTCCTCGAATGGTGACAGGACAGTGCATGCATCCCTGATCATGGCCCACTGGCGTAGGGAAAAAAAAACCAAGCTCCCCTGACCCTGTCCTGGTGCTATAGTCGCACAGGTACTCATTGATGGCCCTCTGCTGCGTGTGCAGCCGCTGCAGCATGGCGAACGTTGAGTTCCACCTGGTGGGCATGTCACAGATTAGGCGGTTCTTGGGCAGGTTAAACTCCTTTTGGAGGTCCGTCAGCCGAGCACTGGCATTATATGACCGGCGGAAATGCACACAGACTTTCCTGGCCTGCCTCAGGACATCCTGTAAGCCCGGGTACCTGCCCAAGAACTGCTGCACCACCAAGTTAAGGACGTGAGCCAAACAGGGCACATGGGTCATTTGTCCCTGTCGGAGGGCAGAGAGGAGGTTGGTGCCATTGTCGCAAACCACCATTCCTGCCTTAAGTTGGCGTGGCGTCAACCACCTCTGAACCTGCCCCTGCAGAGCTGACAGAACCTCTGCCCCAGTGTGGCTCCTGTCCCCCAAGCACACCAGCTCAAGCACCGCATGGCATCTTTTGGCCTGCGTACTTGCGTAGCCCCTTGAACGACTACGGAGCACCGCTGGTTCCGAGGAAGAGGCCATGGAGGAAGAAGAAGAGGAGGGGGTGGAGGAGAGAGGTGTGTCACAATCATTAGCATTTTGGAGGCGTGGTGGCGGAACAACCTCCAACACTACTGCACCTTGTCCTGCATCCTTCCCAGCTGCCAGCAGAGTCACCCAATGCGCCGTGAAACTTAGGTAACGTCCCTGTCCATGCCTGCTGGACCATGAGTCAGCAGTAATATGCACCTTACCGTTGACCGCCCTGTCCAGCGAGGCATGGACATTGCCTTCCACATGCCGGTAGAGAGCCGGAATCGCCTTCCGTGAGAAAAAGTGGCGTTTGGGTACCTGCCACTGAGGAACCGCACATTCCACAAACTCACGGAAGGGGGCAGAGTCTACCAACTGAAAAGGCAGCAGTTGAAGTGCTAGCAATTTTGCCAAGCTAGCATTCAACCGCTGGGCATGTGGATGGCTGGGAGCAAACTTCTTTCGGCGGTGCAGCAGCTGGGGCAGGGAAATTTGCCTGGTACAATCTGACGTCGGTGTACCAAAAGCAGATTGCCCACAAGTACTTGGCTGTGACACACCTAATTCTACACCTTCATTCCTCTCACTGCAGGTCTCAGAGAGGACTGGAGGTCTAGTGGGGTTGGAAATCTCAGCTGATGAGGAGCAAGGAGAGATCCTCTTTGTTCTTTGGTGTGGGTCTTTTAGATACGCTTGCCAACGAACTGCATGGCAGGTCAACATATGTCTGGTCAAGCATGTGGTACCCAAGCGGGAGATGTTTTGGCCACGTGAGATACGCTTGAGACATATGTTGCAAATAGCAGCGGTGCGATCTGATGCACTCGTCTCAAAAAAGGCCCACACCAAAGAACTTTTTGAATAACGCGCAGAGACTGCAGCGCCCTGCACATGTGGAGCTTTGGGGTGTGATGCAGTCAATGTGCTGCCCTTAGGCTGGCCCCTGGAGGGCATCCTGCCTCGTTGGTGATGTGCCGCCTCCTCCTCCTCCTCCTCCTCCTCCTCCTCTCTCCTATCAGGCACCCACGTTGAGTCAGTGACCTCATCATCCCCTCCCTCCTCATCACTGGAGCAAACCTGGCAGTATGCTGCAGCAGGGGGAGCATGACTGCCAGATTGCTGTCCTTCTTGGGCACCCCCTCTGTCCGTGCTCATGTTACTGCCTTCATCGAGCTCAGTATCATCATCAGAGCCTTCCAAACGCTGGGCATCCTCCTGGAGCATGTACCCAACACTGTGGTCAAACAGTTCGAGGGACTCCTCAGGAGGACATGGTGGAGCTAGGGAAGGAGTCACTGATGACATTGAGCCGAGGGAAGAGGCCGCTGCTTTGCCAGACAAAGCACCCTGGGCATGGGTGAGAGAGGATGAGGAGGATGAGGACGGCTTGGTCATCCACTCGACCAAGTCTTCCGCATGTTGCGGCTCAACACGGCCAGCTGCCGAAAAAAAGGCCAAGCGTGTCCCATGGCCACGTGCTGATGAGGATGCACCGTCTCCACGACCAGCACTAGACACAGAGCCTGCTTGCCCTCTCTTATTGGCTTGTGACTGTCTGCCTCTCCTTCTTGGCCTTCCAGACATACTAATGGCCTGTAGCTGCACTAAGCTGGGATATATATATCTATATATATATACAGTGCCTTGCAAAAGTATTCGGCCCCCTTGAACTTTTCAACCTTTTGCCACATTTCAGGCTTCAAACATAAAGATATAAAATTTTAATTTTTTGTGAAGAATCACCAACAAGTGGGACACAATTGTGAAGTGGAACGAAATCTATTGGATATTTTAAACTTTTTTAGCAAATAAAAAACTGAAAAGTGGTGCGTGCAAAATTATTCGGCCCCTTTACTTTCAGTGCAGAAAACTCACTCCAGAAGTTCAGCGAGGATCTCTGAATGAACCAATGTTGTCCTAAATGACTGATGGCGATAAATAGAATCCACCTGTGTGTAATCAAGTCTCTGTATAATTGCACCTGCTCTGTGATAGTCTCAGGGTTCTGTTGAAAGCGCAGAGAGCATCATGAAGACCAAGGAACACACCAGGCAGGTCCGTAATACTGTTGTGGAGAAGTTTAAAGCCGGATTTGGATACAAAAAGATTTCCCAAGCTTTAAACATCCCAAGGAGCACTGTGCAAGCGATCATTTTGAAATGGAAGGAGTATCAGACCACTGCAAATCTACCTAGACCTGGCTGTCCCTCTAAACTTTCAGCTCAGACAAGGAGAAGACTGATCAGAGATGCAGCCAAGAGGCCCATGATCACTCTGGATGAACTGCAGAGAACTACAGCTGAGGTGGGAGAGTCTGTCCATAGGACAACAATCAGTCGTACACTGCACAAATCTGGCCTTTATGGAAGAGTGGCAAGAAGAAAGGCATTTCTCAAAGATATCCATAAAAAGTCTCGTCTAAAGTTTGCCACAAGCCACCTGGGAGACACACCAAACATGTGGAAGAAGGTGCTCTGGTCCGATGAAACCAAAATCGAACTTTTTGGCCACAATGCAAAACGATATGTTTGGCGTAAAAGCAACACAGCTCATCACACTCAACACACCATCCCCACTGTCAAACATGGTGGTGGCAGCATCATGGTTTGGGCCTGCTTTTCTTCAGCAGGGACAGGGGAAGATGGTTAAAATTGAGGGGAAGATGGATGCAGCCAAATACAGGACCATTCTGGATGAAAACCTGTTGGAGTCTGCAAAAGACCTGAAACTGGGACGGAGATTCCAACAAGATAATGATCCCAAACATACAGCAAAATCTACAAAGGAATGGTTCAAAAATAAACGTATCCAGGTGTTAGAATGGCCAAGTCAAAGTCCAGACCTGAATCCAATCGAGAATCTGTGGAAAGAGCTGAAAACTGCTGTTCACAAACGCTCTCCATCCAACCTCACTGAGCTCGAGCTGTTTTGCAAGGAAGAATGGGCAAGAATTTCAGTCTCTCGATGTGCAAAACTGATAGAGACATACCCCAAGATTACCCCTGTAATCGCAGCAAAAGGTGGCTCTACAAAGTATTAACGCAAGGGGGCCGAATAATTTTGCACGCCCCACTTTTCATTTTTTTATTAGTTAAAAAAGTTTCAACATTCCAAAAGATTTCGTTCCACTTCACAATTGTGTCCCACTTGTTGGTGATTCTTCACAAAAAATAAAAATTTTATATCTTTATGTTTGAAGCCTGAAATGTGGCAAAAGGTTGAAAAGTTCAAGGGGGCCGAATACTTTCGCAAGGCACTGTATATGTACTGATACTGCAGCTAGCAAAATCAACTGCTTGCCTGTAGTATGAGAACACCACCAACCTTCTACAGGTAGCTTTAGCTGAACACTGTGAGGTGGACGCACCCCACTAACTTGTAGGTTTAGCTGAACACTGTGAGCAGGATGCACTGCACTAACTGTAAATAGTCTAGCTGCCTGACCGTGGTACTAATAGGATCAAAAGAACACCAGTAATTTTCTTCAGGTAGCTTTATATACTGTAACAAGACAAGCCTGCCTGTCAGTAGGAAGATAACAGGAACGGATCTAGCTGAACACTGTGAGCAGGACGCACTGTACTAAATGTAAATAGTCTAGCTGCCTGACCGTGGTACTAATAGGATCAAAAGAACACCAGTAATTTTCTTCAGGTAGCTGTATATACTGTAACAAGACAAGCCTGTCTGTCAGTAGGAAGATAACAGGAACGGATCTAGCTGAACACTGTGAGCAGGACGCACTGTACTAAATGTAAATAGTCTAGCTGCCTGACCGTGGTACTAATAGGATCAAAAGAACACCAGTAATTTTCTTCAGGTAGCTTTATATACTGTAACAAGACAAGCCTGCCTGTCAGTAGGAAGATAACAGGAACGGATCTAGCTGAACACTGTGAGCAGGACGCACTGTACTAAATGTAAATAGTCTAGCTGCCTGACCGTGGTACTAATAGGATCAAAAGAACACCAGTAATTTTCTTTAGGTAGCTGTTAATACTGTAACAAGACAAGCCTGCCTGTCAGTAGGAAGCTAACAGGAACGGATCTAGCTGAACACTGTGAGCAGGACGCACTGTACTAAATGTAAATAGTCTAGCTGCCTGACCGTGGTACTAATAGGATCAAAAGAACACCAGTAATTTTCCTTAGGTAGCTGTTAATACTGTAACAAGACAAGCCTGCCTGTCAGTAGGAAGATAACAGGAACGGATCTAGCTGAACACTGTGAGCAGGACGCACTGCACTAAATGTAAATAGTCTAGAAGATAACAGGAACGGATCTAGCTGAACACTGTGAGCAGGACGCACTGTACTAAATGTAAATAGTCTAGCTGCCTGACCGTGGTACTAATAGGATCAAAAGAACACCAGTAATTTTCTTTAGGTAGCTGTTAATACTGTAACAAGACAAGCCTGCCTGTCAGTAGGAAGATAACAGGAACGGATCTAGCTGAACACTGTGAGCAGGACGCACTGCACTAAATGTAAATAGTCTAGAAGATAACAGGAACGGATCTAGCTGAACACTGTGAGCAGGACGCACTGCACTAAATGTAAATAGTCTAGAAGATAACAGGAACGGATCTAGCTGAACACTGTGAGCAGGACGCACTGCACTAAATGTAAATAGTCTAGAATTTAACAGGAATGGATCTAGCTGAACACTGTGAGCAGGACGCACTGCACTAAATGTAAATAGTCTAGAAGATAACAGGAACGGATCTAGCTGAACACTGTGAGCAGGACGCACTGCACTAAATGTAAATAGTCTAGAAGATAACAGGAACGGATCTAGCTAAACTGAATACAGTGTATATATATACACTACCGTTCAAAAGTTTGGGGTCACCCAAACAATTTTGTGTTTTCCATGAAAAGTCACACTTATTCACCACCATACGTTGTGAAATGAATAGAAAATAGAGTCAAGACATTGACAAGGTTAGAAATAATGATTTGTATTTGAAATAACATTGTTTTTACATCAAACTTTGCTTTCATCAAAGAATCCTCCTTTTGCAGCAATTACAGCATTGCACACCTTTGGCATTCTAGCTGTTAATTTATTGAGGTAAGCTGGAGAAATTGCACCCCACGCTTCTAGAAGCAGCTCCCACAAGTTGGATTGGTTGGATGGGCACTTCTGGCGTACCATACGGTCAAGCTGCTCCCACAACAGCTCAATGGGGTTCAGATCTGGTGACTGTGACTGGCCACTCCATTACCGATAGAATACCAGCTGCCTGCTTCTGCTGTAAATAGTTCTTGCACAATTTGGAGGTGTGTTTAGGGTCATTGTCCTGTTGTAGGATGAAATTGGCTCCAATCAAGCGCTGTCCACTGGGTATGGCATGGCGTTGCAAAATGGAGTGATAGCCTTCCTTATTCAGAATCCCTTTTACCCTGTACAAAGCTCCCACCTTACCAGCACCAAAGCAACCCCAGACCATCACATTACCTCCACCATGCTTAACAGATGGCGTCAGGCATTCTTCCAGCATCTTTTCATTTGTTCTGCGTCTCACAAACGTTCTTCTTTGTGATCCAAACACCTCAAACTTGGATTCATCCGTCCACAACACTTTTTTCCAGTCTTCCTCTGTCCAATGTCTGTGTTCTTTTGCCCATCTTAATCTTTTTCTTTTATTGGCCAGTCTCAGATATGGCTTTTTCTTTGCCACTCTGCCCTGAAGCCCAAAATCCCGCAGCCGCCTCTTCACTGTAGATGTTGACACTGGTGTTTTGCGGGTACTATTTAATGAAGATGCCAGTTGGGGACCTGTGAGGCGTCTGTTTCTCAAACTAGAGACTCTAATGTGCTTATCTTCTTGCTTAGTTGTGCAACGCGGCTTCCCACTTCTTTTTCTACTCTGGTTAGAGCCTGTTTGTGCTGTCCTCTGAAGGGAGTAGTACACACCGTTGTAGGAAATCTTCAATTTATTTGCAATTTCTCGCATGGAATAGCCTTCATTTCTAAGAACAAGAATAGACTGTCGAGTTTCAGATGAAAGTTCTCTTTTTCTGGCCATTTTGAGCGTTTAATTGACCCCACAAATGTGATGCTCCAGAAACTCAATCTGCTCACAGGAAGGTCAGTTTTGTAGCTTCTGGAAGGAGCTAGACTGTTTTTAGATGTGTGAACATGATTGCACAAGGGTTTGCTAATCATCAATTAGCCTTCTGAGCCAATGAGCAAACACATTGTACCATTAGAACACTGGAGTGATAGTTGCTGGAAATGGGCCTCTATACACCTGTAGATATTGCACCAAAAACTAGACATTTGCAGTTAGAATAGTCATTTACCACATTAGCAATGTATAGAGTATATTTGTTTAAAGTTAGGACTAGTTTAAAGTTAGCTTCATTTAAAAGTACAGTGCTTTTCCTTCAAAAATAAGGACATTTCAATGTGACCCCAAACTTTTGAACGGTAGTGTATATATGCAACACCTGGGATGCATATATATACACAATACACTGTAAGTGCAGCTAACTGACTGACTGTTCTGCCTAATCTATCTAACTCAAATCAAATGACACTGTCTCTCTGTCTATCTCTTTCAACGCCGGAACACACACTACACAGGGCCGCCGTGCAGGCGGCCTTATATAGTGTGGGGTGTGTACTAAATCCCCTGAACCATAATTGGCCAAAGCCTCCTTGGCTTTGGCCAATTACGGCTCTCTGTTCAGGCGGCGCTGTGATTGGCCAAGCATGCGGGTCATAGTGCATGCTTGGCCAATCATCAGCAAGCAATGCACTGCGATGCCGCAGTGAATTATGGGCCGTGATGCGCCACACGAATTTGGCGCGAACGGCCCATATCGTTCGCAATTCGGCGAACGGGCGAACAGCCGATGTTCGAGTCGAACATGGGTTCGACTCGAACACGAAGCTCATCCCTATTCAGCATGCCCTTTATATATGAATTAAAGATGCAAATATAGATTCACCCGGACAGTACGGGTTTTAAATCATGTGTCCGGGTTTAAGTCCACCTGAAACCCGGACACATTATTCAGACCGGAATATGGCACGGAACAGGGCCTGACAGGAGGGTGAGGGGACACTATGTGTGCCGCATTACTAGTCTATTTGGAGTGCCCAAAGGAGTCCCAGGTCTGTTACAATCCTATAGTGTATATTAAAAAAAAATAAACAAATTGCTGTGAGCCGCTAAAGTTTTCGGGTTTGGCTTGAAGAAAAAGCACCAACCCTACATGGCAAGTACATAAAAGTTACATCAAAGGACATACATAACTGGTCAAATATTTTAGAACAACCCCATTTTTTCCAGTTTTTATTGAAATATATGCAGTTTAATATCCCAATGTACTTTGAAAATAAAGCATAGAACAAATAAATTGTAATTATTATTATACAGGATTTATATAGCGCCAACCGTTTACGCAGTGCTTTACAATATAAAAGGGAGACAATACAGCTATAATACAATAAAATACAAGAGGATCAAGTGGGCCCTGCTCAAGAGCTTACAATCTAATAGGGTGGGGCAGGTGATACAAAAGGTTGTAACTGTGGGAAATGAGCTGATGGAAGTGGTAAAGATTAGTTGGAGACGTGATAGGCTTCTACGAAGAGAGTTTTCAGGGATCACCTGAAGGTAGCAAGAGTAGGGGATAGCCGTACAGGTTGAGGTAGGGAGTTCCAGAGGATGGGAGACGCACTGGAGAAGTCCTGGAGACAAGCATGGGAGGAGGAGATGAGGGAGCTTGAGAGTAGGAGGTCTAGAGAAGATCGGAGAGGATGGTCTGGGTGATATTTAGAGACAAGATTGGTGATGTAGTTGGGGCAGAGTTATGAATGGCTTTGTATGTTGTGGTTAGTATTTTGAATTAAATTTGCTGGGCGATTGGGAGCCAGTGTATGGATTGGAGGAGAGGGTTGTCAGACACTGAGTGGTTGGTAAGGTGGATAAGTCTGGCAGCAGCATTCATGGCAGACTGAAGAGGGGATAGCCTATGGAGCCTCGGGCCTTAAGCGGTGGTGGTGGTGGCACAACACTGTAAAGCCTCACAGACCCTGCTGTGAAATATTAGATCAAAAATTGTAATTACGTGCCCCTGTTAAACAGGGGCAGAAAAATTGGGCCTTAGGCAGTGGTGGTGGTACCCTGAACTGAAAATATTCCTAGAAGCTATCATCATGAAGATTGAGGAGGAAGAATGAAGAATGAGTCACTCAGCATAATAGGATAGTCACTCAGTATGTGCAGTCTTCAAGGGATCCCACATCCATAGAAAAAGCAGGTGAGCTTGATTGCCTTACCATTTCACTATGTGTTTGACACCAGGGAGACAACACACACAGCCCATTCACTGGCTACACACACATGTAAGGTATGCACAATTTTTTCTTTTTCTTTTTTCATCCCTTTTTTCCTTCCCTTTTTTTGACACATGCACACCCATGTACTATTGTGTGTGTGTATGTATATTTATACACACATAACACTCATTAGAACATACACATATGATATGTGATATATTTTTGTTTCCAAACACTTATCATGTTTTTTCACTTTTAACATTTTTTTCACCTTTTTACACTTTTTCACACATGGTTTTTCACATCTTTTTTTATATATTTTTTCCAGAACACCATACTTGCAATCCTCCCCACATATGTGGAATGTGCTGTGGCAGTCGGGCATGCCATGTGCGTGTTTTCCTGGCTGGGGTCCCTTGCCTCAGCTCCGGAACAGACAACCATTTGGGGTCCCATCTTCCTCTCTGCCAGCCAAGTACAGTGTTTTAGCCGACCTATGAGTATAGATTTCCTTCTTCCCATGAGGTCTTTTCTCTCCTTAAAGGGGTAGGACATATTAATTAATACTACATATCCATTTGTATTTACGTCTTTACCCAACTTCTGATGAATGGCAGATAGGCATGAAACGCGTCGAGTTTCCATGGGGTGCTCAGTCAAGCCTGGCTCACTACCTATTTACTGGCCCATATATATCTTTTATACATTTAAAATTCATTGACCAGTATGTAATCACTCATATGTATGTGCATCTATCTTACAGCAGCTCTTTTACATATGGGTTACCAATGCCTGCTAATAGGAAATACCTTGTATTATACTCTATTAATATTTACTTATGTGCTGCCAAGTTGACATATATGAATGTTATCCTCCACCTTCATGCTGACACAATCCTCCTCCTCTTCTTTTTCCTGTGTGATTGGTGGGCCTGCAGGAATACTAGTATCTGGATAAAGGGGGCCTTGAGAGGTAAGGATGTCCTCCTCTTCCTCCCGCTGTTCTGCCTCAAGTGCCCTGTCCATTATTCTACGAAGCTTGTGCTCCAACAGGAAGACAAGAGGGACAGTATCACTGATGCATGCACTGTCACTGCTCCCCATCCTCGTGGCCTCCTCAAATGGTGACAGGACAGTGCATGCATCCTTGATCAGTAGCCACTGTCGTGGCAAAAAAAAGCCAAGCTCCCCTGACCCTGTCCTGGTGCCATACTCACACAGGTACTCATTGATGGCCCTCTGCTGCTTGTGCAGCCACTGCAACATTGCCAACATTGAGTTCCACCTGGTGGGCATGTCACAAATGAGGCAGTTCTTGGGCAGGTTGCATTCTCTTTGAATGTCAGCCAGCCAAGCACTGGCATTATATGACTGGCGGAAATGACCACAGACTTTCCTGGGATGCCTCAGGAGATCCTGTAAGCCAGGGTACCTGCTCAAGAACCGCTGCACCACCAAATTCAGGACATGAGTCAAGTGTCCCTGTCAGAGGGAGGAGAGGAGGTTGGTGCCATTGTCGCATACAACCATTCCTGGCTGAAGCTGGCGTGGCGTCAACCACATCTGGGCCTGCCCCTGCAGAGCTGACAGAATCTCTGCCCCAGTGTGGCTCCTGTCCCCTAAGCAGACCAACTCAAGCACCGCATGGCATCTTTTTGCCTGAGTGCTTGCGTAGCCCCTTGAACGCCTTGAGCGCCGCTGGTTCAGAGGAGAAATCTGCAGAGGAAAAGGCCATAGAGGAAGAAGAAGAGAAGGGGGTGGAGGAGAGAGCTGTGGCAGAATCACCACTAGCATTTTGGGGCGTGGTGGCGGAACAAGATCCAACAATACTGAACCCTGTCCTGCATCCTTCCCAGCTGCCAGCAGAGTTACCCAGTGTGCCATGAAAGAAAGGTAACGTCCCTGTCCATGCCTGCTGGACCATGAGTCAGCAGTAATATGCACCTTACTGCTGACCGCCCTGTCCAACGAGGCCAAGACATTGCTTTCCACATGCTGATAAAGAGCCGGAATGGCCTTCCGTGAAAAGAAATGGCATTTGGGAACCTGCCACTGAGGTACCACACATTCACCAAATTCACGAAAGGGGGCAGAGTCTACCAGCTGAAAAGGCAGCAGTTGCAGTGCCAGCAATTTCACCAACCTAGCATTCAGATGCTGAGCATGTGTATAGCTGGGACCGAATTTATTTTGACGGTTTGGTACCTGGGGTAGGGAAATTTGCCTGCTAAAATCGGATGTTGGTGTACCGCTAGCAGATTGGCCGCAAGTATTTGGGATACCTATTTCTATACCTTCATTCCTCTCAGTGCAGGTTTCTGAGAGGACTGGAGGTATAGTGGGGTTGGAGAACCCAGCTGATGAAGAGCAAGGAAAGGTCCGCCTTGTACTTTGATGTGGGTCTTTTAAGTGCTGTTGCCAACAGACTGCATGGGAGGTCGTCATATGTTTAGTCAAGCATGTGGTGCCCAAGTGGCTGCTGTTTTGGCCACACTTGATACGCTTCAGACTACTGTTGCAAACAGCAATGGTGTGATCTGCTGCACACGTGTCAAAAAGGGCCCACACCAAAGAACTTTTCAAAATATGTGGGGAGTCAGCAGCGCCCTGCACCTGCTTGGCTCTGGTGTGTGATGCAATAGGGTGGCTGCCCTTAAGCTGCCCCCTGGAGGGCATCCTGCTTCGTTGGAGATGTGTCTCCTCTTCCTCTCTTCTATCAGGCACCCAAGTAGAGTCAGTGGCCTCGTCATCCCCTCCCTCCTCGTCACTGGAGCAAACTTGGCAGTATGCTGCAGCTCGGGGAACATGACTGTCAGTTTCTTGACCTTCTTGGGCACCCCCTCTTTCTAGGCTCACGTTACTCCCTTCCTCAACCTGGGTACCGTCATCAGAACCTTCAAATCGTTGTGCATCCTCCTGAAGCATGTACCCGGCACTGTGGTCAAATAGTTTGGAGGGACTCCTCTGTGCATGATGGTGGGGCTAGGGAAGGGGTGGCTGTTGACATGAAGCCGATGGAATAGGCCGCTTTGGCAGCTGCATTGGCAGGCAAACTACTCTGAGCCTGGGTGACAGAGGATGAGGAGGATGAGGAGGGCTTTGTTATCCATTCCACCAACTCTTCTGCATGTTGTGGCTCAATGACACGGCCAGCTGCAGAAGAAAAGGACAATCGTACCCCATGGCCACGTGCTGAGGATGCACCGTAACTGTAGACACAGAGCCTGCTTGCCCTCTTTTAGTGGCCTGTGCGCGTCTGCCGCTCCTTGGTGGCCTTCCGGACATGTTGTAAATTTTGTTTAGCAAAACCACACTACACTGTATTGTGTACTGTGTACACCACCAGAAAAGTAGTAGCAAGTGCACTAGGGGTGAACAGTACTGTGTACACCCACAGAAGTGTAATAACAACTATGGGTGCACTGTATGTATTGTGTACACCACCAGGAAAGTAGTAGGAGGTGCACTAGGGGTGCACGGTACTGTGTACACCAACAGAAGTTTAATAACAACTATGGGTGCACTGTATGTATTGTGTACTGTGTACACCACCAGAAAAGTAGTAGCACTAGCAACTGCACTACAGGTGCACGGTACTGTGTACACCAACAGAAGTGTAATAACAACTAGGGGGGTGTACTGTATGTATTGTGTACTGTGTACACCACCAGAAAAGTAGTAGCAACTGCACTAGGAGTGCACGGTACAGTGTACACTAACAGCAGTGTAATAACAACTATGGGTGTACTGTATTGTGTACACCACCAGAAAAGTAGTAGCAACTGCACTAGGGGTGAACGGTATTGTGTACACCACCAGAAGTCCAATAGCAACTGTGGGTGCACTGTATGTATTGTGTACTGTGTACACCACCAGAAAAGTAGTAGCGACTGCACTAGGGGTGCACGGTACTGTGTACCATGCACCAACAGAAGTGTAATAACAACTATGGGTGTACTGTATTGTGTACACCACCAGAATAGTAGTAGCAACTGCACTATGGGTGCACAGTACTGTGTACACTGCCTGAAGTATATTAGAAACACCAGGAATGGCCTGCAGTCAGATATAGCTAAACTGGATATATATATATATATATATATATATATATATACAAGACTGGCTGTATATTTATATATATTAAATACACTGCAGCTAACTGAATAACCTGCCTGCCTGAAGTATATGAGATAAGGTACACCGGTAACGGCCTGCAGTCAGATATAGCTAAACTGGATACAGTGGATATATATATATATATACATACGAGACTGTCTATATATATATATATTAAATACACTGCAGCTAACTGAATAACCTGCCTGCCAGAGGTATATTAGAAAAAGTACAGCAGGAACGGCTTGCAGTCAGATATAACTAAACTTTATGCAGTGGATATATATATATATATATATATATATATATATATATATATATATATATATATATATATATATATATATATACACGAGACTGTCTGTATCTATATATATATTAAATACATTGCAGCTAACTGAATAACCTGCCTGCCTGAAGTATATTAGAAAAATTACACCAGGAACTGCCTGCAGATATAGCTAAACTGATACAGTGGATATATATATACATATATATATATATATATATACATATATATATATCTATACATATATATATATATATATATATAGATATATATATATATATATATATATATATATAGATATATATATATATATCTATATATATATATATATATATATATATATATATATATATATTAAATACACTGATTGTTCCCTTGATGAAGTCACGTGTTGTGACATAATGCATAGGGAGTGACCGGACAACAAAAGAACCGGAAGTGACATAAGAGGCGCCTGTAATGCAGTTTAAATTACAGATCTGCCGTTTTTAACCTTATTGTTGTAAGTGCCAATTTGGTTGTTAATAAATCAGTGAGTTTATACTTTATTGCACTATGGGAGATTCTTTTTCATCCCCTGTATATACCCACTGTGGGTGAACGTCCGTATGACCTGATTGGAAGCCATCATCTGGAATACAGTGTTTTGAGAGGTATCATCCACCATCACTACATCCCAGGAAGCCCCCCAGCTATACTTATCTCTGCAGTAATATACCATCTATATAGAGGTAAGAGTTTAGAGAGCACTGAGTGGTGTACACGAAGATTGCACATTGGCGATTTCCCATTGAAGGTCTCATTTGAAGCACTTTTTGCACTTTGTTAAAGCACTTTTTCCATATATATTTTTTTCACGCTTTTTGATTTATTTATTCAGACTTTATGGACTAATGCATCACTATAACTATTATTGTTATGGCTGTAGTTTGATAATAAGGGACTGAATAGGTTATTTATTTACTCATCTGTGCAGATTATATTATTTACTTGATTTTCCAGTACTGGACATGCACTTTATCTATATTTGCACTGATATATTCCGCACAGGACTCTATTTTGTTTTTGCATAAGATTATATATGTTGCATTTTTTGCACAGCATTATTCGCACAGTGGATTGTATCCTATTATTAATATATTTATTCTATTTTAATAAGTTGCGCTGATCACTTTTTCACTTCATACCAATTTTAGTGCACTGTTTACACTTTAGGTCTCACTGCAATTTATTGGAATACTATATATTCACCCAAATTTATTCACTTTGATAGTGTGAGGGACTTTATTTACATATTAAATACACTGCAGCTAACTGAATAACCTGCCTGCCTGTTCAATCTAAATGACACTCTCTCTCTGTCCATGCCAACAACACACTACGCGGGGCCGTCGTGCAGCCAGCCTTATATAGTGTGGGGGGTGGACTTAGTTTCCCTGAGCCATGATTGGCAAAGGGCACCCTGCCTTTGGCCAATTATGGCTCTCTTAGCTGAGGGCGCTGAGATTGGCCAAAGCATGCAGGTCATAGTGCATGCTTTGGCCAATCATCATACAGCAATGCACTGTGCTCCCGCATTGCATTGTGGGCCGTTACGCACCTCTCGAATTTGGCGAGAACAGCCCATAATGTTCGGTTTTCGACAAACGGGCGAACAGCCAATGTTAGGGTCAAACTCATGTTCGACCCGAACAGAAAGCTCATCCCTAATTATCAATTTCATACAGTATGTAGGTTAAAACAGAGTCATTAACTGAAACAGAAACAGCTGTTTACGAGGCTTAAAAAAAGCTTAAAACTGGGTGAGAAACAGCCAGACTCTGCTACTAAGGTGAGTTTGTGAAAGACAGTTTCATATCACAGGTCATACAGCATAGCAATATAAATGGAAAATTGCGCTGCGCTTAATTGTATATCATAAAAAAGATAATACCCAAAATCACATAAAATAAAATATATATATATATATGTTTACACGTAATACTTCCTAAGTGCAATGTGCACAACACCATATAAAATACAACATGTAAATGTTCATACACAATTCTAAGTGCAATTATATATAATTATTCCAACAAATAATCCCACATAACTGTGCATATAGTAAATGTATAAACTAGTGACAAGTTAATAAAAAAATAAAAGTGTGCAGAAACTCTCATAAAGTGCGACATGCAAAAATATATTAAAATATAAGATTAATTTGCATATAAGTGCCCAGTGAACCTTGAAATCAATAAATGCAATCTCTATCGGTGAAATCCTTATAACAGTGTCCGCAATATCCAAAATAATCTTTAAATGTGTATCCGTGTCCCAAAAAAGGATTAGATGTCCAAATTATTGAGCGTGCTGAGTCCAAGTGTCCCAAAACAACCATGTTGTGCCTCGGTGACCCCCCAAAGTGATTGCGCTCACCTTAGAGCGTGTGACACAGTGATTAGCTGTGTCAAATCACGCTGTGTAGCCACCCCCTGGGATCTGCATAGCAAGCTAGATACGATCTCCACTCTGGGTTAATATGGCTCCATAGACATCATACCATAAAGTAAATAGAGACTATATATTGTGATACTGTTAAACGATATTTATTTAAATAAAAAAACACTTCCCACACAGGGGTACTCACATTCTTCTGGTGCTGCTGTGCACCAAACAATAAAAAGCTCTTTAAAACCGCAGATCGGCGTGCCGCAGGGTATATGCTTCTCCCAGCTCAGCTGTGTGCTGCTCACTCCGTCCTGGTCCCTCCCCTATGCGTGTTCGACACAGGGAGTCACGTGTCTTCATCAGGGGGATATCCCCTGATGAAGACACGTGACTCCCTGTGTCGAACACGGGTAGGGGAGGGGCCAGGACGGAGTGAGCAGCTAATCACTGTGTCACACGCTCTAAGGTGAGCGCAATCACTTTGGGGGGTCACCGAGGCACATCACGGTTGTTTTGGGACACTTGGACTCAGCACGCTCAATAATTTGGACATCTAATCCTTTTTTTGGACACAGATACACATTTAAAGATTATTTTGGATATTGTGGACACTGTTATAAGGATTTCACCGATAGAGATTGCATTTATTGATTTCAAGGTTCACTGGGCACTTATATGCAAATTAATCTTATATTTTAATATATTTCTGCATGTCGCACTTTATGAGAGTTTCTGCACACTTTTATTATTTTATTAACTTGTCACTAGTTTATACATTTACTATATGCACAGTTATGTAGGCTTATTTGTTGGAATAATTATTTATATACACATTGCACTTAGAATTGTGTATGAACATTTACATGTTGTATTTTATATGGTGTTGTGCACATTGCACTTAGGAAGTATTACGTGTAAACATATATATATATATATTTTATTTTATGTGATTTTGGGTATTATCTTTTTTATGATATACAATTAAGCGCAGCACAATTTTCCATTTATATTGCTATGCTGTATGACCTGTGATATGCACGGTCATGAATACGTGAACTGCGTTTGCTGCTAGGTATTTATATGTATGTTTGATATACACTGGGCACTTTTTTGCCTTTGATACAGCATAGCAAGACTGAGCACAGCAACAAGACACAAGGTAGTTATGCTGCATCAGCAAAGTTTCTCCCAGAAAAGGATTTCAAAACAGACTGGGGTTTCAAGATGTGTTTTTCAAGCTCTTTTGAAGAAGCACAAAGAACTGGGCAACATTGAGTACCATAGATGCAGTGGTCAGCCAAGGAAACTTAATGCAGCAGATGAAAGACACATCATGCTTACTTCCCTTCCGTCCAGCAGTGCCATTGGCACATAACTGTAGAAAACCAGTGGAACCCAGGTACACCCATCTACTGTCCAGAGAAGTATAGCCAGAAGTGGTCTTCATGGAAGAATTGTGGCCAAAAAGCCACCTCTGACATAAATATAAGGCTAAGCAACTCTGCATGAAAACATATAGGAACTGAGGTGCAAACAAATGGCAGCAAGTACTCTGGTAACAATTGGGTAATATATTGTGTTTTTGCGCATTAAAACTCATTAAATTGTATTTTTTCCAAAAAATTGTGTTTGAAAAACCACTTTGCAAATGTTGTGCGACATAAAACTATACAACATCCATCAATTTATTCTCTTCAGTCTCTGCTTCAAGAAAATATATAATGTTTGGGGGTAAGTAGTTTTCTAGAAAAAAAATTGATGATTTTTACATGTAGGAGAAATGCTAGGGACACAGGGCTAACCATATGTCCCCGTGGGACTTGTCACCCCGTACAGCCAACCCCTGAAATGAAATTTGAAAGCCAATCAAGCAACCAATGAGAAAGAAGTGTTTTCCTTTATAGGTTCCAACATCTGTGGCCTGGTACAATAGTCTGAATCTTCAATCAAGCTGTCATCTTCATTTCCCCTCATCTGATACAAGCCTACAGGATAGAATGGATGGCCTACTGTGAAAACTACGCAGAGCAAACCGCCTAGGAGAAGCCTGGCTTAAAAGCTGCCTACAATCTGCTTCCCCAGCCATGCCCACAATCAATTCTGCACACTGCCGCTGGTGGGTTGTCCAGCTCTTACCTCAGAACTGCAAAAGGAAACAATTGTTCCTTAAAGCCCACTACCCCTTCCAGAGCTTCAGTTTATCAGACGCAAGTATAAGTTGGGCAGAGAACAGTTAACTGTCTGCTGGGAGAAGACTATCAGAGCCAGGGGCAGAGTGGTCAAAATGTATTGTTGCCCACTTGTGAGGATTTCCAACACAGGGCTGAGGAAGGATCCCAGGAAGAGGCTTTAACAGGATCCTAAACCAGAAGTCAGATGCACTTCTCAATGCCGCTGGGAAAGGGCAATGGCCAGGTCGCCGGATTGCCAAGAGAAAAAGGCAGGACCCCTGCTGAAGAGGAGCAGAAAGCCTAAGTGCCCCTACTCCCTATCAGAGGTTATAACTACCTGTGTTGATGGGGGAATCATGCAAATTTTGCACCATGTATGGCCTGCCTAATGCCTGGTACACACAATGAGATTATCAGACGAATGATCGTCTGTTATTTTTTTTGCATACTAATCTCATGTGGAAAATGAAGAGTTAAGTAAATTTACAAAAATTCTCATACGACAGAATAAAAATTCTGAAGTGATGTAATGTGTTGTAGTGTATTTGTATTGTATATTTAATGACAACTGTACTGATTAAACAAAGATCGGACGATCTGGTATCATACGAGAAACATTTTCTTGCTTGTTCCATCGGAAAATTTTGCATGAATTATCGTGATCAGCTCTCGAAAGCTGCGTACTAACGATCAGATTATCGTACAATTGCTTCAAATGCGGTAGTTTTCAGATGATTTTCTGATTGTGTGTACGGGGCTTAAGAATGATAGTTCTATTTGACAAAAATGATAACGGCCTTGACTTGGGTTTTGTTAATCATTTATCCAACAGTTTTTCCAGCCCCAGCTCTCCCTCTTCTTATCTCACTAACTATGCTAGTTCTATTACCATTGCTGTGTACATTGTGTGTGTTTTTTTTTTTTTTTTTTTCATTCATTCGTAGATTTTTTTTTAACATTCTGCTAAAACTTTGAATTGGTACTACTTGGGCCTTGAAGAAGGGGACATAACCTGAAAGCTTGTCTTGAAAAATTAAATGTTAGTGCAATTAAAAAAGTATCACGGACTAACACATATTCATACCCTATATGACACAGAAACTCAAATCCTTTCCTTCTATTCAAAAAGAGTTCAACCTCCCTCGAAATGACTTATACAAATATTTACAAATCAAACACTGACTTAAAAACCTAACACGTATTCATCAAACTATACCAACTCAAGCATGGACCTTTCTAACATCCAGCCTACCATTGAAAAAAGGTATCACGCTGTTTTACAATATCTTCCAACAGAAGACCACTTTCACTAAATCTACTTCCCACTTACAATGGGAAATAGTTCTAAAACAAACCTTCTCCCCCCTACAATGGCAAAGAGCATGTAAGATCACTCAGAGAGGCACCAGTTGTTCCACACTGTGGGAAATAACTGTTAAAATAACCTTGAGATGGTACATCACCCCTGCTAAAATCTCCAGATTTGATCCTAATAGCAGTGATAGATGTTGGAGACAATGCGGATTACGGGGTGACCTACTACACATTCTCTGGAACTGCCCTAAAATTCTTCAATACTGGTCAGAGATCTTTAATATCATATCTGACATTACTCAAACCACAATAATGCCAAACCCAGCATTGGCAATTCTATCTATAGGTATCGAGGGCTACCCTCCTAAACTTCAGCACTCCATTATAAATATACTTCTAGCGACAAGACTAACAATAACGAGACACTGGAAAAACCACACATCTCCAACAATTGCTGAGGCAATTGACTTAACCAATCTACATTGCACATATGAAAAGATGATGGCGTCCTGCTCAGGGCAAATTCAAACCTCCACTACTCAATGGTCTCCTTGGACCTCCTGGTATCTGAATATTGGCTTAATAAAAACATCCTTGAGTATACATGAAGACATTTCGCTCAACACTGAATAAGCTGAGCTCTCTCTCGGACACAGAAAGCTCTCATTGGGGTGTCTGAGGAGAGTTCGCTCTGCATAAAACATATGTGACCATGCCTACCAGCTGGTAGGATTTGAATATATTCAATATTATATTGCCTTGACAACATTACACTTTATATCCAGTCTTAAGGTATATAATTCCAAATGTTTACATTTCTGATTGTTCTTCATTGAGACGGTTACTTTACTATGTAATTGTTCTGACGATTCTAATGTTAATGACATTTTAGTGGAAAATGAATAAAAAACTATTGAAAGAAAAAAAAAGTATCATGGACAGTACTGAATTGTTTCTGAAAACCAGACTTTTTTAACCAGGGTGCCTTGAGGTTTCTTCAGGGGTGCCTTGGCAAAATGCCTAAAAAATGTATTCTAGCCAGCGTGTGGATGAAAGCTGTTTTCTTAGTTACACAAAGCCACGGGTTTTCATTGTGTACCATTACAACCTTCTAGCTGCCAACCTTCTAACGACCAATAGCATCATCAGTTAATAAGTAGGATGTCAGTCGTCTGAATAGCATCCTTGTTTGACCCTGCCCCTGTCCTTCAGTGTTGTGGTCACATTAGCTGAGTGATGGAGAAAAATTGAGGGAGAAGAGAAACATTGGAATACTAGTTAGTACCAGTTTGCAAAAGTGTATTTGCTTTGGAAGAATAAATCACCTCTAATGTTGGGTGTCCTACTTGGACTTATAGACGTTGCTGCATTATATAAAACGATTAGAATCGTTTTCACAATTTAGAATGGGGTGCCTCAAGACCAGGGCCAGATTAAAAACATCATGGGCCTGGTGCTAAGGATTTTGATAGGGCTTTTTATAATAAATAAATAAATATGCAAACAATTTTTTGTTATAACAAATTAAATTAAATAGAGAGAGGGAGTATGAGAGAGAGAAAGGGGATGAGAGAGGGGTGAGGGGTAAAGGAGGGGGGATGAGAGAGAGGATGCGCATGAGCATGCGTGGGAGTGACAGCAACGCAGCCTGGCCAAAGCAAGTGACCGAAGGCACAGAACCTGCAAGGAAGACCGGGTGAAGATGAAAGCGCCCGGGACCCGTCGGATTGATCACAGCGCAGTGCTGGGGGGCTCAGTCTGACAGGTAAGTGTACCGTAATGTGCTAATATGCTGTGCATACTAGTACATTATGGCATAAACTACCTCAGGGCCTCTAAAAAGTAGTACTGTTACTACCGCTTTAATATCACAGGATGCCAGGAGCCTCTCATGGAGTCCCCTACTGACCCGGTGGCCCTTGGGCAGTGACCAGGTGCAGAGTTGCCAACATTTCAAAAATATTTTCAGGGACACTTTTTTTTTACCAGTGGTATATTTAGAGTAGCTGACATCCCCTATGTTCCTTCATACATCACAGTAGTAATCACAAAGTTAAATGAGTACTAATAATGGGCAGAACAAATATGAGGACTGAGAAGATTTCCTTTAGTTGAACTAACAAAAGTGTGCCCATTCTAGAGCTGGTAACATTGAGGCTATTCAATATAATTTTAAATAACTGTTTTTGTGGGTAAGAGGCATAGGGGAGGAGTATGGATGGTATAACAGTGGGCACTAGGTACAGGAGATGAGTGTGCAGGGTATGACAGTGGACAGTATGCACAGCAGAGGGGAGTGGATGGTATGCCATTGGGCACTGGGCAGTATGTACAGGAGAGGAGTGTGGAGGGTATGGCAGTGGGCGCTATGTACAGGAGAGGAGTGTGGGGGTATTGCAGTGGGCAATATGTACATGAGAGGAGTGTGGAGGGTATGCCAGTTGGCAGTCTGTACAGGAGGAGTGTGGAGGGTATAATGGGGGCAGTATGTACAGGAGAGGAGTGTGGTGGGTATTATGGGGGCAGTATGTACAGGAGAGGAATGTGGAGAGAAAGACAGTTGGCAGTATGTACAGGAGAGGAGTGTGGAAGGTATTATGGGGGCAGTATGTACAGGAGAGAAGTGTATGACAGTGGGCAGTATGTATAGGAGAGGATTGTGGGGGGTGTGACAAGGGGCACTATGTATAGGAGAGGAGTGTGGAGGGTATGACAGTGAGCAGTATGTACAGGAGAGGAGTGTGGTGGAAATTCCCCTTCTGCTTATCGGCCACCCACCTCGGCCACACAACTATGCTAAAAGTACCAGAAGACTTGCGCCCATTTTGTGACAGCCTGGGCATCCCCCTAGTGGAGGTTCCTAATCGATACGCGGAATACTGCCATTCTACTGCAAGGAGATCAACACCCCAAGAAGAACCGATGGAGGCTTAAGACACGCGATTTCGCTGGAGACGATCCCCGTCAGGTACCAGATCACACACTGCTCACCATGGTGCACATCATGGATATAGCCCTTCTGACTCCCCTAGATCTTGGAGAGCCCGGAGAGACTATTAACTACATTCCTGTCATAACTCTTTAAATAAGTTCTGTATCGCCCCGTTCCAGGGTAGTTAAATAGTTCACTCATTTCAACCGTTTTTGAAGCAATACCCGAGCTAACAAGATTGCTCCTTTCCATATCTAAATTCATTCTGTCTGGGATAGCCTGAGAGGCTACTGTATTGCATAACTGTAATCTGAGCCTACACTGACAGCTGCTGATGTTGCTTCTCTCCCTCCGCTGTACCTGCCTACCCACTCATGCAAAACTGTCAGTTTCCATGACAGATGCATCTTGATTAGGGATGAGCCGAACACCCCCCGGTCCGGTTCGCACCAGAACCTGCGAACGGACCGAAAATTTGCACGAACGTTAGAACCCCATTGACGTCTATGGGACTCGAACGTTCGAAATCAAAAGTGCTCAATTTAAAGGCTAATTTGGATGGTATTGTCCTAAAAAGGGTTTGGGGACCCGGGTCCTGCCCCATGGGGACATGTATCAATGCAAAAAAAAAGTTTTAAAAACGGCCGTTTTTTCGGGAGCAGTGATTTTAATGATGCTTAAAGTAAAAAAAAAAAAGTGAAATATTCCTTTAAATATCGTACCTGGGGTGTGTCTATAGTATGCCTGTAAAGTGGTGCGTGTTTCCCGTGTTTAGAACAGTCCCTGCACAAAATGTCATTTTTAAAGGAGTCCTGGCAATATGGATGAAAATCAGTGAGACAAACGGCATGGGTACCCCCCAGTCCATTACCAGGCCCTTTGGGTCTTGTATGGATATTAAGGGGAACCCCGCACCCAAATTAAAATAAGGAAAGGTGTGGGGCCACCAGGCCCTATATACTCTGAACAGCAGTATACAGGCGGTGCAAACAAGACAGGGACTGTAGGTTTGTTAAGTAGAATCTGTTTGTAATTTTGAACGGGTACATTTTTTTTTTTTTCCAAAAAGAACATGTTTATTTATATTTATGACATACATAGATAGCGTATACAACATACAGTTACAGGAGTAAAATGTATTGCGCATCAAAACAAAAAGTGTGTTCACATTGTATCTCGGATTTGTTACTAACACAGTATTTTCCATGTAATATCTTGACATTAAAGCAGTAATTATCTTTACTGATCATGTATTGCTCTAGCATATCATACAATAGAATATGAAAATACTTCAAAATGTAAAATTTATCATGGTCTCTCTACACCCTTATATTATGCTTACATCAGGTTATTCCGTGCAGGTATCACTAGTTTCCAGCCATTTGTCCCATACCCGATTGTATTTGTTCGGGCATCCCCTATGTTTGTAGAGCAATTTTTTGTTGGGCAGTGACTTATTGGTCTCAGCAATCCAATTTTGGATTGAGGGGGAATGGGTCCTCATCCAGTATTTGGCAATTACTTTTCTGGCACAAAAAAGAGTTTCCTGTAAGAATGTGGCCTGGTATTTCTCGATTGTGGTGTCTGGAAGCAGTCCCAGAAGACACAGCTTGGGATCCATCTGCACTGGAGAGCCCATTTGGTCATGTAGGAATTTGATAATTTGTGCCCAGTAACTCTGAATATGTGGACAGGACCAAATCAGGTGGAAAAAAGAGCATGGGTTGTCTGAGCACCTTGGACAGTCTGGGCTCTGGTCTGGGCAAAATTTTGTTAGTCTGGACGGAGTAAGGTAGGACCTGTGAATAATATATAGTTGGGTAAGGCGGTCAAAGAGTCTAGGTGACGTCTGTTTTACATTTTCCAGTATCTCATCCCAGTCCGAGTCATCCATTGAGCCAATATCCACCTCCCATCTGATCCTAGCTGTGTCAATAACTCTCGCTACCGTACGTGTGCGTATAATGCTATATAGACTGGATATTAATTTCTCGGGGTCGTCGCCTATGATTACGTCAACCATTGGAAGCGTTTGTGGGCTGGGGAGTCCTTCCGCGAATTGGGTTCTCAACGCTTGTCGTAATTGGATGTATCTGAATTTCATGTGTGGGGGTAATTCAAACTCATCCTGTAATGATTGAAAACTTCTTATACCCAGAGGGGAAATTACTTGAAATAGGTACACTATACCTTTTGCCACCCATGCAGTCTCTCCCAACAAATGCATCAACTCTGGCAGTTGCAGATTGTGCCATAATGGTGTATGTGAGTGGAAGAAATCCGCCCCAGTAAGTTTAAGTGCAATTTCCCAGATGCTTTTGTGCTGGTGTAGTAGGGGGTTCTGAGCAGCCCAGCCCCTTCTGCCGCCTCTGCCTCTGAATATTACTTGAAGAGGGGAGTAGGTAACTGAGTTTGGTTTTTTGCATATCAAGGTTTGATATCTGATGCTATCAGTTTTGTGGCGGTGATATATGTGTGAGAGTTGTGCCGCTATATAATATGCGTGTAGGTCTGGGAGAGCCGTCCCCCCCCCGAGGAAGTCGGATTTTTCAGAGTGTGCCACGCCAACTTATGTCGGTTGGGTCCCCATATAAATGAGTTGAGAATATGATCTATTGCTTTAAAGGTTTTAAGAGGGATAAGAACTGGCAAGTTCCACATTATATATAAAAATTTTGGGAGAAGTACCATTTCGAATAGGTTGATCCTACCCATAACTCCCAATGGGAGCCTTGCCCAGGATTGTGTGCGTAATTTTAAATATGTGAATAGCGGCTCGATATTGTTAGGGAGATATTCTAAGGGCTCTTTAGTGATCTGTATACCTAAGTATTTAAAAGATGCTACTCTTTGTAGAGGGAGGGATGCAGATCGGTATGTGGGTGCTGTTGAGTCAAGTGGCATAATTTGTGATTTGTTCCAGTTTATGCTCAATCCTGAATGCCTACCAAAGTCCTCGATAGTCTGCAGGGCAGCCTGGAGGGACAGGCCAGTATCTTGCAGGTATAGCAGCATATCATCTGCGTATAGGCTCACCGTCTCCACCAGACTCCCCAGCTTAAGACCATGAATGTCTGGATGTACCCTAAGGGATATAGCCAGAGGCTCAACTGCCAAGGCGTATAGGAGAGGGGACAGTGGGCACCCCTGTCTAGTCCCCCGTTGCAATGGAAAAGGTGATGAGGTCCTCCCGTTCACAAGTACACTGGCCTCTGGTGAGAAATATAATAGTTGTACCCACTTAATGAAGTTGGGACCAAAACCGAACCCCCTAAGGCACTCCCACAAATACTCCCACTCCACGGAGTCAAAAGCCTTGGCGGCGTCTAGCGCCACCACTGCTCTGTCTCCGACGGTGTCGTGTTCTGCTTGAATATTAATATAAAGCCTACGCAGGTTCATAGCTGTGTTTTTCCCAGGCATGAACCCCGTTTGTTCGGGGTGGATTATGGATAAGATAATACGGTTGAGGCGGAGAGCTAATATTTTGACTAGAATCTTGATATCTGCCTGAAGGAGCGAGATTGGGCGGTAGGACTCTGGACAAAGGGGGTCTTTGCCTGGCTTGGGGATCACTACAATTACTGCCTGTCGAAGGGACTGCGAAAGAGACCCAGACTCAAAAATATGTTTATGGGGGGGCGTGGCTAACCGCCGAGCAGTATGGAAGCCTGACTTTACAGCTCCTGCACCGATCGGAGACATCAGCCTCAAAAATCACTCCACCGGATCACAAAATGCACTCCTCTAACCCCCACACAGCGGGGAACCAGACCGGAACATCCAGAAAGCGGAAAGAATACCGACAACCGAAGAAATTAACAGATTTCTACACAGTCACTCAGGCTGAACGAATCCAAGATGGCGCCCGCGGCGCCTCACAGCCCTCAGAGACACAGTTTTCTGCAGACTCCTACACAGATCTGCCTGACGAAAATGATCCCTCAATCCTACCTCAGGAATTCTCCTCAAGCTCCCATCCGCCATCAGGATCATCTTCCACCTCAAACAGCCCAGCTAAATCGCGGATGCGACTGGATAACGCTGCACAGGCTCAGGAGGTAAGGCCTGCACTAGATCAGCTACTCGCCCAGACACCACTATCCTCCCCTATAGCGGCCTTCCCCACATCTAATCAACCTGTAATTGATACAATGCTGAAGGAGATGCTGATCTCACTCCATAGCTCCCTCCACAATGACATATCCTCCATGTTCACTGCCTTTAAATCAGAAATGGTACACACAGGCAAAAAGATAGGCCAAATTGAGAAGCAGATGGCTGTTATGACTGAAACGGTTAACGATTTGGTGGATGCCCACGACCATACCCGCGATGAACACCACTGGGTCAGAGCCAAAATGGCGGACCTCGAGGACCATTCGAGACGCAACAATGTTAAGATTAGAGGCATCCCTGAAAACATCCTCCCAGCGGACCTGAATACATATGCGAGGGAACTCATTTCCACACTCCTCCCGGACTTACCACCGATCGAAACCATAGTCGATCGAATTCATCGATTGCCAAAGCCGCCACACCTACCCGCAGAAGTCCCCAGGGACACCTTGATGAGAATACATTTCTTTCACGCCAAGGATATGCTGCTGGCACAGTCCAGACGGCTGGGACAACTACCAGCCCCATACTCCAAGCTACAACTCTTTCCTGATATCTCCCAATTTACCCGCCAACAACGTCGTCAGTTGCAGACCATTACAAAACCGCTTCACAACCACAAAATTCCGTTTCAATGGGGATTTCCAACCAAGCTAGTAGTCACCAAAAATGGGGCCCGGCACAACATCCACACAGTGGAAGAAGGCATAAAGCTGCTCCGGACCTGGGGCATCATCCCCGAAGTAGACCAGCCAACCCAGCCATCCCATCCTGGAAACTCCTGTGCCTACGCAAAAGGAACGCATGCCAACTTCAACACCTGAACACTAGGTAGTGATGTTCTTAACTCATCATTAGCACTCCGATCCGGTGCCTGCTCGTTGCAGATAGTTCACGAACTTTACCCTCACATTGACCGGCAGTCCTCCAGATTACTGCCGCCTCTTCCTCCTCCACCCTACCTGACCTACTAACTTTTCCTTTTTCTCCTTTTTGTCTGCGACCCGATCCCTCCCGGAGAGCCTCAGCTCCTCAGAACTCGATCAACTTCAACCCGCCATCCAGTCTAATCGACCTCATCAACAAACACCAAGGACCACACAGCTGCTACGCCGACAACACAAAGAACTGTAAGTACTGACGGAATATACACATCCTCCACATTAATACCATAATGCCTAAATTCTTATCACTAAATGTGAAGGGCCTAAACCACCCATCCAAGAGGGCTTCTCTGTGGCGCACCGCCCAAGATGCCCACTGTGAAGTCCTTTGTGTTCAGGAAACTCACTTTAAATCCTCTGCGGAGCCCCTCTGTACCAACAAAAATTTTACACACATATTTAAAGCATCCGGTCCGGAAAAGAAAAGAGGGGTCATGATAGCTATCAAGAACTCTTGCTCCTTCACTCTCCACAACAGTCTTATAGACACGGAAGGCAGATATCTAGCTTTAGATTGTACTCTGGACGCCACCAGATACACCATCGTCACAATCTACGCCCCCAACCGGAAACAAATCCATTTTCTCACCAAACTGATGAAAAAAATTCACCGCTTCAAACAAGGTCACCTAATAATATGCGGAGACTTCAACATAGTACCAGACAACGCAGTAGACTCCTCCACTGATTCGCACAGACTACCTTCCCCGATGGGATCACTCATCAGATCCAACGACCTATACGACGTATGGAGATGTCACCACACCACAGAAAGGGACTACTCTTACTTTTCACCCCGGCATAATTCTTATTCAAGAATAGACTACTTCCTGGTGGACAAATGGACACTACCCAAAATCTCCTCATCAACGATTGACACTATCACGTGGTCTGACCACGCACCAGTCTCTATCACCCTAGAAGAATCCCCAACAATCTCCCGAACTCGGCTCTGGAGAGCGAATGCCGCAATCTTTAACTCACCTACCCACGTGACTCACATCAGGACCTGCCTAGAAGAATACTTCACCTCCAACTCAGGCTCTGTACAAGACAACTCCATACTCTGGAATGCCCATAAAGCATTCATAAGAGGGATTCTTATACAAATTGGAGCCAGAGAGAGAAGGATGAGATCACAGCGTCTAAATTCACTGACTTCTAACATCAAAACTCTAGAAACCCAAAACCAAGCTTCCCCTAACCCAACATTCAAAAAACAGTTAGGCACACTCAGACAAGAATTACGATCCCACCTCTTACAAACCTTTGAGAAAGCACATACATACTTTAGAGCGAAACACTACTCCACTGGCAATAAGGCCGGAAAAACTATGGCTAATAGACTAAAAGGTCACTACTCAAAAACTAAAATAACACATTTATACCATCCTGCTACCAAACAAAAACTCACCGACCCACAATCCATTGCTGACGCATTCAGCCACTATTATAACACACTTTACAACCTGAAAGATGATATCTCACTTCAACAGCCTTCCCTACACGACATAGAATCATTCCTACAAGAAATCAAACTTCCCAAACTGACTGCAGACCAATTATCCGCACTGAACACCCCTTTCACGGACTCAGAAATATGCACCATAATTACAACCTTACCCCCTAACAAATCACCGGGACCTGACGGCCTTACAGGCGAATACTACAAAAAATTCAGCACAATTCTAGCACCATATATGTCTTTAGTATTCAATGACGCTGCCTCATCCTCCTCTCTCCCTCCTGAAATGCTCAATGCTCTGATCGTCACTATACCGAAGCCAGGTAAGGAACCCACCCACGCACAAAATTTTAGACCCATCTCTCTTCTTAACCTAGACACAAAGATTTATGCTAAACTAATAGCCAATAGATTATTCAACTTAATGCCACTACTGATCCATAAGGATCAATCAGGCTTCACTAAGGGCAGACAGACATCCGATGCAACTCGCAGGATTGTCAACATCATTCATAATGCCGAGTTGACTCGAACGCCTTCTCTGCTCCTGTCCCTGGACGCAGAGAAGGCGTTCGATAGAGTACACTGGAAGTACCTACAGGCTACTTTAAACAAATTTGGATTTCAGGGTCCTATATTATCCGCCATAATGGCACTCTACTCTGCACCATCTGCTCGGGTGTACACATCAGAAATGCTTTCCAAACCATTTTCCATCACAAACGGCACCCGTCAAGGATGCCCGCTCTCACCAATTATTTTCAACCTCATAATGGAACCCTTAGCAGAACACGTCAGACAATCTTGTAACATAACAGGTTTTAGGATAGGAGATATGGAACACAAAATCAATTTATTTGCAGATGACGTTATATTAATGATCACTAACCCTCGCTCCTCCCTGGCTTCGGTACAAATGCTGTTAAACAAATTTAGCGATGTTTCGTATTATAAGGTCAACGAACACAAATCCTTCATACTAGATCTAGGTCTAGATGCAGTAGCCAGCAACATCCTGATGTCTGAATATCCTTACCCTTGGGCCGACCATGGAATAAAATATCTAGGAATAACTCTAACGAAATCCACAAAAGGTCTATTTACTCATAACTATGTAGAAGCTAGGCAAATGCTCATTAAGGAAACATCAAAAATTTCTAAATTCGAACTCACTTGGTCAGGACGCCTAGCAGCGTTCAAAATGATAGCCCTCCCTAAACTCCTATACATTTTTCGCACACTACCTATCCCTCTCTCAACAACATACCTCAACTCCCTCCAATCTATCCTGAACCAATTTATTTGGCAAGGAAAGAAGGCTAGATGCAGTCACTCTAAACTCATAAAACACAGATCTAAAGGTGGTATGGGACACATTGATATAAAAGATTATTATCTAGCCTCCATATTATCTCAACTTAGAGATTGGTTTCAACCTACACCAACCACCCTATGGAGCACCATAGAAAACAATGAAACACCGGGCCCCAACCTCACCGATTGGCTATTCAGTACCCCTGTAAACAACCACTCCTTACTACAGTACTCTCCTCCTATCCAAGCCACCATCAAAGCTTGGAGAATCCTACACCACACTAGATGGTCACTCCTCCCGACCAAACCCCTTTTAATTCCTATCAATACCTTAAAACACCTGACCCCAGACTTGTTCTTCCCACAATGGCTCTCTGATAAGATTAAGTACACACAAGACCTCCGCAACATCACGTCCACTAACTCCTACCCGCAGGTCCAAAAAGAATACAATGCACCCACTAAAGACTTCTTAACCTACTATAGATTAAAAACATGCCTCACAACCTACCCATCCCTAGAAGGAGCATTCCCCATAAAACTATGGGAATTCTTCTTCTCTGACAATACCAAACCCAAGGGAGTCTCCCTCATTTATTTACTTCTACAGGAAAAAAACACTTTTTTCAAATCCAAACCACTCCTAGATTGGGAGAAAGACCTAAACTTACAATTCACTGATTATCAATGGCTAACAGCAATCAACTCAGTATATAAGGCAACTTCCTGTACATCCTTATGGGAAATGACACAAAAAACATTAATGAGATGGTACCTAACTCCTCATAGACTTGCCAAGTTTAATATCCACACTACACATGACTGCTGGCGTGGCTGCGGTCAAACTGGCACCCTCCTCCACATCCTCTGGACATGCCCTCACTTACAACAATTATGGCTGGGGGTACAAAACATGTTACGAGAAGTTCTACATCTTCCCATCACTCTCACTCCACAGTTAGCAATCCTCAACCTCAACATTGATGAGCTACCCACACATCTCAGACAGGTGACTGTACACATCCTCCTAGCAACTAAGCTCCTTCTAACAAGAAACTGGAAATCAAACACCATTCCCCCCATAGCAGAAGTAGTTAAATTAGTTCAAACACACTACACATATGAAACACTTCTATCACGAGGATCACAACACCACTCTAAAACACTAGACCTTTGGAATCCTTGGTACAAATGGCACACTACAAAACAATAACCGGTAACAATCTTACCTTGATAGATATTTCATTGATACTGCTCTCCTCCCTCCCCCCCCCCTCCTTCCCCCTCCCCCCCTACTCCACCTGTCCCCTTTCCCTCTTCCCCTCCCTATCCCCCCCATTCCCCCCTTCCCCTTCCCCTCCCCCACAGGTTATCACCTTTAGAATTTCATAAGAACACCTTTGTTACATGCTGTTAGTTAAAAACTTAGTTACCTTGAACTAAACTCTCTCAATATCTACAGTTACATGTGTGGATATCCAGCTCTTGCTATCATCTGTACAGCATGTCATTGCACTTACAACTGTATACCCATGTACTTTATGATGCATACCATGTAACCTATGATTAAGAGAAACTTTTCAATAAAAACTATTGGATAAAAAAAAAAAAAAAAAATATGTTTATAAAGTTTTAACAATTCAGGAATTAATATTTCGGAATAGGTGGCATAAAAATCTAGAGGAATACCATCCCGACCAGGGGCTTTAGCTGGTGCCAACGACGCTATCGCGACCGCTATCTCGTCGGTTGTTATTGGGGCCTCCATTTCTTGCATCTGGGACAATGAGATTTTAGGGAGGGGTATGTTCTGGAGAAAAGCCTGAGTCTCCTGCGCAGCAGCCCCCACCTTAGATGAGTATAGATCAGCATAATAACTGCGGAAGATGTTTGTTACCGTTTCTGGATCAGATGTTATTGTGCCCTGTGGATCCGTCAAAGAGACCACCACCGGTGCTTGCCCGCCCGTTCCCCCTGCTCAAATACTCGTTGTCTGGAGAAGAGAAGTTTCTGGTTAGCTTTTTCAAAAAGGAGTTGGTCTAAAACTCTCGTTTGTAGTTTAAGCAGAGATGCTTTGGCAGGTGTAGGGTCTAAGCTAAATTCCCTGGTGTCTGTGTCTAGTTGTTCGGAAACCTGTTTCAGTTTGGCTTCGGATGCGGCCTTCAGTCTGTTTATGCGAGAGGAAATAATCGTACGGACATGTAATTTAAATGTCTCCCATACCATACTTATTGGGGCGGTGTCACGATTTGTGTTAAAATAAAATTGCCATTCCGAGCTAATATCCTCCTGGTCATCAAGTACTGACAGCCAAAAGGAATGTAGACCCCAAGTACGGGGCCCCGCATGAGGAGCAATGCGCAAGGTGGCCCAACAAGGGGCATGATCTGACAGGGATCTAGTGTGGTACCCAGAGTCCGTAAGGGTTGGTAGAAGTATGTCTGAAATTAGTACTAGGTCTATTCGGGACATAGAAGAGTGTGTCGCCGAAAAGCATGAATAGGCCTGAGTGTGTGGATGTTTACAGCGCCACGTATCAGTTAGGGAAAACTCACGTAACAGACGCCCAAATCTGGTGGTATCTGAGGCTTGGCCTCCTTGTTGCACACGTATTCTATCTACAGTAGGGTTCACTACCTCATTGAAGTCTCCCAACCAGATAGCAGGTGTTGTTGGATACTGCACCATGTATGCTAAGCCTTCATTAATAAGGCTAGAATTGTATGGCGGAGGGATATAGAAGGCCATTAGTAGGTATTGCGAGCCACAGATTATGCATTGCAAAAAAATGAACCTGCCTTGGGGGTCTGTCCGCACCGAAATAAGTCCAAATGAGACCGATTTGGCAATTAATATGGATACTCCTCTGGAGTAGGGGGAGTGAGTGGTGTGGTAAGCCCATCCTATCCATGGGCGTTTCATTGCCAGCTGAAGCTGGCCAGTAATGTGTGTTTCAACCAGTACTATTATGTCTGCCCGATATGATTTGAGGCATCCAAAGATTGCAGTGCGCTTAACCATATCTCGGATTCCCCTGACGTTCCAAGTCAAAAACTTGATGTCAGTCATTTCTAGCAAACAGATATTTATGTGGAATTGGCGCAAGACCATTTCCCAGGGCAGGCTCGTATACATTCCATACAGTAAATCTTGGATTATTGCATCGTATCAGTGTTAGGTAAACTCTATGTTCATCCTCCATATGTTGCATTGAAATATAACTCATGTTTTTTAAACGTAATTGAAATAGTTCCCTTACCCCCCTCCCAGCCCTCAGCCACCCCAACTTAGCTGGGACATTAACCCCAAAACCAGTGCTTCTACCTTTGAACATCATATAAACTTTGTGAACCAAGGTAGCGCATAACACCCCTACCATCCTCAGTGGAGGCCTATTCGTCTACGCACTTGGTAGTGGGTTGAACCTTTTAGTAAGGGCGAACAAACGCTGGGTTGAAACCCGGGGATGAGAGACATTCTCCCTTCCGGTTGTGGTATATGGAAATTATAATCATCCTGAAAAAGTTATCACTAGGGTCAAGAACTACTTTTCCCCCATATAACATATTATAACCTCTGTTCTTCTCCTTGCTTCTTTCAGGGGTAGCGTGGTTAGCATAAGTTCTTGTGAGGTAGGAGAGAGGGCCGTATGGTGGTAGTTCATCTCTGTGGGTGTGTATCCTCACGGTTAAGGAGTTCAGGATTTAGCAAAGCTCTAATCTAGGCCCCGTGAGCTATGTGGTGGCGTTGTCAGAGTACGGCTCATATATAACTGAAACATGTGTGAAACTCCAGGCGCTGAAATGTGCAACAGGCAGTTCTCTGAGCGCTGGCTTGTATTGAGAGGAAAGTCATTCCAAAGGTACAGTTGCAGCGTCCGGCAAGGCCAAACCACCGCATTTTGCAGAGGTTTAATAAAGGGTAGAGTGCATGTGAAAATAGTAGCTTGGATAATATCACAGAGTCTCACCTTTACATACCGATGCGTGGAGATCTTTTTTGGGCAGGTCGATTCTGCTCCGCATCGCGGTGATCTAGCCACTCCGACGCCTGCACTGGATCCTCAAAGAAATGAGCACGATCATCTCCAGCCACACGGAGCCGGGCAGGGAACAGCATAGCGTACTTTAAATGGTGAGCTCTAAGGCGCCTTTTTACCTCCGTGAAGCGGGCCCGCTGTTTCTGCACTTCGGCGGAGAAATCCGGAAATGCTGACACGTGTCCTGTCTGGGATGTTTCCCTTCAGCCTGGCTAGTCGTAATACTGCATCTCGGTCCTTGAAGTTTAGTAGCTTCGCTATAAATGTGCGCGGCGGAGCTCCTTCAGGTGGGCGGCGCGCTGGCATACGGTGAGCACGCTCAACTACGAATGTACCAGAGAAGGCCTCTCTGCCATATGTAGAAATTAAGAGCTTTTCTAGAAAAGTAGCTGGATCCGTTCCCTCTGAGCCCTCCGGGAGGCCAATGAAATGTAGATTGGATCTGCGGGCGCGATTTTCTAAGTCGTCATGCTTCTGTGCCAACTGCTGTATTTGGCGCTTTAAGTCCTCCTGGGAGTGTTGCAGGGGATATAGCGTGTCTTCCGCCCGACTGATTCTGGTCTCCGTCTCAGTAACTCTCTCACGGAGCTTAGTCATGTCTTGTCTGATTAAAGAAATGTCCACTTTTACCTCTTCCAGCTTTGTTGTGAGGGTGGATTGGCAGAGGGATATCGCCTCCAGTACCTTAGCTGTATCAGCCGTCCCCTGGTCAGCTTGGGGAGCTGTGTGCTCTGGTGATGAGGCGCCATCTTGCCGCTCGTGGTCGCGCTCCGTCTTCGGTACCTGTCCAGGGACGAAGAGGCAGCTGTGTTCCTCTGCGGCGGTGACATGATCCAGCGGTTATACCCGGCTTCAAGCACGCGGGTGTGTGATAAAAGGGCTATTTTTAGGTCTCAGGATATCGAGTACAAGATCTGCCACAAACGGAGCTCTGGTCACTTACGTCCTATCTCATTCCCGTCCAGGCCACGCCCCCCGAACGGGTACATTTTTAACGTGTTTAGCTCCAGCCAAAAAAATCTTTTTTAAGCTTTTTGGAAAACATAGGGAAGGGTTATCACCCCTGTGACATTTGTTTTGCTGTCTGTCCTCCTCTTCAGAAGATTTCACCTCACTTTTTGTCCCAATGACAAATGTTTTTTGAAAATTTGGGGGTTTTTGTGGAACAAGGATTGGAAAGCATCAGTGGAAAGGAGAAATGTTTTTCCCATATTAACTCTTACAGGAGAGAATTTCCCTTCCTAGGGGTAGATTTCATCTCACTTCCTGTTGTCTCCTTCCGTTTGCAAGTAGGAGTCGTTTGTAAGTTAGATGTTTGAAAGTAGGGGCCTGCCCTATATACTCAGCAGAAATTTGGGCCTTAGGTGTTGTTGTGCCCACAACACTGTAAGCCCTCACAGGGCCCTGCTGTGAAATATTAGATCAAGAATTGTAATTACATGCCCCTGTTGAACAGGGGCAGAAAAATTGGGCCTTTGGTGGTGGTGGTGGTGCTGGTGTCACAACACTGTAAGTCCTCACTCGCTCTTGGTGGGTGCAGAAATGGGCCCTGCTGTGAAATATTAGATCAAGAATTGTAATTACATGCCCCTGTTGAACAAGGGCAGAAAAATTGGGCCTTTGGTGGTGGTGGTGCTGGTGCCACAACACTGTAAGTACTCACTCGCTCTTGGTGGGTGCAGAAATGGGCCCTGCTGTGAAATATTAGATCAAGAATTGTAATTACATGCCCCTGTTGAACAGGGGCTGAAAAATTGGGCCTTTGGTGGTGGTGGTGGTGGTTCTGGTGCCACAACACTAAAAGTCCTCACTCGCTCTTGGTGGGTGCAGAAATGGGCCCTGCTGTGAAATATTAGATCAAGAATTGTAATTACATGCCCCTGTTGAACAGGGGCTGAAAAATTGGGCCTCAGGCACTGGTGCTGGTGCCACAACACTGCAACCCCTCACAGATACTCTAGTTGTAACGCAGAAATGAGCCCTGCTGCAAAGTATTGCATCAAAAATTGTAATTACATGCCTCTGTTAAACAGGGGCTGAAAAATTGGGCCTTAGGCACTGGTGCTGGTGCCACAACACTGCAACCCCTCACAGATACTCTAGTTGGAAAGCAGAAATGAGCCCTGCTGCAAAGTATTGCATCAAAAATTGTAATTACACGCCCCTGTTAAACAAGGGCTGAAAAATTGGGCCTTAGGCACTGGTGCTGGTGCCACAACACTGCAACCCCTCACAGATACTCTAGTTGTAACGCAGAAGCGAGCCCTGCTGCAAAGTATTGCATCAAAAATTGTAATTACACGCCCCTGTTAAACAGGGGCTGAAAAATTGGGCCTTAGGCACTGGTTCTGGTGCCACAACACTGCAACCCCTCACAGATACTCTAGTTGGAATGCAGAAATGAGCCCTGCTGCAAAGTACTGCATCAAAAATTGTAATTACACGCCCCTGTTAAACAAGGGCTGAAAAATTGGGCCTTAGGCACTGGTGCTGGTGCCACAACACTGCAACCCCTCACAGATACTCTAGTTGGAATGCAGAAACGAGCCCTGCTGCAAAGTATTGCATCAAAAATTGTAATTACACGCCCCTGTTAAACAGGGGCTGAAAAATTGGGCCTTAGGCACTGGTGGTGGCGCCCAGAACCAAAAATGTTCTTACAAGCTATCAGCGTGATCATTGAGGACGAAGAGGATAATTACTCAGGGATAGTCACTCAGCATCAGCATAGGCAGTCTTTGAAGGGATCTGAGATTTCAAAAAAAAATATTCGGTTACATCAGCATCAGGTGCTTGGTAGCTGGTGGTGATCCAAGACTGATTCATTTTTATGAAGGTCAGTCGATCGACCGAGTCGGTGGACAGACGCACCCTGTGATCGGTTACAAAGCCTCCAGCAGCACTGAATGTGCGTTCCGAAAGAACGCTGCATGCAGGACAGGCCAGTAGCTCAATTGCATACTGTGCAAGCTCTGGCCAGTGATCCATCCTCAAGACCCAGTAACCCAGAGGATTTTCGGTGGGAAAGGTGTCCAAGTCTGATCTTGCCCCTAGGTATTCCTGCACCATGTAAAACAGACGCTGGCGATGGTTGCTGGAACCGATCATACCTTGGGGCTGCGGACCAAAAAATTGTCTGAACGCATCGGTCAGACGGCCACCTTCTCCACTGCTCCTTCTTTGACTGACCGAAGCCTCAGCAACACGTTGTCCAGAAACAGGAGTTTGTAACCTCCCAGTCTCTGGGAATGCGTTGCACAGACCTTTCTGCAAGGCCTCCCGAAGATGTTTCATCCTCTGCTCCCTCTGTGATGGCAAGATAAGGTCCGCAATCTTACCCTTGTAACGTGGATCAAGGAGGGTTGCCAGCCAGTATTGGTCCTTTTCCTTGATACCACGAATACGAGGATCCTTACGCAGGCTTTGCAGGATCAGGGAGGCCATGCAGCGTAGGTTTGCTGAGGCATCCGGTCCGGAGTCCTCTGGGTCACTAAGGACGACATGGTCCGCAGCCACCTCCTCCCAGCCACGTACAAGTCCATGTGTTTCTTGGGACTGATCCCTTAAAGACTGCTGCTGATGCTGAGTGCCAGGCTCCACCTCCATACTGACACAATCTTCCTCCTCCTCCTCCTCCTCCTCTTCCTGTGTGATTGGCGGGCACGCAGGAACACTGTCTGGATAAAGGAGGCCTTGAGAGCTAAGGAAGTCCTCCTCTTCCTGCCTCTGTTCTGCCTCAAGTGCCCTGTCCATTATTCCACGCAGCGTGTTCTCCAACAGGTGGACAAGGGGGACAGTGTCACTGATGCATGCACTGTCACTGCTCACCATCCTCGTGGCCTCCTCAAATGGTGACAGGACAGTGCATGCATCCCTGATCATGGCCCACTGGCGTGGGGAAAAAAAACCAAGCTCCCCTGACCCTGTCCTGGTGCCATAGTCGCACAGGTACTCATTGATGGCCCTCTGCTGCGTGTGCAGCCGCTGCAGCATGGCCAACGTTGAGTTCCACCTGGTGGGCATGTCACAGATTAGGCGGTTCTTGGGCAGGTTAAACTCCTTTTGGAGGTCTGCCAGCCGAGCACTGGCATTATATGACTGGCGGAAATGCACACAGACTTTCCTGGCCTGCCTCAGGACATCCTGTAAGCCAGGGTACCTGCCCAAAAACCGCTGCACCACCAAGTTAAGGACGTGAGCCAAACAGGGCACATGGGTCATTTGTCCCTGTCGGAGGGCAGAGAGGAGGTTGGTGCCATTGTCGCAAACCACCATTCCTGCCTTAAGTTGGCGTGGCGTCAACCACCTCTGAACCTGCCCCTGCAGAGCTGACAGAACCCCGTGTGGCTCCTGTCCCCCAAGCACACCAGCTCAAGCACCGAATGGCATCTTTTGGCCTGCGTACTTGCGTAGCCCCTTGAACGGCTACGGAGCACCGCTGGTTCCGAGGACAAAGCACAGGAAGAGGCCATGGAGGAAGAAGAAGAGGAGGGGGTGGAGGAGAGAGGTGTGTCACAATTATTAGCATTTTGGAGGCGTGGTGGCGGAACAACCTCCAACACTACTGCACATTGTCCTGCATCCTTCCCAGCTGCCAGCAGAGTCACCCAATGCGCCGTGAAACTTAGGTAACGTCCCTGTCCATGCCTGCTGGACCATGAGTCAGCGGTAATATGCACCTTACCGCTGACCTCCCTGTCCAGCGAGGCATGGACATTGCCTTCCACATGCCGCTAGAGAGCCGGAATCGCCTTCCGTGATAAAAAGTGGCGTTTGGGTACCTGCCACTGAGGAACCGCACATTCCACAAACTCACGGAAGGGGGCAGAGTCTACCAACTGAAAAGGCAGCAGTTGAAGTGCTAGCAATTTTGCCAAGCTAGCATTCAACCGCTGGGCATGTGGATGGCTGGGAGCAAACTTCTTTCGGCGGTGCAGCAGCTGGGGCAGGGAAATTTGCCTGGTACAATCTGATGTCGGTGTACCAAAAGCAGATTGCCCACAAGTACTTGGCTGTGACACACCTAATTTTACACCTTCATTCCTCTCAGTGCAGGTCTCAGAGAGGACTGAAGGTATAGTGGGGTTGGAAATCTCAGCTGATGAGGAGCAAGGAGAGGTCCTCTTTGTTCTTTGGTGTGGGTCTTTTAAATACGCTTGCCAACGAACTACATGGCAGATCAACATATGTCTGGTCAAGCATGTGGTACCCAAGCGGGAGATGTTTTGGCCACGCGAGATACGCTTGAGACATATGTTGCAAATAGCAGTGGTGCGATCGGATGCACTTGTCTCAAAAAAGGCCCACACCAAAGAACTTTTTGAATAACGCGCAGAGACTGCAGCGCCCTGCACATTTGGAGCTTTGGGGTGTGATGCAGTCAATGTGCTGCCCTTGGGCTGGCCCCTGGGGGGCATCCTGCCTCGTTGGTGATGTGCCGCCTCCTCCTCCTCCCTCCTATCAGGCACCCACGTTGAGTCAGTGACCTCATCATCCCCTCCCTCCTCATCACTGGAGCAAACCTGGCAGTAGGCTGCAGCAGGGGGAGCATGACTGCCAGATTGCTGTCCTTCTTGGGCACCCCCTCTGTCCGTGCTCATGTTACTGCCTTCATCGAGCTCAGTATCATCATCAGAGCCTTCCAAACGCTGGGCATCCTCCTGGAGCATGTACCCAACACTGTGGTCAAACAGTTCGAGGGACTCCTCAGGAGGACATGGTGGGGCTAGGGAAGGAGTCACTGATGACATTGAGCCGAGGGAAGAGGCCGCTGCTTTGCCAGACAAAGTACCCTGGGCATGGGTAAGAGAGGATGAGGAGGATGAGGACAGCTTGGTCATCCACTCGACCAAGTCTTCCGCATGTTGCGGCTCAACACGGCCAGCTGCCGAAAAAAAGGCCAAGCGTGTCCCACGGCCACGTGCTGATGAGGATGCACCGTCTTCACGACCAGCACTAGACACAGAGCCTGCTTGCCCTCTCTTATTGGCTTGTGACTGTCTGCCTCTCCTTCTTGGCCTTCCAGACATACTAATGGCCTGTAGCTGCACTAAGCTGGGATATATATATATATATATATATATATATATATATATATATATATATATATATACTGATACTGCAGCTAGCAAACTCAACTGCCTGCCTGTAGTATGAGAACACCACCAACCTTCTACAGGCTTTAGCTGAACACTGTGCAGAGCTCGCAAAAAACTAACTTGTAGCTTTTTTAGCTGCCTGCGGTAGTGATAGGATCAGGAAAACACCACCAACCTTCTACAGGTAGCTTTAGCTGAACACTGTGCAGAGCTCGCAAAAAAATAACTTGTAGGTTTAGTTGAACACTGTGAGGAGGACGCACCACACTAACTTGTAGCTTTAGCTGAACACTGTGAGCAGGACGCACTGCACTAACTTGTAGCTTTAGATGAACACTGTGCAGAGGTCTCATTACACTAACTTGTAGGTTTAGCTGAACACTGTGAGGTGGACGCACCACACTAACTTGTAGTTTTAGCTGAACATTGTGAGCAGGACGCACCGCACTAACTTGTAGTTTTAGCTGAACACTGTGAGCAGGACGCACCCCACTAACTTGTAGTTTTAGCTGAATACTATGAGCAGGGTGCACTGCACTAACTTGTAGCTTTAGATGAACACTGTGCAGAGGTCTCACTACACTAACTTGTAGTTTTAGCTGAACACTGTGAGCAGGACGCACCGCACTAACTTGTAGTTTTAGCTGAACACTGTGAGCAGGACGCACTGCACTAACTTGTAGTTTTAGCTGAACACTGTGAGCAGGACGCACCCCACTAACTTGTAGTTTTAGCTGAACACTGTGAGCAGGACGCACCGCACTAACTTGTAGTTTTAGCTGAACACTGTGAGCAGGACGCACTGCACTAACTTGTAGCTTTAGATGAACACTGTGCAGAGGTCTCACTACACTAACTTGTAGTTTTAGCTGAACACTGTGAGCAGGACGCACCGCACTAACTTGTAGTTTTAGCTGAACACTGTGAGCAGGACGCACCGCACTAACTTGTAGTGAACACTGTGAGCAAGACGCACCCCACTAACTTGTAGTTTTAGCTGAACACTGTGAGCAGGACGCACCGCACTAACTTGTAGTTTTAGCTGAACACTGTGAGCAGGACGCACCCCACTAACTTGTAGTTTTAGCTGAACACTGTGAGCAGGACGCACCCCACTAACTTGTAGTTTTAGCTGAACACTGTGAGCAGGACGCACCACAATAACTTGTAGTTTTAGCTGAACACTGTGAGCAGGACGCACTGCACTAACTTGTAGCTTTAGATGAACACTGTGCAGAGGTCTCACTACCCTAACTTGTAGTTTTAGCTGAACACTGTGAGCAGGACGCACTGCACTAACTTGTAGCTTTAGATGAACACTGTGCAGAGGTCTCACTACACTAACTTGTAGTTTTAGCTGAACACTGTGAGCAGGACGCACCGCACGAACGGGCGAACAGACGATGTTCGAGTCGAACATGGGTTCGACTCGAACACGAAGCTCATCCCTAATCTTGATCCATCACTGCCACTCCGCTCACATGCTCGCAATATATATATATTTCTTTAACCGCCTTGGAAAGACATTATCTCAATACTCCACAGGAAAACTGACTTATACCTTCCACAGACAACGTACAATACACTGAGAGATCCCTGACCTGCCACTATACCTTATATTATTTCAGAATACCGTGCATAACAGGCTAACTCTGGCCTGAGTAATGTAGAGTACATATGATATTGATATGACTTAATGTGACTCTCTCATCTCTTTTTATAAGGTATGTGCATACAACACACAGGGCCGATGATTGAGGGACATGCTAGGTATCCACGCTGGAATTCACATTTCAGGGCGGCAACTATCACTACATGCCTAGTAACCAACCGAAGGCTCCCTCACCCAATGACATCCACTGTTGCCGGGCAAACTTTGACAGTCCCGCAGATGTTGCCTCCCACTCCCCAGAGCTGTCTAATGCTCACTTTGCAAATGTATTATCCCTCACTTAACTTTGTCACACCCCCTTATCCATCTAACATCCATTGTTCGATAGTCCTCATAATGTCACTTGGTCACAGAACACAGGTGATGATGGGACATAATATTCCTTCCATCCCTTCCATATTTAATACTCAGCCATACCCACGATCTGTTTAACTGTACATAGAAGGGGATTTGACAGACATTATGGCAGCCACATTATGGGTTCCGAAGGCTATATCGACACAACTGGTGACGGTCAGACAACTCCCATCTGACATCCGGTATGCCCTCTAGACTAGATTCCCCAAATAAATAATCATACTAGTAAGGGAATATAACGGTAATAATGGTTAACCTTACTGCTCAAATAGAGGCGTGCGGGAGGAATGGTAATGATGGGAGGGACAGGACCAGTGGCTATGCAGCATTGCTCCGAAACGCAGCTTACTCTGACATATGCACCTACGGTTACAGACAGCTACTGATTTTCTAGTTACAAATGTTTAAATGTTTCCCTGAGATTGTTGAATATGTTTTAAAAATTTGTTTTAAGCATAATCTTATGCCATATTAGTGTGGCCCTTTCAATACTTAGCTTACTTATCCTACTTTACCATGGAATCCCATGACTAAATGATTGATACGGGTCATATACCCATATATCAATACATACGATTTAGGATATCTATTCTGTCTGAAAAGGTCATGGGCATAATGATAGAGCAATGTCATCCATACAATAACCCTGAATATAGAAGTGGCTCTCATACTTAACGGATCACTACGATCCAATATGAATGCCTCTGAATTTACTGTATAGTATATATAATTGCCTTCACGCTCATACTCATACCCCTAAAACTGCAACCTCCACTCAATAACTGCAAATAGATGGTTACGGCGGGTCAGCTTGCCGTCTGGAGGTTTCTTCTGTGTTAGGCGCTTACCAACCCCCAATCAGTGTAGTCGAACAGTACTGGCCTAGGATAGGATACCTATATAACCTCTCTAGGACTAGAGTAGGTTAGCTAAATACCCCTCCGCCCTCAACTTTTAGTGCCCCTCTCATTCTACGGATACGCACACGGTCAATAGCCGCACTTGATGGTACCCCCCACGTACTCCCCCACTTGAAACAATCCCCTCATCCTTATCATGGCAGATACAAATAACCCTGGCTCAACTGGCTCTATTAGGTCACTGCTCGGCTCGCAGGTTAAACTATGCTCGATGAACATACAGGGTAAACACCCCTGAGAAAAAAATCCCAATTACTTTACACATTACAGAAAAACAAAATACAAATAGCGTTCATTCAAGAAACCCATTTCCGTTCTGACAATATCCCCAAACTATGTAATTATCACTTTCCTACGGTATATCACGCCTCCAATGATGCTTCTAAAACTAAGGGAGTTGCCATATTGATATCCAAAAATTGCCCCCTACAAGTTTCGGAAACTAAACAGGATGCTAATGGTCGATATCTGTTCATTAAAGGCACACTTCACAACAAACCAATTACCTTAGCTAACCTATACGCCCCTAACAAACAACAAGTCTCCTTCTTTCGAGATACTTTATATTTACTCACTAAATTTTACTCAGGCATCCTCATTGTTGGAGGGGTCTTTAATGTGGCGCTCAACCCAACCCAAGACTCTTCTACGGGGGCATCTTCCATGCCATACAGAGCCCTGAAAGCTATCAAAAAACAATTACAAGTATTAACCCTACACGATTCCTGGTGCACGTTACATCCGCCTTAAGCAATACTTACAAAAAACGTCACTGAAGAATCCACACCAGCTAATATCTGGGCTGCACATAAGTGCGTAATAAGAGAAGAATTCATCTCCTTTGCTGCCACCAGAAACAAACTAAAATGGAATCGTATTACCGCATTATCCGCTAAAATTCATACCCTAGAAAAGACGCATAAATTATCCTTAGCCACTACATCACTCGAGGAACTTGTGAAGGCAAGAGGGGAACTCTGGGAGGAATTGGGTAAATACATTTTAACTTTAAAAACTATTCTACGAGTTTGGAAACAAATCAGGGAAAATGCTAGCCAGAGCGTTACAACACAGAAAGGCAGTAAATACCATTCACACAAATAAAGATCCCGTGGGTAATACCTTGGTATCCCCAGACGATATTACTACCCAATTCGTCAAATGCTTCTCCAAACGTTATACTCTACCCCCACGACCGCTACAGGCCCTACTTCAGACAGACAGGCAGCCATCCAAAATTTCCTATCACAATATTGCTCATCCTCTATCTCCCCAGAAGACTCAATGGATTAGACCATCCCATCAGTATTGAGGAAACTACCATGGCCCTAAAACAACTTAAAACAGGTAAAAGCCCAGAACCAGATGGGCTGACCGTAAGTTATTACAAAACCTTTCACGAGATACTAACCCCCTATTTCACTAAGACATTTAACTCACTACATTCCACCCCACAAAACAGCAGAGATCTATTGGAAGCCCATATCACACTAATACCAAAGCCTGGCAAAGATGAGACGATAGTATCTAATTATAGACCTATTTCCCTCCTCAATGTGGATGTGAAACTTTTACGCCAAAATACTGCATACTTCCTTTTCTCCCCAAATTGATTTCCCTTGACCAGGTAGGATTTATCCCTGGTAGAGAAGCCAGGGATAACACCATAAAAGCAATCAACATCCATCATTGGCTGTCGAAGTCCTCCAAGACGGGGTTCTTTTTGTCCCTCGACGCAGAGAAGGCGTTCATCAGAGTGACCTGGGACTACATGTTGGCAACATTGCAAGCTATGGGTTTTCCTGCACACTTTATCCAGCTGGTACTAGCACTATATTTTAACCACTCGGCTAGAATAAGAGTCAATGGCTGCCTGTCGGATGCCTTCTCTATTTCAATTGGCACACGTCAAGGATGCCCACTATCACCTCTCATCTTTGTACTTACTCTTGAGCCCATATTGTGCAAACTCAGGGCTAATCCTGACATCAAGGGCATTACTATCCGTAACAAACACTAAAAAATAGCGGCATACGCAGACGATATCCTCCTATATAGACCATTATAGACCATTTAATCACCTTACCCAATCTACTCCAAGACTTTGTCCTCTTCTGTAAACTTTCTAACCTACAAATCAATTTCACGAAATCTAAAGCCCTTAATATTTCCCTCCCGTCGACGGTAGTGACTCAATGCAAAGCCAACTTTCCCTTCACCTGGGAACCCCAAGCCCTTACTTAGGCATCCAACTCCCCTCTAACCTAGAAGACCTATATGTTAGGAATTATTTACCAATACTACGGAATGTCCAAAAGGATCTTCACAAATGGATCTCAGGCCAGTTTTCCTGGTTTGGACGGATTGCCATTCTAAAGATGAATATTTTACCACGTATATTATACTTACTACAAACCATACCGGTTAAACTCCCCGCATCATTTTTTGTAACTTATAAAAAGCTCTGCAGAAATTTTATTTGGGCCTCCAAATCCCCAAGAATAAGCTGGGATAGAATGACTCTCCCCAAAATGAAAGGCGGCTTAGGCCTCCCTGACATCCATAAATACCAGTCCGCATGCCACCTCACTAGAATAATCGATTGGCACATCCACAAACTCACTAAAGACTGGATTACGATTGAAGATTCTTTTGCACAGGTTCCTTTCTCCCATTTATCATGGACTGACGCTAAGACAATACCAACAGAATGTTCAACACATCCATTAACGGGACCCACACTTTCCTCCTTCAAACCAGCCTCCCACACACTCAAATGGAACCCCTCACCGGGCCCGATGACCCCACTCAGAGATAACCCTGCTTTCCCACCTGGTATATCGCTTATTAACCTGATGCTCGACAGCACAGTACCTGTACCTAGAGCATATCAATTCTTTCAAAATGATACACTTCTACCATTTAATGAGCTATCTTCCCAATTTCCAGAATATAACATCCCTTTCTATAAATTTCTACAAATTAGACATTTCCTGAATAGTGCCAGACCTCTCACGCACTGGCATAGGGAACAAACTCCTTTTGAAGCTCTGTGCAATAGCACAGAACCTCAAAGACATCTTATCTCCACGATCTACTCAATTCTCTTTAGTGGAAATGATCCTAAATCCAATTCAATAAACCAGAAATGGGAGAGGAAGCTCAAGCTAGATCTATTCATAAAGGCTCTATCAACATCTCAGCACAAGAAAACAATTACAAAATATACTCAGGCTGGTACCGTACACCTGATAAAATTCACCAATATCATCCAACGGTCTCGCCATTGTGTTGGAGATGTAACTCTGACATGGGTTCCCTGCTCCATATCTGGTGGGATTGCCCTCATATAAAATAATTTTGGGATAAAGTTCACAATGCAATCTCACACATCACGACATATACTTTGGACTTCACGCCAGCTCAATACTTATTACACCACACATCGCTTCCTCAATCCACCTATAGAAAATCTCTCCTGCTTCATCTAATAAATGCAGCTAAACAATGCATACCAATATCCTGGAGGAACACCACTCCACCTACACTAGCCGATTGGTTTAAGCGTATTGAGCGGATATCGGAAATGGAAGACTTAATTCATCAAGCTAAGGAAAACCCGACAAAATACCGACATACATGGGCATGTTGGATACATTTCAAGGTTTCCTTGAAATATCGAGAGCTTCTCCACAATCCGTAACCACACCTCACAATTAATGTATATTAACACTACCCTTATATCCACTTCTTTATGCTACAGGTACAATATCCGCCATGCCTACCCACGCATTCTCCCCCCCCCCTTTTTTTTTCTCTCTTTTTTTTTCTCTTTCTTTCATCATTTTTCATCACTCCATCTCAAATTCCCCCCTTCCACCACCCTGTTGAAGAATGACCTACGTACCCACTAGCTGCTAACACATAACTGATATCCGACAAATGCTTGGACATCATCTATAGAGCCAAAATTGTAGACCACCGTGTTCTACCCTTAACTCTACATAAAATCTACAGCACCTTAACAGAATAGGGATTTACATTTCTATATCTTAGAGGGCAGATATCCATCGTTAACTGGATCAACACTGTGGACACAACTGGAGACAAACATACTGCCTCATCTCTCGCACAGTATGTTCCCATTAGGGGTGCTTGGGATGAGGACAGACTCATCTTGATCCACTTGACTGGAACAAATAGACCCTCCAGAAAACGAAACCACGGTTTCTTAAATTCGTTTCGATCCTCGTTTATGAAATTCTATAACCATTTGGTCTGTCATATCCATTCAATGATTAATATATGTTCTAATTTAAATATGACATCTGTTTTGTAATGACATGATTTTGAACTACTTTAATTGTAAACTATATGATTTCATGTGCTGATGGGTTCCCCATTGAAAACGTCCACGTATGACGAAACGCGTCTGGTAGGGACGTGCTGACGTCACCACGTTGCCTTGTTGAGGACGGGAGTGTGTCTGAGTGCCGGCCGGCTCCTTTTTTATCCTTCGTTTTTATATTTCGTTTAAAGTGTAAGTGTTATTCTATCTTAATAAATTAAGGATTATACAGTATCACACTATTGGCTGCTTTTTTACAATACATTCACTGCTGAGCTCGGGTCCAGTTGGTCAGGACGTATCTACGCCATTCCTGTCAGGAGTTCGTCTTGTGCTTTATTACATCTGCCCACCTTGTTTGGATATCTGGTAAGCAGGATTTCCCTAAGGTTCGCTGCAGTTTTATATCCTGTGTTTCTACATATGGTGATTAGTCTTTGGCTGTATGGAGTCTGCTCACAACGGTTTTCCATCTGGTAAGCAGTTTGTACTTGTGGCTTGCTGCACCTAGAGGGATCTTTTTTTCATGCTTTTATCTGGGTGATCGTTACATGCTTACTTTCCACCTATATCTGGTAAGCAGATTCTGGGTATCGTTCACGTTCTATCTTTACTAACTCACTATAATATATATCTTTGCATGATTGCATGACACTCACACAACAATCCTAGTCGTTGCCACTGACACTGGATGTTTTATGATTACACATGATTTTGGGTCTATGTTGAGTGTTGCACTTATTATTTGTTTTTGGGGTGTTTTACGTTATCAGTATTACGATATGTTTTTGTCATATATTTTCGGATAAATTTCTGTGGACTGGATATACGGGACAAGTGCGTTCTATCCTGTCTTACCTGCCACTCGCCCCATTTTGGCTTACTTCTGGTAAGCGTATTACCTATTGATGTGTTCCAGTTAAATGTCTTCTCATCACCTATTTATTATGGATAAATTTCACACCATTCACCTATGACAGATTCACTTTCTTTTTGTCTTGGACTTTTTTATATGGGACTACACAACTGTATATGGGACTTTACATTTTCACTATTGTTCATATCACCTTATAGCGCGTTTTTTTTTGTTTTAATTTTTGTATTGGTGTGCCTCACTTGTAACCGCAGCTCGTTTTATTCATTCCAAGCGCAGTTTTTTCTCTTTTATTATGTTCTGTAAATTAAATGATGCAAATCCTCAATGTTAATTCCAGGTTGTGAGGCAACAAAACACGAAAAATGCCAAGGGGGTGAATACTTTTGCAAGGCACTGTATATATATAATGTTTGGGGGTTTGGAAGTCATTTTCTAGCAAAAAATACAGATGTTTACTTGTAAACAAAGGTGTCAGACACCTGGTCTTCAAATGGTTACGCTTTGGGCATATAAATGGTATAAGCTTTTTTTTTTTTTGTCTGGTGACAAAGGAGCTTAAAACATTGGTGCGCCTTTTTTTTTTTTGATCTACAACTTATGTTTGAGCATTAGATAATAGATTAAAATCTAAGTAAGGCGCCTTTCACACGGACGGCTATTCTGCCGCAGTTAAAAGCATGTTTTTTTTCTGTGAAATTCAAGACTCCAGACATTGCGATCAGCTGCATTTGTACAATGCGATCACCTGCGTTTATGTGCGTTTTCATGCGGTTGCGTTTAACTGCGGTAGTCAATGTTTTTGTTTGATCCTCAATCTACCCATGATGCATTTCGGTCCTCTGCAGTTCAAATTATGTATTTCCTGTCTCTTTGTGTACTGGCTGAGTGTGTGTTGGAGTTTTGCAGTGAGAGGAGTGCTCTGTCGATTGTGCTGAAATCTTTGAAGATGAATGTATATATCAGTAGTTTGATGGCAATGCTCATATTGCTGTTGATGAGAATGAAGAGGAGAAGAGCGATCGAGCGCAGGAGATGTCCCCGTCGTTACTGGGTGCACCCTTTACCCTCGCAGCGTCTTTCGATCGGCTACTTTGCCCTCATGTATGGCGAACTGAGAACTTGTTGGGACTTGTTCAAGGGCGCCTTACCAGACACAGGACCAACATGAGAAGATGCATTAGTGAGGAAGAGCTGCTGTTACTGACGTTAAGGTAGGCTTTCCATATCTTTAACATATGCTTACATTCATGCACATGCAGGTTTATATTATTGACAATAGTGTGTGAGTTACATCTGTATATATTTCATACTTTTTTCTAGTTTCTGAATGCTTCTCAATTTTGTATTGCAGATACCTTGCCACTGGAGTGAGTTTTCCCTTCATCACCAGTTCCTCATGGGAATTTCAACAGTGTCGACTGTTGTACATGACACCTGTACTGCCATTTGGGAGGAGCTTAAGAGTACAGTAATGCCGGAACCAACAGCCAGTCTGTGGGAAGAGATTGCAGAGGAATTTTGGGAGAAGACAAACTTCCCAAATTGTATCAGGGCCTTAGACGGGAAGCATATCAGGCTCATCAAGCCACCAAACTCAGGTTCCCGCTATTTCAATTACAAGAAGTACTTCTCCATTGTCCTGCTGGGACTGAGTGATGCAAACATGCGCTTCATAGAAGTTGGTGCTTATGGCAGTTCTGGAGATTCCAGAATTTTTCGTAATTCTATGATGGGCCAGCGGCTGCAGTATGGAGACTTTAATGTCCCTAGGTCCTAGGTAGTCCTAGGAGTTGAGGCATTTTCCCTATCCACCCACCTCCTCAGGCCTTATACCAGGCATGTTCTTACTGCCAAGAAGCGTATATTCAACAATCATCTGAGCCGTGCACGCAGGATGGTGGAGTGCGCATTCCATATTTGTAGCGCAAAATGGCGTGTACTGCTGACTGCAATGCATCTAGAAGTGGATCATGCGGTCAATGTGGTTTTGGCATGCTGTGTTCTCCATAACTTTGTAAGGGGAAAGGAGATTGTGCCCAATGAATCGCCGTTACCTTTTTTAGAAGAACACAGAGGGCATGTTACTACCACTCGGCCAAGCAATCATGCGCTACAAGTCCGTGAACACTTCAGCGATTATTTTCTTAGTGATGATGGACAGCTACCTTGGCAGTATGATTTTGTTTAATATTTTATTTACCCATTTGCATCACCCTGCTTGTTTTGTTGAAATAAAGTAGTTGACAACTTTGTTCATTCAAATTGGATTTTTATTTTTATCTTTGCTATGTAAATTAACAAAGGGTATAAAAAATAGAAAAACCTTACAAAAACATAGATGCTTGCATCTGTAGTAACTTTTTTTTAATTATATTTTCATTCCTTTGGAATGTTGAGATGTTTTTTTTATTTTCAAGTACAACAGGAATTGGTACAACAGAGAACATCCTATAAATATAGAGTGACTCAGTAGAACAGATAACATCCCAAAAAATCCCTTTGAACCCTCAAGCAAACACAAATATAGAATATTTCATAAATATAGAGTAAGGTGCTGTAAACATTTTTTGTGTAAAGCAGGGATCTTCAAACTACGGGCCTCCAGCTGTCATGATGGGAATTGTAGTTGCATAACAACTGGAGGGCTATAGTTTGATGACCCCTGGTGTAAAGGAAGTGCTTCAGTGTGTGTCCAACATTCTCCTTAGAGATGGCTCCTCTGAAAAAGTGTCAGAAACCTAACCTTGGTCTCCTTAACTGAAAGGGGTTGTAAACATTACTTTGTGTAAAGCAGAGATCTTCAAACTACGGCCCTCCAGCTGTTGCGGAACTACACATCCCATGAGGCATTGTCAAACTGTGAGATTCACAGACATGGCTAGGCATGATCGGAATTGTACAGTAGTTGCAGAACAGCTGAAGGGCCATAGTTTGATGACCCCTAGTGTAAAGGTATTATTAAGTGCTTCAGAGTGCGTCCAACATTCTCCTGTAAAGCATTAACAGAAACTGAAAAATAAAACCGTCATTAAAATAATAAACTAAAATAGTAAAACTACAAGTTTTCATACACTGGGTAAGTGGAACGCAGGGAAGAATGGCTTGGTTCACTGCCAACATCTATAGGGGATCCCGATTGGGAAGATGAGGGTGAACTGAGTGGGTGTGACTGCACATGCATTCTTTGAAAACCAGGATTAGATGGGAAAGGTGTATACGTTGGTGGTGGTCCTGCGTATGGGTTAATGGCTGGTGTGGTCTCACGGTACTGATGACTTGGCGTTGGTTTATTAAAAGAGCCACTAGGTGTGTTAAAACCAAGACCCCATGGCTGAAATTTTGGATATGGGCGTTGCTCTTTGCAAGCAGAGACTATATACATAAGATAGGCATGTATATCACCCCTGACTTCAGTACGCTTATCAGGAGGAATCTCCCTGAATACACATAGTAACATTCTCAAAAAGATCACATCAGGGTCTGAGATGTTGAAGAATTCATCAACTTTTGTGGCAGGTTGTTGTGATTGGTTTCTCATTTCTTGAATTATACGATCAAAATATTCCTCAAAAGGTGGCTCTTGCTGAGTACGGGATGTTCGACGTGTGGTGGAAGTAGACCGGATTCTCTTATTAGGATTTGCCTGCAAATAGATAGAATATATAGATTATGCTTCTGATGTGGAGGTCACACTTGGTGGACAACATACCGATAAACCTGATGCTTGCCCAAATATTGAAGTCGTGTCAGAGCTTGCAGCACCTGTTGTGAATTGATCAGACACAGGCATCCCCCCCCCCACCCAAAAAAAAAAAAAGATGCCACTATATTAGCAGCAAGACCTCCAAAGCCAGAAGTAGTGATTTGGTACTTTGCCCAAAAAAAAAAGAAACCATTTTGTACTAACAGCAGCAGCCATTGTAAATTCAGTTATAATTTTATTGTGAATGGAGGTTGTAACGTTTTGAAAATACATACCGCAGGTTCTTGAGTGACCAGTTGATAATCTTGGGAAGAAACTGTCTCTGAGTTGGTTTCTTGACTTGGGTCAGCGTGATCATTTTCTGGTGACGAACCTGCACGTCTTGCAGAAACACTGGAGACAGTTCTAGGTAAGAATAAAATAAAATAAAAATTTGTGTTTACAGAATAGTGTCATGTGTACACTACAGAGTAGACCTCTATCTGGAGCTGGGGGGGAACATTTTTTAACAAAAAAAAGGGGTTTGAACACCATTTATAAAATGGAGTGGTGTGCTGGCAAGACGTGAACAAAAATCATGCTAGCAGCAGAGTGGTGAAGGAGCAGTGTGTATCAATGTATCATTAAATCGATCAATGGGACAGTGCGGCTATACCGCCCACAAAGTAAAATTAAGTGAAAATATATTGATGTATATATATATATATATATATATATATATATACAGAGAGAGAGAGAGAGTCCAAGAGGTTGCTGCACTTAAAAATGTATTTGCTTTATTTCACAACATCTTCAGGAAAGATTTACAAAACAATCATAATCATTCCAAGCAATATCAAAGGCAACAAATGCCTGCACAGTTTCAGATATGAGTGGACTACGTTTCGGGCTAGTATGCTTACGCCCTTCCTAAGATCCGTTGAAGCACATCTGAAGGTTTCATTTCAATCATTCATTTAAATACAAGTTTAATGAAGTACTTCACTCATGGAATCAATATGGCTAATTAATTCAAATCACATACCATTTAACATCTATAAACGTATATATTTATCTATAATATGCCATTAATACAAGGACAAGCAGCAGGTGTCAAATCTCTCAATCTCCTCACTCCTATTTTTTAATATATTCAATGTACCTATCAGGATGCAGAAAAATAATACATTCATGAATAGAAACAAAAAGATATCCCCATCATAGAATTGCTTTATCTGGCTATTTTTAAATGCTTATTCCAAGAATTAAACAAATAAATAAAGATCCAAATCAACATTTAAGCCATATGGAACGATAGTATTTAAAAAATGTATCCAGTATACTTCTCTTTTCCTTAGAATCAATTCACGGTTACCCCCTCTCCTATTTTTCTCGATACATTCTAGGACCATGTATTTTAATTGTGATACATTGTGGCCAAATTCCAGAAAGTGTCTCGCCAACGGTAATTGGGTTAGTTTATCACGTATTGAATATTTGTGTCTCGCTATCCTATCTTTAATTTTTTGTGTAGTTTCCCCTACATAAACTAAACCGCATGGCCTTTTTTTGGCATAGATTACATATGAAGATTGGCATGTATAGTAACCCCGTATGGGGATATTGAAACCCCTATGTGGATGTGTAAAGTATTTTTTTTTTTTTATCCGTAAAGATTTTATTTAGTGTTAAAAAAGCAAGTTACAGTTCACAATTCAAATCAAATGACACAGAAATGTAATTAACAAGCAGGGTATAGAAGCCTAAGAAATGCTGGGTACATCCAATATAGGTTATGATAATACAGTACTGGTAACACAACCAGATATGCAGAATATAATAGCTGTGGGGTGGAGGATCATTATTCACATTTCCCCTCCCCCCCTCTCCCCCCTGAGCAGTTAAGCCCAACCAAGGCCAGGAGATAGGTGATACGGCTGGTCCCAGTTCATTTCTCTGAGTGAAGTACCCTTGCAAGCGTCTATGTAGGACTATGTTAAGACACGGTTAAGAAGACCTGCTACCAAGTAGGAGGCCGAAGTTGGGGAGAAAGTACATGGGGTATAGGGGAAGAAGGAGAGGAGAGGGCAAAAATGGGTAGGATCAGGAGAATAAGGCAGGAAGGGAGAGAGGGACAACAAGGGAAGAGGAAAAACAAACAAGTACACAAATAAAATAATGAGGAAGAAGGGGTCAAAGATGAAGGGGGGAGTTTGAGAAGGCGCCCCAGAGCACTCCCCCTGGAAGGCCCACTTCCCCCCACATCCCCCCACATCCCCCCCCACCGACGAGAATCCACCGTTAGGGTTAAAGTTCACATATCACTTTTTATAGTACATGTTGGCGATAGCGTTCAGTAGTCACATAGTGATTCCAGCACGCCCAGGTGAAAGAAAATTTATGTGTTCTTTCCTGTGAAATATGAATCAATTCTTCCATCTCTTTTATTTTAGAAATTCTCCTGTACCACTCTCCAATGGACGGGGTGTGCGTGGAACGCCAATGCACTGGGATACATAATCTGGCGGCATTCACCAAATGCATAGCCAGAGACTTATAGTATGTTTTTTTGGGTAAAGAGGTGTGATGTAGAAGAAATTGTGCGGGGGTGTAGTCCAGGGTATCTGTAGTGATGTGTGAAATGATTTCACTGACCTCCCTCCAGAAGGGTTGAATGCGTTCGCAGTCCCACCATATGTGGAGCATCGTCCCTTCCTGCTTGCCGCATCTCCAGCATGTGTTAGGGATAGAGGGGGAGAATTTGTGAAGCCGGGAAGGGGTCCTGTACCACCTAGTAGCAATTTTGTAGCCATTTTCTTGGACTGCAACATTTAGTGAGCATTTGTGTGCGTATTCATAGACAGTGTCCCACCCTTCTGTAGAGAGGGGTGTTTGAAAGTCTTTGTCCCAGGCCAGCTGTGAAGATGCCGGGTGAGAGGTTAATGCAGATGAAAGGAGGGCGTATATTGAAGAGATCAAGTGCCTTTGTTGTGTTTTGTAGTAGCAAAGGGATTCAAAGGGAGTGAGTTGTTTGGTCCAACAAGATTGGTGTGGTTGGGACGAGAGAAAGTGGCGGATTTGTCGATACGACCAAAAGGAAAAAGAAGCAATCTTGGACATGTTAACTAGTCTTTCATATGGGAGAGGGGATCCCTCTGAGAAAAAGTGGAGAGTTAAGACGTCATCATGTGGCCATTCGCGTAGCAAATAGGAGCAGGAGTCACCCGGGGGAAAGTCTGGATTTTCTCTCAAGGAAGTTAGGGGACCAGGTACCGAGGCAGCCAACCCCAATTTCATTGCTCCTCTAAAGGCCGGCAAGGAGGGGTAGATCAGGGAGTGAGATATTATCTTCTGTGACCAGGGTTTGTGAGACAGCCAGGGAAGTAGGTGTAGAGGCCCTGGTATCAGTGAATTTTCCAGGGCTACCCAGATCTTTTTGATACTGTGAATGTTCCAGTCTACTATCCTAGTGAGGTGACACGCCAGGTAATATCTATATAAGTCTGGAAGGCCAATACCCCCCTTCTTTTTCTGCGTCGTTAGGCGGGAATATTTTTCCATATAAAGGTGGAACAAGCTTTGCGATAAGCTGCAAAGAAGGCCGGGGGAAGGTGGATAGGGATAGTTTGCATAAGATAAAGTAATCTTGACAGAATGATCATTTTAATTAATGCCGAACGGCCAAACCAGGAGACGTTCAAGCCCATCCACTCCTTAAAATGATTTTGAATTTTGCTGAGGGCTATGTGGAAATTAGACATATAGAGGTCTGACAGCCGCGCGGTAATTTTGATTCCCAAGTAAGTGATCGCCCCCTCTTCCCATCGAAAAGGAAAGGCATCTCGACAGTGGATTACCTCCTGGGCGGGAAGAGTCACATTCAAGGCATTAGATTTTGAGTGATTGATCTTGAGATTTGATAAGGTGCCAAAAAACTCAAGATCTTTTAGTAAGTTGGGTAGTGAGATGCGGGGCGAGCTCAGGGACAGAAGAATGTCGTCTGCGAAGGCTGCGACCTTAAATTCCCTTCTACCGACAGTCAGACCTCCAATGTCAGGGTTGGATCTTATTTTATTGAGGAGGGGCTCCAGCGTCAAAATATAAATTAGGGGGGATAAGGGGCAACCCTGGCGTGTCCCATTGTTGATGGGGAAGGCGTTTGACAGGTGGCCATTAACCTTTACTTTGGCAGAAGGATTCGAATACAGGGCTAGTACATGTGAGAGCATGCGGGGCGCCAGGCCAACAGCAACCAGCACCTCCCGCATATAGTCCCAGGCCACTGAAATAAATGGCTTAATATTGTATAAAAAGCCTTCAATAATGATGATTCTCGTGAGACGAATTTTGGAATTATTTCTGCTTGAGTCAGCTTAAATCAAAACCGTGTGTTTTATTGTACACACATAAACTTGGAAAATACTTACAAAAATAGTACATTCATATTCAGAATTAGTGTTGTTTCATATATGCAAAAAATGTTCAAATATAGTTCATTTGTTTCAAAGATCTGAAAAAGTCCTTAAAGTCAGAGACATGTGCTTCCTTTGTCATAGCCTATTAAAAATGGCCGATTAACCTCTTGTGTCCTGGCTTGAATAGGTGTATGTCTTGGGAGGAAGATGTGTGAAGAGTGAGCTGTGTGTGTAGAGTGAGCCCGAAGACTGGATTCCTTATGTCTATATGAACTCATTCTTTCAAATTCGCGCCCAAACACAAATCCCTCCCATACACTCCCCTTCTCTCCACCTTTAAAAAAGCGGGGGCTAACAAAGATAAACATGAAACCAGATATATGTGAGAGGCTTTCAGCAGATCTCTTAAAACATAAACGCATAAATCAAACAGAGTATCGGTTACATAGGAAAATTCAACCAAAACATATATTATTTACAAAATCCATCAAATTCTGACAGGGTCTTGACCTGCATTTTCAGTCAATGAATGGCCATTTGGGTATCACTAGCTCAAAGTCCTGTCATTCAAACAATTATGGAAAATGCATATTCTTTTCAATAAAGCCAATTAAAATTTAGATATTAAGAATATAACAGCCACTCTGTCAAACACCTTCTCGGCATCGAGGGAGAGGAAGAACCCTTGTGACTTAGAGGATGTGAGCCAATGGTGGAGATTCAGGGTACGGATAGTGTTGTCCCTGGCTTCCCTTCCAGGGACAAATCCTACCTGATCTGGAGAAATGAGTTCGGGAATCAAAGGGAGCAATCTGTTGGCCAAGATTTTTGCGTATATTTTGATATCTACATTTAGTAGCGATATGGGCCTGTAGTTTGAGACTTAGGTGGGATCTTTACCACCCTTAGGGATTACCGCTACGTGAGCCATAAGCATTCCTTCTGGCAATATCTGGGGGTCTGAAAAAGCATTAAAGGTGGAGAGAAGTTTCGGGGCAAGGGAGTCTAGGAATGTCTTGTAGTACTGGAGAGAGAAGCCGTCTGGGCCTGGGTTCTTGCCAGTTTTCATCTGTTTAATTGCCAGCTCTAGTTCCCCTTTCGTAAGAGGTAATTCCATGTCCTGAGCTTGTTGGGTGGATATTTGTTTTGGAGAATGTTGCGAGAGAAACTCTCTAATGCGGTCGACTCGTGCGGCTGACGCGGGTGTTCCGTGGTGATTCTGGTGTAAGTTGTAAAGTCTGGCATAAAAACTCTCAAATTCTTTCGCTATATCGTCGTTCCTGGGTAAGAGTAATCCCTGAGCATTTCGCACATGATGAACCGTTGATGAGGTTCTAGAGGCTTGGATCGTGCGGGCCAAAAGACGCCCGCATTTGTTGCCATGCTCATAGAAAACTCTTTGGCCAAGAACGTAGCGTTTCCTATTTTGTTTACCTAATTCTTCCAAAAGAAGCGATCGGGCATGTAGTAATTCTTGTAAAGTGGATTGAGCGTGCGACTGTTTGTGGGCCATTTCTAACTTTTTGATCTTCATGATCAAAGAAGTTATGTTTTCTTGGTGTAACCGTTTGGCTTTCCCTGCGAGTGTAATAAGTTCGCCACGTAATACACATTTATGTGCTTCCCAGAGGGAAACAGTAGAGACATCTGGGGTAGTGTTTTCCTTGAAATAAAGGTCTATACAGGTTTTCAAGTGTTCTACCGTCATTGGGTCATTGAGTAAAGAGGGGTTCAGTCTCCATGTTTTGGTTCTTGCGCTAGATTCAGGGTAGGAAAGGGTGATTGTGATAGGATGATGATCGGATAGGAACATTGGTTCTATGGTTGTTTGTTGGAGTAGGGCTAGATCCTTTTGAGAGAGAAAGAAATAATCAATTCTCTAATATTTGCCGTGGGGCGCCGAGTAAAAAGTGTAGTCCCTCACTGAGGGGTACATGGTACGCCAAGCGTCGTGGAGTGTGAGGCTTTGGAGTTGCATTTTGATTTGCCGGAGGGCTCCATATGGTAGGGTAGAGGCTCCCGACGAAGAGTCCAGGACAGGGTTCAGCGGGGCGTTAAAATCACCTCCCAGCAGAACCAAACCTGACTGAAAAGTCGAAAGTAGGTCGCAAATTTTTCTGAAGAAGGAAACATGATGTTCATTGGGGCAGTAGATGTTAGCTAATGTAATTGGTTTCGAGGCATATGTACCTTTGATAAAAATGTACCTGCCTTCTGGGTCGATAAGTGAGTCAGTCTGGTGGAAGTTGGCATGTCTGGAGATTAAGATCGAAGCCCCCTTTGTTTTTGCTACTGGGTTGGTGGAGTGCAGTGCTGTTCGATAGATATGGTTAGCACCGCATCAGAGCGGAAGTGTGTTTCTTGAAGGAAAATGAATTGCGCTTTGTGTTTGGTCAGGGAGTTCAGAATCTGAGATCTTTTTTCTGGGAGATTAAGGCCCTTAACATTCAATGATACACACTTCATCGTTAGGGATGGAGTAGGCGCCATGGTCTTTTCCGTAAAAGTGATTAGGAAAAGCAAGTTAATAGTAGGCCCTCAGGAAATCAGTGTAGGTGGAACTCGGTCAGCCGGGGGGAGTGGGGGAGTACCCAGAGTAGGGGGGAGCGGGCCCTCTTCCACAATAGGGGTATGCGCGGAGAGGAAACACCAAGCAGTTGAGGCACAGGAAAGTGGAAGATACAGAAAAAAAAAAAAAAGAAAAAAAAAATTACACAAAAACCCCCTACAGAAAAAGGGGGGGGGGGAGAAGGAAAAAAGAAAGAAGGGGGAAGGAGGGGGGAGAGGAGGAAAGACTAGGGAGGGACGGCAGGGGACAACAAGCAGAAGGGGTAAGGTATGGGAGACACGGGATTTAGTGATTTACCAGAGGTGGAAATAGATATGCTATTCCACCTATAGAGGGGAAAGCTGGTAAGTCAGCGGGAATCCAATGGAAACCACTGTGTGGGAGCGTAGGTACAAACGGAAAAACCCACAGGTGGTTCCGCAAACTGGGGACCATGGGAAAGGGACCGTGTATGAAGTGTATGATAATGGCCTTGGGGAGCCATAACAGTTTTGCAATTTGAGCATATCAACCAGAAACATTAACTTAACAAGTAAAAAGTTAGCATATAGTTAACATATAGTATGTAACATATAACCTGAAACAGTATGTACGGCTGTCGAGGCCAAAGGCTGACCTCTCCTATATCTGAGCAACGTTTGGCGCCTTCAGGAGCCTCTGGAGAAAGAAAAACAATGTCTACTTGACCTAAAATCTATTGAAGCTCGAGGACTCCTTATCTGATTGGGTGGAACTTGCCCCCATAAGTCACCATGCCAAAAAAAAAAAAAAGGGAGGGAACATTAAGATAAATGCTCTATATATATATATATATGCTCGATATAGTTCTGCATGTTGAATCTCAAAAAGAGCGACCGTGTCCAGTAGGTCATAACCACTATAGTGCAGCGACAGTTAGAAAATATTCATTAAATGTTAGGTATTTATTGTTTATTGTTGCTACTATCGAAAGTGGTCTAGCAGCAAGGGGGTTGCGTATGTAGTCCCCGAGAATCTGGAGTGCTTAAAAGGATCTAAAAGGAGAAGACCCCTAGTTGGTCCTGAGACGGAACCGGTCAAAGTAGGCACACAAAGGAAAGAAGGGCAGTCGCAGAAACTCGGAGTACTTCACGCGTCAATCGCTAATGTGGGTGTATGGTGTACCCTCTGGCAGCCGTTTGCAAACATTTAGAACATAAAATATAGAACGTGGGTTACAACCTGGGGTTATAGTATGGATCCCATGCATATTCTCCCCTCACGAAGCCAATACTAAAAAAAAAAAAAAAATAAATAAAAGGGGGGGGGGGGGGGGATTTTTTATGTAATTCAGGATCAAATTTTCAAGGGGGGCAATTTTTTGCCACACACCACAAGGGATTCCCTGTGGTGTTTAGAAATCCAGGTGGAGTAGACTAAGCAAGAAAGGGTCAGGGGTTCAGTCCCAGCCCTCCTCCCCCCTAATTCAGACTGATTAAGTGCCCCGGAGAGTATGCATGTAATTCCGTGGTTAAGACTTTGTGTAAAAGGGGGTTACAAACATTGCATATAGGGGTGCATCATCACATAACTTTATAACTGTATGCATTTCCTCCCATTCTACCCAATGCTGATTATCCCAAGACAGGCTACTTAAATTAAGTCCAAGGACCTTAATTTAACTTAAGGTGGAATTCAGAGTCACTTGGATGTGGATGGGTGATGGTTAAGCCAACTGGAGGCATATTGGAGACCACAAGGTAAGAACCTAGCGTATTGGAGATGGGAGGTCCACGTTCTTGCATTCGGAGGTACGATATGTCCGGTAATGCAGCAGCAAGATGTCAAGCCAGCAAACCTCCTACCCACGCTCCGGGGTGAAGTGTAAGGATCTAGGTGAATCAATGAGAGTCACTGTGGTGGTCTAGGTACGGTCCCCTTAGGACCTGTTGCACAAGGAGGAGGAAGGGGGAAGGGCAAAGGATAAGGCCCAGTAGGGCGTATGGACTAGGCGATCATGTACACACAGCTCCCCTTATCTTACCTTCCCAGTAAGGTTGTCCTGTGCGGGGGTATACCTGATCTTGCCTGCATAAGCCGCTTGTCCCATGGCCAAGCAGCCATAGTTGAGGCCAGGAGGTTGGTGAGCAGGAGGAATTGCGTGCCTGTGAGTCATTCACTTCATCCGATGAGGATTTTTGATGGCAGGTCAGGCGTGTCATCTATACTGTAACAAGAATAAAGACAAACGCAGAGAGAGGGGAAAAAAACAAGGGGGGGTAAAAAAAAAAAAAAAACACAGGCGTGAGAACAGATGGCAAGGGGCAGTCACATGATGTAGGCGGATCAAAATTAGCTGAAAAAGTGTTGCTTGTTAGGCCTCCATGCGATCTCTTCTGGCTGGAGGTGAAGACGGAGATCCAGGGTTTTGTTGGTATATATCTCGTCGTGAAGATCGGTTGTTAGGTGAGGATGGCCCGTCTCGATGTCTTCTCGATCTTTGTCGCTGTGCTTTCGGCGACAGGTTAAGAGAGACAGGAAGCCACGGTTCCGTCGGATAGTAGTAAGAATACCATTCTGGAAGATCCATGCGGGGGAGATCGAGCTGGTCACAGAAAGCCTGTAGGTCTTCCGGGGTGCGGAGCAGGGCCGAGCGCCCCCTAGCGGTTGCAGACAACCCGAAGGGGAATTACCAGCGATATTGTATGTTCCGAGACCGCAGAGCTTCCAGCAGGGGGCGCAACGCCCTTCTATTCTGTAAGGTTATCAGCGATAAGTCCTGAAACAGTTTAATCTCGGCGCCATTATGAATGATCCGACCTTTTTCCCTCGCCTTCCGAAGGATTTCCTCCTTCAGGGGGAAATTCACTATACAACAAATTACATCCCTGGGCGGCTCATTATCTCGGGGCTGAGGGCGCAATGCTCTATGTATTCTTTCCATCTCTATTGGAGAATCAGCCGGTCGGTCTATTAGTTCATTAAAGATGTTACTTACAGTTTGCTGTAGAAGACCAGGGTCATTATTTTCAGGCACGCCACGCACCCTGATATTGTGTCTGCGTCCGCGGTTGTCTAGATCTTCGATATGTCTGTGAAGATCGAGAAGGTGTGTAAGCTGTGCATCGTAGGTTCCCTGAACTTGGCGAATGGCTGCAGCATGATGTTGAGTGGTTTCTTCCACAGTCACTGTTTGAAAGTCTGAGCGGAGGTCGGCAATGGCTCCCATCACTGTGCTCTTGATGTCAGCGGCGAACTTCTCCAGGTCCAGCAGGCTGGGCGGTTTGGTCTGCAGGAAGGGGGGTGTCCCCGCCCCTGACATCTGAGAAGCAGACGCTGTTTCAGGGGAGTCCGGTGCTTGGGCCTGCAAGGGCGCCTGTGAGGCCGCGTGTGTCGACTGGCGCTGAGTCCGGAATATCTCCGGTATATTGCGACTCAGCTGTGTCCCGGTCTCGGCGGGTGTGCGGGAGGTGGAGGAGCTCCTGGTCGTTCTATTCATGGCGTTTTTAGTGCTGAAATCTCCCCAAGTAGCAAACCACGGTCCCCAGTTTACAGGAGCTCAGGTCTCAAGCAGCCATCTAGGTCTCCGTCCAGGCCACGCCCCGGATGTGTAAAGTATTTACCTTTAATCATAGAGTTACATTGTATGCATGACAAGCAGGGATATGATCCCAGGTTTTTTGGTCCCAGAAAAGTTAGTTTGGCTGCTGTAGCCACAGGTTGATCAGATTTTATCAATCAGTCCCGTATCGTTCTACCCTTTCTATAGGAGGACATAGGTGGGTTCCAGAATTCTTGTACCGTGGGGTAACTAGATCTTAAAAGGTTCCAATGTCTTTTAACAATTTGAGTAATTTTGTTAGAGAAGGGATGATACTGCATAATAAGGGGGATTTTCTTGTTTTCTCTTCGGGATGATCTACTATGGTCTGTATTAGAGTAATCAATATTAACTAAAGCTTGTGAGTATCTTCTATTAGTAAGTTTATTTTTTATTTCATTGAGTCTCTGATCACGGCACAGTGGGTCACTCACGATCCGCCGCACCCTCATCATCTGATTAAACAAATAAATAAAGATCCAAATCAACATTTAAGCCATATGGAACAATAGTATTTAAAAAATGTATCCAGTATACTTCTCTTTTCCTTAGAATCAATACATGGTCCTAGAAGGTATCGAGAAAAATAGGAGAGGGGGTAACCGTGAATTGATTCTAAGGAAAAGAGAAGTATACTGGATACATTTTTAAATACTATTGTTCCATATGGCTTAAATGTTGATTTGGATCTTTATTTATTTGTTTAATTGCTGGAATAAGCATTTACAAATAGCCAGATAAAGCAATTCTATGATGGGGATATCTTTTTGTTTCTATTCATAAATGTATTATTTTTCTGCATCCTTATAGGTACATTGAATATATTAAAAATAGGAGTGAGGAGATTGACAGATTTGACACCTGCTGCTTGTCCTTGTATTAATGGCATATTATAGATAAATATATACGTTTATAGATGTTAAATGGTATGTGATTTGAATTAATTAGCCATATTGATTCCATGTGTGAAGTACTTCATTAAACTTGTATCTAAATGAATGATTGAAATGAAACCTTCAGATGTGCTTCAACGGATCTTAGGAAGGGCGTAAGCATACTAGCCCGAAACGTAATCCACACATATCTGAAACTGTGCAGGCATTTGTTGCCTTTGATAATGCTTGAAATGATTATGATTGCTTTGTAAATCTTTCCTGAAGATGTTGTGAAATAAAGCAAAGAAGTTTTTAAGTGCAGCAACCTCTTGGACTCTTTCTCTATATATAAGGTCGGTGGGAAGACCTGATTGCTGGCACTAAACTGTAAGCAGAGTGCGGTTCTCCTCTACAAGTGAATATATAGATATATATATATATACTTACGACCGCATCTTGGTGGTGCACCTCAAAAATGACAAAACCTCTGCATGGGGGTTAGGCCTACGACGAGTTGAGGGTGCTCCACTTCTATCCGCAGACCTCTCTTCGTTTAGTTCCTTCTTGTACCAGTCGCGTAGGGACCTCCATCGTGTATAAACCTCCTTTCCTGCAATATATATTTCATTGTATAAATTTGTTATATATCAAACGTAACGCATTAGGAACAAAAGTTGAGAGAGATCTGCTCTCACCCCCCATCCAAGAAACACTTCTAGGGGAGACACCAACCATTTGATTTCCCATTAGTACTGACCCCTCCCCAAAAAAGGGTGAAAAGTGTGCAATGTGTCTGCCAAAATGTCGCTGTCCCTCCCGCAAATTTTTGTTTCACTAATTACCATACTAGTACAGACAACCTTTCCCAAAGACACTGTATTTGAAAAAAAAAAGAACAACAAATTTGGTTTGTAGCATTGCACAATTGTCAGCGACGCAGTGCTGTATCGCTACAAAATGGCCTGGTCATTTTTAGGGGGGTAAATCTTCAGCTTCTGGTTAAGTTTGGTTGGAATGGGAAACAGCTATGATGCATGTGTACCCTGCTACATAGACACGACAAACGTTGCACTCACCTCGGTTATCCTGTTCAGTTGCAGACAGATCGTCCCAGTGCGGTGTGACAAATCTGTATACTTCCTCCCACTTTGATCTCTTCAACACTCGGTCGGCATATCCTGGGCATTCTGAGTCCCATAACTCCGGTCGGGCATGCACCAGTTCTATGATGGCCTCATGGGAAATATCTTGTGCCGCCATGCTCTCTTCTCCTCTTTCCTCTATCCCTCTGTACTGCCTGTGTCATTTCCCAGGTATACCTGCTCCTTCTATGATGTGCTTCCTGTTTTGTTTTTTTTCTCACGCTGCTATCCGCAGTTGACAAAAAAGACTGCGATTATCTGCGGTTATGTGCAGATAGCTGCGCTAAATCGCTCCTGGGCGCAGTCTATTCTATTTTTTTTATTCGCACGGAACCGCATGTAACGAAATCGCAGCTAAACGCAGTGTGTGAATGGGCCCATAGGAAAGCATTATGTGCTTTTAGCTGTGGTAGAAATCTAGAAAATCCGCAGCTAAAAGCACCATTCTATCCGTCCGTGTGAAAGGGGCCTAAAACTGCCCATCCACAGTAAAAATTAATTTTACAGTCTCTTTTCACCACCAACTCTGTAAGATAAGGTCTTACCTGGTTGGGTGTGGATTGTAAGGCATTGTTTATTCTAGCATGACTCCATTGGACACCAACTATCTACATATACATCCTTCTTTGTGAAGAGACAAGCAGGCTCACAGCCTAACCAGCTCTACTGCCTAGGTTGTTTTGTGAATGATTCAGGTATTCTTGGGCTCCATGTGGGGTAGGCTAAAACCCCTGCTATTTTTTCGTATATGATTCTCTAGCTGGATACAATGTTTGTTGTAACATTTGTATTTAAAATTGCATTGCATTTTTTCCTATTGATTAATATAATTTGCTGGTTTATAATTTACTCTCTATTCTAACTACTTCTTACATTAGTAGTAGGCAAAATCTAACATTTATTTTCAGTTGTAATGGCATGACCTGGGAACATGTTTACAAATGCAATTGGTAATTATTTATATTAGGTTACCTTATGAGAACCGCATTTGATAGTATGAATCCTTTTATATAAAGACACTTTGTACTGTGTTATATCTTTATATTCTCTTTTAAAACATAAAATATTAAAACATAAATCAAATTAACATTATAGGTTTGAGCAATTAGTGTTTGATCTTTTTTTTTCATAGAAAAAGTGTAGCGCCCAGAGATAAAGTATCAAACTGTTCAAAATACAGATTTACTGCGATATTTTCAGAGATGTTTCTGTGTTTGAGGCTCTTTAGCTGCTGTAATGGCAACCAGTAAGTGTGTATGCAATTTTACTGTTGGTGACAGTGCATTTGCCTGGACACGATCGTTTTACATCTTGATCACTGCAATGGTGGCCTCCCCTACAGACTGTTATTTGATCTGCTGAATATAACATATTTTATGGACTATTCTCTATTATTAAATGAGCCTCTATATTATGACTGCTATCTATCTGTATTTTGAACAGTTTGATACTTTTTCTATGATCTATGTTATAAGTGGCTATACTACTTATGTGTCAGCTGCCGGATCTGTTTTTACTATGCATTAAAAGTATTAAGGTACTCAAGCGCTAAAGTGAATATATAAAACTGTAAAATAGTGTACAAAGTAGTGTAAAAAATAAATAAATAAAAACTAATATATAAAAAAACTGATATATAAAAAAACTGATATATAAAAAACTGATATATAAAAAAGAGTTCAAATATCCAGATACTGCAGCTACAATCATTCAGTGACACCCCACTTATAAATAGTTAAATAGATAAAGTGATGCGCTCGTAATATCTATATCCTACTATTCAATGTGCTGACAGGTCACATTCTACTTGTGGATACTTTGTTACAAACTATACAAAAACTTGAACAGTGATAAGCATAATATAAATAAATATAAATACAATGTGTTAAAAAGTCTGCTGTGAAAGTCTAATTGGAGACCTCCCGGGATACAAATCCAAAAGTTAGTTTACCATTTGTTCTTGTGAAATAATAAACAAACAAAAATATGTGGAAAAAGGTGGTGAAAAAATAGAGTGAAAAATATATTAAAACAGATATATTAAATAAATATGTAGTTGGTAACAATTATAAAAAGATTACAATTGTGTGAATTCCCATACACCTTACTTGAAAAGGTGATTCCTTTGCAGGTTAGAAGAAAAATGATGATGATACCTCTTATCTGTGTTTAAACAAGGCTTACTGAGTCTGGGTTAAACAGCCATCGGATAGGTTTACATCCACCGGCTAGGATCATCTAATCTCCGCTTCTCCTGTTCATATGCTTTTCCCCATATGAAATACAAAAGTGGGACAAGACCATTGTGCACATAACTTCTACTAACAGAGAGCCATAATTGGCCAAAGCCAAGGAGGCTTTGGCCAATTATGGCTCAGGGGATTTAGTACACGCCCCACACTATATAAGGCCGCCTGCCCGGCGGCCCTGTGTAGTGTGTGTTCCGGCGTTGAAAGAGATAGATAGAGAGACAGTGTCATTTGATTTGAGTTAGATAGATTAGGCAGAACAGTCAGTCAGTTAGCTGCACTTACAGTGTATTGTGTATATATATGCATCCCAGGTGTTGCATATATATATATATATATATATATATATATATATATATATATATATATACACTTTATTCAGTTTAGCTAGATCCGTTCCTGTTATCTTCTTACTGACAGGCAGGCTTGTTTTGTTACAGTATTTACAGCTACCTGAAGAAAATTGCTGGTGTTCTTTTGATCCTATTAGTACCACAGTCAGGCAGCTAGACTATTTACAGTTAGTGCAGTGCGTCCTGCTCACAGTGTTCAGCTAAACCTACAAGTTAGTGTGGTGCGTCCTGCTCACAGTGTTCAGCTAAACCTACAAGTTAGTGGGGTGTGTCCTGCTCACAGTGTTCAGCTAAACCTACAAGTTAGTGGGGTGCGTCCTGCTCACAGTGTTCAGCTAAACCTACAAGTTAGTGGGGTGCTTCCTGCTCACAGTGTTCAGCTAAAACTACAAGTTAGTGCGGTGTGTCCACCTCACAGTGTTCAGCTAAACCTAGAAGTTAGTGCGGTGCGTCCTGCTCACAGTGTTCAGCTAAAACTACAAGTTAGTGCTGTGCGTCCTGCTCACAGTGTTCAGCTAAACCTACAAGTTAGTGTAGTGAGACCTCTGCACAGTGTTCATCTAAAGCTACAAGTTAGTGCAGTGCGTCCTGCTCACAGTGTTCAGCTAGATCTGTTCCTGTTATCTTCTTACTGACAGGCAGGCTTGTCTTGTTACAGTATTTACAGCTACCTGAAGAAAATTGCTGGTGTTCTTTTGATCCTATTAGTACCACAGTCAGGCAGCTAGATTATTTACAGTTAGTGCAGTGTGTCCTGCTCACAGTGTTCAGCTAAAACTACAAGTTAGTGGGGTGCATCCTGCTCACAGTGTTCAGCTAAACCTACAAGTTAGTGGGGTGCGTCCTGCTCACAGTGTTCAGCTAAACCTACAAGTTTGTGTGGTGCGTCCACCTCACAGTGTTCAGCTAAACATACAAGTTAGTGGGGTGCATCCTGCTCACAGTGTTCAGCTAAACCTACAAGTTAGTGGGGTGCGTCCTGCTCACAGTGTTCAGCTAAACCTACAAGTTAGTGGGGTGCGTCCTGCTCACAGTGTTCAGCTAAAACTACAAGTTAGTGCGGTGCGTCCACCTCACAGTGTTCAGCTAAACCTAGAAGTTAGTGCGGTGCGTCCTGCTCACAGTGTTCAGCTAAAACTACAAGTTAGTGCTGTGCGTCCTGCTCACAGTGTTCAGCTAAACCTACAAGTTAGTGTAGTGAGACCTCTGCACAGTGTTCATCTAAAGCTACAAGTTAGTGCAGTGCATCCTGCTCACAGTGTTCAGCTAAAACTACAAGTTAGTGTGGTGCGTCCACCTCACAGTGTTCAGCTAAACCTACAAGTTAGTGCGGTGCGTCCTGCTCACAGTGTTTAGCTAAAACTACAAGTTAGTGTGGTGCGTCCTCCTCACAGTTTCCAGCTAAACCTACAAGTTATTTTTTTGCGAGCTCTGCACAGTGTTCAGCTAAAGCTACCTGTAGAAGGTTGGTGGTGTTTTCCTGATCCTATCATTACCGCAGGCAAATAAAAAAGATACAAGTTAGTTTTTTGCGAGCTCTGCACAGTGTTCAGCTAAAGCTACCTGTAGAAGGTTGGTGGTATTCTCATACTACAGGCAGGCAGTTAATTTTGCTAGCTGCAATATCAGTATATATATATATATATATATATATATATATATATATATATATCCCAGCTTAGTGCAGCTACAGGCCATTAGTATGTCTGGAAGGCCAAGAAGGAGAGGCAGACAGTCACAAGCCAATAAGAGAGGGCAAGCAGGCTCTGTGTCTAGTGCTGGTCGTGGAGACGGTGCATCCTCATCAGCACATGGCCGTGGGACACGCTTGGCCTTTTTTTCAGCAGCTGGCCGCGTTGAGCCGCAACATGCGGAAGACTTGGTTGAGTGGATGACCAAGCCGTCCTCATCCTCCTCATCCTCTCTCACCCATGCCCAGGGTACTTTGTCTGGCAAAGCAGCAGCCTCTTCCCTTGGCTCAATGTCATCAGTGACTCCTTCCCTAGCCCCACCATGTCCTCCTGAGGAGTCCCTCGAACTGTTTGACCACAGTGTTGGGTACATGCTCTAGGAGGATGCCCAGCGTTTGGAAGGCTCTGATGATGATACTGAGCTAGATGAAGGCAGTAACATGAGCACGGACAGAGGGGGTGCCCAAGAAGGACAGCAATCTGGCAGTCATGCTCCCCCTGCTGCAGCATACTGCCAGGTTTGCTCCAGTGATGAGGAGGGAGGGGATGATAAGGTCACTGACTCAACGTGGGTGCCTGATAGGAGAGAGGAGGAGGAGGAGGAGGCGGCACATCACCAACGAGGCAGGATGCCCTCCAGGGGCCAGCCTAAGGGCAGCACATTGACTGCATCACACCCCAAAGCTCCATATGTGCAGGACGCTGCAGTGTCTGCGCGTTATTCAAAAAGTTCTTTGGTGTGGGCCTTTTTTCAGACGAGTGCATCAGATCGCACCGCTGCTATTTGCAACATATGTCTCAAGCGTATCTCGTGTGGCCAAAACATCTCCCGCTTGGGTACCACATGCTTGACCAGATATATGTTGACCTGCCATGCAGTTCGTTGGCAAGCATATCTAAAAGACTCACACCAAAGAACAAAGAGGACCTATCCTTGCTCCTCATCAGCTGAGATCTCCAACCCCACTATACCTTCAGTCCTCTCTGAGACCTGCACTGAGAGGAATGAAGGTGTAAAATTAGGTGTGTCACAGCCAAGTACTTGTGGGCAATCTGATTTTGGTACACCGACGTCAGATTGTACCAGGCAAATTTCCCTGCCCCAGCTGCTGCACCGCCGAAAGAAGTTTGCTCCCAGCCATCCACATGTGCAGCGGTTGAATGCTAGCTTGGCAAAATTGCTAGCACTTCAACTGCTGCCTTTTCAGTTGGTAGACTCTGCCCCCTTCCGTGAGTTTGTGGAATGTGCGGTTCATCAGTGGCAGGTACCCAAACGCCACTTTTTCTCACGGAAGGCGATTCCGGCTCTCTACCGGCATGTGGAAGGCAATGTCCATGCCTCGCTGGACAGGGCGGTCAGCGGTAAGGTGCATATTACCGCTGACTCATGGTCCAGCAGGCATGGACAGGGACGTTACCTAAGTTTCACGGTGCATTGGGTGACTCTGCTGGCAGCTGGGAAGCATGCAGGACAAGGTGCAGTAGTGTTGGAGGTTGTTCCGCCACCACGCCTCCAAAATGCTAATGATTGTGACACACCTCTCTCCTCCACCCCCTCCTCTTCTTCTTCCTCCATGGCCTCTTCCTGTGCTTTGTCCTCGGAACCAGCGGTGCTCCGTAGCCGTTCAAGGGGCTACGCAAGTACGCAGGCCAAAATATGCCATTCGGTGCTTGAGCTGGTGTGCTTGCAGGACAGGAGTCACACTGGGGCAGAGGTTCTGTCAGCTCTGCAGGGGCAGGTTCAGAGGTGGTTGACGCCACGCCAACTTAAGGCAGGAATGGTGGTTTGCGACAATGGCACCAACCTCCTCTCTGCCCTCCGACAGGGACAAATGACCCATGTGCCCTGTTTGGCTCACGTCCTTAACTTGGTGGTGCAGTGGTTCTTGGGCAGGTACCCGGGCTTACAGGATGTCCTGAGGCAGGCCAAGAAAGTCTGTGTGCATTTCCGCCGGTCATATAATGCCGAAGCTCGGCTGGTGGACCTCCAAAAGGAGTTTAACCTGCCCAAGAACCGCCTAGTCTGTGTCATGCCCACCAGGTGGAACTCACCGTTGGCCATGCTGCAGCGGCTGCACACGCAGCAGAGGGCCATCAATGAGTACCTGTGCGACTATGGCACCAGGAAAGGGTCAGGGGAGCTTGGTTTTTTCCCCACGCCAGTGGGCCATGATCAGGGATGCATGCACTGTCCTGTCACCATTTGAGGAGGCCACGAGGATGGTGAGCAGTGACAGTGCATGCATCAGTGACACTGCCCCCCTTGTCCACCTGTTGGAGCACACGCTGCGTGGAATAATGGACAGGGCACTTGAGGCAGAACAGAGGCAGGAAGAGGAGGACTTCCTTAGCTCTCAAGGCCCCCTTTATCCAGACAGTGTTCCTGCGTGCCCGCCGATCACACAGGAAGAGGAGGAGGAGGAGGAAAAGGAGGAGGAGGAGGAAGATTGTGTCAGTATGGAGGTGGAGCCTGGCACTCAGCATCAGCAGCAGTCTTTAAGGGATCAGTCCCAAGAAACACATGGACTTGTACGTGGCTGGGAGGAGGTGGCTGAGGACCATGTCGTCCTTAGTGACCCAGAGGACTCCGGACCGAATGCCTCAGCAAACCTACGCTGCATGGCCTCCCTGATCCTGCAAAGCCTGCGTAAGGATCCTCGTATTCGTGGTATCAAGGAGAAGGACCAATACTGGCTGGCAACCCTCCTTGATCCACGTTACAAGGGTAAGGTTGTGGACCTTATCTTGCCATCGCAGAGGGAGCAGAGGATGAAACATCTTTGGGAGGCCTTGCAGAAAGGTCTGTGCAACGCGTTCCCAGAGACTGGGAGGGTACAAACTCCTGTTTCTGGACAACGTGTTGCTGAGGCTTCGGTCAGTCAAAGAAGGAGCGGTGGAGAAGGTGGCCGTCTGACCGATGCGTTCAGACAATTTTTTGGTCCGCAGCCCCAAGGTATGATCGGTTCCAGCAACCATCGCCAGCGTCTGTTTTACATGGTGCATGAATACCTAGGGGCAAGATCTGACTTGGACACCTTTCCCACCGAAAATCCTCTGGGTTACTGGGTCTTGAGGATGGATCACTGGCCAGAGCTTGCACAGTATGCAATTGAGCTACTGGCCTGTCCTGCATCCAGCGTTCTTTCGGAACGCACATTCAGTGCTGCTGGAGGCTTTGTAACCGATCACAGGGTGCGTCTGTCCACCGACTCGGTCGATTGACTGACCTTCATAAAAATGAATCAGACTTGGATCACCACCAGCTACCAAGCACCTGATGCTGATGTAACCGAATAATTTTTTTTGAAATCTCAGATCCCTTCAAAGACTGCCTATGCTGATGCTGAATGACTATCCCTGAGTTATTATCCTCTTCCTCCTCAATGATCATGCTGATAGCTTGTAAGAACATTTTTGGTTCTGGGCGCCACCACCAGTGCCTAAGGCCCAATTTTTCAGCCCCTGTTTAACAGGGGCATGTAATTACAATTTTTGATGCAAAACTTTGCAGCAGGGCTCGTTTCTGCGTTACAACTAGAGTATCTGTGAGGGGTTGCAGTGTTGTGGCACCAGCACCAGTGCCTAAGGCCCAATTTTTCAGCCCCTGTTTAACAGGGGCGTGTAATTACAATTTTTGATGCAATACTTTGCAGCAGGGCTTTTTCCTGCGTTCCAACTAGAGTGTCTGTGAGGGGTTGCAGTGTTGTGGCACCAGCACCAGTGTCTAAGGCCTAATTTTTCAGCCCCTGTTCAACAGGGGCATGTAATTACAATTCTTGATCTAATATTTCACAGCAGGGCCAATATCTGCACCCACCAAGAGCAAGTGAGGACTTACAGTGTTGTGGCACCAGCACCACCAAAGGCCCAATTTTTCTGCCCTTGTTCAACAGGGGCATGTAATTACAATTCTTGATCTAATATTTCACAGCAGGGCCCATTTCTGCACCCACCAAGAGCGAGTGAGGACTTACAGTGTTGTGGCACCAGCACCACCCCCACCACCAAAGGCCCAATTTTTCTGCCCCTGTTAAACAGGGGCATGTAATTACAATTCTTGATCTAATATTTCACAGCAGTGCCCTGTGAGGGCTTACAGTTTTGTGGCCACAACAACACCTAAGGCCCAAATTTCTGCTGAGTATTTAGGGCAGGCCCCTACTTTCAAACATCTAACTTACAAATGACTCCTACTTGCAAACGGAGGGAGACAACAGGAAGTGAGATGAAATCTACCCCTAGGAAGGGAAATTCTGTCCTGTAAGAGTTAATATGGGAAAAACATTTCTCCTTTCCACTGATGCTTTCCAATCCTTGTTCCACAAAATACCCCAAATTTTCAAAAAACATTTGTCATTGGGACAAAAAGTGAGGTGAAATCTTCTGAAGAGGAGGAAAAACAGCAAAACAAATGTCACAGGGGTGATAATCCTTCCCTATGTTTTCCAAAAAGCTTAAAAAAGATTTTTTGGCTGGAGCTAAACACGTTAAAAATGTACCCGTTTAAAATTACAAACAGATTCTACTTAACAACAAACCTACAGTCCCTGTCTTGTTTGCACCGCCTGTATACTGCTGTTCAGAGTATATAGGGCCTGGTGGCCCCACACCTTTCCTTATTTTAATTTGGGTGCGAGGTTCCCCTTAATAGCCATACAAGACCCAAAGGGCCTGGTAATGGACTGGGGGGTACCCATGCCGTTTGTCTCACTGATTTTCATCCATATTGCCAGGACCTGACATTACATTAAACCCGAAAGCAGCTTTAAATGAGAGTTTTTCCTTTAAAAATGACATTTTGTGCAGGGACTGTTCTAAACACGGGAAATACGCGCCACTTTACAGGCATACTATAGACACACCCCAGGTACGATATTTAAAGGAACATTTCACTTTTTTTTTTACTTTAAGCATCATTAAAATCACTGCTCCCGAAAAAACGGACGTTTTTAAAACTTTTTTTTGCATTGATACTTGTCCCCTGGGGCAGGACCCGGGTCCCCAAACCCTTTTTAGGACAATACCATGCAAATTAGCCTTTAAAATGAGCACTTTTGATTTTGAACATTCGAGTCCCATAGACATCAATGGGGTTCTAACGTTCGTGCAAATTTTCGGTCCGTTCGCAGGTTCTGGTGCGAACCGAACCGGGGGGTGTTCGGCTCATCCCTACTGACAAGAGCTGACAGGCTCCTTCTCCCTCACGCGTATCGTCACTAGATACGCAGCATGGAGGAACATGGATGAAGTGATTTCTACTCACCATACATCAGTGAAATGCGATCTAGATCTTTTACATCATGTGAGTGGATCTATTGGGCTCTTTGTTAACTTTATTTAGTAGAAGTTATGTGCGCAATGGTCTTGTCCCACTTTTGTATTTAATATGGGGGAAAGCATATGAACAGGAGAAGCGGAGATTAAATGATACTAGCCGGTGGATGTAAGCCTGTCCTCTGCTGATTAACCCAGACTCAGTAAGCCTTGTTTAAACACAGATAAGAGGTATCATCATCATTTTTCTTCTAACCTGCAAAGGAATCACCTTTTCAAGTAAGGTGTATGGGAATTCACACAATTGTAATCTTTTTATAATTGTTACCAACTACATATTTAGTTAATATATCTGTTTTAATATATTTTTCACTCTATTTTTTCACCACCGTTTTCCACATATTTTTGTTTGTTTATTATTTCACAAGAACAAATGGTAAACTAACTTTTGGATTTGTATTCCGGGAGGTCTCCAATTAGACTTTCACAGCAGACTTTTTAACACATTGTATTTATATTTATTTATATTATGCTAATCACTGTTCAAGTTTTTGTATAGTTTGTAACCAAGTATCCACAAGTAGAATGTGACCTGTCAGCACATTGAATAGTAGGATATCCTATAGATATTACGAGCGCATCACTTTATCTATTTTTCTATGCATTATTGTTGACACACAGGGCAGACATTTTTACATTAAATCTATGATCATTTTTTTTAATGGTTATGCTCACAAGCATTTTTTAACTATAAAAATGGATCTAGACATGAACACGATCAGAAGGATTTACTTTTTTCTAATTAATAGTCAACTGTAATCTCTTAAAAATGCACTTAAAAATGCATCACAAACACAATGCAGATTCCCGGCATGCAGTTTGTGGCATGAACCTATCCTAAAATTACTGATACCAGTTTGCTGTCTTTGTTTTGAATTTTTTTTTTTTAATGGAATACAAATATATGTCCATGCTCAAACTGGGAGTTTTTAAAATAAAACACTTTCCACAAATGAAATGAAATGAAACTGGTGAGAATAAAAGTCTTACCTCCAGTGTATGCTTCTGAGGACGTGTGTAGGTCATGTGCACTGGCTGTAAGGAATAGACAGACAAGTGTATTAGATGGGCGGAGTGAGGTTTTACCTGGATAAAGTCTCAACTGCAAGACTCAAGGACTATTGACTCCACTGCATAGGAGATCTTTCACATAAACCTGTTCTACGAAAACCACCCAGGCTACTGCTGACCTCTCTTTTTGAAAATGCAAAATGCATGGTGATCCAATAGTTTCTGCATTTTCTGTCTCAGAACAAGTATCCAGATTAGGAGTACTAATATTGTACTGGGACAGTGAAAGTATTAATCCATTTACTGCCAACAATGTAGAAACTACTGTACGTCAGTTGCTTTGAGGTGTTTTGTGTAAATCTGACAAGCCGACTGTCAGCTTTCAGATGCAAGCCAACTGGCAGCTGTACAGCTACTTGATTGCTTCCCGACATCCCTATTATTCTCAGTCCACACCCCCCACGTTCACCCCTGCCATGTTTTCCAGGCTCCTCGCATCCATTGGCACCATCCAGGACAAGCATGTCAGGTGCTGCTGGGTAGAGGGAAGGGAAATCAGCGAACATCCATTTGCTGATCTCGCTTTCCTGTTACTGACCTGGAAGTTCCATACAATGGGGAAGAAGCTAATTCAACCTGATCTACATTTGGTTAGCTTTGTTAGCCCTCTGATGTCTCATTAAACCTCTTATCAAAAAATGCATCACATAAGAGACATGTCCCTTATGTGATGCAAAAAGTTTAGTAAAAAAAATGGTAAACAAAGAGTAAAAAATTAAAGTTCAAACCAAGCACTTAAAATACCCTCCCAAAAACTAAATCAAATCAATATTTGGTGTGACTACCATTTGGCTTCAAACCAGCATCAATTCTTACACTTGCACGCTTTGACCAGTGGAACCCAGGTACACCCATCTACTGTCCAGAGAAGTATAGCTAGAAGTGGTCTTCATGGAAGAATTGTGGACTAAAAGCCATACCTTTGACATAAAAGTAAGGCTAAGCAACTAAGAACTGAGGTGCAAACAAATGACAGCAGGTGCTCTGATAACAATTGGGTAATATATTGTATTTTTGTGCATTAAAACTCATTTATTGCATTCAAAAAACCACTTCGCAAATGTTGTGAGACATAAAAATATGCAACATCCATCATTTTATTCTCTTCAGTCTCTGCTTCAAGAAAATATATAATGTTTGGGGGTAAATAGTTTTCTAGCAAAAAAATTGATAATTTTTACATGTAGGAGAAATGCTAGGGACACAGGGTTAACCAAGTGTCCTTGTGGGACTTGTCACCCCCTACAGCCAAGAACTGAAATGAAATTTGAAAGCCAGTCAAGCAACCAATGGGGATGAAGTGTTTTCATTGATAGGTGCCAACATCTGTGGCCTGGAACAACAGTCCGAATCTTCAATTAAGCTGTCATCTCCATCTCCCCTCATCTGATACAAGCCTACAAGATAGAATGGATGGCTTACTGTGAAAACTACTCAAAGCAAACCGTCTAGGAGAAGCCTCGCTTAAAAGCTGCCTACAATCTGCTTCCCCATCCATGCCCACAATCAACTCTGCATGCTGCCACTGGTGGGTTGTCCAGCTCTTACCTCAGAACTGCAAAAGGAACTCTTGGTTCCTTAAAGTCCACTACCCCTTCCAGAGCTTCAGCTTATCAGACGCAAGTATAAGTTGGGCAGAGAACAGTTAACTGTCTGCTGGGAGAAGACTATCAGGGCCAGGGGCAGAGTGGTCAAAATGTATTGTTGCCCACTTGTGAGGATTTCCAACACAGGGCTGAGGAAGGATCCCGGGAAGAGATTTTAACAGGATGCTAAACCAGAAGTCAGATGCACTTCTCAATGCCGCTGGGAAAGGGCAATGGCCAGGTCGCCGGATTGGCGAGAGAAAAAGGCAGGACCCCTGCTGAAGAGGAGCAGAAAGCTTAAGTGCTCCTACTCCCCATCAGGGACTCATAGTTCCAGGAATTCAAACAGGATTAGCTGAGTGGTAAACAGCATTGGGAAAGCAGCTATCACTCTTATAGCTCTTCGGGACCAAGAACCCCTCGTGGGGCAGGAATCAGGACCTTCTTCTGTACTTGGTGAGTGCAATATAGGGGGGGCGTGGGAAGGCACCTTTGTTAGGTTAATTTCCTCAACTAATAGGTTCTATGGGTTCTTCTCCATCTTTTTTTTTTTTTTAGAGATATTTTTATTGCATTTTCTTAACAGACATACATACATACACAAAAAGAAAACAAACTCACACAAAGTACCGAATGCTCCTATTCCAGCTTATAACAAAGGGGATTGTGCATCATATATAGACTATAGTGCAGAAATACGTCCGATACGGGTATCAATCTTGGGAGGTAAGTGTTATAGTTCCAAACATTGTAATCATGGCAAAGTTCAGCGTTGTAGTACAATACAGATTTCACAGTAAAATGTTCAATTATGGCAGTATGGGGGAGAGGGTCAGAGGATTAGCTAGCCATCTACCCCAGATTTTGTGGAATGTTTTTTTTTCTCTTTTAGATATCAAAAGTAAACTTGTATAGAGGCAGGGACTAATTAACCAGTTTTAACCAGAAATTCAGAGTTGGGATCTGTGATCCATTCCATGTCAGCAAAAGGGACTTCTTTGGATAAAAATAGAGGATACAAAGCAGTCTCTTGGCCTGAGAGGGAATAGTGAGGTCACCAAGGGTGCCCAGAAGACAATTCTTGGGGTTGACTATATTTGGGAGACCCAGTACTGAGGAGATGAAGGAGCCTTTGTTCACCCAGAAATCTTGTACTATGGGACAGGTCCAAAAGCAGTGGAGAAAATCAGCTGTTTGGCCACATCCCGGAAGCATTCAGCAGAGGGGGATATTCCCATTTTATGCATTCTAGCCGGGGTGAGGTGTGAATGATGAAAGATTTTAATTTGATTTACCCTGTACCTGGAGGAAATAACAGAGGTAATAAATGTATCACAGAATTCAGACCAGTCTTCTTCTGTAATAGGAACATCTAGGGAGTCCCATTTCTTTTGTGTTGTCTTAAATCTAGGGTTGGTGTCTGTCACGAGGGCCGAGTAATAGGTGGAAATGAGTTTTGCCTGGTCTGGGGATCTCAGGATTTTTCCAGGTCAGGCATCCTAAGAGGACTGTCCAGGGAACCCATCTGTGCTCGTACTGCATGTCTATGTTGGTAATAGTAAAATATTTAGGTACAGTATGTGGTAGGTCAAAGTCTAAACGCATCTGAGAGAAGGATTTGAAACCTTGAGGGGTATTAATGTGGCATAAGTACTTGATTCCCCTGGACGTCCATCTTTTGGGGTCAGTCATGGAGCATAACTCCTTAAGAGTAGGGTTAAACCACAGTGGACTATTGGGAGATGTTATTGAGAGTTTCAAATGAGGAGACTATAGCTCCTTCATTAGTGGTACAGGCATTATTGAAGCCATTCGTGAATATTAACCAGCTGGGATGCTAGATAGTAAAGGTAGAAGTTAGGGAAAGCCAAGCCAGCCATGTGTGATGGAAGGCGTAGTGTCTCCAGTGCAACTCTAGGGGGTCGACCATTCCAGAGGAATGCAGTACAAATAGAATCAATACTTTTAAAAATGGATTTGGGAATTTTACAAGGGAAATTAGCCATGACATAAAGTAATTTAGGCAAGTAAATCACCTTAATTATATTGGCTCTTCCCATGAGGTCTAGCGGCAAATCCTTCCACTGTTTGTGTTTGTAATTAGAGCAGTAAGGGGCATAGGTTATTGGTTACGTATAGGGATAATGGCAATTGAATTGTGACTCCTAAATACCTGAAGGAGGTGGTGACTTGTAGCTTAGAGTCCGATCGAATCTCCAATATAGTAGCTTGGTCTAGGGGAAAAAGGATTAATTTGTCCCAATTCACTCGGAATCCAGAAAAGTCACCAAATGTGTTAATTTCAGCTAAGAGGTTGGTGAGGGAGTCGTGGGGATCTGCTAGTAAACTAGGGTATCATCTGCGTATAGGGATCCTCTATATAGATCCTCCTCTATATCATTTATGGGGAGGCCTTTAATTGATGGAAAGCTACAGATCAGTACAGCAAAGGGTTCCATAGCCAGAGCAAATAAAAGAGGTGATAAAGGACATCCCTGCCTGGTGCCTCTGGTGATTGGGAATGTCTCAGTGACATGGGAATTAATTTGTATGTGGGCTAGTGGTAAGCTATAAAGGAGACGTATCCATGCTATGAGTCGGGGGCCGAACCTGTATAGTTGTAACACCCGAAACAAATAAGGCCATTCCACACTGTCCAAAGCTTTGCAGGTGTCCAGTGATACAACAACACGGGTAGGCGAACAGTCATGAGGGTAAGTCAAGTTGTGGAATAGTCTACGGATATTCATTCTGGTTGAGCGGCCTGGTTTGAAGCCCCCCTGGTCGCTCCCAACCAATTTTGCAACCACTTTGTTTAGACGATTGGCCAGGACTTTGGCCAGAATTTTGACATCTACATTGATAAGGGATATCGGCCAATAGGAGTCGCATTTAAGGTTTTAGTATCAAAATGATTAATGCCTCTCTCATTGAAGGAGGAAGTACTCTGTCTTTCAAGGCCTCATTATGTGTATTGAGCAGGATAGGACCCAGGAGGTGCCAAAAGTGTGTATACCATTCAGCTGGGAAACCATCCAAGCCTGGTGCCTTATGGGTCGGTAGCTGCGAAATTGCAAGAGAGAGCTCCTCTATAGGTTCGTCTAGGTCAGCATGGTCTTGGTCTGACAATTGGGGAAGTGCTGTTTGGGTTAAATATTCATCGAGTTGGGTCTCAGAGTAGTGGGTCCTAGTGGTATAAAGCCCACGGTAGAAAGATAGGAAGGCATCTGTTATATCCTGAGAGATGTCGCTAATCTTATCTGTGGATATCAGGATCCTAGGGATTGAGATAGGAGTACGGTCGGATCTAGATAGGTAGGCGAGTAGGCGACCAGCCTCATTGCCATGTTCAAACGTCTTCTGTGTGACAAAAAGCATACGTTTTTTAGTAAGGTCCAACAAGCGGAGCTCATACTCCCTATGACTGTGCAACCATGGGGTTAGCGTAGCTGTACTAGGGTTCTGAGCATAGGCCGTCTCTGCCACTGTCATTGCATTTTCTAGTTTCTCAGTGCGCTGTGGGGCATTTTTGCACAAAATACCAGTAATGGACATAAAGGTGCCCCTCAGCACCGCCTTGGAGGCCTCCTAGGCAGTGGAGGCCCAGTAGTGCCCTGATTCGCATGCTAGAAGTCTGCAATACCCTTCTGGCATTCATTCTGTACAATCTCATCCTCCAACCAATGAGAGTTTAATCGCCAAATGTAAGGGCCTGCACTCGACAGGAGGAGAAGATCCACAAAAAGAGGGGCATGGTGAAATCCCCCTGGGTAGATAGGAGACTGTGTGAACAATAGGGAGCACATCAGCACGGGAAAATGCCAGATCTATAAGAGACATGGTGTGGAAGGAGTCAGAGTGGCAGGAGAAGTGGCACTTATCTGGGTGCTTCCATTGCCATATCTCAGTAAGGCTATACACCCCACCCCTCATGCGGTCCATGGCAGGGTCAAGTACAGCATTAAAGTCTCCTACGAACAGTAGAGGACCAGGAGATCTAGACAGTAGTAAAAGGGACAAGTGAGAAAGTAAATCTGGGAAGAATGGAGGTGGGACATATACATTTACTAATGTAAAGACTTTAAAAACAATAGAGAGTAATTATAATGAATCTCCCCTGAGGGTCTGTTTTACCAGCAGAATTTCTGCTGGGAGGGACTCTGCTAGCAAGATAGAGACCCTGCGAGAGTAGTTAGTGTGGGTGGCATTGTATTGTGTAGCCAGCCAGGGACGTTTAAGGGTCCGTAGTGTAGTACTGATTAGGTGAGTCTCTTAAAGGAAGAAGATATGGGGCTTAAATTTTTTTTAAATAGGAGAATACCAGGGACCGCTTGGGGGGTGAATTCAGACCCCTAACATTCCAAGAAATCAATTTCAACACATTAGCAATAGGAAACCATATCTTACATGTGTGTAATTATATGTCAGTAATACATTGTATATTCATTGTATATTCCTGTGTGTTGCGGTCGTTCAGGTGCTTATCTAATAGTTTTTTTAAACTATCGATGCTCCCCGCTGAGACCACCACCTGTAGAAGGGAATTCCACATCCTTGTCGCTCTTACAGTAAAGAACCCTCTACGTAGTTTAAGGTTAAACCTCTTTTCTTCTAATTTTAATAAGTGGCCACGTATCTTGTTAAACTCCCTTCAACGAAAAAGTTTTATTCTTATTGTGGGGTCACCAGTAGGGATGAGCTGAACACCCCCCAGTTCGGTTCGCACCAGAACCTGCGAACGGACCGAAAGTTCGTGCGAACTTTAGAACCCTATTAAAGTCTATGGGACTCGAACGTTCAAAATCAAAAGTGATAATTTTAAAGGCTAAATTACGGGAGCCGTGATTTTAATTATGCTTAAAGTGGAAAAAAAAGTGAAATATTCCTTTAAATATCGTACCTGGGGGTGTCTATAGTATGCCTGTAAAGTGACGTGTGTTTCCTGTGCTTAGAACAGTCCCTGCACAAAATGACATTTTAAAAGGAATAAAAGTAATTTAAAACTGCTTGTGGCTTTAATGTAATGTCGGGTCCCAGCAATATGGATGAAAATCAGTGAGACAAACGGCATGGATACCCCCCACCCCCCAGTCCATTACCAAGCCCTTTGGGTCTTATATGGATATTAAGGGGAACCCCTCACCCACATTAAAAAAAGGAAAGGTGTGGGACCCCAGGCCCTATATACTCTGAACAGCAGTATACAGGCGGTGCAAACAAGACAGTGACTGTAGGTTTGTTGTTAAGTAGAATCTGTTTGTAATTTTGAACTTGTACATTTTTAAAGTGTAGCTCCAGCCAAAAAATCTATTTTTAAGCTTTTTGGAAAACATAGGGAAGGGTTATCACCCCTGTAACATTTGTTTTGCTGTCTGTGCACCTCTTCAGAAGTTTCACCTCACTTTCTGTTTCAATGACAAATGTTTTTTTGAAAATTTGGGGTTTTTAGTGAAAAAGGATTGGTGATAAAGCATCAGTGAAGAGGAGACATGTTTTTCCCATATTAACTCTTACAGGAGAGAATTTCCCTTCCTAGGGGTAGATTTAATCTCACTTCCTGTTGTCTCCTTCCGTTTGCAAGTAGGAGTCGTTTGTAAGTTGAATGCTTGAAAGTAGGGGCCTGCCCTATATACTCTGCAGAGATTGGGGCCTTAGGTGTTGGTGTTGCCACAATACTGTAAGCCCTCACAGTTACTCTTGGTGGGCACAGGAACGGGCCCTGCTGTGAAATATTAGATCAAGAATTGTAATTACATGCCATTGTTGAACAGTGGTAGAAAAATTGGGACTTTGGTGGTGGTGGTGGTGCTGGTGCCACAACACTGTAATGCCCTGTACACACGGTCAGATTTTCCGATGGAAAATGTGTGATAGGACCTTGTTGTCAGAAAATCCGACCGTGTGTGGGCACCATCACACATTTTCCATCGGAATTTCCGACACACAAAGTTTGAAAGCAGGCTATGAAATTTTCCGACAACAAAATCGTTGTCGGAAATTCCGATCGTGTGTACACAAATCCGACGCACAAAGTGCCACGCATGCTCAGAATAAATAAAGAGACGAAAACTATTGGCTACTGCCCCGTTTATAGACCCGACGTACGTGTATTACGTCACCACGTTCAGAACGATCGGATTTTCCGACAACTTTGTGTGACCATGTGTATGCAAGACAAGTTTGAGCCAACATCCGTCGGAAAAAATCCATGGATTTTGTTGTCGGAATGTCCGATCAATGCCTGACCGTGTGTACAGGGCATAAGTCCTCACAGTTACTCTTGGTGGGTGCTGGAATGGGCCCTGCTGTGAAATATTATATCAAGAATTGTAATTACGTGTCCCTGTTGAACAGGGGCAGAAAAACTGGGCCTTAGGCACTGGTGCCACAACACTGCAACCCCTCACAGATGCTATAGTTGGAGCGCAGGAATGAGCCCTGCTGCAAAGTATTGCATCAAAAATTGTAATTACACGCCCCTGTTAAACAGGGGCTGAAAAATTGGGACTTGGGCACTGGTGCTGGTGCCACAACACTGCAACCCCTCACAGATGCTATATTTGGAGCGCAGGAATGAACCCTGCTGCAATGTATTGCATCAAAAATTGTAATTATACGACCCCTGTTTAACAGGGGCTGAAAAATTGGGCCTTGGGCACTGGTGCTGGTGTCACAACACTGCAACCCTCACAGATACTATAGTTGGAGCGCAGGAGTGAGCCCTGCTGCAAAGTATTGCATTAAAAATTGTAATTACACACCCCTGGGCAGAAAAATTGCCACAACACTGCAACCCCTCATAGATGCTATAATGGGAGTGCAGGAATGAACCATGCTGCAAATTATTGCATCAAAAATTGTAATTATACAGGGGCAGAAAAATTGGGTCTTGGCCACTGGTGGCGGTGCCCAGAACCAAAAATGTTCTTACAAGCTATCAGCATGAAAATTGAGGAGGAAGAGGATTGTCACTCAGCATAACAGGATAGTTACTCAGCATCAGCATAGGCAGTCAAAAAAAATCAATCGGTTACATCAGCATCAGGTGCTTGGTAGCTGGTGATCCAACACTAATTCATTTTTATGAAGGTCAGCCGATCGACCGATTCGGTGGACAGGCGCACCCTGTGATCGGTTACAAAGCCTTCAGCTGCACTGAATGTGCGTTCCGAAAGAACGCTGAATGCAGGACAGGCCAGTAGCTCAACTGCATACTGTGCAAGCTCTGGCCAGCGATCCATCCTCAAGACCCAGTAACCCATTTTCGGTGGGAAAGGTATCCAAGTCTGATCTTGCCCCTAAGTAATCCTGCACCATGTGAATCAGACGCTGGCGATGGTTGCTGGAACATATCAGACCTTGGGGTTGCGGACTAAAAAATTGTCTGAATGCATCGGTCAGACGGCCACCTTCTCCACTGCTCCTTCTGTAACTGACCGAAGCCTCAGCAACACAGTGTCCAGGAGGACCAGGAAATTGTAACCTCCTAGGCTCTGGAAACGCATTGCAGAAACCTTTCTGCAAGGCCTCCCGAAGATGTTTCATCCTCTGCTCCCTCTGCGATGGCAAGATAAGGTCCGCAACCTTACCCTTGTAATGTGGATCAAGGAGGGTTGCCAGCCAGTAATCATCCCTCCCCTTGATACCACAAATACGAGGATCCTTCCGCAGGCTTTGCAGGATCAGGGAGGCCATGCAGCGTAGGTTTGCTGAAGCATTCGGTCCAGAGTCTTCTGGGTCACTAAGGACGACATGATCCGCAGCCACCTCCTCCCAGCCACGTACAAGTCCATGGGTTTCTTCGGACTATAATGATCCCTTGAAGACTGCTGCTAATGCTGAGTGCCAGGCTCCACCTCCATGCTGACACAATCCTCCTCCTCCCCCTCGTCCTCTTCCTGTGTGATCGGCAGGCATGCAGGAACACTGTCTGGATAAAGGGGGCCTTGAGAGGTAACGAAGTCCTCCTCTTCCTCCCTCTGTTCGGCCTCAAGTGACCTGTCCATTATTCCACGCAGCGTGTGCTCCAACACGTGGACAAGAAGGACAGTGTAACTGATGCATGCACTGTCACTGCTCACCATCCTCGTGGCCTCCTCAAATGGTGACAGGACAGTGCATGCATCCCTGATCATAGCCTACTGGTGTGGGAAAAAAAACCAAGGTCCCCTAAGGCTATCCTGGTGCCATAGTCGCATAGGTACTCATTGATGGCCCTCTGCTGCGTGTGCAGCAGCTGCAGCTTGGCCAACGTTGAGTTCCACCTGGTGGGCATGTCACAGATTAGGCGGTTCTTGGGCAGGTAAAATTCCTTTTGGAGGTCAGCCAGCCGAGCACTGGCATTATATGACCTGCGGAAATGCACACAGACTTTTCTGGCCTGCCTCAGGACATCCTGTAAGCCTGGGTACCTACCCAAGAACCGCTGCACCACCAAGTTAAGGACGTGAGCCAAACAGGGCACATGGGTCAGTTGTCCCTGTCGGAGGGGGGAGAGGAGGTTGGTGCCATTGTCGCAAACAACCATACCTGCCTTAAGCTGGCGTGACGTCAACCACCTCTAAACCTGCCCCTGCAGAGCTGACAGAATCTCTGCCCCAGTGTGGCTCCTGTCCCCCAAGCAGACCAGCTCAAGCACCGCATGGCATCTTTTTGCCTGCGTGCTTGCGTAGCCCCTTGAACTCCTACGGAGCACCGCTGGTTCCGAGGACAAATCAGCACAGGAAGAGGCCATGGAGGAAAAAGAAGAGGAGGGGGTGGAGGATAGAAGTGTGGCAGAATCAACACTAGTAGAATTTTGGAGGCGTGGTGGCGGAACAACCTCCAACACTACTGCACCCTGTCCTGCATCCTTCCCAGCTGCCAGAAGAGTCACCCAGTGCGCGGTGAAAGATAGGTAACGTCCCTGTCCATGCCTGCTGGACCATGAGTCAGCGGTAATATGCACCTTACCGCTGACCGCCCTGTGCAGTGAGGCCAAGACATTTCCTTCCACATGCGGGTAGAGAGCCGGAATCGCCTTCTGTGAGAAGTGGCGTTTGGGAGCCTGCCACTGAGGAACCGCACATTCCACAAACTCACGGAAGGGGGCAGAGTCTACCAACTGAAAAGGCAACAGTTGAAGTGCTAGCAATTTAGCCAAGCTAGCATTCAACCGCTGGGCATGTGGATGGCTGGGAGCGAACTTCTTTTGGTGGTGCAGCAGCTGGGACGGGGAAATTTGCCTAGTACAAGCTGACATCGGTGTACCGAAAGCAGATTGTCCGCAAGTACTTGGTTGTGACACACCTAATTCTACACCTTCATTCCTCTCAGTGCAGGTTTCAGAGAGGAATGAAGGTATAGTGGGGTTGGAGATCCCAGTTGATGAGGAGCAAGGAGAGGTCCGCTTTGTTCTTTGGTGTGGGTCTTTTAGGTACGTTTGCCAATTAACTGCATGGCAGGTCGACATATGTCTGGTCAAGCATGTGGTGCCCAAGCGGGTGATGTTTTGGCCACGCGAGATACGCTTGAGACATATGTTGCAATTAGCAGCGGTGGGATCTGATGCACTCGTCTCAAAAAAGGCCCACACCAAAGAACTTTTGAAATAACGCGCAGAGACAGTAGCACCCTGCACATGCGGAGCTCTGCGGTGTGATGCAGTCTGTGTGCTGCCCTTAAGCTGGCCCCTGGAGGGCATCCTGCCTCGTTGGAGATGTGCCTCCTCCTCCTCCTCTCTCCTATCAGGCACCCATGTGGAGTCAATGACCTCATCATCCCCTCCCTCCTCATCACTGCTGGCAGTATGCTGCAGCTGGGGGAACATGACTGCCAGATTGCTGTCCTTCTTGGGCACCCCCTCTCTCTGGGCTCATGTTGCTGCCTTCCTCTAGCTGGGTACCATCAGCGGAGCCTTCAAAACGCTGGGCATCCTTCTGGAGCATGTACCCAACACTGCGGTCAAACAATTCAGGGGACTCCTCAGGAGGACATGGTGGGGCTAGGGAAGGAGTGACTGATGTCATTGAGCCGAGGGAAGAGGCCGCGTTGGCATCTGCTTTGCCAGACAAAGTACCCTGAGCCTGGGTGAGAGAGGATGAGGAGGATGAGGATGGCTTGGTCATCCACTCTACCAAGTCTTCCACATGTTGCGGCTCAACACGGCCAGCTGCCGAAAAAAGGACAAGTGTGTCCCACGGCCACGTGCTGATGAGGATGCACCGTCTTCGCGACCAGCACTGTTGCCTCTAGACACAGAGCCTGCTTGCCCTCTTTTATTGGCTTGTGACTGTCTTCCTCTCCTTGTTGGCCTTCCAGACATACTAATGGCCTGCAGTGAGATGTAGCTGCACAAAGCTGGGATGTGTATATATACTGATACTGCAGCTAGCAGAATCAACTGCCTGCCTGTAGTATTATTAGTATAAGAACACCAGCAATTGTCTTCAGGTACCTTTAGGTGCACACTGTGCAGAGGACCCAGTACACTAATTGTAAATACTGTAGCTGCCTGCCTGTGGTATTAATAAGATCAGAACAACAGCAATTGTCTTCAGGTAGCTTTAGGTGCACACTGTGCAGAGGACGCAGTACACTAACTCTAAATACTGCAGCTGCCAGCCTGTGATACTAATAGGATCAGAAGAACACCACCACATTTATTCAGGTAGCTTTAGGTGCAAACTGTGCAGAGGACACCGTACACTACACCGTAACTGTAAATACTGTAGCTGCCTGTCTGTGGTATTAATAGGATCAGAACAACAGCAATTGTCTTCAGGTAGCTTTAGGTGCACACTGTGCAGAGGACACAGTTAGGGATGAGCTTCGAGTCGAACACATGTTCGACTCGAACATTGGCTGTTCGAAAGTTCGCTGAACAGCGAAAAATTTGGGGTGTTCGCGGCAAATTCGAATGCCGCGGAACACCCTTTAAAAGTCTATGGGAGAAATCAAAAGTGCTAATTTTAAAGGCTTATATGCAAGTTATTGTCATAAAAAGTGTTTGGGGACCTGGGTCCTGCCCCAGGGGACATGGATCAATGCAAAAAAAAAGTTTTAAAAACCGGCGTTTTTTCAGAAGCAGTGATTTTAATAATGCTTAAAGTCAAACAATAAAAGTGTAATATCCCTTTAAATTTCGTAGCTGGGGGGTGTCTATGGTATGCCTGTAAAGGGGCGCTTATTTCCCGTGTTTAGAACAGTCTGACAGCAAAATGACATTTCAAAGGAAAAAAGCCATTTAAAACTACTCGCGGCTATTGCATTGCCGGTCCGACAATACACATAGAAGTTCATTGATAAAAAAGGCATGGGAATTCCCCACAGGGGAACCCCGAACCAAAATTTTTAAAAAAATGACGTGGGGGTCCCCCTAAATTCCATACCAGGCCCTTCAGGTCTGGTATGTATATTAAGGGGAACCCCGGCCAAAATTTTTAAAAAAATTGACGTGGGGGTCCCCCTAAATTCCATACCAGACCCTTCAGGTCTAGTATGGATCTTAAGGGGAACCCCGCGCCAAAAAAACAAAAAAAAAACGGCGTGGGGTCCCCCCAAAAATCCATCCGACCACGCAACCTGGCAGGCCGCAGGAAAAGAGGGGGGGGACGACAGAGCACCCCCCCTCTTGAACCGTACCAGGCCACATGCCCTCAACATTGGGAGGGTGCTTTGGGGTAGCCCCCCCAAAACACCTTGTCCCCATGTTGATGAGGACAAGGGCCTCATCCCCACAACCCTGGCCGGTGGTTGTGGGGGTCTGCGGGCGCGGGGCTTATCGGAATCTGGAAGCCCCCTTTAACAAGGGGACCCCCAGATCCCGGCCCTCCCCCGGTGTGAAATGGTAAGGGGGTACTTACCCCTACCATTTCACTAGAAAACTGTCAAAAATGTTAAAAATGACAAGAGACAGTTTTTGACAATTCCTTTATTCTATCTTCTATCCTTTATTCTATCTTTCTTCTATCTTCCTTCATCTTCTTCTTCTTCTTCTTCTGGTTCTTCTGGTTCTTCCCCCGGCGTTCTCGTCCAGCATCTCCTCCGCGGCGTCTTCTATCTTCTTCTCTTTGGGCCGCTCCGCACCCATGGCATGGGGGGAGGCTCCCGCTCTTCTCTTCATCTTCTTCTCTTCTTCATCTTCTTCTTCATCTTCTTCTTTTCTTCTCTTCTTCTTTTCTTCATCTTCTTTTCCGGGCCGCTCCGCATCCATACTGGCATGGAGGGAGGCTCCCGCTGTGTGACGGCGTTTCCTCTTCTGACGGTTCTTAAATAACGGGGGGCGGGGTCACCGGGTGGCGACTCTGACACACGGGACATGACGGGACTTCCCTGTGGCATTCCCCGTGATGTCACAGGGAAGTCCCGTCAAGTCACCGTGCGTTAGAGGGGGGCGGGGTCACCGAGTGGCCCCGCCCCCCGTTATTTAAGAACCGTCAGACGAGGAGACGCCATCACACAGCGGGAGCCTCCCTCCATGCCAGCATGGATGCGGAGCGGCCTGGAGAAGAAAATGAAGAGAAGAAGAGAAGAAGATGAAGCAGAGAAGAAGATGAAGAAGAGAAGAAGATGAAGAGAAGAGCGGGAGCCTCCCCCCATGCCATGGGTGCGGAGCGGCCCGAGGAGAAGAATATAGAAGACGCCGCGGAGGAGATGCTGGACGAGAACGCCGGAGGAAGAACCAGAAGAGCCAGAAGAACCAGAAGAAGAAGAAGATGAAGGAAGATTGAAGAAAGAAGAAAGAAGAAGCATTTAAATAAAGGAATTGTCAAAAACTGTCTGTCATTTTTAACTTTTTTGACAGTTTTTTAGTAAAATGGTAGGGGTACCCTTACCATTTCACACGGGGGCCGGGATCTGGGGGTCCCCTTGTTAAAGGGGGCTTCCAGATTCTGATAAGCCCCCCGCCCGCAGACCCCCACAACCACCGGCCAGGGTTGTGGGGATGAGGACCTTGTCCTCATAAACATGGGGACAAGGTGTTTTGGGGGGGCCAACCCCAAAGCACCCTCCCAATGTTAAGGGGAAGGGCATGTGGCCTGGTACGGTTCAGGAGAGGGGGGGCGCTCTCTCGTCCCCCCTCTTTTCCTGCGGCCTGCCAGGTTGCGTGCTCGGATGGATTTTTGGGGGGACCCCACGCCGTTTTTTGTTTTTTTTTTGGCGCGGGGTACCCCTTAAAATCCATACCAGACCTGAAGGGTCTGGTATGGAATTTAGGGGGACCCCCACGTCATTTTTTTTAAAATTTTGGCCGGGGTTCCCCTTAATATCCATACCAGACCTGAAGGGCCTGGTATGGAATTTAGGGGGACCCCCACGTCATTTTTTTAAAAATTTTGGTTCAGGGTTCCCCTGTGGGGAATTCCCATGCCGTTTTTATCAATGAACTTCTATGTGTATTGTCGGACCGGCAATGCAATAGCCGGGAGTAATTTTAAATGGCTTTTTTCCTTTGAAATGTCATTTTGCTGTCAGAATGTTCTAAACACGGGAAACATGCGCCCCTTTACAGGCATACTATAGACACCCCCCAGCTACGAAATTTAAAGGGATATTACACTTTTATTGTTTGACTTTAAGCATTATTAAAATCACTGCTCCTGAAAAAACGTCCGTTTTTAAAACTTTTTTTTTTGCATTGATCCATGTCCCCTGGGGCAGGACCCAGGTCCCCAAACACTTTTTATGACAATAACTTGCATATAAGCCTTTAAAATTAGCACTTTTGATTATTCATGTTCGTGTCCCATAGACTTTAACGGTGTTCGTGTGTTCGAACAAACTTTTTTCCTGTTCGCATGTTCTGGTGCAAACCGAACAGGGGGGTGTTTGGCTCATCCCTAGACACAGTACACTAACTTTAAATACTGCAGCTGCCTGCCTGTGGTACTAATAGGATCAGAAGAACACCACCAATTTTCTTCAGGTAGCTTTAGGTGCACACTGTGCAGAGGACACAGTACACTAACTGTAAATACTGTAGCTGCCTGCCTGTGGTAATAATAGGATCAGAACAACAGCAATTGTCTTCAGGCAGCTTTAGGTGCACACTGTGCTGAAGACGCAGTACACTAACTGTAAATAATGTAGCTGCCTGCCTGTGGTATTAATAGGATCAGAACAACAGCAATTGTCTTCAGGTAGCTTTAGGTGCACACTGCGCAGAGGACGCACTACACTAACTGTAAATACTGTAGCTGCCTGCCTGTGGTACAAATAGGATCAGAAGAACACCACTAATTTTCTTTAGGTAGCTTTAGGTGCACAATTGGAACTAAGCACGGCGGTCTGCGGATGCTGGATGCTGACAGAGTGGTGAGAGATGTATCACTCTAATGCGTGTTTAATATGCCTCCCCCTGCTGCTTTGACTCCACTTGCCTGCTTCTGCCACTTATATCGCTGCCTTTATGCCAGCCTTTACTAGCCTTACCTGCCAGTCACATATACTGTTCTTTTGATGTTAAACTGCTGGTCTCAGCCTGCTCTAGTATCTACCTTGGACTGAGTCAGTTCCCTATATGGACTTCCAATATTAATTAATCTTCCCATCCACACATACCCACATCCCTGCTATACCACGCACCTGAAAAGCGAGTCACCAAATTGAACATAATACCTGCTTTTAAAGCCTGAATATCTATCCTTAGTATTCATGAGTGGTGAATGGTGTTTGAATGTGTGTTTGAACACCACCAATTTTCTTCAGGTAGCTTTAGGTGCAGACTGTGCAGAGGACGCACTACACTAACTATAAACACTGCAGCTGCCTGCGGTACTAATAGGATCAGAAGAACACCACTAATTTTCTTCAGGTAGCTTTAGGTGCACATTGTGCAGAAGACACAGTACACCAACTGTAAATACTGCAGCTGCCTGCCTGAGGTACTAATAGGATCAGAAGAACACCACCAATTTTCTTCAGGTAGCTTTAGGTGCACACTGTGCAGAGGACGCACTACACTAACTGTAAATACTGCAGCTGCCTGCGGTACTAATAGGATCAGAACAACAGCAATTTTGTTCAGGTAGCTTTAGGTGCACACTGTGCAGAGGACGCACTACACTAACTGTAAATACTGCAGCTGCCTGCGGTACTAATAGGATCAGAAGAACACCACCAATTTTCTTCAGGTAGCTTTAGGTTCACACTGTGCAGAGGACGCACTACGTTAACTGTAAATACTGCAGCTGCCTGCGGTACTAATAGGATCAGAAGAACACCACCAATTTTCTTCAGGTAGCTTTAGGTTCACACTGTGCAGAGGACGCACTACGTTAACTGTAAACATTGTAGCTGGCTGCGGTACTAATAGGATCAGAAGAACACCACCAATTTTCTTCAGGTAGCTTTAGGTGCACATTGTGCAGAAGACACAGTACACCAACTGTAAATACTGCAGCTGCCTGCCTGAGGTACTAATAGGATCAGAAGAAAACCACCAATTTTCTTCAGGTAGCTTTAGGTGCACACTGTGCAGAGGACGCACTACACTAACTGTAAATACTGCAGCTGCCTGCGGTACTAATAGGATCAGAACAACAGCAATTTTGTTCAGGTAGCTTTAGGTGCACACTGTGCAGAGGACGCACTACACTAACTGTAAATACTGCAGCTGCCTGCGGTACTAATAGGATCAGAAGAACACCACCAATTTTCTTCAGGTAGCTTTAGGTGCACACTGTGCAGAGGACGCACTACACTAACTGTAAATATTGCAGCTGCCTGCGGTACTAATATGATCAGAAGAACACCACCAATTTTTTTCAGGTAGCTTTAGGTGCACACTGTGCAGAGGACACACTACACTAACTGTAAACACTGCAGCTGGCTGCGGTACTAATATGATCAGAAGAACACCACCAATTTTCTTCAGGTAGCTTTAGGTGCACACTGTGCAGAGGACGCACTACACTAACTGTGAATACTGCAGCTGGCTGCGGTACTAATAGGATCAGAAGAACACCACCAATTTTCTTCAGGTAGCTTTAGGTGCACATTGTGCAGAGGACACAGTACCCCAACTGTAAATACTGCAGCTGCCTGCCTGAAGTACTAATAGGATCAGAAGAACACCACCAATTTTCTTCAGGTAGCTTTAGGTGCACACTGTGCAGAGGACACAGCACACTAACTGTAAATACTGTAGCTGCCTGCCTGTGGTATTAATAGGATCAGAACAACAGCAATTGTCTTCAGGTAGCTTTGGGTGCACACTGTGCAGAGGACACAGTACACTAACTGTAAATACTGCAGCTGCCTGCCTGTGGTACTAATAGGGTCAAAAGAACACCACCAGTTTTCTTCAGGTAGCTTTAGGTGCACACTGTGCAGAGGACACAGTACACTAACTGTAAATACTGTAGCTGCCTGCCTGTGGTATTAATAGGATCAGAACAACAGCAATTGTCTTCAGGTAGCTTTAGGTGCACACTGTGCAGAGGACGCACTACACTAACTGTAAATACTGTAGCTGCCGGCCTGTGGTATTAATAGGATCAGCACAACAGCAATTGTCTTCAGGTAGCTTTAGGTGCACACTGTGCAGAGGACGCACTACACTAACTGTAAATACTGCAGCTGCCTGCGGTACTAAAAGGATCAGAAGAACACCACCAATTTTCTTCAGGTAGCTTTAGTTGCACACTGTGCAGAGGAGGCACTACACTAACTGTAAACACTGCAGCTGGCTGCGGTACTAATAGGATCAGAAGAACTCCACCAATTTTCTTCAGGTAGCTTTAGGTGCACACTGTGCAGAGGACGCTCTACACTAACTGTAAATACTGCAGCTGCCTGTGGTACTAATAGAATCATAAGTGCACCACCAATTTTCTTCAGGTAGCTTTAGGTGCACACTGTGCAGAGGACGCACTACACTAACTATAAACACTGCAGCTGCCTGCGGTACTAATAGGATGAGAAGAACACCACCAATTTTCTTCAGGTAGCTTTAGGTGCACATTGTGCAGAGGACACAGTACACCAACTGTAAATACTGCAGCTGCCTGCCTGAGGTACTAATAGGATCAGAAGAAAACCACCAATTTTCTTCAGGTAGCTTTAGGTGCACACTGTGCAGAGGACACAGTACACTAACTGTAAATTCTGTAGCTGCCTGCCTGTGGTATTAATAGGATCAGAACAACAGCAATTTTCTTCAGGTAGCTTTGTGTGCACACTGTGCAGAGGACACAGTACACTAACTGTAAATACTGCAGCTGCCTGCCTGTGGTACTAATAGGCTCAAAAGAACACCACCAATTTTCTTCAGGTAGCCTTAGGTGCACAATGTGCAGAGGACACACTACACTAACTGTAAATACTGTAGCTGCCTGCCTGTGGTATTAATAGGATCAGAGCAACAGCAATTGTCTTCAGGTTGCTTTAGGTGCACACTGTGCAGAGGACGCAGTACACTAACTATAAATACTTTAGCTGCCTGCCTGTGGTATTAATAGGATCAGAACAACAGCAATTATCTTCAGGTAGCTTTAGGTGCACACTGTGCAGAGGACGTACTACACTAACTGTAAATACTGCAGCTGCCTGTGGTACTAATAGGATCAGAAGAACAACACTAATTTTCTTCAGGTAGCTTTAGGTGCACACTGTGCAGAGGACGCACTACACTAACTGTAAACACTGCAGCTGCCTGTGGTACTAATAGGATCAGAAGAACACCACCAATTTTCTTCAGGTAGCTTTAGGTGCACACTGTGCAGAGGACACAGTACACTAACTGTAAATACTGTAGCTGCCTGCCTGTGGTATTAATAGGATCAGAACAACAGCAATTGCCTTCAGTTAGCTTTAGGTGCACACTGTGCAGAGGACACAGTACACTAACTGTAAATACTGCAGCTGCCTGCCTATGGTACTAATAGGATCAAAAGAACACCACCAATTTTCTTCAGTTAGCTTTAGGTGCACACTATGCAGAGGACGCACTACACTAACCAAATACTGCAGCTGCCTGCAGTACTAATAGGGTCAGAAGAACACCACCAATTTTCTTCAGGTAGCTTTAGGTGCACACTGTGCAGAGGATGCACTACACTAACTGTAAACACTGTAGCTGCCTGCCTGTGGTATTAATAGGATCAGAACAACAGAAATTGTCTTCAGGTAGCTTTAGGTGCACACTGTGCAGAGGACGCAGTACACTAACTGTAAATACTGTAGCTGACTGCCTATGGTACTAATAGGATCCAAAGAACACCACCAATTTTCTTCAGGTAGCTTTACGTGCACACTGTGCAGAGGACGCACTACACTAACTGTAAATACTGTAGCTGCCTGCCTGTGGTATTAATAGGATCAGAACAACAGAAATTATCTTCACGTAGCTTTAGGTGCACACTGTGCAGAGGACGCAGTACACTAACTGTAAATACTGTAGCTGCCTGCCTTTGGTATTAATAGGATCAGAACAACAGCAATTGTCTTCAGGTAGCTTTAGGTGCACACTGTGCAGAGGACGCACTACACTAACTGTAAATACTGCAGCTGCCTGCGGTACTAATAGGATCAGAAGAACACCACCAATTTTCTTCAGGTAGCTTTAGGTGCACACTGTGCAGAGGACGCTCTACACTAACTGTAAATACTGCAGCTGCCTGCGGTACTAATAGGATCAGAAGAACACCACCAATTTTCTTCAGGTAGCGTTAGGTGCACACTGTGCAGAGGATGCACTACACTAACTGTAAATACTGCAGCTGCCTGCGGTACTAATAGGATCAGAAGAACACCACCAATTTTCTTCAGGTAGCTTTAGGTGCACACTGTGCAGAGGACGCACTACACTAACTGTAAACACTGCAGCTGCCTGTGGTACTAATAGGATCAGAAGAACACCACCAAATTTCTTCAGGTAGCTTTAGGTGCACATTGTGCAGAGGACGCACTACACTATCTGTGAATACTGCAGCTGCCTGCGGTACTAATAGGATCAGAAGAACAACACCAATTTTCTTCAGGTAGCTTTAGGTGCACACTGTGCAGCGGACGCACTACACTAACTATAAACACTGCAGCTGCCTGCGGTACTAATAGGATCAGAAGAACACCACCAATTTTCTTCAGGTAGCTTTAGGTGCACATTGTGCAGAAGACACAGTACACCAACTGTAAATACTGCAGCTGCCTGCCTGAGGTACTAATAGGATCAGAAGAACACCACCAATTTTCTTCAGGCAGCTTTAGGTGCACACTGTGCAGAGGACGCACTACACTAACTGTAAATACTGCAGCTGCCTGCAGTACTAATAGGATCAGAACAACAGCAATTTTGTTCAGGTAGCTTTAGGTGCACACTGTGCAGAGGACGCACTACACTAACTGTAAATACTGCAGCTGCCTGCGGTACTAATAGGATCAGAAGAACACCACCAATTTTCTTCAGGTAGCTTTAGGTTCACACTGTGCAGAGGACGCACTACGTTAACTGTAAACATTGCAGCTGGCTGCGGTACTAATAGGATCAGAAGAACACCACCAATTTTCTTCAGGTAGCTTTAGGTGCACATTGTGCAGAAGACACAGTACACCAACTGTAAATACTGCAGCTGCCTGCCTGAGGTACTAATAGGATCAGAAGAACACCACCAATTTTCTTCAGGTAGCTTTAGGTGCACACTGTGCAGAGGACGCACTACACTAACTGTAAATACTGCAGCTGCCTGCGGTACTAATAGGATCAGAACAACAGCAATTTTGTTCAGGTAGCTTTAGGTGCATACTGTGCAGAGGACGCACTACACTAACTGTAAATACTGCAGCTGCCTGCGGTACTAATAGGATCAGAAGAACACCACCAATTTTCTTCAGGTAGCTTTAGGTGCACACTGTGCAGAGGATGCACTACACTAACTGTAAATATTGCAGCTGCCTGCGGTACTAATATGATCAGAAGAACACCACCAATTTTCTTCAGGTAGCTTTAGGTGCACACTGTGCAGAGGACACACTACACTAACTGTAAACACTGCAGCTGGCTGCGGTACTAATATGATCAGTAGAACACCACCAAGTTTCTTCAGGTAGCTTTAGGTGCACACTGTGCAGAGGACGCACTACACTAACTGTAAATACTGCAGCTGGCTGCGGTACTAATAGGATCAGAAGAACACCACCAATTTTCTTCAGGTAGCTTTAGGTGCACATTGTGCAGAGGACACAGTACACCAACTGTAAATACTGCAGCTGCCTGCCTGAAGTACTAATAGGATCAGAAGAACACCACCAATTTTCTTAAGGTAGCTTTAGGTGCACACTGTGCAGAGGACACAGCACACTAACTGTAAATACTGTAGCTGCCTGCCTGTGGTATTAATAGGATCAGAACAACAGCAATTGTCTTCAGGTAGCTTTGGGTGCACACTGCGCAGAGGACACAGTACACTAACTGTAAATACTGCAGCTGCCTGCCTGTGGTACTAATAGGGTCAAAAGAACACCACCAGTTTTCTTCAGGTAGCTTTAGGTGCACACTGTGCAGAGGACACAGTACACTAACTGTAAATACTGTAGCTGCCTGCCTGTGGTATTAATAGGATCAGAACAACAGCAATTGTCTTCAGGTAGCTTTAGGTGCACACTGTGCAGAGGACGCACTACACTAACTGTAAATACTGTAGCTGCCGGCCTGTGGTATTAATAGGATCAGCACAACAGCAATTGTCTTCAGGTAGCTTTAGGTGCACACTGTGCAGAGGACGCACTACATTAACTGTAAATACTGCAGCTGCCTGCGGTAATAAAAGGATCAGAAGAACACCACCAATTTTCTTCAGGTAGCTTTAGCTGCACACTGTGCAGAGGAGGCACTACACTAACTGTAAACACTGCAGCTGGCTGCGGTACTAATAGGATCAGAAGAACTCCACCAATTTTCTTCAGGTAGCTTTAGGTGCACACTGTGCAGAGGACGCTCTACACTAACTGTAAATACTGCAGCTGCCTGTGGTACTAATAGAATCATAAGTACACCACCAATTTTCTTCAGGTAGCTTTAGGTGCACACTGTGCAGAGGACGCACTACACTAACTATAAACACTGCAGCTGCCTGCGGTACTAATAGGATGAGAAGAACACCACCAATTTTCTTCAGGTAGCTTTAGGTGCACATTGTGCAGAGGACACAGTACACCAACTGTAAATACTGTAGCTGCCTGCCTGAGGTACTAATAGGATCAGAAGAAAACCACCAATTTTCTTCAGGTAGCTTTAGGTGCACACTGTGCAGAGGACACAGTACACTAACTGTAAATACTGTAGCTGCCTGCCTGTGGTATTAATAGGATAAGAGCAACAGCAATTGTCTTCAGGTAGCTTTAGGTGCACACTGTGCAGAGGACGCAGTACACTAACTATAAATACTTTAGCTGCCTGCCTGTGGTATTAATAGGATCAGAACAACAGCAATTATCTTCAGGTAGCTTTAGGTGCACACTGTGCAGAGGACGTACTACACTAACTGTAAATACTGCAGCTGCCTGTGGTACTAATAGAATCATAAGTACACCACCAATTTTCTTCAGGTAGCTTTAGGTGCACACTGTGCAGAGGACGCACTACACTAACTATAAACACTGCAGCTGCCTGCGGTACTAATAGGATGAGAAGAACACCACCAATTTTCTTCAGGTAGCTTTAGGTGCACATTGTGCAGAGGACACAGTACACCAACTGTAAATACTGCAGCTGCCTGCCTGAGGTACTAATAGGATCAGAAGAAAACCACCAATTTTCTTCAGGTAGCTTTAGGTGCACACTGTGCAGAGGACACAGTACACTAACTGTAAATACTGTAGCTGCCTGCCTGTGGTATTAATAGGATCAGAAGAACACCACCAATTTTCTTCAGGTAGCTTTAGGTGCACACTGTGCAGAGGATGCACTACACTAACTGTAAATATTGCAGCTGCCTGCGGTACTAATATGATCAGAAGAACACCACCAATTTTCTTCAGGTAGCTTTAGGTGCACACTGTGCAGAGGACACACTACACTAACTGTAAACACTGCAGCTGGCTGCGGTACTAATATGATCAGTAGAACACCACCAAGTTTCTTCAGGTAGCTTTAGGTGCACACTGTGCAGAGGACGCACTACACTAACTGTAAATACTGCAGCTGGCTGCGGTACTAATAGGATCAGAAGAACACCACCAATTTTCTTCAGGTAGCTTTAGGTGCACATTGTGCAGAGGACACAGTACACCAACTGTAAATACTGCAGCTGCCTGCCTGAAGTACTAATAGGATCAGAAGAACACCACCAATTTTCTTAAGGTAGCTTTAGGTGCACACTGTGCAGAGGACACAGCACACTAACTGTAAATACTGTAGCTGCCTGCCTGTGGTATTAATAGGATCAGAACAACAGCAATTGTCTTCAGGTAGCTTTGGGTGCACACTGCGCAGAGGACACAGTACACTAACTGTAAATACTGCAGCTGCCTGCCTGTGGTACTAATAGGGTCAAAAGAACACCACCAGTTTTCTTCAGGTAGCTTTAGGTGCACACTGTGCAGAGGACACAGTACACTAACTGTAAATACTGTAGCTGCCTGCCTGTGGTATTAATAGGATCAGAACAACAGCAATTGTCTTCAGGTAGCTTTAGGTGCACACTGTGCAGAGGACGCACTACACTAACTGTAAATACTGTAGCTGCCGGCCTGTGGTATTAATAGGATCAGCACAACAGCAATTGTCTTCAGGTAGCTTTAGGTGCACACTGTGCAGAGGACGCACTACATTAACTGTAAATACTGCAGCTGCCTGCGGTAATAAAAGGATCAGAAGAACACCACCAATTTTCTTCAGGTAGCTTTAGCTGCACACTGTGCAGAGGAGGCACTACACTAACTGTAAACACTGCAGCTGGCTGCGGTACTAATAGGATCAGAAGAACTCCACCAATTTTCTTCAGGTAGCTTTAGGTGCACACTGTGCAGAGGACGCTCTACACTAACTGTAAATACTGCAGCTGCCTGTGGTACTAATAGAATCATAAGTACACCACCAATTTTCTTCAGGTAGCTTTAGGTGCACACTGTGCAGAGGACGCACTACACTAACTATAAACACTGCAGCTGCCTGCGGTACTAATAGGATGAGAAGAACACCACCAATTTTCTTCAGGTAGCTTTAGGTGCACATTGTGCAGAGGACACAGTACACCAACTGTAAATACTGCAGCTGCCTGCCTGAGGTACTAATAGGATCAGAAGAAAACCACCAATTTTCTTCAGGTAGCTTTAGGTGCACACTGTGCAGAGGACACAGTACACTAACTGTAAATACTGTAGCTGCCTGCCTGTGGTATTAATAGGATAAGAGCAACAGCAATTGTCTTCAGGTAGCTTTAGGTGCACACTGTGCAGAGGACGCAGTACACTAACTATAAATACTTTAGCTGCCTGCCTGTGGTATTAATAGGATCAGAACAACAGCAATTATCTTCAGGTAGCTTTAGGTGCACACTGTGCAGAGGACGTACTACACTAACTGTAAATACTGCAGCTGCCTGTGGTACTAATAGAATCATAAGTACACCACCAATTTTCTTCAGGTAGCTTTAGGTGCACACTGTGCAGAGGACGCACTACACTAACTATAAACACTGCAGCTGCCTGCGGTACTAATAGGATGAGAAGAACACCACCAATTTTCTTCAGGTAGCTTTAGGTGCACATTGTGCAGAGGACACAGTACACCAACTGTAAATACTGCAGCTGCCTGCCTGAGGTACTAATAGGATCAGAAGAAAACCACCAATTTTCTTCAGGTAGCTTTAGGTGCACACTGTGCAGAGGACACAGTACACTAACTGTAAATACTGTAGCTGCCTGCCTGTGGTATTAATAGGATCAGAGCAACAGCAATTGTCTTCAGGTAGCTTTAGGTGCACACTGTGCAGAGGACGCAGTACACTAACTATAAATACTTTAGCTGCCTGCCTGTGGTATTAATAGGATCAGAACAACAGCAATTATCTTCAGGTAGCTTTAGGTGCACACTGTGCAGAGGACGTACTACACTAACTGTAAATACTGCAGCTGCCTGTGGTACTAATAGGATCAGAAGAACAACACTAATTTTCTTCAGGTAGCTTTAGGTGCACACTGTGCAGAGGACGCACTACACTAACTGTAAACACTGCAGCTGCCTGTGGTACTAATAGGATCAGAAGAACACCACCAATTTTCTTCAGGTAGCTTCAGGTGCACACTGTGCAGAGGACACAGTACACTAACTGTAAATACTGTAGCTGCCTGCCTGTGGTATTAATAGGATCAGAACAACAGCAATTGCCTTCAGTTAGCTTTAGGTGCACACTGTGCAGAGGACGTACTACACTAACTGTAAATACTGCAGCTGCTTGCGGTACTAATAGGATCAGAAGAACAACACCAATTTTCTTCAGGTAGCTTTAGGTGCACACTGTGCAGAGGACACAGTACACTAACTGTAAATACTGTAGCTGCCTGCCTGTGGTAATAATAGGATCAGAACAACAGCAATTGTCTTCAGGTAGCTTTAGGTGCACACTGTGCTGAAGACGCAGTACACTAACTGTAAATAATGTAGCTGCCTGCCTGTGGTATTAATAGGATCAGAACAACAGCAATTGTCTTCAGGTAGCTTTAGGTGCACACTGCGCAGAGGACGCACTACACTAACTGTAAATACTGTAGCTGCCTGCCTGTGGTACAAATAGGATCAGAAGAACACCACTAATTTTCTTTAGGTAGCTTTAGGTGCACAATTGGAACTAAGCACGGCGGTCTGCGGATGCTGGATGCTGACAGAGTGGTGAGAGATGTATCACTCTAATGCGTGTTTAATATGCCTCCCCCTGCTGCTTTGACTCCACTTGCCTGCTTCTGCCACTTATATCGCTGCCTTTATGCCAGCCTTTACTAGCCTTACCTGCCAGTCACATATACTGTTCTTTTGATGTTAAACTGCTGGTCTCAGCCTGCTCTAGTATCTACCTTGGACTGAGTCAGTTCCCTATATGGACTTCCAATACAAATTAATCTTCCCATCCACACATACCCACATCCCTGCTATACCACGCACCTGAAAAGCGAGTCACCAAATTGAACATAATACCTGCTTTTAAAGCCTGAATATCTATCCTTAGTATTCATGAGTGGTGAATGGTGTTTGAATGTGTGTTTGAACACCACCAATTTTCTTCAGGTAGCTTTAGGTGCAGACTGTGCAGAGGACGCACTACACTAACTATAAACACTGCAGCTGCCTGCGGTACTAATAGGATCAGAAGAACACCACCAATTTTCTTCAGGTAGCTTTAGGTTCACACTGTGCAGAGGACACACTACGTTAACTGTAAATACTGCAGCTGCCTGCGGTACTAATAGGATCAGAAGAACACCACCAATTTTCTTCAGGTAGCTTTAGGTTCACACTGTGCAGAGGACGCACTACGTTAACTGTAAACATTGTAGCTGGCTGCGGTACTAATAGGATCAGAAGAACACCACCAATTTTCTTCAGGTAGCTTTAGGTGCACATTGTGCAGAAGACACAGTACACCAACTGTAAATACTGCAGCTGCCTGCCTGAGGTACTAATAGGATCAGAAGAAAACCACCAATTTTCTTCAGGTAGCTTTAGGTGCACACTGTGCAGAGGACGCACTACACTAACTGTAAATACTGCAGCTGCCTGCGGTACTAATAGGATCAGAACAACAGCAATTTTGTTCAGGTAGCTTTAGGTGCACACTGTGCAGAGGACGCACTACACTAACTGTAAATACTGCAGCTGCCTGCGGTACTAATAGGATCAGAAGAACACCACCAATTTTCTTCAGGTAGCTTTAGGTGCACACTGTGCAGAGGACGCACTACACTAACTGTAAATATTGCAGCTGCCTGTGGTACTAATATGATCAGAAGAACACCACCAATTTTTTTCAGGTAGCTTTAGGTGCACACTGTGCAGAGGACACACTACACTAACTGTAAACACTGCAGCTGGCTGCGGTACTAATATGATCAGAAGAACACCACCAATTTTCTTCAGGTAGCTTTAGGTGCACACTGTGCAGAGGACGCACTACACTAACTGTAAATACTGTAGCTGCCGGCCTGTGGTATTAATAGGATCAGCACAACAGCAATTGTCTTCAGGTAGCTTTAGGTGCACACTGTGCAGAGGACGCACTACACTAACTGTAAATACTGCAGCTGCCTGCGGTACTAAAAGGATCAGAAGAACACCACCAATTTTCTTCAGGTAGCTTTAGTTGCACACTGTGCAGAGGAGGCACTACACTAACTGTAAACACTGCAGCTGGCTGCGGTACTAATAGGATCAGAAGAACTCCACCAATTTTCTTCAGGTAGCTTTAGGTGCACACTGTGCAGAGGACGCTCTACACTAACTGTAAATACTGCAGCTGCCTGTGGTACTAATAGAATCATAAGTGCACCACCAATTTTCTTCAGGTAGCTTTAGGTGCACACTGTGCAGAGGACGCACTACACTAACTATAAACACTGCAGCTGCCTGCGGTACTAATAGGATGAGAAGAACACCACCAATTTTCTTCAGGTAGCTTTAGGTGCACATTGTGCAGAGGACACAGTACACCAACTGTAAATACTGCAGCTGCCTGCCTGAGGTACTAATAGGATCAGAAGAAAACCACCAATTTTCTTCAGGTAGCTTTAGGTGCACACTGTGCAGAGGACACAGTACACTAACTGTAAATTCTGTAGCTGCCTGCCTGTGGTATTAATAGGATCAGAACAACAGCAATTTTCTTCAGGTAGCTTTGTGTGCACACTGTGCAGAGGACACAGTACACTAACTGTAAATACTGCAGCTGCCTGCCTGTGGTACTAATAGGCTCAAAAGAACACCACCAATTTTCTTCAGGTAGCCTTAGGTGCACAATGTGCAGAGGACACACTACACTAACTGTAAATACTGTAGCTGCCTGCCTGTGGTATTAATAGGATCAGAGCAACAGCAATTGTCTTCAGGTTGCTTTAGGTGCACACTGTGCAGAGGACGCAGTACACTAACTATAAATACTTTAGCTGCCTGCCTGTGGTATTAATAGGATCAGAACAACAGCAATTATCTTCAGGTAGCTTTAGGTGCACACTGTGCAGAGGACGTACTACACTAACTGTAAATACTGCAGCTGCCTGTGGTACTAATAGGATCAGAAGAACAACACTAATTTTCTTCAGGTAGCTTTAGGTGCACACTGTGCAGAGGACGCACTACACTAACTGTAAACACTGCAGCTGCCTGTGGTACTAATAGGATCAGAAGAACACCACCAATTTTCTTCAGGTAGCTTTAGGTGCACACTGTGCAGAGGACACAGTACACTAACTGTAAATACTGTAGCTGCCTGCCTGTGGTATTAATAGGATCAGAACAACAGCAATTGCCTTCAGTTAGCTTTAGGTGCACACTGTGCAGAGGACACAGTACACTAACTGTAAATACTGCAGCTGCCTGCCTATGGTACTAATAGGATCAAAAGAACACCACCAATTTTCTTCAGTTAGCTTTAGGTGCACACTATGCAGAGGACGCACTACACTAACCAAATACTGCAGCTGCCTGCAGTACTAATAGGGTCAGAAGAACACCACCAATTTTCTTCAGGTAGCTTTAGGTGCACACTGTGCAGAGGATGCACTACACTAACTGTAAACACTGTAGCTGCCTGCCTGTGGTATTAATAGGATCAGAACAACAGAAATTGTCTTCAGGTAGCTTTAGGTGCACACTGTGCAGAGGACGCAGTACACTAACTGTAAATACTGTAGCTGACTGCCTATGGTACTAATAGGATCCAAAGAACACCACCAATTTTCTTCAGGTAGCTTTACGTGCACACTGTGCAGAGGACGCACTACACTAACTGTAAATACTGTAGCTGCCTGCCTGTGGTATTAATAGGATCAGAACAACAGAAATTATCTTCACGTAGCTTTAGGTGCACACTGTGCAGAGGACGCAGTACACTAACTGTAAATACTGTAGCTGCCTGCCTTTGGTATTAATAGGATCAGAACAACAGCAATTGTCTTCAGGTAGCTTTAGGTGCACACTGTGCAGAGGACGCACTACACTAACTGTAAATACTGCAGCTGCCTGCGGTACTAATAGGATCAGAAGAACACCACCAATTTTCTTCAGGTAGCTTTAGGTGCACACTGTGCAGAGGACGCTCTACACTAACTGTAAATACTGCAGCTGCCTGCGGTACTAATAGGATCAGAAGAACACCACCAATTTTCTTCAGGTAGCGTTAGGTGCACACTGTGCAGAGGATGCACTACACTAACTGTAAATACTGCAGCTGCCTGCGGTACTAATAGGATCAGAAGAACACCACCAATTTTCTTCAGGTAGCTTTAGGTGCACACTGTGCAGAGGACGCACTACACTAACTGTAAACACTGCAGCTGCCTGTGGTACTAATAGGATCAGAAGAACACCACCAAATTTCTTCAGGTAGCTTTAGGTGCACATTGTGCAGAGGACGCACTACACTATCTGTGAATACTGCAGCTGCCTGCGGTACTAATAGGATCAGAAGAACAACACCAATTTTCTTCAGGTAGCTTTAGGTGCACACTGTGCAGCGGACGCACTACACTAACTATAAACACTGCAGCTGCCTGCGGTACTAATAGGATCAGAAGAACACCACCAATTTTCTTCAGGTAGCTTTAGGTGCACATTGTGCAGAAGACACAGTACACCAACTGTAAATACTGCAGCTGCCTGCCTGAGGTACTAATAGGATCAGAAGAACACCACCAATTTTCTTCAGGCAGCTTTAGGTGCACACTGTGCAGAGGACGCACTACACTAACTGTAAATACTGCAGCTGCCTGCAGTACTAATAGGATCAGAACAACAGCAATTTTGTTCAGGTAGCTTTAGGTGCACACTGTGCAGAGGACGCACTACACTAACTGTAAATACTGCAGCTGCCTGCGGTACTAATAGGATCAGAAGAACACCACCAATTTTCTTCAGGTAGCTTTAGGTTCACACTGTGCAGAGGACGCACTACGTTAACTGTAAACATTGCAGCTGGCTGCGGTACTAATAGGATCAGAAGAACACCACCAATTTTCTTCAGGTAGCTTTAGGTGCACATTGTGCAGAAGACACAGTACACCAACTGTAAATACTGCAGCTGCCTGCCTGAGGTACTAATAGGATCAGAAGAACACCACCAATTTTCTTCAGGTAGCTTTAGGTGCACACTGTGCAGAGGACGCACTACACTAACTGTAAATACTGCAGCTGCCTGCGGTACTAATAGGATCAGAACAACAGCAATTTTGTTCAGGTAGCTTTAGGTGCATACTGTGCAGAGGACGCACTACACTAACTGTAAATACTGCAGCTGCCTGCGGTACTAATAGGATCAGAAGAACACCACCAATTTTCTTCAGGTAGCTTTAGGTGCACACTGTGCAGAGGATGCACTACACTAACTGTAAATATTGCAGCTGCCTGCGGTACTAATATGATCAGAAGAACACCACCAATTTTCTTCAGGTAGCTTTAGGTGCACACTGTGCAGAGGACACACTACACTAACTGTAAACACTGCAGCTGGCTGCGGTACTAATATGATCAGTAGAACACCACCAAGTTTCTTCAGGTAGCTTTAGGTGCACACTGTGCAGAGGACGCACTACACTAACTGTAAATACTGCAGCTGGCTGCGGTACTAATAGGATCAGAAGAACACCACCAATTTTCTTCAGGTAGCTTTAGGTGCACATTGTGCAGAGGACACAGTACACCAACTGTAAATACTGCAGCTGCCTGCCTGAAGTACTAATAGGATCAGAAGAACACCACCAATTTTCTTAAGGTAGCTTTAGGTGCACACTGTGCAGAGGACACAGCACACTAACTGTAAATACTGTAGCTGCCTGCCTGTGGTATTAATAGGATCAGAACAACAGCAATTGTCTTCAGGTAGCTTTGGGTGCACACTGCGCAGAGGACACAGTACACTAACTGTAAATACTGCAGCTGCCTGCCTGTGGTACTAATAGGGTCAAAAGAACACCACCAGTTTTCTTCAGGTAGCTTTAGGTGCACACTGTGCAGAGGACACAGTACACTAACTGTAAATACTGTAGCTGCCTGCCTGTGGTATTAATAGGATCAGAACAACAGCAATTGTCTTCAGGTAGCTTTAGGTGCACACTGTGCAGAGGACGCACTACACTAACTGTAAATACTGTAGCTGCCGGCCTGTGGTATTAATAGGATCAGCACAACAGCAATTGTCTTCAGGTAGCTTTAGGTGCACACTGTGCAGAGGACGCACTACATTAACTGTAAATACTGCAGCTGCCTGCGGTACTAAAAGGATCAGAAGAACACCACCAATTTTCTTCAGGTAGCTTTAGTTGCACACTGTGCAGAGGAGGCACTACACTAACTGTAAACACTGCAGCTGGCTGCGGTACTAATAGGATCAGAAGAACTCCACCAATTTTCTTCAGGTAGCTTTAGGTGCACACTGTGCAGAGGACGCTCTACACTAACTTTAAATACTGCAGCTGCCTGTGGTACTAATAGAATCATAAGTACACCACCAATTTTCTTCAGGTAGCTTTAGGTGCACACTGTGCAGAGGACGCACTACACTAACTATAAACACTGCAGCTGCCTGCGGTACTAATAGGATGAGAAGAACACCACCAATTTTCTTCAGGTAGCTTTAGGTGCACATTGTGCAGAGGACACAGTACACCAACTGTAAATACTGCAGCTGCCTGCCTGAGGTACTAATAGGATCAGAAGAAAACCACCAATTTTCTTCAGGTAGCTTTAGGTGCACACTGTGCAGAGGACACAGTACACTAACTGTAAATACTGTAGCTGCCTGCCTGTGGTATTAATAGGATAAGAGCAACAGCAATTGTCTTCAGGTAGCTTTAGGTGCACACTGTGCAGAGGACGCAGTACACTAACTATAAATACTTTAGCTGCCTGCCTGTGGTATTAATAGGATCAGAACAACAGCAATTATCTTCAGGTAGCTTTAGGTGCACACTGTGCAGAGGACGTACTACACTAACTGTAAATACTGCAGCTGCCTGTGGTACTAATAGAATCATAAGTACACCACCAATTTTCTTCAGGTAGCTTTAGGTGCACACTGTGCAGAGGACGCACTACACTAACTATAAACACTGCAGCTGCCTGCGGTACTAATAGGATGAGAAGAACACCACCAATTTTCTTCAGGTAGCTTTAGGTGCACATTGTGCAGAGGACACAGTACACCAACTGTAAATACTGCAGCTGCCTGCCTGAGGTACTAATAGGATCAGAAGAAAACCACCAATTTTCTTCAGGTAGCTTTAGGTGCACACTGTGCAGAGGACACAGTACACTAACTGTAAATACTGTAGCTGCCTGCCTGTGGTATTAATAGGATCAGAGCAACAGCAATTGTCTTCAGGTAGCTTTAGGTGCACACTGTGCAGAGGACGCAGTACACTAACTATAAATACTTTAGCTGCCTGCCTGTGGTATTAATAGGATCAGAACAACAGCAATTATCTTCAGGTAGCTTTAGGTGCACACTGTGCAGAGGACGTACTACACTAACTGTAAATACTGCAGCTGCCTGTGGTACTAATAGGATCAGAAGAACAACACTAATTTTCTTCAGGTAGCTTTAGGTGCACACTGTGCAGAGGACGCACTACACTAACTGTAAACACTGCAGCTGCCTGTGGTACTAATAGGATCAGAAGAACACCACCAATTTTCTTCAGGTAGCTTCAGGTGCACACTGTGCAGAGGACACAGTACACTAACTGTAAATACTGTAGCTGCCTGCCTGTGGTATTAATAGGATCAGAACAACAGCAATTGCCTTCAGTTAGCTTTAGGTGCACACTGTGCAGAGGACGTACTACACTAACTGTAAATACTGCAGCTGCTTGCGGTACTAATAGGATCAGAAGAACAACACCAATTTTCTTCAGGTAGCTTTAGGTGCACACTGTGCAGAGGACACAGTACACTAACTGTAAATACTGTAGCTGCCTGCCTGTGGTAATAATAGGATCAGAACAACAGCAATTGTCTTCAGGTAGCTTTAGGTGCACACTGTGCTGAAGACGCAGTACACTAACTGTAAATAATGTAGCTGCCTGCCTGTGGTATTAATAGGATCAGAACAACAGCAATTGTCTTCAGGTAGCTTTAGGTGCACACTGCGCAGAGGACGCACTACACTAACTGTAAATACTGTAGCTGCCTGCCTGTGGTACAAATAGGATCAGAAGAACACCACTAATTTTCTTTAGGTAGCTTTAGGTGCACAATTGGAACTAAGCACGGCGGTCTGCGGATGCTGGATGCTGACAGAGTGGTGAGAGATGTATCACTCTAATGCGTGTTTAATATGCCTCCCCCTGCTGCTTTGACTCCACTTGCCTGCTTCTGCCACTTATATCGCTGCCTTTATGCCAGCCTTTACTAGCCTTACCTGCCAGTCACATATACTGTTCTTTTGATGTTAAACTGCTGGTCTCAGCCTGCTCTAGTATCTACCTTGGACTGAGTCAGTTCCCTATATGGACTTCCAATACAAATTAATCTTCCCATCCACACATACCCACATCCCTGCTATACCACGCACCTGAAAAGCGAGTCACCAAATTGAACATAATACCTGCTTTTAAAGCCTGAATATCTATCCTTAGTATTCATGAGTGGTGAATGGTGTTTGAATGTGTGTTTGAACACCACCAATTTTCTTCAGGTAGCTTTAGGTGCAGACTGTGCAGAGGACGCACTACACTAACTATAAACACTGCAGCTGCCTGCGGTACTAATAGGATCAGAAGAACACCACCAATTTTCTTCAGGTAGCTTTAGGTTCACACTGTGCAGAGGACACACTACGTTAACTGTAAATACTGCAGCTGCCTGCGGTACTAATAGGATCAGAAGAACACCACCAATTTTCTTCAGGTAGCTTTAGGTTCACACTGTGCAGAGGATGCACTACGTTAACTGTAAACATTGTAGCTGGCTGCGGTACTAATAGGATCAGAAGAACACCACCAATTTTCTTCAGGTAGCTTTAGGTGCACATTGTGCAGAAGACACAGTACACCAACTGTAAATACTGCAGCTGCCTGCCTGAGGTACTAATAGGATCAGAAGAAAACCACCAATTTTCTTCAGGTAGCTTTAGGTGCACACTGTGCAGAGGACGCACTACACTAACTGTAAATACTGCAGCTGCCTGCGGTACTAATAGGATCAGAACAACAGCAATTTTGTTCAGGTAGCTTTAGGTGCACACTGTGCAGAGGACGCACTACACTAACTGTAAATACTGCAGCTGCCTGCGGTACTAATAGGATCAGAAGAACACCACCAATTTTCTTCAGGTAGCTTTAGGTGCACACTGTGCAGAGGACGCACTACACTAACTGTAAATATTGCAGCTGCCTGTGGTACTAATATGATCAGAAGAACACCACCAATTTTTTTCAGGTAGCTTTAGGTGCACACTGTGCAGAGGACACACTACACTAACTGTAAACACTGCAGCTGGCTGCGGTACTAATATGATCAGAAGAACACCACCAATTTTCTTCAGGTAGCTTTAGGTGCACACTGTGCAGAGGACGCACTACACTAACTGTAAATACTGTAGCTGCCGGCCTGTGGTATTAATAGGATCAGCACAACAGCAATTGTCTTCAGGTAGCTTTAGGTGCACACTGTGCAGAGGACGCACTACACTAACTGTAAATACTGCAGCTGCCTGCGGTACTAAAAGGATCAGAAGAACACCACCAATTTTCTTCAGGTAGCTTTAGTTGCACACTGTGCAGAGGAGGCACTACACTAACTGTAAACACTGCAGCTGGCTGCGGTACTAATAGGATCAGAAGAACTCCACCAATTTTCTTCAGGTAGCTTTAGGTGCACACTGTGCAGAGCACGCTCTACACTAACTGTAAATACTGCAGCTGCCTGTGGTACTAATAGAATCATAAGTGCACCACCAATTTTCTTCAGGTAGCTTTAGGTGCACACTGTGCAGAGGACGCACTACACTAACTATAAACACTGCAGCTGCCTGCGGTACTAATAGGATGAGAAGAACACCACCAATTTTCTTCAGGTAGCTTTAGGTGCACATTGTGCAGAGGACACAGTACACCAACTGTAAATACTGCAGCTGCCTGCCTGAGGTACTAATAGGATCAGAAGAAAACCACCAATTTTCTTCAGGTAGCTTTAGGTGCACACTGTGCAGAGGACACAGTACACTAACTGTAAATTCTGTAGCTGCCTGCCTGTGGTATTAATAGGATCAGAACAACAGCAATTTTCTTCAGGTAGCTTTGTGTGCACACTGTGCAGAGGACACAGTACACTAACTGTAAATACTGCAGCTGCCTGCCTGTGGTACTAATAGGCTCAAAAGAACACCACCAATTTTCTTCAGGTAGCCTTAGGTGCACAATGTGCAGAGGACACACTACACTAACTGTAAATACTGTAGCTGCCTGCCTGTGGTATTAATAGGATCAGAGCAACAGCAATTGTCTTCAGGTTGCTTTAGGTGCACACTGTGCAGAGGACGCAGTACACTAACTATAAATACTTTAGCTGCCTGCCTGTGGTATTAATAGGATCAGAACAACAGCAATTATCTTCAGGTAGCTTTAGGTGCACACTGTGCAGAGGACGTACTACACTAACTGTAAATACTGCAGCTGCCTGTGGTACTAATAGGATCAGAAGAACAACACTAATTTTCTTCAGGTAGCTTTAGGTGCACACTGTGCAGAGGACGCACTACACTAACTGTAAACACTGCAGCTGCCTGTGGTACTAATAGGATCAGAAGAACACCACCAATTTTCTTCAGGTAGCTTTAGGTGCACACTGTGCAGAGGACACAGTACACTAACTGTAAATACTGTAGCTGCCTGCCTGTGGTATTAATAGGATCAGAACAACAGCAATTGCCTTCAGTTAGCTTTAGGTGCACACTGTGCAGAGGACATACTACACTAACTGTAAATACTGCAGCTGCTTGCGGTACTAATAGGATCAGAAGAACAACACCAATTTTCTTCAGGTAGCTTTAGGTGCACACTGTGCAGAGGACACAGTACACTAACTGTAAATACAGTAGCTGCCTGCCTGTGGTATTAATAGGATCAGAACAACAGCAATTGCCTTCAGTTAGCTTTAGGTGCACACTGTGCAGAGGACACAGTACACTAACTGTAAATACTGCAGCTGCCTGCCTATGGTACTAATAGGATCAAAAGAACACCACCAATTTTCTTCAGTTAGCTTTAGGTGCACACTATGCAGAGGACGCACTACACTAACCAAATACTGCAGCTGCCTGCAGTACTAATAGGGTCAGAAGAACACCACCAATTTTCTTCAGGTAGCTTTAGGTGCACACTGTGCAGAGGACGCACTACACTAACTGTAAACACTGTAGCTGCCTGCCTGTGGTATTAATAGGATCAGAACAACAGAAATTGTCTTCAGGTAGCTTTAGGTGCACACTGTGCTGAAGACGCAGTACACTAACTGTAAATAATGTAGCTGCCTGCCTGTGGTATTAATAGGATCAGAACAACAGCAATTGTCTTCAGGTAGCTTTAGGTGCACACTGCGCAGAGGACGCACTACACTAACTGTAAATACTGTAGCTGCCTGCCTGTGGTACAAATAGGATCAGAAGAACACCACTAATTTTCTTTAGGTAGCTTTAGGTGCACAATTGGAACTAAGCACGGCGGTCTGCGGATGCTGGATGCTGACAGAGTGGTGAGAGATGTATCACTCTAATGCGTGTTTAATATGCCTCCCCCTGCTGCTTTGACTCCACTTGCCTGCTTCTGCCACTTATATCGCTGCCTTTATGCCAGCCTTTACTAGCCTTACCTGCCAGTCACATATACTGTTCTTTTGATGTTAAACTGCTGGTCTCAGCCTGCTCTAGTATCTACCTTGGACTGAGTCAGTTCCCTATATGGACTTCCAATACTAATTAATCTTCCCATCCACACATACCCACATCCCTGCTATACCACGCACCTGAAAAGCGAGTCACCAAATTGAACATAATACCTGCTTTTAAAGCCTGAATATCTATCCTTAGTATTCATGAGTGGTGAATGGTGTTTGAATGTGTGTTTGAACACCACCAATTTTCTTCAGGTAGCTTTAGGTGCAGACTGTGCAGAGGACGCACTACACTAACTATAAACACTGCAGCTGCCTGCGGTACTAATAGGATCAGAAGAACACCACCAATTTTCTTCAGGTAGCTTTAGGTTCACACTGTGCAGAGGATGCACTACGTTAACTGTAAATACTGCAGCTGCCTGCGGTACTAATAGGATCAGAAGAACACCACCAATTTTCTTCAGGTAGCTTTAGGTTCACACTGTGCAGAGGACGCACTACGTTAACTGTAAACATTGTAGCTGGCTGCGGTACTAATAGGATCAGAAGAACACCACCAATTTTCTTCAGGTAGCTTTAGGTGCACATTGTGCAGAAGACACAGTACACCAACTGTAAATACTGCAGCTGCCTGCCTGAGGTACTAATATGATCAGAAGAAAACCACCAATTTTCTTCAGGTAGCTTTAGGTGCACACTGTGCAGAGGACGCACTATACTAACTGTAAATACTGCAGCTGCCTGCGGTACTAATAGGATCAGAACAACAGCAATTTTGTTCAGGTAGCTTTAGGTGCACACTGTGCAGAGGACGCACTACACTAACTGTAAATACTGCAGCTGCCTGCGGTACTAATAGGATCAGAAGAACACCACCAATTTTCTTCAGGTAGCTTTAGGTTCACACTGTGCAGAGGATGCACTACGTTAACTGTAAATACTGCAGCTGCCTGCGGTACTAATAGGATCAGAAGAACACCACCAATTTTCTTCAGGTAGCTTTAGGTTCACACTGTGCAGAGGACGCACTACGTTAACTGTAAACATTGTAGCTGGCTGCGGTACTAATAGGATCAGAAGAACACCACCAATTTTCTTCAGGTAGCTTTAGGTGCACATTGTGCAGAAGACACAGTACACCAACTGTAAATACTGCAGCTGCCTGCCTGAGGTACTAATAGGATCAGAAGAAAACCACCAATTTTCTTCAGGTAGCTTTAGGTGCACACTGTGCAGAGGACGCACTACACTAACTGTAAATACTGCAGCTGCCTGCGGTACTAATAGGATCAGAACAACAGCAATTTTGTTCAGGTAGCTTTAGGTGCACACTGTGCAGAGGACGCACTACACTAACTGTAAATACTGCAGCTGCCTGCGGTACTAATAGGATCAGAAGAACACCACCAATTTTCTTCAGGTAGCTTTAGGTGCACACTGTGCAGAGGACGCACTACACTAACTGTAAATATTGCAGCTGCCTGCGGTACTAATATGATCAGAAGAACACCACCAATTTTTTTCAGGTAGCTTTAGGTGCACACTGTGCAGAGGACACACTACACTAACTGTAAACACTGCAGCTGGCTGCGGTACTAATATGATCAGAAGAACACCACCAATTTTCTTCAGGTAGCTTTAGGTGCACACTGTGCAGAGGACGCACTACACTAACTGTGAATACTGCAGCTGGCTGCGGTACTAATAGGATCAGAAGAACACCACCAATTTTCTTCAGGTAGCTTTAGGTGCACATTGTGCAGAGGACACAGTACCCCAACTGTAAATACTGCAGCTGCCTGCCTGAAGTACTGATAGGATCAGAAGAACACCACCAATTTTCTTCAGGTAGCTTTAGGTGCACACTGTGCAGAGGACACAGCACACTAACTGTAAATACTGTAGCTGCCTGCCTGTGGTATTAATAGGATCAGAACAACAGCAATTGTCTTCAGGTAGCTTTGGGTGCACACTGTGCAGAGGACACAGTACACTAACTGTAAATACTGCAGCTGCCTGCCTGTGGTACTAATAGGGTCAAAAGAACACCACCAGTTTTCTTCAGGTAGCTTTAGGTGCACACTGTGCAGAGGACACAGTACACTAACTGTAAATACTGTAGCTGCCTGCCTGTGGTATTAATAGGATCAGAACAACAGCAATTGTCTTCAGGTAGCTTTAGGTGCACACTGTGCAGAGGACCCACTACACTAACTGTAAATACTGTAGCTGCCGGCCTGTGGTATTAATAGGATCAGCACAACAGCAATTGTCTTCAGGTAGCTTTAGGTGCACACTGTGCAGAGGACGCACTACACTAACTGTAAATACTGCAGCTGCCTGCGGTACTAAAAGGATCAGAAGAACACCACCAATTTTCTTCAGGTAGCTTTAGTTGCACACTGTGCAGAGGAGGCACTACACTAACTGTAAACACTGCAGCTGGCTGCGGTACTAATAGGATCAGAAGAACTCCACCAATTTTCTTCAGGTAGCTTTAGGTGCACACTGTGCAGAGGACGCTCTACACTAACTGTAAATACTGCAGCTGCCTGTGGTACTAATAGAATCATAAGTGCACCACCAATTTTCTTCAGGTAGCTTTAGGTGCACACTGTGCAGAGGACGCACTACACTAACTATAAACACTGCAGCTGCCTGCGGTACTAATAGGATGAGAAGAACACCACCAATTTTCTTCAGGTAGCTTTAGGTGCACATTGTGCAGAGGACACAGTACACCAACTGTAAATACTGCAGCTGCCTGCCTGAGGTACTAATAGGATCAGAAGAAAACCACCAATTTTCTTCAGGTAGCTTTAGGTGCACACTGTGCAGAGGACACAGTACACTAACTGTAAATTCTGTAGCTGCCTGCCTGTGGTATTAATAGGATCAGAACAACAGCAATTTTCTTCAGGTAGCTTTGTGTGCACACTGTGCAGAGGACACAGTACACTAACTGTAAATACTGCAGCTGCCTGCCTGTGGTACTAATAGGCTCAAAAGAACACCACCAATTTTCTTCAGGTAGCCTTAGGTGCACAATGTGCAGAGGACACACTACACTAACTGTAAATACTGTAGCTGCCTGCCTGTGGTATTAATAGGATCAGAGCAACAGCAATTGTCTTCAGGTTGCTTTAGGTGCACACTGTGCAGAGGACGCAGTACACTAACTATAAATACTTTAGCTGCCTGCCTGTGGTATTAATAGGATCAGAACAACAGCAATTATCTTCAGGTAGCTTTAGGTGCACACTGTGCAGAGGACGTACTACACTAACTGTAAATACTGCAGCTGCCTGTGGTACTAATAGGATCAGAAGAACAACACTAATTTTCTTCAGGTAGCTTTAGGTGCACACTGTGCAGAGGACGCACTACACTAACTGTAAACACTGCAGCTGCCTGTGGTACTAATAGGATCAGAAGAACACCACCAATTTTCTTCAGGTAGCTTTAGGTGCACACTGTGCAGAGGACACAGTACACTAACTGTAAATACTGTAGCTGCCTGCCTGTGGTATTAATAGGATCAGAACAACAGCAATTGCCTTCAGTTAGCTTTAGGTGCACACTGTGCAGAGGACACAGTACACTAACTGTAAATACTGCAGCTGCCTGCCTATGGTACTAATAGGATCAAAAGAACACCACCAATTTTCTTCAGTTAGCTTTAGGTGCACACTATGCAGAGGACGCACTACACTAACCAAATACTGCAGCTGCCTGCAGTACTAATAGGGTCAGAAGAACACCACCAATTTTCTTCAGGTAGCTTTAGGTGCACACTGTGCAGAGGACGCACTACACTAACTGTAAACACTGTAGCTGCCTGCCTGTGGTATTAATAGGATCAGAACAACAGAAATTGTCTTCAGGTAGCTTTAGGTGCACACTGTGCAGAGGACGCAGTACACTAACTGTAAATACTGTAGCTGACTGCCTATGGTACTAATAGGATCCAAAGAAAACCACCAATTTTCTTCAGGTAGCTTTACGTGCACACTGTGCAGAGGACGCACTACACTAACTGTAAATACTGTAGCTGCCTGCCTGTGGTATTAATAGGATCAGAACAACAGAAATTATCTTCACGTAGCTTTAGGTGCACACTGTGCAGAGGACGCAGTACACTAACTGTAAATACTGTAGCTGCCTGCCTTTGGTATTAATAGGATCAGAACAACAGCAATTGTCTTCAGGTAGCTTTAGGTGCACACTGTGCAGAGGACGCACTACACTAACTGTAAATACTGCAGCTGCCTGCGGTACTAATAGGATCAGAAGAACACCACCAATTTTCTTCAGGTAGCTTTAGGTGCACACTGTGCAGAGGACGCTCTACACTAACTGTAAATACTGCAGCTGCCTGCGGTACTAATAGGATCAGAAGAACACCACCAATTTTCTTCAGGTAGCGTTAGGTGCACACTGTGCAGAGGATGCACTACACTAACTGTAAATACTGCAGCTGCCTGCGGTACTAATAGGATCAGAAGAACACCACCAATTTTCTTCAGGTAGCTTTAGGTGCACACTGTGCAGAGGACGCACTACACTAACTGTAAACACTGCAGCTGCCTGTGGTACTAATAGGATCAGAAGAACACCACCAAATTTCTTCAGGTAGCTTTAGGTGCACATTGTGCAGAGGACGCACTACACTATCTGTGAATACTGCAGCTGCCTGCGGTACTAATAGGATCAGAAGAACAACACCAATTTTCTTCAGGTAGCTTTAGGTGCACACTGTGCAGCGGACGCACTACACTAACTATAAACACTGCAGCTGCCTGCGGTACTAATAGGATCAGAAGAACACCACCAATTTTCTTCAGGTAGCTTTAGGTGCACATTGTGCAGAAGACACAGTACACCAACTGTAAATACTGCAGCTGCCTGCCTGAGGTACTAATAGGATCAGAAGAACACCACCAATTTTCTTCAGGCAGCTTTAGGTGCACACTGTGCAGAGGACGCACTACACTAACTGTAAATACTGCAGCTGCCTGCAGTACTAATAGGATCAGAACAACAGCAATTTTGTTCAGGTAGCTTTAGGTGCACACTGTGCAGAGGACGCACTACACTAACTGTAAATACTGCAGCTGCCTGCGGTACTAATAGGATCAGAAGAACACCACCAATTTTCTTCAGGTAGCTTTAGGTTCACACTGTGCAGAGGACGCACTACGTTAAATGTAAACATTGCAGCTGGCTGCGGTACTAATAGGATCAGAAGAACACCACCAATTTTCTTCAGGTAGCTTTAGGTGCACATTGTGCAGAAGACACAGTACACCAACTGTAAATACTGCAGCTGCCTGCCTGAGGTACTAATAGGATCAGAAGAACACCACCAATTTTCTTCAGGTAGCTTTAGGTGCACACTGTGCAGAGGACGCACTACACTAACTGTAAATACTGCAGCTGCCTGCGGTACTAATAGGATCAGAACAACAGCAATTTTGTTCAGGTAGCTTTAGGTGCATACTGTGCAGAGGACGCACTACACTAACTGTAAATACTGCAGCTGCCTGCGGTACTAATAGGATCAGAAGAACACCACCAATTTTCTTCAGGTAGCTTTAGGTGCACACTGTGCAGAGGATGCACTACACTAACTGTAAATATTGCAGCTGCCTGCGGTACTAATATGATCAGAAGAACACCACCAATTTTCTTCAGGTAGCTTTAGGTGCACACTGTGCAGAGGACACACTACACTAACTGTAAACACTGCAGCTGGCTGCGGTACTAATATGATCAGTAGAACACCACCAAGTTTCTTCAGGTAGCTTTAGGTGCACACTGTGCAGAGGACGCACTACACTAACTGTAAATACTGCAGCTGGCTGCGGTACTAATAGGATCAGAAGAACACCACCAATTTTCTTCAGGTAGCTTTAGGTGCACATTGTGCAGAGGACACAGTACACCAACTGTAAATACTGCAGCTGCCTGCCTGAAGTACTAATAGGATCAGAAGAACACCACCAATTTTCTTCAGGTAGCTTTAGGTGCACACTGTGCAGAGGACACAGCACACTAACTGTAAATACTGTAGCTGCCTGCCTGTGGTATTAATAGGATCAGAACAACAGCAATTGTCTTCAGGTAGCTTTGGGTGCACACTGCGCAGAGGACACAGTACACTAACTGTAAATACTGCAGCTGCCTGCCTGTGGTACTAATAGGGTCAAAAGAACACCACCAGTTTTCTTCAGGTAGCTTTAGGTGCACACTGTGCAGAGGACACAGTACACTAACTGTAAATACTGTAGCTGCCGGCCTGTGGTATTAATAGGATCAGCACAACAGCAATTGTCTTCAGGTAGCTTTAGGTGCACACTGTGCAGAGGACGCACTACACTAACTGTAAATACTGCAGCTGCCTGCGGTACTAAAAGGATCAGAAGAACACCACCAATTTTCTTCAGGTAGCTTTAGTTGCACACTGTGCAGAGGAGGCTCTACACTAACTGTAAACACTGCAGCTGGCTGCGGTACTAATAGGATCAGAAGAACTCCACCAATTTTCTTCAGGTAGCTTTAGGTGCACACTGTGCAGAGCACGCTCTACACTAACTGTAAATACTGCAGCTGCCTGTGGTACTAATAGAATCATAAGTGCACCACCAATTTTCTTCAGGTAGCTTTAGGTGCACACTGTGCAGAGGACGCACTACACTAACTATAAACACTGCAGCTGCCTGCGGTACTAATAGGATGAGAAGAACACCACCAATTTTCTTCAGGTAGCTTTAGGTGCACATTGTGCAGAGGACACAGTACACCAACTGTAAATACTGCAGCTGCCTGCCTGAGGTACTAATAGGATCAGAAGAAAACCACCAATTTTCTTCAGGTAGCTTTAGGTGCACACTGTGCAGAGGACACAGTACACTAACTGTAAATTCTGTAGCTGCCTGCCTGTGGTATTAATAGGATCAGAACAACAGCAATTTTCTTCAGGTAGCTTTGTGTGCACACTGTGCAGAGGACACAGTACACTAACTGTAAATACTGCAGCTGCCTGCCTGTGGTACTAATAGGCTCAAAATAACACCACCAATTTTCTTCAGGTAGCCTTAGGTGCACAATGTGCAGAGGACACACTACACTAACTGTAAATACTGTAGCTGCCTGCCTGTGGTATTAATAGGATCAGAGCAACAGCAATTGTCTTCAGGTTGCTTTAGGTGCACACTGTGCAGAGGACGCAGTACACTAACTATAAATACTTTAGCTGCCTGCCTGTGGTATTAATAGGATCAGAACAACAGCAATTATCTTCAGGTAGCTTTAGGTGCACACTGTGCAGAGGACGTACTACACTAACTGTAAATACTGCAGCTGCCTGTGGTACTAATAGGATCAGAAGAACAACACTAATTTTCTTCAGGTAGCTTTAGGTGCACACTGTGCAGAGGACGCACTACACTAACTGTAAACACTGCAGCTGCCTGTGGTACTAATAGGATCAGAAGAACACCACCAATTTTCTTCAGGTAGCTTTAGGTGCACACTGTGCAGAGGACACAGTACACTAACTGTAAATACTGTAGCTGCCTGCCTGTGGTATTAATAGGATCAGAACAACAGCAATTGCCTTCAGTTAGCTTTAGGTGCACACTGTGCAGAGGACATACTACACTAACTGTAAATACTGCAGCTGCTTGCGGTACTAATAGGATCAGAAGAACAACACCAATTTTCTTCAGGTAGCTTTAGGTGCACACTGTGCAGAGGACACAGTACACTAACTGTAAATACTGTAGCTGCCTGCCTGTGGTATTAATAGGATCAGAACAACAGCAATTGCCTTCAGTTAGCTTTAGGTGCACACTGTGCAGAGGACACAGTACACTAACTGTAAATACTGCAGCTGCCTGCCTATGGTACTAATAGGATCAAAAGAACACCACCAATTTTCTTCAGTTAGCTTTAGGTGCACACTATGCAGAGGACGCACTACACTAACCAAATACTGCAGCTGCCTGCAGTACTAATAGGGTCAGAAGAACACCACCAATTTTCTTCAGGTAGCTTTAGGTGCACACTGTGCAGAGGACGCACTACACTAACTGTAAACACTGTAGCTGCCTGCCTGTGGTATTAATAGGATCAGAACAACAGAAATTGTCTTCAGGTAGCTTTAGGTGCACACTGTGCAGAGGACGCAGTACACTAACTGTAAATACTGTAGCTGACTGCCTATGGTACTAATAGGATCCAAAGAACACCACCAATTTTCTTCAGGTAGCTTTACGTGCACACTGTGCAGAGGACGCACTACACTAACTGTAAATACTGTAGCTGCCTGCCTGTGGTATTAATAGGATCAGAACAACAGAAATTATCTTCACGTAGCTTTAGGTGCACACTGTGCAGAGGACGCAGTACACTAACTGTAAATACTGTAGCTGCCTGCCTTTGGTATTAATAGGATCAGAACAACAGCAATTGTCTTCAGGTAGCTTTAGGTGCACACTGTGCAGAGGACGCACTACACTAACTGTAAATACTGCAGCTGCCTGCGGTACTAATAGGATCAGAAGAACACCACCAATTTTCTTCAGGTAGCTTTAGGTGCACACTGTGCAGAGGACGCTCTACACTAACTGTAAATACTGCAGCTGCCTGCGGTACTAATAGGATCAGAAGAACACCACCAATTTTCTTCAGGTAGCGTTAGGTGCACACTGTGCAGAGGATGCACTACACTAACTGTAAATACTGCAGCTGCCTGCGGTACTAATAGGATCAGAAGAACACCACCAATTTTCTTCAGGTAGCTTTAGGTGCACACTGTGCAGAGGACGCACTACACTAACTGTAAACACTGCAGCTGCCTGTGGTACTAATAGGATCAGAAGAACACCACCAAATTTCTTCAGGTAGCTTTAGGTGCACATTGTGCAGAGGACGCACTACACTATCTGTGAATACTGCAGCTGCCTGCGGTACTAATAGGATCAGAAGAACAACACCAATTTTCTTCAGGTAGCTTTAGGTGCACACTGTGCAGCGGACGCACTACACTAACTATAAACACTGCAGCTGCCTGCGGTACTAATAGGATCAGAAGAACACCACCAATTTTCTTCAGGTAGCTTTAGGTGCACATTGTGCAGAAGACACAGTACACCAACTGTAAATACTGCAGCTGCCTGCCTGAGGTACTAATAGGATCAGAAGAACACCACCAATTTTCTTCAGGCAGCTTTAGGTGCACACTGTGCAGAGGACGCACTACACTAACTGTAAATACTGCAGCTGCCTGCAGTACTAATAGGATCAGAACAACAGCAATTTTGTTCAGGTAGCTTTAGGTGCACACTGTGCAGAGGACGCACTACACTAACTGTAAATACTGCAGCTGCCTGCGGTACTAATAGGATCAGAAGAACACCACCAATTTTCTTCAGGTAGCTTTAGGTTCACACTGTGCAGAGGACGCACTACGTTAACTGTAAACATTGCAGCTGGCTGCGGTACTAATAGGATCAGAAGAACACCACCAATTTTCTTCAGGTAGCTTTAGGTGCACATTGTGCAGAAGACACAGTACACCAACTGTAAATACTGCAGCTGCCTGCCTGAGGTACTAATAGGATCAGAAGAACACCACCAATTTTCTTCAGGTAGCTTTAGGTGCACACTGTGCAGAGGACGCACTACACTAACTGTAAATACTGCAGCTGCCTGCGGTACTAATAGGATCAGAACAACAGCAATTTTGTTCAGGTAGCTTTAGGTGCATACTGTGCAGAGGACGCACTACACTAACTGTAAATACTGCAGCTGCCTGCGGTACTAATAGGATCAGAAGAACACCACCAATTTTCTTCAGGTAGCTTTAGGTGCACACTGTGCAGAGGATGCACTACACTAACTGTAAATATTGCAGCTGCCTGCGGTACTAATATGATCAGAAGAACACCACCAATTTTCTTCAGGTAGCTTTAGGTGCACACTGTGCAGAGGACACACTACACTAACTGTAAACACTGCAGCTGGCTGCGGTACTAATATGATCAGTAGAACACCACCAAGTTTCTTCAGGTAGCTTTAGATGCACACTGTGCAGAGGACGCACTACACTAACTGTAAATACTGCAGCTGGCTGCGGTACTAATAGGATCAGAAGAACACCACCAATTTTCTTCAGGTAGCTTTAGGTGCACATTGTGCAGAGGACACAGTACACCAACTGTAAATACTGCAGCTGCCTGCCTGAAGTACTAATAGGATCAGAAGAACACCACCAATTTTCTTCAGGTAGCTTTAGGTGCACACTGTGCAGAGGACACAGCACACTAACTGTAAATACTGTAGCTGCCTGCCTGTGGTATTAATAGGATCAGAACAACAGCAATTGTCTTCAGGTAGCTTTGGGTGCACACTGCGCAGAGGACACAGTACACTAACTGTAAATACTGCAGCTGCCTGCCTGTGGTACTAATAGGGTCAAAAGAACACCACCAGTTTTCTTCAGGTAGCTTTAGGTGCACACTGTGCAGAGGACACAGTACACTAACTGTAAATACTGTAGCTGCCTGCCTGTGGTATTAATAGGATCAGAACAACAGCAATTGTCTTCAGGTAGCTTTAGGTGCACACTGTGCAGAGGACGCACTACACTAACTGTAAATACTGTAGCTGCCGGCCTGTGGTATTAATAGGATCAGCACAACAGCAATTGTCTTCAGGTAGCTTTAGGTGCACACTGTGCAGAGGACGCACTACATTAACTGTAAATACTGCAGCTGCCTGCGGTACTAAAAGGATCAGAAGAACACCACCAATTTTCTTCAGGTAGCTTTAGTTGCACACTGTGCAGAGGAGGCACTACACTAACTGTAAACACTGCAGCTGGCTGCGGTACTAATAGGATCAGAAGAACTCCACCAATTTTCTTCAGGTAGCTTTAGGTGCACACTGTGCAGAGGACGCTCTACACTAACTGTAAATACTGCAGCTGCCTGTGGTACTAATAGAATCATAAGTACACCACCAATTTTCTTCAGGTAGCTTTAGGTGCACACTGTGCAGAGGACGCACTACACTAACTATAAACACTGCAGCTGCCTGCGGTACTAATAGGATGAGAAGAACACCACCAATTTTCTTCAGGTAGCTTTAGGTGCACATTGTGCAGAGGACACAGTACACCAACTGTAAATACTGCAGCTGCCTGCCTGAGGTACTAATAGGATCAGAAGAAAACCACCAATTTTCTTCAGGTAGCTTTAGGTGCACACTGTGCAGAGGACACAGTACACTAACTGTAAATACTGTAGCTGCCTGCCTGTGGTATTAATAGGATCAGAGCAACAGCAATTGTCTTCAGGTAGCTTTAGGTGCACACTGTGCAGAGGACGCAGTACACTAACTATAAATACTTTAGCTGCCTGCCTGTGGTATTAATAGGATCAGAACAACAGCAATTATCTTCAGGTAGCTTTAGGTGCACACTGTGCAGAGGACGTACTACACTAACTGTAAATACTGCAGCTGCCTATGGTACTAATAGGATCAGAAGAACAACACTAATTTTCTTCAGGTAGCTTTAGGTGCACACTGTGCAGAGGACGCACTACACTAACTGTAAACACTGCAGCTGCCTGTGGTACTAATAGGATCAGAAGAACACCACCAATTTTCTTCAGGTAGCTTCAGGTGCACACTGTGCAGAGGACACAGTACACTAACTGTAAATACTGTAGCTGCCTGCCTGTGGTATTAATAGGATCAGAACAACAGCAATTGCCTTCAGTTAGCTTTAGGTGTACACTGTGCAGAGGACGTACTACACTAACTGTAAATACTGCAGCTGCTTGCGGTACTAATAGGATCAGAAGAACAACACCAATTTTCTTCAGGTAGCTTTAGGTGCACACTGTGCAGAGGACACAGTACACTAACTGTAAATACTGTAGCTGCCTGCCTGTGGTATTAATAGGATCAGAACAACAGCAATTGCCTTCAGTTAGCTTTAGGTGCACACTGTGCAGAGGACACAGTACACTAACTGTAAATACTGCAGCTGCCTGCCTATGGTACTTATAGGGTCAAAAGAACACCACCAATTTTCTTCAGTTAGCTTTAGGTGCACACTATGCAGAGGACGCACTACACTAACCAAATACTGCAGCTGGCTGCAGTACTAATAGGGTCAGAAGAACACCACCAATTTTCTTCAGGTAGCTTTAGGTGCACACTGTGCAGAGGACGCACTACACTAACGTTAAACACTGTAGCTGCCTGCCTGTGGTATTAATAGGATCAGAACAACAGAAATTGTCTTCAGGTAGCTTTAGGTGCACACTGTGCAGAGGACGCAGTACACTAACTGTAAATACTGTAGCTGCCTGCCTATGGTACTAATAGGATCAAAAGAACACCACCAACACAACACCCTCTCACCTGACCCAGCGATACAGCAACAGTTCCTCTGATCAGGAGTCATCTCACTCTGAATTGCCCGTGGTGACTCCGCTGGCTAGCACCCAGATCTGTATTCCTGCAATGACTCCATTCTTTTCTCCGCCAGGGATGGCGCCAGGCTGTGTGGCTTTCCCTCTGGTGGCGCAGGGCAGCAGGGTTCTCTCTCTGATGGTGTTCTCTCAGTACTGCCCTCTCACTCTGGAGCCCTGGGTGTACTTTCCTGGGTGTAGACCCCCCAGGACAAACCACCCCCCTCCATTAGTACAGACCCCCACCAGGACAAACCCCCCTCCATTAGTACAGACCCCCACTAGGACAAACCCCCCCTCCATTAGTACAGACCCCCAGGACAAACCCCCCCTCCATTAGTACAGACCCCCCCAAGACAACCCCCCCTTCATTAGTACAGACCCCCAAGACAAACACCCCCTCCATTAGTACAGACCCCCCAGGACAAACCCCCTCCATTAGTATAGACTCCCCATTAGTACAAACCCCCCAAGACAACCCCCCCTCCATTAGTACAGACCCCCCAGGACAACCCCCCATTAGTACAGACCCCCCCAGGACAAACCCCCTCCATTAGTACAGCCCCCCCCCCCAGGACAACCCCCCTCCATTAGTACAGACACCCCCAGGACAACCCCCTCCATTAGTACAGATCCCCCAGGACAACCCCCCCCCTCCATTAGTACAGACCCCCCAGGACAACCCCCCATTAGTACAGACCCCCCCAGGACAAACCCCCTCCATTAGTACAGACCCCCCCAGGACAACCCCCCTCCATTAGTACAGACCCCCCCAGGACAACCCCCTCCATTAGTACAGATCCCCCAGGACAACCCCCCCTCCATTAGTACAGACCCCCAGGACAACCCCCCTCCATTAGTACAGACCCCCCAGGACAACCCCCCCTCCATTAGTACAGACCCCCACCAGGACAAACACCCCCTCCATTAGTACAGACCCCCAGGACAAACCCCCCCTCCATTAGTACAGACCCTCCCAGGATAACCCCACCTTCATTAGTACAGACCCCCCAAGACAAACACCCCCATCCATTAGTACAGACCCCCCAGGACAATCCCCCTCCATTAGTACAGACCCCCCCAGGACAACCCCCCCTTCATTAGTACAGACCTCCCAAGACAAACACCCCCTCCATTAGTACAGACCCCCAGGACAAACCCCCCTCTATTAGTACAACCCCCCCAGAACAACCCCCCCTCCATTAGTACAGACCCCCCCAGGACAACCCCCCCTCCATTAGTACAGACCCCCCAGGACAACTCCCCTCCATTAGTACAGACCCCCCCAGGACAACCCCCCTCCATTTGTGGAAACCCCCAGGACAAACCCCCCCTCCATTAGTACAGACCACCCCAGGACAACCCCCCTCCATTAGTACAGACCCCCCAGGACAACCCCCCCTCCATTAGTACAGACCCCCCCAGGACAACCCCCCTCCATTAGTACAGACCCCCACCAGGACAAACCCCCCCTCCATTAGTACAGACCCCCAGGACAAACCCCCCTCCATTAGTACAGACCCTCCCAGGATAACCCCCCCTTCATTAGTACAGACCCCCCAAGACAAACACCCCCATCCATTAGTACAGACCCCCCAGGACAATCCCCCCTCCATTAGTATAGACCCCCCCAGGACAACCCCCCTTCATTAGTACAGACCTCCCAAGACAAAAACCCCCTCCATTAGTACAGACCCCCCAGGACAAACCCCCCCTCCATTAGTACAGACCCCCCCAGGACAAACCCCCTCCATTAGTACAAGCCCCCCAGGACAACCCCCCTCCATTAGTACAGACCCCCCAGGACAACCCCCCTCCATTAGTACAGACCCCCCCCAGGACAACACCCCCTCAATTAGTAAAGACCCCCCAGGACAACCCCCCTCCATTTGTGGAAACCCCCAGGACAAACCCCCCTCCATTAGTACAGACCCCCCCAGGACAACCCCCCTCCATTTGTGAAAAACCCCCAGGACAAACCCCCCCTCCATTAGTACAGACCCCCAGGACAACCCCCCTACATTAGTACAGACCCCCCCAGGACAACCCCCCCTCCATTAGTACAGACCCCCCCAGGACAACCCCCTCCCCCCTCCATTAGTACAGACCCCCCAGGACAACCCCCCCTCCATTAGTACACATCCCCCAGGACAACCCCCCTCCATTAGTAGAGACCCCCCAGGACAAACTATTAGTGTACATAAAAACACTCGGGCGGCAGCTGGAGAGGAGAGGACAGTGTGCAGCGGGAGTGGGAGACAGAGGAGGAGAACACGTCGGGCACGGACCGCCCCGCCCCCCCCAGCAATCTCCCGCGGCTGCTCTCCTAATCTGACAGGAGGAGGGAGGGGGGACGGGCTTGAGCCTTGAAAAATACAGCAGCTGCGCCGGTGACCTCGGAGGGAGTCGCCTCTGCACACAGAGTGGAGGAAGAGGGAGGGGAGCACTCTGGCGCTTCAGCTTCCCCACCTCTCTGGCGCCCGGGTGCACTGCACCCCGCCTGGGATCAGCCCTGCATGCTGCTATGTTAGTGGGGGGGAGCGAAAGCCGAGAAGTCGCTGCAGGAGCGGTGCCGCCCCTGCACCACTGCCGCCCCAAGGCCTGGCCTCAGTGGCCTTGTGGGAAATCCGGCCCTGAGGCTGCGGAAACAGTGCTTTATTGTTTACATTGTAGAATTTGGCTCAAGGTAAAATGCCAGGCAGGTAAACACCAGGTAATTGTTGGTTGATTTATATCGCCAGAGTTTCAACTGCTCATAAACTGGACCAAGAAGCATCAGTCAAAGGTCTAAGCCCAGATCAGTCCCAAATTCTTGAACCTTCACACCTCAGATCACCACAATTCCCAAACCTTCACACCTCAGATCACCCTAATTCCTTTACCTTCGCACCTCAGATCAGCCCCAATTCCTGCACACCACAGATCAGTGACAAGTCCTGCACCATTACACCTCCGATCACCCATAATTCCTGCACCTCCACATCTCACATTCCTGAACCATTAGACCTCTGATCACTTCAGTTCCTGCACCTTCATACCTCAGATCACCCCGATTCCTGTACCTTCACACCTCATATCACCCCAATTCCTGCACCCTCATACCTCCTATCATGCCAAATCCTGCACCTTCACACCTCAGATCTACCCAGTGCATGCACCTCTAGACACCAGATTAGCCCCAATTCAGATTAGCCCCATCACACTCCAGATCAGTCCTGGCTCCTGTGCCATCACACCCAAGATCAGCCCCAGTTCCTTCACCATCACACGCCAGATCAGCCCCAGTTCCTGCGCCATCACACCCTAGATCAACCTAAGTTCCTGCACCTTTACACCTCAGATCACCTCAATTTCTGCACCTTCACACCTCAGGTCACCCCTTTTCCTGGAATTTCACACCTCAGATCACCCCTATTCCTGCAACTTCACTAATTACTACATTTAGAAAACACAGACTAAGCACTTACATCAGGGTTTCCAAAATCCCCCCCTTACATCAGAGCTCCTCTCCTTCTTACATCAGAGTCCCTAGAGTCCTCCCCCTTACATCAGGATCCCCAGAGCCCACCTTATAATAGGGTCCCCCCTTTACATCAGGGTCCCAAGAGATCCCCGCTTCCTTACACTAGGGTCCCCAGTGTTCCCTCCCCCTTGCATCAGGGTCCCAAGAGTTCTCCCCCCCTAACATCATGTTCCCCAGAGCCTCCCCTTTACATCAGGGTCCCCAGAGCCCCCCTTAATAAATAAGGCTCCCCAGAGGCTCCCCAGACTTACATCAGTCACCAAAGTCCCCCCTTACATTGGGGTCCCCAAAGTCCCCCCCACTTACATCAGGTCCCCAAAGCCCCCTCATTAAATCAGGGTCCCCAGAGTCTTCCCACATTATATCAGGGTCCCCAGAGTTGCCTGCATTAGATCAAGTTCCCCAGTGTCCCCCTAAAAACTCCATCATACTTAGACCATGTACCGCATGCAACCATAACCCCCCCCCCCATAATCTCACTCATCAAACCATCACTCTACCAAGCATATCCTACCTTCTGTCCAACCCAGTAGTGCCTCAAATGCCCCATACTCCACCACCCTTAATAACCACATACTCCTGACCATGTCCTTATCACCCATGCATGAGTGCTCACACATGCATCCTCACATACAAACCCACACCCAATCACCAATGCAAAAGCATGCACATACACATAACCCCATCCGTGACAATCCACACTATCACACACCAACCACAACACCCACCCAGCATACACACCCACACCATAACCACATATTTTATGCACTTGCACTTCCGGGAGTCTAGGCCGCGGCCCATGACATCACCGCTCGGCTCCCTCCTCCTGCAGCTGGGCCAGTAGGAGAGAGGAGCGGATCCTCACGCATGCGCAGTAGGTTTCCTGGCGTGAAGCCGTAAGGCTACACTGCTGGGTTCCCTTACCCGCAATGGCGGCGGCATGCACCTGACAGCTGACAGGAACACCGCTTTTAGTGAAATGTTCTTTTTTTATTTTATTTAAGGCATTTCTTGGTGTATTTAAAGCGGTATTAAACCCCAAACCAAAAATGTAATATATTGCAGTTTACCAAACCTTAGATGCATTGGCTGCATTCGTTTTCTTTTTTTCAGACTCTTTTCCCTTTGTTTTCACCTGGTGATCTGGCCAGTAACACTCCTCCTGTATTAGAGTGCCCCCACTGGATGAATGCGTACAGGGGCACCTTTGAACAGCACTATTGTTAATCTGGGGGAAGTGTTAGAGGAACTAGCAGATTTAGATACAGTAACAAATTTAAAGTGTTACTAAGCCCTGCATTCATTATATCTAGTCTACCACAGTACACAGAACATGAAAATGCAATTATTTTAGTAAATATAAACTACTAAATACCTTTTCTCATCAGCAGTATATAGCAGTCTTGTGACTTCTATCAGTGTCCAGTTGAGCACTGGTTAAATCTAGTAGGAGGGGTTTTCATTCTCCTCTGACTTTTCTATCAGGCAGCATAACCCCTGACCCTCTGTCTGGACAGTGCTGATTGGCCCTGTGCTGATCACATACAACCTCCCAAAAAGAAAACAAAAACTCTCTAGCAATACGCACCAAACTGAGCATGTACAGAGTGTCTCCAAGGCTCTGTTCTATCAGCCGATGTATTGGGAACTGTAGAAGAAGAGGAGGATCAGAGAAGACAGGATCAAACAGCCTTTTTACACAATGCAGAGGATCCACAGTAAGTATAAAGCATGCTTTACTGCATATACAGGCTGGTTTTACTGTTGTGGGTTTGTGAACACTTTAAGCCAAAATCTAACTCACACTGCACTTACACAAGCAGTTACATCAACATTGTTTTTCTTTTGAGAAAAAGTTCTTACATGAATAATTAAAAGCTGATCATAGTAAGCACCCCTGTCAGCGGTAAATGGTTTGTCTCAACACGCAGATACATTTGCAGGAGAGGTTGTTCTGTTGAAAACAACAGACTTACGTGCTGGATTACCAAATGAGAATTACATAGTTACATACAGTGCCTTGAAAAAGTATTCAAACCCCTTGAAATTTTCCACATTTTGTCATGTTACAACCAAAAACTTAAATGTGTTTTATTGGGATTTTATGTGATCGACCAACACAAAGTGGCACATAATTGTGAAGTGGAAGGAAAATGATAAATGGTTTTCAACATTTTTTACAAATAAATATCTGAAAAGTGTGGCGTGCATTTGTATTCAGCCCCCTTTACTCTGATACCCCTGACTAAAATCTAGTGGAATCAATTGCCTTCAGAAGTCACCTAATTAGTAAATAAAGTCCACCTGTGTATAATTTAATCTCAGTATAAATACAGCTGTTTTGTGAGGCCCTCAGAGGTTTGTTAGAGAACCTTGGTGAACAAACAGCATCATGAAGGCCAAGGAACACACCAGACAGGTCATGGATAACGTTGTGGAGAAGTTTAAAGCAGGGTCAGGTTATATAAAATATCCCAAGCTTTAAGCATCTCATGGAGCACTGTTCAATCCATCATTCGAAAATGGAAAGAGTATGACACAACTGGAAACTTACCAGGACATGGTCGTCCACCTAAATAAATGCCACGTACACAAGAGTGGAATGTCCGACAGAAAAAGTCCGACGGGAGCTTTTCATCGTATATTCCGATCGTGTGTATGCCTCATCGGACTTTTTCTGTAGAAAATTCTGACGGACCTAGAAAGAGAACATGTTCTAAATATTTCCGTCTGAACCAATTCCTATCAGGAAAACCGCTCCTCTGTATGCTGTTCCAACGTACCAAACACGATGCATGCTCTGAAGCAAGTACGAGACAGAAGCTATTGGCTACTGGCTATTGAACTTCCTTTTTCTAGTCCCGTCGTACGTGTTGTACATCACCTTGTTCTTGACTAGGGATGAGCCGAACACCCCCCGGTTCGGTTCGCACCAGAACCCGCGAACGGACCGCAAGTTCGCACGAACGTTAGAACCCCATTGACGTCTATGGGACTCGAACGTTCGAAATCAAAAGTGCTCATTTTAAAGGCTAATTTGCATGGTATTGTCCTAAAAAGGGTGTGGGGACCCGGGTCCTACCCCAGGGGACATGTATCAATGCAAAAAAAACTTTTAAAAACGGCCGTTTTTTCGGGAGCAGTGATTTTAATGATGCTTAAAGTAAAAAAAAAAAAAAGTGAAATATTCCTTTAAATATCGTACCTGGGGGGTGTCTATAGTATGCCTGTAAAGTGACGCGTGTTTCCCATGTTTAGAACAGTCCCTGCACCAAATGTCATTTTTAAAGGAAAAAATCTCATTTAAAACTGCTTGCGGGTTTAATGTCATGTCGGGTCCTGGCAATATGGATGAAAATCAGTGAGACAAACGGCATGGGTACCCCCCAGTCCATTACCAGGCCTTTTGGGTCTTGTATGGATATTAAGGGGAACCCCGCACCCAAATTAAAATAAGGAAAGGTCCCTATATACTCTGAACAGCAGTATACAGGCGGTGCAAACAAGACAGGGACTGTAGGTTTGTTGTTAAGTAGAATCTGTTTGTAATTTTGAACATTTTTAACGTGTTTAGCTCCAGCCAAAAAATCTTTTCTAAGCTTTTTGGAAAACATAGGGAAGGGTTATCACCCCTGTGACATTTGTTTTGCGTCTTTCCTCCTCTTCAGAAGATTTCACCTCACTTTTTTGTCCCAATGAAAAATGTTTTTTGAAAATTTGGTTTTTTTTGTGGAACAAGGATTGGAAAGCATCAGTGGAAAGGAGAAATTGTTTTCCCATATTAACTCTTACATGAGAGAATTTCCCTTCCTAGGGGTAGATTTCATCTCACTTCCTGTTGTCTCCTTCCGTTTGCAAGTAGGAGTCGTTTGTAAGTTAGATGTTTGAAAGTAGGGTCCTGCCCTATATACTCAGCAGAAATTTGGGCCTTAGGTGTTGCTGTGGCCAAAACACTGTAAGCCCTCACAGGGCCCTGCTGTGAAATATTAGATCAAGAATTGTAATTACATGCCCCTGTTGAACAGGAGCTGAAAAATTAGGCCTTAGGCACTGGTGCTGGTGCCACAACACTGCAACCCCTCACAGACACTCTAGTTGGAACGCAGGAACGAGCCCTGCTGCAAAGTATTGCATCAAAAATTGTAATTACACGCCCCTGTTAGACAGGGGCAGAAAAATTGGGCCTTAGGCACTGGTGCTGGTGCCACAACACTGCAACCCCTCACAGACACTCTAGTTGGAACGCAGGAACGAGCCCTGCTGCAAAGTATTGCATCAAAAATTGTAATTACACGCCCCTGTTAGACAGGGGCAGAAAAATTGGGCCTTAGGCACTGGTGCTGGTGCCACAACACTGCAACCCCTCACAGACACTCTAGTTGGAACGCAGGAACGAGCCCTGCTGCAAACTATTGCATCAAAAATTGTAATTACACGCCCCTGTTAGACAGGGGCAGAAAAATTGGGCCTTAGGCACTGGTGCTGGTGCCACAACACTGCAACCCCTCACAGACACTCTAGTTGGAATGCAGGAACGAGCCCTGCTGCAAAGTATTACATCAAAAATTGTAATTACACGCCCCTGTTATACAGGGGCTGAAAAATTGTGCCTTAGGCACTGGTGGTGGCGCCCAGAACCAAAAATGTTCTTACAAGCTATCAGCGTGATGATTGAGGAGGAAGAGGATAATTACTCAGGGATAGTCACTCAGCATCAGCATAGGCAGTCTTTGAAGGGATCTGAAAAAAATTATTCAGTTACATCAGCATCAGGTGCTTGGTAGCTGGTGGTGATCCAAGACTGATTCATTTTTATGAAGGTCAGCCGATCGACCGAGTCAGTGGACAGACGCACCCTGTGATCGGTTACCACGCCTCCAGCAGCACTGAATGTGCGTTCCGAAAGAACGCTGGACGCAGGACAGGCCAGTAGCTCAATTGCATACTGTGCAAGCTCTGGCCAGTGATCCATCCTCAAGACCCAGTAACCCAGAGGATTTTCGGTGGGAAAGGTGTCCAAGTCTGATCTTGCCCCTAGGTATTCCTGCACCATGTAAAACAGACGCTGGCGATGGTTGCTGGAACCGATCATACCTTGGGGCTGCGGACCAAAAAATTGTCTGAACGCATCGGTCAGACGGCCACCTTCTCCACCGCTCCTTCTTTGACTGACCGAAGCCTCAGCAACACGTTGTCCAGAAACAGGAGTTTGTAACCTCCCAGTCTCTGGGAACGCATTGCACAGACCTTTCTGCAAGGCCTCCCGAAGATGTTTCATCCTCTGCTCCCTCTGCGATGGCAAGATAAGGTCCGCAACCTTACCCTTGTAATGTGGATCAAGGAGGGTTGCCAGCCAGTATTGGTCCTTCTCCTTGATACCACGAATACGAGGATCCTTACGCAGGCTTTGCAGGATCAGGGAGGCCATGCAGCGTAGGTTTGCTGAGGCATTCGGTCCGGAGTCCTCTGGGTCACTAAGGACAACAACGTCCGCAGCCACCTCCTCCCAGCCACGTACAAGTCCATGTGTTCCTTGGGACTGATCCCTTAAAGACTGCTGATGCTGAGTGCCAGGCTCCACCTCCATACTGACACAATCTTCCTCCTCCTCCTCCTCCTCCTCCTCCTCGTCCTCTTCCTGTGTGATCGGCGGGCACGCAGGAACACTGTCTGGATAAAGGGGGCCTTGAGAGCTAAGGAAGTCCTCCTCTTCCTGCCTCTGTTCTGCCTCAAGTGCCCTGTCCATTATTCCACGCAGCGTGTGCTCCAACAGGTGGACAAGGGGGACAGTGTCACTGATGCATGCACTGTCAGTGCTCACCATCCTCGTGGCCTCCTCGAATGGTGACAGGACAGTGCATGCATCCCTGATCATGGCCCACTGGCGTGGGGAAAAAAAACCAAGGTCCCCTGACCCTGTCCTGGTGCCATAGTCGCACAGGTACTCATTGATGGCCCTCTGCTGCGTGTGCAGCCGCTGCAGCATGGCCAATGTCGAGTTCCACCTGGTGGGCATGTCACAGATTAGGCGGTTCTTGGGCAGGTTAAACTCCTTTTGGAGGTCCGTCAGCCGAGCACTGGCATTATATGACCGGCGGAAATGCACACAGACTTTCCTGGCCTGCCTCAGGACATCCTGTAAGCCCGGGTACCTGCCCAAGAACCGCTGCACCACCAAGTTAAGGACGTGAGCCAAACAGGGCACATGGGTCAGTTGTCCCTGTCGGAGGGCAGAGAGGAGGTTGGTGCCATTGTCGCAAACCACCATTCCTGCCTTAAGTTGGCGTGGCGTCAACCACCTCTGAACCTGCCCCTGCAGAGCTGACAGAACCTCTGCCCCAGTGTGGCTCCTGTCCCCCAAGCACACCAGCTCAAGCACCGCATGGCATCTTTTGGCCTGCGTACTTGCGTAGCCCCTTGAACGCCTACGGAGCACCGCTGGTTCCGAGGAAGAGGCCATGGAGGAAGAAGAAGAGGAGGGGGTGGAGGAGAGAGGTGTGTCACAATCAGCATTTTGGAGGCGTGGTGGCGGAACAACCTCCAACACTACTGCACCTTGTCCTGCATCCTTCCCAGCTGCCAGCAGAGTCACCCAATGCGCCATGAAACTTAGGTAACTTCCCTGTCCATGCCTGCTGGACCATGAGTCAGCGGTAATATGCACCTTACCGCTGACCGCCCTGTCCAGCGAGGCATGGACATTGCCTTCCACATGCCGGTAGAGAGCTGGAATCGCCTTCCGTGAGAAAAAGTGGCGTTTGGGTACCTGCCACTGAGGAACCGCACATTCCACAAACTCACGGAAGGGGGCAGAGTCTACCAACTGAAAAGGCAGCAGTTGAAGTGCTAGCAATTTTGCCAAGCTAGCATTCAACCGCTGGGCATGTGGATGGCTGGGAGCAAACTTCTTTCGGCGGTGCAGCAGCTGGGGCAGGGAAATTTGCCTGGTACAATCTGGCGTCGGTGTACCAAAAGCAGATTGCCCACAAGTACTTGGCTGTGACACACCTAATTCTACACCTTCATTCCTCTCACTGCAGGTCTCAGAGAGGACTGAAGGTCTAGTGGGGTTGGAAATCTCAGCTGATGAGGAGCAAGGAGAGATCCTCTTTGTTCTTTGGTGTGGGTCTTTTAGATATGCTTGCCAACGAACTGCATGGCAGGTCAACATATGTCTGGTCAAGCATGTGGTACCCAAGCGGGAGATGTTTTGGCCACGCGAGATACGCTTGAGACATATGTTGCAAATAGCAGCGGTGCGATCTGATGCACTCGTCTCAAAAAAGGCCCACACCAAAGAACTTTTTGAATAACGCGCAGAGACTGCAGCGCCCTGCACATGTGGAGCTTTGGGGTGTGATGCAGTCAATGTGCTGCCCTTAGGCTGGCCCCTGGAGGGCATCCTGCCTCGTTGGTGATGTGCCGCCTCCTCCTCCTCCTCCTCCTCCTCTCTCCTATCAGGCACCCACGTTGAGTCAGTGACCTCATCATCCCCTCCCTCCTCATCACTGGAGCAAACCTGGCAGTATGCTGCAGCAGGGGGAGCATGACTGCCAGATTGCTGTCCTTCTTGGGCACCCCCTCTGTCCGTGCTCATGTTACTGCCTTCATCGAGCTCAGTATCATCATCAGAGCCTTCCAAACGCTGGGCATCCTCCTGGAGCATGTACCCAACACTGTGGTCAAACAGTTCGAGGGAATCCTCATGAGGACATGGTGGAGCTAGGGAAGGAGTCACTGATGACATTGAGCTGAGGGAAGAGGCCGCTGCTTTGCCAGACAAAGCACCCTGGGCATGGGTGAGAGAGGATGAGGAGGATGAGGACGGCTTGGTCATCCACTCGACCAAGTTTTCTGCATGTTGCGGCTCAACACGGCCAGCTGCCGAAAAAAAGGCCAAGCGTGTCCCATGGCCACGGGCTGATGAGGATGCACCGTCTCCACGACCAGCACTAGACACAGAGCCTGCTTGGCCTCTCTTATTGGCTTGTGACTGTCTGCCTCTCCTTCTTGGCCTTCCAGACATACTAATGGCCTGTAGCTGCACTAAGCTGGGATAGAACACCTGTAATTTTCTTCAGGTAGCTTTATATACTGTAACCAGACAAGCCTGCCTGTCAGTAGGAAGATAACAGGAACGGATCTAGCTGAACACTGTGAGCAGGACGCACTGCACTAAATGTAAATAGCAGGAACAGATCTAGCTGAACACTGTGAGCAGGACGCACTGACTGCACTAAATGTAAATAGCAGGAACGGATCTAGCTGAACACTGTGAGCAGGACGCACTGACTGCACTAAATGTAAATAGCAGGAACGGATCTAGCTGAACACTGTGAGCAGGACGCACTGCACTAAATGTAAATAGCAGGAACAGATCTAGCTGAACACTGTGAGCAGGACGCACTGCACTAAATGTAAATAGCAGGAACGGATCTAGCTGAACACTGTGAGCAGGACGCACTGACTGCACTAAATGTAAATAGCAGGAACGGATCTAGCTGAACACTGTGAGCAGGACGCACTGCACTAAATGTAAATAGCAGGAACAGATCTAGCTGAACACTGTGAGCAGGACGTACTGCACTAAATGTAAATAGCAGGAACGGATCTAGCTGAACACTGTGAGCAGGACGCACTGCACTAAATGTAAATAGCAGGAACGGATCTAGCTGAACACTGTGAGCAGGACGCACTGCACTAAATGTAAATAGCAGGAACGGATCTAGCTGAACACTGTGAGCAGGACGCACTGCACTAAATGTAAATAGCAGGAACGGATCTAGCTGAACACTGTGAGCAGGACGCACTGACTGCACTAAATGTAAATAGCAGGAACGGATCTAGCTGAACACTGTGAGCAGGACGCACTGCACTAAATGTAAATAGCAGGAACAGATCTAGCTGAACACTGTGAGCAGGACGCACTGCACTAAATGTAAATAGCAGGAACGGATCTAGCTGAACACTGTGAGCAGGACGCACTGACTGCACTAAATGTAAATAGCAGGAACAGATCTAGCTGAACACTGTGAGCAGGACGCACTGCACTAAATGTAAATAGCAGGAACAGATCTAGCTGAACACTGTGAGCAGGACGCACTGCACTAAATGTAAATAGCAAGAACGGATCTAGCTGAACACTGTGAGCAGGACGCACTGCACTAAATGTAAATAGCAGGAACGGATCTAGCTGAACACTGTGAGCAGGACGCACTGCACTAAATGTAAATAGCAGGAACGGATCTAGCTGAACACTGTGAGCAGGACGCACTGCACTAAATGTAAATAGCAGGAACAGATCTAGCTGAACACTGTGAGCAGGACGCACTGACTGCACTAAATGTAAATAGCAGGAACAGATCTAGCTGAACACTGTGAGCAGGACGCACTGACTGCACTAAATGTAAATAGCAGGAACGGATCTAGCTGAACACTGTGAGCAGGACGCACTGCACTAAATGTAAATAGCAGGAACAGATCTAGCTGAACACTGTGAGCAGGACGCACTGCACTAAATGTAAATAGCAGGAACGGATCTAGCTGAACACTGTGAGCAGGACGCACTGCACTAAATGTAAATAGCAGGAACGGATCTAGCTGAACACTGTGAGCAGGACGCACTGACTGCACTAAATGTAAATAGCAGGAACAGATCTAGCTGAACACTGTGAGCAGGACGCACTGCACTAAATGTAAATAGCAGGAACAGATCTAGCTGAACACTGTGAGCAGGACGCACTGCACTAAATGTAAATAGCAGGAACGGATCTAGCTGAACACTGTGAGCAGGACGCACTGCACTAAATGTAAATAGCAGGAACGGATCTAGCTGAACACTGTGAGCAGGACGCACTGCACTAAATGTAAATAGCAGGAACGGATCTAGCTGAACACTGTGAGCAGGACGCACTGCACTAAATGTAAATAGCAGGAACGGATCTAGCTGAACACTGTGAGCAGGACGCACTGCACTAAATGTAAATAGCAGGAACAGATCTAGCTGAACACTGTGAGCAGGACGCACTGACTGCACTAAATGTAAATAGCAGGAACGGATCTAGCTGAACACTGTGAGCAGGACGCACTGCACTAAATGTAAATAGCAGGAACAGATCTAGCTGAACACTGTGAGCAGGACGCACTGCACTAAATGTAAATAGCAGGAACGGATCTAGCTGAACACTGTGAGCAGGACGCACTGACTGCACTAAATGTAAATAGCAGGAACAGATCTAGCTGAACACTGTGAGCAGGACGCACTGCACTAAATGTAAATAGCAGGAACAGATCTAGCTGAACACTGTGAGCAGGACGCACTGCACTAAATGTAAATAGCAGGAACGGATCTAGCTGAACACTGTGAGCAGGACGCACTGCACTAAATGTAAATAGCAGGAACGGATCTAGCTGAACACTGTGAGCAGGACGCACTGCAATAAATGTAAATAGCAGGAACGGATCTAGCTGAACACTGTGAGCAGGACGCACTGCACTAAATGTAAATAGCAGGAACAGATCTAGCTGAACACTGTGAGCAGGACGCACTGACTGCACTAAATGTAAATAGCAGGAACAGATCTAGCTGAACACTGTGAGCAGGACGCACTGACTGCACTAAATGTAAATAGCAGGAACGGATCTAGCTGAACACTGTGAGCAGGACGCACTGCACTAAATGTAAATAGCAGGAACAGATCTAGCTGAACACTGTGAGCAGGACGCACTGCACTAAATGTAAATAGCAGGAACGGATCTAGCTGAACACTGTGAGCAGGACGCACTGCACTAAATGTAAATAGCAGGAACGGATCTAGCTGAACACTGTGAGCAGGACGCACTGCACTAAATGTAAATAGCAGGAACGGATCTAGCTGAACACTGTGAGCAGGACGCACTGCACTAAATGTAAATAGCAGGAACAGATCTAGCTGAACACTGTGAGCAGGACGCACTGACTGCACTAAATGTAAATAGCAGGAACAGATCTAGCTGAACACTGTGAGCAGGACGCACTGACTAAATGTAAATAGCAGGAACGGATCTAGCTGAACACTGTGAGCAGGACGCACTGCACTAAATGTAAATAGCAGGAACAGATCTAGCCTAATCTAGCTAACTCAAATCAAATGACACTGTCTGTCTCTCTCTCTATCAGCACACCGGAACACACTACACAGGGCCGCCGTGCAGGCGGCCTTATATAGTGTGGGGCGTGTACTAAATCCCCTGAGCCATAATTGGCCAAAGCCACCCTGGCTTTGGCCAATTACAGCTCTCTCTACTGACGGCGCTGTGATTGGCCAAGCATGCGGGTCATAGTGCATGCTTGGCCAATCATCAGCCAGCAATGCACTGCGATGCCGCAGTGAATTATGGGCCGTGACGCGCCACACGAATTTGGCGCGAACGGCCCATAACGTTCGCAATTCGACGGACGGTCGAACAGCCGATGTTCGAGTCGAACATGGGTTCGACTCGAACACGAAGCTCATCCCTATTCTTGACGGTTGGACTTTGGTGTGATCGTGTGTATGCAAGACAGTTTCAGCGGAATTCCATCGGAACTCTGTCGGAAAAACCTTCAGAGTTTATTCCGACAGGAAAACCAGTCGTGTGTACAGGGCATAACAGGCCGGGCAAGGAGAGCATTAATCAGAGAAGCAGCCAAGAGGCCCATGGTAACTCTGGAGGAGCTGCAGAGATCCACAGCTCAGGTGGGGGAATCTGTCCACAGGACAACTATTATTCATGCACCCTACAAATCTGGCCTTTATGGAAGAGTGGCAAGAAGAAAGCCATTGTTGAAAGAAAGCCATAAGAAGTCCCATTTGCAGTTTGCGAGGAGCCATCTGGGGGACATGTGGAAGAGGGCGCTCTGGTCAAATGAGACCAAAATTAAACTTTTTGGCCTGGCTTGTGTGCTGGGGGAATGGGCGTGACCGGATGCTGAAGTGAGTGAGAGGTCGTTGCGAGCCCGGACCTCGCTGCCACTCCCACGCCTGATCCAGCCCGATCCAGCTAAGCAGCGTGGGGAAGGTAACGCTGTGACGCCGGGAAAACTGAACAGCCATTTAGTGTGAAACCGAAACTGAACAGCTGATCTGTGTGATAGACCTTGTGTCCGTTCGGAGTTCAGTCAGTGCGCTCTCCTACGGCTCTCCCAGGGTAGGTTCCAGTGGCGCACTCCCCGGAGAGTAGGCAGGCGGTGCATACCCGGGATTGAGCGGCCGCTTGTGTCATCCAGGAGCCCAAGGGGAGGCTCATCAGGGCCCCCAGAACAGCCATCCTGGGGGGAGGAAAAGCCAAGGCCCAGCAGTAGAAGGCGCATCTGTTACATCAGCTGAACCGGAAACACATGCAACCTTGGAAGGGGAGCATGGACTGAGTAAGGAGCTAGTGGAAGGAATTGGTGCGCCAGTCTCAGTCACAGAGAAGGAACCATCCTTGAAGGATATTCTCCTAGCAATCAACAACTGTAAGTCATCACCATTTGAACTTTCTGACCAGCTTAAATGTATTAGAGTTGATCTACTATCGTTAAGTCATGATGTACAAGAAGTATGTGTTCGGACTACTGCTCTTGAGGGGAGACTTAGTCAGGTAGAAGATGATGTGATCCCGATGAGACAAGAGGCAAAGCTAATGAGAGATCAATTAAATATGTGTATGCATAAAATGGACGAAATGGACAAGAGGCAAAGCTAATGAGAGATCAATTAAATATGTGTATGCATAAAATGGACGAAATTGGAATTGGTGCGCCAGTCTCAGTCACAGAGAAGGAACCATCCTTGAAGGATATTCTCCTAGCAATCAACAACTGTAATGCCCCGTACACACGGTCGGATTTTCCGATGGAAAATGTCCGATCGGAGCGTGTTGTCGGAAATTCTGACCGTGTGTGGACTCCATCGGACATTTTCCATCGGATTTTCCGACACACAAAGTTTGAGAGCAGGATATAAAATTTTCCGACAACAAAATCCGTTGTCGGAAATTCCGATCGTGTGTACACAAATCCGATGGACAAAGTGCTACGCATGCTCAGAATAAATAAAGAGATGAAAGCTATTGGCCACTGCCCGTTTATAGTCCCGACGTACGTGTTTTACGTCACCGCGTTTAGAACGATCGGATTTTCCGATAACTTTGTGTGACCGTGTGTATGCAAGACAAGTTTGAGCCAACATCCGTCTGAAAAAATCCTAGGATTTTGTTGTCGGAATGTCCGAACAAAGTCCGACCGTGTGTACGGGGCATAAGTCATCACCATTTGAACTTTCTGACCAGCCTAAATGTATTAGAGTTGATCTACTATCATTAAGTCATGATGTACAAGAAGTATGTGTTCGGACTCCTGCTCTTGAGGGGAGACTTAGTCAGGTAGAAGATGATGTGATCCCGATGAGACAAGAGGCAAAGCTAATGAGAGATCAATTAAATATGTGTATGCATAAAATGGACGAAATGGAGAATAGGTTACGAAGGAAGAACGTAAGGGTCCTTGATTTCCCCGAGAGAAGTGACGGTAATAACCCCATAGCATTCATGGAAGGCTGGCTTAGGGATACTTTGGTGAGGACTTTTTATCAAGCTTCTTTGCAATCGAGCAAGCACATAGAGTCGCTCCCAGGGTACCATCTTTAGGAGGTCAGCCAAGGCCCCTCATTGTCAAGCTCCTGCACTTTAAGGATAAGGTTTCCATACTCCAGAAAGCAAGAGAAATGAAAAACATACAGTTTAACGGCTTAAAGGATTTCACTATATCCAGACTTCTCCCCTGAGCTACAGAAACAAAGAGCAAAGTTTACAGATTGCAAACGTAGATTGCAACAGTTTAAGATTAACTATGCATTACTTTATCCTGCACGCTTGCAAATAACAGCATTTGGGGAAGCCAAGTTCTTTAATGCACCTGCAGAAGTAACATCATGGTTGGAAAAAAATGAAGGAAGGTTACAGCGGGGTGAAGGAACATGAGAAGATTAGATACTGGTTGTGCCTATTCAAATGAATGCTCCTTTGGGTTTTTTTTTTACCTCTTTTTGTAATTTTGAGAAGGCTCTTTTCTCCCCAGGACCTATGTTTAGACATATATATGTACATATAGATGTGTGGGAGTGGGGGCGGTAAAACACTTATAATTACATTGGACATGTTGGGGATAGTACCCCTCTTATTAGGTTTGGGTAGCAACACATAAAAGTGTTATATCAATTCAGGGGGTTGGTACGGTCACTGTAGAAGCCCTTAGTATGGGCCCAAAGTTGGGAAAGGGGGAAATGGGAAACAGAGTGGGGGGAGGAAGGGGTTGTAAGGTGGGTGACCTGGGGAGGTTGGGGAAGGGAGAGGGTTGGGGGGGGTAAGGAATGGGGAGTATACATGGTGGCATGGGTGTATGAGGGCAGAGGATATATGTTATGGTATGATATAAGATGTTTAAGTTTGCACAGGAGGAAAAATCACCAAGGTTATACACAGGAATTAAGGTAAAAATACTACAGAATTTTAGGTACAAAGGAATTAGGGTCAAGAATAAGTATTATCCTGAGAGGAGAAAGGAAACAAGGATAGGAGAATGATAGGTACTAGGGTTGGTAGAGGAAAAATCCCAGACCCAGTAAGGCAAGTTAAGATATGTTCATGGAATGTGCGGGGGGGTAAGGGAGATGTCTAAGAGACATGCAATCTTTTCTGTGGCTGGGACAGGTGGCTTCAAAATACTCTGCCCGCAGAAGACACATCTTGAGAAAGACACAATTAGTGCCTTAAGGCATAGGAATTATCAGGTGCAGTATCACTCTACCCATACCTCCTATTCAAGGGGTGTGAGTACATTGATAAACTCTGGATTGGCTTTCTCCTGCAGACAGAGTAAGGTAGATGAGAATGGACGGTATGTTTTTCTTTTTTGTGTAATTGAAAGTAGAGAATGTGTATTAGCTAATGTTTATATTGCTCCTCCATTTAGCACGGAAATTATGTGATTTAATAAAATTTATAGCAGACAAACCTCGGGTGCCGGTCATAGTGGCAGGCGATTTTAATATGACTATGAATAATAGCATAGATAGGTTTCCACCCAGGGTTGCTCCCGGTGGGGTACCCAGGGGCCCGCCCCTCCAATTCTGTGTGGAGGTAGGGCTAGTGGATGTTTGGAGGAAGTGGCATCCGGGAGAGAAACAGTATTCGTGCCACTCTAGAACACATGTCACTTTATCCAGAATTGACCTTGTGCTGTGCAATAAGGAAGCCTTAAATTTATTGGTAGAGGTAGATTATGAGCCAAGGGGGATTTCGGACCACTCACCAGTAGCTTTTTCAATAAAAACAGGGACGAGCCATAGTAGAGGAGATTGGAAAGTAAATCCCTTTTGGCTCTAAATAATTGAAGATTTGGGGGGTTATAGCAGTTAGCCTAGAGGAATTTATAAATCTAAACTCAGGATCAGCCCCACTGGGTATAATGTGGGACTCCCTGAAAGGTGTGCTGATACAGAAAATCTCCTATGTTAAGAAACAATCACAGGCTAAGGAAATCAAAGCAAGAGAGAGTTTGAGAGGGACCGAAGTGCGGTATGTGGAGGAACCGGCTCTAGTCAGATATGGCGAGTGGGTGGAAAGCCAAGAAGAATACAAGAAATTAGTTTTGGAGAAAGTGGAAAAAAAATGTTTCAGAGACAGAGTTTTTTTGGAGAAGGAGAACAAGTGGGAAGAACCCTGGCTTTGATAGCCAGGGCAAACGGCCCCCCTACCACTATACCAGCAATTTGGGACAAGGAAGGGAAAATTATAAGAACCACCCCGGAAATACTAAAGGAATTTAAAGATTATTACAAAAACCTGTATAATACGCCACAAATAAATGTATAGGGGGAAATGTGGGATTTTTTTTTGAAAAATTGAACATACCCGCTTTATCAAGAGAAGATAGGGAGGATCTGGAAGTCCCGTTGACATTGGAAGAGTTGCAAAGGGTAATAGTAGATATGGCAAATCAGAAAGCACCAGGGCCTGATGGCTTGCCTATAGAAATTTTTAAGAGGTACGGGGACGTATTGCTCCCAAAACTCTTGGAAGTGTTTAATGGGGCTAAGGAGGAAGGGAGACTGCCCACGTCCATGACCGAAGCCACAATAATTGTATTATTGAAAGAGGGGAAAAATTTGCTTGATGTAGCTTCATATAGGCCTATATCGCTTTTGTGCTCGGACATAAAGATCTTGGCAAAAGCCTTGGCAACAAGGCTGAACAGAATAATTTCTAAAGTGATACATCCAGACCAAACCGGCTTTATACCAGACAGATCTACGAGTGTGAATATAAGGCGAGTGTATTTAAATATGCAGTTGCCAATAGAGAACGGTGGGTTAATGGTTAAATGTTGGGAGTCTGTCAAAACCGTGTTAGGTTATACCGGATTCTCTGAGTTCCCTCCATTATGGGATAATAATAATAATAAAATTCTTAAAGAACTTAAAAGGATGGGTAAAATAGAGGAATGGGACAGGAGGGGTATTCACTGCCTGGCACAGTTATATAGGGCAGGTAGCTTAAAATCATCTCAGGAGATAGTGGAGGAGTATGCGGTTCCTAATCGATTATTCTATAGTTATCTGCAAGTCAGGCATGCTCTAGATGCACAATTTAGTGGAAAGGAGCTAGAGTGGAGTGAAATGCCCTTGCTTAGGAAACGAGTCAATACTAGTACTTCTAAAGGATAAATTTCCCACATGCATGGGGGTATAAACATGGCAGGTCAGGCAGGAGAGGTAGAACCCAAAAAACAGGATTAAATGGGAGAGGGACGTCGGGCCACTAACAGAGGAACAATGAAACTACGTCTTGGCTTTGGGGCCTAGGGTCTCTCTCCTTCAGAAAGTGTATACCATCTGTACTTGATATATAGGTCATACTACACACCATTGAAACTGTTTATGTTTGGAAAGAGGTTTGATGCTGCATGTCAAAGATGTGGGGACAGGAGGGCGACTTGAAACACATGTTCTGGCGATGTCCCAAGTTGCATAGGTATTGGAAGGGCATAATCGATAAAATAATCGATAAAATAAACTCTGTGTTCGGGGCATCTCTGGGCATGGAGGCTAGGACTTGTCTCATGGGCCTGATGGAAAAGAATGGTATACTAAGAGATACACAGACTGCAATAATAAGATACTTGTTCCAAGGAAAGAAACTAATTGCACGGAAGTGGCAGGCAAAAGATCCCCCAACGGTAGTAGATGGTTGAAAGAGGTAAAAGAAGTGATTGGGAAAGAGAAATTTATGTATGGGAAGAAGGGTAACGCTAAGAAATTTGAGAAAATATGGATGCTATCGGAATTCGGAAAACCCCAGCTAAAAGAATGTAGGATATGATGGCAGCAGGGAATGTAAGAAGGTAGACAGATTGGTGCGTGTGGTGTGGAAGTGAGGAGAGATTGGATGGTGAGGGTGGATAGGGGTGAGGGAGGGGGTGGGGTGGGATAAATAGGTAAAGTGGTTGTTTATATTTATTTGTATTTTTGATATTTTATAAATTATGTAAATATTGTTGTTTTGTGGATAAATATATCTTTCAAATAAAAAGTCCAAAATAGATTTGCTGAAAAAAACAAAAACAAAACTTTTTGGGCCTAAAAGCAAAACGCTGTAGCAGAAAACTAACACTGCACATCACCCAGAACACACTATCCCCACCATGAAACATGGTGGTAGCAGCATCATGTTGTGGAGATACTTTTCTTCAGCAGGGATAGAGAAGATGGTCAGAGTTGATGGAAAGATGGATGGAGCAAAATACAGGGCAATCTTAGAAGAAAACCTGTTATGCCGCGTACACACGACCGGTTTTGAATAAACTCCGAAGGTTTCTCCGACGGAACTCCGATGGAATTCCATTCAAGCGGTCTTGCCTACACACGGTCAAACCAAGGTCCGACCAAAGTCCGGCCATCCAGAACGCGGTGACGTACAGCACGTACGATGGGACTAGAAAAAGGAAGTTCAATAGCCAGTAGCCAATAGCTTCCGTCTCGTAGCATGCGTCGTTTTTGGTCCGTCGGAACAGCATACAGACGAGCGGTTTTCCCGATAGGAATTGGTTCCGTTGGAAATATTTAGAACATGTTCTATTTCTAGGTCTGTCAGAATTTTCCAAAAAAAAAGTCAGATGAGGCACACACACGATCGGAATAGACGATGAAAAGCTTCCGTCTGACTTTTTCTGTTAGACATTCCGCTTGTGTGTACGCAGCTTTAGAGTCTGCAAAACTTGAGACTGGGGCGGAGGTTCAACTTCCAGCAGAGAAACAACGATAAACATAAAGCCAGAGCTACAATAGAATGATTTAGATCAAAGCATATTCATGTGTTAGAATGGCCCAGTCAAAGTCCAGACCTAAATCCAATTGAGAATCTGTTGCAAGACTTGAGAATTGCTGTTCAGACACTCTCCATCCAATCTGACATCTGCTATTTTGCAAAGAAGTATAGCGCATTACCCTCGAAGGAGCTGCTGTTTGTTTGTTCTATCCGTTAATCATATTCACCACCAAGCACATCGCAGCCCATAGAAATAGAAACAGTCCATATTGTACCTTTTCTCTTGCTTTTATTTGCATAACTTGAACTGGGACAAGGAAAGGGATTTTCTAATATGCTCTTTTGCTGCTTAGTAATCTTTCCCTTGACTTCTTATACAAATACTTAGAGCAATGTGGATAATAAAAAGTAACTCTGAATGACTTTTCATGGGAAAACTAGAGTAGTATGGTCTCTGAGAATACATAGGGTGGATAGCAAAGAGTCACTCTGAATAACTCTTCACATATAGGCTTTGGTAGATTTACTTTAGAGAATACATAGGCTATGTAGCTAAGAGTCACTCTGAATAACTCTTCACCCGTAGGCCTTTTAGAACAATCTGTACCTCCTTTTCACCACTACTTCCGTTTGCACAGTACTTCCATGTTGGGCAAAAGAAGACATTACTCTGAATAATTCCTCCTGCCTGACTGATTGGATTCCCGGGGCTTTGTTGAACCAAAAGTCACAGGCCATCGGTGCCTGCATCACTGACTTGCGTACCAACATCCCTCAGCCTCTGGTAGTACTGCTCTCCTGGGCTTTCACTCACTTGATCAACAGTCCATGTGCCACTCAAAAACAGTCGATCATCCAGTCTTCTTCTTCTTTCACTTAGCTCCTACTTCCTCCTGATGGCTCCTCCATCCCTCCTCTCCGGTCTGGCCCGCTCCCCCTCCCCGCAGGGGGGCGTCCAGCTACACCAGCAGCTACATGCTGTGCGGTGTCTCCAACTCCTCCTCTCCCCGTTGTATGGTCCCCCCTCCCCGCAGGGGGGGCGCTCACCTTCTCCTTCGGAAAACATGTGACCCCAGCTTATATGGGAGTCCCGCCTCCTGCCAAACAAATTAATGATTGGCCAGAACTCCACACATGAGCTGCCTGCCACTCAGATCCCAAGTCCAACCTCTCTTCCAGAACCATTTCCACTGAAAACAAGAGGAGGCATCTCTGGGCCCGAGCACAGGTGGCCACACCCTTCACTACACTGACACTCCCAGTCCCCAGAATAAACAACCAGGCCTGAGATAGGAATACAGGCCTGACTAAATTTACCTGAAACTGTTCCCTGTCATTTAACACTGAAAAATCACCTACCTTTAGGTAGTGACCGCTACATACACCCCCACTTAAAGCACAACTGTCCCCAGTTGTGGGGCATACATTTGGAGTACCTCCTTATTTAAGGAGGAAAGAACATCTCATTATATCAAGCTGGAATGGGGAAAAGGAAATAAACTTGTAAAAGACATAACATCAATAGTCAATGTACAAAATGACACGTAACACGTTTTCTGTACAATTTACACTACCTTACTGTAGATCCCTACAGCTAACATTCCATACAAGCAGAACCAGAGCACTGCTCCCGCAAGAGGAATGCTCTGCTTACCACAGGCCTTCATCTGTAAGATAGACAGCCGTCACATCTCCAATTCTCCTAAGAGAAGACACAAAAATATATCTAACTACAACTAACTACACATTACCAAACAGAGGGGGTTATCATCCTCTGTCAGGTAATCAATCAAACATACCGATTTTTTTTTTATATGGCATGTATGTCCCTGCCGGGATTGTCACTCCCTCAAAAGGAGTCTAATAGACATCGTGCAGAGCGGAACCTGAACAGACATGCCAGGCAATGAACACATATGCCCGTTGGAAAACTTTCTCTTAGGCTTCTAAACAGGAGTAGGGATGAGCTTCGTGTTCAAATCGAACACATGTTCGACTCCAACATTGCCTGTTCGGTCGTTCGCCGAATTCCGAACGATATGGGCCGTCTGCGTCAAATTCGAGTGGCGCGTCACGGCCCATAATTCACTGTGGCATCGCAGTGCTTTTCTGGCTGATGATTGGCCAAGCATGCACTATGAACTGCATGCTTGGCCAATCACAGTGCCGTCTGTACAGAGAGCCAGGGTGGCTTTGGCCAATTATGGCTCAAGGGGTTTAGTACACGCCCCACACTATATAAGGCCGCCTGCACGGCGGCCCTGTGTGGTGTGTTCCTGTGTTGAGAGAAAGATAGATAGACAGGGAGACAGTGTCATTTGATTTAAGTCAGAGTAGGCAGGCGAGTCAGTTAGCTGCACTTACAGTGTATTGTGTATATATATATATATATATATATACATCCTAGGTGTTGTATATATATATATATATGTATAGATATATATATAAATAAACATCAGGTGGGTTACCCTCTTCTCTTTCAGTCCTTATTCAATCAAGGCACCGTCAGGGTGGACTCCCAAGCTTCCACCTTAAAAGGAATGGAAAAACACGTGGAACGATGCTTTGATGCAAAAAGTGTCCTTTTACTGAAAAATCTTTCATTACATATTTCAAATGCAAGCAAGCCACTGTACAGTTCCGAGCGCAAGTCGCTCTTCGTCAGGCTTCTCTGGCTGTGTGTGAAAAGCCAAACCACACTATGTTCTCTTATCAACACCCAGTCCAGTACACACATGTGTTCACTTAACTAATTACCCTAGACAAACTACCTATACATATTCAAGCATTTAACCCTACTATGTAAACCCAATTCTAGTGAACCATCTTAAGTTCCCTAACTAACTAAACGGAATGATATTATTTGTAAACCTGCTGATAAAGGGGGTTGGTGGTCATCATGGACCCCCAGGCGTATGAGAATGAGATTAAGCGGCAATTGGATGATGACACAGTGTATAAACCTCTACAATCGGACCCTACATGGAGTATTAGAAAGATCTTGAAGAGTATTGTAAAACCAGCGTTTAAAGAAGGGTTAATTTCACATGACCTGTATGAATTTCTGTTACCAACGCATACCCGTATTCCGGTCCTGTACATACTCCCCAAGATCCATAAGGACAAACATTCCCCACCAGGACGCCCGATTGTATCAGGGAGAGATTCGATCTTTGTAGCCAAATTATTGGACAGTGTTATCACCTTTGGGGAAAACTACCCCATCCTACATCAAGGACTCTGGTGACTTTCTGTCTAAAATTAGGGACCTACCACAAATCCAAGACAAATGTATCCTTGTCACTTGGGATGTAACAAGTCTATACACATCAATTCCACATGTGGCCGGCATTGAAGCAGCGCTGAGCCTAATTAAGGACTGTCATGAGTACTCAGAAGCTCAGATTTCCTTTTTTGAAAAGTTATTCAATTTGGTTTTACATAATAACTATTTTCTTTTTAAGGATCGGTATTATGTGCAATTGACGGGGGTTGCTATGGGCTCCAATGTTGCCCCGCCATATGCTTGTTCATTCATGCATGATTTTGAGCAGAAATATATTTTTGTCAATTAAATTTTTCGGGAACATTGCGCCACTTGGTGGTGCTATATAGATGACATTTTTGCCATATGGTGGGGCAACATTGAATCACTCAAAGCCTTTGATGAGATGATCAACAGTATTTTACCAAATATTCAGTTTAAGATTCACATTGGTGGGGACTCGGTCCCCTTTCTGGACATACGGGGATACACAAAACAAGGACGGATTGAAACTGATATATACACTAAGCCCACAGATAGGAACCAGCTATTAAGATATGACAGTTACCATCCCCCCCACGTTTTTAGTTCTATTATTAGAAGCCAACTTTTCAGAGTGATGCGGATTGTGAGTGATACTACAATAAGAGACCAGAGATTAGATGAAATGTGCTTTAAATTTAAGGAGCGGGGCTATCCAGAAGGTTTAATTAGACAGGAATTAAATAAAAATTTGAACCCCATTGGTAGTTGTAACAAGAAGAAATATTCATCTGACAAACCTAGGATTCCATTTGTCTTTCAATTTAACAGTTATAGTGATAAAATCTTTAATGTATTGAGAAAACATTGGACGATACTGAAACGATCATATCCTCAGATAGAGGAGTTTCAATTAACTCCCATGAAAGCATATCGGCGCAACAAAACCTTGCGTGATCTTTTGGTACGATCTGAATTTAAACCTGGTAGGCAGGAGGAGAAAAGAATGACTTTTCTCGGTAGTAAAAGGAAGGGCTGTTACCCCTGTCTTAATTGCATCCAATGTAACCTAATGATTAAGGGCAATAATTTCTGTCATCCTAGAACAAACAATAAGATAACAATTAATGGCTTTTACACCTGTCAGTCATCATATGTGATCTATATTCTCACATGCCCCTGTAATCTCCTTTATGTGGGGGAGACGACCCAAAAAATCAAAGATCGCATTGCACAACATCGTAGTACAATTAGACATCCCCAGTCAGGCCTTCCTGTATCGCGTCATTTCTCTGAGATGGGACACAAAGACACCCATTTACGATTTATGGTGTTGGAAGAGATTCCTCACGATAAAAGAGGGGGTGATAGGATTTTGAAATTAAAAAGACACGAGGTTTGGTGGATTAATAAATTACAGTCCTTGCATCCTGATGGTATGAACAAGGACTATGATTTATACTTATTTGTATAGAAGTTTGATACGAGATTGAAAAGCAGTTACAATCATGTTTTGAATGTATTAAATTTCTTTTAGATCGATCATAAAGAGCTCCCGTTGGGAATACCAGATAGTAGAATATCAGCTGGAATCTATGAAGAGATCTGAGACATGATCAAGAACGTTATTGTATTTAAATGATTTGAAAAATCGAATTAATTGAGTGAGAGAGTTTAGTTACTCCATAATGTCATGCTGATGGAATATGATATACAATAGGATGTATCTGTTGTAGATAATTCTGTATTAGGGAACTTAAGATGGTTCACTAGAATTGGGTTTACATAGTAGGGTTAAATGCTTGAATATGTATAGGTAGTTTGTCTAGGGTAATTAGTTAAGTGAACACATGTGTGTACTGGACTGGGTGTTGATAAGAGAACATAGTGTGGTTTGGCTTTTCACACACAGCCAGAGAATCCTGACGAAGAGCGACTTGCGCTCGGAACTGTAAAGTGGCTTGCTTGCATTTGAAATATGTAATGAAAGATTTTTCAGTAAAAGGACACTTTTTGCATCAAAGCTTCGTTCCACGTGTTTTTCCTATATATATATATATATATATATATACACTGTATTCAGTTTAGCTAGATCCGTTTCTGTTATTCTCTTCCTACTACTGACAGGCAGACAGGTGTTTTTACAGTATTTACAGCTACCTGAAGAAAATTGCTGGGGTTCTTCTGATCCTATTAGTCCTATTAGCTACAGTATTTACAGTTAGTGTAGTGTGTCGTCTGCACAGTGTGCACCTAAAGCTGCCTGAAGAAAATTAGTGTTCTTCTGATCCTATTAGTACAGTAGCGCAGGCAGCTGCACTATTTACAAGTTAGTGTAGTGCGTCCTCTGCACGGTGTGCACCTAAAGCAACCTGAAGAAAATTAGTGGTGTTCTTCTGATCCTATTAGTACAGTACCACAGACAGCTGTACTATTTGCAAGTTAGTGTAGTGCGTCCTCTGCACAGTGTTTACCTAAAGCTACCTGAAGAAAATTAATGGTGTTCTTCTGATCCTATTAGTACAGTACCGCAGGCAGCTGCAGTATTTACAAGTTAGTGTAGTGCGTCCTCTGAACAGTGTGCACCTAAAGCTACCTGAAGAAAATTAGTGGCGTTCTTCTGATCCTATTAGTACAGTACCACAGGCAGCTGCAGTATTTACAAGTTAGTTTAGTGCGTCCTCTGCACAGTGTGCACCTAAAGCTACCTAAAAAAAAATAGTGGTGTTCTTCTGGTCCTATTAGTACAGTAGCGCAGGCAGCTGCACTATTTACAAGTTAGTGTAGTGCGTCCTCTGCACGATGTGCACCTAAAGCTACCTGAAGAAAATTAGTGGTGTTCTTCTGATCCTATTAGTACAGTACCACAGACAGCTGTACTATTTGCAAGTTAGTGTAGTGCGTCCTCTGCACAGTGTTCACCTAAAGCTACCTGAAGAAAATTAGTGGTGTTCTTCTGATCCTATTAGTACAGTACTGCAGGCAGCTGCAGTATTTACAAGTTAGTGTAGTGCGTCCTCTGCACAGTGTGCACCTAAAGCTACCTGAAGAAAATTAGTGGCGTTCTTCTGATCCTATTAGTACAGTACCACAGGCAGCTGCAGTATTTACAAGTTAGTTGAGTGCGTCCTCTGCACAGTGTGCACCTAAAGCTACATAAACAAAAATAGTGGTGTTCTTCTGATCCTATTAGTACAGTACCGCAGGTAGCTGCAGTATTTACAAGTTAGTGTAGTGCGTCCTCTGCACAGTGTGCACCTAAAGCTACCTGAAGAAAATTAGTGGCGTTCTTCTGATCCTATTAGTACAGTACCACAGGCAGCTGCAGTATTTACAAGTTAGTTGAGTGCGTCCTCTGCACAGTGTGCACCTAAAGCTACTTAAAAAAATAGTGGTGTTCTTCTGATCCTATTAGTACAGTACCGCAGGCAGCTGCAGTATTTACAAGTTAGTGTAGTGCGTCCTCTGCACAGTGTGCACCTAAAGCTACCTGAAGAAAATGAGTGGTGTTCTTCTGATCCTATTAATAAAGTACCACAGGCAGCTGTAGTATTTACAAGTTAGTGTAGTGCATCCTCTGCACAGTGTGCACCTAAAGCTACCTGAAGAAAATTAGTGGTGTTCTTCTGATCCTACTAGTACTGTACCACAGGCAGCTGTAGTATTTACAAGTTAGTGTAGTGCATCCTCTGCACAGTGTGCACCTAAAGCTACCTGAAGAAAATTAGCGGTGTTCTTCTGATCCTATTAGTACATTACCACAGGCAGCTGCAGTATTTACAAGTTAGTGAAGTGCGTCCTCTGCACAGTGTGCACCTAAAGCTACCTGAAGAAAATTAGTGGTGTTCTTCTAATCCTATTAATACCACAGGCAGGCAGCAACGGTATTTACAGTTAGTGAAGTGCATCCTCTGCACAGTGTGCACCTAAAGCTACCTAAACAAATTTAGTGGTGTTCTTCTGATCCTATTAGTACAGTACGGCAGGCAGCTGCAGTATTTACAAGTTAGTGTAGTGCGTCCTCTGCACAGTGTGCACCTAAAGCTACCTGCATAAAATTAGTGGTGTTCTTCTGATCCTATTAGTACAGTACCGCAGGCAGCTGCAGTATTTACAATTTAGTGTAGTGCGTCCCCTGCACAGTGTGCACCTAAAGTTACCTGAAGAAAATTAGTGGTGTTCTTCTGATCCAATTAATACCACAGGCAGGCAGCTACAGTATTTACAGTTAGTGTAGTGCGTCCTCTGCACAGTGTGCACCTAAAGCTACCTGGAGACAATTGCTGTTGTTCTGCTCCTATTAATACCACAGGCAGGCAGCTACAGTATTTACAGTTAGTGTACTGTGTCCTCTGCACAGTGTGCACCTAAATCTACGTGAAGAAAATTAGTGGTGTTCTTCTGATACTATTAATACCACAGGCAGGCAGCTACAGCATTTACAGTTAGTGTAGTGCGTCCTCTGCACAGTGTACACCTAAAGCTACCTGGAGACAATTGCTGTTGTTCTGCTCCTATTAATACCACAGGCAGGTAGCTACAGTATTTACAGTTAGTGCACTGTGTCCTCTGCAAAGTGTGCACCTAAAGCTACCTAAAGAAAATGAGTGGTGTTCTTCTGATCCTATTAGTACAGTACTGCAGGTAGCTGCAGTATTTACAAGTTAGTGTAGTGCGTCCCGTGTACAGTGTGCACCTAAAGCTACCTGAAGGAAATTAGTGGTGTTCTTCTGATCCTATTAGTACAGTACCGCAGGCAGCTGCAATATTTACAAGTTAGTGTAGTGCATCCTCTGCATAGTGTGCACCTAAAGCTACCTGAAGAAAATTAGTGGTGTTCTTCTGATCCTATTAGTACAGTACCGCAGGCAGCTGCAGTATTTACAATTTAGTGTAGTGCGTCCCCTGCACAGTGTGCACCTAAAGTTACCTGAAGAAAATTAGTGGTGTTCTTCTGATCCAATTAATACCACAGGCAGGCAGCTACAGTATTTACAGTTAGTGTAGTGCGTCCTCTGCACAGTCTGCACCTAAAGCTACCTGGAGACAATTGCTGTTGTTCTGCTCCTATTAATACCACAGGCAGGCAGCTACAGTATTTACAGTTAGTGTACTGTGTCCTCTGCACAGTGTGCACCTAAATCTACGTGAAGAAAATTAGTGGTGTTCTTCTGATACTATTAATACCACAGGCAGGCAGCTACAGCATTTACAGTTAGTGTAGTGCATCCTCTGCACAGTGTGCACCTAAAGCTACCTGGAGACTATTGCTGTTGTTCTGCTCCTAATAATACCACAGGCAGGTAGCTACAGTATTTACAGTTAGTTTACTGTGTCCTCTGCACAGTGTGCACCTAAAGCTACCTAAAGTAAAGTTGTGGTGTTCTTCTGATCCTATTAAAACCACAGGCAGGCAGCTACAGTAATTACAGTTAGTGTAGTGCGTCCTCTGCACAGTGTGCACCTAAAGCTACCTGGAGACAATTGCTGTTGTTCTGCTCCTATTAATACCACAGGCAGGCAGCTACAGTATTTACAGTTAGTGTACTGTGTCCTCTGCACAGTGTGCACCTAAAGCTACCTGAAGAAAATAAGTGGTGTTCTTCTGATCCTATTAATACCACAGGCAGGCAGCTACAGCATTTACAGTTAGTGTAGTGCGTCCTCTGCACAGTGTACACCTAAAGCTACCTGGAGACAATTGCTGTTGTTCTGCTCCTATTAATACCACAGGCAGGTAGCTACAGTATTTACAGTTGGTGCACTGTGTCCTCTGCAAAGTGTGCACCTAAAGCTACCTAAAGAAAATGAGTGGTGTTCTTCTGATCCTATTAGTACAGTACTGCAGGTAGCTGCAGTATTTACAAGTTAGTGTAGTGCGTCCTCTGCACAGTGTGCACCTAAAGCTACCTGAAGAAAATTAGTGGTGTTCCTCTGATCCTATTAGTACAGTACCGCAGGCAGCTGCAGTATTTACAAGTTAGTGTAGTGCATCCTCTGCACAGTGTGAACCTAAAGCTACCTGAAGAAAGTTAGTGGTGTTCTTCTGATCCTATTAGTAAAGTACCGCAGGCAGCTGCAGTATTTACAATTTAGTGTAGTGCGTCCCCTGCACAGTGTGCACCTAAAGTTGCCTGAAGAAAATTAGTGGTGTTCTTCTGATCCAATTAATACCACAGGCAGGCAGCTACAGTATTTACAGTTAGTGTAGTGCGTCCTCTGCACAGTGTGCACCTAAAGCTACCTGGAGACAATTGCTGTTGTTCTGCTCCTATTAATACCACAGGCAGGCAGCTACAGTATTTACAGTTAGTGTACTGTGTCCTCTGCACAGTGTGCACCTAAATCTACGTGAAGAAACTTAGTGGTGTTCTTCTGATACTATTAATACCACAGGCAGGCATCTACAGCATTTACAGTTAGTGTAGTGCGTCCTCTGCACAGTGTACACCTAAAGCTACCTGGAGACAATTGCTGTTGCTCTGCTCCTATTAATACCACAGGCAGGTAGCTACAGTATTTACAGTTAGTGCACTGTGTCCTCTGCAAAGTGTGCACCTAAAGCTACCTAAAGTAAAGGAGTGGTATTCTTCTGATCCTATTAAAACCACAGGCAGGCAGCTACAGTAATTACAGTTAGTGTAGTGCATCCTCTGCACAGTGTGCACCTAAAGCTACCTGAAGAAAATTGGTGGTGTTCTTCTGATCCTATATTAATACCACAGGCAGGCAGCTACAGTATTTACAGTTAGTGTACTGTGTCCTCTGCACAGTGTGCACCTAAAGCTACCTGAAGAAAATTGGTGGTGTTCTTCTGATCCTATTAATACCACAGACAGGCAGCCACAGTATTTACAGTTAGTGTACTGCGTCCTCTGCACAGTGTGCACCTAAAGCTACCTAAAGAAAATTAGTGGTGTTCTTCTGATCCTATTTATACCACAGGCAGGCAGCTACAGTATTTACAGTTAGTGTAGTGCGTCCTCTGCACAGTGTGCACCTAAAGCTACCTGGAGACAATTGCTGTTGTTCTGCTCCTATTAATACCACAGGCAGGCAGCTACAGTATTTAAAGTTAGTGTACTGTTTCCTCTGCACAGTGTGCACCTAAATCTACCTGAAGAAAATTAGTGGTGTTCTTCTGATACTATTAATACCACAGGCAGGCAGCTACAGCATTTACAGTTAGTGTAGTGTGTCCTCTGCACAGTGTGCACCTAAAGCTACCTAAAGACAATTAGTGGTGTTCTTCTGATCCTTTTTATACCACAGGCAGGCAGCTACAGTATTTACAGTTAGTGTAGTGCGTCCTCTGCACAGTGTGCACCTAAAGCTACCTGGAGACAATTGCTGTTGTTCTTCTCCTATTAATACCACAGGCAGGCAGCTACAGTATTTACAGTTAGTGTACTGTTTCCTCTGCACAGTGTGCACCTAAAGCTACATGAAGAAAATTGGTGGTGTTCTTCTGATCCTATATTAATACCACAGGCAGGCAGCTACAGTATTTACAGTTAGTGTACTGTGTCCTCTGCACAGTGTGCACCTAAAGCTACCTGCAGGAAATTGGTGGTGTTCTTCTAATCCTATTAATACCACAGACAGGCAGCCACAGTATTTACAGTTAGTGTACTGCGTCCTCTGCACAGTGTGCACCTAAAGCTATCTGAAGAAAATTAGTGGTGTTCTTCTGATCCTATTAATACCATAGGCAGGAAGCTACAGTATTTACAGTTAGTGTAGTGCGTCCTCTGCACAGTGTGCACCTAAAGCTACCTGGAGACAATTGCTAATGTTCTGCTCCTATTAATACCACAGGCAGGCAGCTACAGTATTTACAGTTAGTGTACTGTGTCCTCTGCACAGTGTGCACCTAAAGCTACCTGAAGAAAATAAGTGGTGTTCTTCTGATCCTATTAATACCACAGGCAGGCAGCTACAGCATTTACAGTTAGTGTAGTGCGTCCTCTGCACAGTGTACACCTAAAGCTACCTGGAGACAATTGCTGTTGTTCTGCTCCTATTAATACCACAGGCAGGTAGCTACAGTATTTACAGTTAGTGCACTGTGTCCTCTGCAAAGTGTGCACCTAAAGCTACCTAAAGAAAATGAGTGGTGTTCTTCTGATCCTATTAGTACAGTACTGCAGGTAGCTGCAGTATTTACAAGTTAGTGTAGTGCGTCCTCTGCACAGTGTGCACCTAAAGCTACCTGAGGAAAATTAGTGGTGTTCTTCTGATCCTATTAGTACAGTACCGCAGGCAGCTGCAGTATTTACAAGTTAGTGTAGTGCATCCTCTGCACAGTGTGCACCTAAAGCTACCTGAAGAAAATTAGTGGTGTTCTTCTGATCCTATTAGTACAGTACCGCAGGCAGCTGCAGTATTTACAATTTAGTGTAGTGCGTCCCCTGCACAGTGTGCACCTAAAGTTACCTGAAGAAAATTAGTGGTGTTCTTCTGATCCAATTAATACTACAGGCAGGCAGCTACAGTATTTACAGTTAGTGTAGTGCGTCCTCTGCACAGTGTGCACCTAAAGCTACCTGGAGACAATTGCTGTTGTTCTGCTCCTATTAATACCACAGGCAGGCAGCTACAGTATTTACAGTTAGTGTACTGTGTCCTCTGCACAGTGTGCACCTAAATCTACCTGAAGAAAATTAGTGGTGTTCTTCTGATACTATTAATACCACAGGCAGGCAGCTACAGCATTTACAGTTAGTGTAGTGCGTCCTCTGCACAGTGTACACCTAAAGCTACCTGGAGACAATTGCTGTTGTTCTGCTCCTATTAATACCACAGGCAGGTAGCTACAGTATTTACAGTTAGTGCACTGTGTCCTCTGCAAAGTGTGCACCTAAAGCTACCTAAAGAAAATGAGTGGTGTTCTTCTGATCCTATTAGTACAGTACTGCAGGTAGCTGCAGTATTTACAAGTTAGTGTAGTGCGTCCTCTGCACAGTGTGCACCTAAAGCTACCTGAAGAAAATTAGTGGTGTTCTTCTGATCCTATTAGTACAGTACCGCAGGCAGCTGCAGTATTTACAAGTTAGTGTAGTGCATCCTCTGCACAGTGTGCACCTAAATCTACCTGAAGAAAATTAGTGGTGTTCTTCTGATCCTATTAGTACAGTACCGCAGGCAGCTGCAGTATTTACAATTTAGTGTAGTGCGTCCCCTGCACAGTGTGCACCTAAAGTTACCTGAAGAAAATTAGTGGTGTTCTTCTGATCCAATTAATACCACAGGCAGGCAGCTACAGTATTTACAGTTAGTGTAGTGCGTCCTCTGCACAGTGTGCACCTAAAGCTACCTGGAGACAATTGCTGTTGTTTTGCTCCTATTAATACCACAGGCAGGCAGCTACAGTATTTACAGTTAGTGTACTGTGTCCTCTGCACAGTGTGCACCTAAATCTACGTGAAGAAAATTAGTGGTGTTCTTCTGATACTATTAATACCACAGGCAGGCAGCTACAGCATTTACAGTTAGTGTAGTGCATCCTCTGCACAGTGTGCACCTAAAGCTACCTGGAGACTATTGCTGTTGTTCTGCTCCTAATAATACCACAGGCAGGTAGCTACAGTATTTACAGTTAGTTTACTGTGTCCTCTGCACAGTGTGCACCTAAAGCTACCTAAAGTAAAGGAGTGGTGTTCTTCTGATCCTATTAAAACCACAGGCAGGCAGCTACAGTAATTACAGTTAGTGTAGTGCGTCCTCTGCACAGTGTGCACCTAAAGCTACCTGGAGACAATTGCTGTTGTTCTGCTCCTATTAATACCACAGGCAGGCAGCTACAGTATTTACAGTTAGTGTACTGTGTCCTCTGCACAGTGTGCACCTAAAGCTACCTGAAGAAAATAAGTGGTGTTCTTCTGATCCTATTAATACCACAGGCAGGCAGCTACAGCATTTACAGTTAGTGTAGTGCATCCTCTGCACAGTGTACACCTAAAGCTACCTGGAGACAATTGCTGTTGTTCTGCTCCTATTAATACCACAGGCAGGTAGCTACAGTATTTACAGTTAGTGCACTGTGTCCTCTGCAAAGTGTGCACCTAAAGCTACCTAAAGAAAATGAGTGGTGTTCTTCTGATCCTATTAGTACAGTACTGCAGGTAGCTGCAGTATTTACAAGTTAGTGTAGTGCGTCCTCTGCACAGTGTGCACCTAAAGCTACCTGAAGAAAATTAGTGGTGTTCTTCTGATCCTATTAGTACAGTACCACAGGCAGCTGCAGTTTTTACAAGTTAGTGTAGTGCATCCTCTGCACAGTGTGCACCTAAAGCTACCTGAAGAAAATTAGTGGTGTTCTTCTGATCCTATTAGTACAGTACCGCAGGCAGCTGCAGTATTTACAATTTAGTGTAGTGCGTCCCCTGCACAGTGTGCACCTAAAGTTACCTGAAGAAAATTAGTGGTGTTCTTCTGATCCAATTAATACCACAGGCAGGCAGCTACAGTATTTACAGTTAGTGTAGTGCGTCCTCTGCACAGTGTGCACCTAAAGCTACCTGGAGACAATTGCTGTTGTTCTGCTCCTGTTAATACCACAGGCAGGTAGCTACAGTATTTACAGTTAGTGCACTGTGTCCTCTGCAAAGTGTGCACCTAAAGCTACCTAAAGAAAATGAGTGGTGTTCTTCTGATCCTATTAGTACAGTACTGCAGGTAGCTGCAGTATTTACAAGTTAGTGTAGTGCGTCCTCTGCACAGTGTGCACCTAAAGCTACCTGAAGAAAATTAGTGGTGTTCTTCTGATCCTATTAGTACAGTACCGCAGGCAGCTGCAGTATTTACAAGTTAGTGTAGTGCATCCTCTGCACAGTGTGCACCTAAAGCTACCTGAAGAAAATTAGTGGTGTTCTTCTGATCCTATTAGTACAGTACCGCAGGCAGCTGCAGTATTTACAATTTAGTGTAGTGCGTCCCCTGCACAGTGTGCACCTAAAGTTACCTGAAGAAAATTAATGGTGTTCTTCTGATCCAATTAATACCACAGGCAGGCAGCTACAGTATTTACAGTTAGTGTAGTGCGTCCTCTGCACAGTGTGCACCTAAAGCTACCTGGAGACAATTGCTGTTGTTCTGCTCCTATTAATACCACAGGCAGGCAGCTACAGTATTTACAGTTAGTGTACTGTGTCCTCTGCACAGTGTGCACCTAAATCTACGTGAAGAAAATTAGTGGTGTTCTTCTGATACTATTAATACCACAGGCAGGCAGCTACAGCATTTACAGTTAGTGTAGTGCATCCTCTGCACAGTGTGCACCTAAAGCTACCTGGAGACTATTGCTGTTGTTCTGCTCCTAGTAATACCACAGGCAGGTAGCTACAGTATTTACAGTTAGTTTACTGTGTCCTCTGCACAGTGTGCACCTAAAGCTACCTAAAGTAAAGGAGTGGTGTTCTTCTGATCCTATTAAAACCACAGGCAGGCAGCTACAGTAATTACAGTTAGTGTAGTGCGTCCTCTGCACAGTGTGCACCTAAAGCTACCTGAAGAAAATTGGTGGTGTTCTTCTGATCCTATATTAATACCACAGGCAGGCAGCTACAGTATTTACAGTTAGTGTACTGTGTCCTCTGCACAGTGTGCACCTAAAGCTACCTGAAGAAAATTGGTGGTGTTCTTCTGATCCTATTAATACCACAGACAGGCAGCCACAGTATTTACAGTTAGTGTACTGCGTCCTCTGCACAGTGTGCACCTAAAGCTACCTAAAGAAAATTAGTGGTGTTCTTCTGATCCTATTTATACCACAGGCAGGCAGCTACAGTATTTACAGTTAGTGTAGTGCGTCCTCTGCACAGTGTGCACCTAAAGCTACCTGGAGACAATTGCTGTTGTTCTGCTCCTATTAATACCACAGGCAGGCAGCTACAGTATTTACAGTTAGTGTACTGTGTCCTCTGCACAGTGTGCACCTAAATCTACGTGAAGAAAATTAGTGGTGTTCTTCTGATACTATTAATACCACAGGCAGGCAGCTACAGCATTTACAGTTAGTGTAGTGCATCCTCTGCACAGTGTGCACCTAAAGCTACCTGGAGACTATTGCTGTTGTTCTGCTCCTAATAATACCACAGGCAGGTAGCTACAGTATTTATAGTTAGTTTACTGTGTCCTCTGCACAGTGTGCACCTAAAGCTACCTAAAGTAAAGGAGTGGTGTTCTTCTGATCCTATTAAAACCACAGGCAGGCAGCTACAGTAATTACAGTTAGTGTAGTGCGTCCTCTGCACAGTGTGCACCTAAAGCTACCTGGAGACAATTGCTGTTGTTCTGCTCCTATTAATACCACAGGCAGGCAGCTACAGTATTTACAGTTAGTGTACTGTGTCCTCTGCACAGTGTGCACCTAAAGCTACCTGAAGAAAATGAGTGGTGTTCTTCTGATCCTATTAATACCACAGGCAGGCAGCTACAGCATTTACAGTTAGTGTAGTGCGTCCTCTGCACAGTGTACACCTAAAGCTACCTGGAGACAATTGCTGTTGTTCTGCTCCTATTAATACCACAGGCAGGTAGCTACAGTATTTACAGTTAGTGCACTGTGTCCTCTGCAAAGTGTGCACCTAAAGCTACCTAAAGAAAATGAGTGGTGTTCTTCTGATCCTATTAGTACAGTACTGCAGGTAGCTGCAGTATTTACAAGTTAGTGTAGTGCGTCCTCTGCACAGTGTGCACCTAAAGCTACCTGAAGAAAATTAGTGGTGTTCTTCTGATCCTATTAGTACAGTACCGCAGGCAGCTGCAGTATTTACAAGTTAGTGTAGTGCATCCTCTGCACAGTGTGCACCTAAAGCTACCTGAAGAAAATTAGTGGTGTTCTTCTGATCCTATTAGTACAGTACCGCAGGCAGCTGCAGTATTTACAATTTAGTGTAGTGCGTCCCCTGCACAGTGTGCACCTAAAGTTGCCTGAAGAAAATTAGTGGTGTTCTTCTGATCCAATTAATACCACAGGCAGGCAGCTACAGTATTTACAGTTAGTATAGTGCGTCCTCTGCACAGTGTGCACCTAAAGCTACCTGGAGACAATTGCTGTTGTTCTGCTCCTATTAATACCACAGGCAGGCAGCTACAGTATTTACAGTTAGTGTACTGTGTCCTCTGCACAGTGTGCACCTAAATCTACCTGAAGAAAATTAGTGGTGTTCTTCTGATACTATTAATACCACAGGCAGGCAGCTACAGCATTTACAGTTAGTGTAGTGCGTCCTCTGCACAGTGTACACCTAAAGCTACCTGGAGACTATTGCTGTTGTTCTGCTCCTATTAATACCACAGGCAGGTAGCTACAGTATTTACAGTTAGTGCACTGTGTCCTCTGCAAAGTGTGCACCTAAAGCTACCTAAAGAAAATGAGTGGTGTTCTTCTGATCCTATTAGTACAGTACTGCAGGTAGCTGCAGTATTTACAAGTTAGTGTAGTGCGTCCTCTGCACAGTGTGCACCTAAAGCTACCTGAAGAAAATTAGTGGTGTTCTTCTGATCCTATTAGTACAGTACCGCAGTCAGCTGCAGTATTTACAAGTTAGTGTAGTGCATCCTCTGCACAGTGTGCACCTAAAGCTACCTGAAGAAAATTAGTGGTGTTCTTCTGATCCTATTAGTACAGTACCGCAGGCAGCTGCAGTATTTACAATTTAGTGTAGTGCGTCCCCTGCACAGTGTGCACCAAAAGTTACCTGAAGAAAATTAGTGGTGTTCTTCTGATCCAATTAATACCACAGGCAGGCAGCTACAGTATTTACAGTTAGTGTAGTGCGTCCTCTGCACAGTGTGCACCTAAAGCTACCTGGAGACAATTGCTGTTGTTCTGCTCCTATTAATACCACAGGCAGGCAGCTACAGTATTTACAGTTAGTGTACTGTGTCCTCTGCACAGTGTGCACCTAAATCTACGTGAAGAAAATTAGTGGTGTTCTTCTGATACTATTAATACCACAGGCAGGCAGCTACAGCATTTACAGTTAGTGTAGTGCATCCTCTGCACAGTGTGCACCTAAAGCTACCTGGAGGCTATTGCTGTTGTTCTGCTCCTAATAATACCACAGGCAGGTAGCTACAGTATTTACAGTTAGTTTACTGTGTCCTCTGCACAGTGTGCACCTAAAGCTACCTAAAGTAAAGGAGTGGTGTTCTTCTGATCCTATTAAAACCACAGGCAGGCAGCTACAGTAATTACAGTTAGTGTAGTGCGTCCTCTGCACAGTGTGCACCTAAAGCTACCTGAAGAAAATTGGTGGTGTTCTTCTGATCCTATATTAATACCACAGGCAGGCAGCTACAGTATTTACAGTTAGTGTACTGTGTCCTCTGCACAGTGTGCACCTAAAGTTACCTGAAGAAAATTGGTGGTGTTCTTCTGATCCTATTAATACCACAGACAGGCAGCCACAGTATTTACAGTTAGTGTACTGCGTCCTCTGCACAGTGTGCACCTAAAGCTACCTAAAGAAAATTAGTGGTGTTCTTCTGATCCTATTTATACCACAGGCAGGCAGCTACAGTATTTACAGTTAGTGTAGTGCGTCCTCTGCACAGTGTGCACCTAAAGCTACCTGGAGACAATTGCTGTTGTTCTGCTCCTATTAATACCACAGGCAGGCAGCTACAGTATTTACAGTTAGTGTACTGTTTCCTCTGCACAGTGTGCACCTAAATCTACCTGAAGAAAATTAGTGGTGTTCTTCTGATACTATTAATACCACAGGCAGGCAGCTACAGCATTTACAGTTAGTGTAGTGTGTCCTCTGCACAGTGTGCACCTAAAGCTACCTAAAGAAAATTAGTGGTGTTCTTCTGATCCTTTTTATACCACAGGCAGGCAGCTACAGTATTTACAGTTAGTGTAGTGCGTCCTCTGCACAGTGTGCACCTAAAGCTACCTGGAGACAAATGCTGTTGTTCTGCTCCTATTAATACCACAGGCAGGCAGCTACAGTATTTACAGTTAGTGTACTGTTTCCTCTGCACAGTGTGCACCTAAAGCTACCTGAAGAAAATTGGTGGTGTTCTTCTGATCCTATATTAATACCACAGGCAGGCAGCTACAGTATTTACAGTTAGTGTACTGTGTCCTCTGCACAGTGTGCACCTAAAGCTACCTGCAGAAAATTGGTGGTGTTCTTCTAATCCTATTAATACCACAGACAGGCAGCCACAGTATATACAGTTAGTGTACTGCGTCCTCTGCACAGTGTGCACCTAAAGCTAACTGAAGAAAATTAGTGGTGTTCTTCTGATCCTATTAATACCATAGGCAGAAAGCTACAGTATTTACAGTTAGTGTAGTGCGTCTTCTGCACAGTGTGCACCTAAAGCTACCTGGAGACAATTGCTAATGTTCTGCTCCTATTAATACCACAGGCAGGCAGCTACAGTATTTACAGTTATGCCCCGTACACACGGTCGAATTTTCCGATGGAAAATGTGCGACCGGAGCGTGTTGTCGGAAATTCCGACCGTGTGTGGGCTCCATCTGACTTTTTCCATCGGATTTTCCGACACACAAAGTTTGAGAGCAGGCTATACAATTTTCTGCCAATCAACATTGGTGGGATGGTTTTTTCCTAGAACAATATTTATCATATAAAATCACACCCAGAGGCTTGAGAGTGTTAAAACAGTGTTCCTTCTTAGACCCAGACCTATCCAAAGAATGGGCTTTTGTATCTGAATTCTGTACAGAAAAATGGATAAAAATTATTATTGCACAAAGAAAAAGGAAATATGAAACCTTGGTAGCTGAAATTAGGGAAACCTGCAGCAGCATCACACAACACATTGCGCAACTTCCATACACCTGGCTCAGGACACTAAAAAGGAACACCATCAGACAAGAAAATGACCTTATCCAAAACAAATTAGGAACATTCAGGAGGGACATTGGTGATTATACTAACAACAGGGTTTTCTGCTGGAAGAAAAAGCTGGTTGCTCCACCACCCTGGAGACCTGCACCTAGGTCACTCTCAACAGGTCCCTCACCGACAACAACCACCCAGCACTCCCACCATAACCCTTCACCTATCCCCGTTCCCCAACCTCTTCTCCAACTCATTCCCAAACCACAGCGAGTGGCAAAAACCAACAAAAACAAAAAAACTCATAACCCCCAGTCAAAAACAATGCTCACACCAGTCAACAATGCTCATGCGGATCCAGATCCATCACCAGATACACCTTCAAACCCAGCGGTTGAACCAAACTCCACTACACTTTGCCCAAGTACTCCTTCTTTCAACACCAGGGTTATAACAAATACACAGTCCAACCTAGTCACCCCCCTTTTTCCTACTTCATCCTATAGCCCCACAGTGACCAACAACACAGAAACAACCAAGGATGATGATTTTTTAGGGTCAGCCCCCCCACTCGGCACCTTCAAAAGAAAGCACGCAAGAGATGAGGAAGGGGGGGCAGAGGAAAACTGAAAAGGAAAAATACGGAAAGTATAAAGATTTTCAACTTATCCACCCATATATTATCTATAGAAGAGACCTCACTCTTGAGCAAAGGTCTCACCTTTGCACCTACCATCCGCCCAAACCCCTTCATGTTATTCAAAGACCTTAATAAATTTATACGAGACTTGACAGTGAAAAGATTCTACAATATCCAATCCTCTCTGAAACCCCCACCCTCGCAAGAACCCATTGAAACCATTAACCATGATGTCCTCCCAATAGATACAGACACAGATTCCTCCCTCATCTTGGACCCAGATGAACTCCATACAGAATATCCCTTTGCAGATATGGAATTGTACACTCAACACTACCAAACATCCCCTCCCATTCAACATACAAAATTCAAACCCAAGTCCATCTTCAACCCAGTACATAAAAAAGGCCCCTATCTACAGACATTCTATCAAGTCATGTATACCGACCTTGTCCAAATGTGTAAATCGGCTCCCAAGAAAAGAGCTAACCTCTCTAAAGCAGAACAGAAGGCCCTGGATGAGTTAACCAACAACCATAATATCATCATAAAGGCAGCAGACAAGGGAGGCGGCATTGTAATACAGAACAGTTCAGACTACATGGCGGAATCACTCAGACTATTATCCGACACCAACACTTATTCCAAACTCACTCATGATCCCTTACCAGAATTCACCCAGAAAGCCACAAAATTAGCCCACAGAGCTCTAAAAGATGATTATTTCCAAAGCTGAACTGTCATTTCTCATCAAAGGTTTTCGTAAAACTCCCTATTTTTACCATTTACCAAAAATCCATAAAGACCAGTCCAACCCACCAGGCCGTCCCATAGTAGCTGCTATGGAGAGCATCACCAGCGGGTTTTCTATGTACATAGACCATTTCCTTCAACCCCTTGCGCAACACCTCCCATCTTATATTAGAGATAGTACCCACCTATTGGAGATGCTTTCCTTCTACACCTGGGAACCCACCTACCAGTGGGTATCCTTGGACGTTACATCTCTATACACTTCCATCCCCCACGCAGTAGGCCTCAGAGCAGTAGAATATTTTCTCTCTGAGGACCCCCTCATCAATCCCAGACAAGCACAGTACATCCTGGAGGCTACACAATTCTGTCTAGAACACAACTACTTTGAGTTTGACCACACCTGCTATCTACAAACCCAAGGCACTGCTATGGGTGCCAATTTTGCCCCAAGCTACGCCAACCTGACTATGGACTACTGGGAACTACAATACGTCTCACATAACAACCCTTTTGCCGCCCATATCATATATTATGGGCGCTGCATCGATGATATCATTCTGATCTGGGAGGGCACATCAGAGAGTATAGAGTCCTTTGTCAAGCATTGCAACTGCAACTCCCTAGGGCTATCCTTCACCCATGTCATAGACCCTGAAAAACTAATCTTCTTGGACTTAGAACTTTTTCATAGTGAATCTGAAATACATGCTACAAACTTTGTCAAACCCACCGCTGGAAATTCCTATATTCACTACCAGAGCTGTCACCATCCAACATGGATCAACAACATACCGAAGAGCCAATTCCATAGAATTCGGCGGAATTGCACCAAGGACGAAGATTACCACATACAGGGTAAACTCCTTTCCAATAAATTTCAAGACAAAGGATACCCACCACATCTGGTACAAAAGGCCTTCCTCCAACAGGCAAAGAAACCTCCACCCAAACCCAAAACTTCAGATAATCCACAACCAACACGTTTCACTACCCAGTTTCATGATTGTCACAAGAAGATGGAGAACATCTTAGCCAAACATTGGTGCATCTTGCTTGGAGACCCCTTTCTAGGTTCTTCCCTCACCCAACTACCCAAGGTTTCATATCGTAGAGCAAAAAATATTAAAAGTAGGATAGCACCCAGTAAAATCCGTAAAGTCCCACTCACTCCAGCCTCACACATCCCCCTAATTCCATTAGTGGGAATGTACCAATGCCGGAAAAAATTATGCCTAACGTGCAAATTTGTTGACCATGGACAAAAAAACTTCACTGTTAAAGACAAAACATACACCATAAAAGACTTTTATAATTGCTCCAGCGAATACGTGGTGTACTGCCTGACCTGCCCATGTGGTCTCTTTTATGTGGGCAGGACCATACGCCCCCTAAGCCAACGTTTTGGCGAACACAGGCGTTTCATAGAAAAGGGCTGGGACAAACACAGTGTCCCTCTTCATTTTTTGAAGGAACACCAAAAATCTACCATGGGCCTCAAAGTCTGGGTCATCGAGGCCATGCCCAGAGGTCTTCCTGCTGCGGAACGTTTTAAATGCCTGTGTCAGCAGGAGGCCTACTGGATATATTCATTGGGTACTCTCTTGCCAGGGGGACTCAATGAAGAATTAGAAACACATTCTTTGTTGTAGTTTACTTCCCCCCCCTTCCCCTCTCCAATCATACATTCATTCTTCACTTTCTTATTATATATATATATATATATATATATATATATATATATATATATATATATATATATATATATATACACCTTGCCCATCACTATACAAACCATGTAGAAGTTTCTTACAACATAAAAATACCCCCATGGTCCTTTGCTGTCATATCATCCAGTCACCTGAGGGACCGCTGTCCCCTCATGGACCCAGATAGCAACTCCATCGTTCTATATAACAACTTCACCCCCCCCCCTTCCCTCATGTCCCCCTGAGCTCATCCTCATAATGTGTGTCCCAGTGCTTTTTAATCTCATTTTTTATTTTTTATTTTAATTTTACATTTATTTTTATTTATTTTTTTATACTTATTTTTATTTTTTTATTTATTTATTTATTTATTTATTTATTTTTTCATTGTTTTTTTCCCATTTTTATTTTTATTTTTCATTTTATTTTTTAGTTTATATTTATTTTTATTTTTATTTCATTTTTTTTTCCACATTTTTTTCATCTTCTAAATAAATGTTTTAACTCTAATTCCACTTACTATTATTATCCTTATATTTATTAAACTTACCCCCAATTCATCATATTTTTAATTCTTCATACTTTAATTTCAACTTTTTTGTGCTTTTTGGAAGATTGTTGGTCTGCTGGCTGTTGTGGTTCCACAGCCACAGACCTCCAGCCCATACACCTTAACCTAATTAACCTAATTGCCTCCACTATATATTCAAGCTGCTCTCCTCCAGGGAGCAAAAAGGCCAGTAGAAGGAGCTGTGAGCCCCGAGCGCGTAGCCTGTACTATCCCTGCATTATCCCCAACACCAGCCTGGATGTTTGCCGTGCATCAGTGACGTCACTTCCTCTTCTGCACTCCAGAGTGGTCAGCATGGAGCTTTCCATGCACTGGATGCAGCAGTTCAGCCTGTGTACAGACTCCACACCCAGACGCCTGAAGGAATGAAATCTGAGCTGGAAACAAGATAACAGCACATCCCAGGACACTTTTCCATCTCAAAGAAACACCTCCACCCTGCGAACCAGTAAGTGTAATTGTTACACTAACTTTTATTTTTGCATAAACAAGCTACCACAGTTGGCGCCTCCACACCCCTCCTTTTTTTATACAATTTTCCGACAACAAAATCCGATCGCGTCAATTCCGACCGTGTGTGGACGATTCCGACACACAAAGTGCCACACATGCGCAGAAGAAATTCCGAGACGGAACAGCTCGGTCTGGTAAAATTAGCGTTCGGAATGGATAGAGCACTTTCGTCATGCTGCAATGTTTAAAATTGTTTAATACAGTGCACTCTCTTCTTCTTTATAATGTGAGAAGAATGAAGTAGTTTTGCTGCTCATATTCACACAGACTTCTCACAAACTTCTTTCTTTATTATTTATCGTGATTCCCTCAATATATTTTGATTTGTCACATGTGACCCAATTTGTTTTTTGTTGTTTTATTTTTGTTTTGTATTTTTTTCAAGGCTGGTTTTTTTTTTGGGTTTGTATTTGTTTCAAGGCTGATGTTTTTTATTTTTATTGGTTTGGCTCCATAATATTTTTGTGTGCCAAGTTACCACAACACCATTGGTATCTTGTATTATTTAATCTCAAGGAGATTGCTTGGTGTTGGTGTCCCTTGTTAATTTCACATTGTATTTTTGAAATGTACCTGCCTACTCACAAACAAACTGTCCTTTTTGAAGGAAAACACACATAGGCGAGTATAATTGTAACAAAAATTCCTTTATTAAGGGCTCAGAACCAAACAAAGAGGGAGGCAACGCTGGAGAAACATCATAAATTGGCGAAGCCTTTGACCCCCAGGGTAGACATCAATTATTTTACAGCAAAATTTGTGGCCTGAGGAGTCCATATCTAAGGGAGTGCAGTCTGGTCCAGAAGTCCCAGAGATCCGGAAAGCAGCAGATGACATGTATTGTTCCCAGGCTGTGGTACTACAAGAAGCTGCATCTTTGGCCAGACCAGACTGAACCCAGGGTCATCACTCTCTGGTCTTCCATCCACGCTTCCTTCCCGTCTGTGGCTCTGGTGTTGGAGATGTGGCAGGAGGAGGAGTAGGACCTGGAGGAGGAGGAGGAGGAGTGGGATCTGGAGGAGGAGGAGAAGGACTATGTGTGAGGTCACAAATGTGGGTAGCAGATGTTATTTGGCCCCTCAACCCCTTATTGAGAGCTTCCAAAATTAAGAACTCACACAGGAGTCGTTGGCCCTCCTCCATCTGCACCAGGTATCCTGCCTGCTGATATAGGGGGTCATCAAAGCCAACAAACGGTGAAATACGGGGCCCGTCATCCGGAGAAAATTCCTGAAATCATCAGGATTATTCTCACGGATCTCACGGAGCAAAGGCATATGACATAACTGGTCACGCTGGAGCAACCAATTCTTGGTCCATGAACTCCTCCCCACCCTGTTCATGGACTGGACTTGTGTCAAGGTCAGGACCCCAACACCAAGCTCCCGCACAGCACGAACTCTACGAGGAGTACATATACGCAACATGGCTAGAAAACGGTCGGCTGCTCAGAACGAAGTAACAGAATGAAGTAACAGAACACACTGAAGAACGGCAAGGCCTGTGAAGAGCGACCTGAAAAACAGTAATGAACGAACAAGAACACAATGACAAGAGTCACGCGTGACTCGCTGCACGCACTGAAGAGCAGATACAAACCCACAAGCACAAACTGAACAGCAGAAAACGATCTGAAAACCACGAGTCTGAAAAAGCGCGAATCGTCTCTTACCAAACTTTTACTAACACGAGATTAGCAAAAAAAGCCCAAAGGGTGCCGCGCTTGGTTCGGACCTGTACTTTTCTAGTCTCGTCATACGTCACCGCGTTCTTGCCGATCGGAATTTCCGACAACTTTGTGTGACCGTGTGTACGCAAAACAAGTTTGAGCCAACATCCGTCGGAAAAAATCCATGGATTTTGTTGTCGGAATGTCCGATCAATGTCCGATCATGTGTACGGGGCATTAGTGTACTGTGTCCTCTGCACAGTTTGCACCTTAAGCTACCTGAATAAAATTGGTGGTGTTCTTCTGATCCTATTAATACCACAGGCAGGCAGCTACAGTTTTTACAGTTAGTGTACTGTGTCCTCTGCACAGTGTGCACCTAAAGCTACCTGAATAAAATTGGTGGTGTTCTTCTAATCCTATTAATAACACAGACAGGCAGCTACAGTATTTACAGTTAGTGTACTGCGCCCTCTGCACAGTGTGCACCTAAAGCTACCTGAAGAAAATTGCTGTTGTTCTGCTCCTATTAATACCACAGGCAGGCAGCTACAGTATTTACAGTTAGTGTACTGCGTCCTCTACACAGTGTGCACCTAAAGCTACCTGAATAAAATTGGTGGTGTTCTGATCCTATTAATACCATAGACAGGCAGCTACAGTATTTACAGTTAGTGTACTGCGTCCTCTGCACAGTGTGCCCCTAAAGCTACCTGAAGACAATGTCTGTTGTTCTGCTCCTATTAATACCACAGGCAGGCAGTAACAGTATTTACAGTTAGTGTACTGCGTCCTCTGCACAGTGTGCACCTAAAGCTACCTGAAGACAATTGCTGGTGTTTTCATACTAATAATACTACAGGGAGGCAGTTGATTCTGCTAGCTGTAGTATCAGTATATATATACATCTCAGCTTTGTGCAGCTACATCTCACTGCAGGCCATTAGTATGTCTGGAAGGCCAACAAGGAGAGGAAGACAGTCACAAGCCAATAAAAGAGGGCAAGCAGGCTCTGTGTCTAGAGGCAACAGTGCTGGTCGTGGAGACAGTGCATCCTCATTAGGGATGAGCTTCGAGTTCGAGTCGAACTCATGTTCTACTCGAACATTGGCTGTGCGCAAGTTCGCCGAACAGCGAACAATTTGGGGTGTTCGCGGCAAATTCGAATGCCGCGGAACACCCTTTAAAAGTCTATGGGAGAAATCAAAAGTGCTAATTTTAAAGGCTAATATGCAAGTTATTGTCATAAAAAGTGTTTGGGGACCTGGGTCCTGCTCCAGGGGACATGGATCAATGCAAAAAAAAGTTTTAAAAACGGACGTTTTTTCAGGAGCAGTGATTTTATTAATGCTTAAAGTCAAACAATAAAAGTGTAATATCCCTTTAAATTTCGTACCTGGGGGGTGTCTATAGTATGCCTGTACAGGGGCGCATGTTTCCTGTGTTTAGAACAGTCTGACAGCAAAATGACATTTGGAAGGAAAAAACTCATTTAAAACTACCCGCGGCTATTGCATTGCCGACAATACACATAGAAGTTCATTGATAAAAACGATAAGGTTAAAAAATACTGCGCTAACACAATAAAAAAAGCTGCGACTAAAGGTAGTAAACCGTGAATCTAATATAATTAAAAAAAAGTCGCGCTAAAAAAAATTATTTGAGAATAGCAACAATCTAGTGCCTAAAGTGATAAAAAGTAGATTTGAATAAAAAATATAATTGAAACAATACCCAATGTATATAAACTCCACGATGAGATGGAATAAATGGTATACAAAAAGGATTATTTTCTATGTGAAAAATAAATAGTGAAATAAATTGACATGGTTGAATGTGAACGACAAAAATGAATTTCCAGAACACTATTACCACGTGCAACAATGTAAAGAAATATTGTGAAGACACTGAACATATACCCTGTGAAAAGCAAAAAGATGAAACAATAAAAAGTTATAACCAAACTAAAAAAAGTCCATAAAAAATCCAAGTCCAGAAGAGCAGTAATTATTAAAGTTCTTGCATATTGTGGAAAACAGGCAAGTAGATATCCCCCAGTGCTAGGTGAAGTGCAGAGACAGACTTGCTGAAGTGACACAGGTGCATGGGCAGACCTCCACCGTTTAAAACAACTGCCTCTTACCAAATAGAGTTGGTCTCTAGATTATAGGAGACCAATGGAACGGATGGCTGCAACCCCAGCCAGGGATCTAGAACAGCAGACACTTGTTGTCATCCGGGACCCGGAACTCGCTCCGTCACACACAGCAAATAGAGTAAGATGGCTCCCCATAGAAGAAATAAAAGCTCCACATAGCATAAAAACCACGACTTTATTTAATAAAGAGTAAGATTGCACTTACACAATGGTTGTAAAAAACAAGCATCAAAACGCCGGCCGGCTGATAGACTCCCCGTGTCTTCCGGGTGTACAGAACGCGGTGTCGTCGGGACGTAGCTCCTCCTCCCTTCTCTACGATGAAGAAGAGAAGAAGATGAAGAGAAGAGCGGGAGCCTCCCCTCATGCCATGGGTGCGGAGCGGCCCGAGGAGAAGAAGATAGAAGACGCCGCGGAGAAGATGCTGGACGAGAACGCCGGAGGAAGAACCAGAAGAGCCAGAAGAACCAGAAGAAGAAGAAGATGAAGGAAGAAAGAAGAAGCATTTAAATAAAGGAATTGTCAAAAACTGTCTCTTGTCATTTTTCACATTTTTGACAGTTTTTTAGTGAAATGGTAGGGGTAAGTACCCCCTTACCATTTCACACAGGGGGGGGGCCGGGATCTGGGGGTCCCCTTGTTAAAGGGGGCTTCCAGATTCCGATAAGCCCCCCGCCCGCAGACCCCCACAACCACCGGCCACGGTTGTGAGGATGAGGCCCTTGTCCTCATCAACATGGGGACAAGGTGTTTTGAGGGGCTACCCCAAAGCACCCTCCCAATGTTGAGGGCATGTGGCCTGGTACGGTTCAGGAGGGGGGGGGCCGCACTCTCGTCCCCCCCTCTTTTCCTGCGGCCTGCCAGGTTGCGTGCTCGGATAAGGGTCTGGTATGGATTTTTAGGGGGACCCCACGCCGTTTTTTTTTTTTTTTTGGCGCGGGGTTCCCCTTAAAATCCATACCAGACCTGAAGGGTCTGGTATGGAATTTAGGGGGAACCCCACGTCAATTTTTTTTTTAAATTTTGGCTGGGGTTCCCCTTAATATCCATACCAGACCTGAAGGGCCTTGTATGGAATTTAGGGGGACTCCCACATCATTTTTTTTTTTAATTTTGGTTCGGGGTTGCCCTGTGGGGAATTCCCATGCCGTTTTTATCAATGAACTTCTATGTGTATTGTCGGCAATGCAATAGCCGCGGGTAGTTTTAAATGTGTTTTTTCCTTCAAAATGTCATTTTGCTGTCAGACTGTTCTAAACACGGGAAACATGCGCCCCTTTACAGGCATACTATAGACACCCCCCAGGTATGAAATTTAAAGGGATATTACACTTTTATTGTTTGACTTTAAGCATTATTAAAATCACTGCTCCTGAAAAAACGGCCGTTTTTAAAACTTTTTTTTGCATTGATTCATGTCTCCTGGGGCAGGACCCAGGTCCCCAAACACTTTTATTGACAATAACTTGCATATTAGCCTTTAAAATTAGCACTTTTGATTATTCATGTTCGTGTCTCATAGACTTTAACGGTGTTCGCGTGTTCGAACGAATTTTTTTCCTGTTCGCATGTTCTGGTGCGAACCGAACAGGGGGGTGTTCGGCTCATCCCTAATCCTCATCAGCACGTGGCCGTGGGACACGCTTGTCCTTTTTTTCGGCAGCTGACCACGCTGAGCCGCAACATGCCAAAGACTTGGTAGAGTGGATGACAAAGCCGTCTTCATCCTCCTCATCCTCTCTCACCCAGGCTCAGGGTACTTTGTCTGGCAAAGCAGCTGCCAATGCGGCCTCTTCCCTCGTCTCAATGGCATCAGTCACTCCTTCCCTAGCCCCACCATGTCCTCCTGAGGAGTCCCCCGAACTGTTTGATCACAGTGTTGGGTACATGCTCCAGGAGGATGTCCAGCATTTTGAAGGCTCCGATGATGGTAAAAAGCTAGAGGAAGGCAGTAACGTGAGCCCAGAGAGAGGGGGTTCCCAAGAAGGACAGCAATCTGGCAGTCATGTTCCCCCAGCTGCAGCATACTGCCAGCTTTGCTCCAGTGATGAGGAGGGAGGGGATGATGAGGTCACTGACTCCACGTGGTTGCCTGATAGAAGAGAGGAGGAGGAGGCACATCACCAATGAGGCAGGATGTCCTCCAGGGGCCAGCTTAAGGGCAGCACACTGACTGCATCACACCGCAGAGCTCCGCATGTGCAGGGCGCTGCTGTCTGTTATTCCAAAAGTTCTTTGGTGTGGGCCTTTTTTGAGAAGAGTGCATCAGATCCCACCGCTGCTATTTGCAACATATGTCTCAAGTGTATCTCTCATGGCCAAAACATCTCCCGCTTGGGTACCATATGCTTGACCAGACATATGTTGACCTGCCATGCAGTTCGTTGGCAAGCGTACCTAAAAGACCCACACCGAAGAACAAAAAGGACCTCTCCTGGCTCCTCATCAACTGAGATCTCCAACCCCACTATACCTTCAGTCCTCTCTGAGACCTGCACTGAGAGGAATGAAGGTGTAGAATTAGGTGTGTCACAGCCAAGTACTTGGGGGCAATATGCTATCGGTGCACCAACGTCAGATTGTACCAGGCAAATTTCCCTGCCCCAGCTGTTGCACCGCCGAAAGAAGTTTGCTCCCAGCCATCCACATGCCCAGCGGTTGAATGCTAGCTTGGCAAAATTGCTAGCACTTCAACTTCTGCCTTTTCAGTTGGTAGACTCTGCCCTCTACAATGAGTCTGTGGAATGTGCAGTTCCTCAGTGGCAGGTTCCCAAACGCCACTTTTTCTCACGGAAGGCGATTCCGGCTCTCTACCGGCATGTGGAAGGAAATGTCTTGGCCTCGCTGCACAGGGCGGTCAGCGGTAAGGTGCATATTACTGCTGACTCATGGTCCAGCAGGCATGGACAGGGACGTTACCTATCTTTCACCGCGCACTGGGTGACTCTTCTGGCAGCTGGGAAGGGCAGGGTGCAGTAGTGTTGGAGGTTGTTCTGCCACCACGCCTCCAAAATACTACTAGTGGTGATTCTGCCACACCTCTCTCCTCCACCCCCTCCTCGTCTTCTTCCTCCATGGCCTCTTCCTGTGCTGATTTGACTTCGGAACCAGCGGTGCTCCGTAGGAGTTCAAGGAGCTACGCAAGCACGCAGGCCAAAAGATGCCATGCGGTGCTTGAGCTGGTGTGCTTGGGGGACAGGAGCCACACTGGGGCAGAGATTCTGTCAGCTCTGCAGGGGCAGGTTCAAATGTGGTTGACGCCACACCAGCTTAAGGCAGGTATGGTGGTTTGCGACAATGGCACCAACCTCCTCTCCGCTCTCTGCCAGGGACAACTGACCCTTGTGCTCTGTTTGGCTCCCGTCCTTAACTTGGTGGTGCAGCAGTTCTTGGGCAGGTACCCAGGCTTACAGGATGTCCTGAGGCAGGCCAGGGAAGTCTGTGTGCATTTCTGCAGGTCATATAATGCCAGTGCTCGGCTGGCTGACCTCCAAAAGGAATTTAACCTGCCCAAGAACCGCCTAATCTGTGACATCCCCACCAGGTGGAACTCAACGTTGGCCATGCTGCAGCGGCTGCACACGCAGCAGAGGGCCATCAATGAGTAGCTGTGCGACTATGGCACCAGGACAGGGTCAGGGGAGCTTGTTTTTTTTTCGTTTTTTTGTTTTTTCAGCTTATCCCATAGAGTTTATTGTCTTCATATATTTACAAATTGTTCTTTCTGTATAAAGTGACAGGCCTCAATGATCGATCTGTACTGCACCTGGAAAGGAATTTAATAAAACATAACAGGAGCTGCTAACACGACAATGGTCATCATGGTATCCCAATTAATTTATTGTGTAGATGCTCCCTTTAAGAAGCAGAGTCTGAAGCTTCGGAGCTGTCTTTGAGGTCTGTGCTCTCTGTAGCCTCGCTGACTTCACTCACATCCTTGCCATCGCCGCTGTCCTCTAATCCATCACGTTTTCCTACATTACCTACACACTTCTCATCTCGACAGCAGTCCCCAACGTGACCAGACCTATTATCAGATTTGTTTTCTATGGAGATTAGAGTTTGTGGACGGTTCTTGTCCTTTAATCCCATCTGTTTCCGCAACTGTTCAGCCATCTGGGTGAGATCTCGTTTCATAGCATACGCATCTTCACCATCAGCATAGTACTTGGGCTCCACTTCACTAATTTGGAAGTTCAAGGTGTTGGAATACAAATGAAGTGATGCTAGATTGCTTTTCCGCACATGTAAAGAAACATATTTAGCATTGAAGTTCTCAATCATTGCTCTGGAAGCTTGATCCATCAATTTTTGTGCCAGACCAAGTCGTCTGTGAGACCATTTCACAGCCAAAGAAGTGATATAGCCATGTGGAACATCATCTGGATCTTCCTCCATTTTTGCCAAGACATAGCCAACAATTTTTCCATTTTCATCTTCTGCAATGTAAGAGAGCTGTGGCCAGGACAGTCCATGGTAAAAGTAATACTTCATCTGGTAATTTTCTGGCAAACACAGCAAGTTGCAGTGCTGCATATTCATGAGGTCCTGCGTACCGGATATTCATGGCGCCGGTGGTATCTGCTGGAACGGAGCTGTTCGGCAGAGAGATGGGAGGGGGCAGAGACTCAGAGGTCACGTGACGAGCGGCATGGCTGTGTGAGGTACCAGGGTGGGTGACAACCCGGATGTGATGTCATGTTAGAGGAACCGAAAGTGGAGCTTCTTTTTTTCCCCACGCCAGTGGGCCATGATCAGGGATGCATGCACTGTCCTGTCACCATTTGAGGAGGCCAAGAGGATGGTGAGCAGTGACAGTGCATGCATCAGTGACACTGTCCGCCTTGTCCACCTGTTGGAGCACATGCTGCATGGAATAATGGACAGGGCACTTGAGGCAGAACAGAGGCAAGAAGAGGAGGACTTCCTTAGCTCTCAAGGCCCCCTTTATCCAGACAGTGTTCCTGCGTGCCCGCCGATCACACAGGAAGAGGACAAGGAGAAGGAAGAGGAGGATTGTGTCAGCATGGAGGTGGAGCCTGGATTCGTGGTATCAAGGAGAGGGATCAATACTGGCTGGCAACCCTCCTTGATCCACGTTACAAGGGTAAGGTTGTGGACCTTATCTTGGCATTGCAGAGGCAGCAGAGGATGAAACATCTTCGGGAGGCCTTGCAGAAACGTCTGTACAATGCGTTCCCAGAGACTGGGAGGTTACAAACTCCTGTTCCTGGACAATGTGTTGCTGAGGCTTCGGTCAGTCAAAGAAGGAGCAATGGAGAAGGTGGCCGTCTGACTGATGCGTTCAGACAATTTTTTAGTCCGCAGCCCCAAGGTATGATTGGTTCCAGCAACCATCGCCAGCGTCTGTTTTACATGTTGCAGGAAAACCTAGGGGCAAGATCTGACTTGGACACCTTTCCCACGAAAATCCTCTGATCACTGGCCAGAGCTTGCACAGTATGCAGTTGAGCTACTGGCCTGTCCTGCATCCAGCGTTCTTTCGGAACGCACATTTAGTGCTGCTGGAGGTTTTGTAACCGATCACAGGGTGCGCCTGTCCACCGACTCAGTCAATTGACTGACCTTCATAAAAATGAATCAGTCTTGGATCACCACCAGCTACCAAGCACCTGATGCTGATATTTTTTTATGAAATGTCAGATCCCTTCAAGACTGCATATGCTGGTGCTGAGTGACTATCCTGTTATGCTGAGTGACTATCCTCTTCCTTCTCAATAATCATGCTGATAGCTTGTAAGAATATTTTTGGTTCTGGGCGCCGCCACCAGTGGCTAAGGCCCAATTTTTCAGCCCCTGTTTAACAGGGGCTTGTAATTACAATTTTTGGTGCAACATTTTGCAAGGGGGGTTCGTTGCTGCACTCAACTAGAGTATTTGTGAGGGGTTGCAGTGTTGTGGCACCAGCACCAGTGCCTAAGGCCCAATTTTTCAGCCCCTGTTTAACAGGGGCGTGTAATTACAATTTTTGATGCAATACTTTGCAGCAGGGCTCGTTCCTGCGCTCCAACTAGAGTATCTGTGAGGGGTTGCAGTGTTGTGGCACCAGCACCAGTGCCTAAGGCCCAATTTTTCATCCCCTGTTTAACAGGGGCGTGTAATTACAATTTTTGATGCAATATTTTGCAGGAGGGGTCATTCCTGCGCTCCAACTAGAGTATCTGTGAGGGGTTTCAGTGTTGTGGCACCAGTGCCTAAGGCCCAATTTTTCTGCCCCTGTTCAACAGGGACATGTAATTACAATTCTTGATCTAATATTTCACAGCAGGGCCCATTTATGCGCCCACCAAGAGTAACTGTGAGGACTTACAGTGTTGTGGCACCAGCACCACCACCAAAGGCCCAATTTTTCTGCCCCTGTTCAACAGGTGCATGTAATTACAATTCTTGATCTTATATTTCACAGCAGGGCTTATTCCAGCTCCCACCAAGAGTAACTGTGAGGACTTACATTGTTGTGGCAACACCACCAACACCACCAAAGGCACAATTTTTCTGCCCCTGTTCAACAGGTGCATGTAATTACAATTCTTGATCTAATATTTCACAGCAGGGCCCGTTTCTGCGCCCACCAAGAGTAACTGTGAGGACTTAGTGTTGTGGCACCAGCACCACCACCACCAAAGGCCCAATTTTTCTGACCCTGTTCAACAGGGGCATGTAATTACAATTCTTGATCTAATATTTCAAAGCAGAACCCGTTCCTGCGCCCACCAAGAGTAACTGTAAGGGCTTACAGTGTTGTGGTAACACCAACACCTAAGGCCCCAATTTCTGCAGAGTATATAGGGCAGGCCCCTACTTTCAAACGTCCAACTTACAAACGACTCCTACTTGCAAACGGAAGGAGACAACAGGAAGTGAGATGAAATCTACCCCTAGGAAGGGAAATTCTCTCCTGTAAGAGTTAATATGGGAAAAACGTGTCTCCTTTCCACTGATGTCTTATCACCAATCCTTGTTTCACTAAAAACCCCAAATTGTCAAAAAACATTTGTCATTGGGACAGAAAGTGAGGTAAAATCTTCTGAAGAGGTGCACAGACAGCAAAATAAATGTCACAGGGGTGATAACCCTTCCCTATGTTTTCCAAAAAGCTTAAAAATAGATTTTTTGGCTGGAGCCACACTTTAAAAATGTACCAGTTCAAAATTACAAACAGATTTTACCTAACAACAAACCTACAGTCCCTGTCTTGTTTGCACCACCTGTATACTGCTGTTCAGAGGGCCTGGGGCTCCACGCCTTTCCTTTTTTTAATTTGGGTGCGGGGTTCCCCTAATATCCATACAAGACCCAAAGGGCCTGGTAATGGACTGGGGAGAGGGGTACGCATTCCATTTGTCTCACTGATTTTCATCCATATTACCGGGATCAGACATTAAATTAAAGCCGTAAGCAGTTTAAAATGTCATTTTGTGCACGGACTGTTCTAAGCACGGGAAACACGCGCCACTTTACAGGTATACTATAGACACCCCCCAGGTACGATATTTAAAGGAATATTTCACTTTTGTTTTCACTTTAAGCATCATTAAAATCACTGCTCCCGAAAAAACGTCCGTTTTTAAAACTTTTTTTGCATTGATACATGTCCCCTGGGGCAGGACCCGGGTTCCCAAACCCTTTTTAGTACAATATCATGCAAATTAACCTTTAAAATTAGCACTTTTGATTTCGAACGTTCGAGTCCCATAGACTTCAATGGGGTTCTAACGTTCATGCCAATTTTCGGTTCGTTCACAGGTTCTGGTGTGAACCGGGGGGTTCTGGGCTCATCCCTAAACAGGAGTCCATTTGAACAAAGTAAAGGCTCCAGAGATAAAAAAAGAGTCCTTTTAAAAGTACTTGTGGCAAAGGGATTTAGCAAAGACAGCACATTCTAGTGTCCATAACTTTGTCCATGTTAGGCACCCTGAATGAGAGTCTCCTGCTGAACAGTCAATTTTGGGAAAACCCACCCTAGCCCATCTGCCCTCTCACAGTCAACATGGGTTCTTGAGCACATCTGTGACTACCTCACTAGTAGTCCTGCTTACAAGTAGTACCTCGGGTCAGGCAACCTTTTGCGACTGTCCCCTTGTCCTTTCACTAAGATGGAATAACTGCAGGTATTTTGTCCTGCGTTCACTACCAACACTTTTTCTTTGTAAATTGCCCTCCCAAGTTTCCATTCACGGTGAATATCTTTTAATCAGACCCAGACCTCACTATCAGGTATCCGCTTGGGTTTAGGAACATGGAGATAGTCCCAAACAAGGTTATCCTCCCACGTTTCCCGGGAATTTTCAACAATTTCCATGATCCATTCAGGTACGTAAGGGTAATCCAGGCCCCATTCCTGAGCAACTTTTCTCTGAACTTCTCGCTGGAATCTAGAAAATCTAGGTAATTCCTTAGGCTTTCCTCAGCCAGGCAGAACGCAGGAATCAGAAGCTCTGCTGACCCACTGTTGATAAGTAGCTGCCCTGGTAGAAAGGACAGTAGCTGAAATGTTGAAAGGGGGTACCTGGGATTTTAGATGAGCTGAGTGACCTCTCTGATGCTCCAGTGGAGGCCTCCACTGAGGTAGAACTCTTTAGGAACCATTCTTTCTCATCACTAGATTCAGCCCCTACATGTTATCTATGCATGTAAACAATTTTACTTGAATAAACCATATACTATATTTACTACTGTTATGTTTACTGGCGGAAACGGTACCCACTTCATTTAAAGTCCCAGGGCAAATCCTTTGTTTCCCCTTCAGGGAATGACCACTCAAACAAATTGTCCAAAGACCCATATTTCTCCAGAAGTTGTGGTGACCCCCAATCTACAGCCCGGCCCTTATTCACCCTGTCCGGCTCACCCGAGGGATCCCCCTCCTGCAAACTAAGCTCCTTACAGGCACAACAATAGACTTACTTACAGCCGCCTCCTCAGGGGTTTCTTCCAGAGACTGTTCACTGACTCCGACAGTCCCTAGGTTCCTGGCCAGGCTACAGGCCCCCCCATCAGGTCCTACCTGGTCCTCCGGTGGCTCCGATTCAGCCGAATCAGACGGGACCCTCTCCGGCCTTCTGAGCCACTTGCATCTGCGGCAGACAAAGTCCAGTTGTAAGACTGGCGTAATAGTATCTGACTTCCTGTTGAACGGGTCCCAGGCGTGTTAGCTGAGCACCACAATGCCCACACCGAGCCCAGGCGAAGACTCCAACCGTAGGCTTCCGACATCCGAGACACAACATACAAAGTCTCTCTACTCCTTCAATCACTCCTAGTTCCAGTCCTCCGGTGAGCTCCAAACGAACACCGGTATCAATTGGGAGCCGGTCCTGCAACTCAGGTAACCGCTGCATGGCGGGTGTACTCCGAACACCTACCGCCATCTTCCTCTGCCTCTCGTATGGTGCGTGGCACGCTGACCGCTGACAAAATTTTCCTCTGGAGCGTGGCTCCACCCCCCACTTGTTGGTTCAGTGCACAAGGAACTGTAACTACAGTGCCTTGCAAAAGTATTCGGCCCCCTTGAACTTTTCAACCTTTTGCCACATTTCAGGCTTCAAACATAAAGATATAAAATTTTAATTTTTTATGAAGAATCACCCACAAGTGGGACACAATTGTGAAGTGGAACGAAATCTATTGGATATTTTAAACTTTTTTAGCAAATAAAAAACTGAAAAGTGGTGCGTGCAAAATTATTCGGCCCCTTTACTTTCAGTGCAGAAAACTCACTCCAGAAGTTCAGCGAGGATCTCTGAATGATCCAATGTTGTCCTAAATGACTGATGGTGATAAATAGAATCCACCTGTGTGTAATCAAGTCTCTGTATAAATGCACCTGCTCTGTGATAGTTTCAGGGTTCTGTTGAAAGCGCAGAGAGCATCATGAAGACCAAGGAACACACCAGGCAGGTCCCTAATACTGTTGTGGAGAAGTTTAAAGCCGGATTTGGATACAAAAAGATTTCCCAAGCTTTAAACATCCCAAGGAGCACTGTGCAAGCGATCATTTTGAAATGGAAGGAGTATCAGACCACTGCAAATCTACCAAGACCTGGCTGTCCCTCTAAACTTTCAGCTCAGACAAGGAGAAGACTGATCAGAGATGCAGCCAAGAGGCCCATGATCACTCTGGATGAACTGCAGAGAACTACAGCTGAGGTGGGAGAGTCTGTCCATAGGACAACAATCAGTCGTACACTGCACAAATCTGGCCTTTATGAAAGAGTGGCAAGAAGAAAGCCATTTCTCAAAGATATCCATAAAAAGTCTCGTCTAAAGTTTGCCACAAGCCACCTGGGAGACACACCAAACATGTGGAAGAAGGTGCTCTGGTCCGATGAAACCAAAATCGAACTTTTTGGCCACAATGCAAAACGATATGTTTGGCGTAAAAGCAACACAGCTCATCACCCTCAACACACCATCCCCACTGTCAAACATGGTGGTGGCAGCATCATGGTTTGGGCCTGCTTTTCTTCAGCAGGGACAGGGAAGATGGTTAAAATTGAGGGGAAGATGGATGCAGCCAAATACAGGACCATTCTGGATGAAAACCTGTTGGAGTCTGTAAAAGACATGAAACTGGGACGGAGATTTATCTTCCAACAAGACAATAATCCCAAACATACAGCAAAATCTACAAAGGAATGGTTCACAAATAAACATATCCAGGTGTTAGAATGGCCAAGTCAAAGTCCAGACCTGAATCCAATCGAGAATCTGTGGAAAGAGCTGAAAACTGCTGTTCACAAACGCTCTCCATCCAAACTCACTGAGCTTGAGCTTTTTTGTAAGGAAGAATGGGCAAGAATTTCAGTCTCTCGATGTGCAAAACTGATAGAGACATACCCCAAGCGACTTGCAGCTGTAATCGCAGCAAAAGGTGGCTCTACAAAGTATTAACGCAAGGGGGCCGAATAATTTTGCACGCCCCACTTTTCATTTTTTTATTAATTAAAAAAGTTTCAACAATCCAATAGATTTCGTTCCACTTCACAATTGTGTCCCACTTGTTGGTGATTCTTCACAAAAAATAAAAATTTTATATCCTTATGTTTGAAGCCTGAAATGTGGCAAAAGGTTGAAAAGTTCAAGGGGGCCGAATACTTTCGCAAGGCACTGTATACATTTCCAAAGTCCTCCCCAGCGACACCTGGTGGCAGGCACTATTGAACTGCAGGCTATCTCGGCAGCAGTCACTGAAGTGCAGACTCTGTTACTATGGGAGATGGCTAGTAGTCAAATGTGAAACAGATATCTCGGTGGGACCGCCATGTAGCGCACTACCCCCGAAGGAGCTGCTGTTTGTTTGTTCTATCCATTAATCACATTCACCACCAAGCACATTTCAGCCCATAGAAATAGAAACAGTCCATATTGTACTTTTTCTCATGCTTTTATTTGCATAACTTGAACTGGGACATGGAAAGGGATTTTCTGAGTTGCTCTTTTGCTGCTTAGTAATCTTTCCCTTGACTCCTTATGCAAATACTTAGAGCAATGCGGATAATAAAAAGTCACTCTGAATGACTTTTCATGGGAAAACTGGAGTAGTATGGTCTCTGAGAATACATCGAGTGGCTAGCAAAGAGTCACTCTGAATAAATATTCACATATAGGCTTTGGTAGATTTACTTTAGAGAATACATAGGCTATGTAGCAAAGAGTCACTCTGAATAACTCTTCACCCATCGGCCTTTTAGAACAATCTGTACCTCCATTTTTGCTTGAAGCTCTACCTCCGCCTTTTGACCACTACTTTCGTTTGCACAGTACTTCCAAGTTGGGCAAAAGAAGACATTACTCTGAATAATTCCTCCCGCCTGACTGATTGGATTCCCGGGGCTTTGTTGAACCAAAAGTCACAGGCCATCGGTGCCTGCATCACTGACTTGCGTACCAACATCCCTCAGCCTCTGGTAGTACTGCTCCCCTGGGCTTTCACTCACTTGATCAACAGTCCATGTGCCACTCACAAACAGTCGATCACCCAGTTTTCTTCCTTCTTTGCTTACCTCCTACTTCCTCCTGATGGCTCCTCCATCCCTCCTTTCCGGTCTGGCCTGCTCCCCCTCCCCACAGGGGGGCGTCCAGCTACACCAGCGGCTACATGCTGTGCAGTGTCTCCAACTCTAACTCCTCCACTCCCCATTGCATGGTCCCCCCTTTCTGCAGGGGGGCGCTCACCTTCTCCTTCGGAAAACATGTGACCCCAGCTTATATGGGAGTCCTGCCTCCTGCCAAACAAATTAATGATTGGCCAGAACTCCACACATGAGCTGCCTGCCACTCAGATCCCAAGTCTAACCTCTCTTCCAGAACCATTTCCACTGAAAACAAGAGGAGGCATCTCTGGGCCCGAGCACAGGTGGCCACACCCTTCACTACACTGACACTCCCAGTCCCCAGAATAAACAACCAGGCCTGAGATAGGAATACAGGCCTGACTAAATTTACCTGAAACTGTTCCCTGTCATTTAACACTGAAAAATCACCTACCTTTAGGTAGTGACCGCTACATACACCCCCACTTAAAGCACAACTGTCCCCAGTTGTGGGGAATAAATTTGGAGTACCTCCTTATTTAAGGAGGAAAGAGCATCTCATTACATCAAGTTGGAATGGGGAAAAGGAAATAAACTTGTAAAAGAGATAACATCAATAGTCAATGTACAAAATGACACGTAACACATTTTCTGTACAATTTACACTACCTTACTGTACATCCCTACAGCTAACATTCCATACAAGCAGAACCAGAGCACTGCTCCCACAAGAGGAATGCTCTGCTTACCACAGGCCTTCATCTGTAAGATAGACAGCCGTCACACCTCCAATTCTCCTAAGAGAAGACACAAAAATATATCTAACTACAACTAACTACACATTACCAAACATAGGGGGTTATCATCCTCTGTCGGGTAATCAATCAAACATACCGATTTTTTTTTTTTATATGGCATGTATGTTCCTGCCAGGATTGTCACTGCCTCAAAAGGAGCATAATAGACCTCCTGCAGAGCGCAACCTGAACAGACATGCCAGGCAATGAACACATATGCCCGTTGGCAAATAAACTTTCTGTTTGGCTCCTAAACAGGAGTCCATTTAAACAAAGTAAAGGCTCCAGAGATAAAAAAGGAGTCCTTTTAAAAGTACTTGTGGCAAAGGGATTTAGCAAAGACAGCACATTCTAGTGTCCATAACTTTGTCCATGTTAGACACCCTGAATGAGAGTCTCCTGCTGAACAGTCAATTTTGGGAAAACCCACCCTAGCCCATCTGCCCTCTCGCAGTCAACACGGGTACTTGAGCACATCTGTGACTACCTCACTAGTAGTCCTGCTTACAAGTAGTACCTCGGGTCAGGTAACCTTTTGCGACTGTCCCCTTGTCCTTTCACTGAGATGGAATAACTGCGGGTATTTTGTCCTGCTTTCACTATCAACACTTTTTCTTTGTAAATTGCCCTCCCAAGTTTCCATTCACAGTGAATATCTTTGAATCAGACCCAGACCTCACTATCAGGTGTCCGCTTGGGTTTAGGAACATGGAGATAGTCCCAAACAAGGTTATCCTCCCACGCTTCCCGGGAATTTTTAACAATTTTCATGATCCATTCAGGAATGTACGGGTAATCCAGGCCCCATTCCTGAGCAACTTTTCTCTGAACTTCTCGCTGGAATCTAGAAAATCTAGGTAATTCCTTAGGTTTCCCTCGGCCAGGCAGAAGGCAGGAATCAGAAGCTCTGCTGACCCACTGTTGATAAGTAGCTGCCCTGGTAGGAAGGACAGTAGCTGAAAAGTTGAAAGGGAGTACTGGGGGTTTAGATGAGCTAAGTGACGTCTCTGATGCTCCAGTGGTAGCCTCCACTGAGGTAGAACTCTCTAGGAACCATTCTTCCTCATCACTAGATTCAGCCTCTTCAGGGGATGACCACTCAAACAAATTGTCCAAAGACCCATATTTCTCCAGTAGTTGCGGTGACCCTCAATCTACAGCACGGCCATTGTTCACCCTGTCCGGCTCACCCGAGGGATCCCCCTCCTGCAAACTAGGCTCCTTCCGGACAGGCACAACAAAGGACTTACAGCCGGCTCCTCAGGGGTTTATTCCAGATACTGTCCACTGACTCTGACAGTCCCTGGGTACCTGGCCAGGCTACAGGCTCCCCCATCAGGTCCTACCTGGTCCTTCGGTGGCTCAGATTCAGTCAAATCAGACGGAAACTCCTCCACTGTGGCAGCAGGCGACATATGACCCTCTCTGGCCTTCTGAGCCACTTGCATCTGCGACAGACAAAGTCCGGTTGTAAGACTGGCGGAATAGTATCTGACTTCCTGTTGAACGGGTCCCAAGTATGTTAGCTGAGCACCACAATGCCCACACCGAGCCCAGGCGATGACTCCAACCGTAGGCTTCAGCCATCTGGGACACAACATACAAAGTCTCTCTACTCCTTCAATCACTCCTAGTTCCAGTCCACCGGTGAGCTCCAAACGAACACCGGTATCAATTAGGACCCGGTCCTGCAACTCAGGTAACCGCTGCATGACAGGTGTACTCCGAACACCTTCCGCCATCTTCCTCTGCCTGTCGTATGGTGCGTGGCACCCTGAACACTGACAATCTTTTCCTCTGGGGCATTGCTCCACCCCCCCACTTGTTGGTTCAGTGCATGAGGAACTGTAGCTATACATTTCCAAAGTCCTCCTTAGCGACACCTGGCGGCAGGCACTATTGAACTGCGAGCTATCTTGGCAGTAGTCACTAAAGTGCAGACTCCATTACTATGGGAGATGGCTAGTAGTCAAATGTGAAACAGATATCTCAGTGGGACCTCCATGTAGCGTACTACCCCCGAAGGAGTTGCCGTTTGTTTGTTCTATCTGTTAATCACATTCACCACCAAGCACATCGCAGCCCATAGAAATAGAAACAGTCCATATTGTACTTTTCTCTTGCTTTTATTTGCATAACTTGAACTGGGACAAGGAAAGGGATTTTCTGAGATGCTCTTTTGCTGCTTAGTAATGTTTCCCTTGACTTCTTATGCAAATACTTAGAGCAATGTGGATAATAAAAAGTAACTCTGAATGACTTTTGATGGGAAAACTGGAGTAATATGGTCTCTGAGAATACATAGGGTGGATAGCAAAGAGTCACTCTGAATAAATATTCACATATAGGCTTTGGTAGATTTACTTTAGAGAATACATAGGCTATGTAGCAAAGAGTCACTCTGAACAACTCTTCACCCGTAGGCCTTTTAGAACAATCTGTACTTCCATTTATGCTCGAAGCTCTACCTCTGCCTTTTGACCGCTACTTCCGTTTGCACAGTACTTCCAAGTTGGGCAAAAGAAGACATTACTCTGAATAATTCCTCCCGCTTGACTGATTGGATTCCCGGGGCTTTGTTGAACCAAAAGTCACAGGCCATCGGTGCCTGCATCACTGACTTGCGTACCAACATCCCTCAGCCTCTGGTAGTACTGCTCCCCTGGGCTTTCACTCACTTGATCAACAGTCCATGTGCCACTCACAAACAGTCGATCACCCAGTTTTCTTCCTTCTTCGCTTACCTCCTACTTCCTCCTGATGGCTCCTCCATCCCTCCTCTCCGGTCTGGCCACAGGGGGGCGTCCAGCTACACCAGCGGCTACATGCTGTGCAGTGTCTCCAACTCCAACTCCTCCACTCCCCGTTGCATGGTCCCCCCTTCCTGCAGGGGGGCGCTCACCTTCTCCTTCGGAAAACATGTGACCCCAGCTTATATGGGAGTCCTGCCTCCTGCCAAACAAATTAATGATTGGCCAGAACTCCACACATGAGCTGCCTGTCACTCAGATCCCAAGTCCAACCTCTCTTCCAGAACCATTTCCACTGAAAACAAGAGGAGGCATCTCTGGGCCCGAGCACAGGTGGCCACACCCTTCACTACACTGACACTCCCAGTCCCCAGAATAAACAACCAGGCCTGAGATAGGAATACAGGCCTGACTAAATTTACCTGAAACTGTTCCCTGTCATTTAACACTGAAAAATCACCTACCTTTAGGTAGTGACCGCTACATACACCCCCACTTAAATCACAACTGTCCCCAGTTGTGGGGAATATATTTGGAGTACCTCCTTATTTAAGGAGGAAAGAGCATCTCATTATATCAAGCTGGAATTAGGGTTGCCACCTTTTCTTCAAGCCAAACCCGAACACTTTTGCGGCGCACGGCAATTATTTTGTAGTACATGCTATAGGATTGTAAAATACCTTGGGTTACCCAAAGAGAGTAGTAATGAGGTGTGCTACAGTGAACAGTGGCTGTTAATTGCATTACCAGTGGGGGGGGGACTTAAAGGAGCATGGTTAAATAAAACAAAAGCATTAGTGTACCCATAAAATATGATTCGATTAATAAAAGAAATGTCAGTTAAAATATGAAAATAGCCTACCATAAAAGCGGACACTGTCAGCCAGTAGCGCAGTGGACAGTGTCAGTAGGGCAGTGGACGGTGTCAGTAGGGCAGTGGACGGTGTCAGTAGGGCAGTGGACGGTGTCAGTAGGGCAGTGGACGGTGTCAGTAGGGCAGTGGACGGTGTCAGTAGGGCAGTGGACGGTGTCAGTAGGGCAGTGGACGGTGTCAGTAGGGCAGAGGACGGTGTCAGTAGAGCAGAGGACGGTGTCAGTAGAGCAGAGGACGGTGTCAGTAGAGCAGAGGACGGTGTCAGTAGAGCAGAGGACGGTGTCAGTAGAGCAGTGGACGGTGTCAGTAGAGCAGTGGACGGTGTCAGTAGGGCAGAGGACGGTGTCAGTAGAGCAGAGGATGGTGTCAGTAGAGCAGAGGATGGTGTCAGTATGGCAGAGGACGGTGTCAGTAGGGCAGTGGACGGTGTCAGTAGGGCAGTGGACGGTGTCAGTAGGGCAGTGGACGGTGTCAGTAGGGCAGTGGACGGTGTCAGTAGGGCAGTGGACGGTGTCAGTAGGGCAGTGGACGGTGTCAGTAGAGCAGAGGACGGTGTCAGTAGAGCAGAGGACGGTGTCAGTAGAGCAGAGGACGGTGTCAGTAGAGCAGAGGACGGTGTCAGTAGAGCAGAGGACGGTGTCAGTAGAGCAGAGGACGGTGTCAGTATGGCAGAGGACGGTGTCAGTAGAGCAGTGGATGGTGTCAGTAGGGCAGTGAATGGTGTCAGTAGGGCAGTGGAAGGTGTCAGTATAGCAGTGGACGGTGTCAGTAGAGCAGTGGACGGTGTCAGTAGAGCAGTGGATGGTGTCAGTAGAGCAGTGGATGGTGTCAGTAGGGCAGTGGATGGTGTCAGTAGAGCAGTGGATGGTGTCAGTAGAGCAGTGGACGGTGTCAGTAGGGCAGTGGACGGTGTCAGTAGAGCAGTGGACGGTGTCAGAAGGGCAGAGGACGGTGTCAGTAGAGCAGTAGACGGTGTCAGTAGAGCAGTGGACGGTGTCAGTAGAGCAGTGGACGGTGTCAGTAGAGCAGTGGACGGTGTCAGTAGAGCAGTGGACGGTGTCAGTAGAGCAGTGGACGGTGTCAGTAGAGCAGTGGACGGTGTCAGAAGGGCAGTGGACGGTGTCAGTAGAGCAGTGGACGGTGTCAGAAGGGCAGTGGACGGTGTCAGAAGGGCAGTGGACGGTGTCAGTAGAGCAGTGGACGGTGTCAGTAGAGCAGTGGACGGTGTCAGTAGAGCAGTGGACGGTGTCAGTAGAGCAGTGGACGGTGTCAGTAGGGCAGTGGATGGTGTCAGTAGAGCAGTGGATGGTGTCAGTAGAGCAGTGGACGGTGTCAGTAGGGCAGTGGACGGTGTCAGTAGAGCAGTGGACGGTGTCAGAAGGGCAGAGGACGGTGTCAGTAGGGCAGAGGACAGTGTCAGTAGGGCAGTGGATGGTGTCAGTAGAGTGGATGGTGTCATTAGAGCAGTGGACGGTGTTAGAAGGGCAGAGGACGGTGTCAGTAGAGCAGTGGACGGTGTCAGTAGAGCAGTGAACGGTGTCAGTAGAGCAGTGAACGGTGTCAGTAGAGCAGTGGACGGTGTCAGTAGAGCAGTGGACGGTGTCAGTAGGGCAGTGGATGGTGTCAGTAGAGCAGTGGACGGTGTCAGTAGAGCAGAGGACGGTGTCAGTAGAGCAGTGGACGGTGTCAGTAGGGCAGTGGACGGTGTCAGTAGGGCAGTGGACGGTGTCAGTAGGGCAGTGGACGGTGTCAGTAGGGCAGTGGACGGTGTCAGTAGGGCAGTGGACGGTGTCAGTAGGGCAGTGGACGGTGTCAGTAGAGCAGAGGACGGTGTCAGTAGAGCAGAGGACGGTGTCAGTAGGGCAGTGGACGGTGTCAGTAGAGCAGTGGACGGTGTCAGTAGAGCAGTGGACGGTGTCAGTAGGGCAGTGGATGGTGTCAGTAGAGCAGTGGACGGTGTCAGTAGGGCAGTGGATGGTGTCAGTAGAGCAGAGGACGGTGTCAGTAGAGCAGTGGACGGTGTCAGTAGAGCAGTGGACGGTGTCAGTAGAGCAGTGGACGGTGTCAGTAGAGCAGTGGACGGTGTCAGTAGAGCAGTGGACGGTGTCAGTAGGGCAGTGGATGGTGTCAGTAGAGCAGAGGATGGTGTCAGTAGGGCAGAGGACAGTGTCAGTAGGGCAGTGGATGGTGTCAGTAGAGTGGATGGTGTCATTAGAGCAGTGGACGGTGTTAGAAGGGCAGAGGACGGTGTTAGAAGGGCAGAGGACGGTGTCAGTAGAGCAGTGAACGGTGTCAGTAGAGCAGTGGATGGTGTCAGTAGAGCAGTGGATGGTGTCAGTAGGGCAGTGGACGGTGTCAGTAGAGCAGTGGACGGTGTCAGTAGAGCAGTGGATGGTGTCAGTAGAGCAGAGGACGGTGTCAGTAGGGCAGTGGATGGTGTCAGTAGGGCAGTGGACTGTGTCACCCGGTGAGAACTGTATATATGGATGGTGTATGGGGGGGTGGAGAACAGTATCTATAGATGGTATATGGGGGGGGTGGAGAACTGTATATATGGGGGGACTGTATATATGGAGAGGACTGTATATATGGGGGGAGGACTGTATATATGGATGGTGTATGGGGGGAGGACTGTGTATATGGGGGGGCTGTATATATGGATGGTGTATGGGGAGAGGACTGTATATATGGGGGGGACTGTGTATATGGGGGGGGGGGGACTGTGTATATGGATGGTGTATGGGGAGAGGACTGTATATATGGGGGGGACTGTATATATGGGGGGGACTGTGTATATGGATGGTGTATGGGGGGAGGACTGTATATATGGGGGGGACTGTGTATATGGGGGGGGCAGTGTATATGGATGGTGTATGGGGAGAGGACTGTATATATGGGGGGGACTGTGTATATGGATGGTGTATGGGGGGAGGACTATATATATTAGGGGGACTGTATATATGGGGGGACTGTATATATAGATGGTGTATAGGGGGGGAGAACTGTATATATGGGGGGGACTGTATATATGGATGGTGTATGAGGAGGAGAGAGAGAACTATATGGATGGATGGTATATGGGAGGGGGCCGGCAAAACTGTATGTATAGTGTATGGTGGGGGGAGGGGGTGTATGTATATATGTATGTATAGTGTATGGTGGGGGGAGGGGGTGTATGTATATATGTATGTATAGTGTATGGTGGGGGGTGTATGTATATATGTATGTATAGTGTATGGTGGGGGGTGTATGTATATATGTATGTATAGTGTATGGTGGGGGGAGGGGGTGTATGTATATATGTATGTATAGTGTATGGTGGGGGGAGGGGGTGTATGTATATATGTATGTATAGTGTATGGTGGGGGGAGGGGGTGTATGTATATATGTATGTATAGTGTATGGTGGGGGGTGTATGTATATATGTATGTATAGTGTATGGTGGGGGGAGGGGGTGTATGTATAGTGTATGGTGGGGGGTGTATGTATATATGTATGTATAGTGTATGGTGGGGGGTGTATGTATATATGTATGTATAGTGTATGGTGGGGGGAGGGGGGGTGTATGTATAGTGTATAGTGGGGGGAGGGGGGTGTATGTATAGTGTATGGTGGGGGGGAGGGGAGGTGTATGTATATATGTATGTATAGTGTAGGGGGGGAGGTGAGAGTACTTTGAAATCCTGACATGGATGATAAAAACCTACCTTACAAGCTGGGCTCCAGTCCCAGCGTGATCTGTGCACACATTCCAGCAGGGAATGGGGAGGCTCCGCCCACCTCCTTGTCCCTTCTGCTGGCAGCCAGAGGATTGGAGGAGAGCACCCGGCCGGTAACATGGAGGCTCCGCCTCTGTGTCCCGACTCCGTCCTGCACTCAGACAGCTGAGCAGGAGCAGAAATCAAGCAGCGCTAAGGCGGCGCTACGGACCCGAACTCCACGGCCGCACTGATGACACAGCTTCGGCACAGGGAGCCACGGGTCTGAAATGAATAATGTGCCCGGGTCTCAGGCGGGCAGAGACCCGGGCACATGTTTCAAAACCCGTACTGTCCGGGTGAATCCCGGACAGGTGGCAACCCTAGCTGGAATGGGGAAAAGGAAATAAACTTGTAAAAGAGATAACATCAATAGTCAATGTACAAAATGACATGTAACACATTTTTTGTACAATTTACACCACCTTACTGTAGATCCCTACAGCTAACATTCCATACAAGCAGAACCAGAGCACTGCTCCCGCAAGAGGAATGCTCTGCTTACCACAGGCCTTCATTACTGGTAGTTCTAAAAATTAGTAAGGAAACAATTTAAGTCTACATCAATGTTCATTCCTGCTGGTTGGAGGGTGTCTAACAAAAAAATCAATTTTGTCTCGTTCTGTGAGATTTTAATTTTCTTGTTGTCCCCCCTCCAGTGTCCTTTGATTTTATCAATCCTGTAAAAGACAATGCAGGTTGGATCCTTATTGTGATGGTTTTTAAAGTGTCTTGAGACGCTGTGTTTGTGGAATCCATTTTTTATGTTGGTAATATGTTCTCTGATTCTTACATGTAGCTGTCTCGTCGTCCTGCCCACATATTGTATGTGGCACGGACATTCCAATACGTAGGTCACATGGGTACTATTACAGGTTATGAGCTCTTTGATGTTGTATTCCTTTCCATTGGTTGCTGATCTAAATTTTGTTATTTTCCTGTTTGTTTTTTTGCTCGTTTTACACGGTAGGCATTTCCCACATTTGAAAAATCCCTTTAGGTTTTTTTATTATTTTTATCTGCTTTGGTGGGTCAAGGGCATTGTGCACTAATTTATTTCTGAGGGATGGGGCTTTCCTATAAATAAAACTGGGTTTTCTTGGTAATATAGAATTCAAAATTTTATCTGACTGTAAAATGGGCCAATGTTTCTTTATTATAGACTCCATGGTTTTATATTGCCTGTTGTATCCTGTTAGGAAGGCCATATCCATATTTTTGTTCTTTTTCTTGCTGTTTTTCTTTTGTTAGACACCCTCCAACCAGCAGGAATGAACATTGATGTCGACTTAAATTGTTTCCTTACTAATTTTTAGAACTACCAGTAATCACATATATAACGATACTAAGTTCAAACACATATAAAACCTTTATTTAACAAGTAGAAAAACAACTTCCATTAATTTAATAATGCCTCAAACCAGTGGCGTAGCGTGGGTTGTCAGCGCCCGGGGCAAGGCAAGTAATTTGCGCCCCCTAACGCGTGGACTTCAATGAGTCCCTTCGACTAGTACAGTATAAAACCCCTTACCCCCTATGTCACAGATCAGCTGCGGAGCTGATCTGTGTCTTACCTCTACTGCTGTAGGTCGGCTGGCACCTGTTGTTCCACTTGCTTGAGCAACACTTATTCCTGAGCACCCTTCCTGTAACCTGCTTAAACGGACTTCTCGTGAACTGATCCCTTGTGTACCAACTCGGCTAGTTCTCCTGATTACGTTGTCTTCTGCCCGCCCTGACCTCGGCTCACTATCTGGCTCTCCTTTTGCTTCATACATCCTTCCATCTGTGTCTGACAGTGTCTTCTGGTACTCTCCTTGCGAGCAGGGTGAACCCGGGGGTCGCTGTATTGAATCCAACAAGTTCCTATATCTTTCTTTTAGCATCTGTAGGGGGTTATTCCTGATGGTGGGCCTGGGCATTTAAAAAGGATCAAGATACTATAATATTAAGCCTCTATGTAGGTAAGCATATAAACAATGCAGTCAAGACCAGCTTCAAAAACGAGCCTTATGCCGCGTACACACGGTCGGACTTTTCGTCTACAAAAGTCCGACAGCCTGTCTGACAGACTTCCGGCGGACTTTCGGCGGACTTGCGGCGGACTTGCGGCAGACTTTCTAAGGAACGGACTTGCCTACACACGACCACACAAAAGTCCGACGGATTCGTACGTGATGACGTACACCGGACTAAAATAAGGAAGTTGATAGCCAGTAGCCAATAGCTGCCCTAGCGTGGGTTTTTGTCCGTCGGACTAGCACACAGACGAGCGGATTTCGGGGTCCAGCGTAGTTACGACGTAAAGATTTGAAGCATGTTTCAAATCTAAAGTACGTCGGATTTGAGCCTAAAAAAGTACGTTGAAAGTCCGGAGAAGCCCACACACGATCGGATTACCAGCCAGCTTTAGTCCGTCAGCGTCCGTTGGACTTTTGTAGACGAAAAGTCCGACCGTGTGTACGCGGCATAAGCCTTTTGACCTTCCTGGGTGAGATTGGATAAATTGTCTTGGGTCACACATAACATACACTAACAAGGAGGATAATGAAAAGGGAAGAACTCCGCGCTATGGGTGAAATGTACAAAATAGCTGCTCCCCTCAAACTGCTTAGTGAGCAAGCTTTGAGCTAGTTGGGGGTGTATAAAAATAAGGGGGCGCTTAGTAATAAATAATAAATTAACAGTGATCAATAATACATAATTGTTCACAACGATTATGTATTATTGATCACTGTTAATTTATTTTTATTACTAAGCGCCCCCTTATTTTTATACACCCCCCCAACAAGGAGGATAAAACAATCCAAAATTCTATATACAATACTTGGCGCTCCTGGAAGTAAGAGATACACAGACCAATATTATTATGGTAAGCTGCTGCTTAACCACTTCCCAACCGGCCCACGCCGATGTACGTCGGCAGAATGGCACGGGTGGGCAAATGGGCATACCTGTAAGTCCCATTGAATTGCCATTGCGTGTGCGCCGGGACCTCCGTGAGTCAGCTTGCGGGTCCCGTGGACTCGATCGCTGCGGGGATACCCGCGATCGCCTCACGAAGAGGACGAACGGGGAGATACTGATATAAACAAGCATCTCCCTGTTCTGCCTAGTGACAGTGTCACTGATCTCTGCTCCCTGTCATCGGGAGCAGAGATCAGTGACGTGTCACACACAGCCCATCCCCCCACAGTTAGAAATACTCCCTAGTACTGACTTAACCCCTCCCCTCCCCCTAGTGGTTAACCCCTTAACTGCCAGTGTCATTTACACAGGAATCAGTGCATTTTTATAGCACTGATTGCTGTATAAATGACAATGGTCCCAAAAATGTGTCAAAAGTGTCTGATTTGTCCGCCATAATGTCGCAGTCACAATAAAAATCGCTGATTGCCGCCATTACTAGTAAAAAAAAATTATTAATAAAAATGCCATAAAACTATCCCCTATTTTGTAAACGCTATAACTTTTGTGCAAACCAATCAATAAACGCTTATTGTGATTTTTTTTTTACCAAAAATATATAGAAGAATACGTATCGGCCTAAACTGAGGGAAAAAAATGTTTTTTTCATTATTTTTTGGGGATATTTATTATAACAAAATGTACAAAAGCACAAAAAATAAAAACCGCAGAGGTGATCAAATACCACCAAAAGAAAGCTCTATTTGTGGGAAAAAAAGGACGTCAATTTTGTTTGGGTACAACGTCGCACGACCGCGCAATTGTCAGTTAAAGTGACGCAGTGCCGAATCGCAAAAAGTGCTCTGGTCAGGAAGGGGGTAAAATCTTCGGGGCTGAAGTGGCTTTCACACTGGAGCGGTGCGCTGGCAGGGGCGGTGGGGGCGTCGGCGGTAAAACAGCGCTATTTTTAGCGCTGCTTTACCGTCGTTATTGCAGCGGTATTCGGCCGCTAGCGGTGCGGTTTTAAACCCCGCTGGCGGCTGAAAAAGGGTTAAAACCGCTCGTATAGCGCGGCCATAGCCGCGGTATAGCCGCACTGTCCCATTGATTTCAATGGGCAGGAGCGGTTTAGGAGCGGTGAATACACTGCTCCTTCACCGCTCCAAAGATGCGGCTCTAAAAAAAGTCCTGCTAGCTGCATCTTTGGAGCGGTGAAGGAGCGGTGTATACACACCGCTCCTGCCCATTGAAATCAATGGGACAGCGCAGCTATATCGCCGGCAAAGCGCCTCTGCAGAGGCGCTTTGCGGTGGTTTTTACCCTTTCTCGGCTGCTAGCGGGGGGTAAAACCGCCCCCGCTAGCGGCCGAATACCGACGGTAAAGTGCCACTTACAATAGCAGCACTTTACCGCCGACGCCGCCCACAGTGTGAAATGGGCCTAAGAAAATGATAAACACAGTGGTGATGTTTTTACTATTTTATGTCTGAAGCAATGATGTGCATTTATGGACACTTGCAGTGAATGAGAGATAAATACTGTAGGCAGCCAGTATAGTGAAAGTCTTTCACAACATTTAAAGCCAGCCATGAGAAGGGAAAAAAGAAACTCCTTGGAGGACTGACTGACGCTGCTGACCACCATACATATACACTGATCTGCGGCTGCCGGCTGCATACAGTATTTCTCTCTTTCTCTCTCGTCATCCCCCCCGCCCCCGGGGCCATTAATACAAATCAAGGGGGAGTCTCACTCTCACTCACACTGACCTTGCTTGTCCTGCCTCACTGCCTGGATCGGAGGATAAGAGAAGGAGAAGACAGCGGCTACGAATGGGTCATGGGCGAAGGCGGGACTTCAGGAGCACTCACATGACCCCCATACGGCCAATCACAGGGCGCCGGACAGTTAACATGGCGGCCGGAGCGCGGGGGACACGGAAACATAAAATTAGGAGGCGGCAGCCAGTAGTGACACTACTGGCACAAAATTGCGCCCCCCTAAATGTCGCGCCCGGGGCCACGGTACCCCCTGCACCCCCCACGCTACGCCACTGCCTCAAACTAATAATAATACCATACTAAGACTATGCCTAATATAAGTAATCATCGCTCACCACTGGAAAACATGAAAAAATGCCCCCTAGATCTTCAATGAATGCTTCCAAGATTCTTAAGAATATAATAATATAAGGATGATCCAGGAACATATACTAATGACTCAATATGTACACGTATACAAGCTTAGTCTGACCCTTTCGTACTGTTCCTAGCACTGTTTCACATCATGGTTCCATACTAATAAATCTATTAATATCCCCCTATGACATATACCAAAAGGCCCCATCTCTCCCTCAAAGAACCTGTAATAATAAATTAAATATTTTTAATAATTTAACTTGTATCATCCAACTCAGAAATTTTATGCTATTTATATAGTATTACATTAAACATCACCCAACAGAATTCACTTCCCAATCTTGAATTTTTTAACATACTTGCGGTTAAATTTCAATGGGCCTGAGGTATATAAAGCCTCTTATTTTTATTTTTTCATTTTATTATTTGTAATTTTATTGCTATGTGTAATTTGGGATTTTTTACCCTTTTTTACCAATTTTACCAATTTATTTTTATTTTTATTATGTAATTTCTATGTATCAAACTGTCATTTGTGCTGTTATAATAGTGTGCCCAGTGTGTGTATAGATATCCAAAAAATTTCCCAGACACTATGGCTACTGCCCCGGGCTGTGTCACCGATCCGGATGTCAGTTTAATGTGCGGTGGGGAGAAAAAGGCGAACAAACATAGCCAAGCACCGCTGGTCAATTCCCTTCCCATTAGCGTCGCAGGCTTCGGTCTCCAATACCCCTACAAAAATGGCCGCCAATACACTAATGCGCAATCGCGCAATCTTCTTGTAAGCGGCTCAGGCTCCGGTCTCCAATATCCCCACCAAAATGGCCACCAATACATCAGTGCGCAACCGCACTAAGCACACGGCGCACTATTTAAACCGGAGAGGTGTAGCAAGATGGACGCCCCAGTAGAAGTCTGATGACGAAAAGCACGTAGGGCGGGACTTACGGACATCTTGCAGCACCTTCAGTCTAATGAACACAGGCTGTTCATGACAGGACTGACGCTTTCTTTTATGTTTGCTTTTTGCCTTGCACATGTGAGTACATTACTTTATCATCTTTAATAAAGTTTACCAATACGGTTTTACACTATGGGCATCCCTCCCTTCTTTTATATGTAAATCCGAGAAACAACATTTAAAAGCACAGACCGGGGACATCCAGGAGTGCTAAACAGTGGCTAATACTGTGACTGCCTGTACCCCTGCAGGGGGAAGTGAGTCCGGTGAATGCAAGCAGTATAAGAGCACGCTGTTGAAGCACCATTATCTAGCCAGCACCTGGACAAGAAGTTTCCCATATCAATTTGGTCCCTACGAGGGGTTCCCCTCAGAACCACTCTAAAAGACTTTTGCAATTAATGGAACTTTTCTTATCCAAGAATACTGGTTTTGAAGCACATAAGTCACTTTTTGTATAACTTAGCACAAGTCACTTTTTTACAATCCAGCACAAGTCACTTTTTTGTAAAACCCAGCACAAGTCACTTTGATTGCAATATCAGCACCATTTGCACGTTGTTATTTCTCATATAGATAATGAAATATAAGATTGTGGCACTTTACTTTGGAATTTCATCCATATCATAATGAGGTAGAACTATGTATTAGAGTGATAATAGAACTTGTAACCTTGTAGTAACAAATAATCATAGATTTTGATCCAAATCATCCACGGATTTAATTTTTGGAACACATTTTGATAAGAAATCATTATTATTTATTTTTGGTATACACAGGTATTTACTTATGTTTTTTTGCTAGTTTATCATATATACACATTATTTAAGATTCACAGAAATTAAGTAATCACATTAAGCACCAAACAGGGTAATTGATCACCAATATTCTATCCCATAAGAGCAGCACCATATCTACTCTTGCTTTCCACATTATCTAAATACTGCTTAAAGATTAACTAAAGTCTTCCTTTTTAATTGTACTTACAGGAAAGCCTATAATAAGGTTTACCTGTAGATACTGTAAATATCTCCTAAACTGGCACGGTTTAGGAGATATTTACAACATATAGGCCGACGTCATTGGCGCATGCACTCTGAATAAACGCCCATGCCGTTTCTTCAGGGCCCTGTGCCATGATCGGCGATTCCCACGCACATGCGTGGGAGGGTCGTCATCACGGCTCCGGCTAATCACAGCGCCGGAGCCCATGAACATGGAAGAAACACTGGGGGAAATGTCAGCTGTCTCAGCAGTGCGCGGGCGCCGATGAGGGCGCTTCGTTCTAAGGTAAGTATTTCATAATGAGCTAGTATGCGATGCATACTAGCTCATTATGTCTTAGGCTGGATTCACACCTATGCATTTTTAGTGCTTTTTGCATTTTGCAGATTTGCACTACAGTCCATTCAACATGGTTTCCTATGGAACATGTTCTGTAGTGCAAATCTGAAAAATGCAAAAAGCACTAAAAATGCATAGATGTGAATCCAGCCTAATGCCCTGTACACACGATCAGAAATTCCGCCAGCAAAAGTCCGATGTGAGCTTTTGGTCTGAAATTCTGACCGTGTGTATGCTCCATCAGACTTTTGCTGGTGGAATTCCTGCCAGCAAAGATTGAGAGCGGCCTCTCTATTTTCCCGTCAGAAAAAGTTCCTATCGGAAATTCCTCTGTTTGCAATTTTGACGTGTAAAAAAACACGCATGCTCAGAATCAAGTACGAGACAGAAGCGCTCGGTCTGGTAAAACTAATGTTCGTAATGGAGATAGCACATTTGTCATGCTATAAATTTTTGGATCTTTTAATGCAGCGCATTCTTTTGTTCTTTATAATGCTAGAAGAATTAAGTTGTTTTGCTGCTGATATTCATATTGATATTCATATTGAGTTCTGACAAATTTATTTCTTTATTATTTCTTGTGAGCTCCTTAATAATATTTTTAGTTTTTAAAGCCAGATCTCCATAATAATGTTTAGAGTTATTTTTTATAGTGATTTTGTTTCCTTTTTTAAATTTAAATCAAGATTTCCTTTTTTTTTTGGATTACCGTATTTATCGGCGTATAACACGCGTCGGCTTATAACACGCACCCCAAGTTTAGGAGGGAATTGTTAAGCAAAAATGTTTTTTTTTTTCTTTTCTTTTCTTTTTCCTGCTACTTCAGCGTTTACATTGAGAGGATTTAAATCACTGTTTATGGCTCATTTTTTTCCCATCTCATTATCATCACATCATAGTAGCAAAAATATAACTTTCTTATTTTTCCATTTTAAGAAATCTTTATTTATTCTTAACACACTTTAAAAACCCTCAACTACCACTAAGCCCAATAAACAGCTTAAATACCCATACCCCCCCCCAACTTACCCCCCCCCATCCTGCAGTCGTGCTTCCGATAATACATGCATTCATTATATAACTTCTCTGCAAATCTCCCTGTTCTTTTAAAGGATAGCCACTTCACCCACTTTGCTCCATCCAGATCTTCTTCTATCTCATGCAAAGTATCTTCTGCCTCACCCGCCTCTAAGATATAAATTTCATTAACCCTAATTAACCAATCTTGAATGCTTGGGCCCTCCACCTCTTGCCATTTTTTTGGTATTAAACTTTTTGCCGCATGTAGAAGTACTGGAGTTAGAGAAACGTTATACTTGCTAATATGACCTTCAGTCCCATGGAACAAACACACCCAAGGATCTTCCCTGATCTCAGTACCAATTATCTCCTGTATTATCTTTAGCACCTCTTGCCAGAATCTTTTAATAATTGGGCACTCCCACCAAAGGTGGGCCATTGTTCCCCTGGTGGAGCACCCCTTCATACAGTTTCCAGAAGCTTCCGGTTGCATCTTATTTATTCTATCTGGTGTCATGTACCATCTGGCTAAACATTTGAAATTTGAGTCTATCATTCTCGTATCTACTGCCGATTTATGTGTTGCATTTAAAATAGCCTCCCAAGTCACACCACTAGATATAGGTCCCAACTCGGATTCCCATTTATTACAGTGTAACGGTTTCGCTCCTTCACCCTCATCCCGCACTATTTTATATAATTCTTTTGTTTTCTTTATAACTCTATTCTTCAAAAACAATTTCTCCAGAGGCCTAAGGTTCTCCTTATCTCTAATTGGGCCGGGGAGGCTTTTAATAAAGATCGCAAGCTGATTATACCGCCATGTGTCTATATTCATTAGGTCATTGAGTAGGGTTAACTCCTGAAAAGTGACAATTTTACAGTTTTTTGTAATATCCATCAATTGTGCATCATTATTTCTTATGCAGTTCCCTCCCATTTCCCTCAACCCAGGCTAAAAAAACTCGTTCTCTTTTAAATAAATAAATGGTGAATTAGATCCCCAAACATTTTGTTTATGTAACTGGTCCCAAATCTTTAAAGTGTAGCGTGTTATAATATGTGCATTCGGACCTAGCTTCCTAAAGTGTGGAGGATTCCAAATAAATTGGTGTAATTTTGCATTGCTCATGTCTTTTTCTAATTTTACCCATCTTTTTTCTATCAGTACCTTACCCCATTCTAACACTCGTGATAATACTAGTGCTCTTTGGTATTTTTTAAAGTCTGGAAGAGCCAGACCACCCTGTGCTTTATCCCTACTCAGGACCTTATAGGCAATCCGTGGCTTCTTATTTTTCCATATAAATCTGGTAAGAATGTGAAAAAAGGAAGACACATATAAAAAAGAGACAAGAAAGGCTGCACACCCCGAAACTTGGATTAAAGAAAAATTATTTTCCCCATGGGGCTTTAAAACAGCAATGCACATAATGAAAGGAAGTTCTTAATGGATGTATAAAAAGTTTTATCCAATATCATGGTTTGAAGTACAGTATAGAGAATCATCTGGTACAGTAACACACATCTTATTCCCCAGTGCAGTAACAAACACATATTAATACACATAGTTAGGTTACATAATGTTACATAAATAGCAAGCCCCGACGTGTTTCGACCTGTGTATGGTCTCTTCAGGGGGACAGTTGGATCTAAAAAAGAATTACATAAATTAAATTCAAATAGATAAATATATATATTATTGTGCATCACTTGGATTAAACCAAGATAATGAGTCTTTACCGCTAAGTGGTGGAATGGGTGTTCTCTAGTCCAGGATATGTGCTGAGGGCCAATGGAAACACCGGAGGGCTCGGGGGGCCACCCTCACTCTCCCAGGAGAGCCAGCCTCAGGGGGCTTACAAGGAGCCACACTTAGCGCGCCCCCCGGGAGGGGGGAGGGGGGAGGGGAGATGAGGGGGAGGAGCCCACACCTGCAACAGAAATCCAAGAATAGCCATGTATTAGTTAGAGGAAGTTTAATAATTGACTTGGTAATGTACTGAATGTTTCCAATTTGTCTATGTGGAGACTGGCGTTGGATAGGATTTTTACTATGTAAATATATTGAGATGTTAATTCCATCCCATAAATGTAATCGACAAAATTTAATGATCGTGTGATCCAACAATGCAGTGGTATGGTAGGTCTATTATAATGGATAGGTAAATAAGAAGGATGAAATGGGTGAAAAAGAGGGGGAAAGGTGTGTGTGAAAAAAAAAAAAAAAAACACAACAACAACGATGGCCTAAATGGAGAGGAGTGCATTATGTGGTGGAGGATAGTGTGAATGAGGTGGTGCATGATGTGGTAACATGACATGGTGCTTGCTTGGTGCCTGCTGTGTGAAAACAAAAATGAAAAGTAAACTGAAAAAGTAAAAAAAGTCTAAAATTAGGTGAAAAGCCAATCAAAATGTGAAAATGTGTATGTAGGGTGGTGGAAAGTGCTGTGTGGAATAAAGGTGAAATAACAAGAAGTTTACCTTATCAGTTGTAAAATCGTGTAGGCTGGCGGTAATGCTGGACTTGTTGAAAAGTTCAATGTGATAAGCTTGGTGGCGATCATGCAAAAATAGGGGCTCTAGTGTAGAAAGAACCTGGCAGCAGTAGCATTCATCCTGGCCTGCAGGAGATCATGATCTGATTGTCAGGCCTCCAGTCTCCCTTTATATCCAAATTCAGGCAAATGGGATAATCATGTGCAGGTGCAAACCCCCCACCCACACCGCCCACAAGAAAAAAAAAAAAAAAAAAACCCGGAAGGATTGGCGCTGGAACCGCTGATGGAGCGGCCCCTGTGTGGCTCCCTCGGCATCCCGGAAGGCCAACAGGCCCCGACCACTGTCGTCATCTCCGCCGCAATGCGCGTGACGTTATGACGTTGTGCGCAAGCCGGGCCCTTACAGGCATGCGCACTCCGCCAAACGTCCGGAGATGAACACGGGAGGCCGCCGGCAGGATAGAGCTCACCTTAACTGCAGCGATGAGCAAAAAAGGGGGCACGCAAAGGAATTCGCATGCCCCCCCTTTTTTCCTGCCGGGAAGCCGCGAGGGGTCAGACTCATCCCAAGAAGGGAGAGGGGGCACCACCAACACCCGCCAGTCCAAAAAGCGGCCCTCAAAGCAAAAACAGAATACTAGGGATGGTGTCAGTAGGACATGAATGATTGACTTTATGGGATCACCAACATAGCACACAGCAAATGTTGATGGTCTGGTATGTTTTTTGTTTGTTTTTACATTTTTTACATTTTTATTTTTTACATGGGCTGTGTGTTGGTTCCAGGTCCCCACGTTCCTGCATCGAATGTCAGTATGAGATAGGTAGAATATAAATAAAGTTTGTCAGCAATTGCCATATAAGGCAATTGAATATCATGCAGTGTGGGGGTCTAAGTTAGATTCCCCCTCATGCATGGGGTTGTTAAAAATTGACCGAGTGGGAACAATTGATTAACAATGTGCAGGATACGTGAAGAGAAGGAAACACACAGCCCATGTCTTATCTCTAATGTGTCAAGGTGGGGATGGGTGTTTAACCACCCAAAATTGAAATGTGAAAAAAGGAAGACACATATAAAAAAGAGACAAGAAAGGCTGCACACCCCGAAACTTGGATTAAAGAAAAATTATTTTCCCCATGGGGCTTTAAAACAGCAATGCACATAATGAAAGGAAGTTCTTAATGGATGTATAAAAAGTTTTATCCAATATCATGGTTTGAAGTACAGTATAGAGAATCATCTGGTACAGTAACACACATCTTATTCCCCAGTGCAGTAACAAACACATATTAATACACATAGTTAGGTTACATAATGTTACATAAATAGCAAGCCCCGACGCGTTTCGACCTGTGTATGGTCTCTTCAGGGGGACAGTTGGATCTAAAAAAGAATTACATAAATTAAATTCAAATAGATAAATATATATATTATTGTGCATCACTTGGATTAAACCAAGATAATGAGTCTTTACCGCTAAGTGGTGGAATGGGTGTTCTCTAGTCCAGGATATGTGCTGAGGGCCAATGGAAACACCGGAGGGCTCGGGGGGCCACCCTCACTCTCCCAGGAGAGCCAGCCTCAGGGGGCTTACAAGGAGCCACACTTAGCGCGCCCCCCGGGAGGGGGGAGGGGGGAGGGGAGATAAGGGGGAGGAGCCCACACCTGCAACAGAAATCCAAGAATAGCCATGTATTAGTTAGAGGAAGTTTAATAATTGACTTGGTAATGTACTGAATGTTTCCAATTTGTCTATGTGGAGACTGGCGTTGGATAGGATTTTTACTTTGTAAATATATTGAGATGTTAATTCCATCCCATAAATGTAATCGACAAAATTTAATGATCGTGTGATCCAACAATGCAGTGGTATGGTAGGTCTATTTTATAATGGTGTTTTTTTTTTTTTTCACACACACCTTTCCCCCTCTTTTTCACCCATTTCATCCTTCTTATTTACCTATCCATTATAATAGACCTACCATACCACTGCATTGTTGGATCACACGATCATTAAATTTTGTCGATTACATTTATGGGATGGAATTAACATCTCAATATATTTACATAGTAAAAATCCTATCCAACGCCAGTCTCCACATAGACAAATTGGAAACATTCAGTACATTACCAAGTCAATTATTAAACTTCCTCTAACTAATACATGGCTATTCTTGGGTTTCTGTTGCAGGTGTGGGCTCCTCCCCCTCATCTCCCCTCCCCCCTCCCCCCTCCCGGGGGGCGCGCTAAGTGTGGCTCCTTGTAAGCCCCCTGAGGCTGGCTCTCCTGGGAGAGTGAGGGTGGCCCCCCGAGCCCTCCGGTGTTTCCATTGGCCCTCAGCACATATCCTGGACTAGAGAACACCCATTCCACCACTTAGCGGTAAAGACTCATTATCTTGGTTTAATCCAAGTGATGCACAATAATATATATATTTATCTATTTGAATTTAATTTATGTAATTCTTTTTTAGATCCAACTGTCCCCCTGAAGAGACCATACACAGGTCGAAACGCGTCGGGGCTTGCTATTTATGTAACATTATGTAACCTAACTATGTGTATTAATATGTGTTTGTTACTGCACTGGGGAATAAGATGTGTGTTACTGTACCAGATGATTCTCTATACTGTACTTCAAACCATGATATTGGATAAAACTTTTTATACATCCATTAAGAACTTCCTTTCATTATGTGCATTGCTGTTTTAAAGCCCCATGGGGAAAATAATTTTTCTTAAATCTGGTAAGAATATTGTTCAGAACCCTAAAAAAAGGACTGTGCTAACAGGATTGGGAATAGCTGCATTTTATACAAGATCTTCGGGGCCAGGGTCATTTTAACAGTATTAACTCGACCGAACCAAGAAATCGGGAGATGCATACTTTTTCTTGTTTCCTGCTTGATCTCGTCGAGGAGAGGAATAAAGTTTAAGCGGTATCATTTCTTTAAAGAATTTGCTAATGTAACTCCCAGATAACCTATTTTTTTGCACCACGGAAAATAGAAATTTTCCTTGAGTTTAGTTGCTTCTCGTCCATCGATATGATGTTTAAAACAACCGATTTACTACGGTTGACCTTGTAGTTTGAGAGCTCCCCGTATCTCCTCAAAGTAGCCAGAAGATTGGGGAGTGAGATCCTCGGATTAACGATGTAAAACAGTACATCATCGGCGAACGCCGAGAGCTTGTGTACATCTCCCTCCACTACACATCCGCATATATCCGGATTTTTTCGGATCAAAGCTAGTAAGGGTTCCAGGGTTAGGACAAACAGAAGGGGGGACGGGGGGCAACCCTGCCTGGTCCTGTTTTCCATCCTAAACTCCGCCGATGATATACCATTCACCTTAACGAATGCCGAGGGAGATTTATACAATGCTTTAATGCAGTTCAGCATGGTATCACCCAAACCGACTGCCCTCAACGTCCTCAACATGAACCCCCAGTCTACTCTGTCGAAGGCTTTTTCTGCATCAATCGACAGAAGCAGACCGGGGGTCCCCCTTGTTTTCATCGCATCCATGACCAGGAGTGACCTAACGCCGTTATCCCTCCCCTCTCTCCCCGGTATAAAACCCGTCTGATCTGGGTGAATCCAGTACGACATATTATCCCTCAATCTACTGGCTAAAACCTTGGCGAATAATTTAGTATCAGCATTAAGCAAAGCTATCGGCCTATAGCTCGAACACAGCGAGCTATCTTTCCCATCCTTTGGTATTAAAGTAACTGATGCCGTCAGTGCCCCCTCGCAAAACTCTTCCTGACCCCCTATCTTATTCCAAATCTGACAAAGCGTGGGGATCAGGGACGCCTTAAATTTTCTGTAGAAATAGGAAGTAAAACCATCTGGCCCTGGACTCTTTCCAGAGGGAGATGCTTTCAAGGCCCTCTCGATCTCTTCTACACCGATCGGACCCTCTAATTCTTTTGCCTCGCTGTCCGAGAGGCTTGGTAAACCTGCCTCCTTTATAAACTCATCTATTATTTCCTCTCTTTCCAGGGTGCTTGCCCCGCCTTGCCTAACCTTATAGAGGGATGCAAAATAGCTCCGAAATTCTTCAGCTATGTCTCTGGAAGTGTATTTAAGTACCCCTTTTTTATTTTGAATCCTATCTATAAAGTTGGTGCCCCCTTTCTTTTTTAATACTGTTGCCAAATGCTTCCCCACCTTATTACTCCATCTGAATCTATCTTTTAAGTTTTTATTTAGAATACGTTTAGAATCTAATTCCATTAAATCTTTTAGTTCTTCTCTTTTTGAAATTAGTTGATGCAGGAATGAGTTATGGCCCCCGCTAGCTGCCTTATGTAGTTGTTCGAGATGGTATATTTCTTCTATTAGTTCTGTTTTCCTCTTTGTGCTTTCTTTTTTCTCCATGGCTCCTAATGAAATCAATATGCCCCTTATATACGCTTTTAGCGCCTCCCATAGGACTGATCCAGAAATCTCCCCGGTGTCGTTTATCAAGAAAAACCCATCGATTTCCTCCTGTATCTTGCTGCTGACACTTGGGTTCTCGATAAGCTTTTCATCCAAATGCCATGAAAATGGGGATCTCCGGTATCCCGGGATCCCCACCTTCATCAGGACTGGAGCGTGGTCTGATAACGTGGTGACTCCAATTTTCATTGCCTTGACATAGTCAAGTAATCTATGGTCTACCATAAAATAATCGAGCCTAGAATAAGACCCGTGGACTGAGGAAAAAAAAGTATAGTCCTTAACCTTCGCGTGTTGTACCCTCCATGCTTCAATCATATGGCAACTATGCAATTTCTGTCCTATTTTTTTTAAGAGTTTCCTACTCGCTCTCTGTGAACTAGCTGTACTATCCAAAAATGGATCTAAGCAGAAATTTTGGTCTCCTGCCAAAATCACCTCCCCTGCCCTGAAATCTGACAACTTATTCAGGACCTGAAGCAGGAATTCGACTGGGTTGTTATTTGGGCAGTAAACATTTACCAGGGTAAAAACCCTTTCTCCCACCCTCACCTTCAAAAAAAGATACCGGCCCTCCATATCTGCGCTCCTCTCCAAGAGCGCAAACTTGGTCCTTTTTGAAAACCCAATTGCTACCCCTTTGGCCCTCTTGATAGGAGAATCGCTATAGAACCAGTTGGGGAAGCAATTGGAGAATAATCTGACATGTGAGTCCTGTGAGAGGTGTGTCTCCTGGAGAAACACAACGTCTGCCTTGAGTTGCTCTAATTCTTTTAATACCTTGTGCCTCTTAAGGGGGGAGTTCAGCCCTTTAACATTATAAGTGATAAAAGTGAACTCTGTCATTTAATCTTTAAATAGAACTGCATAATAATGGCGCATGTTGTTCTTTGAACCCCTATACGTAGCCTCTGCAGGACCGAATCCTCCCCCCTCCCCCCCAAAATCCCCCCTCCCCAACACCCCCCCATCCCCCGAGCGGGCGGCCGGAGAACCGCCAATCCCCCCACACAGGGCGCCACCCCTCCTCCCAAAACCTCTGACGCCCCCCGAACCCCCCCGTCCCCCCTCACTATTTCAGAATCACTGTTCCAATTTCATCATCTAATGTCTTTAGGAGTCTGACAGCAAGCTGGAACGTCTTAGACAAAATTGGGACAGGAATGTCAAGCTCGCTACAAAAATCTTGCAAGTTCTCTATGTGTTTCAATCTGACTGTTCTACCCGCTTTCACTACATTCAATGAAGTGGGGAAGCCCCAGCTGTATTTCATATTTGCCTTTCTCAGTTCAGGAGGGGTCTTAGCTGCCTTCTCCTGGCCAGAGTCCCTGCCGAAATATCGGCAAAGAACTGAATCTCTGCCCCATCAAATTTTACAGGCTGTACTTTTCTGAGATTACTCCAAATTCTTGCTTTATCTTCATAGTGGTGAAACCTAATAATGACGTCTCTAGGTTTATCTTCGCTAACGCTTGGGGGTTTCCTTAACCTATGGACCCTATCAATCTTCAGTTCTTCATTTGGGCCTCTGTCTAAAATTGGATTGAAGATAGCTTTCATTTTAGAAGGCAGGTCTTCGCCATGTTGTTCTGGTAAGGCACGCAGTCTCAGATTTTGTCTGCGACTTTGGTTTTCTTGCTCTTCTAATTTATATAGAGTATCTCGTTGGACCAATTGCAGATCCTTTACTTGTTGTTTTAGGTCGGCTATTTCTAGATTCTGTTTCTCTGAGGCCTCCTCCACTATTTCCACTCGCTTCAGCAAGTGGCCCATGTCAGTTCTAACATTATGGATTTCTGTTTTGATTACAGTTTCCAATTTAGCAAACATCTCCAGGAGTTCAGATTTTGTTAATAATGCTTCTATGGTGCTGTCTTTCACCGTGCAGGGGACTTCCCTTTCCTCCCCGGATGTACCACCGTAAGCACCTTGGTTCCTCCCTGGTTCTTTCCTCCTGTCCTTCCCACTTTGCTGTTTACTTTCTTGAGCTGGATTTTTAGGACTTCCCAGATTTGCCTCCTTCAGGTACTTCTGGATAGAACTAGAATTTAAGCTCTCTCTCGGCTGCTTCACCTCCGCTCCTCTTTGAGGGCGCCCCCCTTATTTTCACTGCCACTCGATCACCTCCTCTCTCTCTCTCCCCGCCCGCCAAATTTGTTCGCTTCGCTGTTTCTTGTCCTCACCACACTCTGTGCCTCCCAACCAATCCTTAACACGGAACCCTGCAAAACCCAGCGGTCTGCAAAACACTCTGAGTCTTTGGCGAGACAGTTCTTTAAGCTCAGATAATTTCAATACTAACTGCTCTTATACACCCTTTAATCGATAATACTCAGGTGGTGAGAGAAAGGAGAAAAAAAAAACAAACAAAAAGGAAGTCCCCTTTTCCTTTCTTCCCGTATCTTCCTTTAAAAGCGACAAGATTTGACGTTAATTATAACACCACCTCCTCCATAATTTTTTAAGGCATTGATCTATGCAGCAACCAAGACAGCACATCACCCATATTTGTAAAGGTAACTACGGGCATTACATTTCTTTTAATGAACCTGCTCTCAATCCACAGTTATCAATGCGTTACCTGAAATGTCTTCACAGGGGTTCTATCCGGAGACCCGCTGATGGCACAGCACCTGTCCACTTCATAAGCTGGATTCCCGCTGAGGCTCTTCAACCTGCCTCCAATTCAGGCAGAGCCCTGGTATCGCCGGAGGATTGTGAGGTTACCCTCTCATTAGCTGCTGTAGCTCGCCCTGCTTCTGGGATACAGTGCGACTAATGTGCTGCCACCCTAACAGCAATCCGGAGGAGTCACTGGGGAGACAAAGAAGCTTATAGGCAGGTGGGGGTGGGGGACGGCCCAGGGACAATCATGGAGGGTGGCTCAGACCCAGAACAGGTCCGGTATGGCTAATGGGGTTCGGGAGGGAGAGCCCGCCCCGTGCGTCCTGGCGACCCGGGATCTACTGCCAGGAACCGCAGCCGCTGACCTACTTACGGCTCCGGCGGGGCTGTCGGTTCCTTGTCTCGTAAGCAGCTGCCGTTCTCATCCCGAGCTGCTTCACTGCCCGCTTCCTTGGCTCCGCCATCAGGCCCCTCCCCCGATACGTGTGCGTCACATCACGCACCTAGCTCTCTAAACCTCAGGAAAAAATGTTTTAAAGGAAAAAAACTTACATTTAAATGCCCATCAATGCAGCCTTATCAGTGTCCATTTGCAGCCTTGCACAGCGTCCATCTGCATGCTTGTCCAGTGTCATTTGCAGCCTTGGTGTCATTTGCAGCCTTGCAGCCTTGGTGTCATTTGCAGCCTTATCAGTGTCCCTTTGCAGTCTTGCAGCCTTGTCAGTGCCCATCTGCAGCTTTTCAGTGTCCATTTGCAGCTTTGTAAGTGTCCATTTGCAGCCTTGCCCAGGCTGCAGTTAAACTGCAGTGACTTGCCAGTGTCACTGCAGTTTGAAAATGGCGCCGCCGAGACACACAGAGCCGGTCCTGTGTATCTCGGCGGCTCTCGCCACTTTCGGCTCCTCTCCTAGTCCCGCCCGGGATGGGCGTGACTACTGTGAGCGGAGCCGAGCGCCGCCCATATACAGATAGCCGAGTGTACTTGGCTAGGTTCGGCTAGCTCCGCTCACAATCACGCCCTGTCCCTGTGTCCATCATAGGGCGGGACTGGGCGTGACTGTGAGCTGAGCTAGCCGAACCTAGCCGAGTACACTCGGCTATCCATGTAAATTGGCGGCCGGTGATCGGTCCGCTCACAGTCAGCGGGGGATCGCAGGGGATCGGCGTATAACACGCACCCGTGATTTTCCCCTGATTTTAAGGGAAAAAAGTTCGTGTTATAGCCGATAAATACGGTATTTAAAAATTATTTTCTAGTGATCTCTATAATTTTTTTTTTTTGTGTCAAGTTACCACAAGTTATTGTTCGGCACATCACGAATCTTGTGGACAGATTACTGGGAGGGGCTGGGGAAGACCAGGCTGTCATGGTGCACGTTGACACCAATGACAAAGTCAGAGGCAGATGGAGTGTCCTAAAGAACGATTTTAGGGACTTAGGAGCTAAATTGAGGAAAAGGACCTCCAAGGTAGTGTTCTCAGGAATACTACCGGTACATCGAGCCACACCAGAAAGGCAGAGGGAGATTAGGGAAGTAAACAAGTGGCTGAAGAGCTGGTGTAGTAAGGAGGGGTTTGGGTTCCTGGAGGACTGGGCCGACTTCTCAGTCGGTAACCGGTACTATAGAAGGGACGGACTGCACCTAAATGAGGAGGGTGCAGATCTGCTGGGAATGAAAATGGCCAAAAAGTTAGAGGGGTTTTTAAACTAGGCGATGGGGGGGAGGGTCCAGAGACAGTGATAGCCAGCGCGGAAGATATTCCAGAGGGTAGTATTGGGGGCATTAGTGGTAGGTTAACCAAAGCACAAAAACACAAGGTGAGTATAGTAGCAAGTCCTAGTTGCAATCTTGAAACACCCAATACGAGGACAATATGCGACCAGTCTAAACTATGTGGCATGTTCACCAATGCCAGGAGCATGGCGGACAAGATGGGTGAACTAGAGATACTGTTGTACAAGGAGGATTTGGATTTTGTGGGAATTTCAGAGACCTGGTTCAACAGCTCTCATGATTGGCTGGCAAACATTCAAGGGTATACCCTATACCGCAAGGATAGAGAAGGTAAGAAAGGGGAGGGGTATGCCTATATATCAAGAATAATGTACAAGTGAGTGTGAGAGATGACATCACTGAGGGGTAGGGATGAGCTTCGTGTTCGAGTCGAACCCATGTTCGACTCGAACATCGGCTGTTCGACCGTCCGTCGAATTGCGAACGTTATGGGCCGTTCGCGCCAAATTCGTGTGGCGCATCACGGCCCATAATTCACTGCGGCATCGCAGTGCATTGCTGGCTGATGATTGGCCAAGCATGCACTATGACCCGCATGCTTGGCCAATCACAGCGCCGTCAGTAGAGAGAGCTGTAATTGGCCAAAGCCAGGGTGGCTTTGGCCAATTATGGCTCAGGGGATTTAGTACACGCCCCACACTATATAAGGCCGCCTGCACGGCGGCCCTGTGTAGTGTGTTCCGGTGTGCTGATAGAGAGAGAGACAGACAGTGTCATTTGATTTGAGTTAGATAGATTAGGCTAGATCTGTTCCTGCTATTTACATTTAGTGCAGTGCGTCCTGCTCACAGTGTTCAGCTAGATCCATTCCTGCTATTTACATTTAGTGCAGTCAGTGCGTCCTGCTCACAGTGTTCAGCTAGATCCGTTCCTGCTATTTACATTTAGTGCAGTGCGTCCTGCTCACAGTGTTCAGCTAGATCTGTTCCTGCTATTTACATTTAGTGCAGTGCGTCCTGCTCACAGTGTTCAGCTAGATCCGTTCCTGCTATTTACATTTAGTGCAGTGCGTCCTGCTCACAGTGTTCAGCTAGATCTGTTCCTGCTATTTACATTTAGTGCAGTGCGTCCTGCTCACAGTGTTCAGCTAGATCCATTCCTGCTATTTACATTTAGTGCAGTGCGTCCTGCTCACAGTGTTCAGCTAGATCTGTTCCTGCTATTTACATTTAGTGCAGTGCGTCCTGCTCACAGTGTTCAGCTAGATCCGTTCCTGCTATTTACATTTAGTGCAGTCAGTGCGTCCTGCTCACAGTGTTCAGCTAGATCCGTTCCTGCTATTTACATTTAGTGCAGTGCGCCCTGCTCACAGTGTTCAGCTAGATCTGTTCCTGCTATTTACATTTAGTGCAGTGCGTCCTGCTCACAGTGTTCAGCTAGATCTGTTCCTGCTATTTACATTTAGTGCAGTGCGTCCTGCTCACAGTGTTCAGCTAGATCCGTTCCTGCTATTTACATTTAGTGCAGTGCGTCCTGCTCACAGTGTTCAGCTAGATCTGTTCCTGCTATTTACATTTAGTGCAGTGCGTCCTGCTCACAGTGTTCAGCTAGATCTGTTCCTGCTATTTACATTTAGTGCAGTGCGTCCTGCTCACAGTGTTCAGCTAGATCCGTTCCTGCTATTTACATTTAGTGCAGTCAGTGCGTCCTGCTCACAGTGTTCAGCTAGATCCGTTCCTGCTATTTACATTTAGTGCAGTCAGTGCGTCCTGCTCACAGTGTTCAGCTAGATCTGTTCCTGCTATTTACATTTAGTGCAGTCAGTGCGTCCTGCTCACAGTGTTTATCTAGATCCGTTCCTGCTATTTACATTTAGTGCAGTGCGTCCTGCTCACAGTGTTCAGCTAGATCCGTTCCTGTTATCTTCCTACTGACAGGCAGGCTTGTCTGGTTACAGTATATAAAGCTACCTGAAGAAAATTACAGGTGTTCTATCCCAGCTTAGTGCAGCTACAGGCCATTAGTATGTCTGGAAGGCCAAGAAGGAGAGGCAGACAGTCACAAGCCAATAAGAGAGGGCAAGCAGGCTCTGTGTCTAGTGCTGGTCGTGGAGACGGTGCATCCTCATCAGCACGTGGCCATGGGACACGCTTGGCCTTTTTTTCGGCAGCTGGCCGTGTTGAGCCGCAACATGCGGAAGACTTGGTCGAGTGGATGACCAAGCCGTCCTCATCCTCCTCATCCTCTCTCACCCATGCCCAGGGTGCTTTGTCTGGCAAAGCAGCGGCCTCTTCCCTCAGCTCAATGTCATCAGTGACTCCTTCCCTAGCTCCACCATGTCCTCCTGAGGATTCCCTCGAACTGTTTGACCACAGTGTTGGGTACATGCTCCAGGAGGATGCCCAGCGTTTGGAAGGCTCTGATGATGATACTGAGCTCGATGAAGGCAGTAACATGAGCACGGACAGAGGGGGTGCCCAAGAAGGACAGCAATCTGGCAGTCATGCTCCCCCTGCTGCAGCATACTGCCAGGTTTGCTCCAGTGATGAGGAGGGAGGGGATGATGAGGTCACTGACTCAACGTGGGTGCCTGATAGGAGAGAGGAGGAGGAGGAGGAGGAGGAGGAGGCGGCACATCACCAACGAGGCAGGATGCCCTCCAGGGGCCAGCCTAAGGGCAGCACATTGACTGCATCACACCCCAAAGCTCCACATGTGCAGGGCGCTGCAGTCTCTGCGCGTTATTCAAAAAGTTCTTTGGTGTGGGCCTTTTTTGAGACGAGTGCATCAGATCGCACCGCTGCTATTTGCAACATATGTCTCAAGCGTATCTCGCGTGGCCAAAACATCTCCCGCTTGGGTACCACATGCTTGACCAGACATATGTTGACCTGCCATGCAGTTCGTTGGCAAGCATATCTAAAAGACCCACACCAAAGAACAAAGAGGATCTCTCCTTGCTCCTCATCAGCTGAGATTTCCAACCCCACTAGACCTTCAGTCCTCTCTGAGACCTGCAGTGAGAGGAATGAAGGTGTAGAATTAGGTGTGTCACAGCCAAGTACTTGTGGGCAATCTGCTTTTGGTACACCGACGTCAGATTGTACCAGGCAAATTTCCCTGCCCCAGCTGCTGCACCGCCGAAAGAAGTTTGCTCCCAGCCATCCACATGCCCAGCGGTTGAATGCTAGCTTGGCAAAATTGCTAGCACTTCAACTGCTGCCTTTTCAGTTGGTAGACTCTGCCCCCTTCCGTGAGTTTGTGGAATGTGCGGTTCCTCAGTGGCAGGTACCCAAACGCCACTTTTTCTCACGGAAGGCGATTCCGGCTCTCTACCAGCATGTGGAAGGCAATGTCCATGCCTCGCTGGACAGGGCGGTCAGCGGTAAGGTGCATATTACCGCTGACTCATGGTCCAGCAGGCATGGACAGGGACGTTACTTAAGTTTCACGGCGCATTGGGTGACTCTGCTGGCAGCTGGGAAGGATGCAGGACAAGGTGCAGTAGTGTTGGAGGTTGTTCCGCCACCACGCCTCCAAAATGCTGATTGTGACACACCTCTCTCCTCCACCCCCTCCTCTTCTTCTTCCTCCATGGCCTCTTCCTCGGAACCAGCGGTGCTCCGTAGGCGTTCAAGGGGCTACGCAAATACGCAGGCCAAAAGATGCCATGCGGTGCTTGAGCTGGTGTGCTTGGGGGACAGGAGCCACACTGGGGCAGAGGTTCTGTCAGCTCTGCAGGGGCAGGTTCAGAGGTGGTTGACGCCACGCCAACTTAAGGCAGGAATGGTGGTTTGCGACAATGGCACCAACCTCCTCTCTGCCCTCCGACAGGGACAACTGACCCATGTGCCCTGTTTGGCTCACGTCCTTAACTTGGTGGTGCAGCGGTTCTTGGGCAGGTACCCGGGCTTACAGGATGTCCTGAGGCAGGCCAGGAAAGTCTGTGTGCATTTCCGCCGGTCATATAATGCCAGTGCTCGGCTGACGGACCTCCAAAAGGAGTTTAACCTGCCCAAGAACCGCCTAATCTGTGACATGCCCACCAGGTGGAACTCAACGTTGGCCATGCTGCAGCGGCTGCACACGCAGCAGAGGGCCATCAATGAGTACCTGTGCGACTATGGCACCAGGACAGGGTCAGGGGACCTTGGTTTTTTTTCCCCACGCCAGTGGGCCATGATCAGGGATGCATGCACTGTCCTGTCACCATTCGAGGAGGCCACGAGGATGGTGAGCACTGACAGTGCATGCATCAGTGACACTGTCCCCCTTGTCCACCTGTTGGAGCACACGCTGCGTGGAATAATGGACAGGGCACTTGAGGCAGAACAGAGGCAGGAAGAGGAGGACTTCCTTAGCTCTCAAGGCCCCCTTTATCCAGACAGTGTTCCTGCGTGCCCGCCGATCACACAGGAAGAGGACGAGGAGGAGGAGGAGGAGGAGGAAGATTGTGTCAGTATGGAGGTGGAGCCTGGCACTCAGCATCAGCAGTCTTTAAGGGATCAGTCCCAAGGAACACATGGACTTGTACGTGGCTGGGAGGAGGTGGCTGCAGACGTTGTTGTCCTTAGTGACCCAGAGGACTCCGGACCGAATGCCTCAGCAAACCTACGCTGCATGGCCTCCCTGATCCTGCAAAGCCTGCGTAAGGATCCTCGTATTCGTGGTATCAAGGAGAAGGACCAATACTGGCTGGCAACCCTCCTTGATCCACGTTACAAGGGTAAGGTTGCGGACCTTATCTTGCCATCGCAGAGGGAGCAGAGGATGAAACATCTTCGGGAGGCCTTGCAGAAAGGTCTGTGCAACGCGTTCCCAGAGACTGGGAGGTTACAAACTCCTGTTTCTGGACAACGTGTTGCTGAGGCTTCGGTCAGTCAAAGAAGGAGCGGTGGAGAAGGTGGCCGTCTGACCGATGCGTTCAGACAATTTTTTGGTCCGCAGCCCCAAGGTATGATCGGTTCCAGCAACCATCGCCAGCGTCTGTTTTACATGGTGCAGGAATACCTAGGGGCAAGATCAGACTTGGACACCTTTCCCACCGAAAATCCTCTGGGTTACTGGGTCTTGAGGATGGATCACTGGCCAGAGCTTGCACAGTATGCAATTGAGCTACTGGCCTGTCCTGCATCCAGCGTTCTTTCGGAACGCACATTCAGTGCTGCTGGAGGCGTGGTAACCGATCACAGGGTGCGTCTGTCCACTGACTCGGTCGATCGGCTGACCTTCATAAAAATGAATCAGTCTTGGATCACCACCAGCTACCAAGCACCTGATGCTGATGTAACTGAATAATTTTTTTCAGATCCCTTCAAAGACTGCCTATGCTGATGCTGAGTGACTATCCCTGAGTAATTATCCTCTTCCTCCTCAATCATCACGCTGATAGCTTGTAAGAACATTTTTGGTTCTGGGCGCCACCACCAGTGCCTAAGGCACAATTTTTCAGCCCCTGTTTAACAGGGGCGTGTAATTACAATTTTTGATGTAATACTTTGCAGCAGGGCTCGTTCCTGCATTCCAACTAGAGTGTCTGTGAGGGGTTGCAGTGTTGTGGCACCAGCACCAGTGCCTAAGGCCCAATTTTTCTGCCCCTGTCTAACAGGGGCGTGTAATTACAATTTTTGATGCAATACTTTGCAGCAGGGCTCGTTCCTGCATTCCAACTAGAGTGTCTGTGAGGGGTTGCAGTGTTGTGGCACCAGCACCAGTGCCTAAGGCCCAATTTTTCTGCCCCTGTCTAACAGGGGCGTGTAATTACAATTTTTGATGCAATACTTTGCAGCAGGGCTCGTTCCTGCGTTCCAACTAGAGTGTCTGTGAGGGGTTGCAGTGTTGTGGCACCAGCACCAGTGCCTAAGGACCAATTTTTCTGCCCCTGTCTAACAGGGGCGTGTAATTACAATTTTTGATGCAATACTTTGCAGCAGGGCTCGTTCCTGCGTTCCAACTAGAGTGTCTGTGAGGGGTTGCAGTGTTGTGGCACCAGCACCAGTGCCTAAGGCCTAATTTTTCAGCTCCTGTTCAACAGGGGCATGTAATTACAATTCTTGATCTAATATTTCACAGCAGGGCCCTGTGAGGGCTTACAGTGTTGTGGCCACAGCAACACCTAAGGCCCAAATTTCTGCTGAGTATATAGGGCAGGACCCTACTTTCAAACATCTAACTTACAAACGACTCCTACTTGCAAACGGAAGGAGACAACAGGAAGTGAGATGAAATCTACCCCTAGGAAGGGAAATTCTCTCCTGTAAGAGTTAATATGGGAAAACAATTTCTCCTTTCCACTGATGCTTTCCAATCCTTGTTCCACAAAAAAACCCAAATTTTCAAAAAACATTTTTCATTGGGACAAAAAAGTGAGGTGAAATCTTCTGAAGAGGAGGAAAGACAGCAAAACAAATGTCACAGGGGTGATAACCCTTCCCTATGTTTTCCAAAAAGCTTAAAAAAGATTTTTTGGCTGGAGCTAAACACGTTAAAAATGTACCCGTTCAAAATTACAAAGAGATTCTACTTAACAACAAACCTACAGTCCCTGTCTTGTTTGCACCGCCTGTATACTGCTGTTCAGAGTATATAGGGCCTTTCCTTATTTTAATTTGGGTGCGGGGTTCCCCTTAATATCCATACAGGACCCAAAGGGCCTGGTAATGGACTGGGGGGGTACCCATGCCGTTTGTCTCACTGATTTTCATCCATATTGCCATGACCCGACATGACATTAAACCCGCAAGCAGTTTTAAATGAGATTTTTTCCTTTAAAAATGACATTTGGTGCAGGGACTGTTCTAAACATGGGAAACACGCGTCACTTTACAGGCATACTATAGACACCCCCCAGGTACGATATTTAAAGGAATATTTCACTTTTTTTTTTTTTACTTTAAGCATCATTAAAATCACTGCTCCCGAAAAAACGGCCGTTTTTAAAAGTTTTTTTTGCATTGATACATGTCCCCTGGGGTAGGACCCGGGTCCCCAAACCCTTTTTCGGACAATACCATGCAAATTAGCCTTTAAAATGAGCACTTTTGATTTCGAACGTTCGAGTCCCATAGACGTCAATGGGGTTCTAACGTTCGTGCGAACGTTCGGTCCGTTCGCGGGTTCTGGTGCGAACCGAACCGGGGGGTGTTCGGCTCATCCCTACTGAGGGGGCTAGGGAGGAGGTGGAATCTTTATGGGTAGAGCTCCAAAGGGATGAAGCTAAGGGGAAAATAATACTGGGAGTATGCTAAAGGCCCCCAAACCTGAGGGAGGAAGTGGAGATGGATCTCCTATCACAAATTGGATTAGCAGCAAGGATGGGAAGTGTTATCATAATGGGGGATTTTAATTATCCAGACATAGACTGGGCGGAGGGAACCGCGCATTCATTTAAGGCTCGCCAGTTCCTTAGTGTCTTGCAGGACAATTTTATGGGTCAGATGGTAGACGCACCAACTAGAAATAAAACATTACTAGATCTACTGATTACCAACAATACAGACCTGATAACAGATGTGGGAATACGGGGCAATTTAGGTAACAGCGATCACAGGTCAATTAGTTTCAGTATAAATCACACAAATAGGAAACATGAAGGGAACACAAAGACACTGAATTTCAAAAGAGCCAACTTCCCTAAACTACAAACCTTGCTAAAAGGCATAAATTGGGATAAAATATTAGGAACAAAGAATACGGAGGAGAGATGGGTTTGCTTTAAGAGCATATTAAATAAGGGCATTAGCCAATGTATCCCATTGGGTAATAAATTTAAAAGAGCGAACAAACATCCTGGATGGCTTAACTCCAATGTAAAAATGCATATAAAAGCAAAGGAGAAGGCCTTCAAAAAATACAAGGTTGAGGGATCATCCTCAGCATTCAGAATTTATAAAGAATGCAATAAGAAATGTAAGGGTGCAATTAGGATGGCTAAGATAGAACATGAAAGACACATAGCGGAGGAGAGCAAAAAAAATCCCAAGAAATTCTTTAAGTATGTAAACAGTAAAAAAGGGAGGACAGACCATATTGGCCCCATAAAGAATGAGGAAGGACATCTGGTTACAAAGGATGGGGAGATGGCAAAGGTATTGAATTTATTCTTCTCCTCAGTCTTCACAAGTGAATCGGGGGGCTTCAGTAACCAAAACTGCAGTGTTTATCCTCATGACACAACACAGGAAGCACCTACATGGTTAACAGAGGACGGAATTAAAATTAGACTTGAGAAACTTAACATTAATAAATCACCGGGACCAGATGGCTTGCATCCGAGGGTACTTAGGGAACTCAGTCAGGTGATTGCCAGACCGTTGTTCCTAATTTTTACAGACAGTCTATTGACTGGAATGGTACCAGCTGATTGGAGAAAAGCCAATGTAGCACCAATATTTAAAAAGGGCACAAAAAACATCCCTGGGAATTACAGAACAGTTAGCCTAACATCAATAGTATGTAAACTCTTGGAGGGGATGATAAGGGACTATATACAAGATTTTAGTAATAAGAATGATCTCATTAGCAGTAATCAGCATGGATTCATGAAGAATCGTTCTTGCCAAACCAATCTATTAACCTTCTATGAGGAGGTGAGTTGCCATCTAGATAAAGGAAGGCCCGTAGACGTGGTGTATCTGGATTTTGCAAAAGCATTTGACACAGTTCCCCATAAACGTTTACTGTACAAAATAAGGTGCGTTGGCATGGACCATAGGGTGAGTACATGGATTGAAAACTGGCTACAAGGGCATGTTCAGAGGGTGGTGATAAATGGGGAGTACTCAGAATGGTCAGGGGTGGGTAGTGGGGTTCCCCAGGGTTCTGTGCTGGGACCAATCCTATTTAATTTGTTCATAAACGACCTGGAGGATGGGATAAAGAGTTCAATCTCTGTATTTGCAGACGATACTAAGCTAAGCAGGGCAATAACTTCTCTGCAGGATGTGGAAATCTTGCAAAAAGACCTGAACAAATTAATGGGGTGGGCGACTACATGGCAAATGAGGTTCAATGTAGAAAAATGTAAAATAATGCATTTGGGTGGCAAAAATATGAATGCAATCTATACACTGGGGGGAGAACCTCTGGGGGAATCTAGGATGGAAAAGGACCTGGGGGTCCTAGTGGATGATAGGCTCAGCAATGGCATGCAATGCCAAGCTGCTGCTAATAAAGCAAACAGAATATTGGCATGCATTAAAAGGGGGATCAACTGCAGAGATAAAACGATAATTCTCCCGCTCTACAAGACTCTGGTCCGGCCGCACCTGGAGTATGCTGTCCAGTTCTGGGCACCAGTCCTCAGGAGGGACGTACTGGAAATGGAGCGAGTACAAAGAAGGGCAACAAAGCTAATAAAGGGTCTGGAGGATCTTCGTTATGAGGAAAGGTTGCGAGCACTGAACTTATTCTCTCTGGAGAAGAGACGCTTGAGAGGGGATATGATTTCAATTTACAAATACTGTACTGGTGACCCCACAATAGGGATAAAACTTTTTCGCAGAAGAGAGTTTAATAAGACTCGTGGCCACTCATTACAATTAGAAGAAAAGAGGTTTAACCTTAAACTACGTAGAGGGTTCTTTACTGTAAGAGCGGTAAGGATGTGGAATTCCCTTCCACAGGCGGTGGTCTCAGCGGGGAGCATTGATAGCTTCAAAAACTATTAGATAATCACCTGAATGACCGCAATATACAGGGATATGTAATGTAATACTGACAAATAATCACACACATAGGTTGGACTTGATGGACTTGTGTCTTTTTTCAACCTCACCTACTATGTAACTATGTAATTATCTTGTATTTTTTAACCTCAAGGAGGTTGGTGTCCCTTGTTAATTTGACATTGTATTTTGGAAACTTACCTGCCTAGTCACAAACAAACTGTTTTTCTTTAATAAAAACATATAGGCAAGTATTTGCTGAAAACAAAATTACCATTTATTCTGGGTCATAACAAAAGAAAGAGGGAACGCAACGCTGGAGAAACTGCAGAAGTTTGCAAAGCCTTTGGACCCCAGGGCAGACATCAACTATTTGAAAAAGAAAATTGGTAGCCTGAGGAGTCCATACAATAGGGAGCACAATCTGGCCCTGGACTCCGAGAGATCAGGAACAGCAGCAGATCACATATATGTCCCCAGGCTGTGGGACTACAACAGCCGGCGTCTTCTGCCAGACCAGACTGAACACAGGCCATCACACTCTTGTCTTCCTTCCACGCTTCCCTGCATACTTTGGCTTTGTTCATGGAGTTGTGGCAGGAGGTGGAGGAGGTGTAGGAGGAGGAGGATGGACGAACTCCGAAAGGTGGATATTTGCGGTCATTTGGCCACTCAACCCCTTATTTAGGGTCTGAAAAATTATGTTCTCACATAAGAGGCATTGTCCCTTCTCAATTTCCTGCATTTTCGCTGCTACTATGCAGCCATAGCCCTCTTGAACGCTGGGGGGGTCTCTTAGGGTTACATGAGCAATAGAAAAGACTATAATTCTGACCCCAGCATTTTTCATTCTTGTCCCAATCATTTTTAGCCACTACTGTCTATTGATATGTAAAACACTTTTTGTTCAATCATTAATTTCTTATCAATAATAACATCTAGTTAACATCATTAATTTTAGGACAATAAATATGTAGAAAAATACTATACCTGCCTTAAGCTGGGCTCCTTCACTTCTTCCTGACTGGAAGGCCAAGGTTGGTCCTCGGAAGCCTCAGGTGGGGTGGAAGGAAGTGTGGAAAGTGATGACCTCACCTCAGTCTGGTCCTCCAGAAAACGCATTTTGTCGTAGTACCACAGACTAGGTACATACACGTCCTCTGCTGCTGACCTCTGGGATGCCAGGACCTTATTATGCTCCTTCTTGTATGTGCTCATCAAGCTACCAATTTTCCTGTCCAAAAAAATTGCTGTCTGCGTTGGGGACCACCGTCTTCACAAATTCCAGCAGTTTCTCCAGCGCTGCTTTCCTAGCTGGTCTGTTATGGTATAAATTATGTTTGACTTGCCACAAACTGGGCAGCTCCCTGTACCTATCTATAAACTGGCTCATAAACTCTGACTTTTTGAATGGATTCATTATTTCTGCAAGACAAAAAACAAGAGAAAAACCCTAATGTCAGGCTAAACTCTCATATTCTTATCACAATATAGGCCTCAATCTAGAAGCAGTATAGGCCACTGATGCCCCAAGTTAAAATGTTACCTTTATTCTAACGATCAGCACTTCCTCCACTCACAGATCGTATGTCTGACGCACGCGCGTTACGCTTTATATACACTGCGCATGCGTGAAACTCCACCCGCGTCGCCTGCCCCTGACATTCTTTCTAGAATATTCCCCGCCCCTTCTCTTTCAGCGCAGTGGGAGAGGACATGGCGGAGACACAGCAGGTGCGTAATTCCAGTAACGACAAGGAAAGCCCGAAGCCAGAAATGTCCCTTGATCCCGAAGGAGATTTAAGGACTCAAATATGGCCTTTGTAGAGATGGTGGAGATGGTGGACATCTTAAAGAGGGCCGAATATGATGGGAAGTATGGACCTTACCTAAACCCAAATGTGAGAAAGGCCAAGATCATGTCTAAAGTTGTGAGAAGTCTGCACAGGAATTTTGGGGTACGACGATCCAAGGAGCAACTGAGGAAACGCTGGTCAGACCTGAAATTGAGGGAGCAGGATCAGTACAGAAGGATCAAAAAAGTGCTTCTAAAAATTAATTATTTGTCCTGTGTTCCTATTATTATTATTATTACTTGCATGCTGCTCCATGTGCTTTTCTTTACTGTTGTACAGTTTAAAATGGCAACTTTCAGGCTCGTAGGCACAGTAATCAGTTGTAGAAAACATTGTTTGTTCGCCTACCAATAATACAATGTTTTTTGCAGATGCAGGTTAACTACATTTGGTAATGCCTATTTGTATTAAAATAAGTTTAGTACATTGTTGTCTAGATGTGTTTGTAACTAGAATGAAATGCAAATTTGATTCAGTGTAATGTAAGGAGAGGACACTCAGCAGTTGTTTACACATCTGGACTCAGGAGCACTAGTGTGGGACACCAGAACAAACTTTTTAGGGTGTCCCACACAGGTGCTCCAGGGGATACTAGGGGTCTCTACATGTGTGAATATTGTCCAAAAAAGGTAAATACGCCAGCTTTACAAAGGGAAAAAATGTCTTCAGCTTGGAACTCTGCCAAAACTGACAATTGTTTCACACTTCCAAGCAATGTTTCATATTCCTATTTCTGGCCTCAAATATCTGTGTGCTAAGTATATCTTTTTTTAAATTCTCATAAGGGAGAAAAGACTCGGGACGTCTGAGGATGCCAGGGACCCCCCCCCCCCCCCTCCGAAAGAAGGGGAACTCAGCACACAACCAGAGGACGTGGAAGAAGGAGAGGTGGTTGAAATAGTGACCACAACAGATGAGTGTCTGAGACCACAGCTTCAGGTAATAGATGTATGCCTGCATATTTTTAACACATGGTGTGTTTTTTTTATTTTAGGTGATGTGCATATTGTGGAAAAAGATTCGCATTTCACAAGTGAAAGTGTACAAATGCTAATCCAGGACATAATGCTGTGTAGTCAGGATTTAGACATCATCAAGCAATAAACCAATGATGTTGAACAAAAACTGAAGAACATGATTGATGTATTAGGTAGAATCTAAATATCAACAAAATGACACCATTTTATATTTTTGGGGTAGAAATTTCCTAAAGTTTTAATACATTTTAAAAGCCAAATTTTGAAGATGCACACAGTGTGTCAACATGTGCTATCTGCCATCATGGGATATCAATGTACGCGTTTTGTGGTTGCAACCTCTTCCTCGCAACTCAAGTAGGTGAGAGGAAGGGGTTGTACCCACAAAACACGTCCACTGATCACCCATGATGGGAGCTAGCACATGTTGGCATTAGGCATGGGATCAGGAGGGAAATCCCCATTTTGAATCCCAGTTTTTGTACATCTTCAAAATTTAGCTTTTACAGGGGTGACACCACACCATCTGATGAAGGCAATATCAACACAGTTTTGACATACTAATGTCTGATATTGCCTTCACTTTTTGTACGTTGAACTTTGTAAGTTCCAAAGTTGTGTATGTTATGGTTTGAAACATGCCTGTCATTGCCAAATATAAAACCAAAATTCAAACTTAATTAAACAAAGATGTATTTTTGGTGGAAAAATGTTTTACAACGCACATGTGAATGTGCACAGAGTAAAAGATTTTATACTCAACAATGTGTGGCTTCTTCTTTCAATGCTCAATACCAGTTTTTGTATTAAGTTGGTGTTTACAGTGACAATGGGTGTTATTTATTAAGCAAAATCCACTTGGCACTACAAGTACACTAGGAGAACCTAGGAGACAGCTAAAAGAAACACAAGCAGTAAATCACATTCAAGATGATTTCAGATCAAAATAATTTTTTATTATTTTTTTAAAATTATAAAAGAATCAAAAATTTGCTGGCATAGCAATGGCCCCCTTACCCGTAAATTAGTCCAGATACTTTTGACGCACATCACGGGCATTTTGGTAGGGCAAGCCAGGACGGCCAGCTTCCAGGGCCGTCATTGTACAGTGGCTTGCGAAAGTATTCGGCCCCCTTGAACTTTTCAACCTTTTGCCACATTTCAGGCTTCAAACATAAAGATATCAAATTTTAATTTTTTTGTGAAGAATCACCAACAAGTGGGACACAATTGTGAAGTGGAACGAAATCTATTGGATATTTTAAACTTTTTTAGCAATTAAAAAACTGAAAAGTGGTGCGTGCAAAATTATTCGGCCCCTTTACTTTCAGTGCAGCAAACTCACTCCAGAAGTTCAGCGAGGATCTCTGAATGAACCAATGTTGTCCTAAATGACTGATGGTGATAAATAGAATCCACCTGTGTGTAATCAAGTCTCTGTATAAATGCACCTGCTCTGTGATAGTCTCAGGGTTCTGTTGAAAGCACAGAGAGCATCATGAAGACCAAGGAACACACCAGGCAGGTCCGTAATACTGTTGTGGAGAAGTTTAAAGCTGGATTTGGATACAAAAAGATTTCCCAAGCTTTAAACATCCCAAGGAGCACTGTGCAAGCGATCATTTTGAAATGGAAGGAGTATCAGACCACTGCAAATCTACCAAGACCTGACTGTCCCTCTAAACTTTCAGCTCAGACAAGGAGAAGACTGATCAGAGATGCAGCCAAGAGGCCCATGATCACTCTGGATGAACTGCAGAGAACTACAGCTGAGGTGGGAGAGTCTGTCCATAGGACAACAATCAGTCGTACACTGCACAAATCTGCCCTTTATGGAAGAGTGGCAAGAAGAAAGCCATTTCTCAAAGATATCCATAAAAAGTCTCGTCTAAAGTTTGCCACAAGCCACCTGGGAGACACACCAAACATGTGGAAGAAGGTGCTCTGGTCCGATGAAACCAAAATCGAACTTTTTGGCCACAATGCAAAACGATATGTTTGGCGTAAAAGCAACACAGCTCATCACACTCAACACACCATCCCCACTGTCAAACATGGTGGTGGCAGCATCATGGTTTGGGCCTGCTTTTCTTCAGCAGGGACAGGGAAGATGGTTAAAATTGAGGGGAAGATGGATGCAGCCAAATACAGGACCATTCTGGATGAAAACCTGTTGGAGTCTGCAAAAGACCTGAAACTGGGACGGAGATTTATCTTCCAACAAGACAATGATCCCAAACATACAGCAAAATCTACAAAGGAATGGTTCACAAATAAACGTATCCAGGTGTTAGAATGGCCAAGTCAAAGTCCAAACCTGAATCCAATCGAGAATCTGTGGAAAGAGCTAAAAATTGCTGTTCACAAACGCTCTCCATCCAACCTCACTGAGCTCGAGCTGTTTTGCAAGGAAGAATGGGCAAGAATTTCAGTCTCTCGATGTGCAAAACTGATAGAGACATACCCCAAGCGACTTGCAGCTGTAATCGCAGCAAAAGGTGGCTCTACAAAGTATTAACGCAAGGGGGCCGAATAATTTTGCACGCCCCACTTTTCATTTTTTTATTAGTTAAAAAAGTTTCAAAAATCCAAAAGATTTCGTTCCACTTCACAATTGTGTCCCACTTGTTGGTGATTCTTCACAAAAAATAAAAATTTTATATCTTTATGTTTGAAGCCTGAAATGTGGCAAAAGGTTGAAAAGTTCAAGGGGGCCGAATACTTTCGCAAGCCACTGTATTTATGTCCTTAATTGCGGCCTCAGGCCCAACTGAGGCCACATAATTTGGAGCATTTCAACTTAAATAATGGAGAATACAACACGCTAGCACTATGTGATTCAGTTTATACTCTGCCATATTGATTGCCGCAAGGAATAGGCAGAACCGGCTGGCCATTATACTAAACGCATTCTCCACCACTCTTCTGGCTGTGGCCAGCCGGTAATTAAAAACCCTCTTCTTCAGGGTGAGGGTCCTCTGGGGGAATGGCCTCATCAGATGTTCACCCAGACCAAATGCTTCATCTGTGACAAACACAAATGGGAGTCCTTCCACGTTCTCTTCCGCAGGTGGCAATCTCAAGCCACCACTCTGGAGACGTCCGTAGAACTCGGTCTGGGCAACGACTCCAAGACAAAAAGATAAGGTACACTTATCAGATTCCTCATCCCCTCTGATGGCCCATTGTATACATTTTAGGGGGGTTCTAGATGAGTTTGGGACCCCCAAAAAAAGCCTCTGGCACTCTGCCTGAATTTAAGGACACAAATAACATTTGTACACATTTTAGGGGGTGTTTAGGGTAAAGCACTACTATGGAGCTGACAAAATACATTGTTAAGTTACTAGGCTAGGTGTATATGGGCCCAGGATAGCATGCTGGGGAGGTTAGTGAAGGGAAATATGCATTAAGGACAAAAAAGAGCATTAAAAACTTCCAGCATGCATGAGGACAAAGGGGACATTCACAGCATATTACAATCAATTACAATGGTAATTAGGGAATGATGAAAGAAATACAATACATTAGCAAACATTAAATACATAGAATGTGATGTTAAAGGATAAAACTTACCCTAATATAGTCCTTCTGCAGGACCTGAATGATGGCAGAAGAGGTCTCTAGAATAATGAGCCCCAGAGCCTGGGGGGAGATACCTGTTGAGAACTTGAGGTCCTGCAGACTTTTCCCTGTCGCCAAGTACCGCAAAGTGGCATCTAGCCTCTGCTCGGGAGTGATGGCTTGCCGCATGCAGGTGTCCTGCTTCATAATATAAGGGGACAGCCAGAGGCGTAACTAGAACCTTCAGGGCCCCGGTGCAAGAAACCATGATGGGCCCCCCTGCCCCCCTTCCATCCGAGCCCCGGACCTCCAATTTTGGGAGGGTGTCCATGGACATCCTCCCAAAAACGTGCTTCCCGCATGACCCCTGGAACGTGCATCCAGCGCAATCACATCGCCCCCTTACCATGTGATCAGCTGATCACATGTAAACAGACTTGCCGGTTATCCACAGCCCTTTCCTCACACGCTGTGTCTGTGTTAGGTAAAGACTGCCGTTAACTGTCAAGAATGTCAGTAAATTGTTTACACTGATAATCAGTGCCCCAATCATCAGTGCCATCTATCAGTGCCCATCAGTGCTGCCTATCAGTGCTCATCAATGCCGCCTATCAGTGCCCATCACTTCCACCTACAAGTGTTACCTATCAGTGCTCATTAATGCCGCCTATTAGTGCCCATCAATTCTGCCTATCAGCACCACCTATCAGTGCTCATTAATGCCGCCTAACAGCGTCCATCAGTGCCACCTATCAATACTCTTCAATTCTGCCCATCAAAGCCCATCAATACTGCCTGAGCTCTGCCTATCAGTGTTCCTCAGTGCCCATCAGTACCACCTATCAGTGCCCATCAATGCACCTATCAGTGCAGCCTATCAGTACACATTAGTGCCTCCTATCAGTGCTGCCTATCAGTGCTCATTAATGTGGCCTATCAGTGCTCATCAGTGCCCATCAGTGCCTCCTATCAGTGCCCATAAATGCCTCCTATCAGTGCTCATAAGTGCTTTTTATCAGTCTCCATCAGTTCCTTCTATCAGTGACCATTAGTGCCTCCTATTAGTGCCCATTAGTGCCTTCTATCAGTGCCCATCAGTGCCTTTTATCAGTGCCTCTTATCAGTGCCCATTAGTGCCCTCTATCAGTGCCCACCAGTGCCTTTTATCAGTGCCTCCTATCAGTGCCCATAAATGCCTCCTATCAGTGCCCATCAGTGCCTCTATCAGTGCCCACCAGTGCCTTCTATCAGTGCTCATCAGTGCCGTCTATCAGTGCTCATCAGTGCCCATCAGTGCCTTCTATCAGTGTTCATCAGTGCCTTCTATCAGTGCCCATCAGTGCCTTCTATCAGTGCTCATCAGTACTGTCTATCAGTGCTCATCAGTGCCCATCAATGCCTTCTATCAGTGCTCATCAGTGCCTTCTATCAGTGCTCATCAGTGCCTTCTATCAGTGCTTATCAGTGCCTTCTATCAGTGCTCATCAGTGCCTTCTATCAGTGCTCATCAGTGCCTTCTATTAGTGCCCATCAGTGCCTTTTATCACTGCCTCCTATCAGTGCCCATTAGTGCCTTCTATCAGTGCCCATTAGTGCATTCTATCGGTGCCCATCAGTGCCTTTTATCAGTGTCTCATATCAGTGCCCATAAATGCCTCCTATCAGTGCCCATTAGTGCCTTCTATCAGTGCCCATCAGTGCCTTCTATCAGTGCCCATCAGTGCCTTCTATCAGTGCTCATCAGTGCCTTCTGTCAGTGCTCATCAGTGCCTTCTATCAGTGCCCATCAGTGCCTTCTATCAGTGCTAATCAGTGCCTTCTATCAGTGCCCATCAGTGCCTTCTATCAGTGCTCATCAGTGCCTTCTATCAGTGCTCATCAGTGCCTTCTATCAGTGCCCATCAGTGCCTTCTATCAGTGCTCATCAGTACTGTCTATCAGTGCTCATCAGTGCCCATCAATGCCTTCTATCAGTGCTCATCAGTGCCTTCTATCAGTGCTCATCAGTGCCTTCTATCAGTGCTTATCAGTGCCTTCTATCAGTGCTCATCAGTGCCTTCTATCAGTGCTCATCAGTGCCTTCTATTAGTGCCCATCAGTGCCTTTTATCACTGCCTCCTATCAGTGCCCATTAGTGCCTTCTATCAGTGCCCATTAGTGCATTCTATCGGTGCCCATCAGTGCCTTTTATCAGTGTCTCATATCAGTGCCCATAAATGCCTCCTATCAGTGCCCATTAGTGCCTTCTATCAGTGCCCATCAGTGCCTTCTATCAGTGCCCATCAGTGCCTTCTATCAGTGCTCATCAGTGCCTTCTGTCAGTGCTCATCAGTGCCTTCTATCAGTGCCCATCAGTGCCTTCTATCAGTGCTCATCAGTGCCTTCTATCAGTGCCCATCAGTGCCTTCTATCAGTGCTCATCAGTGCCTTCTATCAGTGCCCATCAGTGCCTTCTATCAGTGCTCATCAGTGCCTTCTATCAGTGCCCATCAGTGCCTTCTATCAGTGCTCATCAGTGCCTTCTATCAGTGCCCATCAGTGCCTTCTATCAGTGCTCATCAGTGCCCATCAGTGCCTTCTATCAGTGCTCATTAGTGCCCATCAGTGCCTTCTATCAGTGCCCATCAGTGCCTTCTATCAGTGCTCATTAGTGCCTTCTATCAGTGCTCATCAGTGCCTTCTATCAGTGCTCATCAGTGCCTTCTATTAGTGCCCATCAGTGCCTTTTATCACTGCCTCCTATCAGTGCCCATTAGTGCCTTCTATCAGTGCCCATTAGTGCATTCTATCGGTGCCCATCAGTGCCTTTTATCAGTGTCTCATATCAGTGCCCATAAATGCCTCCTATCAGTGCCCATTAGTGCCTTCTATCAGTGCCCATCAGTGCCTTCTATCAGTGCCCATCAGTGCCTTCTATCAGTGCTCATCAGTGCCTTCTGTCAGTGCTCATCAGTGCCTTCTATCAGTGCCCATCAGTGCCTTCTATCAGTGCTCATCAGTGCCTTCTATCAGTGCCCATCAGTGCCTTCTATCAGTGCTCATCAGTGCCTTCTATCAGTGCCCATCAGTGCCTTCTATCAGTGCTCATCAGTGCCTTCTATCAGTGCCCATCAGTGCCTTCTATCAGTGCTCATCAGTGCCTTCTATCAGTGCCCATCAGTGCCTTCTATCAGTGCTCATCAGTGCCCATCAGTGCCTTCTATCAGTGCTCATTAGTGCCCATCAGTGCCTTCTATCAGTGCCCATCAGTGCCTTCTATCAGTGCTCATTAGTGCCTTCTATCAGTGCCCATCAGTGCCTTCTATCAGTGCCCATCAGCACCCATCAGTGCCTTCTATCAGTGCTCATCAGTGCCCATCAGTGCCTTCTATCAGTGCCCATCAGTGCCTTTTATTAGTGCTCATCAGTGCCTTCCAACAGTGCTCATCAGCGCCTTCTATCAGTGCCCATCAGTGCCTTCTATCAGTGCCCATCAGTGCCTTCTATCAGTGCTCATCAGTGCCCATCAGTGCCTTCTATCAGTGCTCATCAGTGCCCATCAGTGCCTTCTATCAGTGCCCATCAGTGCCTTCTATCAGTGCTCATTAGTGCCTTCTATCAGTGCCCATCAGTGCCTTCTATCAGTGCCCATCAGTGCCTTCTATCAGTGCCCATCAGTGCCTTCTATTAGTGCTCATCAGTGCCTTCCAACAGTGCTCATCAGTGCCTTCTATGAGTGCCCATCAGTGCCTTCTATTAGTGCTTATCAGTGCCCATCAGTCCCTTCTATCAGTGCCCATCAGTGCCTTCTATTAGTGCTCATCAGTGCCTTCTATCAGTGATCATTAGTGCCTTCTATCAGTGCCCATCAGTGCCTTCTATTAGTGCTCATAAGTGCCTCCTATTAGTGCCCATTAGTGCCTTCTATCAGTGCCCATCAGTGCCTTTTATCAGTGCCTCCTATCAGTGCCCATAAATGCTTCCTATCAGTGCCTTCTATCAGTGCTCATCAGTGCCTTCTATCAGTGCTCATCAGTGCCTTCTATCAGTGCCCATCAGTGCCTTCTATCAGTGCTCATCAGTGCCTTCTATCAGTGCCCATCAGTGCCTTCTATCAGTGCTCATCAGTGCCTTCTATCAGTGCCCATCAGTGCTTTCTATCAGTGCTCATCAGTGCCTTCTATCAGTGCTCATCAGTGCCCATCAGTGCCTTCTATCAGTGCCCATCAGTGCCTTCTATCAGTGCTCATTAGTGCCTTCTATCAGTGCCCATCAGTGCCTTCTATCAGTGCCTATCAGCGCCCATCAGTGCCTTCTAGCAGTGCTCATCAGTGCCCATCAGTGCCTTCTATCAGTGCCCATCAGTGCCTTCTATTAGTGCTCATCAGTGCCTTCCAACCGTGCTCATCAGTGCCTTCTATCAGTGCCCATCAGTGCCTTCTATAAGTGCTCATCAGTGCCCATCAGTCCCTTCTATCAGTGCCCATCAGTGCCTTCTATCAGTGCTCATCAGTGCCTTCTATCAGTGCTCATCAGTGCCTTCTATCAGTGCCCATCAGTGCCTTCTATCAGTGCTCATCAGTGCCCATCAGTGCCTTCTATCAGTGCTCATCAGTGCCCATCAGTGCCTTCTATCAGTGCCCATCAGTGCCTTCTATCAGTGCTCATTAGTGCCTTCTATCAGTGCCCATCAGTGCCTTCTATCAGTGCCCATCAGTGCCTTCTATTAGTGCTCATCAGTGCCTTCCAACAGTGCTCATCAGTGCCTTCTATCAGTGCCCATCAGTGCCTTCTATAAGTGCTCATCAGTGCCCATCAGTCCCTTCTATCAGTGCCCATCAGTGCCTTCTATTAGTGCTCATCAGTGCCTTCTATCAGTGCTCATTAGTGCCTTCTATCAGTGCCAATCAGTGCCTTCTATTAGTGCTCATGAGTGCCTCCTATTAGTGCCCATTAGTGCCTTCTATCAGTGCCCATCAGTGTCTTTTATCAGTGCCTCCTATCAGTGCCCACAAATGCCTCCTATCAGTGCCCATCAGTGCCTCTATCAGTGCCCACCAGTGTCTTCTGTCAGTGCTCATCAGAACCATCTATCAGTGCTCATCAGTGCCTTCTATCAGTGCTCATCAGTGCCTTCTATCAGTGCTCCTCAGTGCCGTCTATCAGTGCTCATCACTGCCCATCAGTGCCTTCTATCAGTGCTTATTAGTGCCTTCTATCAGTGCCCATCAGTGCCTTCTATGAGTGCTCATCAGTGCCGTCTATCAATGCTCATCAGTGCCCATCAGTGCCTTCTATCAGTGCTCATCAGTGCCTTCTATCAGTGCTCATCAGTGCTTATCAGTGTCTTCTATCAGTGCTCATCATTGCCTTCTATCAGTGCTCATCCGTGCCTTCTATTAGTGCCCATCAGTGCCTTTTATCAATGCCTTCTATCAGTGCCCATTAGTGCCTTCTATCAGTGCCCATCAGTGCCTTTTATCAGTGCCTCCTATCAGTGCCCATAAATGCCTCCTATCAGTGCCCATTAGTGCCTTCTATCAGTGCCCATCAGTGCCTTCTATCAGTGCCCATCAGTGCCTTCTATCAGTGCTCATTAGTGCCGTCGACCAGTACTCATCAGTGCCCATCAGTGCCTTCTATCAGTGCCCATCAGTGCATTCTATCAGTGCTCATCAGTGCCTTCTATCAGTGCCCATCAGTGCATTCTATCAGTGCTCATCAGTGCCTTCTATCAGTGCCTTCTATCAGTGCTCATCAGTGCCTTCTATCAGTGCTCATCAGTGCTCATCAGTGCTCATCAGTGCCTTCTATCAGTGCTCATCAGTGCCTTCTATCAGTGCTCATCAGTGCCTTCTATTAGTGCCCATCAGTGCCTTTTATTAGTGCCTCCTATCAGTGCCCATTAGTGCCTTCTATCAGTGCCCATCAGTGCCTTTTATCAGTGCCTCCTATCAGTGCCCACAAATGCCTCCTATCAGTGCCCATTACTGCCTTCTATCAGTGCCCATCAGTGCCTTCTATCAGTGCTCATCAGTGCCATCGATCAGTACTCATCAGTGCCCATCAGTGCCTTCTATCAGTGCTCATCAGTGCCTTCTATTAGTGCCCATCAGTGCCTTCTATCAGTGCTCATCAGTGCCGTCGATCAGTACTCATCAGTGCCCATCAGTGCCTTCTATCATTGCTCATCAGTGCCTTCTATTAGTGCTCATCAGTGCCTTCCAACAGTGCTCATCAGTGCCTTCTATGAGTGCCCATCAGTGTCTTCTATTAGTGCTTATCAGTGCCCATCAGTCCCTTCTATCAGTGCCCATCAGTCCCTTCTATCAGTGATCATCAGTGCCTTCTATCAGTGCCCATCAGTGCCTTCTATCAGTGCTCATCAGTGCCCATCAGTACCTTCTATTAGTGCTCATCAGTGCCCATCAGTGCCTTCTATCAGTGCCCATCAGTGCCTTCTATCAGTGCTCATTAGTGCCTTCTATCAGTGCCCATCAGTGCCTTCTATCAGTGCCCATCAGAGCCCTTCAGTGCCTTCTATCAGTGCCCATCAGTGCCTTCTATCAGTGCCCATCAGTGCCTTCTATCAGTGCTCATTAGTGCCTTCTATCAGTGCCCATCAGTGCCTTCTATCAGTGCCCATCAGTGCCCATCAGTGCCTTCTATCAGTGCCCATTAGTGCCTTCTATTAGTGCTCATCAGTGCCTTCCAACAGTGCTCATCAGTGCCTTCTATCAGTGCCCATCAGTGCCTTCTATAAGTGCTCATCAGTGTCCATCAGTCCCTTCTATCAGTGCCCATCAGTGCCTTCTATTAGTGCTCATCAGTGCCTTCTATCAGTGCTCATTAGTGCCTTCTATCAGTGCCAATCAGTGCCTTCTATTAGTGCTCATGAGTGCCTCCTATTAGTGCCCATTAGTGCCTTCTATCAGTGCCCATCAGTGCCTTTTATCAATGCCTCCTATCAGTGCCCATAAATGCCTCCTATCAGTGCCCATCAGTGCCTCTATCAGTGCCCACCAGTGTCTTCTGTCAGTGCTCATCAGAACCATCTATCAGTGCTCATCAGTGCCCATCAGTGCCTTCTATCAGTGCTCATCAGTGCCTTCTATCAGTGCTCATTAGTGCCGTCTATCAGTGCTCATCAGTGCCCATCAGTGCCTTCTATCAGTGCTCATCAGTGCCTTCTATCAGTGCCCATCAGTGCCTTCTATGAGTGCTCATCAGTGCCGTCTATCAGTGATCATCAGTGCCCATCAGTGCCTTCTATCAGTGCTCATCAGTGCCTTCTATCAGTGCTCATCAGTGCCTTCTATCAGTGCCCATCAGTGCCTTCTCTCAGTGCTCATCAGTGCCCATCAGTGCCTTCTATCAGTGCTCATCAGTGTCTTCTGTCAGTGCCCATCAGTGCATTCTATCAGTGCTCATCAGTGCCTTCTATCAGTGCCTTCTATCAGTGCTCATCAGTGCTCATCAGTGCCTTCTATCAGTGCTCATCAGTGCCTTCTATCAGTGCTCATCAGTGCCTTCTATCAGTGCTCATCAGTGCCTTCTATTAGTGCCAATCAGTGCCTTTTATCAGTGCCTCCTATCAGTGCCCATTAGTGCCTTCTATCAGTGCCCATCAGTGCCTTTTATCAGTGCCTTCTATCAGTGCCCACAAATGCCTCCTATCAGTGCCCATTAGTGCCTTCTATCAGTGCCCATCAGTGCCTTCTATCAGTACCCATCAGTGCCTTCTATCAGTGCTCATCAGTGCCGTCGATCAGTACTCATCAGTGCTCATCAGTGCCTTCTATCAGTGCTCATCAGTGCCTTCTATCAGTGCCCATCAGTGCCTTCTATCAGTGCTCATCAGTGCCGTCGATCAGTATTCATCAGTGCCCATCAGTGCCTTCTATCATTGCTCATCAGTGCCTTCTATCAGTGCCCATCTGTGCCTTCTCTCAGTGCTCATCAGTGCCCATCAGTGCCTTCTATCAGTGCTCATCAGTGCCTTCTATCAGTGCCCATCAGTGCATTCTATCAGTGCTCATCAGTGCCTTCTATCAGTGCCCATCAGTGCCTTCTATTAGTGCCCATCAGTGCCCATCAGTGCCTTCTATTAGTGCTCATCAGTGCCTTCCAACAGTGCTCATCAGTGCCTTCTATCAGTGCCCATCAGTTCCTTCTCTTAGTGCTCATCAGTGCCCATCAGTGCCTTCTATCAGTGCCCATCAGTGCCTTCTATTAGTGCTCATCAGTGCCTTCCAACGGTGCTCATCAGTGCCTTCTATCACTGCCCATCAGTGCCTTCTATTAGTGCTCAACAGTGCCCATCAGTGCCTTCTATCAGTGCCCATCAGTGCCTTCTATCAGTGCTTATCAGTGCCTTCTATCAGTGCTCCTCAGTGCCTTCTATCAGTGCCCATCAGTGCCTTCTATTAGTGCTCATCAATGAATGCTAATCATTTCCATCAGTGCCGTCTGCCTTCTCAGGACAGCACGGCTCTGAGCGGAGATCACGTGTCATGGAACAGTAGCACAGAAACACCGGCAGCATTAACGTTCTATTTACCAGTCCGTCCTTTCTGGCAGGGAATGACAGAGGACACACAGCTGATCTCACTTCTCCCCCTTCTCCCCCCTCCTCTCTCCTGTGTGCTCCGCGGGCAGTCAAGTGTGAAGCTAAGGAGCTCCCATTTCCCACGGAGCACACAGGAGAGAGGAGGGGGGAGAAGGGAGAGATCAGCTGTGTGTCCTCTGTCATCCAGTGCCAGAGAGGAGGGACTGGCAAATAGAACGTTAATGCCGCCGGTGTCTCTGTGCTACTGTTCCATGACACACGATCTCCGCTCAGAGCCCTGTGTGAAGAGCAACCCCTCTGGGCCCCCCACAGTGGCGGAATGCCGGGCCCAGTCACAAGTGCCCTGGTAAATCTGCCACTGGGGACAGCAAAGCCAACAGATGGTGATAAACGGGGTCCATCATCCGGAGAAGATTCCTGAAATCATCAAGATTATTCTTCTGGATCTCCCTAAACAAAGGCATATGACAGAATTGGTCACGCTGGAGCAACCAATTCTTGGTCCATGAACTCCTCCTCACCCTGTTCATGGACTGGGCTTGGGTCAAAGCAAGAACCCCAACACCAAGCCCCCGCATAGCACAAACTCTACGACGAGTATGTACCGGCAACTTGGCTTCAAAACGGTCGGCTGGTCAGAGCGAACTAACAGAAAGCACTTAAAAACAGAAAGGTCTGAGAAGAGCGAGCTGAAAATCAGAAACGAACGGACAAGAACGCACTGAAAAACAGATACGTACTATAATAATAATACGAACTGAAACCCAGATGCAAACTGACTACACGCACTGAAGAACAGATACGAACCCAAAAGCACAAACTGCAAAGCAGTAACGATCGGAAAAGCAAGAGGCTGAAAAGCGTGAATCGTCTCTCACCAAACTTCTACTAACACGAGATAAACACGAGATTAGCAGAAGGAGCCCAAAGGGTGGCGTGCTGCGTATGGAACTTCCCTTTTCTAGTCCCAACGTACATGTTGTACGTCACCGCGTTCTTGACGGTCGAAAGTTCAGAGAACATTTGTGTGACCGTGTGTATGCAAGACAAGCTTGAGCGGAATTCCGTCCAAAAAACCATCCAAGGTTTTTCCGACAAAAATTCAGATCGTGTGTACGTGGCATTATTCTTGCAGGTTTTTGTTTTTTTTCATAGGGTTTACAACCTCTTTAGGAGGGTGCATTAACACAGGCTGTTTCAACGCTGCTTTTATACAGACTTAGGCTCCATTCACACTAGCGCGTTTTTTGATGCATTTTGCATTTTGCAGAAATGCACGGGAATTTTTTAACATGGGTTCCTATGGAACATGTTCACATCAATGCCTTTTTGTATCTCTGCATTTTTGGAAAGGGTCAGGGACTTTTTTTCATGCAAAATGCAGCGTTTTGCATGTAATAGAATTCAATGGACAAGCATCAAAAACGCAAGTGCACCGTTTTTGCAGTGTTTTTGATGCGTTTTTGGTGCATTTTTGATGCGTTTTTGCCGTTTTTTATTTATTTATTTATTTTTTTTGAATTTTTTTTTTTAAGACTGTAAAAGAAAACTGTAAAAAAAAACAAAAAAAAAAACCGCAAAATGCAAATCGCGGCAAAAACGCCACAAAAACGCTGCTCAAAAACGTGGCAAGCATGAAAAAAAAAACCTCCAAAAACGCTCAAAAGCAACATGCATAGGTGTGAATCGAGCCTTAGGCTCGATTCACACCTATGCATGTTGCTTTTGAGCGTTTTTGGAGGTTTTTTTTTCATGCTTGCCACGTTTTTGAGCCGCGTTTTTGCCGCGATTTTGCCGCGTTTTTGCCGCGTTTTTGCCGCGATTTGCGTTTTGCGTTTTTTTTTTTTTTTTTTTTTACAGTTTTTTTTACAGTCTAAAAAAAAAATGTAAAAAAAATTAAAAAAAAAAAAAAAAACAAAACAAAAAACGGCAAAAACGCACCAAAAACGCATCAAAAACGCTGCAAAAATGGTGCACTTGCGTTTTTGATGCTTGTCCATTGAAAACCATTACATGCAAAACGCTGCATTTTGCATGAAAAAAAGTCCCCGACCCTTTCCAAAAACGCAAAGAAACAAAAAAGCATTGATGTGAACATGTTCCATAGGAACCCATGTTAAAAAATTCCCGTGCATTTCTGCAAAATGCAAAATGCATCAAAAAACGCGCTAGTGTGAATCGAGCCTTAGACCTGGTTCACACCTATGCAATTTTATTGCTTTTTGCAGATTTGCACTAAAGTTCATTTAACATGGTTTCCTATGAAACACGTTCTGTGGTGCAAATCTGTAAAAAGCACTAAAAATGCATAGGTGTGAACCAGGCCTGAAAGCTTATAAGTAAAAAACTAAAATTGGGACACCTGTTTTCAACTCTCGCAGTTTACCGCTTACCTTTATTGCACTCTAAAAAAAACTACAGGTTTTTTTTCGTGCAACCCCGCAGTTGCACAAAAAGAAAAGCTGACAACTCTGGTTGGAGCCGCTGTACTAACCATGCGAGGTTAGTTCAGCAGTCTCCCCCGCTAAGCTGTTGTGTTCTGACAGGGGGAATACTCATCAGCGCTCTGTTCACACTGAGGATGCAATGGTGGACACAGTGAGGATGCAATGGTGGGCACAGTGAGGCTGCATTCATGGGCACAGGCTGCAATGGTGGGCACAGTGAGGCTGTATTCACGGGCACAGTGGGGATGCAATGGTGGGCACAGTGAGGCTGAATTCACGGGCACAGGCTGCAATGGTGGGCACAGTGAGGCTGAATTCATGCCTATGAAGGTTCCACCTATCACTCGAGCTGGTCTAGGAGGCCTGGACCTTGTAACAGTGAGGCCGCCGAACACAGAAACCAGCTCCGTGATACAACGAGGGAGATGTCCGCTGTCTGTGTGTGTGTTACAATGGTGAGCCTGTATGGATTGGCACAGTGAGGCTGAATTCACGGGCACAGGCTGTAATGGTGGGCACAGTGAGGCTGAATTAACGGGCACAGGCTGCAATGGTGGTCACAGTGAGGCTAAATTCATGGGCCCAGTAAAGCTGCAATGGTGGGCAAAGTGAGGGCGCAATGGTGGGCACAGTGAGGCTGCATTCACAGGCACAGTGAGGATGCAATGGTGGGCACAGTGAGGCTGCATTCATGGGCACAGGCTGCAATGGTGGGCACAGTGGGGCTGCATTCATGGGCATAGTGAGGATGCAATGGTGGGAACAGTGAGACTGAATTCACAGGCACAGGCTGCAATGGTAGGCACAGTGAGGCTGAATTAACAGGCACAGTGAGCCTGCAATGGTGGGCATAGTGAGGCTGCAATGATGGTCACATTGAGGCTGAATTGATGGGCACAGTTAGGCTGCAATGGTGGGCACAGTGAGGCTGCATTCATGGGCACAGTGAGGCTGCAATGGTGGGCACATTGATGCTGCATTCATGGGCACATTGAGGCTGCAATGGTGGGCACAGTGATGCTGCATTCACGGGCACAGTGAGGAAGCAATGGTGGGCACAGTGAGGCTGCATTCATGGGCACAGTGAGGATGCAATGGACGGCACAGTTAGGCTACATTTATGGGCACAGTGAGGATGCAATGGTGGGCACAGTGAGGCTGAATTAATGAGCACAGGCTGCAATGGTGGGCAAAGTGAGGCTGAATTCATGGGCACAGTCAGGCTGCAATGGTGGGCACAGTGAGGCTGCATTCACGGGCACAGTGAGGATGCAATGGTGGGCACAGTGAGGCTGCATTCACAGGCACAGTGAGGATGCAATGTTGGGCACAGTGAGGCTGCATTAACGGGCACAGTGAGGATGCAATGGTGGGCACAGTGAGGCTGCATTCACGGGCACAGGCTGCAATGGTGGGCACAGTGAGGCTGCATTCATAGGCACAGGCTGCAATGGTAGGCACAGTGAGGCTGAATTCACGGGTACAGTGAGGCTGCAATGGTGGACACAGTGAGGCTGCAATGGTGGGCACAGTGATGCTGCATTCACGGGCACAGTGAGGCTGCAATGGTGGGCACAGTGATGCTACATTCACAGGCACAGTGAGGCTGCAATAGTGGACACAGCGAGGCTGCATTGGTGGTCACAGTAAGGCTGAATTCACGGGCACAGTTAGGCTGCAATGGTGGGCACAGTGAGGCTGCATTCAGGGCACAGTGAGGCTGCAATGATGGGCACAGTGATGCTGCATTCACGGGAACAGTGAGGCTGCAATGGTAGGCACAGTGATGCTGCATTCACGGGCACATTGAGGCTGCAATGGTGGGCACAGTGATGCTGCATTCACAGGCACAGTGAGGATGCAATGGTGGGCATAGTGAGGCTGCATTCACGGGCACAGTGAGGATGCAATGGTGGGCACAGTTAGGCTGAATTCATGGGCACAGGCTGCAATGGTGGGCACAGTAAGGCTGAATTCACGGGCACAGTCAGGCTGCAATGGTGGGTACAGTAAGGCTGAATTCGTGGGCACAGTGAGGATGCAATGGTGGGCACAGTGAGGCTGCATTCACGGGCACAGTGAGGATTCAATGGTGGGCACAGTGAGTCTGCATTCATGGGCACAGGATGCAATGGTGGGCACAGTCAGGCTGAATTAACGGGCACAATGAGACTGCAATGGTGGGCACAGTGATGCTGCATTCACGGGCACAGTGAGGATACAATGGTGGGCACAGTGAGGCTGCATTCACAGGCACAGCGAGGATGCAATGGTGGGCACAGTGAGGCTGTATTCATGGGCACAGGCTGCAATGGTGGGCACAGTGAGGCTGCAATGGTGTGCACAGTGAGACTGAATTCACAGGCACAGGCTGCAATGGTAGGCACAGTGAGGCTGAATTCATGGGCACAGGCTGCAATGGTGGGCACAGTGAGGCTGAATTCACAGGCACAGGCTGCAATGGTGGGCACAGTGAGGCTGCACTCATGGGCACAGGCTGCAATGGTGGGCACAGTAAGACTGAATTCACGGGCACAGGCTGAAATGGTGGGCACAGTGAGGCTGAATTCATGGGCACAGGCTGAAATAGTGGGCAAAGTGAGGCTGCATTCATAGGCACAGTGATGCTGCATTCATGGGCATAGTAAAGCTTCATTTGATAGGCACAATGATGCTGCATTGATGGGCAGTGAGGCTGCAATTATTGGCATAGTGAGGCTGCATTTATGAGCACAGTGAGGCTGTGTTGATGCGCACAGTGAGGCTGCAATTATGGGCACAGTGAGGCTGCAATGGTGGGCACAGTGAGGCTGCATTCACGTGCACAGGCTGCAATGGTGGGCACAGTGAGGCTGAATTCATGGGCACAGTCAGGCTGCAATGGTGGGTACAGTGAGGCTGAATTCGCGGGCACAGTGAGGATGCAATGGTGGGCACAGTGAGGCTGCATTCATGGGCACAGTGAGGATTCAATGGTGGGCACAGTGAGGCTGCATTCATAGGCACAGGATGCAATGGTGGGCACAGTCAGGCTGAATTAATGGGCACAGTGAGGCTGCAATGGTGGGCACAGTGATGCTGCATTCACGGGCACAGTGAGGATACAATGGTGGGCACAGTGAGGCTGCATTCACAGGCACAGCGAGGATGCAATGGTGGGCACAGTGAGGCTGCATTCATGGGCACAGGCTGCAATGGTGGGCACAGTGAGGCTGCATTCATGGGCACAGTGAGGATGCAATGGTGTGCACAGTGAGACTGAATTCACAGGCACAGGCTGCAATGGTGGGCACAGTGAGGCTGAATTCACAGGCATAGGCTGCAATGGTGGGCACAGTGAGGCTGCACTCATGGGCACAGGCTGCAATGGTGGGCACAGTAAGACTGAATTCACGGGCACCGGCTGCAATGGTGGGCACAGTGAGGCTGAATTTATGGGCACAGGCTGCAATAGTGGGCAAAGTGAGGCTGCATTCATAGGCGCAGTGATGCTGCATTCATGGGCATAGTAAAGCTGCATTTGATAGGCACAATGATGCTGCATTGATGGGCAGTGAGGCTGCAATTATTGGCATAGTGAGGCTGCATTTATGAGCACAGTGAGGCTGTGTTGATTCGCACAGTGAGTCTGCAATTATGGGCACAGTGAGGCTGCAATGGTGGGCACAGTGATGCTGCATTCATGGGCACAGTGAGGCTGAAATAGTGGGCACAGTGAGGCTGCAATGGTGGGCACAGTGAGGCTGCATTCAGGGCAGTGAGGCTGCAATGGTGGGCACAGTGATGTTGCATTCATGGGCACAGTGATGCTGCATTCATGGGCGCATTGAGGCTGCAATGGTGGGCACAGTGATGCTGCATTCACGGGCACAGTGAGAATACAATGGTGGGCACAGTGAGGCTGAATTCATGGGCACAGGCTACAATGGTGGGCACTGTGAGGCTGAATTCACGGGCACAGTCAGGCTGCAATGGTGGGCACAGTCAGGCTGCATTCACAGGCACAGTCAGGATTCAAAGGTTGGCACAGTGAGGCTGCATTCACAGGCACAGTGAGGATGCAATGGTTGGCACAGTGAGGCTGCATTCACGCGCACAGGCTGCAATGGTGGGCACAGTGAGGCTGCATTCATGGGCACAAGCTGCAATGGTAGGCACAGTGAGGCTGCATTCACGGGCACAGTGAGAATGTAATGGTGGGCACAGTGAGGCTGCATTCACAGGCACAGGCTGCAATGGTGGGCACAGTGAGACTGAATTCACTGGCACAGGCTGCAATGGTGGGCACAGTGAGGTTGAATTCATGGGCACAGGCTGCAATGGTGGGCACAGTGAGGCTGAATTCATGGGCACAGGCTGCAATGGTGGGCACAGTGAGGCTGCATTCAGGGCAGTGAGGCTGCAATGGTGGGCACAGTGATGTTGCATTCATGGGCACAGTGAGGCTGCAATGGTGGGCACAGTGATGCTGCATTCATGGGCGCATTGAGGCTGCAATGGTGGGCACAGTGATGCTGCATTCACGGGCACAGTGAGAATGCAATGGTGGGCACAGTGAGGCTGAATTCATGGGCACAGGCTACAATGGTGGGCACAGTGAGGCTGAATTCACGGACACAGTCAGGCTGCAATGGTGGGCACAGTGAGGCTGCATTCACGGGCACAGTGAGGATGCAATGGTGGGTACATTGAGGCTGCATTCACAGGCACAGTGAGGATTCAAAGGATGGCACAGTGAGGCTGCATTCACAGGCACAGTGAGGATGCAATGGTTGGCACAGTGAGGCTGCATTCACGCGCACAGGCTGCAATGGTGGGCACAGTGAGGCTGCATTCATGGGCACAAGCTGCAATGGTAGGCACAGTGAGGCTGCATTCACGGGCACAGTGAGGATGCAATGGTGGGCACAGTGAGGCTGCATTCACGGGCACAGTGAGAATGTAATGGTGGGCACAGTGAGGCTGCAATGGTGGGCACAGTGAGACTGAATTCACTGGCACAGGCTGCGATGGTGGGCACAGTGAGGTTGAATTCATGGGCACAGGCTGCAATGGTGGGCACAGTGGGGCTGAATTCACGGGCACAGGCTGCAATGGTGGGCACAGTGATTCTGCATTCATGGGCACAGTGGGGCTGCATTCATGGGCATAGTAAAGCTGCATTTGATAGGCACAGTGATGCTGCATTGATGGGCAGTGAGGCTGCAATGATGGGCACAGTGAGGCTGCAATTATGGGCACAGTAAGGCTGCAATGATGGGCACAGTAAGGCTGCAATTGATAGGCACAGTGAGGCTGCAATGATGAGCACAGTGAGGCTGAATTCATGGGCACAGTAAAGCTGCATTTGATGGGCACAGTGATGCTGCATTGATGGGCAGTGAGGCTGCATTCATGGCGGTGAGGCTGCAATGATGGGCACAGTGAGGCTGCAATCACGGGCACAGTGATGCTGCAATGGTGGGCACAGTGATGCTACATTCACGGGTATAGTGAGGATGCAATGGTGGGCACAGTGAGACTGCATTCACGGGCACAATGAGGATGCAATGGTGGGCACAGTGAGACTGCATTTATGGGCAGAGTGAGGCCACATTTGATGGGCACAGTGAGGCCGCATTTGATGGGCACAGTGAAGCTGCAATGATGGGCATACTGAGGCTGCAATGATGAGCACAGTGAGGCTGAATTCAGGGTCACAGTAAAGCTGCATTTGATGGGCACAGTGATGCTGCATTGATGGGCATTGAGGCTGCAATGATGGGCACAGTGTGGCTGCATTCACAGGCACAGTGTGGCTGAATTCACAGGCATGGTAAAGCTGCATTTGATAGGCACAGTGATGCTGCATTGATGGACAGTGAGGCAGCAATGATTGGCACAGTGAGGCTGCATTTATGAGCACAGTGAGGCTGCTTTGATGAGCACAGTGAGGCTGCAATTTTGGGCACAGTGAGGCTGCAATGGTGGGCACAGTGATGCTGCATTCATGGGCACAGTGAGGCTGCAATAGTGGGCACAGTGAGGCTGCATTGGTGGTCACAGTGAATCTGAATTCACTGGCACAGTTAGGCTGCAATGGTGGGCACAGTGAGGCTGCATTCAGGGCACAGTGAGGCTGCAATGGTGGGCACAGTGATGTTGCATTCACGTGCACAGTGAGGATGCAATTGTGGGCACAGTGAGGCTGCATTCACGGGCCCAGTGAGGATGCAAAGGTTGGCACAGTGAGGCTGCATTCACAGGCACAGTGAGGATGCAATGGTGGGCACAGTGAGGCTGAATTCATGGGTACAGGCTACAATGGTGGGCACAGTGAGGCTGAATTCATGGGCACAGTCAGGCTGCAATGGTGGGCACAGTGAGGCTGCATTCACGGGCACAGTGAGAATGCAATGGTGGGAACAGTGAGGCTGCATTCACGGGCACAGTGAGGATGCAAATGTTGGCACAGTGAGGCTGCATTCACAGGCACAGTGAGGATGCAATGGTGGGCACAGTGAGGCTGCATTCACGCGCACATACTGCAATGGTGGGCACAGTGAGGCTGCATTCATGGGCACATGCTGCAATGGTAGGCACAGTGAGGCTGAATTCACGGGCACAGTGAGGATGCAATGGTGTGCACAGTGAGGCTGCATTCATGGGCACAGTGAGGATGCAATGGTGGGCATAGTGAGGCTGCATTCACAGGCACAGTGAGAATGCAATGGTGTGCACAGTGAGGCTGCTTTCATGGGCACAGGCTGCAATGGTGGGCACAGTGATGCTGCATTCATGGGCACAGTGAGGCTGCATTCATGGGCATAGTAAAGCTGCATTTGATAGGCACAGTGATGCTGCATTGATGGGCAGTGAGGCTGCAATGATTGGCACAGTGAGGCTTAATTTATGAACACAGTGAGGCTGCGTTGATGAGCACAGTGAGGCTGCAATTATGGGCACAGTGAGGCTGCATTGATGAGCACAGTGAGACTAAATGCACAGGCACAGTAAAGCTGCATTTGATGGGCACAGTGATGCTACATTGATGGGCAATGAGGCTGCATTCATGGCAGTGAGGCCGGAATGATGGGCACAGTGAGGCTGCATTCACAGGCACAGTGAGGCTGAATTCACAGGCACAGTAAACCTGCATTTGGTGGACAGTCAGGCTGCAATGATGGGCACAGTGAGGCTGCAATTATGGGCACAGTGAGGCTGCAATGATGGGCACAGTAAGGCTGCAATTGATGGGCACAGTGAGGCTGCATTGATGGGCAGAGTGAGGCCACATTTGATGGGCACAGTGAGGCTGCATTTGATGAGCACAGTGAGGCTGCAATGATAGGCACAGTGAGGCTGCAATGATGAGCACAGTGAGGCTGAATTCATGGGCACAGTAAAGCAGCATTTGATGGTCAAAGTGATGCTGCATTGATGGGCAGTGAGGCTGCATTCATGGCAGTGAGGCTGCAATGATGGGCACAGTGAGGCTGCATTCACGGGCACAGTGAGGCTGCAATGGTGAGCACAGTGATGCTGCATTCACGGGTACAGTGAGGATGCAATGGTGGGCACAGTGAGACTGCATTCACGGCACAGTGAGGATGCAATGGTGGGCACAGTGAGGCTGCATTAATGGGCAGAGTGAGGCCGCATTTGATGGGAACAGTGAGGCCGCATTTGATGGGCACAGTGAGGCTGCAATGATGGGCATAGTGAGGCTGCAATGATGAGCACAGTGAGGCTAAATTCACGGCACAGTAAAGCTGCATTTGATGGGCACAGTGATGCTGCATTGATGGACAGTGAGGCTGCAATGATGGGCACACTGAGGCTGCATTCACAAGCACAGTGAGGCTGAATTCACAGGCACGGTAAAGCTGCATTTGATTGACAGTGAGGCCGCAATGATCGGCACAGGAAGGCTGCAATGATGGGCACAGTGTAGCCACATTTGATGGACACAGTGAGGCCCCATTTGATGGGCACAGTGAGGTCACATTTGATGGGCACAGTGAGGCCACATTTGATGGGAACTGGTGAGGCTGCATTAATCTCCTGTATCATGTCAGCAATCTGACCATCTCTTGTAGCATGTCTGCATTCTCTTACCATCTTTGGTATGATGTCCTCAGTCTCTAACCATCTCTTGTATCATGTCTGCAACCTCTGACATCTCTTGTATCATGTCTGCAGTCTCTGAGGGAGTCTGGAGAGGAGTCAAGAATGGGAGCACCGCCGGGATGGGGGTCATGGGAGAAGTCAGACGTGTGTGGACTGTGGTGAGAAGACTATGGGATAAAACCAGAGCAACCGAGCTGGAGCTGACTGACTGAGCCCTGCATGGTGCACCTGAGAGGGGGTCAGCTGCTGTGATCATTCTCATGGTGTAGGGAATCGTCGGCTGAAAAAGCTGATATCTGAATGATGCCTGTAGCTGCACCCATCATTCATATATCCCCGCACAAAGTCAAGGACGTCGTATGACAGCCGACGGGCGGGAAGTGGTTAAAACACATTTTTTTTAACACAAAGTTGTCCATTTATACAATATTTCTAACACATAGCATGTACATACCAAAAATGACACTCCAAAATAGGTTCTCCTACTCCTCCTGAGTACGGCGATACCACATGTGTGAGACTTCCACAACCTGGCCACATACAGAGGCCGAGTACAGCCGAGTATGGCAGAGTATGGCAGAGTATAGCTGAGTATGGCTGAACATGGCTGGGTATGGCTGAGCATGGCTGAGTATGGCTGAGTATAGCCGAGCATGGCTGGGTATGGCTGAGCATGGCAAAGTATAGCTGGGTATCACCGAGTATTGCAGAGTATGGCTGGGTATGGCAGATTATGGCTGGGTATGGCAGAGTATGGCTGGGTATGGCGGGGCATTGCAGAGTATTGCAGAGTATTGCAGAGTATTGCAGGGTATTGCAGGGTATTGCAGAGTATTGCAGGGCATTGCAGAGTATTGCAGAGTATTGCAGGGTATTGCAGAGTATTGCGGGGTATTGTGGGGTATTGCAGGTGTAGCGCTGACAACTTTAGCCATATGTGTGTTATACAAAACATAAGTTGTTATATTGCCATCTTGTGGACAATTGAAAAGGTACAATACTTTTATGTTTCATGATTAAGAGAAGTGACATGGAAGCGATTGATTGTTTACTTCTGAACTTTAACTGTGACCTACCCACAATGCTCCTGGACAAGCTGAACTGCATTGTGGGAGGATATAAAAGGGCTGGGAGCAGACATCTTAGGTCTCTTGTTCCTGGGACGTGTGGCCTGCCAGCAGGACTCTGTGGGTGTGTGTGTCCCACAGGGTTTCGGCCTACCTTGTGAGGGAGCGGAGCGGCAGCAGGGTTCCTGCATTCATATCACAGTGTGCTGAAGCAGCAGAAGTGATTATTCTGGAGACCCGTGGAGGAGGTAACCGAGGACTCCTGGTCATTACTGAACGGAGCAGTGTGACGGCGTGGCGGTGGTTCCGTACGGACTGAGAACTGTTGAAACAGAGGCATCCATCCGCCCGGATCCCATGTGGTGAGAGGGTTAACACCCAGAAGTTTGTTTAAATACTACACACACTTAGAACTGTTACAGAGTGTTGCTGAGATTGATAGTCCCACGGAACAAGTTAAGTTGGAGAACATTACACCTGCATAGACTTCAGTATTCAAGAACTGATACTAGATGTTTTTCTCCTTCGTATAAGAATACTTGATCAGTCTGCTGGATTATAACTGCTTTAGTGTATTACCTTACACTGTGCAATACCCAAGAGGAACCCTTTTGTGGATTACAATTACAAATTCATAAGCTAGCGAAGACTGAAGACGTCAAGACTATCTCTTTTTACTGCAGGGCCCTGCATTTAGTTATAAAGAGTAGTGACTTTACGGTTTAGAGCAGGGGGAGCTCCCTGGTATAAAATATATCTTTAGGTATATTCTGTGTATGTTATTAATATTGTCATAACCATTTACTATACTGTTACACTATGTTGGTGTGATAGTGTAGTCACTGTAATAACTTTCTATATAAAATATATCATTTACCCAAAGAAAGAAGTCATTTTGGTTATTACAGAAGTTTGTGTGCACTGTTGTTATTTCTCCTGCAGGTGGAGCTACAAGCACCCAGGTAGAGGTAAATATAAATATAAGTGTATATTGTGGGTTAAAGTTGGTGCTAACATCATTACAACACTGCACTACAGCTGTGTCAAGGGGATTGAACAACTTAAGAGGGGTGAATAGAACAGAGGACAGGCCCAATAATAAACCAGCAGCTCCACCAAGAGTTATTGCTACATGTGGGGGCTTGTCCGGGATAACTGTGACTCTAAAATCAAGCACCCCCTTAAGAACCATAGAATGGATCCCCCCACTGTGGCACAGTGGTGTGAGGCGGAAGGCACCCACTCAGAAGCGAGCGTGGCCATGGAACTCTGGGGAGATATCTGGGAAAAAGAACACATTAACCGAGTGGTAAAAACGCTATCCCCAGAACAAAGAGCCAAGTAGGTCGCAGTAAGACCCAATCATGAGACATTCCGTACTTATGCATTACTGGTGTGGAGGAAAGGAGTTCTGGAAAATTTCAGGGGTGCAAGTGTTGAACTCGCTGACAAGACCAAATTTTATCTGAGCCACCCAAGGGAAGAAGGGGAGAATCTTGCCACCTTCCCCCAGATGAGTTCAGCAGAAACCAAGGTTCCATCACAGTCAGCACTGGCTGCAATTGAGCCAGAACTCTTTAAAGCCCTGGGAGATTTGGTGTCCCAATGTCAAAAAGGGAACCCAACATATTCAGGGACTGGGTACCGAAAACTGGGCATTTTCTCAGGCCAACGGCCTGTACCCAAAGGAGAAGACACCTTTGAATAGTGGTTGGAACAGGCCACGCAAGTGTTGGATGAGTGGGACATCCCTGAAACGCAAAAAAAACAGCGGATTACTGAAAGTCTAAGAGGGCCTGCTTCCGAGGCTATTCAAAATCTGAAGCTTAGCAAACAAAACTGTGTAGCCCAAGACTACTTAGATATCCTGCAAGATGTGTTCGAAGGTTTCTGATCGAATTTATCAATTACAACATCGATTGATGTTAGCCTAACATCAATAGTATGTAAACTCTTGGAGGGGATGATAAGGGACTATATACAAGATTTTAGTAATAAGAACGATATCATTAGCAGTAATCAGCATGGATTCATGAAGAATCGTTCTTGCCAAACCAATCTATTAACCTTCTATGAGGAGGTGAGTTGCCATCTAGATAAAGGAAGGCCCGTAGACGTGGTGTATCTGGATTTTGCAAAAGCATTTGACACAGTTCCCCATAAACGTTTACTGTACAAAATAAGGTCCATTGGCATGGACCATAGGGAGAGTACATGGATTGAAAACTGGCTACAAGGGCGAGTTCAGAGGGTGGTGATAAATGGGGAGTACTCAGAATGGTCAGGGGTGGGTAGTGGGGTTCCCCAGGGTTCTGTGCTGGGACCAATCCTATTTAATTTGTTTATAAATGACCTGGAGGATGGGATAAACAGTTCAATCTCTGTATTTGCAGACGATACCAAGCTAAGCAGGGCAATAACTTCTCCGCAGGATGTGGAAACCTTGCAAAAAGACCTGAACAAATTAATGGGGTGGGCGACTACATGGCAAATGAGGTTCAATGTAGAAAAATGTAAAATAATGCATTTGGGTGGCAAAAATATGAATGCAATCTATACACTGGGGGGAGAACCTCTGGGGGAATCTAGGATGGAAAAGGACCTGGGGGTCCTAGTAGATGATAGGCTCAGCAATGGCATGCAATGCCAAGCTGCTGCTAATAAAGCAAACAGAATATTGGCATGCATTAAAAGGGGGATCAACGCAAGAGATAAAAAGATAATTCTCCCACTCTACAAGGCTCTGGTCCAGCCGCACCTGGAGTATGCTGTCCAGTTCTGGGCACCAGTCCTCAGGAAGGATGTACTGGAAATGGAACGAGTACAAAGAAGGGCAACAAAGCTAATAAAGGGTCTGGAGTTAGTTATGAGGAAAGGTTGCAAGCACTGAACTTATTCTCTCTGGAGAAGAGACGCTTGAGAGGGGATATGATTTCAATTTACAAATACTGTACTGGTGACCCCACAATAGGGATAAAACTTTTTCGCAGAAGAGAGTTTAATAAGACTCGTGGCCACTCATTACAATTAGAAGAAAAGAGGTTTAACCTTAAACTACGTAGAGGGTTCTTTACTGTAAGAGCGGCAAGGATGTGGAATTCCCTTACACAGGCGGTGGTCTCAGCGGGGAGCATTGATAGCTTCAAGAAACTATTAGATAATCACCTGAATGACCGCAACATACAGGGATATACAATGTAATACTGACACATAATCACACACATAAGTTGGACTTGTATGTACTGTAACTATATGTAACACACCTATCAAGAAACAGGAGAGAAGCTGTCAGAATATATGAGACGGTTAGACAAGGTCATTCACCAAATATTGTTAAAGAAGGGATTAGATCCTAGTAAGGTGGATGAAGTTCGAGCCAAACAAGTTTTAAGAGGTGCCCAGCCTTTGGATCCCATCACCCTCCAGTTAAGAACTCGTCAAGATGGAGGCATATTGAAGTACCCAGATCTAATTCGGATTGTACAGGAGGAAGAAGCTATCCTAGAAAGGAAGAAGGAAAAAATTCAAGAACCAAAACACACTGTTGGAGTCAGGACACTTAGTGTGATGGAAGAGGATCCTCAGATTGTGCTCCTTAAGACTCAGGTGGCCCAGTTAATGGAGATGATGGCTCTGCTGACCACAAGATCCTCTGATCCGCCCAATGGAGGAACTAAAGAAAATAAAAAAATATCAGACTTCACATTCAGAAGGGAATCTGGACTTTGTTTCAACTGTGGAGAAGCTGGTCATGTTGGAAGAGTGTGCCCAAGCCCAAGGGCAGACGCACAACGTCAAAAGCCGGCGGAAAACTTCAAAGGGCCCTAGTGAAGGAGTCAACTGGGTGCCCTGTAACAGTCGTGAACTCCAACGAAACCCAGGTTCACAAAGTTTTGAGAGTAAGAGGAGGAATGAAGCTGAATGAGTGTCCATGGAAACGAGGAGTCAAGATACGCACTAACAAGCATAAGAAGCCGAACACTCATGGTGAATTTCCCCGCAACTTAGTAGGACCCTCTCCAATCATCCCCATCCAGGTAGAAGGAATATACGCCAAAGCCCTGCTGGATACCGGAGCCCAAGTGACCTTATTATATAAAGATTTCTATATGAAGCATCTCAAGCATCTCCCTCTGCAAAAGTTGGAAGATTTGGAGATATGGGGCCTAGGTACCCAGAACTTCCCTTATGAGGGGTATATCCCTATCAAACTTACCTTTGACCTGAGTGTGGCTGGAAAGGCGGAGACTTTCGAAACCTTGGCGGTTGTGTGTCCTCGGCCCCCTGGGGCTCATAAAAGTTCCCTTATCATCGGAACAAATACTGATCTGGTCAGAAGACTCCTGACACTGCTTGTACAGAAGGAAAGTGCCCCGGCCATGAAGGTGCATCCTATGCTAACCCAAGTGTACAAGAATATAGTACACGAAAAGGAGGCTCCACCAGAAGGGGTGGGAAAGGTTTGGCGTTTAGACCGAGGTTAAGAACTGCTGCAACCGGGTGAAGTGGTATGCATGAGGCCCTCTGTCAAGTTGAGTTGGAGACAACCTGGTCCTTTCGTTGTCTTGGAGACGAACACTCAGGAAGAGGATGTGGGTCTGGAAATACTCCCAAAAGTGTTATCTACTAAGGCGCTTAAGAGAAGCAGGGGGAGAGTTTCCATCAGTGTTCGGAACACGACAGCCCTGCCGGTGAAGATACAGGCAAGAATGCTGCTGGGGCAGGCGAATCAAGCAACCCCGGTCTCGCCAAGTGATGTCAAAAGAGGACCCGAAGAGGGGATTCCTATAGAGAACTTTTACCTGAAGAACACCTCCCTTACGCCTGTTTGGATGGAGAGGGCCAAAGCTCAGCTTATAAAATGGAAAGAGGTTTTCTGGAAGAGTATTTGATGTGGGGTATGGCAAAAGTTAAATGAGGAATCCGCGCAACGGAATTAGGTAAAAGACAAAATGTTGGACTGCTGCCCTCACACACGCAATCCCCACCGAAGTGGAGTAAGCGAAAGGGTAAATGTGAAATGAGGGGTGAGTGTGGCGCCGTCCTAAAATACTATTACCAAAGGCAGAAACCTCTCTAGTAATTAACTGTAAACACGAAAAAAGGTGTTAAAGTGACATGTGCTATGATAAATAAAAAATATATATTTTTTTTTAAATGAAATAAACAAGATTAAATATAAAACACGTGTCATGCAACTTGTGATGATAATAGCATAAAACTTAAAATAATATTATGTGATCACACATAAGTAATATAATAGGTGATATGTAAACAATCTATATAAATGGTGTTGTAGTGGTCACTTTTTAATAATATACTGGTTAAGCCAGCCGTGATATGTGCTCAGTGCACTATAGGTGAAAATCAACAGTCTCTATGAAATTTCCTGGTGTTTCCCTTTAAACCAAGGCAGGCATATTCCACTTGTGTCTGCTGCTATATTGTGGTGACCGGGTGCTTGTGTCTCGCGCTGTGATCGTGCAGACACTCACCAGCTTTTTAGCCCCTACAGGGGTAACGTGCAGTCACAGTGTGTGCCCCTGTGCGGCAATTCTTGGCAGGATCGGGATATCATTTGAACATGAAGGAGAGAGGAGAACTCCATAGTGTAAAACCTTTAACACTTTTATTGAGGTCAAATGACAAGTTGTACTCACATTTTAGTAGTTTCAAATAAGCAGTAAGTTATCCAAGAAGCGTCAGATACAAGGAGATGGTGCAAGGCGTCGGAATAGGCCACGCCCTACGCGCGTTTCGTCAGAGGACGTCTACAGAGCTATTGAAGAATCAGGAAGGGGCTGATGTGGATTCGTAGGAACCTTGGAGGCGAAAGGAAGGGCCTCGGAAGAAAAAGGAGTCCATACTGGATCAGTGGACTCCGCAATGTGAGGAGACATTCAGACAATTGAAGTGGAGCCTTACCACTGCTCCAGTGTTAGCTTATGCGGATCCTACCAAGCCCTATGAACTGCACATGGATGCTAGACGAGACGGCCTAGGTGGAGTACTCTACCAAGATCATGATGGACATTTAAGGCCCATTGCTTATGTGAGCCGAATGAGGTAAATAAATTGCAGCGCTTAATGTAAAACAACATGAACACCAAATGTGATATTATGTGAATGTCTCTGCAAACATATGAGGGTACCCCACTAAAAGGGCCTACTCAGAAATGAAGAAAAAGTCTATAACAAAAAGTGATGAAGTGAAGTCAGGACTGGGGTTCCATCAACATTCCAGATATCCAATCAGAGGTCATCAAAACAGTAAGTAGGTGTAGGTATGCTTACCCGAACTGTTGGACTCTACTGCCATCAGCATAGAGTCAATCGAGCAGTGTGCCACCATGGGCAGATGTACAGATAGCCAAGGATGGATGGAACACTTGCAGACCGGGATGACACAGCTGTTGGAATGCAATGATGGAAGCAAAGAACGATTCCAGGTTCAAACGTTTTCTCATATCCAGGAAGTATGTGGAAAAAAAGAGGAATGCCTCCACATAGTGCAAATCAGGGTTATTTATTACTAAAAAAACGTTGTACATAAAAGTGATCACAGAAAAAAAAACAAAGTGGCAATGTAGAGTGTAATAGTCGCCCTACGTGTTTCGATCAATAGACCTTCAACAGGGGCATAAGAAACTTCTACTACACTGCCCAAATATATAAAATATCCTTAAGATTACAATAATACCACTAGACCAATCAGCTGTGAGAAAACTAGAGGAATGAATATCATTAAATAAAAATGAATCTGTTGCGCTTAATAAAACATATAATGGAAGCTGCTGACACAAAAATTGCTGGATACAATTGAAGAGATATCAATAGGAATGGTGCAGCGCTAAAAATATTAATGTAAAAATGTCCCAATAAGAACCAAAATAAATATGGTCAAACAAAAGTCCTCTCCGTCAGGAAGAAATAATACTCTAATCAGCGAGATCCATATTGAAAGGAGACACAGAAGGGAGATGAAAACACCGTCACCAACACCCAAACAAACTGACCCTTACCAGCAGTGTATGGGTTATACACGTGTGTAGAAAAAAGGCAGTCTTCATAGAATAAACCAATGATCTTCTAATGGAGTAGCACCAACATATACCCCTCTGAACTAAATGGAAGGCTGTAGATCTCCTTTTGGTAGCTGGATATTAAACCAAGTATACTCCAGTATGCATATGCACCTCAAGATCATGGTACGTAGGGAATAAAAAGAAAACGCTCATTGCGCAATCTCCACAAACAAGGATGATTTATTGAAAAGATAAAAACCACTCACATTTAGTAAGAAGGTATACAGCAGTGTGAAGCGTCCAGCGCTTCTAACCAAAAAGATGGCCGCCGTGTCACCTTCCCACCGCGTCCTGCGTCGCTAGTCTCTATCATCACCCAACGTTTCGTCATCAACATGCGTCTTCAGGGGCGTGCAGACCGGGATGACACAGCTGAATCGCAATGATGGAAGCAAGGAAAGATTCCAGGTTCAAACGTTTTCTCATATCCAGGAAGTATGTGGAAAAAAAGAGGAATGCCTCCACATAGTGCAAATCAGGGTTATTTATTACTAAAAAACCGTTGTACATAAAAGTGATCACAGAAATAAAAACAAAGTGGCAATGTAGAGTGTAATAGTCGCCCTACGTGTTTCGATCAATAGACCTTCAACAGGTGCATAAGAAACTTCTACTACACTGCCCAAATATATAAAATATCCTTAAAATTACAATAATACCACTAGAACAATCAGCTGTGAGAAAACTAGAGGAATGAATATCATTAAATAAAACTGAATCTGTTGCGCTTAATAAAACATATAATGGAAGCTGCTGACACAAAAATTGCTGGATACAATTGAAGAGATATCAATAGGAATGGTGCAGCGCTAAAAATATTAATGTAAAAATGTCCCAATAAGAACCAAAATAAATATGGTCAAACAAAAGTCCTCTCCGTCAGGAAGAAATAATACTCTAATCAGCGAGATCCATATTGAAAGGAGACACAGAAGGGAGATGAAAACACCGTCACCAACACCCAAACAAACTGACCCTTACCAGCAGTGTATGGGTTATACACGTGTGTAGAAAAAAGGCAGTCTTCATAGAATAAACCAATGATCTTCTAATGGAGTAGCACCAACATATACCCCTCTGAACTAAATGGAAGGCTGTAGATCTCCTTTTGGTAGCTGGATATTAAACCAAGTATACTCCAGTATGCATATGCACCTCAAGATCATGGTACGTAGGGAATAAAAAGAAAATGCTCATTGCGCAATCTCCATAAACAAGGATGATTTATTGAAAAGATAAAAACCACTCACATTTAGTAAGAAGGTATACAGCAGTGTGAAGCGTCCAGCGCTTCTAACCACAAAGATGGCCGCCGTGTCACCGTCCCACCGCGTCCTGCGTCGCTAGTCTCTATCATCACCCAACGTTTCGTCATCAACATGCGTCTTCAGGGGTGTGCAGACCGGGATGACACAGCTGAAACGCAATGATGGAAGCAAGGAAAGATTCCAGGTTCAAACGTTTTCTCATATCCAGGAAGTATGTGGAAAAAAAGAGGAATGCCTCCACATAGTGCAAATCAGGGTTATTTATTACTAAAAAACCGTTGTACATAAAAGTGATCACAGAAATAAAAACAAAGTGGCAATGTAGAGTGTAATAGTCGCCCTACGCGTTTTGATCAATAGACCTTCAACAGGGGCATAAGAAACTTCTACTACACTGCCCAAATATATAAAATATCCTTAAGATTACAATAATACCACTAGACCAATCAGCTGTGAGAAAACTAGAGGAATGAATATCATTAAATAAAACAGAATCTGTTGCGCTTAATAAAGCATATAATGGAAGCTGCTGACACAAAAATTGATGGATACAATGGAAGAGATATCAATAGGAATGGTGCAGCGCTAAAAATATTAATGTAAAAATGTCCCAATAAGAACCAAAATAAATATGGTCAAACAAAAGTCCTCTCCGTCAGGAAGAAATAATACTCTAATCAACGAGATCCACTCTGAAAGGAGACACAGAAGGGAGATGAAAACACTGTCACCAACACCCAAACAAACTGACCCTTAGCAGCAGTGTATGGGTTATACACGTGTGTAGAAAAAAGGCAGTCTTCATAGAATAAACCAACGATCTTCTAATGGAGTAGCACCAACATATACCCCTCTGAACTAAATGGAAGGCTGTAGATCTCCTTTTGGTAGCTGGATATTAAACCAAGTATACTCCAGTATGCATATGCACCTCAAGATCATGGTACGTAGGGAATAAAAAGAAAACGCTCATTGCGCAATCTCCATAAACAAGGATAATTTATTGAAAAGATAAAAACCACTCACATTTAGTAAGAAGGTATACAGCAGTGTGAAGCGTCCAGCGCTTCTAACCACAAAGATGGCCACCGTGTCACCATCCCACCGCGTCCTGCGTCGCCAGTCTCTATCATCACCCAACGTTTCGTCATCAACATGCATCTTCAGGGGTTTATTCTATGAAGACTGCCTTTTTTCTACACACGTGTATAACCCATACACTGCTGGTAAGGGTCAGTTTGTTTGGGTGTTGGTGACGGTGTTTTCATCTCCCTTCTGTGTCTCCTTACAATATGGATCTCGCTGATTAGAGTATTATTTCTTCCTGACGGAGAGGACTTTTGTTTGACCATATTTATTTTGGTTCTTATTGGGACATTTTTAAATGAATATCATTGGATGAAAGATGGTCACGTGATTATACGTCGCCAACCCCATCCTAAGATCCAATCACTGCCAAGTTGTTGGGTAAACACACATAAATCACCCAATGGAAAGAACATACGTCATTAAGCCCCGGTAGTCAGCTGACAGATCCCAAATCCATGTCTCGTGCAAATGCCCGTGAAAAAGCGGGGCAAAGCCGTGACACTGACGTCTACCCGGAAATACACACACCGCCTGGCAAGATAACCAGACAGCAGTGAACATCATGTCAAAAAAGCCCGCGAATATGCAGGAGTGTTCACATGACGATCACCTGACATGTGACCGATACCCATGTGACGCTGATGTCAGCCCGGAAGAACACATGCCGCATTGCAGGGCGGTCGACCGCCAACGTACTTCACGTTTGAAGGCCCGCATACACATGGGACCGTTCACGTGGTCAAGTAAACATGTGACGAATGTCAAATGGCGTAACGCGAACAGATATAAACAAAACAAATAAACAAAGAACGGAACATGGGACAGTCAAGGCAGGTGGCACCGCTGGAAGGCCAACCCGGTCAACAAACCACACGGCTACATGCCAAGTCTCAATCCCATGACCACAACAACAAGGGCCCGACACCCAAAATGAATTAATATAATGTACAGTAAAAAATCAACAAAAATAAATTTGTATGTGGATAACTCAACCGGGGACCATTAGATCTCAAAAAATGGTCACCAGCATGAGTAAGAATAATTAATATAAATAATAGACACCAAGAAAAATGTATAAACTGTAAAAAATATGTAAATAAGGAGAAATAAAAAATACGTATCATGAAAGGCTTAAGATAGATTAATAAATGAGTTAAGGTCCTACTCCACGTTTAACCACTTCAGCCCCGGAAGGATTTACCCCCTTCCTGACCAGAGCACTTTTTACAATTCGGCACTGCGTCGCTTTAACTGCTAATTGCGCGGTCATGCAATGCTCTACCCAAACGAAATTTGCGTCCTTTTCTTCCCACAAATAGAGCTTTCTTTTGATGGTATTTGATCACCTCTGCCGTTTTTATTTTTTGCGCTATAAACGGAAAAAGACTGAAAATTTTGAAAAAAAATGATATTTTCTACTTTTTGTTATAAAAAAAATCCAATAAACTAAATTTTAGTCATACATTTAGGCCAAAATGTATTCGGCCACATGTCTTTGGTAAAAAAAATGTCAATAAGCGTATATTTATTGGTTTGCGCAAAAGTTATAGCGTCTACAAACTAGGGTACATTTTCTGGAATTTACACAGCTTTTAGTTTATGACTGCCTATGTCATTTCTTGAGGTGCTAAAATGGCAGGGCAGTACAAAACCCCCCCAAATGACCCCATTTTGGAAAGTAGACACCCCAAGGAAATTGCTGAGAGGCATGTTGAACCCATTGAATATTTTTTTTTTTGTCCCAAGTGATTGAATAATGACAAAAAAAAAAAAAAAAAAAAAAATTTACAAAAAGTTGTCACTAAATGATATATTGCTCACACAGGCCATGGGCATATGTGGAATTGCACCCCAAAATACATTCAGCTGCTTCTCCTGAGTACGGGGATACCACATGTGTGGCACTTTTTGGGAGCCTAGCCGCGTACGGGGCCCCGAAAACCCAGCACCACCTTCAGGATTTCTAAGGGCATACATTTTTGATTTTACTCCTCACTACCTATCACAGTTTTGAAGGCCATAAAATGCCAAGATGGCACAAACCCCCCCCAAATTACCCCATTTTGGAAAGTAGACACCCCAAGCTATTTGCTGAGAGGCATGGTGAGTATTTTGCAGCTCTCATTTGTTTTTGAAAATGAAGAAAGACCAGAAAAAAAAAATTTTTTTTTCTTTTTTCAATTTTCAAAACTTTGTGACAAAAAGTGAGGTCTGCAAAATACTCACTATACCTCTCAGCAAATAGCTTGGGGTGTCTACTTTCCAAAATGGGGTAATTTGGGGGGGGGGTTTGTGCCACCTGGGCATTCCATGGCCTCCGAAACTGTGATAGGCAGTGAAGAGTGAAATCAAAAATTTACGGCCTTAGAAAGCCTGAAGGCGGTGCTTGGTTTTCGGGGTCCTGTGCGCGGCTAGGCTCCCAAAAAGTCCCACACATGTGGTATCCCCGTACTCAGGAGAAGCAACAGAATTTATTTTGGGGTGTAATTTCACATATTCCCATGGCACGTTTGAGCAATATAACATTTAGTGACAACTTTGTGCAAAAAAAAAAAAAAAATTTGTCTCTTTCCCGCTACTTGTGTCACAATATAAAATATTCCATGGACTCGACATGCCTCTCAGCAAATAGCTTGGGGTGTCTACTTTCCAAAATGGGGTCATTTGGGGGGGGTTTGAACTGTCCTGGCATTTTATGCACAACATTTAGAAGCTTATGTCACACATCACCCACTCTTCTAACCACTTGAAGACAAAGCCCTTTCTGACACTTTTTGATTACATGAAAAAATTATTTTTTTTTGCAAGAAAATTACTTTGAACCCCCAAACATTATATATTATTTTAAAGCAAATGCCCTACAGATTAAAATGGTGGGTGTTTCATTTTTTTTTTTTCACACAGTATTTGCGCAGCGATTTTCAAATGCATTTTTTGGGGAAAAAACACACTTTTTTAAATTTTAATGCACTAAAACACACTATATTGCCCAAATGTTTGATGAAATAAAAAAGATGATCTTAGGCCGAGTACATGGATACCAAACATGACATGCTTTAAAATTGCGCACAAACGTGCAGTGGCAACAAAATTAATACATTTTTAAAAGCCTTTAAAAGCCTTTACAGGTTACCACTTTAGATTTACAGAGGAGGTCTACTGCTAAAATTACTGCCCTCGATCTGACCTTCGCGGTGATACCTCACATGCATGGTGCAATTGCTGTTTACATTTGACGCCAGACCGCCGCTTGCGTTCGCCTTAGCGCGAGAGCAGGGGGGACAGGGGTGCTTTTTATTTATTTATTTTTTTTCTTTATTATTTTTTTGCTTTTTTATCTTATTTTTAAACTGTTCCTTTCATTTTTTTTTTTTAAATCATTTTTATTGTTATCTCAGGGAATGTAAATATCCCCTATGATAGCAATAGGTAGTGACAGGTACTCTTTTTTGAAAAAATTGGGGTCTATTAGACCCTAGATCTCTCCTCTGCCCTCAAAGCATCTGACCACACCAAGATCGGTGTGATAAAATGCTCCCCCAATTTCCCAATGGCGCTATTTACATCCGGCGAAATCTAAGTCATAAAATGCTCGTAGCTTCCGGTTTCTTAGGCCATAGAGATGTTTGGAGCCACTCTGGTCTCTGATCAGCTCTATGGTCAGCTGGCTGAATCACCGGCTGCATTCTCAGGTTCCCTGTTGAGACAGGAGAGCCAGAGAAAAACACGAAGACGGTGGGGGGGGGGGCATTCCCTCCCACTGCTTGTAAAAGCAGTCTAGAGGCTAATTAGCCGCTAGGATTGCTTTTACATGAAAGCCGACCGCTGGCTGAAAAGAATGATACCAAGATGATACCTAAACCTGCAGGCATCATTCTGGTATATAAATTATTAAATTTCGCGCAAGATGAAGACACGTGACGGTGTCGTAACGCGTAGGGATTGGCTGGAGCAATACACTGAATCTGAAGCACAAGTGAGAGGGCGCTGAGAACGCCAGATCGTTTTTATTCACTTTGCCTGTTTTTATTATGTGAAATGTAAGAGCATTAGCTAATAAATATTCCCCCTTTGATTTTAAAAGTTTAATGCACTAGTGGAGCCTCTTTCTTCTCCCCTCTCCCCATTCTTATTCCCCCACACTGAGTTCACCAGAGCGGAGCAGCAGAGAGGGAACGCTGGAGGAGAGAAACTAAAAGAGAAAGCTACCAGAAACCAACTCCAAACTTTAAAGACCTAATACTGAATGCCTGATTACTACCAATGTAAGGTGAGAGTTCTGAGAGACCATACTGAGAAACATCAGCAGCAGAAAGATAGACTTTCACTCTATTTTATATTTTTTATTTTTTATTTTTTATTTTTTATTTTTTTCTAATCATCAGAAGAACTATGCACAGATATTTTTTAATTTTTTAATTTTTATTCACCGATTTGTTTATTCATCTATATTTTAAACCACTTTGGCAATAGAAGATCTACAGAAATTGTAGCAACACAACGGATTTTTTTACACTATTGGATTGTTATATATATATTATTTAAAGGGTGCACACACGTTTTATTGCACAGATTTTGATTGTGGTTTTTAATAGATCGTACACACATTCACTACTGGAATTATTTTTATGCACACGATTCACTACTGGAATTATTTTTATGCACATATTTTATGCACTTATTTGTATGCTAATGTTACCACATATGTATGCATGCTAAAAAGAGGGTGGTATAAGGATCATTTCATTAAGTATAAGGATCATTTCATTAATTATTGTGATTCTAGTTTCACTCTTTTAGTAGTACACAAGAGAGATTCCAATACCACCACCCAATAGACAACAGTGTTCCACAACATACCTACACATTATTTTACTATCTTAATATTGCGCGAAATTTAATAATTTATATTCAGTCATTAAGTGTTTGGTGTGGACACCCATATTTTGCGGCAATATTGATTATTTATTAATTATTATACACAGCACTGTAGTTCACTTGATCACTTTACCATCGAAAATCCGCCAGCGCGAAGGACAATTTTATATATCATTCTGGTATAACCACTCAAAGTCGTGAATGGCGTACCTGAAGACAAAAAAATGGTTAACAATAAAGCACAGTAAACGGTAAAGTATAAAAAATTGCATACCTGAAAAGCAAACATGATAAAACATAATAACAATAAAAAATTGCAGAATAGAATACAGTAAAAAAAGAGCAGAACAATAGAGAGAGAGAATAGAGAGAGAGAACAATAAAACGACAACTATTTTTTTTTATTTTTGTTTGTGGTTTTTTTTTTTTTTACACTTTTTTTTTGTAACTGTAACTTTTATAACTGTAACCGCTTCCAGGTTCGGGTCTCTCAAAATGCGATGGCATCTTGGGAGACCCTGTGAAAGTGTGCCTAGTCTGTGCAATGCTGCACCCTACGCTAATACTCAACTAGTGAATGGTAGCGTTCAAAACATTCACCAATGCAAAGACCAGGATTGTCAGGACAGGAGGGACAATAATAGTGAGTGTCACGCCTATATCCGCGCTTGCTGCAGACACAACATCTTTTTTGGGGGGGTTCGTTGGGTAGGGGTACTCGGGAGGACATAAAGAAAATGCCTCTCATGCAGCCGACTGCATTTGGTTGGGGATGTGAATGGGGGAAGTACGGGCGCTGCAGAAGCGGTGGGTTCCCAATTAGGATTGGCGAATGCAGCAGGAAGGGCACTATGGGCACGACGGGCCTGTGTTTGTCTTTTTGGTGGCAGCGGGACACTACTTGTGCTTGCCACCTCACCAGCTTGAACTGCACTTATGGGACTCGCCACGTCACCAAGTGTTACTGCAGTGCTGGTTTGACTACGACCGGGGTGTACTAGGCCGCTGGTGCTTGCCAGTTCACCAAAACGCTACAAAAAAAAGTGACAGTGATCGATCGATACTGCACTTGGGTGGGCTGGACTGGGCTGGGCCGGGCGGAGGGGCAAAACGCAGGTGCTAGCAGGTATCTGGGCTGATCCCGCTAACACTGCGTTTTTGGGAACCCTAAACTGCTGGGGACGCCAGTATAGATCTGATCGGATCAGATATTGATGCGTTCAGATACTATACCACTAAGGGAGGTGTACGGTGCGTGTACGGTGCGTGCATGGGTGTTCGCGGTACTGGTGCTAATCTGACGCTGCCTAGGGCGACGCATATCACCGCCGGGCGATCAGGGGGCTAAACCTTTTTTCGGTAATAAACGGCGGGTGCCCTGACACTATAAAAAATAAACAAACTAACCAGCGTCACCCGTAACGGTTATACGGTGATCAGTGGTAAAAGGGTTAACTAGGGGGCCATCAAGGGGTTAAAACATTTATTAGATAGTATATGGGGGTCCCTGTCGCTATAAAACACTGACGGCGAACCTAAATATTTACGTCCCTAACTAGCGTCACCAGCGACACTAATACAGCGATCAGAAAAATGATCGCTTAGCGACACTGGCGACAGGGGGTGATCAAGGGGTTAAAACTTTATTAGGGGGGGGTAAGGGGGGTACCCTAGACCTACAGGGGGCTAAACTTTTATTTGGTAATAAACGGCGGGTGCCCTGACACTATAAAAAATAAACAAACTAACCAGCGTCACCCGTAACGGTTATACGGTGATCAGTGGTGAAAGGGTTAACTAGGGGGCAATCAAGGGGTTAAAACATTTATTCGGTAGTATATGGGGGTCCCTGTCGCTATAAAACACTGACGGCGAACCTAAATATTTACGTCCCTAACTAGCATCACCAGCGACACTAATACAGCGATCAGAAAAATGATCGCTTAGCGACACTGGTGACGGGGGGTGATCAAGGGGTTAAAACTTTATTAGGGGGGGTAAGGGGGGTACCCTAGACCTACAGGGGGGTAACAGTCACTACCCTAACACTGCTAACTGTCACAAACTGACACTATGCAGTAATCAGGAAAAAAAAAAAAAAAAAAAAAAAACCTGCTTGGTGTCAGTTTGTGACAGGGGGGGGGTGATTGGGGGGGGATCGGGGGGCGATCGGGGGGCGATCGGGGGTGTAAGGTATGCCTGGCATGTTCTACTGTGTGTGTGTGAGTGTTGGTGCACTTACATGTCATCTCTCCTCGGCGCTGGAACGGAAACTCCCGAGCCGAGGAGAGATGACATCACATCCTCTGCCTCTGTGTACTATACAGAGGCAGGGGATGTTTGTCATTGGCTGGGAGCGATCGCGAGGGGGGGGCCACGATCGGATGGCCTCCCCCTCATCTCCCATCGCTTCCAACCAAATGCCGACCGCAGCTGGCACCGGGGGGGGGTCCGATCGGACCCCCCACCCGCGGGAAGGCAATCACGTTTCAGGTACGTGATTTTGCCTGCCCGTGCCGCTCTGCTCACGTATATAGGCGTGAGGCGGTCGGCAAGTGGTTAACCCAAACGGGAAGTAGAACCTGAGCTCATATATCCAGTAAGTCTCTAACTTAGAGACACCCCGTAAACGAGACTCGCCCCTCCAATGAGGGACGAATCTGTCAATGACTTGGAATAAACTTCCCGTGGGGTCCCTATTATGATGTAATAGGTAATGACGGGGTACCGTATGTTTGCTTTTGCCACTCTTTATGCCTGTAATATGTTCGTTCACACGTACAGTGAACGTTCTGATGGTCCGACCAACATATTGCTTCTTTCATGGGCAAGTAAGCAAATATACCACATATTGGGTGGCACAAGTGGCAAATTGTCTCATGCAGTAAGTGCGTGAAGTAATGGTGGATTGGGATGAGCTTCGAGTTCGAGTCGAACTCATGTTCGACTCGAACATTGGCTGTTCACAATTTGGGGTGTTCGCGGCAAATTCGAATGCCGCGGAACACCCTTTAAAAGTCTATGGGAGAAATCAAAAGTGCTTATTTTAAAGGCTTATATGCAAGTTATTGTCATAAAAAGTATTTGGGGACCTGGGTCCTGCCCCAGGGGACATGGATCAATGCAAAAAAAAGTTTTAAAAACGGCCGTTTTTTCAGGAGCAGTGATTTTAATAATGCTTAAAGTCAAACAATAAAAGTGTAATATCCCTTTAAATTTCGTAGCTGGGGAGTGTCTATAGTATGCCTGTAAAGGGGCGCATGTTTCCTGTGTTTAGAACAGTCTGACAGCAAAATGACATTTCGAAGGAAAAAACCCATTTAAAACTACTCACGGCTATTGCATTGCCGGTCCGACAATACACATAGAAGTTCATTGATAAAAACGGCATGGGAATTCCCCACAGGGGAACCCCGAACCAAAATTTAAAAAAAAAATGACGTAGGGGTCCCCCTAAATTCCATACCAGGCCCTTCAGGTCTGGAATGGATATTAAGGGGAACCCCGGCCAAAATTTTTAAAAAAAATGACGTGGGGGTCCCCCTAAATTCCATACCAGACCCTTATCCGAGCACGCAACCTGGCAGGCCGCAGGAAAAGAGTTGGGGACGAGAGTGCGGCCCCCCTCCTGAACCGTACCAGGCCACATGCCCTCAACATTGGGAGGGTGCTTTGGGGTAGCCCCCCAAAACACCTTGTCCCCATGTTGATGAGGACAAGGGCCTCATCCCCACAACCCTGGCCAGTGGTTGTGGGGGTCTGCGGGCGGGGGGCTTATCGGAATCTGGAAGCCCCCTTTAGCAAGGGGACCCCCAGATCCCGGCCCTCCCCCCTGTGTGAAATGGTAAGGGGGTACTTACCCCTACCATTTCACTAAAAAACTGTCAAAAATGTTACAAATAACAAGAGACAGTTTTTGACAATTCCTTTATTTAAATGCTTCTTCTTTCTTCTATCTTCCTTCATCTTCTTCTTCTGGTTCTTCTGGCTCTTCTGGTTCTTCCTCCGGCGTTCTCGTCCAGCATCTCCTCCGCGGCGTCTTCTATCTTCTTCTCCTCGGGCCGCGCTGCACCCATGACATGGGGGGAGGCTCCCGCTCTTCACTTCATCTTCTTCATCTTCTTCTTCATCTTCTTCTCTTCTTCTTTTCTTCTCTTCTTCTCTTCTTCATTTTCTTCTCCGGGCCGCTCTGCATCCATGCTGGCATGGAGGGAGGCTCCCGCTGTGTGACGGCGTCTCCTCATCTGATGGTTCTTAAATAACGGGGGGCGGGGCCACCCGGTGACCCCGCCCCCCTCTGACGCACGGGACATGACGGGACTTCCCTGTGGCATTCCCCGTGACATCACAAGGAAGTCCCGTCAAGTCACCATTCGTCAGAGGGGGCGGGGTCACCGGGTGGCCCCGCCCCTGTTATTTAAGAACCATCAGACGAGGAGACGCGTCACACAGCGGGAGCCTCCCTCCATGTCAGCATGGATGTGGAGCGGCCCAGAGAAGAAAATGAAGAAGAGAAGAAGAGAAGAAAAGAAGAAGATGAAGAAGAAGAGAAGAAGATGAAGAGAAGAGCGGGAGCCTCCCCCCATGCCATAGGTGCGGAGCGGCCCGAGGAGAAGAAGATAGAAGACACCGCGGAGGAGATGCTGGACGAGAACGCCAGAGGAAGAACCAGAAGAGCCAGAAGAACCAGAAGAAGATGAAGGAAGATAGAAGAAAGAAAAAGCATTTTAAAAAATTGTCAAAAACTGTCTCTTGTCATTTTTAACATTATTGACAGTTTTTTAGTGAAATGGGAGGGGTAAGTACCCCCTTACCATTTCACACAGGGGGGAGGGCCGGGATCTGGGGGTCCCCTTGTTAAAGGGGGCTTCCAGATTCCGATAAGCCCCCCGCCCGCAGACCCCCACAACCACCGGCCAGGGTTGTGTGGATGAGGCCCTTGTTCTCATCAACATGGGGACAAGGTGTTTTGGGGGGCTACCCCAAAGCACCCTCCCAATGTTGAGGGCATGTGGCCTGGTACGGTTCAGGAGGGGGGGGCACTCTCGTCCCCCCTCTTTTCCTGCGGCCTGCCAGGTTGCGTGCTCGGATAAGGGTCTGGTATGGATTTTTGGGGGGACCCCACGCCGTTTTTTTTTTTTTTTGGCGTGGGGTTCCCCTTAAAAGGTCTGGTATGGAATTTAGGGGGACCCCCACGTCATTTTTTTTTTAAATTTTGGCCGGGGTTCCCCTTAATATCCATACCAGACCTGAAGGGCCTGGTATGGAATTTAGGGGGACCCCCACGTCATTTTTTTTTAAAATTTTGGTTCGGGGTTCCCCTGTGGGGAATTCCCATGCCGTTTTTATCAATGAACTTCTATGTGTATTGTCGGACCGGCAATGCAATAGCTGCGAGTAGTTTTAAATGGGTTTTTTCCTTCGAAATGTCATTTTGCTGTCAGACTGTTCTAAACACAGGAAACATGCGCCCCTTTACAGGCATACTATAGACACCCCCCAGCTATGAAATGTAAAGGGATATTACACTTTTATTGTTTGACTTTAAGCATTATTAAAATCACTGCTCCTGAAAAAACGGCCGTTTTTAAAACTTTTTTTTGCATTGATCCATGTCCCCTGGGGCAGGACCCAGGTCCCCAAACACTTTTTATGACAATAACTTGCATATAAGCCTTTAAAATTAGCACTTTTGATTATTCATGTTCGTGTCCCATAGACTTTAACGGTGTTCGCGTGTTCGAACAAACTTTTTTCCTGTTCGCATGTTCTGGTGCGAACCGAACGGGGGGTGTTTGGCTCATCCCTAATGGTGGAGTTAAAAGTATCAATTTTGCGTCTCACTGCAACATTGTGCACACACACATTACACTTTCGACACGGGTAAAAACCTTTACATTGTTGAAAAAATTAGACTTTTTTGGGGGGGTCTATAATGTTAGGAGCAATTTGTCTTTGTATAGAACGGGCACCTCTAAAAATAACACCAGCATGCTCAGGAAGCACAGGGCCCAGGAATCTATCACTCCTAAGTACCTTCCAACGTTTCTTAAAAATCTCTTCAATCTCAACCACTCTCAATCTCAACAACCGCAGTATCTCCTTGAGCTATGAAGCTAGTTCGAGTTCGATCCATTATTTAGATCTCGAAATTATGATGGTAGACCAACATTTTGAGTTTAGAACTTATTTTAAACCTACCGACCGAAATGGGTACGTAGTTGTCACCATGCCCAATGGCTAAAGTCGGTTCCACGCAGCCAGTTTTTATGACTGCACCATAATTGTTCAAGGATTTCTGATTTTTTTTCACAGTCTCAAGTACTTAGAGATAGATTTGTTGCCAAGGGTTACGATCTGAATGAATTGGATGTAAAAATTAATAGAGTTTCACTTATTGATAGGAACTCTACTTTGGTTGAACGCCCTACTGTCTCTTCTGATTCCAAATTTAGATGGTCTTTTTTTACTACGTATTCCATGCAGTCCAGACAAATAAAAGAGATTTTTAAGAAACATTGGAAGGTACTTAGGAGTGATAGATTCCTGAGCCCTGTGCTTCCTGAGCACGCTGGTGTTATTGTTAGAGGTGCCCGTTCTACACAAGGACAGATTGCTCCTAACATTATAGACCCCCCCTAAAAAGTCTCATTTTTTCAACAATGTAAAGGTTTTTACCCATGTTGAAAGTGTAATGTGTGTGTGCACAATGTTGCAGTGAGACGCAAAATTGATACTTTTAGCTCCACCATTACTTCACGCACTTACTGCACAAGACAATTTGCCACTTGTGCCACCCAATATGTGATATATTTGCTTACTTGCCCATGCAAGAAGCAATATGTGGGACGGACCATCAGAACGTTCACTGTACGTGTGAACGAACATATTGCGGGCATAAAGAGTGGCAAAAGCAAACATACGGTACCCCGTCATTATCTATTACATCATAATAGGGACCCCACGGGAAGTTTATTCCAAGTCATTGACAGATTCGTCCCTCATTGGAGGGGCGAGTCTCGTCTACGGGGTGTCTCTAAGTTAGAGACTTACTGGATATATGAGCTCAGGTTCTACTTCCCGTTTGGGTTAAACGTGGAGTAGGACCTTAACTCATTTATTAATCTATCTTAAGCCTTTCATGATACGTATTTTTTATTTCTCCTTATTTACATATTTTTTACAGTTTATACATTTTTCTTGGTGTCTATTATTTATATTAATTATTCTTACTCATGCTGGTGACCATTTTTTGAGATCTAATGGTCCCCGGTTGAGTTATCCACATACAAATTTATTTTTGTTGATTTTTTACTGTACATTATATTTAATTCATTTTGGGTGTCGGGCGCTTGTTGTTGTGGTCATGGGATTGATACTTGGCATGTGGCCGTGTGGTTTGTTGACCGGGTTGGCCTTCCAGCGGTGCCGCCTGCCTTGACTGTCCCATGTTCCGTTCTTTGTTTATTTGTTTTGTTTATATCTGTTCACGTTACGCCATTTGACATTCGTCACATGTTTACTTGACCACGTGAACGGTCCCATGTGTATGCGGGCCTTCAGACGTGACGTACGTTGCCGGTCGACCACCCCGCAATGCGGCATGTGTTCTTCCGGGCTGACGTCAGCGTCACAGGGGTATCGGTCACATGTCAGGTGATCGTCATGTGAACACTCCCGCAAATTCGTGGGCTTTTTGGACACAATGTTAACTGCTGTCTGGTTATCTTGCCAGGCGGTGTGTTTATTTCCAGGTAGACGTCAGTGTCACGTGCTTTGCTCCGCTTTTTCGCGGGCATTTGCACGAGACATGGATTCGGGATCTGTCAGCTGACTACCAGGTCTTAATGACGTATGTTCTTTCCATTGGGTGATTTATGTGTGTTTACCCAACAACTTGGCAGTGACTGGATCTTAGGATGGGGTTGGCCACGTATAATCACGTGACCATCTTTCATCCAATGATATTCCAATGATATTCATTCCTCTAGTTTTCTCACAGCTGATTGGTCTAGTGGTATTATTGTAATCTTAAGGATATTTTATATATTTGGGCAGTGTAGTAGAAGTTTCTTATGCCCCTGTTGAAGGATTATTGATCGAAACGCGTAGGGCGGCTATTACTCTCTACATTGCCACTTTGTTTTTATTTCTGTGATCACTTTTATGTACAATGTTTTTTTAGTAATAAATAACCCTGATTTGCACTATGTGGAGGCATTCCTCTTTTTTCCCACATACTTCCTGGATATGATAAAATACACCTACTTACTGTTTTGATGACCTCTGATTGGATATCTGGAATGTTGATGGAACCCCAGTCCTGACTTCACTTCATCACTTTTTGTTATAGACTTTTTCTTAATTTCTGAGTACGCCCTTTTAGTGGGTACCCCACTAAGATCATATGTTTGCAGAGACATTCACATAATATCTGACTTCACTTCATCACTTTTTTTATAGACTTTTTCTTAATTTCTGAGTACGCCCTTTTAGTGGGGTACCCTCATATGTTTGCAGAGACATTCACATAATATCATATTTGGTGTTCATGTTGTTTTACATTAAGCGCTGCAATTTATTTACCTCATTTGTTTATGTTTGTCACATTGTTTGTAGCTGCTCCTTTTTTGAATTTTTCTAGGGTAGCGCATTAATCTCCTTTATCATCTTATGTGAACCGGAACCTGTCTCCTGCTGAGAAGAACTACCCCACTCATAAACTTGAGTTTCTGGCCTTGAAGTGGGTCATGGTAGACAAGTTGAGAGATTACCTGTATGGTGCAGAGTTTGTAGTCAGAACGGACAACAACCCCCTCACATACTTGCTTACCACCGCGAAGTTGGATGCCACAGGCCATAGGTGGTTGGCTGCTCTTTCAACCTTTTCCTTCAGCTTGAAATACAGACCAGGAGTGGGTAACAGAGATGCTGATGCGCTGTCAAGAAGACCCCACAGTCCCCTGAGCTCCCAAGAAGATTGGACTCAGCTTGCCCCCGAAGGGGTAAGAGCCCTTTGTGAAGGAGCAGAAAAACAGGAGAAAGGTGGGGCCAGAGCTGAAGAGATTGGAGTGACTACAGCAGGGGTACCTAGGCATTACTGTAATGTCTCTCAGATTGCAGCAGAAGGTCTACCTAAGTTATCGAGAAAAGACCTTAGGAAGGACCAACAGGAGGATCCACTCTGCAGTTTAGTATTGGAAGCTCTGGAAAGTCAGCGCCCTGATTTACTTTTGAAAAGTGCTCAGAAAGAAGCTCTGTTGTTACATAAAGAGTGGAGTCAGTTGCAGTTGCAACAAGGGATGGTCTACCGAAGGGGCCTCTCTGAAGATATGGAGGGTAAGTGGCAACTGTTTCTGCCAGAGAAACACAGAGAGACAGTGTTAATCGCTCTACATGATTGTCATGGACATATGGGGGCAGAAAGAACTCTCCAATTGATAAGGGATAGATTCTATTGGCCTTACATGAGGAAAGAAGTGGAGAATTCCTGTCATTCCTGTCATAGGTGTATCCAGAGTAAGACTTTACCGCAACGGGCAGCCCCGATGGGTCATTTATCAAGCCAAGGTCCCATGGATTTAGTTTGCATAGATTACCTGTGTCTAGAATCTGACTTGAGTGGGCAAGGAAATATTCTGGTAGTCACAGACCATTTTACCAGATATGCTCAAGCTTTCTCCACAAAAGATCAGAAGGCAGTCACAGTGGCAAAGACATTAGTGGAGAAGTTCTTTGTCCATTATGGCTTACCACAGAGGATTCACTCAGATCAGGGAAGAGACTTTGAGAGTACGCTCATCAGGAGATTATTGGATCTGTTGGGAATTCAGAAGTCTAGAACTACACCTTATCATCCGCAAGGAGACCCTCAGCCAGAAAGGTTTAATAGAACTCTTCTTAATATGTTGGGGACACTAACCTCAGAGCAAAAGCCCAACTGGAGTAAGCATATTGCTGCTTTAGTACATGCATATAACAGCACCAAGAGTGACGTCACAGGATATTCACCTTATCGGCTGATGTTTGAGCGAGAAGCTAGATTACGAGTGGACTTGGCTTTTGGAACTTCTCTGGATCACACCTCAGAGGCTTCTCATCGAGGATATACACATAGGCTGAGGAAGAGTCTGAAGATTGCTTATGAGAAGGCTCGGACTATGTCAGACAGCAGAGGGAGCAGAAATAAAAGAAACTTTGACCTCAAAGTAAGGGTTCAAGATCTTCAACCTGGTGACCGAGTCCTATTAAGGAATTTGGGTATTCCTGGCAAACACAAGTTGGCAAATCGCTGGAGATCACAGCCATACATTGTTTGTAAACAGCTCCCAGGACTTCCAGTATTTGAAATTAGGCCAGAAGGAAGTGCTGGACCAATTAAGACTTGGCATCGGAATCACCTTTTGCCCCTTACTGATGCAGTCAGGATAATCCCCAAGGAGGAGTTATCATCTACATCAGAGGATGCACAACGGCCTGTAACTAGGTCCCAGTCTGGGGCTTTGACAACAGAAGACACTGAGGAGAGAGAGATGGACATTAGCTGGTTGTGGTCATCTAATATACCCGAAGCTGAAGCAAGTGTTTCATCACCAACAACCAAAGAGGGTAGTGAGGCCCTTAGGCCAGAAGCTTCAGAGTTTGTACCATTGTCCGAAAGAACTGAGAAGTGTTTATCTCCCACTAAGTAGAAGAGAATAGTGTCCAACCAGAAATAGAGGACACATCAAAAGAACAAAGGGGAAAGAGGAACATTCGCCCACCTAAGAGACTAACCTATGATACTTTGGGCGAGCGTTCTGAGACAACAAAGGTTACCAGCAAAAGGAATGTTGATGACCCTAGTTCCTCCTCAGTCAATCTGGACAATGAGAGCCCTGTTTCACCCCTTGGCACATCTGTATCTGATACTAAGGTGACAGTTGTGGGTACACAGAATAGCTTTCCAACACCTGAAAATTGGTGGGAGTCTCCTCTGTCGGTCCTGTGCACTCGTTTAGAGGCTAAGATGTGTAACAGGAACAAGGTCTTACATATCTTTGGGGACCAAAGATTTAAAGCAGGGGGAGTATGTAGCACTGACAACTTTTGTTTTTAGCCATATGTGTGTTATACAAAACATAAGTTGTTATAGTGCCATCTTGTGGACAATTGAAAAGGTACAATACTTTTATGTTTCATGATTAAGAGAAGTGACATGGAAGTGATTGATTGTTTTGTTCTGAACTTTAACTGTGACCTACTCACAATGCTCCTGGACAAGAGAAGAACTGAACTGCATTGTGGGAGGATATAAAAGGGCTGGGAGTGGCCATCTTAGGTCTCTTTTTCCCTGGACGCGTGGCCTGCCAGCAGGACTCTGTGGGTGTGTGTGTCCCACAGGGTTGCGGCCTACCTTGTGAGGGAGCGGAGCGGCAGCAGGGATCCTGCATTCATATCACAGTGTGCTGAAGCAGCAGAAGTGATTATTCCGGAGACCCATGGAGGAGGTAACCGAGGACTCCTGGTCGTTACTGAACGGAGCAGTGTGACGGCGTGGCGGTGGTTCCGTATGGACTGAGAACTGTTGAAACAGAGGCATCCATCCCGTGTGGTGAGAGGGTTAACACCCAGAAGTTTGTTTAAATACTACACACACTTAGAACTGTTACAGAGTGTTGCTGGGACTGATAGTCCCACGGAACAAGTTAAGTTGGAGAACATTACATCTGCATAGACTTCAGTATTCAAGAACTGATACTAGATGTTTGCCTCCTTCGTATAAGAATACTTGATCAGTCTGCTGGATTATAACTGCTTTAGTGTATTACCTTACACTGCGCAACACCCAAGAGGAAGCCTTTTGTGGATTACAATTACAAATTCATAAGCTAGCGAAGACTGAAGTTGTCAAGACTATCTCTTTTTACTGCAGGGCCCTGCATTTAGTTACAAAGAGTAGTGACTTTACGGTTTAGAGCAGGGGGAGCTCCCTGGTATAAATATATCTTTAGGTGTATTCTGTGTATGTTATTAATATTGTCATAACCATTTACTATACTGTTACACTATGTTGGTGTGATAGTGTAGTCATTGTAATAACTTTCTATATAAAATCTATCATTTACCCAATGAAAGAAGTCATTTTGGTTATTACAGAAGTTTGTGTGCAGTGTTGTTATTTCTCCTGCAGGTGGAGCTACAAGCACCCAGGTAGAGGTAAATATAAATATAAGTGTATATTGTGAGTTAAAGTTGATACTAATATCATTACAACACTGCACTACAGCTGTGTCAAGGGGATTGAACAACTTAAGCGGGGTGAATAGAACAGAGGACAGGCCCAATAATAAGCCAGCAGCTCCACCGAGAGTTATTGCTACACGGGGTATTGCGGGGCATTGCAGGGCATTGCAGAGTATTGCGGGGTATTGCAGAGTATTGCGGGGTATTGCGGGGCATTGCAGAGTATTGCGGGGTATTGCAGAGTATTGCGGGGCATTTCAGAGTATTACGGGGGCATTGCAGAGTATTGCAGGGTATTGCAGAGTATTGCGGGGCATTGCAGAGTATTGCCGGGCATTGCAGAGTATTGCAGGGGATTGCAGAGTATTGCGGGGCATTGCAGAGTATTGCAGGGCATTGCAGAGTATTGCGGGGTATTGCGGGGTATTGCAGAGTATCGCGGGGCATTGCAGAGTATTGCGGGGCATTGCAGAGTATGGCACAGAGAATTGCAGAGTATTGCAGAGTATTTCACAGGGAATTGCAGAGTATTGCAGAGTAATGCACAGGGAATTGCAGAGTATTGCACAGGCAATTGCAGAGTAGTGCTGGGTTTTGCTGAGCATGGGGGGGTGGCTGAGCATGGAAGGATGGATGGATGTGACAGCACATGTCACTGAGCAGTGCTGTGGGCACTACACATCCAGCCCACAGTGCTGCTCCCATCCGATCCCTCCCCCTCTGTACCAATCGATACAGAGAGAGGAGGAGAGGAACCCGCGTCATGACATGACGCCGGTTTGTTTACATGTGATCGGTACGTCATTTGACGGAGTGATCACATGGTAAACGGCCGTGATCAGCGGCAGTTTACCGTGATCCGTGATGCACCGGGTCCTCTGGACCCGACGGTCATGGATGTTCCCGTGTGAACGGTTTTCTGGGATCACGTCATAGTACGTGATCCCAGAGTTATCCAACCGCCCTGCAGCCGTCATTTGGCTATGGGCCGGTTGGTAACTGGTTAAGATGGTTCTACACCTTCATTTGAGTCCAATTGTGTTTGATTATACTGATTGGACTTGATTAGGAAAGCCACGCACCTGTCTATATAAGACCTTACAGCTCACAGTGCATGTCAGAGCAAATGAGAATCATGAGGTCATGAGGTCAAAAGAACTGCCTGAAGAGCTCAGAGACAGAATTGTGGCAAGGCACAGATGTGGCCAAGGTTACAAAAAAAATTTGCTGCATTTAAGGTTCCTAAGAGCACAGTGGCCTCCATAATCCATAAATGGAAGACACTTGGGACGACCAGAACCCTTCCTAGAGCTGGCCGTCTGGGCAAACTGAGCTATCGGGGGAGAAGAACCTTGGTGAGAGAGGTAAAGAAGAACCTAAAGATCACTGTGGCTGAGCTCCAGAGATGCAGTCGGGAGATGGGAGAAAGTTGTAGAAAGCCAACCATCACTGCAGCCCTCCACCAGTCGGGGCTTTATGGCAGAGTGGCCTGACGGAAGCCTCTCCTCAGTGCAAGACACATGAAAGCCCGCATGGAGTTTGCTAAAAAACACCTGAAGGACTCCAAGATGGTGAGAAATAAGATTCCCTGGTCTGATGAGACCAAGATAGAACTTTTTGGCCTTAATTCTAAGTGGTATGTGTGGAGAAATCCAGGCACTGCTCATCACCTGTCCAATACAGTCCCAACAGTGAAGCATGATGGTGGCAGCATCATGCTGTGGGGGTGTTTTTTAGCTGCAGGGACAGGACGACTGGTTGCAATCGAGGGAAAGATGAATGCAGCCAAGTACAGGGATATCCTGGACGAAAACCTTCTCCAGAGTGCTGAGGACCTCAGACTGGCCGAAGGTTTACCTTCCAACAAGACAATGACCCTAAGCACACGGCTAAAATAATGAAGGAGTGGCTTCACAACAACTCCGTGACTGCTCTTGAATGGCCCAGCCAGAGCCCTGACTTAAACCCATTGAGCATCTCTGGAGAGACCCCAAAATGGCTGTCCACCATTTACCATCCAACCTGACAGAACTGGAGAGGATCTGCAAGGAGGAATGGCGGAGGATCCCCAAATCCAGGTGTGAAAAATTTGTTGCTCCTTTCCCAAAAAGATTCATGGCTGTATTAGATCAAAAGGGTGCTTCTACTAAATACTGAGCAAAGGGTCCGAATACTTAGGACCATGTGATATTTCAGTTTTTCTTTTTTAATAAATCTGCAAAAATAATAATATAACAAAGAGTGAAAAATTTAAGGGGGTCTGAATACTTTCCGTCCCCACTGTATGTCCACTGCATTCCAGTCTAGCCAAGCCTATATCTGACTGCAGGCCATTGCTGGTGTACGTTCTCAAATACACTTTCAGGCAGCCAGGCAAGTGATTCAGTGATCCGCAGTGCATAAAATATATATACTGTCTCCTACATATCTATCCACTGCATTCTAGTCTAGCCAATCCTATATCTGACTGCAGGCCATTTCTGGTGTACGTTCTCAAATACACTTTCAGGTAGGCAGGCAAGTGATTCAGTGATCCGCAGTGCATAAAATATATATACAGTCTCCAACATATACAGTGGGGACGGAAAATATTCAGACCCCCTTAAATTTTTCACTCTTTGTTATATTGCAGCCATTTGCTAAAATAATTTAGGTTCATTTTTTTCCTCATTAATGTACACACAGCACCCCATATTTACAGAAAAACACAGAATTGTTGACATTTTTGCAGATTTAGGCTATGTTTCCACTAGTCCGACTTTTCATGCGACTTGGGACTGAAAAGTCGCATGACAAATAGTACCCCATGCTTTACAATGAGTACCGTTCATATCTGTGCGACTTCAAGTCGCAGCGACTTCAAAGTAGTCCCTGCACTACTTTGGTCCCACTTTGATGCGACTTGAGGTCCATAGACACAGGCATTGTTTCAAATCGCGGTAAAAAGTCGCGGTAAAATCGCGCGACTTTGGGGACGCAATAGTGGAAACATAGCTTTATTAAAAAAGGAAAACTGAAATATCACATGGTCCTAAGTATTCAGACCCTTTGCTGTGACACTCATATATTTAACTCAGGTGCTGTCCATTTCTTCTAATCATCCTTGAAATGGTTCTACACCTTCATTTGAGTCCAGCTGTGTTTGATTATACTGATTGGACTTGATTAGGAAAGCAACACACCTGTCTATATAAGACCTTACAGCTCACAGTGCATGTCGGAGCAAATGAGAATCATGAGGTCAAAGGAACTGTCTGAAGAGCTCAGAGACAGAATTGTGGCAAGGCACAGATCTGGCCAAAGTTATGAAAAAATTTCTGCTGCACTTAAGGTTCCTAAGAGCACAGTGGCCTCCATAATCCTTAAATGGAAGATTTTTGGGATGATCAGAATCTTTCCTTGAGCTGGCCGTCCGGCCAAACTGAGCTATGGGGGGAGAAGAGCCTTGGTGAGAGAGGTAAAGAAGAACCCAAAGATCACTGTGGCTGAGCTCTAGAGATGCAGTCGGGAGATGGGAGAAAGTCAACCATCACTGCAGCGGGGCCTTATGGCAGAGTGGCCCGACGGAAGCCTCTCCTCAATGCAAAACACATAAAAGCCTGCATGGAGTTTGCTAAAAAACACCTGAAGGACTCCAAGATGGTGAGAAATAAGATTCCTTGGTCTGATGAGACCAAGATAGAACTTTTTGGCCTTAATTCTAAGTGGTATGTGTGGAGAAAACCAGGCACTGCTCATCACCTGTCTAATAAAGTCCCAACAGTGAAGCTTGGTGGTGGCAGCATCATGCTGTGGGGGTGTTTTTTAGCTGCAGGGACAGGACGACTGGTTGCAATCGAGGGAAAGATGAATGCGGCCAAGTACAGGGATATCCTGGATGAAAACCTTCTCCGGAGTGCTCAGGACCTCAGACTGGGCCGAAGTTTTACCTTCCAACAAGACAATGACCCTAAGCACACAGCTAAAATAACGAAGGAGGGGCTTCACAACAACTTTGTGACTGTTTTTGAATGGCCCAGCCAGAGCCCGGACTTAAACCCAATTGGACATCTCTGGAGAGACCTAAAAATGTCTGTCCACCAACATTTACCATCCAACCTGACAGAACTGGGGAGGATCTGCAAGGAGGAATGGCAGAGAATCCCCATATCCAGGTGTGAAAAACTTGTTGCATCTTTCCCAAAAAGACTCATGGCTGTATTAGATCAAAAGGGTGCTTCTACTAAATACTGAGCAAAGGGTTGGCTTTTTTTCGCCACGTCAGTGGCTAATGATCAAGGATGCATGCACCATACTGTCACCATTTGAGGGGTGAGCAGTGACAGTGCATGCATCAGTGATACTGTCCCTCTTGTCTTCCCGTTGAGTACATGCTTCATGGAATAATGGACAGGGCACTTGAGGCAGAATAGAGGGAGGAAGAGCAGGACTTCCTTACCTCTCAAGGCCCCCTTTATCCAGACAGTATTCCTGCAGGCCTGCCTATCACACAGGAAGAGGAGGAAGAGGATTGTGTCAGCATGGAGGTGGAGCCTGGCACTCAGCATCAGCAGCAGTCTTAAAGGGATAGTTTTCAGTCCCCAGAAGAGAAGAGAAGAAAAGAATAAGAGAAGAAGATGAAGAAGAAGATGAAGAAGATGAAGAGAAGGGGGCCGGGGGAGACAGAGAGAGAGAGGAGCTTCCCATTTAAAGAGACCCCCTCTAGTTATCCTGACTAGAGGTCGAGTCAGGAGGATGGTGTGCAGCGGCTTCACCTGCTCCAAGAACGCGCTATGTGCGTTCAACGTGGTCTAACAAAAAAAAGTCCCCAGTTGAAGTCACGAGCGGTGACGTAACGCGTAGGGCGTGGCCGAGAGCAGACGAAACCGGAAGTCAGTAAGGAGGCGCCTCAGACGCCGCTCCTCAACTTGTTTTTACTTTCATGCTGTTTTTAATCATTTGCAATGTAAGAGACCACTTATACTTTCAATAAATAGCAACTTTATTTAACATACTACACCATTGGAGGCCTCTCTCTCTCCCTTCCCTATTTATTCCACCGGACTGGTGGAGCCCAGGTGGGCAACCCCCTTCTTTCCCATATCTGATAGGTGCCTCACATCAGGAGAACCGCTACACCACCAGAGAAGCCCTACCTGAATGGCACTACACCACATCCAATAAAGAACCTGTTTTGATGCCCATATTTATCCTATCTAAGGTGAGAGTCTAGAGAGCCTGGTTTCACCGGATCACTACTATTTAAAAACATCATTATCACCTTCCTCCTCCATTATATGGTCCCAGTGGAAGAAGCACATTATAAACTTTGGATTTTTTGGATTTTTTGATTTTTTGACGCACATCAGCACTTTTGATGATCACTTATTTATATTTATATTGAGCACTGCACATTATGTTGCACTGGATTTACACTTGTAGAACACATTTTACTTATATATTGTATTTATAATTATGCTTTGATGTGATAGATTTGAAGCGCGAAATCACTTTATTATCATTATTTTGCTGAGTGTAAGTGAACACTTTCGATTTTGCTGCAGTCCGTAGAGACATCATCACTATTTATACACATCCATATCCGTTATTTTAGTTAGTCACGTTGTTATTGACTTAGTCCGTATACTCAATTTAGCGCGAGGGACCACACCATACATGATGAAGAGAAGAGCGGGGAGCCTCCCCCCATGCCATGGGTGCGGAGCGGCCAGAGGAAAAGAAGATAGAAGATGCCGCGGAGGAGATGCTGGACGAGAATGACGGAGGAAGAACCAGAAGAGCCAGAAGAACCAGAAGAAGAAGATGAAGGAAGATAGAAGAAAGAAGAAGCATTTAAATAAAGGAATTGTCAAAAACTGTCTCTTGTCATTTTTAACATTTTTGACAGTTTTTTAGTGAAATGGTAGGGGTACAAAATACCCCCTTACCATTTCACACAGGGGGGGCCCGGGATCTGGGGGTCCCCTTGGTAAAGGGGGCTTCCAGATTCCGATAAGCCCCCCACCCGCAGACCCCCACAACCACCGGCCAGGGTTGTGGGGATGAGGCCCTTGTCCTCATCAACATGGGGACAAGGCGTTTTGGGGGGCTACCCCAAAGCACCCTCCCAATGTTGAGGGCATGTGGCCTGGTATGGTTCAGGAGGGGGGTGCTCTCTCGTCCCCCCCTCTTTTCCTGCGGCCTGCCAGGTTGTGTGCTCGGATAAGGGTCTGGTATGGATTTTTGGGGTGACCCCACGCCGTTTTTTTTTTTTTTTGGTGTGGGGTTCCCCTTAAAATCCGTACCAGACCTGAAGGGTCTGGTATGGAATTTAGAGGGACCCCCACGTCATTTTTTTTAAAAATTTTGACCGGGGTTCCCCTTAATATCCATACCAGACCTGAAGGGCCTGGTATGGGAATTTAGAGGGACCTCCACGTCATTTTTTTTAAATTTTGGTTCGGGGTTCCCCTGTGGGGAATTCCCATGCCGTTTTTATCAATGAACTTCTATGTGTATTGTCGGACCGGCAATGCAATAGCCGCGAGTAGTTTTAAATGGGTTTTTTCCTTCGAAATGTAATTTTGCTGTCAGACTGTTCTAAGCACGGGAAACATGCGCCCCTTTACAGGCATACTATAGACACCCCCCAGCTACGAAATTTAAAGGGATATTACACTTTTATTGTTTGACTTTAAGCATTATTAAAATCACTGCTCCTGAACAAACGGCCATTTTTAAAACTTTTTTTTTGCATTGATCCATGTCCCCTGGGGCAGGACCCAGGTCCCCAAACACTTTTTATGACAATAACTTGCATATAAGCCTTTAAAATTAGCACTTTTGATTATTCATGTTCGTGTCCCATAGACTTTAAAGGTGTTTGTGTGTTCGAACAAACTTTTTTCCTGTTCGCAAGTTCTGGTGCGAACCGAACAGGGGGGTGCTCGGCTCATCCCTAGTTCCAGCAACCATCGCCTGTGTCTGATTTACTTGGTGCAGGAATACCTTGGGGCAAGATCAGACTTGGAGACCTTTCCAACCGAAAATCCACTGGGTTACTGGGTCTTGAGGATGGTTCACTGGCCAGAGCTTGCACAGTATGCAATTGAGCTACTGGCCTGTCCTGCATCCAGTGTTCTATCTGAACGCACATTCAGTGCTGCTGGAGGCTTTGTAACTGATCACAGAGTGCACCTGTCCACAGACTCGGTTGATCGGCTCACCTTCATAAAAATAAATCAGTCTTGAATCACCAGCTACCAAGCACCTGATGCTGATGTAACCAATTAATTTTTTTATGAATGTGAGATCCCTTGCAGACTGTCTATGCTGATGCTGAGTAGAGATGAGCTTCGTGTTCGAGTCGAACCCATGTTCGACTCGAACATCGTCTGTTCGACGAATTGCGAATGATATGGGATGTTTGCGCCAAATTCGTGTGGCGCGTCACGGCCCATAATTCACTGCGGCATCGCAGTGCATTGCTGGCTGATGATTGACCAAGCATGCACTATGACCCGCATGCTTGGCCAATCACAGCGCTGTCTGTAGAGAGAGCTGTAATTGGCCAAAGCCAGGGTGGCTTTGGCCAATTATAGCTCAGGGGGTTTAGTAAACGCCCCAAACTATATAAGGCCGCCTGCACGGCAGCCCTGTGTAGTGTGTGTTCCGGCGTTGAGAGACAGAGACAGAGAGACAGTGTCATTTGATTTAAGTTAGATAGATTAGGCAGGACAGTCAGTGAGTTAGCTGCACTTACAGTGTATTGTGTATATATATGCATCCCAGGTGTTGTATATAAATATATATATATATATATATATATATATATATATATATATACTGTATTCAGTTTAGCTAGATCCGTTCCTGTTATTATCTTCCTACTGACAGGCAGGCTTGTGTTGTTACAGTATTTACAGCTACCTGAAGAAAATTGATGGTGTTCTTCCTATTAGTACCACAGTCAGGCAGCTAGACTATTTACAGTTAGTGTAGTGCGTCCTCCTCACAGTGTTCAGCTAAAGCTACAAGTTAGTTTAGTGTGACCTCTGCACAGTGTTCAGCTAAAGCTACAAGTTAGTGTAGTGCGTCCTTCTCACAGTGTTCAGCTAAAGCTACAAGTTAGTGTAGTGCGACCTCTACACAGTGTTCAGCTAAAGCTACAAGTTAGTGTAGTGCGACCTCTGCACAGTGTTCAGCTAAAGCTACAAGTTAGTGTAGTGCGTCCTCTGAACAGTGTTCAGCTAAAGCTACAAGTTAGTGTAGTGCACAGTGTTCAGCTAAAGCTACAAGTTAGTGTAGTGTGTCCTCCTCACAGTGTTCAGCTAAAGCTACAAGTTAGCGTAGTGCGACCTCTGCACAGTGTTCAGCTAAAGCTACCTGTAGAAGGTTGGTGGTGTTTTCCTGATCCAATCACTACCGCAGGCAGCTACATTATTTTACAGTTAGTGTAGTGCGTCCTCTGCACAGTGTTCAGCTAAAGCTTTCTGTAGAAGGTTGGTGGTGTTTTCCTGATCCTATCACTACCGCAGGCAGCTACATTATTTTAACATTAGTGTAGTGCGACCTCTGCACAGTGTTCAGCTAAAGCTACCTGTAGAAGGTTGGTGGTGTTTTCCTGATCCTATCACTACCGCAGGCAGCTACATTATTTACACGTTAGTGTAGTGCGACCTCTGCACAGTGTTCAGCTAAAGCTACCTGTAGAAGGTTGGTGGAGTTTTCCTGATCCTATCACTACCGCAGGCAGCTACATTATTTTAACGTTAGTGTAGTGCGTCCTCTGCACAGTGTTCAGCTAAAGCTATCTGTAGAAGGTTGGTGGTGTTTTTCTGATCCTATCACTACCGCAGGCAGCTACATTATTTACACATTAGTGTAGTGCGACCTCTGCACAGTGTTCAGCTAAAGCTACCTGTAGAAGGTTGGTGGTGTTTTCCTGATTATATCACTACCGCAGGCAGCTACATTATTTTAACATTAGTGTAGTGCGTCCTCTTCACAGTGTTCAGCTAAAGCTACCTGTAGAAGGTTGGTGGTGTTTTCCTGATCCAATCACTACCGCAGGCAGCTACATTATTTTACAGTTAGTGTAGTGCGTCCTCTTCACAGTGTTCAGCTAAAGCTACCTGTAGAGGGTTGGTGGTGTTTTCCTGATCCTATCACTACCGCAGGCAGCTACATTATTTTAACGTTAGTGTAGTGCATCCTCTGCACAGTTGACAGCTATAGCTATCTATAGAAGGTTGGGAGTGTTTTCCCAATCCTATCACTACCGCAGGCAGCTACATTATTTACACGTTAGTGTAGTGCGACCTCTGCACAGTGTTCAGCTAAAGCTACCTGTAGAAGGTTGGTGTAGTTTTCCTGATCCTATCACTACTGCAGGCAGCTACATTATTTTAACGTTAGTGTAGTGCGTCCTCTGCACAGTGTTCAGCTAAAGCTATCTGTAGAAGGTTTGTGGTGTTTTTCTGATCCTATCACTACCGCAGGCAGCTACATTATTTACACATTAGTGTAGTGCGACCTCTGCACAGTGTTCAGCTAAAGCTACCTGTAGAAGGTTGGTGGTGTTTTCCTGATCCTATCACTACCGCAGGCAGCTACATTATTTTAACATTAGTGTAGTGCGTCCTCTTCACAGTGTTCAGCTAAAGCTACCTGTAGAAGTTTGGTGGTGTTTTCCTGATCCTATCACTACTGCAGGCAGCTACATTATTTTAACGTTAGTGTAGTGCGACCTCTGCACAGTGTTCAGCTAAAGCTACCTGTAGAAGGTTGGTGGTGTTTTCCTGATCCTATCACTACCGCAGGCAGCTACATTATTTACACGTTAGTGTAGTGTGACCTCTGCACAGTGTTCAGCTAAAGCTACAAGTTAGTGTAGTGCATCCTCCTCACAGTGTTCAGCTAAAGCTACAATTTAGTGTAGTGCGACCTCTGCACAGTGTTCAGCTAAAGCTACAAGTTAGTGTAGTGCGTCCTCTGAACAGTGTTCAGCTAAAGCTACAAGTTAGTGTAGTGCACAGTGTTCAGCTAAAGCTACAAGTTAGTGTAGTGTGTCCTCCTCACAGTGTTCAGCTAAAGCTACAAGTTAGTGTAGTGCGACCTCTGCACAGTGTTCAGCTAAAGCTACCTGTTGAAGGTTGGTGGTGTTTTCCTGATCCAATCACTACCGCAGGCAGCTACATTATTTTACAGTTAGTGTAGTGCGTCCTCTGCACAGTGTTCAGCTAAAGCTTTCTGTAGAAGGTTGGTGGTGTTTTCCTGATCCTATCAGTATCCGCAGGCAGCTACATTATTTTAACATTAGTGTAGTGTGACCTCTGCACAGTGTTCAGCTAAAGCTACCTGTAGAAGGTTGGTGGTGTTTTCCTGATCCTATCACTACCGCAGGCAGCTACATTATTTTAACTTTAGTGTTGTGCGTCCTCTTCACAGTTGACAGCTATAGCTATCTATAGAAGGTTGGTGGTGTTTTCCCAATCCTATCACTACCGCAGGCAGCTACATTATTTACACGTTAGTGTAGTGCGACCTCTGCACAGTGTTCAGCTAAAGCTACCTGTAGAAGGTTGGTGGAGTTTTCCTGATCCTATCACTACCGCAGGCAGCTACATTATTTTAACGTTAGTGTAGTGCGTCCTCTGCACTGTGTTCAGCTAAAGCTATCTGTAGAAGGTTGGTGGTGTTTTTCTGATCCTATCCCTACCGCAGGCAGCTACATTATTTACACGTTAGTGTAGTGTGACCTCTGCACAATGTTCAGCTAAAGCTACAAGTTAGTGTAGTGCGTCCTCCTCACAGTGTCTTCCGCTAAAGCAAAAAGTTAGTGTAGTGCGTCCTCCTCACAGTGTTAAGCTAAAGCTACAAGTTAGTGTAGTGTGACCTCTGCACAGTGTTCAGCTAAAGCTACAAGTTAGTGTAGTGCGTCCTCTGAACAGTGTTCAGCTAAAGCTACAAGTTAGTGTAGTGCGACCTCTGCACAGTGTTCAGCTAAAGCTACCTGTAGAAGGTTGGTGGTGTTTTCCTGATCCTATCACTACCGCAGGCAGCTACATTATTTTAACGTTAGTGTAGTGCGTCCTCTTCACAGTGTTCAGGTAAAGCTACCTGTAGAAGGTTGGTGGTGTTTTCCTGATCCTATCACTATCGCAGGCAGCTACATTATTTTAACGTTAGTGTAGTGCGTCCTCTGCACAGTGTTCAGCAAAAGCTACCTGTAGAAGGTTGGTTGTGTTTTCCTGATCCTATCACTACCGCAGGCAGCTACATTATTTTAACTTTAGTGTAGTGCGTCCTCTTCACAGTGTTCAGCTAAAGCTACCTGTAGAAGGCTGGTGGTGTTTTCCTGATTATATCACTACCGCAGGCAGCTACATTATTTTAACATTAGTGTAGTGCGTCCTCTTCACAGTGTTCAGCTAAAGCTGCCTGTAGAAGGTTGGTGGTGTTTTCCTGATCCTATCACTACCGCAGGCAGCTACATTATTTTAACGTTAGTGTAGTGCATCCTCTGCACAGTTGACAGCTATAGCTATCTATAGAAGGTTGGTAGTGTTTTCCCAATCCTATCACTACCGCAGGCAGCTACATTATTTACACGTTAGTGTAGTGCGACCTCTGCACAGTGTTCAGCTAAAGCTACCTGTAGAAGGTTGGTGGAGTTTTCCTGATCCTATCACTACTGCAGGCAGCTACATTATTTTAACGTTAGTGTAGTGCGTCCTCTGCACAGTGTTCAGCTAAAGCTATCTGTAGAAGGTTCGTGGTGTTTTTCTGATCCTATCACTACCGCAGGCAGCTACATTATTTACACATTAGTGTAGTGCGACCTCTGCACAGTGTTCAGCTAAAGCTACCTGTAGAAGGTTGGTGGTGTTTTCCTGATCCTATCACTACCGCAGGCAGCTACATTATTTTAACATTAGTGTAGTGCGTCCTCTTCACAGTGTTCAGCTAAAGCTACCTGTAGAAGTTTGGTGGTGTTTTCCTGATCCTATCACTACCGCAGGCAGCTACATTATTTTAACGTTAGTTTAGTGCGACCTCTGCACAGTGTTCAGCTAAAGCTACCTGTAGAAGGTTGGTGGTGTTTTCCTGATCCTATCACTACCGCAGGCAGCTACATTATTTACACGTTAGTGTAGTGTGACCTCTGCACAGTGTTCAGCTAAAGCTACAAGTTAGTGTAGTGCGTCCTCCTCACAGTGTTCAGCTAAAGCTACAAGTTAGTGTAGTGCGACCTCTGCACAGTGTTCAGCTAAAGCTACAAGTTAGTGTAGTGCGACCTCTGCACAGTGTTCAGCTAAAGCTACAAGTTAGTGTAGTGCGTCCTCTGAACAGTGTTCAGCTAAAGCTACAAGTTAGTGTAGTGCACAGTGTTCAGCTAAAGCTACAAGTTAGTGTAGTGTGTCCTCCTCACAGTGTTCAGCTAAAGCTACAAGTTAGTGTAGTGTGACCTCTGCACAGTGTTCAGCTAAAGCTACCTGTTGAAGGTTGGTGGTGTTTTCCTGATCCAATCACTACCGCAGGCAGCTACATTATTTTACAGTTAGTGTAGTGTGTCCTCTGCACAGTGTTCAGCTAAAGCTTTCTGTAGAAGGTTGGTGTAGTTTTCCTGATCCTATCACTACCGCAGGCAGCTACATTATTTTAACGTTAGTGTAGTGCGTCCTCTGCACTGTGTTCAGCTAAAGCTATCTGTAGAAGGTTGGTGGTGTTTTTCTGATCCTATCACTACCGCAGGCAGCTACATTATTTACACGTTAGTGTAGTGTGACCTCTGCACAATGTTCAGCTAAAGCTACAAGTTAGTGTAGTGCGTCCTCCTCACAGTGTCTTCCGCTAAAGCTAAAAGTTAGTGTAGTGCGTCCTCCTCACAGTGTTCAGCTAAAGCTACAAGTTAGTGTAGTGCGACCTCTGCACAGTGTTCAGCTAAAGCTACAAGTTAGTGTAGTGCGTCCTCTGAACAGTGTTCAGCTAAAGCTACAAGTTAGTGTAGTGCGACCTCTGCACAGTGTTCAGCTAAAGCTACCTGTAGAAGGTTGGTGGTGTTTTCCTGATCCTATCACTACCGCAGGCAGCTACATTATTTTAACGTTAGTGTAGTGCGTCCTCTTCACAGTGTTCAGGTAAAGCTACCTGTAGAAGGTTGGTGGTGTTTTCCTGATCCTATCACTATCGCAGGCAGCTACATTATTTTAACGTTAGTGTAGTGCATCCTCTGCACAGTGTTCAGCAAAAGCTACCTGTAGAAGGTTGGTTGTGTTTTCCTGATCCTATCACTACCGCAGGCAGCTACATTATTTTAACTTTAGTGTAGTGCATCCTCTTCACAGTGTTCAGCTAAAGCTACCTGTAGAAGGCTGGTGGTGTTTTCCTGATTATATCACTACCGCAGGCAGCTACATTATTTTAACATTAGTGTAGTGCGTCCTCTTCACAGTGTTCAGCTAAAGCTGCCTGTAGAAGGTTGGTGGTGTTTTCCTGATCCTATCACTACCGCAGGCAGCTACATTATTTTAACTTTAGTGTAGTGCGTCCTCTTCACAGTGTTCAGCTAAAGCTACCTGTAGAGGGTTGGTGGTGTTTTCCTGATCCTATCACTACCGCAGGCAGCTACATTATTTTAACGTTAGTGTAGTGCATCCTCTGCACAGTTGACAGCTATAGCTATCTATAGAAGGTTGGTAGTGTTTTCCCAATCCTATCACTACCGCAGGCAGCTACATTATTTACACGTTAGTGTAGTGCGACCCCTGCACAGTGTTCAGCTAAAGCTACCTGTAGAAGGTTGGTGGAGGTTTCCTGATCCTATCACTACTGCAGGCAGCTACATTATTTTAACGTTAGTGTAGTGCGTCCTCTGCACAGTGTTCAGCTAAAGCTATCTGTAGAAGGTTCGTGGTGTTTTTCTGATCCTATCACTACCGCAGGCAACTACATTATTTACACATTAGTGTAGTGCGACCTCTGCACAGTGTTCAGCTAAAGCTACCTGTAGAAGGTTGGTGGTGTTTTCCTGATCCTATCACTACCGCAGGCAGCTACATTATTTTAACATTAGTGTAGTGCGTCCTCTTCACAGTGTTCAGCTAAAGCTACCTGTAGAAGTTTGGTGGTGTTTTCCTGATCCTATCACTACCGCAGGCAGCTACATTATTTTAACGTTAGTGTAGTGCGATCTCTGCACAGTGTTCAGCTAAAGCTACCTGTAGAAGGTTGGTAGTGTTTTCCTGATCCTATCACTACCGCAGGCAGCTACATTATTTACACGTTAGTGTAGTGTGACCTCTGCACAGTGTTCAGCTAAAGCTACAAGTTAGTGTAGTGCGTCCTCCTCACAGTGTTCAGCTAAAGCTACAAGTTAGTGTAGTGCGACCTCTGCACAGTGTTCAGCTAAAGCTACAAGTTAGTGTAGTGCGACCTCTGCACAGTGTTCAGCTAAAGCTACAAGTTAGTGTAGTGCGTCCTCTGAACAGTGTTCAGCTAAAGCTACAAGTTAGTGTAGTGCACAGTGTTCAGCTAAAGCTACAAGTTAGTGTAGTGTGTCCTCCTCACAGTGTTCAGCTAAAGCTACAAGTTAGTGTAGTGTGACCTCTGCACAGTGTTCAGCTAAAGCTACCTGTTGAAGGTTGGTGGTGTTTTCCTGATCCAATCACTACCGCAGGCAGCTACATTATTTTACAGTTAGTGTAGTGCGTCCTCTGCACAGTGTTCAGCTAAAGCTTTCTGTAGAAGGTTGGTGTTGTTTTCCTGATCCTATCAGTATCCGCAGGCAGCTACATTATTTTAACATTAGTGTAGTGCGACCTCTGCACAGTGTTCAGCTAAAGCTACCTGTAGAAGGTTGGTGGTGTTTTCCTGATCCTATCACTACCGCAGGCAGCTACATTATTTTAACTTTAGTGTAGTGCGTCCTCTTCACAGTGTTCAGCTAAAGCTACCTGTAGAGGGTTGGTGGTGTTTTCCTGATCCTATCACTACCGCAGGCAGCTACATTATTTTAACGGTAGTGTAGTGCATCCTCTGCACAGTTGACAGCTATAGCTATCTATAGAACAGTGGTTCTCAACCTTTCTAGTGCCGTGACCCCTTGATAAAATTTCCCAAGTCGCGGGGACCCCTAACAGTAAAATTATTTTCGTTGGTCGCGTTTGCTGGCACAGTGGCGGCGTTTGCTGGCACAGTGGCGACAATTGATGGGCACAGTGGTGACAATTGATGGTCACAGTGGCTGCACAGTGGGACGTTTGCTGGCACAGTGGCGACAATTTATGGGCACAGTAGCTGCATTTGTTGGGCACAGTGGCGGCGTTTGCTGGCACAGTGGCGACAATTGATGGGCACAGTGGCTGCATTTGATGGCACGGTGGCGACAATTGATGGGCACAGTGGCTGCACAGTGGCGATGTTTGCTGGCACAGTGGCGACAATTGATGGGCACAGTGGCTGCGTTTGGCACAGTGGCAACAATTAAAGGGCACAGTTCCTGCGTTTGATGGCACAGTGGCAGCGTTTGCTGGCACAGTGGCGACAATTGATGGGCACAGTGGCTGCATTTGATGGCACAGTTGGGGCGTTTTAATGGGGGTTTTTTCTGATTTTTTCAGCTTGTTTGCGCCCCCACCACTGATTTATATATAAATGTCCCGGTTGGTTCCTCAAAAGTGGTTATTCCGTGCCAGTGCTAGATATACAAAGTGTATAGCACCCAAACATGTATCTAGCACTGGCACGGAATAACCACTTTTGAGGAACCAACTGGGACGTTTAAATATATATATATATATATATATATATATATATATATATATATATATATATATATATATATATATATAAATGTTAAGTACCATAATAAAAAAAAGTTGCCTTATCAGCTTTTCCTGTGTGTCTGACTTACCAGAAGTCACAGGTGTTCTTCTACTTCAGCAAGTGATGTTTCGTTGCCTCCCTCTTGGTACACTCGTCCGCAGCAAGCGGACTTCGGTGGGTGTAAAAAGATGTCCGCTTGCCGACTTCTAAGTCTAAGCCTTACTGCGGACGAGAGTACCAAGATGGCGGCGACGGAACGTCACTTCCGTGCAGTCCCTCCTCTCCAGGAAGTGACATCTCGCTGGCCGAGACGGACGGACTCCGGCAGTAACTTCGGGTCTGTCTCGGCCAGCATCTCGGCCAGCATTCGCGACCCCCTGGAGAATGGGCAATCGACCCCCCAGGGGGTCGCGACCCCCAGGTTGAGAACCGCTGCTATAGAAGGTTGGTGGTGTTTTCCCAATCCTATCACTACCGCAGGCAGCTACATTATTTACACGTTAGTGTAGTGCGACCTCTGCACAGTGTTCAGCTAAAGCTACCTGTAGAAGGTTGGTGGAGTTTTCCTGATCCTATCACTACCGCAGGCAGCTACATTATTTTAACGTTAGTGTAGTGCGTCCTCTGCACTGTGTTCAGCTAAAGCTATCTGTAGACGGTTGGTGGTGTTTTTCTGATCCTATCACTACCGCAGGCAGCTACATTATTTACACATTAGTGTAGTGCGACCTCTGCACAGTGTTCAGCTAAAGCTACCTGTAGAAGGTTGGTGGTGTTTTCCTGATCCTATCACTACCGCAGCCAGCTACATTATTTTAACATTAGTGTAGTGCGTCCTCTTCACAGTGTTCAGCTAAAGCTACCTGTAGAAGTTTGGAGGTGTTTTCCTGATCCTATCACTACCGCAGGCAGCTACATTATTTTAATGTTAGTGTAGTGCGACCTCTGCACAGTGTTCAGCTAAAGCTACCTGTAGAAGTTTGGTGGTGTTTTCCTGATCCTATCACTACCGCAGGCAGCTACATTATTTTAATGTTAGTGTAGTGCGACCTCTGCACAGTGTTCAGCTAAAGCTACCTGTAGAAGGTTGGTGGTGTTTTCCTGATCCTATCACTACCGCAGGCTGCTACATTATTTACACGTTAGTGTAGTGTGACCTCTGCACAGTGTTCAGCTAAAGCTACAAGTTAGTGTAGTGCGTCCTCCTCACAGTGTCTTCCGCTAAAGCTACAAGTTAGTGTAGTGCGTCCTCCTCACAGTTTTCAGCTAAAGCTACAAGTTAGTGTAGTGCGAATTCTGCACAGTGTTCAGCTAAAGCTACAAGTTAGTGTAGTGCGTCCACTGAACAGTGTTCAGCTAAAGCTACAAGTTAGTGTAGTGCGACCTCTGCACAGTGTTCAGCTAAAGCTACCTGTAGAAGGTTGGTGGTGTTTTCCTGATCCTACCACTACCGCAGGCAGCTACATTATTTTAACGTTAGTGTAGTGCGACCTCTGCACAGTGTTCAGCTAAAGCTACCTGTAGAAGGTTGGTGGTGTTTTTATGATCCTATCACTACCGCAGGCAGCTACATTATTTTAACTTTAGTGTAGTGCGTCCTCTTCACAGTGTTCAGCTAAAGCTACCTGTAGAGGGTTGGTGGTGTTTTCCTGATCCTATCACTACCGCAGGCAGCTACATTATTTTAACGTTAATGTAGTGCATCCTCTGCACAGTTGACAGCTATAGCTATCTATAGAACAGTGGTTCTCAACCTTTCTAGTGCCGTGACCCCTTGATAAAATTTCCCAAGTCGCGGGGTTGGTGGTGTTTTCCTGATCCAATCACTACCGCAGGCAGCTACATTATTTTAAAGTTAGTGTAGTGCGTCCTCTGCACAATGTTCAGCTAATGCTTTCTGTAGAAGGTTGGTGGTGTTTTCCTGATCCTATCACTACAGCAGGCAGCTACCTGTAGAAGGTTGGTGGTGTTTTCCTGATCCTATCACGACCGCAGGCAGCTACATTATTTTAATGTTAGTGTAGTGCGTCCTCTGCACAGTGTTCAGCTAAAGCTATCTGTAGAAGGTTGGTGGTGTTTTTCTGATCCTATCACTACCGCAGGCAGCTACATTTTTTACACATTAGTGTAGTGCGACCTCTGCACAGTGTTCAGCTAAAGCTACCTGTAGAAGGTTGGTGGTGTTTTCCTGATCCTATCACTACCGCAGGCAGCTACATTATTTTAACATTAATGTAGTGTGTTCTCTTCACAGTGTTCAGCTAAAGTTACCTGTAGAAGGTTGGTGGTGTTTTCCTGATCCTATCACTACCGCAGGCAGCTACATTATTTTTTTTTTCAAATATAAGTTTTATTCAAAAGCAGGAAAGGTTACAGGCCCACGATATCATCATAGATATACAACATATTTGAGGGCGCAGCCTCTTACATCAACACGACTGAGGGCATGACAACATAGTTTCCTATTACAGTCTCATATATATGTTTATATAATCCGTGTGATACATTCAGTCCTGCATTGAAACTCAAGTTTATCTGTTTGCCTCTTTCCTACCGTCCGTTTTCCTTTTTCCAAATTAGCAAAATTAGATAAGATTTAGATGAAAGAAATATAGAAGAAAGAGGACAGAGAAGTAATAGTACGAAAAATGGGGGGGGCAGAAGTGTGGAACAAGGGTCGGGGGGAGGGGGGGAAAGGGGGGAACAGGGAAAGGGGGAGACCGGGAGGTGACTCCCCTTTACTACTCGGTACATACATGTCAGGAGGGTGACTGTTGCCTGTAGGCTTTCACTGTCATAATCATTTTAATGATTTGTAAGCAGGCTTTGTCCCTCATTGGAAAATATGAAGATAAGCCATTGCGACCAGGTTTTAGAGTACTGTTCAGTTTGGTTACGGGCCGTGAGGATAAGATCCTCCATCACCCTGATGTCTTCTACTTTTTTTAACCACATACTCACAGTTGGGGGACTAGTAGACTTCCACAGCAGAGGGATACAAGCTTTGGCTGCATCCAGAAGATGCCGTAGCAGTGATTTTTTATATTTCTTTTTGGACATGGTAGATGCATGTAATAAGAAGAAGCTGGGATCCGCCACAATGGGGCGTTCCGTAAATTTCTGTATCGTCTGCTGTATGGACTTCCAGTACTGCCCCAACCGTTTGCAGGTCCAGAATACATGAAGAATCATACCCCTTTCCTCCCCGCATCTCCAACAGGTACCTGTAGAGGATGGGAAAAATCTCTGCAGTTTGTCTGGGGTATTGTACCATCTGGTTACTAACTTATAGTTAGTCTCTTGCATCTTTGTGCAGATGGAAGATTTGAATGTGAAATAGATTATGTTTTGTTTTTGCCGTGGTGAGAATTTACACTGCATATCTCTTTCCCATGTCTCAAGGGTGGGCATTTGGTAGTTCTCTAGTGGTGTAATCAGTAGTAAATAAGTTGCTGATAATGCGTGAGGTAAAGCTCCTTCTCCTGAGCAACATGACTCATAGGTAGTCAAAGCCTTGACGAAGCTACCAGGAGGTGGTAACGTCTTAAAAAAATGGTTAAGTTGCAAGGCTCTCCACAGGTTTAGTTGGAACGGTCCCTCTGCACTCATTAGCCCTTCTATAGAGGGCCATTGTCCATTTGTTATAAAGTGGGATGCCTGTGAATACCCTGTCTTACGTAATGCACGGAACACTGGATCAGAGCATTCCGGACTAAATTCTGGGGTACCCAGAATCGGCCGTAGTGGGGAGTTGAGGGATGTAAGATACATTTTAGCAAAAAGGGATGAACAGATTCGTGAGGTTACTCCTATCAGGGGGTGGCCCTTCATATCCCTGGGCAGTAAGTCATGGCACCAGGGGGCCCTGTCTAAAGGTATTATGCTTTGGGCTTGCTCCAATTGGGTCCATAATTTGGTGGTGTCGTGTCGATTCCAGTCAATAAGTCTGGTCAAGTGAGTTGCTTGCTGGTATTTGCGAAGGTCTGGTACCGCCAGTCCCCCGTACAGTTTGGGTAATGTGAGCTGACGTCTGTTAATCCTAGGTTTCTTGTGTGCCCATATAAAATCTAGGAATAGAGCGTTTGTCCGGTCAAAGTAGCGGGCAGGTATTTGGATCGGGAGGGCTTGTAGGAGGTATAGGAATTTTGGCAGTATGCACATCTTAAGGATGTTACACCTACCAAACCATGAGTGTAACCCCGTGCTCCAAGTTTTAAGTAGTGATCTAACCATGGACATTAATGGGGGGAAGTTCAGGGCAAATACTTGTGATAATTTAGGAGGGATGTGAGTTCCAAGGTACTTCAGTGCCGTGTTGGTCCATTTGAATTTAAAATTTTCCCGCAGCGTGTTAAGGAGTTTTGGAGAAAGCCCAACACTCATGGCTTCCGATTTATTAAAATTTATCTTCAGGTTAGATATGTGCCCGTATGTTTTAAATTCGTGGAGTAGATTGGGGAGAGATATTGTTGGGTTTGTGAGAGTGAACAACATGTCATCTGCGTAAGCAGCTTTTTTCTGTTGTGTCTCTCCTATTTTTACTCCCTTGATATCTGGGTGGGCTCGAATTGTGCACAGGAAGAGTTCCAGTGACAGGGCGAATAGGAGCGGGGATAATGGGCATCCCTGGCGAGTACCATTTTGGATCTCAAAAGGGGCAGACAAAATCCCATTTACTCTCACTCGAGCTGAGGGATTGGTGTATACTGAGGAAATCCATTCCAGCATCCTAGTCCCCAGGCCGACATGCCTTAGAACCGATGTCATGAACTGCCAATTCACCCTGTCAAAGGCCTTCTCCGCGTCCGTACTTAGAAATATGCAGGGGGTCTTACTTTGATTAGCTACATGTAAGATGTTTAGAGCTTTGATCGTATTATCTCTGGCTTCTCTAGAAGGGACAAAACCCACTTGATCAAGGTGAATCAGTGATGGAAGATATGTTTGGAGTCTGGTTGAAAGTACTTTCGTGAAGACTTTAAGATCAATGTTGAGAAGCGAGATCGGCCTGTAACTCCCGCATTGCGTCGTATCTTTCCCCTCTTTGGGAATCAGTGCTATATGTGCCGTTAGAGTGTCTCTGGGGAAGTGGGTGCTAGGGTCCAGTGAATTAAAAAATTTATGCATGGGTTCGCCCAAGGACGGTAACAAGGTTTTGTAATATAGGGTTGTAAAGCCATCCGGGCCCGGGGCCTTCCCTAATTTCATGGAAGCGATTGCTTTCTGTATTTCTTCCAAGGTAATGGGTTCTTCTAGTAATTCAGCGGATTCAGTTGTTAATTTGGGCATATTTGATTTAACTATATAATCTTCTATTTGGGCTTGTGAAACCGGTTGCTGTTTTAGGTTGTAGAGGGAGGAGTAAAATTCCCTGAATTCAGTTGCTATCGCCTGAGGTAATGTTGTCTTCTGACCAGAAGACGACATTATGTGGGGGATATAGTTCGCTAACACTTGTTCACGCAGTGATTTGGCTAGCATTTTGCCACATTTGTTACCGGATTCATATGTCATTCGTCTACAGATTTGCAACGCGGCCTTTGCTCGGTATTGCATTATGTCATTGATTTTAGTGCGTATCAACGTGACTTCTGCTTCCCCCGCCGGGGTCTGTGCGTGTTTGTGTCTTGCCTCTGCCAGGTGTAACTCTTGCAGGAGTGTTGTCAGTTGAGCAGATCTTAATCGTTTGATACGTGCCCCGTGCTTAATTAGGACTCCGCGAATTACCGCTTTATGTGCCTCCCAAACAATGCCAGGGTCACTATCAGGGGTGTAGTTAGTTTCAAAATAGAAGTCTAGTTCCTTCCTCACATCCGTAAGTACCTCCTCATCATACATGAGGCTTTCGTTCAGTCTCCAAGTCTTCTGTCTGTCAGTAGGGTTATCTGTCAAGGCATAGGTCAGTAGGACAGGGGCGTGATCAGACCACGTGATGGATCCAATCTTTGTGTCTCTGAGGGCATGCAGCTGGGCATGTGGGAGTAGAAAATAGTCAATCCTGGAGTATTGTTTGTAGGGATTTGAATAGAAAGTGTAGTCTCGCTCGGTTGGGTGGAGGAGTCGCCATATGTCTATCAGTTGGGCCTTGTGTAATGCTCTGGAGATTCGTTTCCTAACGGAGGGAGTGATAGAAGAGGTCCCTGAGGAAGTATCTTCTGAGGGGATCAGGGGTACATTGAAATCGCCCCCTACAATCAGTTGGCCTCTAGAAAATTCCGTCAGGGTTGCTAGGGTCTTAGTGATAAAGCTATCTTGATGGCTGTTAGGGGCGTAGATGTTTGCGAGGGTTACCTGAACCCCCCCGATTTCGCCTCTGAGGATAAAGTATCTCCCCTCTGGGTCTGATAATGTGTCTGTACATTTCCAGGGTACTTTGCTGGCAAATAGTATGGACACTCCACGGGTCTTGGTGTCCCTATTAGTGGAGTGATATGCCATTGGGAAATACCTGTTTCTCAGTAGCGGGAGCTTATCGCTTTTAAAATGCGTCTCTTGGAGTAGTGCTAGATCTGCTCTATTACGTTTTAAATCTTGTAACAGCATACGCCTTTTCTCTGGCACATTTAAGCCCTTTGTGTTTAAGGATAGTATGTTCACCGCCTCCATGTTTTCTTGATTTAGTAGGGGGGAGGGGGGGTTGAGTAGGGTAAAGAGACAAGGGAAAAGATAGGGGGGAAAAGTTGAGGTATAGAAAAGGAAGTTGAAGTTTAGAAGAAATTAGTATCTTAGATGTACTAATCCAGTACAAGTAACTTTGCTATTAGAGGTGCACAATAGTGCTGTAACGCTCACCAGAGCTAGTCTGGTAACTGAACGCTGTCCTAATTGGGGTTGTGTATAGCAGTAACCAAGGAGGAGTTTACCTGCCACCCCTCTCCATCCCTGTCTGTGTTTATAGTTGAATCAAAAAAAAAAAATGTTAAGACGGGTTTAGTGTCCGTTATTCTAAGGCAAATTAAGTAAATAAAGTAAGTATACATGGTACTAGTTTGTTTTAAACTATATAAAATGTAACAAACGTTTAGCTAAGCATCAGGTGCATATATCTAATATCTGTGATCCTCGGTGTTCAGATCAGGTAAAGGTACAGGTACAACAGTAACTTCTTCAGCCCTACGCCTGCATTAACCACATTCTTAAACTTTTGAACCCACTGTTTCTTGCTAATTGTGATGATGTCACTCCTTCCGTAGGGAGAAAAAGATGGGGGAGGGATGGGAGGGGCCCCCACCTTGGTTTAAGACCCGCAGGGAAGCCGCAGGAACTCCCTTCCATCCCAGTGTCACCCATCTATCTGTGAGTGCCCCTCCCTCCCCACCCACATCCATGTCACAAACATCAGGGGCATGCCTCCCATCCAAGCCTCTATGGTTAAGACACCCATATCTCTCCCGCATATGTGTGCAGCGTTATATCTAGGCCCCACGGAAGCCAGTGGAATAATAGTAGATCCCTCCTCCCCCCATCTCCCACCAGCACCTTCCACGAAGAATGTCTAGGACCCCTCATGATTAGAGATCGGTACAGGTAACCACCTGTTCGCAGACCCCGGTGTAATGTTGATTCCTCTGCTTCCGCTGTGTTATTCTCCAACACCAGGACAGCCAACTGAGGGCGAAAGGTGCTCCGTTCTGGAAGTGTCTGTATGCCCCATATCATCCCCTCGTCTGACCGTCCCTGCACCTATATAACAAGCAAGGGGCTCCACAAGGGGAGCAAAACCATGTGCTGGTGACGTTGCGCTGACTTCATTGGCAAGTGGAACAGGGACTACAATGCACAAGAGAAGGGGGGGTGAGACCGCGTCGCTGTGTATACCAGACAACACCATTTAGGCAGTTCCAGGTGTTCTATATATTCCAGGGGTGGCTAGTATTGGCATGTGGGCTACTGACATCTGGGCAGGAGCAGGGAGAAGTAAAAAAGGGAAGAACAGTACAGAAAAAACATATAAAAATGAAAATAAACGTATACCAGTGCCTGATCTGTGGATGCCTTTCAAGGTTACACTTCCCGGGAATCTCCCGCCGAAACTGTACGGGCTCTCCTACGGGATCTCTGCTGGCGTGGAGGTTGATGATTTCTGTGGGTGTTGGGTCCCGAACGGTTCGACATCCTGGGGATGAAGGCCAGCCAGTCCGGAACTAGAATCGGTTCTGCATCCAGGTATTCGAAGAAGGCTGGCAGTTCCGTAGGTGAGCGCAGGGTAAACGAGGATGTGCCATTTCGGAATGTTACCGCCAAGGGGTATCCCCAGCGGTATGTACATCCCTGTTGCCTTGCCAGTTCTAGCGCCGGTCTCAGTAGTGCTCTCCGCTGTAGAGTGGCTCTCGATAGGTCAGGCAGTATTTTAATTATGGCTCCGTCAAACTCTATCTCGCCCTGATCCCAAGCTTTGCGGAGGATCAGCTCTTTCTGCATGTATCTGTGGATCCTGCAGAGTACGTCTCTTGGTCTGTCGGGGTCCGTTGATCTGGGCCCTAGAGTTCTGTGCACCCGGTCTAACTCCAATTGTGGTGGGGGGGTCCCCAGAACCTTGTGGAAGATTGCTGTAACCGAGGCCGCCAGATCCTCCGACCCCGTTGCTTCTGGGATACCCCGCAGCCGCAGGTTGTTGCGGCGGCTGCGGTCCTCCAAATCTTCGATATGTAACTGCATGTCGATAGCCTGAGAGGCCCTTGTCTCCTGCGATCGTTCCAAGGCTGTGACCCGCTGTGTAAGTGATGAGATTGTCAGGTCACTTTTGTCAGCTCTTTCTGTAAGGTCTTGAATCCCCGTTTTCAGTTCCTGGATGTCTCGCGCGTGTGCTTCTTCCACACGCAGGATTAGGGACTCCATGTCCGACCGCGAGGGCAAGGCCTCAATGTCAGCTTTAGTGGGGAGGGCTTTTAATATACTCCGGAGATCCTCCGGGATGCCACCTAGGCCTTGGGATGAACCTGCCATTTCCCCTCGGGGTCCCGCTGGTGTCACTGGGGACAATTCCCGGACTGTAAAGGTAGCGGGATCAGTTGATGGGTTCAGCGCGGCCTCCTCTATCCTAGGGTTCACACGTGGAGCCGCTGCTATGGCGCCTGGGGAAATCGATTGAGAGTCCCTCAAATAGCGCTTGATACCGCTCTGGAGGGTGAGATGTCTGGAACCACCGGTTGATGAGCGTGTCCTGTACCTTTTGGACGATATCATGCCTTGTATCCTCTGATTATTTCCCGTCGGAATACAGGTTAGAGAGGGGTCTAGCCAGGAGCTCTCCAGAAATGCTTCCTCACTCGGCCATTGTTAAGCCACGCCCCCCGCAGCTACATTATTTTAACGTTAGTGTAGTGCGTCCTCTTCACAGTGTTCAGCTAAAGCTACCTGTAGAAGGTTGGTGGTGTTTTCCTGATCCTATCACTACCGCAGGCAGCTACATTACTTTAACGTTAGTGTAGTGCGTCCACTGCACAGTGTTCAGCTATAGCTATCTATAGAAGGTTGGTGGTGTTTTCCCGATCCTATCACTACCACAGGCAGCTACATTATTTCCACATTTGTGTGGTGCGACCTCTGCACAGTGTTCAGCTAAAGCTACCTGTAGAAGGTTGGTGGTGTTTTCCTGATCCTATCACTACCGCAGGCAGCTACATTATTTTAACATTAGTGTAGTGTGTCCTCTTCACAGTGTTCAGCTAAAGCTACCTGTAGAAGGTTGGTGGTGTTTTCCTACTCCTATCACTACCGCAGGCAGCTACATTATTTTAACGTTAGTGTAGTGCGTCCTCTGCACAGTGTTCAGCTAAAGCTATCTGTAGAAGGTTGGTGGTGTTTTCCTGATCCTATCACTACCGCAGGCAGCTACATTACTTACACATTAGTGTAGTGCGACCTCTACACAGTGTTCAGCTAAAGCTACCTGAAGAAGGTTGGTGGTGTTTCCCTGATCCTATCACTATCGCAGGCAGCTACATTATTTACACGTTAGTGTAGTGTGGCCTCTGCACAGTGTTCAGCTATAGCTACAAGTTAGTGTAGTGCTTCCTCCTCACAGTGTTCAGCTAAAGATACAAGTTAGTGTAGTGCGAATTCTGCACAGTGTTCAGCTAAAGCTACAAGTTAGTGTAGTGCGTCCTCTGAACAGTGTTCAGCTAAAGCTACAAGTTAGTGTAGTGTGACCTCTGCACAGTGTTCAGCTAAAGCTAACTGTAGAAGTTTGGTGGTGTTTTCCTGATGCTATCACTACCGCAGGCAGCTACATTATTTTAACGTTAGTGTAGTGCGTCCTCTTCACAGTGTTCAGCTAAAGCTACCTGTAGAAGGTTGGTGGTGTTTTCCTGATCCTATCACTACCGCAGGCAGCTACATTACTTTAACGTTAGTGTAGTGCGTCCACTGCACAGTGTTCAGCTATAGCTATCTATAGAAGGTTGGTGGTGTTTTCCCGATCCTATCACTACCGCAGGCAGCTACATTATTTCCACATTTGTGTGGTGCGACCTCTGCACAGTGTTCAGCTAAAGCTACCTGTAGAAGGTTGGTGGTGTTTTCCTGATCCTATCACTACTGCAGGCAGCTACATTATTTTAACATTAGTGTAGTGTGTCCTCTTCACAGTGTTCAGCTAAAGCTACCTGTAGAAGGTTGGTGGTGTTTTCCTACTCCTATCACTACCGCAGGCAGCTACATTATTTTAACGTTAGTGTAGTGCGTCCTCTGCACAGTGTTCAGCTAAAGCTATCTGTAGAAGGTTGGTAGTGTTTTCCTGATCCTATCACTACCGCAGGCAGCTACATTATTTACACATTAGTGTAGTGCGACCTCTACACAGTGTTCAGCTAAAGCTACCTGAAGAAGGTTGGTGGTGTTTCCCTTATCCTATCGCTATCGCAGGCAGCTACATTATTTACACGTTAGTGTAGTGTGACCTCTGCACAGTGTTCAGCTAAAGCTACAAGTTAGTGTAGTGCTTCCTCCCCACAGTGTTCAGCTAAAGCTACAAGTTAGTGTAGTGCGAATTCTGCACAGTGTTCAGCTAAAGCTACAAGTTAGTGTAGTGCGTCCTCTGAACAGTGTTCAGCTAAAGCTACAAGTTAGTGTAGTGCGACCTCTGCACAGTGTTCAGCTAAAGCTAACTGTAGAAGGTTGGTGGTGTTTTCCCGATCCTATCACTACCGCAGGCAGCTACATTTTTTACACATTAGTGTAGTGCGACCTCTGCACAGTGTTCAGCTAAAGCTACCTGTAGAAGGTTGGTGGTGTTTTCCTGATCCTATCACTACCGCAGGCAGCTACATTATTTTAACGTTAGTGTAGTGCATCCTCTGCACAGTGTTCAGCTATAGCTATCTATAGAAGGTTGGTGGTGTTTTCCTGATCCTATCACTACCGCAGGCAGCTACATTATTTACACATTAGTGTAGTGCGACCTCTGCACAGTGTTCAGCAAAAGCTACATGTAGAAGGTTGGTGGTGTTTTCCTTATCCTATCACTACCGCAGGCAGCTACATTATTTACACGTTAGTGTAGTGTGACCTCTGCACAGTGTTCAGCTAAAGCTACAAGTTAGTGTAGTGCTTCCTCCTCACAGTGTTCAGCTAAAGCTACAAGTTAGTGTAGTGCGTCCTCCTCACAGTGTTCAGCTAAAGCTACAAGTTAATGTAGTACGACCTCTGCACAGTGTTCAGCTAAAGCTACAAGTTAGTGCAGTGCGTCCTCCTCACAGTGTTCAGCTAAAGCTACAAGTTAGTGTAGTGCGACCTCTGCACAGTGTTCAGCTAAAGCTACAAGTTAGTGTAATGCAGCCTCTGAACAGTGTTCAGCTAAAGCTACAAGTTAGTGTAGTGCACAGTGTTCAGCTAAAACTACAAGTTAGTGTAGTGCATTCTCTTCACAGAGTTCAGCTAAAGCTACAAGTTAGTGCAGTGCGTCCTCCTTACAGTGTTCAGCTAAAGCTAAAATTTTGTGTAGTGCAACCTCTGCACAGTGTTCAGCTAAAGCTACAAGTTAGTGTAGTGCGTCCTCCTCACAGTGTTTAGCTAAAGCTACAAGTTAGTGTAGTGCGTCCTCCTCACAGTGTTCAGCTAAAGCTACAAGTTAGTGTAATGTGACCTCTGCACAGTGTTCAGCTAAAGCTACAAGTTAGTGTAGTGCGTCCTCTGAACAGTGTTCAGCGAAAGCTACAAGTTAGTGTAGTGCACATTGTTCAGCTAAAGCTACAAGTTAGTGTAATGTGTCCCCCTCACAGTGTTCAGCTAAAGCTACAAGTTAGTGTAGTGCGACCTCTGCACAATGTTCAGCTAAAGCTACAAGTTAGTGTAGTGCGTCCTTTGAACAGTGTTCAGCTAAAGCTACAGGTTAGTGTAGTGCGACCTCTGCACAGTGTTCAGCTAAAGCTACCTGTAGAAGGTTGGTGGTGTTTTCCTGATCCTATCACTACCACAGGCAGCTACATTATTTTAACGTTAGTGTAGTGCGTCCTCTGCACAGTGTTCAGCTAAAGCTATCTGTAGAAGGTTGGTGGTGTTTTCCAAATACTATCACTACTGCAGGCAGCTACATTATTTACACATTAGTGTAGTGCGACCTCTGCACTAAGTTAAGATAAAGCTACCCATACAAGGTTGGTGGTGTTTTCCTGATCCTATGACTACCGCAGGCAGCTACATTATTTACAGGTTAGTGTAGTGCGACCTCTGCACAGTGTTCAGCTAAAGCTACCTGTAGAAGGTTGGTGGTGTTTTCCTATTCCTATCACTACCACAGGCAGCTACATTATTTTAACGTTAGTGTAGTGCGTTATCTTCACAGTGTTCAGCTAAAGCTACCTGTAGAAGGTTGGTGGTGTTTTCCTGATCCTATCACTACCGCAGGCAGCTACATTATTTTAACATTAGTGTAGTGTGTCCTCTTCACAGTGTTCAGCTAAAGCTATCTGTAGAAGGTTGGTGGTGTTTTCCTGATCCTATCACTACCGCAGGCAGCTACATTATTTACACATTAGTGTAGTGCGACCTCTGCACGGTGTTCAGGTAAGCTACCTGTAGAAGGTTGGTGGTGTTTTCCTGATCCTATCACTACCGCAGGCAGCTACATTATTTACACGTTAGTGTAGTGTGACCTCTGCACAGTGTTCAGCTATAGCTACCTGTAGAAGGTTGGTGGTGTTTTCCTGATCCTATCACTACCGCAGGCAGCTACATTATTTTAACGTTAGTGTAGTGCGTCCTCTGCACAGTGTTCAGCTAAAGCTATCTGTAGAAGGTTGGTGGTGTTTTCCTGATCCTATCACTACCGCAGTCAGCTACATTATTTACACATTAGTGTAGTGCGACCTCTGCACAGTGTTCAGGTAAGCTACCTGTAGAAGGTTGGTGGTGTTTTCCTGATCCTATCACTACCGCAGGCATCTACATTATTTACACGTTAGTGTAGTGTGACCTCTGTACAGTGTTCAGCTAAAGCTACAAGTTAGTGTAGTGGGTCCTCCTCACAGTGTTCAGCTAAAGCTACAAGTTAGTGTAGTGCGTCCTCCTCACAGTGTTCAGCTAAAGCTACAAGTTAGTGTAGTGCGACTTCTGCACAGTGTTCAGCTAAAGCTACAAGTTAGTGTAGTGCGTCCTCTGAACAGTATTCAGCTAAAGCTACAAGTTAGTGTAGTGCGACCTCTACACAGTGTTCAGCTAAAGCTATCTGTAGAAGGTTGGTGATGTTTTCCTGATCCTATCACTACTGCAGGCAGCTACGTTATTTTAACGTTAGTGTAGTGCGTCATCTTCACAGTGTTCAGCTAAAGCTACCTGTAGAAGGTTGGTGGTGTTTTCCTGATCCTATCACTACCGCAGGCAGCTACATTATTTTAACGTTAGTGTAGTGCGTCCTCTGCACAGTGTTCAGCTAAAGCTACAAGTTAGTGTAGTGCGACCTCTGCACAGTGCTCAGCTAAAGCTACAAGTTAGTGTAGTGCGTCCTCCTCACAGTGTTCAGCAAAAGCTACAAGTTAGTGTAGTGCCTCCTCTGAACAGTGTTCAGCTAAAGCTACAAGTTAGTGTAGTGCGTCCTCCTCACAGTGTTCAGCTAAAGCTACAATTTAGTGTAGTGCGTCCTCTGAACAGTGTTCAGCTAAAGCTACAAGTTAGTGTAGTGCATAGTGTTCAGCTAAAACTACAAGTTAGTGTAGTGCGTTCTCTTCACAGTGTTCAGCTAAAGCTACAAGTTAGTGCACTGCGTCCTCCTCACAGTGTTCAGCTAAAGCTAAAAGTTAGTGTAGTGCGACCTCTGCACAGTGTTCAGCTAAAGCTACAAGTTAGTGTAGTGCGTCCTCCTCACAGTGTTCAGCTAAAGCTACAAGTTAGTGTAGTGCGTCCTCCTCACAGTGTTCAGCTAAAGCTACAAGTTAATGTAGTGTGACCTCTGCACAGTGTTCAGCTAAAGCTACAAGTTAGTGTAGTGTGTCCTCTGAACAGTGTTCAGCTAAAGCTACAAGTTAGTGTAGTGCACATTATTCAGCTAAAGCTACAAGTAAGTGTAGTGTGTCCTCCTCACATTGTTCAGCTAAAGCTACAAGTTAGTGTAGTGCGACCTCTGCACAGTGTTCAGCTAAAGCTACAAGTTAGTGTAGTGCGTCCTTTGAACAGTGTTCAGCTAAAGCTCCAGGTTAGTGTAGTGCGACCTCTGCACAGTGTTCAGCTAAAGCTAACTGTAGAAGGTTGGTAGTGTTTTCCTGATCCTATAACTACCACAGGCAGCTACATTATTTTAACGTTATTGTAGTGTGTCCTCTTCACAGTGTTCAGCTAAAGCTACCTGTGGAAGGTTGGTGGTGTTTTCCTGATCCTATCACTACCGCAGGCAGCTACATTATTTTAACGTTAGTGTAGTGCGTCCTCTGCACAGTGTTCAGCTAAAGCTACCTGTGGAAGGTTGGTGATGTTTTCCCGATCCTATCACTACCGCATGCAGCTACATTATTTTAACGTTAGTGTAGTGCGTCCTCTGCACAGTGTTCAGCTATAGCTATCTATAGAAGGTTGGTGGTGTTTTCCCGATCCTATCACTACCGCAGGCAGCTACATTATTTACACGTTAGTGTAGCGCGACCTCTGCACAGTGTTCAGCTAAAGCCACCTGTAGAAGGTTGGTGGTGTTTTCCAGATCCTATCACTACCGTAGGCAGTTACATTATTTTAACATTAGTGTAGTGCGTCCTCTTCACAGTGTTCAGTGAAAGCTACCTGTAGAAGGTTGGTGGTGTTTTCCTCATCCTATCACTACCGCAGGCAGCTACATTATTTTAACGTTAGCGTAGTGCGTCCTCTTCTCAGTGTTCAGCTAAAGCTACCAGTAGAAGGTTGGTGGTGTTTTCCTGATCCTATCACTACCGCAGGCAGCTACATTATTTTAACGTTAGTGTAGTGCTTCCTCTTCACTGTGTTCAGCTAAAGCTATCTGTAGAAGGTTGGTGGTGTTTTCCTGATCCTATCACTACCGCAGGCAGCTACATTATTTTAACGTTAGTGTAGTGCGTCCTCTTCACAGTGTTCAGCTAAAGCTACCTGTAGAAGGTTGGTGGTTTTTTCCTGACCCTATCACTACCGCAGGCAGCTACATTATTTTAACGTTAGTGTAGTGCGTCCTCTGCACAGTGTTCAGCTAAAGCTATCTGTAGAAGGTTGGTGGTGTTTTCCTGATCCTATCACTACCGCAGGCAGCTACATTACTTACACATTAGTGTAGTGCGACCTCTACACAGTGTTCAGCTAAAGCTACCTGAAGAAGGTTGGTGGTGTTTCCCTGATCCTATCACTATCGCAGGCAGCTACATTATTTACACGTTAGTGTAGTGTGGCCTCTGCACAGTGTTCAGCTATAGCTACAAGTTAGTGTAGTGCTTCCTCCTCACAGTGTTCAGCTAAAGATACAAGTTAGTGTAGTGCGAATTCTGCACAGTGTTCAGCTAAAGCTACAAGTTAGTGTAGTGCGTCCTCTGAACAGTGTTCAGCTAAAGCTACAAGTTAGTGTAGTGTGACCTCTGCACAGTGTTCAGCTAAAGCTAACTGTAGAAGTTTGGTGGTGTTTTCCTGATGCTATCACTACCGCAGGCAGCTACATTATTTTAACGTTAGTGTAGTGCGTCCTCTTCACAGTGTTCAGCTAAAGCTACCTGTAGAAGGTTGGTGGTGTTTTCCTGATCCTATCACTACCGCAGGCAGCTACATTACTTTAACGTTAGTGTAGTGCGTCCACTGCACAGTGTTCAGCTATAGCTATCTATAGAAGGTTGGTGGTGTTTTCCCGATCCTATCACTACCGCAGGCAGCTACATTATTTCCACATTTGTGTGGTGCGACCTCTGCACAGTGTTCAGCTAAAGCTACCTGTAGAAGGTTGGTGGTGTTTTCCTGATCCTATCACTACTGCAGGCAGCTACATTATTTTAACATTAGTGTAGTGTGTCCTCTTCACAGTGTTCAGCTAAAGCTACCTGTAGAAGGTTGGTGGTGTTTTCCTACTCCTATCACTACCGCAGGCAGCTACATTATTTTAACGTTAGTGTAGTGCGTCCTCTGCACAGTGTTCAGCTAAAGCTATCTGTAGAAGGTTGGTAGTGTTTTCCTGATCCTATCACTACCGCAGGCAGCTACATTATTTACACATTAGTGTAGTGCGACCTCTACACAGTGTTCAGCTAAAGCTACCTGAAGAAGGTTGGTGGTGTTTCCCTTATCCTATCGCTATCGCAGGCAGCTACATTATTTACACGTTAGTGTAGTGTGACCTCTGCACAGTGTTCAGCTAAAGCTACAAGTTAGTGTAGTGCTTCCTCCCCACAGTGTTCAGCTAAAGCTACAAGTTAGTGTAGTGCGAATTCTGCACAGTGTTCAGCTAAAGCTACAAGTTAGTGTAGTGCGTCCTCTGAACAGTGTTCAGCTAAAGCTACAAGTTAGTGTAGTGCGACCTCTGCACAGTGTTCAGCTAAAGCTAACTGTAGAAGGTTGGTGGTGTTTTCCCGATCCTATCACTACCGCAGGCAGCTACATTTTTTACACATTAGTGTAGTGCGACCTCTGCACAGTGTTCAGCTAAAGCTACCTGTAGAAGGTTGGTGGTGTTTTCCTGATCCTATCACTACCGCAGGCAGCTACATTATTTTAACGTTAGTGTAGTGCATCCTCTGCACAGTGTTCAGCTATAGCTATCTATAGAAGGTTGGTGGTGTTTTCCTGATCCTATCACTACCGCAGGCAGCTACATTATTTACACATTAGTGTAGTGCGACCTCTGCACAGTGTTCAGCAAAAGCTACATGTAGAAGGTTGGTGGTGTTTTCCTTATCCTATCACTACCGCAGGCAGCTACATTATTTACACGTTAGTGTAGTGTGACCTCTGCACAGTGTTCAGCTAAAGCTACAAGTTAGTGTAGTGCTTCCTCCTCACAGTGTTCAGCTAAAGCTACAAGTTAGTGTAGTGCGTCCTCCTCACAGTGTTCAGCTAAAGCTACAAGTTAATGTAGTACGACCTCTGCACAGTGTTCAGCTAAAGCTACAAGTTAGTGCAGTGCGTCCTCCTCACAGTGTTCAGCTAAAGCTACAAGTTAGTGTAGTGCGACCTCTGCACAGTGTTCAGCTAAAGCTACAAGTTAGTGTAATGCAGCCTCTGAACAGTGTTCAGCTAAAGCTACAAGTTAGTGTAGTGCACAGTGTTCAGCTAAAACTACAAGTTAGTGTAGTGCATTCTCTTCACAGAGTTCAGCTAAAGCTACAAGTTAGTGCAGTGCGTCCTCCTTACAGTGTTCAGCTAAAGCTAAAATTTTGTGTAGTGCAACCTCTGCACAGTGTTCAGCTAAAGCTACAAGTTAGTGTAGTGCGTCCTCCTCACAGTGTTTAGCTAAAGCTACAAGTTAGTGTAGTGCGTCCTCCTCACAGTGTTCAGCTAAAGCTACAAGTTAGTGTAATGTGACCTCTGCACAGTGTTCAGCTAAAGCTACAAGTTAGTGTAGTGCGTCCTCTGAACAGTGTTCAGCGAAAGCTACAAGTTAGTGTAGTGCACATTGTTCAGCTAAAGCTACAAGTTAGTGTAATGTGTCCCCCTCACAGTGTTCAGCTAAAGCTACAAGTTAGTGTAGTGCGACCTCTGCACAATGTTCAGCTAAAGCTACAAGTTAGTGTAGTGCGTCCTTTGAACAGTGTTCAGCTAAAGCTACAGGTTAGTGTAGTGTTACCTCTGCACAGTGTTCAGCTAAAGCTACCTGTAGAAGGTTGGTGGTGTTTTCCTGATCCTATCACTACCACAGGCAGCTACATTATTTTAACGTTAGTGTAGTGCGTCCTCTGCACAGTGTTCAGCTAAAGCTATCTGTAGAAGGTTGGTGGTGTTTTCCAAATACTATCACTACTGCAGGCAGCTACATTATTTACACATTAGTGTAGTGCGACCTCTGCACTAAGTTAAGATAAAGCTACCCATACAAGGTTGGTGGTGTTTTCCTGATCCTATGACTACCGCAGGCAGCTACATTATTTACAGGTTAGTGTAGTGCGACCTCTGCACAGTGTTCAGCTAAAGCTACCTGTAGAAGGTTGGTGGTGTTTTCCTATTCCTATCACTACCACAGGCAGCTACATTATTTTAACGTTAGTGTAGTGCGTTATCTTCACAGTGTTCAGCTAAAGCTACCTGTAGAAGGTTGGTGGTGTTTTCCTGATCCTATCACTACCGCAGGCAGCTACATTATTTTAACATTAGTGTAGTGTGTCCTCTTCACAGTGTTCAGCTAAAGCTATCTGTAGAAGGTTGGTGGTGTTTTCCTGATCCTATCACTACCGCAGGCAGCTACATTATTTACACATTAGTGTAGTGCGACCTCTGCACGGTGTTCAGGTAAGCTACCTGTAGAAGGTTGGTGGTGTTTTCCTGATCCTATCACTACCGCAGGCAGCTACATTATTTACACGTTAGTGTAGTGTGACCTCTGCACAGTGTTCAGCTATAGCTACCTGTAGAAGGTTGGTGGTGTTTTCCTGATCCTATCACTACCGCAGGCAGCTACATTATTTTAACGTTAGTGTAGTGCGTCCTCTGCACAGTGTTCAGCTAAAGCTATCTGTAGAAGGTTGGTGGTGTTTTCCTGATCCTATCACTACCGCAGTCAGCTACATTATTTACACATTAGTGTAGTGCGACCTCTGCACAGTGTTCAGGTAAGCTACCTGTAGAAGGTTGGTGGTGTTTTCCTGATCCTATCACTACCGCAGGCATCTACATTATTTACACGTTAGTGTAGTGTGACCTCTGTACAGTGTTCAGCTAAAGCTACAAGTTAGTGTAGTGGGTCCTCCTCACAGTGTTCAGCTAAAGCTACAAGTTAGTGTAGTGCGTCCTCCTCACAGTGTTCAGCTAAAGCTACAAGTTAGTGTAGTGCGACTTCTGCACAGTGTTCAGCTAAAGCTACAAGTTAGTGTAGTGCGTCCTCTGAACAGTATTCAGCTAAAGCTACAAGTTAGTGTAGTGCGACCTCTACACAGTGTTCAGCTAAAGCTATCTGTAGAAGGTTGGTGATGTTTTCCTGATCCTATCACTACTGCAGGCAGCTACGTTATTTTAACGTTAGTGTAGTGCGTCATCTTCACAGTGTTCAGCTAAAGCTACCTGTAGAAGGTTGGTGGTGTTTTCCTGATCCTATCACTACCGCAGGCAGCTACATTATTTTAACGTTAGTGTAGTGCGTCCTCTGCACAGTGTTCAGCTAAAGCTACAAGTTAGTGTAGTGCGACCTCTGCACAGTGCTCAGCTAAAGCTACAAGTTAGTGTAGTGCGTCCTCCTCACAGTGTTCAGCAAAAGCTACAAGTTAGTGTAGTGCCTCCTCTGAACAGTGTTCAGCTAAAGCTACAAGTTAGTGTAGTGCGTCCTCCTCACAGTGTTCAGCTAAAGCTACAATTTAGTGTAGTGCGTCCTCTGAACAGTGTTCAGCTAAAGCTACAAGTTAGTGTAGTGCATAGTGTTCAGCTAAAACTACAAGTTAGTGTAGTGCGTTCTCTTCACAGTGTTCAGCTAAAGCTACAAGTTAGTGCACTGCGTCCTCCTCACAGTGTTCAGCTAAAGCTAAAAGTTAGTGTAGTGCGACCTCTGCACAGTGTTCAGCTAAAGCTACAAGTTAGTGTAGTGCGTCCTCCTCACAGTGTTCAGCTAAAGCTACAAGTTAGTGTAGTGCGTCCTCCTCACAGTGTTCAGCTAAAGCTACAAGTTAATGTAGTGTGACCTCTGCACAGTGTTCAGCTAAAGCTACAAGTTAGTGTAGTGTGTCCTCTGAACAGTGTTCAGCTAAAGCTACAAGTTAGTGTAGTGCACATTATTCAGCTAAAGCTACAAGTAAGTGTAGTGTGTCCTCCTCACATTGTTCAGCTAAAGCTACAAGTTAGTGTAGTGCGACCTCTGCACAGTGTTCAGCTAAAGCTACAAGTTAGTGTAGTGCGTCCTTTGAACAGTGTTCAGCTAAAGCTCCAGGTTAGTGTAGTGCGACCTCTGCACAGTGTTCAGCTAAAGCTAACTGTAGAAGGTTGGTAGTGTTTTCCTGATCCTATAACTACCACAGGCAGCTACATTATTTTAACGTTATTGTAGTGTGTCCTCTTCACAGTGTTCAGCTAAAGCTACCTGTGGAAGGTTGGTGGTGTTTTCCTGATCCTATCACTACCGCAGGCAGCTACATTATTTTAACGTTAGTGTAGTGCGTCCTCTGCACAGTGTTCAGCTAAAGCTACCTGTGGAAGGTTGGTGATGTTTTCCCGATCCTATCACTACCGCATGCAGCTACATTATTTTAACGTTAGTGTAGTGCGTCCTCTGCACAGTGTTCAGCTATAGCTATCTATAGAAGGTTGGTGGTGTTTTCCCGATCCTATCACTACCGCAGGCAGCTACATTATTTACACATTAGTGTAGCGCGACCTCTGCACAGTGTTCAGCTAAAGCCACCTGTAGAAGGTTGGTGGTGTTTTCCAGATCCTATCACTACCGTAGGCAGTTACATTATTTTAACATTAGTGTAGTGCGTCCTCTTCACAGTGTTCAGTGAAAGCTACCTGTAGAAGGTTGGTGGTGTTTTCCTCATCCTATCACTACCGCAGGCAGCTACATTATTTTAACGTTAGCGTAGTGCGTCCTCTTCTCAGTGTTCAGCTAAAGCTACCAGTAGAAGGTTGGTGGTGTTTTCCTGATCCTATCACTACCGCAGGCAGCTACATTATTTTAACGTTAGTGTAGTGCTTCCTCTTCACTGTGTTCAGCTAAAGCTATCTGTAGAAGGTTGGTGGTGTTTTCCTGATCCTATCACTACCGCAGGCAGCTACATTATTTTAACGTTAGTGTAGTGCGTCCTCTTCACAGTGTTCAGCTAAAGCTACCTGTAGAAGGTTGGTGGTTTTTTCCTGACCCTATCACTACCGCAGGCAGCTACATTATTTTAACGTTAGTGTAGTGCGTCCTCTGCACAGTGTTCAGCTAAAGCTATCTGTAGAAGGTTGGTGGTGCTTTCCTGATCCTATCACTACCGCAGGCAGGTACATTATTTACACATTAGTGTAGTGCGACCTCTACACAGTGTTCAGCTAAAGCTACCTGTAGAAGGTTGGTGGTGTTTTCCTGATCCTATCACTATCGCAGGCAGCTACATTATTTACACTTTAGTGTAGTGTGACCTCTGCACAGTGTTCAGCTAAAGCTACAAGTTAGTGTAGTGCGTCCTCCTCACAGTGTTCAGCTAAAGCTACAAGTTAGTGTAGTGCGTCCTCCTCCCAGTGTTCAGCTAAAGCTACAATTTAGTGTAGTGCGACCTCTGCACAGTGTTCAGCTAAAGCTACCTGTAGAAGGTTGGTGGTTTTTTCCTGACCCTATCACTACCGCAGGCAGCTACATTATTTTAACGTTAGTGTAGTGCGTCCTCTGCACAGTGTTCAGCTAAAGCTATATGTAGAAGGTTGGTGGTGCTTTCCTGATCCTATCACTACCGCAGGCAGGTACATTATTTACACATTAGTGTAGTGCGACCTCTACACAGTGTTCAGCTAAAGCTACCTGTAGAAGGTTGGTGGTGTTTTCCCGATCCTATCACTATCGCAGGCAGCTACATTATTTACACTTTAGTGTAGTGTGACCTCTGCACAGTGTTCAGCTAAAGCTACAAGTTAGTGTAGTGCGTCCTCCTCCCAGTGTTCAGCTAAAGCTACAATTTAGTGTAGTGCGACCTCTGCACAGTGTTCAGCTAAAGCTACAGGTTAGTGTAGTGCACAGTGTTCAGCTAAAACTACAAGTTAGTGTAGTGCGTCCTCCTCACAGTGTTCAGCTAAAGCTACAAGTTAGTGTAGTGCGACCTCTGCACAGTGTTCAGCTAAAGCTACAAGTTAGTGTAGTGCGTCCTTTGAACAGTGATCAGCTAAAGCTCCAGGTTAGTGTAGTGCGACCTCTGCACAGTGTTTAGCTAAAGCTAACTGTAGAAGGTTGGTGGTGTTTTCCTGATCCTATCACTACCACAGGCAGCTACATTATTTTAACGTTATTGTAGTGTGTCCTCTTCACAGTGTTCAGCTAAAGCTACCTGTAGAAGGTTGGTGGTGTTTTCCTGATCCTATCACTACTGCAGGCAGCTACATTATTTTAACGTTAGTGTAGTGCGTCTTCTGCACAGTGTTCAGCTAAAGCTACCTGTGGAAGGTTGGTGGTGTTTTCCTGATCCTATCACTACCGCAGGCAGCTACATTATTTTAACGTTAGTGTAGTGCGTCCTCTGCACAGTGTTCAGCTATAGCTATCTATAGAAGGTTGGTGGTGTTTTCCCGATCCTATCACTACCGCAGGCAGCTACATTATTTACACGTTAATGTAGTGTGACCTCTGCACAGTGTTAGTGTAGTGCGTCCTCCTCACAGTGTTCAGCTAAAGCTACAAGTTAGTGTAGTGCGTCCTCCTCACAGTGTTCAGCTAAAGCTACAAGTTTGTGTAGTACGACCTCTGCACAATGTTCAGCTAAAGCTACAAGTTAGTGTAGTGCGTCCTCCTCACAGTGTTCAGCTAAAGCTACAAGTTAGTGTAGTGAGACCTCTGCACAGTGCTCAGCTAAAGCTACAAGTTAGTGTAGTGCATCCTCCTTACAGTGTTCAGCTAAAGCTACAAGTTAGTGTAGTGCGTCCTCCTCACAGTGTTCAGCTAAAGCTACAAGTTAGTGTAGTGCGTCCTCCTCACAGTGTTCAGCTAAAGCTACAAGTTAGTGTAGTGCGACCTCCGCACAGTGTTCAGCTAAAGCTACAAGTTAGTGTAGTGCGACCTCTGCACAGTGTTCAGCTAAAGCTACAAGTTAGTGTAGTGCGTCCTCCTCCCAGTGTTCAGCTAAAGCTACAAGTTAGTGTAGTGCGACCTCTGCACAGTGTTCAGTTAAAGCTACAAGTTAGTGTAGTGCGTCCTCTGAACAGTGTTCAGCTAAAGCTACAGGTTAGTGTAGTGCACAGTGTTCAGCTAAAACTACAAGTTAGTGTAGTGCGTCCTCCTCACAGTGTTCAGCTAAAGCTACAAGTTAGTGTAGTGCGACCTCTGCACAGTGTTCAGCTAAAGCTACAAGTTAGTGTAGTGCGTCCTTTGAACAGTGTTCAGCTAAAGCTCCAGGTTAGTGTAGTGCGACCTCTGCACAGTGTTCAGCTAAAGCTAACTGTAGAAGGTTGGTGGTGTTTTCCTGATCCTATCACTACCACAGGCAGCTACATTATTTTAACGTTATTGTAGTGTGTCCTCTTCACAGTGTTCAGCTAAAGCTACCAGTGGAAGGTTGGTGGTGTTTTCCTGATCCTATCACTACCGCAGGCAGCTACATTATTTTAACGTTAGTGTAGTGCGACCTCTGCACAGTGTACCAGTTAAAGCTACAAGTTAGTGTAGTGCGTCCTCTGAACAGTGTTCAGCTAAAGCTACAGGTTCGTGTAGTGCACAGTGTTCAGCTAAAACTACAAGTTAGTGTAGTGCGTCCTCCTCACAGTGTTCAGCTAAAGCTACAAGTTAGTGTAGTGTGACCTCTGCACAGTGTTCAGCTAAAGCTACAAGTTAGTGTAGTGCGTCCTTTGAACAGTGTTCAGCTAAAGCTCCAGGTTAGTGTAGTGCGACCTCTGCACAGTGTTCAGCTAAAGCTAACTGTAGAAGGTTGGTGGTGTTTTCCTGATCCTATCACTACCACAGGCAGCTACATTATTTTAACGTTATTGTAGTGTGTCCTCTTCACAGTGTTCAGCTAAAGCTACCAGTGGAAGGTTGGTGGTGTTTTCCTGATCCTATCACTACCGCAGGCAGCTACATTATTTTAACGTTAGTGTAGTGCGTCTTCTGCACAGTGTTCAGCTAAAGCTACCTGTGGAAGGTTGGTGGTGTTTTCCTGATCCTATCACTACCGCAGGCAGCTACATTATTTTAACGTTAGTGTAGTGCGTCCTCTGCACAGTGTTCAGCTATAGCTATCTATAGAAGGTTGGTGGTGTTTTCCCGATCCTATCACTACCGCAGGCAGCTACATTATTTACACGTTAGTGTAGCGCGACCTCTGCACAGTGTTCAGCTAAAGCTACCTGTAGAAGGTTGGTGGTGTTTTCCGGATCCTATCACTACCACAGGAAGTTACATTATTTTAACATTAGTGTAGTGCGTCCTCTTGACAGTGTTCAGCGAAAGCTACCTGTAGAAGGTTGGTGGTGTTTTCCTCATCCTATCACTACCGCAGGCAGCTACATTATTTTAACGTTATTGTAGTGTGTCCTCTTCACAGTGTTCAGCTAAAGCTACCAGTGGAAGGTTGGTGGTGTTTTCCTGATCCTATCACTACCGCAGGCAGCTACATTATTTTAACGTTAGTGTAGTGCGACCTCTGCACAGTGTTCAGTTAAAGCTACAAGTTAGTGTAGTGCGTCCTCTGAACAGTGTTCAGCTAAAGCTACAGGTTCGTGTAGTGCACAGTGTTCAGCTAAAACTACAAGTTAGTGTAGTGCGTCCTCCTCACAGTGTTCAGCTAAAGCTACAAGTTAGTGTAGTGTGACCTCTGCACAGTGTTCAGCTAAAGCTACAAGTTAGTGTAGTGCGTCCTTTGAACAGTGTTCAGCTAAAGCTCCAGGTTAGTGTAGTGCGACCTCTGCACAGTGTTCAGCTAAAGCTAACTGTAGAAGGTTGGTGGTGTTTTCCTGATCCTATCACTACCACAGGCAGCTACATTATTTTAACGTTATTGTAGTGTGTCCTCTTCACAGTGTTCAGCTAAAGCTACCAGTGGAAGGTTGGTGGTGTTTTCCTGATCCTATCACTACCGCAGGCAGCTACATTATTTTAACGTTAGTGTAGTGCGTCTTCTGCACAGTGTTCAGCTAAAGCTACCTGTGGAAGGTTGGTGGTGTTTTCCTGATCCTATCACTACCGCAGGCAGCTACATTATTTTAACGTTAGTGTAGTGCGTCCTCTGCACAGTGTTCAGCTATAGCTATCTATAGAAGGTTGGTGGTGTTTTCCCAATCCTATCACTACCGCAGGCAGCTACATTATTTACACGTTAGTGTAGCGCGACCTCTGCACAGTGTTCAGCTAAAGCTACCTGTAGAAGGTTGGTGGTGTTTTCCGGATCCTATCACTACCACAGGAAGTTACATTATTTTAACATTAGTGTAGTGCGTCCTCTTGACAGTGTTCAGCGAAAGCTACCTGTAGAAGGTTGGTGGTGTTTTCCTCATCCTATCACTACCGCAGGCAGCTACATTATTTTAACGTTAGCGTAGTGCGTCCTCTTCGCAGTGTTCAGCTAAAGCTACCAATAGAAGGTTGGTGGTGTTTTCCTGATCCTTTCACTACCGCAGGCAGCTACATTATTTTAACGTTAGTGTAGTGCGTCCTCTGCACAGTGTTCAGCTAAAGCTATCTGTAGAAGGTTGGTGGTGTTTTCCTGATCCTATCACTACCGCAGGTAGCTACATTATTTACACATTAGTGTAGTGCGACCTCTGCACAGTGTTCAGCTAAAGCTACCTGTAGAAGGTTGGTGGTGTTTTCCTGATCCTATGACTACCGCAGGCAGCTACATTATTTTAACGTTAGTGTAGTGCGTCCTCTTCACAGTGTTCAGCTAAAACTACCTGTAGAAGGTTGGTGGTGTTTTCCTGATCCTATCACTACCGCAGGCAGCTACATTATTTTAACGTTAGTGTAGTGCGTCCTCTGCACAGTGTTCAGCTATAGCTATCTATAGAAGGTTGGTGGTGTTTTCCCGATCCTATCACTACCGCAGGCAGCTACATTATTTACACGTTAGTGTAGTGCGACCTCTGCACAGTGTTCAGCTAAAGCTACCTGTAGAAGGTTGGTGGTGTTTTCCTGATCATATCAATACTGCAGGCAGCTACATTATTTTAACATTAGTGTAGTGTGTCCTCTTCACAGTGTTCAGTTAAAGCTACCTGTAGAAGGTTGGTGGTGTTTTCCTGATCCTATCACTACTGCAGGCAGCTACATTATTTTAACGTTAGTGTAGTGCGTCCTCTGCACAGAGTTCAGCTAAAGCGATCTGTAGAAGGTTGGTGGTGTTTTCCCGATCCTATCACTACCGCAGGCAGCTACATTATTTACACATTAGTGTAGTGCAACCTCTGCACAGTGTTCAGCTAAAGCTACCTGTAGAAGGTTGGTGGTGATTTCCTGATCCTATCACTACCGCAGGCAGCTACATTATTTACACGTTAGTGTAGTGCGACCTCTGCACAGTGTTCAGCTAAAGCTACAAGTTAGTGTAGTGCGTCCTCCTCAGAGTGTTCAGCTAAAGCTACAAGTTAGTGTAGTGCGTCCTCCTTACAGTGCTCAGCTAAAGCTACAAGTTAGTGTAGTGCGACCTCTGCACAGTTTTCAGCTAAAGCTACAAGTTAGTGTAGTGCGTCCTCTGAACAGTGTTCAGCTAAAGCTACAGGTTAGTGTAGTGCACAGTGTTCAGTTAAAACTACAAGTTAGTGTAGTGCGTCCTCCTCACACTGTTCAGCTAAAGCAACAAGTTAGTGTAGTGCGACCTCTGCACAGTGTTCAGCTAAAGCTACAAGTTAGTGTAGTGCACAGTGTTCAACTAAAGCTACAAGTTATTGTAGTTTGTCCTCCTCACAGTGTTCAGCTAAAGCTACAAGTTAGTGTAGTGCGACCTCTGCACAGTGTTCAGCTAAAGCTACCTGTAGAAGGTTGGTGGTGTTTTCCTGATCCTATCACTACCGCAGGCAGTTACATTATTTTAACATTAGTGTAGTGCGTCCTCTTCGCAGTGTTCAGCTAAAGCTACCTGTAGAAGGTTGGTGGTGTTTTCCTGATTCTATCACTACCGCAGGCAGTTACATTATTTTAACATTAGTGTAGTGCGTCCTCTTCACAGTGTTCAGCTAAAGCTACCTGTAGAAGGTTGGTGGGGTTTTCCTGATCCTATCACTACCGCAGGCAGCTACATTATTTACACTTTAGTGTAGTGCGACCTCTGCACAGTGTTCAGCTAAAGCTACCTGTACAAGGTTGGTGGTGTTTTCCTGATCCTATGACTACTGCAGGCAGCTACATTATTTACACGTTTGTGTAGTGCGTCCTCTTCACAGTGTTCAGCTAAAGCTACCTGTAGAAGGTTGGTGGTGTTTTCCTGATCCTATCACTACTGCAGGCAGCTACATTATTTTAACGTTAGTGTGGTGCGTCCTCTGCACAGTGTTCAGCTAAAGCTATCTGTAGAAGGTTGGTGGTGTTTTCCTGATCCTATCACTACCGCGGGCAGCTACATTATTTACACGTTAGTGTAGTGCGACCTCTGCACAGTGTTCAGCTAAAGCTACCTGTAGAAGGTTGGTGGTATTTTCCCGATCTTATCACTACCGCAGGCAGTTACATTATTTACACGTTAGTGTAGTACGTCCTCTTCGCAGTGTTCAGCTAAAGCTACCTGTAGAAGGTTGGTGGTGTTTTCCTGATCCTATCACTACCACAGGCAGCTACATTATTTTAACATTAGTGTAGTGCGTCCTCTTCATAGTGTTCAGCTAAAGCTACCTGTAGAAGGTTGGTGGTGTTTTCCTGATCCTATCACTACCGCAGGCAGCTACATTATTTTAACGTTAGTGTAGTGCGTCTTCTGCACAGTGTTTAGCTAAAGCTATCTGTAGAAGGTTGGTGGTGTTTTCCTGATCCTTTCACTACCGCAGGCAGCTACATTATTTACACATTAGTGTAGTGCGACCTCTGCACAGTGTTCAGCTAAAGCTACCTGTAGAAGGTTGGTGGTGTTTTCCTGATCCTATCACTAAAGCGGGCAGCTACATTATTTACACGTTAGTGTAGTGCGACCTCTGCACAGTGTTCAGCTAAAGCTATCTGTTGAAGGTTGGTGGTGTTTTCCTGATCCTATGACTACCGCAGGCAGCTACATTATTTTAACGTTGGTGTAGTGCATACTCTGCACAGTGGTCAGCTAAAGCTACAAGTTAGTGTAGTGCGACCTCTGCACAGTGTTCATCTAAAGCTACCTGTAGAAGATTGGTGGTGTTCTAATACTACAGGCAGGCAGTTGATTTTGCTAGCTGCAGTATCAGTATATATATATATATATATATATATATATATATATATATATATATATCTCAGCTTAGTGCAGCTACATCTCACTGCAGGCCATTAGAATGTCTGGAAGGCAAACAAGGAGAGGCAGACAGTCACAAGCCAATAAAAGAGGGCAAGCAGGCTCTGTGTTTAGAGGCAACAGTGCTGGTCGTGGAGACGGTGCATCCTCATCAGCACGTGGCCGTGGGACATGCTTCGCCTTTTTTTCGGCAGCTGGCCGTGTTGAGCCGAAACATGCGGAAGACTTGGTTGAGTGGATGACCAAGCCGTCCTCATCCTCCTCATCCTCTCTCACCCATGCTCAGGGTACTTTGTCTGGCAAAGCAGCTGCCAACGCGGCCTCTTCCCTCGGCTCAATGGCATCAGTGACTCCTTCCATGACCCCGGAGACTGGGAGGTTACTGAACAACGTTACATAGTTACATAGTAGGTGAGGTTGAAAAAAGACACAAGTCCATCAAGTCCAACCTATGTGTGTGATTATGTGTCAGTATTACATTATATATCCCTGTATGTTGCGGTCCTTCAGGTGCTTATCTAATAGTTTCTTGAAGCTATCAATGCTCCCCGCTGAGACCACCGCCTGTGGAAGGGAATTCCACATCCTTGCAGCTCTTACAGTAAAGAACCCTCTACGTAGTTTAAGGTTAAACCTCTGTTCTTCTAATTTTAATGAGTGGCCACGAGTCTTGTTAAACACTCTTCTGCGAAAAAGTTTTATCCCTATTGTGTTGTCACCAGTACGGTGTTGCTGAGGCTTCGGTCAGTCAAAGAAGGAGCGGTGGAGAAGGTGGCCGTCTGACCGATGCGTTCAGACAATTTTTTAGTCCGCAGCCCCAAGGTATGATCGGTTCCAGCAACCATCGCCAGTGTCTGTTTTACATGGTGCAGGAATACCTAGGGGCAAGATCTGACTTGGACACCTTTCCCATGAAAATCCTCTGGGTTACTGGGTCTTGAGGATTGATCACTGGCCAGAGCTTGCACAGTATGCAATTGAGCTACTGGCCTGTCCTGCATCCAGCGCATCCGGAACGCACATTCAGTGCTGCTGGAGGCTTTGTAACCGATCACAGGGTGCATCTGTCCACCAACTCAGTCGATCGACTGACCTTCATAAAAATGAATCAGTCTTGGATCACCACCAGCTACCAAGCACCTAATGCTGATGTAACCGAATACATTTTTTTGAAATGTCAGATCCCTTCAAAGACTGCCCATGCTGATGCTGAGTGACTATCCTGTTATACTGAGTAATTATCCTCTTCCTCCTCAATGATCATGATGATAGCTTGTAAGAACATTTTTGGTTCTGGGCGCCGCCAGTCCCACCACCAATGCCTAAGGCCCAATTTTTCAGCCCCTGTTTAACAGGGGCATGTAATTACAATTTTTGATGCAATTCTTTGCAGCAGGGCTAGTTCCTGCGCTCCAACTAGAGTATCTGTGAGGGGTTCCAGTGTTGTGGCACCAGCACCAGTGCCTAAGGCCCAATTTTTCAGCCCCTGTTCGACAGGGACATGTAATTAGAATTCTTGATCTAATATTTCACAGCAGGGCCCGTTTCTGCGCCCACCAAGAGTATCTGTGAGGACTTACAGTGTTGTGGCACCAGCACCACCACCAAAGGCACAATTTTTCTGCCACTGTTCAACAGGGGCATGTATTTACAATTCTTGATCTAATATTTCACAGCAGGGCCCTGTGAGGGCTTACAGTGTTGTGGCCACAACAACACCTAAGGCCCAAATTTCTGCTGAGTATATAGGGCAGGCCCCTACTTTCAAACATCCAACTTACAAACGACTCCTACTTGCAAACGGAAGGAGACAACAGGAAGTGAGATGAAATCTACCCCTAGGAAGGGAAAATCTCTCCTGTAAGAGTTAATACGGGAAAACATCTTCTCCTTTCCACTGATGCTTTATCACCAATCCTTGTTTCACAAAAAAACCCAAATTTTCAAAAACATTTGTCATTGGGACAAAAAGTGAGGTGAAATCTTCTGAAGAGGAGCACAGACAGCAAAGCAAATGTCACAGGGGTGATAGCCCTTCCCTAGGTTTTCCAAAAAGCTTAAAATGGATTTTTTGGCTGGAGCTAAACACGTTAAAAATGTACCAGTTCAAAATTACAAACAGATTCTACTTAACAACAAACCTACAGTCCCTGTCTTGTTTGCATCGCCTGTATACTGCTGTTCAGAGTATATAGGGCCTGGGGGCCCCACACCTTTCCTTTTTTAATTTGGGTGTGGGGTTCCCCTTAATATCCATACAAGACCCAAAGGGCCTGGTAATGGGCTGGGGGGGTACCAATGCCGTTTTTCTCAATAATATTCATCCATATTGCCAGGACCCGACATTACATTAAAGCCGCAAGCAGTTTTAAATGACTTTTTTTCCTTTAAAAATGACATTTTGTGCAGGGACTGTTCTAAGCACGGAAAACACGCGCCACTTTACAAGCATACTGTAGACACCCCCCAGGTACGATATTTAAAGGAATACTTTCACTTTTTTTTACTTTAAGCATCATTAAAATCACTGCTCCCAAAAAAACGGCCGTTTTTAAAAGTTTTTTTTGCATTAATACATGTTCCCTGGGGCAGGACCCAGGTCCCCAAACCCTTTTTAGGACAATACCATGCAAATTACCCTTTAAAATGAGCACTTTTGATTTCGAATGTTCAAGTCCCGTAGACGTCAATGGGGTACTAACGTTCATGCGCATTTTTGGTCCGCTCGCAGGTTCTGGTGCGAACCGAACTGTGGGGTGTTCGGCTCATCCCTAATACTGAGTGACTATCCTGTTATGCTGAGTGACTATCCTATTCCTCCTCAATGTTCATGTTGATAGTTTGTAAGAACATTTTTTGTTCTGGGTACCAGCACTGGTGCCTAAAGTACAATTTTTCTGCCTCTGTTTAACAGGGGCGTGTAATTACAATTTTTGATCTAATATTTCACAGCAGGGCTCATTCCTGCGCTCAACAACAGAATCTGTGAGGGGTTACAGTGTTGTGGCACCACCGCCACTGCCTAAGACCCAATTTTTGTGCCCTAGTTTAACAGGGGCATGTAATTAAAATTTTTGATCTAATATTTCACAGCAGGGCTCGTTCCTGCGCTCAACAGAATCTGTGATGGGTTACAGTGTTGTGGCAACACCACCACACCACCACCAAGGCCCAATTTTTCTGCCCCTGTTCAACAGGGGCATGTAATTACAATTCTTGATATAATATTTCACAGCAGGGCCCATTCCAGCACCCACCAAGAATAACTGTGAGGGCTTTCAGTGTTGTGGCACCACCACCAAAGGCCCAATTTTTCTGCGGGGGCATGTAATTACAATTCTTGATATAATATTTCACAACAGGGCCTGTTCCAGTGCCCACCAAGACTAACTGTGAGGGCTTACAGTGTTCTGGTACCACCAATGCCTAAGGCCCAAGTTTCTGCAGAGTGTATAGGGCAGGCCGTATAGTATATACAGGCGGTCCCCTACTTTCAAACATCCAACTTAAAAATGACTCCTACTTACAAATGGAGGGAGACAACAGGAAGTGAGAGGAAATCTACCCCTAGGAAGGGAAATTCTCTCCTGTAAGAGTTAATATGGGAAAAAGGTGTCTCCACTGATGCTTTATTATCACCAATCCTTGTTTCCCTAAAAACTCAAAATTTTCAAAATCCAATTGTCATGGGGAGAGAAAGTGAGATGAAATCTTCTGAACAGGGGCACAGACAGCAAAACAAATGTCACAGGTAGGGATGAGCTTCGAGTTCGAGTCGAACTCATGTTCGACTCGAACATTGGCTGTTCGCAAGTTCGCAGAACACCGAACAATTTGGGGTGTTCGCGGCAAATTTGAATGCCGCGGAACACCCTTTAAAAGTCTATGGGAGAAATCAAAAGTGCTAATTTTAAAGGCTTATATGCAAGTTATTGTCATAAAAAGTCTTTGGGGACCTGGGTCCTGCCCCAGGGGACATGGATCACTGCAAAAAAAAGTTTTAAAAACAGCCGTTTTTTCAGGAGCAGTGATTTTAATAATGCTTAAAGTCAAACAATAAAAGTGTAATATCCCTTTAAATTTCGTACCTGGGGGGTGTCTATAGTATGCCTGTAAAGGGGCGCATGTTTCCCGTGTTTAGAACAGTCTGAGAGCAAAATGACATTTCGAAGGAAAAAAAAAAACATTTAAAACTACCCGCGGCTATTGCATTGCCGACAATACACATAGAAGTTCATTGATAAAAACGGCATGGGAATTCCCCACAGGGAAACCCCGAACCAAAATTTAAAAAAAAAATGATGTGGGAGTCCCCCTAAATTCCATACCAGGCCCTTCAGGTCTGGTATGGATATTAAGGGGAACCCTGGCCAAAATTTAAAAAAAAAATGACGTGGGGTTCCCCCTAAATTCCATACCAGACCCTTCAGGTCTGGTATGGATTTTAAGGGGAACCCCGCGCCAAAAAAACAAAAAAACGGCGTGGGGTCCCCCCAAAAATCCATACCAGACCCTTATCCGAGCACGCAACCTGGCAGGCCGCAGGAAAAGAGAGGGGGATGAGAGTGCGCCCCCCCTCCTGAACCGTACCAGGCCACATGCCCTCAACATTGGGAGGGTGCTTTGGGGTAGTCTGGTATGGAATTTAGGGGGAACCCCACGTCATTTTTTTTTTTTTTTAATTTTGGTTCGGGGTTTCCCTGTGGGAAATTCCCATGCCGTTTTTATCAATGAACTTCTATGTGTATTGTCGGCAATGCAATAGCCGCGGGTAGTTTTAAATGGCTTTTTTTCCTTCGAATGTCATTTTGCTGTCAGGCTGTTCTAAACACGGGAAACATGCGCCCCTTTACAGGCATACTATAGACACCCCCCAGGTACGAAATTTAAAGGGATATTATACTTTTATTGTTTGACTTTAAGCATTATTAAAATCATTGCTCCTGAAAAAACTGCTGTTTTTAAAACTTTTTTTTGCATTGATCCATGTCCCCTGGGGCAGGACCCAGGTCCCCAAACCCTTTTTATGACAATAACTTGCATATAAGCCTTTAAAATTAGCACTTTTGATTATTCATGTTCGTGTCCCATAGACTTTAACGGTGTTCGCGTGTTCTAGCGAACTTTTTTCCTGTTCGCATGTTCTGGTGCGAACCGAACAGGGGGGTGTTCGGCTCATCCCTAGTCACAGGGGTGATGATAACCCTTCCCTGTGTTATCCAAAAAGCTTTAAAAAAATAGATTTTTTGGCTGGAGCTACACTTAAAAAATGTACCTGTTCCAAATTACAAACATATTCAACTTAAGAACATACCTACAGTCCCTATCTTGTTTGTAACCCGGGGACCACCAGTATACTGCTGTTCAGAGTATATAGGGCCTGGGGGCCTCACGCATTTTCTTTTTTTAATTTGGGGTTCCCCTTAATATCCATACAAGACCCAATGGGTGTTACCCATTCCATTTTTCTCAATAATTTTCATCCATATTGCCGGGATCCGACATTACATTACAGCCGCAAGCAGTTTTAAATGAATTTTATTGCTTTAGAAATGTCATTTTGTGCAGGGACTGTTCTAAACACGGGACACGGGATACATGTGCCACTTTACAGGCATACTATAGCCCCCCCCCCCCATTTTTATTTTTTCACTTTAAGCATCATTAAAATCACTGCTCCCGAAAAAACAGCCATTTTTAAAACTTTCTTTTGCATTGATAAATGTTCCCTGGGGCAGGACCCGGGTCCCCAAACCCTTTTTAGGACAATAACTTGCATATTAGCATTTAAAATTTGCACTTTTGATTTCTCACGTTCAAGTTCCATAGACTTTAACAGTGTTCGAATGTTCACACAAACTTTCAGTCCATTCGCATGTTCTGGATGCAAACTGAACCGGGGTGTGTTCGGCTCATCCCTATCTACCATATAAAACAAATTGTCTCTTCCAGTTCTAATAAAAAGAGGGGAAAAACACTTACTGGCTAGTAAGAAAAACCAAGGCATGGCGGAAGGACAGCCCCCAGTCCCAGCATCCAGGCCACAGATGGTATTGGAGAGTACTGCAGTAGTGACATGCCCACCAAATATCTCCTCACTTAAAGAGGTTGTGACCCTGAAAAAAAAAAAAAAAGATCTTGTCCCTTTAAAGCATGTTAAACTGCATAGTGCCTGTGTGGTGACATTTGTCCCATTCTATGTTGTAATATACCTGGTTAATCCTGCCTGTTTCTGTGCCCCCCTTAGTGTGCTGACCATGGTAATCATGGCTGATCCACGATACTGTGGTCAGTTTACATGCCTACATCATCCCGTTGCTTTTCCTCTCCCCCTTTCTCTCTCCCTGTCACTTCCTAGTGTGTGATCTGATAAAATAATACGCCTTCCCCTTCCCTCCTGCCACTATTCCCAATTCCTGCCAGCCCCTCTGTAATAACAAGATATACTCGGCAATGGGCTTCATTTACTAAAGGCATAAAGGCTGTGCACTTCGCAAAGTGCAGTTGCTCCAGAGATTAGTAAATGAGTAAATATTTGATCGCAACCACTATTCAAATTTTATTATTTTTGTTTATTTGCAGATATGCAAATTTGTATTTCAACTTATGATATTTAAAGGCGTTCGATAAGAAATGGTGTCCCTGGCCCGGTTTGAGCCCTGGTTCACACTGACAGTGGGACGAAATCGTTCAGCTTAAATCACACACTTTCATTCCCTCATGTCAGTCCCGACCGCAGGGGGAATTTCAGACATCGGTGCAGGTTTCTGCACTGATATCAATACAAATTGCACCCCAAAGTCGCACCAATTAAAACAGTGCAATTGTCACCGCTTTGACATGTCAAATCGCACCAATGTGAACGAAAGCCGACACATACAACACTGCCTATCCACCAGCTGAATTAATTACCTGCAATTCTCCACAGCTGTTATATATAAAGATTCCACCTTTATCATTAACTTGCAGGTGTGCAGAAGCCTAGGTTTACATTGGAGCGATTTGAGAGATCAAATCGCATGACTATTGGCAGCAATGGAACTGTTCCAATTAATGCAATTTTTCGTGGCGCCGCACCAATTTTCTAAAGTAGTTCCTGCACTACTTTTGCCGATTTCAGGTGCGACTTCAATAGACATTTGTGTTTGAAGCCACACGGACATCTATCAAGTCGCACCAGAAATCACACTGACCTTGCTACTTTGAAATCGTGCTACTTCAAGTGAAGTAGCACGAATTCAAAGTAGCATCAATGTGAACCAGGGCGAAGAGATTAGTTTTTTGGTGCACAAATACATATTGAAATAAAATATAAGAGATATTACACTTTCCCAAAACCACCACCCACAAAAACTAAAGAGAAAGAAAAGTAGAAGAAAAAAAAAAAAAAAATACACAACAAAGCTCAATAATGTACTTTTATTTTACCATCAGAAAAACAAAAACAAAAAATTTACACTCATTTACTAGCTTCAAAAATTCTTTGGACAGGATATATGGTTCTACATTTAGCAATGGGATTTTAAGGGCCCTGCTCATAGGAGCTTACAATCTAAATTTGACAAAACCTTAGAGTGGACACAGCTTTAATTTCAGTGTATAACGGGCAACACATCACATTTTTATCTGCAAGATTATAGAAACATACTTAAGTCATTCTTACAAAGCATTCCAATATAATATTACAAAAGACTTATTCAAAACACCCACCACCAGCCCACAATCCACACATACATACATTGGTGACCATGTTCTGCTGGAAGCTGCATACATAATCGTGTACACGATTAAACGAGATCAAAAAGAGTAGGTCAGCAGATGCTTCCAAATGATGTTTGCATGATCAGACAGGAACAATACACGCACAACATTGACAGCATGGCCACATAAACCCACTTTTGATTGAAAAAATGCACAAGAATTTCATCAAATCTCCCAATATCATTCCTTCTCCCCCATAATTTTTATTTTTTTTGTCAATTCAGTAAATGGACAACACATATACTGTCAGTACTTAGTGACTGTGTCCTTCACATCATATGACCAAACAAATTAATAATACAGAGCACATCTTAATCATGCAAATATATCAAAAGACATTCCACTTATCCCTCTTCCAATATCTCCCAGCTTCTTCCTCCCCCATACCTTTCACATCAAAAAGATAAATATACATCCTAGCCAAAAATATCCTCACCGCATCTTCTACAGAAATTAACCTCTTCCTTCCTACCCATATACTTCCTTGTAGACAACAGAAAAGCACCACGCCTTCCTGGCTGCATTTTTCTCCAATCTCCACAAACCCAGAACCACCATTTCCTCCCTTACAAAAACCACCCCCATCACCTCCCTCAGGAAGCTCTTCAACTTTCCCAGCACTTCTTTAGCGAAGACAGTTCCAAAACACGTGGAACACGTCCTCCACTCCCCCACAGCCCTCCCTTGGACACAACTCGGATCTTACCAAATCCCTACTTTTCATAGAACTCATGGTCGTCAGACACCCCATAAAGGTCATCCAGGATATGTCCCTTTGGCGGTTAGTCACTCCTCTTGTGCTCATACTCCTCCAGATTTGCACACTTTCCTTCTCTCTTAAGTACTGTATCCCATTAGGAAAAATCTCCCCAGCAATCCAAGCTTTAAGTTTCTTTTTATCACCACCTCCCTCCCCAGACCCCCCAACCTCCATCCTTCCCAGATCTTGGTTAGGACCAAAAAATACTGAGGAACGACCCATGCCTGTGGCTTTTCCAGGGCCCGCCTATAGAGTCCCCATCTTGTAAACAATCTTCCTCCAAGGTACTGCATCATCTCCTTCCCGATTCCGTTACCTCTTAGGGTCCTTATCAACGTCACCCAGTAATGCAGCATCAAAAAGTCCCCAATCTTTGGAAGTCCAAAGCCACCTTTGGCCCTTGGTTTAGTAATCTTCTCCCTTGCACACTTCTCCATCCTCCCTCCCCAAAAGAACAAGAACAGTAGCCTCGTCATCTTCCTCACCCAATCATCAGGAGGCGGGAATATAACAGAGACATACAGCATAATCGGAAGGATCACTGACTTGATGATCAGAACTTTCCCGGTGCAGGACAATTCACGCATCCGCCACATAGACAACTTTTCCTCCACTCGCTCAGTCACCTTCTGAAAACTGTGACTTCCCCTCAACTCCCTGCCAAAACACACACCCAGCACCTGCATTCTCTCCACCTTCTGACTGCATCCCTCATTCACCTCCACCTCACGGCCCACACTACACACCTGACACTTACTCCAATTCACACTCATCCCAGACACACTGCAGAACAGACTCACCTGCAATCTTCCACGCCGCACATCAGCCATTCCACCAGCGACCAACACAACATCATCCATGTACCCCAACACTTTCACACTCCTTCCACCACTGCAAGGCACAAACACACCCTTGAATGCCTTGTCCTTCTTCACTGCACTCAGTAATGGCTCCATCACGTAGATGAACATCAAAGGCGATAGGGGGCACCCCTGCCTAACACCAGACATCACAGGGATACTCCCCCCTAGGGCACCGTTGACCAAAACCCGACTTGAGACACCTTTGTATAGTCCTCTGATTACCTTCATCAGCTGGTCCTGAAACCCTAGGACCTCCAGAATCTAAAACAGAAACTGATGGGAGACTTTGTCGTACACCTTTTCAAGGTCAATCGACTCTAGAAAGCACGGCAAGTTGTTAGATTGCGCGTAGTATACGACATCCCTTAGTAACGATAGATTGTTGGAAATTCGTCGACCAGGAACCGCACACACCTGCTGCTCCCCAATCACTTCGCCAATCACAAGCTTGACTCGATCGGCAATCAATCTTGCCACAATCTTGTAGTCAACGTTCAACAGTGTAATTGGCCGCCAATTCTGAATGTTTCTCTTGTCGCCCTTTTTATAGATGAGGGTAATCGCCCCCTCCCTTAAGGACTTTGGCATCTCCCCCACTTCAAACACCAGCCTCACCAACTCACACACCTCATTCTTCATCACCTCCCACGCTTTACAAAAGAACTCAACAGTCAACCCATCCTTCCCTGGTGTCTTATTCCGGTTCATCCCATCTATCACTCGCCTCACTTCCTCCTCAGACACAACCACACACATACCAAACCTATCCTCCTCAGACAATCTTGCATCCACTTTCTCGCAATACTCTTGCATCCCCTCAGCACTTACTCCACGTCCACCCGCAAACAAATCCGTATAAAAAACTCACTCACCGCCTTCATCACCTTCTCACCATTCACTTCCCGTCCCTGCACCATCACCGATTTCATCACATTGCGTCCCCTCAAGAGTTTCTTGAAGAAGAACCGCGAATGTGTCTCCCCTTCCTCCATGTCCTTCACTTTAGCTTGGAAGATTAGCTTGTTCCCTCATCACCCAAGCTTTCTTTATCTCCTCCCGAAGCTTTCCGATCTCCTCTTCTAACTCCCAGCCTCCCTGCCTTAATTTAAGCAGGAGTCTCAACCTATGCTGGAGAGCCCTCCCTTCTTGTTTCTCTTTCCTTGCCTTCTTTACACCTGCTTGAAGAAAGAAGAGCTTGATTCGCTCCTTCAGCCAGTCCCACCACTCGAAAAAGGATTCAAAATCCCCCTTCTTTCCCAACCACCCTTTATATTGCAGAGCAAACTTATCAAAAATCCCTTGGTCTTCCAATAACAGATTATTTAATTTCCAGATTCCTCTCCCAGTCTTGACATCTTGATCAAAAATAAACTTTCCCACCAAAACCTGGTGGTCGGAGAAAGACACCTCCCATTGCTTCCACTCTGCGACCTTCAGTGCCCTGGAAGCTAAAATAAAGTCAATTCGGGATTTCACACTTCCCTTATCTGAAAAAAAGGTTGCTGGGGCTTTACCATTTCCATAGTAGCAAGCTGTCCATTCTGCAAACAAAAATCCTGCAAAATTGCATTAAAAGCTGTGCTGGTGACATCGGTCTGGCTTTCACCTTGGCCTACTCTATCTTCAGCAGTCCTAATAAGATTAAAGTCTCCAGCAACAATGGTCTTTCCTCTCCCAAGGTGGAGCCTCAAAATTTCCAACAAATCCATCCTGCCATTTTTACGCACTGATGCATAAACACATACCAACTTAAAGGATTCTTCCAGGTAGGTAAACATTACACTCAGAACTCTTCCTATCACCACTTCCTCCCATGATTCAACTTTAATTTCTGGGTTTTTAAAGAGCACCCCCACCCCTTCACTTCTAATTTCCGCAGCACAAGACCAAATCGCTGGTACTGCAGACCAGTCCCCATGGCCTGGAGCATACCACAAACCACACTCTTGCAAACACAAGACATCACACTCAATCTTAGCCAACTCAGACAAAACAGCTGCACGACGATACAGATCCAATCGAACGCACATTCACACTACATATAGACAAAGCCATGAGAAGGATCAAAAAACCCTAGTTAGACTTACCGGTAACGGTATTTCTACAAGTCTTTCAGGACAGCACCTGGAGAGAGCGCAGCTCCACCCACTTTTCCCAGGAAACACTGCAGTCAGTTTTTTCTTTAAAGACCGGACACTTCCACCATGGCCTCAGTTGTTCACAGAGTACCTCCCAGCCATGCTGAAACTAGATAAGCAGAACATAGCAATAACACCACATGTTACAAAACAATTAGGGCGGGTCTTTGGTGCTGTCCTGAAAGACTCGTAGAAATACCATTACCGGTAAGTCTAACGAGGGTTTTTCTCCCCTCGTCTTTTAGGACAGCACCTGGAGATGATAAAAGAGTACTTACTCTAGGGTGGGACCACCGCCTGCAGGACCTTCCTGCCAAACGATTGTTCCGCTGCTGATAGCAAGTCCAACCTGTAGTGGTGGGTGAAGGTGGAGAAGCTTGTCCACGTGGCCGCTTTACAGATCCGACCTGGAGAAGCCCCTGCTCTTTCCGCCCAGGATGCTGCTATTGCCCTTGTTGAATGGGCCATTACCCCTGTGGAAGGATCAGCCCCTGAAGCTTTATAGGCTTCTCTGATCGCCATTCTTAGCCATCTGCCTATAGTGCTTTTGGAAGCACAATGACCCTTACGCGATCCAGAGAAAAGAATAAAAAGAGAATTTGCCTTCCTAAACTCTCTCGTGATCTCTAAATAATGAAGTAAACATCTTCTCACATCCAGAGTATGAAAAGCCTCCTCTTTGGAGTTGGATGGTGTAGGTAAAACTATCTCTTGTGCCCTATGAAAAAAGGTAGCGACTTTTGGCAAGAAACCCGGATCAGTTTTCAGCACTACCCGGTCTGGAAATATAAAGCAAAAAGGTTCTATTATAGATAGAGCTTGCAACTCACTTACTCTTCTGGCCGAGGTAATTGCCACCAAAAGAACTAGTTTGAGCGTCCATAATTTTAAAGTCGCTTCCTCTGGGGGCTCAAAAGGTGTTTTGATCAACCCTTGTAGCACCAGTGATAAATCCCATTTAGGAAAAGATTTAAAAACCGGTCTAAGCCTGGCCAATGCCTTGAAGAATCTAATTATAAATGGCTCTTGAGATAACTTTCTCTCAAGAAAAACCGACAAAGCAGCCACCTGGACTTTCAGGTTACTGGCTGCCAGCCCCATCTCCATACCCTCATTGAGGAACTCTAATATTGAGGGCAATTCCTGTGGTGAACATTTTTTAATCATGCACCAGGAATTAAACCGCTTCCATGTTTTAAAATAAATACCTCTGGTAACCTTCTTTCGGCTACTTAACAGGGTTGACACCAGCTTATCTGAGAAGCCTTTTCTTTTTAGAATCTGCTGTTCAGTAACCACCCCGTCAGCTTGAGCTGGTCGATATTTGGATGCTGAAGGGGTTCGTGGGTTAAGAGATCTTTTCGAAGTGGAAGAACCCAATGTGGTTCCACTGCCATCCTCTGTATAGTTGCAAACCAGGGCCTCTTGGGCCAAAAAGGAGCCACTAGGATCATACTTGTGGTCTCTCGTAGTTTCTTTAAAACCAAAGGGATCATTTGAAAGGGGGGAAAGGCGTAGCACAAGTGGAAGTTCCACGGTTGTGCCAGCGCGTCCAATCCTCTCGCCTGATCTTGCCTGCTTAGTGAATAATAGGCCTTCACCATTGAATTCTTGTGGGATGCGAACAGGTCTATCTGAGGAATTCCCCATTTCTCTGTTAATTTTTGGAATACCTCCTTGTTTAGACTCCACTCTGCCTCTAATATCCTTTCTCTGCTTAGAAAGTCGGCTACTAGATTCAGCTCTCCTTTTAAGTGTACCGCTGTTAGGGACTTTAAAGTTGTTTTCTGAAGGGACAAGGCTAGCAAGACTTTGCTTCTCGTGCCTCCCTGTCTTGTAACATATGCCACTGCTGTGGCATTGTCTGATAGTACTTGAACATGATGACCCTGGACTATTTTCTCGAAAGCCCATAGTCCTAAGAGAATAGCCCTTAGTTCCCTCCAATTGGAGGACCTCCTGGCCTCCCTGTTCGTCCAATTCCCCTGAGCCATCTGTCCTTCCAGGTGGGCGCCCCAACCCCAGGAACTCGCATCCGTTGTTAATCTCCTCTCCTGGGGAAAACACCAGAGCAGGTCCCTGTCCAGATTGGAGTGACTCCTCCACCACCAGAGCTTCCTCTGAACTCGGGGGGGATATTATAATCATTTTTTCTAGGGACTCTCCATAGGACCAATTTTTCAAAATTGTCTGTTGAAGATCCCTTGCATGTAAATGTGCCCACTGTACTGCTGGTATTGATGAAGTAAGGAGCCCCAAGACAGACATCGCTGCCCTGATAGAAATCGGCAGGTTTGTCTGGGTCTTTTTTACAGCATTCTGAAGTTTTACTATCTTTTCCTCGGGGAGGAAGATTCTCTCCTGTATGGAATCGATAGTGTAACCTAGAAACGTTAATGTCTGCGATGGAATCATGTTCGATTTTTCCTTGTTTATTAACCAACCCAGGCTCTCCAGATGACTCCTTGTCCTTTGCAGATCCTTCTCTAATATGTGCCTTGTTTTGGAAAATAATAGAAGATCGTCTAAGTATGGGACAATCGAGATTCCCTCTATTCTGAGAGGGGCTAAGGCCTCTGCCAGAATGTTCGTGAATATCCTCGGAGAGGATGACAGTCCGAAAGGGAGAGCTCTGAATTGAAGATGTATGATAGACCCTTCCATCCTGATTGCAAATCTGAGGTGCTTTTGTGATGCTGGGGCTATAGGCACATGGAGATATGCATCTCTCAGGTCTATGGATACCATAAAACAGTTCGGGGTCAGGAGACCCTTTACCGAAAAGATTGTATCCATTTTGAACTTCTTGTACCTGACCGCTCTGTTGAGAATCTTCAGGTTCAGGATTAGTCTGAACTTGCCTGAAGGCTTCTTTACCAGAAAGATGTGCGAATAGCACCCCTGTTCCACTTCTTTGGGGGAACATTTATTATCACCTTTTGCTGAATTAATTCCTGTAGAATTGCAGACATTGCTGCAAGCTTTTTTGAGTCTCTGGGAGCCCGAGTTATATAAAACCGAACCGGAGGGGGTTGGGCGAACTCCAGTCCATAACCCTCTATTATAGTCTTGAGGATAAACAGACTGTCTGTTATCCTCTGCCACTGTGGAAAGAAGGTTCTCAACCTTTGTCCTCCGACTGTGGGAGCGTCACTGGCTTTTTGTATTTGGGGTAGGGGGGCGAAATAGTACTCGTGACTTGCCCCTGCCTCTGAGACCTCCAAGGTCTTTTATATCCTGTCTCCTTTGAGTCTGAGGTTTTCCGAACAGGACGAAAATTCTTATTGCCCTGAGGAACCACTTTTTTCTTAACGGGAAAGGCCTTTTTCTTGTCCGCCGTTCTTTCAAGAATGGCTTCAAGACCTGGGCCAAAAACCAAATCCCCTTTAAAGGGTAGACAACATAACTTGGTCTTTGAGGCAGTATCACCGGTCCAAGTTTTGACCCAAAGAGCTCTACGAGCTGAGTTAATTAAGGCAGAGGATCTGGCTGACATCCTAATTAATTCAGGTGACGCCTCTGCTATGTATCCTACAGCTTTCTGTAGCATCGGTAGAGTCTCCAAAAGATCTTTACGAGGGGTACCTGCCTCGACATGAGCTTTTAGTTGGTCCAGCCAATGCTCTAAGTTTCTGGCCACCACTGTTGCGGCCATAGCTGGCTTTAAATTTGCTAGGGTGGAATCCCAAGCTTTTAGCAAGGAGTCAGCCCTTTTATCCATGGGATCCTTAAGGATACCCATATCCTCAAACGCAAGGTCTGTGTTTCTCGACACCTGAGAGAAAGCTGCATCCAGCCTTGGTTTTTTGTTCCAGACCTGGGTGCTATCCTCTTCAAAGGGAAACCTGCGCTTGAGGGATTTAGAAAAGAAGGGGGCCCTCTCTGGGTCCTTCCATTCCCTCTTAATTGTTTCTGACAGAAACTTGTGCACCGGAAACACCCTGTGCTTCACTTCACCCATGCCTTGAAACATCTTGTCATGTAGTGACAATAGGGTTTTATCTTCTGTAATATTTAGAGTAGTGTGGATAGTTTTTAATAAATCGTCCACCTCCTCTAGAGATAGTTTATAGCGAGAGGCAGAAGAAGAAGATTCTCTCTCCTCCTCTGCTTCTTCCTCAGATTCTGTAGCCGCACTACGCTCCTCCTCTTCAGAGTCACTGCCCCCTCTGTAAGCAGAGACAGAAGACTGAGAACGAGGTACTGAGCTGCTACTTGCAGTTGGACGCTTGTCAAGATAAGATTTAAATGACTCAAACGTATCAGCCAAATCTTTTCTGAAGGAGCTCAGCAAATCTTGCTGAGCCACAGGTGTAGTAGGAGTAGTCTCCTCTTTCACCAAGTCTGCAATGCAACCAGGGGCGGGCTGGGCCGGGGGGCAGAGATGCATTTGCCCCCTGGGCTGCTCTCATATGCTCTATAAAGGCTGCTGTGTCGCCAGCTCAAAACCGCACATGCGCAGTTTGTGAGCTGGCCGAGTGCGGCATCTCCATTCACTACTGTGAGCCAGCGATGTCTCAGGGCTGACAGTGTGTTGCAGAGCACAGCCCAGCCCCGCCCAGCCCCTCCCTCCTCCACACTAATAGCTGGCAGAGGCTGGACCTGCTCTTTGTTTCCCCGCCCACACTCCAGGCAGCCCCGCCCACACTCCGGGCAGCCCGTGTGCTGTCTGTGAAGAAGATGTGTGGGCGGGAAAGTTAAATCTGAGCAGTTGACTCGAATGCTGGGACCTTCCAAGTAAGTGAACTCCTCCTCCCTCCCCCTCTCTGCAGCCAAAGAGGTTTTTTTTTTCTAGAAGCCACACTACTTTGCTTGCCCTAGGTGTTCTGATGTGGGCTCACACTGGGATGCTACAGGTTGTCTGCAGTGCTGTGTACTGGCAGTCTTCCTGCATGTTGCCCCTGGTCCCATAGAGGCTGCACATTTTTACTGCATGTTCTGAAAGTGTACAAAACGTCCTGAATGCTGCATCTTTGGTGCACTTTCAGAAACTTCAGCAAAAATATGCAACCTAAAAGAAGTCTGAGGGGCTATGGCTATGGAAACCCACCAGTACACCAGTGTGAGCCCAAAGGCTTGTATTCACTTGCAGCGGGCACTGCCATTCCTCTGAAAAGTGACAGACAGAGGAGGTGATATCACATTTCCTCCCTGCCTGTTTTAACCCCCTAAATGCCAGTCCGTGCAGGTAATGACATGGTTCACTTTGAACTCCACCTTATTTCCATTACTCTCTGTAGGTATTCGATGGGCTCTCGCCTTATTGTTTGCACATCTAATACCTAAAGAGTTCTGGAAATAAGGTGGAGTTCAAAGTGAATTTCTACACCTAAGTGGAGCACTCCTTTCAGAAGATTTGAGGATGATCTTAAACCCAAAGACTGGTGAACTTAAGCCACCATAGACAGATTTCATTTTCTGCTGAACCAACAGAATTTTTATCTATCTATGTGCAGACTGGTTGTACAGAATTCAGTCTATCAACTGACTTCAGTACAGCCAGCATGTCTTTCTTTTTTTTTTTTTTGGAAATCATTGCTGGCTGCTATAGCTGGCAGCAGTGATCACTGTATTCTGATGGCTGGGAAACTTTTACCCCCACAGAGAGTGACCCCTTTGCACTGCCCCCACAGAGAGTGACCCCTTCTCACTGCCCCCACAGAGCGTGACCCCTTCACACTGCCCCCACAGAGCGTGACCCCTTCTCACTGCCCCCACAGAGCGTGACCCCTTCTCACTGCCCCCACAGAGCGTGACCCCTTCACACTGCCCCCACAGAGCGTGACCCCTTCTCACTGCCCCCACAGAGAGTGACCCCTTCTCACTGCCCCCACAGAGAGTGACCCCTTCACACTGCCCCCACAGAGCGTGACCCCTTCACACTGCCCCCACAGAGCGTGACCCCTTCACACTGCCCCCACAGAGCGTGACCCCTTCACACTGCCCCCACAGAGCGTGACCCCTTCGCACTGCCCCCACAGAGCGTGACCCCTTCGCACTGCCCCCACAGAGCGTGACCCCTTCACACTGCCCCCACAGAGCGTGACCCCTTCACACTGCCCCCACAGAGCGTGACCCCTTCACACTGCCCCCACAGAGAGTGACCCCTTCGCACTGCCCCCACAGAGAGTGACCCCTTCACACTGCCCCCACAGAGAGTGACCCCTTCGCACTGCCCCCACAGAGAGTGACCCCTTCGCACTGCCCCCACAGAGAGTGACCCCTTCGCACTGCCCCCACAGAGAGTGACCCCTTCGCACTGCCCCCACAGAGAGTGACCCCTTCGCACTGCCCCCACAGAGAGTGACCCCTTCGCACTGCCCCCACAGAGAGTGACCCCTTCGCACTGCCCCCACAGAGAGTGACCCCTTCGCACTGCCCCCACAGAGAGTGACCCCTTCACACTGCCCCCACAAAGAGTGACCCCTTCACACTGCCTCCACAGAGAGTGACCACTTCGCACTGCCCCCACAGAGAGTGACCCCTTCACACTGCCCCCACAGAGAGTGACCCCTTCGCACTGCCCCCACAGAGAGTGACCCCTTCGCACTGCCCCCACAGAGAGTGACCCCTTCGCACTGCCCCCACAGAGAGTGACCCCTTCGCACTGCCCCCACAGAGAGTGACCCCTTCGCACTGCCCACACAGAGAGTGACCCCTTCGCACTGCCCCCACAAAGAGTGACCCCTTCACACTGCCCCCACAGAGCTTGACCCCTTCACACTGCCCCCACAGAGAGTGACCACTTCGCACTGCCCCCACAGAGAGTGACCCCTTCGCACTGCCCCCACAGAGAGTCACCCCTTCGCACTGCCCCTTCACACTGCCCCCACAGAGAGTGACCCCTTCGCACTGCGGGCAATGTGGAGCAGTCTCTCTGTCTGTGCAGGCAGTGTCAAGCGGTCTCTCTCTGTGCAGGCAGTGTCAAGCGGTCTCTCTCTGTGCAGGCAGTGTCAAGCGGTCTCTCTCTGTGCAGGCAGTGTCAAGCGGTCTCTCTCTGTGCAGGCAGTGTCAATCGGTCTCTCTCTCTGTGCAGGCAGTGTCAATCGGTCTCTCTCTCTGTGCAGGCAGTGTCAATCGGTCTCTCTCTCTGTGCAGGCAGTGTCAATCGGTCTCTCTCTCTGTGCAGGCAATGTCAAGCGGTCTCTCTCTCTGTGCAGGCAGTGTCAAGCGGTCTCTCTCTCTGTGCAGGCAGTGTCAAGCGGTCTCTCTCTCTGTGCAGGCAGTGTCAAGCGGTCTCTCTCTCTGTGCAGGCAGTGTCAAGCGGTCTCTCTCTGTGCAGGCAGTGTCAAGCGATCTCTCTCTGTGCAGGCAGTGTCAATCGGTCTCTCTCTGTGCAGGCAGTGTCAATCGGTCTCTCTCTCTCTGTGCAGGCAGTGTCAACTGGTCTCTCTCTGTGCAGGCAGTGTCAATCGGTCTCTCTCTCTCTGTGCAGGCAGTGTCAATTGGTCTCTCTCTGTGCAGGCAGTGTCAATCGGTCTCTCTCTGTGCAGGCAGTGTCAATTGGTCTCTCTCTCTCTGTGCAGGCAGTGTCAATTGGTCTCTCTCTGTGCAGGCAGTGTCAATCGGTCTCTCTCTCTCTGTGCAGGCAGTGTCAATCGGTCTCTCTCTGTGCAGGCAGTGTCAATTGGTCTCTCTCTCTCTGTGCAGGCAGTGTCAATCGGTCTCTCTCTCTCTGTGCAGGCAGTGTCAATTGGTCTCTCTCTGTGCAGGCAGTGTCAATTGGTCTCTCTCTGTGCGGGCAGTGTCAATTGGTCTCTCTCTGTGCAGGCAGTGTCAATCGGTCTCTCTCTGTGCAGGCAGTGTCAATTGGTCTCTCTCTCTCTCTGGGGCAATATGGGGCAGTCTCCCCCCCCTCTCTCTCTCTCTCTCTCTCTCTCTCTCTCTGTACAGGGAATGTGGTGTAGATGGATGGTGAGCTGATTTGGTGGTTCAATGGGCCACTTGACTGGACTTGCCCCCCAGGCCTAAGGCTGCCAGCCCTCCCCTGAATGCAACCCTTGCATAACACTTTAGCCCAAGACTCTAAGCAAATTTTTACAAGATGGGCATTTCTTTTTAACAGAAAAAGAGGAATGCTTTGTCTTTTCTTTTGCCTTCTGAAATACATAAGCAAACAAACCGTATTATCTACAGAAAAACAATATGCTGAAGAAAAAAATGGAGGTGCCAACGCTTTAACCCCTCTTTAAGTAAATCCCCCCACAGATCTACTTCACAACTATTAACACACTTACTTCCTGACTCAAAACACAGGAAGAGTGTTGAAGGCTCTTTAAACAAATTCTAACAAAGAGGGAACTAAAACATGCCTCTACAGTAAGTTACAGAGACCGCTGTCCCCGCTTACCTGGGCCTGGCTGACTTGTGTGGCTCCTGCTCCTGTCACCGCCGATTGTTCCTCCTCCATGCTGTCAGGATTTACAATGGTGCTCGGTGCCAGTATTTGAAACTTCCCGGTCCGCTCGCCGGAAATGATGTCAGCCATACGAGGCCGCCCTCTCCTCCTGCGTTCCAGCGGCCGGAAGCCGCGTCGCGCGAGGTCCCGCCTCCTCCACAGCCTAGCCACCGGTCTAAAGGAGCGGGGACCCCCAGCAGCCTGACCCTCGCCGGGTATGAAGAGGGGAGGACGCCGGAGCAACCCCCACACGTAAGGGAGGAAGCTGGGCTGGCCTGTCAGAAGAAAAACAGCATACCGGTATGCCCCCTACTCTCTCCACCTGGAGAAAGCGCAGCACACCCCTGGCTCCCTGCAGCGCTTCCACCATGGCGGAGGAAACACTACAACTGAGGCCATGGTGGAAGTGTCCGGTCTTTAAAGAAAAAAACTGACTGCAGTGTTTCCTGGGAAAAGTGGGTGGAGCTGCGCTCTCTCCAGGTGCTGTCCTGAAAGACGAGGGGAGAAAAAATCCTGCAGAACACACTAAACCCCTCCATCAGGAAGCAGTTTTCCACTTTTGTTCCCTGTACCTCTTACAAGAGGATCAACTGATTCACTCTCCAAATATTGCATGGCAGGAGAACCTACCAAGCCCAATGGAGATGTTGCACCACTTGAATCATCTGACACTTGTGAATCCATACTTAAACTTGTCAGTACACTCCCACCACCACCTGGGCTCAAACCCAGAGACAAGTCCCATTTAGGCTTCTTTCTCCGTGCCTCACTCTCCTGCTCCACCTCAGGCCCTGGTCTTTGAGTAGCCCTTAAAAAAGTCTTTTGATCCTGACCCCTCCTTCCTCCTCACCTCCAGCACCTCCATATCCTCAGCCCACTCACCAAGCTCCTCATCTACATATTGACTCTCCTGTTCTGCTTCCACCTGTTTTATCAAAGCGATCAGTTCTTCACACACTCCACTCACCTCCCCCCGCCCTCCATGCCTTCATCCGCCAAAGATTCTTCCGCCTCACCAACCTGCATCTCATTATCCCCCTCTGTCAGACTAATATTCACTCCACTTTTACCCGTACTCCCTTGCAGTTCCTGTCCGACACCTTCCTTGGAGCTACTACCGGGGTTTTCAGCGTCTGGGGGGGGTCGGTGCCTTTCCACCTTCCGTGCCGGCCACCTGCTCACCCCCGTCATCCGCCCGCTCAGTCTCCTGCTCCTCCGGTTCTCGGCTCACATTCTGCCCTGTAAACCGCCATCTCTGCACAGCCTCCGCATACGAGGACATCTTCCTCCCCACTATTTTCGGACAGTTTCTGACCATATGCTCCCCTGAACCACACAGATCACATTTCTTTTCCTTGCACTCCGCTGCATTGTGTCCCAGCTTAAAGCACACTCTACAGCAAAGCTTAGAAGGGCAGTCCTCACAAATATGTCCATACTGAAAGCACCCCCTGCAGTAACGGGGTTGCCCAGAATAGAAAACAGTACACCACTCCCTAGCAATGGTAAATGCCGGGGGAGGGTGACACTCCACAAAAACCTGATGCGTCCCTCTTCATGCGTACTTTAAAACGCAGTTTACCTCTATACATGCCATACTGGTTATAAAGCTTCTCTCCTCGATCAGCCCCCACACAATACCGCAACAAAAATTGTCTCACTAATTCAGGGCTCCAAAAAAGGATTATAACAATGTACAGTCATGGTCTTCAATCCAGGATCAAACAATAAACTGACGTCCATCTTCTTAGTTAGCAAATTTCCTCCCAGATCTGCCTTCACCCAATTCTCATATGCAGCTTGGCAGGTATCCTCAGTATGAAAAGAAACATCGTATTGACCACTGACCACAAAATCTTGGAGAGCAAATATATCACTGACCTGTAAATTCAGCAACTTCTGTAAAACATCCACAGCGATCGTCTTCAGACCCACTTCACCACGATATTCAGGCTTTACCTGGATTCTCATAGAATTTCGCAAACGCATCGGACCTCGCAACATGGCGACGTCCTTTTTTGGTTCTGCCTTTCTTTGGCCTCTCGTTTATCCGGGGGTCCCCCCCAGAAGAGGGGCCCCCAGAACACCCCCAACTCAAAACCTAGGCAAATATGACACCTGATCTTAAGTTAGGAAGCCGAGCAGCACTCCATAAGGAAGATTTTAGCCCTCCTCCCCACAAATCACAGCAACAAACCTGACCTTCTCAGGCCAAACGAACACCCCCTACTGCAGGCCTTTATATAAAAGAGAGGTTGTATTGTTAGCACACTGACACACCCAATAGAAGTACTCGCCCACCAGTATCTTTCAGGCTGGGTTCACACTGGTGCGACACGACACCCGTCCTACTTTGGATCCGACTTTGCCCTGCGACATGAAGCCGGCATATGTCCGACTTTCAATGAACGGGGATCCGACTTGGATCCCCGCCAATGCCCGGCACTGTGTTTGGTATGAATCTTTAGGGGGAACTCCGCGCCAAATTTTAAATAAAAAAACGGCATGGGTTCCCCCTCCAAGAGCATACCAGGCCCTTGGGTCTGGTATGGACCTTGAGGGGAACCCCCTACGCCGAAAAAACGGCGTGAGGGTCCCCCCCAATCCATACCAGACCCTTATCCGAGCACACAGCCCGGCCGGACAGGAATGGGGGTGGGGACGAGCGAGCGCCCCCCCCCTCCTGAGCCGTACCAGGTCGCATGCCCTCAACATGGGGGGTTGGTGCCTTGGGGGAGGGGGCGCACTGCGGCCCCCCCACCCCAAAGCACCTTGTCCCCATGTTGATGAGGACAAGGGCCTCTTCCCGACAACCCTGGCCGTTGGTTGTCGGGGTCTGCGGGCGGGGGGCTTATCGGAATCCGGGAGCCCCCTTTAATAAGGGGGCCCCCAGATCCCGGCCCCCCACCCTATGTGAATGAGTATGGGGTACATCGTACCCCTACCCATTCACCTAGGGAAAGTGTCAATTAAAAAAAAAACACTACACAGATTTTTAAAGTAATTTATTAGACAGCTCCGGGGGTCTTCTTCCGACTTCGGGGGTCTCTCCGGTTCTTCTCCACGCTCTCCGGATCTTCTGCCGGGCTCCTCCGCTCTCTTCTGCTCTTTTGCCGCTCTTTTGCTATAGCGGAGGAGCCAGGTCTTCAGTCTTCTGCCTTCTGCCCTTTTCTCTTCTTCTGATGTTGACACGACGCTCTCTCTGGCTAGAATGCTCTCTGTGCGCTCTGCTATGGCTTATATAGGCGGTGACCCCGCCCCCTTATGCCGTCACAGTCCCTGGGCATGCTGGGACTGTGACGTTTTAGGGGGCGTGGTCATCACCCGAGGACCACGCCCCCTTATGCCGTCACAATCCCAGCATGCCCAGGGATTGTGACGGCATAAGGGGGCGGGGTCACCGCCTATATAAGCCATAGCAGAGCGCACAGAGAGCATTCTAGCCGGAGAGAGCGTCGTGTCAACATCAGAAGAAGAGAAGAGGGCAGAAGGCAGAAGGCAGAAGACTGAAGACCTGGCTCCTCCGCTATAGCAAAAGAGCGGCAAAAGAGCAGAAGAGAGCGGAGGAGCCCGGCAGAAGATCCGGAGAGCGTGGAGAAGAACCGGAGAGACCCCCGAAGTCGGAAGAAGACCCCCGGAGCTGTCTAATAAATTACTTTAAAAATCTGTGTAGTGTTTTTTTTTTTAATTGACACTTTCCCTAGGTGAATGGGTAGGGGTACGATGTACCCCATACTCATTCACATAGGGTGGGGGGCCGGGATCTGGGGGCCCCCTTATTAAAGGGGGCTCCCGGATTCCGATAAGCCCCCCGCCCGCAGACCCCGACAACCAACGGCCAGGGTTGTCGGGAAGAGGCCCTTGTCCTCATCAACATGGGGACAAGGTGCTTTGGGGTGGGGGGGGCCGCAGTGCGCCCCCTCCCCCAAGGCACCAACCCCCCATGTTGAGGGCATGCGACCTGGTACGGCTCAGGAGGGGGGGGGGCGCTCGCTCGTCCCCACCCCCATTCCTGTCCGGCCGGGCTGTGTGCTCGGATAAGGGTCTGGTATGGATTTGGGGGGACCCCCACGCCGTTTTTTCGGCGTAGGGGGTTCCCCTTAAGGTCCATACCAGACCCAAGGGCCTGGTATGCTCTTGGAGGGGGAACCCATGCCGGTTTTTTATTTAAAATTTGGCGCGGAGTTCCCCCTCAAGATCATCAGAGCACAAGTCGCGTGCCGAAGTCGGATCATGCGAGACGGCGATCCGACTTCAATGATAGTCAATAGGCTGAAGTAGGATCAAAGTCGGACCAAAGTAGTACAGGGAGCATTTCTAAAGTCGGAACGACTTGTGTCGGACCAGTTAGGACGGCTCCCATAGGGAAACATTGGATTTCACACGTCATGCGACATGAGCTCCCAATGTCGGAGCGTTTGTCGGACCAGTGTGAACCCAGCCTCAGTCTGTCTCTTCATGTATGTCTAAAGTGATTGCACCTGATGAGCAGGAACACATAATAGTATTCGCAACTGTGTTAGCCTTGGCTATGTGCATCAAATCTCCAACTACAGGACAAAGATCAAAGTCCATTTGCATCCACATAAACAAAGCAACAGTTTTCTAAGCATATGTACCCGTGCAGTGTAAACCCCAAAATTTGAAATGTCCAAGTCCCTGGGCATGATTAGTGCTAATAAACATTAACATCAGTTCCTGGCTGCAATGAGCTTTCAATCTAAAGTCAAAAATTAACTTTCTTACATTAGAACCTATTTCGACAGGAGACCAATAAAATGCCAGCATGTCTTTGGATTGTGGTGAGAAACCCACACAGGGAGAACATATAAACTTCAACACACGGATTGGCATGTTGGGGAATTGAACCAACATCCCAGGTGCTGCTAGACAGAACTGCTACCCACTTAGCCACCAGGCAGCCGCACACATGGTCTCTGCATCTCTGTGGTGTGAACCAGCCTTAAGTCCATAGCCATGCTCAGTGTTACAAGCAATATACAATATATTGGCCTAAGTATTGGTACGCTTGCCTTTAAACGCACATGAACTGTAATGGCATCCCAGTATTAGTATTGCGTTCAAAACTCATTTAGCCCACCCTTTGCAGCTATAACAGCCTCAACTCTTCTTGTCCACAAGGTTTAGGAGTGTGTCTATGGGAATGTTTGACCATTCTTCCAAGTGCATTTGTGAGGTCAGGCACTGATGTTGGATGAGAAGGCCTGACCTACAGCCTCCTCTCAAGGTGTTCTGTTGTGTTGAGGTCAGGACTCTGTCCAGGCCAGTCAAGTTCCTCCACCCCAAACTCCCTCATCCATGTCTTTATGGACCTTGCTTTGTGCACTGGTCCAAATGATTTGGTGGAGGGGGGATTATGATGTGGGGTTGTTTTTCAGGGGTTGGGCTTGGCCTCTTAGTTCCAGTTAAGGGAACTCTTAAGGCGCCAGCATACCAAGACATTTTGGACAATTTCATGCTCCCAGCTTTGTGGGAACAGTTTGGGGAAAGCCCCTTCCTGTTCCAGCATGACTGCACACCAGTGCACAAAGCACGGTCCATAAAGACATGGATCAGCGAATTTGGGGTGGAGAAACTTGACTGGGCTGCACAGAGTCCTGGCCTCAACCTGATAGAACACCCTTTGGCTGAATTAGAGTAGAGACTGCGAGCCAGGCCTTCTCATCCAACATCAGTGCCTGGCCTCACAAATGCACTTCTGGAAGAATGATCAAACATTCCCATAGGCACACTAAACCTTGTGGGCAGCCTTCCCAGAAGCTGTTCTAGCTGCAAAGGGTGGGCCAAATCAAATTTTAACCCTACGGACTAAGACTGGGCTGCCATTAAAGTTCATGTGTGTGTAAAGGCATTCGTCCCAATACTTTTGGCTAAATAGTGTATCTGGAAAAGACTTACAATGGTGGTGGAACCCTCCTACACATAAATTCTACATTTAGGCATAGTTATAGGACCTGGGAGATGAGACAACTTCTCTACATGAAGCAACATGGTTGGGATTTGAACCCAGACCCTCAGCAGAAGTTATAACCTCTAAGCCATAGAGCTTCCACATGTAAGAGCCTCCTACACATAACTACACATACATACACATAAAAACACATAAATACTGCATTTCTTTGGACATACAAGTGATGGAATTACATTACTCAAGAGTTATTCTTCTTGATTTATTCTGTGATTTTTGGTGTTTTTTTGTGGGTGAGAGTAGAAATTTCCCCTCAAATTTTTGGAAATTACATTTTGCTTTCTGATGTTGGTACACGTCACATTTTTTTGGCTCAAATTATGAATATTTGGAAATAATAAAAAGCACAAAAAAATTGTGATTCATTTTAAATTTGCATCAGCAATGGTATGGTTTGTGGATTATAAAGACACCTGTGTGAGTTTGGGGTAAAGATTGTTGTGAGATGAAGAGTAATGGGGCGTACACACGGTCGGACTTTCTAGAAAGCTAGGTCCGACTACCGCCGGACTTTCTGAACGGCCGGACTTGCCTACACACGGCCGGACTTTCCAGAATCCGGTCTTCCCGACGGACTTTCAGAATGAACGGACTTTCCCACACACGGACAAGTCCGTTCATTTTGAACGTGACTCGGGTACGACGGGACTAGAAAAGGAATTCAATCTCGCCGCTTTTTTTGGCGAGATTGAAACCTTGCGAGCCCCGTCTCAGGCATCCCAGGCACTTAGGTCTGGCATGGAACTTTAAGGGGAACCCCATACGCTGAAAAAACGACATGGGGGTCCTCCCAAAATCCATACCAGACCCCGATCCGAGCACGCAGCCCGGCCAGTCAGGAAAGGGGGTGGGGACGAGCGAGCGCCCCCCCTCCAGAACCGTACCAGGCCGCGTGCCCTCAACATGGGGGGGTGCTTTGGGGGAAGGGGCGCCTTGCGGTGCCCCCCCACCACAAAGCACCTTGTCCCCATGTTGATGAGGACAAGGGCCTCTTCCCGACAACCCTGGCCGTTGGTTGTCGGGGTCTGCGGGCGGGGGGCTTATCGGAATCTGGGAGCCCCCTATAATAAGAGGGCCCCCAGATCCCGGCCCCCCCACCCTATGTGAATGAGTATGGGGTACGTGGTACCCCTACCCATTCACCTAGGTAAAAAGTGTCAATAATAAAACACAACACAGGTTTTTAAAATAATTTATTAAACAGCTCCGGGGGGGGTCTTCTTCCGTCTTCGGGGGTCCCTCCGGTTCATCTTCTCCCGGCGTCCGGTTGGTTCTTCTCCGCTCTCTCCGGCCTCTTCTCCCGGTGTCCCAGGTCTTCGGCCGGCCCCTCCGCTGTCTCCTGGCTTCTGGGCTTCTTGTCTTCTCTTCTCTTCTCTTCCCCCAGATGTTGACACGACACTCTCTCCGGCTGGACTGGTCTCTGAGGGCTCTGTTGTGACTTATATAGGCGGAGACCCCGCCCCCATATGATGTCACAGTCCCTGGGCATGCTGGGACTGTGACGTTTTAGAGGGCGTGGTCACAGTCCCAGTCCCGGAATGGCTATCTCTATGTCCAGAGAGTCTCTTCTTCTGTCCCAAGAGGATAGAAGGAAGTGCTGGAGGGGCCTGGAGTGTAGCTGTGCCCAAGGAACTGCTGGGATAGCTGACGTCATTAGACCCAGAACTCTCATGATACCTCTGTAGGAGATGGTGCTTGATTGTAACAGCGACCTGACCGCTGATATGAGGCCCTCTACCTTGCCCTGAGGTAGAATTAACTTTTGTTCTGAGGAGTCCACCAGGAGCCCTAGATACAACTTTGTCTGAGCAGGAGTCAGTGAGGACTTTTCCCTGCTGACAATCCATCCCAGGTCTTCTAAGGTCTGCATTACTCTGGATAGATCCAGAAGTAGTTGATCCCGACTTAGACTGTAAATCAAAATGTCGTCCAGGTAGGGAATCAATGCCACTCCCTGGAGGTGCAAAAAAGCCACCACCTCGGCCATGACCTTTGTGAAGACTCTCGGACTGGATGCCAGTCCAAAGGGGAGAGCTGTGAACTGCCAGTGTTGCACTCCCTCTGGAGAGGCGATCGCGAATCTCAGGAAGCTTTGATGGCCCTGAAAAATGGGCGATACCTTCCTGAGGGTTTTGGTATCACGAAAATGTGGGAATAAAACCCCTGACCCTGCTGGTCCACTGGAACAGGTATTATAACCTCCTGACTGGCCAGCTCCTACCACCTTGCAGGGATCCCTGGGAAGGTAGGTCAAGAGAAACTTGGGGGGTGGAGGGGAGAGAAACTCCAATCTGTAACCCTCTCTTATGATCCGAAGTACATAGGGGCTTTGGGTGATCCTTTCCCACTGAGAGGCAAAGTGGGAAAATCTGCCCCCTACCAGAAAGTCATTTGGGGGTCTTGTCAACTGACTTCTGGCTGGAAAAGAGAACGCCAGTTTTTTGTTTGTCTTTTCCTGCGCCCCAACGTCTATTAGGGGAGACCTTTTTCTCGGAGAAGCGATTCCTTGCCTGGGGGCCACGAAAAAAACGCTTCCTCTCTCTCCTAGGTTTGGTAGGAAATGTTTTCCCCTTCTCGGTAGATCTGGCTACAGCCTGATCTAGGCCAGCACCAAATAGGAGCGTCCCTTCACAAGGGAGACCACATAGATGGGTTTTGGATGAGCTATCCCCATCCCAGGTTTTAACCCAGAGGGCTCGCCTGGCTGAGTTTAGTAAGGCACCTGTCTTAGCGGTTGTACGCACTGTCTCAACCGCAGCATCTGCTAAATATGCGACAGCATTCCCTATGACTTCCAGAGAATCCAGGACCTCCTTGGATTTTGAGGTTCAGGATACGTGGTCCATTAATTTACAGACCCACGTGTCGGCATTCCTTGCGATGCAAGCTGAGGCCAATGCGGGGCTCATAGCAGCAGCATTAGCTTCCCAGGCTCTGCGTAAAATGGTTTCAGCCCTGGGATCCATTTGATCCTTTAAATTACCGGTATCTTCAAAAGGAAAGATCCGACTGCTTAGAGACCTGTGCTAAGGAGGCGTCTAGTCTAGGAGTTTTGAAAAACTTTTCCTCATTCTCCTCAGAGAAGGGGCATCTACGCTTCCAGGTTTTATATTTCAGAAGCCTTCTTTCTGGTTCTTTCCATTCCCTTAAGATGACTTCCTTAAGGGCGGAATGTACCAGAAGGACCCTGGCCTGAGGTTTAATCAAGCCTCTATACATCCCATCCTGAGCGGATAGCTGTGCAGCAGGCTCCTGAATCTCTTCTGAGGCATAAATAGCTTTCAGAAGATCTTCCATGTCGTCGGCAGAAAATATATGCCTGCTAGACCTGGATTCCTCCCTCCCATCCTCCTCTTGGCTGTCCACCACCCCTTCATCAGAAAACTCCTGATTAGGAACTTCTAAATCACACTCTTCCTCTGAATCGTGGGGGAGTGGATACTTCAGTACCTCCGCACGATACCTCCTAGAGGAGGCGGAGCTCTCCTGGGAAGAGGCATCCTTACTAGAGTGAGCCTCTGAATCCCTAGGCTTAAGGGTGGCCTGAAAAGACTTTAAGGTGGACAGCATCTCAGTTTGCACAGTAAGGAATTCCTTCATTATCTGAGATGTCTCCTTCCCTGTCAACTTCTGTATGCATTTAAAACAGAAGGGCTTTGGATGTTCTGGGGGTAGCCTGTCATTACAGTTCCCACATCGTTTAGAGCGGGTGGAGGATTTCACAGGACGGCTGGCAACCTCACGGGCAATAGCGTCGTCCCCTGAAAAAAAACACACAGGCATACACTGTGAGAGTCGGAGGAGAAGAGTTGGGGTACCCTCCCCCTCTAAACCCCCGAAGGCCGGTCAGACTCACCCCCTGTGGTCTCTTCCATGGCCGCAGACCCTGCAGGTCTCTCCTTCTCATGTTCCATGCTACTTCCAATCTCTCCCTGGAGGTGCTGCATACAGGAACGCAGAGGAGACATGGGCGCCTGTTCCCTGTGGCTTTTTATATCCTCTGTATGCTTGCTGCAACTTGTCACCGCCATCTTGCCGAAGACAGGAAGTGATACTGGACCTGAGGTCACTTCCTGTTGCAGCCCTCCCACTCCCTCCTCTTAGAGGAGGAAGTGATGTCATTTCCTGATCTTCAGGAAAATGGTGCTGAGCTACACTCAGCAACCTGGAAGAAAAGCTCTCCATGTAGAGCTTCTTGCCGCGCGACCACCGTGAACGGTCGTTTCCGGTCGGTGGACAGGCGGACGAACGGCAGCCCTGGCCAGACCCCAGAACGGGTCCCAGACTCACCTCCTGTGGTCTTGTAGCCAGTAGAAGGAAAACCACCAACTCCTGCAACTGTGCAGCCACCGCAGAGGTAAGGAAGGACAACAGGAAATTTGGCCCCTGAAGTTCTGGGTACACCACCGCACCCAGGGTTCTTCAGCACTCGGGGGGGGCTCTTCCATGGAAAGAAGCACGGTCACCTACCAGGGTCCCGCTTCTGCTGCCCCCCCCCCCCCCCGAGACACAGATTGGGAAACCCCTCAGGAAGGATGAGAACCATCCGGCCGGCCCCAGCGGCTTCCCAGGCATTTGGTCCGGGTCCCAGGGGGAGACCACCAGCCCCAGGCTTTTAGGTCAACAGAAAAATAACAAACAGTTTTGCTGTGGGGAAACACAATCAAAAACTGAGGAGCATCGGGAGGGGCGGGGGCCTTTAACCTCTTGATTGATTGTGTTTCCTGTCAGGTGGACCAGTCACCTCTTAGGGTGCCGTCCTGGAAGACGACTTGAGAAAATGCTCTCTAATTAGCTCTCATTTTGGTATTTACTATAGCGCCGGCTGAAAAAGACGCTTGAGTTAAAATGAGTTATTTTCAGGTCTGAGCATGCTCAGTTGTGTTGGCACCTAGTTGTCCAAAACAGGGAATTTTTCCACTTCTCAGACTTTTAAAGATATTTCAGTGTAGAAATCACTTTCACACAGTTTAAAAGCAGATTATCTTTAAATAATATACTGCATATTTCAGTACCATTTAGGCAATTATATCATGCTCTAAGCATTATTTCCATGTGCACTACTCCAGGTTTTAGCAGAGTAATGCCCCGTACACACGGTCGGACATTGATCGGACATTCCGACAGCAAAATCCTAGGATTTTTTCCGACGGATGTTGGCTCAAACTTGTCTTGCATACACACGGTCAAACAAAGTTGTCGGAAAATCCGATCATTCTGAACACGGTGACTTAAAACACGTACATCGGGACTATAAACAGGGCAGTAGCCAATAGCTTTCATCTCTTTATTTATTCTGAGCATGCGTGGCACTTTGTGCGTTGGATTTGTGTACACAAGATCGTAAATTCCGACAACGGATTTTGTTGTCGGAAAATTTTATAGCCTGCTCTCAAACTTTGTGTGTCGGAAAATCCGATGGAAAATGTGTGATGGAGCCTACACACGGTTGGAATTTCCGACAAAGTCCTATCACACATTTTCCATTGGAAAATCCGACCGTGTGTACGGGGCATAAGAGTTTGGGCGCTATTTGGTTTCAGGGAACTATAGTAAATTTGATTTTGGGAGTATTTTCTCACCAGCGCTATAGTGAATACGTTTTCGCACTAATTACCGCAAATTAGTGCTAATTTGCGGTAATTAGCGCTAATTAGCGCCGCAGCTCTATAGTAAATGACCCGCACTGTGTGCATCTTCTAAATTTGGCTTTTAACATACGTAAAACATTTTTGTCACAAAAAACAGAAGAAATTTATGGATTTCTGGGTGTTTAAGATTCTCCCTAAAACATTAGTGATGTTCTTCATTTTGTTTTGAACATCATTGATGTTTTGCTTTATGTTTTCTAAATCTCTATTACACCCCATTGTTACACCCCATGATCTGGGCACTTTCACTGGTGAAATGATATTCCTCTTCCACAACATCACGATCAACTACAAAAAAACAAACAAAACACACCATGTATTATAAAGATGCAGGTATCCATCTCTTACCTGAGGCTGTGGTAGCAGACACTCACCTGTTGTGGTGACAATTTCTACAACGTCTTCCTCCTCCTACTCTGGTTGGGTTTGGGGGATTTCCCCTTCTTCCTGAGGTCGGGGGTCCCTGGTCTACTCTGATGAGTGGTGTCCGAGTCTTTTCTCCCCTATGTGAACAAAAATAGGTATACTTAGCACACAGATATTTGATGGCAGAAATAGGAATATGAAACATTGTTTGGAAGTTGGGTACAGCTGTCTGTTTTGGCAGAGTTACAAGCTGAAGATTTTTTTTTGTCCTTTGTAAAGCTTGAAAACCTACCTGTTTTGTGCAAGCTTCACAGATGGAGACACCCCTATAGTATACACTGGAGCGCCTGTGTGGGGCACCCTAATAAAAAGTTTGTTCTTGTGTCCCACACAGGTGCTCCAGCGTCCAGATGTGCAAACAGCTGCCGAGTGTCCTCTTCTTACAAAGAATTTAGTTTGCATTTCATTCTAGTTACAAACCCATCTAGACAACAAACTTTTATCAATAGAAGTAGGCCAGAAAAACCGTATTGAACTGCATCTGGCCAAAACATCGTATTTTAGTGGCCGAACAAACAATGTTTCCTACGAACGATTAATGTGCCCATGAACATGAAAGTTGCCATTTTAAAATGTACAACATTAAAGAAAAACACATGGAGCAGCACGGACGTAATAAAAAGAAAGAATAGGAACACAGAACAACTACTTACTTTTTTGCAGCACTCCTCCTGATCCTTCTATACTGATCTTGCTCCCTTAATTTGAGGTCCAACCACCGTTTCCTAAGTTAATCCTTGGATCGCCATACCTGAAAATTCCTGTGCAGACTCTTCACAACTTTAGCCATGATCTTGGCCTTTCTCACAGTTGGGTTGGGGTAAGGTCCATGCTTCCCGTCATAGTCAGCCCTCTTCAATATGTCCACCATCTCTACAAAGGCCATATTTGAGGCCTTAAATCTCCTCCGGGATCGTGAGGTTTCTGGCTCCCGGCTTTCCTCCTCCTCCTCGTTGCTGCTATTATCATGCACCTTTTGTCTCTCCGCCATGTGCTCTCCCCCACTGCGCCGAAAGAGAAGGGTCGGGGAATAGACTAGATAGAACGTCAGGGACAGGTGAAGTTTTACGCATGCCCAGTGTATATATATGTACGCGCGTCGTACGTACAATCTGTGAGCGTAGGAAGGAGTATCGGAAGCGCCGATCGTGATAACGAAGGTACAGGTTTAACTTGGGCCTATACTGCTTATAAATTGAGGCCTAAGTTGGAACAAGAGTAGGAGAGTTTAGCCTCACATTAGGGTTTGTCTTGTGTTGTGTCTTGCCGAGAAAATGGATGGCTTCAATGATCACAACTTCCTCCCCCTGTTCATAGACAAATACAGGGAGCTACCCTGTCTGTGGCAGGTGAAACCTCAGCATTATAATCATAAACAAAAGAGGCAGGCAGCGCTGGAGAAACTGCTGGAGTTGGTGAAGCCGGTGGTCCCCACGGCAACCATCCCCTATTTAAAAGCCAAAATTGGTGGCCTGAGGAGCACTTATCTTAGGGAGCGCAAGAAGGTCCAGGATTCCCAGAGATAAGGAGCTGCAGCAGATGATGTTTATGTCCCCAGGCTGTGGTACTATGAGAGACTTTGTTTTCGGTCAGAGCAGACTGAAGTCAGGGAATCCCTCTCAACCCTTCCTTCCACCCTATCTTCCACCCCAGCTGAGGCTTCCGATGTCCAACCTGGGACTTCCAGCCAGGAAGAAGTGGAGGAGCCCAGCTGGAATCAGGTATAGCATTCTTCTACAGATTTCTTGGCAAAACATAAATGATGTTTACTAGATATTATTGATCACTAATTGCTGATTTAATAAAGGCGTTTAGATATCACTAGACAGTAGTGGGCAAAAATAATTGGGACAAGAATGTAAAACGCTGGGCTTAGAATGGTAGTCTTTTCTATTTATTAACATTCAATTTGCAACAGTCATGAGATGAAAATTGTGTGTGATTGATGAAGAAAAACTAAAACTATGTCCCTTTTTCATACACAGGAAGACCTCGGCCAGGAGGAGGCTGTGGATTGTGGCACACAGGAGGAGGCGGGGGTTAGTGGCAGCCAGGAGGTGGCCAGGGTAAGTGGCAGCCAGGAGGAGGCCGGGCCCAGTAGGAGACTCACAGAATCACAGGTTGCTCCCCTCCGCCTTCCAAACAAAAGACCCAGGAAGAGGAGTAACGTGGAGGAGTCGGCGCTCAGGCTGATTCAGGAGGCTTCTGCGTCCCTCAGAGCCACCCCCACTCATGAAGAGGCCTTTGCCTCCATGGCGGCCACCAAACTGCAGGACATGCAGGAGGGCCAACGCCTCATGTGTGAGGAAATCATTTATAAAACATTAAATAAGGGGTTGAGGGCCCAAATCACACCCAATACCCACCTGTGTGAGTTGCATCATCCTCCTCTTCCTCCTCCTGCCACAACTCCAACACCGCAGACCAGGGCCGGAGCTACCACTAGGCAAACTAGGCAACCGCCTAGGGCGCACTGCTGCCTAAGGGCGCCCGGACACTGGTTTCCCTCCATGCATGCTCTGCAGACAGCAACTAACTCAGTTCCAGGCAGTTGCTCCATCTGACCGGTAGTGTAATTAGAGGCGCAGTGCAGCACTGCAACCAGCGCTAGAGGAAGCAGAGCCGATGATTCCTGTATAGTGCCACCTCCTTTCACATGGGCAGGACAAAGGGGTGCAGTCAGGGGTGGAGCCAATGGGGGCGGCAAAGTAAGATTTTGCCTAGGGTGTCAAAAGTTCTTGCACCAGCCCTGCCGCAGACATAGCCTGGAAGGAAGAGTGGAAGAAAGACAAGAAAGTGATGGCTTGGGTTCAGTCTGGTTTGACAAAAGATGCAGGTTCTTGTATGACCACAGCCTGGGGACATTCATGTCATCTGCTGCTGTTCATGATCTCTTGTACTTCTGGACCAGATGGTATATAAAAAAAAGGTGATGTGTGCCCTGGGGGCCAAAGGCTTCGACAATTTCTGTTGTTTCTACAGCGTTGCCTCCCTCTTTATTTGGTCAGGACCCCTTAATAAAAAGGTATTTTTGGGAACTAATACTCGCCTATGTGTGTTTTCCTTCAAAAAAGGACAGTTTGTTTGTGAGGAGGCAGGTACATTTCCAAAATACAATGTGAAATTAACAAGGGACACCAACACCAACCAACCTCCTTGAGATTAAAAAAGACAAGATGGCCGAATGGAGAGCTGAGCAGACGTGCCTGGGGTGAGCTCCTCCAGGCATAGAGCATACCTGGAGATACACTCATCCACGGACCAGCGCTGACCCTGCTTGAGCCTCAGACACTCACACAGACAAGGAGGGAGCTTTTTAGGACCAAGATCGCGGCATTCGCGACGATCGCGGAGCTCCGGCCCGACTTCTAAGAAAGGCCGCGGCTTCGGCCTACTCAAGGGGAACGGCGGCCATCTTGCTTCACCCAGAGGCCGTGCCGGCCCTGTCCCTGGCCACTACGTATGCCCTGCCTCCTGCACATTCATTGGGGACATTCAGCCTGCTACTGGGAGCCTGGGATCCCCTCCGTACCGCTCTGGGAGGCCTGCCAGAGGGACCTGGTAAGAGACGGCGGCCATTTTGCTACACCCGGCGGCCTATCCATCTCTCCTGGGCCCAATCTGAACCCCCGTCACCCCCAGGAATACCTTGGCCTGGCCAATTGAGACCCCCGACGGGGATATTTAGTGAACACTCACCCCAGCATGTACTCACGGTACTGCCATAGCTCCAGAGACTAAATGTGGCGGCCATCTTGCTACACCCCGGCAGCCCCCTGTCTCCTCTGGGCCTAATCTTAGCCTCACCCACCCCCTGGGGGCACCCTGATCTGACAGACTGTGGCCCTAGACGGGGACAGTAGCAAGCATCTACCCCCATAAGTACATGAACTGTCACCACGGCCCTGAACACGAGTGGCGGCCATCTTGCTCCGCCCAAGCTACATACGCTCCTGGTATTCTTACCTATCTGAACCTGGATCACTCCCTGCACAGCCACAAGAGAAGCCCAGCGGGGTCGGCGCCCACCAGTGGTCCCCATCCATACAACTTTACAGAGAAGCAGAACAGACCATGTATGGCTAGGCAATGAGCTGCTGAGCTCCGCAAATGCCCGTAGCTGACAGGCTATTCTTCAGTCGTCGCACATCTTTGAAAAGCATGTCCACACACAGCGCTCGATCTACTGAGTCCACGGACCTGCAACAGGGCACAATCCAACGATACCTGCTCCGCACATCTCAGTCTGATTCCCGCACTCCCAAAGACAAGATGGCGTCCGCTCGAAACCCGGGGAAGGGCAAGCCTCCCCCTCCCACTCAGCCGGCGACAGACAGCAGCGAAGATACGGATGACCCTCCTGTCCTGCACTCAGACCTATCAGATGTGGCGTCCAGGTCTGGGACCCCTGCTGCCCCTCTTTCGGGCACGGGTCCTAGAGATGTGGCCCCTCAGGCTTCAGGAGGATCGAATAGATCCGAGGCCTCGACCCTTCTGGCGGCCTTCAGAGCGGAGTTTGAGTCCTGGGCAATCAAAATGGAGACCTCACTCCACAAAGACCTCCAGGCCCTCCAACAGCAGGTCTCGACTAATAAGACCGCAGTGTCTGCCCTAACTGACATTCAATCTGATCATGCAGCCCGCATCACGTCCCTTGAGCAGGCCTCCAGGGAGCACTTGCACCGTATACGACAACATCAACTGCGCATAGAAGATGGAGAAAATAGGAGCCGCAGGAATAATATACGGTTACAGGGCATACCGGAGGCCACAGCGGGTACAGACTTAAAACCTTCCGTCATTGCCATCCTCAACATAGTCCTGGGAAGGGAGGTTTCATCTCCCATTGAACTAGACCGGGTGCACAGAGTGGGGGGGCCGAGGAGAGAACAAAGTGACCGCCCACGAGATGTCCTCTGCAGGGTTCATTACTACACCCTTAAAGAAGAACTTATGCGCAAGGCATGGCGTTTGGGTCCCGTGGACTTTGATGGTTCTGCTATCCACTTATACCCAGACCTCTCTCGCAACACTCTCCACATGCGCCGAATGGTCCGCCCACTACTAGATCTGATACGTCAAGCCGGAGCAACTTATACGTGGGGACACCCCTTCAGTATTAAGGTGACCAGAGCTGAGCACAAATTTATCCTATCCGACCCGGATCAACTCCCAGCCTTTTTCAACTTCCTGGAACAAGACCCAATTGAGATACCGAACTGGCTGGACCCGCCAGATGACCGCATTAGGGTGCAAATACGGGACCCTCTCCCACAACGACGCAGGCAACCGAGGTCCAGATCACATTCTATAGGCCCCAGAATACGTCGGCCTACCTCCCCAGAAGCTTAAGGTACCTCTAAGACGTTACATGAAGCCATTTCAACGTTCCCCACAAGACTAGCACCCTCTCAGTGCGCTGCTCATCTTTTGTCTCCTGAGCAAGATGAGGTTTGGAATCCCCACTACCTCTTTACAGAATTTTTTGGGGTTTTTTTTTTTTTGTTTTGTTTTGTTTTCTGTTTTTTCCCCCTTTTACATTTTTCCTCCTTTTGTTCCACCTGAGTTCAACAAGATATGTTATAATAGGAGACAAGATGACCTGCCCCGTACCCCAATGTCTCAGGAAAGAGGGAGCAATACATAGGCAGGCCTTCTCCCTGCCCTTTGCTAGTGTATTATACCTGGCTGGGGTTCGGGAGAGGCTAAAGGACTGAAAATTTCTGATGTTTGATTTGGTTATGTTATTATTGAGCTAATAACATATTTTACCACACTGGCCTTATATATAGGTATTTAGTGGAGATGTTCCACCTGGATACAGGTAAAGGGGCCGATAGATGGACTGGATGGGTCCACGGTCTCTTGCCATTGTCCACATGGACACCTCTAGCTCTAGTATACGGTTTCTCATACACCGCTTAGTCTCACCTTAAAATGTTCTTACACATTGTTACTGACTTCAGTATTACACAGATTTGTGTCCGGGGCCCCTGTTGGGGTCTATGGATAGCATATGTTGAAAATGTTTACTTCCCCCTTCCCATGATATTATTTTACGGATTGATGTCTCCTCTGTGAGGGAGGGTGGGCTTGTGCGGAGTCATTTGCCCACGCGGACCGCCACCCTCCTTCACAGACGATCTGATGTGTGTTCTGCTGTTTAAATGTTTTGTTACACTGATGTGCCTCAAAAAGTTACATATGCCTGTCATGCTACTGGGCTCACAGCTCAGACTCTCCACTTCGACCTCCCACCCTCAATAGGCCGGGCACGGATAGTGCCTTTGTACGTGATTTTTCACGTGGTGTCCTGTTTTCGTGGACCCCTTAGATTTGTTAGGCTCCTTATTTAGGTGTCCCCCCTACATAGTTCTGTCCTGGTATATTTTTGCCACCTTATAATTCCCCTCTCCCATCCCTTTTCCTCCTTCTGTTGTCTCTAGGCTGACTCTCTTTTCTCATTCCGCTATGGCCCACACAGTACTATCTCATCCTCGCCTGAAATTTTGCTCCTACAATGTAAATGGCCTCAATATAGCATCTAAGAGAGGGCAAATCCTCTACCAAATGCATAAACAACAGGTCAATGTGTTACTGCTACAGGAAACTCATTTCCACACGAACTCCACCCCTTCCTGCTCCAACAGGTACTTTAACAGATGGTTTCACAGTACAAACCCGTCTCAGAAAACCAAAGGCGTTTCTGTTGCCTTCCACAAAACGCTTCCGATTGACCTGATAGATCAGGTCTCGGACCCCCAGGGAAGGTATGTGTTCGTAAAATTCTCCTTATGGGGCACGAAATTCACTATAGCCAACCTCTACCTCCCAAATACTAATCAAATATCGTCTGCTCTGCGGTACATGAGGATCTTGTCGGAATTTGCAGAGGGTAAAATAATCATAGGCGGGGATTTTAACGCCCCCCTGGATCCACTCTTAGACTCATCAACCTCTCGCTCATCCATCTCCTTCACTAAGTTAAGAGCATTTAAACGGGCTATATACGATTTACGTCTAATCGACATCTGGCGGGTTCTGTTCCCCAAAAATCGCAACTATACCCACTTCTCACAGGTCCATCACTCATATAGTCGTATAGACTATTTTCTTCTTGACCACAGCTGTTTAGATTGGTCACCTGAATGCGAGATAGACTCAATGGTCTGGTCTGACCACTCGCCTATATATCTGACACTAATGATTCCCTCCACACCCGTGAGGGAGTGGACGTGGAGGCTGAATGACTCCATTCTCACAAACTCTGACTGTTCCCAAAAGATCTCAGAAACCATTTCTAATTTTTTAATAGATCATGCATCGGACACTACCTCGCTACCCATACAATGGGAGGCACTTAAAGCTGTCCTGCGAGGAATCTTTATTCAGATGGGGACCCGCCTGAAAAAGGTTCGCTCAGCCGCAATAACCTCAGCAATGCAAAAGCTTCGAGACCTTGAGACCCAACATAAACGAGCTCCAATGGTGGGGACTCTTACAGAGGTCTCAACGGCTCGATCCCAACTCAAGGACTTATATGAGGCTTCGGCTCGAACTTATGCGGACAGACTTGCATTACATCAGTACCGATCCCAAGATAAATGCGGTAGACCGTTAGCTCGCACCCTTCACCCAAACACAGCTTCCACATTTATACCCCAGATTCGGGCCCCCTCTGGAGAAATGCTCAGTGAGCCCTCCAAGATATCACAAACATTTCGAAATTTCTACCAAACACTATACAATCTTTCGCCCGGCGTCTCCTCTAGCCCCACCCTTACACCTGACACCGATAGACAGTCTTATATTGAGGAGACGGAGCTCCCCACACTGGACGACGATACTGTAGAAGAACTAGAACAGGTAATTACAGCGGATGAGGTCTTGGGGGCGATAGCGGCCACCCCGTCCGGTAAAAGCCCGGGGCCCGACGGCTTCACCCCTAAATTTTACAAGACATTTGCTCCCCTATTGACCCCCTTCTTAGCTAGGGTATTCAATTCCATATCGGAAGGCTTGGCGTTTCCTCCACAAACGCTTGAAGCCCACATTACCATTATCCCAAAACCAGATAAGGACCCTACTTTATGCGCTAATTATAGGCCCATATCGTTAATTGGAGTGGACTTGAAAATATATGCCAAAATTTTAGCCACTAGATTGAAGCCGCTTCTCCCCCGCCTCATACACCTGGACCAGGTGGGATTTGTAAGTGGTCGCGAAGCAAGGGATAACACCCTGAAAACTCTGCTTCTTACCGACTATGCACGCACCCATGATGTTCCTCTATGTCTTTTAACGGTCGATGCGGAAAAGGCATTTGACCGGGTTGACTGGCAATTCCTCCAGATGTCTTTAAAACAGATAGGTCTGGGCCCCAAAATGCTATCCCGAATTATGTCCCTTTATTCCTCTCCTTCTGCTAGAATACGGGTGAACGGCTCATTATCACCTTCATTTTCCATCCATAACGGGACACGACAAGGCTGTCCTTTATCTCCCCTTCTCTATGTCCTTGTCATGGAACACCTGGCAATTGCCTTGCGCAATAACCCTAACATCTCGGGTGTATCAATAGGCCCTATTCATTCCAAACTGGCTCTCTTTGCGGATGACCTGCTAATGTTTGTAACCCAACCCCATCTATCTTTAACACATATTATGCATGAATTCAAGAGGTTTGGGAAGCTGAGCAATTTCAAAGTGAATCATACTAAGTCAGAAATCCTGAACATTTCTTTATCCCAGGAGGCCCTCCGCCAAGTCTCCATTAATTTTCCCTTTAAAACAGGCTCCACTTCCATCCGTTACCTCGGAATCCAAATACCCACAGAAAGGTCTCAATTGTTCTCTCTGAACTATGCTCCCCTTCTGCTTAGAACCAAGACTGATCTATCAAACTACACGAAAAAACGCCTATCGTGGCTAGGCAGGGTGAATGCTCTAAAAATGGACGTCCTCCCCCGGTTTCTTTATTTGTTCCAGACAATTCCTATTTCAATACCCTCCTGGTTCTTTAAGAAACTCCGCCAACTGTTCTCCTCCTTTATCTGGGGGGGGGCTCGTCCTCGGATACGCTATGAGACGCTATCGCTCCCCAAGATCCGTGGTGGAGCTGGAGCTCCAGATGCCTCTATATACTATAGAGCAGCAGTACTAACACGTATAGTTAACTGGTTCCATCATTCCTCCACCAAATTATGGGTACAAATAGAGAGCCATCTCAATTCAATAGATCTCCGCGCACTACCGTGGACGCCTACTGAATTCCTAAAAGGGGGATTACCCCTGAGCGACCTCACCCGACAAACTATCCAAATTTGGACCCGAATGAATTCCTCCAAGACCCTATCTCCTCTGAAAGGACCCATGACTCCACTGTTTGGAACTCCGGCTTTTCCACCGGCCCTACAAGTAGAGAGTTTTGGCCCTTGGTGCAAGAAGGACCACAGACGACTTGCCCAAGTCCTGCGTTCAGATTCTTCTCTGATTCAAGATGTTCCCTCTGGCCCACCTTCCCATACTTCGACGCACTGGCTGCAGAGGCAACAAGTGCTATCTTTTATTCGAACCTTCCCATCCTTACCAGATGTACTTACTGACACAACAGACTTGGAGAACATGCTGCTCCAGATTGACCCTCCTACGCATGTGGTCTCTCAACTATACTCTCTCATACATATGGTCTATAATCCTGACCTCCCCCCGTACACACAGGCCTGGAGGGAAGATTTGGGTCACCCCATCTCACCTGTAGATTGGCAAAAGTGCTTCATTCTGACTCATAAAATATCCTTAGCCTCCAAATCACAAGAAAAGGGATTCAAATTACTGACTCGTTGGTATAGATGCCCCTCGACATTACGCTGTATAAACCCGGCGCTCCCGGATACCTGCTGGCGTTGTTTGTCATCAAAGGGAACCTTGCTCCACATTTGGTGGGAGTGCCCCCCTGTGCGGAGGTTCTGGCAAAAGATCCTCGACTTGTACTGCAGACTCATGGCGACCTCGGTTGCATCCTCTCCTGAGGTAGCCTTGTTATCTATGCTCCCTGGCCCGCTTAAATCGGTCAAAAAAGACGTTCTGCGTCACTTTCTGGCGGCAGCTAGAACGGTTCTGCCCAGACATTGGAAGTCGACAAGCATGCCTTCCCTGGGGGATTGGGCAATTGAAGTGGACCAAATTAACAGACTGGAACGGATGTTGTCGCAGGAAACGGGTAAGGAGGAACAATTTTCCAAGACCTGGACCTCGTGGTCTATGTTCCGCTACTCTGCGGAATTTATTTCATGGGCTACAGAGGACTCCACCAATGCAACTGTGTGACCAGAGCGGAATGTCTTTCTCTTAATATCTGTATTCCTTACTCCCTTGTCTCCTCTATTCTTACTCTTCTTTTTCCCTTTTTCCCCTTATATGTTACAGCGCTACACGATCACCTAAATCATACTCTCTAATCTCACCAGACTAATAATATGACACACATTGAGCTTCCCCATCAGAGAAAATACATTTAACACAGCAATAATAGCCCTAGCCTGTTTGCAATAGGTGGACGCCACTCGTTGAGTGGATAGTGGTGCTCACCTGCACTTTATTCAGCTTAGACGGTATATCTACGCAGGCTTAAATATCAAACTAAATCATTAAACGCTCACAAATTGTTTACAACATGAGATGATATGTTACCAGTATCGCAATGATGTCTATTTCTACTTTTTGTGTTTTTGTATGGCATAACTATATACTGTACATTTTTCCTTTCTCAATAAAATAAGATTGAATTAAAAAAGACAAGATAATAATGGTGTTGTGGTAACTTGACACACAAAACACACCCAAAACTATTCTGGAGATCACCAAAAAACAAAACAAAAAACAAAACAAAACAGGAGATCTAGCATTATAAAGAAGAAGAGAGTGCACTGCATTCAACAATTTAAAACATTGCAGCGTGACGAAAGTGCTATATCCATTACGAACGCTAATTTTACCAGACCGAGCTGTTCCATCTCTGAATTTATTCTAAGCATGCGTGGCACTTTGTGCGTCGGAATTGTCCACACACGGTTGGAATTTATGCAAACGGATTTTGTTGTCGGAAACTTATAGCCTGCTCTCAAACTTTGTGTGTCAGAAAGCCCACACACGGTCGGAATTTCCGACAACAAGCTCCGATCGTACATATTCCGTCCGAAAGTCCGACCATGTGTACAGGGCATTAGACTAAAACTAAATTGAAGTTTGACGTCAAAATTAACAGTGGTCTGTAGTGCATGTTCATACCTCAATACCATAAATGATAACATAAAATTTTTCACTCCAGCAGTATATAATGAGTTTGGAAATTGTAGAGAAATGCTTAAATAATGCATTACAATTTAACTACACCCATTCGATTTTAGATGACTAAAATTAGTTTTTTAGTCTACCAAAATCATTTTAGTCGACTAAAATGTACATGAGATTTTAGTCGACTAAAATGTAGGACATTTTTGTTGACTAAAATTTCCTGGAGATTTAGTCGATTGAATACGACTAAAAATAAAACAATTGCAGAAGACTAAAATGGGACTAAAACTAAAATGACATTTTAGTCCTAAGAATAAAACTAAGTCGAAATTTTCTGCCAAAATTAATACTGCTTGTCTACCTGCATAAGAAGAATGACTATAATGGCAAGCTGAAAAACTATACAAAGCCCAACACAAGGAAAGATCAGATTCTGGAAAAGGTTATAGAAACTCTCCTAAGAAATAAGGCATTAAGCGCTCCAAAGACCAACTGGGGAAGAGGTGATCCGATCTTAAACAAAGGGAACATGAGCAGCTATGCCATATTCATCACATCATCCAAAGAAAGTAAGTATATTTTTCATAAGGTTGTATTATTTTTTTTTTTTTTACACAGAAATAAATTTGAATACCTATTTATTTTTTAGGAAAAAAAGAAGCAGTGTGCAAAGATAAAACTACACCAAATAAAATTTGCTGACAGCATGGTGGGTACAAGTGTTGACTAGGGATTAGCTCCATGTTCGGGTCGAACATAAGTTCAACTCCAACATCAGGTGTTCGCCCGTTCGCAGAACAGCAAACATTATGGGGTGTTCGTGGGAAATTCGAGCGCCACAGAACACCCCATAATGCACTGCCAGATCTCAGTGCATTGCTGTATGATGATTGTCTAAAGCATGCACCTGACCTGCATGCTTTGGCCAATCACAGCACGCTCTGCTGAGAGAGCCATAATTGGCCAAAGGCAGGGTGCCTTTGGCCAATCATGGCTCAGGGGGACTAAGTCAACGCCCCACACTATATAAGGCTGCTTACATAACGGCCATGTGTAGTGTTGTTGGCTTGGACAGAGAGATAGCTTGAGTTATATTAAGCAGGCAGGTTATTCAGTTAGTGGCAGTGTATTTGATATATACAGTTAGTCTAGTGTGTGTGTGTGTGTGTATATATATATATATTCTGCATTTAGCATAAACTATAAATTCAGTGTTTACTCGATATTCAGTCAGTGCAGGCAGTGTATTAATATATCTATATATACTCTGCATCCAGTGTAGCCTATATCTACAGTGCATTCTGTGGTGTACTGTTTCTAATACACTTCAGGCGGTGTATATATATATATATATATATATATATATATATATATATATATATACTCACGCACTTTTTTCCCCTTAAAATCAGGGGAAAATCGCAGGTGCGTGTTATACGCCGATCCCCTGCGATCCCGAGCTGTCACATCTTCAAAATCGCCGACCGCGATTTGAAAATGGTGCCGCCGAAATACACAGAGCCGGTCCTCGGCTCTTCCCGGCGGCTCTCGTTCACTTTCGGCTCCACTCGTAGTCCCGAGCGGAGCTATCTGAACCTACTCGGCTAGAGGAAGAGCCCAGGATCGGCTCTGTGTATTTCGGCGCCGGCGGCGCCATTTTCAAATCACGGTCGGCGATTTTGAAGCCCAAGATGGCAGGGATAGAGGCTCGAAGGCTGCACTGGGGCAAGGCTGCACTGGGGAAGGCTGCACTGACAAGGCTCCACTGGGGAAGGCTGCACTGACAAGGCTGCACTGGGGAAGGCTGCACTGACAAGGCTGCACTGGGGAAGGCTGCACTGGGGAAGGCTGCACTGACAAGGCTGCACTGGGGAAGGCTTCACTGACAAGGCTGCACTGGGGCAAGGCTGCCCTGGGGCAAGGCTGCACCGAGAAGGCTGCAATGATGGGCATTTAAATGTAAGTTTTTTTCCCTTCAACTTCCCTCCTAAAAGTTTTTTTTTCCTTAAAATTCCCTCCTAAATTAGGGTGCGAGTTATACGCCGGTGCGTGTTATACGCCGATAAATACGGTATATTGTCATTACAGTTATACAATGTAAAGGATCCACATAGGGGTGCAGTTTGATTACATGTCACATACAAATCACACATTCCGTATTATGATACCAAAGAATGCATAGTGGGTGCAAGAACATTCATGGGTCGGGTATAAGTATCTATATAAACTTAAAGAAAAACCAGACTACGGGGGGTCATTGGGTATATCAGAGCACGTGGTTGCACTTTCTAGCCACGTATCCCAGATCTTGCCATATTTAGCCGGGCATCCCCTGTGAACATATATCTCCTTTTTATAAGGCAAGACCTGGTTAATTGCTGAAATCCATTCCTGAAGCGTTGGCGGTGTGATTTGCAACCATTTCCTTGCTATGAGTAACCTAGCTATGAACAAAACCTCCTGAAGGAATATTTTGTGGAATTTATCCGAATCTGGGTCAGGAAATATTCCCAACAAGCACTGTTTGGGGCACAGAGTCAGGGGGGATCCCATCTCGTCGTGTATGAATTTAACAATGTGAGACCAATAATCCTGTATCACAGGGCATGCTCAAAGAAGGTGAAAGAAGGTACTAATAGGCAGAGGCGTAACTAGAAATAGCAGGGCCCCATAGCAAAATGTTGTATGGGGCCCCCCTGCAAACAGCCCCCCCCCCACAGCTGCCCTAGTGTCAATGCAGCGTGAGCTGTGCCACATACAGCGTGACCTGTGCACAATGCAGCGTGACCTGTGCCCAATACAGCGTGACCTGTGCCCCATACAGCATGACCTGTGCCCCATACAGCGTGACCTGTGCCCCATGCAGCGTGACCTGTGCCCCATGCAGCGTGATCTATGCCCCATACAGCGGTACCTGTGCCCAATACAGCCTGGCCCAACGCCTTTGATGATGTCACATGTCCCGCATTGGATCGGCGTTCTGTCTATCAAAGGCGCCGGGCCAAGAGGTGGAGCTATGTGACGTGAGCCCCGGGAACACTGAAAGTTCTAATGAAAGCTATTACATTGGGCAATTCAGCTCTCTGCTGATACGGACAGCTCGCCTCTTTCTCTCCTCTCTCTTCCCCTGGCTGGGAGACTGTGCCGGCGGTGCTCTCATCCTCACTGGGCCCCACTCGGCTGTGGGCCCCATAGCGCCCGCATGGGTCGCTATGGTGGTAGTTACGCCCCTGCTAATAGGGTTATCACATCTAGGACACAGTGGATTGTGGTCAGGTTTATATTTAGCCAACCTACTAGGGGTCAAATATGATCTATGCATAATGTAAAGTTGTGTAAGGCGATCAGACATTTTAGTGGACACCTTTTTGTTAGTACTCAGTGCATCCTCCCATTCATCGTCCTCCAACTCCCCCACATCGTTCCTTTAAATTATATGCTAAAGTTGTTGCGGAGGGTCGGAGTAGGGAATTATAGAACACCGATATAAATTTGCGGGAATCCTGACTTGTTATGATACACAAAACATCTAAGTACATTAGGGGAAACATGACTGAATTGTGTTTGGAGGGCATGGCGAAGCTGGAGGTATCGAAAGTGCATTGAATTGGGAAGATGAAATTCCCCCTTGAGCTGTTGAAACATTTTAAGTATATCATCACAATTGACATCAGATAAGTATCTTACCCCCTGATTGATTGATCAATGGTGATACAGTAAACTTTTATGGCCATTCATTTGTCCAATACCCTTAAGATCCCTGAAAAGGATTTGGAAGGGGTGTGTTAGTCCACGGGCGTGGGGGGAACATATCAGAGTCAGGTATCGTTCTTTATCTTGCTTATCTAAGAAGAAAAAATGAGACAATTGCGCAGCCAAGTAATACAGGTTGAAGTCTGGAAGTGCCGCTTCCCCCAGCTCTGTGGGATTCTTTAATGCCTGCCAGGACAATTTATGTCGGGACGTCCCCCATACAAAGGAGTTGAGAAGGGCCTCTATGGATTTAAAGATACTAAGGGGTATATAGGCTGGAGCATGCCACAATACATACAAAAATTTGGGAAGGAGGACCATTTTGATAAGGTTGACCCGGCCCATCACCCCCAGTGGTAATTTAGCCCACGTCTGTGTCTTGGCTTTTAAGCCTGCTATCAAGGGCTCTAAATTAAGCCTAATGTAATCTTCTGGTGGTTATCACAATGCCGAGGTATATCATGGAACTGACTCTGAGGAGAGGAGACGAGGCCATCAGGGCCGGACTGGCCTACCGGGATAGCGGGAAATATCCCGGTAGGCTGCCTGCTCTGAGGCCGCTGTCAGCTGGGAGCTCTGTAACTTTTTTTTTTTTTTTAAATAACAGCTGAGAGAGAAGCGGCAGTGCTGTGATCAGGAGGCGGGGCTGGCTGTGGAAATGTGTAGCAGGGAGGGGCGGAGGAGCGAGGAACCATCGTGCAGCACAGTGTAACCCCCCTTCCTCTCCAGCCCGCCACATTTAAATGTGCCTAGGTGCTGCATTGGGGATGAATGGGGCCGTCAGGAGGGAGATACACACAGTACCTGAAGCTGAGAGGAGATAGAGGAAGGTATGACCACAGCCAAACGAATCCTGCAGCACACAAGAGCTCTGGCTGAATGGAAACAGGATCGTCTGGAGCAATGTTATATGTAATGCTGGCCGGCCGGTGTCATCCAGAAGGTGTCATCCAGAAATCTCTGCCTTTTGGGCAGTGTGCAGGTTTACTGATAAGCCTCCCCTCCCTCCTGTCTGGCTCGGTATGCTTTATTTGTTTTGCTTACTGACCTGCACACTGATAAGATCTCTGGTAGATGCTGCAGCTGGCATTCTGTGTCCAGTGACAGGTCACACATGGCTATCTGTTAACCATTTCAGCTCAGCTATTTAGCCAGAGCTCTGTGTGTTCTGCACAGTTTGATTTTTTTTGGATGATTTACTGCTGATTCAGGCTGGAAGCTTCACAGACTCATTAACTGTTTACTGTTCTCCACTAATCCTGACCACTTCACTGTAAGACAATTAGAATTTTGGAAATTGGATGTGTTGCTGTCTTCTGGCACTTAGTTGTGATTTAAAAGGAGGATTACTAACTTGATCTTGAAGAGCTGGTTTAAGTAGAGTGGCGCAGCCCTACTATATGCTTTTACACTGAGTTCAGCCATACATGCATTCCCTGCCCATCTCCTGTACTATGTCTGCATTCTCTAACCATCTCCTGTACTATGTCTGCAGTCTCTGACCATCCCCTGTATCATATCTGCAGTAAGGATGAGCTCCGGCGTGTTCGCACAGCCCACGTGCAGAGCCCGCCAGGAAGTCGGCGCTGCGCTAATCACAGTGCGCGGCTGCAGAGATCGGGAAATGTCTCACTGCCTGTGATTAGCGCAATGCCGACTTCCTGGTGGGCTTTGCACGTAGGCTGTGCGAACACGCCGGAGCTCATCCTTAGTTTGCAGTCTCTGACCATCTCCTCTAATGTGTCCGCATTCTCTGACCATCTCCTCTATCATGTCTGCAGTCTTTGACCATCTCTTGTAACATGTCTGCAGTCTGTGACCATCTCTTGTAACATGTCTGCAGTCTGTGACCATCTCTTGTAACATGTCTGCAGTCTTTGACCATCTCTTGTAACATGTCTGCAGTCTCTGACCATCTCTTGTATCATGTCTGCAATCTCTGCCCATCTCTTGTATCATGTCTCTGACCATCTCCTCTATCATGTCTGCAGTCTCTGACCATCTCCTCTATCATGTCTGCAGTCTCTGACCATCTCCTTATCATGTCCGCATTCTCTGACCATCTCCTCTAATGTGTCCGCATTCTCTGACCATCTCCTGTATTATGTCTGCAGTCTCTGACCATCTCCTCTAATGTGTCCGCATTCTCTGACCATCTCCTCTATCATGTCTGCAGTCTCTGACCATCTCCTGTACTATGTCTGCAGTCTCTGACCATCTCCTGTACTATGTCTGCAGTCTCTGACCATCTCCTGTACTATGTCTGCAGTCTCTGACCATCTCCTGTACTATGTCTGCAGTCTCTGACCATCTCCTGTACTATGTCTGCAGTCTTTGACCATCTCCTGTACTATGTCTGCAGTCTCTGACCATCTCCTGTACTATGTCTGCAGTCTCTGACCATCTCCTGTACTATGTCTGCAGTCTCTGACCATCTCCTGTATTATGTCTGCAGTCTCTGACCATCTCCTGTATTATGTCTGCAGTCTCTGACCATCTCCTGTATTATGTCTGCAGTCTCTGACCATCTCCTGTACCATGTCTGCAGTCTCTGACCATCTCCTGTACCATGTCTGCAGTCTCTGACCATCTCCTGTACCATGTCTGCAGTCTCTGACCATCTCCTGTACCATGTCTGCAGTCTCTGACCATCTCTTGTATCATGTCTGCAGTCTCTGACCATCTCTTGTATCATGTCTCTGACCATCTCCTCTATCATGTCTGCAGTCTCTGACCTTCTCCTGTACCATGTCTGCAGTCTCTGATCATCTCCTATATCATGTTCACAATCTCTGACCATCTCTTGTAGTGTGTCTTACACACATACAAAAATGACATTTAAATCCTGCAAGGCTATTTAAAAACACCTGAACATATTTAAAAAATATGGGGATTTGGTCACGCTATATGGCAGCCCACTTACTGCGTCAAAGTACCCCTTAATTAGTGGGTCCTACACTAGTAAAAGAATGAAAGGTCCTGCGTCTCAACCATGGGAGATACACTCCTCTTTTATGGGAGAACTGAAGGGACTCCTCCTATGAACTGGTGGACACTAATAAGAGGTAATGGGGGGGTGGGGGGGTGGAGTTCTCCCATAAAAGAGGAGTGTATCTCCAATGGTTGAAACGCAGGATCTTTCATTTTTTACTAGTGTAGGACCCACTAATAATGGGGTACTTTGATGCAGTAAGTGGGCTGCCATATAGTGTGACCAAATCCCCATATTTTTTGAATATGTTCAGGTGTTTTTAAATATCCTTGCAGGATTTAAATGTCATTTTTGTATGTGTGCGCTGTAATATTTTGTACTGTTTGTTGGTCTTATCAGCACCATCTTGAATGTAAACACATTTTTAGGGTGTGCCCCCCAAGTATGATTTTGTTTTTTTACACATACAGAACTCGCATCGTGTGTGTGTGTGTGTGTGTGTGTGTGTGTGTGTGTGTGTGTGTGTGTGTGTGTGTATATATATTTATTATGTTAGCATTTTATGCAATAAATGGGCATGTAGCCACTTTCTGGAAAGAGGGAGAGGGAAGGGGGCAAGAAAGGAAATGATAGAGGGAAAAAAAAGAGAATGCATGGAAGAGAGAGAAAAAGAGGGGGAGGAACAAAGAAAAAGGGAGAGACATAATAAGAGAGAGAACAAGAAAGATGCACAGAGAGAGAGAGATGGGGGGAAAAAAACAAGAAATTATGATAGAGAGAAATAAAGGGAAAAGAAAGGAGAACAGAGAAGGAGTGGTACATCCTAAAATGTACCATAAGGGGTTTAATACAGTATGAGTGGAAGAGACTCAGGGAGCGCTAAATGTCCGCCGGTTAGGGTGCAATTTACTTGCCTTACCTTGGGTGCTGACAACCCACGCTACGCCCCTGGGGCTGGTATGAAATTATTTCCAGGGCTGGTTTTTATTTCCAGTCCGGCCCTGGAGGCCATTATATCATCGGGGGCGCTAATGTCAATGGGAAGGATCAATGATTTGTCCCAATTGATCTTTAAGCCAGAGTATTTACCGAAGTTTTGAATAATCTCGAGAGCTACTTTTAGGGATGGGCCAGCGTCCGCTAAATACAGCAACATGTCATCCACATATAGGCTGATCTTTTCCACCAATCCTCCACAGCTTAGCCCCTGGACAGCTGGATGTGCCCTGAGGGAGGAGGCAAGGGGTTCCACTGCTAAAGCATATAATAATGGGGATAGAGGGCAGCCCTGACGAGTACCCCTAGAGTGGGGAAAGGGATCAGAGACTTTTCCATTAACCAAGACCCTGGCACTCGGATTCTGGTATAGGAGCTGGATCCATCTAATGTACTTAGGCCCGAATCTGAAGCGTGTTAAGCATTCCCAAAGATAATCCCACTCGACGGAGTCTAACGCCTTAGCGGCATCTAGGGACACTACTACTCTGGAACCCAGTTGGTCATGTTCCGCCTGTAGGTTCATATGTAGTCTGCGTAAATTGTAAGCTGTATTTTTGGCTGGCATAAACCCAGTTTGGTCTGGGTGGATCAGGGTAAGGATCACCTTATTCAAGCGTAGTGCCAGGATCTTGGCCAATATCTTAATATCTAATTGAAGTAGGGAAATTGGGCGATACGATTCAGGGAGTTCTGGGTTTTTCCCAGGTTTGGATATCAGCACAATGTAGGCTTCACACATGGAGGGGGGTAGGGAGCCAAATTTAAACATATGGGAAAATAATTCATGTAGTCTGGGGACCAGGGTGTCAATATATGCCTTGTAGAATTCAAGAGGGAGGCCGTCAGAGCCGGGTGCCTTAGATGGTTTAAGCAGAGAAATGACTTCTATTACGTCGTCTTTAGATATAGGAGCCTCTAACATCATATTCTGGTCATGTGTCAGAGTGGGCATTTCTATATCAGCTAAGAGTGTCACTATTTCCTCTCCGGGATTGTTGGTGGTAGAAGAATACAAAGATGTAAAGAAGGAACAGAACTCCCCAGCCACCATATCAGGGTCAGTAATTAGTTCCCCATCAGCAGCACGAAGGGAGACCACAGCAGGAGGTCTATGGTCTAAATGGGCTAAATAAGCCAGAAGGCGGCCCGCTCGTTCGCCACATTCATATACCCTCTGTTTGTGATAAAAGATTTTCCTTTCAGCTTTTTGAAAGTGAAGACTGTTTACAAGTCTAGTTTGTAGTTTTAACCGATCTGCAGTGGAAGGGGTTGGGTCAGCCATGAAAGCCCTTTCAGCCTCCGCTAAGGATTGTTCTGCCTGTCTAACCACTTGAGAGGAGTTCTGACGGTATCTAGATATACGCTGAGATAACAGCATTCTGGCGTGTGATCTAAAAGCGTCCCAAATCATCTCAAATGGAGCAGTATCTTTGTTAGTCTGGAAGAAAAGTTCCCATTCAGCCCCAACGTCTTCTAGCTCAGGAATAACCGTCAGCCAAAAAGGGTTAAGTTTCCATGTATATGTCTTGGGGGAAGGGTCTGTTCGAAGTGTAATCCAGTACGGAGCATGGTCAGAGAGGACCCGTGGGTTAAAACCCACCTCGCCTAATATGGGGAGAATAGTACAGGAAATCAGGATTAAATCTATTCGTGACATAGAGTTATACGATGTGGAGAAACACGAAAACGCCCTGTCTGTAGGGTGTAGGTGCCTCCATGTGTCCACTAAGGCTAGATCTGTAAGAAGTTTACCAAATCTAGTATAGGAGTGAGTGGGATTATTGGAAGGTATCAAAATCAGTCTGTCTAAGTCTTTGTGTATAATGTTATTAAAATCCCCCAACCATATCGCAGGAACGGTAGGAAATTGAGACATGAATGCTAGCCCCTCTGTCAGAACATTGAACTGGAATGGGGGGATATGTAGATGGCCAGGAGTAGAAGTTCTAAGCCGTTTACTGTGGCTTGTAAGAATAGGAACCTGCCTTGGGGGTCAGATCTAAGTGTCAGTAGTACAAATTGCACCGTTTTTGCCACCAGGATGGCCACACCCCTAGAGTTTGTAGTATAGGAAGCTTGATATAGCCAACCCACCCATGGTTTTTTAAGTGCCAACAAAAGCTGGCCTGTAAGATGAGCCTCCACCAATACCATGATCCCTGCATGTTGTGCCTTAAGGTAGGACAGGACTGCATTACGCTTGGGTCTAGCTCTGATGCCACGTACATTTCATGTAATATATTTTATATCAGACATGTTGCTAGGGCACAGGCATCTCCTGTCCCGGTGTCCCAAGCCTGCGCGCCCGCCCCGCATACCCCTCCCTAAAGTTGGGGGGCATGCAGGACCGCCCATGAAACCCAGGACCTCCGGGGCAGGATGCTACAGTGCAAGCTATCGAACAGGTGGCTTGTCATCAGTACAGAACGGTCTGGCATATTGTATAACACCCACGTCATCATGCAGCCAAAACCACCAAGAATTTTGTGCATATCAAATATGTAATGAGCATAAAAGCAAAAAAAGCACCACGTAATCAAACTTAAAACAAAAATGAACACTCTGGCATATCCGGCAAGACAGCACACCAAACATTGCCTGGGTGCAGTCAACAGAGTCCAGACAGGCCAGGGAAACCAAACTTGTGTCAAACACTGCATAATAGCAGGGTCTTGAGGGTCACCCACAACTAGGGGGACGATTAGCTGCTGAAGAACAGTACAGAGAGCCTGACATCTGTTCTTGGAACACTAGGATAAAGTTTACAAGAGAATCGAAAGGATATAGAAAGTTGAGGCCATGTCACAGATGCCATGACGGTCGTCAGCTTGCCATGAGAAATGGGAATTAAAGGCCATAGAAAGCAAGTCCAGCATCATGGAAACGATGTGGGGCCCTGAGGGGAGAACAGCCAAGGATAGGATGAACGGTAATAGATAGGCTATGATCGAGCAGGACAGTTATAGGGGCCAAAAGGGAACCGCACAGTACCTTCAGGGTGTTGCAGTCCATGTTTTTCAAGGAGAGTCAGGGAAATCCAGTGTCTTCACACACATCTTAGACCGGATAGTCATCCATTGGTATTAACTGAATCATCAAGCAGGTTCCCGAGCCGGTGCCGCTTTGTTTTCAAGCCAGGAGAAAACAGCTTCCGAAAAAATGCGCCCGGTCTTCTCCGACGACGCGAAGCCTTGCTGGAAATAGCATTGCATAGGAGTAGTGACGAATCCTCAGTTGCCGTTTAGCTTCGGTAAATTGCGCCCTTTTTTTTTAACCACCGCTGAGAAGTCCGGGAATACCTTGATCTCGCCGTTTTTGAAGGAATATTACCCTTTATTCTGGTGAGGCGGAGAACCGTATCTCTATCACGAAAATTAAGCATTTTAGCTATAAATGTACGAGGTGGCGCCCCCTGAGGGGGAGGTTTAGCAGCCAGCCTGTGTGCTCTCTCCACCACAAAAGACGTGAAGAATTCAGCCCGTCCAAAGGAGGTAATAAGGAGATTTTCAAGAAATGAGGGGGGATCTGTACCCTCCGATCTCTCGGGTATACCTACAAAACATAGGTTACACCTCCTGAGGCGATTCTCCATATCGTCCTGTTTAGCTAGGACCATATGGAGTTGGTGTTGGAGCTGTTCAGTAGTCACTTGTAATGGATGCACCTCGTCCTCCACGTAATGGATTGTAATGGATGCACCTCATCCTCCAGCAAGACATCTATTTTGATCTCCTCAATCTTGCCCGTCAAGGTACTTTTGCAATCAGATAACACCTCCAGCACCCTCGCAGTGTCTTCTGCAGCAGAGTTCGTCATAGAGGGAAAGCCATTTTCCTCCTCAGCCTCCCGTTCTGTATGTCGGTATTTAGCCAGTTTAGCAGCCGAATCCGTCGCTTTTTTTTGGTGGCGACATGTTCTCTGCAGGCACGGAGTGTCCAGATACTTAGTAGTATGAAATAAATGGCAGGTTTAGCCCCAGGATCTATAGATACGGAGCTCCCGTACCACACTCCCTACACCATGGCGGTCCAGGCCACGCCCCCCCCCTGAGGTTTCATTTTTAAATGATTGTTGACCACAATCTTCTCGCCCGTATACCACATGTCATATGATGCACGTTTCATTTCATTACACCTGTACGACTACCCACCATGGTCTGTGGGTACACTAGCCCTGAGTATTCAGTTTTAATTACCTGTCTCTGCGCTGAAGGTTACTCAGGTTCACTTACTACATACACTAGGGTGGGGGCCGTCATCAGGTTAATTCACGCGCTGTGGTCTTTTTATTACACCTTACGTCTTTATACTCAGGTAGGCACAGAGGGGTGGTGTTCTCATGTCTGGTTGTCTGTTGTCACTTTCTCTAGTTTGTGTTTCATCGGGTTTGGGCATGCTGCAAATTTCAGAAGCAACTAATTTACGTTCATCCCTTCAACCCCACCTGGGGATTCAGAGCATGGTAGCACTCAATCATTAAGCAGTTTACTTAGGCACACAGCGGAGCTTTGACACAGGGGTCTTCCTTTCCCGGCGCAGCCGGAAGGTGGTACGCTTTGGATTGTTTCCAATTCCTTCCCAGCTACTCCCATCCACCAGCATGGAAAATGTTCTGGGCATTATTCTTTAACGCAGATTCAGGTGGGCTAAATATGCTCTCCACGGCCTGTTACGGTTGCAAGACAGGATGGAGGTGATTGATGCTTGCTTAATCAGAGGCGGGGTGTCAGTGCAGCCCCAGCTCCTGCTCTTTCTATGTTCCTGCAGGCAAGGTCAGCATCCCCTTAGTCCACCTGTCTTGTCAAGCCTTCTGGTTTAATATGCCTAAGCCAAGTATTAAATCTTGTCAGGGGCTGTGTTGGAAGCTCCCATCCCCAGTTTTCAGACAGCCCCTGCTGGAGGAATTTTCAGGCCGGCACACGGGCCTCATCACTATCTCGTTGGAGTTTTTTGTATGTAGTATCTTAGTTTCAGCAGAAAGTCAAGCAAGTTACTGGAGGCAGCAATTTCCAAGGGTGGTTGATCTGGTTCTTCACCTTCGTTCTGAAGGTGGTGGGCCACTTGGGTGTCTAGTGGCAAGTTTCCAATATCGTTTGTTACATTTTGGCTGCCCTTTTTCCTGCGGAAATATCTTCATTGAAGTACCCATCCCTGGATTTGACGATTCAGCACTTTTTACTGTTGGAGGGGGGGGGGTTATTGGTTATCCAAGCTGATATCACGAATGTTTGAAGCTATTTCCATCAAATCTGCCAGCCGATAGTTCAAGATAAATGGCACAGGTGTCGTTTCACCACTGGGCTTACCCTTGGGTCAAAATCAGTCCTTGCTTCGACACCTTTGCCAAGCACTCCATTGGATCTCGGGTACCTACAGGGGGGTCAGGGGTTAATTCATTTAGTTTATTTCCTGTTGCGTGGAGACCTTGGTTCCCGCTCAGGGATCTGCAGTCTCTCAGGGTGTGTGCTGAGCCAACGTCCCCTTGACGGCCCACAAAGTGGTAGACCTGGGCCAAATGTTATATTTATTCTGGGTTCCACTCTCGGCTCTAATCTCTTGATTGCAAGGTTGCCTGGAGAACTGGTCAGGTATGTCAGACCATTCATCTTTTGTCTGATCCCCAGCCTGTTCAAAAGGGCGGCTTACAGTCACTTTGCTGAATCATGCTATGAGACTTATTCCCTAGGATGGAGTCTGGCCCTCCTTCCCCTGTTCAGGACTCTGACTCGGTTTTCAGGTTACAAGCAGTAGCATGACCCAATTTAATTCATGTGGGACCAGTTTTCTGTGTATCTGGAATGGTTTCTCCATGTTTAACGATGCATATTGCCACAGCCTATTGACCTTATCCGCCAACATTATCAAATATATCTATCAGGTATCCAGCACTTCAGACCCCTGCAAACTCCTGTCAATTCGTCCATTTTTGCAGCCCACCCACTCAAACTTCCCCATACCAAGAATAGACAGATAGGCCAGCTGGGAATTTCACAGAGCTACTTAACTGGTGTCCGTTTTGAAGTGTTCGATCTTGTCTGCAATTATTTTGCAGGGGCTTTTCGAGTCAGCACTTGCTCCCTTTCCACCACGTATCCTCTCACTACAAGCAGTTCGTTCTCATGTCTGGGTTTTCTCGGAAATTAGGCTTAATCCAAACCATTTACGGGACATTTATTTAGGTTCTGGGCAGTTCGCAGGTTCCAAACAGGGGGTCACTTCTTATCATCAACTCATGGGATGTTGGTTTACCTCCCGTTATAGCTGATACATACGGGATCTGTGTACTGAAGCCATCAGGGTGTGCGCTACTCTACTAGATGGATTGTTAACTACCCTTCATCAAGCTTTTTTTATCACCCCTACTTTTGTGTCTTTTTGCCCTCTTTTCAGGCATATTGCCCAGCTAGGCTAAGGCATACCTCAGGCCTTGGTAGTTAGGGTATCGCATTTCCAAGTGAAAACTCTGACTACAAGTAAGAAGGCTGGCCAGAGGCTAGCCTGTATTTGTAGGAGTCTGTGGGGTATATATATTCCTCCTCCTCTGTCTGGTTCCTGTGTGGGCTCGTATTCAGTGTTCCCACCCACCCGTTTCCCCCAAACCTTCATATATACTTATACACATCATACATTTTCATACTCATACATTCAGGGTATGCTCTCTTCCAAATCAGCATTCCAGCCTCAAAGGAGTAAAAAAGGGACTAGATATGACAAATCGCAGAGTCGCATGCAGCTGGATAGACGCCTGTTGTCACAGCATTCCAGATCTCCCTCGCCCTTACCTCACCTTAGTCGCTCGGACCCGAGCCAAGAGAGGTCAAAACATCAGAAAGCCCCTATAAAGAGAAAATCCAGGTGCAGACACAGAAGAGGATCCTCTTCATCGGAGAGGTCTGCATCGCCAGCCCAGGCAGAAGAAGGATCCTGTTGGGCCTGCTCAACTGAGGTCCTCAGAGGAAAGCGGGTATGTGCATCCTGCTTCAAGGAGGCGGCTCAGAAAATGCTGTGAAAGCACGCCAGGTTGAATCCTACATTAAGCACGCAGTCAAGAAAGGGTTAAACAGTGTTTCAAGGAATCCTGCTCATCCTGCTGTATCTTCAGCATCTGCAGATTCAGATCATGTGTTTTCAGTGCGTTTTAACTCTGAAGTCGATAGCGATTCGGATCCATCTGAGTCTGAGATAGTCTTGGATGTTTGATTCGTGCACTGGTTCCCCCCTTGGTGAAGGCTGTTAAGGATGCAATGAAGATACTATTTAAAGAAATCGTTACCTTCCTTCCCATTCATTTCTGAAATTAAAGAAGTAATTGACGATGACTGGGCGGGGCCTGAGAAGAAGCTCAATGTGCATAATAGAGTATTGAAGCTGTACCCTTGGGACACTACGCCTAAGGTTAACGCTTCATCACGTAGATTTGCCCGCCACATTACGCTTCTGCTGGAGGATTCGGTCTCTTTTAGGGATCCTATGGATCGCAGAATAAAGGCAAACCTAAAAAGGTTGTATAGTTTGGCCGGAGCAGCCTGCAGACCGGCAGTAGCACTCACTTCTGTGGCAGCAGCACTTGGGCTGGATTCGCACCTGTGCATTTTTGGTGCTTTTTGCGGATTTGCACTACCGTCCATTTACCATGGTCTCCTTTGGAACACATTCTGTGGTACGCTTTTTCGGAATGCAGGGAGCGCTGGGAGTGCATGGGTGTGAATCCAGCTTTAGAGTGTGGGTAGTGGAGCTGGTGGAGGGATGTTCGGATAAAAGTCTGGGAAGTGGCAGTTCTTCTCCTTTGCAGTTTTCAAGACTGCTGTAGAGTTTGTGGCTGAAGTGGCTGTCGACCAGGTCAAGATGACAGCAAAGATAATGGCTCATTCCGTCACAGCCCGCAGAGCCTTATGGTTGAAGCATTGGTCGGCCGATAAGGCTTCTAAGCACAGTCTGTGTTCGGTTCCATTCAACAGGAAGCTACTCTTCGGGAAGACTTACAATCAGCAATTCAGCGGGTTTCCGCCGGCAGATCTGGTCTAATCCCACAGAAGAGAAAAAGACAACAGCAGCCCTTTCGGTTTAACAAGAGATCCAAAGAAGGATTCAGAGAGGCCAGTGCTTTCAGACAGTTTTTCAGACAGTGGAAGGGAGCCAGTTCAACCTTCCAGAAACCTTCCAAGCCCAGGGCCAACGAAGCTCCTAAGGCTTCAAATGAGTCCTTCTGAAGGTGTCTCCGCTTAACCCTCTCAAGTAGGAGCAAGACTAGCCCAATTCGGGGGGGTTTGGGCAGACAAATTACAGGATGTCTGGATTGTAGCCCTCATTCGATCACGTTATCATCTCAAGTTCCCTCAGACCTTGTTCGTAGAAACTGGACTCCCTACGGATTTGGAAAGGAGGCAATGTTTGCAAGGATATATAGGGGAGCTGTTGGCAGCAAGGGCCATCCTTCCGGTTCCAAGGCCAGTTTTTGACCTCAAAGTCCTGAATTCTTACATGAAGGTTCCACCATTCAAAATGGAGTAATTGGAAATGATCATTTCGGTTGTGGAGTCAGGACACTGGATGGTTTCCATCGATCTGGCGGATGCGTATCTTCATGTTTCCATAGACGTATCTCCCCATCGCTTTCTCAGGTTTTCCATAGTAGGCTCTCACTTTCAATTTTAATGACTCCCATTTGGTCTCTGCACCACTCCGAGAACGTTTTCAAAGCTACTGTCTGCTGTCGTTGCGACTCTCAGGGTCAAGGGAGTGCAAATATTCCATTATCTAGACAACATGCTACTTCTGGGTCCGTCAAATGAGCTCCTTCTAGTTCATGTGAATTTCACCTGCAAAACACTAGCTCGTTTTAGTTGGTTGATCAACTTTTGGAAGAACCAGATGCATCCGACCCAAATGTTGGAGTATTTAGGAGTACAATTCGACACCAATCGGGGTTGTGTTTCTCTTCCTCAGAGGAAGGTCCAGGAGATCCAGTCTCAGACAAAAGCAGTGATGGGCAAGCCTTATATGATGGTGAAGGAATGCATGCAGTATCTGGGGGTTCTATCAGCCACAGTTCCAGTATTCCCGTGGGTCAGGTGGCGCAGAAGAAGGTTTAAATGCAACTTTCTTCTTCAGTGGGATCGTCACTCCTTTTTCCAGAAAATCTATCTGCCAATTCCCATAATCTGGTCCCTGGTTTGGTGGTCAGTAGCTCGCAATCTTTCCTGCGGAGTTCCGTTGAAGGCCTCAGAACCAATAGTGGTGACGACCAATGCCAGTCTGGCAGGCTGCAGGGCACACTGCCTGGGACAGCAGGTTCAAGGCCAATGGAACCTTTGTGGGGTGAAGAGTTCAAATTTCCTGGGATCGGATGCTGTCAGACGCGCTCTCTTAGCGTTCCAACCTATGTTGCGAGGTCGAGCTGTCAAGATTCTTTTGGACAACAAAACTACGGTGGCTTATGTGTCTTATCAAGGGGGCACAAGAAGTTGCCCTCTCCTTCAGGTGGCATGTCAATCTTCCTATGCGAAGAGAAGAATCTCAGCTCTCTTACAGCATCTTATCTCCCAGGGCCTGGGAATGTTTTAGCAGATCACTTGAATCGAGCTTTGGGGATCACAACAAATGGGGCCTCAACCCCAAGTACCTACGCAAGATCTTCAGGGTCTGGGGTACACCTTCGATAGATCTTATGGCATTGGAGGAGAATTGTCAACTGCCTTGCTTCTTCTCCCGGACCTGGCATCCACAGGCGTTTGGTCAGGGTGCTCTGTCCAGGTCTTGGAACTTCCCCTTGGTGTACGTGTTCCCGCCGCTTCCATTGGCTCTCAAAATCCTGCTGAAGATTCGGCGAGAAAGGGTCACAGCAATAGTAGTCCTACCTTTACCGGCTCAGGGAGGCGTGGTTCCCTCTGGCTTGGAGGATAAAGTTGGGCTCACCAATCCCACTGCCTCCTTGTCAAAATCTCCTTCTGCAGAGTGGGACCTGACGCGCGAACCGCAGTAGGATGAAGTTAATGACTTGGAAGTGAGAGGGGGGGCTTTAACTGGCTTGGGTCTCTCGGGCGGTGTAGTGGAGACATTATTACAGGCTCGTAAGAGGTCCACGAATGTAACCTATCACCGGATCTGGAATACTACAGAAAGGGGTTGGGACCTTGGATCTCCTTCAGTATCTAACATTTTGGAGTTTCTGCAGAGTGGTCTCTAAGGGTTAGCTTATAATTCCCTGAAGGGTCAAATCCCTGCCTTGTCGGCTATGTCTTGTACAAGATATGCTCTACATCCGTTGGTGATCTGATTTTTAGGGGCAGCCATAGAAATCAGACTGAAACTGTTTTTTTCCAAAAGAGGACTTAACACTAGTCTTGGGAACATTCCTCCGTTTGATCAAGCTTTCTCTTGTTCATTATTTCTTTTAACAGTTTTTTGTTTTTGTTTTTTACTAGCCGTTGCCTCGGCCAGAAGAGTCTCTGAGTTGTGTGCCTTCTCATCTAAAGAACCATATTGTTTGGTGCTCCCAGACAACATAGTCCTTAGGCCGATACCAAGCTTTCTACCCAAGGTGGCCCCATAATTTCATATGAACTGGGAGGTCATTCTCCCAGCCTTTCTGGCGGATACAGCTGATGATGAGTGGAGTAGGTTAGACCTGGTCTCTGCGCTTTCAACCTCCCTGAAATGGACTAAAAGCTTTTGAAAACAAGATCAGCTGTAGGTTTTCCCAATGGGGCCTAAAAAGGGTATGCCAGCAACATCCAGAGGTGTGTCTTCCTAGTTTGTCAAGACCATACATATTTCATACAAAACGCTGGGCCTTCCTCCTCCTTCAGAGATCAAAGCATATTTGACGAGGGGTATGGCAGCATCCTGGGCAGCATACGTGAAGGTCGCTCCTGAGGTAGTTTGCAGAGCAGCAAGCTGGAATGCGCCCAATACCTTTTATTAGGCATTACAGGCTTAATTTGGCTTGTCCGCCTGAGGAAACATTTGGCTCTATGGTTATTACGGCAGGTGTTGTCCATTAAAAATTTGAGTAGCATTGCATTGAGGGTTTGGCTTATTTTTTATTTTTTGTCTTCCCTCCCTTCTTAATATTGCTTGGTACATCCCATAGTAGGCTGACATGGGGAGGTCCAGGAATAAGGAAAATTGTTATCCATACTTACCGTAATTTTCCTTTCCTGAATCCTCCCCATGTCAGCCGGAAATTCCTACCCAGTTTATCCGTCGCGAGGCGGGGTTTTTTTTAACACTGGTGTGGGCAGACAGCCGCCCTTTATGGGCCAAGAAAGAGGTGGTCCTCGAGGGGTCAGAGGGGGCGAAGTTGACCCATAGTAGGCTGACATGGGGAGGATCCAGGAAAGGAAAATTGCGGTAAGTATGGATAACAATTTTTCTTAATATATATATATATATATATATATATATATATATATATATATATATATATATACAGTGCCTTGCAAAAGTATTCGGCCCCCTTGAACTTTTCAACATTTTGCCACATTTCAGGCTTCAAACATAAAGTTATAAAATTTTTATTTTTTGTGAAGAATCACCAACAAGTGGGACACAATTGTGAAGTGGAACGAAATCTATTGGATATTTTAAACTTTTTTAGCAAATAAAAAACTGAAAAGTGGTGCGTGCAAAATTATTCGGCCCCTTTACTTTCAGTGCCTCAAACTCACTCCAGAAGTTCAGCGAGGATCTCTGAATGATCCAATGTTGTCCTAAATGACTGATGGTGATAAATAGAATCCACCTGTGTGTAATCAAGTCTCTGTATAAATGCACCTGCTCTGTGATAGTCTCAGGGTTCTGTTGAAAGCGCAGAGAGCATCATGAAGACCAAGGAACACACCAGGCAGGTCCGTAATACTGTTGTGGAGAAGTTTAAAGCCGGATTTGGATACAAAAAGATTTCCCAAGCTTTAAACATCCCAAGGAGCACTGTGCAAGCGATCATTTTGAAATGGAAGGAGTATCAGACCACTGCAAATCTACCAAGACCTGGCTGTCCCTCTAAACTTTCAGCTCAGACAAGGAGAAGACTGATCAGAGATGCAGCCAAGAGGCCCATGATCACTCTGGATGAACTGCAGAGAACTACAGCTGAGGTGGGAGAGTCTGTCCATAGGACAACAATCAGTCGTACACTGCACAAATCTGGCCTTTATGGAAGAGTGGCAAGAAGAAAGCCATTTATCAAAGATATCCATAAAAAGTCTTGTCTAAAGTTTGCCACAAGCCACCTGGGAGACACACCAAACATGTGGAAGAAGGTGCTCTGGTCCGATGAAACCAAAATCGAACTTTTTGGCCACAATGCAAAACGATATGTTTGGCGTAAAAGCAACACAGCTCATCACCCTCAACACACCATCCCCACTGTCAAACATGGTGGTGGCAGCATCATGGTTTGGGCCTGCTTTTCTTCAGCAGGGACAGGGAAGATGGTTAAAATTGAGGGGAAGATGGATGCAGCCAAATACAGGACCATTCTGGATGAAAACCTGTTGGAGTCTGCAAAAGACCTGAAACTGGGACGGAGATTTATCTTCCAACAAGACAATGATCCCAAACATACAGCAAAATCTACAAAGGAATGGTTCACAAATAAACGTATCCAGGTGTTAGAATGGCCAAGTCAAAGTCCAGACCTGAATCCATTCGAGAATCTGTGGAAAGAGCTGAAAACTGCTGTTCACAAACGCTCTCCATCCAACCTCACTGAGCTTGAGCTGTTTTGCAAGGAAGAATGGGCAAGAGTTTCAGTCTCTCGATGTGCAAAACTGATAGAGACATACCCCAAGCGACTTGCAGCTGTAAGCGCAGCAAAAGGTGGCTCTACAAAGTATTAACGCAAGGGGGCCGAATAATTTTGCACGCCCCACTTTTCATTTTTTTATTAGTTAAAAAAGTTTCAACAATCCAATAGATTTCGTTCCACTTCACAATTGTGTCCCACTTGTTGGTGATTCTTCACAAAAAATAAAAATTTTATATCTTTATGTTTGAAGCCTGAAATGTGGCAAAAGGTTGAAAAGTTCAAGGGGGCTGAATACTTTCGCAAGGCACTGTATATATATATATATATATATATATATATTATCTCACAAAAGTGAGTACACCCCTCATATTTTTGTAAATATTGTATTATATCTTTTCATGTGACAACGCTGAAGAAATAACACTTTGCTACAGTGTACAGTAGTGAGTGTACAGCTTGTATAACAGTGTACATTTGCTATCCCCTCAAAATACCCCAACACACAGCCATTAATGTCGCTGTCAACAAAGGTGAGTACACCCCTAAGTAATAATGTCCAAATTGGGCCCAAAGTGTCAATATTTTGTGTGGCCACCATTATTTTGCAGCACTGCCTTAACCCTCTTGGGCATAGAGTTCACCAGACCTTCACAGGTTGCCACTTGAGTCCTCTTCCACTCCTCCATGACGACATCACGGAGTTGGTGGATGTGAGAGACCTTGCACAGATGCTCAATAGGGTTTAGTCATAGAGATATTCTTGGCCAGTCCATCACCTTTATACTCAGCTTCTTTAGCAAGGCAATGGTTGTCTTGGAGGTGTGTTTAGGGTCGTTATCATGTTGGAATACTGCCCAGTCTCGCAAGGGAGGGGATCATGCTCTGCTTCAGTATATCACAGTGCATGTTGGCATTCATGGTTCCCTCAATAAACTGTAGCTCCCCAGTGCCAGAAGCACTCATGCAGCCCCAGACCATGACACTCCCACCACAATGCTTGACCATAGGCAAGACACACTTGTCTTTGTACTCCTCACCTGGTTGCTGCCACACACGCTTGACATCATCTGAACCAAATAAGTTTATAATGGCCTCGTTAGACCACAGAACATGCTTCCAGTAATCCATGTCCTTAGTCTACTTGTCTTCAGAAAACTGTTTGCTGGCTTTCTTATACATCATCTTTAGAAGTGTCTTCCTTCTGAGACGACAGCCATGCAGACCAATTTGATGCAGTGTGCAGCGTATGGTCTGAGCACTGACAGGCTGACCCCCCACCCCTTCAAGCTCTGCAGTAATGCTGGCAGCACTTTTTTTCAGATCCTCAAAGAGTGCTTTGCCATGAGGTGCCATGTTGAACTTCCAGTGACCAGTATGAGAAAGTGAGAGTGATAACACCATATTTAACACACCTGCTTTCCATTCACACCTGAGACATTGTAACACTAACGAGTCACATGACACTGGGGAGGGAAAATAGCTAATTGGGCCCAATTTGGACATTTTCATTTAGGGGTGTACTCACTTTTGTTGCCAGCGGTTCAGACATTAATGGCTGTGTGTTGGGGTATTTTGAGGGGACAGCAAATTTACACTGTTATACAAGCTGTACACTCACTACTGTACATTGTAGCAAAGTGTCATTACTTCAGTGTTGTAACATGAAAATAATAAAATAATTACAAAAATGTGAGGGGGTATACTCACTTTTGTGAGATACTATGTGTATATACAGTATCTCACATAAGTCGTACACCCCTCACATTTTTGTAAATATTTTTTTATATCTTTTCATGTGACAACACTGAAGAAATGACACTTTGCTACAATGTAAAGTAGTGAGTGTACAGCTTGTATAACAATGTAAATTTGCTGTCCCCTCAAAATAACTCAACACACAGCCATTAAAGTCTAAACCGCTGGCAACAAGTGAGTATACCTCTAAGTGAAAATGTCCAAATTGGGCCCAAAGTGTCAATATTTTGTGTGGCCACCATTATTTTCCAGCACTGCCTTAACCCTCTTGGGCATGGAGTTCACCAGAGCTTCACAGGTTGCCAATGGAGTCCTCTTCCACTCCTCCATGGCGACATCACAGAGCTGGTGGATGTTAGAGACCTTGCGCTCCTCCACCTTCCATTTGAGGATGCCCCACAGATGCTCAATAGGGTTTAGGTCTAGAGACATGCTTGGCCAGTCCATCACCTTTAACCTCAGCTTTTTTAGCAAGGCAGTGGTCATCTTGGAGATGTGTTTGGGGTCGTTATCATGTTGGAATACTGCCCTGTGGCCCAGTCTCCAAGGGGAGGTGATCATGCTCTGATTCAGTATGTCACAGTACATGTTGGCATTCATGGTTCCCTCAATGAACTGTAGCTCCCCAATGCCGGCAGCACTCATGCAGCCCCAGACCATGACACTCCCACCATCATGCTTGACTGTAGCCAAGACACATTTGTCTTTGCACTCCTCACCTGGTTGTCGCCACACATGCTTGACACCATCTGAACCAAATAAGTTTATCTTGGTCTCATCAGACCACAGGACATGGTTCCAGTAATCCATGCCCTTAGTCTGCTTTTCTTCAGCAAACTGTTTGTGGGCTTTCTTGTGCATCAACTTTAGAAGAGGCTTCCTTCTGGGGTGACAGCCATGCAGACCAATTTGATGCAGTGTGCGGCGTATGGTCTGAGCATTGACAGGCCGACGCCCCCACCTCTTCAACCTCTGCAGCAATGCTGGCAGCACTCATACGTCTATTTCCCAAAGACAACCCCTGGATATGACGCTGAGCACATGCACTCAACTTCTTTGGTCGACTTCCAGTGACCATTATGAGAGAGTGAGAGCGATAACACCAAATTTAATACACCTGCTACCCATTCACACCTGAGACCTTGTAACACTAACAAGTCACATGACATCGGGGAGGGAAAATGGCTAATTGAGCCCAATTTGGACATTTTCACTTAGGGGTGTACTCACTTTTGTTGCCAGCGGTTTAGACATTAATGGCTGTGTGTTGAGTTATTTTGAGGGGACAGCAAATTTACACTGTTATACAAGCTGCACACTCACTACTTTACATTGTAGAAAAGTGTCATTTCTTCAGTGTTGTCACATTAAAAGATATAATAAAATAGTTACAAAATGTGGAGGGTATACTCACTTTTGTGAGATACTGTATATATACATACATACATACAATACATACATATATATATATATATATACACACACACTGCATTCAGTGTAGCCCAGATATACAGTGCATTTGGTGGTGCAAAATTTCTAATACACTTCAGGCGGTGTACACAGTATATAATACAGTGTAGTGTGGTGTTGCAAAACAAAAAATACATCATGTCTGGAAGGCCACCAAGGAGAGGCAGATGCTCACGGGCCAAAGAGGGCAAGCAGGCTCTGTGTCTACAGTCAACAGTGCTGGTTATGGACATGGTGCATCCTCTACCGGTGGCCGTGGGGCACGCTTGTCCTTTTTTTCTGCTGCTGGCTGTGTTATTGGGCCATTGGGCCACAACATGCAGAAGAGTTGGTGGAGTAGATAATGAAGCCGTCCTCATCCTCCTCATCCTCTGTCACCCAGGCTCAGAGTAGTTTGCCTTCCAATGCAGCTGCCAAAGCAGCCTATTCCACCTGCTCCTTGTCCACAGTCACTCCTTCCATAGCCCCACCATCATGCGCGGAGTAGTCCCCAGAATTATTCGACTACAGTGTCGAGTACATGCTGCTGGAGGATGAGCAGCAATTTGAAGGCTCCAATGTTGGTTCCCAATGTGAGGAAGGGAATAACGTGAGCCTAGAGAGAGGGGGTGCCACGTAAGGACAAGAAACTGGCAGTCATGTCCCCCCAGCTGCAGCATGCTGCCAAGTTTGCTCCAGTGACGATGAGGGAGGGGATGATGAGGTCACTGACTGTACTTGGGTGCCTGAGAGAAGAGAGGAGGAAAGTGAGGAGGCACAACTCCAATGAGGCAGGATGTCTTCTAGGGGGCAGCTTAAGGGCAGCCACCCTATTGCATCACACCGCAGAGCTCCGCAAGTGCAGGGTGCTGCTGACTCCCCGCTGACTTTTAAAAGTTCCATGGTGTGGGCCTTTTTTGACATGTGTGCATCAGATCGCAACGTTGCTGTTTTCAACCTATGTCTTAAGCGGATCAAACATGGCCAGAACAGCAGCCGCTTAGGCACCACATGCTTGACCAGACATATGATGACCTGCAATGCAGTCTGTTGGCAACAGCACTTGCAAGACCCACATCAAAGAAAAAGGAGGACTTCTCCTTGCTCCTCATTTGGGATCTCCAACCCTACTATACCTCCAGTCCTCTCAAAAACCTGCTCTGAAAGGAATGAAGGTATAGCAATAGGTGTCCCAAGTACTTGCAGCCAATCTGCTAGCAGTACACCACCAATTGATTTTAGTGGGCAAATTTTCCTACCACAGTTGCTGAACCGTAAAAAGAAATTTGGTACCAGCCATCCACATGCTCAGCGTCTAAATGCTAGCTTGGCCAAATTGCTAGCACTGCAACTTCTGCCTTTTCAGCTGGTAGACTCTGCCCCCTTTTGTGAATTTTTGGAATGTGCTGTACCTCAGTGGCAGGTTCCAAAATGCCATTTCTTTTCACGGAAGGTGATTCCGGCTCTCTACCGGCATGTGGAAGGCAATGTTTTGGCCTTGTTGGACAGGGCAGTCAGCAGTAAGGTTCATATTACCGCTGACTCATGGTCCAGCAGGCATGGGCAGGGATGTTACCTTTCCTTCACGGCGCACTGGGTAACTTTGCTGGCAGCTAGGAAGGATGCAGGACAGGGTTCAGTGTTGTTGGAGCTTGTTCCACCACCATGCCTCCAAAATGCTAGTGGTGATTCTGCCACACCTCTCTCCTCCACCCCCTCCTCTTCTTCCTCTATAGCCTCTTCTGCAGATTTGTCCTCTGAACCAGCAGTGCTCCAAAAGCATTCAAGGGGTTACGCAAGCAGTCAAGCTAAAAGATGCCATGCGGTGCTTGAGTTGGTCTGCCTAGGGGACAGGAGCCACACTGGGGCAGAGATTCTGTCAGCTCTGCAGGGGCAGGCTCAGAGGTGGTTGACGCCATGCCAGCTTAAGCCGGTAAGGATTGTATGCGACAATGGCACCAACCTTCTCTCTGCCCTCCTACAGGGACACTTGTTCCATGTTTGGCACACGTCCTGAATTTGGTGGTGCAGCGGTTTTTGAGTAGGTACCCAGGCTTACGAGATCTCCTGAGGCAGGCCAGAAAAGTCTGTCATCATTTACGCCAGTCATAAAATGCCAGTGCTCGGCTTGCTGACATTCAAAGGGAATGCAACCTGCCCACCAACCGCCTCATTTGTGACATGCCCTCCAGGTGGAACGCAATGCTGGCAAGGCTGCAGTGGCTGCACACACAGCAGAGGGCCATCAATGAGTATTTGTGAGAGTATGGTACCAGGACAGGGTCAAGGGAGCTTGGCTTCTTTTCGCCACGCCAGTGGCTACTGATCAAGGAAGCATGCACTGTCCTGTCACCATTTGAGGAGGCCACAAGGATGGTGAGCAGCGAAAATGCACGCATCAGTGACACTGTCCCTCTAGTCTATATGTGAATGGTTTATTGGACAGGTTTTAGGGACAGAGTATTGCATCCACATCCCTGATGTATAGTAAAACAAGAGAAAATTAAAGAGAGAATAAATCCGTCCCTCAAGAGATAATGGGATTTTCTCGGATGCATATTTCTGTCATAGAGTTAGCACACCCACACAAGGGGATAGTTCAAAAAATATATACTTTATTACAGAGTATAAAAAATTTAAAATAGTAACATTATTTAGTCATATCAACAATGACCAAAATTGATACTCAGTTTCAAAGAACTTGAACAGATACTTGTATGTATTGGATAGCCGACGCGTTTTGCAGACTAGATTGCTGCTTCTTTGGGGCTGTTCACCATGCTTGTGCATAGTCCAAGTTATAGAAAAATATAACATTAGTATCAGAAATAAACAACAATTTTAACAATCATTTTTAACAAACTTCAGCAATATTGTCATTAAAGTGCTTACCAAAATGTCCTGACATTGATCAAGAATATATCACAACATCGAGGAGAAAGGTCAGGCCACATCCAGTGACAAGCTGGTGATGTCAGGATCACCAATACGATCTTGTGGATGTTGGACCATATATATACGGTTTAGAAGATTATATCACTGATTATCTAAAGATTCAAAATATAGATGTTAAGATGCGTAAGCATCATAAATTAACATATATATGCCCCACAAGTAAAGGATTGGCTCAGTTGACCTTGGGGTGACGTATAATAATAGAGCTACGGAGGAGCAAAAATATCTCACCAATTTACTAAATAGTGTGCATATCAGGGGATCGTTGACCAAATGGTAAACCCACAACCCCATAGTGTCACTATAAATATGTAAAGTCAAAGATGGGGGCAAAAAAGATAAATGTCATATTGGCCCTTAAGGTTTATAGCCACTAAATAATGTCACAAGGAGCCAGATACCATACTCATAGGGGCAGTACATATAAAAAGATGCAAAAAAAATGCCAAAAGAGCAGAAAATATAACTAACTACCTGGTGTGTTTCCACCTGCTGGAGTGGAGGATAGACCAGAGGGTATTAGGATCGAGGTAGAGTAACACAGCTTATCCCAGTCCTATGCGTCCTGGCTGACGATTGGATAGAACTTCTATTCCCCTATGGTGTGTATAGTGCATCCTCCATGGCTGCCGTGATGTAAGTCACAGCAGACCGTTGATCCAAGCTGCATTTTTGTGCATGGTCCCAACCGGAAGTGAATGAGCAGGGTCAGCTCACCGACATCACTTCCGGTGCAGGTATCCCCTGGATCGCGCATGCGCAGTGACTCGTCGGCCAGTGTATAAGCGGCGAACGAAGAGCCAGAGCTAGAGGCGCCATCCAGCTGCCAAATTGGAAAAGGCAGCTGGTAACTGAGGAGACAGTAACCTACCCGTTCCCAGGGGACACTCGAACGTCACAACAATATGACTAACACCGAAGATGACCCATCCACTCTCAGCAACGTATATGCGATCAAAGACCATTTGACAGGACATTTTTAAAAAACATTGTTAAAGTGAATATCCATCATAATAGGTTTACATAACAAAGAAAAATAGAAAAAGAAAAGAAAAAGGAATAATAATAATAATAAAAGGCAAAATAACAATATAAACAATGGTGAGTATATATGGCTTCCTACAGTGTTGCTCTTGTATAGAGGTCACAGCTTACCACCTAATATAGCTTATATATGGAGATCAACGAGGAAGTATAGGAAATGCTTCCAAGACATTCCCTATAAGAAGGGTTTAAAAGATAATGCAGTATTCATACCTGGTGGACTAGTAGCTCTTTGATTGAAAATCCATTTAGTTTCTTGTTGGAGGATTTTTTTTATCAAAATCACCTCCTCTTTCTTGTTGTGATATGACCTCAAGTGCAAAGAATGAAATAAATGATGGATTGTAGCCATGATTAAGACCTACATGCCTACATATGGGTGTATAGAGCAGGCCGGCATCAAGATAGTATAAGTGATCACGTATACGTCTAGCAAAGGTACGTTTGGTTTTACCAATGTAAAATGCACCACATGTGCAAGTAGCCAAATACACCACACCAATGGTACACAGTCGGCATATGACCTGGATTTCATATAGCCACCCCTGGTTATTGGGCAGCCCTTCCCCTCCTTAATCCAGGGACATTGGTCGCATTTGCCACATCTGTATGTACCATTACCTCCCACAGCCCCTTCCATTATTGATAACAATCTCTTGAGGGACAGATTTATTCTCTCTCTCATTTTCTCTTGTTTTACTATACATCAGGGATGTGGATGCAATATTCTGTCCCTAGAACCTGTCCAATAAACCATTCACATATATTCTATTATTTAGGGCGTAAAACCCATGCTCCGACTGGACAGTTTCTAGTATGAGGACAATTTTTATAGTTGATCTCATCTATATATCTATCAATTGTATTTTAAATGTATTAGGGAGTAGTTACAGTGGGAACGGAAAGTATTCAGACCCCCTTAAATTTTTCACTCTTTGTTATATTGCAGCCATTTGCTAAAATCATTTAAGTTCATTTTTTTCCTCATTAATGTACACACAGCACCCCATATTGACAGAAAAACACAGAATTGTTGACATTTTTGCAGATTTATTAAAAAAAGAAAAACTGAAATATCACATGGTCCTAAGTATTCAGACCCTTTGCTGTGACACTCATATATTTAACTCAGGTGCTGTCCATTTCTTCTGATCATCCTTGAGATGGTTCTACACCTTCATTTGAGTCCAGCTGTGTTTGATTATACTGATTGGACTTGATTAGGAAAGCCACACACCTGTCTATATAAGACCTTACAGTTCACAGTGCATGTCAGAGCAAATGAGAATCATGAGGTCAAAGGAACTGCCTGAAGAGTTCAGAGACAGAATTGTGGCAAGGCACAGATCTGGCCAAGGTTACAAAAAAATTCTGCTGCACTTAAGATTCCTAAGAGCACAGTGGCCTCCATAATCCTTAAATAGAAGATATTTTTGGATGACCAGAACGCTTCCTAGAGCTAGCCATACGGCCAAACTGATCTATCGGGGGAGAAGAGCCTTGGTGAGAGAGGTAAAGAAGAACCCAAAGATCACTGGGGCTGAGCTCCAGAGATGCAGTCGGGAGATGGGAGAAAGTTGTAGAAAGTCAACCATCACTGCAGCCCTCCATCAGTCCACCAGGGCTTTATGGCAGAGTGGCCCGACGGAAGCCTCTCCTCAGTGCAAGACACACGGAAGCCCGCATGGAGTTTGCTAAAAAACACCTGAAGGACTCCAAGATGGTGAGAAATAAGATTCTCTGGTCTAATGAAACCAAGATAGAACTTTTTGGCCTTAATTCTAAGCGGTATGTGTGGAGAAAACCAGGCACTGCTCATCACCTGTCCAATACAGTCCCAACAGTGAAGCATGATGGTAGCAGCATCATGCTGTGGGGGTTTTTTTCAGCTGCAGGGACAGGACAACTGGTTGCAATCGAGGGAAAGATGAATGCGGCCAAGTACAGGGATATCCTGGATGAAAACCTTCTCCAGAGTGCTCAGGACCTCAGACTGGGCCGAAGGTTTACCTTCCAATAAGACAATGACCCTAAGCACACAGCTAAAATAACGAAGGAGTGGCTTCACAACAACTCCGTGACTGTTCTTGAATGGCCCAGCTAGAGCCCTGACTTAAACCCAATTGAGCATCTCTGGAGAGACCTAAAAATGGCTGTCCACCAACATTTACCATCCAACCTGACAGAACTGGAGGATCCCCAAATCCAGGTGTGAAAAACTTGTTGCATCTTTCCCAAAAAGACTCATGGCTGTTTTAGATCAAAAGGGTGCTTCTACTAAATACTGAGCAAAGGGTCTGAATACTTAGGACCATGTGATATTTCAGTTTTTCTTTTTAAAAATGTCAACAATTCTGTGTTTTTCTGTCAATATGGGGTGCTGTGTATACATTAATGAGGAAAAAATGAACTTAAATGATTTTAGCAAATGGCTGCAATATAACAAAGAGTGAAAAATTTAAGGTGGTCTGAATACTTTCTGTCCCCACTGTATATTTTTCTCTCATATTTTGTTTTAGGAATATTTAACAGGTCTATGATGAGTTAATTGGTTGCGTACAATGTTGCAGCTCTCTGGACCTGGTTGGGAAAGTTTTTTTGATTCTATCCAAAAAACTTGACATTTTCCTTTTGAAACTCAGAAAACAAATGAAGAAAAAATCCAATCTTGGATGGCACACACGTTTTTTTGATCGCTTTTTAAGAGAGAAAGTTAAACCCAAAGGCTTAAGGGTACAAATTTTTCTATCATTCGAGGTAACGGATGCTGCATTCCGTGACAAAATGAGAAAAACATCTGTCACAATGCTCCGCCACTATCATGGAGATGTTAAGAGATAAGCATAGATCAGATTTGGTAGATTTGGACAAGGAAATTGAGACACTAGGCACTAGTGGCAATCAGCTGTCTCAAAATCCATAGTTCAAAAAGAGAGAACAAGATTTAATACAACATCTTGAAAAATACAACAAGAATGTAATTCTTAAGAAGGATCAAAAATTCTATAAGGATAACCCAGCATTCTCAGGTAGTTACGCATACAGATGGTAGAAAGGGTTCTACAATAGAAGAGGGAGGATGTCTAAACAACAATACCATCAAGATACCTCTGTATGTATAAATCAGACTCTGACCTGTCTGTCTTTTCTTCTGTTTCTTCCCAGAGATCACAGAATATGGCACAAAAAGGTACCTCCGGAAAAAGACGCGCACAAAACGTGGTAAAGGTGGTGGTTCAAATGCACATGGTGGTACTAACAAGAAGCGTTTAGTTTCCCCCCAGAGATCCTATAGGGGCTCTAATCAAGGGGATAATACGGGATCCCCTGTGGGTGCACATGGTGAATCAATAATAGATATAACGCAGTTATCAATGTTCGGCGATGAACAAAGCAGCAATCAAACCACATTTAAAGAACTAGGAGCCACTCCTAAAACTAGAAATATATACACAATAATTCTGCTTTTGTTTTGTTTTTTGACACTCCTAAAACTAACCTTACCAAACCTAATATCAACTCAGGTTTGGCTCATTTAGGCCCAGGTCATGTCCCCCACACCCCGATAGTACATACACGTATGGGCAAGATGGACCCATTTGTGGTCAAACAAACACAGAGCAATCAGGACTAGACATAGTCAACTTATCCTCTTATCCCCTGTCTCCGACAGAGACTGAGGTACTCAAGTTGGGCCTCAGCTTCTGTCCTCTCCAGAAGATTGACAAATTTGAATTAACAAAAGACTTGCACTTGTTTGCAAGAAATTTGATTTATAAGCATATCTTTGATAGGGACAGAGGACGGACGGAGACAGGCGAGGAAGATATGTATAAAGGATTTAAAGTCCAAGATTTTCGCACGCTAAAAACTCTCATTCAGCTACTTGACGAGAATGAGAGATTTGGTGTGGATGAACAGACTGCCATCTCTTCCTCTGATGAGGAAGATAACAATATGGAGAACCACACAAATTTAAAGCTAAATCTACCAAATTTCCCCAGTTGCAGATTTGTCCGGCTGTATGGGCATTTCTTAGGCAGACTATGAAGCATGTCGAGAGGATTTCCTTCCCACCATGCTTAATGAGTAACCTTACTCAAGGACAGCAATCTACTCTTAGGAATATTACTCAAAATAACCTGATTATTGTAAAACCGGCCACTGAGCCAATCCTGTACTTGTGGGGCATATATATGTTAATTTATGATGCTTGCACATCTTAACATATATATTTTGAATCTTTAAATGATCAGTGATATAATCTTCTAAACCGTATATATATGGTCCGACATCCACAAGACCATATTGGTGATAATGACACCACCTGTTTGTCACTGGATGTGGCCCATCCTTTCTCCTCGATGTTGCAATATATTCTTGATCAATGTCAGGACATTTTGGTGAGCACTTTAATGACAATATTGCTGAAGTTTGTTAAAAATAATTGTTACAATTGTTGTTTATTTCTGATACTAATGTTATATTTTTCTATAACTTGGATTATACAGATGCATGGTGAACAGCCCCGTAGAAGCAGCAATCTAGTCTGTGAAACGCGTGAGTTATCCAATACATACAAGCATCTGTTCAAGTTCTTTGAAACTAAGTATCAATTTTGTATTATAGAGTAATTGCCACATAAATGAGAAAAGGTGGATTGTTAGTGGGTACCTTCATCCTTCAATTGTATCTACTTGGACGCCTCCTGAAGAAGCGGCTTGACCGCGAAACTGTCGAGGTTACGGTCTCAAGTACTCTAAAAAAACTGCCTCCAACTACCTTTGTGGGCGTTTTAAATGTTTTTTGAAATTTTGTATTGTAATTTACTTCTGTTAAATCTATATGATGTATGTATAGATCTTTTAACACTTATGTTTTGAATAAATTCAATTTTACTTATGTTTGTATGCATTTATGAGGTACCACGATAGTCCAATTAGCTCCAGATGGTGAGGTAGGACTTGATTGGAGAAGTCCCTGCCATTCCTCCCTAATCCCCCTCATTACCTAAGTATCAATTTTGGTCATTGTTGATATGACTAAATACTGTTACTATTTAAAATTCTGTATACTCTGTAATAAATTATATATTTGTTGAACTATCCCCTTGTGTGGGTGTTCTTACCTTATGAAAGAAATATGCATCCGTGAAAATCCTATTATATCTTGAGGGTCAGATTTATTCTGTCTCTTATTTTCTCTTGTTTTACTGTCCCTCTAGTCTTCCTGCTGGAGCACACGCTTCGTGGAATCATCGACAGGGCACTTGATGCAAAACAGCGGGATGAAGAGGAAGACTTCCTTTCCTCTCAAGGCCCCCTTTATCCAGATAGCATTTCTGCAGGCCTGCCAAACACACAGGAAGAAGAGGAGGAGGAGCATTGTGTCAGCATGGATGTAGAGGATAACACTCAACAGCAGTCTTTAAGGGATGGTTTTCAGTTCCCAGAAACCCAAGGAGTTGTACGTGGCTGGGAGGAGGTATTTTTGGATAATGTGATCCTTAGTGACCCAGAGGGCTCAGAATCTAATGCCTCTGCAAACTTACGCTGCATGGCCTCCCTGATTCTGCAAAGCCTGCGAAAGGACCCTACGATTCGTGGTATCAAGTAGAGGAATCATTACTGGCTTATCACCCTTCTTGATCCACGTTACAAGGGTAAAATTGCAGAACTCATCCTGCTTTCACAGAGGGAGCAGAAGATGAAACGTCTTCAGGGGGCCTTCAAGAAAGTTTTGTGTAATGCATTTCCAGACCCTGGGAGGTTACCATTTCCTGGTGCTGACCAATGCGTTGCTGAGGCTTCGTTCAGTCAGAGGAAGAGCGGTGGAGAAGGTGGCGCCAAGGTCTGATCGGTTCAAGCAACCATCACCAGCGTCTGGATTATATGGTGCAGGACTATCTAGGGGCAAGAGCAGACTTGGAGACCTTTCCAACAGAGCATCCACTGGGTTACTGAGTCTTGAGGATGGACCACTGGCCAGAACTTGCTCAATATGCAATTGAGCTACTGGCATGTCCTACATCCAGCGTGCTTTCTAAATGCACATTCAGTGCTGCTGGAGGGTTTGTAACAGATCAAGGAGTGTGCCTGTCCAGAGACTCCGTTGATAGGTTCACATTCATAAAAATGAATCAGTCTTGGATCAGCAGCTCTCAAGCACCCGATGCTGATGTACCTGATTGAATTTGCTATGGATCAAGAATCCTTTGAAGACTGCCTATGCTGATTATTCTATTCCTCCTCAATCTTGATGATGCTAGCTTCCAACAATATTTTGGTTTAGGGCACCACCACCACCACCCAAGGCCCAATTTTTCTGCCCCTGTTTAACAGGGGCATGTAATTACAATTTTTGATCTAATATTTCACAGCAGGGCCCGTTCCTGCACCCAACAAGAGTATCTGTGAGGGGTTACAGTGTTGTGGCACCACCTCCACCACCCAAGGCCCAATTTTTCTGCACCTGTTTAACAGGGGCATGTAATTACAATTTTTGATATAATATTTTACAGCAGGGCCCGTTCCTACTCCCAACAAGAGTATCTGTGAGAGGTTATAGTGTTGTGGCACCACCACCACCACCACCCAAGGCCCAATTTTTCTGCCACTGTTTAGCAGGGGCATGTAATTACATTTTTTGATACAATATTTTACAGCAGGGCCCGTTCCTGCACCGAACAAGAGTATCTGTGAGGGGTTAAAGTGTTGTGGCACCATCACCCAAGGCCCAATTTTTCTGCCCCTGTTTAACGGGGCATGTAATTACAATTTTTGATATAATATTTTACAGCAGGGCCTGTTCCTGCTCCCAACAAGTGTATCTGTGAGAGGTTATAGTGTTGTGGCACCACCACCACCCAAGGCCCAATTTTTCTACCACTGTTTAACAGGGCCATGTAATTACAATTTTTGATATAATATTTCACAGGAGGACCCGTTCCTGTGCCCAAGAGTAACTGTGAGGGGTTACAGTGTTCTGGTACCACCAACACCTAAGACCCAGTTTTTCTGTATATATAGGGCAGGCCGTATAGTATATATACTGCTGTTCAGAGTATATAGTGCCTGGGGGACCCCCACGCCATTTATTTTTTAATGTTGTTGCAGGATCCCCTTAATATCCATACCAGATCTGAAGGGCCTGGTATTGATTTTGGGGGGACATCCACTCCATTTTTTTTGTATCTTTGTTGAGGGGTTCCCCTTGATATCCATACCAGACCTGAAGGGCCTGGTAATGGACTGGGGGGGGGACTCACGCCCTTTTTTTTCAATAATTTTATATATATATTGCCGGGATCCAACAATATATTACAGCCGCAAGCAATTTTAAATTACATTTTTTCCTTTAGAAATGTCATTTTGCTGTGGTACTGTTATGAACAAGATGCGCTACTTTACAGGCAGACTAAGGAGATCCCCCATGCACAATATTTAAAGGAATATTTCATTTTTATTGTTTCACTTTAAGCATTATTAAAATCACTGCTCCTGAAAAAACTGCAGTTTTTGAAACTTTTTTTTGCATTGATACATTACCCGCCCCTTATGTCGTCACAGTCCCATCATGCCCCGGGACTGTGATGTCATAAGGGGGTGGGGTCACCGAGTGACATCACCCGGTGGCCACGGCCCATGCCTATATAATTCGTTGTGGACCTCCTTCATGGCATTACAGCGAGAGGGAGCGTCGTGTCAACATCTCAGGAAGAGAAGAGGGAAGAAGACGTCTCAGAAGACCGGGCTCCTCTGCTAGCAAAAGAGCGGCAAAAGAGCAGAAGATAGCGGAGGAGCCCAGCAGAAGGAAGAAGGCACTAGAGAAGAACCACAGAGTGCGGAGACGACACCGGAGAGAGGGAGAAGAGGCCTGAGAGACCCCCCAAGTTGGAAGAAGACCACCGAAGTCAGAAGAAGACCCCCGGAACTGCCTAATAAATCACTTTAAAAACCTGTCTACTGTGTTTTTTTTTATTGACACTTTTCCCCCTGATGAATGGGTAGGGGTACAATGTACCCCATACTCATTCACATAGGGTGGGGGGCCGGGATCTGGGGGCCCCCTTGTTAAAGGGGGCTCCCAGATTCCGATAAGCCCCCCGCCCGCAGACCCCGACAACCAACGGCCAGGGTTGTCGGGAACAGGCCCTTGTCCTCATCAACATGGGGACAAGGTGCTTTGGGGTGGGGGGCCGCAGGGTGCCCCCTTCCCCAAAGCACCCACCCCCCCATGTTGAGGGCATGCGGCCTGGTACGGTTAAGGAGGGGGCGCTCGCTCGTCCCCACCCCCTTTCCTGACCGACCAGGCTGTGTGCTCGGATAAGGGTCTAGTATGGATCTTGAGGGGGACCCCCACGCTGTTTTTTGGGTTAGGGGTTCCCCTTAAAATCCATACCAGACCGAAGGACCTGGTATGCCCTTGGAGGGGAACCCATGCCAGTTTTTTATTTAAAATTTGGCATGGAGTTCCCCCTCAAGATTCATACAAAACAGTGCCTGGCATTGGCAGGGATCCAAGTTGGATTCCCGTACTTGTCGCTCATTGGGAAAGGAAAAAAAAAATTTTCATTTCCAGATGAGCGAGCCAGCTTGGCGCTGCTATCCGCAGCTGACACAGTGCACTGCGATTACCTGCGGTTATGTGCGGATAGCTGCGCTAAATCGCTTCTGGACACAGTCAATTCTATTTTTTCTATCCGCACCAAACCGCATGTAATGAAAATGCAGCTAAACTCAGTGTGTGAATGGGGTCATAGGAAAGCATTGTGTGCGTTTAGCTGCGGTAGAAAATGCAGCTAAAAGCACAATTCTATCCGTCCGTGGGAAAGGGGCCTAACGGAGGCACAGACAGCTATAAAAACTGACAAGGGTATTAACCACTTCAGCCTCGGAAGTTTTACCCCCTTCATAACCAGGCAATTTTTTGCATTACGGCACTGAGGTACTTTCACTGACAATTGCGTGGTCGTGCGACACTGTACCCAAATAAAATTGACGTCCCTTTTTTTTCACTAATAGAGCTTTCTTTTGGTAGTATTTGATCACCTCTGCGTTTTTATTTTTTTGCACTATAAACAAAAAAAGACCCGCAATTTTGAAAAAAAAAACAATATTTCTTACTTTCTGCTATAAAACATATCCCATAAATCAAATGTATTCATCAATTTAGGCCAATATGTATTCTGCTACATATTTTTTTTTAAAAATCCAAATAAGCGTGAATTGATTGATTTGCGCAAGAGTTATAGCATCTACAAACTATGGGATATATTTATAGAATTTTTTTTTTTTTTTTACTGGTAATGGCAGTGATCAGCGATTTTTAGCAACTCTGTGACATTGTGGTGGACAAATTGGACACTAACTGACACTTTTTTGGGGACCAGTGACAGTAATACAGTGATCAGTGATAAAAAAAATGCACTGTCACTGTACAAATAACACTGGCAGGGAAGGGGTTAACATCAGTGGCGATCAAAGGGTTAAATGTGTTCCTAGAGAGTGCTTTCTAACTGAGGGGATGCTTTGACTGGGGGAAGACAGAGATCCGTGTTCCTGCTTAGTATAAAAACAAGATCTCCATCTCCCTCTCTCATAGAAAGGCGGTCTGCCTTATTTACATAGGCAGACCGCCGTTCTGCTTCTCCTAAAAAAACGATCGCAGGGTGCCGGCAAACATCAGGTCCGCCGAACCCGCTGATTGGCTCCCATTGTGTTCAATCACAGCGGGAGCGGGTTACCGGCGACGCGTGCACGTGCCCCAGACCCAGTGCATAAAATCAAGTACAGGTATGTGCTTTCGTGCAGGAGAATCTGCGTGGGGCTGTCCAGAAGAGGTTAATCTCTCTCTACTTTATCCAAAACTAAAAAAAAAAAAAATTCCTTTAGTTGTACTTTAAATTTCTCAATTTGTGCAAATAAAGTCTGTGTCAATATACTCTTGTAATATTCTGCCAGTGTAATTTCTTGTAATTCGAGTGAGATCATTTTCTGGTAGTGGTGGCTGGTGCTCCATGGGTTGGGGGGGACGGCAGATGGACCTGAGCATGCCCCCCGTTGCTCCGGCCCGGACCACACCCACACCCCCCCAGTCGCCAAGCGCACTCACGCTGTGCTGCCCCCGGACTGACATGTGGAGACGATGGCGGTTGCTTCCCCCCTCAGTCTCCCTCTGTGTCCTGGCTCCATCAGTCAGGCTTCCCATGCATCTCCTCAGCATCACGGCAGCCGCATGTCTCCTCCCTCCTCCTTCCTCCTCATATGCCAATAGGATGGCTTCTCCTTTCAGCCAATCGGGAAACGGGTCTCACGACCCACTTCCTGATTGGCCAGGAGGAGAATCAGTGTGACAATAGCGAATGTTCATTCGCTACTGTCACACAACTGGGTGGGCTCAGGGCCCCAAGCCCACCCTTTTTTGAAGCCTATTAGAGCTATTAGTGTTCTAATCGTGCTTAAAAAAAAACCCTCATTGGAATCCATGCGTCCGGTGTCCTGCATGTAGATTAGGGGGTCGGTCGCATGGATAGGGGGGTGGCCTTGCGCCCCTAATGGACTGGCACAACTATTTTCTGGGATAATTTTTCATCATGGGTGTAAGCTGTGCGGATGACATATATATTAAAATGTCCCGGGATCATGGGATTTTTGTGAAAATACATGTGATGTCCTCATCTGTGTGGAAAAACACTGGTGAAAGTTCATGTGAGTATTTATAAGATTCACTGGTATAAGTAAAAAGCAATGGCAAGGATTGCTGCAAAGCAACAAGGATGACCTACCAACTCAAACACATAGAAAGAAAAGTCCAAGGTTTCACAATGACAACCATAAAAATGTATTTAGTAATGACAAAAGGTTAAACAGTGTTGAGTATACATGTAATGTTTTGGTCAAAGTCTGCCCTTCATCAGGAAACAACACTATGAAAAAAACCCCGAAGTGAACATCATAAACAGGAACTTGGAAGTCAGTATTAAGATTCATTACATATGTAGTAACAGATGTGAATGAAAGACACGCACACAATCTTTGGGCTGCATTCCCATCTAGTAGGAACAAAAAGGGGGGGAGGGCACTCGATACAAAGAATACCAGGTGAAAAGAGGTCACTTTAGCAACAAAACTGATCAGAGTATTCAATTTAATCAAAAATATCAATTTATTATAACCACTTCAGCCCCGGAAGGTTTTACCCCCTTCCTGACCAGAGCACTTTTTACAATTTGGCACTGCATCGCATTAACTGCTAATTGCGCTGTCATGCAATGTTGTACCCAAACGAAATTTGCGTCCTTATTTTCCCACAAATAGAGCTTTCTTTTGATGGTATTTGATCACCTCTGCGGTTTTTATTTTTTGCGCTATAAATGGAAAAAAACAGAAAATTTAGAAAAATGATATTTTCTACATTTTGTTATAAAAAAAATCCAATAGACTCAATTTTAGTCATACATTTAGGCCAAAATGTATTCAGTCACATGTCTTTGGTAAAAAAAAAGTCAATAAATGTATATTTATTGGTTTGCGCAAATGTTATAGCGTCTACAAACTAGGGTACATTTTCTGGAATTTACACAGCTTTTAGTTTATAACTCTCATTTCTTAAGGTGCTAAAATGGCAGGGCAGTACACCCCCCCCCCAAATGACCCCATTTTGGAAAGTAGACACCCCAAGGAAATTGCTGAGAGGCATGTTGAGCCCATTGAATATTTTATTTTTTGTCCCAAGTGATTGAATAATGACACAAAAAATATATATATTTTACAAAAAGTTGTCACTAAATGATATATTGCTCACACATCCCATGGTTATATGCGGAATTGCACCCCAAAATACATTTTGCTGATTCTCCTGAGTACGGGGATACCACATGTGTAAGACTTTTTGGGGGCCCCTGAAAACCAATCACCGCCTTCAGGATTTCTAAGGGCGTAAATTTTTGATTTTACTCCTCACTACCTATCACAGTTTTGAGGGCCATAAAATGCCAGGATGGCACAAACCCCCCCCCCAAATGACCCCATTTTGGAAAGTAGACACCCCAAGCTATTTGCTGAGAGGCATGTTGAGTCCATGGAATATTAAATATTTTGCCACAAGTTGCGGGAAAATTACAAACTTTTTTTTTGCACAAAGTTGTCACTAAATGATATATTGCTCAAACATGCCATGGGCATATGTGGAATTGCACCCCAAAATGCATTCTGCTGCTTCTCCTGAGTATGGAGATACCACATGTGTGGGACTTCTTGAGGGCCTAGCCGCGTACGGGGACCCGAAAACCAAGCACCGCCTTCAGGATTTCTGAGGGCGTGAATTTTTGATTTCACTCCTCACTACCTATCACAGTTTTGAAGGCCATTAATGCTAAGATGGCACAACCCCCCCCCCCCCAATGACCCTATTTTGGAAAGTAGACACCCCAAGCTATTTGCTGAGAGGCATGTTGAGTCCATGGAATATTTTATATTTTGCCACAAGTTGCGGGAAAATGACAAACTTTTTTTTTTTTTGCACAAAGTTGTCACTAAATGATATATTGCTCAAACATACTATGGGCATATGTGGAATTACACCCCAAAATACATTCTGCTGCTTCTCCTGAGTATGGGGCTACCACATGTGTGGCACTTTTTGGGAGCCTAGCTGCTTACGGGCCCTGAAAACCAATCACCGCCTTCAGGATTTCTAAGGGCGTACATTTTTGATTTCACTACCACTACATATCACAGTTTCAAAGGCCATAAAATGCCATAAAAGGCACAAACCCCCCCAAATTACCTCATTTTGGAAAGTAGACACACCAAGCTATTTGCTGAGAGGCATGGTGAGTATTTTGCAGCTCTCATTTATTTTTGAAAATGAGGAAAGAAAAGAAAAATGTATTTTTTTTTATTTTTTCAATTTTCAAAACTTTGTGACAAAAAATGAGGTCTGCAAAATACTCACCATACCTTTCAGCAAATAGCTTGGGGTGTCTACTTTCCAAAATGGGATCATTTGGGGGGGGGGGGGGGTTGTGCCGTCTGGGTATTCCATGGCCTCCGAAACTGTGATAGGCAGTAAGGAGTGAAATCAAAAAGGTACACCCTTAGAAACTCTGAAGGTTGTGCTTGGTTTTTGGGGTCCCGTACGCGGCTAGGCTCCCAAAAAGTCTCACACATGTGGTATCCCTGTGCTCAGGAGAAGCAACAGGATGTATTTTGGGGTGTAATTTCACATATGCCCATGGCATGTTTGAGCAATATATCATTTAGTGACAACTTTGTGCAAAAAAAAAAAAAAATGTATTTTTCCCGCAACTTGTGTCACAATATAAAATTTTCCATGGACTCCATATGCCTCTCAGCAAATAGCTTGGGGTGTCTACTTTCCAAAACGGGGCCATTTGAGGGGTTTTTGAACTGTCCTGGCATTTTATGCACAACATTTAGAAGCTTATGTCACACATCACCCACTCTTCTAACCATTTGAAGACAAAGCCCTTTCTGACACTATTTGTTTACATGAAAAAATATTTTTTTTGCAAGAAAATTACTTTGAACCCCCAAACATTATATATGTTTTTAAAGCAAAGGCCCTACAGATTAAAATGGTGGGTGTTTCATTTTTTTTCACACAGTATTTGTGCAGTGATTTTTCAAACACATTTTTTTGGAAAAAACACATTTTTTTTCATTTTAATGCACTAAAACACACTATATTGCCCAAATGTTTGATGAAATAAAAAAGATGATCTTAGGCCGAGTACATGTAAGCCAAACACGGCATGCTTTAAAATTGCGCACAAACGTGCAGTGGCGACAAACTACAGGGGGGACAGGGGTGCTTTTTTTTTTTTTGCTTTTTTATCTTATTTTTAAACTGTTCCTTTCATTTGTTTTGTTTTTTATCATTTTTATTGTTATCTCAGGGAATGTAAATATGCCCTATGATAGCAATAGGTAGTGACAGGTACTCTTTTTTGAAAAAATTGGGGTCTATTAGACCCTAGATCTCTCTGCTGCCCTCAAAGCATCTGACCACACCAAGATCGGTGTGATAAAATGCTTTCCCAATGGCGCTGTTTACATCCGGCGAAATCTAAGTCATGAAATGCTCATAGCTTCCAGTTTCTTAGGCCATAGAGATGATTGGAGCCATTCTGGTCTCTGATCAGCTCTATGGTCAGCTGGCCGAATCACCGGCTGCATTCTCGGGTTCCCTGTTGGGGCAGGAGAGCCAGAGAAAACCATGGAAGACGGTGGGGGGGGGGTATTCCCTCCCACTGCTTGTAAAAGCAGTCTAGAGGCTAATTAGCCACTAGGATTGCTTTTACATGAAAGCTGACCGCTGGCTGAAAAGAATGATACCAAGATGATACCTAAACCTGCAGGCATCATTCTGGTATAACCACTCAAAGTCCAGCAACATACCAGTACGTTGCTGGTCCTTGTTGGGCATATATTGTGAACTTTTTTTTCATGCAGCCTGTGGGCTGAACGAAAAAAAGAGATTGATCAGTGGGTATGCCCACCATTAGAATACCTGCCTTCATCCACCCACTTCTAATGATGGGCATATATGCACCATTTATATATGCCGAAGCATGGGGGCATCCGCCTCAACAGTTAGGAGCAAATCGCTCCTCCACCCCTGCTGCCCCCATGCTTTGGCAAATATGCTCTTTTTTTTAACTGTGGTGGTGAAATCACCCCCTACAGCGATGAAGTCACGGCTTTATGTATCGTGGGAGCAAACGCTGTTGCTGTCAAGATGAATAAATCCACGCTGCAACTGAATGGCATACCGGCTAAGCAAATAATGGTTAACAATAAAACAAAGTAACATTACAGTATAACAGTAAGACTTACCATACCTGCAAAGCAAATACAAAAAAAAACATAGTAAAAAATAAAACTTTTTTAAGGCAACCTGTGCTTAAAATATATAAATGCCGAAGCATGGGGGCATCCACCCGCAAAAGGTAGGAGCAAGTCGCTCCTCCGCCCCTGCTGCCCCCATGCTTTGGCATATATGCTCTTTTTTTTAACTGTGGTGGTGAAATCACCTCCGACAGCGCTGGAGTCACGGCTTTATGTATCGTGGGAGCAAACGCTGTTGCTGTCAAGATCCGCGCTGCAGCTGAATGGCGTACCTGAAAACAAAACAGTAAAGTATAAAAAAATTACATACCTGAAAAGCAAACATGATAAAACATAATAACAATAAAACATTGCAGAATAGAATACAGTAAAAAAGGGCAGAACAATAGAGAGAGAATAGAGAGAGAGAGAGAACAATAAAACGACAACTATTTTTGGGTTTTTTATTTTATATTTTTTTTGTGTATTTTTTTTTTTTACTTTTTTTTTTTTTTACTTTTTTTTTTATAACTGTAACTTTTGTAACTGTAACCGGTTCCAGGTTCGGGTCTCTCAAAATGTGATGGCATCTTGGGAGACCCTGTGAATTGCGCCTAGTCTGTGCAATGCTGTACCCTACGCTAAAACTCAACTAGTGTATGAAAGCGCTCAAAGACCAGGATTGTCACGCCTATATCCGCGCTTTCTACAGACACAACATTTTCTTTGGGGGGCTCGTTGGGTATGGGTACTCGGGAAGACATAAGTAAAATGCCTCTCATGCAGCCGGCTTACTGCATTTGGTTGGCTCTGACGATCTCTTCCTGGAATTTAAGGAAGGATCCAGTCCATCCTGAAGCTCTGTATAGCACATGAGCGTTCAGCAAAGCCAATTGAAATAAGTATACAGACACTTTTTTATACCAGCGCCTGGCCTTACGGGCAACTAGGTACGGCACCAACAACTGGTTGTTGAGGTCCACCCCTCCCATATTTTGGTTATATTCGTGGACACAGAGGGGTTTCTCCACAACACCAGTCGCCGTAGTAATTTGGACAGTAGTGTCTGCATGAAGGGAGGTAAGAACAAAAACATTCTTATTATCCCTCCACTTCATAGCGAGCAAGTTATTACACTTCAAGCAGGCTCTCTCCCCCAGCCTAAGATGGGAATCTACAAGCCGCTGGGGAAAGCCCCAGCTATTAGATCGCACAGTGCCACATGCTCCAATCTGATGATCAAACAAGTGACTAAAAAGTGCCACGCTCGTGTAAAAATTGTCCACGTACAAGTGGAACCCCTTTCCGAATAAGGGTGACACCAAGTCCCACACAATCTTGCCAGCACTTCCTATGTAGTCAGGGCAGTTTGTCGGCTCTACGTGACTATCTCTTCCCTCGTAAACCATAAAACTACATGTATAGCCTGTGGCCCTGTCACAGAGCTTATACATCTTGACCCTGTATCTGGCACGCTTGCTGGGAAGGTACTGTTTGAATAACAAGCGGCCAGAAAACTTAATCAGGGACTCATCAACGCAGACAACTTGATGGGGAGTAAACAAGTCTGCAAAATGTAGGTTGAAGTGGTTTACGAGGGGCCAAATTTTGTAGAGCCGATCGAATCCAGGGTCTCCACGAGGACGACAGAGTTCATTGTTGTTGAAGTGCATGAACCGCAAAATCTGCTCGTATTGCACCCTGGCCATGGAAGCAGAGAACACGGGCATATGTTGAATTGGGTCAGTGGACCAATATGACCGCAACTCACTCTTTTTGGTTATGCCCATGAGGAGGGATAGGCCCAGGAAGATTTTAAATTCGGAAACCGTAATTGGTTTCCAATCTCTGGCAAGTGTGGACTGGGGAATAGTGGCGATGTGTTGACCAGAGTACAAATTGCTTTGGTCCACAATAGATCTATAGAGATCTTCGGTAAAAAACAGCGAATAAAAATCAAGTGATATAAAATCAATTGTTTCCACCTGAATGCCGGGTTGGCCAGTGAATGGAGGAAGTATGGGTGCTGCAAAAGTGGTGGGTTCCCAATTAGGATTGGCGAATGCAGCAGGAAGGGCACTATGGGCCTGTGTTCGTCTTCTTGGTGGCAGCGGGACACTACTTGTGCTTGCCACCTCACCAGCTTGAACTGCACTTATGGGACTCATCACGTCACCAAGTGTTACTGCAGTGCTGGATGTACGACCAGGGTGTACTAGGCCGCTGGTGCTTGCCAGTTCACCAGAAGGAATAGCACCGCTAGTACTTCTCTGCTCCATACAAGAGCACTGCGGCTCTTGCACCTCAACAGCAGAAGAAGATTGGGGTCTGGTATGCCTGACCTTGGCAGGGACCACAACTCCGTCATCAGAGCTATCTGTCATGGAGCCGCTGCAATCTACAGGTTCGAATTCTGAGCCTGAATCTGACAGATGAGTGACTTCCTCTTCACTATCTGTCATGCTCAGAAACGTGTAGGCCTCTTCACTACTGTACGTTTGATTTGCCATTTTAGGCTCTAAATTTAGTGGTACAGTAGTGAGACTCACAGGTAAAAAAGCTCCTAGACTGTTAGCGACTGTATCAAAATGCTATAAAAAAACTGTTAGCGATCGCAGGGATCAGGCCTGACTCTGCGAACGCTGCAGTTATGTGTTTAGTGTTGTGTAAGTGACAGTGATCGATCGATACTGCACTTGGGTGGGCTGGGCTGGGCAGAGGGGCAAAATGCAGGTGCTAGCAGGTATCTAGGCTGCTCCTGCTAACACTGTGTTTTTGGAAACCCTAAACTGCTGGGGACGTGGGGTCCCCTTTAAGTCTGGTATGGATTTTAAGGGGAACCCCGCGCCAAAATTAAAATAAAAAACGGCATGGGGTTCCCCTAAAAATCCATACCAGACCCTTATCTGAGCACGCAACCTGGCAAGCTGCAGGAAAAGAGGGGGGGACGAGAGAGAGCGGCCCCCCTCCCTGAACCACGGGGACTTGACGGGACTTCCCTGTGGCATTCCCCATGATGCCACAGGGAAGTCCTGTCAAGTCACCGTGCGTCAAAGGGGGTGGAGTCACCGGGTGGCCCCACCCCCTTATTTAAGAACCGTCAGAAGAGGAGAAGCCTCACACAGGGGGAGCCTCCCTCCATGCCATCATGGATGCGGAGCGGCCCGAAAAGAAGATGAAGACAAGAAGATGAAGACAAGAAGATGAAGACAAGAAGATGAAGAGAAGAGCGGGAGCCTCCCTCCATGCCATCATGTATGCGGAGCGGCCCGAGGAGAAGAAGGGAAGAAGACGCCGACGCCGCGGAGGAAGATGCCAGATGAGCACACCGGAGGAAGAACCAAAAGAACCAGAAGAAGAAGAAGATGGAGGAAGAAACCAAAGGAAGATAGAAGAAAGAAGAAGCATTTAAACAAAGGAATTGTCAAAAACTGTCTCTTGTCATTTTTAACATTTTTGACAGTTTTTTAGTGAAATGGTAGGGGTATTACCATTTCACACAGGGGGGAGGGCCGGGATCTGGGGGTCCCCTTGTTAAAGGAGGCTTCCAGATTCCGATAAGCCCCCCGCCTGCAGACCCCCACAACCACAGGCCAGGGTTGTGGGGATGAGGCCCTTGCCCACATAAACATGGGGACAAGGTGTTTTGGGGGGCTACCCCAAAGCACCCTCCCAATGTTGAGGGCATGTGGCCTGGTACGGTCCAGGAGGGGGGGCCACTCTCTCGTCCCTCCCTCTTTTCCTGCGGCCTGCCAGGTTGCGTGCTCGGATAAGGGTCTGGTATGGATTTTTTGGGGGACCCCACGCCGTTTTTATTTTTTATTTTGGCGCGGGGTTCCCTTTAAAATCCATACCAGACCTGAAGGGTCTGGTATAGATTTTGAGGGGGACCCCACGTCATTATTTTAAAAAAAATTTGGCCGGGGTTCATCTTAATATCCATACCAGACCTGAAGGGCCTGGTATGGAATTTAGGGGGACCCCCACGTCATTTTTTTTAAAAATTTTGCTTCGGGGTTCCCCTGTGGGGAATTCCCATGCTGTTTTTATCAATGAACTTTTATGTGTATTGTCAGACCGGCAATTCATTAATAGCCGCAAGTAGTCTAAATGACTTTTTTTCCTTTGAAATGTCATTTTGCTGTCAGTCTGTTCTAAACACGGGAAACATGCGCCCCTTTACAGGCATACTATAGACACCCCCCAGGTACGAAATTTAAAGGGATATTACACTTTTATTGTTTCACTTTAAGCATTATTAAAATCACTGCTCCCGAAAAAATGGTAGTTTTTAAAACTTTTTTTTGCATTAATCCATGTCCCCTGGGGCAGGACCCAGGTCCCCAAACACTTTTTATGACAATACCATGAATATAAGCCTTTAAAATTAGCACTTTTGATTTCTCCCATAGACTTTTAAAGGGTGTTCCGTGGCATTCGAATTTGCTGCGAACACCCCAAATTGTTCGCTGTTCAGTGAACTTGCGAACAGCCATGGTTCGAGTCGAACATGAGTTCGACTCGAACTCGAAGCTCATCCCTACTGCTGATCAACATAAATATGGGGGAACAGAGTAGGTGAGAAAACAGGCTAGAAAAGACCGGTAATTCATGGATTGCAGAACCAGCATTTGGAGAGTGACCATACACGTGTACTATGGCTGTAAGGTATCAAGAAAATGGGGACTATGGGAACAACCTCGGATTCTCAGGCAGTCAATAAGGTGCAAATATCACATATTTGATCAGGTCCACACATTAAATAGTTTTGACAATAGTGATGGTAGTTAGATGTTCCTTATTGCCAAGTTATTGGGCAGTTCACAACTCCTGGTTCACTATGGCTACCACGTAGTGCTGTCGCTGGAAATTGCTAAGTGTTGATAACATTGTTCAAGTGATACTTGCATTGCTGAGTGACAAGTCTTAATGCATCATACTTCAGGTGCAAGAATAGAGTTAAGTTCATCAAGTATAGACAGCATAGGATTTATCCATACATTACCACCCGTATGTATGGAGTGGGCTGATCCAGTTCCTTTCTTATATAGCTGGCGGCGTAGCCAAGATGACCCTGATGGCAGTGGAATCTCACAACAGATGATGGCAAACATGTTACATCTCCATGGCCAGGTGTATCCAGCTCGTTGCTGTGTTAATCAACCACTGGCCTTGCCGGTCTCGTGGGCTATTATGGCCGTTTACCGCATACTTTGCCGGGCGTCCTGTGTCTCACAGCTGTTCGGCTCCCATAGCACCGTAGAGCGTGACATCGTTGTTGATGATGTCAACGCGTTTCGCTGGAGCTAGTAGCGTAGCTTCATCTCGGACGTTGATTGGTGGAGTGGCCACACTCCCTTTTATTGTGATAGTCTTGTATGGTCGCGCCCAATCAGAAGTGTAGTTTAACAGGGAACAGTATCTCTGTCAGTGAAAAGGTTACTTTGAAAAATGCACGCATTTAAATCAATGCGCCTCATAAGTAGCCAAAGGAAAGTTAATTGGCTAACAATGAAGCAATTCCTCATGTATCAACAACAGAGGTTTTGCAATCATATTGTATAGTGTGTATGGGGTATATCATATAATTGAAAACAGTACTGTGTACATGAGAGGAAGAGGAAAAAAGGGAGAGAATAGGAGACTAGGGCAGTATGACACACACCAAGAGGAGGGACAAATAAGGGACAATGAGCCAAACAGATGAGGGAGCAGAGTCATTTTTGGTTCAGTTGAGCATCCTAAATTAAGCATTAATTAATACTAAGTCCCATTCAGTAAATTAATTAAGTTTATTAAAAAGGGGTTTACTGGTGACTTCTTTAGTGTGTCCAGGATGCACTGACATTGTATAGGTCTCCAAGAAGACCTGTATATTTAGCTCAGTGTTCAAGCCTAGTGGCACTAGGGACTTTAAACGGTACACCCACCATCTCTCTTTTTGTAGGAGCACCCGATCAAAGTCGCCTCGTCTGGTGGGTAACTTTAATGCATAAATGCCTTTAACCTGCATTCCTGTAGAGCTTCTGCCATGATGTGATGCAAAATGTTTAGCTAATGGTTTCTCAGGGGTCTTCTCTTTGTCATTGATTTCTTGTAAATGTTCCTCAAATCGTACCTTGAGGGTTCACTTTGTTTTGCCCACATAGATTTTGAGGCAGGGGCAGGTTATCATGTAGATGACTCGGGATGTGGAACAGTTAATTAGGTCTCGTATTACATAATTCTCATTGCCTAGAGCATCTGCGAAAGTGGAGGTTCTCTGTACAAATTGACAGATCTGGCATTTATTACACGGAAGCATACCTGTACTCCGTGGGTAATCAGCTAGCCAGGTAGGGTCAAGCTGTCTTGTGAATTCCGACTTAACAAGCATGTCGCCCAGGTTTCTGGCACTTCAAGCCACCAACCTGGGTGAGGAGCTGACTATGTTTGACAGTCCAGGGGAATTGGTTAAGACACCCCGGTGTTTCTCCAAAACAGAGCGGACTTCATCCCACTGGGAACCAAATGTCATTACTATCCTAGTCTGGTCACCCATTTTCTGGGAATTACAAACATTGGGGTCAGTTGAATCTAGAACCAGTAGGCTGCTCCGGTCCCTGATTGTGGCTCTTTGTTTGGCCCTTCTAATCTGTCTATGCAAGTAACCGCGTTTGCGGAACCTCACATAGAGTTCAAGGGATTCTTGTCTGTAGTCACTTGCTTTAGTGCAGTTCCTTTAAATATGTAAAAATTGCCCCACTGGAATATCATTTTTTAGCCAGTGGGGGTGGTGACTGGTGGCACATGGGAGGGTATTTGCGGATGTTTCTTTACGGAACGTACATGTAAGGAGACAGCCATTTTGTAAGGTGATCTGCAGATCGAGAAAGGGCAAACACACCCGATCAAAGGTATACGTCAACCTTATATTGCATTGATTTATGTTCAGCTCTTTCATGAATTCATGCAGGTCTTCGGTGGTGCCCTTCCAGATCACCAATACATCGTCGATGTACCGTAACCAGGTGTGTACGTGGTCACAGTACATCAACAAAGGCTAGACGTCTTCCTCTTCAAAGAGCCCCAAGTGGAGGCAAGCGTAGGCCGGAGCCCCCGCCGCCCCCATTGAGGTGCCACAAATCTGTTGGTAGTAAGTTGTTAGGAACTGAAAATAGTTGTTCAATAATGCAAATTCCAATACATCGATTAGAGATTCATTTTGTGGTCCCGATGCCAGGTACATATGTTTCAGAAAGGTCTTAACTTTTTTAATTCCACACCTATGGGGAATCAAAGTATACAGTGACTCGACGTCAATCCCAACTAGCAATACATTACCTAAGTGTTCCAATTCGTCAAGTTCAGAAATTTTAGCCAGGACATGCCTAGTGTCCTGTACATAGGATTTTAAATTCGTAACCATGTCTTTTAGAAGGGAGTCCAAGTATCTACCCACTCTCTCCAAAGGGCCCTGGCAGGCCGATACTATGGAGGGTTCTTATGTATTTTGGGGATAATGTAGAAGGTAGGTACATTGAACTCCTGGACATAAAGATGTTGAAACTCTCGTATTGTCAAAAGTCCTTCATCCTTGGCTTCTATCAGTTTTTTATTTAATTCGGTGACTACAAGAGGGAAGGGATTACTATTAGGGATGCACCGATACCGGTATCGGTATCGGTGCAGATACTTGGGATTTTCGGGGGTATCTGTACTCGTGAAAATGCACCAATACCAGAAACCGATACTGAAAGTGACGTCAGCTTGGGCGGAGCTCGGGAACCGGATAAGATTACGGCCTCTCCACATGGCGGTGAGCGCTGTTTCCCTCATGACATGTGTTTTGCTGCTGCTGCTGCACCTGCTACATGGCTGCCCCACATGGCGAGCGTCCTCTTTCCAGCGTGTCCCCTCAGCGGCCGGTGAGTGCTCTTCTCTATTTCTAACTGTTGCTTGCTTTCTCCTTATGTGTCCCGCGGCCGGTGATTGCTGTACAGTACTACTAGCTTACATCCTCATTTGCCTAACATGGCGGATGGCCTGTGTTATACTTAAGTTAGTTTTGTCCCACATTGTCTCTCTCTCTCTTGCCTAACATGGCGGCCAGCCTGTGTTATACTTAAGTTAGTTTTGTGTCCCACATTGTCTCTCTCACTTGCCTAACATGGCGGCCGGCCTGTGCTATACTTAAGTTTGTTTTGTTCCACATTGTCTCTCTCTCTCTTGCCTAACATAGCGGCCGGCCTGTGTTATACTTAAGTTAGTTTGTCCCACATTGTCTCTCTCTTGCCTAACATGGCGGCCGGCCTGTGGTACACTTAGTTTATCCCACATTGTCTCTCTCTCTCTTGCCTAACATAATGTCCACTGTCTAGCATGGCGGCCGGCCTGTGTTTGTGTGTGTGTTACATAACTTAGTGTCCCACATTGTCTCTGTTGCCTAACATGTCCATCATGGCGGCAAATGACTGCTGCTGTCACATAAATCATCATTGTCTCTTGCCTAACATTTTCCTGCAAGTGCCTTTCTGAGACCATCTTCTGCTTTTTGTATAGTAGAGATACCGACCGTTGTACCGATGGATGTTATCATCCCCACTGGTTTACTTGGCCACACCAAGATGCTGGATGCAGCAGGAACAAGCACCGGTGAGAGCAGCTTCATTATTCTAAAAAATAGTAGGTGTCATCATGTGTGAAAAAATCAGAAAACAAAGCATTTGGGCTCAAATTTTTTTCCCCATTTTCCTAATTTTTTCCCCCTTAAGGTGGAGAGACTTACTTATTTCTGGCTTTAAGTGCAATGCAAACTGATGCCACTGCCAGCAAAATGTCAGCTGTCTGGAAGTTTTTTTAAATTGATGAAACCAACAAACGCATTGCAGACTGCAAACTCTGTTCTGCCAAAATATCCAGAGGAGGTTCAAAAGTTAGTTCTTATAATACCAGTAATCTCATAAAACACCTCAAAATGAAACACAAGACTGAGCATGGTGAATTTACAGCTATCACTAGCTCTTGCACTCAGCAGCTGACACTGCAGCAAACCCTTGCCAGACGTGAAAAATTTTCCATGGATAACCCAAGGGCTAAAAAAAAATTTCTGATGTAGTTACCGAATTCATCGTTCTTTATGATCAGCCACTATCAATAGTTGACAACGTGGGTTTTCGTCGACTTATGAATCTTTTGGAGCCAAAGTACAAAATTCCCAGCCGCCGTCATGTCACAGATGTCATGTTGCCACCATTACACAACACAGTGAAAAAACACACATGCTACAGGAGGACATAAAAGCTATCAGTTTTACCACGGACATTTGGAGCAGTAGTGTGAGTCCCATGTCTGTAATTAGTTTAACTGCACAGTGGATTGATGCCAATTTCACTCTGCACCAAGTCATGCTGCACGCAAAGAAAATTCAAGGCTCTCACACAGGCCAAGCTATAAGAAGCATACTAGAAGAAATGCTTGACACTTGGGCGATTCCGAAAAGTTCTTTCCATGTGGTAGTCCGTGATAATGGCAGAAATATGATAAAAGGTGTACAAGATGCTGGTCTTCAGAGTCTTTCATGTGTGGCACATACACTGCAGCTGGCTGTCTCAGAGGAGCTTTTATCACAGCGCAGCATTACGGAGGCTGTGGGAGTTGGGCGCAAAATAGTTGGGCACTTTAAACATTCAAACCTGGCATATTCTCAGCTCCAAGATATTCAGATCCATCTTGGTCAACCCATTAAAAGACTTCAACAAGATGTTCAGACTCGCTGGAACAGCACTTTTTACATGCTGCAGTCTCTGATAGAGCAAAAACGGGCCATTGGAGTATAAGTGTCAGAACATGAGCTGCCTGCAAAGATCACTGCAAATCAGTGGAATCTCATGGAGAAGATGATCAACATCTTGGCTCCCTTTGAAGAGTTGACTCGGCATGTGAGTTGTTCAGATTCTTTTGCCTCGGATGTAATTCCTGCAGTGACTGTGCTACAACGATTATTATCTAAAGAAGTGGATGAGGACCACGGTGTTAAAACGATGAAGAACACATTGCTTGGTGCTTTGCAGAAACGGATCTCTGACATGGAGCAAAATCCACTTTACTGCATCACTACCTTACTCGATCCAAGATAATCAATTATTTATTGCTGGCTGCTATTTTGCATTGTTTTTATTTGAATATTGATGATATGATTTCGTTTTTTGTTTTTTGCGTGAAGGTGATATTTTACAGTGTTATTATCACTTGCTTGCATTAAAAAAAATGTTGTAATGCAAGTGATAACACTGTAAATCTCACCTTCATAAAAAACACAAAACAATAATGACAAACACACTTACCTGCTCTGCCTCTGTGTAATGGTTTTGCACAGAGCAGGCCAGACAACTGTTTTTGCCGTGTCCCCCGCCGTCACCTTTCCTTCTAGCAGTGCCCCCACATTAAGCTTCCACAGTTGCTGCTTTGCTTGCATGACATTGTCTAATGTCTTGTATTTTTCTTCTTCTAGGTATAAAGATTGGTTCTCTTCAAATGCAGATGCTTGCAGGCAGGCCAAAGAAATGTTTGTGCTGAAAATGCAACAAATATCTTCTGTACAGGTACTACAGGCACAGGCAGCTACACCTGAGGTGCTTGAGAAACCAGATACTAAAAGGCCTCTCACTGAGCAACAGCCAGGTACCGGTGTGACTGTGGACAGTGTTTTTCAAGAAATTGCTATTCATCTACATTTGAGAACAGTGCTCCCATAGAACTAGAAGCATATCTTGGAGAGGTCACTGTGCCTCGTTCGGACAAACCTCTTGAGTATTGGGCAGTCAAAAAAAACTGTGATTTCCCACTCTAGCCCAAATGGCACAAAAATATCTTTCAGCTCCTTGCAGTAGTGTGGAATTTATTTATTTATTTTTATTTATTTCAGGTACTTATATAGCGCCATCAATTTACGCAGCGCTTTACATATACATTTACATCAGTCCCTACCCTCAAGGAGCTTACAATCTAAGGTCCCTAACTCCCATTCATACATACTAGGGACAATTTAGACAGGATCCAATTAACCTACCAGCATGTCTTTGGAGTGTGGGAGGAAACCGGAGTACCCGGAGGAAACCCACGCAGGCACAGGGAGAACATGCAAACTCCAGGCAGGTAGTGTCATGGTTGGGATTCAAACTAGCGACCCTTCTTACTGCTAGGTGAAAGTGCTATCCACTACACCACTGTGCCGCCCAATGTGAGAGATTGTTCAGTGCAGCGTCACATTCTGATTGACACCAGAAACTGACTTCTAATTGAATATGCAGAGATTCTTCTGTTTCTTAAAAAAAACTTGCCACTTGCGTTTGAATTGGAAAAGTAATCTACGGCTGTTACTATCTAACTGTAAGGCATCATGCACAGTTGCATGCTGCAGCTCAAAGCAACTGCTCTACCTGGCATTTGAGCGTTTTGGTTTTTTTTAGCATTTCCCCTCCCCTCCATGTATGCCTTTTTAACTCCATGCCACAACCTTTTTGCTTAAGTGAAAAAGTGAATCACCTAGGATGTGCACATTGCACACTATAGGGGATTCAACGTGCAATGCATGGGTGACACATAGCCTAATATGGAGCGGCATAGAGTTAAAACTACAGGTACACGAAAGGCTCAAAAACAGGGAGCTCAAATGCCTGTAGGAGCAGCTACTTTGAGCTTTATTGTGCAGGTGGCTTTACTGCTGCCTACTGTCCTTGGCTCCTTGGCCTTGCCATCCGGGAATGACCCTAATTTTGGTCTGTGAAAAATGTTTTTTCACAAGTTTCATAAGAAGTTGAACTAGAAGCTAGCATTTTTTTTTTTATTATTTAAAAAATGTTTACAAAATAATCTTAGTTTTGAGGTACTGTTCAGTTTCTCCTCAGGCCTAACATTATTTAACTGTATTGCACTTGGGTTAATTTTTGTAATGACGTGAACTTGTAATGTTTGTTTTATACGTGGAATCATCAACAATGATGATATTTCATGTTCTGTGTGACATTTGAGCTTTTCATTTTCAAGGCATAATGCCTGTACAATGCAGCTAAAAGCATCTGCTCCTCAGGGAGTTTGAGCTTTTTTCCTGCCTGTTAATGCCTCCCCTCCATGTCAGCCCATTGCACACTAGTTTCAGGAGTTTAGTGGCAGGAAAGTTTACAAGCAGAAAAAAATCCAAAGATTTCCATTTCCAATTTCTTTGGATTTTTTTTTCTGCCTGCAAGATGCCCTGCAACTAAACTTCTAAAACCGCATAGTGTTCCTTGGCCAATGGCCATGAATGAACACATAGGCTAACATGGAGGGGAAGAGGTAACAGGTAGAGAAAAGCTCAAAAGAGCTAAAACACCTGGAGAAGCAGCTGCTTTGAGCTGTGCATGAGGCCTTACTGCAGCCTACATGCCAGCCTAACACACAAAAAGGGGGGGAGGGCACTCGATACAAAGAATACCGGGTGAATTTTCATAGGTTCTATTTTTGTGAACTGTTGCTGTTATGAAGTTAATTGAAGAAGAGGAAAAAATTCAATTGACTTCAATACAGGAACAAATTGAGGAAAGCGCACGTGGTTTAGAGACATTTAAGGATAAAGAGGAATTTACCAAACAAAATGAGAATTTGAAGAGGGAAATAGAAAAAGTACAACTTAATCTTAAAATAACCAAAAAAAGTAAATTTAAACGTGATATAGCAGACTTTGATAAAGATGAGGCCTTTGATCTGACAATTAGACGCGGACGAAGTAGATCTAAAGGTCGGGGACAGCGCCAACAGTCTAGACAACGCGGACATAAATCTCAAAGCAGGGGCGGACTGATAACTCATGGGGCCCCCGGGCAATAGGAGATTATGGGGCCCCCGGGCAATAGGAGATTATGGGGCCCCCAGGCAATCAGAGAGTATGGGGCCACACAGTATACACACACACAGTATACAATCACACAGTATACACATACATGTGCACACAGTATACACCGACAGATGTAAAAAAAACACAGATTTATACATACTGTCCCTGGTTTTACTGAGGCTGGCAACCCTGATGGGGCCCCCTAGTGGCCCAGGGCCCTCGGGCAGTGCCCTAATCGCTCAATGGTCAGTCCGCCCCTGTCTCAAAGTTACTCAGAGGACGAGACAGTTAAGACATTGACTTTTTTTAGACCAGGAGGATTCGGAGCCGATCACTGATTAAGCACCGTCCCCCAAAACCAAATCTGCCTTAAAAAACAGCAAGCAGTCAAAAACGACCAAAGAAAGGACAAACACCAGGAGCCAAAAAAGAAAGTGACTGGACCACTATTACCACTTACTGCCCGGCTCAATAAAGATATGAAGGTTGTAAACTTGTCTGATTTTGAATTAACCTTGGATCATATAAGTCTACTAAAAAAAGGATGGTCCTTTTCCCCAGTAGCAAATATGGATGAATTCACTGTATATAAGTATGTTGCATTGTTTCTAAGGAAAGTCTTCCTAAAGTCCTTATATGAGAGTAAAGACAACTCGGCTGAAGCCACATTACCCCTGGACGCGGAGGACCAACTGGCACTCGATACCCTGAATTCCCTGCTACAGGAGAATGAGGGACCGACCGAAACAAATACTTTGATAAAAAGGAAGGCCAATTGGAGAATTAGGTCTCAGAAAATGCCTCCCCTATCAAAGAATAAATGGCTACAAATCTTTCTAGACTTATTTCAGACTGATCTTGGAAAGGTCAATTGGACTCAAAAGACCAATGACAACTTAACAACAGATGAATGGCAAGCACTCAATGATCTCCAGAAGAGAAAGGACATCGTTAATAAAAAGAGCGATAAGAATCAACAACACTACGAGAAGGAGGTAAAATGCCTATTGTGTGATAAATCTACCTACAGGAAATTAGATAGTAATCCCTTCCCTCTTGTAGTCAGGGAATTAAATAAAAAACTGGTAGAAGCCAAGGATGAAGGACATTTGACAATACGCGAGTTTCAACATCTTTATGTCCAGGAGTTCAATGTACCTACCTTCTACATTATCCTCAAAATACATAAGAACTTGCAGAACCCTGCAGGCAGGCCGATAGTATCGGCCTGCCAGGACCCTTTGGAGAGAGTGGGTAGATACTTGGACTCCCTTCTAAAAGACATGGTTACGAACTTAAAATCCTATGTACAGGAAAATAGGCATGTCCTGGCTAAAATTTTTGAACTTGATGAATTGGAACACTTAGGTGATGTATTGCTAGTTGGGATTGACGTCAAGTCCCTGTATACTTTGATTCCCCATAGGTGTGGAATTAAAGCAGTTGAGACCTTTCTGGAACACATGTATCTGGAATCGGGACCACAAAATGAATTTCTAATCGATGTACTGGAATTCGCATTACTGAACAACTATTTTCTATTCCTAACAACTTACTACCAGCAGATTCATGGCACCTCAATGGGGGCGGCGTGGGCTCTGGCCTACGCTTGCCTCCACTTGGGGCTCTGGGAAGAGGAAGACCTCTACCATTCGTCGATGTACCGTGACCACGTACACACCTGGTTACGGTACATCGACGATGTACTGGTGATCTGGAAGGGCACCACCGAAGACCTGCATGAATTCATGAAAGAGCTGAACATAAATCAACGCAATATAAGGTTGACGTATTCCTTTGATCAGGTGTGTTTGCCCTTCCTCGATCTGCAGATCACCTTACAAAATGGCTGTCTCCTTACATGTACATTCCGTAAAGAAACGTCCGCAAATACCCTCCTATGTGCCCACCAGTCACCACCTCCACTGGCTAAAAAATGGTATTCCAGTGGGGCAATTCTTACGTATTAAAAGGAACTGCATTAAAGCAAGTGACTACAAACGAGAATCCCTTGAACTCTATGCGAGGTTCCGCGAATGGGGTTACTTGCATAGACAGTTTAGAAGGGCCAAACAAAGAGCCGCAATCAGGGACTGGAGCAGCCTACTGGCTCTAGATTCAACTGACCCCAACATTCGTAATTCCCGGAGACCAGACTAGGATAATAACGACATTTGGTTCCCAATGGAATGAAGTCCGCTCTATTTTGGAGAAACACTGGGGTGTCTTAACTAATTCCCCTGGACTGTCAAACATAGTCGGCACCTCACCCAGGTTAGTGGCTCGACATGCCAGAAACCTGGGCAACATGCTTGTTAAGTCAGAATTCACAAGACAGCCTGACCCTACCTGGCTAGCCGATTACCCACGGAGTACAGGTATGCTTCCATTTGTACATAGAACCTCCACTTTCACAGATGATCTAGGCAATGAGAATTATGTAATACGAGACCTAATTAACTGTTCCCGAGTCATCTACATAATAACCTGCCCTTCCCCCAAAATCTATGTGCGCAAAACAAAGAGAACCCTCAAGGTATGAATTGGGGAACATTTACGAGAAATCAATGACAAAGAGAAGACCCCTGAGAAACCGTTAGCTAAACATTTTGCATCACATCATGGCAGAAGCTCTACAGAAATGCATGTTAAAGGCATTTATGTATTAAAGTTACCCACCAGATGAGGCGACTTTGATCGGGTGCTCCTACAAAAAGAGAAATGGTGGGTGTACCGTTTAAAGTCCCTAGTGCAGCTAGGCTTGAACACTGAACTAAATTTACAGGTCTTCTTGGAGACCTAGGCAATGTCAGTGCATCCTGGACACACTAAAGAAGTCGCCGGCAAACCCCTTTTTAATAAACTTAATTTATTGAATGTGACTTAGTATTAATTAATGCTTAATTTAAAGGCCAGTGGTTGATTAACACAGCAACGAGCTGGATATACCTGGCTATAGAGATGTAACATGGTTGTCATCATCTGTTGTGAGATTCCACTGCCATAAGGGTCATCTTGGCTACGCCGCCAGCTATATAAGAAAGGAACTGGATCAGCCCCCTCCATACATATGGGTGGTAATGTATGGATAAATCCTATGCTGTCTATACTTGATCAACGTAACTCTATGCTTGCACCTGAAGTATGATGCATTAAGACTTGTCACTCAGCACCGCAAGTATCATTTGAACAACGTTATCAACACTTAGCAATTTCCAGTGACAGCACTATGTGGTAGCCATAGTGAACCATGAGTTGTGAACTGCTCAATAACTTGGCAATAAGGAACATCTAACTACCATCACTATTATCAAATCTATTTAATGTGTGGACCTGATCAAATATGTGATATTTGCACCTTATTGACTGCCTAAGAATTCAAGGTTGTTCCCATAGTCCCCATTTTCTTGATACCTTACAGCCATAGTAGACGTGTATGGTCACTCTCCAAATGCTGGTTCTGCAATCCATGAATTACTGGTCTTTTCTAACCTGTTTTCTAACCTACTCTGTTCCCCCATATTTATGTTGATCAGCAGTAGAGATGAGCTGAACACCCCCCAGTTTGGTTCGCACCAGAACCTGCGAACGGACCGAAAATTTGCACGAACCTTAGAACCCCATTGACGTCTATGGGACTCGAACATTCGAAATCAAAAGTGCTCATTTTAAAGGCTAATTTGCATGGTATTGTCCTAAAAAAGGTTTGGGGACCTGGGTCCTGCCCCAGGGGACATGTATCAATGCAAAAAAAACTTTTAAAAACAGCTGTTTTTTCGGGAGCAGTGATTTTAATGATGCTTTGCTTGAAGTAAAAAAAAAGGTAAATATTCCTTTAAATATTGTACCTGGGGGGTGTCTATAGTATGCCTGTAAAGTGGCGTGTGTTTCCCGTGCTTAGAACAGTCCCTGCACAAAATGTCATTTTTAAAGGAAAAAAAGTCATTTAAAACTGCTGTCGGGTCCTGGCAATATGGATGAAAATCAGTGAGACAAACAGCATGGGTACCCCCCAGTCCATTACCAGGCCCTTTGGGTCTTGTATGGATATTAAGGGGAACCCCGCATCCAAATTAAAAAAAGGAAAGGCGTGGGGCCACCAGGCCCTATATACTCTGAACAGCAGTATACAGGCGGTGCAAACAAGACAGGGACTGTAGGTTTGTTGTTAAGTAGAATCTGTTTGTAATTTTGAACTGGTACATTTTTAACAGAGTTACATAGTAGGTGAGATTGAAAAAAGACACAAGTCCATCAAGTCCAACCTATGTGTGTGATTATGTGTCAGTATTGCATTATATATCCCTGTATGTTGCGGTCATTCAGGTGCTTATCTAATAGTTTCTTGAAGCTATCAATGCTCCCCGCTGAGACCACCGCCTGTGGAAGGGAATTACACATCCTTGCCGCTCTTACAGTAAAGAACCCTCTACGTAGTTTAAGGTTAAACCTCTTTTTTTCTAATTTTAATGAGTGGCCACGAGTCTTGTTAAACTCTCTTCTGCGAAAAAGTTTTATCCCTATTGTGGGGTCACCAGTACGGTATTTGTAAATTGAAATCATATCCCCTCTCAAGCGTCTCTTCTCCGGAGAGAATAAGTTCAGTGCTCGCAACCTTTCCTCATAACTAAGATCCTCCAGACCCTTCATTAGCTTTGTTGCCCTTCTTTGTACTCGCTCCATTTCCAGTAATCCTTCCTGAGGACTGGTGCATAGAAATGGACAGCATACTCCAGGTGCGGCCGGACCAGAGTCTTGTAGAGGCTTTATGTCTGGAGTTGATCCCCCTTTTAATGCATGCCAATATTCTGTTTGCTTTGTTAGCAGTATGCCATTGCTGAGCCTATCATTTACTAGGACCCCCAGGTCCTTTTCCATCCTAGATTCCCCCAGAGGTTCTCCCCCCAGTGTATAGATTGCATTCATATTTTTGCCACCCAAATGCATTATTTTACATTTTTCGTGTATATAGTCCCTTATCATCCCCTCCAAGAGTTTACATACTATTGATGTTAGGCTAACTGGTCTGTAATTCCCAGGGATGTAATTTGGCCCCTTTTTAAATATTGGTGCTACATTGGCTTTTCTCCAATCAGCTGGTACCATTCCAGTCAGTAGACTATCTGTAAAAATTAGAAACAACGGTCTGGCAATCACTTGACTGAGTTCCCTAAGTACCCTCGGATGCAAGCCATCTGGTCCCGGTGATTTATTAATGTTAAGTTTCTCAAGCCTAATTTTAATTCTGTCCTCTGTTAACCATGGAGGTGCTTTCTGTGTTGTGTCATGAGGATAAACACTGCAGTTTTGGTTACTGAAGCCCCCCGATTCACTCGTGAAGACTGAGGAGAAGAATAAATTCAATACCTTCGCCATCTCCCCATCCTTTGTAACCAGATGTCCTTCCTCATTCTTTATGGGGCCAATATGGTCTGTCCTCCCTTTTTTACTGTTTACATACTTAAAGAATTTCTTGGGATTTTTTTTTGCTCTCCTCCGCTATGTGTCTTTCATGTTCTATCTTAGCTGTCCTAATTGCACCCTTACATTTCTTGTTGCATTCTTTATAAAGTCTGAATGCTGAGGATGATCCCTCAACCTTGTATTTTTTGAAGGCCTTCTCCTTTGCTTTTATATGCATTTTTACATTGGAGTTAAGCCATCCAGGACTTTTGTTCGCTCTTTTAAATTTATTACCCAATGGGATACATTGGCTAATGCTCTTATTTAATATGCTCTTAAAGCAAACCCATCTCTCCTCCGTATTCTTTGTTCCTAATATTTTATCCCAATTTATGCCTTTTAGCAAGGTTTGTAGTTTAGGGAAGTTGGCTCTTTTGAAATTCAGTGTCTTTGTATTCCCTTTGTGTTTCCTATTTGTGTGATTTATACTGAAACTAATTGACCTGTGATCGCTGTTACCTAAATTGGCCCGTATTTCCACCTCCGTGATCAGGTCTGTATTGTTGGTAATCAGTAGATCCAGTAATGTTTTATTTCTAGTTGGTGCGTCTACCATCTGACCCATAAAATTGTCCTGCAAGACATTAAGGAACTGGCGAGCCTTAATTGAATGTGCGGTCCCCTCCGCCCAGTCTATGTCTGGATAATTAAAATCCCCCATTATGATAACACTTCCCATCCTTGCTGCTAATCCAATTTGTGATAGGAGATCCGTCTCCACTTCCTCCCTCAGGTTAGGGGGCCTTTAGCATACTCCCAGTATTATTTTCCCCTTAGCTTCATCCCTTTGGAGCTCTACCCATAAGGATTCCACCTCCTCTCTAGCTCCCTCAATGATGTCATCTCTCACATTCACTTGTACATTATTCTTGATATATAGGCATACCCCTCCCCCTTTTTACCCTCTCTATCCTTGTGGTATAGGGTATACCCTTGAATGTTTGCCAGTCAATCATGAGAGCTGTTGAACCAGGTCTCTGAAATTCCCACAAAATCCAAATCCTCGTCGTACAACAGTATCTCTAGTTCACCCATCTTGTCCGCCATGCTCCTGGCATTGGTGAACATGCCACATAGTTTAGACCGGTCGCATATTGTCCTCGTATTGGGTGTTTCGAGGTTGCAACTAGGACTTGCTACTATACTCACCTTGTGTTTTTGTGCTTTGGTTAACCTACCACTAATGCCCCCAATACTACCCTCTGGAATATCTTCCGCGCTGGCTATCTCTGCCTCTGGACCCTCCCCCCCATTGCATAGTTTAAAAACCCCTCTAACTTTTTGGCCATCTTCATTCCCAGCAGATCTGCACCTTCCTCATTTAGGTGCAGTCCGTCCCTTCTATAGTACCGGTTCCTGACTGAGAAGTCGGCCCAGTCCTCCAGGAACCCAAACCCCTCCTTGCTACACCAGCTCTTCAGCCACTTGTTTACTTCCCTAATCTCCCTCTGCCTTTCTGGTGTGGCTCGATGTACCGGTAGTATTCCTGAGAATACTACCTTGGAGGTCCTTTTCCTCAATTTAGCTTCTAAATCCCTAAAATCGTTCTTTAGGACACTCCATCTGCCTCTGACTTTGTCATTGGTGCCAACGTGCACCATGACAGCTGGGTCTTCCCCAGCCCCTCCCAGTAATCTGTCCACAAGATCCGTGATGTGCCGAACCCGAGTGCCCAGTAGACAACGTACTGTTCGGTGCTTCAGGTCTTGGTTACAGATTGCCCTCTCTGTCCTTCTAAGAATTGAGTCCCCTACCACCAGAATCTATCTTTCCTTTCCCTTTGCTGCCCCCCCCCCACTCTCACTGGAGGAGTTCTTCCCCCGGCAGCTAGGAGAGTCCCTCAGCTCCAGCAGTGCTGGTCCCTGACTGGTTTTACCAATGTCACTCAATGGAGCGTACTTATTGGGATGCTCCAGTCCTGGATCGGCCTCCCTGGAACTTCCCCCTCTACCCCTCCTGACTGTCACCCATCTACTCTTTGCTAGTGCCTGCACCTCTTTGTCTCCACCCACCTCTGTGCTGGCCCCTGTTGGCACCTGCCGTGTACGTTCCTGGCTCTCCTTTAGTATGGAGGGACTTCTCAGTGCTGACAGTTGCTTCCCCAGATTCAGAACCTGGGCTTCCAGGGAAACAATGTGCTTACATTTTGCACAGCAGTATTCGCCCTCGATCGGATGATCAAGGAACGCATACATGCAGCAAGATGTACAAAGAGTCGCCTCTCCACACCCGCCGGGCATCGTACCTATTAAATTTAGTGAGGATTGGGGATTTTACCCTGTCCAAATTACCTAACAGCTAGCTTCCTGGCACTAATACTCAATACTTAACGTGTTTAGCTCCAGCCAAAAAATCTAGTTTAAGCTTGTTGGAAAACATAGGGAAGGGTTATCACCCCTGTGACATTTGTTTTGCTGTCTTTCCTCCTCTTCAGAAGATTTCACCTCACTTTTTGTCCCAATGACAAATGTTTTTTGAAAATTTGGGTTTTTTTGTGAAACAAGGATTGGTGATAAAGCATCAGTGGAGAGGAGAAATGTTTTTCCCATATTAACTCTTACAGGAGAGAATTCCCCTTCCTAGAGGTAGATTTCATCTCACTTCCTGTTGTTTCCTTCCGTTTGCAAGTAGGATTCGTTTGTAATTTGGATGTTTGAAAGTAGGGGCCTGCCCTATATACTCAGCAGAAATTTGGGCCTTAGGTGTTGTTGTTGCCACAACACTGTAAGCCCTCACAGGGCCCTGCTGTGAAATATTAGATCAAGAATTGTAATTACACGCCCCTGTTAAACAGGGGCTGAAAAATTAGGCCTTAGGCACTAAATGAAAATGTAAAGCCCTCGCGCTACTATGATAAATAATGAGGAATGAATAATACAATAGTGGTAAAACCATAAAGTGCCTAATTAGTATAAAGTGTGAACATAAATAATGTCTGCCTGCAGCAGAACCTAAAGTGTATCACAATCCACTCACAGTGATGATAAAAAAGTGATTCCGCGCTACAGTAAAGAATAAGATAAAAATAAAAAAGGTCACAAAGTGCAAATGACAATAAAGCGTTGAAAACCTCACTTGAGGAATAAATATCGTAAATAATGAAATAATAAAAACCATATATAATAAAAACTGGGCAAAAGGTTAAGAGTGAGTAAGTCTCTAAAACAACCTCAAAAAGATGGAAAATGAACTAGAGTTGTGTCCTGAAGATGTAAAAAGTCTTTTAAAAGTGGTAGACACAGAGCTCTCACCTTCATAAATTGTCCAGAGGCAAAACGAATAAAAAATCCGTTATTCAAAGTAATTTCAGCTTCCACCACTAGGGGGTCCTCTGTGTCGACATCAATGCCAAAAAAACCAATCGAAATGTCAGCATTAAACCATAGGTACATCAAATGTCATTCCTTATAATAGAATCCACCACTAGGGGGTCCTCTCCTTCGTCCACAAAGTCTCCCAATTAGTGCTGCACTTCCAAGCCTCTTCATATACCTCGTACCTCCGTAAAAACAGGGGGGGGGGCACAGCAACAAACAGAGGTGGGAGAGAGAGAGACAAAAAGATCCGAATAGTGTAGTAGATTAAAGTAACATAAGCTTTAATGCGAAAGTTAAAATGGACTCTTACAATATAAATAAGGTAATAAGGCAAAAATAGTTGCTAAGGCGTCTGAACGCCGCTCTCACTCTGACTTCCTGCTATCGCTCAGTCTCTCCGGCCACTCCCTACGCGTTACGTCATCACGTGACTTCTTCAGACGCCTTAGCAACTATTTTTGCCTTATATCAGCGTGATCATTGAGAAGGAAAAGGATAATTACTCAGGATAGTCACTCAGCATCAGCATAGGCAGTCTTTGAAGGGATCTGAGATTTCAAAAAAAATTATTTGGTTACATCAGTATCAGGTGCTTGGTAGCTGGTGGTGATCCAAGACTGATTCATTTTTATGAAGGTCAGTCTATCGACCGAGTCGGTGGACAGACGCACCCTGTGATCGGTTACAAAGCCTCCAGCAGCACTGAATGTGCGTTCCGAAAGAACACTGGATGCAGGACAGGCCAGTAGCTCAATTGCATACTGTGCAAGCTCTGGCCCGTGATCCATCCTCAAGACCCAGTAACCCAGAGGATTATCAGTGGGAAAGGTGTTGAAGTCAGATCTTGCCCCTAGGTATTCCTGCACCATGTAAAACAGACGCTGGCGATGGTTGCTGGAATCGATCATACCTTGGGGCTGCGGACTAAAAAATTGTCTGAACGCATCTGTCAGACGGCCACCTTCTCCACTGGTCCTTCTTTGACTGACCGAAGCCTCAGCAACATGTTGTCCAGAAACAGGAGTTTGTAACCTCCCAGTCTCTGGGAACGCATTGCACAGACCTTTCTGCAAGGCCTCCCGAAGATGTTTCATCCTCTGCTCCCTCTGCGATGGCAAGATAAGGTCCACAACCTTACCATTGTAATGTAGATCAAGGAGGGTTGCCAGCCAGTATTAGTCCTTCTCCTTGATACTACGAATACGAGGATCCTTACGCAGGCTTTGCAGGATCAGGGAGGCCGTGCAGCGTAGGTTTGCTGAGGCATTCGGTCCAGAGTCCTCTGGGTCACTAAGGACGACATGGTCCGCAGCCACCTCCTCCCAACCACGTACAAGTCCATGTGTTTCTTGGGACTGATCCCTTAAAGACTGCTGCTGATGCTGAGTGCCAGGCTCCACCTCCATACTGACACAATCCTCCTCCTCTTCCTGTGTGATCGGCGGGCACGCAGGAACACTGTCTGTATAAAGGGGGCCTTGAGAGATAAGGAAGTCCTCCTCCTCCTGCCTCTGTTCTGCCTCAAGTGCCCTGTCCATTATTCCACGCAGCGTGTGCTCCAACAGGTGGACAAGGGGGACAGTGTCACTGATGCATGCACTGTCACTGCTCACCATCCTCGTGGCCTCCTCAAATGGTGACAGGACAGTGCATGCATCCCTGATCATGGCCCACTGGCGTGGGAAAAAAAAAACAAGCTCCCCTGACCCTGTCCTGGTGCCATAGTCGCACAGGTACTCATTGATGGCCCTCTGCTGCGTGTGCAGCCGCTGCAGCATGGCCAACGTTGAGTTCCACCTGGTGGGCATGTCACAAATTAGGCGGTTCTTGGGCAGGTTAAACTCCTTTTGGAGGTCTGCCAGCCAAGCACTGGCATTATATGACCGGTGGAAATGCACACAGACTTTCCTGGCCTGCCTCAGGACATCCTGTAAGCCCGGGTATCTGTCAAGAACCGCTGCACCACCAAGTTAAGGACGTGAGCCAAACAGGGCACATGGGTCATTTGTCCCTGTCGGAGGGCAGAGAGGAGGTTGGTGCCATTATCGCAAACCACCATTCCTGCCTTAAGTTGGCGTGGCATCAACCACCTCTGAACCTGCCCCTGCAGAGCTGACAGAACCTCTGCCCCAGTGTGTCTCCTGTTCCCCAAGCACACCAGCTCAAGCACCGCGTGGCATCTTTTGGCCTGCATACTTGTGTAGCCCCTTGAATGGCTACGGAGCACCGCTGGTTCCGAGGACAAAGCACAGGAAGAGGCCATGGAGGAAGAAGAAGAGGAGGGGGTGGAGGAGAGAGGTGTGTCACAATCATTAGTAGTGGCATTTTGGAGGCGTGGTGGTGGAACAACCTCCAACACTACTGCACCTTGTCCTGCATCTTTCCCAGCTTCCAGCAGAGTCATCCAATGCGCGATGAAACTTAGGTAATGTCCCTGTCCATGCCTGCTGGACCATGAGTCAGCGGTAATATGCACCTTACCGCTGACCGCCCTGTCCAGCGTGGCCAAGACATTGCCATCCACATGCTGGTAGAGAGCCGGAATCGCCTTCCATAAGAAAAAGTGGCGTTTGGGTACCTGCCACTGAGGAACCGCACATTTCACAAACTCACGGAAGGGGGCAGAGTCTACCAACTGAAAAGGCAGCAGTTGAAGTGCTAGCAATTTTGCCAAGCTAGCGTTCAACCGCTGGGCATGTGGATGGCTGGGAGCGAACTTCTTTCGGCGGTGCAGCAGCTGGGGCAGGGAAATATGCCTGGTACAATCTGACGTCGGTGTACCGAAAGCAGATTGCCCACAAGTACTTGGCTGTGACACACCTAATTCTACACCTTCATTCCTCTCAGTGCAGGTCTCAGAGAGGACTGAAGGTATAGTGGGGTTGGAGATCTCAGCTGATGAGGAGCAAGGAGAGGTCCTCTTTGTTCTTTGGTGTGGGTCTTTTAGATACGCTTGCCAATGAACTGCAGGGCAGGTCAACATATGTCTGGTCAAGCATGTGGTGCCCAAGCAGGAGATGTTTTGGCCATGCGAGATACGCTTAAGACATATGTTGCAAATAGCAGCGGTGCGATCTGATGCACTCGTCTCAAAAAAGGCCCACACCAAAGAACTTTTGAAATAACGTGCAGAGACAGCAGCGCCCTGCACATGCAGAGCTTTGGTGTGTGATGCAGTCAGTGTGCTGCCCTTAGGCTGGCCCCTGGAGGGCATCCTGCCTCATTGGTTATGTGCCTCCTCCTCCTTCTCCTCTCTCCTATCAGGCACCCACATTGAGACAGTGACCTCATCATCCCCTCCCTCCTTATCACTGGAGCAAACCTGGCAGTATGCTGCAGCAGTGGGAGCATGACTGCCAGATTGCTGTCCTTTTTGGGCACCCCCTCTGTCCGTGCTCACGTTACTGCCTTCATCTAGCTCAGTATCATCATCAGAGCCTTCTAAATGCTGGGCATCCTCCTGGAGCATGTACCCAACACTGTGGTCAAACAGTTCGAGGGACTCCTCAGGAGGACATGGTGGGGCTAGGGAAGGAGTCACTGATGCCATTGAGCCGAGGGAAGAGGCCGCGTTGGCAAATGCTTTGCCAGACAAAGTACCCTGAGCATGGGTGAGAGAGGATGAGGAAGATGAGGATGGCTTGATCACCCACTCGACCAAGTCTTCCGCATGTTGCGGCTCAACGCGGCCAGCTGCCGAAAAAAAGGCCAAGTGTGTCCCACGGCCACGTGCTGATGAGGATGCACTGTCTCCATGACCAGCATTGTTGCCTCTAGACACAGAGCCTGCTTGTCCTCTTTTATTGGCTTGTGACTGTCTGCCTCTCCTTGTTGGCCTTCCAGACATACTAATGGCCTGTAGCTGCACTAAGCTGGGATATATATATATATATATATATATATATATATATTTATACTGATACTGCAGCTAGCAAAATCAACTGCCTGCCTGTAGTATGAGAACACCACCAACCTTCTACAGGTAGCTTTAGCTGAACACTGTGCAGAGCTCGCAAAAAACTAACTTGTAGCTTATTTAGCTGCCTGCGGTAGTGATAGGATCAGGAAAACACCACCAACCTTCGACAGATAGCTTTAGGTGAACACTGTGCAGAGCTCGCAAAAAAATAACTTGTAGCTTATTTAGCTGCCTGCGGTAGTGATAGGATCAGGAAAACACCACCAACCTTCTACAGGTAGCTTTAGCTGAACACTGTGCAGAGCTCGCAAAAAACTAACTTGTAGCTTATTTAGCTGCCTGCGGTAGTGATAGGATCAGGAAAACACCACCAACCTTCTACACGTAGCTTTAGCTGAACACTGTGCAGAGCTCGCACTACACTAACTTGTAGTTTTAGCTGAACACTGTGCAGAGCTTGCAAAAAAATAACTTGTAGCTTATTTAGCTGCCTGCGGTAGTGATAGGATCTGGAAAACACCACCAACCTTCTACAGGTAGCTTTAGGTGAACACTGTGCAGAGCTTGCAAAAAATAACTTGTAGCTCATTTAGCTGCCTGTGGTAGTGATAGGATCAGGAAAACACCACCAACCTTCTACAGGTAGCTTTAGGTGAACACTGTGCAGAGCTCACAAAAAACTAACTTGTAGCTTATTTAGCTGCCTGCGGTAGTGATAGGATCAGGAAAACACCACCAACTTTCTACAGGTAGCTTTAGCTGAACACTGTGCAGAGCTTGCACTACATTAACTTGTAGTTTTAGCTGAACACTGTGCAGAGCTTGCAAAAAACTAACTTGTAGCTTATTTAACTGCCTGCGGTAGTGATAGGATCAGGAAAACACCACCAACCTTCTACAGGTAGCTTTAGCTGAACACTGTGCAGAGCTCACAAAAAAATAACTTGTAGCTTATTTAGCTGCCTGCAGTAGTGATAGGATCAGGAAAGCACCACCAACCTTCGACAGGTAGCTTTAGGTGAACACTGTGCAGAGCTCGCAAAAAACTAACTTGTAGCTTATTTAGCTGCCTGCGGTAGTGATAGGATCAGGAAAACACCACCAACCTTCTACAGGTAGCTTTAGCTGAACACTGTGCAGAGCTCGCAAAAAACTAACTTGTAGCTTATTTAGCTGCCTGCGGTAGTGATAGGATCAGGAAAACACCACCAACCTTCTACAGGTAGCTTTAGCTGAACACTGTGCAGAGCTCACAAAAAACAAACTTGTAGTTTTAGCTGAACACTGTTCAGAGGACGCACTACACTAACTTGTAGCTTTAGCTGAACACTGTGCAGAGGTCGCACTACACTAACTTGTAGTTTTAGCTGAACACTGTTCAGAGGATGCACCACACTAACTTGTAGCTTTAGCTGAACACTGTGCAGAGGTCACACTAAACTAACTTGTAGCTTTAACTAAACACTGTGGGGAGGACGCACTACACTAACTGTAAATAGTCTAGCTGCCTGACTGTGGTACTAATAGGATCAAAAGAACACCAGCAATTTTCTTCAGGTAGCTTTAAATACTGTAACAAGACAAGCCTGCCTGTCAGTAGGAAGATAACAGGAACTGATCTAGCTAAACTGAATATAGTGTGTGTATATATATATATATATAACACCTGGGATGCATATATATACACAATACACTGTAAGTGCAGCTAACTTACTGACTGTCCTGCCTAATCTAGCTAACTCAAATGAAATGACACTGTCTCTCTCTCACTCTAAGCACGCCGGAACACACTACACAGGGCCGCCGTGCAGGCGGCCTTATATAGTGTTGGGCGTTTTCTAAACCCCCTGAGCCATAATTGGCCAAAGCCACCCTGGCTTTGGCCAATTACAGCTCTTTCTACTGACGGCGCTGTGATTGGCCAAGCATGCGGGTCATAGTGCATGTTTGGCCAATCATCAGCCAGCAATGCACTGCGATGCCGCAGTGAATTATGGGCTGTGACGCGCCACACGAATTTGGTGCGAACGACCCATATCGTTCGCAATTTGACGAACGGTCGAACAGACAATGTTCGAGTCGAACATGGGTTCGACTCGAACACGAAGCTCATCCCTAATCAGCAGCTAATCATCATAAAAATGTATTTATTTATTCAAGTGATCCATTGTGATCTTCCATAGGGAAACCTCCCACCAATTGAATTGACACTGCTGCTGACCACCATAAAATGTCCGGACCGTGTTCAGTGTTGTTTTGTATTAAGTCTTTGAATGTTGTCCTGTCTGTAGAATTTTAATTAGATATGGTTACTCCTCAATAGCCATAATGTGTGTGCTTTTATTGATTACACCAATGTTTGAATTATTTGACATTATAATAAATTGATATTTTTGATTAAATTGAATACTCTGATCAGTTTTGTTGCTAAAGTGACCTCTTTTTCACCCGGTATTTTTTGTATCGAGCGCCCTCCCCCCCTTTTTGTTCCTACAATTTGTTTATGGTTACAGCAACAACGCCACACCAGGTGTATTAACAGTGATTGGTCAGTTAATTAATTGACCATCTATTTATATATAGCTTGCCCAAGCGTCCCCATTTTTCACCTATCCCTTTTCCTCTTACTATATACATGTTTTTGTGATCATTACGGTCACTTCTATGCAAGCTTATATAAATCCAAGCCGAGTGTACTCAGCTAGGCTCGGCTAGTTCCTCTCACAGTCACGCCCAGTCCTGCCCTATGATCTACATAACACAGGGACTGGGCGTGACTGTGAGCGGAGCTAGCCGAACCTAGCCGAGTACACTCGGCTATGTATGTATATGGGCGGCGCTCGGCTCCGCTCACAGTCACGCCCAGTCTGGGCGGGACTACGACAGGAGCCGAGAAGAGCCGAGAAGAGGCGGCTCTGTGTATCTCGGCTCCGGCGGCGCCATTTTCAAACTGCAGTGACACTGACAAGTCACTGCAGTTTAACTGCAGCCTGGGCAAGGCTGCAAATGTCACTGACAAGGCTGCATATGGACACTGACAAGGCTGCAAGTGGACACTGATAAGGCTGCAAATGTCATTGACAAGGCTGCAGACGGACACTGACAAGGCTGCAGGTGGACACTGATAAGGTTGCAAATGACACTGGCAAGGCTGCAAATGACACTGGACAAGCATGCAGATGGACACTGACAAGGCTGCAGATGGACACTGATAAGGCTGCATTGATGGGCATTTAAATGTAAGTTTTTTTCCTTAAAAAGTTTCGTTCCTTAAAATTCCCTCCTAAACTTGGGGTGCGTGTTATATGCCCAAGCGTCCCCATTTTTCCCCTATCCCTTTTCCTCTTACTATATACATGTTTTTGTGATCATTACGGTCACTTCTATGCAAGCTTATATAAATTCAACCAATTGATATCATTTTCATAGGTTCTATTTTTGTGCACTGTATGAGGAATGGCATTTATGCCGGGGGAGGATATAGAACGTGAGATAAGTACTGCATTCCAGGGTGACACACACCAAGCTTTCAACCAAGATGATGAGATCAAAAATAAATGTAACCACTTCAATACCAGGCACTTAGACACCTTCCCACCCAGGTCAATTTTCAGCTTTCAGTGCTGTCGCAATTTGAATGACAATTGCGCAGTCATGCTACACTGTACCCAAACAAATTTTTTATCATTTTGTTCCCACAAATAGAGCTTTCTTTTGGTGGTATTTGATCACCTCTGCGTTTTTTATTTTTTGCGCAACAAATAAAAAAAGACTGAAAATTTTGAAAAAAAACAAGTTTTTCTTTGTTTCTGTTAAAACTTTTTGTAAATAAGTATGTTTTCTTCTTCAATGACGGGCACTGATACGGCGGTACTGATGGGCACCGATGAGGTGGCACTGATGAGGTGGCACTGACGGGCACTGATGATGGGCACTGATAGGCGGCACTGATGGGCACTGATAGGTGGCACTGATGGGCACTGATAGGTGGCACTGGTATGCGGCACTTATGGGCACTCATAGGTGGCACCGATGGGCACTTATAGGGGGCACTGATGGGCACTCATAGGTGGCATTGATGGGCACTCGTAGGTGGCATTGATGGTTACTTATGGGTGGCACTGATAGTTGGTACAGATGGGCACGGATGGGCACTGATAGATGGGCACTGATGGGCACGGATGGGCACTGACAGGTGGCACGAATGGACACTGATGGGTGGCACTGAAGACACTGCTTGTTTGCAGTGATGCCCCTAAGGGTGGCATTGCTGGGCATCACTGCAACATAATGGTGCCAATCAGTGCCCATTTGTGGGCACTGATTGGCACAGATTTGGCACACTGGGCACATGTCAATGGTCATTGGGTACATACCTGGCCATCCACATGTTGCCCCTTCCCTGGTGGTCCTAGTGGCGATCCCTGGTGGTCCAGTGTGGTGATCTGCGGGGGGGCTGCGCTGATAAACAATCAGCGCAGACCCCCCTGCCAGGAGAGCCGCCGATCGGCTCTCCTCTACTCGCGTCTGTCAGACGCGAGTTAGGAAAAGCTGATCAACGGCTCTTCCTATTGACAGCGTGATCAGCCGTGATTGGACACGGCTGATCACGTGGTAAAGAGCGGAGGCTCTTTACCAAGATCAGTGTAGCGGTGTGTCAGAGTGACACACCGATCCACCGATCGCCACGATGCGCGCCCCCGGGGGCGCGCTGCGGCATGTTATCCTGCTGGACGTCATATGACGTCCAGTCAGGATAACAGAACCACTTCCCGGACGTCAATCCGCCATAGGGCGGGCGGGAAGTGGTTAACCACTTGACGACCGCCTCACGCCGATGTACGTCGGCAAAGTGGCACGGACAGGCAAAATCACGTACAGTGTACGTGATTTGCCTTCCGCGGGTGGGGGGTCCGATCGGACCCCCCCCGGTGCCCGAGGCGGTCGTCCTTTGTGCCCCGGCGATCGGTGGTGAGGGGGAGACCATCCGTTCGTGGCCCCCCCCTCGCGATCGCCGCCGGCCAATCGAATCATTCCTTTGCTGCTGTATGCTAAACAGCAGCAAAGGAAATGATGTCATCTCCCCTCGGGTCGGTAATTTCCGTTCCGGCCCGAGGAGAGAAGACATCAATGTGAGTGCACCAACACACACACACACAGTAGAACATGCCAGGCACACAAAACACCCCGATCCCCCCCCCCGATCGCCCCCCGATCCCCCCCCAATCACCCCCCCCCCCCTGTCACAAACTGACACCAGCAGTTTTTTTTTTTTTTTTTCTGATTACTGCATTGGTGTCAGTTTGTGACAGTTAGTGTTGGGACAGTGAGTATTACCCCCCTTTAGGTCTAGGGTACCCCCCTAACCCCCCCTAATAAAGTTTTAACCCCTTGATCACCCCCTGTCACCAGTGTCACTAAGCGATCATTTTTCTGATCGCTGTATTAGTGTCGCTGGTGACGCTAGTTAGGGACATAAATATTTAGGTTTGCCGTCAGCGTTTTATAGCGTCAGGGACCCCCATATACTACCGAATAAATGTTTTAACCCCTTGATTGCCCCCTAGTTAACCCTTTCACCACTGATCACCGTATAACCGTTACGGTTGACGCTGGTTAGTTTGTTTATTTTTTATAGTGTCAGGGCACCCGCCGTTTATTACCGAATAAAGGTTTAGCCCCCTGATCGCCCGGCGGTGATATGCGTCGCCCCAGGCAGCGTCAGATTAGCGCCAGTACCGCTAACACTGACGCACGCAGCATACACCTCCCTTAGTGGTATAGTATCTGAACGCATCAATATCTGATCCGATCAGATCTATACTAGCGTCCCCAGCAGTTTAGGGTTCCCAAAAACGCAGTGTTAGCGGGATCAGCCCAGATACCTGCTAGCACCTGCGTTTTGCCCCTCCGCCCGGCCCAGCCCAGCCCACCCAAGTGCAGTATCGATCGATCACTGTCACTTACAAAAGACTAAACGCATAACTGCAGCGTTCGCAGAGTCAGGCCTGATCCCTGCGATCGCTAACAGTTTTTTTGGTAGTATTTTGGTGAACTGGCAAGCACCAGCCCCAGGCAGGGTCAGGTTAGCGCCAGTACCGCTAACACCCACGCACGCAGCATACGCCTCCCTTAGTGGTATAGTATCTGAACGGATCAATATCTGATCCGATCAGATCTATACTAGTGTCCCCAGCAGTTTAGGGTTCCCAAAAATGCAGTGTTAGCGGAATCAGCCCAGATACCTGCTAGCACCTGCGTTTTGCCCCTCCGCCCGGCCCAGCCCACCCAAGTGCAGTATCGATCGATCACTGACACTTACAAAACACTAAATGCATAACTGCAGCGTTCACAGAGTCAGGCCTGATCCCTGCGATCGCTAACAGTTTTTTTGGTAGTATTTTGGTGAACTGGCAAGCACCAGCCCCAGGCAGCGTCAGGTTAGCGCCAGTACCGCTAACACCCACGCACGCACCGTACACCACCCTTAGTGGTATAGTATCTGAACGGATCAATATCTGATCCGATCAGATCTATACTAGCATCCCCAGCAGTTTAGGGTGCTCACAAACGCAGTGTTAGCGGGATCAGCCCAGATACCTGCTAGCACCTGCGTTTTGCCCCTCCGCCCGGCCCAGCCCAGCCCACCCAAGTGCAGTATCGATCGATCACTGTCACTTACAAAAGACTAAAACGCATAACTGCAGCGTTCGCAGAGTCAGGCCTGATCCCTGCGATCGCTAACAGATTTTTTGGTAGCGTTTTGGTGAACTGGCAAGCGCCAGCGGCCTAGTACACCCCGGTCGTAGTCAAACCAGCACTGCAGTAACACTTGGTGACGTGGCGAGTCCCATAAGTGCAGTTCAAGCTGGTGAGGTGGCAAGCACAAGTAGTGTCCCGCTGCCACCAGAAAGACAAACACAGGCCCGTCGTGCCCATAGTGCCCTTCCTACTGCATTCGCCAATCCTAATTGGGAACCCACCGCTTCTGCAGCGCCCGTACTTCCCCCATTCACATCCCCAACCAAATGCAGTCGGCTGCATGAGAGGCATTTTCTTTATGTCCTCCCGAGTACCCCTACCCAGCGAACGCCCCCAAAAAAGATATTGTGTCTGCAGCAAGCGCGGATATAGGCGTGACACCCGCTATTATTGTCCCTCTTGTCCTGACAATCCTGGTCTTTGCATTGGTGAATGTTTTGAACGCTACCATACACTAGTTGAGTATTAGCGTAGGGTACAGCATTGCACAGACTAGGCACACTTTCACAGGGTCTCCCAAGATGCCATCGCATTTTGAGAGACCCGAACCTGGAACCGGTTACAGTTATAAAAGTTAGTTACAAAAAAAGTGTAAAAAAAAAAAAAAAAAATATATATATATATATATATATAAAATAAAAAAAAATAGTTGTCGTTTTATTGTTCTCTCTCTCTCTATTCTCTCTATTGTTCTGCTCTTTTTTACTGTATTCTATTCTGCAATGTTTTATTGTTATTATGCTTTATCATGTTTGCTTTTCAGGTATGCAATTTTTTATACTTTACCGTTTACTGTGCTTTATTGTTAACCATTTTTTTGTCTTCAGGTACGCCATTCACAACTTTGAGTGGTTATACCAGAATGATGCCTGCAGGTTTAGGTATCATCTTGGTATCATTCTTTTCAGCCAGCGGTCGGCTTTCATGTAAAAGCAATCCTAGCGGCTAATTAGCCTCTAGACTGCTTTTACAAGCCGTGGGAGGGAATGCCCCCCCCCACCGTCTTCCGTGTTTTTCTCTGGCTCTCCTGTCTCAACAGGGAACCTGAGAATGCAGCCGGTGATTCAGCCAGCTGACCATAGAGCTGATCAGAGACCAGAGTGGCTCCAAACATCTCTATGGCCTAAGAAACCGGAAGCTACGAGCATTTTATGACTTAGATTTCGCTGGATGTAAATAGCGCCATTGGGAAATTGGGGAAGCATTTTATCACACCGATCTTGGTGTGGTCAGATGCTTTGAGGGCAGAGGAGAGATCTAGGGTCTAATAGACCCCAATTTTTTCAAAAAAGAGTACCTGTCACTACCTATTGCTATCATAGGGGATATTTACATTCCCCGAGATAACAATAAAAATGATTAAAAAAAAATAAAAATGAAAGGAACAGTTTAAAAATAAGATAAAAAAGCAAAAAAATAATAAAGAAAAAAAATAAATAAATAAAAGCACCCCTGTCGCCCCCTGCTCTCGCACTAAGGCGAACGCAAGCGGCGGTCTGGCGTCAAATGTAAACAGCAATTGCACCATGCATGTGAGGTATCACCGCGAAGGTTAGATCGAGGGCAGTAATTTTTGCAGTAGACCTCCTCTGTAAATCTAAAGTGGTAACCTGTAAAGGCTTTTAAAGGCTTTTAAAAATGTATTTATTTTGTTGCCACTGCACGTTTGTGCGCAATTGTAAAGCATGTCATGTTTGGTATCCATGTACTCGGCCTAAGATCATCTTTTTTATTTCATCAAACATTTGGGCAATATAGTGTGTTTTAGTGCATTAAAATTTAAAAAAGTGTGTTTTTTCCCCAAAAAATGCGTTTGAAAAATCGCTGCGCAAATACTGTGTGAAAAAAAAAAATGAAACACCCACCATTTTAATCTGTAGGGCATTTGCTTTAAAAAAATATATAATGTTTGGGGGTTCAAAGTAATTTTCTTGCAAAAAAAAAAACTTTTTCATGTAAACAATAAGTGTCAGAAAGGGCTTTGTCTTCAAGTGGTTAGAAGAGTGGGTGATGTGTGACATAAGCTTCTAAATGTTGTGCATAAAATGCCAGAACAGTTCAAAACCCCCCCAAATGACCCCATTTTGGAAAGTAGACACCCCAAGCTATTTGCTGAGAGGCATGTCGAGTCCATGGAATATTTTATATTGCGACACAAGTTGCGGGAAAGAGACAATTTTTTTTTTTTTTTGCACAAAATTGTCACTAAATGATATATTGCTCAAACATGCTATGGGAATATGTGAAATTATACCCCAAAATACATTCTGCTGCTTCTCCTGAGTATGGGGATACCACATGTGTGAGACTTTTTGGGAGCCTAGCCGCGTACGGAACCCCGAAAACCAAGCACCGCCTTCAGGCTTTCTAAGGGCGTGAATTTTTGATTTCTCTCTTGACTGCTTATCACAGTTTCGGAGACCATGGAATGCCCAGGTGGCACAAACCCCCCCCAAATGACCCCATTTTGGAAAGTAGACACCCCAAGCTATTTGATGAGAGGTATAGTGAGTATTTTGCAGACCTCACTTTTTGTCACAAAGTTTTGAAAATTGAAAAAAGAAAAAAAAAAAAGTTTTTTCTTGTCTTTCTTCATTTTCAAAAATAAATGAGAGCTGCAAAATACTCACCATGCCTCTCAGCAAATAGCTTGGGGTGTCTACTTTCCAAAATGGGGTCATTTGGGGGGGTTTTGTGCCACCTGGGCATTCCATGGCCTCCGAAACTGTGATAGGCAGTGAAGAGTGAAATCAAAAATTTTCACCCTTAGAAATCCTGAAGGCGGTGATTGGTTTTCGGGGTCCCGTACACGGCTAGGCTCCCAAAAAGCCCCACACATGTGGTATCCCCGTACTCAGGAGAAGTAGCTAAATGTATTTTGGGGTGCAATTCCACATATGCCCATGGCCTGTGTGAGCAATATATCATTTAGTGACAACTTTGTGCAAAAAAAAAAAAAAAAAATGTGTCACTTTCCCGCAACTTGTGTCAAAATATAAAATATTCCATGGACTCAATATGCCTCTCTGGAAATAGCTTGGGGTGTCTACTTTCCAAAATGGGGTCATTTGGGGGGGTTTTGTGCCACCTGGGCATTCCATGGCCTCCGAAACTGTGATAGGCAGTAAAGAGTGAAATCATAAATTTACGCCCTTAGAAATCCTGAAGGCAGTGATTGGATTTCGGGGCCCCGTACGCGGCTAGGCTCCCAAAAAGTCCCACACATGTGGTATCCCCATATTCAGGAGAAGCAGCAGAATGTATTTTGGGGTGCAATTCCACATAGGCCCATGGCCTGTGTGAGCAATATATCATTTAGTGACAACTTTTTGTAAATATTTTTTTTTTTTTGTCATTATTCAATCACTTGGGACAAAAAAAATAAATATTCAATGGGTTCAACATGCCTCTCAGCAATTTCCTTGGGGTGTCTACTTTCCACAATGGGGTCATTTGGGGGGGTTTTGTACTGCCCTGCCATTTTAGCACCTCAAGAAATGACATAGGCAGTCATAAACTAAAAGCTGTGTAAATTACAGAAAATGTACCCTAGTTTGTAGACGCTATAACTTTTGCGCAAACCAATAAATATACGCTTATTGACATTTTTTTTACCAAAAACATGTGGCCGAATACATTTTGGCCTAAATGTATGACTAAAATTGAGTTTATTGGATTTTTTTTATAACAAAAAGTAGAAAATATCATTTTTTTTCAAAATTTTCGGTCTTTTTCCATTTATAGCGCAAAAAATAAAAACCGCAGAGGTGATCAAATACCATCAAAAGAAAGCTCTATTTGTGGGAAGAAAAGGACGCAAATTTCGTTTGGGTACAGCATTGCATGACTGCGCAATTAGCAGTTAAAGCGACGCAGTGCCAAATTGGAAAAAGACCTCTGGTCCTTAGGCAGCATAATGGTCCGGGGCTCAAGTGGTTAAAGAACACAAAAGCTGTTAATCAAACATCTTAACAGAAAGTGGGATGTGTCATCTCTGGAGACATATATTTCACATCGAATAGTACCAAGAGGTTTAAGAGATAGAATTATTCCAGCCTTACATACCGATCGTTTCCTACCTAAGTGGAATGAACACTGCGTAAATCATGGAGTTGCCGTTATGAAGTTAATTGTAGAAGAGGAAAAAATTCAATTGACTTCAATACAGTTTTTATTATAGAATAGCATGTATAGTGAACAATGTACATTATACCAAAACTATAACTAGATGACAAGTGAACCTCAGAAAAAGTGGACAGTTAGATACCCAGGTATACAGAACAATACATGAATATTCATATTCCAAGGGTGTCAGGGGCAGATATCGAGGCCCAGTGTGTTCAAATCTTACCTACTTATTAACCCAAAACACAGGGTAAAGACGGTAGAATCTACTCTGTAAAAGTCTTTTACATAGGCATAAAACCTTGAGAGAACAGAATGTAAGTAAAAGGTAAGAGAGAAAGAAAGAATAGAGTGAAAGACAAGAAGGGTAGGGAAAGGAGAGGGAGGGAAGGGGGGGGAGAGTGTGTCCACCTCCGGACAATTTCAATCACAAAGTTATTTAACAGCAAAGTTATCTAGGTTGAGACATAATTTTCGCATAAGCAGAGGTGTACTTAAAGCCGAACCAGCAGGACCATATTTTCTTAGCTAGGTCTGATTTATTTCTAAGCGTATGGGTAAGATCTTCCATATAATACATGTAATCTACCTTCAGTAGCCATTGGCGTAAGGTAGGAATAGTCGTTTGCTTCCAATATTGAGGGATGAGAGCTTTTGCAGCGTTAAGAAGGTGTGGTGTTATAGATTTTTTTATATGTTCCCACTGGTTCGCCTGTACAATGTAGCAATACAATCCATGGGTCATTAGGTATCTCACAGCCTTGAATCTCTTTTGCCCAGTATAGAATAGACAGCCAATATGGGCGTATAAGTGGGCCAAACCACCAGACGTGGGCGTGTGTTGCTTGGTCTCCACAACCCCTCCAGCACAATGGTGATGCTTGTGGGAAGGACTTATGAATCACTACAGGGGTGTAGTGCCATCTCTTCAACAATTTGTAGTTAACTCTTGCCATTTTAGAAGCTCCAGAGGAGGTGTGAGCCATTGTGAGGATGATGGATCTTTGGGATGCTGTTATTTCTTTGTGGAGATCCTTTTCCCAGTTGCTTAAGAAAGTAGGATCGCATATGTTGGTTAATGACTGCAAAACTCTGTAAAAGTGAGAGACAGGTTTCTCCACAGGTTGGTCCTCCGATAAAGCAGATTCTATGGGTGTCAGATCTGAGAGTAACCTCAGAGGTTTTGGGAGAGAGTGCACAAAAGCAGCAAGTTGGCAATATCTCCATTGATCCATTAGCGTCGACATGGTGCTGTGTAATAACATGGACAACGGCACAATCCCCGATGGGGTGATTACCTGATGTAATTGAGCCGAAGGCCCAAGATTCCAAACATGGATCCCGGAATCTATATTCCCTGGGGGGAAGTAGTTGTGGCAGGTCAATGACATAAGCAGAGAGTTGTAAGGCCAATTATTCCTTTTGCACATCGAGTCCCATACCATGAGGGTGGAACGTATAAGCTGTGAAATGGTAAAGGACAAAGTTCTGTATTGCCTAGGAATCCAAATTTGTGTGAGTAGGTCTGAGCAACTAAGTTCAGTTTCCAGATTCACTCATAACTTAGGGTCTTTTTGATACTTTCAATTTGATATTCTAGTCAATACTATCGCCAAGAAATATCTTTTAAGATCTGGTAGGGCTAAGCCCCCTTCACTCTTAGCTCTAGTGAGAAGGGAGCTCGCAAGCCGGGGGCATCTTCTGTTCCAGACATATTTATTGATCAATGAGCTTATCAGTGTAAAGAAACCTGTCGGGACACCATAGGGAATCATTTGGAACATAAACAGCAACCTGGGTAGTATATTCATCTTTACCACTCCAATTCTCCCCAACCATGAGTGTGCTAATTGAGACCATTTGGTATATCTACTCTAATCGCATTCAATAGGGGTATGTAATTAGTACGGAAAAGGTCATTCAGATTCGGAGTAAGGTAAATACCTAAGTATTTTAATCTTGCGCGTCTGCCAGCTGAAGGGAAAGGACTGTTTTAACTGGGTTACTGTTTTGGCAGGTATAGATATATTTTAAATCTCTGATTTTGTCATGTTAATTTTAAAATTAGAAATGGCACTAAATCTTGTGAATTCTAGTATGAGATTAGGGAGGGATATCAAAGGTTGTTGTACATAAAACAGGATGTCATCCGCATATGCGACATACTTGTGCTCTGAATTTCCTATGGGGACACCATGAATACAGGGGTTATGTCTCACCGTGGATAAAAAGGGCTCTAACGAAAGGGCAAATAAAATAGGCAGGAGGGTGCAGCCTTGATGGGTGCCATTATGTAAGGTGAAGGGGTCGCTTAAAGTGCCATTAATGCGCAATTGTGCAATGGGGAAGATGTAGCGGGTTGATATTTGGGTTAAAAGGGACGGCCCAATACCCAAGTGAGATAGCGTTGCCATGAGATATTCCCAGTCCACCCTGTCAAACGCCTTTTCTGCATCCATTGAAAGCAACAGGGTGGGCTGGGAAGACCCGCGAACATAGGCCATCAAGGACAAAGTGCGGAGGGAGTTATCTCTTGCCTCTCTATCCGGGATAAAGCCTGTTTGGTCTCTGGAGACCCACTGTGAGATTAAAGGGAGGAATCTGTTTGCAATCACTTTGGCGTACAGTTTGGCGTCAATATTCAGTAGCGAAATAGGGCGATAACTTCCACAATTACTAGGGTCCTTGCCGGGTTTGGGGATTACGGTAGTATGCACGTGGACAGTTTCTGGTCGGAGGGTACCACCATCATAAATCGCATTTGCATAGCGAGTCAAGTGAGGTAATAGAGTATCTGCAAAGGATCTGTAGTACGCCACTGTAAAACCATCCGGGCCAGGAGTTTTGCCATTAGCTATAGCTTTTAGGGAAATGCGCAGTTCTGAGGTGATAAATTCTCCTTCCAGAGTAGCTAGGGTATCCAGCAAAGTCTAGGCAAATTGGCTCGCGATAAGTAATCCCTGATGATCCTGGTTTTAGTATCATGGTCCTCTATGGTGTGATGGACGTGATACAAGTGCTGGTAGAACGCACAAAATTTTTTGGCTATAGATGGTGTGTCATGGACTAGAATATCAGATGCATTTTTAATTTTGGCTATGAATGAAGCAGATTTTTTCTGGTATAATGAGTGGGCTAGTAGTCTACTCTGTTTATTACCCCATTCATAAAATCGTTGAGACACTATGCGAGCCTGGTGTTTGTGTTCTGTGTGAAGAAGGGATTTCATTTCTTCCCTTTTCAAAGTAAGAGTATGAAATATCGCTTGGGACTGATTAGCTTTATGTTGTTGCTCGAGTACCTTCATTTCGTTAATCGGTTTGGATTGTAAAAGTGTTTGTTCCCTTTTTTCCTAGTGCCCAGCTCTATTAGTTTACCATGGTTGTGGGCCTTGTGGGCTTCCCATAATATTCCCGGGGAAGTGTCAGGGTGTGTATTTTCCTTAAAAAAAGAGGGCCAGCTCTTCTCCCATAATTTTTTTATCTATGTCCTCAGCTAAGAGTTCTTCATTAAGTTTCCAATTTGTGGACTTATGGGGCAGAGGTGGGATTCTTACTTTAAGCGTAATCGGGGCATGGTCTGCTATAGGGGAGGTTTCAATAACCGCACTGTAACAAGGGGTTAAATTCTGTGTTACATTTATTCATAGGTTCATTCATATATTTACCCTTTCAGATATGTGGTCAGTAAATGCAAGGATTAAAACACACAACACAAAGAATGTAAAAAAAGTTTTACTTAGCTTTGATTAAAGATGTATTACAGATGATACGATACAGGATAAATATAGCATATTCAATTCCAGGGGACCCCATAACTACTGTAAGTTCTGGAAAGCGATGGTCTGTTCAAAGTCTAGGCACATTCAAGTCCTTAGAAGAAATCCACCGGCCTGCTCTATTGTCTGACCTTTTAAAGGCTAGATGGAAGGCGTGAAAAAGCTGGTGCTGGTTTTATCTGGTACTAACAAAAGACTAACCATAATGTTCCCGAGAGACAATGACCCTCTGTCAGTGACCGTCTGTGAGCTCAGAAACATACATTTTACATATATAGAAATATATATATATATAAGTAATCACCTTAAAACTATTACTAAGTTTCTTGTAATTCAATAACTAAAGTTATATATGAATATAGACCCATACTACATTTCACCCCTTTATTTACAAGATGCTTAGTTTAGTTTATAATACTCAAGATTACTTATAGATATATCCAGATGTTCTACTCAAGGTAGTCTTTTCGCTTGTACTCCAATATAAATATTTCTGACTTTATTAATTTCATCCTTCACATTTCCAGTATTATGAGTATGTATGCGAAACACTCCTCATTATTAAATATGGTCCATCTCCCATATATCCCACCCCTTGGGTATTTTCCACATGTAAATCAATGTATAAAAGTTTTACATCCTTCCACACCTCATCTTATTTATCTAAAGTTCTATATCTTGACCCACTTTCTCTGTCTGATTTACCTGTCCAGGAACTCTCATTCTGCTATGTTAGGGCTGAAAAATATAAAAAATGTCCAAGCTTAAAAAAACAACTATATGTTGGACTAACAGAATAACACCAAACTTCCTTTTGAAAGTACAGGCATGAGCATCAAACTTTCCTTTCCAAGAGTTTAAACGCATAGATACTTGTCAAAGTCCTCCATATCTGGTGATGGACAGCAGAGTCTTAGACATCCGGTTACCAGATCGCAGCTGCAGCATAGCACTTGCAACACTGTAGAACTGAAAGAACTGTAGAATACAAAGTCCATATCCTTCGGACTATTGCAGCTCACAAGTCATAGACGTGCAGGCACATAACCACATAGTAGCTGGAACTTTTGCAGACAGTTCAGGCACATGACCATCAGAGCAGATAAAACAGTTCAAGTGCTTCACCATCAGATTCAGGTACTTAACCATGATAGCGGATGGAACAGTTCAGGTACTCGACCCTCAGAACAGGTGGAACTTGCACCAACAGTTCAGTTGCTGATCATTGGTAAAGACTTTATAGACTGTTGCTGCTGTCAAAAGTGTTTGTCTCCTTTCTCCAATATGCTTCTAGTTGACATCATGGCAGGTGTGTTACCAAATATGTCAGTCCAACATTCCTTAATTAACAACAATGCCCATATAGCCCATTATAGATTTCTGAACAAGCAAATCGATAATCATTAGTGACCTGGCTTAATACTGAAAAACTCAGCTTTCTACATTAAAGGTGGAATATTATTACAGGTATATTACTTATCCCCACCTGAACTATACACTACTCTGTCTCAAACTATAGGCCCAACTTTAAACTGCTTCATGTGTGTTTCCTCTATGCACTTTGATCTCCTTCCACACTCTAAAGACATTCTGGCAGGCTAACCGGTTCTTGTCTACACTGATCCCAATATGTGCATATAATATGCCCATGCATATGTGTCACTGTACTCTACTTGCCAGTCCCACCCCAAGCAATCAAGGAGAATTGAGGAAAACAAAACCTGAGAACCTATTTTATAACTCTTTTTCTTTACCAAGAAAATTTTATGAAAACTCAATCAGGTGTATAGAACAGAGTGGTCAAAGAATCACTGAGTGTCAGATATAACTGACCATATATATACCACTAGAACACCTCAAGTTGAAAGACTTAAAAATTGTGTTCATTGCAATAATATTAACCTAAATGCACAATTATAAGTAGACATAAGTACTTTTTTTCCTTGATAAACAAAATGATTACTTTAAATTTAAACTGTCAATCATGCAGGGAAATGTACTTTATATGTAAAACCCCAGGCACACTCCCACAGTGGTAATGCCTTACAGTTCCACCAAAATAATTATTAGCTGCTCTGGTTTACAATCAGTTCCAATGAAAACTTTCAGTACATTTGCATATTGCATAAAAATAACAACAAAAACAACATAAATTATTCAGTTTGACTGTAATCTTCATCTTTAGTTCTTGTACATCAAACCATATCAGACAGGTGGATTGATGCTGTTTAATATTGTCTAGAAACTAAACAAAATAAAAGGTATTTAGTGTGATATTTTTTACAGTTCCTTCCTAGAAAGTAACAAATAGTTAGCAACAAACACATTTACCCAACACTTTCCACAAACTACAAAACATATGGCCATTATTTCTGTTATTCATGAGTGCACTTTTATTACCCATATTAATTGAGCTCATTTTACTTAATTAATTATCATCACGTGGATTTTCATTAAAGGACGTCCATTCAAAGTTGTCATTAACCATGGTTGAAATAATTCACAAGAACATTATATGGTGTTCATTACATTTGTGCACAAACATTATACATCACCAAACTCATATTGATGTTTCTATTGCAACCTCTTGTTCAATACCATACAGATCTACGAAACTTCTAGGAATAGATCTGGTTCCTTCTGTATTAACGAAAAAAACATTAGTGTTGTATCCTAGAACATGACACTATTATATTCACCAATAAAATTATAATAATCATGACTGCTATTCAGGATTTTAAAGGGTGTTAACATCAATCAGCCATTTACTTTCTTTGTTTCAAATAATCCTAGATTTTAACAAAGACTAACAATTTCAACTAGGATGTTATTTTTTCAACATAATTAACCAGTTGCCGACCGCCGCACACAGATGTACGTCGACAGAGCGGCACGGGCAGGCAAAAGGGCTTACCTGTACGTCCCTGCCTGCCCACGGGTGGGGGGTCCGATCGGACCCCCCCCCGGTGCCTGCGGCGGTCGGCAAATCTTCCCCAGCGATCGGTGGTGAGGGGGAGGCCATCCATTCGTGGCCCCCCCTCGCGATCGCTCCCAGCCAATGGGATCATTTCCCTGCCTCTGTATTGTACACAGAGGCAGAGGAAATGATGTCATCTCTCCTCGGCTCGGTATTTTCCGTTCCGGGCCGAGGAGAGAAGACTGTAATGTGAGTGCACAACACACACACACACAGTAGAACATGCCAGGCATACAAAACACCCCAATCCCCCCCCGATCCCCCCCCGATCACCCCCCCCCCCTGTCACAAACTGACACCAAGCAGGTTTTTTTTTTTTCCTGATTACTGCATAGTGTCAGTTTGTGACAGTTACAGTGTTGGGACAGTTAGTATTACCCCCCTTTAGGTCTAGGGTACCCCACTAACCCCCCCTAATAAAGTTTTAACCCCTTGATCACCCCCTGTCACCAGTGTCACTAAGCGATCATTTTTCTGATCGCTGTATTAGTGTCGCTGGTGACGCTAGTTAGGGACGTAAATATTTAGGTTCGCCGTCAGCGTTTTATAGCGACAGGGACCCCCATATACTATCTAATAAATGTTTTAACCCCTTGATTGCCCCCTAGTTAACCCTTTCACCACTGATCACCGTATAACCATTATGGGTGACGCTGGTTAGTTCGTTTATTTTTTATAGTGTCAGGGCACCCGCCGTTTATTACCGAATAAAGGTTTAGCCCCCTGATCGCCCGGCGGTGATATGCGTCGCCCCAGGCAGCGTCAGATTAGCGCCAGTACCGCTAACACCCACGCACGCATCATACGCCTCCCTTAGTGGTATAGTATCTGTACGGATCAATATCTGATCCAATCAGATCTATACTAGCGACCCCAGCAGTTTAGGGTTCCCAAAAACGCAGTGTTAGCGGGATCAGCCCAGATACCTGCTAGCACCTGCGTTTTGCCCCTCCGCCCAGCCCAGCCCAGCCCACCCAAGTGCAGTATCGATCGATCACTGTCACTTACAAAACACTAAACACATAACTGCAGCGTTCGCAGAGTCAGGCCTGATCCCTGCGATCGCTAACAGTTTTCTTGGTAGCGTTTTGGTGAACTGGCAAGCACCAGCCCCAGGCAGCGTCAGGTTAGCGCCAGTACCGCTAACACCCACGCACGCAGCATACACCTCCCTTAGTGGTATAGTATCTGAACGGATCAATATCTGATCCGATCAGATCCATACTAGCGTCCCCAGCAGTTTAGGGTTCCCAAAAACGCAGTGTTAGCGGGATCAGCCCAGATACCTGCTACCACCTGCGTTTTGCCCCTCCGCCCGGCCCAGCCCAGCCCACCCAAGTGCAGTATCGATCGATCACTGTCACTTACAAAACACTAAATGCATAACTGCAGCGTTCGCAGAGTCAGGCCTGATCCCTGCGATCGCTAACAGTTTTTTTGGTAGCGTTTTGGTGAACTGGCAAGCACCAGCGGCCTAGTACACCCCGGTCATAGTCAAACCAGCACTGCAGTAACACTTGGTGACGTGGCGAGTCCCATAAGTGCAGTTCAAGCTGGTGAGGTGGCAAGCACAAGTAGTGTCCCGCTGCCACCAAAAAGACAAACACAGGCCCGTCGTGCCCATAGTGCCCTTCCTGCTGCATTCGCCAATCCTAATTGGGAACCCACCGCTTCTGCAGCGCCCGTACTTCCCCCATTCACATCCCCAACCAAATGCAGTCGGCTGCATGAGAGGCATTTTCTTTATGCCCTCCCGAGTACCCCTACCCAACGAACCCCCCAAAAAAGATGTTGTGTCTGCAGGAAGCGCGGATATAGGCGTGACACTCGCTATTATTGTCCCTCCTGTCCTGACAATCCTGGTCTTTGCATTGGTGAATGTTTTGAACGCTACCATTCACTAGTTGAGTATTAGCGTAGGGTACAGCATTCCACAGACTAGGCACACTTTCACAGGGTCTCCCAAGATGCCATCGCATTTTGAGAGACCCGAACCTGGAACCGGTTACAGTTATAAAAGTTACAGTTACAAAAAAGTGTAAAAAAAAAAAAACACATACAAAAATATAAAATAAAAAAAAATAGTTGTCGTTTTATTGTTCTCTCTCTCTCTATTCTCTCTATTGTTCTGCTCTTTTTTACTGTATTCTATTCTGCAATGTTTTATTGTTATTATGTTTTATCATGTTTGCTTTTCAGGTATGCAATTTTTTATACTTTACCGTTTACTGTGCTTTATTGTTAACCATTTTTTTGTCTTCAGGTACACCATTCACGACTTTGAGTGGTTATACCAGAATGATGCCTGCAGGTTTAGGTATCATCTTGGTATCATTCTTTTCAGCCAGCGGTCGGCTTTCATGTAAAAGCAATCCTAGCGGCTAATTAGCCTCTAGACTGCTTTTACAAGCCGTGGGAGGGAATGCCCCCCCCCCAACGTCTTCCGTGTTTTTTTCTGGCTCTCCTGTCTCAACAGGGAACCTGAAAATGCAGCCGGTGATTCAGCCAGCTGACCATAGAGCTGATCAGAGACCAGAGTGGCTCCAAACATCTCTATGGCCTAAGAAACCGGAAGCTACGAGCATTTTATGACTTAGATTTCGCCGGATGTAAACAGCGCCATTGGGAAATTGGGGAAGCATTTTATCACACCGATCTTGGTGTGGTCAGATGCTTTGAGGGCAGAGGAGAAATCTAGGGTCTAATAGACCCCAATTTTTTCAAAAAAGAGTACCTGTCACTACCTATTGCTATGATAGGGGATATTTACATTCCCTGAGATAACAATAAAAATGATTAAAAAAAAAAAAGGAACAGTTTAAAAATAAGATAAAAAAAAATAAGAATAATAAAGAAAAAAAAAAAAAAAAAAAAAGCACCCCTGTCCCCCCTGCTCTCGCGCTAAGGCGAACGCAAGCGTCGGTCTGGCGTCAAATGTAAACAGCAATTGCACCATGCATGTGAGGTATCACCGCGAACGTCAGATCGAGGGCAGTAATTTTAGCAGTAGACCTCCTCTGTAAATCTAAAGTGGTAACCTGTAAAGGCTTTTAAAGGCTTTTAAAAATGTATTTAGTTTGTCGCCACTGCACGTTTGTGCGCAATTTTAAAGCATGTCATGTTTGGTATCCATGTACTCGGCCTAAGATCATCTTTTTTATTTCATCAAACATTTGGGCAATATAGTGTGTTTTAGTGCATTAAAATTTTAAAAAGTGTGTTTTTTCCCCAAAAAATGCGTTTGAAAAATCGCTGCGCAAATACTGTGTGAAAAAAAAAAATGAAACACCCACCATTTTAATCTGTAGGGCATTTGCTTTAAGAAAATATATAATGTTTGGGGGTTCAAAGTAATTTTCTTGCAAAAAAAATATATTTTTTTATGTAATCAAAAAGTGTCAGAAAGGGCTTTGTCTTCAAGTGGTTAGAAGAGTGGGTGATGTGTGACATAAGCTTCTAAATGTTGTGCATAAAATGCCAGGACAGTTCAAAACCCCTCCAAATGACCCCATTTTGGAAAGAAGACACCCCAAGCTATTTGCTGAGAGGCATGTCGAGTCCATGGAATATTTTATATTGTGACACAAGTTGCGGGAAAGAGACAATTTTTTATTTTTTTTATTTTTTTTTGCGCAAAGTTGTCACTAAATGATATATTGCTCAAACATGCCATGGGAATATGTGAAATTACACCCCAAAATACATTCTGTTGCTTCTCCTGAGTACGGGGATACCACATGTGTGGGACTTTTAGGGAGCCTAGCCGCGTACGGGGCCCCGAAATCCAATCACCGCCTTCAGGATTTCTAAGGGCGTAAATTTATGATTTCACTCTTTACTGCCTATCACAGTTTCGGAGGCCATGGAATGCCCAGGTGGCACAAAACCCCCCCAAATGACCCCATTTTGGAAAGTAGACACCCCAAGCTATTTCCAGAGAGGCATATTGAGTCCATGGAATATTTTATATTTTGACACAAGTTGCGGGAAAGTGACACATTTTTTTTTTTTTTTTTTGCACAAAGTTGTCACTAAATGATATATTGCTCACACAGGCCATGGGCATATGTGGAATTGCACCCCAAAATACATTTAGCTACTTCTCCTGAGTACGGGGATACCACATGTGTGGGGCTTTTTGGGAGCCTAGCCGTGTACGGGACCCCGAAAACCAATCACCGCCTTCAGGCTTTCTAAGGCCGTAAATTTTTGATTTCACTCTTCACTGCCTATCACAGTTTCGGAGGCCATGGAATGCCCAGGTGGCAAAAAAAAACCCCAAATGACCCCATTTTGGAAAGTAAACACCCCAAACTATTTGCTGAGAGGTATAGTGAGTATTTTGCAGACCTCACTTTTTGTCACAAAGTTTTGAAAATGGAAAAAAGAAAAAAAAAATTTTTTTTTCTCGTCTTTCTTTATTTTCAAAAACAAATGAGAGCTGCAAAATACTCACCATGCCTCTCAGCAAATAGCTTGGGGTATCTACTTTCCAAAATGGGGTCATTTGGGGGGGTTTTATGCCATCTGGGCATTTTATGGCCTTCAAAACTGTGATAGGTAGTGAGGAGTAAAATCAAAAATGTACGCCCTTAGAAATCCAGAAGGCAGTGATTGGTTTTCGCGGCCCCGTACGCGGCTAGGCTCCCAAAAAGTCCCACACATGTGGTATCCCCATACTCAGGAGAAGCAGCTAAATGTATTTTGGGGTGCAATTCCACATATGCCCATGGCCTGTGTGAGCAATATATCATTTAGTGACAACTTTTTGTAATTTTTTTTTTTTTTTTAGTCATTATTCAATCACTTGGGACAAAAAAATGAATATTCAATGGGCTCAACATGCCTCTCAGCAATTTCCTTGGGGTGTCTACTTTCCAAAATGGGGTCATTTGTGGGGGTTTTGTACTGCCCTGCCATTTTAGCACCTCAAGAAACGACATAGGCAGTCATAAATTAAAGGCTGTGTAAATTCCAGAAAATGTACCCTAGTTTGTAGGCGCTATAACTTTTGCGCAAACCAATGAATATACACTTATTGACATTTTTTTTACCAAAGACATGTGGCCGAATACATTTTGGCCTAAATGTATGACTAAAATTGAGTTTATTGGATTTTTTTTAGAACAAAAATTAGAAAATATCATTTTTTTTCAAAATTTTCGGTCTTTTTCCGTGTATAGCGCAAAAAATAAAAACGGCAGAGGTGATCAAATACCATCAAAAGAAAGCTCTATTTGTGGGAAGAAAAGGACGCAAATTTTGTTTGGGTACAGCATTGCATGACCGCGCAATTAGCAGTTAAAGCGACGCAGTGCCAAATTGTAAAAAGTGCTCTGGTCAGGAAGGGGGTAAATCCTTCCGGGGCTGAAGTGGTTAAGCATTTCTTAGATGTTCAGCACTGTCCTGCTTTTCACAGGCACAAGCTTTTTTAAGGGGGGGGGGGGTTAAGGTGAAATCTCCCTCTCTTAAAGGATCGTCTCCATCCAAGCAGACTCTCACAAATACAGTCTACAGCTGCAGCTCTTCCTTTCACAACATGCTGGACTATTGTCCATTGTCCGGGGGGGGGGGGGGGGATCCTGCAAGCTGCAGCCATTCCTGCTAACTACTGATCTTTTCAGTTAAACATACAAAAACTTACTTAAACATCAGTAGCCAAATGCATTTTTACATATCATCCATACGGGCAACTTTTCCTCACCAATAGCTATCTAAACAACCAACAAAAGAGCTCAACATTTAAACTCAACACATATATTACTGCAGTAATCACAATCTAAGCATCAACACAGGTCATATTTTTCCTTTTCCTACCTGTTTTCTGCTCATTGTTTTCAAACCTCAAAGAACAACTATTTGAGCACCAGCGAAAGGGCCACTCCACCTAACGCGGTCATCAGCTCATCTGTTCTATATCTCAAAATATGTAAAGCTTGCCAGGGGTTCGCTAAGCACACAATGAGTGGAAACATTCGACCATCTACCCCCTTTGCTATATTTATCCAATTTAAATCAAACATATCTGCCACTAACTGCCACCAAAGTAAAGCTAGCAACAAACCTCCCATCACAGTGCACACTAATAATACAGTTTCCCAATTGTCAAAAAACATTACAATTCACAACAGTATTACCAGGATTAATCACTGCACATCAAACCAGCACTGAAAGGGTTAAATATCCTGCTCACAGCGCCATTATGTAACAAGGGGTTACATTCTGTGTTACATTTATTCATAGGTTCATTCATATATTTACCTTTTCAGATATGTGGTCAGTAAATGCAAGGATTAAAACACACAACACAAAAGAATGTAATAAAAAGTTTTACTTAGCTTCGATTAAAGATGTATTACAGATGATACGATACATTATAAATATAGCATATTCAATTCCAGGGGACCCCATAACTACTGTAAGTTCTGGAAGGCGATGGTCTGTTCAAAGTCTAGGCACATTCAAGTCCTTAGAAGAAATCCACTGGCCTGCTCTATTGTCTGACCTTTTAAAGGCTAGATGGAAGGCGCGAAAAAGCTGGTGCTGGTTTTATCTGGTACTAACAAAAGACTAACTATAATGTTCCCGAGAGACAATGACCCTCTGTGAGTGACCGTCTGTGAGCTCAGAAACATACATTTTACATATATAGAAATATATATAAGTAATATATATATAAGTAATCACCTTAAAACTATTACTAAGTTTCTTGTAATTCAATACTAAAGTTATATATGAATATAGACCCATACTACACGCACTCACGGGAAGTGAAAGGTGGTGATGATCAATAAAGAACAAATCAATTCTGGAGTAAGTATGGTGAACCTGGGAATAGTGGGTGTAATCTCTCTCACGCGGGTGCATAATCCTCCATATATCAATTAGCTGAGCATCGTGTAGTCTTTTGCGTATGATTAGCAGACGTTTGTAGGAGATGCTGGATCTTCCCTTGGATGTGTCAAGGACAGGTTCCAGGGGAGAATTGAAGTCACCCAAAAGTAAAATGCACCCGCGAGCAAAGTCTCTCAATTTTTTGAGGGTGGATGCAATAAAACCTGCCTGATCATGGTTGAGGGGCATATAAAGTTGCCAAGGTACATGGCATACTACCCAGGTTGCCTCTCAAGAACAGAAAACGCCCAGCATGGTATCTAACGTAAACGCGGTATCCCTGCGGAACTCAATGGCCACGCCTTTTGCTTTATGTACATCTGATAAGCTATAATACCACATGGGGTACTGATGGGAGAAGAGTTTCACAGAAGTGGTATGCGTGAGATGAGTCTCCTGCAGGAAGACCACATCCCCCCTCAGGTGACCCAGCTCCCTATATAAATTGTGCCTTTTTCCTGGGGTGTGGAGGCCCCGTACATTAAAAGAAATTAAGTTTACTATAGCCATGTGGTCCAACAGGGGATCTCTGCAAATGGTGTTTTCGTGAAGAGGTGAACCTGAGGCGGAAAACAAGAAGGCAGGATGGGAGGGGGGTGGGAGAAAAGAAGTGAAAAGGAGAGGAGAAGAGAGAAAGAATGAGAAAAAGAAAGGCAATTAACATTTAGTAGCAGAGAAATCACAAACCAATTTGGGGGATGGTCAGCATGCGCATGCATAGGTCTGCAGAGCGAGGAGAGTGCACACATGAGGCCCGACACCCGCACACCCACCACCCCAAGAGGGACAGAAGCGCACAGACATGGGGCCACACAGCGCCCCCTGGGGGGGAGTGAGGGCTCCCGGGCATCTGACCACGGGCACCAAAATAGGTGTGGCGCTCCGGTGCCGACACCAGTTTAATAATAGTAGACGCTCAACTGATAACATTAATTATATAGCATAAAGACAAAAAAATAAACATAGAACACATATCTTAAGATGTGCAACGTAGAACCCAGGGCATTATCAAGCATCTCAAAGTGGTTCAGAACCTTAGTTCAGGTGAATGATTTAAAGCTCCAATGCCAAAATAAAAGTTAGTCAACAAAACACAAACGATCAAGGAATACTTGCGGATGGAAGAGGTCCTTCAATGTCAGACGTCGAGAGAAAGAGGCCTCAGCCAGCGATTTTGGACCCTACGCCAGCTGGGACGAAGCGCTAAAGATGGGGGATTTGTGTTTGCGATCCACCTTTTGCCAATTCGGTTCAGAATTGTTGGGTAAGGGCGGAATGGCATCCTGCCAGCCAGGAAGCTCCGGAGGGGATATGTTGACATCCATGCAAAATTTCTCTAGGTCTTCCGTGAACCGAAAAATCGCTGTTTTGCCGTCTCTATTTGCAATCAGGGCCGCTGGGAAACCCCATCTGTAATTGATGGAAGCAGCTCGCAGCTTCTCAGTCAGGGGATGCAAGGCCCTGCGTCGCTCCAGAGTCTCCCTGGCCAAATCCGGGTAAAAAGAGAGAACGAGGGTAGCATGGGACTACATGGCAGCGACGTTGCAAGCAGTGGGCCTCCCTTTGCAATTTCTTCAAATGATATTGGCTTTATACTCATGCCCTACTGCTAGAATAAGAATTAATGGATGCCTGTCAGACGCCTTCTCCGTATCGAATGGTACACGTCAAGGATGCCCGTTATCACCTCTTATTTTTGTACTCACGTTGGAACCTATCCTATGCAAACTGCGGGCAAATCCTGACATTAAAGGTATTGACATTGACAATAAACAGTATAAAATAGCTGCCTATGCAGACGACATCCTACTTTTTCTTTCAGAACCCCTGATAACTATACCCAATCTATTAAAAGATTTTGCTTCCTTTAACGAACTCTCAAACTTAAAAATCTATTTCACAAAGTCTAAAGCCCTGAATATCTCCCTCCCACAGACAATAGTGACACAATGTAAAACAAATTTCCCCTTCCAATGGGAAACCCATGCCCTTACCTATTTAGGAATCCAAATACCAACACACTTCGAGGAGATATACGACAAAAATTATTTATCATTACTAAGTAATATTCAAAAAGATCTCATTAAATGGTCATCTAGCCCTTTCTCTTGGTTTGGAAGGATTGCCATCGTTAAGATGAATATATTGCCGAGAATACTGTATATCCTTCAGACCATCCCAATCAAATTGCCTCCATCATTTTTTACCACATACAAACAAATCTGTCGTGACTTCATATGGGCAGCAAAATCTCCCAGACTGAGCTGGAATAGAATGACTATCCCCAAACCAAAAGGAGGCCTCGGCCACCCGGACATCCAGAAATACCATTGGGCTTGTCATCTTATGAGAATTATTGACTGGCATATACACAAATCCACTAAAGATCGGGTTAACATTGAAGACTCCTCCGCCCAAATGCCCCTTTCTCACCTACCGTGGATTGATGCGAATTCATTACATAAAGAATACACTACACACCCATTGACCGGGCCCACTATCCAAGCTTTCACAACAATTTCCAAAAAACTGGGATGGTGCTCCTCCCCAGGACCGATGACCCCCCTGACTAATAACCCAGACTTCGCACCTGGAGTGCCATTTCAGGATCGATTTCAAACTCAAGTCCACCGTCCTCTTAGAGCTTCACAATTTTTTCACAAGGGTGTACTTCATCCTTATGATAGGATACCTTCACACTTCCCTGAATATCATATACCATTTTACAAATTTCTACAAATCAGACACTTTCTGACTAATGCCAAACCCACTTCTCAATGGTTTAGAGACCTAACTCCTTTTGAAGCGCTTTGCACCAGTACACCTCCACAAAGACATCTCATCTCAGAGGTCTATTCACTACTCTTTCCTGATCAAGATCCCACGATCAAGGCAGCCAACCAAAAATGGGAAACAGAACTTGAGATACACTTATCTACGGAAGATTGGGGAAACATTTACGAACACATCCATAAAGGTTCAGTGAATGTGTCAGCACAAGAAAATTCTTACAAAATATACTCAAGATGGTACAACACGCCAGACAAGATTCACCTATACCACCCCTCTGTTTCTCCTATGTGCTGGAGATGCAATAGTGCAGTGGGTTCCTTGCTTCATATCTGGTGGAACTGTCCACAGATACAACAATTCTGGAAAAAAGTACATGAGGTGATACGCCATGTCACTACTTACACCCTGTCTTTTACACCATCTCAATACTTATTACATCACTCTACAATTTCACAACATGCATACAAGAAGTCCCTCACACTCCACCTAGTGAATGCTGCTAAACAATGCATACCAGTACAATGGAGGAGTAATACACCACCTACTTTAGCAGATTGGTTCAAGCGTATAGAAAAGATCTCTGAGATGGAAAACATAATTCACCAAGCCAAAGACACTCCATCGAAATACGGGAAAACTTGGGCCTGTTGGATACACTTCAGGGACTCCCCAAATAAGAGTTTCTTCAACACCTATAATCTGGTCAGGCAACAACGAAAGTATAGCAGACCATTATCTACTTCATGTTCAATACCATGGCATATAGACTTACAGAGTCCTTTTCTCTGCATAGGGTATGTCTAGGTTCATTCCCATCCCCCCTCCTTAACTGATATGAAGCGACATACGCCCATACTGGTCCCTGATACATGTCTTTCTGCTTCTAACTCCCACTTTACCTGTCGTTTAGTACACACACCCCTATTTAACAATATAATTGGAACAACATCTCAAATGTTCCACCTATCATTCCCTTTTTTCCCTTTTTTGATAGAAAACTACATCCACAATCTCCACTACATACCCCGGTCTTTTATCTCACTAAGTGACATAGTCCATCCCTATAATGTCACGGAGGCACATTATATCTAAATATATACAAATACATCAAAGCCAGAATAAATTAAGTTTTGCTAACCATACATACCGCACAGTGTGATCCCTTTAGGGGTGCGGGAATGAGAAACTGGCATCTATTGTCCTAATTGCCTACTGCACATAAACTCGTAGGCCTCAGAAATCATATTGACATACAAGTCAGCTTATGTTACATCCTAGAGTTATTTCATATGTTTTGTTCCATGAACAATTACGATGTTATCTCCATTTGATATCTTACTAACTACTATTACAGTATGTACCTGTAAAGAAAGCTGTTCAGTTAAGCACACTTAAGAATGTACCCAGACTACAAGATGTAATTGTAACGTTCATTTGCTGTTATAGTCATTACTATTTCATGAAAGATTTGACTATGTACTGTTATACCATTTGTACAACATAACCTTCTTAAAATAAATAAAATCATTTGAAACAAAAAAAAGAGAGAACGGCGCCATCAAAGTCTAGCGATAAGGCCTCTCTGGCCTTTTTCATAATGAGTTCTTTTTCCGGAAAGTGATAGACCCCGCAAATGACATCCCGTGGGGTGTCCGAGGCTAGGTTGCGAGGTCGTAGGGCCCTATGGACTTGATCGATTTTCAAGGGATGATCAGCCGCTTGACCCAGTAGGCCATTAAAGATGCCCCGAATGGATGGGAGAAGAACTTCATCACCCCTAGCCTCAGGTAGGCCTCTGATTTGAATTTTGTTCCGCCTATTGCGGTTTTCCTGATCCTCGATTCGGTAGAGGGCCATCCTGTGAGCCACGGCTAAATTGCGGGTAGATGCTTGCAGGTTCCTAATGGCAGTCGCGTGGCGATCGAGGTGCCGCTCGGATTCCTCCACCCACTCTAGGACCTGGGAAAGGTCGGAGCGTACCGCTGAGACCTCTTTCTTAATGGCCCATTCGAGGCCTAGCAACATGGATGCCAATTTTGATTTAGTTGGTAAGTCACTCACCAAGGCCGCTACCCCAGAGTGTCTGGATGCACTCTCATCTCCTTCTGAGCTGGCCGAAGAGACTAGCGAGCAGCGTCTGGGTTCAGATCTAAGGCGGGAGGCAGAGCCAGCGGCGGTTCCTTTTTTAGGCAGAGTCTTGCCTGACCTTTTCCACATCGTCTTCAAGCAGTTATCAGTGTCGATGTGCAGAGAAAATGCTAATTATACGGTGTCAACCACGGAACACGGGTAAGATGCGTCCTCACCTCTGCATGTCGAGACAACGCCCCCCGATAAAAAGGAATTTACCAAACAAAATGAGAATTTGAAGAGGGAAATAGAAAAAGTACAACTTAATCTTAAAATAACCAAACAAAGTAAATTTAAACGTGATATAGCAGACTTTAAAAAAGACGAGGCCTTAAATCTGACAATTAGACGCGGATGAAGTAGATCTAAAGGTTGGGGACAGCGCCAACAGTCTAGACAACGCGAACATAAATCCCAAAGTGACTCAGAGGACGAGACAGTTAAGACAGTGACTTTTTTAGACCAGGAGGGGTCGGAGCCGATCACCTATCAAGAACTGTCCCCCAAAACCAAATCTGCCTTAAAAACCAGCAAGCAGTCAAAAACGACCAAAGAAAGGACAAACACCAGGAGCCAAAAAAGACAGTGACTGGACCACTATTACCACTTACTGCCCGGCCTAATAAAGATATGACGGTGGTAAACTTGTCTGATTTTGAATTAACCTCAGATCATATAAGTCTACTACAAAAAGGATTGTCCTTTTCCCCGATAGCAAATATGGATGAATTCTCTGTATATAAGGATGTCGCATTGTTTCTAGGAAAAGTCTTCCTAAAGTCCTTATATGAGAGTAAAGACAACTCGGCTGAAGCCACATTACCCCTGGACGCGGAGGACCAACTGACACTCAATACCCTAAATTTCCTGCTACAGGAGAATGAGGGACCAACCGAAACAAATACTTTGATAAAAAGGAAGGCCAATTTGAGAATTAGGGCTCAGAAAATGCCTCCCCTATCAAAGAATAAATGGCTACATATCTTTCTAGACTTAATTCAGACTGATCTTGGAAAGGTCAATTGGACTCAAAAGACCAATAACAACTTAACAACAGATGAACGGCGAGCACTTAATGATCTCCAGAAGAGAAAGGACATTGTTATTAAAAAGAGCGATAAGGGAGGAAACGTAGTGTTGTTGAATGAACAACACTATGAGAAGGAGGTAAAAAGCCAATTGTGTGATAAATCTACCTACAGGAAATTAGATAGTAATCCCTTCCCTCTTGTAGTCAGGGAATTAAATAAAAAACTGGTAGAAGCCAAGGATGAAGGACTTTTGACAATATGCGAGTTTCAACATCTTTATGTCCGGGAGTTCAATGTACTTACCTTCTACATTATCCCCAAAATACATAAGAACTTGCATAACCCTCCAGGCAGGCCGATAGTATCGGCCTGCCAGGGCCCTTTGGAAAGAGTCGGTAGATACTTGGACTCCCTTCTAAAAGACATGGTTACGAACTTAAAATCCTATGTACAGGTCACTAGGCATGTCCTGGCTAAAATTTCTGAACTTGACGAATTGGAACACTTAGGTGATGTATTGCTAGTTGGGAATGAGGTAGAGTCCCTGTATACTTCGATTCCCCATAGGTGTGGAATTAAAGCAGTTGAGACCTTTCTGAAAAATATGTATCTGGAATCGGGACCACAAAATTAATTTCTAATCGATGTACTGGAATTCGCATTACTGAACAATAGGGATGAGCTTCGTGTTCGAGTCGAACCCATGTTCGACTCGAACATCGGCTGTTCGACCGTCCGTCGAATTGCGAACGATATGGGCCGTTCGCGCCAAATTCGTGTGGCGCGTCACGGCCCATAATTCACTGCGGCATCGCAGTGCATTGCTGGCTGATGATTGGCCAAGCATGCACTATGACCCGCATGCTTGGCCAATCACAGCGCCGTCAGTAGAGAGAGCTGTAATTGGCCAAAGCCAGGGTGGCTTTGGCCAATTATGGCTCAGGGGATTTAGTACACACCCCACACTATATAAGGCCGCCTGCACGGCGGCCCTGTGTAGTGTGTGTTCCGGTGTGCTGAGAGATAGAGAGAGAGAGAGACAGTGTCATTTGATTTGAGTTAGATAGATTAGGCAGAACAGTCAGTCAGTTAGCTGCACTTACAGTGTATTGTGTATATATATGCATCCCAGGTGTTGCATATATATATATACACTGTATTCAGTTTAGCTAGATCCGTTCCTGTTATCTTCTATCTAGACTATTTAGTGCAGTGTGTCCTGCTCACAGTGTTCAGCTAGATCCGTTCCTGCTATTTACATTCAGTGCAGTGCGTCCTGCTCACAGTGTTCAGCTAGATCCGTTCCTGCTATTTACATTCAGTGCAGTGCGTCCTGCTCACAGTGTTCAGCTAGATCCGTTCCTGCTATTTACATTCAGTGCAGTGCGTCCTGCTCACAGTGTTCAGCTAGATCCGTTCCTGCTATTTACATTCAGTGCAGTGCGTCCTGCTCACAGTGTTCAGCTAGATCCGTTCCTGCTATTTACATTCAGTGCAGTGCGTCCTGCTCACAGTGTTCAGCTAGATCCGTTCCTGCTATTTACATTCAGTGCAGTGCGTCCTGCTCACAGTGTTCAGCTAGATCCGTTCCTGCTATTTACATTCAGTGCAGTGCGTCCTGCTCACAGTGTTCAGCTAGATCCGTTCCTGCTATTTACATTCAGTGCAGTGCGTCCTGCTCACAGTGTTCAGCTAGATCCGTTCCTGCTATTTACATTCAGTGCAGTGCGTCCTGCTCACAGTGTTCAGCTAGATCCGTTCCTGCTATTTACATTCAGTGCAGTGCGTCCTGCTCACAGTGTTCAGCTAGATCCGTTCCTGCTATTTACATTCAGTGCAGTGCGTCCTGCTCACAGTGTTCAGCTAGATCCGTTCCTGCTATTTACATTCAGTGCAGTGCGTCCTGCTCACAGTGTTCAGCTAGATCCGTTCCTGCTATTTACATTCAGTGCAGTGCGTCCTGCTCACAGTGTTCAGCTAGATCCGTTCCTGCTATTTACATTCAGTGCAGTGCGTCCTGCTCACAGTGTTCAGCTAGATCCGTTCCTGCTATTTACATTCAGTGCAGTGCGTCCTGCTCACAGTGTTCAGCTAGATCCGTTCCTGCTATTTACATTCAGTGCAGTGCGTCCTGCTCACAGTGTTCAGCTAGATCCGTTCCTGCTATTTACATTCAGTGCAGTGCGTCCTGCTCACAGTGTTCAGCTAGATCCGTTCCTGCTATTTACATTCAGTGCAGTGCGTCCTGCTCACAGTGTTCAGCTAGATCCGTTCCTGCTATTTACATTCAGTGCAGTGCGTCCTGCTCACAGTGTTCAGCTAGATCCGTTCCTGCTATTTACATTCAGTGCAGTGCGTCCTGCTCACAGTGTTCAGCTAGATCCGTTCCTGCTATTTACATTCAGTGCAGTGCGTCCTGCTCACAGTGTTCAGCTAGATCCGTTCCTGCTATTTACATTCAGTGCAGTGCGTCCTGCTCACAGTGTTCAGCTAGATCCGTTCCTGCTATTTACATTCAGTGCAGTGCGTCCTGCTCACAGTGTTCAGCTAGATCCGTTCCTGCTATTTACATTCAGTGCAGTGCGTCCTGCTCACAGTGTTCAGCTAGATCCGTTCCTGCTATTTACATTCAGTGCAGTGCGTCCTGCTCACAGTGTTCAGCTAGATCCGTTCCTGCTATTTACATTCAGTGCAGTGCGTCCTGCTCACAGTGTTCAGCTAGATCCGTTCCTGCTATTTACATTCAGTGCAGTGCGTCCTGCTCACAGTGTTCAGCTAGATCCGTTCCTGCTATTTACATTCAGTGCAGTGCGTCCTGCTCACAGTGTTCAGCTAGATCCGTTCCTGCTATTTACATTCAGTGCAGTGCGTCCTGCTCACAGTGTTCAGCTAGATCCGTTCCTGCTATTTACATTCAGTGCAGTGCGTCCTGCTCACAGTGTTCAGCTAGATCCGTTCCTGCTATTTACATTCAGTGCAGTGCGTCCTGCTCACAGTGTTCAGCTAGATCCGTTCCTGCTATTTACATTCAGTGCAGTGCGTCCTGCTCACAGTGTTCAGCTAGATCCGTTCCTGCTATTTACATTCAGTGCAGTGCGTCCTGCTCACAGTGTTCAGCTAGATCCGTTCCTGCTATTTACATTCAGTGCAGTGCGTCCTGCTCACAGTGTTCAGCTAGATCCGTTCCTGCTATTTACATTCAGTGCAGTGCGTCCTGCTCACAGTGTTCAGCTAGATCCGTTCCTGCTATTTACATTCAGTGCAGTGCGTCCTGCTCACAGTGTTCAGCTAGATCCGTTCCTGCTATTTACATTCAGTGCAGTGCGTCCTGCTCACAGTGTTCAGCTAGATCCGTTCCTGCTATTTACATTCAGTGCAGTGCGTCCTGCTCACAGTGTTCAGCTAGATCCGTTCCTGCTATTTACATTCAGTGCAGTGCGTCCTGCTCACAGTGTTCAGCTAGATCCGTTCCTGCTATTTACATTCAGTGCAGTGCGTCCTGCTCACAGTGTTCAGCTAGATCCGTTCCTGCTATTTACATTCAGTGCAGTGCGTCCTGCTCACAGTGTTCAGCTAGATCCGTTCCTGCTATTTACATTCAGTGCAGTGCGTCCTGCTCACAGTGTTCAGCTAGATCCGTTCCTGCTATTTACATTCAGTGCAGTGCGTCCTGCTCACAGTGTTCAGCTAGATCCGTTCCTGCTATTTACATTCAGTGCAGTGCGTCCTGCTCACAGTGTTCAGCTAGATCCGTTCCTGCTATTTACATTCAGTGCAGTGCGTCCTGCTCACAGTGTTCAGCTAGATCCGTTCCTGCTATTTACATTCAGTGCAGTGCGTCCTGCTCACAGTGTTCAGCTAGATCCGTTCCTGCTATTTACATTCAGTGCAGTGCGTCCTGCTCACAGTGTTCAGCTAGATCCGTTCCTGCTATTTACATTCAGTGCAGTGCGTCCTGCTCACAGTGTTCAGCTAGATCCGTTCCTGCTATTTACATTCAGTGCAGTGCGTCCTGCTCACAGTGTTCAGCTAGATCCGTTCCTGTTATCTTCCTACTGACAGGCAGGCTTGTCTGGTTACAGTATATAAAGCTACCTGAAGAAAATTACAGGTGTTCTATCCCAGCTTAGTGCAGCTACAGGCCATTAGTATGTCTGGAAGGCCAAGAAGGAGAGGCAGACAGTCACAAGCCAATAAGAGAGGGCAAGCAGGCTCTGTGTCTAGTGCTGGTCGTGGAGACGGTGCATCCTCATCAGCACGTGGCCATGGGACACGCTTGGCCTTTTTTTCGGCAGCTGGCCGTGTTGAGCCGCAACATGCGGAAGACTTGGTCGAGTGGATGACCAAGCCGTCCTCATCCTCCTCATCCTCTCTCACCCATGCCCAGGGTGCTTTGTCTGGCAAAGCAGCGGCCTCTTCCCTCAGCTCAATGTCATCAGTGACTCCTTCCCTAGCTCCACCATGTCCTCATGAGGATTCCCTCGAACTGTTTGACCACAGTGTTGGGTACATGCTCCAGGAGGATGCCCAGCGTTTGGAAGGCTCTGATGATGATACTGAGCTCGATGAAGGCAGTAACATGAGCACGGACAGAGGGGGTGCCCAAGAAGGACAGCAATCTGGCAGTCATGCTCCCCCTGCTGCAGCATACTGCCAGGTTTGCTCCAGTGATGAGGAGGGAGGGGATGATGAGGTCACTGACTCAACGTGGGTGCCTGATAGGAGAGAGGAGGAGGAGGAGGAGGCGGCACATCACCAACGAGGCAGGATGCCCTCCAGGGGCCAGCCTAAGGGCAGCACATTGACTGCATCACACCCCAAAGCTCCACATGTGCAGGGCGCTGCAGTCTCTGCGCGTTATTCAAAAAGTTCTTTGGTGTGGGCCTTTTTTGAGACGAGTGCATCAGATCGCACCGCTGCTATTTGCAACATATGTCTCAAGCGTATCTCGCGTGGCCAAAACATCTCCCGCTTGGGTACCACATGCTTGACCAGACATATGTTGACCTGCCATGCAGTTCGTTGGCAAGCGTATCTGAAAGACCCACACCAAAGAACAAAGAGGATCTCTCCTTGCTCCTCATCAGCTGAGATTTCCAACCCCACTAGACCTTCAGTCCTCTCTGAGACCTGCAGTGAGAGGAATGAAGGTGTAGAATTAGGTGTGTCACAGCCAAGTACTTGTGGGCAATCTGCTTTTGGTACACCGACGTCAGATTGTACCAGGCAAATTTCCCTGCCCCAGCTGCTGCACCGCCGAAAGAAGTTTGCTCCCAGCCATCCACATGCCCAGCGGTTGAATGCTAGCTTGGCAAAATTGCTAGCACTTCAACTGCTGCCTTTTCAGTTGGTAGACTCTGCCCCCTTCCGTGAGTTTGTGGAATGTGCGGTTCCTCAGTGGCAGGTACCCAAACGCCACTTTTTCTCACGGAAGGCGATTCCGGCTCTCTACCGGCATGTGGAAGGCAATGTCCATGCCTCGCTGGACAGGGCGGTCAGCGGTAAGGTGCATATTACCGCTGACTCATGGTCCAGCAGGCATGGACAGGGACGTTACTTAAGTTTCACGGCGCATTGGGTGACTCTGCTGGCAGCTGGGAAGGATGCAGGACAAGGTGCAGTAGTGTTGGAGGTTGTTCCGCCACCACGCCTCCAAAATTCTGATTGTGACACACCTCTCTCCTCCACCCCCTCCTCTTCTTCTTCCTCCATGGCCTCTTCCTCGGAACCAGCGGTGCTCCGTAGGCGTTCAAGGGGCTACGCAAGTACGCAGGCCAAAAGATGCCATGCGGTGCTTGAGCTGGTGTGCTTGGGGGACAGGAGCCACACTGGGGCAGAGGTTCTGTCAGCTCTGCAGGGGCAGGTTCAGAGGTGGTTGACGCCACGCCAACTTAAGGCAGGAATGGTGGTTTGCGACAATGGCACCAACCTCCTCTCTGCCCTCCGACAGGGACAACTGACCCATGTGCCCTGTTTGGCTCACGTCCTTAACTTGGTGGTGCAGCGGTTCTTGGGCAGGTACCCGGGCTTACAGGATGTCCTGAGGCAGGCCAGGAAAGTCTGTGTGCATTTCCGCCGGTCATATAATGCCAGTGCTCGGCTGACGGACCTCCAAAAGGAGTTTAACCTGCCCAAGAACCGCCTAATCTGTGACATGCCCACCAGGTGGAACTCGACGTTGGCCATGCTGCAGCGGCTGCACACGCAGCAGAGGGCCATCAATGAGTACCTGTGCGACTATGGCACCAGGACAGGGTCAGGGGACCTTGGTTTTTTTTCCCCACGCCAGTGGGCCATGATCAGGGATGCATGCACTGTCCTGTCACCATTCGAGGAGGCCACGAGGATGGTGAGCACTGACAGTGCATGCATCAGTGACACTGTCCCCCTTGTCCACCTGTTGGAGCACACGCTGCGTGGAATAATGGACAGGGCACTTGAGGCAGAACAGAGGCAGGAAGAGGAGGACTTCCTTAGCTCTCAAGGCCCCCTTTATCCAGACAGTGTTCCTGCGTGCCCGCCGATCACACAGGAAGAGGACGAGGAGGAGGAGGAGGAGGAGGAGGAAGATTGTGTCAGTATGGAGGTGGAGCCTGGCACTCAGCATCAGCAGTCTTTAAGGGATCAGTCCCAAGGAACACATGGACTTGTACGTGGCTGGGAGGAGGTGGCTGCGGACGTTGTTGTCCTTAGTGACCCAGAGGACTCCGGACCGAATGCCTCAGCAAACCTACGCTGCATGGCCTCCCTGATCCTGCAAAGCCTGCGTAAGGATCCTCGTATTCGTGGTATCAAGGAGAAGGACCAATACTGGCTGGCAACCCTCCTTGATCCACGTTACAAGGGTAAGGTTGCGGACCTTATCTTGCCATCGCAGAGGGAGCAGAGGATGAAACATCTTCGGGAGGCCTTGCAGAAAGGTCTGTGCAACGCGTTCCCAGAGACTGGGAGGTTACAAACTCCTGTTTCTGGACAACGTGTTGCTGAGGCTTCGGTCAGTCAAAGAAGGAGCGGTGGAGAAGGTGGCCGTCTGACCGATGCGTTCAGACAATTTTTTGGTCCGCAGCCCCAAGGTATGATCGGTTCCAGCAACCATCGCCAGCGTCTGTTTTACATGGTGCAGGAATACCTAGGGGCAAGATCAGACTTGGACACCTTTCCCACCGAAAATCCTCTGGGTTACTGGGTCTTGAGGATGGATCACTGGCCAGAGCTTGCACAGTATGCAATTGAGCTACTGGCCTGTCCTGCATCCAGCGTTCTTTCGGAACGTACATTCAGTGCTGCTGGAGGCGTGGTAACCGATCACAGGGTGCGTCTGTCCACTGACTCGGTCGATCGGCTGACCTTCATAAAAATGAATCAGTCTTGGATCACCACCAGCTACCAAGCACCTGATGCTGATGTAACTGAATAATTTTTTTCAGATCCCTTCAAAGACTGCCTATGTTGATGCTGAGTGATTATCCCTGAGTAATTATCCTCTTCCTCCTCAATCATCACGCTGATAGCTTGTAAGAACATTTTTGGTTCTGGGCGCCACCACCAGTGCCTAAGGCACAATTTTTCAGCCCCTGTATAACAGGGGCGTGTAATTACAATTTTTGATGTAATACTTTGCAGCACGGCTCGTTCCTGCATTCCAACTAGAGTGTCTGTGAGGGGTTGCAGTGTTGTGGCACCAGCACCAGTGCCTAAGGCCCAATTTTTCTGCCCCTGTCTAACAGGGGCGTGTAATTACAATTTTTGATGCAATACTTTGCAGCAGTGCTCGTTCCTGCGTTCCAACTAGAGTGTCTGTGAGGGGTTGCAGTGTTGTGGCACCAGCACCAGTGCCTAAGGCCCAATTTTTCTGCCCCTGTCTAACAGGGGCGTGTAATTACAATTTTTGATGCAATACTTTGCAGCAGTGCTCGTTCCTGCGTTCCAACTAGAGTGTCTGTGAGGGGTTGCAGTGTTGTGGCACCAGCACCAGTGCCTAAGGCCCAATTTTTCTGCCCCTGTCTAACAGGGGCGTGTAATTACAATTTTTGATGCAATACTTTGCAGCAGTGCTCGTTCCTGCGTTCCAACTAGAGTGTCTGTGAGGGGTTGCAGTGTTGTGGCACCAGCACCAGTGCCTAAGGCCCAATTTTTCTGCCCCTGTCTAACAGGGGCGTGTAATTACAATTTTTGATGCAATACTTTGCAGCAGTGCTCGTTCCTGCGTTCCAACTAGAGTGTCTGTGAGGGGTTGCAGTGTTGTGGCACCAGCACCAGTGCCTAAGGCCTAATTTTTCAGCTCCTGTTCAACAGGGGCATGTAATTACAATTCTTGATCTAATATTTCACAGCAGGGCCCTGTGAGGGCTTACAGTGTTTTGGCCACAGCAACACCTAAGGCCCAAATTTCTGCTGAGTATATAGGGCAGGACCCTACTTTCAAACATCTAACTTACAAACGACTCCTACTTGCAAACGGAAGGAGACAACAGGAAGTGAGATGAAATCTACCCATAGGAAGGGAAATTCTCTCATGTAAGAGTTAATATGGGAAAACAATTTCTCCTTTCCACTGATGCTTTCCAATCCTTGTTCCACAAAAAAACCCAAATTTTCAAAAAACATTTTTCATTGGGACAAAAAAGTGAGGTGAAATCTTCTGAAGAGGAGGAAAGACGCAAAACAAATGTCACAGGGGTGATAACCCTTCCCTATGTTTTCCAAAAAGCTTAGAAAAGATTTTTTGGCTGGAGCTAAACACATTAAAAATGTTCAAAATTACAAAGAGATTCTACTTAACAACAAACCTACAGTCCCTGTCTTGTTTGCACCGCCTGTATACTGCTGTTCAGAGTATATAGGGACCTTTCCTTATTTTAATTTGGGTGCGGGGTTCCCCTTAATATCCATACAAGACCCAAAGGGCCTGGTAATGGACTGGGGGGTACCCATGCCGTTTGTCTCACTGATTTTCATCCATATTGCCAGGACCCGACATGACATTAAACCCGCAAGCAGTTTTAAATGAGATTTTTTCCTTTAAAAATGACATTTGGTGCAGGGACTGTTCTAAACATGGGAAACACGCGTCACTTTACAGGCATACTATAGACACCCCCCAGGTACGATATTTAAAGGAATATTTCACTTTTTTTTTTTTTTACTTTAAGCATCATTAAAATCACTGCTCCCGAAAAAACGGCCGTTTTTAAAAGTTTTTTTTGCATTGATACATGTCCCCTGGGGTAGGACCCGGGTCCCCAAACCCTTTTTAGGACAATACCATGCAAATTAGCCTTTAAAATGAGCACTTTTGATTTCGAACGTTCGAGTCCCATAGACGTCAATGGGGTTCTAACGTTCGTGCGAACTTGCGGTCCGTTCGCGGGTTCTGGTGCGAACCGAACCGGGGGGTGTTCGGCTCATCCCTACTGAACAACTATTTTCTGTTCCCAACAACTTACTACCAGCAGATTTGTGGCACCTCAATGGGGGCAGCATGGGCTCTGGCCTACGCTTGCCTCCACTTGGGGCTCTGGGAAGAGGAAGACGTCTACCCTTCGTCGATGTACCGTGACCACGTACACACCTGGTTATGGTACATCAACGATGTACTGGTGATCTGGAAGGGCACCACAGAAGACCTGCATGAATTCATGAAAGAGCTGAACATAAATCAATGCAATATAAGGTAGACGTATGAGAAGAACGACAAGGTGGGTGGGCTGCCTTCTACAACTGCTTTTATTGGACTATAATCCAGTTCCTTTTGGACTTTAGCAGCTCAGAGTCTGTTGTTTTGATCACCCAGTTATTATTATAGTTCCAGATTGTCAATTTATGTTATTAGTTGTGTATCAACCTTCCCAACCACCCCATTTTTTCTTCACCAAAAGAAATCAGATTTTTGGGGGCCAAAACTGTTTTTCTAATTGTGCTGAATATAGCGCTCACATCCACATGTTGTATAAGGTAGACGTATACCTTTGATCGGGTGTGTTTGCCCTTCCTCAATCTGCAGATCACCTTACAAAATGGCCATCTCCTTACATGTAAGTTCCGTAAAGAAACATCCGCAAATACCCTCCTATGTGCCACCAGTCACCACCCCCACTGGCTAAAAAATGGTATTCCAGTGGGGCAATTTTTACGTATTAAAAGGAACTGCACTAAAGCAAGTGACTACAGACAAGAATCCCTTGAACTCTATGCGAGGTTCCGCGAATGCGGTTACTCACATAGACAGATTAGAAGGGCCAAACAAAGAGCAGCAATCAGGGACCGGAGCACCCTTTTGGCTCTAGATTCAACTGACCCCAATGTTCGTAATTCCCAGAAAGCAGGTGACCAGACTAGGATAATAACCACATTTGGTTCCCAGTGGAATGAAGTCCGCTCTGTTTTGGAGAAACACTGGGGTGTCTTAACTAATTCCCCTGGAATGTCAAACATAGTCGGCACCTTACCCAGGTTGGTGGCTCGACATGCCAGAAACCTGGGCGACATGCTTGTTAAGTCGGAATTCACAAGACAGCCTGACCCTACCTGGCTAGCTGATTACCCACGGAGTACAGGTATGTTTACGTGTAATAAATGCCAGATCTGTCCATTTGTACACAGAACCTCCACTTTCACAGATGCTCTAGGCAATGAGAATTATGTAATACGAGACTTAATTAACTGTTCCACGTCCCGAGTCAGCTACATGATAACCTGCCCCTGCCCCAAAATCTATGTGGGCAAAACAAAGAGAACCCTCAAGGTACGAATTGGGGAACATTTACGAGAAATCAATGACAAAGAGAAGACCCCTGAGAAACCGTTAACTAAACATTTTGCATCACATCATGGCAGAAGCTCTACAGGAATGCATGTTAAAGGCATTTATGTATTAAAGTTACCCACCAGATGAGGCGACTTTGATCGGGTGCTCCTACAAAAAGAGAAATGGTGGTTGTACTGTTTAAAGTCCCTAGTGCCACTAGGCTTGAACACTGAACTAAATTTATAGGTCTTCTTGAAGACCTAGGCAATGTTAGTGCATCCTGGACACACTAAAGAAGTCGCCAGTAAACCCCTTTTTAATAAACTTAATGAATTTACTGAATGTGACTTAGTATTGATTATTGCTTAATTTAGGATGCTAAACTGAACCAAAAAATGACTCTGCTCCCTCATCTGTTTGGCTCACTGCCCCTTGTTTGTCCCTCCTCTTGGTGTGTGTCATACTGCCCTGATCTCCTATTCTCTATCTTTTTTCCTCTTCCTCTCATGTACACAGTACTGTTTTCAATTATATGATATACCCCATACACACTATACAATATTATTGCAAAACCTCTGTTGTTGATACATGAGGAATTGCTTCATTGTTAGCCAATTAACTTTCCTTTGGCATTGATTTGAATGCGTGTATTTTTCAAAGTAACCTTTTCACTAATAAAATAAAAACCCAAGGAAAGGGTTAACGCTGCGCTAGAAAAGTGTATATTGATAAGTGAATTGTAAAAGCCGCCAGCACTAAAAGTCTAATACTAAACTCCAAAACATCAGAAAACAAAATAAGTGCAGCGCTAAAACTAAATTTGAGTTGTATATCATACTAAAAATAACCATAAAGAAGTGATTGATCCACCAAAAATAAATGAAGAGAAATATAAAAAACAGAGAACAGGTCTCCCATAGAAGACAGAGACAGATGTCTCACCTTATACCATAAGTGAAAAATAATTAAATAAAGTGATAAAATAAGTCCCAATGATAAATGTTGCAAAAACTCAAAAAAAGTCCATAAGTAAAGTGAGTTGATGACCAAAGTGCATATAATCAGAAGAGATGTGACATAGGTGAATCCAGCATCCAAAGTGATTCGCACCCAAGTGAGGTATGAGGCTCCTTACCAGCTCGAGGTGACCACCATAACAGTGGTCTCACCAGGCATTTGGGAAATTATCAGGTCACCCACAAACCTATGCCGATCTTTCCAGTAGTAAATGTGGTACTCAGAAGACAAAATCAAGAAAAGCTCCCATAGCGTAAAATTGCAAAACAGTGTGATTTATTATGCTAAAAGTTTGCACTTACAAGAATCTTCCTTCATAGACAGCGTATAGCCAAACATAACGATCGCGGCATCTCCACGAGCTTCCGCCTGCTTACTAAGCATGTCCCATCAATCACAGAAAAAACGTAATGACGTCAGCGTCACAGGCTCCTCCCTACGTGTTTCGTCATGATAGGACGTCGTCTGTGGATTGGCCGAGTGACGCGGTCATCACGCTTAAGGTTTAAATAGTCCCGCGGCACCATGTTGACTACTGGCTACTCGGACAAAGGAGATGGGAATAAAACACGCGCCGCCATATTGACTTCTGGCAGCCTATGTAAGCCAAATAGCGAACATACAAGTTAGATAAAGTATAGAATTTCCGCCACCTAGTGGTAACTCATGATAATACCAGTGACTAGTATTTATTTAAAAAAAAGAAAAACAAAAAGTGGAATAGGGTTCTCGCCATCTAGTGGACAACAACCATACCACTTATAAGCTGATGGGTCATACACACCAGCAGGTCGGAAACTCATGGACAACACATGGCCATAACGCAAGAAATATGTTTACACATTGCATAAAAAGCAGTTATGACAATTACACTTTATACACCACTAAAATAATACAGAATTACTTTAAAAATATATGATCATTAAAAAGATACCGAAATTTACAAAAATTACAAAGAAAAGAAATAAAAAACAAGTGAAAGAATAAGATAAAATTTGAAATTAAGAATTATTGATAAAACAATTTATGTCCCGGTCAACGTTAAGGCCTAAGGGTACATAGGATTTCATCAAAAAAATCCATTTCGTTTCACACCTAGAGATGGCTCTCACTTTATTAACCCCCCTCCAGTGGGGCTGAAGCTTATCCAAAGCAACAAATAAAGTCCCTTTAAGCTGTTTGTTATGGTGTTTCGCATAGTGTCTAGAAAGGTTATGTTTACTGAAGCCACGTTTAATGTTCCCTATATGCTCAGATAGGCGTACCTGCAGGGCTCTATTGGTACGCCCTATATACTGTTTGGAGCATGGACACTGGATCATATAAACCACACACTCCGTCGAGCATGTGATAAAGGACTCTATATTGTACGATTTGTTGGTTTGGGTTGATTGAAAAGATTCACACCTGCGTCCTCTGAAAGAGTTAATATGGCATATTTCACACTTCCTGCAAGGGTAAAAACCCTTCATGCTTTGGAAAAAGGAGATGGTTTTGGGGGGATTTACAACATTGGGGGCTATCCTATGGCGCAAAGAGGGTGCTCCTCTAAAGATAACCACAGGGTGGTCAGGGAGAACTGGACCCAACACCTTATCATTCTTCAGCAGGTTCCAATACCTCTTAAAGATCTTACTGACTGAGAAGTGCTGGTTAGAATAACCTGTCACTAAGGAACAGGCAAATTTATTAGTATCTCCCTGGTTAGTCCTACTGGATCCCTGAAGCATAGTGTCCCTGTTCATATTACCAACATTGATAATGGTTTCATTAATCTCCCTCTCATCATATCCCTTGTCCAGAAATCTCACTTTAAGGATCTGGGCCTGTTGCTGATAATATAATAGGCTAGTGCAATTACGCCTGATCCGCTGGAACTGCCCTTTAGGGACTGCCCTAAGCCAAGAGGCATGATGACAACTGTTGAGCGGGATATAGGCATTACGGTCGGTTTCTTTGAAGTGAGTAGTTGTAATCAGTTGACCATCCTTGACACCAATATTGAGGTCTAAGAAATGAATTTGAGTGTGGCTGGTCTCATACTGCAAGGAAATCCCTCTATCATTTGAATTGAGCTTATGAAAAAAAGCCTCAAGAGAAGGTAAATCGCCCTCCCACAAGAGAAGGACATCGTCGATGTACCTTCTCCAGAGGCGTAGCTCTTTTGGGGGGTTAGCATCAATTTCTTCACTTTCCCATCGGGCCATGAAGAGGTTCGCTAGGCTGGGCGCGAACTTTGCCCCCATAGCCACACCGACAGTCTGCAGAAAAAAATCCCCCCCAAACCAAAAATAATTATGACTGGTAGCAAAAGTCAAAAGATTTAAAACAAATTCCCTTTGATTAGCAGGTAAAGATTGATCCTGTTCTAGGTAAAATTTAGCAGCTTCAAAGCCATGTTCATGAGATATGACAGTATAGAGGGAAGCAACGTCAGCAGTAGCCAAGATGCAACCCTCTCTCCAGTCACACTCAGCTACAAGTTTTATTACTTGAGTTGTGTCCCTCAAATAAGCAGGTGTTTTAACCACAAGGGGTTGCAAAAAATTATCAACATAGCGGCCTATTCTTGATGTAATTGAATCAATGCCACTAATGATAGGGCGACCAGGTGGCTTTATTAGACTTTTATGAATCTTGGGCAGATAATACATTACTGGTACCCTTGGTGCTGAGGGCACCAGGTGTAATTTTTCTTTTTTGCTCAGAATGCCCATTTGAAATCCAGAATCAACTAATGATAAAAGTGCTTTCTTATACTTAAAAGTAGGATTCGACCTTAATTTAGTATAGGTAACACTATCAGACAAAATTCTGTTCATTTCATCTAGGTAGTCTGTTTTATTCAGAACAACGACGCCACCACCCTTGTCAGCAGGGCGTATAATAATATCATTACGTGCACAAATTTGTTTGATATTATGTTGAAGATCGTAATTGCTGCCAGATCTTGGTGTCTTAAGGGCAATTAAATCCCTAATCACCATCTCTTTAAACACTTGAACGGAAGGAGCTACAAATCCTGGAGGGTTGAATAGTGAAGCGTTAGCCAGATCAGTATGTCTGATCTGAACCATACTTGCTTCTGCCAATCCACCAGTAGATGTAGGACTAGCTCCTTGATTAGCATCAGAGGTAGCATTAGTGGGGGCCATATTAGTATTATGATATACATTAGTAGAGGCCACCTGACTCCGATTGACAATCGGATTTAGCAAAAAGTGTCTCTTTATGTTCATTTTACGGATGAATTTATGGACATCTATAAATGTCTCGAATTTGTTTAGTGCACGGGGGGTGCAAATTTAAGTCCTCGATTGAGGACAGCTTGTTCCCCTTGAGAAAGTTGGACTGAGCTCAGGTTAAAAACACCAGTAATATCTAGTATTTTCTTTTCTTTGGACCTGACCCTCCTCCCCCCTCTAGTGCCTCTTTTTCTTCGAAACCCCTTTTTGGCCTGGTGTTGCCCATGGGAAAAAAACAATTTTGTTCCATTCGGTCAAGGCCATAGGGGGATTCTTGCTGTTCATTCCTTTGTTCCAAATATCGGTCATTAGGATGTCTCATAATGGCAGATTCTGAACCATAATTTTCTTCCTGGTAGAGTGGGGCAAACCTATTACGTAGGGGAACACCCCTATCACCGGGTGTACCCCTATTGGGCCCCCCCCTATGGTAATTGACAAAATCCCTGGGATCTTCCCTCAAATCCCTGGGCCTCTGATGTTTATAGTCATTTCTATAGGTGGTCCTCAAAAAAGGGGGATCATTCCTATAAGGTGTCCCCTGTGTTGGAAAGTTATTTCCATAGGGAGTCCTCTGAGGGTACATCTCATGTCTCCCGGGGCCATTGCCATACTGATGAGGCAATTGTGAACCTCCAGGATGTCTATACTGATTGTGATTGTTTTTCTTATTTTTATTGTTATGTTTCGATCTAATGGAACCATAACCGTTATGGTGGTCCTGAGAGGGATGTCCTCTAAATCCCCTCAAATTGCCTCCATCACCTTGTAGTGGAAGTATCGTGGTGTTAGGCAAAAGAGGGGGGGAGGTGGTTGTGTTGGTATAATGGGGGGTGTATCCGTGCCTACACTTTCCATAGGTTCATCCGTTTTGATCTGCCATTTAAAGACAACCTGATTGGAGTAATCAGCTAGGTCACGATTATATTTTTTCTTTTTTTTACCCTTCTGTTCCATATCTTCTTTCTCAAGAAAGAGTCTCAATTGATCAGATTTCTGTTTATACAGATCTTGACCCTTAAGAGGAGACAGTTTGTCTCTAACAGAGCAAATTTCATCATTGAGGGTTTTAAGCTTATCACGTTTCTTCCCCACCAAGAACTGAAGAAACCGAATGCCAATATCGTTAAAATAGACAAACCAGCCCTCTAAATCTGTCTCACCCTTTTGCGGGCTCATCTCCCATCTTAGATTACGGGGTACCATTTTTTGCGCAACATACTGCTCAAGGTATGCTATGTCCCAACTAGTATGTAACTCTGAGACTAAAAGATTCTTAAGCCTCAGAAAAAGACCACCTATTTCATCAGTCTGAAAGAAGATATGGAACAGAAGGGTAAAAAAAAGAAAAAATATAATTGTGACCTAGCGGATTACTCCAATCAGGTTGTCTTTAAATGGCAGATCAAAACGGATGAACCTATGGAAAGTGTAGGCACGGATACACCCCCCATTATACCAACACAACCACCCCCCTCCTTTGCCTAACACCACGATACTTCCACTACAAGGTGATGGAGGCAATTTGAGGGGATTTAGAGGACATCCCTCTCAGGACCACCATAACGGTTATGGTTCCATTAGATCGAAACATAACAATAAAAATAAGAAAAACAATCACAATCAGTATAGACATCCTGGAGGTTCACAATTGCCTCATCAGTATGGCAATGGCCCCGGGAGACATGAGATGTACCCTCAGAGGACTCCCTATGGAAATAACTTTCCAACACAGGGGACACCTTATAGGAATGATCCCCCTTTTTTGAGGACCCCCTATAGAAATGACTATAAACATCAGAGGCCCAGGGATTTGAGGGAAGATCCCAGGGATTTTGTCAATTACCATAGGGGGGGCCCAATAGGGGTACACCCGGGGTGTTCCCCTACGTAATAGGTTTGCCCCACTCTACCAGGAAAAAAATTATGGTTCAGAATCTGCCATTATGAGACATCCTAATGACCGATATTTGGAACAAAGGAATGAACAGCAAGAATCCCCCTATGGCCTTGACCGAATGGAACGAAATTGTTTTTTTCCCATGGGCAACACCAGGCCAAAAAGGGGTTTCGAAGAAAAAGAGGCACTAGAGGGGGGAGGAGGGTCAGGTTCAAAGAAAAGAAAATACTAGATATTACTGGTGTTTTTAACCTGAGCTCAGTCCAACTTTCTCAAGGGGAACAAGCTGTCCTCAGTCGAGGACTTAAATTTGCACCCCCCGTGCACTAAACAAATTCGAGACATTTATAGATGTCCATAAATTCATCCGTAAAATGAACATAAAGAGACACTTTTTGCTAAATCCGATTGTCAATCGGAGTCAGGTGGCCTCTACTAATGTATATCAAAATACTAATATGGCCCCCACTAATGCTACCTCTGATGCTAATCAAGGAGCTAGTCCTACATCTACTGGTGGATTGGCAGAAGCAAGTATGGTTCAGATCAGACATACTGATCTGGCTAACGCTTCACTATTCAACCCTCCAGGATTTGTAGCTCCTTCCGTTCAAGTGTTTAAAGAGATGGTGATTAGGGATTTAATTGCCCTTAAGACACCAAGATCTGGCAGCAATTACGATCTTCAACATAATATCAAACAAATTTGTGCACGTAATGATATTATTATACGCCCTGCTGACAAGGGTGGTGGCGTCGTTGTTCTGAATAAAACAGACTACCTAGATGAAATGAACAGAATTTTGTCTGATAGTGTTACCTATACTAAATTAAGGTCGAATCCTACTTTTAAGTATAAGAAAGCACTTTTATCATTAGTTGATTCTGGATTTCAAATGGGCATTCTGAGCAAAAAAGAAAAATTACACCTGGTGCCCTCAGCACCAAGGGTACCAGTAATGTATTATCTGCCCAAGATTCATAAAAGTCTAATAAAGCCACCTGGTCGCCCTATCATTAGTGGCATTGATTCAATTACATCAAGAATAGGCCGCTATGTTGATAATTTTTTGCAACCCCTTGTGGTTAAAACACCTGCTTATTTGAGGGACACAACTCAAGTAATAAAACTTGTAGCTGAGTGTGACTGGAGAGAGGGTTGCATCTTGGCTACTGCTGACGTTGCTTCCCTCTATACTGTCATATCTCATGAACATGGCTTTGAAGCTGCTAAATTTTACCTAGAACAGGATCAATCTTTACCTGCTAATCAAAGGGAATTTGTTTTAAATCTTTTGACTTTTGCTACCAGTCATAATTATTTTTGGTTTGGGGGGGATTTTTTTCTGCAGACTGTCGGTGTGGCTATGGGGGCAAAGTTCGCGCCCAGCCTAGCGAACCTCTTCATGGCCCGATGGGAAAGTGAAGAAATTGATGCTAACCCCCCAAAAGAGCTACGCCTCTGGAGAAGGTACATCGACGATGTCCTTCTCTTGTGGGAGGGCGATTTACCTTCTCTTGAGGCTTTTTTTCATAAGCTCAATTCAAATGATAGAGGGATTTCCTTACAGTATGAGACCAGCCACACTCAAATTCATTTCTTAGACCTCAATATTTGTGTCAAGGATGGTCAACTGATTACAACTACTCACTTCAAAGAAACCGACCGTAATGCCTATATCCCGCTCAAAAGTTGTCATCATGCCTCTTGGCTTAGGGCAGTCCCTAAAGGGCAGTTCCAGCGGATCAGGCGTAATTGCACTAGCCTATTAGATTATCAGCAACAGGCCCAGATCCTTAAAGTGAGATTTCTGGACAAGGGATATGATGAGAGGGAGATTAATGAAACCATTATCAATGTTGGTAATATGAACAGGGACACTATGCTTCAGGGATCCAGTAGGACTAACCAGGGAGATACTAATAAATTTGCCTGTTCCTTAGTGACAGGTTATTCTAACCAGCACTTCTCAGTCAGTAAGATCTTTAAGAGGTATTGGAACCTGCTGAAGAATGATAAGGTGTTGGGTCCAGTTCTCCCTGACCACCCTGTGGTTATCTTTAGAGGAGCACCCTCTTTGCGCCATAGGATAGCCCCCAATGTTGTAAATCCCCCCAAAACCATCTCCTTTTTCCAAAGCATGAAGGGTTTTTACCCTTGCAGGAAGTGTGAAATATGCCATATTAACTCTTTCAGAGGACGCAGGTGTGAATCTTTTCAATCAACCCAAACCAACAAATCGTACAATATAGAGTCCTTTATCACATGCTCGACGGAGTGTGTGGTTTATATGATCCAGTGTCCATGCTCCAAACAGTATATAGGGCGTACCAAGAGAGCCCTGCAGGTACGCCTATCTGAGCATATAGGGAACATTAAACGTGGCTTCAGTAAACATAACCTTTCTAGACACTATGCGAAACACCATAACAAACAGCTTAAAGGGACTTTATTTGTTGCTTTGGATAAGCTTCAGCCCCACTGGAGGGGGGTTAATAAAGTGAGAGCCATCTCTAGGTGTGAAACGAAATGGATTTTTTTGATGAAATCCTATGTACCCTTAGGCCTTAACGTTGACTGGGACATAAATTGTTTTATCAATAATTCTTAATTTCAAATTTTATCTTATTCTTTCACTTGTTTTTTATTTCTTTTCTTTGTAATTTTTGTAAATTTCGGTATCTTTTTAATGATCATATATTTTTAAAGTAATTCTGTATTATTTTAGTGGTGTATAAAGTGTAATTGTCATAACTGCTTTTTATGCAATGTATAAACATATTTCTTGCGTTATGGCCATGTGTTGTCCATGAGTTTCCGACCTGCTGGTGTGTATGACCCATCAGCTTATAAGTGGTATGGTTGTTGTCCACTAGATGGCGAGAACCCTATTCCACTTTTTGTTTTTCTTTTTTTTAAATAAATACTAGTCACTGGTATTATCATGAGTTACCACTAGGTGGCGGAAATTCTATACTTTATCTAACTTGTATGTTCGCTATTTGGCTTACATAGGCTGCCAGAAGTCAATATGGCGGCGCGTGTTTTGTTCCCATCTCCTTTGTCCGAGTATCCAGTAGTCAACATGGCGCCGCGGGACTATTTAAACCTTAAGCGTGATGACCGCGTCACTCGGCCAATCCCCAGACGACGTCCTATCGTGACGAAACGCGTAGGGAGGAGCCTGTGACGCTGACGTCATTACGTTTTTTCTGTGATTGATGGGACATGCACAGTAAGCAGGCGGAAGCTCGTGGAGACGCCGCGATCGTTATGTTTGGCTATACGCTGTCTATGGAGGAAGATTCTTGTAAGTGCAAACTTTTAGCATAATAAATCACACTGTTTTGCAATTTTACGCTATGGGAGCTTTTCTTGATTTTGTCTTCTGAGTACCACATTTACTACTGGAAAGATCGGCATAGGTTTGTGGGTGACCTGATAATTTCCCAAATGCCTGGTGAGACCACTGTTATGGTGGTCACCTCGAGCTGGTAAGGAGCCTCATACCTCACTTGGGTGCGAATCACTTTGGATGCTGGGTTCACCTATGTCACATCTCTTCTGATTATATGCACTTTGGTCATCAACTCACTTTACTTATGGACTTTTTTTGAGTTTTTGCAACATTTATCATTGGGACTTATTTTATCACTTTAATTATTTTTCACTTATGGTATAAGGTGAGACATCTGTCTCTGTCTTCTATGGGAGACCTGTTCTCTGTTTTTTATATTTCTCTTCATTTATTTTTGGTGGATCAATCACTTCTTTATGGTTATTTTTAGTATGATATACAACCTTTTCACTAACAAAGATACTGTTCCCTGTTAAACTACACTTCTGATTGGGCGCGACCATACAAGAATATCACAATAAAAGGGAGCGTGGCCACTCCACCAATCAACGTCCGAGATTAAGCTACGCTACTAGCTCCAGCGAAACGCGTTGGCATCATCAACAGCGCTGTCACGCTCTACGGTGCTATGGGAGCTGAACAGCTGTGAGACACAGGACGCCTGGCAAAGTATGCAGTAAACGGCCATAACAGCCCACGAGACCAGCAAGGCCAGTGGTTGATTAACACAGCAACGAGCTGGATATACCTGGCCACGGAGATGTAACGTGGTCGCCATCATCTGTTGTGAGATTCCACTGCCCTCAGGGTCATCTTGGCTACACCGCCAGCTATATAAGAAAGGAATTGGATCAGCCCCCTCCGTACATATGGGTGATAATGTATGGATAAATCCTATGCTGTCTATACTTGATGAACTTAACTCTATGCTTGCACCTGAAGTATGATGCATTAAGACTTGTCACTCAGCACCGCAAGTATCACTTGAACAATGTTATCAACACTTAGCAATTTCCAGTGACAGCACTATGTGGTAGCCATAGTGAACCATGAGTTGTGAACTGCTCAATAACTTGGCAATAAGTAACATCTAACTACCATCACTATTTTCAAATCTATTTAATGTGTGGACCTGATCAAATATGTGATATTTGCACCTTATTGACTGCCTGAGAATCCAAGGTTGTTCCCATAGTCCCCATTTTCTTGATACCTTACAGCCATAGTACACGTGTATGGTCACTCTCCAAATGCTGGTTCTGCCATCCATGAATTACCAGTCTTTTCTAACCTGTTTTTTCACCTACTCTGTTCCCCCATATTTATGTTGATCAGCAGCTAATTATCATAAAAATGTATTATTTATTCAAGTGATCCATTGTGATCCTCCATAAAGAAACCCCCCACCAATTGAATTGACACTGCTGCTGACCACCATAAAATGTCCGGACCGTTTTCAGTGTTGTTTTGTATTAAGTCTTTGAATGTTGTCCTATCTGTAGAATTTTAATTAGATATGGTTACTCCTCAATAGCCATAATGTGTGTGTGCTTTTATTGATTACACCAATGTTTGAATTATTTGACATTATAATAAATTGATATATTTGATTAAATTGAATACTCTGATCAGTTTTGTTGCTAAAGTGACCTCTTTTCAGCCGGTATTCTTTGTATCAAGTGCCCTCCCCCCCTTTTTGTTCCTACAATTTGTTTCTGGTTACAGCAACAATGCCACACCAGGTGTATGATCAGTGATTGGTCAGTTAATTAATTGACCATCTATTTATATATAGCTTGCCCAAGCGTCCCCATTTTTCCCCTATCCCTTTTCCTCTTACTATATACATGTTTTTGTGATCATTACGGTCACTTCTATGCAAGCTTATATAAATCCAAGCCGAGTGTACTCAGCTAGGCTCGGCTAGTTCCTCTCACAGTCACGCCCAGTCCCGCCCTATGATGGACATAACACAGGGACTGGGCGTGACTGTGAGCGGAGCTAGCCGAACCTAGCTGAGCACACTCGGCTATGTATATATATGGGCGGCGCTACGAGAGGAGCCGAGAAGAGCCAAGAAGAGCCGGCTCTGTGTATCTCGGCTCCGGCGGCGCCATTTTCAAACTGCAGTGACACTGACAAGTCACTGCAGTTTAACTGCAGCCTGGGCAAGGCTGCAAATGTCACTGACAAGGCTGCAAATGACACTGGACAAGCATGCAGATGGACACTGACAAGGCTGCAGATGGACACTGATAAGGCTGCATTGATGGGCATTTAAATGTAAGTTTTTTTCCTTAAAAAGTTTTTTTCCTTAAAATTCCCTCCTAAACTTGGGGTGCATGTTATATGCCAGTGCGTGTTATACGCCGATAAATACGGTATATATAGCTTGCCCAAGCGTCCCCATTTTTCCCCTATCCCTTTTCCTCTTACTGTATACATGTTTTTGTGATCATTACGGTCACTTCTATGCAAGCTTATATAAATTCAACCAATTGATATAATTTTCATAGGTTCTATTTTTGTGCACTGTATGAGGAGTGGCATTTATGCCGGGGGGGGATATAGAACGTGGGATAAGTACTGCATTCCAGGGTGACACACCCCAAGCTTTCAACCAAGATGATGAGATCAAAAATAAATTTAAAGAACACAAAAAGCTGTTAATCAAACATCTTAACAGAAAGTGGGATGTGTCATCTCTGGAGACATATATTTCACATAGAATAGTACCAAGAGGTTTAAGAGATTATTCCAGCCGAACACTTACAAACCGATCGTTTCCTACCTAAGTGGAATGAACTCTGCGTGAATCATGGAGTTGCTGTTATGAAGTTAATTGTAGAAGAGGAAAAAATTCAATTGACTTCAATACAGGAACAAATTGAGGAAAGCGCACATGGTTTAGAGACATTAAAGGATAAAGCGGATTTTTTTTTTGTTTAATTAGTTTTTATTATAGAATAGCATGTATAGTGAACAATGTACATTATACCAAAACTATAACTAGATGACAAGTGAACCTCGGAAAAAGTGGACAGTTAGATACCCAGGTATACAGAACAATACATGAATATTCATATTCCAAGGGTGTCAGGGGCAGATATCGAGGCCCAGTGCGTTCAAATCATACCTACTTATTAACCCAAAACACAGAGTAAAGACGGTAGAATCTACTCTGTAAAAGTCTTTTACATAGGCATAAAACCTTGATAGAACAGAATGTAAGTAAAAGGTAAGAGAGAAAGAAAGAATAGAGTGAAAGACAAGAAGGGTGGGGAAAGGAGGGGCAGGGAAGGGGGGGAGAGTGTGTCTGCCTCGGGCCAATTTCAATCACAGAGTTATTTAACAGCAAATTTATATAGGTTGAGACATAATTTCCGCATAAGCAGAGGTGTACTTAAAGGCGAACCAGTAGGACCATATTTTCTTAGCTAGGTCTGATTTATTTCTAAGGGTAAGGGTAAGATCTTCCATATAATACATGTAATTTATCTTCAGTAGGTAAATTGACTTCAATACAGGAACAAATTGAGGAAAGCACACATGGCTTAGAGACATTTAAGGATAAAGAGGAATTTTTTTTTGTTTAATTTGTTTTTATTATAGAATAGCATGTATAGTGAACAATGTACATTATACCAAAACAGAGGAGATTACAACTAGATGATAAGTGAACCTCGGAAAAAGTGGACAGTTAGATACCCAGGTATACAGAACAATACATGAATATTCATATTCCAAGGGTGTCAGGGGCAGATATCGAGGCCCAGTGTGTTCAAATCTTACCTACTTGTCATAAATCAAAGTATTAACCCAAAACACAGGCATAAAACCTTGAGAGAACAGAATGTAAGTAAAAGGGAAGAGAGAAAGAAAGAATAGAGTGAAAGACAAGAATGGTGGGGAAAGGAGGGGGAGGGAAGGGGGGAGGGGGTGTGTCTGCCTCGGGCAAATTTCAATCACATAGAGTTATTTAACAGCAAAGTTATCTAGGTTGAGACATAATTTCCGTATAAGCACAGGTGTACTTAAAGGCGAACCAGCAGGACCATATTTTCTTAGCTAGGTCTGATTTATTTCTAAGGGTAAGATCTTCCATATAATACATGTAATTTACCTTCAGTAGCCATTGGCGTAAGGTAGGAATAGTCGTTTGCTTCCAATATTGGGGGATGAGAGCTTTTGCAGCGTTAAGAAGGTGTGGTGTTATAGATTTTTTATATGTTCCCACTGGTTCGCCTGTACAATGTAGCAATGCAATCCATGGGTCATTAGGTATCTCACAGCCTTGAATCTCTTTTGCCCAGTATAGAATAGACAGCCAATATGGGCGTATAAGTGGGCAAAACCACCAGACGTGGGCGTGTGTTGCTCAGTCTCCACAACCCCTCCAGCACAATGGTGATGCTTATGGGAAGGACTTATGAAGCACTACAGGGGTGTAGTGCCATCACGTCAACAATTTGTCGTTAACTCCTGCCATTTTAGAAGCTCCAGAGGAGGTGTGAGCCATTGTGAGAATGATGGATCTTTGGGATGTTGATATTTCTTTGTGGAGATCCTTTTCCCAGTTGCTTAAATAAGTAGGATCGCATATGTTGGTTAATGACTGCAAAACTCTGTAAAAGTGAGAGACAGGTTTCTCCACAGGTTGGTCCTCTGATAAAGCAGATTCTATGGGTGTCAGATCTGAGAGTAACCTCAGAGGTTTTGGGAGAGAGTGCACAAAAGCAGCAAGTTGGCGATATCTCCATTGATCCATTAGCGTCGACATGGTGCTGTGTAATAACATGGACAACAGCACAATCCCCGATGGGGTGATTACCTGATGTAATTGAGCCAAAGGCCCAAGATTCCAAACATGGATCCCGGAATCTATATTCCATGGGGGGAAGTAGTTGTGGCCAGTCAATGGCATAAGCGGAGAGTTGTAAGGCCATTTATTCCTTTTGCACATCGAGTCCCATACCATGAGGGTGGAGCGTGTAAGCGGTGAAGTGGTAGAGGACAAAGTTCTGTATTTCCTAGGAATCCAAACTTGTGTAAGTAGGTCTGAGCAACTAAGCTCAGTTTCCAGATTCACCCATAACTTAGAGCCTTTTTGATACTTCCAATCTGATATTATAGTCAATACTATCGCCAAGAAATATCTTTTAAGATCTGGTAGGGCTAAGCTCTCTTCACTCTTAGGTCTAGTGAGAAGGGACCTCGCAAGCCGGGGGCATCTTCTGTTCCAGACATATTTATTGATCAATGAGCTTATCAGTGTAAATAAACCTGTCGTTACACCATAGGGAATCATTTGGAACATAAACAGCAACCTGGGTAGTATATTCATCTTTACCACTCCAATTCTCCCCAACCATGAGTGTGCTAATTGAGACCATTTCTGTATATCTACTCTAATCGCATTTAATAGGGGTATGTAATTAGTAGAGATGAGCCGAACACCCCCCCCGGTTTGGTTCGCACCAGAACCTTCGAACGGACCGAAACTTCGCACGAACGTTAGAACCCCATTGAAGTCTATGGGACTCAAGCATTCAAAATCAAAAGTGCTAATTTTAAAGGCTAATTTGCATGGTATTGTCCTAAAAAGGGTTTGGGGACCCGGGTCCTGCCCCAGGGGACATGTATCAATGCGAAAAAAAGTTTTAAAAAAGTCATTTTTTTCAGGAGCAGTAATTTTAATGATGCTTAAAGTGAAAAAAAAATATACCTTTAAACATCGAACCTGTGGGGTGTCTATAGTATGCCTATAAAGTGGCGCATGTTTCCCGTGCTTAGAACAGTCCCTGCACAAAATGACATTTTTAAAGGAGTAAAAGTCATTTAAAACTGCTTACGGCTTTAATGTAATGTCGGGTCCCGGTAATATGGATGAAAATCAGTGAGACAAACAGCATGGGTACCATCCCCCCAGTCCATTACCAGGCCATTTGGGTCTTGCATGGATATTAAGGGGAACCCCGCACCAAAATTTAAAAAAGGAAAGGCGTGGGGCCCCAGGCCCTCTGAACAGCAGTATACAGGCGGTGCAAACAAGACAGGGACTGTAGGTTTGTTGTTAAGTAGAATCTGGTTGTAATTTTGAAATGTTACATTTTTAAAGTGTTTAGCTCCAGCCAAAAAATCTATTTTAAGCTTTTTGGAAAACGTAGGGAAGGGTTATCACCCCTGTGACATTTGTTTTGCTGTCTGTGCTCCTCTTCAGAAGATTTCACCTCACTTTCTGTCCCAATGACAAATGTTTTTTGAAAATTTGGGGTTTTTACTGAAACAAGGATTTGTGATAAAGCATCAGTGGAAAGGAGCAACTTTTTTCCCATATTAACTCTTACAGGAGAGAATTTCCCTTCCTAGGGGTAGATTTCATCTCACTTCCTGTTGTCTCCTTCCGTTTGCAAGTAGGAGTCATTTGTAAGTTGTATGTTTGAAAGTAGGGGCCTGTCTTATATACTCTGCAGAAGTTGGGGCCTTAGGTGTTGGTGTTGCCACAACACTGTAAGCCCTCACAGGGTCCTGCTGTAAAATATTAGATCAAGAATTGTAATTACATGCCCCTGTTGGGTCAGGGTCAGAAAAATTCGGCCTTTGGTGATGGTGGTGCTGGTGCTGGTGCCACAACACTGTAAGTCCTCACAGTTACTCTTGGTGGGCGCTGGACCGGGCCCTGCTGTGAAATATTAGATCAAGAATTGTAATTACATGCACCTGTTGAACAGGGGCAGAAAAACTGGGCCTTTGATGGTGGTGCTGGTACCACAACACTGTAAGTCCTCATAGTTACTCTTGGTGGGCACAGAAACGGGCCCTGCTGTAAAATATTAGATCAAGAATTGTAATTACATGTCCCTGTTGAACAGGGGCAGAAAAATTGGGCCTTAGGCACTGGTGCCACAAGACTGCAACCCCTCACAAATACTCTAGTTGGAGCGCAGGAACGAGCCCTGCTGCAAAGTATTGCATTAAAAATTGTAATTACACGCCCCTGTTAAACAGGGGCTGAAAAATTGGGCCTTAGGCACTGGTGCTGGTGCCACAACACTGCAACCTCTCACAGATACTCTAGTTGGAGCGTATGAATGAGCCCTGCTGCAAAGTATTGTATCAAAAAGTACACGCCCCTGTTAAACAGGGGCAGAAAAATTGGGCCTTAGCCACTGGTGGCAGCGCCCAGAACTAAAAATATTCTTACAAGCTATCAGCATGATCATTGAGGAGGAAGAGGATAGTCACTCAGCATAACAGGATAGTCACTCAGCATCAGCATAGGGAATCTTGACGGAATCTGACATTTCAGAAAACGTATTCGGTTACTTTAGCATCAGGTGCTTGGTATCTGGTGGTGATCCAAGACTGATTCATTTTTATGAAGGTCAGTCGATCGACCGAGTCGGTGGACAGACGCACCCTGTGATCAGTTACAAAGCCTCCAGCAGCACTGAATGTGCGTTCCAAAAGAACGCTGGATGCAGGACAGGCCAGTAGCTCAATTGCATACTGTGCAAGCTCTGGCCAGTGATCCATCCTCAAGACCCAGTAACCCAGAGGATTTTCAGTGGGAAAGGTGTCCAAGTCAGACCTTGCCCCTAGGTATTCCTGCACCATGTAAAACAGACGCTGGCGATGGTTGCTGGAACCGATCATACCTTGGGGCTGCAGACTAAAAAATTGTCTGAACGCATCGGTCAGACGGCCACCTTCTCCACCGCTCCTTCTTTAACTGACCGAAGCCTCAGCAACACGTTGTCCAGGAACAGGAGTTTGTAACCTCCCAAGCTCTGGGAACGCGTTGCACAGACCTTTCTGCAAGGCCTCTCGAAGATGTTTCATCCTCTGCTCCCTCTGCGACGGCAAGATAAGGTTCGCAACCTTACCCTTGTAACGTGGATCAAGGAGGGTTGCCAGCCAGTACCGATCCCTCTCCTTGATACCACGAATACGAGGATCCTTCCGCAGGCTTTGCAGGATCAGCGTAGGTTTGCTGTGGCATTCGGTCCGGAGTCCTCTGGGTCACTAAGGATGACATGATCCGCAGCCACCTCCTCCCAGCCACGTACAACTCCATGGGTTTCTTGGGACTGTAAATGATCCCTTAAAGACTGCTGCTGATGCTTAGAGCCAGGCTCCACCTTCATGCTCACACAATCCTCCTCCTACTCCTCGTCCTCTTCCTGTGTGATCGGTGGGCATGCAGGAACACTGTCTGGATAAAGGCGGCCTTGAAAGGTAAGGAAGTCCTCCTCTTCCTGCCTCTGTTCTGCTTCAAGTGCCCTGTCCATTATTCCACAAAGCGTGTGCTCCAACAGGTGGACAGTGTCACTGATTCATGCACTGTCACTGCTCACCATCCTCGTGGCCTCCTCAAATGGTGACAGGACAGTGCATGCATCCCTGGTCATGGCTCAGTGGCGTGGGGAAAAAAAAACAAGCTCCCCTGACCCTGTCCTGGTGCCATAGTCACACAGGTACTCATTGATGGCCCTCTGCTGCGTGTGCAGCCGCTGCAGCATGGCCAAAGTTGAGTTCCACCTGGTGGGCATGTCACAGATTAGGCGGTTCTTGGGCAGGTTAAATTCCTTTTGGAGGTCAGCCAGCCGAGCACTAGCATTATACGACTGGCAGAAATGCACACAGACTTTCCTGGCCTGCCTCAGGACATTCTGTAAGCCCGGGTACCTGCCCAAGAACTGCTGCACCACCAAGTTAAGGACGTGAGCCAAACAGGGCATATGGGTCAGTTGTCCCTGTCGGAAGGTGGAGAGGAGGTTGGTGCCATTGTCGCAAACCACCATTCCTGGCTTAAGCTGGCATGGTGTCAACCACCTCTGAACCTGCCCCTGCAGAGCTGACAGAATCTCTGCCCGAGTGTGGCTCCTGTCCCCCAAGCACACCAGCTCAAGCACCGCATGGTATCTTTTGGCCTGCGTACATGCGTAGCCCCTTGAATGCCTGTGAAGCACTGCTGGTTCTGAGGACAAAGCACAGGAAGAGGCCATGGAGGAAGAAGAAGAGGAGGGGTGGAGGAGAGAGGTGTGTCAGAATCACCAGTAGTAGCATTTTGGAGGCTTGGTGGCAGAACAACCTCCAACACTACTGCACCTTGTCCTGCATCCTTCCCAGCTGCCAGCAGAGTCACCCAATGCGCCATGAAACTTAGGTAACTTCCCTGTCCATGCCTGTTGGACCATGAGTCAGCGGTAATATGCGTCTTACCGCTGACCGCCCTGTCCAGTGAGGCCAAGACATTGCCTTCCACATGCCGTTAGAGAGCCGGAATCGCCTTCCGTGAGAAAAAGTGGCGTTTGGGAACCTGCCACTGAGGAACCGCACATTCCACAAACACACAGAAGGGGGCGGAGTCTACCAACTGAAAAGGTAGCAGTTGAAGTGCTAGCAATATTCCCAAGCTAGCATTCAACCGCTGGGCATGTGGATGACTGGGAGCTGGGAGCGAACTTCCTTCTGCGGTGCAGCAGGGAAATTTGCCTGGTACAATCTGACGTCGGTGTACCGATAGCAGATTGGCCGCAAGTACTTGGCTGTGACACACCTAATTCTACACCTTTATTTCTCTCAGTGCAGGTCTCAGAGAGGACTGAAGGTGTAGTGGGGTTGGAGATCCCAGCTGATGAGGAGCAAGGAGAGGTCCTCTTTGTTCTTTGGTGTGGGTCTTTTAGGTACGCTTGCCAACGAACTGCATGGCAGGTCAACATATGTCTGGTCAAGCATGTGGTGCTCAAGCGGGAGATGTTTTGGCCACGCGAGATACGCTTGAGACATATGTTGCAAATAGCAGCGGTGCGATCTGATGCACTCGTCTCAAAAAAGGGCCAAAACCACAGAACTTTTGGAATAACGCGTGTAGACAGAAGCCCCCTGCACATGCTGAGCTCTGCGGTGTGATGCAGTCAGTGTGCTGCCCTTAAGTTGGCCCCTGAAGGACATCCTGCCTCGTTGGTGATGTGCCTCCTCCTCCTCTCTCCTATCAGGCACCCACGTGGAGTCAGTCATCATCCCCTCCTTCCTTATCACTGGAGTAAACCTGGCAGTATGGTGCAGCAGGGGGAACATGACTGCCAGATTGCTGTCCTTCTTGGGCACCCCCTCTGTCTGGGCTCATGTTACTGCCTTCCTCTAGCTGAGTACCATCATTGGAGCCTTCAAAACGCTGGGCATCCTTCTGGAGCATGTACCCAACACTGTGGTCAAAGAGTTCGGGGTACTCCTCAGGAGGACATGGTGGGGCTAGGGAAGGAGTGACTGATGCCATTGAGCCAAGGAAAGAGGCCACGTTGGCAGCTGCTTTGCCAGGCAAAGTACCCTGAGCCTGGGTGAGAGAGGATGAGGAGGATGAGGATGGCTTGGTCATCCACTCGACCAAGTCTTCCGCTTGTTGGGGCTCAACCCGGCCAGCTGCCGAAAAAATGGCCAAGCGTGTCCGACGGCCACTTGCTGATGAGGATGTACAGTGTCCACGACCAGTACTGTTGCCTCTAGACACAGAGCCTGCTTGCCCTCTTTTATTGGCTTGTGACTGTCTGCCCCTCCTTGTTGGCCTTCCAGACATACTAATGGCCTGCAGTGAGATGTAGCTGCACAAAACTGGGATGTATATATAGACCGATTATACTGCAGCTAGCAGAATCAACTGCCTGCCTGTAGTATTATTAGTATGAGAACACCTGAACTTGTCTTCAGGTAGCTATACTGTAGGTGCAACTGTGCAAGGTACACAGTACACTAACTGGAAATATTTCAAGAGTCTGCCTGTGCTATTAATAGGATCAGAAGAAGCACACAAGCACTTGGCTTCAGGTAGCTATACTGTAGGTGCAACTGTGCAGGGTACACAGTACACTAACTGGAAATACTTCAAGAGCCTGCCTGTGCTATTACTAGGATTAGAAGTAGCACACAAGCACCTATCTTCAGGTAGCTATACTGTAGGTGCAACTGTGCATGGTACACAGTACACTAACTGGAAATACTTCAAGAGCCTGCCTGTGCTATTAATAGGATCAGAAGAAGCACACAAGCACTTGACTTCAGGTAGCTAAACTGTAGGTGCAACTGTGAAGGGTTAAACAGTACACTAACTGTAAATACTATAAAAGACTTCCTGTGCTATTACTAGGATCAGAAGAAGCACACAAGCACCTGTCTTCAGGTAGCTATACTGTAGGTGCAACTGTGCAGGGTACACAGTGCACTAACTGGAAATACTTCAAGAGCCTGTCTGTGCTATTAAAAGGATCAGAACAAGCACACAAGCACTTGGCTTCAGGTAGCTATACTGTAGGTGCAACTGTGCAGGGTTACACAGTACACTAACTGGAAATACTGTAAAAACACCTACCTGCCTGTCAGTATATTAGGGAGAGAATAACAGGAACGGATCTAGCTAAACTGAATACAGTGTATATATATTATATATATATATATATATATATATATATATACATACATACATATATATATATATATATATATATATATATATATATATATACATACAACACCTGGGAAGTATATATATATATATATATATACACAATACACTGTAAGTGCAGCTAACTGACTAACCTGCCTACTCTATCTTACTTAAATCAAATGACACTGTCTCTCTGTCTATCTAACTCTCTCCGCCGCAACACACTACACAAGGCTGCCACGCATGCAGCCTTATATAGTGTGGGGCGTGTACTAAATCCCCTGAGCCATAATTGGCCAAAGCCTCCCTGGCTTTGGCCAATTACAGCTATCTTCACACACAGCGCTGTGATTGGCCAAGCAAGAAGGTCATAGTGCATGCTTGGCCAATCATCAGCCAGAAATGCACTGTGATGCCGCAGTGAATTATGGGCCGTAACGTGCCACTCGAATTTGGCGCAAATGGCCCATAACGTTCGTAATTCGGCGAACGACTGAACACACGATATTCGAGTCGAACATGCGTTCGACTCGAACACGAAGCTCATCCCTAGTAATTAGTATGGAAAAGGTCATTCAGATTCGGAGTAAGTTAAATACCTAAGTATTTCATCTTGCGCGTCTGCCAGCTGAAGGGAAAGGATTGTTTTAACTGGGTTACTGTCTTGGCAGGTATAGATATATTTTAAACTTCTGATTTTGTCATGTTAATTTTAAAATTAGAAATGGCACTAAATCTTGTAAATTCTAGCATGAGATTAGGAAGGGATATCAAAGGTTGTTGTACATAAAACAGGATGTCATCCGCATATGCGACATACTTGTGCTCTAAATTTCCTATGGGGACACCATGAATACAGGGGTTATGTCTCACCATGGATAAAAAGGGTTCTAACGAAAGGGCAAATAAAATAGGCGAGAGGGGGCAGCCTTGACGTTGCCATTATGTAAGATGAAGGGGTCGCTTAAAGTGCCATTAATGCGCAATTGTGCAGTGGGGAAGTTGTAGAGGGCTGATATTTGGGTTAAAAGGGTCGGCCCAATACCCAAGTGAGATAGCGTTGCCCTGAGATATTCCCAGTCCACCCTGTCAAAAGCCTTTTCTGCATGCGTTGAAAGCAACAGGGTGGACTGGGAAGACCCGCGAACATAGGCCATCAAGGACAAAGTGCGGAGGGAGTTATCCCTTGCCTCTCTACCCCAGATAAAGCCTGTTTGGTCTCTGGAGACCCACTGTGGGATTAAAGGGAGGAATGTATTTGCGATCACTTTGGCGTACAGTTTGGCATCAATATTCAGTAGCGAAATGGGGAGATAACTTTCACAATTACTAGGGTCCTTGCCGGGTTTGGGGATTACGGTAATATGCGCGTGGACAGTTTCTGGTCGGAGGGTACCACCATCAGAAATCGCATTTGCATAGCAAGTCAGGTGAGGTAATAGAGTATCTGCAAAGGATCGGTAGTACGCCACTGTAAAGCCATCAGGGCCTGGAGCTTTGCCATTAGCCATAGCTTTTAGGGCAATGCTCAGTTCTGAGGTGGTAAATTCTCCTTCCAGAGTAGCTAGGGTATCCGGCGAAAGTCTAGGCAAATTGGCTCGCAATAAGTAATCCCTGATGATCCTGGTTTTAGTGTCACGGTCCTCTATGGTGTGATGGACGTGATACAAGTGCTGGTAGAACGCACAAAATTCTTTGGCTATAAATGGTGTGTCATGGACTAGAATATCAGACGCATTTTTTATTTTGGCTATGAATGAAGCAGATTTTTTCTGGTATAATGAGCGGGCTAGTAGTCTACTCGGTTTATTACCCCATTCATAAAATCGTTGAGACACTATGTGAGCCTGTTATTTGTGTTCTGTGTGAAGAAGGGATTTCATTTCTTCCCTTTTCAAAGTAAGAGTATGAAATATCACTTGGGACTGATTAGCTTTATGTTGTTGCTCGAGTACCTTCATTTCGTTAATCGGTTTGGATTGTAAAAGTGTTCGTTCCCTTTTTTTCCTAATGCCCAGCTCTATTAGTTTACCACGGATGTGGGCCTTGTAGGCTTCCCATAATATTCCTGGGGAAGTGTCAGGGTGTGTATTTTCCTTAAAAAAGAGGGCTCTTCTCCTATCATTTTTTTATCTATGTCCTCGGCTAAGAGTTCTTCATTAAGTTTCCAATTCGTGGACCTATGGGGCAGAGATGGGATTCTTACTTATAGCGTAATCAGGGCTTGGTCTGCTATAGGGGAGGTTTCAATAACCACACTCACGGGAAGTGAAAGGTGGTGATGATCAATAAAGAACAAATCAATTCTGGAGTAAGTATGGTGGACCTGGGAATAGTGGGTGTAATCTCTCTCACGCGGGTGCATAATCCTCCATATATCAATTAGCTGAGCATCTTGTAGTCTTTTTTGTATGAATAGTAGACATTTGTAGGAGATGCTGGATCTTCCCTTGGACGTGTCAAGGACAGGTTCCAGGGGGGAATTGAAGTCACCCGAAAGTAAAATGCACCCGCGAGCAAAGTCTCTCAATTTTTTGAGGGTGGATGCTATAAAACCTGCCTGATCATGGTTGGGGGCATATAAAGTCGCCAAGGTAAATGGCATACTACCCAGGCTGCCTCTTAAGAACAGAAAACGCCCAGCGGGGTCACACAGCATGGTATCTAACGTAAACGCGGTACCCCTGCGGAACCCAATGGCCACGCCTTTTGTTTTATGTACATCTGATAAGCTATAATACCCCGTGGGGTACTGATGGGAGAAGAGTTTCACAGAAGTGGTATGCGTGAGATGAGTCTCCTGCAGGAAGACCACGTCCCCCCACAGGCGACCCAGCTCTCTATATAAATTGTGCCTTTTTCCTGGGGCGTGGAGGCCCCGTACAGTAAAAGAGATTAAGTTTACTGTAGCCATGTGGTCCAACAGGGGATCTCTGCAAATGGTGTTTTTGTGAAGAGGTGAACCTGAGGCGGAAAACAAGAGGGCAGGCTGGGAGGGGGGTGGGAGAAAAGAAGTTAAAAGGAGAGGAGAAGAGAGAAAGAATGAGAAAAAGAAAGGCAATTGACGTATAGCAGCAGAGAAATCACAAACCAATCTGGGGGATGGTCAGCATGTGCACGCATATGTCTGCGGCGCATGGAGAGGGCGCACATGAGGCCCGACACCCACACGCCCACCACCCCAAGAGGGATAGAAGCGCGCGGACATCGGGCCACACAGCGCCCCCTGGGGGGGAGTGTGGGCTCCCAGGCATCTGACCATGGGCACCAAAATATGCGTGCCCAGGCACTCCAATGCAGACACCAGTTTAATAATAGCAGACGCTCAACTGATAACATTAATTATATAGCATAAAGACAAAAATATTAAACATAGAATACATACCTTAAGATGTGCAATATAGAACCCAAGGCATTATCAAGCATCTCAAAGTGGTTCAGAACCTTAGTTCAGGTGAATGATTTAAAGCTCCAATGCCAAAATAAAAGTTAGTCAACAAAACACAAACGATCAAGTAATACTTGCGAATGGAACAGGTCCTTCAATGTCAGACGTCGAGAGAAAGAGGCCTCAGCCAGCGATTTTGGACTGTACACCATCTGGGACGAAGCGCTAGAGATGGGGGATCTGTGTTTGAGATCCACCTTTTGCCAATTCGGTTCAGAATTGTAGGGTAAGGGCGGAATGGCATCCTGCCAGCCAGGAAGCTCCGGAAGGGATATGTTGACATCCATGCAAAATTTCTCTAGGTCTTCCGGTAACCGAAGAATCGCTGTTTTGCCGTCTCTATTTGCAATCAGGGCCCCTGGGAAACCCCATCTGTAATTGATGGAAGCAGCTCGCAGCTTCTCAATCAGGGGACGCAAGGCCCTGCGTCGCTCCAGAGTCTCCCTGGCCAAATCCGGGTAAAAAGAGAGAATGGCGCCATCAAAGTCTAGCGATGAGGCCTCTCTGGCCTTTTTCATAATGAGTTTTTTTTTCTGGAAAATGATGGACCCTGCAAATGACATCCCGTGGGGTGTCTGAGGCTAGGTTGCAAGGTCGTAGGGCCCTATGGACTCGATCGATTTTCAGGGGATGATCAGCCGCTTGACCCAGTAGGCCAATATAAAAGGCCCGAATGGATGAGAGAAGATCTTCATCACCCCTAGCCTCAGGTAGGCCTCTGATTTGAATGATGTTCCGCCTATTGCGGTTTTCCTTATCCTTGATTTGGTGGAGGGCCATCCTGTGAGCCACGGCTAAATTGCGGGTAGATGCTTGCAGGTTCCTAATGGCAGTTGCGTGGCGATGAAGGCGCCACTTAGATTCCTTCACCCGCTCTAGAACCTGGGAAAGGTCGGAGCGTACCGCGGAGACCTCTTTCTTAATGGCCCGTTCGAGGCTTAGCAACATGGATGCCAATTTTGATTTAGTTGGTAAGTCACTCACCAAGACCGCGACCCCAGAGTGTCTGGATACACTCTTATCTCCTTCTGAGCTGGCCAAAGAGACTGGCGAGCAGCGTCTGGGTCCAGATCTAAGGCGGGAGGTGGAGCCAGCGGCGGTGCTCATGCAACGAGGCGAGCGGCCTAGTCCATGCATGTCTACCAGGTCCTCCGGGTCGGTGACCAGGAATCGTTTTATTGAGCCTGCTGAGGTTCCATTTTTAGGCAGAGTCTTGCCTGACCTTTTCCACATCGTCTTCAAGCAGTTATCAGTGTCGATGTGCAGAGAAAACGCTAATTATACGGTGTCAACCACGGAACACGGGGAAGATGCATCCTCACCGCTGCATGTCGAGACCATGCCCCCCCGATAAAAAGGAATTTACCAAAGAATATGAGAATTTAAAGAGGGAAATAGAAAAAGTACAACTTAATCTTAAAATAACCAAGGTAAATTTAAACGTGATATAGCAGACTTTGGAAAAGACGAGGCCTTGAATCTGAAAATTGGACGCGGACGAAGTAGATCTAAAGGTCGGGACAGAGCCAACAGTCTAGACAACGCAGACTTAAATCCCAAAGTGACTCAGAGGACGAGACAGTTAAGACAGTGACTTTGTTAGATCAGGAGGGGTCGGAGCCGATCACCGATCAAGCACCGTCCCCCAAAACCAAGTCTGCCTTAAAAACCAGCAAGCAGTCAAAAATGACCAAAGAAAGGACAAACACCAGGAGCCAAAAAAGAAAGTGACTTGACAACTATTACCACTTACTGCCCGGCCCAATAAAGATATGACGGTGGTAAACTTGTCTGATTTTGAATTAATCTCGGATCATATAAGTCTTCTACAAAAAGGATTGTCCTTTTCCTCGATAGCAAATATGGATGAATAAGGATGTTGCATTATTTCTAAGGAAAGTCTTCCTAAAGTCCTTATATAAGGGTAAAGACAACTCGGCTGAAGCCACATTACACCTGGACGCGGAGGACCAACTGGCACTCGATACCCTGAATTTCCTGCTACAAGAGAATGAGGGACCGACCGAAACAAATACTTTGATAAAAAGGATGGCCAATTTGAGAATTAGGTTTAAGAAAATTCCTCCCTTATCAAAAAATAAACGGCTACAAATCTTTCTAGACTTAGTTCAGACTGATCTTAGAAAGGTCAATTGGACTCAAAAGACCAATGACAACTTAACAACAGATGAACGGCGAGCACTCAATAATCTCCAGAAGAGAAAGGACATCGTTATTAAAAAGAGCGATAAGGGAGGAAACGTAGTGTTGTTGAATGAACAACACTACGAGAAGGAGGTAAAACGCCTATTGTGTGATAAATCTACCTATGGGTAGGGATGAGCTTCGTGTTCGAGTCGAACCCATGTTCGACTCGAACATCGGCTGTTCGACCGTCCGTCGAATTGCGAACGTTATGGGCCGTTCGCGCCAAATTCGTGTGGCGCGTCACGGCCCATAATTCACTGCGGCATCGCAGTGCATTGCTGGCTGATGATTGGCCAAGCATGCACTATGACCCGCATGCTTGGCCAATCACAGCGCCGTCAGTAGAGAGAGCTGTAATTTGCCAAAGCCAGGGTGGCTTTGGCCAATTATGGCTCAGGGGATTTAGTACACGCCCCACACTATATAAGGCCGCCTGCACGGCGGCCCTGTGTAGTGTGTTCCGGTGTGCTGATAGAGAGAGAGACAGACAGTGTCATTTGATTTGAGAGCTAGATTAGGCTAGATCTGTTCCTGCTATTTACATTTAGTGCAGTGCGTCCTGCTCACAGTGTTCAGCTAGATCCGTTCCTGCTATTTACATTTAGTGCAGTGCGTCCTGCTCACAGTGTTCAGCTAGATCCGTTCCTGCTATTTACATTTAGTGCAGTCAGTGCGTCCTGCTCACAGTGTTCAGCTAGATCTGTTCCTGCTATTTACATTTAGTGCAGTCAGTGCGTCCTGCTCACAGTGTTCAGCTAGATCTGTTCCTGCTATTTACATTTAGTGCAGTGCGTCCTGCTCACAGTGTTCAGCTAGATCCGTTCCTGCTATTTACATTTAGTGCAGTGCGTCCTGCTCACAGTGTTCAGCTAGATCCGTTCCTGCTATTTACATTTAGTGCAGTGCGTCCTGCTCACAGTGTTCAGCTAGATCCGTTCCTGCTATTTACATTTAGTGCAGTGCGTCCTGCTCACAGTGTTCAGCTAGATCCGTTCCTGCTATTTACATTTAGTGCAGTCAGTGCGTCCTGCTCACAGTGTTCAGCTAGATCCGTTCCTGCTATTTACATTTAGTGCAGTGCGTCCTGCTCACAGTGTTCAGCTAGATCCGTTCCTGCTATTTACATTTAGTGCAGTCAGTGCGTCCTGCTCACAGTGTTCAGCTAGATCCGTTCCTGCTATTTACATTTAGTGCAGTCAGTGCGTCCTGCTCACAGTGTTCAGCTAGATCCGTTCCTGCTATTTACATTTAGTGCAGTGCGTCCTGCTCACAGTGTTCAGCTAGATCCGTTCCTGCTATTTACATTTAGTGCAGTCAGTGCGTCCTGCTCACAGTGTTCAGCTAGATCCGTTCCTGCTATTTACATTTAGTGCAGTCAGTGCGTCCTGCTCACAGTGTTCAGCTAGATCCGTTCCTGCTATTTACATTTAGTGCAGTGCGTCCTGCTCACAGTGTTCAGCTAGATCCGTTCCTGCTATTTACATTTAGTGCAGTCAGTGCGTCCTGCTCACAGTGTTCAGCTAGATCCGTTCCTGCTATTTACATTTAGTGCAGTGCGTCCTGCTCACAGTGTTCAGCTAGATCTGTTCCTGCTATTTACATTTAGTGCAGTGCGTCCTGCTCACAGTGTTCAGCTAGATCCGTTCCTGCTATTTACATTTAGTGCAGTCAGTGCGTCCTGCTCACAGTGTTCAGCTAGATCCGTTCCTGCTATTTACATTTAGTGCAGTCAGTGCGTCCTGCTCACAGTGTTCAGCTAGATCTGTTCCTGCTATTTACATTTAGTGCAGTGCGTCCTGCTCACAGTGTTCAGCTAGATCTGTTCCTGCTATTTACATTTAGTGCAGTGCGTCCTGCTCACAGTGTTCAGCTAGATCTGTTCCTGCTATTTACATTTAGTGCAGTCAGTGCGTCCTGCTCACAGTGTTCAGCTAGATCCGTTCCTGCTATTTACATTTAGTGCAGTGCGTCCTGCTCACAGTGTTCAGCTAGATCTGTTCCTGCTATTTACATTTAGTGCAGTGCGTCCTGCTCACAGTGTTCAGCTAGATCTGTTCCTGCTATTTACATTTAGTGCAGTCAGTGCGTCCTGCTCACAGTGTTCAGCTAGATCCGTTCCTGCTATTTACATTTAGTGCAGTGCGTCCTGCTCACAGTGTTCAGCTAGATCTGTTCCTGCTATTTACATTTAGTGCAGTGCGTCCTGCTCACAGTGTTCAGCTAGATCCGTTCCTGCTATTTACATTTAGTGCAGTCAGTGCGTCCTGCTCACAGTGTTCAGCTAGATCCGTTCCTGCTATTTACATTTAGTGCAGTCAGTGCGTCCTGCTCACAGTGTTCAGCTAGATCCGTTCCTGCTATTTACATTTAGTGCAGTGCGTCCTGCTCACAGTGTTCAGCTAGATCCGTTCCTGTTATCTTCCTACTGACAGGCAGGCTTGTCTGGTTACAGTATATAAAGCTACCTGAAGAAAATTACAGGTGTTCTATCCCAGCTTAGTGCAGCTACAGGCCATTAGTATGTCTGGAAGGCCAAGAAGGAGAGGCAGACAGTCACAAGCCAATAAGAGAGGGCAAGCAGGCTCTGTGTCTAGTGCTGGTCGTGGAGACGGTGCATCCTCATCAGCCCGTGGCCATGGGACACGCTTGGCCTTTTTTTCGGCAGCTGGCCGTGTTGAGCCGCAACATGCAGAAAACTTGGTCGAGTGGATGACCAAGCCGTCCTCATCCTCCTCATCCTCTCTCACCCATGCCCAGGGTGCTTTGTCTGGCAAAGCAGCGGCCTCTTCCCTCAGCTCAATGTCATCAGTGACTCCTTCCCTAGCTCCACCATGTCCTCATGAGGATTCCCTCGAACTGTTTGACCACAGTGTTGGGTACATGCTCCAGGAGGATGCCCAGCGTTTGGAAGGCTCTGATGATGATACTGAGCTCGATGAAGGCAGTAACATGAGCACGGACAGAGGGGGTGCCCAAGAAGGACAGCAATCTGGCAGTCATGCTCCCCCTGCTGCAGCATACTGCCAGGTTTGCTCCAGTGATGAGGAGGGAGGGGATGATGAGGTCACTGACTCAACGTGGGTGCCTGATAGGAGAGAGGAGGAGGAGGAGGAGGAGGTGGCACATCACCAACGAGGCAGGATGCCCTCCAGGGGCCAGCCTAAGGGCAGCACATTGACTGCATCACACCCAAAAGCTCCACATGTGCAGGGCGCTGCAGTCTCTGCGCGTTATTCAAAAAGTTCTTTGGTGTGGGCCTTTTTTGAGACGAGTGCATCAGATCGCACCGCTGCTATTTGCAACATATGTCTCAAGCGTATCTCGCGTGGCCAAAACATCTCCCGCTTGGGTACCACATGCTTGACCAGACATATGTTGACCTGCCATGCAGTTCGTTGGCAAGCATATCTAAAAGACCCACACCAAAGAACAAAGAGGATCTCTCCTTGCTCCTCATCAGCTGAGATTTCCAACCCCACTAGACCTTCAGTCCTCTCTGAGACCTGCAGTGAGAGGAATGAAGGTGTAGAATTAGGTGTGTCACAGCCAAGTACTTGTGGGCAATCTGCTTTTGGTACACCGACGCCAGATTGTACCAGGCAAATTTCCCTGCCCCAGCTGCTGCACCGCCGAAAGAAGTTTGCTCCCAGCCATCCACATGCCCAGCGGTTGAATGCTAGCTTGGCAAAATTGCTAGCACTTCAACTGCTGCCTTTTCAGTTGGTAGACTCTGCCCCCTTCCGTGAGTTTGTGGAATGTGCGGTTCCTCAGTGGCAGGTACCCAAACGCCACTTTTTCTCACGGAAGGCGATTCCAGCTCTCTACCGGCATGTGGAAGGCAATGTCCATGCCTCGCTGGACAGGGCGGTCAGCGGTAAGGTGCATATTACCGCTGACTCATGGTCCAGCAGGCATGGACAGGGACGTTACTTAAGTTTCACGGCGCATTGGGTGACTCTGCTGGCAGCTGGGAAGGATGCAGGACAAGGTGCAGTAGTGTTGGAGGTTGTTCCGCCACCACGCCTCCAAAATGCTGATTGTGACACACCTCTCTCCTCCACCCCCTCCTCTTCTTCTTCCTCCATGGCCTCTTCCTCGGAACCAGCGGTGCTCCGTAGGCATTCAAGGGGCTACGCAAGTACGCAGGCCAAAAGATGCCATGCGGTGCTTGAGCTGGTGTGCTTGGGGGACAGGAGCCACACTGGGGCAGAGGTTCTGTCAGCTCTGCAGGGGCAGGTTCAGAGGTGGTTGACGCCACGCCAACTTAAGGCAGGAATGGTGGTTTGCGACAATGGCACCAACCTCCTCTCTGCCCTCCGACAGGGACAACTGACCCATGTGCCCTGTTTGGCTCACGTCCTTAACTTGGTGGTGCAGCGGTTCTTGGGCAGGTACCCGGGCTTACAGGATGTCCTGAGGCAGGCCAGGAAAGTCTGTGTGCATTTCCGCCGGTCATATAATGCCAGTGCTCGGCTGACGGACCTCCAAAAGGAGTTTAACCTGCCCAAGAACCGCCTAATCTGTGACATGTCCACCAGGTGGAACTCGACATTGGCCATGCTGCAGCGGCTGCACACGCAGCAGAGGGCCATCAATGAGTACCTGTGCGACTATGGCACCAGGACAGGGTCAGGGGACCTTGGTTTTTTTTCCCCACGCCAGTGGGCCATGATCAGGGATGCATGCACTGTCCTGTCACCATTCGAGGAGGCCACGAGGATGGTGAGCACTGACAGTGCATGCATCAGTGACACTGTCCCCCTTGTCCACCTGTTGGAGCACACGCTGCGTGGAATAATGGACAGGGCACTTGAGGCAGAACAGAGGCAGGAAGAGGAGGACTTCCTTAGCTCTCAAGGCCCCTTTATCCAGACAGTGTTCCTGCGTGCCCGCCGATCACACAGGAAGAGGACGAGGAGGAGGAGGAGGAGGAAGATTGTGTCAGTATGGAGGTGGAGCCTGGCACTCAGCATCAGCAGTCTTTAAGGGATCAGTCCCAAGGAACACATGGACTTGTACGTGGCTGGGAGGAGGTGGCTGCGGACGTTGTTGTCCTTAGTGACCCAGAGGACTCCGGACCGAATGCCTCAGCAAACCTACGCTGCATGGCCTCCCTGATCCTGCAAAGCCTGCGTAAGGATCCTCGTATTCGTGGTATCAAGGAGAAGGACCAATACTGGCTGGCAACCCTCCTTGATCCACGTTACAAGGGTAAGGTTGCGGACCTTATCTTGCCATCGCAGAGGGAGCAGAGGATGAAACATCTTCGGGAGGCCTTGCAGAAAGGTCTGTGCAACGCGTTCCCAGAGACTGGGAGGTTACAAACTCCTGTTTCTGGACAACGTGTTGCTGAGGCTTCGGTCAGTCAAAGAAGGAGCGGTGGAGAAGGTGGCCGTCTGACCGATGCGTTCAGACAATTTTTTGGTCCGCAGCCCCAAGGTATGATCGGTTCCAGCAACCATCGCCAGCGTCTGTTTTACATGGTGCAGGAATACCTAGGGGCAAGATCAGACTTGGACACCTTTCCCACCGAAAATCCTCTGGGTTACTGGGTCTTGAGGATGGATCACTGGCCAGAGCTTGCACAGTATGCAATTGAGCTACTGGCCTGTCCTGCATCCAGCGTTCTTTCGGAACGCACATTCAGTGCTGCTGGAGGCGTGGTAACCGATCACAGGGTGCGTCTGTCCACTGACTCGGTCGATCGGCTGACCTTCATAAAAATGAATCAGTCTTGGATCACCACCAGCTACCAAGCACCTGATGCTGATGTAACTGAATAATTTTTTTCAGATCCCTTCAAAGACTGCCTATGCTGATGCTGAGTGACTATCCCTGAGTAATTATCCTCTTCCTCCTCAATCATCACGCTGATAGCTTGTAAGAACATTTTTGGTTCTGGGCGCCACCACCAGTGCCTAAGGCACAATTTTTCAGCCCCTGTATAACAGGGGCGTGTAATTGCAATTTTTGATGTAATACTTTGCAGCAGGGCTCGTTCCTGCATTCCAACTAGAGTGTCTGTGAGGGGTTGCAGTGTTGTGGCACCAGCACCAGTGCCTAAGGCCCAATTTTTCTGCCCCTGTCTAACAGGGGCGTGTAATTACAATTTTTGATGCAATACTTTGCAGCAGGGCTCGTTCCTGCGTTCCAACTAGAGTGTCTGTGAGGGGTTGCAGTGTTGTGGCACCAGCACCAGTGCCTAAGGCCCAATTTTTCTGCCCCTGTCTAACAGGGGCGTGTAATTACAATTTTTGATGTAATACTTTGCAGCAGGGCTCGTTCCTGCATTCCAACTAGAGTGTCTGTGAGGGGTTGCAGTGTTGTGGCACCAGCACCAGTGCCTAAGGCCCAATTTTTCTGCCCCTGTCTAACAGGGGCGTGTAATTACAATTTTTGATGCAATACTTTGCAGCAGGGCTCGTTCCTGCGTTCCAACTAGAGTGTCTGTGAGGGGTTGCAGTGTTGTGGCACCAGCACCAGTGCCTAAGGCCCAATTTTTCTGCCCCTGTCTAACAGGGGCGTGTAATTACAATTTTTGATGTAATACTTTGCAGCAGGGCTCGTTCCTGCATTCCAACTAGAGTGTCTGTGAGGGGTTGCAGTGTTGTGGCACCAGCACCAGTGCCTAAGGCCCAATTTTTCTGCCCCTGTCTAACAGGGGCGTGTAATTACAATTTTTGATGCAATACTTTGCAGCAGGGCTCGTTCCTGCGTTCCAACTAGAGTGTCTGTGAGGGGTTGCAGTGTTGTGGCACCAGCACCAGTGCCTAAGGCCCAATTTTTCTGCCCCTGTCTAACAGGGGCGTGTAATTACAATTTTTGATGCAATACTTTGCAGCAGGGCTCGTTCCTGCGTTCCAACTAGAGTGTCTGTGAGGGGTTGCAGTGTTGTGGCACCAGCACCAGTGCCTAAGGCCTAATTTTTCAGCTCCTGTTCAACAGGGGCATGTAATTACAATTCTTGATCTAATATTTCACAGCAGGGCCCTGTGAGGGCTTACAGTGTTTTGGCCACAGCAACACCTAAGGCCCAAATTTCTGCTGAGTATATAGGGCAGGACCCTACTTTCAAACATCTAACTTACAAACGACTCCTACTTGCAAACGGAAGGAGACAACAGGAAGTGAGATGAAATCTACCCCTAGGAAGGGAAATTCTCTCATGTAAGAGTTAATATGGGAAAACAATTTCTCCTTTCCACTGATGCTTTCCAATCCTTGTTCCACAAAAAAACCCAAATTTTCAAAAAACATTTTTCATTGGGACAAAAAAGTGAGGTGAAATCTTCTGAAGAGGAGGAAAGACGCAAAACAAATGTCACAGGGGTGATAACCCTTCCCTATGTTTTCCAAAAAGCTTAGAAAAGATTTTTTGGCTGGAGCTAAACACGTTAAAAATGTTCAAAATTACAAACAGATTCTACTTAACAACAAACCTACAGTCCCTGTCTTGTTTGCACCGCCTGTATACTGCTGTTCAGAGTATATAGGGCCTGGTGGCCCCACACCTTTCCTTATTTTAATTTGGGTGCGGGGTTCCCCTTAATATCCATACAAGACCCAAAGGGCCTGGTAATGGACTGGGGGGTACCCATGCCATTTTTCTCACTGATTTTCATCCATATTGCCAGGACCCGACATGACATTAAACCCGCAAGCAGTTTTAAATGAGATTTTTTCCTTTAAAAATGACATTTGGTGCAGGGACTGTTCTAAACATGGGAAACACGCGTCACTTTACAGGCATACTATAGACACCCCCCAGGTACGATATTTAAAGGAATATTTCACTTTTTTTTTTTACTTTAAGCATCATTAAAATCACTGCTCCCGAAAAAACGGACGTTTTTAAAAGTTTTTTTTGCATTGATACATGTCCCCTGGGGTAGGACCCGGGTCCCCACACCCTTTTTAGGACAATACCATGCAAATTAGCCTTTAAAATGAGCACTTTTGATTTCGAACGTTCGAGTCCCATAGACGTCAATGGGGTTCTAACGTTCGTGCGAACTTGCGGTCCGTTCGCGGGTTCTGGTGCGAACCGAACCGGGGGGTGTTCGGCTCATCCCTACCTATGGGAAATTAAATAGTAATCCCTTCCCTCTTGTAGTCAAGGAATTAAATAAAAAACTAGTAGAAGCAAAGGATGAAGGACTTTTGACAATATGCGAGTTTCAACATATTTATGTCCGGGAGTTCAATGTACCTACCTTCTACATTATCCCCAAAATACATAAGAACTTGCATAACCCTCCAGGCAGGCCAATACTAGTATCGGCCTGCCAGGGCCCTTTGGAGAGAGTGGGTAGATACTTGGACTCACTTCTAAAAGACATGGTTACGAACTTAAAATCCTATGTACAGGACACTAGGCATGTACTGGCTAAAATTTCTGAACTTGACGAATTGGAACACTAATGCCGCGTACACACGAGCGGACTTTACGGTGGACTTTGCCCGGCGGACTTTTCACCGGACTTTGTTGGCTCCTTGCGCCGGACTTAAAAACGGACGGACTTGGCCACACACGCTCACTGCAAAAGTCCGCTGGTTTGGAACGCGGTGACGTATAGCACGTACGACGGGACTATAAAAAGGAAGTTCAAGCCCCACTACGGCACACTTTGGGCTCCTTCTGCTAATCTCGTGTTTATCTCGTGTTAGTAGAAGTTTGGTTAAAGACGATTCGCGCTTTTCACACTTCAGCTTATTTCGATCGTTTTCTGCGGTTCAGTTTGTGCTTGTGAGGTTTGTATCTGCTTTTCAGTGCGTGTTGGTCAGTTCGTACCCTGCCTTGCAGGCCGTTCTGGTCCGCTCGTTCCTGATTTTCAGGTCGTTCTTCATAGGCCTTGCTGTTCTTCAGTGCGTTTGTTATAAGTTTGTTTGTTTGAGCAGCCGACCGTTTTGAAGCCATGTCGCGTGGACGTTCTCGTTCTTGAGTTCGTGCTGCATGGGGACTTGGTGTTGGGGTTAATACTTTGACCCGAGTCCAGTCCATGAACAGGGTGGGGAGGAGTTCATGGATGAAGAATTGGTTGCGCCAGCGTGACCAATTCTCTCATATGCCTTTGCTCCGTGAGCTCCGTGAGAATAATCCTGAGGATTTCAGGAATTATCTCCGGATGACGGACCCCGTCTTTGAGCGTCTGCTGGCTATGCTGACCCCCTATATCAGCAGGCAGGAAACCTGCATGAGGCAAGCCATCAGTGCGGAGCAGAGGCTAGTTGCCACGTTACGTTACTTGGCGACAGGGAGAAGTCTTCAGGATTTGAAGTTCTCGTCAGGCATCTCCCCCCAGGCTCTGGGGATCATAATCCCAGAGACCTGTTCTGCTATTATTCAGGTCCTGCAGAAGGACTATATGAAGGTAAGTTTTATCCTTTAACATTACATGATATGTATTAAATGTTTTTTGATGTATTGTATAACTGTCCTCCTTACCTAATTGCCATGCTTTCAATATGCTGTGAATGTCCCCTTTATCTTCATGCATGACTGTTTTTGGACATTAATCATTTATTGACCTACATGCATATTTTCCTTCATTAACCTCCCCACCATGCAATCCTGGGTCCTTTTATATCTCTAGCCTATAGTCCCTTGAACAATGTATATTGTCTGCTCCATTGTCTTGTTTGACCCTCCCCCACCCCACAAATGTTAGAACCAGTCAGGTGTGTTTGTTAACCTAATTAGAACCCCTCCCCCACCCCACAAATGTTAGAACCAGTCAGGTGTGTTTGTTAACCTAATTAGAACCCCTCCCCCACCCCACAAATGTTAGAACCAGTCAGGTGTGTTTGTTAACCTAATTAGAACCCCTCCCCCACCCCACAAATGTTAGAACCAGTCAGGTGTGTTTGTCAACCTAATTAGAACCCCTCCCCCACCCCACAAATGTTAGAACCAGTCAGGTGTGTTTGTTAACCTAATTAGAACCCCTCCCCCACCCCACAAATGTTAGAACCAGTCAGGTGTGTTTGTTAACCTAATTAGAACCCCTCCCCCCACATTCAAATGTATCAATGGGCCATCAGAGGGGTGATTAATCTTATAAGTGTGCCTTATGTTTTAGAACATTTCAATTACAAACACACATCTTAAAAATGTTTAACTGCTGTTGTTCACTAATGTTTTTGTGTAATCTGATATCCAATTTTGTTTTTAAAGTCCTTATCTTATTTTTTTTTCTTTTTTGCACTCCACAGTTTCCTTCAAGTACACAGGAATGGCAGACTGTGGCCTCCCAGTTCGCTGACCGTTGGGACTTTCCCAACTATGTCGGTGCGATTGACGGGAAGCATGTCCAGATTGTGCCCCCACCGCGTTCGGGGTCTTATTTCTATAGCTACAAGGGGTTCCATAGTGTAGTTTTGATGGCGGTGGTCTCGGCACATTGGACTTTCTGTTTGTGGATGTGGGGAAGAACGGACAGATGTCTGATGGAGGAGTCTTTGCACAGACCAAGCTGTGCCATCGTCTCCAGACCGGTGGCCTGGAATTGCCACCTGATGACGAGAATGTGGATGGACTCCCCTCTGTTTTTATTGCTGATGAAGCGTTTGCTCTTGGTGAGCACTTGATGAGGCCGTCCCCCCAAAGGACACTCACCCCTGAGAGGAGGGTATTTAATTATCGGCTGGCCAGAGCAAGAAGAGTTGTGGAGAATGCTTTTGGGATTCTGGCCAGCCGGTTCCGTTTATTCCTTTCTTCAATTCATTTGGCGGACTATAAACTAAACTACGTCATCCTTGCTTGGTGCATCTTGCATAACTTTTTAAGGAGACATTCAGCAACATATATATCCTCTGTTGGGCCTGAGGCCGGACTGGAACAGGATACCACTTTGACAGGCCTAGAAATTGGCCGTATTGGCTTGGCACCCCGAACCGCACGTCAAGTGCGTGACCGTTATGTCAATTATTTTAATGGTCGGGGGGCCATTGCTATTCAGCAACAGCTGTAATTTTATTACAAAAATTTAAAAAAAAAATTTAAAAAAATATCTTGTTTTTATTCTTGTTTGCATTTAGTTATGTCTGTCTCCTAGTGCACTTGTAGAAGTGCCAAGTGCATTTAGCTTTAGTTAATCAAGCCCACAAAAACAACCAAAAAAATTTGACTTCAATAATCAGCCACACACATTGTATTCTGAACAAAATTTTTTTTTTTGTGCACATTGAAAGGTGCATTTTTTTAATTTTTTATGGTTTTTTGTTTAAAATCTTTTATGTTGTGTAAAAAAAATGTTTGTTTACAAAATTATTCAAAGCATATTTTAGCAAATATATAGACCATTCTAAAAAGATTTACATACACAACAGTGTTTTTATAAACAAAAAAAAAATTAAAGAACTTACAAAGTTCAACATTTAGAGAACGGTGCATGTGATGTCACCCTTGGAAATCGTTCATTTTGAATATGCTTAAAATTGAGCTGTACAAAAGGGTCAAGTCAACATGTGCTATCTCCTATCATGGGTGAGCATTGTATGTGTTTTGTGTGTGCAATCCCTTTTTTGGTTCCTATCACCACCAAAGAATTTTCAGGATGAAGGGGTTGCAAACACAAAACAAGTACATTGATAACCCATGATGGAAGATAGCACATGATGACACACCGTGTGCATCAGAATGTAAATTTGGGTATACCCCAAAAATTTTAAAAACATTTTTGGCAAAAAACAAACTTCCCAAGGAAATGAAGAACATGATTGATGTTTTTAGGCCAAACGTGATTATATTCAGCCCAAAACATCAATCATGTTCTTCATTTCCTGTTGCATGGAGTCCAGGCAAAGTTGCATGCTGTGAATTTGGTCACGCATTTTATCGATGTGGCCATTCCACAGCATTATCTGGCCAATCAGTCTTTGCGCACTGTCTGTGGTGAAGGGCTCTGCCGCTTGGCCTTCCACAACCAGAAACTCACCTAAAATGAGTGAATAAAAACAAGGTTTACAATATGCACGCCAAAATACAGTAACTCAAGCTGGGGTGTCAGTCACTCACTTGGTGGGCTTGAAACCTCGCACACTTCCTCCACCTCTCCTTCCTCAAGGTCGTCGGGTGGGCGTGGTCTTGGGCTGGGGCTTGGGGTATCTTCTGCCTCAGGCTGGTGACTTGGGGGGGTCCTGGGATCCTTTAACTGTTGTCTGAGTCTTTTGTCCCCTATGAGAATTGAACAAAAGGTATAGTTAAAACACAGTGATATTTTAGCTTTTAATAAATAAACTTAAACGTTGGTTATGAGTTGTGGCCAATTGCCTTTTTTCATCATAATAAATTTTGAAGACAGGATGAACATTCCCTCTGAACAACAATTATAAACAATGCACATTTTCTGGCAAGTTTCACAGATGCAGACACCTCAATGCTCTCCTATGTGTATTACCCCTCTAAAATTTCTTTATGGTCACATAGTACACTATAGTGCTCGTGAGTCCAGATGTGGAAACAGCTGCTGTGTCCTGTCCCTACATTACACTGAATCATTTTTGAAGAAGCATTATATTTTCAAACACATCTACACCACATCAACAAATTGTGGGAATTTGACAAATTATCAAGACATAAATGTATGTCCAACCCTGTCCCATCGTATTTGGCGAAAAAATAACGTCATTTTCTAAAGTATCATATATATTACAAAGAACGGTCTTTATGAACGATGCTGTATAAAGTCCAAAAATAAGGATCAGCATGCAAGTTAAGTATCTCAATAGTAAAACACAACAAGTACTTACTTTTTTTAAGCAGCTTCTTTATTCGCCAATATTGTTCTGGCTCCCGACTTTTGATATCAGACCACCGCTTCCTCAATTGTTCTTTCGAACGTTTTGTGCCAAATTTTTCTTCTAGAGCGGTGACAACTGAGGACATTATTTTGTCCTTCCGCATATTCGGTCGTGTGTACGGTCCTTTTTTGCCATCGTAGTCCTCCCTTCTCAATATGGACACCATCTCCACCATCTCTTCAAAAGCCATGTTGGTGGCCTTATATCTCCTCCGGGATGTGGATGTTTGGAGCTCCGGGCTTTCCTCTGCGCTACTTCCACTGATTCTCTCCGCCATCTTTTGCTATCTACTCCCACTGCGCAATGAAGAGTGAAGGGGCGGGGCCAAATCGTACTTATGAACGTCAGAGGCGGGCGACGCAGGTGGAGCATGACACATGCGCAGTGTATATAAAGCTATTACGATGGCCTACGTATGTCCGTGCGGAAGTAGCGAGCGTCAGAAACGAAGGTAAGATTAAAGTGTGTGTGTGTGTGTGTTTGGTGTGTGTGTGTGTGTGTGTGTGTGTGTGTGTGTATGTATGTATGTATGTATGTATGTGTCCCCTAGATTACAACCAAAACTAATCCTGTGATTTGTGACTGACATTAGTTTGGATCTTGTGTCTTGTCTTGCAGAAAAAATGAATCCCTTTAAAGAGGAAGAATTTTTGTGCCAATTTATTGAGCTCTATCAGGACAAGAAAAACCTGTGGGAGGTCAAACACCCCCTATATTATAATAGGGATGTTAGGAAGGCAACACTGGGCACACTTTTAGAGTTTGTGAAGACTCGACTCCCCCAGGCAGACCTCAAGTTTGTGGACAAGAAGATTGGTATCTTGCGAAACATGTATGAGCTGGAACACAAAAAAATCCAGGAGTCGCTCAGATCCGGTGCAGCAGCTGACCAAGTATATGTACCCAAGTTGTGGTACTACAACAAAATGCGATTCCTGGATGACCAGACCGAAGCCAGGCAATCACTTTCCACCCTTCCCCCCACCCTTCCCTCCAGCCTTCCTTCCACTCTTCCCTCCAGCCTTCCATCCACCTCCACCCCAGCTGAGGAGTCCCAGGATGAACTGGGCCTTTTCAGCATTGATGAAGTTGATGCGCCCAGCTTCAGCCAGGTATCCTTTTTTTTTAAATTTGTGATTGTGTAAATGTTATTAATGATGTTAACGTGTTAATTTTGAAAGTGCTTCATAAAAAATGACTTCTGCACAAAGATTAATATGTAGACATATCACTAGACAGTAGTGGCCAAAAATATACTTAACTTCAGATCTTGTTGATCATCTGAAATAATGGTGGTGTCAAATAGATAGCCTTTACTATTTTGTGTAATTATATTTGAAAGTCATGAGCTGAAAATTGTGTGTGATTGCCTAACACAAAATTACAACTATATGTCCCTTTTTTTTACACAGGATGACCTCAGCCAGGAGGAGGCCTTGCCCAGTGGGAGAGAGGAGGAGGCCTTGCCCAGTGGGAGAGAGGAGGAGGCTGTGGCTGGGCCAAGTCAAAGCCGCACAGAGTGTCAGGTGCCTCCCCTCCGCATCCTCCACAAAAGGCCCAGGAGAATGACACCAACTGAGCAGGAATCCCTAGCCCTCATACGTGAAGCAAGCCTCATCCTCAGCAAACCACCCAATGCCGAGGAGGCGTATGGCACCTATATAGCCAGCAGATTGCTGGAGTTGGAAAAGGGCCAATGCCTCCTCTGTGAGGGTCTAATTTTTAAGGCATTTGAGAAGGGCTTGAGAGGGGAGCTTACTGTTACCACATATCTGGCAGATGAAGCCACTCCTCCTCCTCCTCCTGCCCCAAGTACACCACCAGAGGCACAACCTCCAAGGAATGCTGCAGAGAAGCGTGGAGGGAAGGCTCCACGGAAGAGTCTAAAGTGATTGCGTGGCTTCTGTCTGGTCTGACTGTGCTCCCTGTGCTCCCTATAGTCGCAAGATACCAATTTTCTTGTCCTCAAACTTGATGTGTGTCCTGGGGGACGAAAGGCTTCCCAGATTCTAAAAGTGTCTCCAGTGTTGCCTTCCTAATTTTTGGTATAATAAAAAAAAAAAAAATTTTTGGTTACCTTACATTATTGCCTATGTGTTTTGAATAAAAAACGCCATTTTCTTTGGGAGTAGGCAGGTACAGGTCAAAAAGACTATGGGGTTGATTTGAGAAAAGCAAATAGTCTGTGCACTTTGCAGAGGGCAGTTGCCCTCTGCAAGTGCAATTGCTCCAGAGCATCATAAATTAGTTAAAAGCTTGACTTTGCAAAGAGTACCCAATCCTGTGCAAGGAAAATTATAAAAAAAGCATTTTTGCTTGCACATGATTGGATGATGGAAGTCAGCAGAGCTTCTGCACATTTACTAAAGCTTTGGAGCAACTGCTCTTGCAGAGGGCAACTGCACTTTACAAAGTGCACAGTCTTTTTCCCTTTAGTAAATCAACCCCTATGTGTGTTTTTGACAAAAGGCTGTACTGGAAATCGCATTACTGAACAACTATTTTCAGTTCTTAACAACTTACTACCAGCAGATTTGTGGCACCTCAATGGGGGCGGCGTGGGCTCTGGCCTACGCTTGCCTCCACTTGGGGCTCTGGGAAGAGGAAGATGTCTACCCTTCATTGTTGTATCGTGACCACGTACACACCTGGATACAGTACATCTCTGATGTACAGGTGATCTGGAAGGGCACCACCGAAGACCTGCATGAATTAATGAAAGAGCTGAACATAAATCAATGCAATACAAGGGTGACATATACCTTTGATCGGGTGTGTTTGCCCTTCCTCAATCTGCAGATCACATGACAAAATGGCCGTCTCCTTACATGTATGTTCCGTAAAGAAACGTCCACAAATACCCTCCTATGTGCCACCAGTCACCACCCCCACTGGCTAAAAAATGGTATTCCTGTGGGGCAATTTTTACGTATTAAAAGGAACTGCACTAAAGCAAGTGACTACAGACGAGAATCCCTTGAACTCTATGGGAGGTTCCGCGAACGCGGTTACTCGCATAGACAGATTAGAAGGGCCAAACAAAGAGCCGCAATCAGGGACCGGAGCAGCCTACTGGCTCTAGATTCAACTCACCCCAACGTTTGTAATTCCCAGAAAACATGTGACCAGACTAGGATCTTCCATTCTAATACTAGAGTCTTATAGCAGCACCATCTTGAATTTAAACACATTGTAGGGTGTGCCCCCCAAATATGCTTTTGTATATTGTAATAGACCTTGACCAGGTTTTTTGGGCTTGAACCCATCCCCCCTCCTCATTACCTCTTATTTAGTGGCCACCAGTGCATAGAATGTATCCCCTTCAGTTCTCCCACATAGAGGAGTTCAGCTCCCATGGTTTAGACAAAGGATCTTCCATTCTATTACTAGAGTAGGACCCACTAATTCGGGGTACTTTGTCGCAGTAAGTGGGCTTAGCACTATATGACCATATAGTGTGACCAAACCCCCCGTATTTTTTGAATATGTTCAGGTTTTTTTAACTAGCCTTGCAGGATAAATGTCATTCTTGAATGTGTGCGCTGTAAAATATTTTGTACTGTTTGTAGGTCTTATAGCAGCACCATCTTGAATTTAAACGCATTGTAGGGTGTGCCCCCCAAATATGTTTTTGCAGACTAGGATCTTAACGACATTTGGTTCCCAATGGAATGAAGTCAGCTCTGTTTAAGAGAAACACTGGTGTGTCTTAACTAATTTCTCTGGACTGTCAAACATAGCACCTCACCCAGGTTGGTGGCTCGACGTGCCAGAAACCTGGGCGACATGCTTGTTAAGTCGGAATTCACAAGACAGCCTGAACCTACCTGGCTAGCTGATTACCCACGGAGTACAGGTATGTTTCCGTGTAATAAATGGCAGTACTGTCCATTTGTACACAGAACCTCCACTTTCACAGGTGCTCCATGCAATGAGAATTATGTAATACGAGACCTAATTAACTGTTCCACGTCCCGAATCATCTACATGATAACCTGCCCCTGCCCCAAAATCTATGTGGGCAAAACAAAGAGAACCCTCAAGGTACGAATTGGGGAACATTTACGAGAAATTAATGACAAAGAGAAGACCCCTGAGAAACCGTTAGCTAAACATTTTGCATCACATCATGGCAGAAGCTCTACAGGAATGCATGTTAACCACTTCAACACCGGCCCATAGTCAAATGACGGCCACAGATGGGATCTCCCATCCTGGGTGGCCGTCATATGACAACCTGGGCTTCCCGGCCGTCTAGGGGGTGCGCGCGCGATGTCTGCCGGGCACCCGCGATTGCCCGTTAACCGAGCAGGACCGTGGATCTGTGTGTGTAAACACACAGATCCACGTCCTGTCAGGTGAGAGGAGACCGATCTGTGTTCCCAGTACAGAGGAACACTGATTGGTCTCCTCCCCTTATGAGTCCCCTCCCCCACAGCTAGAATCACTCCCCTAGGAAACATATTTAACCCCTCGTGTCCCCCTAGTGGTTAACACCTTCCCTGCCTGTCCCATTTATACAGTAATCAATGCAATTTTATAGCATTGATCGCTGTATAAATGTGAATGGTTGCAAAAATGTGTCAAACGTGTCCGATGTGTCCTCCATAATGTCGCAGTCACGAAAAAAATCGCAGATAGCCGCCATTACTAGTAAAAAAAATAAATAAATAAAAATGTTTTAAAAATGCCATAAATCTATCCCGTATTTTGTAGACGCTATAACTTTTGCGCAAACCAATCAATATACGCTTATTGCGATTTTTTTTTTTACCAAACATATGTAGAAGAATACGTATCGGCCTAAACTGAGGAAAAAAAATTTTTTTTTTTTTAAAAAATTGGGATATTTATTATAGTAAAAGTATAAAATATTGTGTTTTTTTTCAAAATTGTCGCTCTTCTTTTGTTTATAGCGCAAAAAATAAAAACCGCAGAGGTGATCAAATACCACCAAAAGAAAGTTCTATTTGTGGGGAAAAAAGGACGTCAATTTTGTTTGGGTACAGCGTCGCATGACCGCGCAATTGTCGTTTAAAATGCAACAGCGCTAAAAACTAAAAGTTGGTCTGGGAAGGAAGGGGGTGAAAATGCCCTGTATTGAACCGGTTAAAGGCATTTATGTATTAAAGTTACTCACCAGACGAGACAACTTTGATCGGGTGCTCCTACAAAAAGAGAAATGGTGGGTGTACTGTTTAAAGTGCCTAATGCCGCTAGGCTTGAACACTGATCTAAATTTACAGGTCTTCTTGAAGACCTAGGCAAAGTCAGTGCATCCTGGACACACTAAAGAAGTCAAATAAGCAAACAATTGAATCACGCTAATATAATCTTAAAATAAATAAATAGTCTCAACCCAAATGAAGCAATCTATATACCCCTGACTGAATTGCTAGAATGCATAGAGTCAACTGAGTATAATAGGTTACAGAGTGTAAGCCTCTGTGATCACTATTGGTGTAATCTATAATAACCAAGTTGGATGAACAAAATAAACCAAAAAAAAGGAAGTCTCTGTGTAGGTGATAAAAAATGATTAATTAATATCATCTTCCACCCGTGCAAAACCAAGAGAAACAGCAATCAAGTCCACAAAGAAAGGTCTTCCACTGTTGTGTAGCGTGAAAATTGTGATCCACCACCAATGTAGAAGGGGTTACTCCTTACCAGACAGAGATGATCCCCCATTACAGAGGATCAAGGAAGGCATATCGACTGTGATGGTAAGTGTATCTTCCGTGTAGGACTGCCGCTATACCTCGAGTCGTAACATCAGATGGATCGGCGTGTCCACCGCGCATGCGCCCGGCAAAATTTGCGGCTCTGCGACAAAAAATCTGCGAATATAGATTACACCAATAGTGATCACAGAGGCTTACACTCTGTAACCTATTCTACTCAGTTGAGTATTCTAGCAATTCAGTCTGGGGTATATAGATTGCTTCATTTGGGTTGAGACTATTTATTTATTTTAAGATTATATTAGCGCAATTCAATTGTTTGCTTATTTGATTTGGTATATGTATTTTGAATTGCTGCTTTTCACAGATATTCATTTATAATATATTATTGTGTTATTCACTCATTGATTTCTTAGCGCAGTTTTATTTCTTTTTTCTTTACACTAAAGAAGTCACCAGTAAATCCCTGTTTAATAAACTTAATTAATTTACTGAATGTGACTTAATATTAATTAATGCTTAATTTAGGATGCTAAACTGAACCAAAAAATTACTCTGCTCCCTCATCTGTTTGGCTCATTGTCCCTTGTTTGTCCCTTCTCTTGGTGTGTGTCATACTGCCTTGGTCTCCTATTCTCTCCCTTTTTTCCTCTTCCTCTCATGTACACAGTACTGTTTTCAATTATATGATATACCCCATACACACTATACAATATGATTGCAAAACCTCTGTTGTTACGAATGAGGAATTGCTTCATTGTTAGCCAATTAACTTTCCTTTGGCTACTTATGAGGTGCATTGATTTAAATGCGTGTATTTTTCAAAGTAACCTTTTCACTGACAGAGATACTGTTCCCTGTAAAACTACACTTTTGATTGGGCGTGACCATACGAGAATATCACAATAACAGGGAGTGTGGCCGCTCCACCAATCAACGTCCGAGATGAAGCTACACTACTAGCTTCAGCGAAATGCGTTGACGTCATCAACAGCGCTGTCATGCTCTACGGTGCTATGGAAGCTGAACAGCTGTGAGACACAGGACGCCTGGCAAAGTATGCGGTAAACGGCCATAACAGCCCACAAGTCCGGCAAGGCCAGTGGTTGATTAACACAGCAACGAGCTGGATATACCTGGCCACGGACATGTAACGTGATCGCCATCATCTGTTGTGAGATTCCACTGCCATCAGGGTCATCTTGGCTGCGCTGCCAGCTATATAAGAGAGGAACTGGATCAGCCCCCTCCATACATACGGGTGGTAATGTATGGATAAATCCTATGCTGTCTATACTTGATGAACTTAACTCTATGCTTGCACCTGAAGTATGATGCATTAAGACTTGTCACTCAGCATCCGCAAGTATCACTTGAACAATGTTATCAACACTTAGCAATTTCCAGTGACAGCACTATGTGGTAGCCATAGTGAACCAGGAGTTGTGAACTGCTCAAACACTTGGCAATAAGGTACATCTAACTACCATCACTATTATCAAATCTATTTAATGTGTGGACCTGATCAAATATGTGATATTTGCACCTTATTGACTGCCTGAGAATCTGAGGTTGTTCCCATAGTCCCCATTTTCTTGATACCTTACAGCCATAGTACACGTATATGGTCACTCTCCAAATGCTGGTTCTGCCATCCATGAATTACTGTTTTTTCTAACCTGTTTTCTCACCTACTCTGTTCCACCATATTTATGTTGATCAGCAGCTAATCATCATAAAAATGTATTATTTATTCAAGTGATCCATTGTGATCCTCCATAGGGAAACCTCCCACCAATTGAATTGACACTGCTGCTGACCACCATAAAACATCCGGACCGTGTTCAGTGTTGTTTTGTATTAAGTCTTTGAATGTTGTCCTGTCTGTAGAATTTTAATTAGATATGGTTACTCCTCAATAGCCATAATGTGTGTGCTTTTATTGATTACACCAATGTTTGAATTATTTGACATTATAATAAATTGATATTTTTGATTGAATAGAATACTCTGATCAGTTTTGTTGCCCGGTATTCTTTGTATCGAGTGCCCTTCCCCCTTTCCCCTTTTTGTTCCTACAATTTGTTTCTGGTTACAGCAACAACGCCACACCAAGTGTATGATCAGTGATTGGTCAGTTAATTAATTGACCATCTATTTATATATAGCTTGCCTAAGCGTCCCCATTTTTCCCCTATCCCTTTTCCTCTTACTGTATACATGTTTTTGTGATCATTATGGTCACTTCTTTGCAAGCTTATATAAATTCTACCAATTGATGTAATTTTCATAGGTTCTATTTTTGTGCACTGTATGAGGAATGGCATTTATGCCGGGAGAGGATATAAAACATGAGATAAGGACTGCATTCCAGGGTGACACACCCCAAGCTTTCAACCAAGATGATGAGATCAAAAATAAATTTAAAGAACACAAAAAGCTGTTAATCAAACATCTTAACAGAAAGTGGGATGTGTCATCTCTGGAGACATATATTTCACATTGAATAATACCAAGAGGTTTAAGAGATAGAATTATTCCAGCCGAACACTTACATACCGATCGTTTCCTACCTAAGTGGAATGAACTCTGCGTGAATCATGGAGTTGCTGTTATGAAGTTAATTGTAGAAGAGGAAAAAAATCAATTGACTTCAATACAGGAACAAATTGAGGAAAGCGCACATGGTTTAAAAAACATTTAAGCATAAAGAGGATTTTTTTTTGTTTAATAAGTTTTTATTATAGAATAGCATGTACAGTGAACAATGTACATTATACAAAAACAAAGGAGATTACAACTAGATGACAAGTGAACCTTGGAAAAAGTGGACAGTTAGATACCCAAGTATACAGAACAATACATGAATATTCATATTCCAAGGGTGTCAGGGGCAGATATCGAGGCCCAGTGTGTTCAAATCTTACCTACTTGTCATAAATCAAAACACAGGGTAAAGATGCTAGAATCTACTCTGTAAATGCCTTTTACACAGGCATAAAACCTTGAGAGAACAGAATGTAAGTAAAAGGGAAGAGAGAAAGAAAGAATAGAGTGAAAGACAGGAAGGGTGGGGAAAGGAGGGGGAGGGAAGGGGGGGAGGGAAGGGGGGGAGGGGGTGTGTCCGCCTCAGGCCAATTTCAATCACATATTGTTATTTAACAGCAAAGTTATCTAGGTTGAGACATAATTTCCGCATACACAGAGGTGTACTTAAAGGCGAACCAGCAGGACCATATTTTCTTAGCTAGGTCTGATTTATTTCTAAGGGTAAGGGTAAGATCTTCCATATAAAACATGTAATCTACCCATTGGCGTAAGGTAGGAATAGTCGTTTGCTTCCAATATTGAGGAATGAGAGCTTTTGCAGCATTAAGAGGGTGTGGTGTTATAGATTTTTTATATGTTCCCACTGGTTCACCTGTACAATGTAGCAATACAATCCATGGGTAGGGATGAGCTTCGAGTTCGAGTCGAACTCATGTTCTACTCGAACATTGGCTGTTCGCAAGTTCGCCGAACAGCGAACAATTTGGGGTGTTCGCGGCAAATTCGAATGCTGCGGAACACCCTTTAAAAGTCTATGGGAGAAATCAAAAGTGCTAATTTTAAAGGCTTATATGCAAGTTATTGTCATAAAAAGTGTTTGGGGACCCGGGTCCTGCCCCAGGGGACATGGATCAATGCAAAAAAAAGTTTTAAAAACGGACGTTTTTTCAGGAGCAGTGATTTTATTAATGCTTAAAGTCAAACAATAAAAGTGTAATATCCCTTTAAATTTCGTACCTGGGGGGTGTCTATAGTATGCCTGTAAAGGGGCGCATGTTTCCCGTGTTTAGAACAGTCTGACAGCAAAATGACATTTGGAAGGAAAAAACTCATTTAAAACTACCCGCGGCTATTGCATTGCCGACAATACACATAGAAGTTCATTGATAAAAACGGCATGGGAATTCCCCACAGGGGAACCCCGAACCAAAATAAAAAAAAAAAAAATGATGTGGGGGTCCCCCTAAATTCCATACAAGGCCCTTCAGGTCTGGTATGGATATTAAGGGGAACCCCAGCCAAAATTTAAAAAAAAAATTGACGTGGGGTTCCCCCTAAATTCCATACCAGACCCTTCAGGTCTGGTATGGATTTTAAGGGGAACCCCGCGCCAAAAAAAAAAAAAAAAACGGCGTGGGGTCCCCCTAAAAATCCATACCAGACCCTTATCCGAGCACGCAACCTGGCAGGCCGCAGGAAAAGAGGGGGGGACGAGAGTGCGGCCCCCCCCCCTCCTGAACCGTACCAGGCCACATGCCCTCAACATTGGGAGGGTGCTTTGGGGTAGCCCCCCAAAACACCTTGTCCCCATGTTGATGAGGACAAGGGCCTCATCCTCACAACCGTGGCCGGTGGTTGTGAGGGTCTGCGGGCGGGGGGCTTATCGGAATCTGGAAGCCCCCTTTAACAAGGGGACCCCCAGATCCCGGCCCCCCCCCTGTGTGAAATGGTAAGGGGGTACTTACCCCTACCATTTCACTAAAAAACTGTCAAAAATGTTAAAAATGACAAGAGACAGTTTTTGACAATTCCTTTATTTAAATGCTTCTTCTTTCTTCCTTCATCTTCTTCTTCTTCTGGTTCTTCTGGCTCTTCTGGTTCTTCCTCCGGCGTTCTCGTCCAGCATCTTCTCCGCGGCGTCTTCTATCTTCTTCTCCTCGGGCCGCTCCGCACCCATGGCATGAGGGGGGAGGCTCCCGCTCTTCTCTTCATCTTCTTCTCTTCTTCATCTTCTTCTTCATCTTCTTCTTCTTCTTTTTCTTCTTCTTCTTCTTCTTCTTCCTTCTTCTCTTCTTCTCTTCTTCCTGTCTTCTCCGGGCCGCTCCGCAATCCATGCTGTGGCATGGAGGGAGGCTCCCGCTGTGTGACGGCGTCTCTTCGTCTGACGGTTCTTAAATAACGGGGGGCGGGGCCACCCGGTGACCCCGCCCCCCTCTGACGCACGGTGACATGACGGGACTTCCCTGTGGCATTCCCCGTGACGTCACAGGGAAGTCCCTCAAGTCACCGTGCGTCAGAGGGGGGCGGGGTCACCGGATGGCCCCGCCCCCCGTTATTTAAGAACCGTCAGACGAAGAGACGCCGTCACACAGCGGGAGCCTCCCACCATGTCAGCATGGCTGCGGAGCGGCCCGGAGAAGACAGGAAGAAGAGAAGAAGGAAGAAGAAGAAGAAGAAGAAGATGAAGAAGAAGATGAAGAAGAGAAGAAGATGAAGAGAAGAGCGGGAGCCTCCCCCCTCATGCCATGGGTGCGGAGCGGCCCGAGGAGAAGAAGATAGAAGACGCCGCGGAGAAGATGCTGGACGAGAACGCCGGAGGAAGAACCAGAAGAGCCAGAAGAACCAGAAGAAGATGAAGGAAGAAAGAAGAAGCATTTAAATAAAGGAATTGTCAAAAACTGTCTCTTGTCATTTTTAACATTTTTGACAGTTTTTTAGTGAAATGGTAGGGGTAAGTACCCCCTTACCATTTCACACAGGGGGGGGGCCGGGATCTGGGGGTCCCCTTGTTAAAGGGGGCTTCCAGATTCCGATAAGCCCCCCGCCCGCAGACCCTCACAACCACCGGCCACGGTTGTGAGGATGAGGCCCTTGTCCTCATCAACATGGGGACAAGGTGTTTTGGGGGGCTAACCCAAAGCACCCTCCCAATGTTGAGGGCATGTGGCCTGGTACGGTTCAGGAGGGGGGGGGCCGCACTCTCGTCCCCCCCTCTTTTCCTGCGGCCTGCCAGGTTGCGTGCTCGGATAAGGGTCTGGTATGGATTTTTAGGGGGACCCCACGCCGTTTTTTTTTTTTTTTTGGCGCGGGGTTCCCCTTAAAATCCATACCAGACCTGAAGGGTCTGGTATGGAATTTAGGGGGAACCCCACGTCAATTTTTTTTTTAAATTTTGGCTGGGGTTCCCCTTAATATCCATACCAGACCTGAAGGGCCTTGTATGGAATTTAGGGGGACTCCCACATCATTTTTTTTTTTTAATTTTGGTTCGGGGTTGCCCTGTGGGGAATTCCCATGCCGTTTTTATCAATGAACTTCTATGTGTATTGTCGGCAATGCAATAGCCGCGGTAGTTTTAAATGTGTTTTTTCCTTCAAAATGTCACTTTGCTGTCAGACTGTTCTAAACACGGGAAACATGCGCCCCTTTACAGGCATACTATAGACACCCCCCAGGTATGAAATTTAAAGGGATATTACACTTTTATTGTTTGACTTTAAGCATTATTAAAATCACTGCTCCTGAAAAAACGGCCGTTTTTAAAACTTTTTTTTGCATTGATTCATGTCCCCTGGGGGAGGACCCGGGTCCCCAAACACTTTTTATGACAATAACTTGCATATTAGCCTTTAAAATTAGCACTTTTGATTATTCATGTTCGTGTCCCATAGACTTTAACGGCGTTCGCGTGTTCGAACGAATTTTTTTCCTGTTCGCATGTTCTGGTGCGAACCGAACAGGGGGGTGTTCGGCTCATCCCTATCCATGGGTTATTGGGTATCTCACAGCCTTGAATCTCTTTTGCCCAGTATAGAATAGACAGCCAATATGGGCGTATAAGTGGGCAAAACCGCCAGACGTGGGCGTGTGTTGCTTGGTCTCCACAACCCCTCCAACACAATGGCTATGCTTGTGGGAAGGACTTATGAAGCACTACAGGGGTGTAGTGCCATCTCGTCAACAATTTGTAGTTGCCATTTTAGGAGCTCCAGAGGAGGTGTGAGCCATTGTGAGGATGATGGATCTTTGGGATGTTGATATTTCTTTGTGGAGATCCTTTTCCCAGTTGCTTAAGAAAATAGGATCGCATATGTTGGTTAATGACTGCAAAACTCTGTAAAAGTGAGAGACAGGTTTTTACACAGGTTGGTCCTCTGATAAAACAGATTCTATGGGTGTCAGATCTGAGAGTAACATCAGAGGTTTAGGGAGAGAGTGCACAAAAGCAGCAAGTTGGCAATATCTCCATTGATGCATTAGCGTCGACGTGGTGCTGTGTAATAACATGGACAACGGCACAATCCCCGATGGGGTGATTACCTGATGTAATTGAGCCGAAGGCCCAAGATTCCAAACATGGATCCCGGAATCTATATTCCCTGGGGGGAAGTAGTTGTGGCCGGTCAATGGCATAAGCAGAGAGTTGTAAGGCCAATTATTCCTTTTGCACATCGAGTACCGTACCATGAGGGTGGAGCGTGTAAGCGGTGAAGTGGTAGAGGACAAAGTTCTGTATTGCCTAGCAATCCAAATTTGTGTGAGTGGGTCTGAGCAACTAAGCTCAGTTTCCAGATTCACCCATAACTTAGAGTCTTTTTGATACTTCCAATCTGATATTCTAGTCAATACTATCACCAAGAAATATCTTTTAAGATCTGGTAGGGCTAACGGCCCAATACCCAAGTGAGATAGCGCTGCCATGAGATATTCCCAGTCCACCCTGTTAAAGGCCTTTTCTGCATCTGTTGAAAGCAACAGGGTGGGCTGGGAAGGCCTGCGAACATAGGACATCAAGGACAAAGTGCGGAGGGAGTTTTCCCTTGCCTCTCTACCCGGGATAAAGCCTGTTTGGCCTCTGGAGACCCACTGTGGGATTAAAGGGAGGAATCTATTTGCGATCACTTTGGCGTACAGTTTGGCGTCAATATTCAGTAACGAAATGGGGCGATAACTTCCACAATTACCGCCGGGTTTGGGGATTACGTTAATATGCGTGTGGACAGCTTCCGGTGAGGTAATAGAGTATCTGCAAAGGATCAGTAGTACGCACTGTAAAGCCATCAGGGTCTGGAGCTTTGCCATTAGCCATAGCTTTTAGGGCAATGCTCAGTTCTGAGGTGGTAAATTCTCCTTCCAGAGTAGCTAGGGTATCCGGCGAAAGTCTAGGCAAATTGGCTCGCGATAAGTAATCCCTGATGATCCTGGTATTAGTGTCATGGTACTCTATGGTGTGATGGACGTGATACAAGTGCTGGTAGAATGCACTAAATTCTTTCGCTATAGATGGTGTGTCATGGACTAGAATATCAGATGCATTTTTAATTTTGGCTATGAATGAAGCGGATTTTTTCTGGTATAATGAGCGGGCTAGTAGTCTACTCGGTTTATTACCCCATTCATAAAATCTTTGAGACACTATGTGAGCTTATTGTTTGTGTTCTGTGTGAAGAAGGGATTTCATTTCTTCCCTTTTCAAAGTAAGAGTATGAAATATCACTTGGGACTGATTAGCTTTATGTTGTTGCTCAAGTACCTTAATTTCGTTAATCAGTTTGGATTGTAAAAGTGTTCGTTCTCTTTTTTTCCTAGTGCCCAGCTCTATTACTTTACCACGGATGTGGGCCTTGTGGGCTTCCCATAATATTCCCGGGGAAGTGTCAGGGTGTGTATTTTCCTTAAAAAAGAGGGCCAGCTCTTCTCCTATCATTTTTTTATCTATGTCCTCGGCTAAGAGTTCTTCATTAAGTTTCCAATTCGTGGACCTATGGGGCAGAGATGGGATTCTTACTTTAAGCGTAATCGGGGCTTGGTCTGCTATAGGGGAGGTTTCAATAACCACACTCACGGGAAGTGAAAGGTGGTGATGATCAATAAAGAACAAATCAATTCTGGAGTAAGTATGGTGGACCTAGGAATAGTGGGTGTAATCTCTCTCATGTGGGTGCATAATCCTCCATATATCAATTAGCTGAGCATCGTGTAGTCATTTGCGTATGAATAGCAGACGTTTGTAGGAGATGCTGGATCTTCCCTTGGACGTGTCAAGGACAGGTGTTCGGGGGGAATTGAAGTCACCCGAAAGTAAAATGCACCCGCGAGTAAAGTCTCTCAATTTTTTGAGGGTGGATGCTATAAAACCTGCCTGATCACGGTTGGGGGCATATAAGGTCGCCAAGGTACATGGCATACTACCCAGGCTGCCTCTCAAGAACAGAAAACGCCCAGCCGGGTCACACAGCATGGTATCTAACGTAAACGCGGTACCCCTGCGGCACCCAATGGCCACAGCTTTTGCTTTATGTACATCTGATAAGCTACAATACCACGTGGGGTACTGATGGGAGAAGAGTTTCACAGAAGTGGTATGCGTGAGATGAGTCTCCTGTAGGAAGACAACGTCCCCCCACAGGCGACCCAGCTCCCTATATAAATTGTGCCTTTCTCCTGCGGCGTGGAGGCCCCATACATTAAAAGAAATTAAGTTTACTGTAGCCATGTGGTCCAACAGGGGATCTCTGCAAATGGTGTTTTCGTAAAGATGTGAAAATGAGGCGGAAAACAAGAGGGCAGGATGGGAGGGGGGTGGGAGAAAAGGAGAGGAGAAGAGAGAAAGAGTGAGAAAAAGAAAGGCAATTATTGTTTAGCAGCAGAGAAATCACAAACCAATCTGGGGGATGGTCAGCATGTGCACGCATATGTCTGTGGAGCATGGAGAGGGCGCACATGAGGCCCGACACCCCGCATGCCCACCACTCTAAGAGGGACAGAAGCGCGCGGACATGGGGCCACACAGTGCCCCCTGGGGGAGAGTGAGTGCTCCCGGGCATCTAACTAAGGGCACCATAATAGGCGCGGACATAGTCCCAGTGCTCTGGTGCAGACACCAGTTTAATAATAGTAGACGCTCAACAGATAACATTAATTATATAGCATAAAGACAAAAATATTAAACATAGAACACATTTCTTAAGATGTGCAACGTAGAACCCAGGGCATTATCAAGCATCTCAAAGTGGTTCAGAACCTTAGTTCAGATGAATGATTTAAAGCTCCAATGCCAAAATAAAAGTTAGTCAACATAACACAAACGATCATAGAATACTTGCGGATGGAAGAGGTCCTTCAATGTCAGACGTTGAGAGAAAGAGGCCTCAGCCAGCGATTTTGGACCCTATGCCAGCTGGGACAAAGTGCTAGAGATGGGGATCTGTGTTTGCGATCCACCTTTTGCCAATTCGGTTCAGAATTGTTGCGTAAGGGTGGAATAGCGTCCTGCCAGCCAGGAAGCTCCGGAGGGGATATGTTGACATCCATGCAAAATTTCACTAGGTCTTCCGGGAACTGAAGAATTGCTGTTTTGCCGTCTCTATTTGCAATCAGGGCCACTGGGAAACCCCATCTGTAATTGATGGAAGCAGCTCGCAGCTTCTCAATCAGGGGACGTAAGGCCCTGCATCGCTCCAGAGTCTCCCTGGCCAAATCCGGGTAAAAAGTGAGAACCGTGCCATCAAAGTCTAGCGATGAGGCCTCTCTGGTCTTTTTCATAATGGGTTCTTTTTCCGGAAAGTGATGGACCCTGCAAATGACATCTTGTGGGGTGTCCGAGGCTAGGTTGCGAGGTCGTAGGGCCCTATGGACTCGATCGATTTTCAGGGGATGATCAGCCGCTTGACCCAGTAGGCCATTAAAGATGCCCCGAATGGATGGGAGAAGATCTTCATCCGCCCTAGCCTCAGGTAGGCCTCTGATTCGAATGTTGTTCCGCCTATTGCGGTTTTCCTGATCCTCGATTCGGTAGAGGGCCATCCTGTGAGCCACAGCTAAATTGCGGGTAGATGCTTTCAGGTTTCAAATGGCAGTCGCGTGGCGATCAAGGCGCCGCTCGGATTCCTCCACCCACTCTAGGACCAGGGAAAGATCAGAGCCTACCGCGGAGACCTCTTTCTTAATGGCCCGTTCAAAGCCTAGCAACATGGATGCCAATTCTGATTTAGTTGGTAAGTCACTCACCAAGGCCGCAACCCCAGAGTGTCTGGATGTGCTCTCATCTCCTTCTGAGCTGGCCGAAGAGACTGGCGAGCAGCGTCTGGGTTCAGATCTAAGGCGGGAGGCGGAGCCAGTGGTCGTACTCACGCCACAAGGCGAGCGGCCTAGTCCATCCATGTCTGCCAGGTCCTCTGGGTCGGCAGCCAGAAATCATTTTATCGAGCCTGCCGAGGTTCCTTTTGTAGGCAGTCTTGCCTGACCATTTCCGAATCGTCTTCAAGCAGTTATCAGTGTCGATGTGCAGAAAAAATGCTAATTATAGGAATTATAGGAAGATGCGTCCTCACTGCTGCATGTCTAGACCATGCCCCCTGATAAAGAGGAATTTACCAAACAAAATGAGAATTTGAAGAGGGAAATAGAAAAAGTACAACTTAATCTTAAAATAACCAAAGTAAATTTAAACGTGATATAGCAGACTTTGAAAAGGACGAGGCCTTGAATCTGACAATTAGACGCGGACGAAGTAGATCTAAAGGTCGGGGACAGCGCCAACAGTCTAGACAACGTGGACATAAATCCCAAAGCGACTCAGAGGATGAGACAGTTAAGACAGTGACTTTTTTAGACCAGGAGAGATTGGAGCCGATCACCGATCAAGCACCGTCCCCCTAAACCAAATCTGCCTTAAAAACCAGCAAGCAGTCAAAAACGACCAAAGAAAGGACAAACACCAGGAGCCAAAAAAGAAAGTGACTGGACCACTATTACCACTTACTGCCTGGCCAAATAAAGATATGACGGTGGTAAACTTGTCTGATTTTTGAATTAACCTCAGATCATATAAGTCTACTACCAAAAGGATTGTCCTTTTCCCCGGTAGCAAATATGGATGAATTCACGGTATATAAGGATGTCGCATTGTTTCTAAGGAAAGTCTTCCTAAAGTCCTTATATGAGGGTAAAGACAACTTGGTTGAAGCCACATTACACCTGGACGCGGGGGACCAACTGGCACTCGATACCCTGAATTCCCTGCTACAGGAGAATGAGGGACCGACCGAAACAAATACTTTGATAAAAAGGAAGGCCAATTGGAGAATTAGGTCTCAGAAAATGCCTCCCCTATCAAAGAATAAATGGCTATAAATCTTTCTAGACTTAGTTCAGACTGATCTTGGAAAGGTCAATTGGACTCAAAAGACCAATGACAACTTAACAACAGATGAACGGCGAGCACTCAAGATCTCCAGAAGAGAAAGGACATCGTTATTAAAAAAAGCGATAAAGGAGGAAACGTAGTGTTGTTGAATCAACAACACTACGAGAAGCAGGTAAAATGCTTATTGTGTGATAAATCTACCTACAGGAAACTAGATAGTAATCCCTTCCCTCTTGTAGTCAGGGAATTAAATAAAAAAAACTGGTAGAAGCCAAGGATGAAGGACTTTTGACAATACGCGAGTTTCAACATCTTTATGTCCAGGATTTCAATGTACCTACCTTCTACATTATCCCCAAAATACATAAGAACTTGCAGAACCCTCCAGGCAGACCGATAGTATCGGCCTGGCAGGGCCCTTTGGAGAGAGTGGGTAGATACTTAGACTCACTTCTAAAAGATGAACTTAAAATCCTATGTACAGGACACTAGGCATGTATGTAGGCAATAAAATCATAGAAAACAAAAACTCCGATGCCAAAAAAGAGTCTCTAATCACTTATTGCAGCAGCGCTATGTGTCAAGTTGGTCCAGACACATGAAGAAAAAACATTAATGATTAAGAAGATCCAGGAAAGTCCAAATAGCTGTGTTCTACTGTAGTGGAGAGCTTCTTTCACCAAGGATAATCACCACGTGCAGGGGACATCTCCCCAATGAAATTGCACTCACCAAAAAAACAGCATACACAAGCCTTTATGATAACCGCTTTCCTTCTCCTTCATCCAACCACCAGATGTCAGTCATATTCTTAGTTGATACCGCATTACATATGGGAGAAATGAAATAACCATATAGTGTAATATTGCTAAAACAATTTTATTCAAACTTTAAAAGTATTCCCCCTTTGTTAACATGCGTACCAGATATGCAATAAAAACGAGCATTTGTTAAAAGTGCACTGTGCCTGCTTATTCCGTCTCCCGGGAGGTCCTCTGGAACGTTTACTGGATACAAGAGCCAGCCTACTTCCTTGTACCTCTCAGGTGCGTGGAACGCACATGTCGCTTCCGGTGAATTACGTCCCTGACACGTTTCGTCACTTCTGGACATCGTCTGAGGGCGTAATCCACCTTCTGAATAGCCAGTATTTATGTAGGTGACAATTGCGCCGGCCAATCGTGTAAGCCCTGCTGACCGGACCACACCCCGCATGTGATCACGCTCTGAGAGCTGTCAGCAATGGGGGATACAAGCTTAATCACACCATTGGCTTAGCTGAATACTATTGGCCACCACAACCTTGTCATCACTGGTCATAAAATGGAAGCTGACACATCAAGCCGTTACTGGAGTTAGCATTATCATATGTAATTTTAGCAAGCGGATATGTTTTTTTTTATATAAGAGTTACGGTATAATGTCCGCTAACCGCAGGATAATGTGCATCCTAAACCTGATCACGGCAAGCGTGTCAATCTAGTGAGATGTGATTGTATCCCGTATACAGATGCCTCATACTCTACTATCAGCATAAATACGGATATCTTCTGTAAACATGCATGTAAAATATCGAGCACAATCCACGGGTAATGTTAAAAAATTGCAGCACTAATGTTAATAATATCATGCTGCCCTAAAATATAAATCATATATGGCAAATATAGATACCAATACACTAGTAAGATTATCTACAATTAGAGTATGACCTACTTATAATTTAGAAAACATATGATAAATATATAAAATGATAAATATATAAAAACCTTATATATAAAAACACAAGACACAAAATCAAAAATATCACTTCAATTCTGACACTCTATTTGAAACTACTTTAAAACTCTGTCTAAAACCACTTTGAATCCGTATATCACTGATTATTTGCGATTCTATATACCGGTCAGTGTTATATGTCGCTACTTTGAGCCCCTAAAACCCATTATGTGTCACTGATAAAGCAATTAATGTCCAGCTCAATGTTGAGACCCCTGGGGGAGAGCACATCCACAGAATGGATCCACCGAGTCTCACGTTTAGATAATTTGCGGATGCGATTCATACCTCGCCAATGGGTTTGTAGATGTTCAACCCCCCAAAATTCCAACCCCGCTGGATCCCTGTTGTGTTTCAACTTAAAATGTAATGAAACATTGTGGTCTTTGTAGGCAATTTTAATGTTGTTGATATGCTCAGAGATTCTGATTCGTAGCAGTCTCTTCGTGCGGCCTATATAAATAAGACCGCAAGGGCATCTGAGGGCATAGACCACATAAGTGCTATTGCACGTTATAAATTGTTTGATGTCGAAAGAACGATCATTAACAGGTGACACAAAATTTTCAATTCCCCTCAGTGGTCTAGCCACTTCTCAGCATGCTTTGCATTTTCTGCAAGCAAAGAATCCGTTTCGGTCCCAGAATGACTGAGGGCATTCAGGAGGGTCTATAACCTTTTTTACCACTTTAACCTGCAGTTAGCGGACATTATACCGTAACTCTTATATTAAAAAAAAACATATCCGCTTGCTAAAATTACATATGATAATGCTAACTCCAGTAACGGCTTGATGTGTCAGCTTCCATTTTATGACCAGTGATGACAAGGTTGCGGTGGCCAATAGTATTCAGCTAAGCCAATGGTGTGATTAAGCTTGTATCCCCCATTGCTGACAGCTCTCAGAGCGTGATCACATGCGGGGTGTGGTCCGGTCAGCAGGGCTTAAGCGATTGGCCGGCGAAATTGTCACCTACATAAATACTGGCTATTCAGAAGGTGGGTTACGCCCTCAGACGATGTCCGGAAGTGACGTCAGTGACATAATTCACCGGAAGTGACGTGTGCGTTCCACGCACCTGAGAGGAACAAGGAAGTAGGCTGGCTCTTGTATCTAGTAAACATTCCAGAGGACCTCCTGGGAGACGGGATAAGCAGGCACAGTGCACTTTTAACAAATGCTCGTTTTTATTGCATATCTGGTACGCATGTTAACAAAGGGGGAATACTTTTAAAGTTTGAATAAAATAGTTTTAGCAATATTACACTATATGGTTATTTCATTCCTCCCATATGTAATGCGGTATCAACTAAGAATATGACTGACATCTGGTGGTTGGATGAAGGAGAAGGAAAGCGGTTATCATAAAGGCTTATGTATGCTGTTTTTTTGGTGAGTGCATTTTCATTGGGGAGTGCATTTTCATTGGTCCCCTGCACGTGGTGATTATCCTTGGTGAAAGAAGCTCTCCACTACAGTAGAACACAGCTATTTGAACTTTCCTGGATCTTCTTAATCATTAATGTTTTTTCTTCATGTGTCTGGACCAACTTGACACATAGCGCTGCTGCAATAAGTGATTAGAGACTCTTTTTTGGCATCGGAGTTTTTGTTTTCTATGATTTTATTGCCTACATACATGTGTTGATTTCATTTAAGCAGCTGCTTCGTCTACATCACATCTCTCAGTAAAACCTGGCGCAGAGCAGTGGGTGATAGAGGCGGCCATATCTTCCACTTCTTTTTCCATTTTTTGAGGACACTAGGCATGTCCTGGCTAAAATTTCTGAACTTGACGAATGGGAATACTTAGGTGATGTATTGCTAGTTGGGATTGACGTTGAGTCCCTGTATACTTCGATTCCCCATAGGTGTGGAATTAAAGCAGTTGAGACCTTTCTGGAACATATGTATCCGGAATCGGGACCACAAAATGAATTTCTAATCGATGTACTGGAATTCGCATTACTGAACAACTATTTTCAGTTCCTAACAACTTACTACCAGCAGATTTATAGCACCTCAATTGGGGCGACGTGGGCTCCGGCCCACGTTTGCCTCCACCTGGGGCTCTGGGAAGAGGAAGACGTCTTCCCTTCGTCGATGTACCATGACTACATACACACCTGGTTACAGTACATCGACGATGTACTGGTGATCTGGAAGGGCACCACCGAAGAGCACCGAAGACCTCCTCATAAGAAGGCTTGGTTTGCTTCCCAAGAGGTGCCGTGACGCCGCCATTGTGACTAGTGACGCCATGACGTACGACGTTGATGATGCCCGGCTCCGCCTGTTGTCTTTGGCACGCTCGACGCATTCTGGTGTCGTTCTAGCAGCTTGTCATGTGACCGGATTGAGGCTTGGTCTTTGTCATGTGACCAGTCTCGGATTGAGGCTTGGTCTACTTTTTGGGGAACGGCGTGATGCCGTATTGTTAGTGTGGCGTCACAACGTCATGTTGTATGGGAGGAACGAGGCTTGGCTCTGTCTCTCAAGTCAACAACCTCTGGTAAGCCTCTCAATGCCTTCGGTGACGGCTCTTGAACCAACATCAGCTTTCCTGCTCACTTTTGTTGTATCCAAACCTCTACTTACCTACTTGATCCAGTTGATCTCTCAGTCTTAACGTCCAGGTTGACATAGGTCCTTCCTAGCCATATACCTTTGCTAAGCCCCCTAAGATCCTTGGTGGCGGCTTTTTCACTTTCATCCTTATTTTTTCAACAACATTGGTGAACTTTTGTCATAAGAGTTCTGGGTGGTGTCAATCCCATTTGGACTTTTTGGACTTTACTATATTTATACTTATTTTTTATTTGCATATTATATATGTACACAGTGTATCATAATTGGTTTATACTAATATTGCATTGTGTTTTTTCTTTCACTTTGTTTAGAGTATGTACACAGTATTTGTACCTTATAGAGTACATCATAGTTCTTTATGCTAACACTTAACTGTATAATATACACTTTGAATTTTGTTTAAACACCATTTACTTGATTTTCGGAGTTTATAGCGCTACACTTTTTTGTATATCTTTTAACACTTGGGTCTATAGGTGTGTTGGCTGCTTACTACTTCCAATTTTCTACACAGCGCTGTATTACTTATATTTTTTATGCCATTTTGAGTGGACACTTATTACGGCTGCAGCGTATTTGATTTTTTACATTCTATAACATGGATGTTTTTGATTACCGTGCATCTAGGGTGGTCAACACCGAAGGTGTGTTTGTTGCTACTAACAACGACACAGAAATTGGAGGGTTGTTCTTGAGACTGAAAAACATCATGGTCTCAGAACTTCATCTCCAATGGGATTTAGCTTTTTTAGAGCAATATGTGTCGGAGATTATGATCCTACGCAGTCTTAGGTGGGATATTCACCCACAACAAGGTGAAACCAACCTTGATTCTTGGTTTAAATACTTCGATGACGCTGGTATTGACTTCCTTGGTTTCCCTATTACTAGAAAGCGTAATCATCTTTCTGTTTTAGATCGGGAGATCAAGGAGTTAAAGGATAAACTGCTGGTTTATAAGAATTTGGTTGAATACAATACCTTGTCCTCTTATTTACAAGCACATCTTGTTAAAGAGGACAAGGATCAAAAAAATCAAGAAACATAAAAAATACTCTCGTGACATAGGGGATTATAAGGCGGGTAGAGTGTTTGGTTGGCAGAAATCTACCACTTTGCCTGTTTCTGATCCAGCGATTGAAACCAATACCCCAAATCAGAATAATTCAATTCCCTCTGTAGATCTTTCTGTACGCCCGAAACCCTTTATGGATAAGGGACAATCACAGGGAGGAGGCCCCCCACCATATAGGGGCCGACTCCCAAGCGTACACACTCCTAAAAACACACAAAGGGAAGGGGCCATCATTCTAAGAGTAGAGGTAGAGGTGGAAATAGGGGTAATTAACACAATCATGGGGATTACCATCACTATGATCGGGAGAATTCCTATTATTGGGGGTCTCCTGTACGGTATCAAGATCCCCCCTATTATTCTAATCATTCCAACCCACCCTACTATAGACATCCACCTATATCTACGTATAATAGATATTCTCCCCCTACGTGATCAGCATAATGAAAATGTCTACCCGTTTCCCAATGTAGGGTATGACCCATCTCCTTATAGACATCCACAGCCAAATTCTAAATTTCGGACTGCTCTGGGTTTTCACGAGGACCCTCAAAGCAAAAAAAGAGGTCTAGAAACAAGAGAGGGTCCCGAGGAGGGAAGAGGAGCCAGAGACGAAAAGAGAAAGCGAACTTAACATGTCAGGGGGTGTTTAATCTGAGTGATACGGTCCTGACTCAGGAAGAAAAGATTATTTTGAATAAGGGCCTAAAATTTGCCCCCCATGTAAGCTCAATAAGTTTGATACATTTGTTGACATACATACGTTTATTAGAAAAATTAATATCCAACGATATATTATTTCTAACCCAACTAGAAACGTTGTTAGGGTGGCAACGTCCGGAACGGTTCACTCAGGTTTATCTAACCCCTCTCTTTTCAACCCTCCAACGCAACTCCCCCCTACTATCAATATGTTCAGGGACTTAGTGTTAAGAGATTTGGCTAAAATCCCGTCCAAACATAAAATTTATAACTCTTTACCTCAAACTGGTTTAAAGTCTTTATGTGATAACAAAAACCTGGTGATTCGCCCCGCCGACAAAGGCGGTGGCATAGTCCTGTTAAATAAATCAGACTATATGAAAGAAATGTACCATATTTTAGGAGATCATGAAACCTATATGGAATTACCTAGTAATTCCACCTTTAAATATAAGAAGAAATTACAGATTTTGGTATCCAAGGGTTTTGAAACTTTTATTTTAAATAAGAAAGAAAAATCATTCCTTGTCCCCCTAGATCCACGCATTCCGGTTATTTATTATTTGCCCAAAGTCCATAAGGACCCCCTCCGTCCTCCCGGTCAGCCTATAATTAGCGGGATCGACTTTGTCACCTCTAGAATAGGGAAATATATAGATTTTTTTCTTACAGCCGTCAGTGCGGATTATGCCATCCTATTTGAAGGATACAAAGGATGTAATAAGACTATTATCTAATGTTTCGTATTCAGGAGACCTAATTATGGCCACTGCTGATGTGGCATCTCTTTACACCTGTATTCCACATCATAAAGGTGTGGATGCAGTACATGGTTTTCTTAATAGAGATGCCTCTCTTGCCTCCCCCCAGGTTAAGTTTATTGTTGATTTAATTGAGTTTGCCACACAACATAATTATTTTTGGTTTGACGGACGGTTTTATCGGCAACATAAGGGTGTGGCAATGGGAGCAAAGTTCACTCCTAGCCTGGCCAATTTATTTATGGCCAAATGGGAGGAGGATGTCGTCTATGCCATGGACAACCCGCAGCTTTTCTTGTGGGCCCGGTACATAGACGACATCCTCCTCCTGTGGACTGGTACCCACGAAGGTTTGGAAGACTTTTTTCGAGTTCTTAATGATAATGATAGAGGTATAACATTGACTTTTGAATCTAGTAGCTCTACAATCCATTTTTTGGATCTTGTCATTGAGAGAACTGACCAAAAGTTTATATTCAGTACCTATTTCAAACCAACTGATAGGAATGGGTATATACCCACAGATAGCTGCCATCATAGATCGTGGATTAGATCAGTTCCTAAGAGTCAGTTCCTGCGGTTGCGCAGGAATTGTACAGATTGAAATACCTTCAAATCTCAGGCTAATGTCCTGAGAGAAAGATTTCTTGAAAAGGGTTATGACCCCTTGGATATAGAGAGAGAGATTGCTAATGCTTGTGATATTGACCATTCTTCACTGTTGGAGGATAAACCTCGACAGGAGAACAAGGATTTTAAGTGGTCTTTTTTAACATCTTTTTCCATCCAACATAAGCAGATCAAGAAAATTTTTGAACATCATTGGGACATCCTAAAGACTGATAAGATCTTGGGCCCCTTATTGCCCGAAATACCAAAAGTGGTCTTTAGAGGAGTACCCTCACGTCGAAATAAGTTGGCACCTAATACCATTAATCCTTCTAGCAAACCATCTTTCTTCCATAATTGGACTGGGTTCAATCCGTTTAAAAGATGTTTGGTATGCCAGTTTAATACGTGCGGTAGGAGAGTGAGTTATAACTTTCTTTCTACCATAACCGGCCGTACATATCAAATCAAACATTTCCGTACTTGTGCTACCACTGCGGTGGTGTACTTGTTAACTTGCCCGTGTGGCAAACAATATGTGGGTCGGACTATCAAGTCATTTTCGACGAGAGTGTCCGAACACATACATTTGATTTAGGCCGGTAGTACTAAACGTATGGTTTCCCGGCATTATAGGGAATTTCACGATCGGAACCCTATAGGCACACAATTTCTTATTATTGATAAATATGTCGCCCCATGGAGGGGAGGAGCTACTTTAAGGGGTGTCTCTTGCTTGGAGACGTATTGGATATACGAGTTGCAGTCCCACTTTCCGCGAGGAATGAATGTAGAGTGGGACATCAACTCATTTATCAACCAAGCCTAATAGGAGTGTTTTCTTTTCTTCCTTTTTATCCTTCATAATTTTTTAATATATTTCTTATATTCATTTTTTCTTTTTTTTTCTTTTTTATTGATCTATTTATGGTTAAAAATAAGTAAAAAAATATTTTCTCCATTTTAACCTTGAATAATGTTTGATAGCTGATTGTATTATTTTGATATTTTTATATTCATTTGTATGTGATAATTTTTATATTCATTTTTTTTATATTCATTTGTATGTAATAATGACCCTTACTGGTTTCTGTGATTTAGCTGTTCAAGCTTATGACCTTTAGTTATTTTAGGCCCAGATTCGGAACTTATTTATAATCTTATTTAAACTTGCCTTTGAATAGGCACCTTGTTTATTAAATAAGGTTTATGATTATTGAATTATGTAATTTAATATATGATTGGCTCTGTGGCTTTGGAGGTGATTGCATCAAATTGTTGTGATCCAACTATGAGCTGTTTAATTTGTTCACCAGTAGAGATCTTGTTGGTTAATTCCAGCCGCAGTTGATATTCTAATATATTTTACTGTTTACCATAGAGGAAGCCATGTGACCATCCTCATAAGGAGGCTTGGTTTGCTTTCCAAGAGGCGCTGTGATGCCGCCGTTGTGACTAGTGAAATTATGACGTACGACGTTGATGATGCCTGGCTCCGCCTGTTGTCTTTGGCGCGCTCGACGCGTTCTGGTGTCGTTCTAGCAGCTTGTCATGTGACCGGTCTCTGATTGAGGCTTGGTTTTTGTCATGTGACCGGTCTCAGATTAAGGCTTGGTCTACTTTTTGCGGAACGCCGTGACGCCGTATTGTTAGTGCGGCGTCACAACATCACGTTGTATGGGAGGAACGAGGCTTGGCTCTGTCTAGTACAGACAGCCTCTCATGTTTCAATATGAAAACGAGACTTGGTCCCGTTTTTTATTTATCATTTTCTGCGGTCAGTTTCATTTTAAATATTAAGATGTTTTAGATATTTTAAACATACTTTTTCTCTTGTGGGATTAATACCACTTGGGTCCTTTGCATACATAATGGCTAAATCAGATTTAAAAATTTTATCTAACCTGAAGTGATGCAATTTTGTTGCACTTCCGGTATTATGACACTTTCATGAGGGGTCATTATTGCTTTATATAGCGGTGAGGTGGGGGGGGTCCGCACCCCAGATGACGGCTCTTTAGCAAAAACGCGTTAGGTGGACCCCTCACAATTACCGCTATTTGAATTTTGTGCCTTTGATGATCTTCTAAATATGTGAGTATTTTTGATAATCTTAAAATAAACCAGTGTCTACGTTATTACGCTATGTGAGTCTTTTTATCCATTTCTCGCATGATACACGAATATTCGTTTGTGGCCTTTTATTGGAATATAATTTCTATACCGTGTGGATAACTGTGGAAATTGAATTGCCATCTTGGTTTGGAAGTCATTGAGGATATCTGAGGAGATGTATCATTCTGACCAGTTGGTCATTAAGCCTTTTTGACTTGGATGACGTAAGTCCTCTCAGGTCAACAACCTCTGGTAAGCCTCTCGATGCCTTCGGTGACGGCTCTTGAACCACCATCAGCTTTCCTGCTCACTTTTGTTGCTTCCAAACCTCTACTTACCTACTTGATCCAGTTGATCTCTCAGTCTTAACGTCCAGGTTGACATAGGTCCTTCCTAGCCATATACCTTTGCTAAGCCCCCTAAGATCCTTGGTGGCGGCTTTTTCACTTTCATCCTTATTTTTTCAACAACATTGGTGAACTTATGTCATAAGAGTTCTGAGTGGTGTCAATCCCATTTGGACTTTTTGGACTTTACTATATTTATACTTATTTTTTATTTGCATAATATATATGTGCACAGTGTATCATAATTGGTTTATACTAATATTGCATTGTGGTTTTTTTTTTTCTTTCACTTTGTTTAGAGTATGTACACAGTATTTCACAGTATTTGTACCTTATAGAGTACATCATAGTTCTTTATGCTAACACTTAACTGTATAATATACACTTTGAATTTTGTTTAAACACCATTTACTTGATTTTCGGAGTTTATAGCGCTACACTTTTTTGTGTATCTTTTAACACTTGGGTCTATAGGTGTGTTGGCTGCTATCTACTTCCAATTTTCTACGCAACGCTGTATTACTTATATTTTTTACACCACCGAAGACCTGCATGAACTCATGAAAGAGCTGAACATAAACCAATGCAATACAAGGTTGACGTATACCTTTGATCTGGTGTGTTTGCCCTTCCTCAATCTGCAGATCACCTTACAAAATGCCCGTCTCCTTACATGTTTGTTCCGTAAAGAAACATCCACAAATACCCTCCTATGTGCCACCAGTCACCACCCCCACTGCCTAAAAAATGGTATTCCAGTGGGGCAATTTTTAGGTATTAAAAGGAACTGAACTAAAGCAAGTGACTACAGACGAGAATCCCTTGAACTCTATGGGAGGTTCCGCGAACGCGGTTACTCGCATAGACAGATTAGAAGGGCCAAACAAAGAGCCGCAATCAGGGACCGGAGCAGCCTACTGGCTCTAAATTCAACTCACCCCAACGTTCGTAATTGCCAGAAAACGGGTGACCAGACTAGGATAATAACGACATTTAAGTTGAATGAAAAATGTAAAAACCCCACTGAATCCACTGCACTAATAATTCAATTAATGAACCATGGCTGATGCGTCTAGTAGATGGGATACCTCCTGTAATACCAATAGTTATGTGGAACTAAAAACGACATTTGGTTCCCAGTGGAATGAAGTCCGCTCTGTTTTGGAGAAACACTGGGGTGTCTTAACTAATTCCCCTGGACTGTCAAACATAGTCGGCACCTCACCCAGGTTGGTGGCTCGACGTGCCAGAAACCTGGGCAACATGTTTTTTAAGTCGGAATTCACAAGACAGCCTGACCCTACCTGGCTAGCTGATTACCCACGGAGTACAGGTATGTTTCCATGTAAGAAATGCCAGATCTGTCCATTTGTACACAGAACCTCCACTTTCACAGATGCTCTATGCAATGAGAATTATGTAATACGAGACCTAATTAAATGTTCCACGTCCCGAGTCAGCTACATGATAACCTGCCCCTGTCCCTGCCCCAAAATCTATGTGGACAAAACAAAGAGAACCCTCAAGGTAGGAATTGGGGAACATTTACAAGAAATCAATGTCAAAGAGAAGACCCCTGAGAAACCGTTAGCTAAACATTTTGCATCACATCATGGCAGAAGCTCTACAGGAATTTTAAAGGCATATATGTATTAAAGTTTCCCACCAGATGAAGCGACTTTAATCGGGTGCTCCTACAAAAAGTTAGCTGGTGGGTGTACCGTTTAAAGTCCCTAGTGCCACTAGGCTTGAACACTGAACTAAATTTACAGGTCTTTACAGGTCTTCTTGAAGACCTAGGCACTAAAGAAGTTGCCAGTAAACCCCTTTTAATAACTAAAATTAATTTACTGAATGTGACTTAGTATTAATTAATGCTTAATTTAAAATGCTAAACTGAACCAAAAAATGACTCTGCTCCCTCATCTGTTTGGCTCATTGTCCCTTGTTTGTCCCTCCTGTGTGTCATACTGCCCTGGTCTCCTATTCTCTCCCTTTTTACCTCTTCCGCTCATGTACACAGTACTGTTTTCAATTATATGATATACCCCATACACACTGTACAATATGATTGCAAAACCTCTGTTGTTGATACGAATGAGGAATTGCTTCATTGTTAGCCAATTAACTTTCCTTTGGCTACTTATGAGGCGCATTGATTTAAATGCGCGTATTTTTCAAAGTAACCTTTTCACTGCAGAGATACTGTTCCCTGCTAAACTACACTTCTGATATTGGGCGCGACCATACGAGAATATCACAATAAAAGGGAGTGTGGCCGCTCCACCAATCAACGTCCGAGATGAAGCTACGCTACTAGCTCCAGCGAAACGCGCTGACGTCATCAACAGCGCTGTCACGCTCTGCGGTGCTATGGGAGCCGAACACCTGTGAGACACAAGACCCCGGCAAAGTATGCGGTAAATGGCCATAACAGCCCACAAGAGCCCGGCAAGGCCAGTGGTTGATTAACACAGCAACGAGTTGGATATACCTGGCCACAGAGATGTAACATGGTCGCCATCATCTGTTGTGAGATTCCACTGCCATCAGGGTCATCTTGGCTATGCCGCCAGCTATATAAGAAAGGAACTGCATCAGCCCCCTCCATACATATGGTTGGTAATGTATGGATAAATCCTATGCTGTCTATACTTGATGAACGTAACTCTATGCTTGCACATGAAGTATGATGCATTAAGACTTGTCACTCAGCACCGCAAGTATCACTTGAACAATGTTATCAACACTTAGCAATTTCCAGTGACAGCACTATGTGGTAGCCACAGTGAACCAGGAGTTGTGAACTGCTCAATAACTTGGCAATAAGGAACATCTAACTACCATCACTATTATCAAATCTATTTAATGTGTGAACCTGATCAAATATGTGATATTTGCACCTTATTGACTGCCTGAGAATCCAAGGTTGTTCCCATAGTCCCCATTTTCTTGATACCTTACAGCCATAGTACACGTGTATGGTCACTCTCCAAATGCTGGTTCTGCCATCCATGAATTACCAGTCTTTTCTAACCTGTTTTCTCACCTACTCTGTTCCCCCATATTTATGTTGATCAGCAGCTAATCATCATAAAATATATTATTTATTCAAGTGATCCATTGTGATCCTCCATAGGGAAACCTCCCACCAATTGAATTGACACTGCTGCTGACCACCATAAAACGTCCGGACCGTGTTCAGTGTTGTTTTGTATTAAGTCTTTGAATGTTGTCCTGTCTATAGAATTTTAATTAGATATGGTTACTTCTCAATAGCCATAATGTGTGTGTGCTTTTATTGATTACACCAATGTAAATTAAATACTCTGATCAGTTTTGTTGCTAAAGTGACCTCTTTTCACCCGGTATTCTTTGTATTGAGTGCCCCCCCTTTTTGTTCCTACAATTTGTTTCTGGTTACAGCAACAACGCAACACCAAGTGTATGATAAGTGATTGGTCAGTTAATTAATTGACCATTTATTTATATATAGCTTGCCCAAGCGTCCCCATTTTTCCCCTATCCCTTTTCCTCTTACTATATGCATTCCCATCTAAGAGGAGAATGCACACATTTTGGTCCAAATGCATCTGATCACACCAGTGTTCTAAACACTTCATTTTTAAAAAAAAATGTATTCTTTATTTATATACATAAATATAAAAAGACAACATCAATATATATATTCAAGGAGTTACCAAACAGCCCAAAAACAAAATGAAATGTATACACTTTACAGATTTAGGTCCCGCTTGCCTAAATATTAACAACCACAGCCTATGGCTCTCTATTATAATGTCTAACTACTATTCTTCTCAACTGATTTACCCTAAATGATCAAACACTACTGAGATAGAATATGTACTAATTATTCAGTTTGTTTTTCCCTTTTTACACTTTCCCTCTTTAAAAAAAAACCCTACTACCACCCAAAAAAAAACACTTTCTGAGATACATAAAGATCCCATTTGCCCACCTGGAAGGCTTAAAATGGCAGGGATAGAATAGGTTTGTGCTACGGCAGTTAAAGCGGAACTATAATGCAGCTGAGCACCACATACCAAAAATGCTATTTAATTCATTTTTATATTAACATTCAATATATATTATATATATATATATATATATATATATATATATATATATATATATATATATATATATATATATATATATATATATATATATATACAGTATCTCACAAAAGTGAGTACACCCCTCAGATTTTTGTAAATACTTTATTATATCTATTTATGTAACAACACTGAAGAAATGACACTTTGCTACAAAGTAAAGTAGTGAGTGTACAGCTTGTATAACAGTGTAAATTTGCTGTCCCCTCAAAATAACTTAACACCTAGCCATTATTGTCTAAACCGCTGGCAACAAAAGTGAGTACACCCCTACGTGAAAATGTCCAAAGTGTCAATATTTTGTGTGGCCACCATTATATTCCAGCACTGCCTTAACCCTCTTGGGCATGGAGTTCACCAGAGCTTCACAGGTTGCCACTGGAGTAGTTTTCCACTCCTCCATGACGACATCACAGAGCTGGTGGATTTTAGAGACCTTGCACTCCTCCACCTTACATTTGAGGATGCCCCACAGATGCTCAATAGGGTTTAGGTCTGGAGACATGCTTGGCCAGTCTATCACCTATACCCCCAGCTTTTTTAGCAAGGCAGTGGTTGTCTTGGAGGTGTGTTTAGGGTCGTTATTATGTTGGAATACTGTCCTTTGGCCCAGTCTCTGAAGGGAGGGGATGATGCTTTGCTTTACTATGTCACGGTACATGTTGACATTCATGGTTCCCTCAATGAACTGTAGCTCCCCAGTGCCTGCAGCACTCATGCAGCCTCAGATCATGACACTCCCACCACCATGCTTGACTGTGGGGCAAGACACACTTGTCTTTGTACTTCTCACCTGGTTGCACACGCACGCTTGACACAATCTGAACCAAATAAGTTTATCTTGGTCTCATCAGACCACAAGAGGTTCCAGTAATCCATGTCCTTAGTCTGCTTGTCTTCAGCAAACTGTTTGCAAGCTTTCTTGTGCATCATCTTTAAAAGAGGATTCCTTCTGGGGAGACAGCCATGCAGACCAATTTGATGCAGTGTGCGGCGTATGGTCTGAGCACTGACAGGCTCACCCCTCGGGCCTTCAACCTCTGCAGCCATGCTGGCAGCACTCATACGTCTATTTCCCAAAGACAACCTCTGTGTATGACGCTGAGCATGTGCACTCAACTTCTTTGGTCGACCATGGCGAAGCCTGAGTGGAACCTGTCCCGTTAAACCGCTGTATGGTCTTGGCTACTGTGCTGCAGCTCAATTTCAGGGTCTTGGCAATCTTCTTATAGCCTAGGCCATCTTTATTCTTTTTTCAGATCCTCATAGAGCTCTTTGCCATGAGGTGCCATGTTAAACTTCCAGTGACTAGTATGAGAGAGCGATAACACCAAATTTAACACACCTGCTCCCCATTCACACCTGAAACCTTGTAACACTAACGAGTCACATGACACAGGGGAGGGAAAATGGCTAATTGGGCCCAATTTGGACATTTTTACTTAGGGGTGTACTCACTTTTGCTGCCAGTGGTTTAGACATTAATGTCTGGGCATTGAGTTAATTTGAGGGGACAGCAAACCTACACTGTTATACAAGCTGTACACTCACTACTTTACATTGTAACATGGTCGCCATCATCTGTTGTGAGATTCCACTGCCATCAGGGTCATCTTGGCTATGCCGCCAGCTATATAAGAAAGGAACTGGATCAGCTCCCTCCATACATATGGTTGGTAATGTATGGATAAATCCTATGCTGTCTATACTTGATGAACTTAACTCTATGCTTGCACCTGAAGTATGATGCATTAAGACTTGTCACTCAGCACCGCAAGTATCACTTGAACAATGTTATCAACACTTAGCAATTTCCAGTGACAGCACTATGTGGTAGCCATAGTGAACCAGGAGTTGTAAACTGCTCAATAACTTGGCAATACGGAACATCTAACTACCATCACTATTATCAAATCTATTTAATGTGTGAACCTGATCAAATATGTGATATTTGCACCTTATTGACTGCCTGAGAATCCAAGGTTGTTCCCATAGTCCCCATTTTCTTGATACCCTACAGCCATAGTACACGTGTATGGTCACTCTCCAAATGCTGGTTCTGCCATCCATGAATTACCAGTCTTTTCTAACCTGTTTTCTCACCTACTCTGTTCCCCCATATTTATGTTGATCAGCAGCTAATCATCATAAAAATGTATTATTTATTCAAGTGATCCATTGTGATCCTCCATAGGGAAACCTCCCACCAATTGAATTGACACTGCTGTTAACCACCATAAAACGTCCGGGCCGTGTTCAGTGTTGTTTTGTATTAAGTCTTTGAATGTTGTCCTGTCTATAGAATTTTAATTAGATATGGTTACTTCTCAATAGCCATAATGTGTGTGTGCTTTTATTGATTACACCAATGTTTGAATTATTTGACATTATAATAAATTGATATTTTTGATTAAATTGAATACTCCGATCAGTTTTGTTGCTAAAGTGACCTCTTTTCACCCAGTATTCTTTGTATCGAGTGCCCTCCCCCCCCCTTTTTGTTCCTACAATTTGTTTCTGGTTACAGCAACAACCCCACACCAAGTGTATGATCAGTGATTGGTCAGTTAATTAATTGACCATTTATTTATATATAGCTTGCCCAAGCGTCCCCATTTTTCCCCTATCCCTTTTCCTCTTACTATATGCATTCCCATCTAAGAGGAGAACGCACACATTTTGGTCCAAATGCATCTGATCACACCAGTGTTCTAAACACTTCATTTTTAAAAAAAAATGTATTCTTTATTTATATACATAAATATAAAACGACAACATCAATATATATATTCAAGGAGTTACCAAACAGCCCAAAAACAAAAAGAAATGTATACACTTTACAGATTTAGGTCCCGCTTGCCTAAATATTAACAACCACAGCCTATGGCTCTCTATTATAATGTCTAACTACTATTCTTCTCAACTGATTTACCCTAAATGATTAAACACTACTGAGATAGAATATGTACTTATTATTCAGTTTTTTTTCCCCTTTTTACACTTTCCCTCTTTAAAAAAAACCCTACTACCACCCAAAAAAAAACACTTTCTGAGATACATAAAGATCCCATTTGCCCACCTGGAAGGCTTAAAATGGCAGGGATAGAATAGGTTTGTGCTATGGCAGTTAAAGTGGAACTATAATGCAGCTGAGCACCACATACCAAGAATGCTATTTAATTCATTTTTATATTAATATTCAATATATATTTTATATATATATATATATATATATATATATATATATATATATATATATATATATATATATATATATATATATATATATATATATATTTATGGGTGGAGCCCTATGTCCGATATGGACATAGATAACATTTGTAGTTAACATAAAACTTACCATCGGAAATAGACCTGAAAGTGTGCCTTGGTCTGCTGGTCGGTATGCCAGAATAAGGGGGCATACCCTAGTTTAAGAAATGATTATTCTGTAGAGATAAATGAATGAAATGAATGAATGAAATGAATGCCTTGAAATGGGGATGGGAGGGTGGGTATCGCGCACAGGAAACCGACAAGCACCACAGGTGAGCGGGCTGCTTAAATACCCCCCGGGCTCCTCCCATAAATTCAGGCCACCATACTGGCCTTCCTACTTATGGGTGGAGCCCTATGTCCGATATGGACATAGATAACATTTGTAGTTAACATAAAACTTACCATCGGAAATAGACCTGGAAGTGTGGACTTACCATATGAAATGGACCTGAAAGTGTGCCTTGGTCTGCTGGTCGGTATGCCAGAATAAGGGGGCAAAAACATTCAGGTAGGGGTGTGGTTTTATTAGTTTTGGCTTTATTTATTTAAGCAAGTTTGGTTAATGCTTGTGCCGTTTCCACCTAAGGAGTGGGGACGTACCGGGCGAGGTAGGCAGAGTTTCACCTGCTAAGTCTCTTGATGACGTGGTCTGGGACCCATGCCGAAATGCTGCCAAGGCTGCCCCAATACTAAAGAGTGACTGGAGTGCTGACTGGGGTCGAGGTGTAGGCAGCGTAGAAGAAACCCCAGGTGTTTGATGAACTGGCAGGCACTCGAGGGTTGCCTGAAAAGGTAATAGGGGACTAGAGTTTGAGTGTTCCGGTAGGAGTGACAGTAGGCGGTCGAGTATGGTTACTGGCCACCGGACGTTGTTTACTTTATAGAGATGGATGTCTATCCTGGAGCTTGATTGCTGGGATTTGGACACTGCAGGGTGGAGGATGAAATGGTGTTGGCAGCGAGGCAAATACACAGAACTTGGCCTGCGGGATTGCTGCGGGTGAACTCGCTGGGCCGCCGGAACCCGTGGTAGGCCAAGTAAATGGCTGCTTGTATGACCAAACTGGGGAGAAGGCCCAAAAGCGAACTGGTTAATATAGTAGACATGTCCCAGAAGATGGCAGCCTGGAACGAACGTGCAGTGGACATTAAACTGGTGTTGCCAAGATAATTACACCAGCCTGCGCAGGAAGGACATAACAGAACGATGTGGACCTGGCTTCATTAAGAGGCTCGCCTCGGACCGGATGTCGGTGGCAAAGCCATGGCCTGTCCTGTCCAGATAAGACCCTAGAGTTAAGCGGCTGCCATGACCGGGTGTAACTTGAAGAGGGAGGAAGTCTGGGTAAACCCGGAGTTTAGGAGTGTCTCTGGGGGCCATGTACTTGTAAACCGATGATGGCCAAAAATTGCCGCGATGCCTGTGGTGGCTGTGGCATCTGTCGTTACCTGGGGTGACAAGGGCGACGTAGGTGATAAGACCCCAGAGTTAAGGTATAATCATTCATACACCGATCCACGTAGTACGGGACCTTCCGACATTGATAGGTCCGCATTCTTAGGAAAGACTGCAGCTATGTGTTAGTACACACCCGTGTATGGGTGAAGTCTTGGGGAACTAACCTGATACGGGTCAGTTTGTCAAGGGGGAGGCTGGCCTGCGTGGTGTTCGTTAATTCGGAGGAGGTTATTGTAGACCTCGGTTCCGGATTATTGAGTTTTTAGAGACTACAAGCTGAAGGACATAATGGTATTACCAGCGAGTCAAGTTGTGTCTACGTAGTACCTGGCTGCCTGTGCCAGTAAAAGTGAATTTGTTAGGCCGTAGAAAACCACAGAGGGCCAGGTAGATGGCTGCTTGTATGACTAGACTGGGGAATGTCTGAGGTTTTGACATGTCCCTGAAGATGGCAGTTGTAATGGGCAAGCGTTTGCCGTTAGCTATGGGCTGATGCTTCTGGACGTCACGTAGAAAGGATCCTACTGTATGAGCCGTAAACACGGATGACTCTCTGGGGTCCTGTGAGGGCAGAAAATGCTGGATGTTGGCTAGGTAGAGCCTGATGATGTTATGAGGAGCCAGCTGTGTGTGGCAATACGATACCTGGTGCGGGGTGGAACCTGAACTCAACTGACCTAAGCGAGAAATGACACAGAAATTGATGAGTGGCTTGTATGAAATGCCACTGGAGACAAGTGGCTGATTAAGTGCCACTGAAGAATGATGTGTGACTGATTGTGTGCCACTGGAAATGTGTACTGATTGCAAGAAGTCATGCTAAGATGCGAGCCCTGCAATGAATGCAAGAGTTGTGCTTAAATCAGTGTTTGCAACAATTGCCAGGGAGTTTGTGTCAATGGAGATGTGTTTGCCGTGACTGCGAGAAGTCCGTATTACTGCATGTGCTTGAACGGGCTGCAAGGAGTTATACTTGGATGCGTGTTTGCAACGATTATAAAGTTGTGTTTGGATGCGTGCTTGCCATGATTGCAAGAAGTTATGCTTGGGTGTGTCCCTGCAACATTTGCAAGAAATTGTGACTGGATGCGTGCTTGCAATGATTGCAAGAAGTTATGCTTGGATGCATGCTTGCAACGTTTGCAAGAAGTTATGCTAAGATGCGTGTCTTGTAATGATTGTAAGATTTGTGCTTGAATGTGTGCTTGCAACGATTGCAAGGGAGTTCCTGTCGGTGGAGATGTGTTTGTAGTGACTGTGAAAAGTTTGTATTGCTGCATGTGCTTGCAAGACTGCAATAATTAAGCTTGGATGTGTGCTTGCAATGGTTGCGAGAAGTTGTAATTGGATGCGTACTTGCAACGATTGCAAGAAGTTATGCTTGAATGCATGCCTGCAACGTTTGCAAGAAGTTTTATGATTGGATGCATGTTTGAAATGATTGCAAGAAATTGTGCTTGGATGTGTGCTTGCAACGACTGCAAGACGTTCTGTTTGGATGCGTACTTGCAACGATTGCAAGAAGTCATGATGGGATGTGTGCTTGCAACAATTGCAAGAAGTTATGTTTCGATGTGTGCTTGCAATGAAATGCAAGAAGTTGTGTTTGGATACGTATTTGTGACGATTGCAAGAAGTTATACTTGGATGTGCTGTGACTACGAGGGGGTATAGTAGCGAGGCAAAGGTTTCAACGAATGAATCGGGACCATGACTGAGCTTCGAAGGAAGACGGGGTGTGCCCCCCCCTTTTTTTTTTTTTTGACTGACCTAGAGGGAATGACAGATGACAACCGGTGGATGGTTTGACTACCTGGTTTGAAAGGTAAACTGTAACATGTTTAAGCGACAGGTGCATGGCATTAAATAAATGAGTGAACTGTTTGTGCCATGACAGAGGCACGAATCGGTGTGCCATGACTGCGCCAATGAGGCCGCGCCAACTGGGGCTTGCCAGGATGAATCGATGTCTGACGGATGCCCTGAACTTGAATCGGGGCGCGGCATGCGACAAGGAATAAATGAAATGTTTGCCTTAGAGTGAAATGAATGAAAAACATTTCGCCATGACAGAGGCACGAATCGGTCGTGCCGCAGCTGCGACTGACAGCGACCCGGACTCTGGAGCATGTACTGAAATGAGGCAAAAGAAACGCTGGTGCATGCCGGAATAAATTGGTGCATCACAGATGCGACTGGATTTGAATTGGGGTGTGGTATGTAACCGTGAAATGTTTGCCCTGGCAAAGGCACGAATTGGTTATGCCGCAACTGATAGCTAACCAAGTTCTGATGCAGGTGTTGGCTGAGGCCGAAACGTTTTATTTATACTACTTTATTTATATATATTTTTTTTTTATTTTATTTTATTTTTTTTGTATATATATATATATATATATATATATATATATATATATATATATATATATATATATATATATATATATTTTTGTATATTGTTTTTTTTTTTTTTTTTTTCTCGACTGCGACAAATGACGAGTCGGACTATGGAGTACGAATGAAATGAGGCCAAGACAACTGGGGCGCGCCGGGACGAATCGGTGCATCTCGGATGCTACTGGATTTGAATCAGGGCGCGGTACGTGACAGTGAGATGAGTGAAATGATGAAATGAATGAAATGATTTGTCATGGTAGAGGCACGTGCCATGACAGAGGCACGAGTCGATCATGTCGCGACTGCAACTGACAACGACCGGACTCCGGAGCATGTACTGAAATGTGGCCGAAAATACCTGGGGCACGCCGGGACGAATCGTTGCATCATGGATGCGTCTGGATTCGAATCGGAGCGTGATTCATGACAGTTGAAATGATTCCCATGACAGAGGTACGAATCGGTGAGCCGCAAACTACGACTGACAACGAACCGGACTCTGGAGCATGTCCAGAAATGAGGCCGGGCCCTGGGGCACGCCGTAACGAATCGGTGCATTGAAGATGCGACTGGATTCGAACCGGAGCGCGGTAAGTGCAGGTGTAACATTTTGTTGCCATGACAGAGGCGCGAATCGATCATGCCGCTATAGCGACTGACTGCGAATCGGACTCTGGAGCATGTACTGAAATGTGGCCAATACCTGGGGCACGCCGAGACGAATCGGTGCATTTCCATGCGACTGAATTCGTAACGGGGCGTGATACGTGGCATGATAACCATGACAGAGGTACGAATCGGTGAGTCGAAAGCGACTGATAATGACGTGACTCTGGAGCATGTACTGAAATGAGGCCGTAACTACTGGGGCATACCGGAGCGAATCGGTGCATCTTTATATGTGACTGGATTCGAATTGGAGCGCGGTACGTGACTGAAATGAAAGAAATGATTCGAAATGGTTTGAAATGTTAGAAATGTATTTAGAAATGTTCAAAAATGAGAAATGATTGGTATCGAACTGACGTGGTTCGATAAGGAATTGCGAATCGCTATGGCTGTTTGCTGACGCCTGGTAATAATTAGACATGTCTGAAATGAAGCGACGTCTATGTCGCAGTGTTTTTTTCAGATAACGAGAAATGGTAACATAACGAAAGTGCGAGTGGTATGCATTGCGGTTACGTTTGTGAAATTGCGAGTGACTCGTAAGTTTGATATAACAATGCGTAAAAAACAAAGTCCGACGGGACCTTACCTGCGACAGCCAAGCCAGACGCGCGGTACGAACTACGAATTGGTAACACGAACTTCGAAACTCTCGAGCACAGAAATTTGCGAAAACGGGAACTTGCGAGACAAGAACTAGCGGACGCTGGCATTCGAATCGTCGGCCTAGTGACGTATATCGCGCACAGGAAACCGACAAGCACCACAGGTGAGCAGGCTGCTTAAATACCCCCCGGGCTCCTCCCATAAATTCAGGCCACCATACTGGCCTTCCTACATATATATATATATATATATATATATATATATATATATATATATATATATATATATATATATATAGAAAAAGAGTCCAAGAGGTTGCTGCACTTAAAAATTTCTTTGCTTTATTTCTCAAATTGTTCAGTAGGGATTTACAAAGCAAGTATAATCCAAAAACACAGGCACGAAATGCCTACACAGTTTCAGACACAGGTAGATTCAGATATGGATGGATGGATGGATTACGTCTCGGGCTAGTCAGCTTACGCCCTTCCTAAGATCCATTGAAGCACATCTGAGGGTTTCAATCCAATCATTCATTTAAATACAGGTTAAGTGAAGTACTTCACATATGGAATCAATATGGCTAATTAGTTCAAATCGCATACCATTTAACATCTATATATGCATATATTTATCTATAACATGCCATTAAAACAAGGATAAGCAACAGGTGTCGAATCTCTCATTCTCTTCACTCTCATTATAGAATATTTGAAATACCTATAAAAACGCAGGGAAATGTTGCATTCATGAGTAAATACAAAAATAAAAAGAAAAAACAAAAAAGATAAAAAAGATATCCCCATCATGAAGTTATTTTATCTGGCTACTTTCATATACTTATTCCAACAGTTAAACAAATAAATAAAGATCCAAATCAACATTTAAGCCATATGGAGCAATTGTATTCAAAAAATGTATCCAGTATACTTCTCTTTTTCTTAGAATCAATTCACGGTTGCCCCCTCTCCTATTTTTCTCAATACCTTCTAGGACCATATACTTTAGTTGTGATACATTGTGGCCAAATTCCAAAAAGTGTCTCGCCAGCGGTAATTGGGTTAATTTATCTCGTATTGAGTATTTGTGTCTCGCTATCCTATCTTTGATTTTTTGTGTAGTCTCCCCTACATAGACTAAACCGCATGGGCACTTTATGGCGTAAATTACATATGAAGATTGGCATGTGTAGTAACCCCGTATGGGGATGTTGAAACCCCTATGTGGATGTGTAAAGTATTTACCTTTAATCATAGAGTTACATTGTATGCATGACAAGCAGGGATACGATTCCAGATTTTTAGGTCCCAGGAAGGTTAGTTTGGCTGCTGCAGCCACAGGTTGATCAGATTTAATCAATCGATCTCGTATCGTTCTACCTTTTCTATAGGAGGACATGGGTGGATTCCAGAATTCCTGTACCATGGGGTAACTGGATCTTAAAAGATTCCAATGTCTTTTGATAATTTGATTAATTTTGTTGGAGAAGGGATGGTACTGCATAATAAAGGGGATTCTCTTCTTTTCTTTTCGGGGTGATCGATACTATCCGTGATCAGAGACTTGATGAAATAAAAAACAAACTTATTAGTAGAAGATATCGATCATCCTAATACGGATAGTAAATTATCAAAAGACATTGGAATCTTTTAAGATCCAGTTACCCCATGGTACAGGAATTCTGGAATCCACCCATGTCCTCCTATAGAAAAGGTAGAACGATACGAGATCGATTGATTAAATCTGATCAACCTGTGCCTGCAGCAGCCAAACTAACCTTCCTGGGACCTAAAAATCTGGGATCGTATCCCTGCTTGTCATGCATACAATGTAACTCTATGATTAAAGGTAAATACTTTACACATCCACATAGGGGTTTCAACATCCCCATACGGGGTTACTACACATGCCAATCTTCATATGTAATTTACGCCATAAAGTGCCCATGCGGTTTAGTCTATGTAGGGGAGACTACACAAAAAATCAAAGATAGGATAGCGAGACACAAATACTCAATACGAGATAAATTAACCCAATTACCGCTGGTGAGACACTTTTTGGAATTTGGCCACAATGTATCACAACTAAAGTATATGGTCCTAGAAGGTATTGAGAAAAATAGGAGAGGGGGCAACCGTGAATTGATTCTAAGAAAAAGAGAAGTATACTGGATACATTTTTTGAATACAATTGCTCCATATGGCTTAAATGTTGATTTGGATCTTTATTTATTTGTTTAACTGTTGGAATAAGTATATGAAAGTAGCCAGATAAAATAACTTCATGATGGGGATATCTTTTTTATCTTTTTTGTTTTTTCTTTTTGTTTTTGTATTTACTCATGAATGCAACATTTCCCTGCGTTTTTATAGGTATTTCAAATATTCTATAATGAGAGTGAAGAGAATGAGAGATTCGACACCTGTTGCTTATCCTTGTTTTAATGGCATGTTATAGATAAATATATGCATATATAGATGTTAAATGGTATGCGATTTGAACTAATTAGCCATATTGATTCCATATGTGAAGTACTTCACTTAACCTGTATTTAAATGAATGATTGGATTGAAACCCTCAGATGTGCTTCAATGGATCTTAGGAAGGGCGTAAGCTGACTAGCCCGAGACGTAATCCATCCATCCATCCATATCTGAATCTACCTGTGTCTGAAACTGTGTAGGCATTTCGTGCCTGTGTTTTTGGATTATACTTGCTTTGTAAATCCCTACTGAACAATTTGAGAAATAAAGCAAAGAAATTTTTAAGTGCAGCAACCTCTTGGACTCTTTTTCTATATACAAGGTCGGTGGGAAGACCTGATTGCTGGCACTAAATCGTAAGCAGAGTGCGGTTCTCCTCCACAAGTGAATATATATATATATATATATATATATATATATATATATATATATATATATATATATATATATATATATATATATATATATATACAGTATCTCACAAAAGTGAGTACACCCCTCAGATTTTTGTAAATACTTCACACTGTTATACAAGCTGTACACTCACTACTTTACATTGTAGCAAAGTGTAATTTCTTCATTGTTGTCACATGAAAAGATGTAATAAAATATTTACAGCCACTTTATTGGGTACACCTTGCTAGTACCTGGTTGGACCCCCTTTTGCCTTCAGAACTGCCTTAATTCTTCATGGCATATATTTAGCAAGATGGAAACATTCCTCAGAGATATTGGCCCATATTGAAATTATAGTATCACGCAGTTGCTGCAGATTTACATAGTTACATAGTAGGCGAGGTTGAAAAAAGACACAAGTCCATTAAGTCCAACCTATGTGTGTGATTATATGTCAGTATTACATTGTATATCCCTGTATGTTGCGGTTGTTCAGGTGCTTATCTAATAGTTTCTTGAAACTATCGATGCCCCCGCAAGGGAATTCCAAATCCTTGCCACTCTTACCGTAAAGAACCCTTTACGTAGTTTAAGGTTAAACCTCTTTTTCTTCTAATTTTAATGAATGGCCACGAGTCTTGTTAAACTCCCTTCTGCGAAAAAGTTTTATCCCTATTGTGGGGTCACCAGTATGGTATTTGTACATTGAAATCATATCCCCTCTCAAGCGTCTCTTCTCCAGAGAGATTAAGTTCAGTGCTCGTAACCTATCCCCATAACTAAGGTCCTCCAGTCCCTTTATTCATTTTGTTGCCCTTCTCTGGACTCTCCCCAGTTCAAGCATATCCTTCCTGAGGACTGATGCCCAGAACTGGACAGTGTAAGGGCTGGGCTCAGCCCTTCCTTCTCTGAGCTGGCTGCTCAGCTGTTGGCTAATAAACATCTCCTTTCCCTCCACAGTGACTCAGCTGTTAATGATCTGCTCTTCAGTCCTGCCTACTTAAAGCCGTTCAGCTCACTTCATCTCTGCCTTCGCCTTTGGTCACATCTCAGAGACTTTTCTCCTGCGTTCCTGTTGAAGACTTACTCGGCTGACGTCCCTTCTGGCTCCTGATCCTGCTTGCTGTACTACTAGGTTGATCTCTGGCTCTCTGACATTGGCTGACTACCGATCTGGTTACTGAACTCTGGCTATGTATTGACTACGCCTACTCTGTTTACCTTTTTATTATTATTAAACATGTGTGATTAACTGTACTTCTGTCTCGGTCTGATTCATGGTTTCTGACAGTAGGCAAAGGCCATGAATTCAGAAGATGCAGTCAGTCCACTTGTTGGTAATATTTTTTCCAGATTGGATGACCAGGATCACCACATGGATCAGTTTGCCTTGGCGTTACAAACGCTCCTAAGTTGCACGGCTCACCTGGAATCTTCCACTATGGCTGCTCCGGTACAACCTGTGTTGCAGGCCGTCCCTGCTGCTGCTCCAGTCTCCGTGTAGGCACCCGCCTCGAGTGTTACCTCTATAAGAGGCATGTCTGGTTCCGCTCCGCTTCCCCATCGATTTGGGGGTGATCCAGTTCAATGTAGTGGGTTTCTCAATCAGGTTGAGATATACTTTGAGATGCTGCCCCAGACATTTCCCACGGACAGAAGCAAAGTAGGTTTTGTGATATCTTTGCTTTCTGAGAGAGCCTTGGCCTGGGCAAACCCTCTATGGGAGACGCAAAAACCCGTGGTCCTGAGTAGCCCAGAATTTGTGGCTTGCTTCAAAAGAGTATTTGACGTTCCCGCATGCTCCGCTTCTGCTGCCAAGAGCCTCATGTCCATCAAACAGAGTACGAGGACTGTTGCCGATTACGCCATTGAATTCCGTACTCTGGCAGCAGTGGTTGCTTGGAACAATGAGGCCCTCATGGCTGCCTTCTCTCATGGTCTCTCAGATAACATCAAGGATGAGATAGCAGCCCCGAGATATACCCACTGAGCTGGAGAGCTTGATCACATTTGCCATCCTCATTGACTCCAGACTCAGAGAAAGACTCTTTTAAGGAGCGCTGGCGCAAGCCTCCTGTACATTTGTCTCCGAACTTTGCAGTCCCACCCTTGCCTCTCTCACCTCCCTTGCCTCCTGGTACCGAGTCGGTCTGTGAAGATGAACCCATGCACTTGGGCTTCACGCGTCTCTCTGCGGATGAGAGAGCCCTTAGGAGGAGGGAGAGATTGTGCCTTTATTGTGGCCAGGCTGGTCACTTTTTGAAGTCTTGTCCTACCTGTCCAGGGAACGCCCGAACCTTGAGGTCCTGTCATGGACAGACCTTAGGTGACATTGTTTCATCACCAGTTTCCCAGAAAGATAAGCCCCTGGTTTTGGCTACCCTGTCTTGGGCTGAGTCATCCGTCGAGATACAGGCTCTAATCGACTCTGGGGCTGCAGGCGTGTTCATTGATGATGCCTTTGTATCGAAGCACTCGATTCCGCTGCAGCTGCATGACACTCCACTTGCCATTGAGGCTCTTGATGGGAGACCTCTACAGCCTGCCCATGTGACTCATGAGACTGTTCCATTGTCCATGGCCGTAGGGGCCCTACACCATGAGATAATCCAATTCCAAGTTATTTCCTCACCTAAGTTTCCATTGGTTATTGGTTTTCCTTGGTTACAGAGGCACAACCCTTCTTTTGATTGGCTCCGTGCTGAGGTTCTGTCCTGGTCGCCACAGTGCAGTGAGAGATGCTTCCAGAAGGTAGCCAAGGTCCTGTGCACCTGTTCACTCTCCTCCCCACCGGAGGAGTATCCCAATTTTAGCAACGTCTTTGACAAAGGTCAAGCCGGTACTTTATAATGAATAGACGAAGAATCTGCGCTAGCAACTCATTAATAAAATACGGCGAAGTCAAATAATAAATACACTATACAAATAGTTGTGGATATGAAAAGAATATATAAATAAAATATGTAAAATTAAAATATAAACCTTGCACAATTTGCTATGTGCTAGGTGAAACCGTGCACAAATACACTGACAAACTGGGTGCCTACAATATAATAAAGAGCAAATCAAAAAATAAATATGTGCATACAAGTGGTGCGGTTCGGATGGGTAATCCTGAAAAAACACACCCAAACACTATGCGACTATGAGGCGATAAGGTATCGCTATACTAATACAAAAATATATATAATATATATGTGCTCACATGTATTCGTGATCATGAATATGAAGTGAACCTTTATGAGGAATAAACAACAAATAATATGTGAAAAAAGAAGTCAATTGAATCAAAATTGGCAATTTGCAAATGACAGAGTATCTGTTAGATCAGAAAACATTTGCTTCCCAACAGGACAAACAGCAGACTTCAAACTTTTTCATCCGTATGATAAATCAGGGCAAGAAGGTATGCTGGTGTTTGGTGATGATTGGAAGGAAACTTTTGGGACCACACAGCTCACGTTCCACCAAAGGAAAAGAAAGAATATATAGTATAAAACCTTATGATACCGTGGGGTCACCTGCGCATATGTGCGCTACTCACGAGACCGACGTGCAGAGCAGGCATTCAGATACTTGGTCGGTGTTTGCCGATGAACGGCGTGCGTTCCACCAACTCCAGGAAGTGATGTCACTGGTTACAAGGCATAGGCAGGATGTTGCGTCGACGCGTTTCGCCCCTCCCCCAGGGCGTTATCAAAGACTTAACATCCTGCTCACGTAAGAGATATTTATACTGCGCTCGGTGAGTGACAGCCATTCATGGCCAATGGGTGAAATATCACCCATTCCTTCCTATATCATCATATCCTGTTGCAATTGGAAAACTTTAATCAGTGACCGGAGACACAACATCTCCAATAAGCAGATACATATGCTTGTGACACTTATACAAAATAAACAGGTTTGATGCTAGCCGTCTTATACAGAAATTAATTACAACAGGATATCTGTACAAATACAAATTATATATAGTATATGCTGAATGTCTTAAAAAATCCATATCTTTAATATAATACGCAATAAAGAATTGCGTAACAGCCAGTAAGGTATTGTGTTTTGTATCCAAATAATTTTGATTAATCATTACCGATTATTTTTAATTTATTTATATATATATTTTTATATATATTTTTATTTTTTATATTTTTATATGTATTTTTAATAATTCTTTATTGCGTATTATATTAAAGATATGGATTTTTTAAGACATTCAGCATATACTATATATAATTTGTATTTGTACAGATATCCTGTTGTAATTAATTTCTGTATAAGACGGCTAGCGTCAAACCTGTTTATTTTGTATAAGTGTCACAAGCATATGTATCTGCTTATTGGAGATGTTGTGTCTCCGGTCACTGATTAAAGTTTTCCAATTGCAACAGGATATAATGATATAGGAAGGAATGGGTGCTATTTCACCCATTGGCCGTGAATGGCTGTCACTCACCGAGCGCAGTATAAATATCTCTTACGTGAGCAGGATGTTAAGTCTTTGATAACGCCCTGGGGGAGGGGCGAAACGCGTCGACGCAACATCCTGCCTACGCCTTGTAACCAGTGACATCACTTCCTGGAGTCGGTGGAACGCACGCCGTTCAGCGGCGAACACCGACCAAGTATCTGAATGCCTGCTCTGCACGTCGGTCTCGTGAGTAGCGCACATATGCGCAGGTGACCCCACAGTATCATAAGGTTTTATACTATATATTCTTTCTTTTCCTTTGGTGGAACACGAGCTGTGTGGTCCCAAAAGTTTCCTTCCAATCATCACCAAACACCAGCATACCTTCTTGCCCTGATTTATCATACGGATGAAAAAGTTTGAAGTCTGCTGTTTGTCCTGTTGGGAAGCAAACCTTTTCTGATCTAACAGATACTCTGTCATTTGCAAATTGCCAATTTTGATTCAATTGACTTCTTTTTTCACATATTATTTGTTGTTTATTCCTCATAAAGGTTCACTTCATATTCATGATCACGAATACATGTGAGCACATATATATTATATATATTTTTGTATTAGTATAGCGATACCTTATCGCCTCATAGTCGCATAGTGTTTGGGTGTGTTTTTTCAGGATTACCCATCCGAACCGCACCACTTGTATGCACATATTTATTTTTTGATTTGCTCTTTATTATATTGTAGGCACCCAGTTTGTCAGTGTATTTGTGCACGGTTTCACCTAGCACATAGCAAATTGTGCAAGGTTTATACCTTAATTTTACATATTTTATTTATATATTCTTTTCATATCCACAACTATTTGTATAGTGTATTTATTATTTGACTTCGCCGTATTTTATTAATGAGTTGCTAGCGCAGATTCTTCGTCTATTCATTACCAAAGTGTCAGCTATCTAGCAGCTGCAACAGGTTAGTTAGAGTTTGAAAATTTATTTGCGAGCGCTGTTTTATATGTATTCAAGCCGGTACTTTGCCTCCACAACTGTCGTATAATTTGCGCAATTGACCTTCAACCTGGTGCCATATCCCCTCGTGGCCGGGTTTACCCTTTGTCGGTCTTGAAGGATAAGGCCATGGAGGAGTATGTTGCAGACACACTTTCTCGTGGTTTCATCTGCAAATCCTTGTCTCCTGTTGGTGCTGGATTCTTTTTTGTGAAGAAGAACAGTGGTGAACTGAGACCTTGTATCGATTATAGGGGTCTCAATCGTTTCACGATTAAGAATTCCTATCCCATTCCGTTGATTATGGAGTTATTTGAACGCCTCAAGGGAGCAATGGTTTTCACAAAGCCTGATTTGAGAAGGGCATACAATCTCGTCAGGATTAAGGAGGGCGACGAGTGGAAAACTGCGTTTAATACCAGATCAGGTCATTATGAGTATCTCGTAATGCCTTTTGGCTTTTGTAATGCTCCGGCAGTTTTCCAGGAGTTCATTAACGATGTCCTCCGAGATTTGTTGCAGTTATGTGTGGTGGTTTATCTCGACGCTATCCTCATATTTTCCAAGTCCCTGGAGAGCCACCACACAGATGTCTGTTGTGTGCTTCAGAGACTATGAGAGAACAATCTCTATTGTAAATTGGAAAAGTGAGAATTCCATTGTGAACAGGTGAAATTCCTGGGCATGTCATTTCCACTGCTGGTTTTTCGATGAATGCAGAGAAAAACTTTCAGCGGTCCTACAGTGGCCTCGACCCATGGGTTTACGTCCTCTGCAGCGTTTTCTTGGCTTTGCCAACTATTATCGGAAGTTTATATGTAACTTCTCGTCTCTGGTCAAGCCCCTGACTGATATGACCAGGAAAGATGGCAACCCACAGAGTTGGTCTCCGGAGTCCATTAATGCCTTTGAGAGTCTCAAGGCGGCCTTTGTTTCTGCTCCTGTGTTGGCACACCCTGATCCTACGTTGCCTTTTATCCTAGAAGTTGATGTTTCAGAGACTGGAGTTGGCGCTTTTCTGTCTTAACGTCCTAACTCTGAGTGCGCTATGCATCCGTGTGGCTACTTTTCCAAGAAATTGTCACCGGCAGAGTGCAATTATGAGATTGGTGACAGAGAGCTGTTGCCAATCATTTTAGCCCTGAAAGAATGGAGACATCTCCTTGTAGGTACCACTGTGCCAGTTCTCATTCTTACTGACCATAAGAATCTCACATTCTTGTTTGAGGCTAAGCACCTCTCTCCCAGAAGGGCACGATGGGCTCTTTGCTTGTCGAGTTTTAATTACATTGTCTCATTCTTACCCGGTACTAAGAATGTAAGGGCTGACGCCTTGTCACGACAATTTTCCTCCACTTCCAAGATGGAGTCGATTCCGGTTCCTGTGATTCCTCCTGATCGTATCCTGGCTACGGTTCGCACCAGTCTTACTTCTCCTTTGGGTGACAAAATTCTTGCAGCTCAGGTCGATGTTCCTCCTGAGAAACCTTGTGACCGCTGATTTGTTCCCGAGAGTCTCTGTACTGCCGTGCTCCAGACTTACCATTCTCCCAAGGCTGCTGGCCACCCTGGGAAGAATCAACTCTTTTGGGCCATTTCCCAACAATTCTGGTGGCCCAGTCTACATGCTGATGTAACCGCCTTCGTAGCTGCCTGTACCATGTGTGCTCAGAGTAAGATAAATACTATTTAAAAATTGGGTAATTGACGCTACCCTATGAGGCACTAAATGGTTACTATGGGGTTAAGACTAAATAAATATTTGGGCTAAAACTTCCCTATGAGCCAAAATAGAAGTGTGCGTACCCCCACATAAAAGTGTGATAACCAAATGTGAACTGTTATAAGGTGTATCAAATCATACCAAAAGGTAAATAAGTAAGTATATGTTAGAATGTGTATAAGAAATAGGGTGAATAGGCACTACCCTATACCCGCTAAGTGAATACAAAACGTTATAAAAAATATATGCAGGTGCTAGGCCTATGCCCTAACTGTATATATATGTGTCCCACTAGTGAGTATGGTAACACAGTGGGCATATGATAGATATGTCAAATAATACCTGAAGTAAACAAACAGTGAGTGACAACAGAAAAAATAAATAAATATAAAGATAAGTAGGATATATAAAGTGAATATGTGTGAATGTGTAACTAGGTAAGGCTGGGAAAGGCACTCAGGCAGCCAATGACAAGGCACACTCCTTTCTTAACCAACAGACCTTATACCCAGTTTCACTTCCTAGTGCCACAAAATAGGTGACATATAGATAGTAACCACACCATTAGAAATTGAAGTGCAAATAAAGTCCACATCTATGTATAAAAATATTAAATATAAATTATTTACAAAGGTGTATATAAAAAAGTAAAAAGTTCAAGTCTCTCTTCTAGAAATGACAGAAAACCAAAAAAATAAAAAAAATAAAAGATAAAAAAATGTAGAAATGTGATCCTAGGAAATCCACTATTCCATATAGCGAGTGACTTCAGTGCTCAGCAAGCAGTGTGACTTTGGTGCTCCCCCCCACTGGGTCACTACTCACCAGATGTAGTAACCTCTGCAGGGGTAGTAGGCAAAAAGTGGGTGACTGTGGGCGAGCTTTATCCTAGGTGACTGTGCTGTGCCAGCTGGTCCTCCATCTGGCTTTGCTACCTTTTCGTGCAGGCTCCGGGGTGTGCTCCAACCAGCACTTCCCAGATCGTTCTACAACGGCAGGTGGTGGGGTCCTCACAAGAAAAAACAAGGGGCTTCCATAGTATGTATCAAAATGGTATTTTATTAAAATATAAATAAAATCAGTAGCTTCCTTATACAGGTAACTACAAGCGAAAAAAACGCATTGAAAATGAGCAGGAAGAGCCGGTCTGCAGCGTGCATACCATCTGCGTTCCAGGCTCTGCTTTTCCAGGTATGACGTAAGAGCGTGGCCCCGCCTTACGCGTTTCGTCACTGGGCGTTCTCAAAGGTGGTGCCATCACTCCACGCTTCACGTCTCATATAGGCGAGCAGACACAGTGGTACCTCCCCTTCTTGTAAACAACAAATGAGCAGTCAGGGGCAGCTAAGGATAAGGATGGCCATTGCAAAAGAGGCAACAGACCTCCACATCACCTTACCCTATGTGCGTTCGTCTAAGAGAGTATCAGACAAGAGTATATAAGAGGCATAACGAACCTTATACCCATAAATATATATCCATAAATGGCACAAAACATACTGTAGTAACAGACCATATAGGTGGATCCACTGAAGGGTATATATATATGTTGAAAAAAAAATGATATATAAATTAATAAAATTAAAAAGAGAAGAAAAAACCCAAGTGGCCAACTATGGTACTGCATCCAAGCCCATTGCAATGCTAAAAGGCTAGGCCAATGTCAGCTATTACCATGTAAACCATAGATGCAACAAAATGTGGTGTTATACTTATAAATGGCTAAGAAATATTATATTAATTATAAATGACTGAAAACAAAGTATATATACATGATAATAAACTATATACATAAAAGGGCCAAGTGGCCAACTGAGTGCTGCATCCCAGCCCATTGCTAAAATAAAGGCTGGAGCAATAATAGATGTTGCCATATAGGTTTTATGTGCATCCAAAAGTGTGGTATATTTAAGGTATAAAACAGAGGCACAATATAATGTGCAGATGAACTAAAAATATGTGAACAGCCCCAGCATTACCATATTATAGATAAAAAATTAAATACATTTTTTTTTTTTTTGTGACCAAGGTTAACGAAATAATTATAATCTAACCATCAGTGATTGCCAGTCAATGGGATCCATCCCCTATGGTAAGTTATAATAGAGCAAAAGGGAAAATAGGCTATGGTAACAAAATGCTCCTGTGTTGGCACACCCTGATCCTACGTTGCCTTTTATCTTAGTAGTGGATGCTTCAGAGACTGGAGTTGACGCCTTCTGTCTCAACGTCCTAACTCTAAATGCGCTATGTATCCGTGTGCCTACTTTTCCAAGAAATTGTCACCGGCAGAGTGCAATTACGAGATTGCTGACAGAGAGCTGTTGGCGATCATTTTAGCCCTGAAAGAATGGAGACATCTCCTTGAAGGTACCACTGTGCCGGTTCTCATTCTTACTGACCATAAGAATCTCACATTCTTGTCTAAAGCTAAGCGCTTCTCTCCCAGAAGGGCACGATGGGCTCTTTTCTTGTCGCGTTTAAATTACATTGTCTCATTCTTACCCGGTACTAAGAATGTAAGGGCTAGGGATGAGCTTCGTGTTCGAGTCGAACCCATGTTCGACTCGAACATCGGCTGTTCGGTCGTTCGCCGAATTGCGAACGATATGGGCCGTTCGCGCCAAATTCGTGTGGCGCGTCACGGCCCATAATTCACTGCGGCATCGCAGTGCATTGCTTGCTGATGATTGGCCAAGCATGCACTATGACCCGCATGCTTGGCCAATCACAGCGCCGCCTGAACAGAGAGCCGTAATTGGCCAAAGCCAAGGAGGCTCTGGCCAATTATGGCTCAGGGGATTTAGTACACGCCCCACACTATATAAGGCCGCCTGCACGGCGGCCCTGTGTAGTGTGTGTTCCGGCGTTGAAAGAGATAGACAGAGAGAGAGACAGTGTCATTTGATTTGAGTTAGATAGATTAGGCAGAACAGTCAGTCAGTTAGCTGCACTTACAGTGTATTGTGTATATATATGCATCCCAGGCAGGGCCGGTCCTAGACGGGGTGCACGGGGTGCAGTGCACCCAGGCGCCAGAGAGGTGGGGGCGCTGAAGCGCCGGAGTGCTCCCTTACCTCCTCCTCCTCCTCTTGATTGCGTCCGGCGGCGGCGCTCTCCGCCGGTGTTAAAAGAAGAAAGGCGCCGCCGCCGCTGTGTGTGCTGCTCAAGCCCCTCCCTCCTGAGCGGCTGGTCTCTGCGTGGAGAGAGACCAGCCGCACAGTGATGTCGCGCGGGGGGGGGAGGGAGCGGAGGAGCGGTATGTGCCCGACACATTCTGCTCTGTGTCTCCCACTCCTGCCTACTTTAAACTCCTCTGCTCTTCACCCGGGCGGCGCGGCTGGCTGCACACTGTTCTCTCCTCTTCAGCTGCCGCCCTGGTGTATATATGTACCCTAATGGAGGGGGGGGCTGTACTAATGGAGGGGACGCTGTACTAATGGAGGGGGGGCTGTACTAATGGAGGGGGGCTGTACTAATGGAGGGGATGCTGTACTAATGGAGGGGGGGCTGTACTAATGGAGGGGGGGCTGTACTAATGGAGGGGGGGCTGTACTAATGGAGGGGGGCTGTACTAATGGAGGGGGGGCTGTACTAATGGAGGGGGTGCTGTACTAATGGAGGGGGTGCTGTACTAATGGAGGGGGGCTGTACTAATGGAGGGGGCTGTACTAATAATGGGGGGGTCTGTACTAATGGAGAGGGGGTCTGTACTAATGGGGTCTGTACTAATGGAGAGGGGGTCTGTACTAATGGAGAGGGGGGTCTGTACTAATGGGGTCTGTAATAATGGAGGGGGGGTCTGTACTAATGGTGGGGTCTGTACTAATATGGGGGTCTCTACTAATGGAGGGGGGTCTGTCCTGGGGGGTCTGTACTAATGGAGAGGGGGTCTGTCCTGGGGGGTCTGTACTAATGGAGGGGGGTCTGTCCTGGGGGGTCTGTACTAATGGAGAGGGGGTCTGTACTAATGGAGAGGGGGTCTGTCCTGGGGGGTCTGTACTAATGGAGAGGGGGTCTGTACTAATGGGGTCTGTACTAATGGAGGGGGGTCTGTACTAATGGAGGGGGGGTCTGTACTAATGGAGGGGGGTCTGTACTAATGGAGGGGGGTCTGTACTAATGGAGGGGGGTATGTACTAATGGAGGGGGGGTCTGTACTAATGGGGTCTGTACTAATGGAGGGGGGGGGTCTTTACTAATATGGGGGTCTCTACTAATGGAGGGGGGTCTGTCCTGGGGGTCTGTACTAATGGGGGGGTCTGTACTAATGGGGGGGTCTGTACTAATGAGGGGGTCTGTACTAATGAGGGGGTCTGTACTAATGGAGGTGGGGTCTGTACTAATGGAGGGGGGTCTGTACTAATGGTGTCTGTACTAATATGGGGGTCTCTACTAATGGAGGGGGGTCTGTACTAATGGGGGGGGTCTGTACTAATGGAGGGGGGGTCTGTACTAATGGAGGGGGGGTCTGTCCTGGGGGGTCTGTACTAATGGAAAAGAAAAAAGGAGCAGAAAAGAGGATTGTGGGACATATAGTCCGGAGAACTGGCAGCCCCACTGTAACACGGAAACTGCAGCCCACACAGCATGCTCAGCTGAATGGGAGAGAGAGAGAGAGAGAGAGAGAGAGACAGGAGCCTGGGAAAGTTTTCAGGGAAGTACACCCAGGACTCCAGAGGGAGAGGACAGTGCTGAGAGAACACTATCAGAGAGAGAACCCTGCTGCCCTGCACCACCAGAGGGAAAGCCACACAGCCTAGCGCCATCGCTGGCATTGAAAGGAATGGAGTCATTGCAGGAATACAGCGGAGTCACCATGGGCAATTCAGAGTGAGCTGACTCCTGATCAGAGGAACCGTTGCTGTATCGCTGGGTCAGGTGAGAGGGCCGATCGGCCAATATGTACTATGTCTGCAGTCTCTGATCATCTCCTGTACTATGTCTGCAGTCTCTGATCATCTCCTGTACTATGTCTGCAGTCTCTGATCATCTCCTGTACTATGTCTGCAGTCTCTGATCATCTCCTGTATTATGTCTGCAGTCTCTGATCATCTCCTGTACTATGTCTGCAGTCTCTGATCATCTCCTGTACTATGTCTGCAGTCTCTGACCCTCTCCTGTACTATGTCTGCAGTCTCTGATCATCTCCTGTACTATGTCTGCAGTCTCTGACCCTCTCCTGTACTATGTCTGCAGTCTCTGATCATCTCCTGTATTATGTCTGCAGTCTCTGACCATCTCCTGTACTATGTCTGCAGTCTCTGACCATCTCCTGTATTATGTCTGCAGTCTCTGACCATCTCCTGTACTATGTCTGCAGTCTCTGATCATCTCCTGTATTATGTCTGCAGTCTCTGATCATCTCCTGTATCATGTCTGCAGTCTCTGATCATTTCCTGTATTATGTCTGCAGTCTCTGATCATCTCCTGTATTATGTCTGCAGTCTCTGATCATCTCCTGTACTATGTCTGCAGTCTCTGATCATCTCCTGTACTATGTCTGCAGTCTCTGACCCTCTCCTGTACTATGTCTGCAGTCTCTGATCATCTCCTGTACTATGTCTGCAGTCTCTGACCCTCTCCTGTACTATGTCTGCAGTCTCTGACCATCTCCTGTATTATGTCTGCAGTCTCTGACCATCTCCTGTACTATGTCTGCAGTCTCTGACCATCTCCTGTATTATGTCTGCAGTCTCTGACCATCTCCTGTACTATGTCTGCAGTCTCTGATCATCTCCTGTATTATGTCTGCAGTCTCTGATCATCTCCTGTATCATGTCTGCAGTCTCTGATCATCTCCTGTATTATGTCTGCAGTCTCTGATCATCTCCTGTATTATGTCTGCAGTCTCTGATCATCTCCTGTACTATGTCTGCAGTCTCTGATCATCTCCTGTACTATGTCTGCAGTCTCTGATCATCTCCTGTATTATGTCTGCAGTCTCTGACCATCTCCTGTACTATGTCTGCAGTCTCTGATCATCTCCTATATTATGTCTGCAGTCTCTGACCATCTCCTGTACCATGTCTGCAGTCTCTGATCGTCTCCTGTACTATGTCTGCAGTCTCTGATCATCTCCTGTATTATGTCTGCAGTCTCTGATCATCTCCTGTACTATGTCTGCAGTCTCTGATCATCTCCTGTATTATGTCTGCAGTCTCTGACCCTCTCCTGTACTATGTCTGCAGTCTCTGATCATCTCCTGTATCATGTCTGCAGTCTCTGATCATCTCCTGTATTATGTCTGCAGTCTCTGATCATCTCCTGTACTATGTCTGCAGTCTCTGATCATCTCCTGTATTATGTCTGCAGTCTCTGACCATCTCCTGTATTATGTCTGCAGTCTCTGATCATCTCCTGTACTATGTCTGCAGTCTCTGATCATCTCCTGTACTGTGTCTGCAGTCTCTGGTCATCTCCTGTATTATGTCTGCAGTCTCTGATCATCTCCTGTACTATGTCTGCAGTCTCTGATCATCTCCTGTATTATGTCTGCAGTCTCTGATCATCTCCTGTATTATGTCTGCAGTCTCTGATCATCTCCTGTACTATGTCTGCAGTCTCTGATCATCTCCTGTATTATGTCTGCAGTCTCTGACCATCTCCTGTATTATGTCTGCAGTCTCTGATCATCTCCTGTATTATGTCTGCAGTCTCTGATCATCTCCTGTTCTATGTCTGCAGTCTCTGATCATCTCCTGTACTATGTCTTCAGTCTCTGACCATCTCCTGTATTATGTCTGCAGTCTCTGATCATCTCCTGTACTATGTCTGCAGTCTCTGATCATCTCCTGTATAATGTCTGCAGTCTCTGATCATCTCCTGTACTATGTCTGCAGTCTCTGATCATCTCCTGTACTATGTCTGCAGTCTCTGATCATCTCCTGTATTATGTCTGCAGTCTCTGACCATCTCCTGTACTATATCTGCAGTCTCTGATCATCTCCTGTAGTATGTCTGCAGTCTCTGATCAACTCCTGTACTATGTCTGCAGTCTCTGATCATCTCCTGTACTATGTCTGCAGTCTCTGGCCATCTCCTGTACTATGTCTGCAGTCTCTGATCATCTCCTGTACTATGTCTGCAGTCTCTGATCGTCTCCTGTACTATGTCTGCAGTCTCTGACCATCTCCTGTATTATGTCTGCAGTCTCTGATCATCTCCTGTATTATGTCTGCAGTCTCTGATCATCTCCTGTACTATGTCTGGGGGTTCTTTCTAACAGACTCTCTAACAGAAGCCCTCTTTGTGTGCATCAGAGAGACTCCCCTCCAGGTCTCATTAGTCTCATTATATCTCTGTGTTTGAGTCATTGCCATAGAAACATTTGTAAAGGGGAGGAGTTGGTAAGATGACCACGCCCATGTGGGGGCGCCAGAAATATTTCTGCACCCAGGCGCCGGTGACCCTAGGATCGGCCCTGATCCCAGGTGTTGCATATATATATATATATACTGTATTCAGTTTAGCTAGATCCGTTCCTGTTATCTTCTAGACTATTTACATTTAGTGCAGTGCGTCCTGCTCACAGTGTTCAGCTAGATCTGTTCCTGTTATCTTCCTACTGACAGGCAGGCTTGTCTTGTTACAGTATTAACAGCTACCTAAAGAAAATTACTGGTGTTCTTTTGATCCTATTAGTACCACGGTCAGGCAGCTAGACTATTTACATTTAGTACAGTGTGTCCTGCTCACAGTGTTCAGCTAGATCCGTTCCTGTTATCTTCTAGACTATTTACATTTAGTGCAGTGCGTCCTGCTCACAGTGTTCAGCTAGATCCGTTCCTGTTATCTTCCTACTGACAGGCAGGCTTGTCTTGTTACAGTATTAACAGCTACCTAAAGAAAATTACTGGTGTTCTTTTGATCCTATTAGTACCACGGTCAGGCAGCTAGACTATTTACATTTAGTACAGTGTGTCCTGCTCACAGTGTTCAGCTAGATCCGTTCCTGTTATCTTCTAGACTATTTACATTTAGTGCAGTGCGTCCTGCTCACAGTGTTCAGCTAGATCCGTTCCTGTTATCTTCCTACTGACAGGCAGGCTTGTCTTGTTACAGTATTAACAGCTACCTAAAGAAAATTACTGGTGTTCTTTTGATCCTATTAGTACCATGGTCAGGCAGCTAGACTATTTACATTTAGTACAGTGTGTCCTGCTCACAGTGTTCAGCTAGATCCGTTCCTGTTATCTTCTAGACTATTTACATTTAGTGCAGTGCGTCCTGCTCACAGTGTTCAGCTAGATCCGTTCCTGTTATCTTCCTACTGACAGGCAGGCTTGTCTTGTTACAGTATTAACAGCTACCTAAAGAAAATTACTGGTGTTCTTTTGATCCTATTAGTACCACGGTCAGGCAGCTAGACTATTTACATTTAGTACAGTGCGTCCTGCTCACAGTGTTCAGCTAGATCCGTTCCTGTTATCTTCCTACTGACAGGCAGGCTTGTCTTGTTACAGTATATAAAGCTACCTGAAGAAAATTACTGGTGTTCTTTTGATCCTATTAGTACCACGGTCAGGCAGCTAGACTATTTACAGTTAGTGCAGTGCGTCCTGCTCACAGTGTTCAGCTAAACCTACAAGTTAGTGGGGTGCGTCAACCTCACAGTGTTCAGCTAAAGCTACCTGTAGAAGGTTGGTGGTGTTCTCATACTACAGGCAAGCAGTTGATTTTGCTAGCTGCAGTATCAGTACATATATATATATATATATATATATATATATATATATATATATATATATCCCAGCTTAGTGCAGCTACAGGCCATTAGTATGTCTGGAAGGCCAAGAAGGAGAGGCAGACAGTCACAAGCCAATAAGAGAGGGCAAGCAGGCTCTGTGTCTAGTGCTGGTCGTGGAGACGGTGGATCCTCATCAGCACGTGGCCATGGGACACGCTTGGCCTTTTTTTCGGCAGCTGGCCGTGTTGAGCCGCAACATGCGGAAGACTTGGTCGAGTGGATGACCAAGCCGTCCTCATCCTCCTCATCCTCTCTCACCCATGCCCAGGGTGCTTTGTCTGGCAAAGCAGCGGCCTCTTCCCTCGGCTCAATGTCATCAGTGACTCCATCCCTAGCTCCACCATGTCCTCCTGAGGAGTCCCTCGAACTGTTTGACCACAGTGTTGGGTACATGCTCCAGGAGGATGCCCAGTGTTTGGAAGGCTCTGATGATGATACTGAGCTCGATGAAGGCATTAACATGAGCACGGACAGAGGGGGTGCCCAAGAAGGACAGCAATCTGGCAGTCATGCTCCCCCTGCTGCAGCATACTGCCAGGTTTGCTCCAGTGATGAGGAGGGAGGGGATGATGAGGTCACTGACTCAACGTGGGTGCCTGATAGGAGAGAAGAGGAGGAGGAGGAGGAGGAGGAGGCGGCACATCACCAACGAGGCAGGATGCCCTCCAGGGACCAGCCTAAGGGCAGCACATTGACTGCATCACACCCCAAAGCTCCACATGTGCAGGGCGCTGCAGTCTCTGCGCGTTATTCAAAAAGTTCTTTGGTGTGGGCCTTTTTTGAGACGAGTGCATCAGATCGCACCGCTGCTATTTGCAACATATGTCTCAAGCGTATCTCACGTGGCCAAAACATCTCCCGCTTGGGTACCACATGCTTGACCAGACATATGTTGACCTGCCATGCAGTTCGTTGGCAAGCGTATCTAAAAGACCCACACCAAAGAACAAAGAGGATCTCTCCTTGCTCCTCATCAGCTGAGATTTCCAACCCCACTAGACCTCCAGTCCTCTCTGAGACCTGCAGTGAGAGGAATGAAGGTGTAGAATTAGGTGTGTCACAGCCAAGTACTTGTGGGCAATCTGCTTTTGGTACACCGACGTCAGATTGTACCAGGCAAATTTCCCTGCCCCAGCTGCTGCACCGCCGAAAGAAGTTTGCTCCCAGCCATCCACATGCCCAGCGGTTGAATGCTAGCTTGGCAAAATTGCTAGCACTTCAACTGCTGCCTTTTCAGTTGGTAGACTCTGCCCCCTTCCGTGAGTTTGTGGAATGTGCGGTTCCTCAGTGGCAGGTACCCAAACGCCACTTTTTCTCACGGAAGGCGATTCCGGCTCTCTACCGGCATGTGGAAGGCAATGTCCATGCCTCGCTGGACAGGGCGGTCAGCGGTAAGGTGCATATTACCACTGACTCGTGGTCCAGCAGGCATGGACAGGGACGTTACCTAAGTTTCACGGCGCATTGGGTGACTCTGCTGGCAGCTGGGAAGGTTGCAGGACAAGGTGCAGTAGTGTTGGAGGTTGTTCTGCCACCACGCCTCCAAAATGCTAATGATTGTGACACACCTCTCTCCTCCACCCCCTCCTCTTCTTCTTCCTCCATGGCCTCTTCCTCGGAACCAGCGGTGCTCCGTAGTCGTTCAAGGGGCTACGCAAGTACGCAGGCCAAAAGATGCCATGCGGTGCTTGAGCTGGTGTGCTTGGGGGACAGGAGCCACACTGGGGCAGAGGTTCTGTCAGCTCTGCAGGGGCAGGTTCAGAGGTGGCTGACGCCACGCCAACTTAAGGCAGGAATGGTGGTTTGCGACAATGGCACCAACCTCCTCTCTGCCCTCCGACAGGGACAAATGACCCATGTGCCCTGTTTGGCTCACGTCCTTAACTTGGTGGTGCAGCGGTTCTTGGGCAGGTACCCGGGCTTACAGGATGTCCTGAGGCAGGCCAGGAAAGTCTGTGTGCATTTCCGCCGGTCATATAATGCCAGTGCTCGGCTGACGGACCTCCAAAAGGAGTTTAACCTGCCCAAGAACCGCCTAATCTGTGACATGCCCACCAGGTGGAACTCAACGTTGGCCATGCTGCAGCGGCTGCACACGCAGCAGAGGGCCATCAATGAGTACCTGTGCGACTATGGCACCAGGACAGGGTCAGGGGAGCTTGTTTTTTTTTTCCCCACGCCAGTGGGCCATGATCAGGGATGCATGCACTGTCCTGTCACCATTCGAGGAGGCCACGAGGATGGTGAGCAGTGACAGTGCATGCATCAGTGACACTGTCCCCCTTGTCCACCTGTTGGAGCACACGCTGCGTGGAATAATGGACAGGGCACTTGAGGCAGAACAGAGGCAGGAAGAGGAGGACTTCCTTAGCTCTCAAGGCCCCCTTTATCCAGACAGTGTTCCTGCGTGCCCGCCGATCACACAGGAAGAGGACGAGGAGGAGGAGGAGGAGGAGGAGGAAGATTGTGTCAGTATGGAGGTGGAGCCTGGCACTCAGCATCAGCAGCAGTCTTTAAGGGATCAGTCCCAAGAAACACATGGACTTGTACGTGGCTGGGAGGGGGTGGCTGCGGACGTTGTCGTCCTTTGTGACCCAGAGGACTCCGGACCGAATGCCTCAGAAAACCTACGCTGCATGGCCTCCCTGATCCTGCAAAGCCTGCGTAAGGATCCTCGTATTCGTGGTATCAAGGAGAAGGACCAATACTGGCTGGCAACCCTCCTTGATGATCCACGTTACAAGGGTAAGGTTGCGGACCTTATCTTGCCATCGCAGAGGGAGCAGAGGATGAAACATCTTCGGGAGGCCTTGCAGAAAGGTCTGTGCAACGCGTTCCCAGAGACTGGGAGGTTACAAACTCCTGTTTCTGGACAACGTGTTGCTGAGGCTTCGGTCAGTCAAAGAAGGAGCGGTGGAGAAGGTGGCCGTCTGACCGATGCGTTCAGACAATTTTTTGGTCCGCAGCCCCAAGGTATGATCGGTTCCAGCAACCATCGCCAGCGTCTGTTTTACATGGTGCAGGAAAACCTAGGGGCAAGATCAGACTTGGACACCTTTCCCACCGAAAATCCTCTGGGTTACTGGGTCTTGAGGATGGATCACTGGCCAGAGCTTGCACAGTATGCAATTGAGCTACTGGCCTGTCCTGCATCCAGCGTTCTTTCGGAACGCACATTCAGTGCTGCTGGAGGCGTGGTAACCGATCACAGGGTGCGTCTGTCCACCGACTCGGTCGATCGACTGACCTTCATAAAAATGAATCAGTCTTGGATCACCACCAGCTACCAAGCACCTGATGCTGATGTAACCGAATAATTTTTTTTGAAATCTCAGATCCCTTCAAAGACTGCCTATGCTGATGCTGAGTGACTATCCCTGAGTAATTATCCTCTTCCTCCTCAATCATCACGCTGATAGCTTGTAAGAACATTTTTGGTTCTGGGCGCCACCACCAGTGCCTAAGGCACAATTTTTCAGCCCCTGTTTAACAGGGGCGTGTAATCACAATTTTTGATGTAATACTTTGCAGCAGGGCTCGTTCCTGCATTCCAACTAGAGTGTCTGTGAGGGGTTGCAGTGTTGTGGCACCAGCACCAGTGCCTAAGGCCCAATTTTTCTGCCCCTGTCTAACAGGGGCGTGTAATTACAATTTTTGATGCAATACTTTGCAGCAGGGCTCATTCCTGCGTTCCAACTAGAGTGTCTGTGAGGGGTTGCAGTGTTGTGGCACCAGCACCAGTGCCTAAGGCCTAATTTTTCAGCTCCTGTTCAACAGGGGCATGTAATTTCAATTCTTGATCTAATATTTCACAGCAGGGCCCTGTGAGGGCTTACAGTGTTGTGGCCACAGCAACACCTAAGGCCCAAATTTCTGCTGAGTATATAGGGCAGGACCCTACTTTCAAACATCTAACTTACAAACGACTCCTACTTGCAAACGGAAGGAGACAACAGGAAGTGAGATGAAATCTACCCCTAGGAAGGGAAATTCTCTCCTGTAAGAGTTAATATGGGAAAAAAATTCTCCTTTCCAATCCTTGTTCCACAAAAAAACCCAAATTTTCAAAAAACATTTTTCATTGGGACAAAAAGTGAGGTGAAATCTTCTGAAGAGGAGGAAAGACAGCAAAACAAATGTCACAGGGGTGATAACCCTTCCCTATGTTTTCCAAAAAGCTTAAAAAAGATTTTTTGGCTGGAGCTAAACACGTTAAAAATGTACCCGTTCAAAATTACAAACAGATTCTACTTAACAACAAACCTACAGCCCCTGTCTTGTTTGCACCGCCTGTATACTGCTGTTCAGAGTATATAGGGCCTGGTGGCCCCACACCTTTCCTTATTTTAATTTGGGTGCGGGGTTCCCCTTAATATCCATACAAGACCCAAAGGGCCTGGTAATGGACTGGGGGGTACCCATGCCATTTGTCTCACCAATTTTCATCCATATTGCCATGACCCGACATTACATTAAACCCGCAAGCAGTTTTAAATGAGATTTTTTTCCTTTAAAAATGACATTTGGTGCAGGGACTGTTCTAAACACGGGAAACACGCATCACTTTACAGGCATACTATAGACACCCCCCAGGTACGATATTTAAAGGAATATTTCACTTTTTTTTTTTTACTTTAAGCATCATTAAAATCACTGCTCCCGAAAAAACGGCCGTTTTTAAAAGTTTTTTTTGCATTGATACATGTCCCCTGGGGTAGGACCCGGGTTCCCAAACCCTTTTTAGGACAATACCATGCAAATTAGCCTTTAAAATTAGCACTTTTGATTTCGAACGTTCGAGTCCCATAGACGTCAATGGGGTTCTAACGTTCGTGCAAACTTTTGGTCCGTTCGCAGGTTCTGGTGCGAACCGAACCGGGGGGTGTTTGGCTCATCCCTAGTAAGGGCTGACGCCTTGTCACGACAATTTTCATCCACTTCCAAAATGGAGTCGATTCCGGTTCCTGTGATTCCTCCTGATCGTATTCTGGCTAGGGTTCGCAACAGTCTTACTTCTCCTTTGGGTGACAAAATTCTTGCAGCTCAGGTCGATGCTCCTCCTGAGAAACCTTGTGACCGCTGATTTGTTCCCGAGAGTCTCCGTACTGCCGTGCTCCAGACTTACCATTCTCCCAAGGCTGCTGGCCACCCTGGGAAGATTGAACTCTTTTGGGCCATTTCCCAACAATTCTGGTGGCCTAGTCTACGTGCTGATGTAACCGCCTTCATAGCTGCCTGTACCATGTGTGCTCAGAGTAAGACTCCACAACACCTTCCAGTGGGCCTCCTACAACCCCTACCCAATGGAGAGAGGCCCTGGACCCATCTGGCTATGGATTTAATTGTGGAGTTACCCAACTCCCAGGGCAACACAGTTATCCTTTTGGTGGTTGACCGGTTCTCGAAAATGTTGCATTGTATTCCACTCAAGAAGTTGCCTACTTCTTAGGAACTGGCTTCTATCTTTGTTCGGGAGATCTTCCGCTTACATGGGCTTCCCAAGGTGATTGTCTCAGACAGGGGTACTCAGTTTGTGTCCCGGTTCTGGCTAACATTTTGTGCACAGTTGGGTATTCATCTTGCTTTCTTCTCTGCATATCACCCGCAGTCTAATGGGGCTGCAGAACGAGCCAATCAGTCCTTGGAGCAATTCCTACGTTGCTATATTTCTGTCCATCATAACAACTGGTCAGACCTCTTTCCATGGGCACATACAGTACCTGGTGCATTGGAAGGGGTACAGTCTGGAGGAATGCTCTTGGGTCTCATCCTAGGATGTACATGCCCCTGTCCTCCTCCGTGATTTCCATAGTTGTTTTCCTCTCAAGACCGGTGGTCCTCCGAGGGGGACTGGTCATTGAGGAGGGGTTACTGTCAGGGCTGGGCTCAGCCCTTCCTTCTCTGAGCTGGCTGCTCAGCTGTCGGCTAATAAACAGCTCCTTTCTCTCCACAGTGACTCAGCTGTTGATAATCTGCTCGTCAATCCTGCCTACTTAAAGCCATCCAGCTCACTTCATCGCTGCTTTCGCCTTTGGTCACATCTCAGAGACTTTTCTCCTGCGTTCCTGTTGAAGACTTGCTCGGCTGACGTCTCTTCTGGCTCCTGATCCTGCTTGCTGTACTATTAGGTTGATCTCTGGCTCTCTGACATTAGCTGACTACCCGATCTGGTTACTGAACTCTGGCTATGTATTGACTACGCTTACTCTGTTTACCTTTTTATTATTATTAAACAGGTGTGATTAACTGTACTTCTGTCTCGGTCTGATTCATGGTTTCTGACAACAGCATACTCCAGGTGTGGCCGGACCAGGGTCTTGTAGGAGTAGAATTATCGTTTTATTTCTGGAGTTAATCCCCTTTTTAAAGCATGCCAATATTCTGTTTGCTTTGCTTGCAGCAACTTGGCATTGCATGCCATTGCTGAGCCTGTCATCTACTAGGACCCCAGGTCCTTTTCCATCCTAGATTTCCCCAGAGGATCTTCCCCTAGTGAGTAGATTGCATTCATACTTTTGCCACCCAAATGCATTATTTTACATTTTTCTATATTAAACCTCATTTGCCATGTAGTTGCCCACCCCATTAATTTGTTCATATCTTCTTGCCCTGCTTAGCATCGTCCGCAAATACAGAGATTGAGCTGTTTATCCCATCCTCCAAGTTGTTTATGAATAAATTAAACAGGATTGGTCCCAGGGCAGAACCCTGTGGGACCCCACTTTCCACCCTGGACCATTCCGAGTACTCCCCATTTATCACTACCCTCTGAACTCGCTCCTGTAGCCAGTTTTCAATCCATGTACTCACCCTATGGTCCATGCCAAAGGACCTTACTTTGTACAGTAAACGTTTATGGGGAACTGTATCAAATGATTTTGCAAAATCCAGATACACCATGTCTATGTGCCTTCCTTTATCTAGATTGCAGTTCACCTCCTCATAGAAGGTTAATAGATTGGTTTGGCAAGAACGATTCTTCATGAATCCATGCTGATTACTGCAAAGGATACCATTGTCATTACTAAAATCTTGTATATAGTCCCTTATCATCCCCTCCAAGAGCTTGCATATAATTGATCTTAGGCTAACTGGTCTGTAATTCCCAGGGATGTATCTTGGCCCTTTTTTAAATATTGGTGCTACACTTTTCCCCAATCAGCTGGTACCATTTCAGTCAGTAGACTGTTCATAAAAATTAGGAACAATGGTCTGGCTATTACTTGACTGAGTTCCTTAAAGACCCTCGGGGTCAAGCCATCTAGTCCCAGTGACTTATTAATGTTACGTTTTTCAAGTCTAATTCTGTCCTCTGTTAGCCATGAGGGTGCTTTCTGTGACATGTCATGAGGACAAACTGTCAGGTCACCTTGAGGCTAGATGACAGATGCACTCTGTAGAAGTCGGAAGTGCACTGCTAAGGTAGTGGACCCTAGGACTGACTGCTGCAGATTGAACCCTAGGAGGTTCAGGAAGCAGGTCTACTGGATCACTAACACAGATCCCACTGGGAGCTAGAGCATAGATTCCCCAGGGCGCAGAGTCTAAGAGCCAGCAGGTGTTCACCAGAGCCCCTAGTGGTGAGGATGGACTGAGCTGCAGTCTGGCTCCAGGTCGCGGCCCCCAGGGTCTCCCAGCTCACGGTAGACTACAGGAGAGGAGGAAGGAGGCAGCAGGTTGGAACAACAAGGAAAGTAAGGAATAAGCCAAATGTCAGGGCGACTAGCAGCAAGAATAAACATAACATGCCAAAGGTCAGGGTCATAAGCAGACAGGGAAAGTTGAGAACAGGCCAAAGTCGGTAACTGGAATCAGACGTAGGAAACACAGCAAGTACACACAAAAGCTAACACACACTGGTTGATTAGCACTGCTGGCTTGCAGTGCACAGGTTAATATAGGGTTCCCTGATAGAAGCTGGGGTGGAGCCATGCTAGAGGAGAGATTCTAAAAGTTGTCAGGTTAGGGTCAGCTGGTCTCTAGAGATGAACACATGGAGACAGGTAAGCTGACAGACAAACTCTATTGCATAACCATGACACAAACATTGCAGTTTTGGTTACTAAAGCCCCCCAATTCCCTCGTGAAGACTGAGGAGAAGAATAAATTCAATACCTTCACCATCTCTCCATCCTTAGTAACCAGATTCCCTTCATAATTCTTTATGGGACCAATATGATCTGACCTCCCTTTCTTACTATTTACGTACTTAAGGAATTTTTTGGGATTATTTTTATTCTCCTCAGCTATGTGCCTTTTGTGTTCTATCTTAGTCGCCCTTATTGCACCCTTACATTTCTTGTTGCATTCTTAGTAAAGTTAGAATACTGATGATGATCCCTCAGCCTTGTATTTTTTGAAGGCCTTCTCCTTTGCTTTTACATGCATTTTTACGTTGGAGTTAAGCCACCCAGGACTTTTATTAGCTCTTTGCAATTTATTTGTCAGGTCACCTGAGGCCAGGTGACAGATGCACACCGTTGGGGTCATGAGTGCTTGCTAAGGTAATGGACCCTTTTGGGTGGTTAAGGAAGGCAGGACCACTGTAGCACCAACACAGATTCCACAGGGAGCTAGAGCATAAGATTCCCCAGGGCGCAAAGTCTAAGAGCCAGCAGGTGTTCACCAGAGCCTCTAGTGGTGAGGATGGACTGCGCTGCAACTGGCTCCAGGTTGCGGCCCCCAGGGTCTTCCAGCTCATGCTCACAGTAGGCTACAGGAAGATAGAGAGGAAGCAGCAGCGCAGGATAACAAGAGATAGTAAGGAGATAAGCCAAAAGTCAGGGCGACTAGCAGACAAGGATAAACATAAAACACACCAAAGGTCAGGGTCACAAGCAGGCAGGGATAGTCGAGAACAAGCCAGGATCGGTAACTGGAATCAGATGTAGAAGACACAGCAAGTCACACACGAAAGCTAAACACACAAAGTTGATCAGCAGGGCTGGCATGCAGTGCACAGGTTAATATAGAGTTCTCTGATAGGGGCTGGGGTGGAGCCATGCTTAGAGGAGAGATTATTTAGGCAGCCAGGTGAGAGTGGCTGGCCTCTAAAGGTGAACACATGGAGGAGAGGTAAGCTGACAGACAAACACCACTGCATATTCATGACAATTTCCCATTGGGATGCACTAGCTAATGCCCTTATTTAATATGCTCTTAAAGCATACCCATTTTTCCTCTGTGTTCTTTGTTCCTAAGATTTTATCCCAATTATTATCTTCTAGCAAGTATCATAGTTTAGGGAAGTTGGCTCTTTTGAAATTCAGCGTCTTTGTATTCCCCTTATGTTTCCTATTTCTGTGATTTATACTAAAACGAATTGACCTGTGATCGCTGTTTCCTAAATTGCCCCGTATTTCCACATCCGTGATCAGGTCTCTATTGCTGGTAATCAGTAGGTCTAGTAACGCTTTGTTTCTAGTTGGTGCATTTACCATCTGACCCATGAATTTGTCCTGCAAGACATTTAGGAACTAACTTAGATAAATGCGCTGTTCCTTCCACCTAGTCTGAGTCTGAATAATTAAAATCCACCATTATAATGACACTTCCCATTCCTCCCACTAATCCAAATTGTGATAGGAGGTCCACCTCCGCCTCCTCCCTCTGGTTAGGGGTCCAATAGCATACTCCTAGTATTACTTTCACATTAGTTTCCTCCCTTTGTAGCTCTACCCATAAGGTTTCCACTTCCTTGCTCCCTTAGTGATGTCATCTCTCACATTCACTTGTACATCATTTTTGATATACAGGCATACCCCTTCCCCTTTTTTACACTCTCTATCCCTGCAATATAGTGAATACCCTTGAATGGTTGCCAGCCAATCATGAGAGCTGTCGAACCAAGTCTCTCTAATTCCTACAAAATCTAAATCCTCCTAGTACAACAGTATCTCTAGTTCTCCCATCTTGTCCGCCAGACTCCTGACATTGATGAACATACCACGTAGTTTAAACCGGTCACATACTATCTCCATATTGGATGCTCTGGGGTTGCAAATAGGACTTGTTACTATACTAACCTCGGGTTTAGGTGCTTTAGTCAACCTACCACTAATGCCCCTACTAATACTACCCTCTGAAATATGTTCCGCGCTGACTATCTCTACCTCTGGACCCTACCCTGTCGCCTAGTTTAAAAGCCCCTCTAACTTTTTGGCCATCTTCACTCCCAGCAGATCTGTTGGCTGCACATCCATGATGCAAATCTCCCATTCCACCACATCCCAAAGGTGCTCTATTGGATGAAATCTGGTGACTGTGGAGCCCATTGAAGTACTGTGACCTCATTGTCATGTTCAAGAAACCAGTGGTGAGATGATTTGAGCTTTTGTGACATAGTGCATGCTGCTGGAAGTAGTTATCAGAAGATGGGTACACTGTAGTCATAAAGGGATGGACATGGTCAGCAACAATATTCAGATAGCCTGTGGCATTTAAACGATACTCAATTGGTACCAAGGGGCCCAAAGTGTGCCAAGAAAATATCCCCTCACACCATTAAAACACCATCCTGAACCATTGATACAAGGCAGGATCAATCCATGCTATCATGTTTTTATGCCAAATTCTGACCCTACCATCTATTTTTCGCAGCTGAAATCAAGACTCACCAGACCAGGCAATGTTTTTCCAATCATCTATTGTCCAATTTTGATGAGCCTGTGCAAATTGTAGTCTCAGTTTCCTGTTAGCTGACAGGAGTGGCACCCAGTGTGGTCTTCTGCTGCTTTAGTCCATCTGCTTCAAGATTCAATGGTATTCTGCATACCTTGGTTGTAACAAGTGGTTATTTGAGTTGCTGTTGCCTTACTATAATTTGAACCAGTCTGCCCATTCTCCTCTGACCTCTGATATCAACAAGACATTTTTTTCCACACAACTGCCGCTCACTGGATATTTTCTCTTTTTCGGATCATTGTCTGTAAACTCTAAAGATGGCCGTGCGTAAAAATCACAATAGTTTAGCAGTTTTTGAAGTACTCAGACCAGCCGGTCTGGCACCAACAACCATGCCATGTTAGAAGTCACTTAAATCCCCTTTCTTCCCCATTCTGATTCTCGGCTTGAACTTCAGCAAGTCATCTTTACCACATCTAGATGCCGAAATGCATTGCATTGTTGCCATGTGATTGGCTGATTAGCAATTTGTGTTACCAAGAACAGGTGTACCTAATAAAGTGGCTGGTCAGTATATATTGTATAAATGGGTGTGTAAAATACCGCGCCAATCTAACACATCAGGATAGCAGCCAACACTACAATAAGACAAAAATTGTGCACAATAACTAGATAATAAAAGTGTAGCGCTAACGTGAAAACAATAAAAAAAGAATATATAAGGGTTTGGGATAGAGGGAAATCAATCCACATTGGAAGGAACAGATACCTTCATCTAATCTCAAACCTGCAAGGTAGATATGTAAATAGTGGATGTGAATACTAACACATCTGTAAACAGAAACGATGCCCCAAAGAGGCACAAATAAACATGGAATTAACGTGAATAGTAACAACAAATGCTAGTGAGGAAAAAAAAAAGGAAAAATATAAATAGTGTCAAACAATGTCCATAATGTTGGTGAAGAGATATAACTCTCAGAAGAACCATGTACACATAATAAATCAGTCCATATGGTGCGTGGTGTGGTTGACCCAACTTGAATCCAAGGCAGGTAGTATCACAGGAAAGTGCAAACCAGAGAAAAAGATGTAATACTCTTACCGACTTCGGTGGACTCACAGGCCGTGGGCGGTGAGTCAAATAGGCTTGTACTGTCTTCAAACCAATGACAGTGTGAGACTAGTTGGTACACCGGAAGATTTCCTCCTCGAATAGGGGGCCAGGAACCTGCCCAAACAATCTGCACGATCACCGTCTCTATCAGCAAGCGTGGACCATGTATAAAGAAAAAACAAGGAGCCTCTACATGGTGTAAATCCAAGATAACTTTTTAAGTGGTGTTTATTAGATCATTCAAGATCATCAAACATGCCATCAAGCATAAAAAATAGTAGAATCGATTCAAAAGATAAAAATAGATATAAAAACAGCAAGCGTGGTATGGGTGGCTGGGTACAGCAAGAGACCCGACCGGTTTCGTCCACAAAGACTTCGGCTGGGGTATATGCCATCCCGCCACCTCCACGCTTATAAATATACATTGTAATGTTTAATTAGAGACAGCTGATTACAGCATCGTACGTGCTGACTTCCTGGATCGATAGCGTGCGCTCCATTCAGGGTCATGTGCTAGCTAGATTAGCCAATAGGAAGATAGAGTAGTGAATCCGCCTCTCTCTACCAAGCCTCGATATAAGTGCCCACTCGGCGTGCGCGCTCATTGGATGGAAGAACACGCATCTCAGTCATTCACCCAATCAGGGCTAGCGTCGTGTGACGTTCACGCGACCAACATCACGTGATAGCACCTGACGTGTCCCTAGGTGTGCATCACTGCGTTTGAGCCGGAAGTAGGAACATATCTCTGAGGTTATTGGAACGCAAACTGCGTTCCAAACGGGTCATTGAGAAAGGAAGTGATTAAAAAACAAAAACAAAGAACGGCGATAATTATAATCCGCTGTAATAATAAATATGTGATCAAATTTAAATTTAATCCTATAAATTTGTTATTTATACAAAAGTATTCAATCTGGAAGTCAGTACGGCCACATCCTAATCTGTATGAACAAAAGGACAAAAACTATGTATCAATTGGCTTATTTGTGTTCATGAAATATATACATATATTAATGTTCTCAAACAAACTGAGAGGCCATACTAAAATATGCATTTAATATCCTTACAATCATTAAATTGAGAAAAAATATGATATGATAAATGTGAGATCGAAAAGATTTTATAAAAAATAGTGTTAAAAATATTAAAAAAATATATTAATACAAATATGGTGAACTGTAGAGCAAGGTAATGATAGTAGAACTGATCTTAAAAATACAGGGCAACCTTGCCCTATTCGTTAAGGACAGAGATCGCTTGTGTCCTCAAACAAATAAGCTTAATTTTTTTTAAAAATATAGCTGAAAACAGGAATAATGTAAGGGAAGGAAAGGAGGGACTAGAATCAAGATTGATTAATGAATGAATTGATGTCCCACTCAACATTTAATCCATGTGGCATGAAACATCTTAGTTGGTGTATCCAGAAGGTTTCAAGCCTTGACACTCCTCTTATACATGACTCGCCTCTCCAATGAGGGATAAATTTGTCTATTATTTGGAATTTTGTGCCGGTGGGATCTCGATTATGACATGTTAAGTAATGGTTGGGAACACTATGATTTGCACGTCCCTTTTTAATAGATTTAATGTGTTCATTAACCCTTATACCAAAAGTACGGATGGTCCGCCCTACGTACTGTTTCCCGCAAGGGCAAGTGATGAGATATACAATGTACCTCGTCGAACAAGTGACAAAATGTTTAACAGTATACTCTTTCCCCGTGGTGGTTGATCCAAAAGTCTCGATCTTCCGAGATTTAAGTGTGTTCTGTTTGCATACCCTACACTTTCGGCAGGGGAAAAAACCTTTCATATTTTGAAAGAAGGAGGGGACCAAGGGGGGGTCTGTTATATTGGGTGCAATCTGTCCCCTCAGGGACATAGCACCTCTATAAATCACCCCAGCTTGTTCCGGGAGAACGGGTCCAAGAACAGTGTCATTTTTCAAGACCTTCCAATGCCTATGGAAGATATCTTTAACCTGCTTATGTTGAATTGAAAAATTAGTGAAAAAGGACCATTTATGTTTGTTTTCTACCATAGGTTTAGGTTGTTCGGAGATGAGTGAGTTTCTATCCACTAAGGAGACATTGTAAATAATTTCGTCTCTTTTAGATGCATCATAACCTTTGTCTATAAATCTCGACTTCAGGGTATCAGCCTGCTCGAAGTAATCAGTGAGTTTTGAGCAGTTGCGTCTAATCCGCAACATCTGACTTCGGGGGATGGATTTCAGCCATGCCGCGTGGTGGCAGCTGTCGATCGGAATGTACCCATTCCGATCGGTGGTCTTGAAGAAAGTCTTGGTAGTGAGATGGTTATCATCTACTGAAATCTCAAGATCGAGAAAATGAATAGTCGACTGGCTCGCTTCGTAGGTTAACTCTATCCCAATCTGATTATTATTCAGGATGCGTATGAATTCGTCCAGAGATTCCATACTTCCTTTCCATAGGAGGAGGATGTCGTCAATGTACCTAGCCCACAAGGTTAATTGTGGTGGGTCTAGGGCATAGACGACATCCTCCTCCCATTTAGCCATAAATATATTGGCTAAGCTGGGGGCAAACTTTGCCCCCATCGCTACCCCTTTCTTTTGAAGATAGAAATCTCCATCGTACCAAAAGTAATTGTGTTTGGTGGCAAAACACAATAAATCCATGATGAACCTCTTCTGAGTACCTGGAATTGTGGTATTCCTGGAAAGAAAGGAGTTAACTGCTTCAAAACCCAAATTATGGGGTATACAAGTATACAGCGCCTTAACGTCGGCAGTAGCCAGAATCAAGTCATTGCTATAGGTGACACATTGAAGTTTGGCAATAGTGTCCTTAGTGTCCCTTAAATAAGATGGTATAGATTTCACTAGCGGTTGTAGAAAGAAATCGATGTATTTTCCGATACGGGATGTTATAGAGTTTATGCCACTAATGATGGGGCGACCGGGAGGTTGTGTAATATTCTTGTGGACTTTCGGTAGATAATAAATTATAGGAATACGTGGAGCAACGGGAACTAAAAAACTTTTTTCTTTCTTATCAAGAATTCCCAGTTGAGAACCAGTATCTATCAAATCCACTAAGGCTTTCTTAAACTCAGTTGTAGGGTTTTTGGTTAACTTAAGATATGTATCTGTATCTGCAAGAATTCTCATCATCTCCGTGTGGTAGTCTATTTTATTGAGGATAACGATCCCACCCCCCTTGTCAGCTGGACGAATGACAAGGTTTTTACGTTCGCAGAGGGACTTGAGTCCAGTATTTAGGTTGGGATCATTATATATTCTTTTATCAGGTAGGTTATCTAGGTCTTTGAGGACCAAATCTCGAAAGACTTTAATGGAGGGTGCCACTGAACCCGGGGGATTGAACAGCGATGGATTTGCAAGGCCTGAATGGACTGCATGTGACGTGATGTCAGTAGTCCGAGGTCTAATAGGATTAGACATGATATATCTTTGAATATTCAACTCTCTGATGTATTTATGTACATCTATGAAAGTCGAAAATTTATTTAATTTCTTTGGGGGTACATATTTTAACCCTTTATCCAATATTGATTTTTCGGCTTTTGTTAGTTCTACATTGCTCAGATTAAAAATACCACTATCTTTTAAACACGTTTTCTTTTTCCTGGCGCGCCACCCCCCTCTGGAGCCGGGCCCGGATTTTGATTTCTTAGATGGTTTTCCCCTTCCTTGTGAAAATCCCTCCTTAAGAATGGTCCTGGTAGATTTTGATTGTAGTTAAATGGTGATCTCGTATGGTATCCGTCATCCCTGTCAGAATAGGGATGTCTGGAACCCCGGTCATCATCATTAAACCTTCTCTCTCCAAGAGGTGAAAATCTATTCTGTGTGTGAAGCGGAGTTCTTTGGGGATATTGAAACTCCGAATAATGATCGTAGTAATCATTATTTCTTCTCCAAGGTGACGAGTCCTGTCTTTGATGATCATAGTAAGGTCTCTGATTCCTATTTCCCTTAGCCCTACCTCTGTTATTCCTCCCCCTTCCCCCATTGTTGGAGGATATGTTCTTATAGTGGGGTATGGGTGTAAGGGGTCTAGTAGGTAAATGGTGCACATCCTGTATGTTAGGTTCTAACCTATTCGTTGATTGTTGTGAATTTAGGGGAGCTAGACTGCTATTGGGTGCTTGTCCCAACTCCGGGGCCATGGTTGGTGGGTTCTTATCCTGCCAACTAAATACACATCCATTTTTGTAATCACAGGTGTCCCTTGTGTATTTTTTTTGCTTTTTAGCCCTTTGTTCACGTTCTTCTTTTTCTAGATGGTCTTTAAGATTTGTAGAGAGCAAATTATATTCAGCTAATTTTTTATGTGGGAGGAGTTTATCCCTGATTTCTTTAATTTCTGTGTCCAAAGTTATTTTCCTTAGGCGCTTTCTTTCAATCAGAAACCCAAGTAGAGAGAGGCCTGCCTCATTAAAATAACGAAACCAGGATTCAAGGTCAGGTTCGCCCTGTTGGGGATGGATATTCCACCTCAAACCCCTTGGAACTAGACGCTCCTTCAAGTACTGCTCAAGAAATGCTATGTTTTTGTTTTTTAATCACTTCCTTTCTCAATGACCCGTTTGGAACGCAGTTTGCGTTCCAATAACCTCAGAGATATGTTCCTACTTCCGGCTCAAACGCAGTGATGCACACCTAGGGACACGTCAGGTGCTATCACGTGATGTTGGTCGCGTGAACGTCACACGACGCTAGCCCTGATTGGGTGAATGACTGAGATGCGTGTTCTTCCATCCAATGAGCGCGCACGCCGAGTGGGCACTTATATCGAGGCTTGGTAGAGAGAGGCGGATTCACTACTCTATCTTCCTATTGGCTAATCTAGCTAGCACATGACCCTGAATGGAGCGCACGCTATCGATCCAGGAAGTCAGCACGTACGATGCTGTAATCAGCTGTCTCTAATTAAACATTACAATGTATATTTATAAGCGTGGAGGTGGCGGGATGGCATATACCCCAGCCGAAGTCTTTGTGGACGAAACCGGTCGGGTCTCTTGCTGTACCCAGCCACCCATACCACGCTTGCTGTTTTTATATCTATTTTTATCTTTTGAATCGATTCTACTATTTTTTATGCTTGATGGCATGTTTGATGATCTTGAATGATCTAATAAACACCACTTAAAAAGTTATCTTGGATTTACACCATGTAGAGGCTCCTTGTTTTTTCTTTATACATGGTCCACGCTTGCTGATAGAGACGGTGATCGTGCAGATTGTTTGGGCAGGTTCCTGGCCCCCTATTCGAGGAGGAAATCTTCCGGTGTACCAACTAGTCTCACACTGTCATTGGTTTGAAGACAGTACAAGCCTATTTGACTCACCGCCCACGGCCTGTGAGTCCACCGAAGTCGGTAAGAGTATTACATCTTTTTCTCTGGTTTGCACTTTCCTGTGATACTACCTGCCTTGGATTCAAGTTGGGTCAACCACACCACGCACCATATGGACTGATTTATTATGTGTACATGGTTCTTCTGAGAGTTATATCTCTTCACCAACATTATGGACATTGTTTGACACTATTTATATTTTTCCTTTTTTTTTTCCTCACTAGCATTTGTTGTTACTATTCACGTTAATTCCATGTTTATTTGTGCCTCTTTGGGGCATCGTTTCTGTTTACAGATGTGTTAGTATTCACATCCACTATTTACATATCTACCTTGCAGGTTTGAGATTAGATGAAGGTATCTGTTCCTTCCAATGTGGATTGATTTCCCTCTATCCCAAACCCTTATATATTCTTTTTTTATTGTTTTCACGTTAGCGCTACACTTTTATTATCTAGTTATTGTGCACAATTTTTGTCTTATTGTAGTGTTGGCTGCTATCCTGATGTGTTAGATTGGCGCGGTATTTTACACACCCATTTGTTGACTTTTCTGACTTTATTACTGCTGCCTTTCCTGATTTCCATAGTTGAAGGTTGATACCATAACAATGGATATCTTTGACTATCGAAGTAATCGTACATTCAATATTGAGGGTGTTTTTACACCCCTTAATAGTGATTCTGAAATAGGAGGGTTATTCCTAAGGTTAAAAAACCTGATGGTTTCTGAGCTCCATTTGGAATGGGACATAGCATTTCTTGAGCAGTACTTGAAGGAGCGTCTAGTTCCAAGGGGTTTGAGGTGGAATATCCATCCCCAACAGGGCGAACCTGACCTTGAATCCTGGTTTCGTTATTTTAATGAGGCAGGCCTCTCTCTACTTGGGTTTCTGATTGAAAGAAAGCGCCTAAGGAAAATAACTTTGGACACAGAAATTAAAGAAATCAGGGATAAACTCCTCCCACATAAAAAATTAGCTGAATATAATTTGCTCTCTACAAATCTTAAAGACCATCTAGAAAAAGAAGAACGTGAACAAAGGGCTAAAAAGCAAAAAAAATACACAAGGGACACCTGTGATTACAAAAATGGATGTGTATTTAGTTGGCAGGATAAGAACCCACCAACCATGGCCCCGGAGTTGGGACAAGCACCCAATAGCAGTCTAGCTCCCCTAAATTCACAACAATCAACGAATAGGTTAGAACCTAACATACAGGATGTGCACCATTTACCTACTAGACCCCTTACACCCATACCCCACTATAAGAACATATCCTCCAACAATGGGGGAAGGGGGAGGAATAACAGAGGTAGGGCTAAGGGAAATAGGAATCAGAGACCTTACTATGATCATCAAAGACAGGACTCGTCACCTTGGAGAAGAAATAATGATTACTACGATCATTATTCGGAGTTTCAATATCCCCAAAGAACTCCGCTTCACACACAGAATAGATTTTCACCTCTTGGAGAGAGAAGGTTTAATGATGATGACCGGGGTTCCAGACATCCCTATTCTGACAGGGATGACGGATACCATACGAGATCACCATTTAACTACAATCAAAATCTACCAGGACCATTCTTAAGGAGGGATTTTCACAAGGAAGGGGAAAACCATCTAAGAAATCAAAATCCGGGCGCGGCTCCAGAGGGGGGTGGCGCGCCAGGAAAAAGAAAACGTGTTTAAAAGATAGTGGTATTTTTAATCTGAGCAATGTAGAACTAACAAAAGCCGAAAAATCAATATTGGATAAAGGGTTAAAATATGTACCCCCAAAGAAATTAAATAAATTTTCGACTTTCATAGATGTACATAAATACATCAGAAAGTTGAATATTCAAAGATATATCATGTCTAATCCTATTAGACCTCGGACTACTGACATCACGTCACATGCAGTCCATTCAGGCCTTGCAAATCCATCGCTGTTCAATCCCCCGGGTTCAGTGGCACCCTCCATTAAAGTCTTTCGAGATTTGGTCCTCAAAGACCTAGATAACCTACCTGATAAAAGAATATATAATGATCCCAACCTAAATACTGGACTCAAGTCCCTCTGCGAACGTAAAAACCTTGTCATTCGTCCAGCTGACAAGGGGGGTGGGATCGTTATCCTCAATAAAATAGACTACCACACGGAGATGATGAGAATTCTTGCAGATACAGATACATATCTTAAGTTAACCAAAAACCCTACAACTGAGTTTAAGAAAGCCTTAGTGGATTTGATAGATACTGGTTCTCAACTGGGAATTCTTGATAAGAAAGAAAAAAGTTTTTTAGTTCCCGTTGCTCCACGTATTCCTATAATTTATTATCTACCGAAAGTCCACAAGAATATTACACAACCTCCCGGTCGCCCCATCATTAGTGGCATAAACTCTATAACATCCCGTATCGGAAAATACATCGATTTCTTTCTACAACCGCTAGTGAAATCTATACCATCTTATTTAAGGGACACTAAGGACACTATTGCCAAACTTCAATGTGTCACCTATAGCAATGACTTGATTCTGGCTACTGCCGACGTTAAGGCGCTGTATACTTGTATACCCCATAATTTGGGTTTTGAAGCAGTTAACTCCTTTCTTTCCAGGAATACCACAATTCCAGGTACTCAGAAGAGGTTCATCATGGATTTATTGTGTTTTGCCACCAAACACAATTACTTTTGGTACGATGGAGATTTCTATCTTCAAAAGAAAGGGGTAGCGATGGGGGCAAAGTTTGCCCCCAGCTTAGCCAATATATTTATGGCTAAATGGGAGGAGGATGTCGTCTATGCCCTAGACCCACCACAATTAACCTTGTGGGCTAGGTACATTGACGACATCCTCCTCCTATGGAAAGGAAGTATGGAATCTCTGGACGAATTCATACGCATCCTGAATAATAATCAGATTGGGATAGAGTTAACCTACGAAGCGAGCCAGTCGACTATTCATTTTCTCGATCTTGAGATTTCAGTAGATGATAACCATCTCACTACCAAGACTTTCTTCAAGACCACCGATCGGAATGGGTACATTCCGATCGACAGCTGCCACCACGCGGCATGGCTGAAATCCATCCCCCGAAGTCAGATGTTGCGGATTAGACGCAACTGCTCAAAACTCACTGATTACTTCGAGCAGGCTGATACCCTGAAGTCGAGATTTATAGACAAAGGTTATGATGCATCTAAAATAGACGAAATTATTTACAATGTCTCCATAGTGGATAGAAACTCACTCATCTCCGAACAACCTAAACCTATGGTAGAAAACAAACATAAATGGTCCTTTTTCACTAATTTTTCAATTCAACATAAGCAGGTTAAAGATATCTTCCATAGGCATTGGAAGGTCTTGAAAAATGACACTGTTCTTGGACCCGTTCTCCCGGAACAAGCTGGGGTGATTTATAGAGGTGCTATGTCCCTGAGGGGACAGATTGCACCCAATATAACAGACCCCCCCTTGGTCCCCTCCTTCTTTCAAAATATGAAAGGTTTTTTCCCCTGCCGAAAGTGTAGGGTATGCAAACAGAACACACTTAAATCTCGGAAGATCGAGACTTTTGGATCAACCACCACGGGGAAAGAGTATACTGTTAAACATTTTGTCACTTGTTCGACGAGGTACATTGTATATCTCATCACTTGCCCTTGCGGGAAACAGTACGTAGGGCGGACCATCCGTACTTTTGGTATAAGGGTTAATGAACACATTAAATCTATTAAAAAGGGACGTACAAATCATAGTGTTCCCAACCATTACTTAACATGTCATAATCGAGATCCCACCGGCACAAAATTCCAAATAATAGACAAATTTATCCCTCATTGGAGAGGCGAGTCATGTATAAGAGGAGTGTCAAGGCTTGAAACCTTCTGGATACACCAACTAAGATGTTTCATGCCACATGGATTAAATGTTGAGTGGGACATCAATTCATTCATTAATCAATCTTGATTCTAGTCCCTCCTTTCCTTCCCTTACATTATTCCTGTTTTCAGCTATATTTTTAAAAAAAATTAAGCTTATTTGTTTGAGGACACAAGCGATCTCTGTCCTTAACGAATAGGGCAAGGTTGCCCTGTATTTTTAAGATCAGTTCTACTATCATTACCTTGCGCTACAGTTCACCATATTTGTATTAATATATTTTTTTAATATTTTTAACACTATTTTTTATAAAATCTTTTCGATCTCACATTTATCATATCATATTTTTTCTCAATTTAATGATTGTAAGGATATTAAATGCATATTTTAGTATGGCCTCTCAGTTTGTTTGAGAACATTAATATATGTATATATTTCATGAACACAAATAAGCCAATTGATACATAGTTTTTGTCCTTTTGTTCATACAGATTAGGATGTGGCCGTACTGACTTCCAGATTGAATACTTTTGTATAAATAACAAATTTATAGGATTAAATTTAAATTTGATCACATATTTATTATTACGGCGGATTATAATTATCGCCGTTCTTTGTTTTTGTTTTTTAATCACTTCCTTTCTCAATGACCCGTTTGGAACGCAGTTTGCGTTCCAATAACCTCAGAGATATGTTCCTACTTCCGGCTCAAACGCAGTGATGCACACCTAGGGACACGTCAGGTGCTATCACGTGATGTTGGTCGCGTGAACGTCACACGACGCTAGCCCTGATTGGGTGAATGACTGAGATGCGTGTTCTTCCATCCAATGAGCGCGCACGCCGAGTGGGCACTTATATCGAGGCTTGGTAGAGAGAGGCGGATTCACTACTCTATCTTCCTATTGGCTAATCTAGCTAGCACATGACCCTGAATGGAGCGCACGCTATCGATCCAGGAAGTCAGCACGTACGATGCTGTAATCAGCTGTCTCTAATTAAACATTACAATGTATATTTATAAGCGTGGAGGTGGCGGGATGGCATATACCCCAGCCGAAGTCTTTGTGGACGAAACCGGTCGGGTCTCTTGCTGTACCCAGCCACCCATACCACGCTTGCTGTTTTTATATCTATTTTTATCTTTTGAATCGATTCTACTATTTTTTATGCTTGATGGCATGTTTGATGATCTTGAATGATCTAATAAACACCACTTAAAAAGTTATCTTGGATTTACACCATGTAGAGGCTCCTTGTTTTTTCTTTATACATGGTCCACGCTTGCTGATAGAGACGGTGATCGTGCAGATTGTTTGGGCAGGTTCCTGGCCCCCTATTCGAGGAGGAAATCTTCCGGTGTACCAACTAGTCTCACACTGTCATTGGTTTGAAGACAGTACAAGCCTATTTGACTCACCGCCCACGGCCTGTGAGTCCACCGAAGTCGGTAAGAGTATTACATCTTTTTCTCTGGTTTGCACTTTCCTGTGATACTACCTGCCTTGGATTCAAGTTGGGTCAACCACACCACGCACCATATGGACTGATTTATTATGTGTACATGGTTCTTCTGAGAGTTATATCTCTTCACCAACATTATGGACATTGTTTGACACTATTTATATTTTTCCTTTTTTTTTTCCTCACTAGCATTTGTTGTTACTATTCACGTTAATTCCATGTTTATTTGTGCCTCTTTGGGGCATCGTTTCTGTTTACAGATGTGTTAGTATTCACATCCACTATTTACATATCTACCTTGCAGGTTTGAGATTAGATGAAGGTATCTGTTCCTTCCAATGTGGATTGATTTCCCTCTATCCCAAACCCTTATATATTCTTTTTTTATTGTTTTCACGTTAGCGCTACACTTTTATTATCTAGTATATATTGTATCAATATTCAAAGCAAACTCATACATTCATCTATGCCTCTATCCTTTATTTTGCTGAGAAAATACTTTGAAAAACACCTCCTAGCATTTCTGGCCATTGCCATCTTAACTACTTCCCACCCGGCCAATGTACATAAACGGCCGGGTGGGCGCTCTCTCCTTCTGAGTGGACGTTCAGGAACGTCCCTCAGAAGGAGCGGGATCGCGCGCGCGCGTGCCCGCGCAGCGGCGCGATCCCGATGCGCTCGTGTCCCCCGGACACGGTGCATCTCGGATCGGCAGGAGGGCTCTGTGATTGGCCCTCCTGATCACATGACGGCCGTGTCCAATCACAGCTGTCATGTGATGTAAACACAGCCGGTTGCTAGGCGATCAGCTCTCCTCTCCTCACACGGAAGTTGTCGCTGAGGAGGAGAGGAGAGGGGATCGCTGCAGCCGGCTGATGATCAGTGAGTATGAGCTGTTTTTTACAGCTTTTTACTCACTGATCACCAGTCTAGTGTCAACACACATGTAAATACATACATGTAAAACACACACATGTCCCCACATAATGTAAAACACAAACATGTCCCCACATAATGTAAAACACACATGTCCCCAAAACACATGTCCCCAAATAATAAAAAAAGCTGTCCCCCACATATGTCACACTAAAATCACATGTCCCAATGGTAATCTGCACACATATGTACGTGATCACCTGCACACATCTGTACATGATCATTTGCGTACATATGTCCGTGATCACACAAACCAATTATTATACACTTAACAGGATTTTTTTTATCAAAAACATGTAGCAGAATACATTTTGGCTTAAATTTATGACAAAATTCGATTTTACTGGATCTCTTTTAAAACAGAAAAAAGAAAATATTGTTTTTTTTCCAAATTTCCACTATTTTTGCGCTTATATCGCAAAAAAAAAAAAATGGAGTCGTGAATAAATACCACCAAAAGAAAGCTCTATTTGTGCGAACAAAATGATAAAAATTTCATTTGGGTACAGTGTAGCATGACCGAGTAATTGTCATTAAAAGTGCGAGAGCGCTGAAAGCTGAAAATTGGTCTGGGAAGGAAGGGGGCGAAAGTGCCCAGTATTGAGGTGGTTAAGTAAGGGTAGATGAGTCATATAGCATTAATTTCCTGGAATCCACCTTCCCTCTTCTCTCTCTCTTCCCTCTGCATTTGTCATTGCTGACAGGTTATGCTTACATCACAGAATCTTGGGAGACAGTCCACACCCCCCACACCCCCAATCAGCACACAGAAGCCTCAGTCGTGCATGTTTCCCTATGATATTGTGTAGGGTGGGTGTGTCCATTTCCATTCCCATTGCTCAGGTTTTAGATTATACTCAGCTCACCTCTCTGTGCTGTGCAGTGTGTGTGATGTCAGATCCACACCCCCTGCCTGCTGTAGTTGAGAAATAGCCTTTGGTTTGTGTGTTTTAAAAGATTTTAGAGAAGAAAGTGCTGCAGATAAAGAGGTACAACTTATGTAGGATACTTTAAGGGACCATCCCCCCCCCCCCCCCCGAGCGTAGTGATTTACTGGTGTTTTTTTACAAGCATTTATAAAGCGTTTTAGAGGTGTATTACAAGTGTTTTACAGTTTCAGGTGTTTTTGTTTATCCAATAGAAAGCACCAGGGAGAGGAGAGGGAGAGGAAATTAGGGGTGGAGAGCTGCTATTTGAGCAGAAAATGCTCATAAAACACTCATTAAACTTGTTAAACGCTCAAGTCAGTAGTTTCTATTGAAGTCTACGGGGCCAAAAATGCTTTTAATCTGCTAAATAGAAGCTCATGTACTTTTTTCAGCGACAGGCATTTTGCTTCAGGCAACAGAACACCCAGATGGGAACAGGGGCCATTGAAATTAATTGGATTTGGCTTGTTGAGCGTTTTAGAGCTACAAGCTATAAGCAGAAAATCACTGAGGTGAGTTCGGTGCCTAAGGGATAAAAGTTGTATGTCCATTTAGGTATGTTTGCAGTTACTGTAATATTTACACTCAATGAGTTTGGCAGTATAATAAGAGCGGCTCTGACAGCTGCAGGATCCTATAAAACAATCTGCAGTGTTGTTACTCCACCTCTCTCTCTCCCCTTATTTAAACCATCCCAGGGCTCAGTTTTAAAGCATTATTTACACTGATGCGTTACTACAACCAGTAGCCGTTGGTCCATAAGGGGCGCAGGGGCACCACCCCCCCTTAGTTTGCATGCGGGGCACTGGACTAATACCTTTCTATGAGGTCTGTGTTTTTTTTCAAGCACATGATTAGAGCCTGAGGCTCTAATTGGCTTGAAAAAGGTTGTACTCGGGATGCAGAGCACTGCGCCCTGAACCTTCCCACTTGTAAAACTCACAAATCAATATCTGCTATCAGTTTCCGGATTCTCCTCCCGGGCAATCAGGACAGGAGGCTGATCTAAAGAAGACCAGGTTAACCAAGAGGAGAAGTCGGGGAAGCTGCGGCGCTGTGATCGCTGAAGCGGTGAGTGTGCGGGCCGGGGGGAGGTTTGTTTGCCGCACTCCCAAAAAATTTAGCTATAAATCTTTTCATAATAACAATTTATTTGACACATGTATTAGTTATAAAAAAGGCAGTGCAGCGCTAAATAAACAAGTCCGTAATGAAAAATAAAAAATGTAATAAAAGACAATCCGTGCAGTCTTCCGTGATGAACTACAAGTAATTGCATGCAGGTGACTGTGGGAATATCAAAACCTCCACCAGAGTAGAAGATGGCTGCTCACCCCACTGAGTGGACCCTTTAGGTATAGAGGGTCTGATAGGCCTTCCCCCTTGGGGTATCAAATGATGGAAACGGCACACATGTCCTAGACAATCCCCTCTTAGATAGATATAATACTCAGCACTGTCCACTCCAGAATCACATATATCAAGGAAATAAAAAGCAATACATAGTGCTCTCTGCATATATAAAATTTAATGGCGATAAAATGAATAAAAACTCACAAGAGTAGCACTTAAACCAAGTGCCAGGTAATACAGCATATAAACAAGGAATCTGCGATGGCTGTAGGTGACGTCACATATGTCCGTACGCGTTACGTCCCATGTGGGCGGGACTTCGTCAGCGGATACGGAAGTGACGTTTTGACCAGATTTAAGTAATGTGACAACACCATGGTAACCACACATCCAATCATCATCCATCGACGCAGCGCCATGCCACATGACCCAGGGAAACATCACATGACATGGCAAAACTCCGCCTTATGTACCGCATAGCGGAGAATCACATGTCACTGCCTCAAGATGTTTAACTATACACTGGGCAAAAAAGGAAAGAGGGTTTCCCCAGATGGGGTTTTTAAGCAGCAAAATTAAAGTATTAAACCAATGTTTGTAAAAAGGATTTGTATTTTATTGTACAAAAGTTGCTTCAACACAGCGGTTAAAAAATGAGCTCCAATATAGAGTGTTTTACAAGTCTCGTGACAGCCAACACATATGATGCAGACATATTTTCATAACAACATTGTATGTATATTATCAATATCAAAGTAATGGAGCTGACGCGTTTCGACCTATATATTCCAGGTCTTCTTCAGAGGTCAATCTGCTAGAAATATACAATAAAAGTACATATATCAGGACTTGATTACATGTATTTCAGAGAAGGTATACCATATTCTATATGACATAATTACCCAATTGTGCGTGTCCTAAGACGAGAAGCTTCCTATAAAGAGGTCCCCTTAAAATCAAAAATTGCCTGCTCACTTTTCCCCCAGAGGTCAAATGACACTTCCACTGGCGCAGCCTCCAATACCAGGGCAAAATCCCAAAGATGTGGCTTACGAGAGGTCACACTAGAAATCGCCCCCCATATGTATGCCCGGACCACACGACCGATCAGGAGGAAGGCGACACCTGCAGCAAAAATCCAGGAAGGAAACACATTTAGGAATCACATGCATTATATGCACTCGAACATTGAGTTTAAGAAGTATTTGCTTGGTCAAAAGGTAGCATAGGTCTGTGTGTATACCTCACACACAGGCTATGGCCTTGTTATATTAGGTATGTAAATATATATAGAGAAAGTATTGGTGCATAAACCGTGCATGAGAATAGTTAAAAAACTCAAGTTGAAACATAAAAACATACCCAGATAGTGTACAAAAGCTGGTGGAATGTGACGCTATAGAGACAAAGTGTAGGGATGGTGACAAATGTTGTTGGCTCAGGAGTGAAAACAACAAATAGCAGTGAATGCCATAGTGTCGGCAGCAAACGTGTATAAGATGTGAGCATGCAAGGAGTGTCATGCAGAAACAAAAAATATGTAGAAACAGTGATGTAAATAAAATAGGGAAACTGGTGAGAAGGTGCCCACTATGGAAGATAACAGATAAGATAACAGATAATTTTAGATATATTGCCTAGTAACGGTGTGATAATAAATGTGAAGCCGCACTGTATTGCCCTGTGTGCTTACACTCAATTGTGACCTAAGCCGGGATTGGCCACAGGATTGAATCGGGCTCAATAGACGCCCGTCCAAATGGAGTTTAGCAAATCTGAAAGTATATAAAGTATAAAGGTATTGTATACAAAAAGGCGTCTATTGTATATATATGATCAATGTAGTAAACCGATCATTCCATATAGGACAACATCAGTGACGCGTCCGCATCACGTGGCATGCGCAGTGAGCAGAAGCATAAAATACCTTTATACTTTATATACTTTCAGATTTGCTAAACTCCATTTGGATGGGCTTCTATTGAGCCCGATTCAATCCTGTGGCCAATCCCGGGTTAGGTCACAATTGAGTGTAAGCACACAGGGCAATACAGTGCGGCTTCACATTTATTATCACACCGTTACTTGAAAATATATCTAAAATTATCTGTTATCTTCCATAGTGGGCACCTTCTCACCAGTTTCCCTATTTTATTTTCATCACTGTTTCTACATATTTTTTGTTTCTGCATGACACTCCTTGCATGCTCACATCTTATACATGTTTGCTGCCGACACTATGGCATTCACTGCTATTTGTTGTTTTCACTCCTGAGCCAACAACATTTGTCACCATCCCTATACTTTGTCTCTATAGCGTCACATTCCACCAGTGTTATAAACCAGCTTTTGTACACTATCTGGGTATGTTTTTATGTTTCAACTTGAGTTTTTTAACTATTCTCATGCACGGTTTAAGCACAAATACTTTCTCTATATATATATATATACATACCTAATATAAAAAGGCCATAGCCTGTGTGTGAGGTATACACACAGACCTATGCGACCTTTTGACCAAGCAAATACTTCTTAAACTCAATGTTCGAGTGCATATAATGCATGTGATTCCTAAATGTGTTTCCTTCCTGGGTTTTTGCTGCAGGTGTCGCCTTCCTCCTGACCGGTCGTGTGGTCCGTGCATACATATGGGGGCGATTTCTAGTGTGACCTCTCGTAAGCCACATCTTTGGGATTTTGCCCTGGTATTGGAGGCTGCGCCGGTGGAAGTGTCATAGGACCTCTGGGGGAAAAGTGAGCAGGCAATTTTTGATTTTAAGGGGACCTCTTTATAGGAAGCTTCTCGTCTTAGGACACGCACCATTGGGTAATTATGTCATATAGAATATGGTATACCTTCTCTGAAATACATGTAATCAAGTCCTGATATATGTACTTTTATTGTATATTTCTAGCAAATTGACCTCTGAAGAAGACCTGGAATATAGGTCGAAACGCGTCAGTCCCATTTCTTTGATATTGATAATATACATACAATGTTGTTATGAAAATATGTCTGCATCATATGTGTTGGCTGTCACGAGACTTGTAAAACACTCTATATTGGAGCTCATTTTTTAACCGCTGTGTTGAAGCAACTTTTGTACAATAAAATACAAATCCTTTTTACAAACATTGGTTTAATACTTTAATTTTGCTGCTTAAAAACCCCATCTGGGGAAACCCTCTTTCCTTTTTTGCTCTGATCAATAGGGGTGAGCAGCATTCCTTCTTCCTCCCCTTCTTGTGTCCCCTTTTTCTTAACTATACACTGGGCAATGAAAACAATCCCAGAAGTGTCCCCATAGGTGGAAATAAAGCTAGCGAAAAGGTATGCGGTCACACAGATACCTTAAAATAAGAGACAATAATAAGACATTGTGCTTAATATTTTGAAAAAGAAAAACTAATATTATCTGTGCACAATAATCTCCTTGCACCTACTTCTGGTGAGGGTTACTACTCCCCTTCTCCGTATTCTCAGAACCCTACTTCTAACTGGAGAGACAATAGACAATATGGGGATAGGGGGGATCACTCCAATGGAGGGAGACCAGCCTTTCCCCATGATAGATCAATTCCTACGCAAAACAGGTTTGAGCCTTTAACCGATCCAACCTCATATGGTGGATTTTTTTTTTTAGGGCCACACAGGGGACACGGGCAGTGGTGGAGGCAACCACCACCACTTACACCACCCGGCACCGGCCCTTTAAGAAAATGAAAAGAAAGAGGATGCAGAGGGGGTAGGCGACTACAAAAGACCTAAACCCCATTAGGAAAAGGGATTTACAATTTAAGAGGTGTTCCACTCAATGAAGATGCCCCCAAAAAACCTTAATAAATTCCAAACCTATGTAAGTTTGCAGAAGTACATGAGGACTCTTAATATGAAAAAGTATTTCTCATCCACCCCAAGGAAAGGCTCTAGGCCCACTGTGGGAGACCATTCGACTCTATTGAATAAGTCAATTTTCAATCCCCCTAATGTTGAAAACAAATACATGGAGGTGTTTAAAAACATGGTCACAAAGGATCTGGAGGAGCTTAAGATTAAGAAACTAACAGATCCCTTACATGTCAGGTGGGGTGTGGAATCTCTTGAAGGATGCAAGGAGATTGTCATACGCCCTGCGGACGAGGGGGGGGGGTCTGGTTGTCCTTAGTAAAGAATATTACGATAATGAAATGAGTCATCTATTGAATGATGGAGACACATACAAAATCTTGAATAAAGATCCTATGTTACCGTATAAGGATTTATTACATTCTATCATAGAGGATGGGAAAGCTCAAAATATCTTAAAGTGGTGTTCCGGCCGAAATTATACTTTTTAAATAAAAATACCCCTATAATACACAAGCTTAATGTATTCTAGTAAAGTTAGTCTGTAAACTAAGGTCTGTTTTGTTAGTTTATAGCAGTAGTTTGTTATTTTATAAACCTACAGCAGACCGTGGCCATCTTAAGTGTGGGCATCTGAAGCCAGACTGTATTTCTTCCTGGATCACATCCTTGCAGATCTCGTACATGCTCAGTGCAGCACAAGCAGTGTAATAGGTTTCAGGTCAGGTTTCCATAGCAATGGCAGTGTTAGAGGAAGTTGCCGCCCCTTCCCAGAAGGCATTACAAACAGGAAATGATGCGATTTGCCGCGGCCAGGGAGGAGGAAGTGAAAAATGAATACAGCAAATATACAGTAGGTGCTGAGAAAAAAAAATTTAAATATCCAATTCGTTTACAGTGCACAGTTTAGTGAGGGATGCTGAAGAGTTGTAAAAGTGGGTGGAACTCCACTTTAAGCAAAAAGGAAGCAGCTTATTTGGATCCATTATTTTGCAGAACGCCCATCATATATTTTCATATATTTTCTTCCGAAAATTCATAAAGATAGTACTAACCCTCCCGGGAGACCTATTGTCAATGGGATAGATTCCTTGTCTGCCAGATTGGGTCAATATATTGATTCCTTACTTCAGCCATTGGTGCTGAAAACCCCTGCCTTTTTAAAAGATACAAAGCACATTATACAGATTTTAGAAACCATTCCATGTTCTCCATCTAGTATTTTGGCTACAGGGGATGTGAGCTAATTGTACACCAACATAGGACACAATGACGCTATGGCATCAGTTGAATGGGCCCTCTCTTTCTCCTTCTTGTCAGGTAGACACCAAAAATTTTTGGTGCGTAGTCTCAATTTTTGCCTCACAAGGAACTATCTTTGGTACAATGGGGATTTTTATTTACAGACCAAAGGGGTTGCGATGGGCGCCCGTTTCGCTCCCTGTGTGGCCAATTTATTTATGGCCCACTGGGAGGAAGAGGCTGTTTTCAAGCATTGCCCCCCTCAATTAGTCTGCTATCGCAGATTTATTGACGATCTTATCATAATCTGGGATGGGGAGAGATCAGCCCTAGATAGTTTCATTGGTTTATTGAATATTAATGAAAAAAATATCTCACTGACGTGGAATAGGGATGAGCCGAACACCCCCCCGGTTCGGTTCGCATCCAGAACACGTGAACGGACCGAAAGTTCGCACAAACTTTCGAACATCGTTAAAGTCTACGGGACTCGAACATGAGAAATCAAAAGTGCGAATTTTAAAGGCTTATATGCAAGTTATTGTCCTAAAAAGGGTTTGGAGACCCGGGTCCTGCACCAGGGGACATGTATCAATGAAAAAAAAGTTTTGAAAACGGCTGTTTTTTCGGGAGCAGTGATTTTAATGATGCTTAAAGTGAAAAAATAAAAGTGAAATATTCCTTTAAATATCATACCTGGGGGTGTCTATAGTATGCCTGTAAAGTGGCGTGTGTTTCCCGTGTTTAGAACAGTCCCTGCACAAAATGATGTTTCTAAAGGAATAAAAGTCATTTAAAACTGCTTGCGGCTGTAATGTAATGTCGGGTCCCGGCAATATGGATGAAAATTATTGAGAAAAACGGCATGGGTACCCCCGCCCATTACCAGGCCCTTTGGGTCTTGTATGGATATTAAGGGGAACCCCGCACCCAAATAAAAAAAGAAAAGGTGTGGGGCCCCCAGGCACTATATACTTTGAACACCAGTATACAGGCGGTCCCAAGAAAGACAGGGACTGTAGGTTTGTTCTTAAGTTGAATCTGTTTGTAATTTGGAACAGGTACATTTTGTAAGTGTAGCTCCAGCCAAAAAATCTATTTTTAAGCTTTTTGGAAACCATAGGGAAGGGTTATCACTCCTGTAACATTTGTTTTGCTGTCTGTGCCCCTATTCAGAAGATTTCACCTCACTTTCTGTTGCAATGACAATTGGATTTTGAAAATTTGGGTTTTTTAGGGAAACAAGGATTGGTGATAAAGCATCAGTGGAGGAGACACCTTTTCCCATATTAACTCCTACAGAAGAGAATTTCCCTTCCTAGGGGTAGATTTCCTCTTACTTCTTGTTGTCTCCCTCCGTTTGTAAGTAGGAGTCGTTTGTAAGTCGGATGTTTGAAAGTAGGGGCCTGCCCTATATACTCTGCAGAAATTTGGGCCTTAGGTGTTGCTGGTACCAGAACACTGTAAGCCCTCACAGTTACTTTTGGTGGGTGCTGGAATGGGCCCTGCTGTGAAATATTATATCAAGAATTGTAATTACATGCCCCTGTTGAACAGGGTCAGAAAAATTGGGCCTTTGGTGGTAGTGTGGTGGTGTTGCCACAACACTGTAAGCCCTCACAATTACTCTTGGTGGGTGCAGGAACGGGCCCTGCTGTGAAATAGAAGATCAAAAATTGTAATTACACGCCCCTGTTGAACAGAGGCAAAAAAATTGGGCTTTAGGCACTGTTGCTGGTGCCACAACACTGCAACCCCTCACAGATACTCTACTTTAGTACCGGAACAATCCCTGCTGCAAAATATTACAGCAAAAATTGTAATTACACGCCCCTGTTGAACAGGGGCAGAAAAATTGGGCAATAGCCACTGGTGGTGGGGCCCAGAACCAAAAATGTTCTTACAAGCTATCAACATGAACATTGAGGAGGAATAGGATAGTCAATCAGCATAACAGGATAGTCACTCATCATCAGCATAGGCAGTCTTCAAGGGATCTCACATTCATAAAAAAATTAGTCGGCTACATCAGCATCAGGTGCTTGGTAGCTGGTGATCCAAGACTGATTCATTTTTATGAAGGTGAGCCGATCAACTGAGTCAGTGGACAGGTGCACTCTGTGATCGGTTACAAAGCCTCCAGCAGTACTGAATGTGCGTTCCGAAAGAACGCTGGATGCAGGACAGGCCAGTAGCTCAATTGCATACTGTGCAAGCTCTGGCCAGTGATCCAACCTCAAGACCCAGTAACCCAGAGGATTTTCGGTTGGAAAGGTCTCCGAGTCTGATCTTGCCCCTAGGTATTCCTGCACCATGTAAATCAGACGCTGGCGATGGTTGCTGGAACCGATCAGACCTTGGGGCTGCAGACTAAAAAATTGTCTGAACGCATCTGTCAGATGGCCACCTTCTCCACCGCTCCTTCTGTGACTGACCGAAGTCTCAGCAACACGTTGTCTAGGACCAGGAATTTGTAACCTCCCAGGCTCTGGAAACGCGTTACACAAACCTTTCTGAAAGGCCTCCCGAAGATTTTTCATCCTCTGCTCCCTCTGCGATGGCTGGATAAGTTCCGCAACCTTACCCTTGTAACGTGGATCAAGGAGGATTGCCAGCCAGTACTGATCCCTCTCCTTGATACCACGAATCCGAGGTAGGTGGGTTCAGTGTGTGTGTTTGGGGGGGGGGTTGTTTGGTTTGTTGGTTTGTGTGTGGGTTTTTTTTTTCCATACCCGTTTCACTTGCAGTCCTTCTGGTCCTTTGCCAATAGATCCCCATACGGACGCCCAAGGGTGTGCAGTAGGATCAGCAATCTGCCCCCTATGGGTAGCGCTGCCCCACTGCATGCCCATCCTGAGGTACCCTGTTTGCCTATGGCGTTCCGGTCATATGGTGTTCAGTTCACACAATACCATCTTCCCTGACTGCAATCCCACTCTGTGGTCTGGGACTGTCTTCACTGCTGGTCACAGCGGTGTTTGACTGCTTAAAGGAGGTTGCAGCTGTTTCCGACTTCCGGTTTCCGGTCCTTAGTCCATAGCACATGGACCTCCCTCTTGCTCCTGCGGGCCTCAGTGCGGCGTGTAGTCATACGCTGCATTTTGGCGCCTTGGGGAGGGATATTTAAATCCCACATGGTGCAGACCTGCTTAGGCAACCTGGGAGCTCGTGAGGAACACGGAAGGCGGCATCAGGTAGTTTCCTGGCTGGAAGTAGGACAGATAGCGTTCTTGCCTTGCACTCAGCTTGAATCTAAGTATTGTTTTTTTATGTTTGTTCCTTTATATAGATCGATGCTGGCCACCCCCCTGCTTCTTTTTGGGGTTTTGGCTTTCTATGTGTCTGGTATTTTTAGTTATTTGGAAAAATAAAATAAAAAACACTTTACCTCCTTTCACTGGACCAAGTCCTCCTTTATTGCTGCTTCACATGCTCCCCCCCCCCCCCCCCAGGCACTGCAGCACACAGTGTAAAGTAGTGGCGGCTGGTGGTATATTTTTTGGGGGGGGACAGCAAACAATCCACCTCCCCTCCGTCAGTGGGGTCACAGGCACCCCCCCCCCGTTCGGTCACATGCCCTGCACCTAACCCATCTAGGTCATAGGCAGTGCTTCCCCCAAGCAGGGGCTTCACCCTGCATCTCCTCCTCCTCGGCTTCGGCGGCTTCCCCTGTGTCTCCTCCCTCCTCAGTGGCCAATAGGATTGCTTCTCCTCTCAGCCAATCGGGTGACAGGTCATGGGACCCGCTTCCTAAATGGTCGGGAGGAGAATCAGGAAGACAATATTCATTTAGCTATTGTCACACAACTGGGTGGGCTTGGGGTGCAGTGCTCTGTGCCCCGAGCCCATCCTTTTTTGAAGCCAACTAGAGTCTCAGGTTCTAATCACATGCTTCAAAAAACAAAACCCCCATTGGAATCCATGCGTCAGGTGCCCTGCATGTAGATTAGGGGCCGAGCGCATGGATTAGGGGGGCGGCACCCCATATGGACGGGCCGCCACTGGTGTAAGGGTTTCAAAAGCAGAGGCAATGCTGCCGATACAAAAAGCAGTGGTTAGCACTAGATGTGGCCATGTGCTGAATGACAAATTATAGGCATGAAAGATCAATAGTGAGAATGCTAATGCAACATCTTCTCATCCACTGTGGTGTAATCAGACACAGCCTACATGTGGGGAACAATGCTGCTCTGAATTCAGGAGAAGTGCAGCCTCATTGCACCCTCCCCACCCCTACATCACAGGAAACTACATTAGGTGGACTTCACTGGCAGACTCTTCCAGAATTTAAGCAACAAAAAACAGGAAATTGCCCCGGGACTTTAAATGAGGTGAATGCGGTTAGTCAACAATTACAATTTACAACTGAGTAAATGCAGTCTCAAAATTTATTAAAATTGTCATGCAAACATAAACAACATGAATCATAGCTAAGTCACTGAAATGATACACAGAGTATAGTAGTTACATAGTGGATGAGGTTGAAAAAAGACACAAGTCCATCAAGTCCAACCTATGTGTGTGATTATATGTCATTATTACATTGTATATCCCTGTATGTTGCGGTTGTTCAGGTGCTTATCTAATAGTTTCTTGAAACTATCGATGCCCCCACAAGGGAATTCCACATCCTTGCCACTCTTACCGTAAAGAACCCTTTACGTAGTTTAGGGTTAAACCTCTTTTTCTTCTAATTTTAATGAATGGCCACGAGTCTTGTTAAACTCCCTTCTGCGAAAAAGTTTTATCCCTATTGTGGGGTCACCAGTATGGTATTTGTATATTGAAATCATATCCCCTTTCAAACGTCTCTTCTCCAGAGAGAATAAGTTCAGTGCTCACAACCTTTCCTCATAACTAATATCCTCCAGACCCTTTATTAGCTTTGTTGCCCTTCTTTGTACTCGCTCCATTTCCAGTACATCCTTCCTGAGGACTGGTGCCCAGAACGGAACAGCATACTCTAGGTGTGGCCGGACCAGAGTTTTGTAGAGTGGGAGAATTGTAAAGCGGGAGAATTATCTCTAGAATTAATCCCCCTTTTTAATGCATGCTAATATTCTGTTTGCTTTGTTAACAGCAACTTGGCATTGCATGCCATTGCTGAGCCTATCATCTACTAGGAACCCCAGGTCCTTTTCCATCCTAAATTCCCCCACAGGTTCTCCCCCCAGTGTATAGATTGCATTCATTGCCCACCCCATTCATTTGTTCAGATCTTTTTGCAAGGTTTCCATATCCTGCGGAGAAGTTATTGCCCTGCTTAGCTTAGTATCGTCCTCAAATACAGAGATTGAACAGTTTACCCCATCCTCCGGGTCGTTTATGAACAAATTAAACAGGATTGGTCCCAGCACAGAACTCTGGGGGACCCCACTACCCACCCCTGACCATTCCGAGTACTCCCCATTTATGACCACCCTCTGAACTCGCCCTTGTAGTCAGTTTTCAATTCATGTACTCACCCTATGGTTCATGCCAACGGACCTTATTTTGTACAGTAAACGTTTATGGGGAACTGTGTCAAATGCTTTTGCAAAATCCAGATACACCACGCATTGCTAGTAAAAATAAATTAATAAAATTTCCATAAAAACATGCCATCGTTTGTAGACCCTATAACTTTTGCGCAAACCAATCAATATACACTTATTGGAATTTTTTTTACCAAAAATATGTAGCTGAATATATATTGGCCTAAATTGATGAAGAAATTAGATTTTTTTTTAAAATGTATTGGATACATTTTATAGCAGAAAGTAACAAATATTGTTTTTGTTTCAAAATTGACGGTCTTTTTTTGTTTATAGCGCAAATAATAAAAACCGCAGAGGTGATCAAATGCCATCAAAAGAAAGCTCTATTTGTGGGGGAAAAAGCACATCAATTTTATTTGGGTACAACGTCGCATGACCGTTAGTTAAAGTAACGCAGTGCCGTATCGCAAAAAATGGCCTGGTCATGAAGGTCGTTAAACCTTCCGGGGCAGATTGATGCAAATTAAATATGAATTTCCAGGTGTGAATATTTTTGCATAGTTACATTGGTCCAGCTTGGATAAATATAATTCCTTTATAACTGCCTTTATCATACCTGGCTAATACCCCAGGAAGCTGCAAATTACTGTAGTAGGCACTGCTACTACAGCCATCTTCACTGGCTTCCAAGTCTTGCTCCAAGCATCTTCGCTGTTGCATTGTAAACAATGAAGGTTGTATGTTAGGCACAAGCACCATTCAGAGAACACTTTGTATTTTCTCAATGAATAAACAAGCTTTCTCTGATTGGCTGAGGTGTACATGGGGTGGTGATGTCACCTCATCCAAACAGAGAATGTTTTCTATTCAGTGAGAAAATGCAAAGCATTCTCTGAATGGTGTGCCAAGCAGGCAACCTCCAGTGCTCAGTAGGTAGCACGGCAGAGGCTCAGCACGAAACCCAGAAACTAGTGGTGATAACTGTAGTAGTGGCGTCTACTTCAGTGATTTCCAGCTTTCAAGGGAATTGGCAAGATATGGTATGTACGTAACTGGACCAATGTAACTATTTAAATATATATCCATACCTGGAATTCAGCTTTAACGTGATTGTAAAGTCAAAAGGTGTTTTATCCTAATGCATTCTATGCATTAAGATAAAAAGCCTGCTGTGTGCAGCAGTCCTCCTCAGCCCCCTAATACTTACCTGAGCCCCATATCTGTCCAGCGATGTCCACTAGTGTTTTGGCCGTCCGAGACTCTCCCTCCTGATTGGCTAAGACACAGCAGCAGCGCCATTGGCTCCCGCTGCTGTCAATCAACGACAGTTAGCCAATTAGAGAGAGAGGGGGTGGGGCTGGGGCGCGGCCCTGTGTCTGAATGGACACAGGGAGCTGTGACTCGGCTTGGGTGCCCCCATAGCAAGCTGCTTGCTGTGGTGGCACTGAACAGGAGAAAGGGGCCAGGATCACAGAAGAGGGATTCGAGAAGAGGAGAATCCGGGTTGCTCTGTGCAAATCCACTATACAGAGCAGGTAAGAATAACATGTTTGTTATTTTCATAGAAAAAAAAAACGGCACTTTACAATCACTTTAAACTTGTATTTAACCAGAACCACCTGTTATAAATGATGTTGTTTGTGGCTAACTCTAGGCTTTGTTAAATGTATAGTTTTACTAAACTGGGAACTTATCCTTTGCTCACGTCAAAGAGATCCTGTACATTGCATCATGGCAGAAGAATTTTTGACCTATACAGAAATAGCATTCTAAGAACGATCTATGCAGGTGTATAATTTGAAATGGTACAAAATATTATTATTATACACGATTTATATAGCGCCAACAGTTTACGCAGCGCTTTACAATGTAGAGGGGGGACAGCTCAATTACGTACAGTTCAATACAGAAGGGACAGGAGGGCCCTGCTCGTAGAGCTTACATTCTAAAGGGAGGGGGTGGTGGTACAAAAGGTAATAGATGCGGGAAATGATTTGATGGGGGTGGCTCGGGGACAGTTGTTAGGTGGGTGTGGGATAGGCTTCCCTGAATAAGTGAGTTTTCATATGTACCCAAAGTTTGTAGGCATAGAGACACTGTTGTTCATTGTCTTTTAACCAGTTCCGGACCAGCCACCGCAGTTATATGGTTGGCCCGGCTGTGCGAAGCGTCGTAGCTAATAGTCACACGCACGGCTGCCTGGGGGGCGCTCGCCTGCACCCCCTCGGTGGCCGCGCCGATCAGATTCAATCCAGAACCGATCAATCCCCAGGACCAGGCCGATGGTATCTGGCCTGGACCTGGTGATCGCTCCTGGCGAATTAGATCCTTCCCCTGCCTGTGTAAGTGTAAACACAGCAGGGGAAGTGATGTCATCTCTCCTCGTGGAAGTCTTTTCGTTCCAGAGAGAGGAGAGAAGACATCTCAGAGTAAGTGCACCAACACTACACTGACACCAGTTCACGTAGGTAAACTTGCCACCCCCCCGATCACCCTCCGATCACTCCCCCCAGTTAAACCCTTAACCCCCTGTCACTGTGTCACCCAGTGCAGTGTTCATATATTTTTTTAATCACTGTACTGGTGTCATTAGTGATAAAAAACAGTGTTAGGGTACTTAGTGTAGGCCCAGATAGGTTTACAGACCCCCCCCAATAAAGGTTTAACCCCTTGAGCAGTCCCTGTCACCAGTGATCACTGTATAAGTGTCACGGGTGATGCTGGTTAGCTAGTTTATTTTTTATAGCGTCAGAGCACCCGCCCTATTTTGCCTAAATAAAGGTTTAACCCCCTGATCACCCAGCGGGTGACATCAGTTGGGTTTTAGCATCAGTCAGGGTCTGCGTCGCCCCAGGCAGCGTCAGATTAGTGCCAGTAGTGCTAACACCCACTCACGCATACACCTCCCTTAGTAGTATAGTATCTGAACGGTTCAGTATCTGATCTGATCAGATCTATACTAGTGTCCCCAGCAGTTTAGGGTTCTCAAAAACGCAGTGTTAACGGGATCAGCCCAGATACCTGCTAGCACCTGCATTTAGCCTTTCCGCCCAGCGCAGCCCAGCCCAGCCCACCGAAGTGCAGTATCAATCGATCACTGTCACTTACAAAACACAACACACATAACTGCAGCGTTTGCAGAGTCAGACCTGATCCCTGCAAACGTTAACAGTTTTTTTTGTATCATTTGAAGCAGTCGCTGACAGTCAGGAGCTTTTTTTCCTCCGAGTCTTACTACTGTACCAGTAAATTTAGAGACCAAAATGTCAAATCGAAGGTACAGTAGTGAAGAGGCCTACACATTTCTGAGCGAATTTAAGACTTTCCTGGGCCTATCCCTCCTCATGGGCACAATTAAAAAGAGTGAGTTGCAGTCATATTGGTCTACTGACCCAATTCACCATATGCCTGTGTTCTCTGCCTCCATGACCAGGACACGATACGAGCAGATCTTGCAGTTCATGCACTTCAATGATAATGAACTCTGTCGTCCTTGGGGTGACCCTGGATTTGATTGGCTCTACAAAATTCGCCCCTCGTAAACCACTTCAACCAAGAGTTTGCAGCCTTGTTTACTCCCGATCAAGTTGTCTGCGTTGATGATTAAGTTTTCTGGCCGCTTGTCTATCAAACATTATCTTCCCAGCAAGCGTGCCAGATATGGAGTCAAGATGTATAAGCTCTGTGACAGGGCAACAGGCTATACATATAGTTTTATGGTTTATGAGGGAAAAGATAGTCATGTAGAGCCAGAGAACTGCCCAGACTACATAAGGAGCGCTGGTAAGATTGTGTGGGACTTGGTGTCACTCTTATTCGGAAAGTGGCACCATTTGTACGTGGACAATTTTTAGTCACCTTTTTTATTATGGAATTGGCGCATGTGGCATCGTGCGATCTAATCGCCGGAGCTTCCCCCAACGGCTTGTAGAATCCTGACTTAGACGGGGAAAGAGAGCCTGCTTAAAGTGTAAAAATTTGTTAGCAATGAAGTGGAGGGATTCATGGAATGTTTTTGTTCTGTTCTCCCTTCACGCAGATACAACAGTCCAAATTCCTACAGCGACTGGTGTTGTGGAGAAACCCCTCTGTGTCCATGAATACAACCTTAATATGGGAGAGATGGACCTCAACGACCAGTTGTTGGCACTGTACCTAATTGCCCATAAGGCCAGATGCTGGTACAAAAAAGTGTCTGTATATTTATATAAATTGGCTCTGCTGAACGCTTTTGTGCTATGCAAAGCTTTAGGACAGGCTGGATCCTTCTTTAAATTCCAGGAAGAGATCGTCACAGCCCTTCTGTTTCCAGACGGTGCTATGGCCCACCTTCCCAACGCAAATGCAGTGAGTCGGCTGCATGAGAGGCATTTTCCGTATGTCCTCCCTGGTACCCCTACCCAAAGAACACCCCAAAGAAGTTGTCATGTCCGCAGAAAACGCAGATTTCGGCGTGACACCCACTCTTATTGTCCCTCCTGTCTTGACCAACCTGGTCTCTGCATCGGTGACTGTTTCAAACGCTACCACACACTAGTTGAGTATTAGCGTAGGGTACAGCACTACACAGTTCCTAGGGCACACTAACACAGGGTCTCAAAAGATGTGATGGCCATCACATTTTGAGACCCTAATCTGCAACATTCAGTTTACAGTTTTTATAAAAGTGAAAAAGTGAAAAAAAAAACACACAAAAATACTAAAAATATATAAAATAAAAAAGCCAAAAATAGTTGTGGTTTTATTTTTCTTCTCTCTCTCTATTGTTTTCTCTCTTATGTTCGCTCTCTACTGTCCGCTCTATTGTTCGCTCACTATTGTTCTATATCTATTGTTCTCTCTCTGTTTTATTTTTACTATGTTTTATTGTATTTGCTTTGCAGGTATGGTATGTTATACTGTAATGTTACTTTGTTTTATTATTAACCAACATTTGCTTAGCAGGTACACCATTCACTATTTATACACCACAGTTAAAAAAAGAGCATATATGCCGAAGCATGGGCACAGGGGTGGAAGAGCGATTTGCTCCTAACATTAGGGAGCGGATTGCACCCACGCTTCAGCATTTATTTTTTAGGCACAGATTGCAATGTTTTATTTTTACTATGTTTTATTGTATTTGCTTTGCAGGTATGGTAAGTCTTACTGTTATACTGTAATGTTACTTTGTTTTATTGCTAACCATCATTTGTTAGCAGGTACGCCATTCAGCTGCAGCACAGGTTTATTTATCTTGACAGCAACAGCGTTTGCTCCCACGATACGTAAATCAGCGACTCCTGCGCTGTAGGAGGTGATTTCACCACCACAGTTAAAAAAAAATGGTGCATGTATGCCCATCAATAGAAGTGAGTGGATGAAGGACGGTCAACTTTAATGTAAAAGCAATAATAGCAGCTAATTAGCCTCTAGACTGCTTTTACAAGCAGTGGGAGGGAATGTCCACCCCCCCCCCCCCCACCATCTTCCATGGTTTTCTCATGCTCTCCTGTCCCAACAGGGAACCCAAGAATGCAGCCGGTGATTCTGCCAGCTGACCATAGAGCTGATCAGAGACCAGAATGGCTCCAATCACCTCTATGGCCTAAGAAACCAGAAGCTACGAGCATTTCATGACTTAGCTCCACTGGGGGATACCTGATGTAAGGGGGGCTGCTCCATTGGGGGATACCTGATGTAAGGGGGCTGTTCCACTGGGGGATACCGGATGTAAGGGGGGCTACTCCACTGGGGGATACCTGATGTATGGGGGCTGCTCCACTGGGGGATACCGGATGTAAGGGGGGCTGCTCCACTGGGGGGACGGAAAAACAGAAAAGAGAGGGCGCACCAGCCTTGTGCATTATCCTTTGGTACATTTATTAAAAAAAACATAATTAAAAACTATTCACAAAGGTAGAAAGAAAATCACACTTATAACAGTCTTTGACTTGTCACAGTCTATCCACTGATAGCAGTCTCCAGGTCCTGAAGAGAGGACGTGTGAACCACTGCTGGCTGACACGTTTCAAAGGTATACCTTCTTCCTCTTGAGGCTCTGAGGAAGAAGGTATACCTTTGAAACGCGTCAGCCAGCAGCGGTTCGCACGTCCTCTCTTCAGAACTTGGAGACTGCTATCTGTGGATAGACTGTCACAAGTCAAAGACTGTTATAAGCGTGATTTTCTTTCTACCTTTGTGAGTAGTTTTTAATTATGTTTTTTTGAATAAATGTACCAAAGGATAATGCACAAGGCTGGTGCGCCCTCTCTTTTCTGTTTTTCCGTTTGACTAGTAGGATATCCCTGTCCTGGAGGGCAGCAAGGCCGAAAGCTATTGTCCATCCTGAACTTTGGACTGCCTAGCCAACACACCCGTGCGCAAGAGTATTTGTTTTTGTTGTACCGTATCCACTGGGGGATACCTGATGCAAGGGGGGCTGCTCCACTGAGGGACACCTGATGTAAGGAGGTCTGCCCCATTGGGGGATACCTGATGTAAGGGGGGCTGCTCCACTGGGGGATACCTGATGTAAGGGGGACTGCTCCACTGGGGGACACCTGATGTAAGGGGGATGCTCCACTAGGGGATACCTGATGTAAGGGGGGCTGGTGCACTGGGGGATACCTGATGTAAGGGGGACACCGCTGGGGGATACCTGATGTAAGGGGGACACCACTGGGGAATACCTGATGTAAGGGGAACACTGCTGAGGGATGCCTGATGTAAGGGGGAAGGGGCTCCACTGGGGGATACCGGATGTAAAGGGGGCTGTTCCATTGGGGGACACCTGATGTAAGAGGGACACCGCTGGGGGATACCTGATGTAAGGGGGACACCACTGGGGAATACCTGATGTAAGGGGAACACTGCTGAGGGATGCCTGATGTAAGGGGGGAGGGGCTCCACTGGGGGATACCTGATGTAAGGGGGGCTCCACTGAGGGACAACTGATGTAAGGGGGACACCACTGGGGATTCCTGATGTAAGGTGGGCTCCACTGGGGGATACCTGATGTATAGGGGGGCTCCACTGGTGGATACTTGATGTAAGGGGAACGCTGCTCGGGGGTTCCTGATGTAAGGGGGGGCTCCACTGGGGGTACCTGATGTAAAGGGGGCTCCACTGGGGGACACCTAATGATGTAAAGGGGGCTCCACTGGGGGACATCTGATGTAAGGGGGATGGCACTGGGGGTGACCTGATGTAAGGGGGCTCCACTGGGGGACACCTGATGTAAGGGGGACACCGCTGGGGGATACCTGATGTAAGGGGAACACTGCTCGGGGGTACCTGATGTAAGGGGGGGCTCCACTGGGGGATACCTGATGTAAAGGTGGCTCCACTGGGGGACACCTAATGATGTAAAGGAGGCTCCAGTGGGGGACACCTGATGTAAAGGGGGCTCCACTGGGGGACACCTGATGTAAAGGGGGCTCCACTTGGGGACACCTGATGTAAGGGGGACAGCGCTGGTGGTTTCCTGATGTAAGGGGGCTCCACTGGTGGACACCTGATGTAAGGGGGACACCGCTGGGGGATACCTGATGTAAGGGGGACTCTACTGGGAATGCCTGGTGTAAAGAGGGACTCTACTGGGAATGATTAGTGTAAGGAGGGACTCTATTGGGAATGCCTGGTGTAAAGAGGGACTCTACTGGGAATGCCTGGTGTAAAGAGGGACTCTACTGGGAATGCCTGGTGTAAAGTTGGACTCTACTGGGAATGCCTGGTGTAAAGAGGGACTCTACTGGGAATGCCTGATGTAAGGAGGGACTCTGCTGGGTAAACCTGATGTAAGGAGAGACTCTGCTGGGAATGCCTGGTGTAAGGAGGGAATCTACTGGGAATGCCTGATGTAAAGAGGGACGCTACTGGAAATGCCTGGTATAAGGATGGACTCTACTTGGAATGCCTGATGTAAGGAGGGACTCTACTAGGAATGCATGATGTAAAGAGGGACTCTACTGGGAATGCCTGGTGTAAGGAGGGACTCTGCTGGTGACACCTGATGTAAGGAGGGACTCCACTGGGGGGCACATGATGTAAGGTGGGGCCGCTCCACTGGCGGATACCTGATGTAAGGGGGGGCTGCTCCACTAGGGGATATCTTATGTAAGTGGGGCTGCTTCTCTGGGTATACCTTATGTAAGGGGGGCTGCTCCACCAGGGGACACCTGATGTAAGGGGGGCTGCTCCACTGGGGGATACCTGATGCAAGGGGGGCTGCTCCACTGAGGGACACCTGATGTAAGGGGGGCTGCCCCATTCTGCCCCATTCGGGACACCTGATGTAAGGGGGGCTACCCAACTGGGGGAAACCTGATGGCCTCTATGGCCTAAGAAACCAGAAGCTACGAGCATTTCATGACTTAGCTCCACTGGGGGATACCTGATGTAAGGGGGGCTGCTCCATTGGGGGATACCTGATGTAAGGGGGGCTGCTCCACTGGGGGATACCTTATGTAAGGGGGGCTGCTCCACTGGGGGATACCTTATGTAAGGGGGACTGCTCCACTGGGGGATACCTGATGTAAGGGGGACTTCTCCACTGGGGGACACCTTATGTAAGGGGGACTGCTCCACTGTGGGACACCTGATGTAAGGGGGGCTGCTCCACTGGGGGATACCTGATGTAAGGGGGACTGGTGCACTGGGGGATACCTGATGTAAGGGGGACACCGCTGGGGGATACCTGATGTAAGGGGGACACCACTGGGGGATACATGATGTAAGGGGAACACCGCTGAGGGATGCCTGATGTAAGGGGGGAGGGGCTCCACTGGGGGATACCAGATGTAAGGGGGCTGTTCCACTGGGGGATACCTGATGAAAGGGGGGCTTCACTGGGGGGATACCTGAGGTGAGGGGGACACTGCTGGGGGATACCTGATGTAAGGGGGACATCGCTTGGGGACACCTGATGTAAGGGGGAGGGGCTCCACTGGGGGATACCTGATGTAAGGGGGCTCCACTGGGGGATAACTGATGTAAGGGGGACACCCCTGGGGGATACCTGATGTAAGGGGGCTCCACTGGGGGATACCTGATGTAAGAGCGACACAGCTGGGGGATACCTGATGTAAAGGGAGCTCCAGTGGGGGACACCTGATGTAAAGTGGGCTCCACTGGGGGACACCTGATGTAAAGGGGGCTCCACTGGGGGACAACTGATGTAAGTTGGACAGCGCTGGGGGATACCTGATGTAAGGGGGACTCCGCTGGGGACACCTGATGTAAGGAGACTCTGCTGGGAATGCCTGGTGTAAAGAGGGACTCTACTGGGAATGCCTGGTGTATGGAGGGACTCTACTGGGAATGCCTGATGTAAAGAGGGACTCTACTGGGAATGCCTGGTGTAAAGAGGGACTCTGCTGGCAATGCCTGGTGTAAGGAGGGACTCTACTGGGAATGCCCGATGTAAGGAGGGACTCTACTGGGAATGCATGATGTAAAGAGAGATTCTACTGGGAATGCCTGGTGTAAGGAGGGACTCTGCTGGGGACACCTGATGTAAGGAGAGACTCTACTGGGAATGCCTGGTGTAAAGAGGGACTCTACTGGGAATGCCTGGTGTAAAGAGGGACTCTGCTGGCAATGCCTGGTGTAAAGAGGGACTCTACTGGGAATGCCTGATGTAAGGAGGGACTCTACTGGGAATGCATGATGTAAAGAGAGATTCTACTGGGAATGCCTGGTGTAAGGAGGGACTCCGCTGGGGACACCTGATGTAAGGAGACTCTACTGGGAATGCCTGGTGTAAAGAGGGACTCTACTGGGAATGCCTGGTGTAAGGAGGGACTCTACTGGGAATGCCTGGTGTAAAGAGGGACTCTACTGGGAATGCCTGGTGTAAAGAGGGACTCTGCTGGCAATGCCTGGTGTAAGGAGGGACTCTACTGGGAATGCCCGATGTAAGGAGGGACTCTACTGGGAATGCATGATGTAAAGAGAGATTCTACTGGGAATGCCTGGTGTAAGGAGGGACTCTGCTGGGGACACCTGATGTAAGGAGAGACTCTACTGGGAATGCCTGGTGTAAAGAGGGACTCTACTGGCAATGCCTGATGTAAGAAGGGACTCTACTGGGAATGCCCGATGTAAGGAGGGACTCTGCTGGGTAAACCTGATGTAAGGAGAGACTCTGTTGGGAATGCCTGGTGCAAGGAGGGAGTCTACTGGGAATGCCTGGTGTAAGGAGGGACTCTACTGGGAATACCTGGTGTAAGGAGGGACTCTACTTGGGATGCCTGATGTAAGGAGCTACTCTACTTGGAACGAATGATGTAAAGAGAGATTCTACTGGGAATGCCTGGTGTAAGGAGGGACTCTGCTGGTTAAACCTGATGTAAGGAGAGACTCTGCTGGGAATGCCTGGTGTAAAGAGGGACTCTACTTGGAATGCCTGATGTAAGGAGGGACTCTACTGGGAATGCATGATGTAAAGAGAGATTCTATTGGGAATGCTTGGTGTAAGGAGGGACTCTGCTGGGGACACCTGATGTAAGGAGAGGCTCTGCTGGGAATGCCTGGTGTAAAGAGGGACTCTACTGGGAATGCCTGGTGTATGGAGGGACTCTACTGGAAATGCCTGATGTAAAGAGGGACTCTACTGGGAATGCCTGGTTTAAGGAGGGACTCTACTGGGAATGCCTGGTGTAAAGAGGGACTCTACTGGCAATGCCTGATGTAAGGAGGGACTCTACTGGGAATGCCCGATGTAAGGAGGGACTCTACTGGGAATGCCCGATGTAAGGAGGGACTCTGCTGGGTAAACCTGATGTAAGGAGAGACTCTGCTGGGAATGCCTGGTGCAAGGAGGGAGTCTACTGGGAATGCCTGGTGTAAAGAGGGACTCTACTGGGAATGCCTGGTGTAAGGAGGGACTCTACTGGGAATGCCTGGTGTAAGGAGGGACTCTACTTGGGATGCCTGGTGTAAGGAGGGACTCTACTGGGAATGCATGATGTAAAGAGAGATTCTACTGGGAATGCCTGGTGTAAGGAGGGACTCTGCTGGGGACACCTGATATAAGGAGGGACTCCGCTGGGGACATATGATGTAAGGAGAGACTCTGCTGGGAATGCCTAGTGTATGGAGGGACTCTGCTGGGAAAGCCTGGTGTAAAGAGGGCCTCTGCTGGGGACACCTGATGGCATCTGGTGGCAGGCGACTTGGCAGGTGACACATTTAGGGCTTCCACTGATTGTGCATTATGGTGAGTTGAACTATTTCATTTATATTACAATGTAATAATAGTAATAATGCGCCTCAATCATCCTGCCACCATAACAACCGTAGTGCCGGGATGATTGAAGCACTAACAGCAGGTGTTTGGAGTATCTTTATCTTCTGATTGTTAAACGTTCTGAAATACACATATTTCTATTGTGGTGTAGGATCTGGGCCTGCTGTCCCTCCATCCCTTTTTTTTCTTTCTCTCTCTTTCTCCCTTTGTTCATCCCTCCATCCCTCGTTCATCTCAGACTCTAAGCACACCTCCTTTGAGTTACGCCCCTTTAAGCCATGCCCAATATTTGGCTAAAACCACTCCACTTTTTTCGCCGCATTTTTATTTCCCCCACGACATCACACCTTCAAACGAATGCCCCGCCCCTAATTTTAATAAGACTCCGCCCACAGACAAAAAAAGTGTCGCTATACATTTTTTTACAATGTTGGCAACTATGCCCAGAGGCGGCAGTTATGAGCATCCAGCTCGGAAGCTGAGGAGGCAGAGGACAAAGCAACCCAACAAGATCTCCCAGTATCCATTAATAATGTCAACTGAAACATAAATGCATATGTATCAATAGATGCTATCATAACAGCATAGACGTAAAGTAGTATATGATATAAGTATGTATATGCATGAACCAATCTGGTTCAATAATGGTATGGGCTTAGAATCTAGGGGACAATAGAGAAAAATAAATAAATAAATGAAATGTGTAAATAAATTTCATTTTGTCATTTTTTTATTTTTTTATTTACACATTTCATTTATTTATTCATAATAATGATGATTCATAATAATACACCCTGTTCCAAATTATTATGCCAATGATATTTTTCTCATTTACCTAAATAATTGATGTAAACAACAGTCAGCATAATTCTCATGTTATCAACTATTAGGAGTACAATTCAAATTTTATTGAACAAACCTCCTAATGATAACATTTTTTTTTTCAAAATAAAAAACTTACAATGCAATGTTCCAAATTATTACGCACAGTAAGTTTCAAAACACTTTATGGGTTGTAAAGAACTGAAAATTGTCATTTGTTGTGTTTGCAGCATATTTACTGAAATCAAAAGCTATTTCAATCAAACTTTGAACAACATTTTAACTTTTTAAACATTTTAACAGGTCATGTTACATTTTAACATAGGACCCCTGATTTGAAAGCAGCTTCACAAGTCTTGCATCCATTGAAATTGTGAGTTTTTGGACAGTTTTTGCTTGAATTTGTTTGCAAGATGTCATAGCCTCCCAGAGCTGCTGTTTGCATGTAAATTGCCTCCCACCCTCATAGATCTTTTGCTTGAGGATGCTCCAAAGATTCTCAATAGGATTGAGGTCAGGGGAGGATGGAGGCCACACCATGACTTTCTCTCCTTTTATCCCCATAGCAGCCATTGATGCAGAGGTATTATTTGCAGCATGAGATGCTGCATTGTCATGCATGAAGATGATTTTATTACAGAAAGCATAGTTCTTCCTTCTGTACCAGGGAAGGAAGTGGTCAGTCAGGAACCTTAAAGAGACCGACTAGCTCTCTTCCCATGATTCCAGCCCAAAACATGACTCCACCACCGCCTTGCTGACGTTGCAGCCTTGTTGGAACAGGGTGGCCGTCCACCAACCATCCACTACTCCATCCATCTGGACCATCCAGGGTTGCACGGCACTCATCAGTGAACAGGACTGTTTGAAAATTAGTCTTAATGTATTTTTCTGCCCAATGCAGCCGTTTCTGCTTGTGAGCATTGGTTAGTGGTGGCCGAATGGAAGGTTTATGCACAGTTGCAAGACTGTGGAGAACTATACACCTTGATGTCAGTGGGACTCCAGAGGCACCAGCAGCTTCAAATATCTGTTTGCTGCTATGTAATGGTGTTTTAGCAGCTGCTCTCTTGATCCGATGCATGGATCTGGCAGAAATCTTCCTCAATGTGCCTTTATCTGCACGAAACACCTCTGTGCTCTGAATCAGCCACAAATCTCTTAATAGTGCGATGATCACGCTTAAGTTTTCGTGAAATATCGAATGTTTTCATACCTCGTCCAAGGCATTGAACTATTTCACTCTTCCCCATATTGCTTGAAAATGGTGCTCTGCTTAATAATGTGGAACACCCTCCTTAACCACTTGCCGACTGCCACACGCCGATGTATGTCCAGCTAGCTGCCATAACCCCAGTATCCCCGTTTTTGTGTGGCGGTCGGCTTTCAGATAAAAGTGGTCCCTGCGGCAGGTTCGCCACGAGATCACTTTTATCGGTAGCGGGAGAGGCCCCCCCCTCCCGCCGCGATCCGGTGCCCTCTGCCGCTTACCGGAGCCATCCCTAGCGGTGGAGGCGATCGCATCCATCTCCCTTCTGTGCCTGGAGACGAGTGAGGCTAAGATGGCGCCCACTCATCTCCATGACACTGCTGGGCGGAAGCGACGTCAAAACGTCACTTCCGCCTACGCCTCCTAAAGGCACATTTTTTTCAATATCATTTTTTTAAATTACTTTTTTTTTTTTTAAATTGCATTTTAGTGTAAATATGAGATCTGAGGTCTTTTTGACCCCAGATCTCATATTTAAGGGGTCCTGTCATGCTTTTTTCTATTACAAGGTATGTTTACATTCCTTGTAATAGGAATAAAAGTGACACAATTTTTTTTTAAACAGTGTAAAAATAAATAAAATAATGTAAAATAATAAAAACAAAAAAACATTTTTTAAAAACCCCCATCCCGACGAGCTCGCGTGCAGAAGCGAACACATACGTGAGTAGCGCCCGCATATGAAAACGGTATTCAAACCACACATGTGAGGTATCGCCGTGACTGGTAGAGCGGGAGCAATAATTCTAGCCCCAGACCTCCTCTGCAACACAAAACATGCAACCTGTAGAATTTTTTAAACGTCGCCTATGGAAATTTTTTAGGGTAAAAGTTTGACGCCATTCCACGAAAATTTGGCTAACTTTACTGTTGTCTTATTTTTTTATTCAGAAAAGTGAATTTTTTCCCAAAAAAGTGCGCTTATAAGACCAATGCGCAAATATGGTGCAAAAAATAGTATTGCATTGACTGCCATTTTATTCTCTAGGGTGTTAGAAAAAAACACTATATAATGTTTGGGGGTTCTAAGTAATTTTCTAGCAAAAAAACCTGTTTTAAACATGTAAACACCTAAAATCCAAAACGAGGCTGGTCCTTAAGTGGTTAAGTCGTTTTTCCTTTAATTGGGCTCACCTGGCAATCTAATTATCACAGGTGTCCGAGATTGTTTTCGGTGATCAATCTCCCACCCCTACGCCCTCTTTTTTAGTGATCACCCCCCAACCCTGCCCAAAAAGAAACGAGGCAGGAGAGGGGGGAGACACAGACACAAAAAGGAGGGAGAAATTGCGCAGACTGTAAAAATCTTCAACCTCTCTGATCACACCTTATCCATGCCTGAAAAATCTCTACTAGCACGTGGGCTCACCTTCGCCCCCACAGCATCTCCCAACCCTTTCACTCTCTTCTTGGATCTCAATAGGTTCATTAGAAATATCACCATCAAACGATATTTCAACATTCAAGACACTAAGAAAGGTAATGGTACCCCAAATATTACCCCAAACACTACTCCATATACTACTAATGACCACGCTGAATGCAGTACTACTACAGAAGACTCCTCCACCCTAGGACCGGCAGAACTCATAGCACTAGACCAATTAGAAGATCTCTACATTGACGACCAGATTGAATCTCTAACTCAACATCCACCTACCTCTCCACCCATCTTACACACTAATTTCAAACCGAAATTTATCTTTTATCCCACATTTGCAAAAGGACCTTACGTCCAGACCTTCTATCAGGTTGTATATGCTGATATACTACGAATGTGTCAAATGTCCAACTCACGTTCCAATCCACCATCCAACTTAACCCCAGCAGAACGCATGGCTCTTAAATCACTCACCAACAACAGGCAACTGGTTATTAAGCCCGCAGATAAAGTAGGTGGTATCGTAGTCCAGAACCGTGCAGACTACATGCTGGAAACAACTAGACTCCTATCTGACACATCCACATACAAAAAACTTTCCGGAGATCCCTTACCCAAATTCTCTATTGAAGCTCACGACCTAATAGATCGAGCACAAGCAGATGGTATAATTACTGCATTCGAAGCCTCATTTCTTAAACATGACTTTTACAAAAGGCCCTACTTTTACCACCTTCCGAAGGTGCACAAAGACCCCAAACACCCTCCTGGTAGACCAATAGTGGCGTCCATGGAAAGCGTAACCAGCTACTTCTCTATCTACATTGATCATTTTCTACAGGGTATAGTACAGAACCTACCTTCCTACATTAAAGACAGCATCCACCTTCTGAACATGCTACGATACTACTCCTGGGAACCCACATACCGCTGGCTCTCACTAGATGTGGTCTCACTATACACGTCCATTCCCCATAACATTGGTTTACAAGCTGTACGACACTACCTCAACAATGATCCATTACTTAACCCACGTCAGAACCAATTCTTACTGGAAATATTAGAATTCTGCCTAACCCAAAATTATTTCGAATCCCACGGAGACTTCTACATTCAAACACAAGGAACTGCCATGGGGGCCAATTTTGCCCCCAGCTACGCGAACCTTACCATGGGTTACTGGGAGCTACAATATATACACAACAATAACCCATATGCGCCCCACATAGTCTATTATGGGTGCTACATAGATGACGTGGTCATTATCTGGGATAGTCCAGATACCTCCATCCTACCCTTCGTCCAACACTGCAACAACAACACCATGGGTCCATAATTTACATCAGTCACAGACAATAACAAACTGGCCTTTTTGGATCTGGAACTCTTCCACTATGAAAACACCATCTGCGCCCAGAATTATACAAAATCCACCTCAGGGAATTCTTACCTACACTTTAACAGTTGCCATCACCCACGATGGGTTAAAAACATCCCAAAAAGCCAGTTCTGCTGCCTAAAACAAAATTGCATGCATCTACAAGACTATGAAACACACGGCCTACTACTCAAAGCCAAATTCAAAGACAAGGGTTACCCAGACCACATCATAGAAGATGCCTTCCAATACTATCTCAGTGAAAACGCGAAGGACAAACCAGTACAGACGACACTACCCAACCCATCAGATTTGTGACACAATACCACAACAGATTTAAGCAAATGGAAAAGATCTTCACCAAACACTGGTCCATTCTGCGTGAGGATCCGCATCTAAAACCCACCATAAGTGATAAACCACTGGTCACCTATAGACGGGCTAAGAATATAAAGGCCCAAATAGCACCAAGCAAAGTGAAAACAGCACGCCCCACCGCCAGTGCCCCGTTAACCTTCTTTAACATCAAAGGCATGTATCAATGTAGGAAGCCCCTCTGCCTCACATGCGCCCATGTTACACATAGGCAAAAAGTCTTCCATCATAAGGGTAAACTATGTCATCTCCGACTTCTTCAATTGTGCTTCAGATTATGTGGTCTATTGCCTCACATGCCCCTGCGGCCTACTATACGTAGGCCGCACTATACGCCCGCTCCGCAAAAGGTTTGGTGAGCATCGTAACCTTGTAGAGAAGGGCATTGAAAAGCATAGCGTACCGAGATATTTTAAAATACATCATGGACAAACATCTTCAGGGCTACGCATGTGGGTTAGTGAGTCTATTCCACCCACCCTCCCTACTGCTGAACGCTACAAAAGGTTGTGTGAAAGAAAAAACTACTGGATATACACACTAGACACTTTATCGCCAGGAGGCCTCAATGAAGGCATTGAAATTAACATTTTGCTGTGACCCCAACCACATCCCTGCCTCATCACATCATCTCATCTCAATTCACCACGTATTGTTTCATCCATTGTCCTACCTGTTGTCTCATTCATTGTTTTATCCATCATCTAGTCACTACCCCATTATCTTACAGTCTATGTGGAACACGTGTATGGGTATACCCGTACACTAGTGTGAGTGTATACCTGTCTCCCATCCATTACCCCTATCCACATAGCACTAGTGTATAACACATACCATTTTTTTTTCTATTTTTTTTTCTATTTATATTTATTTAAATTTTTATATTTAATTTCTTTATTTTTATCTTTATTTTTATTTATTTGTACTTTTATTTTTATTTTTATTTTTTATTATTTTTATTTTTATCTTTATTTTTATTATTTTTACTTTTTATTATTATTTTTATTATTTTTACTTTTATTTATTTCCCAGTATTTCCCATAACATTCCTCTAATTCCCAAATACCCGTCTGGAAACACACTCCCCCCCTCCTTTTGTCCCAATCTTACGCGTCATGTAAATGTGTATGTGTATGTGTGTGTGAAAGGATCCTTTATAATCGGTTCTTTGTGTTTACACACGTATATACATTATACATGTTTTATTCCTTTTCCATCATTGCGTCATTTCTTCTCATATATACCACCCATCTCTCCCTATAATTACATACCTATTTAATTATATACCATTTTCTGCATTTTTGTATTCCCTTCTAGGGATGAGCTTCGAGTTCGAGTCGAACTCATGTTCTACTCGAACATTGGCTGTTCGCAAGTTCGCCGAACAGCGAACAATTTGGGGTGTTCGCGGCAAATTCGAATGCCGCGGAACACCCTTTAAAAGTCTATGGGAGAAATCAAAAGTGCAAATTTTAAAGGCTTATATGCAAGTTATTGTCATAAAAAGTGTTTGGGGACCTGGGTCCTGCCCCAGGGGACATGGATCAATGCAAAAAAAAGTTTTAAAAACGGCCGTTTTTTCAGGAGCAGTGATTTTAATAATGCTTAAAGTCAAACAATAAAAGTGTAATATCCCTTTAAATTTCGTACCTGGGGGGTGTCTATAGTATGCCTGTAAAGGGGCGCATGTTTCCTGTGTTTAGAACAGTCTGACCACAAAATGACATTTTGAAGAAAAAAACACATTTAAAACTACCCGCGGCTATTGCATTGCCGTCAATACACATAGAAGTTCATTGATAAAAACGGCATGGGAATTCCCCACAGGGAAACCCCGAACCAAAATTAAAAAAAAAAAAATTATGTGGGAGTCCCCCTAAATTCCATACCAGGCCCTTCAGGTCTGGTATGGATATTAAGGGGAACCCCAGCCAAAATTAAAAAAAAAAAAGACGTGGGGTTCCCCCTAAATTCCATACCAGACCCTTCAGGTCTGGTATGGATTTTAAGGGGAACCCCGCGCCAAAAAAAAACAAAAAAACGGCGTGGGGTCCCCCCAAAAATCCATACCAGACCCTTATCCGAGCACGCAACCTGGCACGCCGCAGGAAAAGAGGGGGGGACGAGAGTGCGGCCCCCCCCTCCTGAACCGTACCAGGCCACATGCCCTCAACATTGGGAGGGTGCTTTGGGGTAGCCCCCCAAAACACCTTGTCCCCATGTTGATGAAGACAAGGGCCTCATCCCCACAACCCTGGCCGGTGGTTGTGGGGGTCTGCGGGCGGGGGGCTTATCGGAATCTGGAAGCCCCCTTTAACAAGGGGACCCCCAGATCCCGGCCCCCCCCCTGTGTGAATTGGTAAGGGGGTACTTACCCCTACCATTTCACTAAAAAACTGTCAAAAATGTTAAAAATGACAAGAGACAGTTTTTGACAATTCCTTTATTTAAATGCTTCTTCTTTCTTCCTTCATCTTCTTCTGGTTCTTCTGGCTCTTCTGGTTCTTCCTCCGGCGTTCTCGTCCAGCATCTCCTCCGCGGCGTCTTCTATCTTCTTCTCCTCGGGCCGCTCCGCACCCATGGCATTGGGGGGGAGGCTCCCGCTCTTCTCTTCATCTTCTTCATCATCTTCTTCATCTTCTTCTTCTTCTTCATCTCTTCTTCCTTCTTCATTTCTTCTTCGGGCCGCTCCGCATCCATGCATGGAGGGAGGCTCCCGCTGTGTGACGGCGTCTCTTCGTCTGACGGTTCTTAAATAACGGGGGGCGGGGCCACCTGGTGACCCCGCCCCCCTCTGACGCACGGGACATGACGGGACTTCCCTGTGGCATTCCCCGTGACGTCACAGGGAAGTCCCGTCATGTCCCGTGCGTCAGAGGGGGCGGGGTCACCGGGTGGCCCCGCCCCCCGTTATTTAAGAACCGTCAGACGAAGAGACGCCGTCACACAGCGGGAGCCTCCCTCCATGCATGGATGCGGAGCGGCCCGAAGAAGAAATGAAGAAGGAAGAAGAGATGAAGAAGAAGAAGAAGATGAAGAAGATGATGAAGAAGATGAAGAGAAGAGCGGGAGCCTCCCCCCCAATGCCATGGGTGCGGAGCAGCCCGAGGAGAAGAAGATAGAAGACGCCGCGGAGGAGATGCTGGACGAGAACGCCGGAGGAAGAACCAGAAGAGCCAGAAGAACCAGAAGAAGATGAAGGAAGAAAGAAGAAGCATTTAAATAAAGGAATTGTCAAAAACTGTCTCTTGTCATTTTTAACATTTTTGACAGTTTTTTAGTGAAATGGTAGGGGTAAGTACCCCCTTACCATTTCACACAGGGGGGGGCCGGGATCTGGGGGTCCCCTTGTTAAAGGGGGCTTCCAGATTCCGATAAGCCCCCCGCCCGCAGACCCCCACAACCACCGGCCACGGTTGTGGGGATGAGGCCCTTGTCTTCATCAACATGGGGACAAGGTGTTTTGGGGGGCTACCCCAAAGCACCCTCCCAATGTTGAGGGCATGTGGCCTGGTACGGTTCAGGAGGGGGGGGTGGCCGCACTCTCGTCCCCCCCTCTTTTCCTGCGGCCTGCCAGGTTGCGTGCTCGGATAAGGGTCTGGTATGGATTTTTGGGGGGACCCCACGCCGTTTTTTTGGTTTTTTTTGGCGCGGGGTTCCCCTTAAAATCCATACCAGACCTGAAGGGTCTGGTATGGAATTTAGGGGGAACCCCACGTCTTTTTTTTTTTTAATTTTGGTTGGGGTTCCCCTTAATATCCATACCAGACCTGAAGGGCCTGGTATGGAATTTAGGGGGACTCCCACATAATTTTTTTTTTTTAATTTTGGTTCGGGGTTTCCCTGTGGGGAATTCCCATGCCGTTTTTATCAATGAACTTCTATGTGTATTGTCGGCAATGCAATAGCCGCGAGTAGTTTTAAATGTGTTTTTTCCTTCAAAATGTCATTTTGCTGTCAGACTGTTCTAAACACGGGAAACATGCGCCCCTTTACAGGCATACTATAGACACCCCCCAGGTACGAAATTTAAAGGGATATTACACTTTTATTGTTTGACTTTAAGCATTATTAAAATCACTGCTCCTGAAAAAACGGCCGTTTTTAAAACTTTTTTTTGCATTGATCCATGTCCCCTGGGGCAGGACCCAGGTCCCCAAACACTTTTAATGACAATAACTTGCATATAAGCCTTTAAAATTAGCACTTTTGATTATTCATGTTCGTGTCCCATAGACTTTAACGGTGTTCGCGTGTTCGAACGAACTTTTTTCCTGTTCGCATGTTCTGGTGCGAACCGAACAGGGGGGTGTTCGGCTCATCCCTATTCCCTTCCTATATATGTTTGCGTGTATATATATATGTATATATATATAAATATGTGTGTGTATATATGTATATATATAAATATGTGTGTGTGTGTATATATATATATATATATATATATATATATATATATATATATATATATATATATATATATATATATATATATATATATATATATATATATATATATATATATATTTTTTGTTCCCGTCCACTATTCCACTATGATCAATACAACATTCCTCTCCTTACCCCACGATCCATATACACACATATATGTTCTTACCACAACATACTCATTTGCATATCTCCTCCCCCCCCTCCTCACTCCCCACCCCGCCGACTCCCCGTCTCCCTTCACTCCCCTTCCACATTGTGTACACCCCATCTCCATGGTTATCTACGCGCCCAATCATTATACATAGTCCCGCCCTCCTCTCAATTAACTCTCCACCCCTCCCAGTGCCTATGGTATAAATTCCCACACTGAATATGGCCACCAGCCTAGCCTGATGAAGGAGCACACATGCTCCAAATGCGAAGCACCGCCCGTCTCACCCCGCTCCCGGAAGTGAAGACACAGGTCAGCACGGCACTCCACGGAGGATCCATGACCAACATCCTGGCCGCTCGGAGGCTCTGAGGACCCTCGGCACCACCGGAACAGCTACCAGGACCCAGGTCACAGGACTCACATCCCAGGAGCCCCCCCACTGGCCCGTGACACCTACATCCCCCAAGAGCACGCTGATGAAACTACTTTACATGCTGGTTTTTAGCAACTGAAATGTGAGTGTTTTTATCTATTGTAATAAATATTTTTAACATACATGCTGCACTTAGAGGACGCCTTCCTTCTTTCTTTTTTAGTGATCAAAAGAGCCCTGAGACACAATGCCATCCATGAGTTAAACTGAAAAACAAAATATTTAATCTTTGTGACACTGAAATAGAATTTGCATAATGATTTGGAACAGGGTGTAATAACATAATAATGATTCATAGCTTGGCTATGATTCATGTTGTTATGTTTGTATGACAATTTTAATACATTTTGAGACTGCATTTACTCTGCCAATTGTTGGCTAACCGCATTCCCCTCATTTAAAGTCCCGGGGCGATTTCCTGTTTTTTGTTGCATATATTGGGATGGAGGTGGTTTGCGGGTCATTGGGAGGCCACAGTTCAGCTTTAAAGGAGTTGTAAAGGTTCCTTTTTCTTTTTTTAAATAACAAACACGTCATACTTACCACCACTGTGCAGCTCCTTTTGCACAGTGGCCCCGAACCTCATCTTCTGGGGTTCCTCAGCGGCTGTCTCAGCTCCTCCCCGCATCAGCTAACCACCGTTCTGGGAAGCGCTCTCCCGAAGGGGTTAGCTTGCGGGCGCGCTCCCGTGATACAGTGTATCACTCGGCCCCACCCCCCGGCACGCCATGTCATTGATTTGATTGACAGCAGCAGGAGCCAATGGCTGCGCTGCTATCAATCACCCAATGAATGAGCCGAGAAGAGCCGAGAAGCCTGGTCGAGAAGCCAGCACGTTTACGACGTGGGACTTTCGAGGGCGCAGGTAAGTAAACGGGGGAGGTGGGGGGGCCACTAATCGTTGGATGTTTTTTCACCTTAATGCATAAAATGCATTAAGGTGAAAAAACATGTACCTTTACAACCCCTTTATTGTACAGTGTAATTAATAGCAGATAATATCTTAAATGAGTGTATTAGGCTGAAGGCTAAAACTATGAATAATGCATCACTATATCTGTCCTTGCATATGTTGTTGTCCACACATTTACTGCGGCAAGGCAGCCTGGCTGCGTGAAATGTCGTTCTGTGCAGTAGCTCTGGGGGATGCGTGTGCCACCAGAGGCACAATCGCATCCTGATTGGCCAGAGGGGGAGCCGGTCTGGCAAACTCAATGTCCGCCGGCGACCCGCGATCATTCTCGGAAGAGGCAGAACAGCGATCTATGAACAATAAGCAGATCGCCGTTTTGTTAGAGGGAAAGAGAGAGATCTTGCGTTTCTGCTAAGCAGGAACATGGATCTCTTTCTTTGCCCAGTTAAACCATGCCCCAAACATTTAGAAAGCACCCCCTAGGGACACACTTAACCCTTTGATCGCCCCTGATGTTTTTTTTTTTCTCAATCAAGGATTTTATTGAAGAAAATATGGTTTACATTGACATTGTATGATTATAAAGCACAATTTGAAATTAACGTCAGTTAACAATTTAACAGTTTGTCTATTAACATTTAGACATTACAACATACTGATTGGAATGATAGACTGATCAAATGTAAAAGAGTGATATAGTTGTAGTGGGGGGAGGGAAGGAAAGAGAAGGGGGAGAGGAGGTGGAATGGAATGATGAGGAGAGATATTGAGATTATACCATATGTGTGATCATTATGGGTGTTATAATGTAGGAGTTTTGTAACAGTTGCTTCACTTGAGGAGTGTTTGATATTCAGATGAGAAGGAGAATAATAAGCATAGCTGCCATGTTTTGATAAAGCTCTCACTATTTTCTTTTTCATCGCTAGGATCTCTTCCATCTTATATAAGAATTGAACTCTGTCCAACGAATCCTTGACTGAGGGGGAGCTCCACCAGATATGCAGAAAGGACCCTGTTTCCTCACCAAATCGCCAGCAGGTGTCTGATGCCGTGTGAAGCCACTTTTTAGCTTTTAATGGAGTCATGTACCACTGTGTTAGAATCTTATATGATATTTCTTGGTATTTTGTGCTCAACGAACATTTATGCGCCAAGATACATGCTTTTTCCAATTGGGATTCGCTGATTTTCATGCCCAAGTCAACTTCCCATTTTGCTTTGTGTTCTTTGTCTTCGTTTTGAGTTGATTGGTTCAACCATGAATAGACAATGGACGTTGTTTTTAAGATCTGAGATCCCTTATAGCAAATGTGTTCTAAGAGCATCAGCTGCAGGCAGTGTGAGGCCTTATGTTTACTGTTGAGCAAAAAATCTTTAAGTTGCATATAAAACCAGAAGTTAGGGAATAAATCAACATATTCTGCTTTTAAAGTGTCTAGGGATTTCATCTTGTTACCACTGAAACAGTGGGCGGCCAGGAGTTTTAGGTTGCAGTCTGGGGACGGAAGTGTCCTTTGATTTAGACCTGGAAGAAAGTCCGGATTTTAAGCAATTGGTGTCAAAGGGCCAGGAATTGAAGCAAGTTTGTGCTAAGTAGCGGTTTTATGCCAGATATTTAACGTGGTGGCCACTAGGGGGTGGTCTATGTTTCTGGTGTTTTTGGAGTGGATAGACCATGAGTAATACAGTAGTTGTTATTCGTTATGTAAGTGTTCAAGATGTACCCAGTCTTTATTTTGGCAATGGCAGTGCCAGTCAATTAAGCGAGTGATGTGGGTGGCATAGTAGTATTTTTTAAAGTCTGGGAGGCCTATTCCGTCTTTATTTTTGGGTAGTGTGAGGAGTCTGAACTTTATTCTAGATTTTTTGTCAGCCCATAGAAACCTTCTCTGCATCTGCAATAGTCTGCAGAAAAAGGAGTTGGGAATTGGTATAGGTAATGCATTAAAGAGGTATAATAGTCGTGGGAGTATGGTCATTCTAAAAATCGCCTCCCTACCAAACTATGAAAATATTTTGGGAGTCCATTTTTGGAGATCTTTGGTAATGGAGTTTAGCAAAGGGGTGAAATTAGCTGCAAAAAGAGATTCAATATTGGGTGTCAATTTGATTCCTAAATATTTGAGAGTGGTTTGTTCCCATTTAAATTGTAATTTCCTTTAAGAAGGTGTAGTTTATCGGGTGGCATGTTGATGTTTAGTGTTGATTGGCTTATTTTGAAATTGGATATAAAACCAAATGTTTTAAAGCAATTTTTAAGGTTGGGGATTTAAATGTGAAGTTGCGTGATAAAGAATATCAGGTCATCTGCGTATGCTGCAGTTTTGTATTCTCTGTTGTGGATGTTGAGACCGTGGATTGCTGGGAATAAGTTTATGGTTCTGATAAGAGGTTCTAATGTTAGAATGAAGAGAATTGGTGAAAGGGGGAAACCTTGACGTGTGCCGTTTCGTATTTGTATTGGTTCTGATAAGGTGTTATTGACTTTCATTTTTGCTTGTGGTTTTTGGTAGTGGGCTTTTATCCAATTCAACATATTTGCGCCTATGCCTATATGTGAACATGTAGTCATCATGTAGTCCCAGGAGACCCTATCGAAGGCCTTCTCTGCGTCTGTTGACAGCAGAAGGCCCTGGATTTTAGATCTCCGGGAGTAGTGGATGAGATTTAGAGTCTTCGTTATGTTGTCTCTGGCTTCTCTACCAGGCATAAAGCCGATTTGTTCAGGGCCTATTATTTTTGATAAGATGGGTTTTATTCTGTTGGCTATAATTTTTGCTAGCAGCTTAATGTTTACATTTAAAATTGAGATTGGCCTATAATTTGCGCATTCTGTGTGGTCTTTTTCTGGTTTGGGGACAACGGCGATGTGTGCCATTAAAAGTGTATTGGAGTTGTTGTTTTTTGCTAAATAATTGAATGCCTTTTAAAGGGGTTTAGAAAGGAGTTGTGTGTAGATTTTGTAGTATTGGGATGTAAATCCATCTGGGCCGGGACTTTTCTCTGTTTTTAGATCTTTGATGGAAGCCTGTAGTTCTGAAATGGTAATGGGATCTTCTGAGCTGTTCATATCCTCAGGGCTTAGGGAGGGGATTTTACTGTCTTCTAAGAACTTTTGAATCATATCTTCTTTTGATAGAGGTAAATGCGGATTGCAATACGTTGGGAGGACTTTCGGGTTTTCCCAAACATCCTGTCTCCAGACATTATCTCTCGCGACCCTAGCAAGACCGTCTTCCTCGGTATCGACAGATACACCCCACATTGGAGGGGGGGTCTGTGATACGGGGGATCTCTAGGCTTGAGGCTTGATACACAGATTGAGGTGCTACACCCCTTTTGCTCTTAATGTAGAGGTAGATTTAAATGCCTTTTTGGACAACTCATGAACAACACTTCTGCTGGTTGCCCTTTGCCATCCAATTTTCCAATGTATCTTTATATATTACTTTTTATATTTTTCTCAGCTATTTTAGGAGGGGAGGGATGGTATACTGATAACATGCATCCACCCATATTACATAAGGGAGAAGTTTAAGATATTTTTAACCAGCGATTTATATCCCACTATTGTTTGTGAACTTGTTTGTGAACTTGCTCTGAGCCTCCGGTGGCATAACCATAACATCTTCACATTATGGATTAGAGAAAGGGTTTAGGGCTCTCGTTAGATTTTGGATTAATACCATTAATGAGACCGCTTGGCCCTCAATTATATATGGTGTTCACGGTCACACTGTATATTTATATATTTTGGGCATATTTTCTAATTATTTAGGGTACAGGTCTTTCTCCTACAATATATAATGACCAGGCCTGGTTGTACCCTGTGTACTTTTATTTTTAAGGATTACGCCTAGTTTCTCCTTATTTATATATTTCTATATATAAAAATATATTTTTCTAACAGAGTTTATCTGCAGTTTCTGTTCGCCCCACTAGATGGCACAGTAGAACATTTCTTAATTATCAATCCCCAATGCTTCTTATTTATTTTTTATATTTCTTTGGATTTGATCAACTTGTTAGAGTTTTTAAGATTACCAACATTTTCTTGGCGTTAAGATATTTAGAAATTGGGCATGGTAAATCCTTTTCCCACTTTATTGATAATCCGCACACACTTCCTGCTTCCCAAGAGGATGTTGTGGTGGCGCCATCTGAGCCTCAGAACGAGGCATGGTTTTGTGATCAGGTGTATAAATAGCGATGAGTCAGTGCGTCGCCCGTTCCCATGACGACGTCCAATAGGACAAAACGTACGTCGGAAGGCTGACGCGCTGACGTCATCGTTTTTATCTCATCTCGTCCTGAACGGGTGCATGCAGGCCGGCCGGCTGTTTTATTTCCTATTTTGCTTATCATTCGTGCTTTTAATGTAAGTGCAATATTCCTTTGTCTAAATAAATTGTTTATAACTGAATTACACTATGGAGAATATTCTTTGTTTCTCTGGGTCCCCCCTGCTTATCATTTGAATCCACCGGACGGAGATATCCTGTCTGCCCCTTTCCTGTGAGGAGATTGGAGGTGTCGTTCCTCCTAAGTGGATATCTGCAGATAAGCTGATTTTCGGCTTACCTCTGGTAAGCGTGCATTTAATAAGGTGGAGGATTTCTCACTGGGTGTCGGTTGATGAACATTTGAGATCACCTTTTGAATTTCAAAGCCACAAAATCTCTGCGCTTAGGACAGATGACAAAAGGAGGGAGAAAAGAAAAGGGGGGGGAGAAGAAGGGGAAGGAGGCCAGAGGGAAGGTGCAGGGGGTGTGTACCCCAATGAGAGAGAAAAGATGAGGGGAAAGGAAGGAAATAGCCAAAAGAGAGAGTATAAGGTATGCTGCCTCCCCTAGTTGAGCCCTCAAAGAGGACTAACATGTATAAAGGATTGTAAATGGGGGTATGGCGCTCCCTTGTGGAGTGTATAAGTGATGAAGTTTATGTTATACAGTGGGTATTGAAAATTATTATATAATATACCATACACAAAAGGTGAAGACTGCAATAACTCATAATGAATAAACCCTATAACATTGTTAGGAAGTGTGAGTCAAAAAAACATGTGATGAAAAACCCCTAATATATTGCATACACATGTATACCACATGTAAGGTAGTGGCAAAAAATGACCACTAGGTGCTGCTGCTATGTATACTATGCAGCTAATGTGATGAATCCAGCGTGTACGTGTACAAAAGTGAATGACAGATGCAATCAAATCCAAAAAATGAACCGAATTATCGAGAAAATGTATATAGAAAAACATATATAGAATAAAAAGCAACAAAATTACAAAAAATCTGTTCAAAAGTGGTACGTCCCAAATTGTAAATATCAAGAAAAAAGTTCCAAGAGCTTAGTGACTGTAGTGCCCACAAAGGTGAAAATCTGTGACTTCTGTGCTCCCCTTTTGGCTCCCCACTCACCGGCTCCCAGTACCCCTGCAGGGGTGACAGACACTTTAAGATCCCAATGCCGTCCTCTTGGCCGGTATCCCGTGGTTACTGAGATATGATATCCTCTCTCCCAGGAGTTCCAGGTTACCGCTTCATACCACGTCCAAGAAGGGGATCGCCAGAGAAATCCTCATAAGAAAAGATGCCACCTCATAGTGTAGTATGATTAAAATCTTTAATAGCATAAAACTCCCCAAAAGGGAAAAATTAAAATCCACACAACACTACACTATGGGTGAAGCCGAAAGCCAGGAAGTACTTTCCCGCAGCGTGCGGTCCGGCTGCGTTCCAGGCTCTCTCGCTCCGTACCCAGAAATGACGTAAGTGCGTAGCCCCGCCTTACACGTTTCGTCATCGACGTTTTCAAAACGTCGAGAGAGCCTGGCGAGAGAGCCTGGAACGCAGCCGGACCGCACGCTGCGGGAAAGTACTTCCTGGCTTTCGGCTTCACCCATAGTGTAGTGTTGTGTGGATTTTAATTTTTCCCTTTTGGGGAGTTTTATGCTATTAAATAAAATGATAAGGGAATAAAGACGGCGCTGCCCTCAATGTGATTGGGTGAAATAAACTAAATAATAAGTAAACCCAAACTATGTATACATGGTGCAATCTCACTGAATATGCAAAAGTGACCCGAAAAGATCCAAACAGATCAGTAGCACAGAGCAGATGCCGTAATCTCAGTGCATACGGCACTGCTGCTAGAGTGGAAAATAAAATTTAAATAGAATGCTCCCAGTGAGTTAAATGTAAGAATAAAAATAAAGTGAAAAAATATCAGTGATATAGCAAATCAGAATTAGATATATATTTCCTCAGAACTCAAAAGTTTTGGGACAAAATGGCGCCAAGGGTGATGATAAAGTGTTGTGCTAGAAAATAATTAATTACATGTGTATATAGTAATAATATGATCTCCGTGTATCATTACCATATGTGTATAAAATGATTCCTACAATCTCCAAAAGTATTGGGACACCATAGCATATGTGAACCCCAACAACTTATTGTGAACCATAAAAAACCTATTAGTGACACCCTGTTGACACCCTCCTCATGGGTTAGCTGTCAGTTATATAAAAGAGCATACAGCAGCCATAAAACCACATATACACTAATCATTAGTTCCTAAAAAGTCCATGCAGGGGGTCATCCATTAACGACCAGATAGAGAAGACAGAGTTCAACACTATGTGTGCTGTTAATTATGTCCTTGGGGACACACTGCAGTAACTTCCGTGCTTTACACTCCAACAGTGACTTTCAGGTGCTCACCCCCCAATGATACCCCACTCACCAGAGATGAACACCCCTACAGGGGTACCGAGCGACAGAGTGGGTTTCCCGGGGCAGGTGGTATTCACTCCAAGTCTCCTTACGTTCCTCTGCAGCATTCAATCCTCACTGCTACTCCAGGGGACGGGTGTATTCTCATGTGATCAGGATACTGCAACGTATTACCACCTTCAGCTCAGAGATGAACACCCCTACAGGGGTACCGAGCGACAGAGTGGGTTTCCCGGGGCAGGTGGTATTCACTCCAAGTCTCCTTACGTTCCTCTGCAGCATTCAATCCTCACTGCTACTCCAGGGGACGGGTGTATTCTCATGTGATCAGGATACTGCAACGTATTACCACCTTCAGCTCTCCAGTGTACCAGAGGAAAAGAAACACAAGGGGGCCTCCTTGGTGAAGTACGTTGTGTCCAATTTATTGCAAAAAGTATATTATAAAAAGAGTCCCATTGCACATAACCACAAATGTACAAGCCAAAAACCGAAATGCAAGTTTTAAAACAAGCGCCGCTGTGTGCAGGGTTGTAACCAGCAGCGAACTCAGCGCGTGCGTTCCACCGTGCGTTCCAGCCAGCACTTCCGGGTATGACGTGTGAGCGTGGCCCCGCCTTACGCGTTTCGTCATAGGACGAGGAAATATATATCTAATTCTGATTTGCTATATCACTGATATTTTTTCACTTTATTTTTATTCTTACATTTAACTCACTGGGAGCATTCTATTAAAATTTTATTTTCCACTCTAGCAGCAGTGCCGTATGCACTGAGATTACGGCATCTGCTCTGTGCTACTGATCTGTTTGGATCTTTTCGGGTCACTTTTGCATATTCAGTGAGATTGCACCATGTATACATAGTTTGGGTTTACTTATTATTTAGTTTATTTCACCCAATCACATTGAGGGCAGCGCCGTCTTTATTCCCTTATCATTTTATTTAATAGCATAAAACTCCCCAAAAGGGAAAAATTAAAATCCACACAACACTACACTATGGGTGAAGCCGAAAGCCAGGAAGTACTTTCCCGCAGCGTGCGGTCCGGCTGCGTTCCAGGCTCTCTCGCCAGGCTCTCTCGACGTTTTGAAAACGTCGATGACGAAACGTGTAAGGCGGGGCTACGCACTTACGTCATTTCTGGGTACGGAGCGAGAGAGCCTGGAACGCAGCCGGACCGCACGCTGCGGGAAAGTACTTCCTGGCTTTCGGCTTCACCCATAGTGTAGTGTTGTGTGGATTTTAATTTTTCCCTTTTGGGGAGTTTTATGCTATTAAAGATTTTAATCATACTACACTATGAGGTGGCATCTTTTCATATGAGGATTTCTCTGGCGATCCCCTTCTTGGACGTGGTATGAAGCGGTAACCTGGAACTCCTGGGAGAGAGGATATCATATCTCAGTAACCACGGGATACCGGCCAAGAGGACGGCATTGGGATCTTAAAGTGTCTGTCACCCCTGCAGGGGTACTGGGAGCCGGTGAGTGGGGAGCCAAAAGGGGAGCACAGAAGTCACGGATTTTCACCTTTGTGGGCACTACAGTCACTAAGCTCTTGGAACTTTTTTCTTGATATTTACAATTTGGGACGTACCACTTTTGAACAGACTTTTTGTAATTTTGTTGCTTTTTATTCTATATATGTTTTTCTATATACATTTTCTCGATAATTCGGTTCATTTTTTTGGATTTGATTGCATCTGTCATTCACTTTTGTACACGTACACGCTGGATTCATCACATTAGCTGCATAGTATACATAGCAGCAGCACCTAGTGGTCATTTTTTGCCACTACCTTACATGTGGTATACATGTGTATGCAATATATTAGGGGTTTTTCATCACATGTTTTTTTGACTCACACTTCCTAACAATGTTATAGGGTTTATTCATTATGAGTTATTGCAGTCTTCACCTTTTGTGTATGGTATATTATATAATAATTTTCAATACCCACTGTATAACATAAACTTCATCACTTATACACTCCACAAGGGAGCGCCATACCCCCATTTACAATCCTTTATACACCTTTTGAATTTGTCTTGGCTCCTAAGGACTTTTTCTCCTCTGACCATCCTATTTTTTCAGTCACCTTCAATACTTGGTGTTTAATATTTGATTTTATTTGTGACTTTTCATTTTGTAATTTTTTCTCACATTTTCTAATTATTGATATTTTTCATTTTTCTCTATTGTCAATATTTTGTGGTCACTTTTTAGATTGATTCTTTATCATAATTTACTATTCATGGTGTATTATCAGTACTTGCATCTATTTTAGCGCGGTCTTTTGGATTATTTGTTAAATGGGGAGGTTTGTGCTGAGGAGGTAGATTGTATAATTTGGAGTAGAAATCGTGGAAAATTTCCGCTATCTTTCCTGAATTATGTTCAAGTATCCCGTCTTTGTTGCATATGGCGTGTATGTGATTTGCTGTTGTCGCTTCTTTTAGAGCTTTAGCAAGTTGTTTTCCACTTTTGTCACCATGCTCGTAAAAAACATTTTTCCGGAAAAAAAGTGATTTTTGGTGTTTGAGGTTTAGAATTTGCTTCAGGGCATTCCTATAAATGTGTGAGTTCCTTTTCTACCTTAGAGGCTAGAGATTGTTTATGTAGTGTCTCTAATCTAGCAATTGTGTTAGTAAGAGTAGTGATTTCTTTATCTCTGTCTTTTTTTCCTTTTTGCTCACCATTTAATTAAATCTCCTCTAATGATGCTTTTATGTGCTTCCCAATTATTGAGGAGATTTGTGTCAGAATGTACGTTGGTCGTAAAGTAGTTTTTAATAGATTCGTGAATGTCATGTATTGTTTGGTCGGTAAGTAAGGTCACATTAGGTCTCCAGTTAAAGGTTGTCAGTTTGGATGAGTTGAATTTTAGGGTGATGGCCGTGGGGGCGTGGTCTGAGAGGGCTATAATTCCGATTTCAGCTTTAGCTAAGTTAATTAGATCTCTCTGGGAAATGAAAATTAGACATGTGCACACTGAAATATTTCGTTTCGGAATTTCGTTTTCGTCCGAAAAATAAATGTATTTAGTTACTCCCGAAATTCGTTTTTATTAATTTTGTTTTTTGTTAAAAATTGCATTTGTCCGAAAATCCAAATTAGGGTCGAATCTGTCATTGAAGGCTTATGGTGTCTGTCGAATGTTCAAAGAAGATTCAACGGAGCAGCTAAACTGTACGACGCCGTATAGTTTACCTGCTCCGTCGAATCTTCTTAGAACTTTCAACAGACACCATAAGCCAAAGTACGTGTGTACTTAGTTCTAGCTATTTTACTGCTCCCCCTCTTTGGTTACAATCAGCCAATAACATTCATCATCATCATTATTTTTATTCATCTTTTCTCCCCTACGTTGAATCTTTTCTCCCCTACGTTGAAGCTTTTCTCTCTATGTCGAATCTTTTCTCTCTATGTAGAATAATGTTGGACTAATAGAGTTAAGGTTAGGCACATTCGACCACAGGTTTGGTGGACACAGATTGTTATTGTCAGCATCATGTCGAATCTCCTATCTATATCGAACTGTTGTAGCAACGAAAACAAAAATAAAGCATTTGTTTATGTTGGATCTTTCCTTTTTCGGATTCTGCACTTTCGTTATCGTTTGTTAAAACGATAACGAAAATACCTGAAATTCAGACGTAAATGCATTCGGAAGAAAACAAATGCACATGTCTAATGAAAATTAGATCTATTCCCGAATATCGTTTATGGGGCGCTGAGAAGTATGTATAATCACGGTCTGTAGTGTGTATTGCTCTCCATGAGTCAACTAGAGCTAGAGATTGTAGTAGAACTTTAATGCGTTTAAGGATTTTGTAGGATATATGGGAGTGACCCGTTGATGTGTCCTGAAGTAGTGAGAGGGGAATATTAAAGTCTCCTCCTAAGATTATGCAGCCCTCAGCAAGCCATTTAAGTCCATTTACTATTTTGTTGCAAAATGTGATGTGGGCTCTGTTGGGGAAATAGACATTCGCTAGGGTCATGGGAGAACCTTCCCATTTTCCTTTAAGGAAGATATAGCGACCTTTGGAGTCTGTGAATTGCTGCTCAAGTTCAAACGGAGAATTCTAATTTAGGAGAATAGTGACTCCTTTACTTTTAGCTAGTGGGTTTGTGACATGATATGCTCTTGTATAGAGGTTATCAGTGAGTTTAGGTATGTTTTGACCCTTGAAGTGTGTTTCCTGAAGGAAAACAATTGATGGACCGGCTTTTTTACGTTTTTTAGTAGTTTGGATCTTTTTTCTGGGATATTGAGGCCGTTTATATTGTGTGATATAAGTGTAGGGGTTTTCCCTAAGTGAGTGTAAGTCATCTTGAAATTGTGTCTTGAGGATTAGGGATTAAGGGGAGTGGAAGGGGGAGGATGGGAAAGGAGGAAGAGAAGTTACGGGAGACAAGAAGGGGTACGAATGAGGAAGGTTAGGAGGGGTGTGGTTGTACCGGTGGTACAATCTGTGAGTCTAAGCTCAGATATACGTCCATAGGGCTTAGAGCTATTCGGTGTTATGCAAGGTAACACTGGTTGTGACTCTGGGAGGTAAGTGGGAGGCACGCTAATGGACAGGGAGAGTCTGTGTTTTTTATTAGAGATTTAGTGTTGACATTGAGAGTTCCGTGAAGACCAGGTACTGAGATTGGGGTCCATTAATTATTTAGTTTGACTTTTGTTGGAGCTGTAATTAGCATTGCTGTAGAGACTATATAATGTAAATGTAGGGGGTTTAGGTATCATTTAGATCAGGTGTTTATATGTTTTGTAATCAGTCACATGTTAGCATCATTCAAGAATACAGTATATAGTGCATTCATAGTAGAAGTGTAAGCCTTATTGTAAACTTTAAGAAATAACAGTTCTTAATACTTAATTTTGTAGATACTTTTTTTTATCGTTGAGTATTTCACCAGTAGGCTCAACCACTCATAGGTCCCACTGAAGATATATCTCAGGATAAGGTTCGTTATCGTAAAATTTTGTCTAATGGTAATCTAAATCACCTTTAATGAACTGTGCTGTTTCTGCAAACATTTCTATGCAGCTATTATATATCATATTCTAAATAACCGTTCAGACAGCTGGTTTTACGCATAGGTATTTGGAACATATGACAGTCATTTCTATGCAATATTAGATGAATAAAGTGAATAGGAAAACGTATATGATAACTGTGTCTCATAAATGTGCAAATCGCATAGTAAAGTGGATGTGGCAATGGAGATGTAGATGGTGAGCTGATGGCTGCTAAGGGATGCGAATCTCAATAGTGTAGCCTCTAGCTATGAACTTTATCCATAAACAGTATGTGTAACATAAATGTGCAAATCGCATATAAAGTGCACAGTGTGATTGGTGCTACTAGTAGTGAGCTAATTGCTGCCAGGGGTGTTAATCACTATGCCTGACGTCTAGCTGGGTGTGTTAGCCATAGATAGTTGCGTGAAAAGAAAACAAATCACAAAAACAAATCATAAAGAAAAATACACATACAGTTGAATCTGAAAATAAATATAGAAGATATAAATAGCATGTGCAATTCTGCAATATTGGTGTAAGTAAATAAAAACTATCACACTTAAAACATCATTCAGTGTTCATAAAGTGTGCAAAACCGGATGTCAAATCCCCAGCACTCTATGGGGCATGTGTAATGCTGCTGGAAGTTGATGGGTTAATTGGGAAAGTCTATGAGTGGATGCCGCTTCCCTGTTCAACAGGAGGTGTATGAGGTAGATGGAGTAAAAATCCTATTTTTTCAATCCTCTAATGGTCTCTTAGGACCCTCACCTTCATACTGTGGTAAAACGGCATTCAGCAATGTAGTATAGGTAGTTCTGGTAGCTGTCACCGAAGTCTCTGCTCTCTCTGTGTTAAGACTTTAAACCATCTCTCCCTGTATCTCCGGACCGGCTCTCTCAGAAAGGGGGGAGATAAAACAGAGATAGGGGAGGGGGAGAGAATGGAGGCTCCACTAGTGTATTAAAGTTTTTTTTAAAAAGCAGGGGTGTTTATTTAAGGTAATGCTCTTACATTTAAAAACTTGTAACAGGCAGAGTAATTAGAATAAAAAGCTGTGGCGTCCTGAGCGCCCTCTCACTTGTGCTTCAAACTGTGTTGTACCGCTCAGCCGCTGAGCGGTACAACACAGTTTGAAGCACAAGTGAGAGGGCGCTCAGGACGCCACAGCTTTTTATTCTAATTACTCTGCCTGTTACAAGTTTTTAAATGTAAGAGCATTACCTTAAATAAACACCCCTGCTTTTTAAAAAAAACTTTAATACACTAGTGGAGCCTCCATTCTCTCCCCCTCCCCTATCTCTGTTTTATCTCCCCCCTTTCTGAGAGAGCCGGTCCGGAGATACAGGGAGAGATGGTTTAAAGTCTTAACACAGAGAGAGCAGAGACTTCGGTGACAGCTACCAGAACTACCTATACTACATTGCTGAATGCCGTTTTACCACAGTATGAAGGTGAGGGTCCTAAGAGACCATTAGAGGATTGAAAAAATAGGATTTTTACTCCATCTACCTCATACACCTCCTGTTGAACAGGGAAGCGGCATCCACTCATAGACTTTCCCAATTAACCCATCAACTTCCAGCAGCATTACACATGCCCCATAGAGTGCTGGGGATTTGACATCCGGTTTTGCACACTTTATGAACACTGAATGATGTTTTAAGTGTGATAGTTTTTATTTACTTACACCAATATTGCAGAATTGCACATGCTATTTATATCTTCTATATTTATTTTCAGATTCAACTGTATGTGTATTTTTCTTTATGATTTGTTTTTGTGATTTGTTTTCTTTTCACGCAACTATCTATGGCTAACACACCCAGCTAGACGTCAGGCATAGTGATTAACACCCCTGGCAGCAATTAGCTCACTACTAGTAGCACCAATCACACTGTGCACTTTATATGCGATTTGCACATTTATGTTACACATACTGTTTATGGATAAAGTTCATAGCTAGAGGCTACACTATTGAGATTCGCATCCCTTAGCAGCCATCAGCTCACCATCTACATCTCCATTGCCACATCCACTTTACTATGCGATTTGCACATTTATGAGACACAGTTATCATATACGTTTTCCTATTCACTTTATTCATCTAATATTGCGCGAAATCTTTTTATCTTACATTTCTATTAAGTGTTATGTGTAAACACCTTAATTTCGCTGCAATATTATCGGTCACTTTTATGTTCATCTTGAGACACCTTGTCACTCACCTAGTTATTTTCACACCTGACCAGCGCAAGGGACACCAATCACATTTCTATGCAGTGTTGAGGTGGTTTGTAGATTGAGGAAGGGTACTGTGGGAGAGGGGTATGTAAGAAACCTTCTTTTAAGTAATTAGTAGTCTTTTCTCTTGCAGAATGTTGCAATTCACCCCTGGTAACCCCTTCCATGACAGTGTCATTAGTACAGTAACAGTGCATATTTTTTGCACTGATCATTGTATTAGTGTCACTGGTCTCCAAATGTTAAAAGTGTCAGTTAGGTGTCTGATTTGTCCGCCGCAATGTTGAAGTCCGGCTAAAAATCACTGATCACCGCCATAGCTAGTAAAAAAATAAAAATAAATAAAAATTCCATAAAACTAGCCCTTCGTTTGTAGAGACTATAACTTTTGCGCAAACCAATCAATATACACTTATTGGAATTTTTTTTTAACAAAAATATGTAGTTGAATACATATTGGCCTAAATTGATGAAGAAATTCGATTTTTTTTAAAAATTTATTGGATACGTTGTATAGCAGAAAGTAAAAAATATCGTTTTTGTTTCCAAATTGATGGTCTTTTTTTGTTTATAGCGCAAATAATAAAAAACGCAGAGGTGATCAAATACCACCAAAAGAAAGCTCTATTTGTGGGAAAAAAAAGCACATCAATTTTATTTGGGTACAGCGTCGCATGACCGTTAGTTAAAGTAACGTAGTGCCATATTGCAAAAAAAGGCCTGGTCATGAAGGGGGTAAAACCTTCCGGGGCTGATTGGTGCGAATTAAATATGAATTTCCAGGTATGAATATTTTTGCAGTTACATTGGTCCAGCTTGAATAAATATAACTCCCTTATAGCTGCCTTTATCATACCAGGCCAATACCCCAGGAAGCTGCAAATTACTGTAGTAGGCACTGCTACTACAGCCATCTTCACTGGCTTCCGAGTCTTGCTCCAAGCATCTTCACTGCTGCATTGTAAACAATGAAGGTTGCTTGTTAGGCACAAGCACCATTTAGAGAACACTTTGCATTTTCTCAATGAATAAACAAGCTTTTCTGATTGGCTGGGGTGTACATGGGGTGGTGATGTCACTTCATCCAACTTATCAGAATGTTTTCTATACAGTGAGAAAATGCAAAGAGTTCTCTGAATGGTGTGCCAAGCAGGCAAATTCCAGTGCTCAGTAGGTAGCAAGGCAGCTGCTCAGCACGGAACCCAGAAACTAGTGGTGATAACTGTAGTAGTGGCGTCTACTTCAGCGATTTCCAGATTTCAAGGGAATTGGAAAGATATGGTATGTACGTAACTGGACCAATGTAAGTATCTAAAAATATCCATACCTGGAATACCAGCTTTAACGTGATTGTAAAGTCAAAAGGTGTTTTATCCTAATGCATTCTATGCATTAAGATAAAAAGCCTTCTGTGTGCAGCAGTCCTCCTCAGCCCCCTAATACTTACCTGAGCCCCATATCTGTCCAGCGATGTCCACTAGTGTCTCGGCCGTCCGAGACTCTCCCTCCTGATTGGCTAAGACACGGCAGCGGTGCCATTGGCTCCCGCTGCTATCAATCCGACAGTTAGCCAATCAGAGAGAGAGGGGGCGGGGCTGGGCCGCAGCCCTGTGTCTGAAAGGACACAGGGAGCTGTGACTCGGCTTGGGTACTCCCATAGCAAACTGCTTCCTGTGGGGGCACTGAACAGGAGGGAGGGTCCAGGATCACAGAAGAGGAGAATCAGTGTTGCTCTGTGCAAATCCACTATACAGAGCAGGTAAGAATAACATGTTTGTTATTTTCATAGAAAAAAAAAAAACGAGACTTTACAATCACTTTAAACTTGTATTTAACCAGAACCTCCTGTAATTAATGATGTTGATTGTGACTAACTCTAGGCTTTGTTAAATGTATAGATTTACTAAACTGGGAACTTATCCTTTGCTCACCTCAAAGAGATCCTGAGCATTGCATCATGGCAGAAGACTTTTTGACCTATACAGAAATAGCATTCTAAGAACGATCTATGTAGGTATATGATTTGAAATGGTACATATTATTATTATTATTATACACGATTTATATAGCGCCAACAGTTTACATAGGGCTTTACAATGTAGAGGGGGGACAGCTCAATTACAGTAGAGTTCAATACAGAAGGGACAGGAGGGCCCTGCTCGTAGAGCTTACATTCTAAAGGGAGGGGGTGGTAGTACAAAAGGTAATAGATGCGGGGAATGATTTGATGGGGGTGGCTTGGGGACAGTTGTTAGGTGGGTGTGGGATAGGCTTCCCTGAATAAGTGAGTTTTCATATGTACCCAAAGTTTGTAGGCTTAGAGACATTGTTGTTCATTGTCTTTTAACCAGTTCCGGACCAGCCGCCGCAGTTATACTGCAGCAGGTTGGCCCGGCTGCGCGAAGCATTGTAGCTATACATCGTTCGCATGGCCGCCTGGGGGGCGCACGTGTGCACCCCCTTGGCGGCCCCGGCAATCGGATTCCATCCAGAACCGATCAATCCCCAGGACCAGGCCGATGGTATCTGGCCTGGACCTGATGATCGCTCCTGGCGAATGAGATCCTTCCCCTGCATGTGTAAGTGTAAACACAGTAGGGGAAGTGATGTCATCTCTCCTCGTGGAAGACTTTTCGTTCCAGAGAGAGGAGAGAAGACATCTCAGAGTAAGTGCACTAACACTACACTGACACCAGTTCACGTGGGTACAGTTGCCACCCCCCGATCACCCTCCGATCATCCCCCCCAGTTAACCCCTTCACCCTATGTCACTGTGTCACCCTGTGGAGTGTTTACATTTTTTTGTGATCACTGTACTGGTGTATTAGTGACAAAAATCAGTGTTAAGGTACTTAGTGTAGGCCCAGATAGGTGTAGGGACCCCCCTAATAAAGGTTTAACCGCTTGATCACCCCAGTCACCAGTGATCACTGTATAAGTGTCACGGGTGACGCTGGTTAGCTAGTTTATTTTTTATAGCGCCAGGGCACCCGCCGTATTTTGCCTAAAAAAGGTTTAACCCCATGATCACCCGGCGGGTGACATCAGTTGGGTTTTAGCGTCAGTTTTAGCGTCGGTTTTAGCGTCAGGGTCTGCGTCGCCCCAGGCAGCGTCAGATTAGTGCCAGTAGCGCTAACACCCATGCTGCACCATACACCTCCCTTAGTAGTATAGTATCTGAACGGATCAATATCTGATCTGATCTATACTAGCGTCCCCAGCAGTTTAGGGTTCCCAAAAACACAGTGTTAGTGGGATCTGCCCAGATACCTGCTAGCACCTGCGTTTATCCCCTCCGCCAAGCCCAGCCCATCCAAGTACAGTATCAATCGATCACTGTCACTTACAAAAAACTAAACGCATAACTGCAGCATTCGCAAAGTCAGGCCTGATCCCTGCAAATGATAACAGTTTTTTTTGTAGCGTTTAAAGCAGTCGCTGACAGGAGCTTTTTTTCCTCTAAGTCTCACTACTGTACCAGTAAATTTAGAGACCAAAATGTCAAATCGAAGGTACAGTAGTGAAGAGACCTACACATTTCTGAGCATGACAGATAGTGAAGAGGAAGTCACCCATCTGTCAGATCCAGGCTCAGAATACGAACCGGTAGACAGCAGCAGCACTATGACAGATAGCTCTGACGACAGAGTTGTGGTCCCTGCCAAGGTCAGGCGTACCCAACCCTGTTCTTCTGCTGTCATTGAGGTGCCAGAACCGCAGGGCTCTCGTATGGAGCAGAGAGCCAGTACTAGTGCCGCTTTCCTTCTGGTGAACTGGCAAGCACCAGCGGCCTAGTACATACTGGTCGTACATCCAGCACTGCAGTAACACTTGGTGACGTGGTGAGTCCCATAAGTGCAGTTCAAGCAGGCGAGGTGGTTAGCACGAGTAGTGTCCCGCTGCCACCAAGAAGACAAATACAGGCCTGTCGAGCCAATAGTGTCCTTCCTGCTGCATTCACCAATCCTAATTGGGAACCCACCACTTCTGCAGCACCCGTACTTCCCCCATTCACTGGCCAACCCGGAATTCAGGTGAAAACAGTTGGTTTTACGTCACTTGATTTTTATTCGCTGTTTTTCACCGAAGATCTCTATAGATCTATTGTGGACCAAAGCAATTTGTATGCTGGTCAATTAATCGCCGCTAATCCCCAGTTGACCCTTGACAGAGATTGGAGACCTTTTACGGTCTCCGAATTTAAGACCTTCCTGGGCCCATCCCTCCTCATGGGCATAACTAAAAAGAGTGAGTTGTGGTCATATTGGCCCACTGATCCAATTCACCATATGCCTGTGTTCTCTGCCTCCATGACCAGGACACAATACAAGCAGATCATGCGGTTCATGCACTTCAATGATAACGAATTCTGTCGTCCTTGGCGTGACCCTGGATTTTAATAAGCTCTACAAAATTCGGCCCTTCATATACCACTTCAACCAACAGTTTGCAGCCTAGTTTACTCCCGATCAAGTTGTCTGCGTTGATGAGTCCCTGATTAAGTTTTCTGGCCGCTTGTCTATCAAACAGTATCTTCCCAGCAAGCGTGCCAGATATGGGGTCAAGATCTATAAGCTCTGTGACAGGGCAACAGGCTATACATATAGTTTTATGGTTTAAGAAGGAAAAGATAGTCGTGTAGAGCCAGAGAACGGCCCAGACTACATAGGAAGCGCTGGTAAGATTGTGTGGGACTTGGTGTCACCCTTATTCGGAAAGGGGTACCACTTGTACGTGAAGAATTATTACATGAGCGTGACACTTTTTAATCACCTTTTTGAGTATGGAATTGGCGCATGCGGCACAGTGCGATCTAATCACCGGGGCTTCCCCCAACGGCTTGTAGAATCCCGACTTAGACAGGGGAAGAGAGCCTGCTTAAAGTGTAATAATTTGTTAGCAGTGAAGTGGAGGGATTCACTGAATGTTTTTGTTTTGTCCTCCCTTCACGCAGATACGACAGTCCAAATTCCTACGGCGACTGGTGTTGTGGAGAAACCCCTATGTGTCCATGAATACAACCTTAATATGGGAGAGATGGACCTCAATGATCAGTTGTTGGCGCCGTACCTAATTGCCCGTAAGGCCAGATGCTGGTACAAATAACTGTCTGTACATTTATTTCTGTTGGCTCTGCTGAACGCTTTTGTGCTATGCAAAGCTTCAGGACGGACTGGATCCTTCCTTAAATTCCAGAAAGAGATCGTCACAGTCCTTCTTTTTCCAGACGGTGCAATGGCCCACCTTCCCAATGCAAATGCAGTGAGCCGGCTGCATGAGAGGCATTTTCCGTATGTCCTCCCTGGTACCCCTACCCAAAGAACACCCCAAAGAAGATGTTGTGTCTGCAGAAAATGCGGATTTAGGCGTGACACCAGATTTTATTGTCCCTCCTGTCCTGACCAACCTGGTCTCTGCATAAGTGACTGTTTCAAACGCTACCACACACTAGTTGAGTATTAGTGTAGGGTACAGCACTACACAGTCCTAGAGCACACTAACACAGGGTCTCAAAAGATGTGATGCCCATCACATTTTGAGAGACCATGATTTGCAACGTTCTGTTTACAATTTTTATAAAAGTCAAAAAAGTGGGGAAAAAAACACAAAAAATAAATAAAAAAGCCAAAAATAGTTGTGGTTTTATTTCTCTTCTCTCTCTCTATTGTTCTCTCTCTTATGTTGGCTCCCTACTGTCCGCTCTATTGTTCGCTCACTATTGTTCTATTTCTATTGTTCGCTCTCTGTTTTATTTTTACTATGTTTTATTGTATTTGCTTTGCAGGCATGGTATGTTATACTGTAATGTTACTTTGTTTTATTGTTAACCATCATTTGCTTAGCAGGTACGCCATTCAGCTGCAGCACGGGTTTATTTATTCTAACAGCACCAGTGTTTGCTCCCACGATACGTAAAGCCGTGACTCCAGCGCTGTCAGAGGTGATTTCACCACCACACAAAAAAACATATATGCCGAAGCATGGGGGCAGGGGTGGAGGAGCGATTTGCTCATAATATTAGGGGTGGATTGCCCTCATGCTTCAGCATTTATTTTTTAGGCACAGATTGCAATGTTTTATTTTTACTATGTTTTATTGTATTTGCTTTGCAGGTATGGTAAGTCTTACTGTTATACTGTAATGTTACTTTGTTTTATTGTTAACCATCATTTGCTTAGCGGGTATGCCATTCAGCTGCAGCCCGGGTTTATTTATCTTGACAGCAACAGCATTTGCTCCCACGATACGTAAATCAGCGACTCCAGCGCTGTAGGAGGTGATTTTTTCAGTTAAAAACAAAATGGTGCATGTATGCACATCATTAGAAGTGGGTGGATGAAGGACGGTATTCTAATGGTGGGCATGCCCACCGATCAATCACTTTTTTTCATTCATTCCACAGGCTGCATGAAGAAAAGAACATTACAATGTATGCACAACAAGGACCAGCGACATACTGGTATGTTGCTGGACTTTGAGTGATTATCCCAGAATGATGCCTGCAGGTTTAGGTATCATCTTGGTATCATTCTTTTCAGCCAGCGTTCGGCTTTCATGTAAAAGCAATTCTAGCAGCTAATTAGCCTCTAGACTGCTTTTACAAGCAGTGGGAGGGAACGTGCCCCCCCCACCGTCTTCCATGGTTTTCTCGGCTCTCCTGTCCCAACAGGGAACCCAAGAATGCAGCCGGTGGTTCTGCCAGCTGACCATAGAGCTGATCAGAGACCAGGATGGCTCCAATCATCTCTATGGCCTAAATAACCGGAAGCTAAGAGCATTTCATGACTTCGCTGGATATAAACAGAGCCATTGGGAAATTGGCAAAGCATTTTATCACACCGATCTTGGTGTGATCAGATGCTTTGAGGGCAGAGGAGAGATCTAGGGTCTAATAGACCCCAATTTTTTCAAAAAAGAGTACCTGTCACTAAGTATTGCTATCATAGGGGATATTTACATTCCCTGAGATAACAATAAAAATTATTTTAATAAAAAACACCCCTGTCCCCCTGTGCTTACGCGCAAAGGCGAACGCAAGCGTCGGTCTGGTGTCATATGTAAAAAGCAATTGCACCATGCATGTGAGGTATCACTGCGAAGGACAGATCGAGGGCAGTAATTTTAGCAGTAGACCTCCTCTGTAAATCTAAAGTGGTAAACTGTAAAGGCTTTTAAAGGCTTTTAAAAATGTATGTAGTTTGTTGCCGCTGCGCATTTGTGTGCAATTTTAAAGCATGTCGTGTTTGGTATCCATGTACTCGGCATAAGATTATCTTTTTTATTTCATCAAACATTTGGGAAATATTGCGTTTGAAAAATCACTGCGCAAATACTGTGTGAAAAAAAATTGCAACACCCATCATTTTAATCTGTAGGGCCATTTTTTGCTTTAAAAAAAATATAATGTTTGGGGGTTCAAAGTAATTTTCTTGCAAAAAAAAACATTTTTTTCATGTAAACAAAAAGTGTCAGAAAGGGCTTTAAGTGGTTAGAAGAGTGGGTGATGTGTGACATAAGCCTTTAAGTGTTGTGCATAAAATGCCAGGACAGTTCAACCCCCCCCCCCCAATGACCCCTTTTTGGAAAGTTGCCCCCCCCCCCAAGCTATTTGCTGATAGGCATGTTGAGTCCATGGAATATTTTATATTTTGCCACAAGTTGCGGGAAAATTACATATTTTTTTTTGCACAAAGTCACTAAATGATATATTGCTTAAACATGCCATGGGCATATGTGAAATTACACCCCAAAATACATTCTGCTGCTTCTCCTGAGTATGGGGATACCACATGTGTGAGACTTTTTGGGAGCCTAGCTGTGTACAGGACCCCGAAATCCAAGCACCGCCTTCAGGCTTTCTAAGGGCGTAAAATGGTGGTTTCACCTCCTCACTACTTATCACAGTTTCGGAGGCCATGAAATGTCAAGATAGCACAAAACCCCCCCAAATTACCCCATTTTGGAAAGAAGACACTTCAAGATATTTGCTGAGAGGCATGTTGAGTCCATGGAATATTTTATATTTTGCCACAAGTTTCGGGAAAATTACAATTTTTTATTTTTTACAGAGTTACAAAGTTGTCACTAAATGATATATTGCTCAAACATGCCATGGGCATATATGAAGTTGCACCCCAAAATACATTCTGTTGCTTCTCCTGAGTACGAGAATACCACATGTGTAAGACTTTTTGGGAGTGTTAGGCACGGTTCACACTGATGCGAGTTCATAACGAATGTGACTATGTGTCCCACCCTGGAATTAACTGGTACTTTTAAAGGGCGGCACAGTGGTGTAGTGGGTAGCACTCTCACCTAGCAGTAAAAAGGGTCGCTGGTTCGAATCCCAACCACTACCTGCCTGGAGTTTGCATGTTCTCCCTGTGCCTGCGTGGGTTTCCTCCGGGTACTCCGGTTTCCTCCCACACTCCAAAGACATGCTGGTAGGTTAATTGGCTAGGTTAATTGGTAGGTTGGCTTCTGTCCAAAAATTGGCCCTAGTATATGAATGTGATTTGGGGACCTTGGATTGTGGGCTCCTTGAGGGTAGGGACTGATGTGAGTGTGTACTCACTCAGGTTAAACTGGATGGACTGGTGTCTTTATTCAACCTTACTAATAATGTAACTATGTAACTATGTAACGCGTCAAAAACACTTTAAATTTGCATGTCATCCCTAAAGTCATTGTTTTCAATGACGGCCGTTCACATACATGCGCTGCGATTCCTCTACGAATGCGATGCAATAAAAAAAAGGGTCTTGTGCGAGTTTACTGCGTTGCATTGCGAAATAGTCTCCATAGACATCAATGTAACTCGTTCTTGAATCGCATTGATGGTTCAGATATGTGCGAATTCCACCACACTACTCTCCACAAAAACCAGGAAGTACATAGGAAGTTAACACCTTTTTTTTTTTTTACATTACGATTCCATTGGCTAGAACATCAACCGCAGCTATGTCCAACTCCTAAAATTTGCAGTAAAATCGCGGTAAATTTGCAAAAACCGGAACAAATTCAAAGTGCAGCAGTGTGAACCGAGCCTGTGTACAAGACCCCGAAAACCAATCGCCGCCTTCAGGCTTTCTATGGGCGTAAATTTTGGATTTCACTCCTCACTGCCGACAGTTTCGGAGGCCATGAAATGCCCAGATAGCACAACCCCCCCCCCCAAGTTACCCCATTTTTGAAAGTAGACACCCCAAGCTATTTGCTGAGAGGCATGTTGAGTATTTTGCAGATCTCACTTTTTGTCACAAAGTTTTGAAATTTGGGAAAAAAGAAAAAAAAAATGTTTTTTTCTTTTCTTTCTTCATTTTAAAAAACAAATGAGAGCTGCAAAATACTCACCATGCCTCTTAGCGAATACCTTGGGTGTCTATTTTCCAAAATGGGGTCATTTGGGGGGTTTTGTGCTATCTGGATATTTCAGGACCTCCGTAACTGTGATAGGTAGTGAGGAGTAAAATTACCATTTTATGCCCTTAGAAAGCCTGAAGGCAGTGATTGGTTTTTGGGGTCCTGTACACGGCTAGGCTCCCAAAAAGTCTCACACATGTGATATTCCCAGTACTCAGGAGAAGCAACAGAACGTATTTTGGGGTGTAATTCCACAAATGCTCATGGCATGTTTGAGCAATATATCATTTAGTGACAACTTTGTGCAAAAAAAAAAAAAAAAAAAGTTTGTCATTTTCCCGCAACTTATGGCAAAATATAAAATATTCCATGGACTCAAAATGCCTCTCAGCAAAGAACTTGGGGTGTCTACTTTCCAAAATGGGGTCATTTGGGGGGGGGGGGTTGTGCTATCTGGGCATTTTATAGTCTTCCAAACTGTGATAGGTAGTGAGGAGAGAAATCAAAAATTTTCACCCTTAGAAAGCCTAAAGGTGGTGCTTGGATTTTGGGGTCCTGTACGCGGATAGGCTCCCAAAAAGTCTCACACATGTGTTATCCCCATACTCAGGAGAAGCAGCAGAATGTATTTTGGGGTGTAATTCCACATATGCCCATGGCAGGTGTGAGCAATATATCATTTAGTAACAACTTTGTGTATTTTTTTTTTTTGTTGCCATTTTTCAATCACTCGTGACAAAAAAATAAAATATTCAATGGGCTCAACATGCCTCTCAGCAATTTCCTTGGGGTGTCTACTTTCCAAAATGGGGTCATTTTGGGGGGGGGGTTGTACTGCCCTGCCATTTTAGCACCTCAAGAAATGAGGCAGTCAAACTAAAAGCTGTGTAAATTCCAGAAAATGTACCCTAGTTTGTAGACGCTATAACGTTTGCGCAAACCAATAAATATACGTTAATTGACATTTTTTTTACCAAAGACATGTGGCTGAATACATTTTGGCCTAAATGTATGACTAAAATTGGGCTTATTGGATTTTTCCTCTAACAAAAGTAGAAAATATCATTATCGTTTATATCGCAAAAAAAATAAAAATCACAGAGCCAATCAAATACCATCAAAATAAAGCTCTATTTGTGGGGAAAAAAAGACGCAAATTTTGTTTGGGTACAATATTGCATGACCAGTTAAAGCAGCGCAGTGCCAAATTGTAAAAAGTGCTATGGTCATTGAGCAGCCTCATCTTCCGGGGCTGAAGTGGTTAAAAGTCAGCATTATGTATTAAACTAAGGAGCTGTAGCAACACCCAGTTATAATGTATTATATTTATGCAATAACCATGGAACCTGTTCTCTTCTTTCAGATTATTGTTTCCAACAGGTGTTACCTTTGGTGACTAACTCTTTTCAAAACAGCTTTGCACTGTGATGTCTTCTATTACAGCACACTGAGTCTTTGTATGCTTGAGCTGCCATTGTAATATAATACCAACCAGCAAAACTAGTTAGTAACTACATACTTATAGTGAGGCGTGACAATATGTGACAGCTGACATTGTTGACTTCCTACTAAGAAATATGCAGAATGAAGTCAGAATTTGTATTCTTATTCTAGGTCAGTGCGTCTAAAAGTCAGTGTGGGGGGGGGGGGGGCGTGGGGAGCCTTCCCAGCCTGCAGAACACAATGATTACTGCTAGCCTATTAGATTACTATAGATTACTATACGCCAGTAGTAAACACATATAGAAAAAAATCTGACATGCTGGTTGTACCCAACTCAATCGATTGACTTGCCCATAGATGGATCAAATCTCGGGCAGTCCCTGCTGAACAGGCCAAATTTTAATCCATGTATGGGCCGCTTTAGATATTTAACTGAAGGGTTAACAATAATTTCTGTGTTGCCAACAGCAAAAAAATGAAGTTTTGCCTGATGAACCACAGGCAATAAAAATATTACCTTTTTAACCACTTGCCGCCCACCATATAGCAAAATGACGGCGACAAAGTGGTTTTGATATCCTGACGTCGCCGGGATTTCAAGCCGCTGCGCACCCCTGGGGGCGCGCATCGCAGCGATCATTGCTGCAGTGTTTCAGTCTGATCACAGTGTAAACAGGAACAGCCGCTGAGCGGCTTTTCCTCATCAGAGCCTCAGAGAAACCATGCATTACAGGCGACTGTAGATGGCAGACAAGGACCAACTAAAAAAGGGAAAAATCATTGGATGCCCTTTAATGTCTGAAGGAATGATGGAGTATCCTTCCTGACATCAAAGGGCAGAAAGCTAAAATAAGGTCAACTTACAAGAATAGGTTCTGCAGCTGGCTTAATGCCAAGGGCCACACACCTCCGGAAACTTTAGTCACTCTAAGGTTATCTGATAGACACAATTAGAACAGCAGTTATAACTTGCAGTACAGTGCCAGCAAGAAAAGATAATAATCTTAAAACAAAAACATGAAAATCACAATCGCCATTATAGAGATAGAAAAGGAGCTATTTTTCAAAATTTAGACTAGCTAAAGGTTACCTCGCCACTCCACGAAGCTTGTCCATTCCCGCCGGGTCCTAAGGCTTGGTCAGAAAAGTGGAACCAGGGCTCCCTCTGGTGGATAGGAGGGGAGATCTCACTTGTCAAAAGACATGTGAAGATTCCAGAGTGGACGGCGAAGCACACACAAGCCGCACAGTGGATCGGGTGCCCAGCCTGGTTAGCAGGAACACCCTGGGCGTCCGTGTGGTCACCCAAATTACGCTAGGAAAGTCAAACAAGCAAAAACACCCCATTATGGCACAGCGATCAATTTGATGTAAATTATAGGAGAAGGATGGAAATTAGGGGATAGTGCATAGCCATAAACATGGAGACGCAGATGCATTTACAAAACATATTTTTAATAAAAGAAACAAAAATAGTGCAAAATAGGTAAAAGGGGAAAAAAACTGAAAAACACTTTTCCTAAATATGACATTAATCATGTTTAATTACTAAGACCAAGGGAGGGAGGATTTTTCTAAATTTAGACTAGCTAAAGGTTACCTGAATAGGAGATAGTGACGTGCATGTGTCCCTTGGTTCCCACAACATCTCAATTAATTACTAAGACCAAGGGAGGGAGGAAGGGAGAGAGGATCATTTAAGGGAGGGAGATGTGTTATTAACATCTATAGAAACAATGACAAAGAAAGGGAGAAGGGGGAGGGGGGAAAAGAAAAGAGGGGAGGGGGGAAAAGAAAAGAGAGGAGGAGGGAAGGGAGGGGGGAGAAAGGGGGGAGAAGAGAGGGAGGAAGGAGTGAAGGAACAGGGGAAAAAGGGGGGAGGGAGGGGGGTTGAAGGAAGAGAGAAGGAAGGAGTCAGAAAAGCCAATATTGGGAGAAAAAAATAGCAGTATACCATGATCAAAAATATTATAAAAAAGGTTTATAACTAAGCATTTCATTTAACCCAGGGTATACCGTAACTTTTAATAAATAAATCCAACGTGATTCTAATTGCAGAAGCTTTTGGTCGTTACTACCTCCTCTAACTTCAGGAGGAATGTGTTCAAGGGCCATAAATTTGATGGTGTTCAAACTAAAGCCATGAAATAGCCCCACATGGCGACTTATTGGCGTCTCCATTCTCCGTTTTCTTATAAGGTATATATATATATGGGCATTTTGTTTTCCCAATATAGAAACACTTGCATGTACATTGCATAAGGTATACAATACCCGGAGTTTGGCATGTCACTCTATGTCTAATCATGTGAACCTGTCCGTTTGGTAATATTAATTCATTGTTGTTTGGCATGAATCTGAATCTGAACAATTAGTTAATTCATTGTTGTTTTGGCATGAATCATGACACTTATCACATTTTCTACATGAAAAAGTACCAGGGGATTGACTAGATGGCAGAGGAATGTTATAGTGACTTTGAGTTAGTCGGTCTTTTAAAGATTTGGCTCGTCTGTACGTGATTTGTGGTTGTCCTTCTACATATTTATTGGCAATGGGATCTGCCAATAATAATGGGCAATATTTCTCAATATTTTGTCTCACTTGCTTGTGCTACTTAGTATACGATGTAATTATTCTAATGCCGTGTACACATGACCAGACTTTTCGACCGGACTGGTCCGACGGAACAAATCCGTCGGACAATCTGACCGTGTGTGGGCTTCATCGGACCTTCAGCGGACCTTTTCTGTCGAAAATCAGACGGACTTTAGATTTGGAACATGTTTCAAATCATTCCGATGGACTCGAGTCCGGTCGAAAAATCCGATTGTCTGTATGCTAGTCTGACGGACAAAAAAGGACGCAAGGGCAGCTATTGGCTACTGGCTATGAACTTCTTTATTCTAGTCCAGTCGTACATCATCATGTTCAAAGGAATGGACTTTCGAACGGACTTTAGTCCGTTCGTGTGTGAGCAAGTCCGGTCGTTCGAAGGTCAGTCGTAACTCCGTCAAAAGTCCATCGGAAAGACCGTCGGACCTTTGATGCTGAAAAGTCCGCTCGTGTGTACATGGCATAACAGTCTGAGAGGTATCCTAGAATAAAAGCAGGCACATCATGATAAAGTCCAATGGACAGCAAGGATGGACAGCAGAATGGACAGCAGGCCTGCAGGGGGACGATCTTTCAGCGCTAAGTGTTTCTGTTTGGCGACGCCAGTGGCTTCCAATGTCCCAGGACCAGATGCCTGATGAAGGAGCACGCATGTTCTGAACGCGTGCGCGCTATTAGCATCATCTGACCGCGACCAGGGACTCTTGGACTGACGATTTCCCCCTGTGCCCTGCTTGCTCTAGCCTGGGACATTGGAAGCCACCGGCACCGCCAGACAGGAACACTTAGCACTGGAAGATCGTCCCCGTGGAGCCCTGCTGTCCATCCTGCTGTCCATTGGATTTTATCATGATGTGCCTGCTTTTATTCTACTTAGAGTAAGTGCATTTCTATTAAAATTAAAAACGTGTGATAACACTACTGCACTTAGATTGGCGCTGCTTGTTTTCTCTCTTTTGTATTTCTCCTAAAGGTGTTTCTACCCTTCAACGTGCTGCCTCCTGTTTTCTGCCAGTTACATTTCCCTGTGGTAATATACCCAGGCTACAGACTTTCCCAGTTTTCAAACAACTGAATTCTCACCAGGAGTCACCTCCTAAATAACTGTTCACTGACTCTCTGCTGCTATTTTTAATTGTGTCCTATCCCTGGACACTTTTAACTCTTCCCTCTCATCCTGTAAACAATACAGCTTTGCTCATAGTTGACATTTATAGCGCAACAAATCATTGTTTTCTCCTATGAGTGTAGCCTCTCTCTCGTAAATGACCATATAGAAGATTTGCTTCATTTTGAAAGTCATTATCCCTACTGCAATTACGTTGCAGTCTCAAATACTGACTGTAGGGGATGCTATTGATCAAGGACCTAGGATGGGAGCTGGATGCATGCAGAACAGCATTACTTGCTGATGGCTTCCTAAATAATGTAGTGCCCAGGGAGCCATCAGGCAGCCCCCCCAAGGATGCCCACACAGGACCACCAGGGACGCCACCAGGACCACCAGGAATGTCACCACCAGGTATGCCACCCTAGACCACCAGGGATGCCAATCAGTGCCTACAATGAATGCCAATCAGTGCCCACAATGTGCATCACTGATTGGCAGGCATTATTGTTTGGCACTGATTGGCATCCATCACTACCATCTATTAGTGTACATCAGTGCCACCTATCAGTGCCCATCCATGCCCATCCGTGCCACCTATCAGTGCCCATCTGTGCCACCTATCAGTGCCCATCCATGCTGCCTATCAGAGCCCATCCATGCTGCCTATCAGAGCCCATCCGTGCCGCCTTTCAGTGCCCATCAGTGCCACCTATGTGCACCCATCAGTGCTGCATATCAGTGTCACCTCATTGGTGCCACCTCATCAGTGCACATCAGTGCCGCCTTATCAGTGCCCGTCAGTGCAGCCCTATCAGTGCCCATCAGTGAAGGATAAAACTTACTTATTTATAAAGTCTTGTAACAGAAACAAAAAAAAACTTTTTTTTCACAATTTTCGGTCTTTTTTTTATTTGTTTAGCAGAAAATAAAATCCCAGAGGTGATCAAATACCACCAAAAGAAAGATCTATTTGTAGGAACAAAATGATAAAAATTTAGTTTGGGTACAATGTTGTATGACCGTGCAATTGTCATTCAAAATGCGACAGCGCTGAAAGCTGAAAATTGGTCTGGGCAGGACAGTGTATAAGTGCCCTGTATTGAAGTGTTTAACACTGTGATTCAATTCTATTTTCATTGAGTCATTCAGATCAAATAATACATAGTGATCTGAACATGGATTACAAGATTAAAAACGTTGTACAAATATTCATGGGACATCATGTTTATTGAAATCTATGAATTATCCAATGTCTGGCAGAGTTGTCCTTATTCTTTCTTTCTTATTGTCCTTATTTTTTACTTTAGTTTTCTTTTTTAATTTATTGTTTTAGTTGTTGTTCGACATAACAGTGCTGTTAACATATCATAGTAACAAAGCATAACCTCAGAATTTAAGGTTGGGAAAGAAGAGAACATTCACACGTGTGCGACTTGTCATGCGACTTTGGACCCCAAAGTCACATGACAAGTTGCATCCCATGTTTCCCAATAATAACGGTTCATATCTGTGTGACTTCAAGTCGCAGCGACTTCAAAGTAGTTCCTGCACTACTCTGGTCCGACTTTCATGCGACTTGCTTTCCATAGACCTCAATGTAAACCCTAACAATTTGCAGGAAAGTCGCACCTGCATGATACAGATGCGATTTGGGTGCGACTTGGGTGCGATTTGTGAATGCTGGCAATGAAAAAAAATGGCCTGACCCCCCCCCCCCCCCCATGCCCTTTGGATCTGGTATTGATTTTAAGGGGGAACCCAACGTCAAAATTTACAAAAAAAAATGACTTGCAGTCTCCCACAAAATCCATACCAGACCCTTATCCAAGTATGCAGATCAACATGGGGTTGCTTTGTTGATGTGGAAAAGGGCCTCTTTCCCCACAACCCTGGCCAGTGGTTGTGGGGGTCTGTGGGTGGGGGCATATCAGAATCTGGAAGCCCCCCTTCAACAAAGGGTCCCCACATCCCTGGTTTCCCCTATGTGAATGAGTATCATCTAAAAACTGTAAAAAGTGAGTAAAGACGCAACACAAATCTTTGCCAATGCCTTTACTAAAAACAAAACAAAAAATAAATAAATAAAAATGTCCCTCAGTGTAGATCAATCATCAATCACACCTTGGCCGGACCCCAAAAAAAATTTAAAAACCCTACGGCCCCCGACATAGGCTCCCGCCTGCCCCTTAGTTATTTAAGAGCTGACAGACGTTGGAGCTGCCAGACGGCGGGAGGCTTCGTTGGGGCCGCAGATTTTTTCTTTTCTTTTTTCTGGTCTGAGGTGGCAGCGGGCGGTGTGATTAACGATAGACCTACAGCGATGATACTCATTCACATAGGGGGAGCCTGGGATGTGGGGGCCCCTTGTTGAATTCTAATAAGCCCCCTACCCACAGACCCCCACAACCAATGGCCAGGGACATTATTTTTTAATAAAGGGATTGTCAAAAACTCGTGTTGTGTCTTTACTCACTTACATACATCAGAATCTCCAAATAACCAAAAATTTGTCTGAATTTATATTCGGTAGGTAATAGAGAGATTAGCGCAAGTCCTCTCACCATACAAACTATTCAATACTGTGTTAGAAAAAAGTGAAACCAAACAATGCAAAATCTATATAACAAAATGTATATAACTACTCATAATTAGTTTCCTTACTGTGCAAAAATGCAAATAAAAAGTGCAAAAAATATGAGTGCAAACAAATTATGTGCAAAAACACATATATCCAGTGCAAAAATGCTCAATTGTTTCCACAATAATTCATTGCCTTTAAAAACCTCAGTCCCAAAAGAAAAAAATTACTGTAATAACTATTCAACAACTATTTAAGCAAATGTTCATATAGTGTTCCAAAGTGTAAAAAAGTTTTGAAAGAAAGAATTCCTTATTGTGAATACAATACTGTTTGTTTTACTAAAGCCTTCTAAAACGTTTTTACACTATGGGAAGCCTCCCTTCTTCTTTCTTCTTACTTGCTCTACATGGAATGGCCTGATGAGACTTTGATCGATTAATATACTGAAGGAGCGCTAGGAGAGACTGAGCTTTTTTCGCTGGTTTATAATCTTACCAACCATTACCATTTGGTGAGTTTTATCTAGTGAGATTGGTGAAGGACTCACACTGTAGTTGAAGCACTTCGTGATTTCTGTGGAGATTCTTTGGGAAATCCATCTGAATAAGGAATCTTAAAGCAGAGTTCCACTCATTTTTTTCACTTGCTATAAATCCAATCCCCATCCTCCATTTGCTTTTAAATGGTAACTCTTTTTTTTTTCTAAATACAGAATACCTGTAATTTATGATTTTCTGGAGCACTTCCGGGTCCCTCCGCCTAGGCGATTACATCATTAGGCTCTTCCCATGGACACCTGGGATATCGGCGTCATGTATCCCAGGAGTCCTTGGAGTCCTTGGGAATCGCCTAATACCGAAATCTCGCACTATTTCCCATCAGGAAATGAGTAGAACGAGCTCCACGCGATGGCATTACTGCGCAGGCGTGAGATCGGAAGGTTCATGCTGGGTATCCAGCTGCACCGATTCCCGGAAATAGATACAGGAGGGCTTCAGAAGCCCACAGTGGAGATGGACCCTGCCAGCTTCCGAGATTCAGGTACTTTTATTGAATTTAAACAAAAATAAAAAGAACTACAGTGATAACACTACCTAAAGACTGCATATAAGGTGGAGCAAGTTGAAGTGAAGTCTTAAAAAAAATGAATTGGGGGACTGGAACTCCGCTTTAATAACGAACTCTTTCTTTCAAACTCAGATATAATATATTCAGATATTCAGATATGTTACCCTTGATTAAAAAAAAAAAATAACAGATGTTGTAGCTCTACTTCCTAAAAATCCTGTATTTCAAATTGAGTTTAATCAGATTGGGATGCTCCTGCTGTATTTAGAGAAATCTAAATGTAAAAGTAAAAAATATAGACATGTGCAGAATGAAAATATTAGTTTTGTTTCGATTCGTTATTTACATCAATATGTTTAGTTAAATTAGTTTAATTCGTATTTGGAATTTGTTTCGTTTAGTCGAATTCAAATCGATTAAAATTTTCTGAATTCAGTCGAACTGAACTCAATTAAACAGAATTTGGAAAATTGTAATCGGTTCAAATTCCATTAGAAATTGAATTTATTCTATTTGAAATGAAAAATTTGGAAGATGGTTATATTTATTCTATTACATTCTTTTCTATTGTTTTTTTTTTTAAATTGTATTCTATTCCATTCTTTTCTATTCTTTTCTTTTCCATTCTACTCTATTCTTTTCTATTCTATTCGAAATTCTAATTTTTGAAAATGGGTATATTGTTCTGATAAAGCCCTGTGGGAGGGGCGAAAAACATCAGAGGCAGACTATGGCACCGCAGTGACATCACATCCCATGTTTGAATACAGATAAGGTTGTGAGAGAACCTGCTGCTTCCTGGAACTAGCAGACTATTTTTTGATGCTACATCTGTTGTTTTTTCATTATGGAACATAATAAGGTTGATTTCTACTGAATAAACAAGACATACTATACTATGTGGGCTCTTTCTTCTTATGTTTGAAACATCACCAGAAGGATTGTATCCTGGAGTTGGCACCTCATCACCCTGCTCACCAGACTAAGCCTGTTTGACCCACAACGCAGTATTGCTTGAGGGGTCCATTGGATCTGGTGAGTCTAAGCACAAAGGGGGGGTTTGGAGCACATTGTCACCTGTGTGGATATCAATTATTTAAGCACTTTATGACTTGTCAGTACAGCAGCACTTGGGAAAGAAATTTTGCAATTGGAACTGTATATTTGCATTTTTGCACATTTATTTGAACTTTCACTGGCTACATGCTGGTTTATGAATTTTTAATTGTTTTTTTACACTTTAGTTTAACCTCTTCAGATCCGCGCCATTGCCAAATGATGGCAACAGCGCGGACCTACATTGCCGGGACGACGTCTATTGACGTCGTCCCGTGCATGAGCGGCCAGCACGCCCCCTGCAGGGCGTGCGTGGCGTGCTCGGTGATCAGCGAGTCTTTGAGACTGTATTATTGTGTTTTTTGCACATTTAGTCTATATTAGCACTAGCATTTCACTATTACCTAATTAAGCTTGTTTGTGCTGTGGTATTCTCACTTTCTTTCATATTGTTATATTCTTTCTATTCTATAGTTTTTTTTTTATTCTAGTCTTTTCTATTCTATCCTTTTTTCTATCATATTCTATTCTTTTCTATTCTATTTGAATTCAAATGCATTCGTTTCGAAATTCGAATTTCAGAAGATGGTTATATTCTTTCTATTTTATTCTATTCTATTATATCTATTCTTTTATTTTCTATTCTATTTTCTTCAATTCTATTCACATTTTTGAAGAAGGTTATATTGTTTCTATTCTACTCTATTCTATTTTTTTTTAAACTCTATTTGAAACTATTCTATTCCTTTATTTTCTATTTTATTTTATTCTGTTCTTTTATTTTATTTTGCTCTGTTTTACGCTATTCTTTTCTAGTCTATTCTTTTATTTTCTATTCTATTCCTTTTTTTTCTATTCTATTTTTTAGTCTATTTTTTTCTATACTTTTATATTCTATTCTGTTCTGTTTTACTCTATTATATTCAATTCTTTTATTTTCTATGCTCTTATTTTCTATTCTATTTTATTGTTTTCAGAAATTCGAATTTGATTAAAAAACAATTCAAATTCGATTAGAAAACAATTCTAATTCAATTGAAAAACGATTCTAATTCAGTTTGAAAGTGATTTGAATTAGAATTTTGTTCAAAATTTTGTTTAGTTATTTTGGATTTGTTTAAATTCGCTACTATTGTCATTTGGAAATTCATATACATCTGAATTTCTAAATAACAAAAAATTTGTCCGAATTTCCATTCAGAACGAAATGACCCGCACATGTCTATTACACATAGGGTAAAATCTTAGGAACAAAGAAGACAGAGAAGAGATGCGTTCGCCTTTAAGAGCATATTAAATAAGAGCATTAGCCCGTGCATCCCATTGGGTAATAAATTTAAAAGAGCGAACAAAAGTCCTGGATGGCTTAACTCCAATGTAACTCCAATGTAAAAATGCATATAAAAGCAAAAGAGAAGGCCTTTAAAAAATACAAGGTTGAGGGATCATCATCAGCATTGACTTTATAAAGAATGCAACAAGAAATGTAAGGGTGCAATTAGGGCTGCTAAGATAGAACACAAAAGACACATAGTGGAGGAGAGGAAAAAAAATCCCAAGAAATTCTTTAAGTATGTAAACAGTAAAAAAATGGAGGGCAGACCATATTAGCCCCATAAAGAATGAGGAAGGACATCTGGTTACAAAGGATGGGGAGATGGCGAAGGTATTGAATTTATTCTTCTCCTCAGTCTTCACAAGGGAATCGGGGGCTTCAGTAACCAAAACTGCAATGTTTATCCTCGTGACTAGGGATGAGCCGAACACCCCCCTGTTCAGTTCGCACCAGAACATGCGAACAGGAAAAAGTTCGCTCGAACACGCGAACACTGTTAAAGTCTATGGGACACGAACAGCGAACAATTTGGGGTGTTCGCGGCAAATTCGAATGCCGCAGAACACCCTTTAAAAGTCTATGGGAGAAATCAAAAGTGCTAATTTTAAAGGCTTATATGCAAGTTATTGTCATAAAAAGTGTTTGGGGACCCGGGCCCTGCCCCAGGGGACATGGATCAATGCAAAAAGAAGTTTTTAAAAACGGCCGTTTTTTCAGGAGCAGTGATTTTAATAATGCTTAAAGTCAAACAATAAAAGTGTAATATCCCTTTAAATTTCGTACCTGGGGGGTGTCTATAGTATGCCTGTAAAGGGGCGCATGTTTCCCGTGTTTAGAACAGTCTGACAGCAAAATGACATTTGGAAGGAAAAAACACATTTAAAACTACCCGCGGCTATTGCATTGCCGACAATACACATAGAAGTTCATTGATAAAAACGGCATGGGAATTCCCCACAGGAAAACCCCGAACCAAAATTAAAAAAAAAAAATGACGTGGGAGTCCCCCTAAATTCCATACCAGGCCCTTCAGGTCTGGTATGGATATTAAGGGGAACCCCGGCCAAAATTAAAAAAAAAAAAAATGACGTGGGGTTCCCCCTAAATTCCATACCAGACCCTTCAGGTCTGGTATGGATTTTAACCACTTGCCAACCGCCCTATAGCCAAATGACGGCTGCAGGGCGGCTGGATAACTCTGGGATCATGTCATAGGACGTGATTCCAGAAAACTGCTCCCGCGCGCCCCCTGGGGCGCGCACACGGGAACATCCGTGAACGCCGGGTCCAGAGGACCCGGCGCATCACGGATCACGGTAAACGGCCGCTGATCGCGGCCGTTTACCATGTGATCGCTCCGTCAAATGACGGAGCGATCACATGTAAACAAACCAGCGTCATGTCATGACGCCGGTTCCTCCCTCCCCTCTCTGTACCGATCGGTACAGAGGGGGAGAGATCGGATGGGAGCCGCGCTGTGGGCTGGATGTGTAGTGCCCACAGCGCAGCTCAGTGACATATACAGTCACATCCATCCCTCCATGCTCAGCCATCCCCCCCATGCTCTGCAATGACCCTGTGCAACCCTGTGCAATACTCTGCAACCCTGTGAAATACTCTGCAACCCTGTGCAATACTCTGCAACCCTGTGCAATACTCTGCAACCCTGTGCAATACTCTGCAACCCTGTGCAATACTCTGCAACCCTGTGCAATACTCTGCAACCCTGTGCAATACTCTGCAACCCTGTGCAATACTCCGCAACCCTGTGCAATACTCCGCAACCCTGTGCAATACTTTGCAACCCTGTGCAATACTTTGCAACCCTGTGCAATACTCTGCAACCCTGTGCAATACTCTGCAATGATCCTGTGCAACCCTGTGCAATACTCTGCAATGATCCTGTGCAACCCTGTGCAATACTCTGCAATGATCCTGTGCAACACTCTGCAATGATCCTGTGCAATACTCTGCAATGATCCTGTGCAACCCTGTGCAATACTCCGCCATGCCCCGCCATACCCCGCCATACCCTGCCATACCCCACCATACTCCGCCATACCCCGCCATACCCCGCCATGCTCCGCCATGCCCCGCCATGCTCCGCCATACCCCACCATACCCCGCCATACTCCGCCATACCCCGCCATACTGCACCATACCCCGCCATACTCCACCATACCCCGCCATGCCCCGCCATACTCCGCCATGCTCCGCCATGCCCCGCCATACTCCGCCATACCCCGCCATACCTTGCCATGCTCAGCCATACTCGGCCATGCTCGGCTGTACTCGGCCTCTGTATGTGGCCAGGCTGTGGAAGTCTCACACATGTGGTATCGCCGTACTCAGGAGGAGCAGGAGAATCTATTTTGGGGTGTCATTTTTGGTATGTCGTCATACGACGTCCTTGACTTTGTGCGGGGATATCTGAATGATGGGTGCAGCTACAGGCATCATTCAGATGTCATCTTTTTCAGCCGGCGATTCCCTACACCATAAGAATGATCATAGCGGCTGTTCCACTGCTTGATCATTCTTACGGGAGGCGAGAGGGGACGCCCCCCCCCTCTCGCCGCCCTCAGGTGCTTCTACCGACTCTACCGACGATCGAAGCCAGGATCATTTTTTTTTTTTTTTATTTCAGGCTTCCCATCCTAGAGGTGAGATGTGGGGTCTTATTGACCCCATATCTCACTGTAAAGAGGACCTGTCATGCCATATTCCTATTACAGGGGATGTTTACATTCCTTGTATCAGAAATAAAAGTGATCAAAAAATTTATTTTTTGGAAAAATGCCTCAAACTAAAATAAAGTAAAATGAACAATAAAAAAAAAAAAAAAAAAAATTCCCTGTGTCCCCGTGTGCTCGCAGTCAGAAGCGAACGCATACGTAAGTTGCGCCCACATATGAAAATGGTGTTCAGACCACACATGTGAGGTATCGCTGCGATCGGTAGAGTGAGAGCAATAATTTTGGCCTCCTCTGAGACCTCCTCTGTAACTCACAACATGTAACCAGTAAAAATTTTTAAAGCGTCTCCTATGGGGATTTTTAAGTAGCGAAGTTTGGCGCCATTCCACGAGCGTGTGCAATTTTGAAGGGTGACATGTTAGGTATCTATTTACTTGGCATAACTTCATTATTCACATTATGTAAAAACATTGGGCTAACTTTACTGTTTTGTTTTTTATGAAAGCACAAAACTGTTTTTTTTTCAAACAAAATGTGTTCGAAAAATTGCTGCGCAAATACAGTGCGAGATAAAAAGTTGCAACGACCGCCATTGTATTCTCTAGGGTGTTTACTAAAAAAATATATATAATGTTTTGGGGTTCTATGTAATTTTCTAGCAAATAAATTATGATTTTTACATGTAGGAGAGAAATGTCAGAATTGGCCTGGGCACTCCAGAACGCCTGATGGTGTTCCGTGCATGTTGGGCCTCTGTATGTGGCCACACTGTGTAAAAGTCTCACACATGTGGTATCGCCATACTCGGGAGTAATAGCAGAATGTGTTTTAGGGTGTAATTTGTGGTATGCATATGCGGTGTGTGAGAAATAACCTGCTAATATGACAATTTTGTGAAAAAAAAAAAAAAGAAAAAAAAAATCTTGATTTTGCAAAGAATTGTGGGAAAAAATGACAACTTCAAAAAACTCATCATGCATCTTTCTAAATACCTTGGAATGTATTCTTTCCAAAAAGGGGTCATTTGGGGGGTATTTGTACTTTTCTGGCATGTTAGGGTCTCAAGAAATGAGATAGGCCGTCAGTACTTCAGGTGTGATCAATTTTCAGAGATTGGCACCATAGCTTGTGGACTCTATAACTTTCACAAAGACCAAATAATATACACCGATTTGGGTTATTTTTACCAAACATATGTAGCGGTATACATTTTGGCCAAAATATATGAAGAAAAAATTACTAATTTGCAAAATGTTATAACAGAAACGAAGAAAAATGTATTTTTTTACAGAATTTTCGGTCTTTTTTCTTTTATAGCGCAAAAAATAAAGAACCCAGCGGTGATTAAATACCACCAAAAGAAAGCTCTATTTGTGTGAAAAAAAGGACAAAAAATTCATTTGGGTACAGTGTTGCATGACTGAGTAATTGTCATTCAAAATGTGAGAGCACCGAAAGCTGAAAATTGGTCTGGTTAGGAAGGGGGTTTAAGTGCCCAGTGGTCAAGTGGTTAAGGGGAACCCCGCGCCAAAAAAAAAAAAAAAACGGCGTGGGGTCCCCCCAAAAATCCATACTAGACCCTTATCCGAGCACGCAACCTGGCAGGCCGCAGGAAAAGAGGGGGGGACGAGAGTGCAGCCCCCCCTCCTGAACCGTACCAGGACACATGCCCTCAACATTGGGAGGGTGCTTTGGGGTAGCCCCCCAAAACACCTTGTCCCCATGTTGATGAGGACAAGGGCCTCATCCCCACAACCCTGGCCGGTGGTTGTGGGGGTCTGCGGGCGGGGGGCTTATCGGAATCTGGAAGCCCCCTTTAACAAGGGGACCCCCAGATCCCGGCCCCCCTGTGTGAAATGGTAAGGGGGTACTTACCCCTACCATTTCACTAAAAAACTGTCAATAATTTTAAAAATGACAAGAGACAGTTTTTGACAATTCCTTTACTTAAATGCTTCTTCTTTCTTCTATCTTCCTCATCCAGAATCTCCTCCGCGGTGTCTTCTATCTTCTTCTCCTCGGGCCGCTCCGCACCCATGGCATGGGGGGGAGGCTCCCGCTCTTCTCTTCATCTTCTTCTTCATCCTCTTCTCTTCTTCTCTTCTTCATTTTCTTCTCCGGGCCGCTCCGCACCCATGCTGGCATGGAGGGAGGCTCCCGCTGTGTGACGGTGTCTCCTCGTCTGACGGTTCTTAAATAACGGGGGGCGGGGCCACCCGGTGACCCCGCCCCGCTCTGACGCATGGTGACTTGACGGGACTTCCCTGTGACGTCACGGGGAATGCCACAGGGAAGTCCCGTCATGTCCCGTGCGTCAGAGGGGGCGGGGTCACCGGGTGTCCCCGCCCCCCATTATTTAAGAACCGTCAGACGAGGAGACGCCGTCACACAGCGGGAGCCTCCCTCCATGCCAGCATGGATGCGGAGCGGCCCGGAGAAGAAAATGAAGAAGAGAAGAAGAGAAGAGTATGAAGAAGAAGATGAAGAGAAGAGTGGGAGCCTCCCCCCATGCCATGGGTGCGGAGCGGCCCGAGGAGAAGAAGATAGAAGACGCTGCGGAGGAGATGCTGGACGAGAACGCCGGAGGAAGAACCAGAAGAGCCAGAAGAACCAGAAGAAGATGAAGGAAGATAGAAGAAAGAAGAAGCATTTAAATAAAGGAATTGTCAAAAACTGTCTCTTGTCATTTTTAACAGTTTTTTAGTGAAATGGTAGGGGTAAGTACCCCCTTACACAGGGGGGGGCCGGGATCTGGGGGTCCCCTTGTTAAAGGGGGCTTCCAGATTCAGATAAGCCCCCCGCCCGCAGACCCCCACAACCACCGGCCAGGGTTGTGGGGATGAGGCCCTTGTCCTCATCAACATGGGGACAAGGTGTTTTGGGGGGCTACCCCAAAGCACCCTCCCAATGTTGAGGGCATGTGGCCTGGTACGGTTCGGGGGGGGGCGCACTTTCGTCCTCCCCTCTTTTCCTGCGGCCTGCCAGGTTGCGTGCTCGGATAAGGGTCTGGTATGGATTTTTGGGGGGACCCCACGCTGTTTTGTTTTTTTTGGCGCGGGGTTCCCCTTAAAATCCATACCAGACCTAAAGGGTCTGGTATGGAATTTAGGGGGAACCCCACGTCATTTTTTCTTAAAATTTTGGCCGGGGTTCCCCTTAATATCCATACCAGAGCTGAAGGGCCTGGTATGGAATTTAGGGGGACTCCCACGTGATTTTTTTTTTTTTTTAATTTTGGTTCGGGGTTTCCCTGTGGGGAATTCCCATGCCGTTTTTATCAATTAACTTCTATGTGTATTGTCGGCAATGCAATAGCCGCGGGTAGTTTTAAATGTGTTTTTTCCTTCCAAATGTCATTTTGCTGTCAGACTGTTCTAAGCACGGGAAACATGCGCCCCTTTACAGGCATACTATAGACACCCCCCAGGTACGAAATTTAAAGGGATATTACACTTTTATTGTTTGACTTTAAGCATTATTAAAATCACTGCTCCTGAAAAAACGGCCGTTTTTAAAACTTTTTTTTGCATTGATCCATGTCCCCTGGGCCAGGACCCGGGTCCCCAAACACTTTTTATGACAATAACTTGCATATAAGCCTTTAAAATTAGCACTTTTGATTTCTCCCATAGACTTTTAAAGGGTGTTCTGCGGCATTCGAATTTGCCGCGAACACCCCAAATTGTTCGCTGTTTGGCGAACTTGCGAACAGCCAATGTTCGAGTCGAACATGAGTTCGACTCGAACTCGAAGCTCATCCCTACTCGTGACACATCACAGGAAGCACCCTCATGGCTAACAGAGGACAGAATTAGAATTAGACTTGGGAAACTTAACATTAATAAATCAACGGGACCGGATGGCTTGCACCCGAGGCTACTTAGGGAACTCAGTCAAGTAATTGCCAGACCATTGTTCCTAATTTTTACTAACTGGAATGGTACCAGCGGATTGGAGAAAAGCCAATGTAGCCCCAATATTTAAAAAGAGCCCAAATACATCCCTGGGAATTATAGACCAGTTAGCCTAACATCAATTTTATGCAAGCTCTTGGAGGGGATCATAAGGGACTATATACAGTACAAGATTTTAGTAATGAAAACGGTATCATTAGCAATAATCAGCATGGATTCATGAAGAATCGTTCATGCCAAACCAATTTATTAACCTTCTATGAGGAGGTGAGTTTCTATCTAGATAAAGGAAGGCCCGTAGATGTGGTGTATCTGGATTTTGCAAAAGCATTTGACAATGTTTACTGTACAAAATAAGGTCTGTTGGCATGGACCATTGAAAACTGGCTACAAGGGCGAGTTCAGAGGGTGGTGATAAATGGGGAATACTCGGAATGGTCAGGGGTGGGTAGTGGGGTCCCCCAGGGTTCTGTGCTGGGACCAATCCTATTTAATTTGTTCATAAACGACCTGGAGGATGGGATAAACAGTTCAATCTCTGTATTTGCTGACAATTCTAAGCTAAGCAGGTCAATAACTTCTCCGCAGGATGTGGAAACCTTGCAAGAAGATCTGAACAAATTAATGGGGTGGGCAACTACATGGAAAATGAGGTTTGATGTAGAAAAATGTAAAATAATGCATTTGGGTGGCAAAAATACGAATGTAATCTATACAATGGGGGAGAACCTCTGGGGGAATCTAGACAGGAAAAAGACCTGGGGGTCCTAGTAGATGATAGGCTCAGCAATGGCATGCAATGCAAGCTGCTGCTAGCAAAGCAAACAGAATATTGGCATACATTAAAAAGGGATTAACTCCAGGGATAAAGTGATAATTCTCCCACCATACAAGATTCTGGTCCGGCGGCACCTAGAGTATGCTGTCCAGTTCTGGGCACCAGTCCTCAGGAAGGATGTACTGGAAATGGAGAGAGTACAAAGAAGGGAAACAAAGCTAATAACGGTCTGGAGGATATTAGTTATGAAGAAAGATTGCGAGCACTGGACTTATTCTCTCTGGAGAAGACACGCACAACATCTCACAGACTGCCTCCTAGGATGTGTGATGTAGCCAGGAACCAATTGCGAGATGTTACACATGCACATACAGTGTGGGCATCTCTGCCACATCCCGTAACTCTCAATTGAAGATGCTGAAGAAGAGGGACTAAGGCAGAGCTTTTTCTACAAACAAGATAATGCTGGACTTCATAGTCCAGTAAGTATGTTTTTTTCTTTTTTTTTCCTTTTTTTATTTAGACAGGGACAGGGATTCTACAATGTGTATGAAAGGAAGCTCGCACCTATTGGTTTGTGCACTATAACAAGAAATGTAATAATATTACAAAAAAATATTTAAAAAGCTGCTCCCCAATAGTGTAGATAAACTATACTATAAGTGGTGAGAAAAAATGCGTAAGAGGGCGCTATTAGAATTTACCTTTAACTAAACTGACAACTTTTTGTCAACGTGATAACCTGAAATACAATGATTCAAATAGCAGTTAAATAATAACGTGACATAATTCATAAAGTGCAAAGTGCTGAATTTATAACATTAGCCAAAGTAATAGAAAATGTCCAATAGAACAGTTCATATACAGTTGTACTCATAAGTTTACTTACCCTGGCAGAATTTATGATATTTGGCCATTTTTCAGAGAATATGAATGATAACACAAAAACTTTTATTTTACTCATGGTTAGTGTTTGGCTGAAGTCATTTATTATCAATCAACTGTGTTTACTCTTTTTAAATCATAATGACAACAGAAACTACCCAAATGACCCTGATCATAAGTTTACATACCCCAGTTCCTAATACCGTTTATTGCCCCCTTTAACATCAATGCAAAGCCTAAAGTCTTTTGTGGTATTTGTGGATGAGGCTCTTTATCTTCTCGGATGGTAAAACTGCCCATTCTTCTTGGCAAAAAGCCTACAGTTCCTGTAAATTCTTGGGCTGTCTTGCACAAACTGCACATTTGAGATCTCCCCAGAGTGGCTCAATGATATGTCAGGAGACTGAGATGGCCATTCCAGAACCTTCACTTTATTCTGCTGTAGCCAATGACAGGTCAACTTGGCCTTGTGTTTTGGATCATTGTCATGTTGGAATGTCCAAGTATGTCCCATGCGCAGCTTCCTGGCTAATGAATGCAAATGTTCCTCCAGTATTTTTTGATAAGATACTGCATTCATCTTGCAATCAGTTTTGACCAAATTTCCTGTGCCTTTGTAGCTCACACATCCCCAAAACATTAGCGATCCACCTCTGTGTTTCACAGTAGGAATGGTGTACACCTTTCATCATAGGCCTTGTTGACTCCTCTCCAAATATAGCATTTATGGTTGTGGTTTTGGTCTCATCACTCCAAATGACTTTGTGCCAGAAGGTTTGAGGCTTGTCTCTGTGCTTTTTGGCGTATTGTTAGTGGGATACTTTGTGGCATTTGCATAGTAATGGCTTTCTTCTGGCAACTCGACCATGCAGCCCATCCTTCTTTAAGTGCCTCCTTATTGTGCATCTTGAAACAGCCACACTACATGTTTTCAGAGCGTCCTGTATTTCACCTGAAGTTATTTGTGGGTTTTTCTTTGCATCCCGAACAATTTTCCTGGCAGATGTGGTTGAAATTTTAGTTGATCTACCTGACTGTGGTTTGGTTTCAACAGAACCCTTCATTTTCCACTTCTTGATTAGAGTTTGAACACTGCTGATTAGCATTCTCAATTCCTTGGATATCTTTTTATATCCTTTTCCTGTTTTATACAGTTCAACTACCTTTTTCCCGCAGATCTTTTGACAATTGTTTTGCTTTCCTCATTGCTCAGAATCCAGAAACGTCAGTGCAGCACTGGATGAAAGATGCAAGAGTCTGTCAGGAGTCCAGAAACTCATTGACCTTGTATACACACACACTAATTACAAGCAAACTGATCACAGGTGAGGATGGTTGCCTTTAATAGCCATTCAAACCCCTTTATGTCAACTTGTGTGCATGTTATCAGGCCAAAATCAGCAGGGTATGTAAACTTTTGATCAGGGTAATTTGGGTAGTTTCTGTTATGATCCATTATGATTTAAAAAGAGTAAACACAGTTGACTGATAATAAAGGGCTTCAGCCGACCACTAACCATGAGTGAAAGATATGTTTTTGTGTTATCATTCATTATCTCTGAAAAATGGCCAAGAAATCATAAATTCTGCCAGGGTATGTAAACTTATGAGCACAACTGTAGTCTTGAATAGGAATGAGCTTCACGTTCGAGTCGAACCCGTGTTCGACTCGAACATCGGCTGTTCGATCGCTCTACGAATTGCGAACGTTATGGGCTGTTCGCGCCAAATTCGTGTGGCGCGTCACGGCCCATAATTCACTGCGGCATCGCAGTGCATTGCTGGCTGATGCCGCTTGGCCAATCACAGCGCCGTCAGTAGAGAGAGCTGTAATTGGCCAAAGCAGGGGTGGCTTTGGCCAATTATGGATCAGGGGGTTTAGAACACGCCCCACACTATATAAGGCCGCCTGCACGGCGGCCCTGTGTAGTGTGTTCCAGCGTGCTTAGATAGACAGAGAGACAGTGTCATTTCATTTGAGTTAGCTAGATTAGGCAGGACAGTCAGTGAGTTAGCTGCACTTACAGTGTATTGTGTATATATATGCATCCCAGGTGTTGTATATATATATATACATACACACTGTATTCAGTTTAGCTAGATCCGTTCCTGTTATCTTCCTACTGACAGGCAGGCTTGTCTTGCTACAGTATTTACAGCTACCTGAAGAAAATTGCTGGTGTTCTTTTGATCCTATTAGTACCACAGTCAGGCAGCTAGACTATTTAGAGTTAGTGTAGTGCGTCCTCCTCACAGTGTTCAGTTAAAGCTACAAGTTAGTTTAGTGTGACCTCTGCACAGTGTTCAGCTAAAGCTACAAGTTAGTGTAATGCGTCCTCCTCACAGTGTTCAGCTAAAACTACAAGTTAGTGTAGTGCGACCTCTGCACAGTGTTCAGCTAAAGCTACAAGTTAGTGTAGTGCGTCCTCCTCACAGTGTTCAGCTAAAACTACAAGTTAGTGTAGTGCGTCCTCTGAACTGTGTTCGGTTAAAACTACAAGTTAATGTAGTGCGTCCTCCTCACAGTGTTCAGCTAAAGCTACAAGTTAGTTTAGTGTGACCTCTGCACAGTGTTCAGCTAAAGCTACAAGTTAGGGTAGTGCATCCTCCTCACAGTGTTCAGCTAAGCTACAAGTTGGTGTAGTGCGTCCTCCTCACAGTGTTCAGCTAAATCTACAAGTTAGTGTAGTGCGACCTCTGCACAGTGTTCAGCTAAAGCTACAAGTTAGTTTAGTGCGTCCTCCTCACAGTGTTCAGCTAAAACTACAAGTTAGTGTAGTGCGACCTCTGCACAGTGTTCCAGCTAAAGCTACAAGTTAGTGTAGTGCGTCATCCTCACAGTGTTCAGCTAAAACTACAAGTTAGTGTAGTGCGTCCTCTGAACAGTGTTCAGCTAAAACTACAAGTTAGTGTAGTGCATCCTCCTCACAGTGTTCAGCTAAAGCTACAAGTTAGAGTAGTGCGTCCTCCTCACAGTGTTCATCTAAAGCTACAAGTTGGTGTAGTGCATCCTCCTCACAGTGTTCAGCTAAAACTATAAGTTAGTGTAGTGCGACCTCTGCACAGTGTTCAGCTAAAGCTACAAGTTAGTGTAGTGCATCCTCTGAACAGTGTTCAGTAGGGATGAGCCGAACACCCCCCCTGTTCGGTTCGCACCAGAACATGCGAACAGGAAAAAAATTCGTTCGAACACGCGAACACCGTTAAAGTCTATGGGACACGAACATGAATAATCAAAAGTGCTAATTTTAAAGGCTAATATGCAAGTTATTGTCAATAAAAGTGTTTGGGGACCTGGGTCCTGCCCCAGGGGACATGGATCAATGCAAAAAAAAGTTTTAAAAACGGCCGTTTTTCCAGGAGCAGTGATTTTAATAATGCTTAAAGTCAAACAATAAAAGTGTAATATCCCTTTAAATTTCGTACCTGGGGGGTGTCTATAGTATGCCTGTAAAGGGGCGCATGTTTCCCGTGTTTAGAACAGTCTGACAGCAAAATGACATTTTGAAGGAAAAAACTCATTTAAAACTACCGCGGCTATTGCATTGCCGACAATACACATAGAAGTTCATTGATAAAAACGGCATGGGAATTCCCCACAGGGCAACCCCGAACCAAAATTTAAAAAAAAAAATGATGTGGGAGTCCCCCTAAATTCCATACAAGGCCCTTCAGGTCTGGTATGGATATTAAGGGGAACCCCAGCCAAAATTTAAAAAAAAAATTGACGTGGGGTTCCCCCTAAATTCCATACCAGACCCTTCAGGTCTGGTATGGATTTTAAGGGGAACCCCGCGCCCAAAAAAAAAAAAAAACGGCGTGGGGTCCCCCTAAAAATCCATACCAGACCCTTATCCGAGCACGCAACCTGGCAGGCCGCAGGAAAAGAGGGGGGGACGAGAGTGCGGCCCCCCCCCCCCTCCTGAACCGTACCAGGCCACATGCCCTCAACATTGGGAGGGTGCTTTGGGGTAGCCCCCCAAAGCACCTTGTCCCCATGTTGATGAAGACAAGGGCCTCATCCCCACAACCGTGGCCGGTGGTTGTGGGGGTCTGCGGGCGGGGGGCTTATCGGAATCTGGAAGCCCCCTTTAACAAGGGGACCCCCAGATCCCGGCCCCCCCCCCCTGTGTGAAATGGTAAGGGGGTACTTACCCCTACCATTTCACTAAAAAACTGTCAAAAATGTTAAAAATGACAAGAGACAGTTTTTGACAATTCCTTTATTTAAATGCTTCTTCTTTCTTCCTTCATCTTCTTCTTCTTCTGGTTCTTCTGGCTCTTCTGGTTCTTCCTCCGGCGTTCTCGTCCAGCATCTCCTCCGCGGCGTCTTCTATCTTCTTCTCCTCGGGCCGCTCGCACCCATGGCATGAGGGGGAGGCTCCCGCTCTTCTCTTCATCTTCTTCTCTTCTTCATCTTCTTCTTCTTCATCTTCTTCTTCTTCTTCTTCTTCTTCTCTTCTTCATCTCTTCTTCCTTCTTCATTTCTTCTGCGGGCCGCTCCGCATCCATGCATGGAGGGAGGCTCCCGCTGTGTGACGGCGTCTCTTCGTCTGACGGTTCTTAAATAACGGGGGGCGGGGCCATCCGGTGACCCCGCCCCCCTCTGACGCACGGTGAATTGACGGGACTTCCCTGTGACGTCACGGGGAATGCCACAGGGAAGTCCCGTCAATTCACCGTGCGTCAGAGGGGGGCGGGGTCACCGGATGGCCCCGCCCCCCGTTATTTAAGAACCGTCAGACGAAGAGACGCCGTCACACAGCGGGAGCCTCCCTCCATGCATGGATGCGGAGCGGCCCGCAGAAGAAATGAAGAAGGAAGAAGAGATGAAGAAGAGAAGAAGAAGAAGAAGAAGAAGAAGAAGATGAAGAAGAAGATGAAGATGAAGATGAAGATGAAGAGAAGAGCGGGAGCCTCCCCCCTCATGCCATGGGTGCGGAGCGGCCCGAGGAGAAGAAGATAGAAGACGCCGCGGAGGAGATGCTGGACGAGAACGCCGGAGGAAGAACCAGAAGAGCCAGAAGAACCAGAAGAAGAAGAAGATGAAGGAAGAAAGAAGAAGCATTTAAATAAAGGAATTGTCAAAAACTGTCTCTTGTCATTTTTAACATTTTTGACAGTTTTTTAGTGAAATGGTAGGGGTAAGTACCCCCTTACCATTTCACACAGGGGGGGGGCCGGGATCTGGGGGTCCCCTTGTTAAAGGGGGCTTCCAGATTCCGATAAGCCCCCCGCCCGCAGACCCCCACAACCACCGGCCACGGTTGTGGGGATGAGGCCCTTGTCTTCATCAACATGGGGACAAGGTGTTTTGGGGGGCTACCCCAAAGCACCCTCCCAATGTTGAGGGCATGTGGCCTGGTACGGTTCAGGAGGGGGGGGGGCCGCACTCTCGTCCCCCCCTCTTTTCCTGCGGCCTGCCAGGTTGCGTGCTCGGATAAGGGTCTGGTATGGATTTTTAGGGGGACCCCACGCCGTTTTTTTTTTTTTTTTGGCGCGGGGTTCCCCTTAAAATCCATACCAGACCTGAAGGGTCTGGTATGGAATTTAGGGGGAACCCCACGTCAATTTTTTTTTAAAATTTTGGCTGGGGTTCCCCTTAATATCCATACCAGACCTGAAGGGCCTTGTATGGAATTTAGGGGGACCCCCACATCATTTTTTTTTTATTATTTTGGTTCGGGGTTGCCCTGTGGGGAATTCCCATGCCGTTTTTATCAATGAACTTCTATGTGTATTGTCGGCAATGCAATAGCCGCGGGTAGTTTTAAATGAGTTTTTTCCTTCCAAATGTCATTTTGCTGTCAGGCTGTTCTAAACACAGGAAACATGCGCCCCTTTACAGGCATACTATAGACACCCCCCAGGTACGAAATTTAAAGGGATATTACACTTTTATTGTTTGACTTTAAGCATTAATAAAATCACTGCTCCTGAAAAAACGTCCGTTTTTAAAACTTTTTTTTGCATTGATCCATGTCCCCTGGGGCAGGACCCGGGTCCCCAAACACTTTTTATGACAATAACTTGCATATAAGCCTTTAAAATTAGCACTTTTGATTTCTCCCATAGACTTTTAAAGGGTGTTCCGCGGCATTCGAATTTGCCGCGAACACCCCAAATTGTTCGCTGTTCGGCGAACTTGCGAACAGCCAATGTTCGAGTAGAACATGAGTTCGACTCGAACTCGAAGCTCATCCCTAGTGTTCAGCTAAAACTACAAGTTAGTGTAGTGCGAACTCTGCACAGTGTTCATCTAAAGCTACAAGTTAGTGTAATGCGTCCTCCTCACAGTGTTTAGCTAAAACTACAAGTTAGTGTAGTGCGACCTCTGCACAGTGTTCAGCTAAAGCTACAAGTTAGTGCAGTGCGTCCTCTGAACAGTGTTCAGCTAAAGCTACAAGTTAGTGTAGTGCGTCCTCTGAACAGTGTTCAGCTAAAACTACAAGTTAGTGTAGTGCGGGCTCTGCACAGTGTTCAGCTAAAGCTACCTGTAGAAGGTTGGTGGTTTCCTGATCCTATCACTACCGCAGGCAGCTAAATAAGCTACAAGTTAGTTTTTTGCGAGCTCTGCACAGTGTTAACCTAAAGCTACCTGTCGAAGGTTGGTGGTGTTTTCCTGATCCTATCACAACCGCAGGCAGCTATATAAGCTACAAGTTAGTTTTTTGCGAGCTCTGCACAGTGTTCACCTAAAGCTACCTGTAGAAGGTTGGTGGTGTTTTCCTGATCCTATCACTACCGCAGGCAGCTAAATAAGCTACAAGTTAGTTTTTTGGGAACTCTGCACAGTGTTCAGCTAAAGCTACCTGTCGAAGGTTGGTGGTGTTTTCCTGATCTTATCACTACCGCAGGCAGCTAAATAAGCTACAAGTACGTTTTTTGTAAGCTCTGCACAGTGTTCACCTAAAGCTACCTGTCGAAGGTTGGTGGTGTTTTCCTGATCTTATCACTACCGCAGGCAGCTAAATAAGCTACAAGTTAGTTTTTTGCAAGCTCTGCACAGTGTTCAGCTAAAGCTACTTGTAGAAGGTTGGTGGTGTTTTCCTTAACCTATCACTACTGCAGGCAGCTAAATAAGTTACAAGTTAGTTTTTTGCAAGCTCTGCACAGTGTTCAGCTATAGCTACCTGTAGAAGGTTGGTGGTGTTTTCCTTAACCTATCACTACTGCAGGCAGCTAAATAAGCTACAAGTTAGTTTTTTGTGAGCTCTGCACAGTGTTCACCTAATGCTACCTGTCGAAGGTTGGTGGTATTTTCCTGATCCTATCACTACCGCAGGCAGCTAAATAAGCTACAAGTTAGTTTTTTGTGAGCTCTGCACAGTGTTCACATAAAGCTACCTGTCGAAGGTTGGTGGTGTTTTCCCGATCCAATCACTACCGCAGGCAGCTAAATAAGCTACAAGTTAGTTTTTTGTGAGCTCTGCACAGTGTTCAGCTAAAGCTACCTGTCGAAGGTTGGTGGTGTTTTCCTGATCCTATCACTACCACAGGCAGCTAAATAAGCTACAAGTTAGTTTTTTGCCAGCTCTGCACAGTGTTCAGCTAAAGCTACCTGTAGAAGGTTGGTGGTGTTTTCCTGATCCTATCACTACCGCAGGCAGCTAAATAAGCTACAAGTTAGTTTTTTGCGAGCTCTGCACAGTGTTCACCTAATGCTACCTGTCGAAGGTTGGTGGTGTTTTCCTGATCCTATCACTACCGCAGGCAGCTAAATAAGCTACAAGTTAGTTTTCTGCCAGCTCTGCACAGTGTTCAGCTAAAGCTACATTTAAAAGGTTGGTGGTGTTTTCCTGATCCTATCACTACCGCAGGCAGCTAAATAAGCTACAAGTTAGTTTTTTGCGAGCTCTGCACAGTGTTCACCTAAAGCTACCTGTCGAAGGTTGGTGGTGTTTTCCTGATCCTATCACTACCGCAGGCAGCTAAATAAGCTACAAGTTAGTTTTTTGCGAGCTCTGCACAGTGTTTACCTAAAGCTACCTGTAGAATGTTAGTGGTGTTTTCCTGATTCTATCACTACCGCAGGCAGCTAAATAAGCTACAAGTTAGTTTTTTGCGAGCTCTGCACAGTGTTCACCTAAAGCTACCTGTAGAAGGTTGGTGGTGTTTTCCTGATCCTATCACTACCGCAGGCAGCTAAATAAGCTACAAGTTAGTTTTTTGCAAGCTCTGCACAGTGTTCAGCTAAAGCTACCTGTAAAAGATTGGTGGTGTTTTCCTGATCCTATCACTACCGCAGGCAGCTAAATAAGCTACAAGTTAGTTTTTTGCGAGCTCTGCACAGTGTTCACCTAATGCTACCTGTCGAAGGTTGGTGGTGTTTTCCTGATCCTATCACTACCGCAGGCAGCTAAATAAGCTACAAGTTAGTTTTCTGCCAGCTCTGCACAGTGTTCAGCTAAAGCTACCTTTTAAAAGGTTGGTGGTGTTTTCCTGATCCTATCACTACCGCAGGCAGCTAAATAAGCTACAAGTTAGTTTTTTGTGAGCTCTGCACAGTGTTAACCTAAAGCTACCTGTCAAAGGTTGGTGGTGTTTTCCTGATCCTATCACTACCGCAGGCAGCTAAATAAGCTACAAGTTAGTTTTTTGCGAGCTCTGCACAGTGTTCACCTAAAGCTACCTGTCGAAGGTTGGTGGTGTTTTCCTGATCCTATCACTACCGCAGGCAGCTAAATAAGCTACAAGTTAGTTTTTTGCGAGCTCTGCACAGTGTTCACCTAAAGCTACCTGTAGAATGTTAGTGGTGTTTTCCTGATCCTATCACTACCGCAGGCAGCTAAATAAGCTACAAGTTAGTTTTTTGCGAGCTCTGCACAGTGTTCACCTAAAGCTACCTGTAGAAGGTTGGTGGTGTTTTCCTGATCCTATCACTACCACAGGCAGCTAAATAAGCTACAAGTTAGTTTTTTGCCAACTCTGCACAGTGTTCACCTAAAGATACCTGTCGAAGGTTGGTGGTGTTTTCCTGATCCTATCACTACCGCAGGCAGCTAAATAAGTTACAAGTTTGTTTTTTGCGAGCTCTGCACAGTGTTCAGCTAAAGCTACCTGTAGAAGGTTGGTGGTGTTTTCCTGATCCTATCACTACCGCAGGCAGCTAAATAAGCTACAAGTTAGTTTTTTGTGAGCTCTGCACAGTGTTGACCTAAAGCTACCTGTCGATGGTTGGTGGTGTTTTCCTGATCCTATCACTACCGCAGGCAGCTAAATAAGCTACAAGTTAGTTTTCTGCCAGCTCTGCACAGTGTTCAGCTAAAGCTACCTGTCGAAGGTTGGTGGTGTTTTCCTGATCCTATCACTACCGCAGGCAGCTAAATAAGCTACAAGTTAGTTTTTTGCGAGCTCTGCACAGTGTTCACCTAAAGCTACCTGTCGAAGGTTGGTGGTGTTTTCCTGATCCTATCACTACCGCAGGCAGCTAAATAAGCTACAAGTTAGTTTTTTGTGAGCTCTGCACAGTGTTGACCTAAAGCTACCTGTCGATGGTTGGTGGTGTTTTCCTGATCCTATCACTACCGCAGGCAGCTAAATAAGCTACAAGTTAGTTTTTTGCGAGCTCTGCACAGTGTTCACCTAAAGCTACCTGTAGAAGGTTGGTGGTGTTTTCCTGATCCTATCACTACCGCAGGCAGCTAAATAAGCTACAAGTTAGTTTTTTGCCAGCTCTGCACAGTGTTCACCTAAAGCTACCTGTCGAAGGTTGGTGGTGTTTTCCTGATCCTATCACTACCGCAGGCAGCTAAATAAGTTACAAGTTTGTTTTTTGCGAGCTCTGCACAGTGTTCAGCTAAAGCTACCTGTAGAAGGTTGGTGGTGTTTTCCTGATCCTATCACTACCGCAGGCAGCTAAATAAGCTACAAGTTAGTTTTTTGTGAGCTCTGCACAGTGTTGACCTAAAGCTACCTGTCGATGGTTGGTGGTGTTTTCCTGATCCTATCACTACCGCAGGCAGCTAAATAAGCTACAAGTTAGTTTTTTGCCAGCTCTGCACAGTGTTCACCTAAAGCTACCTGTAGAAGGTTGGTGGTGTTTTCCTGATCCTATCACTACCACAGGCAGCTAAATAAGCTACAAGTTAGTTTTTGCGAGCTCTGCACAGTGTTCAGCTAAAGCTACCTGTAGAAGGTTGGTGGTGTTTTCCTGATCCTATCACTACCGCAGGCAGCTAAATAAGCTACAAGTTAGTTTTTTGCGAGCTCTGCACAGTGTTCACCTAATGCTACCTGTCGAAGGTTGGTGGTGTTTTCCTGATCCTATCACTACCGCAGGCAGCTAAATAAGCTACAAGTTAGTTTTCTGCCAGCTCTGCACAGTGTTCAGCTAAAGCTACCTTTAAAAGGTTGGTGGTGTTTTCCTGATCCTATTACTACCGCAGGCAGCTAAATAAGCTACAAGTTAGTTTTCTGCCAGCTCTGCACAGTGTTCAGCTAAAGCTACCTTTAAAAGGTTGGTGGTGTTTTCCTGATCCTATAACTACCGCAGGCAGCTAAATAAGCTACAAGTTAGTTTTTTGCGAGCTCTGCACAGTGTTCACCTAAAGCTACCTGTCGAAGGTTGGTGGTGTTTTCCTGATCCTATCACTACCGCAGGCAGCTAAATAAGCTACAAGTTAGTTTTTTGTGAGCTCTGCACAGTGTTGACCTAAAGCTACCTGTCGATGGTTGGTGGTGTTTTCCTGATCCTATCACTACCGCAGGCAGCTAAATAAGCTACAAGTTAGTTTTTTGCCAGCTCTGCATAGTGTTCAGCTATAGCTACCTGTAGAAGGTTGGTGGTGTTTTCCTGATCCTATCACTACCGCAGGCAGCTAAATAAGCTACAAGTTCGTTTTTTGAGAGCTCTGCACAGTGTTCAGCTAAAGCTACCTGTCGAAGGTTGGTGGTGTTTTCCTGATCCTATCACTACCGCAGGCAGCTAAATAAGCTACAAGTTAGTTTTTTGCAAGCTCTGCACAGTGTTCACCTAAAGCTACCTGTAGAATGTTAGTGGTGTTTTCCCGATCCTATCACTATCGCAGGCAGCTAAATAAGCTACAAGTTAGTTTTTTGCGAGCTCTGCACAGTGTTCACCTAAAGCTACCTGTAGAAGGTTGGTGGTGTTTTCCTGATCCTATCACTACCGCAGGCAGCTAAATAAGCTACAAGTTAGTTTTTTGCGAGCTCTGCACAGTGTTCACCTAAAGCTACCTGTCGAAGGTTGGTGGTGTTTTCCTGATCCTATCACTACCGCAGGCAGCTAAATAAGTTACAAGTTTGTTTTTTGCGAGCTCTGCACAGTGTTCAGCTAAAGCTACCTGTAGAAGGTTGGTGGTGCTTTCCTGATCCTATCACTACTGCAGGCAGCTAAATAAGCCGCAAGTTAGTTTTTTGTGAGCTCTGCACAGTGTTGACCTAAAGCTACCTGTCGATGGTTGGTGGTGTTTTCCTGATCCTATCACTACTGCAGGCAGCTAAATAAGCTACAAGTTAGTTTTTTGCCAGCTCTGCACAGTGTTCACCTAAAGCTACCTGTAGAAGGTTGGTGGTGTTTTCCTGATCCTATCACTACCACAGGCAGCTAAATAAGCTACAAGTTAGTTTTTGCGAGCTCTGCACAGTGTTCAGCTAAAGCTACCTGTAGAAGGTTGGTGGTGTTTTCCTGATCCTATCACTACCGCAGGCAGCTAAATAAGCTACAAGTTAGTTTTTTGCGAGCTCTGCACAGTGTTCACCTAAAGCTATCTGTAGAAGGTTGGTGGTGTTTTCCTGATCCTATCACTACCGCAGGCAGCTAAATAAGCTACAAGTTTGTTTTTTGAGAGCTCTGCACAGTGTTCACCTAAAGCTACCTGTAGAAGGTTGGTGGTGTTTTCCTGATCCTATCACTACCACAGGCAGCTAAATAAGCTACAAGTTAGTTTTTTGCGAGCTCTGCACAGTGTTCACCTAAAGCTATCTGTAGAAGGTTGGTGGTGTTTTCCTGATCCTATCACTACCGCAGGCAGCTAAAAAAGCTACAAGTTAGTTTTTTGCTAGCTCTGCATAGTGTTCAGCTATAGCTACCTGTAGAAGGTTGGTGGTGTTTTCCTGATCCTATCACTACCGCAGGCAGCTAAATAAGCTACAAGTTAGTTTTTTGCGAGCTCTGCACAGTGTTCACCTAATGCTACCTGTCGAAGGTTGGTGGTGTTTTCCTGATCCTATCACTACCGCAGGCAGCTAAATAAGCTACAAGTTAGTTTTTTGCGAGCTCTGCACAGTGTTCACCTAAAGCTACCTGTAGAATGTTAGTGGTGTTTTCCCGATCCTATCACTACCGCAGGCAGCTAAATAAGCTACAAGTTAGTTTTTTGCGAGCTCTGCACAGTGTTCACCTAAAGCTACCTGTCGAAGGTTGGTGGTTTTTTCCTGATCCTATCACTACCGCAGGCAGCTAAATAAGTTACAAGTTTGTTTTTTGCAAGCTCTGCACAGTGTTCAGCTAAAGCTACCTGTCGAAGGTTGGTGGTGTTTTCCTGATCCTATCACTACTGCAGGCAGCTAAATAAGCCGCAAGTTAGTTTTTTGTGAGCTCTGCACAGTGTTGACCTAAAGCTACCGGTCGATGGGTGGTGGTGTTTTCCTGATCCTATCACTACCGCAGGCAGCTAAATAAGCTATAAGTTACTTTTTTGCGAGCTCTGCACAGTGTTCACCTAAAGCTACCTGTAGAAGGTTGGTGGTGTTTTCCTGATCCTATCACTGCCACAGGCAGCTAAATAAGCTACAAGTTAGTTTTTGCGAGCTCTGCACAGTGTTCAGCTAACGCTACCTGTAGAAGGTTGGTGATGTTTTCCTGATCCTATCACTACCGCAGGCAGCTAAATAAGCTACAAGTTAGTTTTTTGCGAGCTCTGCACAGTGTTCACCTAAAGCTATCTGTAGAAGGTTGGTGGTGTTTTCCTGATCCTATCACTACCGCAGGCAGCTAAAAAAGCTACAAGTTAGTTTTTTGCTAGCTCTGCATAGTGTTCAGCTATAGCTACCTGTAGAAGGTTGGTGGTGTTTTCCTGATCCTATCACTACCGCAGGCAGCTAAATAAGCTACAAGTTAGTTTTTTGCGAGCTCTGCACAGTGTTCACCTAATGCTACCTGTCGAAGGTTGGTGGTGTTTTCCTGATCCTATCACTACCGCAGGCAGCTAAATAAGCTACAAGTTAGTTTTTTGCGAGCTCTGCACAGTGTTCACCTAAAGCTACCTGTAGAAGGTTGGTGGTGTTTTCCTGATCCTATCACTACCGCAGGCAGCTAAATAAGCTACAAGTTATTTTTTTGCGAGCTCTGCACAGTGTTCACCTAAAGCTACCTGTCGAAGGTTGGTGGTTTTTTCCTGATCCTATCACTACCGCAGGCAGCTAAATAAGTTACAAGTTTGTTTTTTGCGAGCTCTGCACAGTGTTCAGCTAAAGCTACCTGTAGAAGGTTGGTGGTGTTTTCCTGATCCTATCACTACTGCAGGCAGCTAAATAAGCCGCAAGTTAGTTTTTTGTGAGCTCTGCACAGTGTTGACCTAAAGCTACCTGTCGATGGGTGGTGGTGTTTTCCTGATCCTATCACTACCGCAGGCAGCTAAATAAGCTATAAGTTACTTTTTTGCGAGCTCTGCACAGTGTTCACCTAAAGCTACCTGTAGAATGTTAGTGGTGTTTTCCTGATCCTATCACTACCGCAGGCAGCTAAATAAGCTACAAGTTAGTTTTTTGCCAGCTCTGCATAGTGTTCACCTAAAGCTACCTGTAGAAGGTTGGTGGTGTTTTCCTGATCCTATCACTACCACAGGCAGCTAAATAAGCTACAAGTTAATTTTTTGCGAGCTCTGCACAGTGTTCACCTAAAGCTACTTGTAGAAGGTTGGTGGTGTTTTCCTGATCCTATCACTACCGCAGGCAGCTAAATAAGCTACACGTTCGTTTTTTGCCAGCTCTGCATAGTGTTCAGCTATAGCTACCTGTAGAAGGTTGGTGGTGTTTTCCTGATCCTATCACTACCGCAGGCAGCTAAATAAGCTACAAGTTCGTTTTTTGAGAGCTCTGCACAGTGTTCAGCTAAAGCTACCTGTCGAAGGTTGGTGGTGTTTTCCTGATCCTATCACTACCGCAGGCAGCTAAATAAGCTACAAGTTCGTTTTTTGCGAGCTCTGCACAGTGTTCACCTAAAGCTACCTGTAGAATGTTAGTGGTGTTTTCCCGATCCTACCACTACCGCAGGCAGCTAAATAAGCTACAAGTTAGTTTTTTGCGAGCTCTGCACAGTGTTCACCTAAAGCTACCTGTAGAAGGTTGGTGGTGTTTTCCTGATCCTATCACTACCGCAGGCAGCTAAATAAGCTACAAGTTATTTTTTTGCGAGCTCTGCACAGTGTTCACCTAAAGCTACCTGTCGAAGGTTGGTGGTGTTTTCCTGATCCTATCACTACCGCAGGCAGCTAAATAAGTTACAAGATTGTTTTTTGCGAGCTCTGCACAGTGTTCAGCTAAAGCTACCTGTAGAAGGTTGGTGGTGTTTTCCTGATCCTATCACTACCGCAGGCAGCTAAATAAGCTACAAGTTAGTTTTTTGTGAGCTCTGCACAGTGTTGACCTAAAGCTACCTGTCGATGGTTGGTGGTGTTTTCCTGATCCCATCACTACCGCAGGCAGCTAAATAAGCTACAAGTTAGTTTTTTGCCAGCTCTGCACAGTGTTCACCTAAAGCTACCTGTAGAAGGTTGGTGGTGTTTTCCTGATCCTATCACTACCGCAGGCAGCTAAATAAGCTACAAGTTCGTTTTTTGAGAGCTCTGCACAGTGTTCAGCTAAAGCTACCTGTCGAAGGTTGGTTGTGTTTTCCTGATCCTATCACTACTGCAGGCAGCTAAATAAGCTACAAGTTAGTTTTTTGTGAGCTCTGCACAGTGTTGACCTAAAGCTACCTGTCGAAGGTTGGTGGTGTTTTCCTGATGCTATCACTACTGCAGGCAGCTAAATAAGCTACAAGTTATTTTTTTGCGAGCTCTGCACAGTGTTCAGCTAAAGCTACCTGTAGAAGGTTGGTGGTGTTTTCCTGATCCTATCACTACCGCAGGCAGCTAAATAAGCTACAAGTTAGTTTTTTGCGAGCTCTGCACAGTGTTCACCTAAAGCTATCTGTAGAAGGTTGGTGGTGTTTTCCTGATCCTATCACTACCGCAGGCAGCTAAATAAGCTACAAGTTAGTTTTTTGCCAGCTCTGCACAGTGTTCAGCTAAAGCTACCTGTAGAAGGTTGGTGGTGTTTTCCTGATCCTATCACTACCGCAGACAGCTAAATAAGCTACAAGTTATCTTTTTGCGAGCTCTGCACAGGGTTTCAGCTAAAGATACCTGTAGAAGGTTGGTGGTGTTCTCACAGGCAGGCAGTTGATTTTTCTAGCCGCAGTATCAGTACATACATATATATATATATATCCCAGCTTAGTGCAGCTACAGGCCATTAATATGTCTGGAAGGCCAATAAGGAGAGGCAGACAGTCACAAGCCAATAAAAGAGGGCAAGCAGGCTCTGTGTCTAGAGGCAACAGTGCTGGTCGCGGAGACGGTGCATCCTCATCAGCACGTGGCCATGGGACACGCTTGGCCTTTTTTTCGGCAGCTGGCCGTGTTGAGCCGCAACATGCGGAAGACTTGGTCGAGTGGATGACCAAGCCATCCTCATCCTCCTCATCCTCTCTCACCCATGCTCAGGGTACTTTGTCTGGCAAAGCAGCTGCCAACGCAGCCTCTTCCATTGGCTCAATGGCATCAGTGACTCCTTCCCTAGCCCCACCATGTTCTCCTGAGGAGTCCCTCGAACTGTTTGACCACAGTGTTGGGTACATGCTCCAGGAGGATGCCCAGCGTTTAGAAGGCTCTGATGATGATACTGAGCTCGATGAAGGCAGTAACGTGCGCACGGCAGAGGGGGTGCCCAAGAAGGACAGCAATCTGGCAGTCATGCTCCCCCTGCTGCAGCATACTGCCAGGTTTGCTCCAGTGATGAGGAGGGAGGGGATGATGAGGTCACTGACTCAACGTGGGTGCCTGATAGGAGAGAGGAGGAGGAGGAAGAGGCACATCACCAACGAGGCAGGATGCCCTCCAGGATCCAGCCTAAGGGCAGCACACTGACTGCATCACACCTCAAAGCTCCGCATGTGCAGGGCACTGATGTCTCTGTGCGTTATTCCAAAAGTTCTTTGGTGTGGGCCTTTTTTGAGATGAGTGCATCAGATTGCACCGCTGCTATTTGCAACATATGTCTCAAGCGTATCTCGCGTGGCCAAAACATCTCCCGCTTGGGCACCACATGCTTGACCAGACATTTGTTGACCTGCCATGCAGTTCGTTGGCAAGCGTATCTAAAAGACCCACACCAAAAGAACAAAGAGGACCTCTCCTTGCTCCTCATCAGCTGAGATCTCCAACCCCACTATACCTTCAGTCCTCTCTGAGACCTGCACTGAGAGGATTGAAGGTGTAGAATTAGGTGTGTCACAGCCAAGTACTTGTGGGCAATCTGCTTTCTGTACACCGACGTCAGATTGTACCAGGCAAATTTCCCTGCCCCAGCTGCTGCACCACTGAAAGAAGTTTGCTCCCAGCCATCCACATGCCCAGCAGTTGAATGCTAGCTTGGCAAAATTGCTACCACTTCAACTGCTGCCTTTTCAGTTGGTAGACTCTGTCCCCTTCCGTGAGTTTGTGGAATGTGCTCTTCCTCAGTGGCAGGTACCCAAACGCCACTTTTTCTCACGGAAGGCGATTCCGGCTCTCTACCGGCATATGGAAGGCAATGTCTTGGCCTCGCTGGACAGGGCGGTCAGCGGTAAGGTGCATATTACCGCTGACTCATGGTCCAGCAGGCATGGACAGGGACATTACTTAAGTTTTACCGCGCATTGGGTGACTCTGCTAGAAGCTGGGAAGGATGCAGGACAAGGTGCAATAGTGTGGAAGGTTGTTCCACCACCACGCCTCCAAAATGTCACTACTAATGATTGTGACACACCTCTCTCCTCCACCCCCTCCTCTTCTTCTTCCTCCATGGCCTCTTCCTGTGCTTTGTCCTCGGAACCAGCGGTGCTCCGTAGCCGTTCAAGGGGCTACGCAAGTATGCAGGCCAAAAGATGCCATGCGGTGCTTGAGCTGGTGTGCTTCGGGGACAGGAGCCACACTGGGGCAGAGGTTCTGTCAGCTCTGCAGGGGCAGGTTCAGAGGTGGTTGACGCCACGCCAACTTAAGGCAGGAATGGTGGTTTGCAACAATGGCACCAACCTCCTCTCTGCCCTCCGACAGGGACAAATGACCCATGTGCCCTGTTTGGCTCAAGTCCTTAACTTGGTGGTGCAGCGGTTCTTGGGCAGGTACCCGGGCTTACAGGATGTCCTGAGGCAGGCCAGGAAAGTCTGTGTGCATTTCCGCCGGTCATATAATGCCAGTATTCGGCTGGCAGACCTCCAAAAGGAGTTTAACCTGCCCAAGGACCGCCTAATCTGTGACATGCCCACCAGGTGGAACTCAACGTTGGCCATGCTGCAGCGGCTGCACACGCAGCAGAGGGCCATCAATGAGTACCTGTGCGACTATGGCACCAGGACAGGGTCAGGGGAGCTTGTTTTATTTTCCCACGCCAGTGGGCCATGATCAGGGATGCATGTACTGTCCTGTCACCATTTGAGGAGGCCACGAGGATGGTGAGCAGTGACAGTGCATGCATCAGTGACACTGTCCCCCTTGTCCACCTGTTGGAGCACACGCTGCATGGAATAATGGACAGGGCACTTGAGGCAGAACAGAGGCAGGAAGAGGAGGACTTCCTTAGCTCTCAAGGCCCCCTTTATCCAGACAGTGTTCCTGCATGCCCGCCGATCACACAGGAAGAGGATGAGGAGGAGGAGCAGGAGGATTGTGTCAGTATGGAGGTGGAGCCTGGCACTCAGCATCAGCAGCAGTCTTTAAGGGATCAGTCCCAAGAAACCCATGGACTTGTACGTGGCTGGGAGGAGGTGGCTGCGGACCATGTCGTCCTTAGTGACCCAGAGGACTCCGGACCGAATGCCTCAGCAAACCTATGCTGCATGGCCTCCCTGATCCTGCAAAGCCTGCGTAAGGATCCTCGTATTCGTGGTATCAAGGAGAAGGACCAATACTGGCTGGCAACCCTCCTTGATCCACATTACAAGGGTAAGGTTGCGGACCTTATCTTGCCATCGCAGAGGGAGCAGAGGATGAAACATCTTCGGGAGGCCTTGCAGAAAGGTCTGTGCAACGCGTTCCCAGAGACTGGGAGGTTACAAACTCCTGTTTCTGGACAACGTGTTGCTGAGGCTTGGGTAAGTCAAAGAAGGAGCGGTGGAGAAGGTGGCCATCTGACTGATGCGTTCAGACAATTTTTTGGTCCGCAGCCCCAAGGTATGATCGGTTCCAGCAACCATTGCCAGCGTCTGTTTTACATGGTGCAGGAATACCTAGGGGCAAGATCTGACTTGGACACCTTTCCCACCTAAAATCCTCTGGGTTACTGGGTCTTGAGGATGGATCACTGGCCAGAGCTTGCACAGTATGCAATTGAGCTACTGGCCTGTCCTGCATCCAACGTTCTTTCGGAACGCACATTCAGTGCTGCCGGAGGCTTTGTAACGATCATAGGGTGCGTCTGTCTACCGACTCGGTCGATCTACTGACCTTCATAAAAATGAATCAGTCTTGGATCACCACCAGCTACCAATCACCTGATGCTGATGTAACCGAATCATTTTTTTTGAAATGTCAGATCCCTTCAAAGGCTGCCTATGCTGATGCTGAGTGACTATCCTGAGTAATTATCCTCTTCTTCCTCAATGATCATGCTGATAGCTTGTAAGAACATTTTTGGTTCTGGGAGCCGCCACCAGCGCCTAAGGCCCAATTTTTCAGCCCCTGTTTAACAGGGGCATGTGATTACAATTTTTGATGCAATACTTTGCAGCAGGGTTCATTTCTGCATTCCAACTAGAGTATCTGTGAGGGGTTGCAGTGTTGTGGCACCAGCACCAGTGCTTAAGGCCCAATTTTTCAGCCCCTGTTTAACAGGGGCGTGTAATTACAATTTTTGATGCAATACTTTGCAGCAGGGCTCGTTTCTGTGTTCCAACTAGAGTATCTGTGAGAGGTTGCAGTGTTGTGGCACCAGCACCAGTGCCTAAGGCCCAATTTTTCAGCCCCTGTTTAACAGGGGCGTGTAATTACAATTTTTGATGCAATACTTTGCAGCAGGGCTCGTTTCTGCGTTCAAACTAGAGTATCAGTGAGGGGTTACAGTGTTGTGGCACCAGCACCAGTGCCTAAGGCCCAATTTTTCCTGTAATTTTTCTTTGTAATTACAATTCTTGTTCTAATATTTCACAGCAGGGCCCGTTTCTGCGCCCACCAAGAGCGAGTGAGGACTTACAGTGTTGTGGCACCAGCACCACCACCAAAGGCCCAATTTTTCTGCCCCTGTTCAACAGGGGCATGTAATTACAATTCTTGATCTAATATTTCACAGCAGGGCCCTGTGAGGGCTTACAATGTTGTGGCCACAACAACACCTAAGGCCCAAATTTCTGCTGAGTATATAGGGCAGGCCCCTACTTTCAAACATCCAACTTACAAATAACTCCTACTTGCAAACAGAAGGAGAAAACAGGAAGTGAGATGAAATCTACCCCTAGGAAGGGAAATTCTCTCCTGTAAAAGTTAATATGGGAAAACGTTTCTCCTTTCCACTGATGCTTTATCACCAATCCTTGTTTCACAAAAAAAACCAACTTTTCAAAAAACATTTGTCATTGGGACAAAAAGTGAGGTGAAATCTTCTGAAGAGGAGGACAGACAGCAAAACAAATGTCACAGGGGTGATAACCCTTCCCTATGTTTTCCAAAAAGCTTAAAATAGATTTTTTGGCTCGAGTTAAACACATTAAAAATGTACCAGTTCAAAATTACAAACAGATTCTACTTAACAACAAACCCACAGTCACTGTCTTGTTTGCACCGCCTGTATACTGCTGTTCAGAGTATATAGGGCCTGGTGGCCCCACGCCTTTCCTTTATTTAATTTAGGTGCGGGGTTCCCCTTAATATCCATACAAGACCCAAAGGGCCTGGTAATGTACTGGGGGGAACCCATGCCGTTTGTCTCACTGATTTTCATCCATATTGCCAGGACCCGACATTACATTAAAGCCGCAAGCAGTTTTAAATTACTTTTTTTCCTTTAAAAATGACATTTTGTGCAGGGACTGTTCTAAGCATGGGAAACACGCGCCACTTTACAGGCATACTACAGACACCAAAATTCACACCGATAAATTTGCGCTTACTCAAAGTTGTAAAAAAGAATATGAGCAGCTAACACCACAACTAGAATCGTTGCCACATAGATAAATATAAAATAAAAAATGTGTAGCGCTAACAAGACAAGATAGTTTAAACTGGTAAGTTAAGAATGTCTATACCCAAAGTATGATATGCACCAATAAAGGTAACACAAAAAAATAAAAAATTATAACAGATAAACAGTTCAGACTGGATGGGTCACTACCCAGAACGTGAGGTGAGGAGCGCCTTCACCAGCATGTAGCAGAAACAGTCACAGAAGTTGGTATTCTGCAGTCACTTAAAAAGTCACATCAATAGATAGGATGTTCCATTCATGAACACCACCATTCACCACTGTGTCTTCACAAACATGCAGTGCACTTAGATGTAATGTATGGGGGCTTACCGGAGGGTTTGAACCCAAAAACAGCGTATACTGTTAGGGTCAAACCAACTTTTATTGCACCCTGGCAATGGTGGGAAGATCTCTGACTGCCTGGAGATGCTGAATAGGGATGTTCTAATGATGCATCTTCTCCATAGGTGTTAATGGATCTCTCCACGCAGGGTTCATATAAGGCACAAAAAAGGGCTACATAGTGTGATACCGTAGATGCTATTTTTATTGTATAAAAAGGAAATACACTTACATGATGAAGTAGATAAAAGCGCTTGTACGTAAAAAGGGGCGGCAGTGGAGTCCTCCCGACGCGTTTCGTCTGAGTAGACTTCGTCACCCCAAGACGAAGTCTACTCAGACGAAACGCGTCGGGAGGACTCCACTGCCGCCCCTTTTTACGTACAAGCGCTTTTATCTACTTCATCATGTAAGTGTATTTCCTTTTTATACAATAAAAATAGCATCTACGGTATCACACTATGTAGCCCTTTTTTGTGCCTTATATGAACCCTGCGTGGAGAGATCCATTAACACCTATGGAGAAGATGCATCATTAGAACATCCCTATTCAGCATCTCCAGGCAGTCAGAGATCTTCCCACCATTGCCAGGGTGCAATAAAAGTTGGTTTGACCCTAACAGTATACGCTGTTTTTGGGTTCAAACCCTCCGGTAAGCCCCCATACATTACATCTAAGTGCACTGCATGTTTGTGAAGACACAGTGGTGAATGGTGGTGTTCATGAATGGAACATCCTATCTATTGATGTGACTTTTTAAGTGACTGCAGAATACCAACTTCTGTGACTGTTTCTGCTACATGCTGGTGAAGGCGCTCCTCACCTCACGTTCTGGGTAGTGACCCATCCAGTCTGAACTGTTTATCTGTTATAATTTTTTATTTTTTTGTGTTACCTTTATTGGTGCATATCATACTTTGGGTATAGACATTCTTAACTTACCAGTTTAAACTATCTTGTCTTGTTAGCGCTACACATTTTTTATACTACAGACACCCCCCAGGTACGATATTTAAAGGAATATTTCACTTTTTTTTTTTACTTTAAGCATCATTTAAATCACTGCTCCCGAAAAAACGTCCGTTTTTAAAAGTTTTTTTTGCCTTGATACATGTCCCCTGGGGCAGGACCCGGGTCCCCAAACCCTTTTTAGGACAATACCATGCAAATTAGCCTTTAAAATGATCACTTTTGATTTCGAACGTTCGAGTCCCATAGACGTCAATGGGGTTCTAATGTTCGTGCAAATTTTCGGTCCGTTTGCAGGTTCTGGTGCGAACTGAACCGGGGGGTGTTCGGCTCATCCCTAGTTTTGAATATTAAATCTTTAATATGGCAAGATGTGGGAGACCATTACCTGCTATATCATATATTCAAAACCACCCTGAAGTGCTCAGTAGGAAGCCCTACTCACCAGAAGTCCATGAACCCCTTTACTTAAAAAGTCAATTGGCGCTTTGTGGTTGAGTCATGGATCCTATGTTTTTTCCTTCTGAAGTGGATCAAGGAAGACAGAGAGAGAAGAGGGACCAATTGCGTAATACCGTTTGATAAAAAGTATAATAAAACATAAAAATGCCTGCTTACATTTATAAGTCCCTAACCAGTACACGGGATAGCCTGCATTCAAGATGCAAGAGAACCGCCACCGCCTGGCTCACGCTCATGGGCCAGTGTGTGTTCCACTTCCAAGTATCAAAACTGGGAGCTGGGAACTTGGACGTGACCAGAAATGCACCTTGATGTACGTTTCGTCTCGCAATGTCATCAGGAAGTGACAGGGACTTACTTAAACCTAAGGCAGTATTTACCCCCAAAACAAAAACAATTTGTCCCAAAAGAAAAAACCCCTACTGGACCAAATCCGGCGGACAATCCGATCGTGTGTGGGCTTCCCCGGACTTTTCAGCCACAAATCTGACGGACTTTAGATCTGAAACATGCCTCAAATCTTTACGTCGTACCTCTGCTGGACCCAGAAATCTGCTCGTCTGTATGCTAGTCCGACGGACAAAAACCCACGCTAGGGCAGCTATTGGCTACTGGCTATCAACTTCCTTATTTTAGTCCGGTGTACATCATCAGGTACGAATCCGTCTGACTTTTGTGTGATCGTATGTAGGCAAGTCCGTTCGTTAGAAAGTCCGCCGCAAGTCTGCCAAAAGTCCGTTGAAAGTCCGTCGAAAGTCTGTCGGACGGGCTGTCGGACTTTTGTAGCTGAAAAGTCCGACCGTGTGTACGCGGCATAACTGTTTAACAAGATTTGGCTGAAGTATTGGCTTCAATATGTTGGTCATTTCAGTTTGCTAATGCACCTAACACTACCCTTTTCCCTAGTTGTCAATGCTGCTGTCCAAGGGTGGCTACATTGCTACTCCATCCAGAGTGGAGCCACCCTAAGAAGTGTGGAAGTGTGTTACTGGCTAGATCACCAGGTGAAAAGAAGGGAAAAAAAGTCTAATAAAAAGAAAGCTAATGCAGCCACCGCATCTAAGGCTTGGTAAGTTGCAATATATTACATTTTTATTTTTGGGATTGAAGTGATTGTAAAGTCTTGTTTAAAAAAAAAAAAACATTTTAAACTTATCTCCAGTGCAGTGGTTTTGCACAGAGCAGCCTGGATTCCCTCTTCTCTCATCCGTCTTTGCTGCTCCTGGCCCCTCCCTCCTGTCGAGTGCCCCCACAGCAAACAACTTGCTATGGGGGCACCCGAGCCAAGCTGCAGCTTTGTGTGTCCATTCAGACATGGAGCTGCCGTTCGGCCCACATCCCCCTCTCTCCTGATTGGCTAACCACATTTTTGACAGCCACTGGAGCCAATGGCACCACTGCTGTGTCTCAGCCAATCAGAAGGGAGAGTCCCAGACGGCCGAGGGATTCGTGGACATCGCTGGATCAAGATGGGGCTCAGGTAAGTATTACGGGGTGCTGGGGAGGCTGCTGCACACAGAAGGCTTTTTATCTTAATGCATAGAATGCATTAAGATAAAAAAACCCTTCTACCTTTACAACTCCTTTAAGGAGGAAGTAAACCCTGACGGGTTTTTCTTCCTTTCTTCTTCTCTGCATAATGCTTTGCATACTAGCACATTATGTGACACTTACCTGCAAACGAAGCCCGCGCCGCCCCCGCTGCAGGCCGCATCCATCTTCGCCTGTCTTCCTTCCGGGGCCGCAGACTCCGGCTGTGGGACTGGCCGAAGCTGCGTAGCGTCAACCCTGCGCATGCACGTGGGAGCCGCTGGTCACGGCACACGCTCCTTAAAAAAAGGCACAGGCGGCCATTTCTTTTGAGCACTTGCGCCGATTACATCATCGGCGCAGTAAACAGTAAATATCTCCTGAACGGTGCACGTTTAGGTGATATTTATAGTACCTATAGGTAAGCCTTATTCTCATGCAGCCCCAGACCATGATACTCCCACCACTTAAGACTTGTCTTAATACTCCTCACCTGGTTGCTGCCACACACGCTTGACACCATCTGAACCAAATAAGTTTATATTGGTCTCATCAGACCACAGGACATGGTTCCAGTAATCCATGTCCTTAGTCTGCTTGTCTTCAGCAAACTGTTTGCGGGCTTTCTTGTGCATCATCTTTAGAAGAGGCTTCCTTCTGGGACGACAGCCATGCAGACCAATTTGATGCAGTGTGCGACGTATGGTCTGAGCACTGACAGGCTGACCCCCCACCCCTTCAACCTCTGCAGCAATGCTAGCAGCACTCATACGTCTATTTCCCAAAGACAACCTCTGGATATGACGCTGAGCATGTGCACTCAACTTCTTTGCTTGACCATGGCGAGGCCTGTTCTGAGTGGAACCTGTCCTGATAAACCACTGTATGGTCTTGTCCACCGTGTTGCAGCTCAGTTTCAGGGTCTTGGCAATCTTCTTATAGCCTAGGCCATCTTTATGTAGAGCAGCAATTCTTTTTTTCAGATCCTCAGAGAGTTCTTTGCCATGAGGTGCCATGTTGAACTTCCAATGACCAGTATGAGAGAGTGAGAGCGATAACACCAAATTTAACACACCTGCTCCCCATTCACACCTGAGACCTTGTAACACTAAGGAGTCACATGACACCGGGGAGGGAAAAATGGCTAATTGGGCCCAATTTGGACATTTTCACTTAGGGGTGTACTGACTTTTGTTGCCAGCGATTTAGATATTAATGGCTGTGTGTTGGGTTATTTTGAGGGGACAGCAAATTTACACGGTTATACAAGCTGTACACTCACTACTTTACATTATAGCAAAGTGTAATTTCTTCAGTGTTGTCCCATGAAAAGATATAATAAAATATTTACAAAAATGTAACAAGTGTACTCACTTTTGTTAGATACTGTATTACATTTTTGCTCTTTAGATTAGATGCTTTAAAAATATTTTATTGTGCCAATACTGCTGTATCTTTTATGTATCCTTTTATGAGAGAAAATGTTTTTACCTTGGAGTTTTTACAACCGTTGTGTGTTCTAAAAAAGGGTGCAGTAAAAATGGCCCTTTTATTGAGGAGGAAGTGTTGCCATTTTTTATGAGTTTCTGCTTTAAACTTTTTTATAGTGTATACCAGAGCAAAGTAAAAAAAACATGTATACACATTTCCACATTTTTTTTTATCCCTTCGAAGTCTATGCACGTTCATCTGCCAAAAATGCACTCAGCTCTTGAAGGGTAAGTTTCTTTTCATGAATCATGAATCTTTTCATTGCATCAGCACATGCAGCACAAGTGGGCAACCATCATAATTCTTGCAATGGCAAGTAGTCATTGGTCAGTGCGACTATGCGACTGTGCTGACACATGAGACATGCTTGCTTCTTCTGGGGCACCTTACTGGAAGTCTCAGATGCGCTTCTCATTGGTCAGCTTGGTCACATGACTGCAATCATTGATGAGCATTTGCCATTGCAAGCATTATGATGGATAATAATTCAGGGACTGTGTATTTCAGTAGACAGATTGCTACACAACCACCAGTGGGGTTTGAAGGGGTGGCCATGATATTTGGGGTTAGTTTCCCTTTTCATTTTTTTCGTGAAAAGATAAATTTACCCTTTAAGCCCAGGTTCACACTGCCCGCAACTTCCACAGGACTTTGAAGTCGGACCCCAGCACAGCTTCTTTAACAGAAGTCAAAAGTCAATGCAAGTCGTACCAGAGTCGGACCAAAAGTAGCGCAGGAACCTTTTTCTAAGTCGATTAGAACGATTCCATTGCACAGAATGGGGTCTGACTTTTGATTCAACAATCGTTCCAAAGTCGGAGCGATTGTCACATCAGTGTGAAACGGAGCCTTATGCCCTGTACACACGATAAGATTTTCCGACATCAAAATTCATGTTTTTTTTCCAACGGATGTTGGCTCAAACTTGTCTTGCATACACACGATCACACAAATGTTGTCGGAAATTCCGAACGTCAAGAACGTTGTGACGTACAACACGTACGACGAGCCGAGAAAAATAAAGTTCAATAGCCAGTGCAGCTCTTCTGCTTGATTCCGAGCATGCGTGGAACTTTGAGCGGAACTTTGAAAATTGTGTACACACAATCGGAATTTACGACAACAAATTTTGTTGTTGGAAAAGTTGAGAACCAGCTCTCAAATTTTGTATGACAGAAATTCCAATAGAAAATGTCCGATAAAGCCTACACACAGTCGGAATTTCTGACAACAAGCTCCTATAGAACATTTTCCATTGGAAAATCGTGTGTACAGGGCATAGGTCTCAATTTAGGCTGAAAGCCCAGGATTTTTGTGGACTGAGTGGTGTCAGCCTAACCAAGTTATCTTTTGCTAATCTACTTAATGCATTGTAGAGCTCCACCCAAAATGGGAATCTCCGCTTGTTCGCACACTCCCCCCCCCCCACTGCCAAATTTGGTACTTTTTGGGGGAGGAGCGGGTACCTGATTTCTGATTTTGACAGATACCCGCTCCCACTTCCTGGTAAGATCGCTACACTGCAATCTACGTCATGTCCAGACCCTCCTCCTCCCCCCCCACTGCCTTCTGGGACCTGTGTGTGTCCCAGAAGACCACGGGACCATTCAGAAAGCACAGCGCGACTCATGCATGTGCAGTGGTAAATCGGCTGTGAAGCCTGAAGGATTCACTGCCGGTTTCTCCTACTTGGAATGCCAACACCTGCACCCAAAGTCGATGGACGAATCGGCTTGGGGTGCCGACATTGTGTGATCCCTGGACAAGTGTTCTTATATTAAAAGTTAACAGCTACAGCATTTTTAGCTGTTGGTGGTATTTGATCACCTCTACGGCTTTTATTTTTTGCGCTATAAACCAAAAAGACAGACAATTTAGAAAAAAAAACCAATATTTTTTACTTTTTGCTATAATAAATATCCCAAAAAAAGGGAAAAAATTAATTCTTCATCAGTTTAGGCCAATATGAATTCTTCTACATTTGTTTTGTAAAAGAAATCAAGAAATCGCAATAAGCGTATATTGGTTGGTAAAAAGATATAGCGTCTACAAAATAGGAGATAGATTTATGGCATTTTTATTATTATTTTTTTTTACTAGTAATGGCGGTGACCAGTGATTTTTAGCAGGCCTCAACATTGCGGCGGACAGATTGGACATTTTTGACACTTTTTTTGGGACCAATGACATTTATATAGCGATCAGTACTATAAAAATGCACTGATTACTGTATAAATGAGTAAAGGGTTTAACACCAGGGCCGATCAAAGGATTAAGTGTGTCCTAGGGAGGTGCTTTCTAAATGTGGGGGAATTGGACTGACTGGGAGTACAGAGTGATCGCTGTTCCTAATCACTAGGAACAGATGATCACACTGTACTCCCCTGACAGAACGGGGATCTGCTTTGTTTACAGTGGCAGATCCATGTTCTGCCTCTCTGTGAAGCGATTGCAGGTGCCGCGCAAGCTGTATCTATTACACAAAGGTACGGCGATTCACACAATAGAGTGGGTAGGGTTCCTAAAAGCTGGAAGAGGCTGTTGCTGCCCTTCCACCTGCTGCTCCTTGCTCCAGCTTGCCGAGGGAAGAGCCGTGGCCGTTCCTTCTCCTCCCGGCCGAATGGAAAGTGGGTCCTGAGACCCTGGCCAATCGGGTCTCAGGACCCCCTTCCTGATTGGCCTGGAGGAGAAGCAGGAAGACATTAGCGAATATTAATTTGCTAATGTCACACAACTGGGTGGGCTCGGCGCCCCGCTCCCATTCTTTTTTGAAGCCAATTAGAGCCTGAGGCTCTAATCATGTGCTTAAAAGACCCCATTGAAATCCATGCGTCCTGCACCCTGCATGTAGATTAGGGGCCGGGCGCATTGGATTAAAGGGACGGTGCCTCTGCTCCCCTAATGGAGCAGCCGCCACTGGTTCAATGTTAGGTTTTACATACACATTAATATTGGCTCAGTGGCGGCTGGTTTTCAAAATTTTTGGGGAGGCGCAAACAAACTGAACAATTCTAAAAAACAAAACCCATAAATTGCAGCCTCACTGTACCATCAATTACAGCCACTGTGCCATCAAACGCAGCCACTGTGCCCATCAATTGCCACTACTGTGCCATCAAACGCAGCGACTGTGCCCATTAAAGTCAGCCATTGTGCCCATCAAACGCAGCTACTGTGCCCATCAAACGCAGCCACTCTACCATCAAACACAGCCACTGTACCATCAAACGCAGCCACTGTAACATCAAACGCAGCCACTGTACCATCAAAAGCAGCCACTGTACCATCAAAAGCAGCCACTGTGCCCATCAATTGCTGCCACTGTGCCATCAAATGCTCCCACTGTGCCATCAAATGCTGCCACTGTGCCATCATATGCTGCCACTGTGCTATCATATGCTGCCACTGTGCCCCATCAAATACAGCTATTGTGCCCATCTTATGCACCACTGTGCCCCATCATATGCAGCCTCACTGTGTCCCATCAAATGCAGCCTCACTGTGCCCCATCAAATGCAGCCTCACAGTGCCCCATCAAATGCAGCCTCATGGTGCCCCATCAAATGCAGCCTCACTGTGCCCCATCATATGCAGCCTCACTGTGCCCCATCAAATGCAGCCTCACAGTGCCCCATCAAATGCAGCCTCACTGTCCCCCATCATATGCAGCCTCACTGTGCCCCATCCTATACAGCCTCACTTACTTACCTTACAGGCAGCTCCACTCGGCCCGTGCGTTCCACGGAGCGGCCGACGTCACTTCCAGTTTCCCTCTGGAAGAGGGAAACTGTAAGTAACCTCTTAGCTTGAACAACAAAGCTCCCTCCCATAGTAATACTATGGGCGGAAGCTGTTCGGCACTTTTGAATGCGCGGCAAAGCTGGTCAAAAGCCTTCAAATTAAGTGCCTCGTCTGCAATCTCGTGATTGCATTGACGTGGCACTTCCAATAGTGCACTGTGTCCGGCGCACGAACACAGTGCACTTAAAGAACATTTTTGTCTATTTTTTTTTAAAGGGGCATTTAAAAAAAAAATTATTTCGTGACTGCTGGGTGTGAGGGGGGGGGGGGGGATTGGCGGCACCTGTGCACCCCCTATGGATGGGTCGCCACTGTATTGGCTAATAATGAAAAATGTTGACTGTAAAGTAACCTGTAATTAAAGCAAAACTAAATTTTATCTGAGTACCACAGGCTAAAAAACTCTATTTTTAATTAATTTATTTTTTGATCAGAAAAATGTTTATTGTGCTAATAGTCATCAAATATACAATACAATATACATGAAGGCTAAGGAACCCAGGACAAACAATACAGGGTGACGTGAAATCAACATGGTATGAACAAACAATATGGTCTGGCTATCATAGCACCACAAAAAAAGTGATTTGAGGAAATTATACAAAATAAGCATAGAGAGGGCATACTGGCACCTAAATATAGAGTCAAAACAAAACAAAAAGCAATAAAAAACAAAGTACAAAAGAGAGGAAAAAAAAGAGTATTTTTTCCCCCAGAGAGAGAAAACAACGACCAATGGGCCATATAAAATATACAGTTTTGCTATCCCATAAAATAGAAACAAAGACAGCCTTCGTGTGAAAGGACATGGAATAAAAATTAACAGAAATTACACATTAACAGATAATCCCCCTGTATCTTACAATAAAAAAGGGACCTAGAGGTACTAAACTCCTAAGGCTCATGCACACAGGACGTTTTTACAGCTGCTGTTAGGAGCGTCTGATGTTTTTTTTTTAACTGCTTCTAAACGCCCCTCCAAGTTAGCCTATGTGTCCATGCACACATAAACTGTCAGAGAGGTTTGGAGGCATAAGCGTTTAGGGGCAGCATAAAACAATGACAGCCTGTGCGTTCAGGAGTAGAGGCTGTTGAGCTGTAAAAATGTCTGACATCGCTAAAAGCTGCTAAACGTGGCTTAACGCTGTTAAGCCACGTCAAGCTTTTTTTTTTTTTTTTTTATTACATGTCAAAATCAATGGTTCCCTATGAGAGCCCAATGATTTAAATAGAAGTCGGATCGACTTGTGCGCTGGGGATCTTGAAGAGGAACCCCAACCCAAAATGAAAAAAAAAAACGGCGTGGGGTTCCCCCCCCCAAGATTCATACCAGACCCTTCAAGCTCCTTCCTAATAAGTACTGTGGGTCCTGAATTTAGGATAGTAGGGAACCCTGCTTCCAAGTGAGACATGGTTGTATAATTTGAAGCTCCAAAGATCAATAGGTTGCGGATCAGAAAAGTCAGGAAGTCCCCATCCGCCTAAATGCTGGAGCTGGGAGGCAAGAATAAAGTCTGGAATTGTCTACAGCTAGTCCACCCTGATCCTTTCCGTACTGCAGAGAAGAAAGGCATATTCTAGCTATCTTTATCCTTCAAATAAGATTCCTAAATAGGGTTTCAGTGCCCACGAACAATCCATTGTGGGGAATTGTGGAGGATGTATAATAATTGCGGGGACCAAATCATTTTAATTAGGTTTACTCTGTCAATGAGTGAACAGGTGTTGCATTTGGCTTGAAATTGTTTAAACCGGTTGTAAACCCTGCTTTGTTATTTTACCAACAGGTAGAGCTGCGTGATTCTGGCTAAAATGAGAATCATGATTTTTTTGCTTAGAATAGATCACGATTCTCTCACAATTCAACATCATCTTTCACATTCTACAAAAAAATTGGGCTAACTTTACTGTTTATTTATTTATTTTTTAAATTCATTGAAGTGTATTTTTTCCCAAAAAGACCGCTGCGCAAATACAGTGTGACACAAAATATTGCAACAACCACCATTTTATTCTGTAGGGTCCCTGCTAAAAAATATATATCTATAATGTTTGGGGGTGCTACGTAATTTTCCAACTAAAATACTGATTTTAACTTGTAAGCAACAAGTGTCAAAAAAGGTTTAGTCCTTAACCTCTTGCTCACGGCTGCACACAGACGTACGTCGGCAGAATGGCACAGGCAGGCAAATGGATGTACCTGTACGTTCCTTTGAATTTGCCACCTATCTGGCGCGTGGCCGCCGCACGAGCATGCCCGTGGGTCCCGGGAACTCTATGTTCGCCGGCGGCTCGCGATTGCAGTGAGGCAGAACGGGGAGATGCCTTTGTAAACAAGGTATTTCCCTGTTCTGCCTAGCAACATGACAAGGATCCACTGCTCCCTGTCATCGGGAGCAGTGATCGCTGTCATATCAGTGGTAGCCCATCCCCCTACAGTTAGAACACCTCCCTAGGACACACTTAACCCCTTGATCCCTCCCTAGTGTTTAAGCCCTTCCCTGCCAGAGTCATTTACACAGTAATCAATGCATTTTTATAGCACTGATCGCTGTATAAATGACAATGGTCCAAAATCGTGTCAAAAGTGTCCGATGTGTCCGCCATAATGTCGAACTCCCGATAACCATCGCAGATCGCCGCCATTACTAATAGAAAAAAAATTAATAATAAAAATGCCATAAATCTATCCCCTATTTTGTAGACGCTATAACTTTTGCGCAAACCAATCAATCAATATTAATATTAATTAATATTGCCATTTTTTTACCAATAATATGTAAAAAAATACTTATTGGCCTAAAATGAGAAAGAAATTTGTTTTTTTATATGATTAAAAGGAGAGAAATCAGCAGTATTGGGACTTTAAATGAGGATAGTGGGGCCGTTCATACCCCTCCTCCATCCCGGTTCAGTATTATAAACTAAAAAAGGAAAAGGATGTGGGACTTTGAGTGAGGCACACGGGAGCAGAAGTCAAACTAGAATAAAGTTTCAATTTTGTAATATAAAGTAATACATAAATTCATAAGTTTACATTTGTAGGCACATAGCTCAATAAATATAATTTGTATTCAATCATAAAATACATTCCAACAAGGACTTCTATGTAAACATATGAGGATATGAATAAAAAATGCATAACAATAAATATGTGGCACGCAGTGTCACTAGAAAAAAGTGGCAAAGACAAAATGCAATAACAATGGAACGTCCATACATAGCTAATAATGGTGTGTGAATAACGGTAGTTGTAAGCTCTACGCCGTTTCGGGACCTTATAGCCACTCATTAGGAGCATAACCATATTAATCACCTATAAATAGGGGAAATTAGCAATATTTAGAGTAGTTTAAAGGACGAGTGGGCAAATGTAAAACATAAAATTCCACATTCTTCCACAAAGACCATGAACTTACAATTGCGTCCGTGCAAAGGGGGCGCAGCCCTGAATGCAGAACCCACCCACAATGCCAGGGTCCGAAGCTGAGGGAGCGTGTCCAGGCAGCAGACCCGGCAACGAGAAACCCCCAGATTGGGTCAGAGTGTGACGGGGTGACCTCAGTGGAAGGAGGAAAAAAAAAAAAGACCTGAAAAGCAAAAACACGAAGTGAATAGGTAAGAATAGTGTGAAAAAATGAAAGGAGAATATGAAGCAGTGAAAATAGGTTGGAGTAAAAAACGAATAAAAGAAAGACAAGGAAAAAAATGAAAAAATAAAAGAAAAAAAGTTTTGAGAAAGAGAGAATAGAATATGAGAGAAATAACCAAGATAGTACAGAAAAAGACCAGGGAAGGGGGATGGTAAAACAAAAGAGGAAAACTGAGTGAAAGAAAAGGGGGTGAAGAAAGACCATAGCTGTGAAGAAATGGACCTGAAAAACAAAAACACAAAGTGAATAGGTGAGAATAGTGTGAAAAAAATGAAAAAAAAGAGTATGAAGCAGTGAGAGTGGGTTGGAGTGAAAAGAGTGAAAGAAAGAGAGAAAGAGAAAAATGAAAAAGTAAAAAGAAGTTTTGAAAAGGAGAGAATAGAATATGAGAGAAACGACCAAGATAGTCCAGAAAGAGACCAGGGAAGGGGGATGGTAGAACAAAAGAAGGAAAGTGAGTGAAAGAAAAGGGGGTGAAGAAAGACCATACCTGTGAAGGAGGGAGTAGGGGCATGGTTGCCAAAAGTGTGTGGCTGCTTGATGGTGTACGGATAGCCTGAATTGGGAGACACCTCACTGGGAGAAGCCAAAGCAGGGAGTGCCGCCGCAGAGCACACCCCCAACGTCATGCAACCAGCAAACCAAAGGGGACCGGGAGGCACCACAGACTTGCCAGCCCGGCAACCAAGCTGGCCGACCGCGAGCGCCAAACCGACCCCACCAAGCGCTGGAGATGGAAAACACGCTGCCGCTATGGGGCGTCATAGAGACGCTAAAAAGCCGGCGCGGAAGGCATGACGTCGATGCACAGTGGAGGAGGCCCCGCCCGCCCCACGTCACAACAAGGCGGAGGGGGGATCCCCAGTACGCGTCGCAGCTCCGGAGTGTGGCAGAAAGGGCAGGCCAAGACAGACAGCAGCCAAAACCAACAGTGCACGACACAACTGCAAACATTGAATTTATCAAGGGGCAAAACACCTGAGATGACTTCCTAGTGATTGACTCCATGTAGGGACAATCATTTTTTTTTTTAGGGAAATACTGGATAGACATCAAAATTAAATTAAATTAAAAAAAAAAAAAAATCTGAAAATTAAATGATATAATGCTTGAAAGTGCGACCGTGTGCCTCCATCCCTAATTATTTGTTTTTTTATATATTTTTGGGGGATATTTATTATAGCAAAAAGTAAAAAATATTACTTTTTTTCAAAATTGACACTCTTTTTTTGTTTATAGCGCAAAAAATAAAAACCACAGAGGTGATCAAATACCACTAAAAAAAAAGCACTTTTTGTGGGGAAAAAAAGGACGTCAATTTTGTTTGGGTACAACATCGCATGACAGCGCAATTGTCAGCTAAAACAACGCAGTGCCAAAATCGCCAAAAATGCTCTGGTCAGAAAGGGGGCAAAATCTTCCGGGGCAGACCGAAGTTCATTCCTTTGATCTAAAAGAGGGAAGTGTTACAATGTTTCTCTTTAGCGATGTTGTGAGAAACTTGGCAGGCTGCCTTTTTTTATTTTTCTGACAGCTGTCGGCTTGAGCAGAGAACTCTCTGCACTGAATCAAGGAAATGCTTTTTTAAGATTGGGAGGGGGTAGAATCGCGATCTCGATTCTTTAATGGTTAATCGTGCAGCTCTACCTACAAGTGAGCCTATAATAAGGCTTACCTGTTGGTAAAATGAATATCTCCTAAACATGCACCATTTAGGAGATATTCACCCTGCATGCAGCTTCTGACATCAGTGGGACATGCGCTCTGAAGGTCCAGCACGGTATGCTTCTTGCCGGAACTGAGGGCTCCCGCACGCATGCGGGGGGGGGGGGTGACGACATCGCGGGGAGTAAATTTAGTTCCAGGAAACCTAGAGGTAACTAACTGAAGAGAACGAGCACATTCCGGTAGTGGAGTGCGCAACTTGTCTAAAGGGAGGAGGACCGACTTACTACAGTTTATAGAAAATCCAGAGAGGGTACCAAAATATTCTATAAGAGACATTACCTTTGTGAGGGAGGTTTTGGTGTCCCCTAAATAGACAAGTGTGTTGTCTGCAAATAATGAAATTTTTAAAAAAAATTTAAAATTGACAATTTTTATTAGGTTTTTCATATTAAAAATAAACAGAAAAACCAAAGTAACAGGCAAAGGACATCACATAAGGTCTACAGTAGACCAGTATATAAAAGAACCAATGGTCCAAAGGTTTAATTAAACCACAAAAACTATGCGCTTAGGACATAGAGCAGGAATGGGGGAGAGTGGAGGAAGGGGGGGGGGGGAGACAAGGTAAGATAGGGGGGGGGGGGGGGGAAGGGGGGAGAGAGAGAAGAAGAGAAGAAAAACAGAAGGTATGCTGCCTCCCCAGGTATAGCCCTCAAAGAGAGCTTGCATGTATAAGATATTTGTTGGGGGTATGGCGCTCCCTTATGAGCTGTGCAAAGTAGAATAACTTGAACGTGACTATATCAATAAATAATTAATGATCAAAAAACCAAACCGGTGAGAGCTGTGAAATTCTATGGGTGAAACTCATATAAAACATATGTGGAAGTGTAGGTATACGTATTAGCAAACCTTAATTCTTGCATATACCTCCATGTTGTGATCAATATAAAAAGTATATAAAATGTTTGATATACAGTGCTGCTGCTAAGCAGCTAGTTAGGATGCCAACTACTATACAGAGTACGTGACATGTATGTATGTACCAACGCAAAAAACAAACATATACCAGTGCAATATATACAATGTGCCAGTGCAGTCCCGCACCCTGTATATATCTGACCGTGCACTCCACCTATTAAATCTATGCAATGTAGTGCAATCGAGTCCCGCAAGACTCTAAATGGCTGGTGCACAGGCAAGTATATAGCGATGCAATATGTGTATATAATGTGACATTACAATCCCACACTTAAGTGTATATACAACCAACAGTCCAACTAGTATCGTTCAATAAAGTGCAATATATGCAGTCAAGTCCAGCAAGATTCTAGATGTCATCAAAGCTAAAAATTAAGCAAAAAGAAACAGAAACAGAGAGAGAAAGAGTCTGTTCCAGTTAATGCATCCCAATCTTGAAAGGCAGCAAGTACAGTTCCAACAGCTGAGTGACTTTTGGTGCCCACAGTGGTAATTCGTGACTTCTGTGCTCCCCTTTGGCTCCCCACTCACCAGCTTCCACTACCCCTGCAGGGGTGATAGGCAATCTAGGATCCTGGAACCTTCCTCTTATTCGGTGTCTCGTGGTGCTGCGATGGAATGCCTCTCTCCCAGGAGTTCCGGGTCCCCACTTCATGCGATATCCAGGATAGGGGTCAGCAGCTATGCCCTTGCCTAGTCCTCATGTGATAGTCACAAGACTGGAGAGCACAGAAACCACAACAACACAGTCTGTGTTGTTGTGGTTTCTGTGCTCTCCAGTCTTGTGACTATCACATGAGGACTAGGCAAGGGCATAGCTGCTGACCCCTATCCTGGATATCGCATGAAGTGGGGACCCGGAACTCCTGGGAGAGAGGCATTCCATCGCAGCACCACGAGACACCGAATAAGAGGAAGGTTCCAGGATCCTAGATTGCCTATCACCCCTGCAGGGGTAGTGGAAGCTGGTGAGTGGGGAGCCAAAGGGGAGCACAGAAGTCACGAATTACCACTGTGGGCACCAAAAGTCACTCAGCTGTTGGAACTGTACTTGCTGCCTTTCAAGATTGGGATGCATTAACTGGAACAGACTCTTTCTCTCTCTGTTTCTGTTTCTTTTTGCTTAATTTTTAGCTTTGATGACATCTAGAATCTTGCTGGACTTGACTGCATATATTGCACTTTATTGAACGATACTAGTTGGACTGTTGGTTGTATATACACTTAAGTGTGGGATTGTAATGTCACATTATATACACATATTGCATCGCTATATACTTGCCTGTGCACCAGCCATTTAGAGTCTTGCGGGACTCGATTGCACTACATTGCATAGATTTAATAGGTGGAGTGCACGGTCAGATATATACAGGGTGCGGGACTGCACTGGCACATTGTATATATTGCACTGGTATATGTTTGTTTTTTGCGTTGGTACATACATACATGTCACGTACTCTGTATAGTAGTTGGCATCCTAACTAGCTGCTTAGCAGCAGCACTGTATATCAAACATTTTATATACTTTTTATATTGATCACAACATGGAGGTATATGCAAGAATTAAGGTTTGCTAATACGTATACCTACACTTCCACATATGTTTTATATGAGTTTCACCCATAGAATTTCACAGCTCTCACCGGTTTGGTTTTTTGATCATTAATTATTTATTGATATAGTCACGTTCAAGTTATTCTACTTTGCACAGCTCATAAGGGAGCGCCATACCCCCAACAAATATCTTATATAATGGTCCAAAGGTATTGCAAGAATTAGAGCAGCAGGACCGCTTCGAGTGTAGTGATAGCGGACAACCAAACATTTCAAGGGAAACAGTCTAGCATTATGAACATGAGGAGCAGAGCCCAAGCCCATAAGAAGTCAGCTCAAGCTAAATTAAATTTATAATTAGTACCCAGAACCTTATACTACGTCCTTAAACATGTGCCATTAATAACAACAAGGGAAACAAAAGAACATAGAGGAAAGAAAAGAAATAGTAAGTCAGAAAGGTGAGGTCTGCATTCATCACTCCTGGGTTACAAGAGCACTCCTGTGTTATCTTCTCGCAGATGCCAAGACTCCCAGATTGCTTTGTGCCGCTTAACCACGTTATATATATATATATATACATATAATGAAATTTTTTCCTCCCTGGGCCCTGTAAGGTATCCTGTAATATGTGGAGAGGCACTGATTGTTGCTGCCAGTGAAAACTCTATTTAATTCATTTTTAATACTCAAAACCAACCATGCCTCCATGCTTTATGTTGTTACGAAATCACTTTGAAAAGCACCCCCTAGCATGTCTAGCTGTGGCCATCTTGAGTAAGGGCAGATGATTCATGTAGCATTCACTTCCTGGAATCCATCTGCCCTTAGCTGAGACATTCAGGCAGGAGAGTGTAGTTAGCTGAGAAAGCCCCACCTCCCCTCCTCCAAATGAAAGAAAAAATGCCCATGAAGACTCCTGGGATGTATGATATCATTCTTGCCTAGGCCAAAAAACAGGAAGCAACTGAAGAAATAAAAAAAAAATGTTAAAACAAGTCGATATAATATACCTTCCTATCTATTTACTAATGATAGCAGCATAAGGATTAAATAGTTAATGTTGATTGGGAGAGTTTAGTTCTGCTTTAACTCGCTTGCTTGTGTTATAATCTAGAGCCCATCGCTAACTGAAAGATCAGTTACACTAGGGATACACTGGTGATTAGATCCCTTTGCTACTGAGCAGTGGCAGCCCATCCACGTCCCCCCCCCCCCCCCCCCCCCCAGCTATAAAGTCGGAAATTCCAATGGAAAATGTCCGATAAAGCCTACATACAGTCGGAATTTCCCGACAACAAGCTCCTATAGAACATTTTCCCTTGGAAAATCCTATCGTGTGTACAGGGCATAGGTCTCAATTTAGGCTGAAAGCCCAGGATTTTGTGGACTGAGTGGTGTCAGTCTAACCAAGTTATCTTTTGCTAATCTACTTAATGCATTGCAGAACTCCACCCAAAAGGGAAGCTCCGCTTGTTCGCACACTCCCCCCCCCCCCCCCCCCCCCCCACTGCCGAATTTGGCACTTTTTGGGGAGGAGCGGGTACCTGATTTCTGATTTTGACAGATACCCGCTCCCACTTCCTGGTAAGATCGCTACACTGCAATCTATGTCATGTCCAGACCCTCCCCCCCCACTGCCTTCTGGGACCTGTGTGTGTCCGAGAAGACCACGGGACCATTCAGAAAGCAACAGCGCGACTCATGCATGCGCAGTGGTAAATCGGCTGTGAAGCCTGAAGGCTTCACTGCCGGTTCCCCCTACTTGGAATGCCAACACCTGCACCCAAAGTCGATGGACGAATCGGCTTGGGGTGCCAACATTGTGGGATCCCTGGACAAGTGTTCTTATATTAAAAGTTAACAGCTACATAGCTGTTGGTGGTATTTGATCACCTCTACGGCTTTTATTTTTTGCGCTATAAACCAAAAAGACAGACAATTTAGAAAAAAACCAATAATTTTTACTTTTTGCTATAATAAATATCCCAAAAAAAGGGAAAAAATTAATTCTTCATCAGTTTAGGCCAATATGTATTCTTCTACATTTGTTTTGTAAAAGAAATCAAGAAATCGCAATAAGCGTATAGTGGTTGGTAAAAAGATATAGCGTCTACAAAATAGGAGATAGATTTATGGCATTTTTATTATTATTTTTTTTTACTAGTAATGGCGGTGACCAGTGATTTTTAGCGGGCCTCAACATTGCGGCGGACAGATTGGACATTTTTGACACTTTTTTTGGGACCAATGACATTTATATAGCGATCAGTACTATAAAAATGCACTGATTACTGTATAAATGAGTAAAGGGTTTAACACCGGGGCCGATCAAAGGATTAAGTGTGTCCTAGGGAGGTGCTTTCTAAATGTGGGGGGAGTGGACTGACTGGGAGTACAGAGAGATCGCTGTTCCTAATCACTAGGAACAGATGATCACACTGTACTCCCCTGACAGAATGGGGATCTGCTTTGTTTACAGTGGCAGATCCCTGTTCTGCCTCTCTGTGAAGCGATTGCGGGTGCCGCGCACGCTGTATCTATTACACAAAGGTACGGCGATTCACACAATAGAGTGGGTAGGGTTCCTAAAAGCTGGAAGAGGCTGTTGCTGCCCTTCCACCTGGTTCTCCTTGCTCCAGCTTGCCGAGGGAAGAGCCGTGGCTGTTGCTTCTCCTCCCGGCCAAATGGAAAGTGGGTCCCGAGACCCTGGCCAATCGGGTCTCAGGACCCCCTTCCTGATTGGCCTGGAGGAGAAGCAGGAAGACATTAGCGAATATTAATTCGCTAATGTCACACAACTGGGTGGGCTCGGGGCGCAGAGCCCATTCTTTTTTTAAGCCAATTAGAGCCTGAGGCTCTAATCATGTGCTTAAAAGACCCCATTGAAATCCATGCGTCCGGCACCCTGCATGTAGATTAGGGGCCGGGCGCATTGGATTAAAGGGACGGCGCCTCTGCTCCCCTAATGGAGAGGCCGCCACTGGTTCAATGTTAGGTTTTACATACACATTAATATTGGCTCAGTGGCGGCTGGTGTTCAAAATTTTTGGGGAGGCGCAAATGAACTGAACAATTCTAAAAAACAAAACTCATAAATTGCAGCCTCACTGTACCATCAATTACAGCCACTGTGCCATCAAACGCAGCCACTGTGCCCATCAATTGCCACTACTGTGCCATCAAACGCAGCGACTTTGCCCATTAAAGTCAGCCATTGTGCCCATCAAACGCAGCTACTGTGCCCATCAAACGCAGCCACTGTAACATCAAACGCAGCCACTGTGCCATCAAAAGCAGCCACTGTGCCATCAAAAGCAGCCACTGTGCCCATCAATTGCAGCCACTGTGCCCATCAATTGCCGCCACTGTGCCCATAAATTGCCACCACTATGCCCATCAAACGCAGACACTGTGCCCATCAAACGCAGCCACTGTGCCCATCAAACGCAGCCACTGTGCCATATCAAATGCTCCCACTGTGCCATCAAATGCTGCCACTGTGCCATCATATGCTGCCACTGTGCCCCATCAAATACAGCTATTGTGCCCATCTTATGCACCACTGTGCCCCATCATATGCAGCCTCACTGTGTCCCATCAAATGCAGCCTCACTGTGCCCCATCAAATGCAGCCTCACAGTGCCCCATCAAATGCAGCCTCACGGTGCCCCATCAAATGCAGCCTCACTGTGCCCCATCATATGCAGCCTCACTGTGCCCCATCAAATGCAGCCTCACAGTGCCCCATCAAATGCAGCCTCACAGTGCCCCATCAAATGTAGCCTCACTGTCCCCCATCATATGCAGCCTCACTGTGCCCCATCCTATACAGCCTCACTTACTTACCTTACAGGCAGCTCCACTCGGCCGTGCGTTCCACAGAGCGGCCGACGTCACTTACAGTTTCCCTCTGGAAGAGGGAAACTGTAAGTAACCTCTTAGCTTGAACAACAAAGCTCCCTCCCGTAGTAATACTATGGGCGGAAGCTGTTCGGCACTTTTGAATGCGCCGCAAAGCTGGTCAAAGGCCTTCAAATTAAGTGCCTCGTCTGCAATCTCGTGATTACATTGACGTGGCGCTTCCAATAGTGCACTGTGTCCGGCGCACGAACACAGTGCACTTAAAGAACATTTTTGTCTATTTTTTTTTAAAGGGGCATTTAAAAAAAAAAAATATTTCTTTTGTGACTGCTGGGTGGGGGGGGGGGGGGATTGGCGGCACCTGTGCACCCCCTATGGATGGGCCGCCACTGTATTGGCTAATAATGAAAAATGTTGACTGTAAAGTAACCTGTAATTAAAGCAAAACTAAACTTTATCTGAGTACCACAGGCTAAAAAACTCTATTTTTAATTAATTTATTTTTTGATCAGAAAAATGTTTATTGTGCTAATAGTCATCAAATATACAATACAATATACATGAAGGCTAAGGTACCCAGGACAAACAATACAGGGTGACGTGAAATCAACATGGTATGAACAAACAATATGGTCTGGCTATCATAGCACCACAAAAAAAGTGATTTGAGGAAATTATACAAAATAAGCATAGAGAGGGCATACTGGCACCTAAATATAGAGTCAAAACAAAGCAAAAAGCAATAAAAAACAAAGTACAAAAGAGAGGAAAAAAAGAGTATTTTTTCCCCCAGAGAGAGAAAACAACGAGCAATGGGCCATATAAAATATACAGTTTTGCTATCCCATAAAATAGAAACAAAGACAGCCTTCATGTGAAAGGACAGGGAATAAAAATTAACAGAAATTACACATTAACAGATAAGCCCCCTGTATCTTACAATAAAAAAGGGACCTAGAGGTACTAAACTCCTAAGGCTCATGCACACAGGACGTTTTTACAGCTGCTGTTAGGAGCGTCTGATGTTTTTTTTTTAACTGCTTCTAAACGCCCCTCCAAGTTAGCCTATGTGTCCATGCACACATAAACTGTCAGAGAGGTTTGGAGGCATAAGCGTTTAGGGGCAGCATAAAACAATGACAGCCTGTGCGTTCAGGAGTAGAGGCTGTTGAGTTGTAAAAATGTCTGACATCGCTAAAAGCTACTAAACGTGGCTTAACGCTGTCAAGCCGCGTCAAGCTTTTTTTTTTTTTTTTTATTACATGTCAAAATCAATGGTTCCCTATGAGAGCCCAATGATTTAAATAGAAGTCGGATCATGATGATCTGACTTGCAGTTCGACTTGTGCGCTGGGGATCTTGAAGAGGAACCCCAACCAAAAATGAAAAAAAAAAAACGGCGTGGGGTTGTCCCCCCCCCCCCCCAAGATTCATACCAGACCCTTCGAGCTTCTTCCTAATAAGTACTGTGGGTCCTGAATTTAGGATAGTAGGGAACCCTGCTTCCAAGTGAGACATGGTTGTATAATTTGAAGCTCCAAAGAGCAATAGGTTGCGGATCAGAAAAGTCAGGAAGTGCCCATCCGCCTAAATGCTGGAGCTGGGAGGCAAGAATAAAGTCTGGAATTGTCTACAGCTAGTCCACCCTGATCCTTTCCGTACTGCAGAGAAGAAAGGCGTATTCTAGCTACCTTTATCCTCCAAATAAGATTCCTAAATAGGGTTTCAGTGCCCACGAACAATCCATTGTGGGGAATTGTGGAGGATGTATAATAATTGCGGGGACCAAATCATTTTAATTAGGTTTACTCTGTCCATGAGTGACCAGGTGTTGCATTTGGCTTGAAATTGTTTAAACCGGTTGTAAACCCTGCTTTGTTATTTTACCAACAGGTAGAGCTGCGTGATCCTGGCTAAAATGAGAATCATGATTTTTTTGCTTAGAATAGATCACGATTTTCTCACAATTCAACATCATCTTTCACATTCTACAAAAAAAATTGGGCTAACTTTACTGTTTATTTATTTATTTTTTAAATTCATTGAAGTGTATTTTTTCCCAAAAAGACCGCTGCGCAAATACAGTGTGACACAAAATATTGCAACAACCACCATTTTATTCTGTAGGGTCCCTGCTAAAAAATATATATCTATAATGTTTGGGGTTGCTACGTAATTTTCCAACTTACATACTGATTTTAACTTGTAAGCAACAAGTGTCAAAAAAGGTTTAGTCCTTAACCTCTTGCTCACCGCTGCACACAGACGTACGTCGGCAGAATGGCACAGGCAGGCAAATGGGCGTACCTGTACGTTCCTTTGAATTTGCCACCTATCTGGTGCGTGGCCGCCGCACGAGCATGCCCGTGGGTCCCGGGAACTCTATGTTCGCCAGTGGCTCGCGATTGCGGTGAGGCAGAGCGGGGAGATGCCTTTGTAAACAAGGTATTTCCCTGTTCTGCCTAGCAACATGACAGAGATCCCTGTCATCGGGAGCAGTGATCGCTGTCATATCAGTGGTAGCCCATCCCCCTACAGTTAGAAAACCTCCCTAGGACACACTTAACCCCTTGATCCCTCCCTAGTGTTTAACCACTTCCCTACCCAGCCATAGTCATATGACGTCCTGGGATGGGATCTCACATCCTGGGTGGACGTCATATGACGTCCTGGGATTCCTGGCCGTCTAGGGGGCACGCGCGCGCCGCCAGGGGCGCACGTGCCCGCTGCGCTGCTCGGGACCCAGTGCGTGTGCCCGGCGGCCGCGATGTCCGCCGGGCACACGCGATTGCCCGTTAACCGGGCCGGACCGTGGATCTGTGTGTGTAAACACACAGATCCACAGCCTGTCAGTTGTGAGGAGAGCGATCTGTGTTCCCAGAACGGAGGAACACTGATCGGTCTCCTCCCCTTGTGCGTCCCCTCCCCCTACAGTTAGAATCATTCCCTAGGAAACATATTAACCCCTCCCCGCCCCCTAGTGGTTAACCCCTTCACTGCCTGTCACATTTACACAGTAATCAATGCAATTTTATAGCATTGATCGCTGTATAAATGTGAATGGTCCCAAAAATGTGTCAAAAGTGTCCGATGTGTCCGCCATAATGTCGCAGTCACGAAAAAAATCGCGATCGCCGCTAAAAAAATAAATAAATATATATTTTTTAAAAATGCCATAAATCTATCCCGTATTTTGTAGACGCTATAACTTTTGCGCAAACCAATCAATATACGCTTATTGCAATTTTTTTTACCAAAAATATGTACAAGAATACGTATCGGCCGAAACGGAGGAAAAAATTAGTTTTTTTTAAAAAAAAATTGGGATATTTATTATAGCAAAAAGTAAAAAATATTGTGTTTTTTTCAAAATTGTCGCTCTTCTTTTGTTTATAGTGCAAAAAATAAAAACCGCAGAGGCGATCAAATACCACCAAAAAAAAGCTCTATTTGTGGGGAAAAAAGGACATCAATTTTTTTTGGGTACAACGTTGCGCGACCGCGCAATTGTCGTTTAAAGTGCGACAGCCCTGAAAACTAAAAATTGGCCTGGGAAGGAAGGGGTGAAAATGCCCTGTATTGAACCGTTTAAGCCCTTCCCTGCCAGTGTCATTTACACAGTAATCAATGCATTTTTATAGCACTGATTGCTGTATAAATGACAATGGTCCAAAATCATGTCAAAAGTGTCTGATGTGTCCGCCATAATGTCGAACTCCCGATAACAATCGCAGATCGCCACCATTACTAATAGAAAAAAAAATGAATAATAAAAATGCCATAAATCTATCCCCTATTTTGTAGACGCTATAACTTTTGCGCAAACCAATCAATATTAATATCAATTAATATTGCCATTTTTTTACCAATAATATGTAGAAAAATACTTATTGGCCTAAACTGAGAAAGAAATTTGTTTTTTTATATATTTTTGGGGGATATTTATTATAGCAAAAAGTAAAAAATATTGCTTTTTTTTCAAAATTGACACATTTTTTTGTTTATAGCGCAAAAAATAAAAACCACAGAGGTGATCAAATACCACTAAAAAAAAATAATTTTTTGTGGGGAAAAAAAGGACGTCAATTTTGTTAGGGTACAACGTCGCACGACAGCGCAATTGTCAGCTAAAACGACGCAGTGCCGTATCGCCAAAAATGCTCTGGTCAGGAAGGGGGCAAAATCTTCCGGGGCAGACCAAAGTTCATTCCTTTGATCTAAAAGAGGGAAGTGTTACAATGTTTCTCTTTAGCGATGTTGTGAGAAACTTGGCAGGCTGCCTATTTTTATTTTTCTGACAGCTGTCGGCTTGAGCAGAGAACTCTCTGCACTGAATCAAGGAAATGCTTTTTTAAGATTGGGAGGGGGGTAGAATCACGATCTCGTTTCTTTAATGGTTAATCGTGCAGCTTTACCTGCAAGTAAGCCTATAATAAGGCTTACCTGTTGGTAAAATGAATATCTCCTAAACATGCACCATTTAGGAGATATTCACCCTGCTTGCAGCTTCTGACATCAGTGGGACATGCGCTCTGAAAGTCCAGCACGGTATGCTTCTTGCCGGAACTGAGGGCTCCCGCACGCATGCGGGGGGGGGGGTGACGACATCGCGGGGAGTAAATTTAGTTCCAGGAAACCTAGAGGTAACTAACTGAAGAGAACGAGCACATTCCGGTAGTGGAGTGCGCAACTTGTCTAAAGGGAGGAGGACCGACTTACTACAGTTCATAGAAAATCCAGAGAGGGTACCAAAATATTTTATAAGAGACATTACCTTTGTGAGGGAGGTTTTGGTGTCCCCTAAATAGACAAGTGTGTCGTCTGCAAATAATGAAATTTTTTAATTTTTTTTTTAAAATTGACAATTTTTATTAGATTTTTCATACTAAAGATAAACAGAAAAACCAAAATAACAGGCAAAGGACATCACATAAGGTCTACAGTAGACCAATATATAAAAGAACCAATGGTCCAAAGGTATTGCAAGAATTAGAGCAGTAGGACCGCTTCGAGTGTAGTGATAGCGGACAACCAAACATTTCAAGGGAAACAGTCTAGCATTATGAACATGAGGAGCAGAACCCAAGCCCATAAGAAGTCAGCTCAAGCTAAATTAAATTTATAATTAGTACCCAGAACCTTACACTACGTCCTTAAACATGTGCCATTAATAACAACAAGGGAAACAAAAGAACGTAGAGGAAAGAAAAGAAATAGTAAGTCAGAAAGGTGAGGTCTGCATTCATCACTCCTGGGTTACAAGAGCACTCCTGTGGTATTTTCTCGCAGATGCCAAGACTCCCAGATTGCTTTGTGCCGCTCAACCGCATTATTATATATATATATATATATATATATATATATATATATATATATATATATATATATATATATATATATATATATATATATATATCATATAATGAAATTTTATCCTCCCTGGGCCCGTAAGGTATCCTGTAATATGTGGAGAGGCACTGATTGTTGCTGCCAGTGAAAACTGTATTTAATTCATTTTTAATACTCAAAACCAACCATGCCTACATGCTTTATGTTGTTACGAAATCACTTGTCTAGCTGTTGCCATCTTGAGTAAGAGCCCTTGCACACTGGGGCGGTTTGCAGGTGCTATTGCGCTAATAATAGCGCCTGCAAACCGCCCCGAAAGTGCTGCTGCTTTCATTTCAGTGTGCAAGCCCCGAGGGCTTGCACACTGGAGCGATGCGCTGGCAGGACGGTAAAAAAAGTCCTGCCAGCAGCATCTTCGGAGCGGTGAAGGAGCGGTGTGTATACCGCTCCTTTACCGCTCCTGCCCATTGAAATCAATGGGACGGCGCGGCTATACCGCCGGCAAAGCGCCTCTGCAGAGGCGCTTTGCGGTGGTATTTAACCCTTTCTCGGCCGCTAGCGGGGGGTAAAACCGCCCCGCTAGCGGCCGCATACCGACGGTAAAACGCCGCTAATAATAGCAGCGTTTTACCGCCGACGCCGCCCCCCGCCCCAGTGTGCAAGGGCTCTAAGGGCAGACAATTCATGTAGCATTCACTTCCTGGAATCCATCTGCCCTTAGCTGAGGCATTCAGGCAGGAGAGTGTAGTTAGCTGAGAAAGCCCCACCTCCCCTCCTCCAAATGAAAGAAAAAATGCCCATGAAGACTCCTGGGATGTATGATATCATTCTTGCCTAGGCTAAAAAACAGGAAGCAACTGAAGAAATAAATAAAAAATGTTAAAACAAGTCGATATAATATACCTTCCTATCTATTTACTAATGATAGCAGCATAAGGATTAAATAGTTAATATTGGGGGCGTGGCCTGATGCATGGAGTGAGCGGACGTGCTGAGCTCCAGCTCCTGGATCCCTCGGCTCCACAGGGCATTTCTACACTGATTTCAGCTGTGCAAACGACCACCATGGGGAAAGCTAAGTACAAAGACCAGCAGGGAACAGGGGGTTCTCGTCCTGGAGGGGATTTGGGGAGCTTTTTTACACGATCCTCGGCCGCGGTCCAGCGCCGGCCGGGATCCAAGATGGCGCCGGCGCCTCCGTCTCCGGCCCGCTCTGAGTCAGCCCTGGACTCTATGGCATGCTCCCAGGCATCCCACCCTATCCCAGCTACACAGGATTCTCCCCCCAGACTCTCCAGAAGCCGCTCTAATGCATCCTTAGGCTCTGAGGATGGATGGGATCTGGAATCACAGATGAGATCCCTGCACAGCTACATGCAGTCTCTCCCTACATAGGCTGACTTTGAACAATGTGTTCACCGCATAGAGAAAACTTACAAGCAGGAGATCTCTGAGCCTAAAAGGGACATTGGTGTTCGTTTTGAGGATATAGAAGCCACTACTGAGACCCTCCATGCAACGGTACAGTCGCATGAGGAAATACTCAACTCTCACACAGTCATGCTGCAACACCTTGCGTACCAGCAAGATGATATTGAAAACAGAAACAGGCGTAATAATATCTGCATCCGTGGCATTCCTGAATCTGTGGAACCCAAGGACTTGAAAGCGGCGGCATTTTTAATAGGACCTCTGGCCCCAGGAACTCTGACCCCTCATTTGTTCGAGATACGCCATGCAGAGTGCATTTCTATAACATTAAGGAATCCATCATGCGTGCCGCCAGCACGCAGGACTCTATCCTTTTCAACACTACCCCCATGATGTTGTTGCCTGATCTTTCACGCTTAACTTTAACCATGCGGAAAGCTTTGAAGCCCCTCACACAGCTACTTCAATCACGCCAACTGAAATATCAATGGTGCTTTCCTTTCCAATTACGGGTGCACCATGATGGTAAGACCGCCATTTTTCGCACGCTGGGTGATCTTCCCGCATTTCTCAGCACCCTGGAACTGCCTCATGTTTCTGTGCCGGATTGGCCCTTCACTCCTGCTACACCAGGCCTACCATACATCCTGCAGTGGCAAAAACAAAGTCGCAAACGCCGCCCTGGATCCTCGTCTCGCACAGATCCTGACGATTGATGTCCACTAGACCGGCTGGTCGTTCATCTTTTTCTTTACAGAAGCAGGAACACCTCCTGCGTTATCTTGGATCCCTTGCAGATTTACCTCTCCGAGACTTCCATGATGTTCTTCCCTCAAATAAAAACCTTCCAGCTAGTTGTTCCTGTTAACCATTATCCTCAATTGGAAGGTTTTATTCTTTTTTCATTATTGATACCCACGTTGGGGAACCTGAGACACCAGGTTCCTTAGCCTTACGCTGGAATAATGGATCCAAGCTAAACAAGGTTGAACTTACCCTGAATCACCAATCTTGCCTTTTGCAGCCATTATCTTCCTCACCTGCCGTGAAGCCGGTCCCAAAGTGCACCCAGCTCCATATTGCTGGAGGTTTTCACCAATCGACCTTAAACTTTTATTTTCTCCTTCTCCAGGGACATGTGCGCCTGTTAGCACATCACTATTGCCCTCACGGCAAACACAAATGTTTCCAGTTATTTTGCTAACTCATGTTTTATCCCAATGTGATACTTTAATATTTATACCCTCCACTTTTACCCATACAGCCCAGCTTAATTACATACATTACCTGCCCGTTGGGCCCTGGGGCTCCGGGAGCCCTCCCATGCTAATCACTAACCCCCCCTTAGGAATATTCGGTGCTCTTAGCTGGCACCGTACCCTGGTTTATAGATGTTACCTATTCTACAGTTTTATGTATTTTGTTTTCTTATATTTTTGATTACATGGTACCACCTAGTGGTCTATTTTAGTACATTCAGTATAATGTCCTATATGCACTTGTCAGGGTCCCAGCCTCCTACTTCTGTTCTCCACCGAACATATGGCTTTACCTCTTTACTAGAGTTGGTTCCTGGGACCCTTCTTCTTCTTTCTCTCCCCTTTTTCTCTCTCTCCATGTCCTTTCCTGCTACTGCCCTTCTGTCCTATATGTCTCCTTCTATTTGTTACCTTGCCTCTCCCCCCATCCCTCCCTGTCCCCCCTCTCCCCCCCCCCCCCCTCCTGCTGGCTGGAGATGTCTCACGAGGGACTCTCGTTATTCCATTTTCCTCCTCATTCCCAATACGCCCTCCCTAAAATGACTGCTACTCCACCTCTTAGTCTAGCTTCCTACAATTGTAGAGGTTTTAACACCCCAGAGAAACGCAGCCAGATCCTCTATCACTTTCACAAAGAACCAACATCCTCTTCCTACAGGAAACCCACTTCCGGTCTGGTTCAACTCCCACGATTCGTAATCGTTACTACACTTCCTGGTTCCACAGCACCAACCCGATTGCGAAATCCAAAGGGGTCTCTATTGCATTTCATAGGTCCTTTCACCCTGATGTTCTTGACTCATGTATTGATGACCATGGTCACTTTGTGTTTCTCAAACTAAAATTTAATAATTTTCTTTTCACAGTGGCCAATATATACGCCCCTAACACTGACCAGGCGCGTTTCCTATCATCCACTCTCACCAGACTAGCTTCCTTTGGAGGTCCCTGTGTTATCGTTGGAGGTGACTTCAATGTGGCTCTTTCCCCGTCTGCCGACAATTCTACAGGTAAGTCTTCCATAACCACGACCTCACTCTCCCACATCAGATCTCTTCTACATTCCCATCACTTAGTGGACGTGTGGCACATACACCATCCTACAGACAGAGATTTCACCTACTTCTCCATAACTCACAACTCATATAGTAGATTAGACTATTTCCTCATTCCCAATCCCTCTTAGACACACCACTACAAACCTCCTTGGGGCATGCCCTTTGGTCTGGCCACTCTCCGGTTTACTTGTCCTTTGCCCGACCCCCACAATCACGTAGAGGGAATTCTTGGCGTCTCAACGACAATCTTCTACGAGACTCAGTGTGTGTCGCTGAGGTCACTAAAGTGATCCAAAATTTTCAATCTGACCATATAGCGGATACCACCTCTCCACTTAATCAATGGGAGGCCCTGAAGTGTGTGGTCAGGGGTGTGCTTATACAAAACGGCTCCCGTCTGAAAAAAATTAGATCTCATGACATTAGGCGCCTTCTGACCACCATTTCGGATCTGGAATCTCTTCACAAACAAACCTTGGACCCCTCTACTTTTGTTACTCTTTCTAATTCCCGCCGTGATCTCCTCCAGTTACTAGATTCCCATTCTCTCATAGCCAGGGATCGTGCCCGCAAATCTTACTATTCCATAGCTAACAAATGTGGTCAACACTTAGGACGGGTCATTCATCCCAGAGCGCCACGTAGCCCCGTTCCCTTCATCACTAAGTCAGATCAGAACAAAGTCTTTGACTGCAGAGGCATATCCACTGCATTTAAAGACTTCTATTCTAAATTATACAACCTCCCGCAAACATCTCCGCCCAGTCCTGTGCCTCCCTCCCAGGATCCAATGCAGACATATATAACGGAGACGGCGCTGCCCATGATCGACCCCCAGGTATCCGCAGACCTGGATGGCCCCTTGTTGGAGCCAGAATTCCTGGGCGTCATCAAGGGACTAAAACCGGACAAGTGTCCATGCCCCGACGGCTACACCCCAAGGTTTTACAAAACCTTTGCACCTTTGCTGGTCCCGTTCCTAACCAAGGCCTTTAACTCCATTGACGATACTACTCTCCCTTCCACAGAGCTATTATCAGCTAATGTTTCCATTATACTGAAACCCAAAAAAGATCCCTCCCAATGCAGCAGTTACCGCCCTATCTCATTATTAAATATTGATCTTAAACTTTTTGCCAAAATCCTTGCTAACCGTCTCTCTCCCTCTCTCCCCGGGATTATACATAGAGATCAGGTTGGCTTTGTTCCAGGCAGGGAGGCACGGGACAATACTACCAAAACTATTCACCTCATCTCATATTCCCAACGCCATCATCAACAGGTCTGCCTTCTCTCCTTTGATGCTGAGAAGGCATTCGACCGGGTCAACTGGCGCTTCTTGAAACTTTCACTTGAACAAATCGGGTTGGGGTCCTCTTTCATCTCCAAAATCATGTCACTCTACTCTCACCCCTCTGCTTCGGTCTTGGTTAATGGTACCTCGTCAGCAGCGTTTGATATATCCAACGGGACTCGCTAGGGCTGCCCCCTTTCCCCCCTTCTTTTTGTCATTGTGATGGAGCATTTAGCATGCGCCATTCGCCAAAATGATTCCATACAAGGCAAACACACGATCCATCCGCACACCATAAGCTTTCATTGTATGCCGATGACTTACTCATCTATGCTCGCCAGCCCCATATAACCCTCCCTTCACTTTTCTTGGAGTTCCAACGCTTTGGAAAACTAAGTAATTTTAAACTCAATATCTCCAAGACTGAGGCCCTCAACATCTCTCTTCCTGCATCTACCATGTCCTCCCTCCGATCCAACTACTCTTTTCACTGGCAGACCAAGGGCATCACTTACCTGGTAGTGACAATACCGGTTAACCTTTCCAATCTTTTTACATTGAACTATATTCCCCTCCTCTCCCGTCTCCGCAAAGACCTAGCTTCCTGGGGGGACAAGACTATTCCTTGGTTTGGACGTATAAATACCCTCAAGATGGACACTCTACCCAAACTGCTTTATCTATTCCAGACTATACCGGTCATCATACCCAAATTCTTTTTCTCTACCCTGCGCTCTCTCTCCATTCGCTTCTTGTGGAATAAAGGATTATCTAGAATCAAATTTAAATTACTCACACGGCCAAAACTGCAAGGCGGTACAGGCTTGCCAGATTTTGAGCTATATTACAAAGCCACATTAATGGCGCGTATCCTTGAATGGTTCCCATGACCCTTTCAAAAAGCCTCGGTCATGGTTGAACAGGATATGTCCCCCGTTGATCTAAGGGCGTTACTTTGGGGTTATAGGAGCAACTTACTGGCCTTAGCCAACTCTTCTCCTCTAACTACAGCTGCCCTTGTGCTCTGGTACAGGAGAGGACTATGTGAGATTCTGTCTCCAGATCCATCTCCCTTATCACCACTTTTTGATAATCCAGCCTTTCCACAAGGTATAGGGGCTCATGCTCTAGGCTCTTTTCTCCACACCTCCTGGCCACAAGCTCATTCCTTCGTTCATGCGGACAATGGAACCCCAAATATCCCAACGGGAAACCAGGACTGGCTCACCTCCCTGCACCTCACTACCTTCACCAAACATCTTTTCGGTTCCTCTTAGATCCATCCCCCCTGACTGAATTTGAACATCGAAGTTCCCTTCAAGAATTACCTAGACATTTACTCTCACACATTTACAGTCTGATTCAAGCTCTCACACTAAATGACTTACCCACTTACACTAGAATGTGGTCGGCAGACTTGGGAAAGACCATCTCCAGAGCGGAATGGCAAACTGCATTCCATTTCGCACACAAGTCCTCAATCTCTTGTTATTCACAAGAGAAAAATTTTAAGGTTTTGTCGAGGTGGTACAGGGACCCTGCCACTCTACGGAAAATATTCCCCTCCACTCCGTCTACCTGCTGGCGATGTTCTACTGCAACAGGATCGTATCTGCATGTCTGGTGGGAGTGTGATCAGATCCGTCCCTTCTGGAAACAGGTATCCCAGGTTTATGAAAAAATTTATGACGATCCTTTGCAAATGACCCCTGAAATAGCCCTTCTCTCTATCCTGCCAGGATCGATAACCTCTCAAAAACACAGTCTCCTCCGCTTCTTCCTTTCTGCTGCCCGCCAACTTATACCTCTTTTTTGGAAGACAACGACTATCCCCACGTTGGCCCTTTGGACCTACACTATGAATGACATCATGCGTATGGAGGAGATGTTGGCGCTAGACAATGATACCTATGAGAAATTCACAATATTATGGTCTGTCTGGCGACGCTTCTCCTCCTCAGACACGCTGGTTACTCTGCTCCCTGTCACCCCTACTCCAACCTCTTCCACTAATTTGAATGCCCCCTGATCCCTGATTTATCCTTTTATCCTTGCAACCGATAAACTAGAGTCCTTCCTCTCCGTTTCCAGCCAGAAGACCCCCCCCTCCCTTCTACTCCTTCCCCTTTTCTTACCCCTGTTCGCCCTCCTATCTTTTATCCTACTTCTCCCCCTTTCATTTTCCCTCTTTCCATTTCACCATCTTGATGTTTGACATAATGTGTTTATATGCTCTACTACTCAGTAGCTGCCAGTATTGCTGTGGGCGATAGCCATTTGCCGTGCTGGTTGTTCTTTCACAGTATAATATTTTATATCAACTGTATTATTTTCTTTTGTTTCTTCATACCAATAAAAATATTTTCAACTCTAAATAGTTCATGTTGATTGGGAGAGTTTAGTTCTGCTTTAACTTGCTTGCTTGTGATAAAATCTAGAGCCCATTGCTGAATGAAAGATCAGTTACACTAGGGCTACACTGGTGATTAGATCCCTTTGCTACTGAGCAGTGGCAGCCCGTCCATGTCCCCCCCCCAAGCTATAAAAAAAAGTGCCCTTTAAGAGTGTCCAGGCGCCCTTTAAGGATGTCCAGGTGCCGGACACACGGCGGTCTATGGGAAGCTTCCCAGCTTGCAATCAGCTCATTGCAAGCTGGGAAGCGGATTTGCCTGTATTTAGAGAGTGTTTGGGGCGCAAGCATTGCGCCCGCAAATGTACCCACTCTTCACCGATTTCTCTGGCCTCCTTTCCTGTATTTTAATTGGCGGGGATCAGAGGGCGGTGCTTTTTTCAGCACCCCCCACGTCACTTCCGGTTTTCCGGCTCACCTCTGTGTGGCGTGGACCTGGACCCCGCGTGGAAGGCCTGAGCGGCGTGGCTCCTTAATGGTAGGTAAGCCCCTATGCAGCGCAGGTACAAGGCATGGGCAGAAGGGACACATGCCCTGGGAGAAGCGTCTCTGTATAGATGCAGGAATGCACTTGAACCTGAATCAGCAACTCCTCTCTTCTTCAACAGTAGCCATAAAAAAAGGCAGGGGAGTAAATCATTCACTCACATGATAACAGAGCTCACTGCACACTAGGCTCAGCCTTATTTATTGCTGGACAGACACAGATCTTCACCTGTGACAGGTTGTTTGCACGCAGTTAAGGAGTTATGCTGTCTGTCCCACAGTAAATAAGGCTGAGCCTGAGTGTGCAGTAGAGCTGCACAATTAATCATTAAAAGATTGTGATCTCGATTCACCCCCTCTGATGATCTGTATTGCAGTTTTTACCAATTCTTTCATGTAACAAGTATAGAGAGTTCTCTGCTCACTCTGGCAGTCTGCCAAACCGGGCAGTCTGCCAAGTTTTTAACAACATTGTAACTCTTCCCAAAGGGATAAAACTTGTGTGTGAATATGCAGGAAGTTTACCCACTTAAAGTCTAAACCTTTTTCTGACACTTGTTTCTTACAGTTAAAATCTGATTTTTTTGCTAGAAAATTACTTGGAACCCCCAAACATATATATATATATATATATATATATATATATATATATATATATATATATTTAGCAGAGGCCCTAGGGAGTAAAATGGTGATTGTTGCAATATTTTATGTCACACTGTATTTGCACAGTGGTCTTTCAAACGCAATTTTTTGGGAAAAATACACTTCAATGAATAGAAAAAAAAAACGAAACAGTAAAGTTAGCCCAATTATTTTATTTAATGTGAAAGATGATGTTACGCCATAAGAATCGTGAGAGAATCGTGAGAGAATCGTGATCTATCAGCTAAGCAAAAAAATCACGATTCTCATTTTAGCCAGAATCGTGCAGCTCTAGGTGAAGGTTCTGTTATCAGTTGAGGAGATTTACTCCTTACTTCCCTGCATTTGTTTTGTTGGGTTCTCTTATTACCTACTGGAGGTAGGGTTTAAAGGAAAAGGATCATCTAATAAAACCAGGGCTGGTGCTCCATGCTTCTAGATTAAAAGCACCTACTATTTTAGAGTTTGGAATTTGGAATTCAACGGTTTGTTGAATCTGGGTGTATTACTATGATGATGACGGGTGTATTATACAATGATGAGGATGATGATGATGATGACAGGTGTATTATACAAATGATGACGATGATGATGACGGGTGTATTATACAATGATAAGAATAATGAGGATGGGTGTATTATACAATGATGAGGATGATGATGATGACGACAGGTGTATTATACAATGATGAGGATGATGATAACGGGTGTATTATACAATGATGAGGATGGGTGTATTATACAATGATGAGAATAGCGATGACAGGTGTATTATACAACGATGAAGATGATGTTGACGGGTGTATTATACAATGATGAGGATGGGTGTATTATACAATGATGAGGATAGCGATGACGGGTGTATTATACAATGATGAGGATGGGTATATTATACAGTGATGAGGATAGCGATGACAGGTGTGTTATACAATGATAAGGGTGAGAGCATTATATTACGATGAGGATAGCAATTGCGGGTGTATTATACAATGATGAGGATGGGTGTAATATACAATGATGAGGATCACGATGACGGGTGTATTATACAATGATGAGGATGATGATGATGACAGGTGTATTATACAATGATGAGGATGATGATGATGGGTGTATTATACAATGATGAGGATGATGATGACGTGTGTATTATACAATGATGAGGATGACGATGAGGGGTGTATTACACAATAATGAGGATGATGATGATGGGTGTATTTTATAATGATGAGGATAGCGATGACTGGTGTATTATACAATCATGAGGATGACGGTGTATTATACAATGATGAGGATGGGTGTAATATACAATGATGAGGATGACGATGACGTGTGTATTATACAATGATGAGGATAATGATGGGTGTATTATACAATGATGAGGATAGCGATGGCAGGTCTATTATACAATGATGAGACTGGGTGTATTATATAATGATGAGGATAGCGATGACAGGTGTATTATACAATGATGAGGATGGGTGAAATATACAATGATGAGGATGACGATGATGGGTGTATTATATAATGATGAGGATAGCGATAACGGGTGTATTATACAATGATGAGGATGATGATGACAGGTGTATTATATAATGATGAGGATGATGATGACGGGTGTATTATACAATGATGAGGATAGTGATGACGTGTGTATTAGAGCTGCACGATTCTGGGTAAAATGAGAATCACAATTTTTTTGCTTAGAAGATATATCAAGATTCTCTCATGATTCTCACGGCGTAACATCATCTTTCACATTAAAACAAAAAAAAAATTGGGCTAACTTTACTGTTTCGTTTTTTTTTTATTCATTGAAGTGTATTTTTTCCAAAAAAATTGCATTTGAAAGACCGCTGGGCAAATACAGTGTAACATAAAATATTGCAGCAATTGCCAATTTATTCCCTAATTCCCTAGGGTCTTTGCTAAAATATATATAATGTTTGGGAGTTCCAAGTAATTTTCTAGCAAAAAATGTTGATTTTAACTTAAGAAAGAAGTGTCAGAAAAAGATTTAGACTTTAAGTGGTTAAACTTCCTGCATTGTTGTTGAAAACTTGGCAGACTGCCCTTTATTTACACAGAAGTTTTTTCCCTTTGATCTAAGAAGGAAGCTTAGTTAAAATGTATCACCTTAAAGACTTGGCAAAATGCCCCATGCTTTCTTTTGACAGCTGAGTGAGCAGATAGTCTCTCCACTTGTTATATGAAAGAATCGGCAACCTCTGCAGGAGAGATCGTCAGGGGAGGTGAATTGAGATCACAATTTTTTAACGATTAATTGAGCAGCTCTAGTGTGTATTATACAATGATGAGGATGACGATGACGTTTGTATTATACAATGATGAGGATAGTGATGACGTGTGTATTATACAATGATGAGGATGATGATGGGTGTATTATACAATGATGAGGATAGCGATGACGGGTGTATTATACAATGATGAGGATGGGTGTAATATACAATAGGGATGAGCTTCGTGTTCGAGTCAAACCCATGTTCGACTCGAACATCGGCTGTTCGATCGTTCGTCGAATTCCGAACGATATGGGCCGTTCATGCCAAATTCGTGTGGCGCGTCACGGCCCATAATTCACTGCGGCATCGCAGTGCATTGCTGGCTGATGATTGGCCAAGCATGCACTATGACCCGCATGTTTGGCCAATCACAGCGTCGTCAGTAGAGAGAGCTGTAATTGGCCAAAGCCAGGGTGGCTTTGGCCAATTATGGCTCAGGGGGTTTAGAACACGCCCCGCACTATAAAAGGCCGCCTGCACGGCGGCCCTGTGTAGTGTGTGTTCCGGCGTTGAGATACATAGATAGACAGAGAGACAGTGTCATTTCATTTGAGTTAGCTAGATTAGGCAGGACAATCAGTGAGTTAGCTGCACTTACAGTGTATTGTGTATATATATATATATATATGCATCCCAGGTGTTGCATATATATATATATATATATATATATATATATATATACTGTATTCCGTTTAGCTAGATCCATTCCTGTTATCTTCCTACTGACAGGCAGGCTTGTCTTGTTACAGTATTTAAAGCTACCTGAAGAAAATTGCTGGTGTTCTTTTGATCCCATTAGTACCACAGTCAGGCAGCTAGACTATTTACAGTTAGTGTAGTGCGTCCTGCTCACAGTGTTCAGCTAAAACTACAAGTTAGTGTGGTGCGTCCTCCTCACAGTGTTCAGCTAAACCTACAAGTTATTTTTTTGCGAGCTCTGCACAGTGTTCTTCTAAAGCTACAAGTTAGTGTAGTACGTACTGCTCACAGTGTTCAGCTAAAACTACAAGTTAGTGTAGTGAGACCTCTGCACAGTGTTCATCTAAAGCTACAAGTTAGTGTAGTACGTTCTGCTCACAGTGTTCAGCTAAAACTACAAGTTAGTGTAGTGAGACCTCTGCACCGTGTTCATCTAAAGCTACAAGTTAGTGTAGTGCATCCTGCTCACAGTGTTCAGCTAAAACTACAAGTTAGTGTGGTGCGTCCTCCTCACAGTGTTCAGCTAAACTTACAAGTTATTTTTTTGCGAGCTCTGCACAGTGTTCATCTAAAGCTACAAGTTAGTGTAGTGCGTCCTGCTCACAGTGTTCAGCTAAAACTACAAGTTAGTGTAGTGAGACCTCTGCACGGTGTTTATCTAAAGCTACAAGTTAGTGTAGTGCGTCCTGCTCACAGTGTTCATCTAAAGCTACAAGTTAGTGTAGTGCGTCCTGCTCACAGTGTTCAGCTAAAACTACAAGTTAGTGTAGTGAGACCTCTGCACCATGTTCATCTAAAGCTACAAGTTAGTGTAGTGCGTCCTGCTCACAGTGTTCATCTAAAGCTACAAGTTAGTGTAGTGCGTCCTGCTCACAGTGTTCAGCTAAAACTACAAGTTAGTGTAGTAAGACCTCTGCACAGTGTTCATCTAAAGCTACAAGTTAGTGTAGTGCGTCCTGCTCACAGTGTTCAGCTAAAACTACAAGTTAGTGTAGTGAGACCTCTGCACGGTGTTCATCTAAAGCTACAAGTTAGTGTAGTGCGTCCTGCTCACAGTGTTCATCTAAAGCTACAAGTTAGTGTAGTGCGTCCTGCTCACAGTGTTCAGCTGTTCAGCTAAAACTACAAGTTAGTGTAGTGAGACCTCTGCACCATGTTCATCTAAAGCTACAAGTTAGTGTAGTGCGTCCTGCTCACAGTGTTCATCTAAAGCTACAAGTTATTGTAGTGCGTCCTGCTCACAGTGTTCAGCTAAAACTACAAGTTAGTGTAGTGAGACCTCTGCACAGTGTTCATCTAAAGCTACAAGTTAGTGTAGTACGTCCTGCTCACAGTGTTCAGCTAAAACTACAAGTTAGTGTAGTGAGACCTCTGCACCGTGTTCATCTAAAGCTACAAGTTAGTGTAGTGCATCCTGCTCACAGTGTTCAGCTAAACTTACAAGTTATTTTTTTGCGAGCTCTGCACAGTGTTCATCTAAAGCTACAAGTTAGTGTAGTGCGTCCTGCTCACAGTGTTCAGCTAAAACTACAAGTTAGTGTAGTGAGACCTCTGCACCGTGTTCATCTAAAGCTACAAGTTAGTGTAGTGCATCCTGCTCACAGTGTTCATCTAAATCTACAAGTTAGTGTAGTGCATCCTGCTCACAGTGTTCAGCTAAACCTACAAGTTATTTTTTTGCGAGCTCTGCACAGTGTTCAGCTAAAGCTACCTGTAAAAGGTTGGTGGTGTTTTCCTGATCCTATCACTACCGCAGGCAGGTAAATAAGCTGCAAGTTATTTTTTTGCAAGCTCTGCACAGTGTTCAGCTAAAGCTACCTGTAGAAGGTTGGTGGTGTTCTCATACTACGGGCAGGCAGTTGATTTTTGCTAGCTGCAGTATCAGTACATTATATATATATATATATATATATATATATATATATATATATATATATATATATATATATATATATCCCAGCTTAGTGCAGCTACAGGCCATTAGTATGTCTGGAAGGCCAAGAAGGAGAGGCAGACAGTCACAAGTCAATAAAAGAGGGCAAGCAGGCTCTGTGTCTAGTCAGTGCTGGTCGTGGAGACGGTGCATCCTCATCAGCACGTGGCCGTGGGACACGCTTGGCCTTTTTTTCAGCAGCTGGCCGTGTTGAGCCACAACATGCGGAAGACTTGGTCGAGTGGATGACCAAGCCGTCCCCATCCTCTCTCACCCATGCTCAGGGTACTTTGTCTGGCAAAGCAGCGGCCTCTTCCCTCGGCTCAATGTCATCAGTGACTCCTTCCCTAGCCCCACCATGTCCTCCTGAGGAGTCCCTCGAACTTTTTGACCACAGTGTTGGGTACATGCTCCAGGAGGATGCCCAGTGTTTGGAAGGCTCTGATGATGATATTGAGCACGATGAAGGCAGTAACATGAGCACGGACAGAGGGGGTGCCCAAGAAGGACAGCAATCTGGCAGTCATGCTCCCCCTGCTGCAGCATACTGCCAGGTTTGCTCCAGTGATGAGGAGGGAGGGGATGATGAGATCACTGACTCAACATGGGTGCCTGATAGGAGAGAGAAGGAGGAGGCGGCACATCACCAACGAGGCAGGACGCCCTCCAGGGGCCAGCCTAAGGGCAGCACACTGACTGCATCACACCCCAAAGCTCCACATGTGCAGGGCGCTGCAGTCTCTGCGCGTTATTCAAAAAGTTCTTTGGTGTGGGCCTTTTTTGAGACGAGTGCATCAGATCGCACCGCTGCTATTTGCAACATATGTCTCAAGCGTATCTCGCGTGGCCAAAACATCTCCCGCTTGGGTACCACATGCTTGACCAGACATATGTTGACCTGCCATGCAGTTCGTTGGCAAGCGTATCTAAAAGACCCACACCAAAGAACAAAGAGGATCTCTCCTTGCTCCTCATCAGATCTCCAACCCCACTATACCTTTAGTCCTCTCTGAGTCTTGCACTGAGAGGAATGAAGGTGTAGAATTAGGTGTGTCACAGCCAAGTACTTGTGGGCAATCTGCTTTCGGTACACCGACGTCAGATTGTACCAGGCAAATTTCCCTGCACCAGCTGCTGCACCGCCGAAAGAAGTTTGCTCCCAGCCATCCACATGCCCAGCGGTTGAATGCTAGCTTGGCAAAATTGCTAGCACTTCAACTGCTGCCTTTTCAGTTCGTAGACTCTGCCCCCTTCCGTGAGTTTGTGGAATGTGCGGTTCCTCAGTGGCAGGTACCCAAACGCCACTTTTTCTCATGGAAGGCGATTCAGGCTCTCTACCGGCATGTGGAAGGCAATGTCCATGCCTCGCTGACTCATGGTCCAGCAGGCATGGACAGGGACGTTATCTAAGTTACCCAAGTTTCACTGCGCATTGGGTGACTCTGCTGGCAGCTGGGAAGGATGCAGGACAAGGTGCATTAGTGTTGGAGGTTGTTCCGCCACCATGCCTCCAAAATGCCACTACTAATGATTGTGAAACACCTCTCTCCTCCACCCCCTCCTCTTCTTCTTCCTCCATGGCCTCTTCCTGTGCTTTGTCCTCGGAACCAGCGGTGCTCCATAGCCGTTCAAGGGGCTACGCAAGTACGCAGGCCAAAAGATGCCATGCGGTGCTTGAGCTGGTGTGCTTGAGGGACAGGAGCCACACTGGGGCAGAGGTTCTGTCAGCTCTGCAGGGGCAGGTTCAGAGGTGGTTGACGCCACACCAACTTAAGGCAGGAATGGCGGTTTGCGACAATGGCACCAACCTCCTCTCTGCCCTCCGACAGGGACAAATGACCCATGTGCCCTGTTTGGCTCACGTCCTTAACTTGGTGGTGCAGCGGTTCTTGGGCAGGTACCCGGGCTTACAGGATGTCCTGAGGCAGGCCAGGAAAGTCTGTGTGCATTTCTGCCGGTCATATAATGCCAGTGCTCGGCTGGCGGACCTCCAAAAGGAGTTTAACCTGCCCAAGAACCGCTTAATCTGTGACATGCCCACCAGGTGGAACTCAACGTTGGCCATGCTGCAGTGGCTGCACATGCAGCAGAGGGCCATCAATGAGTACCTGTGCGACTATGGCACCAGGACAGGGTCAGGGGAGTTTGTTTTTTTTTCCCCACGCCAGTGGGCCATGATCAGGGATGCATGCACTGTCCTTTCACCATTTGAGGAGGCCACGAGGATGGTGAGCAGTGACAGTGCATGCATCAGTGACACTGTCCCCCTTGTCCACCTGTTGGAGCACACGCTGCGTGGAATAATGGACAGGGCACTTGAGGCAGAACAGAGGCAGGAAGAGGAGGACTTCCTTAGCTCTCAAGGCCCCCTTTATCCAGACAGTGTTCCTGCGTGCCCGCCGATCACACAGGAAGAGGAGGAGGAGGAGGAGGAGGAGGAGGAGGAGGAGGAGGAGGAAGATTGTGTCAGTATGGAGGTGGAGCCTGGCACTCAGCATCAGCAGCAGTCTTTAAGGGATCAGTCCCAAGAAACACATGGACTTGTACATGGCTGGGAGGAGGTGGCTGCGGACCATGTCGTCCTTAGTGACCCAGAGGACTCCGGACCGAATGCCTCAGCAAACCTACGCTGCATGGCCTCCCTGATCCTGCAAAGCCTGCGTAAGGATCCTCGTATTCGTGGTATCAAGGAGAAGGACCAATACTGGCTGGCAACCCTCCTTGATCCACGTTACCAGGGTAAGGTTGCGGACCTTATCTTGCCATCGTAGAGGGAGCAGAGGATGAAACATCTTCGGGAGGCCTTGCAGAAAGGTCTGTGCAACGCGTTCCCAGAGACTGGGAGGTTACAAACTCCTGTTTCTGGACAACGTGTTGCTGAGGCTTCGGTCAGTCAAAGAAGGAGCGGTGGAGAAGCTGGCCGTCTGACCGATGCGTTCAGACAATTTTTTGGTCCGCAGCCCCAAGGTATGATCGGTTCCAGAAACCATCGCCAGCGTCTGTTTTACATGGTGCAGGAATACCTAGGGGCAAGATCTGACTTGGACACCTTTCCCACCGAAACTCCTCTGGGTTACTGGGTCTTGAGGATGGATCACTGGCCAGAGCTTGCACAGTATGCAATTGAGCTACTGGCCTGTCCTGCATCCAGCGTTCTTTCGGAACGCACATTCAGTGCTGCTGGAGGCTTTGTAACCGATCACAGGGTGCGTCTGTCCACCGACTCGGTCGATCGACTGGCCTTCATAAAAATGAATCAGTCTTGGATCACCACCAGATACCAAGCACCTGATGCTGATGTAACCGAATAATATTTTTTGAAATGCCAGATCCCTTCAAAGGCTGCCTATGCTGATGCTGAGTGACTATCCTGAGTAATTATCCTCTTCCTCAATGATCACGCTGATAGCTTGTAAGAAAATTTTTGGTTCTGGGCGCCACCACCAGTGCCTAAGGCCCAATTTTTCAGCCCCTGTTTAAAAGGGGCGTGTAATTACAATTTTTGATGCAATACTTTGCAGCAGGGCTCGTTCCTGCGTTCCAACTAGAGTATCTGTGAGGGGTTGCAGTGTTGTGGCACCAGCAGCAGTGCCTAAGGCCTAATTTTTCAGCCCCTGTTTAACAGGGGCATGTAATTACAATTCTTGATCTAATTTTTCACAGCAGGGCCCATTTCTGCACCCACCAAGAGCGAGTAAGGACTTACAGTGTTGTGGCACCAGCACCACCACCACCACCACCAAAGGCCCAATTTTTCTGCCTCTGTTCAACAGGGGCATGTCATTACAATTCTTAATCTAATATTTCACAGCAGGGCCCTGTGAGGGCTTACAGTGTTGTGGCCACAACACCTAAGGCCCAAATTTCTGCTGAGTATATAGGGCAGGCCCCTACTTTCAAACATCTAACTTACAAACGACTCCTACTTGCAAACGGAAGGAGACAACAGGAAGTGAGATGAAATCTACCCCTAGGAAGGGAAATTCTCTCCTGTAAGAGTTAATATGGGAAAAACATTTCTCCTTTCCACTGATGCTTTCCAATCCTTGTTGCACAAAAAACCCCAAATTTTCAAAAAACATTTGTCATTGGGACAAAAAGTGAGGTGAAATCTTCTGAAGAGGAGGACAGACAGCAAAACAAATGTCACAGGGGTGATAACCCTTCCCTATGTTTTCCAAAAAGCTTAAAAAAGATTTTTTGGCTGGAGCTAAACACGTTAAAAATGTACCCGTTCAAAATTACAAACAGATTCTACTTAACAACAAACCTACAGTCCCTGTCTTGTTTGCACTGCCTGTATACTGCTGTTCAGAGTATATAGGGCCTGGTGGCCCCACACCTTTCCTTATTTTAATTTGGGTGCGGGGTTCCCCTTAATATCCATACAAGACCCAAAGGGCCTGGTAATGGACTGGGGGGTACCCATGCCGTTTATCTCACTGATTTTCATCCATATTGCCAGGACCCGACATTACATTAAAGCCGCAAGCAGTTTTATATGACTTTTTTTCCTTTAAAAATGACATATTGTGCAGGGACTGTTCTAAGCACGGGAAACACGCGCCACTTTACAGGCATACTATAGACACCCCCCAGGTACTTTAAGCATCATTAAAATCACTGCTCCCGAAAAAACGTCCGTTTTTAAACGTTTTTTTGCATTGATACATGTCCCTTGGGGCAGGACCCGGGTCCCCAAACCCTTTTTAGGACAATACCATGCAAATTAGCCTTTAAAATGAACACTTTTGATTTTGAACATTCAAGTCACATAGACGTCAATGGGGTTCTAACGTTTGTGCAAATTTTCAGTCCGTTCGCAGGTTCTGGTGCGAACCGAAAGGGGGGGTGTTCAGCTCATCCCTAATATACAATGATGAGGATGATGATGAGGGGTGTATTATACAATAATGAGGATGATGATGATGGGTGTATTATACAATGATGAGGATAGCGATGACGGGTGTATTATACAATGATGAGGATGATGATGACGGGTGTATTATACAATGATGAGGATGATGATGACGGGTGTATTATTCAATGATGAGGATGATGATGACGAGTGTATTATACAATGATGAGGATGATGATGACGGGTGTATTATACAATGATAAGGATGATGGATAAGGATGATGATGGGTGTATGATAAGGATAGCGATGAAGGGTGTATTATACAATGATGAGGATAGCGATGACGGGTGTATTATACAATGATGAGGATGATGATGATGACGGGTGTATAATATGAGGATAAGGATAGTGATGATGGGTGTATAATATGGGGATGACAATGATGGGTGTATTATACAATGTAGGGTGTCAGACAGTGTCAGTGAGTGTGCCATTCACTGGTGCCACATCTGTCTCGCTGGCTGCTTTCTAATACAGTTAAACCTTGGATTGCAAGCATAATTTGTTCCGGAAACATGCTTGTAATCCAAAGCACTTGTATATCAAAAGAATTTCCCATAAGAAATAATGGAAGCTCAAATGATTCGTTTCCACAACCATTTATTCATAAGTCCTTTAGTTTATAGTCCATATAAAAAGATTATAGCAATGTCATAGGTTGTGTAACCATAAAATGTCCGTACACAAAGGGCAGCCTCCACAAGGGGATTAGAAGCAAAATCCAGCAGGAGCGACAGAGTATATAAAAGAGAAGAGAGGCGCCTCTAAGTGTAGCAATATGGTTACATTTAATGAAGGTACAACATTTAGAAACTCGTATGGTTGATGATTAAAAGAGGCACATCTAAGTATGCAGGCATTCAGGGAAAAGCTGTCCACATAGACCATCCCCCACACCGCCGGCTCTCTCCAATGTCAGTCTGCAATCGTGACCGGGAAGACTACCCTGCAGTAGAGCGATCTGAAAGTGAAGCTTGAACCGCTCGTGGAGCGCAGCGTAGAATGGATGACGTAGATGGCGGTGAGGATGACGGTCTATATGGACAGCCCAGATGCCTGCATACTTAGGCCTCATGCACACGAGACGCTGGTGCAAACTCTGCTGAACACATGTTTTTAAAAGCTGAAACCGGCGTTTAGAAACGTCCGTTTTGCCGCATTTTCATGCCGCGTTTAGCCGCGTTTTACCGCGTTTGCATCTAGAAGCGTCTGCAGAGCAGAGAATGACATTTTCCGACCTGAATTTGGGGCCCCATATCTCAGGGACACTTGGTGCTAGGAACCACAATTTGAGTGCTAACACAGTGGAACTAGCACTACAACATATCCAAATTTAGGGTTCCTAGCTGCAAGTAGCCCCGAGATATGGGGCCCCAAAGTCGGGTCGCAAAATGTCAAGCACTTTTCTGCAGCAGAGAATGACATTTTGTGACCTGACTTTGGGGCCCCATATCTCTGGGCCACTTGGTGCTAGGAACCCCAAATTTGGATATGTTATAGTGCTATTTCCACTCTGTTTGCACACCAAGTGACCCCGCAATATGGGGCCCCAAATTCGGGTCATAAAATGTTCCTTTAAAACACTTATGGCACCGGCGTTTAGCTGCGTTTACCCGCGTTTGGCGTCTGAAACGTGGAAAACTTTTGCTTCTGAACCCATTTTTTTGCTTCTGGAAAAACGAGGTTAAACGCAACTGCCCAAAAAAGCCAAAAAACGAGACTGTGTACATGGACACATAGGATAACATTGAATGGGTTCAGGGGCAGTTGAAAAAGTGTCCAAGTGCCTCTGAACGAGAGTTTAACAGCGTCTCGTGAGCATGAGGCCTTAAACGTGCCTGTTTTACTCATCAACCATGTGAGTTTCTAAATGTTGTATCTTCATTAAATGCAAACATATTGCTACACTTAATAAAAAAAGGAATTGCGCTAGGTGCTAAACAAAAATGATGATAATAATGAAAATGAAACACAGTGAAGGAAATCCTGCAGCTAAAACACCATAACCCCAATACACGGGCACATAAAAGATGTATCAAAACGGACAGTGTAGCGCTGGACTAGTGATATAGTGAACATATATATTATAAACACATGTAAATTATTATATCATGACCTAGAATTATTACGTCATAAAATAAAAATGAAATAGTGAAAATCAAGTAAGTAATATTAGCTGGTGTGAATCCATACCCTAAAAGGGTGTATGCAGGAAAAAACACAAGTGCAAAATGATAAAAATGAAGTTCATAAGTGCAAGATAATTAAAATAAAGTTCATAAGTGTCATAAGTGAAGAAATAAGTCCACAAAAAAGCTACTGCAGGGTCCAGGATTGCATGGTCCACCGCTAGTGCAGCCCACCACCATATGTTAAAGTTGGAGGCTTACCAGAGAGCCTGCGACCGCCCTTATTCAGGGGGGTCAAAACAGGCTTAGTAGTGGAAGATGGACTCCCGGAGATGACTCACAATAGAATCCTAATGCTGTTCTCCCGGTCTCCTCGCCAAACGATTAGTCTGCAGCAACGGGGACACCAATGTTGAGGGAATACTCCCAGGGGTTCCTTCCAGTACTTCTTCCCGGATAGACCAGGCACAAATAAGCCACAAATCCCAAGAAAAGAGCAAAGGGGGACTCCAATAGTGTAGATTGACTAATACTGTTTTGATTAATTTAAATACAGTGAAATTCAATAGGTAAAATCACTTACAGCAGAAGTGACAAGGTAAAAAACTCCTTAGCTGTTTAAAACAGACTCGCGCATGCGCGATGCGTATCGGCGTTGTGACCCTACAGCCGCTTCGTCACAACTGACATCATCAGGGGTCCCCTGAAGCACTGGAAGGAACCCCTGGGAGTATTCCCCCAACATTGGTGTCCCCGTTGCTGCGGACTAATCGTTTGGCGACCAAACCTAAAATCTACAGTGCTACTTGTGGGACAAGCAAGGCTCTGTCAATAGTCCCTATATTGCCTGTACTTAAAATCCAAGGGGCTCCACAGGGACTCCTCTCAACTGGTCCAGCAGTATAATGGGCAGCATCACAAAGAGAGACATGGACCAAAGTTCCACTAGATTTAGTTGGTATTTGCAGAACACTTGAAGGCATCTGTGGGTTTCTCCATTTTTATTTACATTTTCAGTTTAGTCACTTTATAGTACTGGAAAATTTACTCTAAGCAGTATTTGAGGTACATCTTAACATTACCCTTCCAAGGTTATAGAAACTGTCACTACTGAAGGGCATACCAATACTCATATTGTGTTCTGGGGAGCAAAAAGAAAAAAAAAATTCTAGTTGTCTCTTTTACATAGACAAGCGTGCTGAGAGTGGGACAGTGCCCATAGTGAAGTCAGTTTCACTCTGCCATTGGTCTCATTTCATAGACGCATTTCTAAGAGGTTAAATTAAACAACTTTCATTTGTGTAGTACTTTTGTGAGTTAAATCTGTTGGCTGTCACACTATGTTGGTCTGATAGTACAACTGCTGTAATCATTATTTTTGAAGCAGATATAGTAAAATATTAATCTTGGTTAAGTATCATTGTGTGGAGTGCTGTTTCCTTTAAATTGCATACCAGGTGGAGAGCTGGAGGTTAAACTTCAAGACAAAAGGTATACTATATAATCAATTGTGGAATCGTCTTTAAGTTTCTGCTGCACACTATCATTACACCACAACTGTGTCAAGGGGACTGAGTCAAATTAAGGGGGTGTATGGGAGAGTACAGCCCCAAATCAAAATATCAGCAGCTCCTTCGGGGGTCAGTGCTACATACTTTTCTGCTCTGTGCAATAGTTTTGCACAGAACAGCCCCAATCTTCCTCTTCTGGGGTCCCCCCCGCTGGTGCTCCTGGCTTCTCCTGCCTTTGCGTACCCCAATAATAAGCTACTTTCTAGGGCTGGTACTTATGTGAGCTTGCTCCATCTATTGACACACACAGCATGGCTCAGGCCCCATCCCCGGTCACTCATAACTGGATTTGATTGACAGCAGCAGGAGCCATTGGCTCCTGCTGCTCTCACTGAGTCCAGTGAGGAGGAAGAGATAGAGTGCCACTGCTCTCGGGCACAGCGCTGGTTCGAGATTTGGTTTAGGTAAGTATTTAGTGGGGGCTGCACCAAAAAGTTTTTTTACCTTAATGTAGAGAATGCATTAAGGTTAAAAAAAAAAAAAAAACTTTTAGCCTTTACAATTACTTTAATACAGTTATGTATTATTTTTTTACTTAATAAGTGGGGTAGCAATAGAGATTGAGAGTAACAGGATTAATCAGGTTTTTTGCAGAATACATAAAAAATAATCTCATCTTGACTAAGTGATTATAAACAGTGTGTAATACACCATTTATAGTGTGATTATATTTCTTTATGATGTAAATTTAGTGACACTTTAACTTGGTATCAGCCTCATGTCACCCTTTCCTCGTCAGGTGTAATGCAATGTTCATCTGCTGACAAGGAACATTCCGACAAAGTTTTGATGACTCTTCTATCGCTGCTCCTTCATGGTCCAGCTACAGACATGAAGAGGCGACCAAGCTGTATTGCATAACTGCATTAGGGAAAAGTCAGGTCAGAAAAATGTCTGTATTGACTTGCAGAGCTTTGTAAATATCAAAACTGAATGAATAAAAATACAAATAGGCCATATGTTTGAAGTTCAACTTTAAAGCGGTTGTAATGTCCGCTTGGTCTTTTTTAAATACAGGTAAGCCTATAATAAGGATTACCTGTAGGTAAAATGAATATCTCCTAAACCTGTATGGTTTAGGAGATATTCACCTTGCATGCAGCCACTGACATCAGTGTATATGTGGTGAGTATTTTGCAGCTCTCATTTGTTTTTGAAAATTAAAGCAGGGGTCCACCTACATCATCTAAAAAAAATATATATATTAAAAGCCAGCAGCTACAAATACTGCAGGTGCTGTCTTTTAATACATGGCCACTTACCTGTCCCAGGGTCCAGCGATGTCGGCAGGAGACGCCGAGAACCCGCTCGGTTCTCGGCAGCTGCCGCCACCATCCTAGGTGAGGGAGTCAGGAAGTGAAGCGTTGCGGCTTCACTTCCCGGTTCCCTACTGCGCATGCGCGAGGCGCGCTGCGCGTCCCAAGTGGTCCCCGCTCTCTCCAGGGAGCTGTGTGTTTCCCATGAGACAGCCCGGAGGGACAGGAAGAGGCATAGACTCCCATGGGAGTCTATGCTGGAAGTGGGTGAAAATACCTGTCTTAGACAGGTATCTGCACCCCCTCCCCCCTGAAAGGTGCCAAATGTGACACCGGAGGGGGGGAGGGTTCCGAAAAGCGGAAGTTCCATTTTTGTGTGGAACTCCGCTTTAAGAAAGACAAGAAAAATGTTTTTTTTTTCTTTTTTCAATTTTCAAAACTTTGTGACAAAAAGTGAGGTCTGCAAAATACTCACTATACCTCTCAGCAAATAGCTTGGGGTGTCTACTTTCCAAAATAGGGTCATTTGGGGGGGGGGGGGGGGGGGTTGTGCCACCTGGGCATTCCATGGCCTCCGAAACTGTGATAGGCAGTGAAGAGTGAAATAAAAAATTTACACCCTTAGAAAGCCCTTAAGGCGGTGCTTGGTTTTCGGGGTCCCGTACGCGGCTAGGCTCCCAAAAAGTCTCACACGTGGTATCCCCGTACTCAGGAGAAGCAACAGAATGTATTTTGGGGTGTAATTTCACATATTCCCATGGCATGTTTGAGCAATATATCATTTAGTGACAACTTTGTGCAAAAAAAAAAAAAAATTGTCTTTTTCCCGCAACTTGTGTCACAATATAAAATATTCCATGGACTCGACATGCCTCTCAGCAAATAGCTTGGGGTGCCTACTTTCCAAAATGGGGTCATTTGGGGGGGGGGGGGGGGTTTGAACTGTCCTGGCATTTTATGCACAACATTTAGAAGCTTATGTCACACATCACCCACTCTTCTAACCACTTGAAGACAAAGCCCTTTCTGACACTTTTTGTTTACATGAAAAAATTATTTTTTTTTGCAAGAAAATTACTTTGAACCCCCAAACATTATATATATTTTTTTAAAGCAAATGCCCTACAGATTAAAATGGTGGGTGTTTCATTTTTTTTTCACACGGTATTTGCGCAGCGATTTTTCAAACGCATTTTTTTTGGGAAAAAACACACTATTTTAAATTTTAATGCACTAAAACACACTATATTGCCCAAATGTTTAATTGAATAAAAAAGATGATCTTAGGCCAAGTACATGGATACCAAACTCGACATGCTTTAAAATTGCGCACAAACGCGGAGTGGCGACAAACTAAATACATTTTTAAAAGCCTTTAAAAGCCTTTACAGGTTACCACTTTAGATTTACAGAGAAGGTCTACTGCTAAAATTACTGCCCTCGATCTGACCTTTGCGGTGATACCTCACATGCATGCAATTGCTGTTTACATTTGACGCCAGACCGACGCTTGCGCTCGCCTTTGCACGAGAGCAGGGGGGGACAGGGGTGCTTTTTTTTATTATTATTATTATTTGGCTTTTCTATCTTATTTTTAAACTGTTCCTTTAATTTTTTTTTAATAATTTTTATTGTTATCTCAGGGAATGTAAATATCCCCTATGATAGCAATAGGTAGTGACAGGTACTCTTTTTTTAAAACATTGGGATTTATTAGACCCTAGATATCTCCTCTGCCCTCAAAGCATCTGACCACACCAAGATCGGTGTGATAAAATGCTTTCCCAATTTCCCAATGGCTCTGTTTACATCCGGCAAAATCGAAGTCATGAAATGCTACCGTAGCTTCCGGTTTCTTAGGCGATAGAGATAATTGGAGCCATTCTGGTCTCTGATCAGCTTTGTGGTCAGCTGGCTGAATCACCGGCTGCATTCTCAGGTTCCCTGTTGGGACAGGAGAGCCAGAGAAAAACATGGAATACGGTGGGGGCATTCCCTCCCACTGCTTGTAAAAGCAGTCTAGAGGCTAATTAGCTGCTAGTATTGCTTTTACATGAAAGCTGACCGCTGGCTGAAAAGAATGATACCAAGATGATACCTAAACCCGCAGACATCATTCTGGTATAACCACTCAAAGTGCAGCAACATACCAGTACCTTGCTGGTCCTTGTTGGGCTTATATTGTAAACTTTTTTTCAAGCAGCCCGTGGGCTGCTTGAAAAAAAGAGATTGATCGGTGGGTATGCTCACCATTAGAATACCTCCCTTCATCCACCCACTTCTAATGATGGGCATACATGCACCGTTTATATATGCCAAAGCATGGGGGCATCCGCCCCAAAAGGTAGGAGCAAATCGCTCCTCCACCCCTGCTGCCCCCATGCTTCGGTATATATGCTCTTTTTTTTAACTGTGGTGGTGAAATCACCTCCTACAGCGCTGGAGTCACGGCTTTATGTACCGTGGGAGCAAACGCTGTTGCTGTCAAGATAAATAAATCTGCGCTGCAACTAAATGGCATACCTGCTAAGCAAATGATGGTTAACAATAAAACAAAGTAACATTACAGTATAACAGTAAGACTTACCATACCTGCAAAGCAAATACAAAAAAAATAGTAAAAAATAAAACATTTTTTAACGCAACCTGTGCCTAAAATATATATATATGCAGAAGCATGGGGGCATCCACCCGTAAAAGGTAGGAGCAAATCGCTCCTCCGCCCTCTGCTGCCCCCATGCTTCGGCATATATGCTCTTTTTTTTTAACTGTGGTGGTGAAATCACATTTCCGACAGTGCTGGAGTCACGGCTTTATGTATCGTGGGAGCAAACGCTGTTGCTGTCAAGATAAATAAATCCGCTCTGCAGCTGAATGGCGTACCTGAAAACAAAAAAATGGTTAACAATAAAACACAGTAAACAGTAAAGTATAAAAAAATTGCATACCTATAAAGCAAACATAATAAAACATAATAACAATAAAACATTGCAGAATAGAATACAGTAAATAAGAGCAGAACAATAGAGAGAGAATAGAGAGAGAACAATAAAACGACAACTATTTTTGTTTTTTTAATATATTTTTTTGTGTTTTTTTTTTTTTTTTACACTTATTTTTGTAACTGTAACTTTTGTAACTGTAACCGGTTCCAGGTTCGGATCTCTCAAAATGCGATGGCATCTTGGGAGACCCTGTGAAAGTATGCCTAGTCTGTGCAGTGCTGTACCCTACGCTAATACTCAACTAGTGTATGGTAGCGTTCATAACATTCACCAATGCAAAGACCAGGATTGTCAGGACAGGAGGGACAATAATAGCGGGTGTCACGCCTATATCCGCGCTTGCTGCAGACACGACATCTTTTTTGGGCTGCTCGTTGGGTAGGGGTACTCGGGAGGACATAAAGAAAATGCCTCTCATGCAGCCGGCTTACTGCATTTGGTTGGGGAAGGTGAGGTGGAGCACCGTCTGGAAACAGAAGGGCTCTGACGATCTCTTCCTGGAATTTAAGGAAGGATCCAGTCCGTCCTGAAGCTCTGTATAGCACATAAGCGTTCAGCAAAGCCAATTGAAATAAATAAACAGACACTTTCTTGTACCAGCGTCTGGCCTTACGGGCAATTAGGTACGGCGCCAACAACTGGTCGTTGAGGTCCACCCCTCCCATATTTTGGTTATATTCGTGGACACAGAGGGGTTTCTCCACAACACCAGTCGCCGTAGTAATTTGGACCATCGTGTCTGCATGAAGGGAGGTAAGAACGAAAACATTCTTATTATTCCTCCACTTCATAGCGAGCAAATTATTACACTGCAAGCAGGCTCTCTCCCCCAGCCCAAGATGGGAATCTACAAGCCGCTGGGGAAAGCCCCGGCGATTAGGTTGCACGGTGCATCATGCTCCAATCTGCTGATCAAAAAAGTGACTAAAAAGTGGCACGCATGTGTAATAATTGTCCACATATAAGTGGTACCCCTTTCCGAATAAGTCTGACACCAAGTCCCACACAATCTTGCCAGCGATTCCTATGTAGTCAGGGCAGTTTGTCGGCTCTACGTGGCTATCTTTTCCCTCGTAAACCATAAAACTACATGTATAGCCTGCGGCCCTGTCACAGAGCTTATACATCTTGTCCCCGTATCTGGCACGCTTGCTGGGAAGGTACTGTTTGAATGACAAGTGGCCAGAAAGCTTAATCAGGGACTCATCAACGCAGACAACTTGATGGGGACTAAACAAGTCTGCAAAACGTTGGTTCACAAATTTTGTAGAGCCGATCGTATCCAGGGTCTTCACGAGGACGACAGAGTTCATTGTCATTGAAGTGCATGAACCGCAAGATCTGCTCGTATCGTGCCCTGGTCATGGAGGCAGAGAACAAGGGCATATGGTGAATTGGGTCAGTGGACCGATATGACTGCAACTCAATCTTTTTAGTTATGCCCATGTTGAGGGAAAGGCCCAGAAAGAGCTTAAATTTGGAGACTGTAATTGGTCTCCAATTTCTGGCAAGGGAGGACTGGGGAATAGTGGCGATGTGTTGACCAGCGTACAAATTGCTTTGGTCCACAATAGATCTATAGAGATCTTCGGTGAAAAACAGCGAATAAAAATCAAGTGACGTAAAATCAACTGTTTCCACCTGAATGCCGGGTTGGCCAGTGAATGGGGGATATACGGGTGCTGCAGAAGAGGTGGGTTCCCAATTAGGATTGGCGAATGCAGCAGGAAGGGCACTATGGGCAGGACGGGCCTGTGTTCGTCTTCTTGTTGGCAGCGGGACACTACTTGTACTTGCCACCTCACCAGCTTGAACTGCACTTATGGGACTCGCCACGTCACCAAGTGTTACTGCAGTCCTGGATGTACGACCAGTGTGTAGTAGGCCGCTGGTGCTTGCCAGTTCACCAGAAGGAATGGTGGCGCTAGTACTGCTCTGCTCCATACGAGGGACCTGCGGTTCTTGCACATCAATGACAGAAGAAGAAGTTCGGGGTCTGGTATGCCTGACCTTGGCAGGGACCACAACTCCGTCGTCAGAGCTGTCATGGAGCCGCTGTCATCTACAGGATTGTATTCTGAGCCTGAATTTGACAGATGAGTGACTTCCTCTTCACTATCTGTCATGCTCAGAAACGTGTAGGCCTCTTCATTAGTGTACCTTCGATTTGCCATTTTGGGCTCTAAATTTAGTAGTACACTAGTGAGACTCACTGTATCAAAACGCTACCAAAAAAACTGTTAGCGATCGCAGGGATCAGGCCTGACTCTGCGAACGCTGCAGTTATGTGTGTTTAGTGTTTTGTAAGTGACAGTGATCGATCGATACTGCACTTGGGTGGGCTGGGCTGGGCCGAGGGGCAAAACGCAGGTGCTAGCAGGTATCCGGGCTGATCCCGCTAACACTGCGTTTTTGGGAACCCTAAACTGCTGGGGACGCTCGTATAGATCTGATCAGATCATATATTGATCCGTTCAGATACTATACCACTAAGGGAGGTATATGCTGCGTGCGTGGGTGTTAGCGGTACTGGCGCTAACCTGACGCTGCCTGGGGCGACGCAGACCCTATCTGACCCTAAAACCTAACTGATATCACCGCCGGGCGATCAGGGGGTTAAACCTTTATTAGGTAATAAACGGCGGGTGCCCTGAAACTATAAAAAAACAAACTAACTAACCAGCGTCACCCGTAATAGTTATACGGTGATCCCTGGTGATAGCGTTAACTAGGGGGCAATCAGGGGGTTAAAACCTTTATTAGGTAGTATATGGGGGTCCCTGACTCTATAAAACGCTGACAAAAGAAAAGGGAGTTTGGGACTTTATATGAAGCAATTGAATAGTGGAGGAAGATTGGTAAAAAGTATTTTATTGGTATTGATCTCAAAACATTAAATCACAGTTCATTTCATATATATATATATATATACATATAGAGCGTGCAGAAGCTAAACAAAATAAATAAAAGCAGTACATACATAACAACGCATGATCAGAATGGTAGATGTATAAATAAGTAAAAAAAGGGGGAAGCTGATACATACACGTGCCACAGGCACCATGCCCACCGCTAGCACATGCATCCACAAATGTCTGCATATCTATAAATGAGTATAAAAACATCGTAGAGTGGACTGGTGATGTATGATTGAGTATTGGTCAGTATGGAATGTAGCTGCGGCATCAAGTAAAGCTCTACGCGTTTCGTGGGTTTTCCCACTCGTCAGGAGCGGATGCGGTAAGTTATGCTATGGAAAATGTGTATAGAGATTGTAAGAAACTATAATTTAAAAGGAAAATATCTCAATATCTCAATATCGCCGACGTTCTGCCTTAACATCGGGTGTTCCTGTATGGGAGAGCTTCCGCGCCGGCGGCTGAGTGAATACTCGGCTCAGGTGCGGTTTCGTTCTCCCCATTGGTCCACTGGCGTGGCGTTGGCGGCATTTATGTACATTCCCCATTGCAGTGAGCTGATCTATTGACCAGTCTCCCTCTGGGGTCATTGCACACCAGTCACGTCCACCTCCTGGTGGTGCATCCATGCAGCATTAGGGTAAGGCTCCCCTTCTTTTTTGTTTCTAGAACTTTTTCACCTTTACTCTTGGAGTTTACTTTTTTGCTCAATAATATATATTTTTTCTACTTGTCACTTATCTATTTTAGGTTTCTTCAAACCCTTTTATAGACCCATGCATTCCTTTATAGATATTCCCATACTTTTAGGCACCATTCCCACTCTATTATCATTATCTTTTCTGGAGCTTTTCTAGGTTCACTCATATTTAATTACTACCATTACTCAGAGTATACTGTTTTTATAACCATATACATATTTAATATTTCGCTCCTAGATACTCCTGCCCTATGAAATACACTTCAACTTTTTGCCACATGGAGTTCCTATCCACTTCTTGTACGCCTTCTTTACCCTTTGATGTTGCATCTTTGTACTATGCTGCCTCAGCTCCCGTGGGAGGCCCGTGTTCTCGGCCGGCCCTGTGCCAGCTGCCCCGCGTTGCATTTGTTGTCCGGGTTGGTGAGTTTGCTGAACAATCATCTATACTTACGAACAACACTTTTTTTGAGATATTTTCCTTTTAAAGTATAGTTTCTTACAATCTCTATACACATTTTCCATAGCATAACTTACCGCATCCGCTCCTGACGAGTGGGAAAACCCACGAAACGCGTAGAGCTTTACTTGATGCCGCAGCTACATTCCATACGGACCAATACTCAATCATACATCACCAGTCCCCTCTACGATGTTTTTATACTCATTTATAGATATGCAGACATTTGTGGATGCATGTGCTAGCGGTGGGCATGGTGCCTGTGGCACGTGTATGTATCAGCTTCCCCCTTTTTTTACTTATTTATACATCTACCATTCTGATCATGCGTTGTTATGTATGTACTGCTTTTATTTATTTTGTTTAGCTTCTGCACGCTCTATATGTATATATATATATGAAATGAACTGTGATTTAATGTTTTGAGATCAATACCAATAAAATACTTTTTACCAATCTTCCTCCACTATTCAATTGCTTCATATAAAGTCCCAAACTCCCTTTTCTTTTGCATTGATTACCGGGATGGAGGCACCTTTGGGTGCTTCATCTTAAAGTCCCAACTCCCCCTCCATTGTACTATAAAACGCTGACGGCCAACCTAAATACTTACCTCCCTAACTAGCATGACCTGTGACACTAATACAGCGATCACAAAAACTATCGCTTAGTGACACTGGCAAAGGGGGGTGATCACGGGGTTAAACCTTTATTAGGGGGGGTTAGGGGTGTATCCTAGACCTAAAGGGGGCTAACATTAACTGCCTTACCACTTATAACTGTCAGAAACAACACTAAGAGCCCTTTCACACTGGGGCGGGAGGCGGCGTCGGCGGTAAAACGCCGCTATTATTAGCGGCGTTTTACCGTCGGTATTCGGCCGCTAGCGGGGCAGTTTTACCCCCCGCTAGCGGCAGAGAAAGGGTTAAATACCACCGCAAAGCGCCTCTGCAGAGGCGCTTTGCCGGCGGTATAGCCGCGCCGTCCCATTGATTTCAATAGGCAGGAGCGGTATACACTCCGCTCCTTCACCGCTCCGAAGATGCTGCTGGCAGGACTTTTTTTACCGTCCTGCCAGCGCATCGCTCCAGTGTGAAAGCCCTCGGGGCTTTCACACTGGAATGCAAACAGCGGCACTTTCGGGTCAGTTTGCAGGCGCTATTATTAGCGCAATAGCGCCTGCAAACCGCCCCAGTGTGAAAGGGCTCTAACACTAACTGCCCTACCACTTATAACTGTCACAAACTGACACCAATGCAATAATCAGTAAAAAAAAATAAAAAATGCTATTGGTGTCACTGTGACAGGGGGTACAGGGGGGTGATCGGGGGGTGATGGGGGGTCAAAAGTGTGCCTAGAGTGTTCTACTGTACGTGTGGTGTTTGGTGCACTTACTTGATGTCTTCTCTCCTCGGCGCCGGAATGAAAAAGACCGACACGAGGAGAGATGACATCACTTCTTCTGCCGCTGTTTACATTACAGAGGCAGAGGAAGATTGTCATTCGTTGGGAGCGATCGCGAGGGGGTGGCCACGAATGAGTGGCCTCCCCCTCAGCATTGATCGCTCCCCTAACGATGCCGACCGCCTCGGGCACCGCCCGCGAGAGGCAAATCACGTACCAGGTACGTGATTTTGCCTGCCCGTGCCATTCTGCCGCAGTATATCTGCGTTAGGTGGTTGGCAAGTGGTTAATAGAGTAGCAAATGAACCACACAGATACACATAGGGGCTGATTTACGAACAGTTTGCGTTGAGTTGAGGCACACGCCGAGGCGCAACGTACATTTTGGTATTTACAAAACAGTTGCGCCGTTAACACAGCGCTATTCCCCATATACTAAAGTAATCTCAGCGCACGGGAGGAGGCGATCAGTGCGCCACTATGGACCTGGCGCCATACATTTCAATGGCAGGCTTCAAGAAAATGGCCGCTGGGCGCTCATTTTTTGAAGACTATTTAAAGACACACATTTTACCCTGTGTTATCCCCTGATGAAGTCATGTGATGTGACGACACGTGTCGGGATTGGAGCACTGGGTACACACACAGCCTGACGGCAGGAGACGAGCTCATGGAGTTTTATCCTATACAGCTTCATACATGTGAGTCTGTTTTTTAAGTGTTTTATCAAATAAACTGGCTTCTATATACAGGATTACGCTATGTATATTATCTCTTCATGCTTACACCGATAACATCTGAGTCCATTTGACAAACACTGAGTATCAGGAGCTGACCGAAGATCTTATATTAAGGGCATACGAACTCGGCATTCGTGGATTGACGCCTATGCTCCTTTCAAATAAACTGTTCAAGCAATTTATAGGAGATTGTTCCACCTTTGCATCAACCATCCTTACCTGTGATCTGTGACCAGTATATGCTGTACACCTTACAGCAGTAAAGTGAGCTGCCTGCAGACACAGAGGTGCCATCACTGAAGATTGCATTTGGTACACGTGTGTTTCCTGGTGGTGGGATTGATCAATTTAGTTTTTTTGTCTTATATGAACTATTTTTCTTATTTTTTTTGATATTATCACATGAACTTTTTTGCCACTTTCATATATTGTACATTTTTGTGGACTCTTTTTTGTGTGTTTTCATACGTACCACCACTTAGTTTTATGTGGTGGTTGATTGGCATTCCTATACATTGTATGTTTATATGTGTATACCACTTACCTCACATTTTTTCTTGTATCATTACACTGCATTAGTCATTATTTGATTCACTTGGTTTTTGCGTACATTTATTCATTTGCTATTATCACAATATTTTCTAGCTTTTATTAGCATATTCTTTGCAGCATCCCCTTCACCTTTTCCTTTTTACTCACAGCGCAAACACCATTATTATTTTATTTAACTATGGACCTGGCGCTCAGCATCTTCACCTCAAAATTAAAAGAAGCTGGAAGTGCCTATATTATGGGGGTGATGTGGGGTGATGTGAGGAAGTATAGTAATAACTGCCCAAGTAACAAATATGCCCAAAATAGAATGAGAAAGTAACTTTTTCTGAACAAGCCTGCTGCGCCTGCAAGTACGTTCAGAACTGCGTGAGATCAATTTATGCACTGCGCGCGCGCAAGCGGCATTTGCGCACGTTCAAATGCGTTGGTTCAGTGCACCGGCAAAATCTTAGTAAATGTCAAGCAACGTAAATGCATTTGCGTGGGTTGAACGGGCGCACCTCTAAACTTTTTTTTTTTTTTTTTTTTTTTTACGCTGGTTCACTTTTATGTGTTTTTTTAAGGATATTTGCACACAGGTCATGTTAGCGTGTTACGTTGCCAACATGTGACATGTACCTTGTTAAAATTATGTAAAAAGACTCTCCTCCTAGAAGGGCATTTAACCTTCCCCCTCTAATGCATATATGATTTCTTTGGGCTAGCTTTTGCTTTTAGAGGAACTCTACACTCCAATGCTCTTGTCTCCACTTCTAATGCATATGTTTTATTTGGGCTAGCTTTTGCCTTTAAAGGGGAATTCTACACTCCACTCCATACTCCAAAGGCTGTGAGCTGCCTTCACCAATCCAAACCACTTTTGGGGTGCTCGAGCCCCTCCTGCCCCCGAACATCCACCCCCTTTCATTAGCTGGCTTGCTGTGTTTGGCTAGGGGTTTGTTAGTGTGTGGGAGGGGCAGGGCTGGACTTACTATTGGGCCTGACTGGGCTCAAGCCCATGGGCCCTGGCCAATAGTGGCCAAAAGCCGCTGAAAGGCGCCAAGATACACAGGACATCGGGTTCTGTATCTCGGCGGCGCCATTTTTAAACTGAAAGGCTGCAATGACAAGGCAGCAATGACACTGGAGCAAGGCTACACTGACAAGTCTGCAAATGACACTGGGGCAAGGCTACACTGACACTGACAAGGCTGCAATGACACTGACAAGGCTGCAGATGGACACTGATAAGGCTGCACTGATGGGCATTTAAATGTAAGTTTTTTCCCTTAAAATTCCCTCCTAAACTTGGGGTGCGTGTCATACGCTGGCGCGTGTAATACGCCGATAAATACGGTAATTATCATTTTATCCATTTTTATTGCTTTTTTTAATCGTGGACCCAAGACGAATACCAGTACACTATACCCCACTTATACGCTTATATATTATCTACTTTTGTGAGTAGCCATTTGGCTGTTTTGTCTTGTCCAATTAAACAGAAGTTCTTTAATACTGCACTGAGTCTGGCACACCTTGTCTTTTTCTATTTCTGTTTTATAGAGCTGTGCACGTGTATAGAAGGTAGGGCCCAAAAGTGACTCAAGCCCAGGGGCACCCACCACCCTAAGTCCTGCCCTGGGGAGGGGCACTATATTTTTTGATTTTGGGGTGGTATTTTTCACGTGGGGGTTCTCATTTTAAGCCTTTCCAGACCCAAATGGCCTTGTATGTATTGGGGGGAGGCAATTTTTTTTTTAATGTTAAAATCTTGCAGCTGCAATGTCGATTTGTAAGTTTGCTCTAAAGCCGTACGTCTTTGAAGCAGCATTGCAGCATTTTGGATACATGCTACAGATGCACCACTCTACAGGCAGAGTAACCCCCCCCCCCCCCCCCCCAAGTTAATAGCTTTAGGGCAAGTTCACTCTATAGAAACACAGTCCAGATGCTTTTCTGTATGCGCATTTTTGTTGCGTTTCTGATGCTTTTTTTTTTGCTTTTTACAGTGTTCCAGTACAGTCCAGTGCAGGAAACATGCAGCATGTTCTAATTTATTTTCTGGAACTGGAACGCATTGGAACTGCAAGCAATAGTGTGAAATATGCCATTGAAAAACATATAACCTACTTTCCATGCGTTTTTGATGCAAAAAAAAACGTACTGGACTGCATGTGGTGTGAACTGGCCCTTAAGCAATTTTGCATAATTAAAGGCATTTCTCCTTGTTACGTTTTTGGGGTTCTCCAAATTGTTGACAATTGATATATGTCCCTTAGGGTGGGACCTGGGCCCCCATACCCATTTTAAGGCCATTAACTAGAAGATAAGCCAGCCAAGTGGGGACTAGCAAAATTAACAAGTCAGTTCCCATAGACTACAATGGTATTTGTTGTATAACTTTTGTACATGTTAGAGAGTACATTTGGGTGTCCTTATCGAGTTTGTAACACATGTATTTTCTCCTTGTATTTTGTTTGTATGCCTTTGCAAAACAGATGTGTTTTCAAGCAAGTTTGTTTTTACTTTGGTGTGTTTTTTTTGGGTGGGGGATATTTTTCCATGAAATATTTTTGATGTTAATGTGTCGTTTTTACGTTGTTCACTTTGATTTATCGGTCTGTGCTGAATTATTTTGCTAAATCATTCTCAAGATGTTATGACTAATGTTTAAATCATTAATAGATGTCTTTTATCTCCTGTTAATTTCCGATGCAAAATGAGCAGACCTCAAAAACCATTTTCTGTTAGTGTCCCAAATAGGGATGAGCCGAACACCCCCCTGTTCGGTTCGCACCAGAACATGCGAACAGGAAAAAAATTCGTTCGAACACGCGAACACCGTTAAAGTCTATGGGACACGAACATGAATAATCAAAAGTGCTAATTTTAAAGGCTAATATGCAAGTTATTGTCAATAAAAGTGTTTGGGGACCTGGGTCCTGCCCCAGGAGACATGAATCAATGCAAAAAAAAGTTTTAAAAACGGCCGTTTTTTCAGGAGCAGTGATTTTAATAATGCTTAAAGTCAAACAATAAAAGTGTAATATCCCTTTAAATTTCATACCTGGGGGGTGTCTATAGTATGCCTGTAAAGGGGCGCATGTTTCCCGTGTTTAGAACAGTCTGACAGCAAAATGACATTTTGAAGGAAAAAACACATTTAAAACTACCCGCGGCTATTGCATTGCCGACAATACACATAGAAGTTCATTGATAAAAACGGCATGGGAATTCCCCACAGGGCAACCCCGAACCAAAATTAAAAAAAAAAAATGATGTGGGAGTCCCCCTAAATTCCATACAAGGCCCTTCAGGTCTGGTATGGATTTTAAGGGGAACCCCGCGCCAAAAAAAAAAAAAAAAAAACGGCGTGGGGTCCCCCTAAAAATCCATACCAGACCCTTATCCGAGCACGCAACCTGGCAGGCCGCAGGAAAAGAGGGGGGGACGAGAGTGCGGCCCCCCCCCCCCTCCTGAACCGTACCAGGCCACATGCCCTCAACATTGGGAGGGTGCTTTGGGGTAGCCCCCCAAAACACCTTGTCCCCATGTTGATGAGGACAAGGGCCTCATCCTCACAACCGTGGCCGGTGGTTGTGGGGGTCTGCGGGCGGGGGGCTTATCGGAATCTGGAAGCCCCCTTTAACAAGGGGACCCCCAGATCCCGGCCCCCCCCCCGTGTGAAATGGTAAGGGGGTACTTACCCCTACCATTTCACTAAAAAACTGTCAAAAATGTTAAAAATGACAAGAGACAGTTTTTGACAATTCTTTATTTAAATGCTTCTTCTTTCTTCCTTCATCTTCTTCTTCTTCTGGTTCTTCTGGCTCTTCTGGTTCTTCCTCCGGCGTTCTCGTCCAGCATCTTCTCCGCGGCGTCTTCTATCTTCTTCTCCTCGGGCCGCTCCGCACCCATGGCATGAGGGGAGGCTCCCGCTCTTCTCTTCATCTTCTTCTCTTCTTCATCTTCTTCTTCATCTTCTTCTTCCTTCTTCTCTTCTTCATGTCTTCTCCGGGCCGCTCCGCAGCCATGCTGTGGCATGGAGGGAGGCTCCCGCTGTGTGACGGCGTCTCTTCGTCTGACGGTTCTTAAATAACGGGGGGCGGGGCCACCCGGTGACCCCGCCCCCCTCTGACGCACGGTGACTTGATGGGACTTCCCTGTGACGTCACGGGGAATGCCACAGGGAAGTCCCGTCATGTCACCGTGCGTCAGAGGGGGGCGGGGTCACCGGGTGGCCCCGCCCCCCGTTATTTAAGAACCGTCAGACGAAGAGACGCCGTCACACAGCGGGAGCCTCCCTCCATGCCACAGCATGGCTGCGGAGCGGCCCGGAGAAGACATGAAGAAGAGAAGAAGGAAGAAGAAGATGAAGAAGAAGATGAAGAAGAAGATGAAGAAGAGAAGAAGATGAAGAGAAGAGCGGGAGCCTCCCCCCTCATGCCATGGGTGCGGAGCGGCCCGAGGAGAAGAAGATAGAAGACGCCGCGGAGAAGATGCTGGACGAGAACGCCGGAGGAAGAACCAGAAGAGCCAGAAGAACCAGAAGAAGAAGAAGATGAAGGAAGAAAGAAGAAGCATTTAAATAAAGGAATTGTCAAAAACTGTCTCTTGTCATTTTTAACATTTTTGACAGTTTTTTAGTGAAATGGTAAGGGTAAGTACCCCCTTACCATTTCACACAGGGGGGGGGCCGGGATCTGGGGGTCCCCTTGTTAAAGGGGGCTTCCAGATTCCGATAAGCCCCCCGCCCGCAGACCCCCACAACCACCGGCCACGGTTGTGAGGATGAGGCCCTTGTCCTCATCAACATGGGGACAAGGTGTTTTGGGGGGGCTACCCCAAAGCACCCTCCCAATGTTGAGGGCATGTGGCCTGGTACGGTTCAGGAGGGGGGGGGGGCCGCACTCTCGTCCCCCCCTCTTTTCCTGCGGCCTGCCAGGTTGCGTGCTCGGATAAGGGTCTGGTATGGATTTTTAGGGGGACCCCACGCCGGTTTTTTTTTTTTTTTTGGCGCGGGGTTCCCCTTAAAATCCATACCAGACCTGAAGGGTCTGGTATGGAATTTAGGGGGAACCCCACGTCAATTTTTTTTTAAAATTTTGGCTGGGGTTCCCCTTAATATCCATACCAGACCTGAAGGGCCTTGTATGGAATTTAGGGGGACCCCCACATCATTTTTTTTTTTTTATTTTGGTTCGGGGTTCCCCTGTGGGGAATTCCGATGCCGTTTTTATCAATGAACTTCTATGTGTATTGTCGGCAATGCAATAGCCGCGGGTAGTTTTAAATGAGTTTTTTCCTTCCAAATGTCATTTTGCTGTCAGACTGTTCTAAACACAGGAAACATGCGCCCCTTTACAGGCATACTATAGACACCCCCCAGGTACGAAATTTAAAGGGATATTACACTTTTATTGTTTGACTTTAAGCATTAATAAAATCACTGTTCCTGAAAAAACGGCCGTTTTTAAAACTTTTTTTTGCATTGATCCATGTCCCCTGGAGCAGGACCCAGGTCCCCAAACACTTTTTATGACAATAACTTGCATATAAGCCTTTAAAATTAGCACTTTTGATTTCTCCCATAGACTTTTAAAGGGTGTTCCGCGGCATTCGAATTTGCCGCGAACACCCCAAATTGTTCGCTGTTCGGCGAACTTGCGAACAGCCAATGTTCGAGTAGAACATGAGTTCGACTCGAACTCGAAGCTCATCCCTAGTCCCAAATTAACATACGTGTGTGTTTTGTTTTTGTTTATTTGGGTTTTTTTTTGCTTTCCTTGCTCTTTTCCTGTTTTGTTGACCAATAAAATTTGATGCAAATTTAGATGTTTGTTTTTTGTTTTTCATGCAACAGATTTCACAGCTGCAGCTTAACTAGGCTGATTGGCATGTCAAAACAAAACAGGTGTGATTTGTCTAAGTTACATTCCTGGTGCCTTCCATGGATAGGCACCAGGAAAGGAAAATTATAGAGCAGTAAGTATTTAATTTTCTTTTTTACTGCAGTGGTTCTCTGCCTCAGTCCTCAAGTACCCCTGACAGGACATGTTTTCTGAATTTATCTTCTCTAGAATAGATGTTAAAAATACCAAGCCATTGACTGATTTAAAGCATCTGTGCAAGATGAAGGAAAACCTGCAAACATGGCCTGTTGGGGGTACTTGAGGACAGGCTTGATAAGCACTGATTTAGAGCACTGCGCTAAACTCTAGCTCAAGGCAATCCTATTTTAATTATGGGCATTTAAGGGAAACCAAGTGAGTGTTAGAACCCCTGGTTTTTTTTTTAGGTTGGGCTTTGCGTCCATTTTCTTAAAATTGGCTTCACTTCCTGTCACATAGCCAAACAGGAAGTGAGAATCCAATGTCTACCAATGTCTTTTCTCGCGTACACACAGATCAATCTAACTAGTGTCCCCATTAAGCAAATTGCACTCTAGCACTTTATTGTGTACACCCCAAATGATTAGGCAGTTTGTGGTTTATTAAAGGAAAATCCACTCTGCAGTACAAGAGATTTTATCATCCAATCATGTAGAAGCAAAGATGGCGTTTTTCCTTTTCCTTGCATGTCCCCCTCAGATAGGGTTGCCACCTTTTCGTCAAGCCTAAACCGAACGCTTAAGCAGCGGCTGCCGATTTTTTTTTGTAGCACATTAAATTCATTACCTCTGTACAAAGCAATGCATAGCAATTTTGTTATGTAGTATATATACACTATACATATATTTTTGTGATTAAATAACATTTCTAATTGTATGGAATTAATCACAAGAGTCTCCCTTTACACCAGAGGGGATGATGGGGGCAGTATGTACAGGAGAGGAGTGCGGAGGGTATGATGGGGGCAGTATGTACAGAAGAGAAGTGCGGAGGGTATGATGGGGGCAGTATGTACAGAAGAGAAGTGCGGAGGGTATGATGGGGGCAGTATGTACAGAAGAGAAGTGCGGAGGGTATGATGGGGGCAGTATGTACAGAAGAGAAGTGCGGAGGGTATGATGGGGGCAGTATGTACAGGAGAGGAGTGTGGAGGGTATGATGGGGCAGTATGTACAGGAGAGGAGTGCGGAGGGGATGATGGGGGCAGTATGTACAGGAGAGGAGTGCCGAGGGGATGATGGGGGCAGAATGTACAGGAGAGGAGTTCGGAGGGGATGATGGGGGCAGTATGTACAGGAGAGGAGTGCGGAGGGGATGATGGGGGCAGAATGGTTGGGGATTTCCTGTAGTGTCTGTGGGGTGACCAGGGAGTGATGTTTGGAAAGATAAGGAAAGGTAAGTGACTATGGAATGATGTCCCTCAGCTGGATGTATAAAGTGGTCTGGGGGTGATATAAGCTGGGGGGGGGGGAGTTGGGGGCTGAGAAGTGGTCAGATAGTAATGTCTATAATCAAAAAAGCTCTTTTACTCATCTACTAATATATACAGCAATAAACCATACAGCAGTACTATTCGATGAAAAGAATCTGTTACAAACTGTAAGCACACTATATATATATATAATCCAGCACTCAGTATGTACTGTACAGATGATGTGAAGGTAATGTATGACAATTTATATATTATAACCCAATGTTATCCAAGCTCTGTACAATCAGAAGTGTAGACTCATCACATATACAGTACAGAGTTACATGAATGGTCACACATTACTTTCACATGATCTAGTGTGAGTGATTGGTGGATGTTTGTATAGACATGTGTGCTGCTCAGGCATATCTGTCAGCTGTGATGCACACTCCCCCCTCCCCCATACACTCACTATCTCCTCTGATTCTCCTGTCACCTTAAGCCTTCACTGCATCACCGGCAAAACAAATACACCTAAACTTTGCAGCTTTGCTTCCTAGGAGACTTTTTTCAGGCAAAAAAAAAATTCAGCTCACCTCTCTCTTCCTCTGGCCAGCCCGTCAGGAGCTTCAGTGAGCTCAGCCTCCCCATTCTCTCAGCACTGCGCACTGGTGATTGGAGGGGGGAGGTTGAGTCAGAGATACCAGAGACTGTGCAGGAGACTGGAGAAGGGGGGGGGGAGACAGAAAGGAGCTTTGGATTCCAGCACACCGCAGGCACAGTGTACTTATTTAAAAGCAATGCCGCTGCTGCTATCTCACAGTGACCGGTGTGCCGATGCCCCCGTGCCTGAATGGTCTCTTCCTATTCTGGGCTGAATCATGTGCCCGGGTTACAGGCAGTACAAAACCCGGGCACATGATTCAAGACCCGTACTGTCCGGGTGAATCCCGGACAGGTGGCAACCCTACCCTTGGATCTCCAGCAAGTGCAATTGTAGTGTAAATTGGATTTGCCTTTAGGAAATAAACCCCAAAGTCCAAGATACCTAATAATTTGGGGTGTACACAGCAAAATGCTAGAGTGCAATTTACCTAATGGGGAAGCTTTTTAGATTGACCTGTGTGTCCCCTAGGAAAGACATTGGTAGGGTTTTACCCTCACTTCCTGTTTGGCTATGTGACAGGAAGTGAATAAATTTAAAGGAGAAAGTGGCAACATTTGGCAGGTGTCTTCACCCTATCAGGGGTGCAGACATCCTCAAAAACTAACCAGACATCTAATCCCTCTGCACTCTATCCCCAAGCAAAAATAAGAAAGGATTTCATTTAGTTGAACTTTGCAAAGACACGTTCCTAAGTACAACTGTGATGCATGTCAAAGGCCCATTTAGACCTTGTTTAATAGAAAACACCAGTTGCCTTTCACTAGAAATATTTGTTAGTCCAGTCCTGGAAATCTGCCTCTGCTTTACTATTAATTTCCATAAAAATTGGGTTTCTGCAGCTAGATGCGCCAAATGCATCTAGATGCACAACTGCTATGTGCGCACAGGTATGCACATATGTGGTTCTCGGAAAGCGGTAGCCAGCATACAGGAATGACATCACACCCCTACAGGAAGTTGCTTGTACTGCTGCTACGTTCTCTGAGGAAGAGATGATCCTTATTTGCAAATTAGGGAAAAAAAAAAATATTTGTTAATATGGGGTGGTGTTTGTGTGGGTCCCTAACATACATTCATACATATTAGGGCCAATTTACAGCATGTTTTTAGATTGTGGGAGGAAACCCACGCAGGCACAGGGAGAACATGCAAACTCCAGGCAGATGGTATCAGGGGTGGGTTTCGAACCAGCAAACCTTTTTGCTGTTAGGTGAAAGTGCTAAACACTACACCACTGTGCTGCACGAATATGTATCATAGATGTAGGTTCTTGTGTCCACTTGTGAAAATACAAGTGGGTCATGTCTCTACATTCCAAATTTGGCACTTAAGATGGTCATGCACTATGCAATCTGATTGGCCAATCTCTGTACAACTCGATATTTCGGCAAAATAGGTAATAGAAAGACGCACTAGAACAATTAATTCAAATTATAGAAAATCAAACAGGCTCTTGCACTAAATCTAATTTTTTTAGGATCTAATTGATTGCAGTGTATGGCCACCTTTAAAGATCAAGATCTGAAAATATTAATTTATTGGGTTTAACCTCTTGACATCCGGAGGCCGTCATATAACGGCCTCGACTTTCCGGGGTTATATCTGAATGATGCCTGAGGCTACAGACATCATTCAGATACCGGCATTTTCAGCCGGCGATTCTGTACACCATAAGAATGATCATAGCAGCTGTTCCGCCACTTGACCGTTCTTACGGGCAGCAAGAGGTGACGTCCCCCCCCTCCCGCGGCCCTCCGGTGATTCTACCGACTCACCTCAGCGATCGGTGAGTCGGATAACGGATCCGCCGGCGCCGGATGTAGATGATAGAGATTTCCGGTGGGCCAGATGGTCGTTCGGAGGCCGGGCGCGATGTTATGACGTCACGCCCGGCCTCTGCATTCAAAAAAACGGCGCCGCTTCGGCTGGGAAGTGGTGATCTTTTCTTTTTTTTTTTTTGATTTTAGGCTTCCCAGCCTAGAGGTGAGATGTGGGGTCTTATTGACCCCATATCTCACTGTAAAGAGGACCGATCATGCCATATTCCTATTACAAGGGATGTTTACATTCCTTGTAATAGGAATAAAAGTGATCAAAATTTTTTTTTTTTTTAAAAAGTGTCAAAATAAAAATTTTAAAGTAAAATTAACAATAAAAAAAAAAAAAAAAAAATTTAAAGCGCCCCTGTCCCCGTGAGCTCGCACGCAGAAGCGAACGCATACGTAAGTCCCGCCCACATATGAAAACGGTGTTCAAACCACACATGTGAGGTATCGCTGCGAACGTTAGAGCGAGAGCAATAATTTTGACCCTAGACCTCCTCTGTAACTCAAAACATGTAACCAGTAAAAAATTTTAAAGCGCAGCCTATGGGGATTTTTAGGTACCAACGTTTGGCGCCATTCCACGAGTGTGTGCAATTTTAAAGCGTGACATGTTAGGTATCTGTTTACTCAGCGTAACTTCATCTTTCACACAATGCAAAAAAATTTGGCTAACTTTGTTGTTTTTTTTTTTTTAAAACATGAAACTGTTTTTTTTTCAAAAAAAACTCGTTTGAAAAATTGCTGCGCAAATACCGTGCAAGATAAAAAGTTGCAATGATCGCCATTGTATTCTCTAGGATCTCTGCTAAAAAAAACATATATAATGTTTGGGGGTTATATGTAATTTTATAGCAAAGTAATTATGATTTTTGACATGTAGGAGCGAAGTGTCAGAATTGGCCTGGATGCAAAGTGGTTTTAAAAACACTTTTCTGTTTTTTGTAATGTATTGAAATATTTGTGTGAAAATCGAAAAAAAACAAAAACATTTCAAAGATATATTAGAAGTAATAGCAATGAGATCAGCATCAAAAGGGTTAATTAAGTGAGAACAACTACTAATTGTCTAACAAGACACATCCAATGAGATGGGCGTGTGCTATTATCAATGAGAAAACAGCAGTTACGCTGCCAGCAGTTGCCGTTTGCATATTTATTATCGCGTTGCGCATCTGCGTGCGCCGGTTCACATGCTCAATTAATGATTTATCCAGCGTACCAATTAAGGTATGAACCGGCGCAGCGCATTCGTCTTAGTAAATGACCCCCATAGAATTCTTTTTTCATAATATGCTAAAAACATGTCCATTAGACCATCTAAACTGATTCATATTGCATCTCTAAAAACATATTTATATATACAGTATCTCACAAAAGTGAGTACACCCCTCACATTTTTGTAAATATTTTATTATATCTTTTCATGTGACAACACTGAAGAAATGACTATTTGCTACAATGTAAAGTAGTGAGTGTAGAGCTTGTATAACTGTAAATTTGCTGTCCCCTCAAACACACTCAACACACAGCCATTAATGTCTAAATCGCTGGCAATAAAAGTGAGTACACTCCTAAGTGAAAATGTCCAAATTGCGCCTAAAGTGTCAATATTTTGTGTGGCCACCATTATTTTCCAGCACTGCCTTAACCCTCTTGGGCATGGAGTTCACCAGAGCTTCACAGGTTGCCACTGGAGTCCTCTTCCACACCTCCATGACGACATCACTGAGCTGGTGGATGTTAGAGACCTGGCGCTCCTCCACCTTCTGTTTGAGGATGCCCCTAGGGTTGCCACCTTTTCTTCAAGCCAAACCCGAACATTTTAGTGGTGCACGACAGCATGGCACTAGCTTGCTTAACTCAACCCATTCACTTGAATGGGGCTGCGCTGCAAACGTGTGAGATGCACATGGGTACAGCACAGTGGCAAGGGTTTTTAGGGGCTAAAAACGGGTGGTGAGGAGGCAACATAACGCTTCTTCACCACCTGTCATATACCTTCAAAACATGATCCACTATGGATCACTCTTCAGAGTGCCCTGCGACTCCGTTTACACTTGTGGTTGGGGGGACAGTAAAAAAAAAAAAGAGGTTGAGCTGTGTTTTAAAATGCTACCCAACCATTCACCTCAAGCTGAAAAGGCAGCAGAGGGGGATGTATACCTGCCACAGCCAAAATGCTTTGCATCACAGTGCGACAAAACATGTCTGCACTGTTGGGTTCAGCGAGCAGTATTGACTGCCGAATGTGGCCCATTCAAGTGAATGGGGGCTCCCCGCATCCATGTGCAATGCATTAAATGGCAGGGCGATGCTGTGGGGTTTAAACAGGTGGTAAGGAGGTAATATAACACCTCCTCCCTGCCTGTCAAATGCCCTCTGAAGAGCAATACAAATGTGTATTGCTCTTCAGAGGGCACCACATGTTTAAATGAGCTGTAAGGCTGTTCAGCCATTCCAGTATAATCTGTGGAATCAGCTGGGGGCCAGGGGAAGGAACAGGACTATTTAACCCAGGGGTCTTCAAACTGCGGCCCTCCAGGTGTTCAGGAACTACAATTCCCATCATGCCTAGTCATGTCTGTGAATGTCAGAGTTTTACAATGCCTAATGGGATGTGTAGTTCTGCAACAGCTGGAGGGCCGTAGTTTGAGGATCCCTGATTTAACCCCTGGGCAGGCAGAGTGACAGGAGGCAGGAGGGGGCAGAGTGACAGAAGGGGGCAGGCAGAGTGACAGGGAGGGGGGCAGGATGACAGGAGGGGGCAGGATGACAGAAGGGGCAGGCTGAGTGAAAGAAGGGGGGCAGGATGACAGGAAGGGGCAGGCAGAGTGACAGGAGGTGGCAGAGTGACAGGGAGGGGGGCAGGATGACAGGAGGGGGGCAGAGTGACAGGAGGGGGGCAGGCAGAGTGACAGGAGGGGGGCAGGCAGAGTGACAGGAGGGGGGCAGGCAGAGTGACAGGAGGGGGGCAGGCAGACAGGAGGGGGCAGGGTGACAGGAGGGGGGCAGGCCGTGTGACAGGAGGGGGCAGGCCGTGTAACGGGGGGGCAGGCCGTGTAACAGGAGAGGGCAGGATGACAGGAGGGGGCAGGCAGTGTGACAGGATTGAGCAGATGACAGGAGGGGGCAAGCAGTGTGACAGGAGGGGGGCAGGCAGAGTGACAGGAGGGGGGCAGGATGACAGGAGGGGGGCAGGATGACAGGAGGGGGGCAGGCAGTGTGACAGGAGAGGGCAGGATGACAGGAGGGGGCAGGCAGTGTGAAAGGAGTGAGCAGGATGACAGGAGGGGGCAGGGTGACAGGAGGGGGCAGGCAGTGTGACAGGAGGGGGGCAGGATGACAGGAGGGGGCAGGCAGTGTGACAGGAGGGGGCAGGATGACAGGAGGGGGCAGGCAGTGTGACAGGAGGGGGCAGGATGACAGGAGGGGGGCAGGCAGTGTGACAGGAGGTAGGCAGGCAGTGTAACAGGAGGGGGCAGGATGACAGGAGGGGGGCAAGCAGTGTGACAGGAGGGGGGCAGAGTGACAGGAGGGGGGCAGAGTAACAGGAGGGGGGCAGGCCGTGTGACAGGAGGGGGGCAGGCCGTGTGACAGGAGGGGGGCAGAGTGACAGGAGGGGGGCAGAGTAACAGGAGGGGGCAGGATGACAGGACGGGGGCAGGATGACAGAAGGGGGGCAGGATGACAGAAGGGGGCAGGATGACAGAAGGGGGGCAGGATGACAGAAGGGGGCAGGCAGAGTGAAAGGAGGGGGCAGGCAGAGTGACAGGGAGGGGGGCAGGATGACAGGAGGGGGCAGGCAGTGTGACAGGAGCGAGCAGGATGACAGGAAGGGGGCAGGCAGTGTGACAGGAGGGTGGCAGTATGACAGGAGGTGTGACAGGAGGGGGGCAGGATGACAGGAGGGGGCAGGCAGTGTGACAGGAGGGGGCAGGATGACAGGACGGGGGCAGGATGACAGAAGGGGGGCAGGATGACAGAAGGGGGCAGGCAGAGTGAAAGGAGGGGGCAGGCAGAGTGACAGGGAGGGGGGCAGGATGACAGGAGGGGGCAGGCAGTGTGGCAGGAGGGGGCAGGATGACAGGAGGAGGGCAGGCAGAGTGACAAGAGGGGGGCAGGCAGAGTGACAGGAGGGGGGCAGGCAGAGTGACAGGAGGGGGGCAGGCAGAGTGACAGGAGGGGGGCAGGCCATGTGACAGGAGAGGGGCAGGATGACAGGAGGGGGGCAGGCAGTGTGACAGGAGAGGGCAGGATGACAGGAGGGGGCAGGCAGTGTGACAGGAGGGGGCAGGATGACAGGAGGGAGCAGGTAGCGTGACAGGAGGTAGGCAGGATGACAGGAGGGGGGAAGACAGTGTAACAGGAGGGGGCAGGATGACAGGAGGGGGGAAAGCAGTGTGACAGGAGAGGGGCAGAGTGACAGGAGGGGGGCAGAGTGACAGGAGGGGGGCAGGCCGTGTGACAGGAGGGGGGCAGGCCATGTGACAGGAGGGGGGCAGGCCGTGTGACAGGAGGGGGGCAGGATGACAGGAGGTGTGACAGGAGGAGGGCAGGATGACAGAAGGGGGCAGGCAGTGTGACAGGAGGGGGCAGGATGACAGGACGGGGGCAGGATGACAGAAGGGGGGCAGAATGACAGAAGGGGGCAGGCAGAGTGACAGGGAGGGGGGCAGGATGACAGGAGGGGGCAGGCAGAGTGACAAGAGGGGGGCAGGCAGAGTGACAGGAGGGGGCAGGATGACAGGAGGGGGGCAGGCAGTGTGATAGGAGGGGGCAGGATGACAGGAGGCGGCAGGATGACAGGAGGGGGCAGGATGACAGGACGGGGGCAGGATGACAGAAGGGGGGCAGGATGACAGAAGGGGGCAGGATGACAGAAGGGGGGCAGGATGACAGAAGGGGGCAGGCAGAGTGAAAGGAGGGGGCAGGCAGAGTGACAGGGAGGGGGGCAGGATGACAGGAGGGGGCAGGCAGTGTGACAGGAGCGAGCAGGATGACAGGAAGGGGGCAGGCAGTGTGACAGGAGGGTGGCAGTATGACAGGAGGTGTGACAGGAGGGGGGCAGGATGACAGGAGGGGGCAGGCAGTGTGACAGGAGGGGGCAGGATGACAGGACGGGGGCAGGATGACAGAAGGGGGGCAGGATGACAGAAGGGGGCAGGCAGAGTGAAAGGAGGGGGCAGGCAGAGTGACAGGGAGGGGGGCAGGATGACAGGAGGGGGCAGGCAGTGTGGCAGGAGGGGGCAGGATGACAGGAGGAGGGCAGGCAGAGTGACAAGAGGGGGGCAGGCAGAGTGACAGGAGGGGGGCAGGCAGAGTGACAGGAGGGGGGCAGGCAGAGTGACAGGAGGGGGGCAGGCCATGTGACAGGAGAGGGGCAGGATGACAGGAGGGGGGCAGGCAGTGTGACAGGAGAGGGCAGGATGACAGGAGGGGGCAGGCTGTGTGACAGGAGGGGGCAGGATGACAGGAGGGAGCAGGTAGCGTGACAGGAGGTAGGCAGGATGACAGGAGGGGGGAAGACAGTGTAACAGGAGGGGGCAGGATGACAGGAGGGGGGAAAGCAGTGTGACAGGAGAGGGGCAGAGTGACAGGAGGGGGGCAGAGTGACAGGAGGGAGGCAGGCCGTGTGACAGGAGGGGGGCAGGCCATGTGACAGGAGGGGGGCAGGCCGTGTGACAGGAGGGGGGCAGGATGACAGGAGGTGTGACAGGAGGAGGGCAGGATGACAGGAGGGAGCAGGTAGCGTGACAGGAGGTAGGCAGGATGACAGGAGGGGGGAAGACAGTGTAACAGGAGGGGGCAGGATGACAGGAGGGGGGAAAGCAGTGTGACAGGAGAGGGGCAGAGTGACAGGAGGGGGGCAGAGTGACAGGAGGGAGGCAGGCCGTGTGACAGGAGGGGGGCAGGCCATGTGACAGGAGGGGGGCAGGCCGTGTGACAGGAGGGGGGCAGGATGACAGGAGGTGTGACAGGAGGAGGGCAGGATGACAGAAGGGGGCAGGCAGTGTGACAGGAGGGGGCAGGATGACAGGAGGGGGGCAGGCAGTGTGACAGGAGAGGGCAGGATGACAGGACGGGGGCAGGATGACAGAAGGGGGGCAGAATGACAGAAGGGGGCAGGCAGAGTGACAGGGAGGGGGGCAGGATGACAGGAGGGGGCAGGCAGAGTGACAAGAGGGGGGCAGGCAGAGTGACAGGAGGGGGCAGGATGACAGGAGGGGGGCAGGCAGTGTGATAGGAGGGGGCAGGATGACAGGAGGCGGCAGGATGACAGGAGGGGGCAGGATGACAGGGGCGGAGCAGGTAGTGTGACAGGAGGGGGGCAGGCAGAGTGACAGGAGGGGGCTGGATGACAGGAGGACCTGTGGAGTGGACACACTATTCTATGCAGGACACTGTATTATGCTGGCACCGGGCCTGACTCCCGATTATCACATACAACACAGAGGTGATAGCAAAGAATCCTAAGAATTACCCCCTCTCCCCCCTCCCTCCTCGGGTCAGTTTTTCTTACCCAGCCAAGTATTGTGGATGTAGCTGATTCTGCGGCTGGTCTCCTGCATGGTCTGTTCCCGGTCAGCTGTCTGTGTGATAAATGACATGCTGATCGGCCGATCATGGAGCTCCCATCCCCGATCCAGCGCGCTCCTCCAATTCTCCACTGACACCCGAACACTGACAGGGCACTGCTGGCCAGACTCTTTCTTCTATAGCGGTCTCCTCCTCTGTAAAGTTTTCCAGGGTTTGAATGCCCTCACCCTCAGTGTCTGCCGGGTACCTCTTCTCCTCCTGTAGGATCCTGTGCATTGCCTGTGAAAGTCGGCAGGATACTATAGAAGCAGCGTCGTGACTGATTAAATTTCCGAACTGCTGTATTAGCATAAGAACCTCTGCCTGAAAATCTAGTAATGTTCCTGCCTCGGCCCCCAGCAGAACACATGGAGCCCTGAGCCACAGTGCGGTATGGATCATTTGTCCAGGTTCCAGGCGGCAGGAGACTCGGACACGTGATTCAAAATTACTCTAAACCCATACTGTCCGGGTGAATCCCGGATAGGTGGCAACCCTAGATGCCCCACAGATGCTCAATAGGGTTTAGGTCTGGAGACATGCTTGGCCACTCCATCACCTTTACCCTCAGCTTCTTTAGCAAGGCAGTGGTCATCTTGGAGGTGTGTTTGGGGTAGTTATCATGTTGGAAAACTGCCCTGCGGCCCAGTCTCCAAAGTGAGGGGAATCATGCTCTGCTTCAGTATGTCACAGTACATGTTGGTATTCATGGTTCCCTCAAGGAACTGTAGTTCCCCAGTTCCGGCAGCACTCATGCAGCCCCAGAACTTGACACTCCCACCACCATGCTTGACTGTAGGCAAGACGCACTTGTCTTTGTACTCCTCACCTGGTTGCCGCCACATACGCTTGACACCATCTGAACCAAAAAAGTTTATCTTGGTCTCATCAGACCACAGGACATGGTTCCAGTAATCCATGTCCTTAGTCTGCTTGTCTTCAGCAAACTGTTTGCGGGCTTTCTTGTGCATCATCTTTAGGAAAGGCTTACTTCTGGGACGACAGCCATGCAGGCCAATTTAATGCAGTGTGCGGCGTATGGTCTGAGCACTATCAGGCTGACCCCCCACCCCTCTAACCTCTGCAGTAATGCTGGCAGCACTCATACGCCTATTTCCCAAAGACAACCTCCGGATATGATGTTGAGCACGTGCACTCAACTTCTTTGGTCGACCATGGCAAGGCCTGTTCTGAGCGGAACCTGTCCTGTTAAACCACTGTATGGTCTTGGCCACCATGCTGCAGCTCAGTTTCAGGGTCTTGGCAATCTTCTTATAGCCTAGGTCATCTTAATGTAGAGCAACAATTCTTTTTTTCAGATCCTCAGAGAGTTCTTTGCCATCGGGTGCCATGTTGAACTTCCAGTGACCATGATGAGAGAGTGAGAGCGATAACACCACATGTAACACACCTGCTCCCCATTCACACCTGAGACCTTGTAACACTAACGAGTCACATGACACCGGGGAGGGAAAATGGCTAATTGGGCCCAATTTGAACATTTTAACTTTGGGGTGTACTCACTTTTGTTGCCAGCGGTATAGACATTAATGGCTGTGTGTTGTGTTATTTTGAGGGGACAGCAAATTTACACTGTTATACAAGCTGTACACTCACTACTTTACATTGTAGAAAAGTGTCATTTCTTCAGTGTTTTCACATGATATACGGTAATAAAATATTTACAAAAATATGAGGGGTGTACTAACTTTTGTGAGATACTGTACATTCATAGAGATGCGATATGGATCAAATCGAATGGCCTGATGGACATGTTTATAGCACTTTATGAAGAATATATATTTTATGTATATTTATGTGGTTCATGTGTTACTCTATTAACCCCCTGTCACCTGTGCAACCAATTTATGGTTTCCTTATCGTTTGCAAATATTTAAATCAGCTAGAAGATGATTTGTGACTTGTTGCTACAAGCCACTGTTCTTTGTGCTTTATACTTTACTATTTATGTTTCCTTATTACATTTATTGGAGTTCATTTGTGGGTCCCTTTTTCAGTCAAGAAATGTTTTTCTCCAGAAATGATATATTCCATTTGTCATGTGAACCATTTACCAATACTTGATATGGTTCTATACGAAGGGGCAGTTTGTAGTTCTACACATGCTTTGCAGTAATGCACAATCCAAGAAACATCTTCCACTGGCTTCAGTTTTGCTCTCCATTTGAAGTATTCCTGGTATTTCTGATCATTTTTGTCCAATTCAAGTAGGTAGGAAGCCAGCTCCTTTGCACTGGAGAAGTCATCCACATGAATGAATGAATCAGATGGAATAAATCTCTCATAGTTTTCTCGGGGTGGGCCAAGAACCACGGGCACACTTCCCGACTTCAATGCATTACTCCACAGTTTTTCTGTTATATAGTCTGTATGTATTGAGTTCTCAAAGGATAAGTAGAACTTATATTTAGCGATTACTGAATTTGTGTCCTCCCTGGCTAAAGAGAGATGTTGTCGACCATAAACATCTATTAGTATATAATTCTTTAAGTCGTTATAAAACCTGACCCGTCTGGAATTAGGGTTCCAGTTACTGACAAGCCAAGCCACCAGATGAGACTTTTTTGGGATTGTATAATTAGCAGCTTCATTCCGTTCTAACCATCCATAAGGAGTAAAGACATCAGAGTCACTGCGGTAGGACATAGTGAGGTTGATGAGTTTGTCCATGAAGTGCAGGTTTGGATTATGACTTGGAGATTCCAAAGTAAACCACACCCAATATTGTCCTTCAGGCCTTGGCATCTGTGGCATCTGCTCTCTGGATCCACATACATCCCTGTGATGAAAAACGACTGCATTTGCTGTGTTATATAAGCTACGGTTGGCTGTGAGCAGGCACTTAGTACCAAATGGTTTTGGACACTCTTCTAAAGAGAACTGGTAACCAAATGGCCACGTCCATAACAAGACAGTGAAATTCAATTCAGGCTTGGAGGGAGCTGCAGAATCTGTGCAGTTGGTGGTCATGATGGAAACCTCATTTCTGATATGTTTATTACTAATATGATTATAACTGAATAACATAAAGGCAACTAAAGTTTGGATGAGAAATATAGTAAAATAATGAGAACGTGATGATGACTGTTGTGCTGGCTTCATTATATACCTGAAAAAAAAAATTGACAAAGACAAACCAGTTCAATATAAACAAATCTGAGAACTAAAGACATTCAAAAAGGAAAAAGTCAGATTATAGCCAAGTGTCAGCTAAACTGATATATCAGATTTTGTTTTTATTTTTAGCTGACAAGTTGATTTGCATTCTGGAACTTCACTGTCTTTATATGCCCACCAGGTTTTCCAGATATGCTCAACTACAGTTGCCATTACAAAAGCCATGAGATAATGCTGATCTCCCACCAATAGTTAATTTACAATAAAGAAAATCTATGCAATGCCGACATAACAGAGAACTACTTTATTGTTTGCAGTCTTGTGGGAAGGGCAGGATCAGACATTTATAGGGAAACATCGCCAAGAGTTAGTGGGTGAGGTAACCTACCAATGCCATTCTGAAACTTTTTGAGTTGGTTTGAACATTTACAAAAGTAAAGCTTTTGGCATTGTACAGTGCCTTAAAAAAGGATTCATACTCCTTGAAATTTTCCACATTTTGACTTCTGAAGACAATTAGTTTCACTAGATTTTAGTTAGGGGTATCAGAGTAAAGGGGGCTAAATACAAATGCACACCACACTTTTCAGATATTTATTTGTAAAAAAAAAAATGAAAACCATTTATTGTTTTCCTTCCACTTGACAATTATGTGCCACTTTGTGTTAGTCTATCACATAAAATCCCAATAAAATACATTTACGTTTTTGGTTGTAACATGACAAAATGTGGAAAATTTCAAGGTGTATGAATACTTTGTCAAGGCACTGTACATTGACATTGCACTATTTAAAACTCAGTACATCTGGAAAGAATCATTATGCTGGTCCCCAATAATCTAATGTTACAAGCTGCTCAATTTATGTTGATTTTGTGTAAAGTTTACGGTGCAAAAGTTTATAGTATTGGACTTTATGAAGCTGTAATCAAACAGGAAACAATTTCCCTGGCTGTTCTTAAAAAACAACCTAAACCTACTTCTCAGTATACTGTATATGTCATCATACTATCTCACTTTATACAGTTTTTGTAAGTGTAGCATTGGGCATTAATACTGAGCTGCAGAAATTAATTTGGTCACAAGATGGCAGTGCCAACTAGTTATTGCCTAACTGTAATCAGAATACAGTTGCCAGGGGCAGCCTGGGAGAAGTAGTCTTGAAGGAGAATTCTACCTACAGCCAATCCGGAGGGCTGCAACTACAAGGCTCATAAGCAGGGGTATGATATACAAGTAAAAGCCCAGGAAGAAGCTGGGCAGTTGGGGGAGAGACGCACCAACCAAGAAGGAGCGTGTGAGCTGTGCTGTGTCAAGCTGTGCTGAACCATGCCAGGCTGAACTGCACCAGATGGGGCCATGCCAGAACTAAATGCAAGTATGGGCAACCACCAACCAAAATTGCTGTCAAGTCACCCTTGCCTCAGCTGCTGTTGCTGCACCGCTAATTAAGGGGACCCCCCACTATACAGAATACTTGCTTATGCACCAGGACTGCTGGAGAGGGATCTGGTGAGAGGGTCTCTGACCTGCATAAGAGCTACAACTTTTAACCCTTTCTTCAAGCTAAACCTGGAAAGGAGTTATTATTCACTATTAACACTTTGCCACAAGAGGTCTATCACACCTGCGGCCACTTTCACTTGTAAGCAACAGCCATCAACATCAGAGACAGAGCCCAAAAACTGTTAGTATCACAGAACACTGGCCCTGATTTGCTCTTTACATACTCCTTTCGTGCTGCATATTACCTTAGTATTTACACTGCCAACTGCCATCTGAACTTGCCTTATTTTTGCCTTGCTGCGCTAAGGAGCCTACCCATCTACTAAGTCTAATGCCCCGTACACACGGTTGGACTTTGTTCGGACATTCCGACAACAAAATCCTAGGATTTTTTCCGACGGATGTTGGCTCAAACTTGTCTTGCATACACACGGTCAAACAAAGTTGTCGGAAAATCCGATCATTCTGAACGCGATGATGTAAAACACGTACGTCAGGACTATAAACGGGGCAGTGGCCAATAGCTTTCATCTCTTTATTTATTCTTAACATGCGTGGCACTTTGTCTGTCGGATTTGTGTACACACGATCGGAATTTTGTTGTCGGAAAATTTTATATCCTGCTCTCAAACTTTGTGTGTCGGAAAATCCAATGGAAAATGTGTGATGGAGCCTACACACGGTAGGAATTTCCGACAACAAGGTTCTATCACACATTTTCCGTCGGAAAATCCGACCGTGTGTACAGGGCATAACTCTACATCTGACTGCTGCTGAACTTACTCCCTTGAGTCATCTTCACTTCCGTGTGCCTACATTAAAGGGCCCCAACATTGCATAACACCGACCTGCAGAAATGCAGTGCCAACATAAGATTCCTGCCAACTGTCTCATCTGCAACACCCCCAGGTGCTGGAATTCAACATTGGACATACTGCAGAGGCTGCACTTGCAGCAGTGTGCCATCAAAGAACCTGTGTGATTATGGTACAAAAACAAGATCTGGGAAGATTCAAGAAACATGCAACATTTTGGCAACTTTCAAAAAGATGATCAAATTGGTGAGTTGCAATGAGGCAGGGATTAGTGATACAAATACCCTCCCTCCTAAATATTAAACTGGGCCCTTTGATTCCTGATGTATGGAATTGTTTTGTAATTGTACTGTCTGCCCCCATATTGTAAAGCGCTGCACAAACTTTTGGCGCTATATAAATCCTGTATAATAATAATCCTCTCATATTGCTCCTGGAACACACACTTTATAGCCTCATAGCTCAGGCACTGGAGGCGCAGCAGAAGAAGAGGACTAATGTAAGCAGGATCCTTTGCCTAATGCCTCCACCCTTGTGGGTCAGAGAAGCAATCCCAGAAGGAGGAAGAGGTGGTGAAAAAAAGAAGGAAATGGTGCAGACATTAAGGGAGGTATTTCACCCCCCTAAACCCGGGGAGTTTTACGTGGTGAGATAAGATTGATAAAGTGACATTGAAACCTATTTTTTCCCATAAAACAGATAATAAAACTTACATTTGCTTGCTTTTTATTTCTAAAAAAAAATCCTAGGCATTTACTTTTGGAAGTTTCCTCTGTCCATGCTGACACACTGCTAATTCTATGTGTTCCCCCCTGTGCTGCTGGTACCTATGGAGTCCGGCAGGAGTTCCCTCCACGTATGCATTCCTGCTTTGTACATCAATTGTACATGCCGTGTTTTGAGAGACACACACACACACACACAGGTAGCTGGAGGAAACTTTCAAAATTAAACGCAGATTAGGAATTTCATAGAGGAAAAAAAAAAAGAAAGTGTATTTGCTTTAGATGTTTTATGGAAAAAAAAGCATTTAAAAGCTAAGTTCACCTTTTAGGAAAAACATTTGAAAAAGGCACATATTTTTCCAGGGAAAAAAAAAATACATTTATTATTTTTTTCTACGGGATCCTAAAATGCATTGCACCAATGATCAGCAGATCATGTGTGCAACGTCATGCTCCTGCACACTCCCTCCAGCTTTGTGCCAGTACCTCCATACAGGCTCTCAGTTACAAAGCTGGCGAATAAGTGATTGGACTATGTGGGTGCTTTCTCAGCACAGTCCATTGAGAACTACAAGTCCCTCTACCACAGTGGCAGACAGGACTTGTAGTTTTCCTATTCACAGATCCCTGTGAATGAATTACAGTATCTCACATAAGTGAGTACACCCCTCACATTTTTGTAAATATTTTATTATATCTTTTCATGTGACAACACTGAAGAAATGACACTTTGCTACAATGTAAAGTCATTGATGTACAGCTTGTATAGCAGTGTAAATTTGCTGTGCTCTCAAAATAACTCAACACACAGCCATTAATGTCTAAACCGCTGGCAACAAAAGTGAGTACACCCCTCCCCGGTGTCATGTGACTCGTTAGTATTACAAGGTCCCAGGTGTGAATGGGAAGCAGGTGTGTTAAATTTGGTGTTAACGCTCTCACTCTCTCATACTGGTCACTGGAAGTTCAACATGGCACCTCATGGCAAATAACTCTCTGGGGATCTGAAAAAAAGAATTGTTGCTCTACATAAAGATGGCCTAGGCTATAAGAAGATTGCAAAGACCCTAAAAGGGAGCTGCAGCACGGTGGCCAAGACCATACAACAGTTTAACAGGACAGGTTCCACTCAGAACAGGCCTCGCCATGGTCGACCAAAGAAGTTGAGTGCGTGTGCTCAGCGTCATATCCAGAGATTGTCTTTGGGAAATAGACGTATGAGTGCTGCCAGCATTGCTACAGAGGTTGAAGGGGTTGGGGGTCAGCCTGTCAGTGCTTAGACAATACGCCGCACACTGCATCAAATTTGTCTGCATGGCTGTCATCCCAGAAGGAAACCTCTTCTAAAGATGATGCACAAGAAAGCCTGCAAACAGTTTGCTAAAGACAAACAAACTAAGGACATGGATTACTGGAACCATGTCCTGTGGTTTGATGAGACAAAGATAAATGTATTTGTTTCAGATGGTGTCAAGCATGTGTGGTGGGAACCTGGTGAGGAGTACAAAGACAAGTGTGTCTTGCCTACAGTCAAACAAGGTGGTGGGAGTGTCATGGTCTGGGGCTGTATGAGTGCTGCCAGAACTGGGGAGATACAGTTCATTGAGGGAACCATGAATACCAACATGTACTGTGACATACTAAAGCAGAGCATGACTCCTCCCTTCGGAGACTGGGCCGCAGGGCAGTATTCCAACATAATGACCCCAAACACACAACCAAGATGACCATTGCCTTGCTAAAGAAGCTGAGGGTAAAAGTGATGGACTGGTCAAGCATGTCTCCAGACCTAAACCCTATTGAGCATCTGTGGGGCATCCTCAAATGGAAGGTGGAGGAGCGAAAGGTCTCTAACATCCACCAGCTCTGTGATGTCCTCATGGAGGAGTGGAAGAGGACTCCAGTGGCAACCTGTGAACCTCTGGTAAACTCCATGCCCACAAGGGTTAAGGCAGTGCTGGAAAAAAAATGGTGGCCACACAAAATATTGACACTTTGGGCCTAATTTGGACATTTTCACTTAGGGGTGTACTCACTTTTGTTCCCAGTGGTTTAGACATTAATGGCTGTGTGTTGACTTATTTTGTGGGGACAGCAAATTTACACTGTTATAAAAGCTGTACACTCACTACTTTACATTGTAGCAAAGTGTCATTTCTTTAGTGTTGCCACATGAAAAGATAATAAAATATTTACAAAAATGTGAGGGGTGTACTCACTTTTGTGAGATACTGTATGTGGCTGTGTGAGTGGAGGCCCGTACAGCCATGCCATTTTTAAAATGTGACAGTTGGTACAGGGAGAAGAACCCTTGCCTGCTGTCACATGGGGAAGGGGATCGGGTTGATAAGCAGGGCACCAACTCCAACATGATAGACCCTAAATATGGGTGTAACATTCTGAAGGTGAAAGTATTCTGAAAGTATTGTCCTTAGTGCGCTTTGCTGTAAGTAATTTGTGCCAAATTCTATCTTTCATGCTCAAAAACATGTGGACCCCAGGATTCAGGGCATGAATGAGAGGGACCACTATTGGGTGGCCACCCGATCAAGCCCCCAATACATGTGTGCTGCAATTTGCTGGATGTCCCTTTAAGCTACTCAGCAGCACACTCCACCTCTGCTGCACAGCCCGTGTTTTTTCCTCTCTGCACTGCTGTAATTGACTATACAAGAAAGAGTGTAGCCTAGGAATCTGATTTTCTGCTGTTAAACCCACCCCTAGCAACAGGGAAGGGAGGACTGCCAGGACCAAAAAGGCTTCCTATTGGCTGCCACACTGCCAGTTTAAGCCCTCTGCTCACAACCCAATGGTGGGACAGTTAAGCCAGGATCTGCAAGGAGAGTTGGTGTATGAACCTGGGGATAATTTGGAGTAAACTTAGATGCAAGTAGCAGGGGACTGTTTTTTTAGGAAGCTATCGGCTATAGTGGCTTATTAGCTGCTGAATGGCTTTTACAGGAGGCAGGAGGGGTTGCCCCCTCCCACCGGTACCTCTCCTGTCCCACTGGTGAGCCTGGAATGAAGCTGGCAGTTACACAGGCTTACCATAGAGCTTGTCAAGGACCAGAAGGTCCCAGATGAGCTCTATGGTATAGGAAACCGGAAGCAGCAAGCATTTTTGTCACTTCTGGTTTCCCCGGATATAAACAGCACCATTTTTAAAGAGTATAAGCATCTGATCACACCAGTGGCGTAGCGTGGTTTGTCAGCACCCGGGGCAAGGCATATAATTTGCGCCCCCTAACCTGCGGACTTTTAGCACTCCCCAAGTCCCTTCAAATACAATAGTACTGACCTACCTGATTCCTATACTGACCACTACACTAACCTACTTGATTTCAACACTGACCAACCTGATTCCTTTACTGACCATTACACACTACACTGTCCACTACACTGAGAATTACACTGACCACTACACTACGCTGTCCACTATATTATACTGTCCACTACACTGAGAACTACACTGACCACTACACTACACTGTCCACTACACTGAGAACTACACTGACCACTACACTGACCACTACACTGAGAACTACACTGACCGCTACACTGTCCACTACACTGAGAACTACACTGACCGCTACACTGTCTGCTACACTACACTGTCCACTACACTGAGAACTACACTGTCCACTACACTAAGAACTACACTGTCCACTACACTGCATTGTCCACTATATTCTACTGTCCACTACACTGAGAACTACACTGACCACTATACTATACTGTCCACTACACTGTCCACTACACTGAGAACTACACTGACCACTATACTATACTGTCCACTACACTACACTGTCCACTGCACTGAGAACTACACTGACCACTACACTGAGAACTACACTGACCACTACACTATACTGTCCACTACACTGAGAGCTACACTGACCGCTACACTGTCCACTACACTGTCCGCTACACTACACTGTCCACTACACTGAGAACTACACTGTCCACTACACTGAGAACTACACTGACCACTACACTGCACTGTCCACTATATTATACTGTCCACTACACTGAGAACTACACTGACCACTATACTATACTGTCCACTACACTGAGAACTACACTGACCACTATACTTTACTGTCCACTACACTGAGAACTACACTGATCACTAAAATATACTGTCCACTACACTGAGAACTACACTGCCCACTACACTGTCCACTATACTATACTGTCCACTACACTGAGAACTACACTAACCACTACACTGTCCACTACACTGAGAACTACACTATCCACTACACTGAGAACTGCACTATCCACTACACTACACTACACTGTCCACTACACTACACTGTCCACTACACTGACCACTACACTACACTGTCCACTACACTGACCACTATACTATACTGTCTACTACACTGAGAACTACACTGACTACTATACTGTCCACTACACTGACCACCACACTACACTGACCACCACACTACACTGACCACTATACTATACTGTCCACTACACTACACTGTACTACACTGTTCACTACACTACACTGTCCACTACACTGAGAACTACACTGACCACTACACTGACCACCACACTACACTGGCCACCACACTACACTGAGAACTACACTACACTGTCCACCACACTACACTGCCCACCACACTACACTGTCCACTATACTGAGAACTACACTGACCACCACACTACACTGTCCACCACACTACACTGTCCACCACACTACAAAGACCACCACACTACACTGACCGCTATACTATACTGTCCGCTACACTACACTATCCACTACACTACACTGACCACCACACTAAACTGACCACTATACTACACTGTCCACTACACTACACTGACCACTATACTACACTGTCCACTACACTACACTGTCCACCACACTACACTGACCACTACACTACACTGTCCACCACACTACCCTGTACACCACACTACACTGTCCACCACACTACACTGACCACCACACTACACTGACCACCACACTACACTGACCACCACACTACACTGTCCACCACACTAAACTGACCACTACACTACACTGAGCACTATACTGTCCACTACACTACACTGACCACTATACTATACTGTCCACTAGACTGACCACTACACTACACTGACCACTATACTATACTGTCCACTACACTGAGAACTACACTGACCACTACACTACACTGACCACTACACTACACTGACCACTATACTATACTGTCCACTATACTGTCCACTACACTGAGAACTATACTGAACACTATACTCTCCACTACACTGACCACCATACTATACTGTCCACTACACTATACTGACCACCATACTACACTACACTGACCGCTATACTGTCCACTATACTACACTTACCACCATACTACACTAACTGAACCACCATACTACACTAACTGACCACTATACTACCCTAACCGACCACTATACTACCCTAACTGACCACTATACTACACTAACTGACCACTATACTACCCTAACTAACCACTATACTACCCTAACTGACCACCATACTACACTAACTGAACCACCATACTACACTAACTGACCACCATACTACACTAACTGAACCACCATAATACACTAACTGACCACCATACTACACTAACTGACCACTATACTACCCTAACTGACCACCATACTACCCTAACTGACCACCATACTACCCTAACTGACCACCATACTACCCTAACTGACCACCACACTACCCTAACTGACCACCACACTACACTACACTGACCACTATACTACACTAACTGACCGCCATACTACACTAACTGACCACTATACTACACTAACTGACTTTCTCTCTCTCTCCCCCTTCCCCCCTCCCCCCCAGTAACACGTCTGTCACGGGGGAGTCTCACTCACCTCCTTGTCTGGCCTGCATCAGTCCGGAGGAGGAGAAGACAGTGGCGGCTCACAATGCTTCTTTCCCCTGCGCTCTAGCTGCCATGTTCAGTGTCGGGCGCAGCGCACTGTGATTGGGCGTATGGGGACCATGTGCGAAGGCGGGACTTTAGGAACGATCGTGGACAGGCCAGCCCTATGCCTCACATGACCCCCATACACCCAATCACAGGGCGCCGGACACTGAACATGGCGGCCGGAGCGCGGGGGACACAGGAATTTAAAATTAGGAGGAGGCAGCCAGTGACACATACTGGCGCCCCCCTAAATGTCGCGCCCGGGGCCATGGCACCCCCTGCACCCCCCACGCTACGCCACTGGATCACACCGATCTTGGTGAGATCAGATGCTTTTAAGGAAAGAGGAGATATCTGGGATCTAATAGACCCCAGATCTCTCCATAAAGAGAAATCACCTGCCTATTGCTGTCACAAGGGATGTTTACATTCCTTGTAACAACAATAAAAGCAATCAAAAAAAAAAATGTAAAAAACAGTGTAAAAAAAAAATATATATATATATATTTTTTTTTTTTGAAAGTGCTCATCCCCCCGTGCTCGTGTGCAAAGGCAAATACACATGTTGGTCTTGCACATATATATATATACGAGGGGTCTTCAAAAAGTTTCCACACTTTTATATTTTCATTAGAAACAGTGAGGGAGGAGCAGTAGTAATTGTTTGTGTCTGAGAGTGTCATGTGACTAGTCTGACTGGCATGCTGGCTGACCTTATAGTTTAGTATAAGAGTTGTCATGCTAAGGTGAAGATGGCTGCAAAACGTATAAAAAAAAAAAAAAGTGCGGAAACTTTTTGAAGAACCCTCATATAAATGGCAATCTCACCACACATCTGAGGTAATGCCGCGAATGTCAGAGCGAGACCAATAATTCTAGCACCAGACCTCCTCTGTAACGCTAAACTGGGGACCTGTAAAGGCTTTTAAAGCATTGCCTATGGAGTTTGCTGCCATTCCACGAGCGTGCGCAATTTTAAAGCGTGACATTTTAGGTATCTATTTACTCAGCATAACACCATCTTTTATACTTTAGCAAAAAATTGGGCATTATATTGTTTTTGTGTGCATTAAAATTCATTAACCACTTCCCGCCCGCCCTATAGCGGATTGACGTCCGGGAAGTGGTTCAGTTATCCTGACTGGGTGTCATATGACGTCCAGCAGGATAACATGCCGCCGCGTGCCCCCGGGGGCGCGCATCGCGGCGATCGGTGGATCGGTGTGTCAGTCTGTCAGTCTGACCGCTACACCGATCTTGGTAAAGAGCCTCCGGCAGAGGCTCTTTACCACTTGATCAGCCGTGTCCAATCACGGCTGATCACGCTGTCAATAGGAAGAGCCGTTGATCGGCTCTTCCTCACTCGCGTCTGACAAACGCGAGTAGAGGAGAGCCGATCGACGGCTCTTCTGGCAGGGGGGGTCTGCGCTGATTGTTTATCAGCACAGCCCCCCCTCAGATCACCACACTGGTCCACCAGGGATCGCCACTAGGAGCACCTGGGAAGGGGCAACATGTGGATGGCCAGGTATGTACCCCATGGCCATCCACATGTGCCCAGTGTGCCCAATCTGTGCCAATCAGTGCCCACAAATGGGCACTGATTGGCACCATTATGTTGCAGTGATGCCCAGCAATGCCACCCTTAGGGGCATCACTGCAAACAACCAGTGTCATCAGTGCCACCCATCAGTGTCCATCGGTGCCACCTGTCAGTGCCCATCCGTGCCCATCAGTGCCCACCTGTCAGTGCCCATCCGTGCCTACCTATCAGTGCCCATCTGTGCCCATCTGTGCCAACTATCAGTGCCACCCATTAGTAACCATCAATGCCACCTACGAGTGCCCATCAATGCCACCTATGAGTGCCCATCAATGCCACCTATGAGTGCCCATCAGTGCCGCCTATGAGTGCCCATCGGTGCCACCTATGAGTGCCCATCAGTGCCGCATACCAGTGCCACCTATCAGTGCCCATCAGTGCCACCTATCAGTGCTGCCTATCAGTGCCCATCATCAGTGCCCGTCAGTGCCGCCTCATCAGTGCCACCTCATCGGTGCCCATCAGTGCAGCCATATCAGTGCCATCATTGAAGAAGAAAACGTACTTATTTACAAAAAGTTTTAACAGAAAGAAAGAAAAACTATTTTTTTTTCAAAGTTTTCGGTCTTTTTTTATTTGTTGCGCAAAAAATAAAAACCGCAGAGGTGATCAAATACCACCAAAAGAAAGCTCTATTTGTGGGAACAAAATGATAAAAAAATTGTTTGGGTACAGTGTAGCATGACCACGCAATTGTCATTCAAATTGCGACAGCACTGAAAGCTAAAAATTGGCCTGGGCAGGAAGGTGTCTAAGTGCCTGGTATTGAAGTGGTTAAAGTGTATTTTTTTTAAATTTGCGTTTGAAAAACCACTGCGACATAAAAAAATTAGCAAAAACACCATTTTACTCTCTAGGACATCTGCTAAACCTATATATATATCTATATATAGATAGAGAGATAGAGAGATAGAGAGAGAGAGAGAGAGAGAGAGAGAGAGAGAGAGATACATTTTATGTTCCAAATAACAGTTTCTGGCAAAGTACAGAACTCCCTTCCTGAGGCTGGAGCATAATCTGAATAACATACATGTTTCAGATATATATCTCCCCATCAAGCAAATTATTTAAAGAGATGTATTTTTTTTTTTTAAAGAATCATACTTGTCCATGTGGATGCAGCAACGGTTCGATGCTGCATCTGTTCGCCTCTAGCACTGAAAACCGAGCAAACACATCGCTTGGTTCTCACAGCTCCCTGAGCAGAGAGCTGCTGACTGTCAGTCACTGCTCTCTGCTCAGCCCCCCTTGCTTACTGGAGCACTGAGCTGTGGAGGGGAAGGGAGTGGCTGGCTCAGGCTCTCAGCAGCTCGCTGAGAGGCTGAGCCAAGTTCAAGTACACAGGCATGTGGGTGAATTACGATTTCATGGTCATGATCTTGCCCGAGTCTGGTCCTGTTCTGTGGCATCAGAAAATGGGTCACAGGAGTGCAGAACGAACTGTACTCCTGTTATCCACAGGAAAAGTACAGCCAAATGAGCTTTGGCTGTACTTCTCCTTTAAAGCAGGAACCAATTAATCATTTATCACACATCAGTAACACCTAATACAATTGTTTTTGGTGTTTCAGAAAGACAGCTATCAAATGACATTCATTCCTCACTCCAAAGGAGGAAAAAATTAACTCTAGAATGAGTTACTGATGTGTGATAATTGATTAATTGGCTCATGCTTTTAATTGCTTGATGGGGATATAGATAGATAGATAGATAGATAGATAGATAGATAGATAGATAGATAGATAGATAGATAGATAGATAGATAGATAGATAGATAGATAGATAGATAGATAGATAGATAGATAGATAGATAGATAGATTTAATTATTATTATACAGGATTTATATAGCGCCAACAGTTTACGCAGTGCTTTACAATATAAAAGGGGGGCAATACAGTTATAATACAGTAAAATACAAGAGGATTAAGAGGGTCCTGCTCAGAAGAGCTTACAATATAATAGGGTGGGGCAGGTGGTACAAAAGGTTGTAGCTGTGGGGAATGAGCTGCTGGAAGTGGTAAAGATTAGTTGGTGATAGGCTTCCCTGAAGAGATGAGTTTTCAGGGATCACCTGAAGGGAGCAAGAGTAGGGGATAGCTGGACAGGTTGATGTAGCGAGTTCCAGAGGATGGGAGAGGCTCTGTAGAAATCCTGGAGACGAGCTTGAGAGCAGGAGGTCTTGAGAGGTGCGGAGAGGACGGTTTGGGTAATATTTGGAGACAAGATTGGTGATGTAGCTTGGGGCAGAGTTATGAGTGGCTTTGTATGTTGTGGTTAGTATTTTGAATTTAATTCGCTGGGTGATTGGGAGCCAGTTTTGGGGATTGGAGGAGAGGGTTGTCAGACACTGAGCGGTTGGTAAGGTGGATACGTCTGGCAGCAGCATTCATGATAGACTGAAGAGGGAATAGCCTATGGAGAGGCAGGCCAATGAGAAAGGAGTTGCTTTAATCAAGGCAAGAGATAACACACACACACACATATATACAATGTTTGGGGGTTTGGAAGTAATTTTCTAGCAAAAAATACAGATTTTTACTTGTAAGGTAAGGTCAGACACCTGGTCTTCAAATGGTTACGCTTTAAACATATAAATGGTATAAGCTTTTTTTTTTTTTTTTTCGTCTAGTGAAAAAGGAGCTTAAAACATTGGTGCAACTTTTTTTTTGGATCTGCAACTCATGTTTGAGCATTAGGTAATAGATTGAAATCTAAGTAAAACTGCCCATCCACAGTAAAAATTTATTTTACAGTGTCTTTTCACCACCAACTCTGTAAGATAAGGTCTTACCTGGTTGGGTGTGGATTGTAAGGCATTGTTTATTCTAGCATGACTCCATTGGATACCTACACTATGTTGTAACATTTGTATTAAAATTGCATTGAATTTTTCCCTATTGATTAATATACCGTATTTATCGGCGTATAACACGCACTTTTTTCCCCTTAAAATCAGGGGAAAATCGCGGGTTCGTGTTATACGCCGATCCCCTGCGATCCTGAGCTGACAGATGCATAAAATTGCCGACCGCGATTTGAAAATGGCGCCGCCGGCGCCGAAATACACAGAACCGGTCCTCGGGTCTTCTCGGCCACTTTCGGCTTCACTCGAGCGCCGCCCGAACCTAGCCGAGTGTATGCCCATCCCGGGCAGGACTATGAGTGGAGCCGAAAGTGAACGAGAGCCGCCGAGAAGAGCCGAGGACCGGCTCTGTATATTTCAGCGCCGGAGGCGCCATTTTCAAATCGCGGTCGGCGATTTTGAAGCTCAGGATCGCAGGGGATCAAACTGCGAGCTGCAAGGCTGCACTGGGGCAAGGCTGCACTGGGATAAGTCTGCAATGGACACTGGGGAAGGCTGCACTGACATGGCTGCACTGGGGCAAGGCTGCACTGGGGCAAGGCTGCAATGATGGGCATTTAAATGTAAGTTTTTTTTCCCTTCAACTTCCCTCCTAAAAGTTTTTTTTTCCTTAAAACTCCCTCCTAAATTGGGGTGCGTGTTATACGCCGGTGCGTGTTATACGACGATAAATACAGTAATTTAGTGGTTTATAATTTACTCTCTTCTAATTACTTCTTACATTAGTAGTAGGCAAACTCTAATGCCGCGTACACACGGTCGGACTTTTCGTCTACAAAAGTCAGACAGCCTGTCCGACAGACTTCCGGCAGACTTTCGGCGGACTTGCGGCGGACTTGCGGCATACTTTCTAACGAACGGACTTGCCTACACACGACCACACAAAAGTCCGACGGATTCGTACGTGATGACGTACACTGGACTAAAATAAGGAAGTTCATAGCCAGTAGCCAATAGGTGCCCTAGCGTGGCTTTTTGTCCGTCGGACTAGCACACAGACAAGCGGATTTCGGGGTCCGTCGTAGTTACGACGTAAAGATTTGAAGCATGTTTCAAATCTAAAGTACGTCGGATTTGAGGCTAAAAAAGTACGTTGAAAGTCCGGAGAAGCCCACACACGATCGGATTACCAGCCAGCTTTAGTCCGTCAGCGTCCGTTGGACTTTTGTAGACGAAAAGTCCGACCGTGTGTACGCGGCATAACATTTATTTTCAGTTGTAATGGCATGACCTGGGAACATGTTTACAAATACAATTGGTAATTCTTTATATTAGGTTACTTTATAAGAACCACATTTGATAGTATGAATCCTTTTATATAAAGACACTTTGTACTGTGTTATATCTTTATACTCTCTTTTAAAACATAAAATATTAAAACATAAATAGAATTAACATTATAGGTTTGGGCAATTAGTGTTTGATCTTTTTTTTTTCTTAGAAAAATCAAACTGTTCAAAATACAAATTTACGCTGATATTTTCAGAGATGTTTCCGTGTGTTTGAGGCTCCTTACCTGCTGTAACGGCAGTCAGTAAGTGTGTGTGCAATTTTACTGTTGGTGACGGTGCATTTGTCCGGACACGATCGTTTTACATATTGATCACTGGGATGGTGGCCTCCCCTACAGGCTGTTATTTGATCTGCTTAATATAACATCTTTTATGGACTATTTTCTATTATTAAATGATCCTCTATATTATGACTGCTATCTATCTGTATTTTGAACAGTTTGATACTTTTTCTATGATCTATGTTATAAGTTGGCTATACTAGTTATGTGTCAGCTGCCGGAATTGTTTTTACTATTCTTGTTGACACACAGCACAGAATTTCTTACATTAAATCTATGATCATTTTTTAAATGGTTATGCTCATTGCTCACAAGCATTTTTTAACTATAAAATAGATATAGACATGAACATGATCAGAAGGATTTACTTTTTTCTAATTAATAGTCAACTGTAATCTCTTAAAAATGCACTTAAAATCCATCACAAACACAATGCAGATTCCTAGTGTGCAGTTTGTGGCATGAACCTATCCTAAAATTACTGATACTAGCTTGCTGTCTTTGTTTTGATTTTTTTGTTTTAAATGGAATACAAATATATGTCAATGCTCTAACTGGGAGTTTTTAAAATTAAAACGCTTTCCACAAATAAAATGAAACTGGTGAAAATAAAAGTCTTACCTCCAGTGTATGCTCCTGAGGACGTGTGTAGGTAATGTGCACTGGCTGTAAGGAATAGACAGACAAGTGTATTAGATGGGCGGAGTGAGGTTGTACCTGGATAAAGACACGGCTCCTATTGACTCCACTGCATAGGAGACTTTCAACATAAACCTGTTCTACAAAAACCACCCAGGCTACTGCTGACCTCTTTCTGAAAATGCAAAATGCATGGTCATCCAATAGTTTCAGTATTTTCTGTCCCAGAACAAGTATTCAGATTAGGAGTACTAATCTTGTATTGGGATAGTGAAAGTATTAAAATTTACTGCCAACAATCTAGAAACTACTGTAAGTCAGTCGCTTTTATGCCCCGTACACACGGTCGGATTTTCCGATGGAAAATGTCCGATCGGAGCGTGTTGTCGGAAATTCCGACCGTGTGTGGGCTCCATCGGACATTTTCCATCGGATTTTCCGACACACAAAGTTGGAGAGCAGGAGATAAAATTTTCCAACAACAAAATCCGATCGCGTCAATTCCGACCGTGTGTGGCCTGTTCCGACGCACAAAGTGCCACGCATGCTCAGAAGAAATTCCGAGACGGGACAGCTCGTTCTGGTAAACTTAGCGTTCGCAATGGATACAGCACTTTCGTCACGCTGCAATGTTAAAAATGGTTTAATACAGCGCACTCTCTTCTTTATAATGTGACAAGAATGAAGTAGTTTTGCTGCTCATATTTACACAGACTTCTCACAAAGTTTTATTTGTGTTTTTTTATTGGGATTCCCCCAATATATAGTTATTAGTTGTCACATGTGACAGTTTTATTTATTTATTTATTTTTTTTTGGATTTTCAGCCTTTTTTTTTCTTTAATGTTTGTATTTTTTCCAAGGCTGATCTTTGTTCAATGTTATTTTTATTTTTAATCCAGAATATTTTTGTGTGTGTTTTGTGTGTCAAGTTACCCCAACACCATTGATATCTTTTATTATTTAATCTCAAGGAGATTGTTTGTTGTTGGTGACCCTTGTTCATTTCACATTGTATATTTGAAATGTACCTGAATCCTCACAAACTGTCATTTTTGAAGTAAAACACATAGGAGAGTATAATTCAAAACAAAAATCCTTTATTAGGGTATCAGAACCAAACAAAGAGGAAGGCAACACTGGAGAAACATGAGAAATTAGTGAAGCCTGGGACCCCCACGGCAGACAACAATTCTTCAACATTAAAATTGGTGGCCTGAGGAGTCCATATATAAGGGAGGGCAGTCTGGTCTGGGATTCGCAGAGATCCGGATAGCAGCAGATGACATCTGTGTCCCCAGGCTGTGGTACCACAAGAGGCTGCATTTTTTGGCTGACCAGACTGAACCCAGGGCAATCACTGTCTGGTCTTCCTTCCACGCTTCCTTCCGGGCTGTGGCTGTGCAGTTGGAGATGTGGCAGGAGGAGGAGTAGGACCTGGAGGAGGAGGAGGACTGGGAGGACCTGGAGGAGGAGGAGGAGGAGGACCTGCAGGAGGAGGAGGACCATCGCAAAGGTGTGTTTGAGTTTGAGGTGTAATTTGGCCTCTCATACCTTTCTCCAGAGCCTCCGATATGAGGGCCTCACACATTACTTGTTGGCCCTCCTCCATCCTCTGCATTTTATATGCAATGACGGCAGCAATGTCCTCCTCCACCGTCTGTCGTGCTCCCAGGACCTCTGTAGCCCTCCAAAAGAATCCTATGGCAGCCTCCTCTAGGGCACTCCTCCTACTGCCACTTTCTCTTTTCAGGGGGTTGGAGGGACCTGCAGATCAGCCAGCCGGCTCGGCCCGGCCACCTCCTGGCTGAGACTTCCCTGTGTATGAAAAAGGGACATGGTTTTAGTTTTTGCATCATCAATCACAATCCTAAATTAGTACTCCCAACTAACATCTAGTTAACATCATTGATTGGACAAGCAGAAATATTTAGAGGAATGCTATACCTGGCTCAATCTGGGCTCCTCCACATGCGGCCTGGAAGGCCCAGGTTGGGCATCAGAAGCCTCAGCCGGGGGGAAGGAAGCGTGGAAGGAAGACTGGAGAGGGATGGCCTGGGTTCAGTCTGGCCTGCCAGAAAATGCAGCCTGTCGTAGTACAACATCCTGGGGACATAGATGTCATCTGCTGCTCCGGATCTCTGCGAATCCAGGACTTTCTTGCGCTCCCTTAGATATGTACTTCTCAGGCAACCAATTAAGATCTTTAAATAGGTGATGTCTGCCGTGGGGATCACCTGCTTCAGAATTTCACACAATTGCACCAGTGCTGCCTTCCTCTTTGCTTGGTTCTTGTAATGTGGTGTTTAATCTCCCACAGACAGGGCAGCTCCCTTAGCATCTCTAGGAATACTGACATGAAGTCATTATCTTTGAGTAGCATATCCATGTTCACTGCAAGACACAACACAAGACAAAGCCTAATGTCAGACAAAACTCTCCTAATCTTGTTACAATATAGGCCTCAATCTAGAGGCAGTATAGGCACAAGTTTGTCTCTTACCTACGTTCTTACGATCGGCGCGTTCAATGCTCCTTCCTCCGCTCAGAGATCGTACGTAATACGCACGCGTGTTACGCTTTATACACACTGCGCATGCGTGTAACTACGCCCGCCCCTGACGTTCTTTCTAGTCTATTCCCCGCCCCTTTTCGTTCGGTGCAGTGGGTGAAGAGCATGATGGCGGAGTTAGAGCAGGTGTGTGCTAATTATAGCAACGAGGAGGAGGAGGAGGAAAGCCCGGATCCAGGCACGTCCCGATCCAGAAGGAGACGTTTTAAGGCCACAAATATGTCCTTTGGGGAGATGTTGGAGATGGTCGACATCATGAGGAAGTCCGACTATGACGGGAAGTATGGGCCTTACCCCCACCCCAACATCAGAAAGGCCAAAATCATTGCTAAAGTGGTCAAAAGCCTTCACAGGAATTTCGGGGTACGAAGATCTAAAGATCAGCTCAGGAAGCGGTGGTCGGACCTGAAGTTGAGAGAGCCAGAGCAGTACCGAAAGATCCGGAGAGTGCTGCAAAAAAGTAAGTAGTTGTGCTGTGTTCCTATTCTTTCTGTCTTTATTCCGTTCGTGCTGCTCCATATGCTTTTATTAATTGTAACGTTTAAAAGGGCAATTTTAATGTTTATGGGCCCATTATTCGTTCGTATCAAACATTTTTCTTTCGGCCTCTAGAACACCATTGTTTAGGCCATATGCATTTTCCCACATTTTTTTTGGGCCTACTTGGATGCCAAATATTTGTTTGTGTAGATGGGTTTGTTACTAGAATGAAATGCAAACTCAATTGTGTGTAAGGAGAGGACACTGAGCAGCTGTTTTCACATCTGGACACTGGAGCACTAGTGTGGGACACAAGAACACCCTTTTTATTAGGGGGCCACACAGGTGCTCCAGTGTATACTATAGGGGGGTCTCCATCTGTGAAGCTTGTACCAAGCAGGTAAAGTATTGCAGCTTGACAAAGGGCAATAAAAAAAGACATCTTGGAACTCTGCTAAAATTGACAATTGTACCCCACTTCCAAGCAATGTTTCCTATTTCTAGTTCTGCCATCAAATATCTGTGTGCTAATTATACCATTTTTGTTTTACATAGAGGAGAAAAGACTCGGAGGACACCCCTCAACCGAGGAGACCACAGACCCCCCACCTATGGAAGAAGGTGAAATACCCCCAAACGAAGCTGAGCAGGAGGAAGAAGAAGATGTGGTGGAGATTGACACCACAACAGGTGAGTGTCTGCGACCACAGGCTCAGGTAAGAGATGGATTGTGGCAGATTTTTGAGACCTTTTTTTTTTTTATTTATCTCTTTTTAGGTGATCGTGATGTGAGGGAGAGAGAACGCTTTACTTCTGAAAGTGCCCAGATCCTGATCGGGGAGATCATGGGGTGTAATGCCGAACTGCAAAACATCCAGCAAAAAATCCATGATGTTATTAAAAAAAATAATAACATCATTGATGTTTTGGGGCGAATTTAAAACCCCACAAAATCACTTTTTGTATTGTGGTTCAATCTTTTACATTTTTTTGCAATGTTTTGAAAAGCCAAATTTGGAGGATGCACACAGTGTGCCAACATGTGCTATCTGCCATCACGGGAGATCAATGGACGCGTTTTGGGGGTGCAACCCCTTCCTCAATTATAAAGTCGCGTTGAGGAAGGGCTTGCTCCCCCAAAACACGTCCCTTGATCCCCCATGATGGCAGATAGCACATGTTGACATTCGTAAATTGGTGTGCATCTTCCAAATTTGGCTTTTCCAGGGGTGATTTCCCCCCATCTGAACGCTATATCAAACACAGTTCCTAAATACTGATGTCTGATATAGCCTTCAGGTTTTACCTAATGTGAACTTTGTAAGTTCAAGTTTTTTGGCTTTCTTGTTGGTTTTACACAGGCCTGTTTTATCTGAAATGGATATTTAGAATTTTGCTAATGCTACTGCAAAAATTGTTATACAACAAACATGTTGGTTTGTTTTAAAAACCTTTGGTAAATGCACATGTGATTGTGCAGGTATAAAAAAGTTGGTTACTCAAGAATGTGTGGATTATTGTCTCAACACTACAACACTTTTGGGGTGATGTAATAGCTGTTTTATGCAAAAATGGGGGTTATTTCCTAAGGGCAAATCCACTTTGCACTACAAGTGCAGGTTCAGTGCAGTTGCAAGTGCACTTGTAGTGAAATGTGTTTTTGCATGTAGGAAATACCAGCCAACAGTGCTTTGTATAAGGTTACCCAATCACGACATTTTCTGCACTCAAAACATTACTGTCAGGGTCAGTTAAAACAAACACAAGCAGTAAATGTCCACAAATAATTTCTTTTTTTTTATTTCAAAAAGGCTTCACATATTGTCTGGCATATTGATAGCCCCCCTACCCGCAAAGAACTCCAGGTATCGTAACCGGACATCACGGGCACTCAGGGAGGGCGAGCCAAGACGGCCACTTTCAAGCGCCGTCAGTGTTGTTGGATTTTGGATTCCGGCCTCAGGCCCAACTGAGCCAGCATAGCTGGCAGAATGTTTTCTTAAAAAATTATGGAGAACACAGCACGCAAGTATTAAATGGTTCAGTTTATACTCCGCCATATGGATGGGTGTCAGAAATAGTCAGAACCGGCTGGCCAGGATTCCAAATGTGTTCTCCACCACTCGGGCTCTGGCCAGCCGGTAATTAAAAACCCTCTGTTCCGGGGTGAGGGTCCTCATCGAGAATGGCCGCATCAGGTGGTCCCCCAGCGCAAACACTTCATCAGCAACGAACACAAATGGGAGACCTTCAACATTGTCCTCTGGAGCTGGCAAGTCCAAGCTGCCATTCTGGAGACGCCTGTAGAACTCCGTCTGGGCGATGACTCCACCATCGGACATCCGGCCATTCTTCCCCACGTCCACATACAAGAATTCGTAATTAGCCGACACCACCGCCAACATCACTATACTATTAAACCCCTTGTAATTATAATAGTACGACCCCGAGTTGGGTGGTGGGACAATGTGGACGTGTTTCCCATCAATTGCCCCTCCGCAGTTAGGAAAGTCCCACCGCTGGGCAAAGTGGGAGGCCACAGTCCGCCATTCCTGTGGCGTGGAAGGAAACTGTTGAGGAAAAAACAATAAACATTACTATTTTTTCACAGAAACATGGCAAGCAGATTATACACAAACATTATGGGGCAACCTCCAGATAGCATTTAGTAAGGGGAATTTAACAAGGCCAAAGTATAAGGTACACCTATCATATTCCCCCTCCCCCCCTCTCATGGGCCATTTCTAACATTATAGGGGGGGGAACTCTTGGACAGGTAACCCTCTTCACTTCATTGAGAGATGAATGCCTAAATAATGGGTATTACTTGGAACAGCCCCTCCTTAGTTACACTATTGGCAGCCCACTGGACAGGTAAGAAGTGTCATAATACAAAGATATAAATACACATTGTACACATTTGAGGACATTTGGACACTCTGCTATTACCTATCAAGATAATAATAGGATACAAAAACTTTAAACAGTACCATTGTAAAGTATACAGGCAGGCCCTTGCACTACATGCTTTGGGGAATTCATCCATAAATCTGAGCACTAAAGAGATGGGTATAGTGTGTATGGGTTTGGCAAAGTCAGCAGATAGATGATTGAGGATAGAGAATTGGGATCAGCTGACCTAGCAGTTGGGGGAGGGAGGGTTACTAAAAATGATTTGGGGACACCACAAAAAAAGCCTCTGCCACTCTGCCTGAATTAAAATAAAAAATAACATTACCAAACATTTTAGGGGGTGTTTGGGGTAAAGCACTACTATGGAGCTGATAAAATACATTGTTAAGTGACTACATGAGGTGATTATAGGGCCAGGAGACACCATGCTGGGGAGGTTATTGAAGGGCAAATATTTATGAAGGACCTAAAATAATAATTACATAAAAATCCAGCATGCATGAGAACAAAGGGGACATTCACAGCATATTCCAATCATGGTAATTAGGGAATGAGGAAAGAAATACAATATATTAGCAAACATTCAATAAAATAAAATGTGATATAAAAGGATAAAAATCTTACCTTCATATACTGCTTCTGCAGGACCTGTATGATGGCAGAACAGGTCTCTGGGATAATGATCCCCAGAGCCTGGGGGGAGATGCCTGTCGAGAACTTCAAGTCCTGCAGGCTTCTCCCTGTGGCCAAATACCGCAAGGTAGCGACCAACCTCTGCTCCGGAGTGATGGCTTGCCTCATGCAGGTATCCTGCCTGCTGATATAGGGGGTCAGCGAAGCCAACAAACGGTGAAACACGGGGTCCGTCATCCGGAGAAAGTTCCTGAAATCATCAGGATTATTCTCACGGATCTCACAGAGCAAAGGCATGTGACAGAACTGGTCACGCTGAAGCAACCAATTCTTGGTCCATGAACTCCTCCCCACCCTGTTCATGGACTGGACTTGTGTCAAGGTCAGGACCCCAACACCAAGCCCCCGCACAGCACGAACTCTACGAGGAGTACGCATACGAAACATGGCTAGAAAACGGTCGGCTGCTCAGAACGAAGTAACAGAACGCACTGAAGAACAGCAAGGCCTGTGAAGAGCGACCTGAAAAACAGCAACGAGCAGGCAAGATCACACAGAAAACTCTGATACGAACTGACTGCACGCACTGAAGAGCAGATACAAACCCACAAGCACAAACTGAACGGCAGAAAACGATCTGAAAGCCACGAGTCTGAAAAAGCGCGAATCGTCTCTCACCAAACGTTTACTAACACGAGATTAGCAAAAGGAGCCCAAAGGGTGCCGCGCTTGGTTCTGAACCGGCCTTTTCTAGTCTCGTCGTACGTGGTGTACGTGACCGCGTGGTTGTCGATCGGAAATTCCCTCAACTTTGTGCAACCGTGTGTAGGCAAAACAAGTTTGAGCCAACATCCGTCGGAAAAAATCCTAGGATTTTGTTGTCGGAATGTCCGAACAAAGTCCGACCGTGTGTACGCCCTATAAGAGATTTTGTGTAAATCTGACAAGCCGACTGTCAGCTTTCCATTCGTTGATCTCCCTTTCCTGTTACTGACCTGGAAGTTCCGTACAATGGGGAAGAAGCCAATTCAACCTGCATTAGGTTAGCTTTGTTAGCCCTCTGATGTCTCATTAAACCTATTACCAAAAGATGCATCACATAAGGGACATGCCCCTTATGTGATGAAAAAAAGTTTAATAAAAAAAATGGTAAACAAAGAGTATAAAATGTAAGTTCAAACCAAGCACCTAAAATACCCTCCTAAAAACAATTTTGAACTGCCCCCCACATACAGTGCTGTGAAAAAGTTTTAGGCAGGTGTGAAGAAATGCTGTAAAGTAGGGATGAGCCGAACACCCCCCTGTTCGGTTCGCACCAGAACATGCGAACAGGAAAAAAATTCGTTCGAACACGCGAACACCGTTAAAGTCTATGGGACACGAACATGAATAATCAAAAGTGCTAATTTTAAAGGCTAATATGCAAGTTATTGTCAATAAAAGTGTTTGGGGACCTGGGTCCTGCCCCAGGAGACATGAATCAATGCAAAAAAAAGTTTTAAAAACGGCCGTTTTTTCAGGAGCAGTGATTTTAATAATGCTTAAAGTCAAACAATAAAAGTGTAATATCCCTTTAAATTTCATACCTGGGGGGTGTCTATAGTATGCCTGTAAAGGGGCGCATGTTTCCCGTGTTTAGAACAGTCTGACAGCAAAATGACATTTTGAAGGAAAAAACACATTTAAAACTACCGCGGCTATTGCATTGCTGACAATACACATAGAAGTTCATTGATAAAAACGGCATGGGAATTCCCCACAGGGCAACCCCGAACCAAAATTAAAAAAAAAAATGATGTGGGAGTCCCCCTAAATTCCATACAAGGCCCTTCAGGTCTGGTATGGATATTAAGGGGAATCCCAGCCAAAATTTAAAAAAAAAATTGACGTGGGGTTCCCCCTAAATTCCATACCAGACCCTTCAGGTCTGGTATGGATTTTAAGGGGAACCCCGCGCCAAAAAAAAAAAAAAAAAACGGCGTGGGGTCCCCCTAAAAATCCATACCAGACCCTTATCCGAGCACGCAACCTGGCAGGCCGCAGGAAAAGAGGGGGGGACGAGAGTGCGGCCCCCCCCTCCTGAACCGTACCAGGCCACATGCCCTCAACATTGGGAGGGTGCTTTGGGGTAGCCCCCCAAAACACCTTGTCCCCATGTTGATGAGGACAAGGGCCTCATCCTCACAACCGTGGCCGGTGGTTGTGGGGGTCTGCGGGCGGGGGGCTTATCGGAATCTGGAAGCCCCCTTTAACAAGGGGACCCCCAGATCCCGGCCCCCCCCCCTGTGTGAAATGGTAAGGGGGTACTTACCCCTACCATTTCACTAAAAAACTGTCAAAAATGTTAAAAATGACAAGAGACAGTTTTTGACAATTCCTTTATTTAAATGCTTCTTCTTTCTTCCTTCATCTTCTTCTTCTTCTGGTTCTTCTGGCTCTTCTGGTTCTTCCTCCGGCGTTCTCGTCCAGCATCTTCTCCGCGGCGTCTTCTATCTTCTTCTCCTCGGGCCGCTCCGCACCCATGGCATGAGGGGAGGCTCCCGCTCTTCTCTTCATCTTCTTCTCTTCTTCATCTTCTTCTTCATCTTCTTCTTCCTTCTTCTCTTCTTCATGTCTTCTCCGGGCCGCTCCGCAGCCATGCTGTGGCATGGAGGGAGGCTCCCGCTGTGTGACGGCGTCTCTTCGTCTGACGGTTCTTAAATAGCGGGGCCACCCGGTGACCCCGCCCCCCTCTGACGCACGGTGACTTGACGGGACTTCCCTGTGACGTCACGGGGAATGCCACAGGGAAGTCCCGTCATGTCACCGTGCGTCAGAGGGGGGCGGGGTCACCGGGTGGCCCCGCCCCCCGTTATTTAAGAACCGTCAGACGAAGAGACGCCGTCACACAGCGGGAGCCTCCCTCCATGCCACAGCATGGCTGCGGAGCGGCCCGGAGAAGACATGAAGAAGAGAAGAAGGAAGAAGAAGATGAAGAAGAAGATGAAGAAGAAGATGAAGAAGAGAAGAAGATGAAGAGAAGAGCGGGAGCCTCCCCTCATGCCATGGGTGCGGAGCGGCCCGAGGAGAAGAAGATAGAAGACGCCGCGGAGAAGAGGCTGGACGAGAACGCCGGAGGAAGAACCAGAAGAGCCAGAAGAACCAGAAGAAGAAGAAGATGAAGGAAGAAAGAAGAAGCATTTAAATAAAGGAATTGTCAAAAACTGTCTCTTGTCATTTTTAACATTTTTGACAGTTTTTTAGTGAAATGGTAGGGGTAAGTACCCCCTTACCATTTCACACAGGGGGGGCCGGGATCTGGGGGTCCCCTTGTTAAAGGGGGCTTCCAGATTCCGATAAGCCCCCCGCCCGCAGACCCCCACAACCACCGGCCACGGTTGTGAGGATGAGGCCCTTGTCCTCATCAACATGGGGACAAGGTGTTTTGGGGGGCTACCCCAAAGCACCCTCCCAATGTTGAGGGCATGTGGCCTGGTACGGTTCAGGAGGGGGGGGGGGCCGCACTCTCGTCCCCCCCTCTTTTCCTGCGGCCTGCCAGGTTGCGTGCTCGGATAAGGGTCTGGTATGGATTTTTAGGGGGACCCCACGCCGTTTTTTTTTTTTTTTTTGGCGCGGGGTTCCCCTTAAAATCCATACCAGACCTGAAGGGTCTGGTATGGAATTTAGGGGGAACCCCACGTCAATTTTTTTTTTAAATTTTGGCTGGGGTTCCCCTTAATATCCATACCAGACCTGAAGGGCCTTGTATGGAATTTAGGGGGACCCCCACATCATTTTTTTTTTTTTATTTTGGTTCGGGGTTCCCCTGTGGGGAATTCCCATGCCGTTTTTATCAATGAACTTCTATGTGTATTGTCGGCAATGCAATAGCCGCGGGTAGTTTTAAATGAGTTTTTTCCTTCCAAATGTCATTTTGCTGTCAGACTGTTCTAAACACAGGAAACATGCGCCCCTTTACAGGCATACTATAGACACCCCCCAGGTACGAAATTTAAAGGGATATTACACTTTTATTGTTTGACTTTAAGCATTAATAAAATCACTGCTCCTGAAAAAACGTCCGTTTTTAAAACTTTTTTTTGCATTGATCCATGTCCCCTGGAGCAGGACCCAGGTCCCCAAACACTTTTTATGACAATAACTTGCATATAAGCCTTTAAAATTAGCACTTTTGATTTCCCCCATAGACTTTTAAAGGGTGTTCCGCGGCATTCGAATTTGCCGCGAACACCCCAAATTGTTCGCTGTTCGGCGAACTTGCGAACAGCCAATGTTCGAGTAGAACATGAGTTCCACTCGAACTCGAAGCTCATCCCTACTGTAAAGTAATAATGCTTTCAAATATATATTTTAATTTTTCATTTCTATCAGTTTACAATATGCGAGCAGAAGAAAAATCGAAATCAAATCAATATTTGGTGCGACTACCCTTTGGCTTGAAAACCAGCATCAATGCTTACACTTGCACACATGCACAAAGTCAGGGATATTGTAGGATTACAGTTAGGTGTGGGATTAACAAATTATTCCAAACAGATGATTATCAATAGGGAGGAGCCGAACACCCCCCAGTTCAGTTCGCGGCAGAACATGCGAACAGACCAAAAATTTGTGCGAACATTAAGCTAAGCAGGGCAATAACTTCTCCGCAGGATGTGGAAACCTTGCAAAAAGATCTGAACAAATGAATGGGGTGGGCAACTACCGTATTTATCGGCGTATAACACGCACTTTTTTCCCCTTAAAATCAGGGGAAAATCGCGGGTGCATGTTATACACCGATCCCCTGCGATCCCCCGCTGACTGAGCGGAGCGATCGCCGACCGCGATTTGAAAATGGCGCCGCCGGCACCGAAATACACAGAGCCGGTTCTCGGCTCTTCTCGGCCACTTTCGGCTTCACTCGAGCGCCGCCCGAACCTAACCGAGTGTATTCGGCTAGGTTCGGCTAGCTCCGCTCACAGTCACGCCCATCCCGGGCAGGACTACGAGTGGAGCCGAAACTAAATGAGAGCCGCCGAGAAGGGCTCTGTGTATTTCGGCGCCGGCGGCGCCATTTTCAAACTGCAGTGACAATGAAAAGTCACTGTAGTTTAACTGCAGCCTGGGCAAGGCTGCAAATGGACACAGAAAGCTGCAGATTAGCACTGACAAAGCTGCAAGGCTGCAAATGGACACTGATAAGGCTGCAAATGACACCAAGGCTGCTGACTGCAAGGCTACAAATGACACCAAGGCTGCTGACTGCAAGGCTGCAAATGACTGCAAGGCAGCAAATGGCACCAAGGCTGCTGACTGCAAGGCTGCAAATGACACTGGACAAGCATGCAGATGGACGCTGTGCAAGGCTGCATCGATGGGCATTTAAATGTAAGTTTTTTTCCTTAAAACATTTTTTTCCTTATAATTCCCTCCTAAACTTGGGGTGCGTGTTATACCCCGATAAATACGGTACATGGCAAATGAGGTTCAATGTAGAAAAATGTAAAATAATGCATTTGGGTGGCAAAAATATGAATGCAATCTATACACTGGGGGGAGAACCTCTGGGGGAATCTAGGATGGAAAAGGACCTGGGGGTCCTAGTAGATGATAGGCTCAGCAATGGCATGCAATGCCAAGCTGCTGCTAACAAAGCAAACCGAATATTGGCATGCATTAAAAAGGGGATCAACTCCAGAGATTAAACGATAATTCTCCCACTCTACAAGACTCTGGTCTGGCTGCACCTGGAGTATGCTGTCCAGTTCTGGGCACCAGTCCTCAGGAAGGATGTACTGGAAATGGAGCGAGTACAAAGAAGGGCAACAAAGCTAATAAAGGGTCTGGAGGATCTTAGTTATGAGGAAAATAGAAGAATGGGACTTTAAATGAGACACTAGGTCTCCATCCCTATGCGTAAGTACATAAAACAGGAGGGTTGGGACTTTAGATGAGGTGAGCAAAGAAGGCCAGGGGGACAGTCAAACATTGCATAAAACACTTTATTGATACATAGTAGTGCAAGGACACAATTGGAGTTCAAGTGTAGATTGTCATAACAAGTCGTGTAGCAGTCACATCCTAACTGATACATGGCAAACATGGTAAACAACCCCCAAATGGATGCAGGGAAAATGATACTATTCTGGAAAAAATGTTCGCTGAAGTAGTCATAGGATAATAAAAAACTTGTAGGTATATGATTGTCTGGTGCATGTCGTAAGCCCGACGCGTTTCGTGTATTGAACACTCTTCAGGGGCGATATAGCACCAGGGTCTACAAAGGAAAAGAACAATGGGGTAAAAACTGTATGAAAAAGAAAAAGCGAAGAAAGAAAGTAAAATGAATAAAAAAAGGAAGGATAACAAAGGAGGAAACAAAACCCCTAGTCTCCAATGGGTACTCACATGCCACGCGATAGTGAAACTAAGGGGGTCCACGGCTGCCGGCAGCCAAATAGCCCGGGCCCGGGAGCTGAGGGAGGAGCTCAAAGAGAGGGGCCAGAAGAGATTCCGACACAGCACAGCACAGCACAGCACAGCACATTCCGACACGGTTGTTTACCATGTTTGCCATGTATCAGTTAGGATGTGACTGCTACACGACTTGTTATGACAATCTACACTTGAACTCCAATTGTGTCCTTGCACTACTATGTATCAATAAAGTGTTTTATGCAATGTTTGACTGTCCCCCTGGCCTTCTTTGCTCACCTCATCTAAAGTCCCAACCCTCCTGTTTTATGTACTTACGCATAGGGATGGAGACCTAGTGTCTCATTTAAAGTCCCATTCTTCTATTTTACCCGATTTAGGGATGGAGGTGCGCTCTGAAGCCCATGGGAAGTCATTTAATCATATATGTGTTGACATTACAATTCTTATTGGGACCACTTTGTAATACTGCATCATCACATTATTTTTATTATATGGTTTATCCTTGAAGACTGTTCCCTTGTCCTTATTTGCCCCCCTCATTTAAAGTCCCCACTTTCCTGTTTGATGTAATTACAGGGATGGAGACCCAGTGTCTCATTTAAAGTCCCACTTCGTCTTGTTACTTGATATGGGGATGGAGGTTGGCTTGAGGACATCTGGAAGGTTCACTATCTTGAAAACCACTGTAACAGGGCATTTGCCCTGAATCATTTGTTTCCCTGTGTCTTTTAGGGGTTGCTTAGCAGTATACAAGATGTTGTGTCCCATTTTTTCATCTACCTCTTTTGCTTTTGCTTTCCCTCTTTTGCTTTCCCCTCTCTCCATTTGGGTGCAACCACGTGGTGTGTCTCTGGGGGGTCGGCCTCTGTTTGGCGGCCTCTTGTTCTGTGTCCGGGAGCTGCGAGGCACGGCTGGGATCCCTCCCCTTCCCCCCCTCGTTCTCCCTGACGGGTGGTTGGGGCGGGCTTCTCGCTGTGCGTCGGCATCACGCCTCCTCGTTACGCACGTGACCTCTGCTTGAGTGTCACGGCGTCTGACGCTTCGTTTTTCCTTCTTGTGCAGACACGTGGATGGCGGCCTCCCCAGCAGCTGTGGGCGGCGGTTGCCGCTGCGCTGGATGAGTCCTCCATCCGCATGTGTGCCTGCACCGCGTGATGCTGGGGGGAGTTATCTGGTTGGGGCGGGGACTGGCCGTATATAGGGTTCCCATTTAGGCTTAGCCTGCTTTCAGGCAGTATGGAGATCACCGGGTCACTTCCGGTTGGCCACTTCTCACCATCTTAAGGTAAGGGGGGTTTCACAGGGATACTTCTGTACTTTTTGTTGTAAGCAGGGGCCCCAGTCCTATTTTGGGGCTACATCTTATATTATTTACTTTTATTACTTTAGGACCCTACCCCCACCAATTCCCAGTGTGAATCATTACTTTCTGGGGACCTCTGTGCTGTGTCGGAATCTCCTCTGGCCCCTCTCTTTGAGCTCCTCCCTCAGCTCCCGGGCCCGGGCTATTTGGCTGCCGGCAGCCGTGGACCCCCTTAGTTTCACTATCGCGTGGCATGTGAGTACCCATTGGAGACTAGGGGTTTTGTTTCCTCCTTTGTTATCCTTCCTTTTTTTATTCATTTTACTTTCTTTCTTCGCTTTTTCTTTTTCATACAGTTTTTACCCCATTGTTCTTTTCCTTTGTAGACCCTGGTGCTATATCGCCCCTGAAGAGTGTTCAATACACGAAACGCGTCGGGCTTACGACATGCACCAGACAATCATATACCTACAAGTTTTTTATTACCCTATGACTACTTCAGCGAACATTTTTTCCAGAATAGTATCATTTTCCCTGCATCCATTTGGGGGTTGTTTACCATGTTTGCCATGTATCAGTTAGGATGTGACTGCTACACGACTTGTTATGACAATCTACACTTGAACTCCAATTGTGTCCTTGCACTACTATGTATCAATAAAGTGTTTTATGCAATGTTTGACTGTCCCCCTGGCCTTCTTTGCTCACCTCATCTAAAGTCCCAACCCTCCTGTTTTATGTACTTAGTTATGAGGAAAGGTTGCGAGCACTGAACTTATTCTCTCTGGAAAAGAGACGCTTGAGAGGGGATATGATTTCAATATACAAATACCGGACTGGTGACCCCACAATAGAAATAAAACTTTTTCGCAGAAGAGAGTTTAACAAGACTCGCGGCCACTCATTAAAATTAGAAGGAAAGAGGTTTAACCTTAAACTACGTAGAGGGTTCTTTACTATAAGAGCGGCAAGGATGTGGAATTCCCTTCCACAGGCGGTGGTCTCAGCGGGGAGCATCGATAGCTTCAAGAAACTATTAGATAAGCACCTGAATGACCGTAACATACAGGGATATATAATGTAATACTGACACATAATCACACACATAGGTTGGACTTAATGGACTTGTGTCTTTTTTCAACCTCACCTACTATGTAACTATGTAACTATGTAACACCGTTAAAGTCTATGGGACTCGAACGTGAAAAATGAAAAGTGCTAATTTTAAAGGCTAATATGCAAGTTATTGTCATAAAAAGTGTTTGGGGACCCGGGTCCTGCCCAAGGTGACATGTATCAATGCAAAAAAAAGTTTTAAAAATGGACGTTTTTTCGGCAGTGATTTTAATAATGCTTAAAAAGTGAAACAATAAAAATGAAATATTCCTTTAAATATCGTACCTGGGGGGTGTCTATAGTATGCCTGAAAAGTGGCGCATTTTTCCCGTCTTTAGAACAGTCCCTGCACAAAATGGCATTTCTAAAGGAATAAAAGTAATTTAAAACTGCTTGCGGCTGTAATGTAATGTTGCCCCCCCCCCCAGCCCATTACCAAGCCTTTTGGGTCTGGTATGGATATTAAGGGGAACCCCGCACCCAAATTTAAAAAAAAAAAGGCATGGAGCTCCCAGGCCCTATATACTCTGAACAGCAGCAGTATACAGGCGGTCCCCGGGTTACAAACAAGATAGGGACTGTAGGTTTGTTCTTAAGTTGAATCTTTTTGTAATTTGGAACAGGTACATTTTGTAAGTGTAGCTCCAGCCAAAAAATCTATTTTTAAGCTTTTTGGATAACATAGGGAAAGGTTATCATCACCCCTGTAACATTTGTTTTGCTGTCTGTGAGCCTGTTCAGAAGATTTCACCTCATTTTCTGTCCCAATGACAATTGGATTTAGAAAATTTTGGGTTATTAGGGAAACAAGGATTGGTGATAAAGCATCCGCGGAGACACCTTTTTCCCATATTAACTCTTACAGGAGAGAATTTCCCTTCCTATGGGTAAATTTCCTCTCACTTCCTGTTGTCTCCCTCCGTTTCTAAGTAGGCGTCGTTTGTAAGTCAGATGTTTGAAAATAGGGGACCGCCTGTATATACTATATGGCTTGCCCTATACACTCTGCGGAAAATTGGGCCTTAGGTGTTGGTGGTACCAGAACAATGTAAGCCCTCACAGTTACTCTTGGCGGGCCCTGCTGTGAAATATTATATCAAGAATTATAATTACGCACCCCTGTTAAACAGGGGCATAAAAATTGGGCCTTAGGCGGTGGTGGTGGTGGCACAACACTGTAAAGCCTCACAGATACTTTTGTTGAGCGCAGGAACAGGCCCTGCTGTGAAATATTAGATCAAAATTTGTAATTACACACCCCTGTTAAACAGGGGCAGAAAAATTAGCCCTTAGGCGGTGGTGGTGGTGGTGATGGTGGTACAACACTGTAAAGCCTCACAGGTACTTTTGTTGAGTGCAGGAACAGGCCCTGCTGTGAAATATTAGATCAAAAATTTTAATTACGCACCCCTGTTAAACAGGGGCAGAAAAATTGGGCCTTATGCAGTGGTGGTGCCCTGAACTGAAAATATTCCTAGAAGCTATCATCATGAAGATTGAGGAAGGAATAGGATAGTCACTCAGAATAATAGGATAGTCACTCAGCATATGCAGTCTTCAAAGGGATCCCACATCCATAGAAAAAGCAGGTGAGCTTGATTGCCTTACCATTTCACTATGTGTTTGACACCAGGGAGGCAACACACACAGCCCATTCACTGGCTACACACACATGTAAGGTATGCACAATTTTTTCTTTTTCTTTTTTCAGCCCTTTTTTCCTTCCCTTTTTTTGACACATGCATACCCATGTACTATTGTGTGTGTATGTATATTTATACACACATAACACTCATTAGAACATACACATATCATTATATATTTTTTTTTGTTTCCAAACACTTATGTTTTTTCACTTATCACATTTTTTTCACCTTTTTTACACTTTTTTCACACATGGTTTTTCACTTTTTTTTATATATTTTTTCCAGAACACCATACTTGCAATCCTCCCCACACATGTGGAATGTGCTGTGGCAGTTGGGCATGCCATGTGGGTGTTTTCCTGGTTGGGATGGGGTCCCTTGCCTCAGCTCCGGAACAGACAACCATTTGGGGTTCCATTTTCCTCGTTGCCAGCCAAGTACAGTGTTTTAACCGACCTGTGAGTATAGATTTCTTTCTCTCCATGAGGTCTTTTCTCCCCTTAAAGGGGTAGGACATATTAATTAATACTACATATCCTTTTGTATTTACTTCTGTACCCAACTCCTGATGAATGGCAGATAGCCATGAAACGCGTCGAGTTTACATGGTGTGCTCAGTCAAGCCTGGCCCATATATATCTTTTATACATTTAAAATTCATTAAGTAGTATGTAACCACTCATATGTATGTGCATCTATCTTACAGCAGCTCTTTTGCATATGGGTTACCAATGCCTGCTAATAGGAAATACCTTGTATTATACTCTATTAATATTTACTATCTCTTATGTGCTGCCAAGTTGACATATATGTATCTATTATGTTTATGCCATGTGTATGTGCAGATATATGAAAATACTTTTTTTTATCTGTTTTATATTATTGTTAAAAAAATAATGTTTACTAACCACTCTACCTCCACAAGTCAATTGCTTCATTTAAAGTCCCACATTTCCTTTTTCTGTACTCGTACCCGGGATGGAGGTACATATAATGTGCCTCATTTAAAGTCCCAAACTCCTCCCCTCTTAATCCAAAGAAAAATCAATCGGTTACATCAGCATCAGGTGCTTGGTAGCTGGTGATCCAAGACTGATTCATTTTTATGAATGTGAGCCGATCAACAGAGACTGTGGACAGGCACACTCTGTGATTGGTTACAAAGCCTCCAGCAGCACTGAATGTGCATTCAGAAAGAACGCTGGATGCAGGACAGGCCAGTAGCTCAATTGCATATTGAGCAAGCTCTGGCCAGTGGTCCATCCTCAAGACCAAGTAACCCAGTGGATGTTCTGGTGGAAAGGTCTCCAAGTCTGATCTTGCCCCTAGATATTTCTGCACCATGTAATTCAGACGCTGGCGATGGTTGCTGGAACCGATCAGACCTGGGCGCTGAGAACTGAAGAATTGTCTGAAGGCATCGGTCAGCCGGCCACCTTCTCCACCGCTCTTTCTGTGACTGAACGAAGCCTCAGCAACACGTTGTCCAGCACCAGGAAATTGTAACCTCCCAGGCTCTGGAAACACATTGCACAAACCTTTCTGCAAGGCCTCCTGAAGATGTTTCAACTTCTGCTCCCTCTGCGAAGGCTGGATAAGTTCTGCAACCTTACCCTTGTAACGTGGATCGAGAAGGGTTGCCAGCCAGTAATGATCCCTCTCCTTGATACTACGAATCCTAGGGTACTTTCGCAGGCTTTGCAGGACCAGGGATTGCCATGCAGCGTAAGTTTGCAGAGACATTCGATCCTGAATCCTCTGGGTCACTAAGAATCACATGATCCTCAGCCACCTCCTCCCAGCCACGTACAACTCCATGGGTTTCTGGGGACTGCAAACGATCCCTTGAAGACTGCTGCTGATGCTGAATGTTATTCTCCACTTCCATGCTGACACAATCCTGCTCCTCCTCCTCTTCTTCTTCTTCCTGTGTGATTGGCGGGCCTGCAGGAATACTAGTATCTGGATAAAGAACGCCTTGAGAGGTAAGGAAGTCCTCCTCTTCCTCCCGCTGTTCTGCCTCAAGTGCCCTGTCCATTATTCTACGAAGCGTGTGCTCCAACAGGAAGACAAGAGGGACAGTATCACTGATGCATGCACTGTCATTGCTCACCATCATCGTGGCCTCCTCAAATGGTGACAGGACAGTGCATGCATCCTTGATCAGTAGCCACTGTTGTGGTGAATAAAAGCCAAGCTCCCATGACCCTGTCCTGGTGCCATACTCACACAGGTACTCATTGATGGCCCTTTGCTGCATGTGCAGCCGCTGCAGCATTGCCAAAATTGAGTTCCACCTGGTGGGCATGTCACAAATGAGGCGGTTCTTTGGCAGGTTGCATTCTCTTTGAATGTCAGCCAGCCAAGCTCTGGCATTATATGACAGGCGAACATGAACACAGACTGTCCTGGGATGCCTCAGGAGATCCTGTAAGCCAGGGTACCTGCTCAAGACTGCACCACCAAATTCAGAATGTGAGCCAAACAGGGAACATGGGTCAAGTGTCCCTGTGGGAGAGCAGAGAGGAGGTTGGTGCCATTGTCACATACAACCATTCCTGGCTGAAGCTGGCGTGGCATCAATCACCTCTGAGCCTGCCCCTGCAGAGCTGACAGAATCTCTGCCCCAGTGTGACTCCTGTCCCCTAAGCAGACCAACTCAAGCACCCCATGGCATTTTTTTGCCTGAGTGCTTGCGTAGCCCCTTGAACGCCTACAGAGCACCACTGGTTCAGAGGAGAAATCTGGAGAGGAAGAAGAAGAGGAGGGGGTGGAGGAGAGAGCTGTGGCAGAATCCCCACTAGCATTTTGCAGGCGTGGTGGCGGAACAAGCTCCAATAATACTGAACCCTGTCCTGCATCCTTCCCAGCTGCCAGCAGAGTTAACCAGTGCGCCGTGAAAGAAAGGTAACATTCCTGTCCATGCCTGCTAGACCATGAGTCAGCAGTAATATGCACCTTACTGCTGACCGCTCTGTCCAACAAGGCCAAGACATTGCCTTGCACATGCTGGTAGAGAGCCGGAATGGCCTTCTGTGAAAAGAAATGTCGTTTGGGAACCTGCCACTGAGGTACCGCACATTCCACAAATTCACGAAAGGGGGCAGAGTCTACCAGCTGAAAGGGCAGCAGTTGCAGTGCTAGCAATTTGCCCAAGCTAGCATTCAGACGCTGAGCATGTAGATGGCTGGGACCGAATTTCTTTTGACGGTTTAGCAACTGGGGTAGGGAAATTTGCCTGCTAAAATCAGATGTTTGTGTACCGCTAGCAGATTGCCCACAAGTACTTGGGACACTTATTTCTATACCTTCATTCCTCTCAGTGCAGGTTTCTGAGAGGACTGGAGGTATACTGGAGTTGGAGAACCCAGCTGATGAGGAGCAAGGAGATGTCTGCCTTGTTCTTTGATGTGGGTCTTTAAAGTGCTGTTGTCAACTGACTGCATGGGAGGTCGTCATATGTCTGGTCAAGCATGTGGTGCCCAAGCGGCTGCTGTTTTGGCCACGCTTGATGCCTTTCAGACATATGTTGCAAACAGCAATGGTGCGATCTGCTGCACACGTGTCAAAAAAGGCCCACACCAAAGAACTTTTCAAAATATGTGGGGAGTCAGCAGCGCCCTGCACCTGCTTAGCTCTGCTGTGTGATGCAATAGGGTGGCTGCCCTTAAGCTGCCCCCTGGAGGGCATCCTGCCTCGTTGAAGATGTGCCTCCTCCTCCTCCTCCTCTCTTCTATCAGGCACCCAAGTAGAGTCAGTGATCTCACCATCCCCTCCCTCCTCATCACTGGAGCAAACTTGGCATTATGCTGCAGCTTGGGGAACATGACTGCCAGTTTCTTGACCTTCTTGGGCACCCCCTCTCTCTAGGCTCATGTTACTCCCTTCCTCAACCTGGGTACCATCATTGGAGCCTTCAAATCGCTGCGCATCCTCCTGCAGCATGTACCCGACACTGTGGTCGAATAGTTTGGGGGACTCCTCCTATTGCATGATGGTGGGGCTAACAAAAGGAGTGACTGTTGACATGCAGCCGATGGAAAAGGCTGCATTGGCAGCTGCATTGGCAGGCAAACTACTCTGAGCCTGGGTGACAGAGGATGAGGAGGGCTTTGTTATCCATTCCACCAACTCTTCTGCATGTTGTGGCTCAATAACATGGACAGCTGCAGAAAAAAAGGACAAGTGTGCACCACGGCCATGTGCTGAGGATGCACCGTGTCCACAACCAGCACTGTCGACTGTAGACACAGAGCCTGCTTGTCCTCTTTTAGTGGCCTGTGAGCATCTGCCTCTCCTTGGTGGCCTTCTGAACATGCTGTAAATTTTGTTTAGCAAAACCACACCACACTACACGGTATTGTGTACTGTGTACACCACCAGAGAAGTAGTAGCAAGTGCACTAGGAGTGCACGGTACTGTGTACACCCACAGAAGTTTAATAACAACTATGGGTCCACTGTATGTATTGTGTACACCACCAGGAAAGTAGTAGCAACTGCACTAGGGGTGCACGGTACTGTGTACACCAACAGAAGTGTAATAACAACTATGGGTCCACTGTATGTATTGTGTACACCACCAGGAAAGTAATAGAAACTGCACTAGGGGTGCACGGTACTGTGTACACCAACAGAAGTTTAATAACAACTATCGGTGCACTGTATGTATTGTGTACTGTGTACACCACCAGAAAAGTAGTAGCACTAGCAACTTCACTATGAGTGCACGGTACTGTTTACACCAACAGAAGTGTAATAACAACTATGGGTGTACTATATGTATTGTGTACTGTGTACACCACCAGAAAAGTAGTAGCAACTGCACTAGGGGTGCACAGTACAGTGTACACTAACAGCAGTGTAATAACAACTATGGGCGTACTGTATTTTGTACACCACCAGAAATGTAGTAGCAACTGCACTAGGGGTGCACGGTACTGTGTACCATGCACCAACAGAAGTGTAATAACAACTATGTGTGTACTGTATTGTGTACACCACCAGAATAGTAGTAGCAACTGCACTATGGGTGCACCGTACTGTGTACACCGCCTGAAGTATATTAGAAAAAGTACACAAGGAATGAAAGTCAGATATAGCTAAACTGGATGCAGTGGATATATATATATATATATATATATATATATATATATATATATATATATATATATATATATATCCACTGCATACAGTTTAACTATATCTAACTGCAAGCCGTTCCTGGTGTACTTTTTCTAATATACTTCTGGCAGGCAGGTTATTCAGTTATCTGCAGTGTATTTAATATATATATATACAGCCAGTCTCATATATATATATATATATATATATATACACTACCGTTCAAAAGTTTGGGGTCACCCAAACAATTTTGTGTTTTCCATGAAAAGTCACACTTATTCACCACCATACGTTGTGAAATGAATAGAGAATAGAGTCAAGACATTGACAAGGTTAGAAATAATGATTTGTATTTGAAATAACATTGTTTTTACATCAAACTTTGCTTTCATCAAAGAATCCTCCTTTTGCAGCAATTACAGCATTGCACACCTTTGGCATTCTAGCTGTTAATTTATTGAGGTAAGCTGGAGAAATTGCACCCCACGCTTCTAGAAGCAGCTCCCACAAGTTGGATTGGTTGGATGGGCACTTCTGGCGTACCATACGGTCAAGCTGCTCCCACAACAGCTCAATGGGGTTCAGATCTGGTGACTGTGCTGGCCACTCCATTACCGATAGAATACCAGCTGCCTGCTTCTGCTGTAAATAGTTCTTGCACAATTTGGAGGTGTGTTTAGGGTCATTGTCCTGTTGTAGGATGAAATTGGCTCCAATCAAGCGCTGTCCACTGGGTATGGCATGGCGTTGCAAAATGGAGTGATAGCCTTCCTTATTCAGAATCCCTTTTACCCTGTACAAAGCTCCCACCTTACCAGCACCAAAGCAACCCCAGACCATCACATTACCTCCACCATGCTTAACAGATGGCGTCAGGCATTCTTCCAGCATCTTTTCATTTGTTCTGCGTCTCACAAACATTCTTCTTTGTGATCCAAACACCTCAAACTTGGATTCATCCGTCCACAACACTTTTTTCCAGTCTTCCTCTGTCCAATGTCTGTGTTCTTTTGCCCATCTTAATCTTTTTCTTTTATTGGCCAGTCTCAGATATGGCTTTTTCTTTGCCACTCTGCCCTGAAGCCCAAAATCCCGCAGCCGCCTCTTCACTGTAGATGTTGACACTGGTGTTTTGCGGGTACTATTTAATGAAGATGCCAGTTGGGGACCTGTGAGGCGTCTGTTTCTCAAACTAGAGACTCTAATGTGCTTATCTTCTTGCTTAGTTGTGCAACGCAGCCTCCCACTTCTTTTTCTACTCTGGTTAGAGCCTGTTTGTGCTGTCCTCTGAAGGGAGTAGTACACACCGTTGTAGGAAATCTTCAATTTCTTTGCAATTTCTCGCATGGAATAGCCTTCATTTCTAAGAACAAGAATAGACTGTCGAGTTTCAGATGAAAGTTCTCTTTTTCTGGCCATTTTGAGCGTTTAATTGACCCCACAAATGTGATGCTCCAGAAACTCAATCTGCTCACAGGAAGGTCAATTTTGTAGCTTCTGGAAGGAGCTAGACTGTTTTTAGATGTGTGAACATGATTGCACAAGGGTTTGCTAATCATCAATTAGCCTTCTGAGCCAATGAGCAAACACATTGTACCATTAGAACACTGGAGTGATAGTTGCTGGAAATGGGCCTCTATACACCTATGTAGATATTGCACCAAAAACTAGACATTTGCAGTTAGAATAGTCATTTACCACATTAGCAATGTATAGAGTATATTTGTTTAAAGTTAGGACTAGTTTAAAGTTAGCTTCATTTAAAAGTACAGTGCTTTTCCTTCAAAAATAAGGACATTTCAATGTGACCCCAAACTTTTGAACGGTAGTGTATATATATATATATTAAATACACTGCAGCTAACTGAACAACCTGCCTGCCTGCCCAATCTAAATGACACTCTCTCTCCGTCCACATCAACAACACACTACACGGGGCCGACATGCAGGCAGCCTTATATAGTGTGGGGTGTGGACTTAGTCCCCCTGAGCCATGATTGGCAAAGGGCACCCTGCCTTTGGCCAATTATGGCTCTCTTAGCTGAGGGCGCTGGGATTGGCCAAAGCATGCAGGTCATGGTGCATGCTTTGGCCAATCATCATACAGCAATGCACTGCGCTCCCGTAGAAGTCCGTGTGACGAAACGTACGTAGGGCGTGGCCTTTGACTGAACGCCTTGCTGACATCTCCCTGCAAAGCTGATGCTTAAGCTTTTTACACCGCTCATTTTTTCCATTACAATGTGAGTACCCTTTTTATCTGACCTAATAAATAGTGGTTTTAAACAGTTTCACACTATGGAATCCTTTCTTCTTATGTCCTTATGATATCATCCTGGTCCTGGTCTTGCCAAGTACTGCTGCACAGTGGCACATACTGTGACTACTCGTTACCCCTGCAGGGGATATACAGCTGGTGAGTCTCTGCACAATCACAACGTGAGACACCAGCACTGGATTAACACCTGTTGTGTGCTTTGAGGAATCCCACAACGGACGCCTTTTTTCACTTATAGTACACCGGGCACATACCCATATGAACTGTTTATTATCATAGAACCATTTGCATGGCACGTGTGTTTAGTACTTTTCAGAGTGACCTCCTTATAGGGCACTTGTCACTTTGTTATTTGCAACGTTTGTAGAGCAATATTTTAATATTTATTCATTTAGCACTAGACACTTTAGAATTTTTTGCATGTCACGTGTGATGTATTTATTGCAACTTTGTGTTTTCTAGTGTTTAGACATAGACCACTTCATGCTCTTATCAGTGGTTAATACTGTTTTTTCCTTTTGAGGGAATATAGCACTAGACACCTTGGATGCGATTTATTGCACTCATTATGCTTCTTATGTTTAAATCACCAGTCACTTTAATCCACAGGAGTGGTAATAACTGCCATACATATTTCACTTAAGGGAATACACACGTGACACTTTGGATATAATTGTATATATGCAGACATTTCTTTTACAACTTTGGGACAGCGCCACACTCACACACTTTTCTTTTTTCACTTTTTCCGCTCATTCCACCCCCTGTGGAGTCAGCGTATGTGAGGGCAGCAGTCTATCAATTTAGGAATATACTTCCCACCTAGGCTTCTAATTACACCCATTAGCGCGGACTCCCTATTTCTTCTGTTACACTAATTAATTATCATACCCATGATACCACTATACTACCACACGTATTATTATATCACTACATTGGGGCCGTGACCCGTTCCTTGAAGGTTATATCACTACATTGGTGCCGTTCAAGTGACCAGAAGAGCATTTTCGGACTTAGTAACAGAAGTCGGTGGTGACAACAATCCTGTGAGGTGACAGAAGACCGTGAGGACCCAGGAAGGAAGTTCTAGGAAACCTAACAATTGGTAAGTGTGCCTTGTTCATTATTTTTTTATTTATTTTTTTTTAAATAGCATTTTTTTTGTCATTATATTCTTCACAATGGCTTTGGCTGTGTCTGGTGGTGACAATAGCACTAAGGGAGAGGATGTGAATATATGGCTGCTAAATTATATAAAAAGTCATGGGGGGCCTTATGAGATTCCCCAAGAATATAGACAGTCATGGGATTTAATGAAATGCTTTTTATCCGATAATGTCTTTGATAAGAAAACTAAAGAAAAGAAATGTAAGGGTATCATTATTCAGGAACTACTGTCTTGTTGTACAGAATTAATAGAGGGTATTAAGGAAAAAAAGCAGAAAATTCTAGAACAGACTCAGAGATATGAGGAAATGGAGAAAGGGTTGAATGAGAGGATTTCAGATCTCAGGTTGCACGCTATCACTACTGGGGAGGCATTGATTGAAAAGGCAAAATTATGTGATGATTTAAGTCGGGTAAATGACGAATTGTCAGTAAAAATACAAATTGTTGAGAAACAGTTGGAGGAGTGTAAACATGCTGCTAACATTGCTTTTGATAAATTGGCAGAAAAATCAAGTTACACGCATCAAAATGATACCTCTAAAATAAAGCCTGATGCCAAAGATTATAAGCCAATATATCCCTGGGATGAGTTACATGCAGCCCCATGCATACCAGCAGCTCCTACCACTACAACAACTGTATTGAACACTGACGATTCAAGTGAAATTAAATTGATTACAAAACAACTAAAGCCACAGGAGATGGAAGCTATTATAAGGGAGATAGGTCAGGTACCCCGCTATGATGTAAACAGGTTCATGAAATGGTTCTGTGATTTGCAGAGAGTCAGAGACACATACAACTTGAATGTAGAGGACCTAACTAGAATTTTGCAGAAAAGTGTACGTAATGGATTGTGGGCACGAATTTTGCAAAATTGTGGCCAGCGTCATAAAACTAAGGATGTTTTAAAGGAACTATTGAAAGCATTGTATGGTGTGACGACAAATGTGTCCTTGTCAGGAAAAATTAGGCAGATGAAGAATGAATGCCCATATGAACTTGCAGATAGAATTAGCAGTGTGATGGAATATGTGATGACTGGCAATCCCGGTTTTGAGCGTGGTGGTTTGGTTCATAGGGCAATGTTATTAGAAGCATTGGATGGTGATGTCAGGGAAGGCATTTTATCTGTTACACCTGATCCTAGTGATTATAGTGATATTTTGTTAAGAGCGGATAATGTGTGGAGGAGAAAGTGCAGAGAGGACAGTCTTGCGGTTGATGCAGCTAGAATTTTAATGCCGCGTACACACGAGCGGACTTTACGGCGGACTTTGCACTAGGGACTGGATTTCGTCGGACAATTCGATGTGTGTGGGCCCCAGCGGACTTTGTTTTCTCAAAAGTTGGACGGACTTAGATTTGAAACTTGTTTAAAATTTATCCGTTGAAATCGAGTCCGGTCGAAAAGTCCGCCGTCTGTATGCTAGTTCGACGGACTAAAAAGCCACGCTAGGGCAGCTATTGGCTACTGGCTATGAACTTCCTTGTTTTAGTCCGGTCGTACGTCATCACGTACGAATTCGACGGACTTTGGTGGATTGTGTGTAGGCAAGTCCGTTCATTCAGAAAGTCCGTCGTAAAGTATGTCGAAAAATCCGCCGGGCAAAGTCCGCCGTAAAGTCCGCTCGTGTGTACGCGGCATTAGAGTCGAGGGTCAGCAAAATAGAGATGATTCAGGACCATGGAGAGGAAGATCTTATAACAATTCAGGTAGTTATAGGAGGCCAGAATCCAGAGGAAAGCCTAGTAAACAGCCTTGGGTGCCGTTTAGTGAAATAAGAAGTGAGAGAGATCGTTTGCAAGAGGAGCTATATAAGATACAGGAAGAAATGAAAAAAATAAAAGCAGGAGGGGTCAAAGTAGCAACAGTAGAAAAGGAAAGTGCTGTGTCTCCCTCTACCAGTCATTGTTAGGGGTTCCGAGCCCCCCACGCCCCTTCCTGCTGATTCTTAACTGATTTAACATTAGACTCCTGGAGGCGGCCCACTGTTGATGTAACATTAGGGGGAACTCGTGTAAATGCGCTGTTAGATAGTGGGGCAGCTATTAGTTTTAGTAAATCAGTTGTCCCTGGAAATGAGAAAATTAAAATAACAGGTGTCACTGGACATTCCATTGAAGCTCCTTTTGTGTGTGGTGTTGAGATGCAAATAGGGGGAGAGAAGTGGAAGTGTGATGTTGTTTGTCAAAATCAGGACATAATTGGTGCTGATGTCTGTGTACAGCAGGGTCTGGTAGTTGATCTTGCAAACATGAAGTTGTGGATGATGCCTGAAAATGACGGATTGGGTCACGTGTGGCATCCTCTCATGGGATTGGTAACAGCAGCAGTAAAGCCCATCGGTGTGTTACATGGAGATTGGGACCCCTGTTGGGATAGTCTAATGGGTGAATTTGAAGACATAATGGCTAAACATAAACAAGATTGTGGTAGGATGAATACAATGATTTTATTGGAAGGATTTGATCCGGCACCTCTCAAGCAATACCCAGTTCCAAAAGAGGCCATTAAACCTATAACAGAAGCTATAAAACAATTGGAGGCACAAGGTACATTAAAAAGGGGTGCATCAATATGCAATTCGCCAGCCTGGCCAGTCATCAAACCCGATGGGTCGTTCAGGCTGACAATAGATTACCGTGCCTTAAACAAATATGCTAAAAGTATGGCACCTGTGGTAGCAGCTTACCCTGAAATGATTGCCAAGTTGACGCCAGAAATGAAATGGTTTACGGTCATTGATATCAGTAACAGTTATTGGAATTTACCCCTTGACCCAACATGTCAATACAAAACAGCCTTCAGCTGGGCAGGCCTTCAATATTATTGGATAGTTCTTCCGCAAGGCTACAAAGACAGTGCAGCAATATTTCACTCACGTATGAAAGAAGTGATTGATAAGTTTTCAAAACCTGAAAGAGTAATTTCATATGTTGATGACATTTGGATTGGGTCAGCCTCTATGGAGGAGCATGTGAACGATGTGAGTGAAATGTTATTGCTTTTGGAGAGAAGCAGGTCTGAAAGTTAATCCAAAGAAAATACAATTGGGAAAGCAAGAAGTCCAATTTCTGGGTGTTACTGTAGCACAGTCAGGGCGAAGTATCAATGAACAAAGGGTCGAGCTGATAGGTAAGCTACCCTTGCCCACTGATGAAAAAAGTCTGAGACAATTCTTAGGCATGACAGGTTTCTGCAGGGAGTTTGTGCCTCATTATGCATCATTAACAGAGTGTTTGTATGATCTGTTGAAGCAAGATGAATGGAAATGGAAATCAGAGCACACACAAGCTATTGAAGCATTAAAGGAAACTTTAGGCAATGTCCCTTCATTAGCATCACCAGACCCCAATAAAGAATATTGACTCTATCCACATGTAGGCCTTAGTACTTTGTCTGTTGCACTCACCCAAGACTATTTTGGAAAACAAAGACCTATAGCCTATGCTTCACGTTTACTATCAACTGTAGAACAGAAGTATCCTTTGTGTACTCGTATGGTGCTGTGTTGTTATTGGGCAATCAACAAATTCAGGTACTTGACAGGTACACAAAGGGTCATCATTGCTAGTCATCACACTCCTATAGTCATGTTAGCAAATGGAAAATGGAAAGAAGCAGATGTGAATTGTAAAAGGCTGGCGAGATGGACTACAGCTTTATTGTCAGAGAATATTGAGGGTTTGATGTTAAAAGAACCTAGTGTCCTGATTGGTGGATTGATGATTGAAGGTGAAGCTCACGAATGTCAAGTGCAAGGAAATAGTTTGCAGCACAGAGTTTTTACTGCCGTATCCAAACCTTTTGACCTTGAAAGTGAATGTTGGTACATTGATGGTTCCTCTTATTATAAAGATGGAAGTAGAATCTCAGGGTTTGCTGGTGTTTGTGTAAAAGATGGCGAGGTACAGAGACAATTTTCATATTCATCTAGAGCTCGTTCTGCACAGTATGGGGAAATAGCAGCACTTCTGCAAGTTCTCATTGAGTTAAGAGATGATGGTGGAATTGTTAACATTGCTTCTGACTCAGACCAGGTATGCAAGGGTGCAGTTGTCTATCTTTCATGGTGGAATGTGATGGGCCTTAAAGGGATAGATGGCAGTGAGATAAGATATGCATCCCTATGGAAAATGATAGAGGAGGAAACGCAATTCTTTTCAAAAATTAATATCCGAAAGGTACAGGCCCACAGAAAACAAACAACTGAGCACTACTGGAACAATACTGTAGATAGATTAGCAAAGGAGGCTGCAGTAACATCCCCCGAATGGCCTCATATAGAGCATACTTTGTCATTTCCAGTGTCTGCCCTTACACGTGCTCAAGCAAAAGGAATTGAAGAAAGGACATGTGAGTTGGGTAAAATACAAGATCAGGATGAGGAATTAGCTCAACTAAAAGAAATGTGTAGGACTGGGCCCATACAGTTTGAGGGTCAAGAGATGCAGGTGAAGGATGGCCTTCTAATAACTTACAAAAACAATTTATCTTTATGGGTTGCCCCAAAAGGTGTGAGGAAAGACATTCTTACATGGATTCATGGATCCCCTGTTGGTGGACACGGCAAACTTCCTTTAGCTTTAGAGAGATTAGATCATGTAGCATGGTGGCCTCAAAATAAACAACACATGCAGGACCATATCTTATCATGTTTGATGTGTGCCAGGCATGATCCCGCAAATAGGAAGAGCAGAGGGGCACTGATGAAACAAGCTCCCATGGGACCATGGGAGCGAATACAAATTGATTACACAGGTGAATTGCCTAACAGTGCACACCAGAACAAATATTTACTGGTTGTGGCGGATTCCTTCAGTCACTGGGTCAAAGCTTTCGCTACCAAAAATTGTACTGCCACTACTACTGCAAGGATCTTGGTCAAAGAAATATTTAGTCGGTGGGGGATACCAATGGGCCAGGATTTGTAGGTAATGTGATACAAGAGACATGTAAGCTCCTTGGGGTCAAAATTTCACATCTTCTATCACCCTGAGTCTGCGGGACAGGTTGAACAAATGAACAGGACAATTAAAAATGCTCTTAGAAAGGTTGTCAATGAGCAAGGTACCGATTGGGATGAAAAATTACCCTTTGTTCTGGCAACTATTCGTTCCAGAGTTTGCAGGTCCATAGGCTTTGCCCCTTATGAAGCTCTGCTCGGCAGAACAATGAGAACGTGGGAACATCTGATAAATCCGGTCCCAGGCGCATTAGAAACTGTGTCATTATCTGAATCATGGGTAGAGATCTTAAAGGATCATGTGATTACAGTACATAAGGCTGTGTGTGCCACTGATGAATGTACCCATAAAAGATCACAACAGTGGTTTAATGCGATGGGTGATACCAGCGAATACCAAATTGGGGCTAGAGTAATGTTACAGGATTTTTCTGGGTTTTATCCATTTCCTAGGGCAAAGTGGAAGGGCCCTTATGCAATCATAGACAAAATTGGACCCTCTGTTTACTTATTAGACTTGGGAGAGGATAGGTCAAGATGGAGTCATGCATTACAGATCAAAGCATTTAAAGGAAAAATGGGTTTGATGGATGAAAGCATTGTCTAACTTTCTTCCTGAGATTGTCTTTCAGGTCCCAGGAGTAATGAGAATACCAGAGGACTACATCAACATGAAGACATCCCCCCTGGACAAATACAAGCCTTCTCTATTAGCATGTGTGTTGATAACAGCGTCAATCACTCTACTACTTTGCATCACAAACATCAGAGTGGAAACGTGTCAAGTTAAAGAATTGGAGTGCTTACCAGTGGGGAAATCTGATCGAAGTAAAAGAAGTGTAGTGGATCATACTACAGAACTTACTGTTTTAGGAGAATAAGAAGGCATCCAGATACATGGGGATATGGTAAAGGGCATAGTCGAGGGGTGGATAGTTGTTAGATGTGAGATCATGATGCCCAAATCTGATTACTTTGTGGAATCTGCTGTTTGGACTTACCCAGAAGGAAGCGATCGTCACAGGAGTACAGATATAATATTAGTGGAGACAAAGAATGGACCACAAATGCAAATGACTTTAGAAAGGAATTTTACAATATTTAAGGAGGGTATTATATCCTGTAGCCCTCATGACGTGGAGGATGGAGTCTATACAAAAATCCTACATATAATGGTCACAAATTCTAGAGACTGTCCTACAATTTTACAGTGGCCAGAACATGGACTTTTTCTTGAACGGACTCAAAGTTTAGTATATAGCGATGTTTCATATTTATCATTACCATTATTGTTGAATTTTACATCATTTAACATTCCAGAGAGTTGTCCAAAATCAATGGGATTATGGTTTAAAACGGTTTTTCAAACACATGTAAACTTATTTTGGGATGCTACACAAGGGCTTAATTTTAAGAAAGTTTCAAAGAGGGATCTGGGTACTGATATCATATCAGGCCTCAGTTTGGGTAGTTTGATTTGGAATAGGGTTGATATAGAGAGTTTAAATACAAGAGAACAGAATTTTGTGGGTGGATTACAGCAGATACTGCTTAAAGGGGGAAGAGTGGATTTAAACACTCTAGCTGAAATGAAAATAGATATTCAGAACATTCACACCATTGCTGCAGATTTGCAGAACATCCAAATGTCGGTGAGTGCACTCAATAAAACCCTTCAAACCAATAATGTATCCAAGTCTATAGTCTGTGGTATTATAGGAAACTTGCTGAGTGAACACCTGAGCCTAGGGCTTCAAGAAATCAAACAAGGAGAATGGCCAAGGATAATAAACTCAACTTTATTATTCAATCTTATCAAAGACAGTGGTGTTACTTGTAGGAACGTTGCCCTTGCTAATGTAGGAGCCTGGATACTCTTTGTAATAGAGAATAGAGTTTACCTGAATCCAGTACTTACTTGGCTTGTCCCCGACTTTCCTGTTTGCTGCCTGCCCCGATTCCGGCTTGGGCTCTGACTATTCTTTTGGATTGCCCTTCTGTACCTGATCTGCCCGCCAGTACCTTGACCCGGCTTGTCTGCACCTCCCTGCTGTCTGCATCCTGCTATGGGACTACAGTGCACCTCCCTGCTGTCTGCATCCTGCTACGGGACTACAGTGCACCTCCCTGCTGTCTGCAGCCTGCTACGGGACTACAGTGCACCTCCCTGCTGTCTGCAGCCTGCTACGGGACTACAGTGCACCTCCCTGCTGTCTGCACCCTGCTACGGGACTACAGTGCACCTCCCTGCTGTCTGCATCCTGCTACAGGACTACAGTGCACCTCCCTGCTGTCTGCATCCTGCTACAGGACTACAGTGCACCTCCCTCTGTGTTTTTTCTTCCCCAAAATGTATGTATATCTAGCTACCGATCGCCCCTATGTGATGGTGTGTGGTTGCACTGGTGATGAATGATACCGTGATTGGATTGTAGCGCAAATGGGATGTCCCCTTCTGGAATCGTTTAACTTTTAATTAACGTAGGATTTAAACGAGGACTCTAAATTACTGCGCATGCTCTGAAGAAGCTTGAAGTCAAGCAAAACATGTAAGCATGATGCTATCATGGTATCTGTGGTGAAGACACGGTGACCCCCATCTACTATCCTGATCCCCCTCTACCTTCCTCGGCCACCACTATTCACTGGAAGCTGGAAACTGATGTAACTATCACTGGCGGTATTGTCTTGGTCCATCACCTGCGGTGAACCTCTGCAGATTCTGAAGCCCCTTTCTCCGATACGAACAACCGCATCAATCCTTTACGGATGAAACCACCATCACCTTTTATCCTGTATTTGGCTCTTCCTGCAGCCGCCGGGATGATGGACGATGGATTACAGATATGAAGACTAGATGCCTAAGGCTGTGACCAGCTACACAGAAGAAGAAACGGTGAGCTGTATCCTATTCCTATTAACTGTGCAAGGAAATATTATCAGCATACTCCGTCAGGCACTTGTGTCAAGTTCCTCTGAAACATACCAGACACTAGTCTTTGATCCCCAGCTATAGCGCGCACATGATAGTTACCAAACAGACTTTGAAACGTAGTATCTACAGTGGCATAATACCGAGGAAACTTTCACACTGCACTAGCACTTGGTTTTCAAAAACCCCTCCTTTTCCCTGAATATCCTTAATGAACAATCTAAATGTTCCCCACGGAAAGCAACTTTTTCCATCTACATTTATTTATCAGTATTTATCAGTGTTCTAAGGACATTACTCTTTCAATCCGATCTGAAGATCGGTTCCAGTCTGCTTGTGTATGTGTGTCAGTGAGGGATATGAAAGGTGTGATCTAGGAATGGTGGCCACCTGTGTCTTATCAAGACTTTAAGTCTTTTTTATTATGTGTTGGAGATAGCTGTAGTTTTTTTCACTATCTTTGTAATTGTTTAATTCAATTTTTGGATAATCAATAAATGATAAATAGCATTCCACCGGTCTGTCCTCTTTGAAGAATTGCTTTGGGTTCTCCCCATTTTTTCTATGCCTCCCTGCTGTCTGCAACCTGCTGCTGAACTACAAGTGCACCTCCCTGCTGACTACAGGATTCAGCCCTCTACTCCAATGTTCCAGTCAGGCACTTGTGCCCCTTTGCACTCTCGAGCCCCTGTCAACACTACCAGGGGTTCCCGAGTCAGAGGTATAAGAGAGGCCGTTCTCTGCATTCCGGGCTCAACCTACCAGGTACGTGACACGTTCCTTCTCTATTGGCAATAACTGAGAGCCAATCAAAGGAGACTAGGAGAGGAGAGCATCATGGGACATGTAGTCCCAAAGATTGGCGGCCCCATTTTCCACAGGGAGGAGGCTACAGCTCGATCAAGAGAGAGATTGAGAGACTGCAGCCTGGAAAAAAGCTGAGGGAGAGAGTGCTACAGGACAAAGAACCAGGAGTGTGCTGGGTGGAAGCCAGAGAGAGAGCCACGCTGCCCAGCGCCACCAGAGAGAGAGCCACGCTGCCCAGCGCCACCAGAGAGAGAGCCACGCTGCCCAGCGCCACCAGAGAGAGAGCCACGCTGCCCAGCGCCACCAAAGAGAGAAAGACTGAGCCACTACCAGGGTACAGACATGCTACACTACTGACCAGAGTCACCCCTAGGGAACGCAGAGTGAGCGATCATCCAGCCGGAAGAATCACTGCTGTCGTTTCGCTGGGTCTGGTAAAAGGGCCTGTTGGCCATTATCCTAGGGACTATTACTTATCCTAGGGACTTTACTACGTCTGCAGTCTCTGACCATGATAATGTGATAATGACATTGTTGAAAAGGGGTGACCCTAAAATTATGCCCCCCCTGAAAAAAGTTCTGCGGACGCCCATGCCTGCCAATGCAGCTGCCAAAGTAGCCTATTCCATCGGCTCCATGTCAACAGACACCCCTTCCCTAGCCCCACCATCATGCACAGAGGAGTCCCCCTGTTAGGTACCTGGTAGTAGAGCCTGACTTGTAGGAGAAGACCTCTCATACAACGCTGGTTCAGGAGCCACAGGAGTGGGGACAGTGGTCTCCTGAGCACAGTGGGGTAGGAGTGCCTGTAGAGCAGAGTCTCTGATGCTGAAGTGATGAGAGATCCCACAGGGATGGCTGGACTGCAGATCAGGTGGAGACTGGAGGCAGCAAGCTGGAACACTTGGAGATGCAGAGATCACTGGAGCTGAAGCTGAAGGTGCAACAGCCAGAACAACAGCAGGCACAAGCAGGGTCAGACGGTCCGGGTCAGCAAGGGTATGAGACAGGCAGTAACAGCAGGCAGAGGCAGAGTCGGTAGGCAGGCAGAGATCGGCAACGGTATCAGGCAGGCAGTAGAAGAGTAGTCAGGCAGGCCAGGTCGGATTGGAGCGGGACGGATGGTCAGACAAGCCGGGTCAGATAGGTAACAAACAATCAGGTGCAGGTTTACAAGAATCACAGAGCTGAGACGAAGCAGCAATGTGCCAGAGGCACAGGGGGACTTTTATGTGCACTTTGGTGCCAAACCGGCGCTATCGCAAACGCGTGCACGCCCATACGCGCGCACGTGCGCCCAAGCACCGCGTACCCGCGCGCGCCCTAGCGCCGCGCTGATGCCCGGGAACAACAGGAACTTGCTGTAAGGTGCGTAACGGAGCGCGCCAGCGCATAGGCATATGCAAACGCCCAGGTCCGGCGCCAATGGTACCCTGACATTGCCCCCCCCAAGGGGCAACCTCCGGGTGCCCAAAAGCCTTTTCTTTTCAGGGTGGGTAGAAAAATAGGCGAGAACTAAACGCCTAGCATGCACATTACTATCTGGTTCCCATGAATTACTTCCTGGGCCGTAGCCCTTCCATTTGATTAGCCACTTGACGACCGCCTCACGCCGATGTACGTCGGCAAGGTGGCACGGACAGGCAAAATCACGTACATGTACGTGATTTGCCTTCCGCGGGTGGGGGGTCCGATCGGACCCCCCCCGGTGCCCGAGGCGGTCGTCTTTTGTCCAGCGGCGATCAGAGGTGAGGGGGAGACCATCCCTTCGTGGCCCCCCCCTCGCGATCGCCGCCGGCCAATCGAATCATTCCTTTGCTGCTGTATGCTAAACAGCAGCAAAGGAAATGATGTCATCTCTCCTCGGCTCGGTAATTTCCGTTCCGGCCCGAGGAGAGAAGACATCACTGTGAGTGCACAACACACTACACACTCAGTAGAACATGCCAGGCACACTAAACACCCCGATCCCCCCCCCCGATCGCCCCCCGATCCCCCCCCCCCCTGTCACAAACTGACACCAGCAGTTTTTTTTTTTTTTCTGATTACTGCATAGTGTCAGTTTGTGACAGTTACAGTGTTGGGAAAGTTACTGTTACCCCCCTTTAGGTCTAGGGTACCCCCCTAACCCCCCCTAATAAAGTTTTAACCCCTTGATCACCCCCTGTCACCAGTGTCGCTAAGCGATCATTTTTCTGATCGCTGTATTAGTGTCGCTGGTGACGCTAGTTAGGGACGTAAATATTTAGGTTCGCCGTCAGCGTTTTATAGCGTCAGGGACCCCCATATACTACCTAATAAATGTTTTAACCCCTTGATTGCCCCCTAGTTAACCCTTTCACCACTGATCACCGTATAAGTGTTACGGGTGACGCTGGTTAGTTCGTTTATTTTTTATAGTGCCAGGGCACCCGCCGTTTATTACCGAATAAAGGTTTAGCCCCCTGATCGCCCGGCGGTGATATGCGCCAGTACCGCTAACACCCACGCACGCAGCATACACCTCCCTTAGTGGTATAGTATCTGTACGGATCAATATCTGATCCGATCAGATCTATACTAGCATCCCCAGCGGTTTAGGGTTAGCATCCCCAGCCCACCCAAGTGCAGTATCGATCGATCACTGACACTTACAAAAGACTAAACGCATAACTGCAGCGTTCGCAGAGTCAGGCCTGATCCCTGTGATCGCTAACAGTTTTTTTGGTAGTATTTTGGTGAACTGGCAAGCACCAGCCCCAGGCAGCGTCAGGTTAGCGCCAGTAGTGCTAACACCCACGCACGCAGCATACGCCTCCCTTAGTGGTATAGTATCTGTACGGATCAATATCTGATCCGATCAGATCTATACTAGCGTCCCCAGCAGTTTAGGGTTCCCAAAAACGCAGTGTTAGCGGGATCAGCCCAGATACCTGCTAGCACCTGCATTTTGCCCCTCCGCCCGGCCCAGCCCAGCCCACCCAAGTGCAGTATCGATCGATCACTGTCACTTACAAAAGACTAAAACGCATAACTGCAGCGTTCGCAGAGTCAGGCCTGATCCCTGCGATCGCCAACAGATTTTTTGGTAGCGTTTTGGTGAACTGGCAAGCGCCAGCGGCCTAGTACACCCCAGTCGTAGTCAAACCAGCACTGCAGTAACACTTGGTGACGTGGCGAGTCCCATAAGTGCAGTTCAAGCTGGTGAGGTGGCAAGCACAAGTAGTGTCCCGCTGCCACCAAAAAGACAAACACAGGCCCGTCGTGCCCATAGTGCCCTTCCTGCTGCATTCGCCAATCCTAATTGGGAACCCACCACTTCTGCAGCGCCCGTACTTCCCCCATTCACATCCCCAACCAAATGCAGTCGGCTGCATGAGAGGCATTTTCTTTATGTCCTCCCGAGTACCCCTACCCAGCGAACCCCCCCAAAAAAGATGTCGTGTCTGCAGCAAGCGCGGATATAGGCGTGACACCCACTATTATTGTCCCTCCTGTCCTGACAATCCTGGTCTTTGCATTGGTGAATGTTTTGAACGCTACTATGCACTAGTTGAGTATTAGCATAGAGTACAGCATTCCACAGACTAGGCACACTTTCACAGGGTCTCCCAAGATGCCATCGCATTTTGAGAGACCCGAACCTGGAACCAGTTACAGTTATAAAAGTTAGTTACAAAAAAAGTGTTAAAAAAAAAAAAAAACTATATAAAATAAAAAAAATAGTTGTCGTTTTATTGTTCTCTCTCTCTCTATTCTCTCTATTGTTCTGCTCTTTTTTACTGTATTCTATTCTGCAATGTTTTATTGTTATTATGTTTTATCATGTTTGCTTTTCAGGTATGCAATTTTTTGTACTTTACCGTTTACTGTGCTTTATTGTTAACCATTTTTTTGTCTTCAGGTACGCCATTCACAACTTTGAGTGGTTATACCAGAATGATGCCTGCAGGTTTAGGTATCATCTTGGTATCATTCTTTTCAGCCAGCGGTCGGCTTTCATGTAAAAGCAATCCTAGCGGCTAATTAGCCTCTAGACTGCTTTTACAAGCCATGGGAGGGAATGCCCCCCCCACCGTCTTCCGTGTTTTTCTCTGGCTCTCCTGTCTCAACAGGGAACCTGAAAATGCAGCTGGTGATTCAGCCAGCTGACCATAGAGCTGATCAGAGACCAGAGTGGCTCCAAACATCTCTATGGCCTAAGAAACCGGAAGCTACAAGCATTTTATGACTTAGATTTCGCCGGATGTAAATAGCGCCATTGGGAAATTGGGGAAGCATTTTATCACACCGATCTTGGTGTGGTCAGATGCTTTGAGGGCAGAGGAGAGATCTAGGGTCTAATAGACCCCAATTTTTTCAAAAAAGAGTACCGGTCACTACCTATTGCTATCATAGGGGATATTTACATTCCCCGAGATAACAATAAAAATGATTAAAAAAAATAAAAATGAAAGGAACAGTTTAAAAATAAGATAAAAAAGCAAAAAAATAATAAAGAAAAAAAAAAAAGCACCCCTGTCGCCCCCTGCTCTCGCGCTAAGGCGAACGCAAGCGGCGGTCTGTCGTCAAACGTAAACAGCAATTGCACCATGCATGTGAGGTATCACCGCGAAGGTTAAATCGAGGGCAGTAATTTTTGCAGTAGACCTCCTCTGTAAATCTAAAGTGGTAACCTGTAAAGGCTTTTAAAGGCTTTTAAAAATGTATTTATTTTGTTGCCACTGCACGTTTGTGCGCAATTGTAAAGCATGTCATGTTTGGTATCCATGTACTCGGCCTAAGATCATCTTTTTTATTTCATCAAACATTTGGGCAATATAGTGTGTTTTAGTGCATTAAAATTTAAAAAAGTGTGTTTTTTCCCCAAAAAATGCGTTTGAAAAATCGCTGCGCAAATACTGTGTGAAAAAAAAAAATGAAACACCCACCATTTTAATCTGTAGGGCATTTGCTTTAAAAAAATATATAATGTTTGGGGGTTCAAAGTAATTTTCATGCAAAAAAATAATAACTTTTTCATGTAAACAATAAGTGTCAGAAAGGGCTTTGTCTTCAAGTGGTTAGAAGAGTGGGTGATGTGTGACATAAGCTTCTAAATGTTGTGCATAAAATGCCAGGACAGTTCAAAACCCCCCCAAATGACCCCATTTTGGAAAGTAGACACCCCAAGCTATTTGCTGAGAGGCATGTCGAGTCCATGGAATATTTTATATTGCGACACAAGTTGCGGGAAAGAGACAAATTTTTTTTTTTTTGCACAAAATTGTCACTAAATGATATATTGCTCAAACATGCCATGGGAATATGTGAAATTACACCCCAAAATACATTCTGCTGCTTCTCCTGAGTACGGGGATACCACATGTGAGAGACTTTTTGGGAGCCTAGCCGCGTACGGAACCCCGAAAACCAAGCACCGCCTTCAGGCTTTCTAAGGGCGTGAATTTTTGATTTCTCTCTTGACTGCCTATCACAGTTTCGGAGGCCATGGAATGCCCAGGTGGCACAAAACCCCCCCAAATGACCCCATTTTGGAAAGTAGACACCCAAAGCTATTTGCTGAGAGGTATAGTGAGTATTTTGCAGACCTCACTTTTTGTCACAAAGTTTTGAAAATTGAAAAAAGAAAAAAAAAAAAGTTTTTTCTTGTCTTTCTTCATTTTCAAAAACAAATGAGAGCTGCAAAATACTCACCATGCCTCTCAGCAAATAGCTTGCGGTGTCTACTTTCCAAAATGGGGTCATTTGGGGTGGTTTTGTGCCACCTGGGCATTCCATGGCCTCCGAAACTGTGATAGGCAGTGAAGAGTGAAATCAAAAATTTTCACCCTTAGAAATCCTGAAGGCGGTGATTGGTTTTCGGGGTCCCGTGCACGACTAGGCTCCCAAAAAGTCCCACACATGTGGTATCCCCATACTCAGGAGAAGCAGCTAAATGTATTTTGGGGTGCAATTCCACATATGCCCATGGCCTGTGTGAGCAATATATCATTTAGTGACAACTTTGTGCAAAAAAAAAAAAAAAAATGTGTCACTTTCCCGCAACTTGTGTCAAAATATAAAATATTCCATGGACTCAATATGCCTCTCTGGAAATAGCTTGGGGTGTCTACTTTCCAAAATGGGGTCATTTGGGGGGGTTTTGTGCCACCTGGGCATTCCATGGCCTCCGAAACTGTGATAGGCAGTAAAGAGTGAAATCATAAATTTACACCCTTAGAAATCCTGAAGGCGGTGATTGGTTTTCGGGGCCCCGTACGCGGCTAGGCTCCCAAAAAGTCCCACACATGTGGTATCCCCATACTCAGGAGAAGCAGCAGAATGTATTTTGGGGTGCAATTCCACATAGGCCCATGGCCTGTGTGAGCAATATATCATTTAGTGACAACTTTTTGTAAATATTTTTTTTTTTTTTGTCATTATTCAATCACTTGGGACAAAAAAAATAAATATTCAATGGGTTCAACATGCCTCTCAGCAATCTCCTTGGGGTGTCTACTTTCCAAAATGGGGTCATTTGGGGGGGGGGTTTGTACTGCCCTGCCATTTTAGCACCTCAAGAAATGACATAGGCAGTCATAAACTAAAAGCTGTGTAAATTACAGAAAATGTACCCTAGTTTGTAGACGCTATAACTTTTGCGCAAACCAATAAATATACGCTTATTGACATTTTTTTTACCAAAGACATGTGGCCGAATACATTTTGGCCTAAATGTATGACTAAAATTGAGTTTATTGGATTTTTTTTATAACAAAATGTAGAAAATATCATTTTTTTTCAAAATTTTCCATTTATAGCGCAAAAAATAAAAACCGCAGAGGTGATCAAATACCATCAAAAGAAAGCTCTATTTGTGGGAAGAAAAGGACGCAATTTTCGTTTGGGTACAGCATTGCATAACCGCGCAATTAACAGTTAAAGCGACGCAGTGCCAAATTGGAAAAAGACCTCTGGTCCTTAGGCAGCATAATGGTCCGGGGCTCAAGTGGTTAGGAACTGGATCTGCCCTTGTCTTTTCCTGCAATCAAGGATAGCCTCAACCTCAAATTCCTCGCTGCCATCAATCACAATAGGTTCAGGAGGTCTAGTTCCTCTACCAGGGAAGGGATCAGGTACAGCAGGTTTGAGCAATGACACATGGAACACGGGGTGTATCTTAAGAGAGTCAGGAAAAGTCAGTTCATACAAAACTTCATTGATCTTTCTTTTAACCGGAAAAGGTCCCATAAATCTAGGTGCCAACTTCTTAGAAGGACATGCTAGTTTGATATTACTTGTAGAAAGCCATACCTGATCGCCAAGCTGAAGCTTCAATTCCCCTCTTCTCTTCCGGTCAAAGATCCTCTTGCTGTCCGCCTGAGCCTTGGATACTGCTTCCTGCAACATCTGGTTGTTATGATTGATGAAATCTACCGTACTCTGTACTGCCGGGACTGAAGACTATGGAAGGAAATCGGGTAAAAAGGTTAGATGGAAGCCATAATTAGCGAAAAAGGGGGATTGACCGGTGGCTGAATGCTTGGCATTGTTGTAGGCAAATTCTGCAAGGGGCAGCAGGGATACCCAATCATCCTGTGAGAAGGAAGTAAAACATCTGATATACTGTTCAAGAGTCTGATTGGTCCTCTCCGTCTGACCATTGGTCTGGGGGTGATAGGCCGAAGACAAGGCCAGTTTGATTTTTAAAGACTCACACAGGGCTCTCCAGAAACGTGAGGTAAATTGTACCCCTCTGTCAGAGGTTATGTTTACAGGGATTCCGTGAAGTCTAATGATTTCCTTAATGAAGATGTGAGCCGTTTCAATAGCCGACGGAGTTCCTCTTAATGGGAGAAAATGGGCCATCTTGGTAAAACGGTCTACTACCACAAAGATAGCAGAACACCCCTCAGAACATGGAAGCTCTACAATAAAGTCCATGGATATCATCTTCCAGGGCCTATCGGGTACCGGTAAGGGTTTTAACAGGCCCCAAGCTCGACTCCTGGAAGTCTTATTCTGGGTACAGATAGGGCAGGAGCTGACATACTTCTCGCAAAAGTCCTTTAAATTGGGCCACCAGAAGCTACGCTGTACCAATTCCAGGGTCTTACGAACCCCAAAGTGACCTGCCAGCGGGTGATCGTGAAGGAGTGCCAAGACCTTGACCCGAACCTCCTCAGGAACAAAAATTTGGCTCCCTCTCCAGAACAGTCCGTCCTTGTTACTTAAGGTAATCCCTGTGGGTCTGGCTGATTCAGAGGATGCTTCCTTAATCTGAGAGAGAAGATCAGTTTGTATGAGCAAAAAATTGTTTGCAGGTAAAATCGTGTCCGGAGCAGATAAGTCCTTTGGGTTGTCATGCATTCGTGATAATGCGTCTGGTTTGACATTTCTTGAACCTGGCCGATAAGTAATGTGGAAGGAAAAGCGTGAGAAAAACAGAGCCCAGCGGGCTTGTCAGGGTTTCAGTCTTTTAGCAGATCGTAAATATTCTAAATTTTTGTGGTCAGTATAAATTAGTACTGGATGCACAGCCCCCTCCAACAGGTACCTCCACTCCTCTAATGCAGTCTTGATGGCAAGAAGCTCCCGATCACCAACATCATAGTTCCTCTCCGCAGAGGAGAGTTTTCGGGAGAAAAACCCCACAGGATGCATAGCGTCTTTACTGCCCTTTCGTTGCGAGAGTATCGCACCGACCGCTATTTCTGAAGCGTCTACTTCTAAAATGAATGGCAAGGATGGTTCAGAGTGACTGAGGATAGGTGCCGAGGTGAATAGTCTCTTGAGGTTCTCAAAAGAATCTTGGGCTAGGTGATTCCAGGAAAAACGGGTATTCTGTTTGGTCAGTTGCGTGATTGGTGCGATTATTGCAGAAAAACCCCTGATAAACTTCCTGTAAAAGTTTGCGAACCCGATGAATCTTTGAACTCCCTTCTTGTCCAGGGGTACCGGCCAGTCCAGAACAGCAGACACCTGCTGTGGGTCCATCCTGATGCCAGTTGAGGAGATTATCAAGCCCAAGAATTGAATGCTCTGTTGTTCGAACTCGCATTTCTCCGCTTTTGCATAAAGTCTGTGTAAGCGGAGACGACCCAACACCTGGCAAACATGTTCTCGATGAAGATCCAGGGATTCTGAAAAGATCAAAATATCATCTAGATATGCGATCACAAACAGATCTAGGAAGTCTCTAAGCACATCAATAATTAGGTGTTGAAAGGTCACAGGGGCATTGCAGAGTCCAAAAGGCATGACTAAATATTCATAATGCCCGAATCGGGTCCGAAAAGCTGTTTTCCACTCATGCCCAGCCCGAATGCGGATCAGATTTATAGGCCCCTCTTAGATCAAGCTTAGTAAAAATGACGGCAGTCCTTAATTTCTGGAACAGTTCGGGTATCAAGGGTAGGGGATACCGATTTTTGACCGTGATTTTATTTGGTTCTCGGTAGTCTATACATGGGCGGAGAGATTTGTCTTTTTTAGCAACAAAGAATATTCCCGCACCTGCTGGAGAAGTAGAATGGCGAATGAATCCCTTGGCCAGGTTTTCATCTATGTATGTTTTCAAAACTTCTTGTTCCTTCTCAGATAGGGGAAAGATGCGTCCGAAGGGAATTTCAGATCCTGGCAACAACTCGATGGGGCAATCGTAGGGACGATGAGGTGGAAGAGAATCTGCCCCCTTTTTGCTAAAGACATCAATGTAGTCATGATATTGTTTGGGAATGACCTGACAATTTTTCTGGTCGGAGTCCAAACAAAGCAGCGTAGCTTGGGAATCCAAATCTTTCGTTAAACAGTGTTCTTGGCAGTAGGATGACAGGAATTTTACTTCTCCTGAAGCCCAATGGATGTGTGGATTGTGGGCCTGCAGCCAGGGGATGCCCAGGATAATGGGAAACATAGGAGAGGTGATGGCATCAAGGATCAGCAGTTCCTTGTGTTGAGAATAAATTGTAGTGGATAATGGCAGGCAGGGGCGTAACTAGAAATAGCAGGGCCCCATAGCAAAATGTTGTATGGGGCCCCCCTGCAAACAGCCCCCCCCCACAGTTGCCCTAGTGTCAATGCAGCGTGAGCTGTGCCACATACAGCGTGACCTGTGCACAATGCAGCGTGACCTGTGCCCAATACAGCGTGACCTGTGCCCCATACAGCATGACCTGTGCCCCATACAGCGTGACCTGTGCCCCATGCAGCGTGACCTGTGCCCCATGCAGCGTGACCTGTGCCCCATGCAGCGTGACCTATGCTCCATACAGCGGTACCTGTGCCCAATACAGCGGTACCTGTGCCCAATACAGCGTGACCTGTGCCCAATACAGCGTGACCTGTGCCCTATACAACGTGACCTGTGCCCAATGCAGCATGACCTGTGCCACATGCAGCGTGACCTGTGCTCCATGCAACATGACCTGTGCCCAATGCAGCGCGACCTGTGCCCCATACAGCGTGACCTGTGCCCCATACAGCCTGGTCTGCCTGTGCCCCATACAGCATGACCTGTACCCCATACAGCGTTACATGTGCCCCATATAGCATGACCTGTGCCCCATACAGCGTGACCTGTGCCCCATACAGCCTGGTCTGCCTGTGCCCCATACAGCCTCACCTATGCAGAGGAAGAGGCAAGCCACCCGGATCAGCAGAGAGCGGGATTGCCCGCTGTAATAGCTTTCAATTGAATTTCCCATCTTCCCAGGGCTCATCGCCACATAGCCCCACCTCTTGGCCCAACGCCTTTGATGACGTCACATGTCCCGCATTGGATCGGCGTTCTGTCTATCAAAGGCGCCGGGCCAAGAGGTGGAGCTATGTGACGTGAGCCCCGGGAACACTGGAAGTTCTAATGAAAGCTATTACATCGGGCAATTCAGCTCTCTGCTGATACGGACAGCTCGCCTCTTTCTCTCCTCTCTCTTCCCCTGGCTGGGAGACTGTGCCGGCGGTGCTCTCATCCTCACTGGGCCCCACTCGGCTGCGGGCCCCATAGCGCCCGCATGGGTGGTAGTTACGCCCCTGATGGCAGGGTCTCTCGTGTCACTTGTCCGGATCTGATACGGGAGCCATCGGCTAGGAAGACAGAAAGTCCATGGGCTTTAGTCCGTAAAGGTATGTTATGTTGATTGGCAAAGGTTAAGTCAATAAAGCAGCTGCATGCCCCGGAGTCAATAATTGCGTTGACTTGGAGTATCTTTTCTTGGAGCTGTAACGAGAGAGGAATGGCAAGATGGGTAGAATTCATAGATAAAGCATAGAGACTGGTAAATATAGGAGATGGACACTTACTTATTTTGACTGGGCAATTATGGACATAGTGCCCGGTTCCTCCACAATAAAGACACAGATTTAGTTGCCGACGTCGGGCACGTTCTTCGGAAGACAGGGCAGGTCGCATCAGACCTAACTGCATTGGTTCAGAGGTGTCCGGTGTGGTATTGACAGAATTTGGACTGGGTGCAGGTAGGTAGCGTGCTGCAGGAACCGGAGCTCGTGCTTTCATCCAGGTCGGGCGGTTTGGTTGAACTGATCGTTCAGATCGACGTTCTCGGAGGCGACGATCGATCTGAATGGTTAAGGAGATCAAGGCCTCCAGGGTATTTGGGATACCCACTCGAGCAAGTTCATCTTTTAAACTTTCGGACAGTCCAATGCGGAACTGGTGACGCAGAGCCGCGTCATTCCACTGTGTGTCCGCGCTCCAACGTCTGAATTCAGTAACATAGTCCTCCGCAGGTCTGCGGCCTTGTTGGAGCGCGGACAGAGCTGATTCGGCTGTGGCAGTCTGTTGAGGATCCTCATATAATTGTGCCATGGCTTCGAAGAAAGCGGATAAGGATTGAGTTAGTGCAGAGTCCCCTTCAAGTAAACGATGTGCCCAGGTCTGTGGTTCCCCTTGTAGGAGGGAAATTACAAATCCAACTTTAGTGACTTCCAGTGAAAAGGTTCTGGGCTGTAAGGCAAAGAAGAGCTGGCAAGCATTGCGGAAGGCCCGAAACTTAGCCCGGTCTCCGGAGAATCTTTCAGGAATGGGGACCCGTGGTTCAGGCGGAAGCATTACAACTGAAGGGCCTGGAACAGTCTGTGTTGGGGCAGCAGCTGAAGAGGAGGCTGAAGGGTTAGACCCTGCAAGATTCTGAACTTGTCCCTCCAGTCTGTTATAATTATCCTGAAGGGATTGCACTGCTTGGGTGAGGGCCGCCAGGTGTGTGCATATCTCCTTCATTGGAGAGGTATCTCCTGCAGGCTCAGTCATGGCTGCTACGTACTTTTAGGTACCTGGTAGTAGAGCCTGACTTGTAGGAGAAGACCTCTCATACAACGCTGGTTCAGGAGCCACTGGAGTGGGGACAGTGGTCTCCTGAGCACAGTGGGGTAGGAGTGCCTGTAGAGCAGAGTCTCTGATGCTGAAGTGATGAGAGATCCCACAGGGATGGCTGGACTGCAGATCAGGTAGAGACTGGAGGCAGCAAGCTGGAACACTTGGAGATGCAGAGATCATTGGAGCTGAAGCTGAAGGTGCAACAGCCAGAACAACAGCAGGCACAAGCAGGGTCAGACGGTCCGGGTCAGCAAGGGTATGAGACAGGCAGTAACAGCAGGCAGAGGCAGAGTCGGTAGGCAGGCAGAGATCGGCAACGGTATCAGGCAGGCAGTAGAAGAGTAGTCAGGCAGGCCGGATCGGATTGGAGCGGATTGGAGCGGGACGGATGGTCAGACAAGCCGGGTCAGATAGGTAACAAACAATCAGGTGCAGGTTTACAAGAATCACAGAGCTGAGATGAAGCAGCAATGTGCCAGAGGCACAGGGGGACTTTTATGTGCACTTTGGCGCCAAACCGGCGCTATCGCGAACGCGTGCACGCCCGTACGTGTGCACGTGCACACGCGCCCAAGCGCCGCGTACCCGCGCGCGCCCTAGCACCGCGCTGATGCCCGGGAACAACAGGAACTTGCTGTAAGGTGCGTAACGGAGCGCGCCGGTGCATAGGTGTATGCAAACGCCCAGGTCCGGCACCAATGGTACCCTGACACCCCCAAACTATTTGACCACAGTGTCGGGTACATGCTGCAGGAGGATGCACAGGGTGCCTGATAGAAGAGAGGAGGAGGAGGCACATCTCCAACGAGGCAGGATGCCCTCCAGGGGGCAGCTTAAGGGCAGCCACCCTATTGCATCACACATTAGAGCTAAGCAGGTGCAGGACGCTGCTGACTCCCCACATATTTTGAAAAGTTCTTTGGTGTGGGCCTTTTTTGACACGTGTGCAGCAGATCGCACCATTGCTGTTTGCAACATTAGTCTGAAGCGTATCAAGCATGGCCAAAACAGCAGCCACTTGGGCACCACTTGCTTGACCAGACATATGACGACCTCCCATGCAATCCGTTGACAACAGCACTTAAAAGACCCACATCAAAGACAAGGCGGACCTCTCCTTGCTCCTCATTAGCAGGGTTCTCCAACCCCACTATACCTCCAGTCCTCTCAGAAACCTGCACTGAGAGGAATGAAGGTATAGAAATAGGTGTCCCAAGTACTTGCGGCCAATCTGCTAGCGGTACACCAACATCCGATTTTAGCAGGCAAATTTCCCTACCCCAGTTACTAAACCGTCAAAAGAAATTTGGTCCCAGCCATACACATGCTCAGCGTCTGAATGCTAGCTTGGCCAAATTGCTAGCACTTCAACTGCTGCCTTTTCAGCTGGTAGACTGCCCCCTTTCTTGAATTTGTGGAATGTGCGGTACCTCAGTGGCAGGTTCCCAAATTCCATTTCTTTTCACGGAAGGCCATTCCGGCTCTCTACCAGCATGTGGAAGGCAATGTCTTGGCCTTGTTGGACAGGGCGGTCAGCAGTAAGGTGCATATTACTGCTGACTCATGGTCCAGCAGGCATGGACAGGGGCGTTGCCTTTCTTTCATGGCACACTGGGTAACCTTGCTGGCAACTGGGAAGGATGCAGGTTAGGGTTCAGTATTGTTGGAGCTTGTTCTGCCACCACGCCTCCAAAATGCTAGTGGTGATTCTGCCACAGCTCTCTCCTCCACCCCCTCCTCTTCCTCCATGGCCTCTTCCTCTGAAGATTTCTCCTCTGAACCAGTGGTGCTTCGTAGGCGTTCAAGGGGCTATGCAAGCACTCAGGCAAAAAGATGTCATGTGGTGCTTGAGTTGGTCTGCTTAGGGGCAGGCTCAGAAGTGGTTGATGCCACGTCAGCTTCAGCCAGGAATGGTTGTATGCGACAATGGCACCAACCGCATCTCCGCCCTCTGACAGGGACACTTGACCCATATTCCTTGTTTGGCTCACGTCCTGAATTTGGTGGTGCAGCGGTTCTTGAGCAGGTACCCTGGCTTACAGGATCTCCTGAGGCATCCCAGGAAAGTCTGTGGTCATTTCCGCTAGTCATATAATGCCAGTGCTCAGCTGGCTGACATTCAAAGAGAATGCAAGCTGCCCAAGAACCGCCTCATTTGTGACATGCCCACCAGGTGGAACTCAACGTTGGCAATGCTGCAGCGGCTGCACACACAGCAGAGGGCCATCAATGAGTACCTGTGTGAGTATGGCACCAGGACAGGGTCAGGGGAGCTTGGCTTTTTTTTCGCCACGGCAGTGGCTACTGATCAAGGATGCATGCACTGTCCTGTCACCATTTGAGGAGGCCACAAGGATGGTGAGCAGTGACAGTGCATGCATCAGTGATACTGTCCCTCTTGTTTTCCTGTTGGAGCACACACTTCGTAGAATAGTGGACAGGGCACTTGAGGCAGAACAGCGGGAGGAAGAGGAGGACTTCCTTACCTCTCAAGGCCCCCTTTATCCAGATACTAGTATTGGATAAAGGAGTGGCAGTAGCACCTCATAAATGCCTGTCAGCTGCTGCGATATCACTCAATGAAAAGCAATCCACCACAGATCACTTTTCAAGTGATTACCGCAGCAAGCATTACCGCAAATGTGAAAGAAACTTGAAACACGTCATCCAACAGCAACATCCATAAGTCCAAGTAGGACACCCAACAATAGAGGTGATTTATTCTTCCAAAGCAAATACACTTTTGCAAACTGGTACTGACTAGTATTCCAATGTTTCTCTTCTCCCTCAGTTTTTCTCCATCACTCAGCTAATGTGACCACAACACTGATGGACAGGGGCAGGGGGAGGGTCAAACAAGGATGCTATTCAGACGACTGACATCCTACTTATTAACTGATGACGCCATTGGTCGTTAGGAGGTTGGCAGCTAGAAGGTTGTAATGGTGCACAATGAAAACCTGTGGCTTTGTGTAACTAAGAAAGCAGCCTTCATCCACACACTGACTAGAATACAATTTTTAGGAATTTTGCCAAGGCACCCTGGTTAAAAAAGGCTGGTTTATAGAAACAATTCAGTACTGTCCGTGATACTATTTTAATTGCACTAACATTTAATTTTTCAGGACAAGCTTTCAGGTTATGTCCCATTCTTCAAGGTCCAAGCAGTACTAATTCAAAGTTTTAGAAGAATGTTAAAAAAAATCTATGAATGAATGAAAAAAAAAAAACAAACACACAATGTACACAGCAATAGTAATAAAACTAGCATAGTTAGCTAGATAAGAAGAGGGAGAGCTGGGGCTGGGAAAAGTGTTGGATAAATGATTAACAAAACCCAAGTCAAGGCCGTTATCATTTTTGTCAAATAGAACTATCATTCTTAAGCCCCGTACACACAATCAGAAAATCGTCCGAAAATTACCACTTTTGAAGGAATTGTACGATAATCTGAGATTATCAGACGATCATTCGTCTGATAATCTCATTGTGTGTACCAGGCATTAGGTAGGCCATACATGGTGCAAAATTTGCACGATTCCCACATCAACACAGGTAGTTTTAACCTCTGATGGGGAGTAGGGGCACTTAGGCTTTCTGCTCCTCTTCAGCAGGGGTCCTGCCTTTTTCTCTCGGCAATCCGGTGACCTGGCCATTGCCCTTTCCCAGCGGCATTGAGAAGTGCATCTGACTTATGGTTTAGGATCCTGTTAAAGCCTCTTCCCGGGATCCTTCCTCAGCCCTGTGTTGGGAATCCTCACAAGTGGGCAACAATACATTTTGACCACTCTGCCCCTGGCTCTGATAGTCTTCTCCCAGTAGACAGTTAACTGTTCTCTGCCCAACTGATACTTGCATGAGATAAGCTGAAGCTCTGGAAGGGGTAGTGGGCTTTAAGGAACCAATGGTTCCTTTTGCAGTTCTGAGGTAAGAGATGGACAACCCACCAGCGGCAGCGTGCAGAATTGATTGTGGGCATGGATGGGGAAGCAGATTGTAGGCAGCTTTTAAGCGAGGCTTCTCCTAGGCGGTTTGCTCTGCGTAGTTTTCACAGTAGGCCATCCATTCTATCCTGTAGGCTTGTATCAGATAAGGGGAGATGAAGATGACAGCTTGATTGAAGATTCAGACTGTTGTACCAGGCCACAGATGTTGGCACCTATAAAGGAAAACACTTCATCCCCATTGGTTGCTTGATTGGCTTTCAAATTTCATTTCAGTTGGCTGTAGGGTGTGACAAGTCCTACACTTGGTTAGCCCTGTGTCCCTAGCATTTCTCCTGCATGTAAAAATCATCAATTTTTTGCTAGAAAAAAATTCATGATTTTTACAACATTATATATTTTCTTGAAACAGAGACTGAAGAGAATAAACTGATGGATGTTGCATATTTTCATGTCGCGCAACATTTGCAAAAGTGGTTTTTCGAACACAATTTTTTTGAAAAAATACAATTTAATGAGTTTTAATGCGCAAAAACACAATATATTACCCAATTGTTACTAGAGTACTTGCTGCCATTTGTTTGCACCTCAGTTCCTATATGTTTTCATGCATAGTTGAGTTGCTTAGCCTTATATTCATGTCAGAGGTGGCTTTTTGGCCACAATTCTTCCATGAAGACCACTTCTGGCTATACTTCTCTGGACAGTAGATGTGTGTACCTGGGTTCCACTGGTTTTCTACAGTTCTGTGCCAATGGCACTGCTGGACATCTTCCAATGTGGAAGGGAAGTAAGCATGATGTGTCTTTCATCTGCTGCATTAAGTTTCCTTGGCCGACCACTGCGTCTATGGTACTCAATGTTGCCCGTTTCTTTATGCTTCTTAAAAAGAGCTTGAACGACACATCTTGAAACCCCAGTCTGTTTTGAAATCTTTGTCTGGGAGAGACTTTGCTGATGCAGCATAACTACCTTGTGTCTTGTTGCTGTGCTCAGTCTTGCTTTGCTTTATGACCTGTGATATGAAACTGTCTTTTACAACCTCACCTTAGTAGCAGAGTCTGGCTGTTTCTCACCCAGTTTTAAGCTTTTTTTAAGCCTCGTAAACAGCTGTTTCTTTTTCAGTTATTGACTGTGTTTCAACTTAAAACATGAAGGGTTGCTAAATCTCATCACAGGATGGACTGTGGAGATTTCATATATAGGGCAGTGCCAACGTCCTAAACTACAAATGCTAGATGGGTACACCCAAAAAGAGTGGAAGACATGGACTTTGTAGGCACCAGTCATAAAATTAAATATGGAGGGGGGGGGGAGGGGGGAGGAGGGGGAAAAGAGGGGGAAGGATGGGGGAAAAGAGGGGGAAGGAGGGGGAAAAAGGAAGAAAAGGACAAGGTGAATAAGAGAAAGCAGGTGAAATAGGAAAAGATAATGATGTACCAGCTAGAGCAATTGGATCAGTCTTCAAGCCAGGTGAGGGCTGCGAGTAGTTGAGAAGTATATGCTCAGAGATTTTGCCTCCAATAGCCAAGGTGCATAAGATAATCTAAGGTCTCTAATCAAAAGAGTATAAATATTGTTAAGTTAGCCAGTACTTGTACCAGCTCCATATAAATATGCCAAAACACTGGTAAGTCTAATGGGAAAATAAATCCTTTGATAGAAGACTATTCACAATCACCAATAGAGCAAGGTAACTATATATCAAGCAGCTCCTACCTTATAGGATAATGCAAGCTGAACGGATCCTGTGACCAGCATCAGTCAGCTAATTCATTGTAATGCCGCGTACACACGAGCGGACTTTACGGCGGACTTTGCCCGGCGGACTGGATTTCGTCGGACAATTCGATGTGTGTGGGCTCCAGCGGACTTTGTTTTCTCAAAAGTTGGACGGACTTAGATTTGAAACTTGTTTAAAATTTATCCGTTGAAATCGAGTCGGGTCGAAAAGTCCGCCGTCTGTATGCTAGTTCGACGGACAAAAAGCCACGCTAGGGCAGCTATTGGCTACTGGCTATGAACTTCCTTGTTTTAGTCCGGTCGTACGTCATCACGTACAAATTCGACGGACTTTGGTGGATTGTGTGTAGGCAAGTCCGTTCATTCAGAAAGTCTGTCGGAAAGTACGTCGAAAAGTCCGCCGGGCAAAGTCCGCCGTAAAGTCCGCTCGTGTGTACGCGGCATTAGTCTAGCATCAAACAGAGTTTAGCTAGCAGGGCTGTAATGGAGCTCTAATCATGCCCATACAGGCAGCTATTTAATGAAATGCAAAAAGTGCCATCTGGAGAAAAAGCAGAAAAGGCATCATAAGATCAGTCTACCCACACAGGCAGGGTGCAGCCACAAAGAATTTTGCTAAGTTGGTGCAGACAGAGCGGAGTCTTACCGGCCAGCTTGTATTGTTGAAAGTAACGCCCAGGAGCCCGAGTGCCATAAACGGTAGTGGCGTGGTACAAGGCTATGTTGATAGCCTTAAGTACACGCCCCAATCAGGTGTGCAGCCAGTGCACCACCTGATTCGGCTGGGCAGGGTTGCGCGCGCACTCACACCTCGCCGCACATGCGCAGTAGCCGGCGGGGCCATCTGTCATGGACACGGCGTGTGGAGGGAGCGCTGTCCTAGAGGTAACAGATCTGGGAGCTCCCCCCTGTGGTTCCTCTTGTGTACAGCGTGTGAGGCGTTGTATGGGCTAGAACAGGCAGATGGAATAAACCCAAAGATGTTATTGCACATAACTAAGAGGTGCATACTGCACAACCAGGGGGAGAGGGCAGGTCTGAACCAGAAGCCGCAAAAACCATCCCCTTGGTTGGGGGGCGGAATGCGGCTACCCGGCCGCACATGTGGTCAGTACACCAGCAAGTCGATGGGGTCCAAGGGTTAATCTACCTCAGTCCTCGTTACAGGCCTGGGACGCAAGGCCAGTAAGCATGAATACATAATGCTAACTACCATGAAGGGAATATGCTCATTCATGGTGCGTACATATCAAAAAACATATAGAAGTGGTAATAATTAAGTAAATACATACATATACATTTTGCAAACAACACTGTGACTGAGAATTGAAACTTCCTGCAATTACACAGCACCCTAAACCAACATAATCGCTGTATACCTATAAAATATAGTAACAGAGATATAGTTACCAATACCCGTCCAAAGAGGACTACAATGGGCGGGGGACAGAGAGGTCTCCAGCCTAAAAAGGGGAGGGGGAACAAGCAGATTGATGGTACGTAACTGTAATGTAAATGTACTAAAATTGATTATGTGCCAAGTAATTACTGGAAAACATCGGACAATATTTGGTCGTCATGTAGATCGACCTAAGGTCCTTATCCAAGAAAAGATTTGTAAGATTGCACTTCATTGATGCCTGGCCACTGTGTGGCATTCAGGCGTTCAATCCACTTTGCCTCCTGTTGGAGTATCCTCCTGTCCCAGTCGCCCCCCCTTTGAGTCTTGTGGGATTACTGCCAACACAATAAAGCTTGCAACAGAAGTGTCAAATCTGTGGCACAAATCGAGATGTCTACTGATGGGACTGAGCATCTTCCCATTCGCTGAATAATAAACGTGGTCACGTATCCTTTGCCAGAAATGGCGGATGGTCTTGCCAACGTAAAATATCCCACACTTACAGGTCATCAAATATATCACACCCTGAGTATTACAGTCAGCCCGAAAGCGTGGGCAGAATCACAAGATCGTGTTCAAAAGAGCACCCTCTCTGTGTGACAAACTGACCAGGAGCCATTTTTCCCCCTTACAGGCTCATGCGACCAACCGAGTGGGCATGTACACTTTTGGGCATTGTTCCTTCTGCCCCTGGGTATCTACAGGCCAGAGATTCCAGCTACCGAATGGCGAGACATTCTGCCCACGCTTTCGGGCTGACTGTAATACCCAGGGTGTGATATATTTGATGACCTGTAAGTGTGGGATATTTTACGTTGGCAAGACCATCCGCCATTTCTGGCAAAGGATACGTGACCACGTTTAAAATTCTCTGTGGCTGCACCCTGCCTGTGTGGGTAGACTGATCTTATGATGCCTTTTTTGCTTTTTCTCCAGATGGCGCTTTTTGCATTTCATCAAATAGCTGCCTGTATGGGCATAATTAGAGCTCCATTACAGCCCTGCTAGCTAAACTCTGTTTGATGCTAGACTTACAATGAATTAGCTGACTGATGCTGGTCACAGGATCCGTTCAGCTTGCATTATCCTATAAGGTAGGAGCTGCTTGATATGTACTTACCTTGCTCTATTGGTGATTGTGAATAGTCTTCTATCAAACGATTTATTTTCCCATTAGACTTACCAGTGTTTTGGCATTCTCCCAATGTTGAGGGCATGTGGCCTGGTACGGTTCAGATGGGGGGGGGCGCACTCTTGTCCCCCCCTCTTTTCCTGTGGCCTGCCAGGTTGCGTGCTCGGATAAGGGGTCTGGTATGGATTTTCGGAGGGACCCCACACCGTTTTTTTTTTTTTTTGGCGCGGGGTTCCCCTTAAAATCCATACCAGACCTGAAGGGTCTGGTATGGAATTTAGGGGGAACCCCACGTCATTTTTTAAAAAAAATTTGGCCGGGGTTCCCCTTAATATCCATACCAGACCTGAAGGGCCTGGTATGGAATTTAGGGGGACTCCCACGTCATTTTTTTTTTTTAATTTTGGTTCGGGGTTCCCCTGTGGGGAATTCCCATGCCGTTTTTATCAATGAACTTCTATGTGTATTGTCGGCAATGCAATAGCCGCGAGTAGTTTTAAATGGGTTTTTTCCTTCGAAATGTCATTTTGCTGTCAGACTGTTCTAAACACGGGAAACATGCGCCCCTTTACAGGCATACTATAGACACCCCCCAGCTACGAAATTTAAAGGGATATTACACTTTTATTGTTTGACTTTAAGCATTATTAAAATCACTGCTCCTGAAAAAACGGTCGTTTTTAAAACTTTTTTTTGCATTGATCCATGTCCCCTGGGGCAGGACCCAGGTCCCCAAACACTTTTTATGACAATAACTTGCATATAAGCCTTTAAAATTAGCACTTTTGATTATTCATGTTCGTGTCCCATAGACTTTAACGGTGTTCGCGTGTTCGAACGAACTTTTTTCCTGTTCGCATGTTCTGGTGCGAACCGAACAGGGGGGTGTTCGGCTTATCCCTACTGACAAGCCGACTGTCAGCTTTCAGATGCAAGCGAACTGGCAGCTGTGCAGCTACTTTATTGCTTCCCTATTACTCTCAGTCCACACCCCCCATGTGCACCCCTACCATGTTTTCCAGGCTTCTCGCATCCATTGGCACCACCCGGGACAAGCATGGCAGGTGCTGCTGAGTAGAGGGTAGGGAAATCAGCGAACATCCATTAGCTGATCTCCCTTTTACTTACCTGGAAGTTCCGTACAATGGGGAAGAAGCTAATTCAACCTGATCTACATTAGGTTAGCTTTGTTAGCAATCTGATGTCTCATTAAACCTATTACCAAAAAATGCATCACATAAGGGACATGTCCCTTATGTGATGAAAAAAAGTTTAGTAAAAAAAATGGTAAACAAAGAGTAAAAAATTAAAGTTCAAACCAAGCACTTAAAATACCCTCCCAAAAACTAAATCAAATCAATATTTGGTGTGACTACCATTTGGCTTCAAACCAGCATCAATTCTTACACTTGCACGCTTTGAACACTTGCACAAAGTCAGGGATATTGTAGGATTACAGTTAAGTGTGGGATTAACTAATTATACCAAGCAGATAATTATCAATTTCATACAGTATGTAGGTTGAAACACAGTCATTAACTGAAACAGAAACAGCTGTTTATGAGGCTTAGAAAAAAAGCTTAAAACTGGGTGAGGTAGACTCTGCTACTAAGCTGAGGTTGTGGAAGACAGTTTCATGTCGCAGGTCATAGAGCATAGCAAGACTGAGCACAGCAACAAGACACAAGGTAGTTATGCTGCATCAGCAAAGTCTCTCCCAGACAAAAATTATAAAACAGACTGGGGTTTCAAGATGTGTTGTTCAAGCTCTTTTAAAGAAGCACAATGAAACGGGCAGAATTGAGTGCCATAGACACATCAAGCTTACTTCTCTTCCACATTGGAAGATGTCCAGCAGTGCCATTGGCACAGAACTGGAGAAAACCAGTGGAACCCAGGTACACCCATCTACTGTAGAGGTCGACCGATATATCGGCCGATATTTGTCCATTTTTGATAAATCGTCATCGGCCGATTATTATCAAAATTAGGACGATATTTAACATTGACCGCCGTTCCTCCTCCCTTCTCCACACTCAGCGCGGCACTTGATACTTGCTAGAGCCGCTGATTGTGTGAAACTGACACGTAACACAGAGGAGAGAGAGAGAGGGATCTGTCAGAATTGAGGTTGATGTCGGGGGTGGGCGGGACCCGGCCGCTATCAAACACTAGCCAATGGGATGGGATCTGGGCGGGACGCTACGTGTATGTGACCCCGCCCCTTTTCTTAAGCAGCCCAATCATTGGCTGGTGTTTGATACCCCAACATTAATGTCAATTCTGACATCTCCTCTCTGTTGTCAGTTTCACGCACAGTTACTCAGCTCAGTGTGAAACCTGCCAGTGCCACCTGCCAGTGCCAATCAGTGCCATCTGTCAGTGCCACCTGCCAGTGCCAACCAGTGCCACCTGCCAGTGCCACCTGCCACCCAGTGCCACTGCCAATCAGTGCCACCTGCCAGTGCCTGCCAGTGCCACCGCCAATCAGTGCCACCTGCCAGTGCCAATCAGTGTCTGCCAGTGCCACCGCCAATCAGTGCCACCTGCCAGTGCCAACCAGTGCCACCTGCCACCTCCCACCAGTGCCATGCCAATCAGTGCCACCTGCCAGTGCCACGCCAATCAGTGCCACCTGCCAGTGCCATGCCAATCAGTGCCACTTGCCAGTGCAACCTGCCAGTTCCAAACCAGTGCCACCTGCCAATGCCTGCCAGTGCCAACCAGTGCCACCTGCCAGTGCCAATCAGTGCCATCTGTCAGTGCCATCTGCCAGTGCCAACCAGTGCCACCTGCCAGTGCCACCTGCCACCCAGTGCCACCGCCAATCAGTGCCACCTGCCAGTGCCAATCAGTGCCTGCCAGTGCCACCGCCAACCAGTGCCACCGCCAATCAGTGCCACCTGCCAGTGCCAACCAGTGCCTGCCAGTGCCACCGCCAATCAGTGCCACCTGCCAGTGCCAACCACTGCCTGCCAGTGCCACCTCCAACAAGTGCCATGCCAATCAGTGCCACCTGCCAGTGCCAATAGTGCCACCTGCCAGTTCCAAACCAGTGCCACCTGCCAATGCCTGCCAGTGCCATCTTCCGGTGCCAACCAGTGCCACCTTCCAGTGCCACTGCAAATCAGTGCCAACCAGTGCCACTGCCAATCAGTGCCACGTGCCAGCGCCACCTGCCAGTGCCAACCAGTGGCATGTCAGTTCCAAACCAGTGCCACCTTCCAGTGCCAACCAGTGCCACTGTCAATCAGTGCCAATCAGTGCCACCTGCCAGTGCCACCTGCCAGTGCCAGCGCCACCTGCCATTGCCAGCCAGTGCCAGCTGCCAGTGCCAATCAGTGCCACCTGCCTAAGCCAACCAGTGCCACCTGCCACAGCCAGTGCCATCTGTACTGAGGACATCAAGTGTGTGGTAGAGTGACAGGAGCAAGCAGGGAGGAGTGGAGTGGGTGAGGGTTTTTTTCTTAAATCGGCCTAAAATATCGGCCACAAAAATCGGCATCACATATCGGCCATCGGCCGCCCCAATTTCTAAATGTCGGTAACGGCATCGGCCAGAGAAAAGCCCATATCGGTCGACCTCTAGTCCTGTCCCCTTACCTCCGCTCCTGCCTGATCTCCGAGGAGTGTAGCCACATGGCTGTGGAGCCATTCAGGGCCATGGTTGGCAGCGGCCGCCCATAGCTGGGCTATCAAGCTCTCGATGTCGGCCATTACACGCTGCTCCAGGCTGCACAAACTCCTCTTCAAAAACTCTCCCTGCAGTGATGCCCGGGACACCCCTCCTGCCCCCTAAATAAACTAAACCCCTCTCTTCTCCACACTTTCTAGCCAATCCCCCGCTCCACCACCTTTCCTAAACAACTTTCCATTTTAACCCTTGCTGTAACCTTATCACCCCTGTCATGCCGGCCCTCTGCTAGCTCCTTTGCACTCCTCTCGCTCCAGGCCTCTCTTGACAGGCAATAGTTCCAGTAACAATGTTTTTTTTTTTTGTTTTGTTTTTTAAGATCATTATCTCTCCAGAAATCTAGCCAGAGACCAGTACACCAGTAGACATTCCAATAGGCATCCAAACTTAAAGAATCTGCAGTATCCATGTGTAACATTTAAAATCAGTATTCAAAGGAAACTATAGTATAGAAAAATCTTGCGCTAAATATAGGTAAGAAGACTGCTGCACTTTTACTACTCCTTGAATATGCTCAAAATTTAAAAGATATGCGCTGTATTATGTGAATCAATAAAGTTGAGTATTGTGAACAAACACAAAAATTACCACCATGTGATTAGACTAACATAATGTGAAACCAAATTCACCAGAAAATTATTCATCAAAAAATAAAATTCAAAATCAAAGTTCATCAAAAAAAATCCTCCATTCCCAGAAGTAGCCTATTAAGGGGAAACATGTTGGAAGGACATGGGAGCTTTGATGTGATGATCCATACTTGTTGATGATCTCTTGGTTGGAGTACCCTCTCTATTGCCTAAATTTATTCTAGTTGCTGTAAGTGCATGACTAAAGGATTCGTCAACCTTGGGTCCTTACCATTAGATTAAAGACACAGACCGCGTGACATGGGTTTTAAAAGGCCACAGCAGCCCCATTTATTAACCAAATAATAAATAACATAACGTGAAAATACGTAACACATACCCGTAAGAACAAAAATAATATCCAACAGCAAGAGGTCTTTGGGTGTATTAAAAAGGCACACTTTATGACTTTAATGGTCTATATCCTCAGCTGTGCCCCAACTGGCTCGAGGACGCTCGGACATCACACCAACTTCCATATTTCCTTCCCCCAGGGGACTTATCTCCTGGGAGAACCACCGCTAACCAAAGGAAAGCGCCATCCTTAGATGGGCCCCACTAATCCTGTGACCATGCAAAATTTTCACTGACCCCCCAAAGACCCCTTGAACCGCCACATGAGCTTGATTGAAAACCTCATTCAAGCGAATCCCTCCACACCTGCAAAGCCCGAACCACCCCTTCCTGAAGGCCAAGGGACCAGATGTCTATACCCACAGCATTCAAATGAACACCGTCATCTCTCCAATATCGGTTAAAGAAAGACAGGGAGGGAGGAGCCGGATGTGGGCGTCAGGCAGATTCCGAGGCTAAGCCCGCGAGGTCGGCCGTATCTCTCCCCGTGATGCGAGTCTAGGCGTCAGCCCCCTTATCCCCGTGCCTTCCAGCGTCCCCCCCACGGATCAGCACGGGATAAGCTCGGCGCCGGTGCTCCCGGCACTCCCTCGTATCCAGCGTGCCTTATACCCGGATAGCAGCGGCGGGCTTTACCTGATCCACAGTGTCAGTGTGAGTGTCTCCGCATGCCTCGCAGCAGCCTCCCGCGGCTCGTAACTTACCCCGGCTGGCGATAGCCTCCCCCGCACCATACGTGTCTCTGCCTCTCCCGCCGCTCCTCGTATAGGTCTGTGAGGTCTGTGTGTGGAGCCGGACCGGGGGTCGGAGCGTGGTTGGGGGGCGGGGAGGAGTCCTGGAGTCCTGGAGACAGCCAGTAGTCTCTGTCCAACACTATACACAGCGCAGTGAGCGGAGTAGGCTCTCGGTCCCCCGGAAGAAGCAGAGAGACAGTCTGTCTCTGCAGGTGAGAGGAGATCTCGTGAGCGGCTGTGAGAAAGAACAGAAGGATACAGAAGGACACAGTGGGCTCGGTCAGGATACGGAGGGACAGACATAGAGACATAGAGATACGGAAGGACACTGAAAGACCAGAGGTAACATTAAAAAATAAATAAATAAATATACAAGGAAGAGACGGGAGCCGCCAAGAGCAGCCAGTGGGGTAAGTGGAAAAAAAAAATATATACAAATCCCAATAATGATGCCTGAAGTGATGTCTGAAGTGGTGGATTGTATCCCCTGGCTGTGAAAACCTGCAATATGTAATACCAATAGTAAGAAATTGAATGCATTTCTAGTATAACCTAATGGTATCCGGCGGGCGTTGAAGGCGGAGGAGTGATCGGGACTTTGTAATTGGAACGTCCGAGTTACAGCCACAGTTTTTTTTTTGTTTTTTTTTAAAAGTGGTGGGTAAAACGAAGTTTAAATTCTCCCTGTAAATTTGTGCAAGTTCTCACCCAGCGATATTCATAATAATATATACATATATATATTACCCACAGAGGAGCGACATTTCTACATAACAACATTTATGGACACATAACATAGGAAAAAAAAAAAAAAAAAGGGCTTAAAGGGGATTAAAACAGAGTCTGCACACAAGGCTTTTTGCCTCCTGAAACCCTACCATATGAGCTCTATCTCTGTCTACCATACAGTTCTATGCAAACTGTCTGTGTTGCTGCTTTGTTGTACTTTCGCACTGTTTTGTTTTGAACTGTGTCCTGAATCGAATCAGTATACCCGAACACCCAAATATAACTAAGTTAAGACACATAGAGAACCAAGTACCAACTGGAGGGCAGAGGAACGAAAGGGGTTCGGAGAAACTGAATGCACCCGGTTCACAATTGCAACTACATAGAAAAACTTACACGTGCAAATCTATATCCATAATTATACCTGATAGTATTACCCCCCCCCCACAAATATCAGGGAACAAAAAGGTAGGCATGAGAGGTAAATCAACAAAAGGGATGACAGCTAATCCACCTAGAACAAGTGCAAGCCCGCGAACTATCAGGAAGTACATGGTACAGGATAGTAGTAGAGAAAGCCCAGGTAAACAAACAGGAGCTAAAAGTAAAGCTCCGGAGAGCTTGCCAAAGATGGGAACAAGAAGACAAATAGCAGAGATAGAGATTCATGCAGCAAGTGGTGAGATTCAGGAGACAGAAATAGAAGATTCCCAAGAAAAACAACTACCAACTAAAAGCGAAATGGCAGAGATGTTCGCAAAGCTGGAAACCTCTATAAAAGGAGAAATCGATTCCTTAAAGTGGTTGTATACCCTTTTTGTTAACTTTTACCTACAGGTAAGCCTATAATAAGGCTTACCTGTAGGTAAAAAAAATATCTCCTAAACCTATACGGTTTAGGAGATATTCCCCTCGCAATGAGCCGCTGACTCCAGCGGCGCATGCGCACAGGGGATTCTCGGCTGACAGCCCGGCAAACTCCGGAGCTTGCCGGGCAGAAGTCTCCTGCGCGCATGCGCGGGAGTGACGACATCGCGGCTCCGGCCACTCACAGTGCCGGAGCCGCGATACCCGGAAGACACGCCGAGGGGAGATGTCAGCTCCCTCGGCGTGGACAGGATGAGATGCCGGCGCCTCGTTCTAAGGTAAGTATATCATAATGAGCTAGTATGCGGTACATACTAGCTCATTATGCCTTTTCCCTTGCAGGTATAGGAAAAAAAAAAAAAAAAACGCGGGTATACAACCGCTTTAAGAGAAGACATGAACCAAACACTAAAAAGGTTGGAAGAGGCAGAAACAAGGCTAGATCAACATGGAGAAGTGCTGGAAGGTGTCAAAAAACAGATAGAGGAGGTTATAAAAGCACAGAGAAACATCCTGTATAGATTGGAAGATCAGGAGAATAGGAGCAGAAGAAGGAACTTGCGAATAATAGGTCTCCCAGAAATTCAGGGAGAAAAAGAGGATCTTCAAGAAAAAATGGATGCAATCTTCGGGGGAATGATCACCCCACCCAACATAAATGGTAAAATAAAATTTGACAGAGTGCATAGGATTCGCAAGCCCCCAGAGATCAAGGGGGACGTCCCAAGAGACGTGATCGCGAGATTTCACAACTTTCAGGATAAAGAACTGGTGAAGACGTGCATAAAAAAGAACCAACATGTGCGGTACGGAGAGACGAACTTACAAATTTTTGCGGACCTGGCGGCGGAGACGCTGACCAGGACAAGAGTGTTGAAACCGCTGCTGGCCCAGCTTTAAGAGCACGAAGTTAAATACTCTTGGGGTTTTCCCGTCTGCTTAAAAGGGGTTCAAGGAAGGCCGCTCGGCAACTTTAAGATTTCCCGAAGAAATTTTGTGACCGCTTGGGGATCCCTTTAGTCGAAGTCCCAGGATGGTGGGAAAGAACAGGAAATCGGGATCCCACTAAAGAACAGCAGACCTGGCAGCCAGTTCTCAAGATAAAACTGAGATAAATTGAGATAATTAGATCTATACTCGTAAGGCAACAGAAAAATACCACGCAGACACATGGGGGGAGGGGGGGGCGGGGAGCTGAGGGGGAGGGGGAGAGGGCGGACCCGGGCAACCCCCAATAAAGGGGGAGCATAGGATCTGGAGACGCCTAGCCGAGCTTCACCTCAAGGGGGATAACCAGTGGGCCAGGAGGGGGGGTAGGGCTCATGGTTTCTCAGGTCACGGGGAGACCAGATTACCCCAACAGAGGGGAGGAGGTGGGAGGGGAGGGTGGGGGAAGAGGGAGGATTTGGGGGGTAGGAGGGGCTGGGACGGGGGGTGAAGGGGAAGGGAGGGAGGTGATGGGGGGGTGTAGGGAAGAGGGAGGGATGGGGAATCTACCAGTAATAATAGGGAAGAACAAGGACGTGGCCCTCGCTCTCGCAAAGTGGTGCGACCAAACACAAAAAAAAAAAAAATATATATATAGAGGCTCTAAAGATAATGGCATAAATGTTTCCAGGAAAAGAGCGAATATTGTGGGTGAGTTGAGATTCCTGAAGGCGGACGTGGTCCTACTTCAGGAAACCCATTTCGCTATAACAAATAACAATAAGATAAGCTCAAAAGACTACCCCATATGGTATTATAGTGATTCCCCACTCAGCCGAGCAAAAGGAGTAGCCATAGGGTTTGCCAGAGGTGTAAAATTTGATCTAGATGAGAGACTAGTGGACCCTGATGGGCGATACTTGTTCTTAAGAGGAAAATTGAACGGAGTAGAGTGCACCCTGGCAAACATATATGGGCCAAATAAGAACCCCATTGGCTACCTTCTGAGGCGGTTAGCTGACTTAATGGAATTTAAGAAGGGGGGCCTTATAATGGGGGGCAATTTCAATTTCTGCCCGGAACCAAAGGAGGATAGTACGTCGAGTGCACAGGGGACTGGGATGAGATGAAGAAACAAATTAAAACAGAAACTGCACCAATATCAACTGGTAGATGTATGGAGGTTACAACATTCCAAAACAAGAGACTTCACGTTCCACTCCCCTGTCCACTCGTCATACTCTAGACTTGACTACTTTTTAATAGAGCATAGGTGGCTAGAGGTGGCTATTCGTACAAACATCGGTATAACAACGTTCTCTGACCATGCGCCGGTAATGTTACAACTAAAGATAGGAGAGGCAAATATAAGGAGTAAGGGTTGGAGATTAAATGAGGAACTCTTGCATGATAAATCAATAGAAGAACGAATGAAAAAAGAATTAGAGATTTATTTAAAGAAAATAACACCGAAGGGGTATCTAAAATGACGGTGTGGGAGGCTCATAAGGCCTATATAAGAGGCATCATGATAAAAGAGGAGGTGGAGAAAAGAAGGTGCACTAGAGAGAAAACCAGGGCCCTGAGGAAAGAAATTAACACACTAGAACAGCTCCATAAGAACAAGAACGACAATGAAACTTTGTTAAAACTCAGCCGAAAAAGGGAGGAGATGAGAGAACTCATAGAGCAAGAAACAAGAATGATGTATAATAAAGTAAAAAAAGAAAGGTACCTATACGGGAAAAAACCGGAGAGACATTTAGCGCAGGCTCTAGCAAAAAAAAAAATCAGCAAATTACATAGACAAAATACAAACAGGTAACGGGGAATTCGCACACAAATCAGTGGAAATCGCCAAGACGTTCAAGGAATACTACGCGAGTTTATATGATATAGGTACTAAAGATGAGGTCGAACAGAAAAGGGTTAAAATAAAAACATACCTGAGAGAGAGCGGTCTAAAGAAAATCACAGAGGAACAAATCAGTCAGCTAGAGACACCCATCACTGAGGAAGAAATAACAAAAGCCATAAGAGAAACACAATGGCGAAAAGTCTGGGGCCTGACAGCCTGACAATTCTCTATTACAGAAAGTTTAAAGACATCCTGATCCCAAAAATGTGTTATCTCATGAACAGGATTGGGGATAAAGAGGAACTACGTAAAGAAGCTCTAGAAGCTACTATTATTGTTATCCCTAAGGAAGGGAAGGATGGAACGCTATGTTCAAGTTACAGACGGATCTCCCTCCTAAATCTAGATACCAAAATTTACGCTAAAATCCTTGCAGACAGGCTGAAAAAAGTTATGCAAAAAATAATACACCCAGACCAAGTCGGCTTCATCACAGGGAGGGAAGGGAAAGATAATGGTACCAGGACCCTGCTAGCAATACAGGAGATGAAAGGTAATGGGGCCCCAGGACTACTCCTGTCGATAGATGCAGAGAAAGCTTTCGACAGGGTAGACTGGGGCCTCATGCAAGGTACATGGGAAGAAATAGGACTGGGTGAGAAAATGATAAAACGCATAAAGGCCCTATACATTAGACCTACAGCAAGGGTAAAGATCAATGGGATAGTTTCAGATCCATTTGAAATGTTCAATGGAACGAGACAAGGGTGCCCACTATCCCCCCTGCTATTCGTGTTGGCATTGGAACCACTCTTAGCTAGGGTAAGACAGAATCCAGACATAAGGGGGATAACGGTGAGGTCTCAAACTTCAAGTTAAACCCATCAAAGTCTGAAACCCTCACGTTTAATATTCCAAAAAGTGAGGAACTTTTACTTCAAAAGAGTTTCGCATTTGTTTGGGGTAAAAAAAGAAATAAACTACTTAGGGGTTAAGATGACCAAAACCAACGAAAGTCTATACCAAGTAAACTTCCTCCCACTACTAGATGAGATTAAAAATGAATTAAATAGAATAACAACAGGAAACATTTCGTGGGGGGGAAGAATAAATATTATCAAAATGGTCACCCTCCCCAAAATCATATATAAAATGCAGATGCTACCGATCCCACTCCCGGATGCCTTTTTTAAAACAATACAAAAGCTTTTCACAAGTTTTATCTGGAAAAGGAAAAAAGCAAGAATAAGCATGGCACAGTTAACTAAAGATAGAGTAAGAGGGGGTTGGGGTGCACCGGATATTAGACATTACTACAATGCGGTAATATTGTCACGGGTAGTAGAATGGGCTAAAGAAAATAGAGAAAAGAGATGGGTGAAGATGGAAGGCAAAATAAGCACAGTCAATTTAGGTAAAATAATTTGGATACCTCCACAATACAGAAAATTAGATAAAAGGCACAAACAACATCACCAGACAGGCACTAAAAACATGGGATCACATTCACAGAAAGGAAAAATGGGAATATAACTCACCACTAACACCCCTAACAAACACATAATATTTTATACCGGGAATCGAGGCCTGGTTTGGGAAATGGATAACACTAGAAAACGCACAACTGAAAGATATTATGGACCAAGGTAAAATCTACACGTATCACGAACTAAAGAGCAAAAGGGAGTGGAGATCGATAGATGAATGGCAATACAATCAATTAAAACACTTTACAGAGTACTTGCCTCAGCCAATAAGATCGGAAGCAAATTTGCTTCCCTTAGAAAAAATTTGCGTGGACAAGGGAAAGAAGAGGGTGATCTCAAAAATATATAGAGCACTCATAGAAAGGACTGGCCCGGATATTCCACCGTATATTAATAAGTGGGAAAATGAACTAGGGATTTGCCTGAGGAAGGAAGAGATTAGTCAAATAATGCGTCGGGTACACACCACTACAGTAAATAGTAACATGAGGGAGATGAACTACAAATGCTTGGTGAGATGGCACATCACCCGCGATAAAGCGCATAAAATTCAAAAAAAAAAATCACAATATTGTTGGCGAGGGTGCAAAGAGATTGGGACGATGGCCCATATATGGTGGCAATGTCCGGAAATTAAAAAATACTGGGAAGGAATCAGGCAAATAATAGGGGAAATAACCAACACAATGCTTCTAGACGATCCATGGAGTTGCCTATTCCATGGGATAAATATCCCGAACAAACAATATCTAAAAAGTCTATTGCCGCCACTCCTAATCGCAGCCAAAAGTCTTATCCCCAGACATTGGAAGGAACCAATGAGACCCACAATGAGGAACTGGTGCAACAAAGTTAACGATCCAAAACCTAGAGTACTTAAGGTATAGTGACGGGGAAGGTCTGGAAGCCTACGAGGTAAAATGGCAAGAATGGGATAAATTCAAACAAACGATGAGATATGCCGAAGCTATGGGAGCTTAGGGAGTAGTAGAACGAATGTACCAAGGGAATAGGAGAAAAACAGAGGTAGTTGACAACCCAATCGGAACACAGAAGAGTAACTGAGAGAAAGGCCCGGAAAAGCGACTGGTAGATAGGGGGGATGAGGGGGTGGTGATGGGTGGGAGGGATATGCGGTAAGGTGGGTTTGGGTTTCTCCAATATCGAACAGACTGATCCTCCAACTCCCTGTGTCGGACCACTATACCTCCCAGCCTGGCCACAAACCTCCCAATCTCCCTGTTCAACTTGGTTCTGGCTTTGTTCACTCGGGCTACGGAGCGGGCGAAACGCCACCTCTTTCTCGCCACAATATCGGACCATACTATTATGCAGCCAGGGAAATCACGCAACAGGCGCAAAACATCAAACTTTATATCCCTCACCAAATCCCTGGCTGCACGCACCCCTAAATCATTGCCCCCTGCCTGGAGAACTACCACATTTGGTGGCCTGTCAACTCTGGAAAAATAATGAAATTCCGGGAGAACCTGGCCCCACATCATTCCACGAATCCCTAACCATTTTAGGACAGCCTCACTCCGTGAAATGCCCAGTTGTCTCCCATCCGGTCGACATCTGCCCGAACAGCCCCCCAGAAAACATATGAATCCCCCAGGATCCACACCAGACCAGGAGGAAGACCTAAAAAGAAACAAAAAAAGGAACATAGAACCATGCACAACACACAATGACACTTCAAAGCAGGGGAGGGTGAACATAAATCTTAAAACGATCTGACTCCCACCTCCCTATCCGCCTCACTACCTGGGAATCCAAACCCCACCTGGCCGCTTCTGTGGCTGCCCCCACACGAAAGGAGTGAGTATTAAACTGTGAAACCTCCCTGCCCGCCTGCTTTAAACAACGGCGAAAAACGGACAAAAATTGAAAACGCGACAGGGATGAACCATCTTCGTGCAATAAAAAGGTCCCCGACCCCAACCCCCTCGCTTCAAGATACCGTTGCACCGAAGAAACCGGACAAACAGACGCCGACAGCACCCAAAACAATGACACAGAAACTCCTTTTCCCAACTGATCCGTTTTAAACTTACTAATATGAATCTGAACACACTCCCCTGACATTGTCACGTCTGTCAATTGTAACCCCCCGGCCCCAGACCTGTTCTTGCTCACCAGCTCCCCAATACGCAACGCCCCAAAAAATGCTAATGCAAAAGCCACCGTGAACAGCCTCACCTCATAATTAGAAGTACAAACCCCTGGCAACAGCCCCACTAACTCCTGAAGCAACTCAAACGAGACCGGGCGGCTAGAATCCGGCTGCACTCGCCCCCTCCGGAACCCCTTCATGGCCTGGCGCACCCTAAAATCCTTTGTCACATCCGTCAGGCCTTGAATCCGAAAGAAAAAGGCTAAGGCAGCTAAACTCTTGTTCATTTTTGACACCGATATGCCCCGCGCAAACCCATTCCCAATAAAGTACAGCAGCAAAGCCAAGTGCTCCTGTTGTGAAACAATCCTCCCAACCAAACTTACCAGGTTAGACCACTCACCCCACACCGACGAGTATGCTGCCCATGTACCCCCGGTCACCGGTCGACGTAACAGCTCCTCCGTTACCCCAATGCCAGTCTCCACAGCCTGTCTGGACAAGGAACCCCCAGTTGCTCCGACTCTGGCGCCAACCTTCGAAACCTTGTCCACTGAAAACGAGACAAAGAATCTGCAATGGAATTCAAAACACCCGGGACATGAACAGCTTGTACAAGACAATTCAAACTTAAACACCGTAAAACCAAGTGACGCAGCAATCGCACCACCGGCGGCGAAGAAGCCGACAAGCTCGATATTACCTCCACCACCCCCAAGTTGTCGCAGTGAAAACAGACCCCCCGGTCCCGAAATTTGGAGCCCCAAATCTCAACCGCCACCACAATCGGAAATAGTTCCAACAACACTAAATTACGCAAGAACCCTGCCACACTCCACTCCTCGGGCCACGCCGCCGCGCACCAAGCCCCTTGGCAAAAAGCACCAAAGCCCGAACTACCCGCCGCATCCGTGAAAATGTCAATGTCGGAGGCTGCCACAACAGGGGCCATCCATAATGACCTGCCATTATATGTGACCAAAAATTTACCCCAAACCCTCAGGTCGGCCTTCAGCTCCCTCGAAAGCCTGATGAAGTAATGCGGCATAAGGACCCCCGCGGTAGCAGCACAGAGACGACGACTAAAGATGCGTCCCATAGGCATGATGCGGCAGGTGAAATTAAGCTTACCCAATAACGACTGCAACTGCCTAAGCCTCACCTTCTTTGCCGCCAGCGCCTCGGCCACCCCCCGACGCAAGTCTTCCAGTTTGTCGTTTGGGAGCCGACATTCCATGAGACGCGTGTCAATGACAATGCCCAAAAATTGTATGACCGTGGAAGGATCTTCCGTTTTACCCGGCGCCAAGGGAATCCCAAAACAGGTCGCAATAGATTCCAAAGTGCGCAACATTACTGGGCAGACTGAAGAATCCGGGGGACCAATGCAGATGAAATCATCTAGATACTGCAGCACCGACCTCAACTGAGTCTCTTCCCGAACCACCCATTCCACGAAGGTGCTGAAGACCTCAAAATATGCGCAAGAAATGGAACAGCCCATCGGAAGACACCGGTCAAGATAAAACTGCCCCTCCCAACGACAACCCAGCAAATGCTGACTGTCTGGGTGCACTGGTAGCAAGCGAAAAGCGGATTCAATATCCGTCTTTGCCATCAATGAACCCTGGCCCAACTTCTGAACCCAACGAATTGCAGCATCAAAAGAGGTGTACGACACTGCAGCCAAATCCGGAGAAATCGCATCATTCACCGACGTCCCTTTTGGATACGACAAATGATGAATTAACCAGAATTTGTTGGGTTCCTTTTTGGTGACAACCCCCAAGGGGGACACGTGTACAGACGACACGGGGGGTGATCGAATGGTCCAGCCATTCTCCCGAGTTTCACCTCCTTCGCCAACTTGTCAGAAACAACCTGGGGAAATTGGCGGGTTGATTTTAAGTTTTGGTGCCGAGGCGACGGGGTCACTGGCCTCGAACACAGGATCCGAAAACCATGGGCAAAACCATCAGCTAAAAAACGTGCCGCCTCCCTCCGCGGATACCTATCTAGATACGGCACCATCGCGGGGAGGTTTACCGGCGTCTTCCCTTTTTGAAATCGACTCGACGGGTTGGGACTTTCCTTTCTTAAAACACTTGGCATAACTGTGGGAGCCCCCGCAACCAGAGCACTCGTGATGGAAACAATAGTTCGTGCCAAAACGGCACGACCCCTCGTTATACTGCCAACAAATTCCTTTTCGTTGTGAGGCCCACTGTCCAGCGGTACCTGAACCACCGGCCCCCCCAAGAAAGGGCTGTCCCGAAACCCGGGCTTGGGACATAAGCTTCATCCAAAGCCCAATGTCCTTATGATCCCAACGCAAGCTTTGCGCTGTCGGAATTGCTCGTCATAACGCAACCAAGCAACACCCCCATAAACCTGATAAGCCTCCCCAATGGCATCCAGATAACAAAAAAGCGGAGAACAATTCTCCGGCGCTTTTTCGCCAATCACGCTAGCCAAGATGGCAAACGCCTGAAGCCAATTCGCAAAAGTGCGCGGAATAAGCCTCCAGCGACGCTTCTCTTCCTCCTCCTTCTTGCTTTCGTCTGCCTTCCCTTTGTCAATATTAAATTTTTCCAATGGCAAAAGAGAGAATATTTCAACATATTCCCCTTTCCAAATTTTTTCCCGTACGTCTTGCTTCAAATGAACCCCCAGTGGGCCCTCAAAGCACACGTAAATTTCGCACTTCGCCGAATCCGCCAACCACACCTTATCCTCAGCAGACTCCTTCCCTTTACTCGCGTCCGCCCCAGTCACTTCTGTCTGCGACGCGGCCGTCACGCTATCACCGGTGGACGCCCCTGCCCCCGAGACCGCTACCGGCCCCGTTGAGGGAACCGTGGTAGGAAAACTAGAGATCCCGCCCAAGGCAGCCGGAGCCCATGCCCCAACAGGCCCTTGAGATGTGCTAGGAGTTCCCGCCGGGTCAAAACGAGCCAATAAATCCCGAAAACCTGCAAAAAATGCAGACAAAACCGGCGCGGCACCCGCATCTCCCCCCACAACTCCTGATCCATCTGTACAAGCCCCCGCAGAAACCCCCACTTCACCCCCCACCTGACTACTAAGTATAGGTAAAATTGGCGACTTACCAGGCTGCAGCCGCACCGCCACACGACTAGCCGTCTGTCCGGATCCCAGCTGACTCCGCAAGGCAGGACGCCTCCCGACCGACCGATCATCATCATCATCTGCGCTGGTAATCTCGCCGGACTCAACCGAAGAATCTTGCCGCGGCGACGTCCCCTGCCTCCTTCGCACCGACGACTCTTCACCTGGGCTCCCGGAAGCCTCCTCTTCTGTCCCAGGCACAGTTCTCACCACCGAAGAGCTGCTGGGCACTGTAGTACCCCCAACTGCAGCAGGGACGCTCTGTCTCTTTAAGGGGGCGTGTCCCCCAGCTTGAAGGCTTGCACTGCTCCCGGCCTGCGATCCAGCTGGCGAACCAGCAGAGGGCGCTCCAACCCCCCTGCCGTTCGTGTCAGTTCCTCTCTCCTGCTGAGTTCCCCTCCGTGCAGCGTACGTGGAGGGAGCCGAACGCTCTGGAGCCCTGCGTCTACGGCTGGCGGGGGACGATGGCGGCACCCCCCCAGTGAGTATCCTCTGTTCCTGGGGCTCCACTTTGCTCTGTGCAGCTGAGGGGTATGTCCGCCCCCCACCGCTGATACCGCTGCTTCTCCCACGCCGAGCCGTCCTCCCCACCGTGACATCCATGCGGGGGGGGAGGGGGAGGGCTGCCGCCTGCTCCGGCCTGTGTTGTGAGCTGTAGGAGAGCGCCGGGGGGTAGGATTTCTCCCAGGGCCCCCACCGGAACTGATAGGATGCAGCCCGGCAGCAAGCCCTGGAGGGTCCCTGGGACAGGGGCTCCGTCTAGCCTGTTGAGCCCGTGGGACAGGAGATGGGCTCAGGCGCTCCGGAGGGCACACCTTCCTAGCTCGTTTTCGCCCCGGGGGAGAAGGGGCAGGTGAGGGGGAAGCTCCCGACCCCCCCAAGCACATCAGATAGCTGCTGTTGTAGCCACTGAGGGCCCCAATCGACCGCTGCTGCCCTGACCTGAGCCAGCAAGGCTTCAAGATCACTCATCTCCCTATTTTTCTACCTGCAGGTGATCCGCAAGGGTGTCCCTAGAAGATGTCTCCTCTCCAACTTCTCCGAGTGATGAAGAATCCACCCCCTACACCGGACCCCAAGCCTCTGGACCCTGCCCCATCTGCTTTCTACCTCCAATCAGGTAAGAGATGACTCCGTGCCCCCACCACTGACCTGACTGACCGTTACTTGACCCCTGTTCCTCCCATAGTCATGCAGCCCCTGCGTCCATTCTCTCCTATGGGTCTCACTTTATTTTAGCTTTAAATAAACCTTTTTGAAAATGTATTATATGATGAGTCTTCCCTATTGTCAGGTACTCACCAAGGCCAAGTTGCTGAGAGAGGCTCCCCTTGCAGCTGGGAGCACGATACCCTCTGGGAGTGGCACAGCGGGTATTGGGCACGAAGGAGCACGGGTCGCCAGCAGGTAGTAGAGAAGCTGGGCAGTTCTTCAGGTAGAGAAGAGATTCGTGCAGGGTGGCTGAGCCGGATACTGAGGGTCAACCACAAGGCAGAAGTCCAGAAACAGGCCAGGGGTCAAACACGGGTATTCAAACAGGCAGATAGTCCAACACTGGGGTGAAGCAGAGACAAAGTCCAAGAGCAGGCCGGAGGTCAAACACAGGTAGTCAGGCAGGCAGATGATCCGTACTAGGATGAGGCAGAGGCAAGTCCAGGAGCAGGCCGAGGGTCAAACACAGGTAGTCAGGCAGGCAGATGATCCGTATTAGGATGAGGCAGAGGCAAGTCCAGGAGCAGGCCGAGGTAGTCAACTAGGTAGAGAAGTCCAGAAGGCAGCCGAGGGTCAAGCACAAGAGAGGTTCAAGCAAGGTCGAGGTCGATCCGGGTCACAACGGGCAGGCACAGGTACACAGATTCAGGAACAGATCACAGGAGCTGAAAAGACAAACCAGCAACAAACACAGGACATAGCTGTCTTTATATAGGCCCGCCAGGGGAACGTCCCAATGTGCGTGCACGCGCTCGTATTGATGCGCTGCGTCGTGCACCCACGTGAGCTGATCCGTTCGGGACACGCGCTCGTACCCGCTGACTGTGAAATGGTACGCGCCGATGTGCAATTCTACCACGCAGGCGCATGGGGAAATGCCTATACTGACAGGCCCTGATTCTGACATTCCCCTGACACCTATGTTTAAACCCCACGCATATACTGAGGGGAGAGCATCAAGCGAGCCCAGGCTGGAATGTGCAGGGCTGGGAAGCTAGCTGGATTGATCCATCAAGGAGGTTGGGTTACATACAGGAGGAATCCACAGATCTGTTCACCTCATGCGATATATGATCTCTTATAACTTGGAGATCATTGGGATCTGGTAAGTGGCACATTTAATTATATTTGGAAAAACGGATTGAAAACATTCTTTCACTGGAAGTGGTTCACTTGATTTTATAGAAAGATTTAAACATGGATTAAAATGAAAACTCCAGGACACCAGTGGCGGCTGGTGGTTTTTTTTTTGGGGGGGGCAGACAACCCCCCCTGCGCAGCCGGTGGAGATGCACTATCCCCCTCCCACCACCACCCGCTGTCCTTACCCCGGATGCGGACAGTGAGAGCGTGGTGGGCTTGGGGGAATCTGCTCCGGTGTCCTCTCCTGGAGCAGCTTCCGAGGTGTCTTCTTTCTCCTCCTCTCGGCGCTAGGCGTCCAATAGGATCGCCTGGCATTTTGGCCAATTGGGAAGAAGGTTTAATACCTGCTTCCTGATTGGCTGGGAGAAAGATCAGTGTTGCAACAGCGAATTTTCATTGGCTGTTGCAACACACCCGGGTGGGCTCCAGACGCAATGCTCTGCGTCCTAAGTCCACCCTATTTTGAAGCCTATTAGAGCCTATGGCTCTAATCAGGTTCTTAAAAAAAACCTGGCTGCTCTAATTCATATGCCCGGTGACCCGGAAGGTGCCAGACACATGAATAGGGGGCGGCCACGGCGGCCATGGATAGATTCATGCTATGCATGAATCACTGCATATAGGGGGTGGTGAGGCCAGAGGTGGCGGCACTCGGGTGCCCCTAATGGATGGGCCGCCCCTGCAGGACACTTTATATGTATTTTTTTAATGAAAAGATATCATTTTGTTATTATTTATTTTTTTGATTAACTTTTATTTTGAATTTTATTTTTTGATGAATAATTTTCTGATGAATTTGGTTTCACATTATGTTATTATGTTCATTTAATCACATGGTGGTAATTTTTGTGTTTGTTCACAATACTCCACTTTATTGAGTCACATAAGACAGCGCATATCTTTTATATTTTGAGCACCGTATTCAAAGGAAACTGTCCTTGCATATTGACCTACCATTATTCTTGGATAAAAATAAATTATGCCAATCTAGTAAATCATCATTCATTTCCCAAGATAAAGGTATATGCAGGGTAGGAAATGTAACCCTGCAATTACAAAGGCAAGCCTCCTGGAAAAACTCTTCCCATAGACATCATTCTGAAAGCAAATGCCAGTAACAAGTGTTGGGAGAGTGATTCAGGCCGGGCATTAGTTCTCCCGAACATTGGCTGTTTGCCCGTTCGGCGAACACCTGAATTGTCGGGGCGTTTGAACGCTTGTTCAGCCCGTCAAATGCCCTACAATGCACTGCACAGTGCACAGTGCATTGGAAACACCTGATTGGCTGAAGCAATGAAGGCTTTGCCCAATCAGGGAACAGAACATTGTCAGAGCCATGACTGGAGAAAGTAATGACTGTGCCCTATCATGGTTCATTGCTCATAGACCCACCCCACACTATAAAAGATTCCTTCCCAGAGCAACCATTTGCAGTGGAGATACTGTAGATAGAACAGGGCTGTGTTCATTGCTACTAGCGAGTTAGCGTGCTATAGTGTGCTATTGTAATTCTATTGTGAGTGTAAAGTATCAGTGTAGTGTGAATATAGTGATAGTGCAGCGTGAGTGTAGAGCGACCTTCCTTTCTTACTTTAGTGTCAGTGTAGAGTGTCAAGGCAGTTTTACTGCAGTATATTTAAGTGTGTCAGGGCACTTAAACTGCAGTATATTGAAGTGCTTTAGTGCACTTTTACTGCAGCATATTGCAGTGTGTTAGTGCACTTTCACTGCAGTATATGGAAGTGTGTTGGAGCACTTTTACTGCAGTATATTTAAGTGCTTCAGAGCACTTTTACTGCAGTATATTGAAGTGTGTTAGTGCACTTTTACAGGGACCACCAACATCAGACAACACCGGAATTTATCCCAAAAATCTCTACTCTTGTTCTGAGTATGCTAAATTGTGGCCTCATCATACAGACTGGCTCCCCAAGCTGTTGTTTATAAAATAAAGAAAGCTTTAACCAATTCTATTTGTTCTATTTTTCTATTTCTAAGTGACAACTTTTAATAGGCAAGTAGCTATTGCTTGCTACATCTTTAAAGTGAATCTTCGTAATTAGTTTGTCACCTTCAATACTAATTTCCAGGTCAAGGAAGTTTATTTGTTTCTCATCAATTTTCCAAGAAAGTTCAATATTTCTGTCATTTTGGTTTAGATTACATAGGAACTTTTTCAATGATTCTTTGCTACCATTCCAATTATGATTAGATTGTCGATAAATCGTTTGTATAATCCCAGTTCCATCTGTGGATTCTTATGGACCGCCTCTTCTTCCCACTGTGCCATAAAGGCATTGGCCACACTAGGTGCGAACTTTGCTTCCATGGCTATCCTAGTGGTTTGCCTATAATAAGCTTGGTCAGAAATAGTTATTCTTGAGGCAAAACTCAATGCATTTAATATGATATTTGCTTTGCATGCATTTGAGTTTACTGTGTTGCCTCAACACCCATTTTGTGGCCTCACAGGCCTGATGGTGTTGTATAATTGTATATATAGGGTCGAAACATCCGCAGTCGCCAGCAGTGTTCTTCCCTCTAAAACTGGTGGTAGTTCTAACAGTTGTAGAACATGTTGTCCCTTAAGTACGCTTTTGAGTGTTGGACAGCCGGTTAAATAAAATTATCCATGTATTGGCCCATCCTCGCTGTTAGGGAATCAATCCCATTTAAAATGGGTCTTCCTGGTGGGTTTCCTTGTCTTTATGAATCTTCGGAATGGTGTAAATCACTGGGATTCTGCAAGATTCAGGAATGAGGTATTTGGCTTCCTTGGTGTTTAGTATATCTTTCTTGATTCCCAGATGAACAATTTGCTCCAGCTCTTTTCTACATCGCATTGTTGGATTTCTAATAGTTTCAAATACGTAGAGATATCTTGTAATTGACGATCAATTTCTTCCTCATATTTCCGCCTTTATCGGCTGGGCGTAATTCTATGTCTTTTCTAGCCACTAAAGAACGTTTACCTTTTTTGATATGTATTGGGTCATTTATTTTCTTTATCTTCAATTGGTCTAGATCTTGTACGGTGCCTTGCAAACGTATTCACCCCCTTGGCATTTTTCGTGTTTTGTTGCCTCATAACCTGGAATTAACATGGATTGTTTTGAGGATTTGGATCATTTAAATTACAGAACATGCCCACAACGTGGAAGAATTTTTTTTTTATTGTGACACAAACAACAAATAGGACAAAATTACAGAACAAGTCAATGTGCATAACTATTTACCCCCCTAAAGTCAATACTTTGTAGGGCCACCTTTTGTGGCTATCACAGCTCCAAGTCGCTTTGGATAAGTCTCTATGAGCTTGCCATATCTTACCACTGGGATTTTTGCCCATTCCTCCTTGCAAAACTGCGCCAGCTCCTTCAAGTTGGATGGTTTGCGCTTGTGAACAGCAATCTTTAATTCTGACCACAGATTTTCTATTGGATTGAGGTCTGGGCTTTGACTAAGCCATTCCAACACATTTACATGTTTTCCCTTAAACCACTCAAGTGTTGCTTTAGCAGTGTGTTTGAGGTAATTGTCCTGCTGGAAGGTGAACCTCCGTCCTAGCCTCAAATCACACACAGAGTAATACAGGCTTTGCACAAGAATATCCCTGTATTTAGCACCATCCATCTTTCCCTCAACTCTGACCAGTTTCCAAGTCCCGACTGCTGAAAAACATCCCAACAGCATGATGCTGCCACCACCATGTTTCACTGTGGGGATGGTGTTCTTTGGGTGATGTGATGTGTTGAATTTGAGCCAGACAGCGTTTTCTTTGATGGACAAAAAGTATATACATTTTGGGAGTCTCCCACATGCCTTTTCGCAAACTCAAAATGTGCCATTTTGGTTTTTGCTGAAAGTAATGGCTTTCTTCTGGCCACTCTGCCATAAAGCCCAACCCTATGGAGCGTACGGCTTATTGTCGTCCTATGCACAGATACTCCAGTCTCTGTTGTGGAACTCTTCAGCTCCTCTAGGGTTACCTTAGGTCTCTGTGCTGCCTCTCTGATTAATGCCCTCCTTTCCTGGTCTGTGAGTTTTGGTGTGCAGCTGTCTCTTGCCAGGTTTGCTGTTGTGCCATGTTCTTTCCATTTGGTTATGATAGATTTGATGGTGCTTCTAGGGATCATTAAAGATTTGGATTTTTTTTTATAACCTAACCCTGACTTGTACTTCTCAACAACATATAGTCCCTTATTTGTTTGGAGAGTTCCTTGGTCTTCATGGCAGTGTTTGGTTAGTGGGGCCTCTTGCTTAGGTGTTGCAGCCTCTGGGGCCTTTCAAAAAAGTGTGTATATGTAATGACAGATCACGTGACACTTAGATTTCACACAGGTGGACATCATTTTACTAATTATGTGACTTCTGAAGATAATTGGTTGCACCAGAGCTTTTTATGGGCTTCATAACAAAGGGGGTGAATACATATACACATGCCAATTATCAGTTTTTTATTTCTGAAAAAGAGTTTTATGTATATATTTTTCTAATTTGACCTTACCAACTTAGACTATTGTGTTCTGATCCATCACATATAATTTAGATTAAAAAAACATTGAACTAAAGGCTGTGGGTGAATACTTTTGCAAGGCACTGTAATACCAATTATTTAAACACTTCAATATGTTGATTATCATGTACCTGTGGATTGTAGAGAGATTTATTCCGTAATGTGCAATTGTATCTACGCTGGAATATGGTTTGATTGCCTGTATTTGCGGATTACTTATAATTGACTTCTTAATATTGATCTAACATATTTTCGTATTTCAAAGTATGTATCAAATTTATTTAGGTTTTTTGTGGGGACATACTTTAGGCCCTTATCAAGTACTGCCAATTCATCAGTAGACAAAAATTTACCACTCAGATTAAAGACTCCTTCCCCTAGTGTTCTATTATTCTTTTGGAATCTCATTCCCGATCTGCATCCCCTCTTCGTTCTAGAGTTCTTCTTGGTCGTTCTTCTTGCGGTCTTCTCTTTGGGGAATAATGAGCTTCTTGTGGTTGCCTCCTGGGGGAGCGATGGGTTTCTTCTGGTTTCCTCCTCATGGAGTGATCCCTCCATCCTCTGTCTAAAAAATCTGTCCTCTGTCATTCCTGCTCATAATGTGGTTGACAATAATGGGTTGGTTCAGTATAATTTGGGATAGGGTCAAACCTATTATGTGTAGGTATAGGACTTCTTTCATGTCTTCCATGTTGGTTATGGCGATACGGTGGTCCTCTATTATCCCTATATATTCTTTAATTAGAGGGTCTTTCATTATAGGATCTTTCATTATAGCCTCCATTGGAGTAAGGTTTTTGAAAAAAAATTCTTAAAGGTTTTTTCCATAAATTTCTGGGGGTATGCTGCCAATTGTTATAGTTATCCCGTTGTTCATGATTGGGTCTTGATGTATATGGATAAGCTTCCCTGTTGTGCCCATTGTATGGTAAGGGCTGATAGGAAGTGGTAGCCTCCGGTTGTTGAATTCTGACTTCACATTCTGGTGTAGAGTAAGCTGAAATGGACACTGGTTCTTCCAGTCTGCTTTGCCATTTAAAAACTTGGTCCGCCTTATAATCTGAAATGTCTCTTTGGTACTTCTTCATGTTTCTTTGTTGGACTTCTAAATCTTTAGCCATAAGATCTTTATTTAACTGGTTCACTAATCTGCTAAATTCTGTGGATTCCTTGTGGGGTTCTAATTTGGCTTTTAAATTCTTCTATCTGTTGATCTATGTTTCTAATTTTTCTTTGTTTTCTTTTGAGAAGGAAGCTAATAAAGGGTCTGGAGGATATTAGTTATGAGGAAAGGTTGCAAGCACTGAACTTATTCTCTCTGGAGAAGAGACGCTTGAGATATGATATGATATGTTTTCAATTTATAAATACCGTACTGGTGACCCCACAATAGGGATAAAACTTTTTCGTGGAAGGGAGTTTAACAAGACACATGGCCACTGATTAAAATTAGAAGAAAAGAGGTTTAACCTTAAACTACGTAGAGGGTAGAGGCGGTCGTCTCAGCGGGGAGCATCGATAGTTTCAAAAAACTATTAGATAAGCACCTGAATGACCGCAACACACAGGGATATACAATGTAATACGGACATATAATCACACACATAGGTTGGACCTGATGGACTTGTGTCTTTTTCAACCTCACCTACTATGTAACTATGTAAGATATGGTTTCCTATTGCTAATGTGTTGAAATTGATTTCTTGGAATGTTAGGGGTCTGAATTCACCACGCAAGCGGTCCCTGGTATTCTCCTATTTAAAAAAACTTAAACCCCATATCATCTGCCTTTAAGAGACTCACCTAATCAGTACTACACTACGGACCCTTAAACGTCCCTGGCTGGCTACACAATACCACGCCACCCACACTAACTACTCCCGCATGGCCTCTATCTTGCTAGAAGAGTCCCTCCCAACAGAAATTCTGCTGGTAAAGACAGACCCTGAGGGGAGATTCATTAAAATTACTCTCTGTATTGTTTTTACAGTCTTTACATTAGTAAATGTATATGTCCAACCTCCATTCTCCCCAGATTTACTTTCTCACTTGTCCCTTTTATTACTGTCTAGATCTCCCGGTCCTCTAATGTTCGTAGGAGACTTTAATGCTGTACTTGACCCCACCATGGACCACTTGAGGGGTGGGGGCATGCCCTATGCCTCATTTGTTGACTGGACTCAGGTGTATAGCCTTACTGAGATATGGCGATGGAAGCACCCAAATAAGCGCCACTTCTCCTGCCACTCTGACTCCTTCCACACCATGTTTCGTAAAGATCTGGCATTTGCCCCTGCTGATGTGCTCCCTATTGTTCACACAGTCTCCTATCTACCCAGGGAGATTTCTGACCATGCCCCTCTTTCTGTGGATCTCCTCCTCCTGCCGAGTGCAGGCCCTTACATTTGGTGATTAAACTCTCATTGGTTGGAGGATAAGATTGTATAGAATGAATGCCAGAAGGGTATTGCAGACTTCTAGCGTGCGAATCAGGGCACTACTGGGCCCTCCATTGCCTGGGAAGCCTCCAAGTTGGTGCTGAGGGGCACCTTTATGTCCATTACTGGTATTTTGCGCAAAAATGCCCCACAGTGCACTGAGGAACTAGAAAATGCAATGACAGTGGCAGAGACGGCCTATGCTCAGAACTCTAGTACAGCTACGCTAACCCCGTGGTTGCACAGTCGTAGGGGGTATGAGCTCCGCTTGCTGGACCTTACTAAAAAACGTATGCTCTATGTCACATAGAGGACGTTTGAACATGGCAATGAGGCCGGTGGCCTACTCGCCTACCTAACTAGAACCGACCGTACCCCTATCTCAATCCCTAGGATCCTGATAGTCCCGGATAAGATTAGCGACATCCCTCTGGATATAGCAGATGCCTTCCTATCTTTCTACTGTGACATTTATACCACTAGGACCCACTACTCTGAGACCCATCTCGACGAATATTTAACCCAAACAGCACTTCCCCAATTGTCAGACCAAGACCGTGCTGACCTAGATGAACCTATAGAGGAGCTCTCCCTTGCAGTTTCGCAGCTACCGACCCATAAGACACCAGGCTTGGATGGTTTCCCAGCTGAATGGTATACACACTTTTGGCACCTCCTGGGTCCTATCCTACTCAATACACATAATGAGGCCTTGAAAGACAGAGTACTTCCTCCCTCAATGAGAGAGGCATTAATCATTTTGATACTAAAACCTTAAATGCGACTCCTATTGGCCGATATACCTTATCAATGTAGATGTCAAAATTCTGGCCAAAGCCCTGGCCAATGGTATAAACAAAGTGGTTGCGAAATTGGTTGGGAGCGACCAGGGGGGCTTCATACCAGGCGGCTCAACCAGAATGAATATTCGTAGACTATTCCACAACTTGACTTACCCTCATGACTGTTCGCCTACCCGTGTTGTTGTGTCACTGGACACCTGCAAAGCTTTCGACAGTGTGGAATGGCCTTATTTGTTTTTCGGGTCTTACCTATACAGGTTCGGCCCCTACTCATAGCATGGATACGTCTCCTTTATAGCTTACCACTAGCCCACATACAAATATATTCCCATGTCACTGAGACATTCCCAATCACCAGAAGCACCAGGCAGGGATGTCCTTTATCACCCCTTTTATTTGCTCTGGCTATGAAACCCCTTGCTGTACGGATCTGTAGCTCTCCATCAATTAAAGGCCTCCCCATAAATGATATAGAGGAGCGGATATCCCTATACACAGATGATACCCTAGTTTACTAGCAGATCCCCACGGCTTCCTCACCAACCTCTTAGCTGAAATTAACACATTTGGTGACTTTTTCGGATTCCGAGTGAATTGGGACAAATCAATCTTTTTTCCCCTAGACCAAGCTACTATATTGGAGATTCGATTGGACTCTAAGCTACAAGTCGCCACCTACTTCAGGTATTTAGGAGTCACAATTCAATTGCCATTATCCCTATACGTAACCAATAACCTATGCCCCTTACTGCTCCAATTACAAACACAAACAGTGGAAGGATTTGCCCCTAGACCTCATGGGAAGAGCCAATATCCTCAAGATGATTTACTTGCCTAAATTACTTTATGTCATGGCTAATTCCCGTTGTAAAATTCCCGAATCCATTTTGAAAAGTATTGAGTATTTGTGCTGCGTTTCTCTGGAATGGTCGACCCCGTGGAGTTGCACTGGAGACACTATGCCTCCTATCCCACGTGGCTGGCTTGACTTTCCCTAACTTCTACCTTTACTATCTAGCATTCCAGCTGGTTAATATTCACAATTGGCTTCAATAATGCCTGTACCACTACTGAAGGAGCTATAGTCTCCTCATTTGAAACTCTCCATAACATTGTATATAGAGGATGCACACTACCTGGACCAGGCATGTCCATTATATGCACCTCCCTCTCCCTGTTCCAAACTGTAGTAGCAAAGCTTTCCACTGACTCCTGGATGCCCTCTCCCAATAGTCCACTGTGGTTTAACCCTACTCTTAAGGAGTTATGCTCCATGACTGACCCCAAAAGATGGACGTCCAGGGGAATCAAGTACTTATGCCACATTAATAACCCTTAAGGTTTCAAATGCTTCAGATGCGTTTAGACTTTGACCTACCACATACTGTACCTATCTATTTCACTATTACCAACTTATACATGCAGTACGAGCACAGTTTGGTTCCCTTTACAGTCCTCTGACCTGGAAAAACTCCTGAGATCCCCGGACCAGACAAAACTCCTTTCTACCTATTACTCGGCCCTTGTGACAGACACCAACCCTAAATTTAAGACAGCACAAAAGAAATGGGACTCCCTAGATGTTCCTATTACAGAAGAAGACTGGTCTGAATTCTGTGACACATTTAAGACCTCTATTATTTCTTCCAGGGACAGGGTAATCCAAATTAAAATCTTTCATCAAGCACACCTCACCCCAGCTAGAATGCATAAAATGGCAATATCCCCCTCAGCTGAATGCTTCCAGGGATGTGGCCAAACAGCTGATTTTCTCCACTGCTTTTGGACCTGTCCCATAGTACAAGATTTCTGGGTGAACAAAGGCTCCTTCATCTCCTCAGTACTGGTTCTCCCAAATATAGTCAACCCCAAGAATTGTCTTCTGGGCATCTTTGGCGACCTCACTATTCCCTCTCAGGCCAAGAGGCTGCTTTGAATTCCTCTATTTTTATGCAAAGAAGTCCCTTTTGCTGACATGGAAGGGATCAGAGATCCCAACTCTGAATTTCTGGTTAAAATTGGTTAATGAGTCCCTGCCTCTATACAAGCTTACCTTTGATATCTGAAAGAGAAAAAAACATTCCATAAAATCTGGGGTAGATGGCTAGCTAATCCTCTGACCCTCTCCCCCATACTGCCATAATTGAACATTTTACTGTGAAATCTGTATTGTACTACAACGCTGAACTTTGCCATGGTTATATTGTTTGGAACTATAATACTTACCTCCCAAGATTGATACCCGTATCGGACGTATTTCTGCACTGCCTAGTATAGTGTATATATGATGCACAATCCCCTTTGTTATAATCTGGAATAGGAGCATTCTGTACTTTGTGTGAGTTTGTTTTCTTTTGTGTATGTATGTTTGTCTGTTAAGAAAATGCAATAAAAATATCTTAAAAAAAAAGGATGGAGGAGAACCCATAGAACCTATTAGTTGAGGAAAGTAAACTAACAAAGGTGCCTTCCCACCCCCCACCCCCCATATTGCACTCACCAAGTACAGAAGAAGGTCCTGATTCCTGCCCCACGAGGGGTTCTTGGTCCGGAAGAGCTGTGGGAGTGATAGCTGCTTTCCCAATGCTGTTTACCACTCAGCTAATCCTCTTTGAATTCCTGGAACTATGAGTCCCTGATGGGGAGTAGGGGCACTTAGGCTTTCTGCTCCTCTTCAGCAGGGGTCCTGCCTTTTTCTCTCGGAAATCCGGCGACCTGGCCATTGCCCTTTCCCAGCGGCGCTGAGAAATGCATCTGACTTCTGGTTTAGCACCCTGTTAAAACCTCTTCCCAGGATCCTTCCTCAGTCCTGTGTTGGAAATCCTCACAAGTGGGCAACAATACATTTTGACCACTCTGCCCCTGGCTCTGATAGTCTTCTCCCAGCAGACAGTTAACTGTTCTCTGCCCAACTTATTCTTGCCTCTGATAAGCTGAAGCTCTGGAAGGGGTAGTGGGCTTCAAGGAACCAACAGTTCCTTTTGCAGTTCTGAGGAAAGAGCTGGACAACCCACCAGCAGCAGCTTGCAGAATTGATTGTGGGCATGGATGGGGAAGCAGATTGTAGGCAGCTTTAAAGCGAGGCTTCTCCTAGACGGTTTGCTCTGCGTAGTTTTCACAGTAGGCCACCCATTCTATCCTGTAGGCTTGTATCAGGTGAGGGGAGATGGAAACGACAGCTGGATTAAAGATTCGGACTGTTTTACCAGGCCACAGATGTTGCCACCTATAAAGGAAAACACTTCATCCCCTTTGGTTGCTTGATTGGCTTTCAAATTTAAATTCAGGTCTTGGATGTTGCATATTTTTATGTCATACAGCATTTGAGAAGTGATTTTTCGAACGCAATTAATGAGTTTTAATGCACAAAAACACAATATATTACCCAATTGTTATTCGAAAACCTGCTGCCATTTGGTTGCACCTCAGTTCCTATGTTTTCTGTTTTCATGCATAGTTGAGTTGCTTAGCCTTATTTTTATGTCAAAGGTATGCATTTTTGGCCACAATTCTTCCATGAAGACCACTTCTAGCTATACTTCTCTGGACAGTAGATTAGAGGTCAACCGATATGGGTTTTTCTCTGGCCGATGCCGATACCAATATTTAGAAATTGAGGCGGCCGATGGCTGATATGTGATGCCGATTTTTGTGGCCAATATTTTAGGCCGATTTAAAAAAAAAAAAAAAACCTCAACCACTCCACTCCTCCCTGCCTCCTGTCACTCTACCACACACTTGATGTCCTCAGTACAGATGGCACTGGCTGTGGCAGGTGGCACTGGTTGGCTTAGGCAGGTGGCACTGGCAGGTGGCACTGATTGGCACTGGCAGGTGGCACTGGCTGGCACTGGCAGGTGGCACTGGCAGGTGGCACTGATTAGCACTGATTGGCAGTGGCACTGGTTGGCACTGGAAGGTGGCACTGGTTGGCACTGGAAGGTGGCACTGGTTTGGAACTGACATGGCATTGGTTGGCACTGGCAGGTGGCACTGGTTGGCACTGGCAGGTGGCGCTGGCACGTGGCACTGATTGCCAGGTGGCACTGGTTGGCACTTATTGGCAGTGGCACTGGAAGGTGGCACTGGTTGGCACTGGAAGGTGGCACTGGCAGGCATTGGGAGGTGGCACTGGTTTGGAACTGGCAGATGACACTATTGGTACTGGCAGGTGGCACTGATTGGCGTGGCACTGGCAGGTGGCATTTATTGGCATGGCACTGGTTGGAGGTGGCAGGTGGCACTGGCAGGCACTGGTTGGCACTGGCAGGTGGCACTGATTGTCGGTGGCACTGGGTGGCAGGTGGCACTGATTGGCACTGGCAGGTGGCACTGGTTGGCACTGGCAGGCATTGGCAGGTGGCACTGGTTTGGAACTGGCAGGTGGCACTATTGGCACTGGCAGGTGGCACTGATTGGCGTGGCACTGGCAGGTGGCACTGATTGGCGTGGCAATGGCAGGTGGCACTGATTGGCATGGCACTGGTTGGAGGTGGCAGGTGGCACTGGCAGGCACTGGTTGGCACTGGCAGGTGGCACTGATTGGCAGTGGCACTGACAGTCACTGGTTTGCACTGGCAGGTGGCACTGATTGGCGGTGGCACTGGGTGGCAGGTGGCACTGGCAGGTGGCACTAGCAGGTTTCACACTGAGCCAAGTAACTGTGTGTGAAACTGACAACAGAGATGAGATGTCAGAATTGAGATTAATGTCGGGGTGGGCGGGACCCGGGACCCGGCCGGGGTGGGCGGGACCCAGCAGCTATCAAACACCAGCCAATGATTGGGCTGCTAAAGAAAAGGGGGGCCACATACACGTAGCGGCCCGCCCAGATCCCATCCCATTGGCTAGTGTTTGATAGCGGCCGGGTCCCGCCCACCCCCGACATCAACCTCAATTCTGACAGATCCCTCTCTATCTCTCTCCTCTGTGTTACGTGTCAGTTTCACACACTCAGCGGCTCTGGCAAGCATCAAGTGCCACGCGAGTGTGGAGAGGGGAGGAGGAACGGCGGTCAATGTTAAATATCGGCCTAATTTTGATAATAATTGGCCGATACCGATTTATCAAAAATGGCCAAATATCAGCCGATATATCGGTCGACCTCTAGACAGGACCTCCCACGCGCCCGGAGGTCGCGGCCTCCAGAGCGTTTTTCACCGGGAGCCTCCCCCAGAGCATCACGCCACGTCAGGAGCCCCCCTGAGCGGGACCCGTCAGGCCCACCGGCAAAACGGCACCCGGTTTTTGCCGCAGTGGGACCTGGATGGAATCCTCGTCTTCGGCGGAGCTCAGTGGGTGAGGCCTCGGTGAGAGCCAGCGTCTCCCCCCTGCCCACTCGGCGAGATCAGCGTGCTTCCACGGACAACCCCTCGGCTGCTTCTGCGGCCAGGGGGAGGTCTCAGTGCAGGAGAGTGGTTGGAACAGCTGCCAGGCCTACCCCATCACCGGCCGGCGTCTCGGAGTCTCGGAGATGCGCCCCTTCCAGGAGGAGTGGGCAACCCAGCAGTCCTGTGTCCAGAGCGCCGGTTAAGAAGACGGCGAAATCGGGGGCGGAGCCAGTGACGGGAGGCTTGGCCAGCACGGTCAGGAGACGGCAGCGTCCAAGCCCTCATCCCCTGGGGATGGATGACACGGAGCCCCTGCAGTCACCCGGGGATGGGTCCGAAGGAGAGCTGAGTGAATCGGAGGCAGACGAGATGCAGGAGCGTCCGGTGCCATCGGATTCGGGGGCAGCGGCGGCAGGGATAGCACCTGGTTGGCCCAGTTAGTCACCTTCTGGATCATCTATATCAATCACAAATGCATTGCATGGGTTATTGGAGTAGCTACTGCGGGGGGGTCAGGGACCGCAATGGGTGGGCTGCAGTCTCTATTGGCCACAGTAGGCGACCCCCGGCCAGCGGGCCCGCCTCTGGGGGTTCAGACGCACAATTGCAGGCATTGTTGGGCTTGCGAAACCTGGTACAGCGGTTTGCACCGGGGACGAGCTGCAAGCGCCGCAAGCGTCAGTGTGGGTGCCGCCGGGTGACGTCTCGCCCTTGGGTGGGGGGGTGGAGGCGGCGGGGTTGCCCCCCCCAGTTGTTACAGCCCCCCAGTTGTCACGGTGGCAACAGGGCCCACTGGGACGGTGCCCCTGCCAGGGTCTTTCCAATCTCCTACGGTGGTGACAGTGGCGGGGGACAAAGCGGGTGCAGCACAAGAAAGTGGAGGCAAGACGGACGTGGTTCGCATTGCGGATGCGGCAAAATACGAAGTCTACGTCTGCTTCGAGGGGCCACTGGGGTCACACCTGAAGTCGGAGGTCAGGGAGAAGATGGTGAAGGGTGAGTACGTGGAGATTTTTTCCCTCTTGCCTCTGGAGAAGTTTAACCTGGATAGGGTGAAGCTAGATGATAGCAAAAAGGAAGATGAGGAGAAACGGCGTTACAGGAACTTTTTCCAACTGGCTGCAAGCGTTTGCCATTATGGCGAGCGTGATAGGTGAGAGGAACCCCGAACATTGTTCGGCGCTCTTTTGCTACATGGACGCGATAGGAGAGGCCTACAGAGTGTATGGGGGTACGGCGTGGCTCAGGTACGATGAGCAGTTCCGGCAACGCAGGGCGGTTCGTCCCTCCCTTCGCTGGGACCATAAGGATATTAGCCTCTGGATGAAGCTAATGTCCTCGGCGCGGGCCCCAAACCAGTTTTTTCCAGGGGGGGGCGGTGGTCCATCTTCCCCCGGACAGCCGGCTGCCAAAAAATGGGGCGTCTGCTGGCAATATAATGACGGAACGTGTAAGTTTCGAGGCGCCTGTCGCTTCAAACACGAGTGCTCAGGTGGCGGTGGATCTTATTCCGGATCCCGCTGTTTTAAAAAGGGGAAGGGTCGCCCCGGAGAGCTTGGTAACAAAAGGGAGGACACCAGTGAGGGTGGAAAGGATGCAGCCTTTCCTAAATACTGTAGGTATCCGGACTGGGCGGCTGCTCGGCTTTTGCGGGAGGGATTCTTGGAGGGTTTCAGAATCCCTAGTTCATTGGCTGTCATTCCACTGGTGGCGAAGAATTTGCAATCTGCATTGCTTCACCCCGGGTGGTGGGGGAGAAATTGGGGAAGGAAGTAGCATTAGGTGGCATGGTTTCAGGAGCGGCCTATGCCGAATTTGGTGGTTTCCCCTCAAGGAGTGGTTCCCAAGAAGGAGCCAAATAAGTTTCGGCTGATACACCATTTATCATTCCCAAAGGGGGGATCGGTGAATTGACATGATTGACCCGGAGGCCTGCACAGTGTCGTACATGTCCTTCGATGCGGCTGTGGGATGGGTGCGCCGCTGTGGTAAGGGCTCGCTAATGGCAAAAGCGAACATTGAATCGGCCTTCCGCCTGCTCCCTGTCCATCCTGACAGTTTTTGTTTGTTGGGGTGTTGCTGGCAAGATGAGTTCTACGTCGATCGTTGCTTGCCTATGGGCTGCTCAATGTCATGCGCATTGTTTGAAACCTTCAGCTCCTTTGCGGAGTGGGTGGTCCGGGACGTTTCGGGATTAAATTCTATAATTCATTAAATGGGCGACTTCCTCTGAATAGGACCCCCATTGTTGAATGTGTGTACGGTACTGTTATCCACCTTGCAGCATACGGCGGGTACATTTGGTATCCCGCTAGCAGGCGATAAGACTGAGGGCTCGACTACCGCTCTTAGCTTCTTGGGTATAGTCATCGATTCAGAAGCTATGGAGTGTCTCTTCAGGGGGAGATTCAGGCGATCCTGGGGCTGCGCAAGATTCAGCTCAGGAAGCTGCAGTCCTCATTGGGAAAGCTAAATTTTGCATGTCGCATCATTCCCATGGGCAGGGTGTTCTGCCAACGGCTGTCGGCAGCCACCGCGGGGGTCAGGTCTCCAAATCATTTAATTCGTATCACGAAGGTACATTGGGCAGACTTGAAGGTGTGGGATACTTTCTTGTCAAACTACAATGGTAAATCATTGTGGATGGCCAGCCCAGTGAGTAACTTTGATTTGGATCTGTTCCGGATGCAGCCGGGTCTACAGGGTACGGGGCGTTCTATCGAGGGCAATGGAGCGCGGAGCCTTGGCCCAGGGAGTGGGAAGAGGTTGGCTTCTGTAAAAATCTGGTGCTGCCGGAGCTGTTTCCAGTGGTGCTGGAAGTCGAGATATAGGGTGAGTCGTTCAGGGATTCGAAGGTCGGATTGAATTGTGACAATCTGGGAGTGGTGCAAGTCATTAACCGCATCTCAGAGTTGTCACAACCTGTCGTTCGGCTGCTGCGGCACTTGGTGTTGCGTTGTCTACAGCTGAATATCTTTTTATATGCGGTGCATCTCCCGGGGGTGGATAACACGTTGGCTGACGCCTTGTCTCGTTTCCAGTGGGACAAATTTCGGGATTTGGCTCCGACTGTAGAAGGGCAGGGTGGTCCGTGTCCCCGATGGCTGTGGTCGATCACCTTGGAGCCCTCGCAAGATGAATAAGGGGATCGGTGAGTGTGTCCACGTGGGGGGAGTACGAGAAGGTCTGGAACGAATGGTGGGCGCTGGTCAGGCAGGTCGGAGTGGATCCAGTGGCTGCGGAGGTAAGGTTGCTAGTTATCTATTTTGTTTCTAGGAATCTGGAGCAAAGGGTGTCGGTTTCAGCGATGGACCGCAAGCTCGCAGGTCTGGCATTTTTGTTCAAGTTACAGGGTGGGGCGGATTATACAAAGGACTTTTGTGTTCGACAAGCAATGAAAGGCTACCGTCCGTCACGAAAAAATAGGGATGTCCGGAGGCCAGTGACTTTTGGCAACCTGCGAGTGTTATCGGATCAGTTGGGTACGGTATGCACATCGGCATACGAGGTGTCCTTATTTCGGGCAGCGTTTTCGCTGGCCTTTTTTTGTGCTTTCCGGATAAGCAAGCTGGTTAGCCCTTCTAGAAGGGTTCCGGGGGGGGTTGAGAGCACAGGACATGGTGTTCCTAGGGGTTAGCATTGAGGTATTGCTGAGACAGTCCAAGACGGATCCGGGTGGCAAGGGGGTGAAGGTGCGGCTATATCAGTTGCCGGACTCTCCAGTGTGCCCGGTGAGGGCGGTGAAGGACTTCTTGGGAGTTCGCCCGGTAGGGGACGGGGTGTTGTTAATCCACAATGATGGGTCCCCTTTGTCAAAATTTCAGTTCGTGGCAGTTTTCAGAAAATGCTTGAAGGCTGCGGGTCTGGATTGCACGTAGTATGCTTCGCACTCCTTCCGCTTTGGAGCGGCCACAGAGGCCACTCACTGTGGGTTGGACGAAGATGCTGTTAAGCGGATTGGCCATTGGGAGTCACAGAGATTTTGTACCTACATTCGTCCGCACTTGGTGATCGAGTAGAGATCGCCCCACTGATTTGGAACTTGAAAGGGAGGATTGGTGATTACGGGGATTGCTCAAAGGTTACAGGATAGGGGTGGTTACCTGTTATGTTACCTTGGTTATCTGTGGTTTTTCTTCCTCTCTTTCAGATGGAATCCAGAGGAGTCTCGTCTGCATATTGGGCCACTCTTATGTGTTTTGGGGGGCAAGGCGGGCAGACATGAGACCTAATGGGAGGCAATTGGGGATTTCCAGGGATGAGGCATGTATCCGCTGGATAGGAAGGCCAGGCAGTGGGCTAGGGTATTGCCGGAGGTGCAGCATTTTGCACGCCTGGACAGACCGCCTGATGTGTTGGTGCTTCACCTTGGTGGTAACGACCTGGGGAGTCGTCCCATACGGGAGCTCATCAAGGATGTTAAGATTGACTTCTTACGCTTAAGAACTTCCTTCCCTAGGATGTTGATCATTTGGTCCGATATTGTGGCCAGGACAGCTTGGAGGTTGCAAGGTCTGTCGACCGCTTAAACAAAGCCCATATTAAGGTAAACAAACAGGTGGGCCAATTCGTGATCCGGAACGGAGGTTTCTGCCACTGGGAGTTGGAGAAAGATGTTGGGCTTTACCTTCAGGGGGACGGGGTTCACCTGTCCGAGGTAGGAATTGATCTCTGGTCCCTGGGGTTGGAGGAGGGGATACAGAGGGCACTGAGAGTTTGGAGGGGCTCCCAAGGGTGAGGGGGTCACCCTGGTTAGCGGTGGCGGTGGTGGTGGTCTTTGATGGTGGTAACTAACCCATGAGATGGAAGTGTGGGGGACTCAGTGGTGGTATGGGCCCCCTTGTTGTGTACAGCTAACACGGGTTAGCTGAAGATGGTAATGGTGACACTGCGGGTAACGAGTTGTCTTCGGGCTGGTGTTGGGAAGTGCCGTCAAAGACCACCGGGGGGAGAAACTGATATTTGAGTTTTTGTTATGGTTAAAATGTTATATATATATATATATATATTATTTTTTTTATATATATTTTATATTTGTTAATAAAAAGGCTGCTATGGCCAGTTTTACTCCAACAAAGTGTGGTTTCGTCATTATAGGTAAGGTTAAGTTGGAGTTAAGGTTGGAGCATAATAAATGGCGGAAGTCTTTAAAAAGGGAGGTGTGCATCTTATCTACACTGGTCATGGTTGCAGTGGTAGTATGGGGCCAGCATTTTTACCAACTAACCTATTGTTCTGCAAACAGATAATAAAAACATTATGTTTGCAATTAATGGCCTAGTCAGGCTGCGGAAACTGTGCTTTATTGTTTACATTGTAGAATTTGGCTCAAGGCAAAATGCCTGGCAGCTATACACAAGGTAATTGCTGGTTGATTTATATTGCCAGAGTTTCAACTGCTCATAAACTGGACCAAGAAGCATCAGTCAAAGGTCTAAAACAGGGGTAGGCAACCTTTTGAGCACAGTGTGCCAATTTTTTTTAAAGAAAATTGAGAGTGCCAGTTCTAAAAAAAAAAAGTCAACTTCCCACTCTCAATAACGAAAAATAAAAAATTACTTGAATAATAGTAAGAAATGAACATTGCGCTTCCAAAGATTAATAACTTACCCATGTTTCAAAAGATGTATGCTGCAAGGTATGTATGGTAAGGTTGAAATGAATATGTCAGCCAAGGACTTCTGCAGATCACCCCAATTTACACCTCAGGTAGGTCCCAATTCCTGCACCTTTACAGTCCAGATCAGTCCCAATTTCTTGAACCTTCACACCTCAGATTACCCCAATTCCCAAACCTTCACACCTCAGATCACCCCAATTCCTTTACCTTCGCACCTTAGATCACCCCTAATTCCTGCACCTTCACACCTCAGATCAGCCCGAATTCCTGCACCTGCACACCTCAGATCAGGGAGAAGTCCTGCACCATCACACTTCAGATCACCCGTAATTCCTGCACCTTCACATCTCACATTCCTGAACCATCAGACCTCTGATCACTTCAGTTCCTGCACCTTCATACCTCAGATCACGCCGATTCCTGTACCTTCACACCTCAGATCTACCCAATGCATGCACCTCTAGACACCAGATTAGCCCCAATTCAGATTAGCCCCATCACACTCCAGATCAGTCCCAGCTCCTGTGCCATCACACCCCAGATCAGCCCCAGTTCCTGCACTATCACTCCCAAGATCAGCCCCAGTTCCTTCACCATCACACCCCAGATCAGCCCCAGTTCCTGCGCCATCACACCCCAGATTAGCCCCAGTTCCTGCACCTTCACACCTCAGATCACCTCAATTTCTGCAGCTCCACACCTCAGATCACCCCAATTCCTGGACCTTCATACCTCAGGTCACCCCTTTTCCTGGACCTTTACACCTCAGATCACCCCTATTCCTGCAACTTCACTAATTACTAAATTTCGAAAACACAGACTAAGCACTTACATCAGGGTTTCCAAAATCCCCCCCTTACATCAGAGCTCCTCTCCTTCTTACATCAGAGTCCCTAGAGTCCTCCCCCTTACATTAGGATCCCCAGAGCCAACCTTATAACAGGGTCCCCCCTTGACATCAGGATCCCAAGAGATCCCCACTTTCTACACCAGAGTCCCCAGTGTCCCCCTCCCCCCCCCTTGCATCAGGGTCCCAAGAGTTTTCCCCCATAACATCATGTTCCCCAGAGCCTCCCCTTTACATCAGGGTCCCCAAAGCCCCCCTATTAAATAAGGCTCCCCAGAGGCTCCCCAGACTTACATCAATCACCAGAGTCCCCCTTACATCGAGGTCCCCAAAGTCCCCACCACTTACATCAGGTCCCCAAAGCCACCTCATTGAATCAGGGTCCCCAGAGTCTCCCCACATTATATCAGTGTCCCCAGAGTTGCCTGCATTACATCAGGTTCCCCAGTGTCCCCCCTAAAAACTCCATCATACTTAGACCATGTACTGCATGCAACCATAACCCCCCCCCCCCCCTATAATCTCACTCATCAAACCATAACTCTACCAAGCATATCCTACCTTCTATCCAACCTAGTAGTACCTCAAATGCCCCATACTCCACCACCCTTAACCACTTGCCTACTGGGCACGGGGTGTTGTTAATCCACAATGATGGGTCCCCTTTGTCAAAATTTCAGTTCGTGGCAGTTTTCAGAAAATGCTTGAAGGCTGCGGGTCTGGATTGCACGTAGTATGCTTCGCACTCCTTCCGCTTTGGAGCGGCCACAGAGGCCACTCACTGTGGGTTGGACGAAGATGCTGTTAAGCGGATTGGCCATTGGGAGTCACAGAGATTTTGTACCTACATTCGTCCGCACTTGGTGATCGAGTAGAGATCGCCCCACTGATTTGGAACTTGAAAGGGAGGATTGGTGATTACGGGGATTGCTCAAAGGTTACAGGATAGGGGTGGTTACCTGTTATGTTACCTTGGTTATCTGTGGTTTTTCTTCCTCTCTTTCAGATGGAATCCAGAGGAGTCTCGTCTGCATATTGGGCCACTCTTATGTGTTTTGGGGGGCAAGGCGGGCAGACATGAGACCTAATGGGAGGCAATTGGGGATTTCCAGGGATGAGGCATGTATCCGCTGGATAGGAAGGCCAGGCAGTGGGCTAGGGTATTGCCGGAGGTGCAGCATTTTGCACGCCTGGACAGACCGCCTGATGTGTTGGTGCTTCACCTTGGTGGTAACGACCTGGGGAGTCGTCCCATACGGGAGCTCATCAAGGATGTTAAGATTGACTTCTTACGCTTAAGAACTTCCTTCCCTAGGATGTTGATCATTTGGTCCGATATTGTGGCCAGGACAGCTTGGAGGTTGCAAGGTCTGTCGACCGCTTAAACAAAGCCCATATTAAGGTAAACAAACAGGTGGGCCAATTCGTGATCCGGAACGGAGGTTTCTGCCACTGGGAGTTGGAGAAAGATGTTGGGCTTTACCTTCAGGGGGACGGGGTTCACCTGTCCGAGGTAGGAATTGATCTCTGGTCCCTGGGATTGGAGGAGGGGATACAGAGGGCACTGAGAGTTTGGAGGGGCTCCCAAGGGTGAGGGGGTCACCCTGGTTAGCGGTGGCGGTGGTGGTGGTCTTTGATGGTGGTAACTAACCCATGAGATGGAAGTGTGGGGGACTCAGTGGTGGTATGGGCCCCCTTGTTGTGTACAGCTAACACGGGTTAGCTGAAGATGGTAATGGTGACACTGCGGGTAACGAGTTGTCTTCGGGCTGGTGTTGGGAAGGCCGTCAAAGACCACCGGGGGGAGAAACTGATATTTGAGTTTTTGTTATGGTTAAAATGTTATATATATATATATATATATATATATATATATTATTTTTTTTATATATATTTTATATTTGTTAATAAAAAGGCTGCTATGGCCAGTTTTACTCCAACAAAGTGTGGTTTCGTCATTATAGGTAAGGTTAAGTTGGAGTTAAGGTTGGAGCATAATAAATGGCGGAAGTCTTTAAAAAGGGAGGTGTGCATCTTATCTACACTGGTCATGGTTGCAGTGGTAGTATGGGGCCAGCATTTTTACCAACTAACCTATTGTTCTGCAAACAGATAATAAAAACATTATGTTTGCAATTAATGGCCTAGTCAGGCTGCGGAAACTGTGCTTTATTGTTTACATTGTAGAATTTGGCTCAAGGCAAAATGCCTGGCAGCTATACACAAGGTAATTGCTGGTTGATTTATATTGCCAGAGTTTCAACTGCTCATAAACTGGACCAAGAAGCATCAGTCAAAGGTCTAAAACAGGGGTAGGCAACCTTTTGAGCACAGTGTGCCAATTTTTTTTAAAGAAAATTGAGAGTGCCAGTTCTAAAAAAAAAAAGTCAACTTCCCACTCTCAATAACGAAAAATAAAAAATTACTTGAATAATAGTAAGAAATGAACATTGCGCTTCCAAAGATTAATAACTTACCCATGTTTCAAAAGATGTATGCTGCAAGGTATGTATGGTAAGGTTGAAATGAATATGTCAGCCAAGGACTTCTGCAGATCACCCCAATTTACACCTCAGGTAGGTCCCAATTCCTGCACCTTTACAGTCCAGATCAGTCCCAATTTCTTGAACCTTCACACCTCAGATTACCCCAATTCCCAAACCTTCACACCTCAGATCACCCCAATTCCTTTACCTTCGCACCTTAGATCACCCCTAATTCCTGCACCTTCACACCTCAGATCAGCCCGAATTCCTGCACCTGCACACCTCAGATCAGGGAGAAGTCCTGCACCATCACACTTCAGATCACCCGTAATTCCTGCACCTTCACATCTCACATTCCTGAACCATCAGACCTCTGATCACTTCAGTTCCTGCACCTTCATACCTCAGATCACGCCGATTCCTGTACCTTCACACCTCAGATCTACCCAATGCATGCACCTCTAGACACCAGATTAGCCCCAATTCAGATTAGCCCCATCACACTCCAGATCAGTCCCAGCTCCTGTGCCATCACACCCAGATCAGCCCCAGTTCCTGCACTATCACTCCCAAGATCAGCCCCAGTTCCTTCACCATCACACCCCAGATCAGCCCCAGTTCCTGCGCCATCACACCCCAGATTAGCCCCAGTTCCTGCACCTTCACACCTCAGATCACCTCAATTTCTGCAGCTCCACACCTCAGATCACCCCAATTCCTGGACCTTCATACCTCAGGTCACCCCTTTTCCTGGACCTTTACACCTCAGATCACCCCTATTCCTGCAACTTCACTAATTACTAAATTTCGAAAACACAGACTAAGCACTTACATCAGGGTTTCCAAAATCCCCCCCTTACATCAGAGCTCCTCTCCTTCTTACATCAGAGTCCCTAGAGTCCTCCCCCTTACATTAGGATCCCCAGAGCCAACCTTATAACAGGGTCCCCCCTTTACATCAGGATCCCAAGAGATCCCCACTTTCTACACCAGAGTCCCCAGTGTCCCCCCCCCCCCCTTGCATCAGGGTCCCAAGAGTTTTCCCCCATAACATCATGTTCCCCAGAGCCTCCCCTTTACATCAGGGTCCCCAAAGCCCCCCTATTAAATAAGGCTCCCCAGAGGCTCCCCAGACTTACATCAATCACCAGAGTCCCCCTTACATCGAGGTCCCCAAAGTCCCCACCACTTACATCAGGTCCCCAAAGCCACCTCATTGAATCAGGGTCCCCAGAGTCTCCCCACATTATATCAGTGTCCCCAGAGTTGCCTGCATTACATCAGGTTCCCCAGTGTCCCCCCTAAAAACTCCATCATACTTAGACCATGTACTGCATGCAACCATAACCCCCCCCCCCCCCCCTATAATCTCACTCATCAAACCATAACTCTACCAAGCATATCCTACCTTCTATCCAACCTAGTAGTACCTCAAATGCCCCATACTCCACCACCCTTAACCACTTGCCTACTGGGCACTTAACCCCCCCCCCCCCCCCCCTGACCAGACCAATTTTCAGCTTTCAGTGCTCTCAAAATTTGAATGACAATTACTCAGTCATGGAATACTGTACCCAAATGAATTTTTTCCCTTTTTTTCATACAAATAGAGCTTTCTTTGGGTGGTATTTGATCACCTCTGGGTTTTTTATTTTTTGCGCTACAAATGAAAAAAGACCGAACATTTTGAAAAAAAAAACACATTTTTCTTTGTTTCTGTGATAAAATTTTGCAAATTATTAAATTTTCTACATACATTTTGGCCACAATTTATACTGCTACATATCTTTGGTAAAAAATAACCCAAATTAGTGGATATTATTTGGTCTTTGTGAAAGTTAGAGAGTCTACAAGCTGTAGTGCAAATCATACAAAATTTATCACATCTGATGTACTGGTGGCCTATCTCATTTCTTGCGACCCTAACAAGCCAGGAAAGTACAAATACCCCCAAATGACCCCTTTTTTGAAAGTAGACATTCCAAGGTATTTAGTAAGATGCATGGTGAGGTTTTTGATGTTGTCATTTTTTCCCACAATTCTTTTCAAAATTAAGATTTTTTTTTCCCACAAAATTGTCATTGTAATAGGTTATTTCTCTCACATGGCATGTGTATACTAGGGATGAGCTTCGTGTTGGAGTCGAACCCATGTTCGACTCGAACATCGTCTGTTCGCCCGTTCGCCGAATTGCGAACGATATGGGCCGTCACAACCCATAATTCACTGCAGCATCGCAGTGCATTGCTGGCTGATGATTGGCCAAGCATGCACTATGACCCGCATGCTTGGCCAATCACAGCGCCGTCTGAACAGAGAGCCGTAATTGGCCAAAGCCAAGGAGGCTTTGGCCAATTATGGCTCAGGGGATTTAGTACACGCCCCACACTATATAAGGCCGCCTGCACGGCGGCCCTGTGTAGTGTGTGTTCCGGCGTTGAAAGAGATAGACAGTATCATTTGATTTGAGTTAGATAGATTAGGCAGAACAGTCAGTCAGTTAGCTGCACTTACAGTGTATTGTGTATATATATGCATCCCAGGTGTTGCATATATATATATATACACTGTATTCAGTTTAGCTAGATCCGTTCCTGTTATCTTCTTACTGACAGGCAGGCTTGTCTTGTTACAGTATTTACAGCTACCTGAAGAAAATTGCTGGTGTTCTTTTGATCCTATTAGAACCACAGTCAGGCAGCTAGACTATTTACAGTTAGTGCAGTGCGTCCTGCTCACAGTGTTCAGCTAAAACTACAAGTTAGTGGGGTGCGTCCTGCTCACAGTGTTCAGCTAAACCAACAAGTTAGTGGGGTGCGTCCTGCTCATAGTGTTCAGCTAAAACTACAAGTTAGTGCGGTGCGTCCACCTCACAGTGTTCAGCTAAACCTAGAAGTTAGTGCGGTGCGTCCTGCTCACAGTGTTCAGCTAAAACTACAAATTAGTGCTGTGCGTCCTGCTCACAGTGTTCAGCTAAACCTACAAGTTAGTGTAGTGAGACCTCTGCACAGTCTTCATCTGAAGCTACAATTTGGTGCAGTGCGTCCTGCTCACAGTGTTCAGCTAGATCCGTTCCTGTTATCTTCTTACTGACAGGCAGGCTTGTCTTGTTACAGAATTTACAGCTACCTGAAGAAAATTGCTGGTGTTCTTTTGATCCTATTAGTACCAGAGTCAGGCAGCTAGACTATTTACAGTTAGTGCAGTGCGTCCTGCTCACAGTGTTCAGCTAGATCCGTTCCTGTCATCTTCTTTCTGACAGGCAGGCTTGTCTTGTTACAGTATTTACAGCTACCTGAAGAAAATTGCTGGTGTTCTTTTGATCCTATTAGTACCACAGTCAGGCAGCTAGACTATTTACAGTTAGTGCAGTGCGTCCTGCTCACAGTGTTCAGCTAAAACTACAAGTTAGTGGGGTGCGTCCTGCTCACAGTGTTCAGCTAAACCTACAAGTTAGTGGGGTGCGTCCTGCTCACAGTGTTCAGCTAAACCTACAAGTTAGTGGGGTGCGTCCTGCTCACAGTGTTCAGCTAAACCTACAAGTTAGTGTGGTGCGTCCACCTTACAGTGTTCAGCTATACCTACAAGTTAGTGCGGTACGTCCTGCTCACAGTGTTCAGCTAAACCTACAAGTTAGTGTAGTGAGACCTCTGCACAGTGTTCATCTAAAGCTACAAGTTAGTGCAGTGCGTCCTGCTCACAGTGTTCAGCTAGATCTGTTCCTGTTATCTTCTTACTGACAGGCAGGCTTGTCTTGTTACAGTATTTACAGCTACCTGAAGAAAATTGCTGGTGTTCTTTTGATCCTATTAGTACCACAGTCAGGCAGATAGACTATTTACAGTTAGTGCAGTGCGTCCTGCTCACAGTGTTCAGATAAAACTACAAGTTAGTGGGGTGCGTCCTGCTCACAGTGTTCAGCTAAACCTACAAGTTAGTGGAGTGAGACCTCTGCACAGTGTTCATCTAAAGCTACAAGTTGGTGCAGTGTGTCCTGCTCACAGTGTTTAGCTAGATCCGTTCCTGTTATCTTCTTACTGACAGGCAGGCTTGTCTTGTTACAGTATTTACAGCTACCTGAAGAAAATTGCTGGTGTTCTTTTGATCCTATTAGTACCACAGTCAGGCAGCTAGACCCCAAGTTAGTGGGGTGAGATCTCTGCACAGTGTTCATCTAAAGCTACAAGTTGGTGCAGTGCGTCCTGCTCGCAGTGCGTCCTGCTCACAGTGTTCAGCTAGATCCGTTCCTGTTATCTTCTTACTGACAGGCAGGCTTGTCTTGTTACAGTATTTACAGCTACCTGAAGAAAATTGCTGGTGTTCTTTTGATCCTATTAGTACCACAGTCAGGCAGCTAGACTATTTACAGTTAGTGCAGTGCGTCCTGCTCACAGTGTTCAGCTAAAACTACAAGTTAGTGTGGTGCATCCACCTCACAGTGTTCAGCTAAACCTACAAGTTAGTGCGGTGCGTCCTGCTCACAGTGTTCAGCTAAAACTACAAGTTAGTGCGGTGCGTCCACCTCACAGTGTTCAGCTAAACCTAGAAGTTAGTGCGGTGCGTCCTGCTCACAATGTTCAGCTAAAACTACAAGTTAGTGTGGTGCGTCCACCTCACAGTGTTCAGCTAAACCTACAAGTTAGTGTAGTGAGACCTCTGCACAGTGTTCATCTAAAGCTACAAGTTAGTGCAGTGCGTCCTGCTCACAGTGTTCAGCTAGATCCGTTCCTGTTATCTTCTTACTGACAGGCAGGCTTGTCTTGTTACAGTATTTACAGCTACCTGAAGAAAATTGCTGGTGTTCTTTTGATCCTATTAGTACCACAGTCAGGCAACTAGACTATTTACAGTTAGTGCAGTGCGTCCTGCTCACAGTGTTCAGCTAAAACTACAAGTTAGTGGGGTGCATCCTGCTCACAGTGTTCAGCTAAACCTACAAGTTAGTGGGGTGCGTCCTGCTCACAGTGTTCAGCTAAAACTACAAGTTAGTGCGGTGTGTCCACCTCACAGTGTTCAGCTAAACCTACAAGTTAGTGTAGTGAGACCTCTGCACAGTGTTCATCTAAAGCTACAAGTTAGTGCAGTGCGTCCTGCTCACAGTGTTCAGCTAGATCTGTTCCTGTTATCTTCTTACTGACAGGCAGGCTTGTCTTGTTACAGTATTTACAGCTACCTGAAGAAAATTGCTGGTGTTCTTTTGATCCTATTAGTACCACAGTCAGGCAGATAGACTATTTACAGTTAGTGCAGTGCGTCCTGCTCACAGTGTTCAGATAAAACTACAAGTTAGTGGGGTGCGTCCTGCTCACAGTGTTCAGCTAAACCTACAAGTTAGTGGAGTGAGACCTCTGCACAGTGTTCATCTAAAGCTACAAGTTGGTGCAGTGTGTCCTGCTCACAGTGTTTAGCTAGATCCGTTCCTGTTATCTTCTTACTGACAGGCAGGCTTGTCTTGTTACAGTATTTACAGCTACCTGAAGAAAATTGCTGGTGTTCTTTTGATCCTATTAGTACCACAGTCAGGCAGCTAGACCCCAAGTTAGTGGGGTGAGATCTCTGCACAGTGTTCATCTAAAGCTACAAGTTGGTGCAGTGCGTCCTGCTCGCAGTGCGTCCTGCTCACAGTGTTCAGCTAGATCCGTTCCTGTTATCTTCTTACTGACAGGCAGGCTTGTCTTGTTACAGTATTTACAGCTACCTGAAGAAAATTGCTGGTGTTCTTTTGATCCTATTAGTACCACAGTCAGGCAGCTAGACTATTTACAGTTAGTGCAGTGCGTCCTGCTCACAGTGTTCAGCTAAAACTACAAGTTAGTGTGGTGCATCCACCTCACAGTGTTCAGCTAAACCTACAAGTTAGTGCGGTGCGTCCTGCTCACAGTGTTCAGCTAAAACTACAAGTTAGTGCGGTGCGTCCACCTCACAGTGTTCAGCTAAACCTAGAAGTTAGTGCGGTGCGTCCTGCTCACAATGTTCAGCTAAAACTACAAGTTAGTGTGGTGCGTCCACCTCACAGTGTTCAGCTAAACCTACAAGTTAGTGTAGTGAGACCTCTGCACAGTGTTCATCTAAAGCTACAAGTTAGTGCAGTGCGTCCTGCTCACAGTGTTCAGCTAGATCCGTTCCTGTTATCTTCTTACTGACAGGCAGGCTTGTCTTGTTACAGTATTTACAGCTACCTGAAGAAAATTGCTGGTGTTCTTTTGATCCTATTAGTACCACAGTCAGGCAACTAGACTATTTACAGTTAGTGCAGTGCGTCCTGCTCACAGTGTTCAGCTAAAACTACAAGTTAGTGGGGTGCATCCTGCTCACAGTGTTCAGCTAAACCTACAAGTTAGTGGGGTGCGTCCTGCTCACAGTGTTCAGCTAAAACTACAAGTTAGTGCGGTGTGTCCACCTCACAGTGTTCAGCTAAACCTAGAAGTTAGTGTGGTGCGTCCACCTCACAGTGTTCAGCTAAACCTACAAGTTATTTTTTTGCGAGCTCTGCACAGTGTTCACCTAAAGCTACCTGTAGAAGGTTGGTGGTGTTTTCCTGATCCTATCACTACCGCAGGCAGCTAAAAAAGCTACAAGTTAGTTTTTTGCGACTCTGCACAGTGTTCAGCTAAAGCTACCTGTAGAAGGTTGGTGGTTTTCTCATACTACAGGCAGGCAATTGATTTTTCTAGCTGCAGTATCAGTACATATAAATATATATATATATATATATATATATATATATATATATATATATATATATATATATATATATATATATATATATATATATATATATATATATATATCCCAGCTTAGTGCAGCTACAGGCCATTAGTATGTCTGGAAGGCCAAGAAGGAGAGGCAGACAGTCACAAGCCAATAAGAGAGGGCAAGCAGGCTCTGTGTCTAGTGCTGGTCGTGGAGACGGTGCATCCTCATCAGCACGTGGCCGTGGGACACGCTTGGCCTTTTTTTCAGCAGCTGGCCGTGTTGAGCCGCAACATGCGGAAGACTTGGTCGAGTGGATGACCAAGCCGTCCTCATCCTCCTCATCCTCTCTCACCCATGCCCAGGGTACTTTGTCTGGCAAAGCAGTGGCCTCTTCCCTCGGCTCAATGTCATCAGTGACTCCTTCCCTAGCCCCACCATGTCCTCCTGAGGAGTCCCTCGAACTGTTTGACCACAGTGTTGGGTACATGCTCCAGGAGGATGCCCAGCGTTTGGAAGGCTCTGATGATGATACTGAGCTCGATGAAGGCAGTAACATGAGCACGGACAGAGGGGGTGCCCAAGAAGGACAGCAATCTGGCAGTCATGCTCCCCCTGCTGCAGCATACTGCCAGGTTTGCTCCAGTGATGAGGAGGGAGGGGATGATGAGGTCACTGACTCAACGTGGGTGCCTGATAGGAGAGAGGAGGAGGCGGCACATCACCAACGAGACAGGATGCCCTCCAGGGGCCAGCCTAAGGGCATCACATTGACTGCATCACACCCCAAAGCTCCACATGTGCAGGGTGCTGCAGTCTCTGCGCGTTATTCAAAAAGTTCTTTGGTGTGGGCCTTTTTTGAGACGAGTGCATCAGATCGCACCGCTGCTATTTGCAACATATGTCTCAAGCGTATCTCGCGTGGCCAAAACATCTCCCGCTTGGGTACCACATGCTTAACCAGACATATGTTGACCTGCCATGCAGTTCGTTGGCAAGGGTATCTAAAAGACCAACACCAAAGAACAAAGAGGACCTCTCCTTGCTCCTCATCAGCTGAGATCTCCAACCCCACTATACCTTCAGTCCTCTCTGAAACTGCACTGAAACTGCACTGAGAGGAATGAAGGTTTAGAATTAGGTGTGTCACAACCAAGTACTTGTGGGCAATCTGCTTTTGGTACACCGACGTCAGATTGTACCAGGCAAATTTCCCTGCCCCAGCTGCTGCACTGCCGAAAGAAGTTTGCTCCCAGCCATCCACATGCCCAGCGGTTGAATGCTAGCTTGGCAAAATTGCTAGCACTTCAACTGCTGCCTTTTCAGTTGATAGACTCTGCCCCCTTCCGTGAGTTTGTGGAATGTGCGGTTCCTCAGTGGCAGGTACCCAAACGCCACTTTTTCTCACGGAAGGCGATTCTGGCTCTCTACCTGCATGTGGAAGGCAATGTCCATGCCTCGCTGGACAGGGCGGTCAGCGGTAAGGTGCATATTACCGCTGACTCATGGTCCAGCAGGCATGGACAGGGACGTTACCTAAGTTTCACGGCGCATTGGGTGACTCTGCTGGCAGCTGGGAAGGATGCAGGACAAGGTGCAGTAGTGTTGGAGGTTGTTCCGCCACTACGCCTCCAAAATGCTAATGATTGTGACACACCTCTCTCCTCCACCAGCTCCTCTTCTTCTTCTTCCATGGCCTCTTCCTGTGCTTTGTCCTCGGAACCAGCGGTGCTCCGTAGCCGTTCAAGGGGCTACGCAAATACGCAGGCCAAAAGATGCCATGCGGTGCTTGAGCTGGTGTGCTTGGGGGACAGGAGCCACACTGGAGCAGAGGTTCTAGCAGCTCTGCAAGGGCAGGTTCAGAGGTGGTTGACGCCACGCCAACTTAAGGCAGGAATGGTGGTTTGCGACAATGGCACCAACCTCCTCTCTGCCCTCCGACAGGGACAAATGACCCATGTGCCCTGTTTGGCTCACGTCCTTAACTTGGTGGTGCAGCAGTTCTTGGGCAGGTACCCGGGCTTACAGGATGTCCTGAGGCAGGCCAGGAAAGTCTGTGTGCATTTCTGCCAGTCATATAATGCCAGTGCTCGGCTGGCGGACCTCCAAAAGGAGTTTAACCTGCCCAAGAACCGCCTAATCTGTGACATGCCCACCAGGTGTTTACTCAACGTTGGCCATGCTGCAGCGGCTGCACACGCAGCAGAGGGCCATCAATGAGTACCTGTGCGACTATGGCACCAGGACAGGGGAGCTTGATTTTTTTTTCCCACGCCAGTGGGCCATGATCAGGGATGCATGCACTGTCCTGTCACCATTTGAGGAGGCCACGAGGATAGTGAGCAGTGACAGTGCATTCATCAGTGACACTGTCCCCCTTGTCCACCTGTTGGAGCACACGCTGCGTGGAATAATGGACAGGGCACTTGAGGCAGAATAGAGGCAGGAAGAGGAGGACTTCCTTAGCTCTCAAGGCCCCCTTTATCCAGACAGTGTTCCTGCGTGCCCGCCGATCACACAGGAAGAGGACGAGGAGGAGGAGGAGAAGGAGGAGGAAGATTGTGTCAGTATGGAGGTGGAGCCTGGCACTCAGCATCAGCAGCAGTCTTTAAGGGATCAGTCCCAGAAACACATGGACTTGTACGTGGCTGGGAGGAGGTGGCTGCGGACCATGTTGTCCCAGAGGACTCCGGACCGAGTGCCTCAGCAAACCTACGCTGCATGGCCTCCCTGATCCTGCAAAGCCTGCGTAAGGATCCTCATATTCGTGGTATCAAGGAGAAGGACCAATACTCGCTGGCAATCCTCCTTGATCCACGTTACAAGGGTAAGGTTGCGGACCTTATCTTGCCATCACAGAGGAGCAGAGGATGAAACATCTTCGGGAGGCCTTGCAGAAAGGTCTGTGCAACGCGTTCCCAGAGACTGGGAGGTTACAAACTCCTGTTTCTGGACAACGTGTTGCTGAGGCTTCGGTCAGTCAAAGAAGGAGCGGTGGAGAAGGTGGCCGTCTGACCGATGCGTTCAGACAATTTTTTGGTCCGCAGCCACAAGGTATGATCGGTTCCAGCAACCATCGCCAGCGTCTGTTTTACATGGTGCAGGAATACCTAGGGGCAAGATCTGACTTGGACACCTTTCCCACCGAAAATCCTCTGGGTTACTGGGTCTTGAGGATGGATCACTGGCCAGAGCTTGCACAGTATGCAATTGAGCTACTGGCCTGTCCTGCATCCAGCGTTCTTTCGGAACGCACATTCAGTGCTGCTGGAGGCTTTGTAACCGATCACAGGGTGCGTCTGTCCACCGACTCGGTTGATCAACTGACCTTCATAAAAATGAATCAGTCTTGGATCACCACCAGCTACCAAGCACCTGATGCTGATGTAACCAAATAATTTTTTTTGAAATCTCAGATCCCTTCAAAGACTGCCTATGCTGATCCTGAGTGACTATCCCTGAGTAATTATCCTCTTCCTCCTCAATGATCACACTGATAGCTTGTAAGAACATTTTTGGGTCTGGGCGCCACCACCAGTGCCTAAGGCACAATTTTGCAGCCCCTGTTTAACATGGCCGTGTACTTACAATTTTTGATGCAATACTTTGCAGCAGGGCTCGCTTCTGCGTTACAACTAGAGTGTCTGTGAGGGGTTGCAGTGTTGTGGCACCAGCACCAGTGCCTAAGGCCTAATTTTTCAGCCCCTGTTCAACAGAGGCATGTATTTACAATTCTTGATCTAATATTTCACAGCAGGGCCCTGTGAGAGCTTACAGTGTTGTGGCCACAAATTTCAAATTTCTGCTGAGTGGGCAGGCCCCTACTTTCAAACATCTAACTTTCAAACGACTCCTACTTGCAAATGGAAGGAGACAACAGGAAGTGAGATGAAATCTACCCCTAGGAAGGGAAATTCTCTCCTGTAAGAGTTGATGTTTTCCAATCCTTGTTCCTCAAAAAAAAACAAATTTTCACAAAACATTTGTCATTGGGACAAAAAGTGAGGTGAAATCTTCTGAAGAGGAGGAAAGACAGCAAAACAAAATGTCACAGGGGTGATAACCCTTCCCTACGTTTTCCAAAAAGCTTAAAAAAGATTTTTTGGCTGGAGCTAAACACGTTAAAAATGTACCCGTTCAAAATTACAAACAGATTCTACTTAACAACAAACCTACAGTCCCTGTCTTGTTTGCACCGCCTGTATAGTGCTGTTCAGAGTATATATGGCCTGGTGGCCCCACACCTTTCCTTATTTTAATTTGGGTGCGGGGTTCCCCTTAATATCCATACAAGACCCAAAGGGCCTGGTAATGGACTGGGGGGTACCCATGCCGTTTGTCTCACTGATTTTCATCCATATTACCAGGACCCAACATTACATTAAACCCGCAAGCAGTTTTAAATAAGATTTTTTCCTTTAAAAATGACATATGGTGCAGGGACTGTTCTAAACACGGGAAACACGCGCCACTTTACAGGCATACTATAGACACACCCCAGGTACGATATTTAAAGGAATATTTCACTTTTTTTTTTTTTTTACTTTAAGCATCATTAAAATCACTGCTCCCGAAAAAACAGCCGTTTTTAAAAGTTTTTTTTGCATTGATACATGTCCCCTGGGGTAGGACCCGGGTCCCCAAACCCTTTTTAGGACAATACCATGCAAATTAGCCTTTAAAATGAGCACTTTTGATTTCGAACGTTCGAGTCCCATAGACGTCAATGGGGTTCTAACGTTCGTGCGAATTTTCGGTCCGTTCGCAGGTTCTGGTGCGAACCGAACCGGGGGGTGTTCGGCTCATCCCTAGTGTATACCACAAATGACACCCCAGAATACATTCTGCTACTCCTCCTGAGTATTACGATACCACATGTGTGGGACTTTTTCACAGCCTAGCCATATAGAGAGGCCCAACATGCAGGGAGTACCTTCAGGTGTTCTAGGAGCATAAATTACACATCTAACTTGTTGACTACCTATTACACTTTTGAAGGCCCTAGAGCACCAAGACAATGACACGTGACACTGATGTGGCACTGATGACAGATGGCACTAATACGTAGCACTGATAACAGATGGCACTGATACGTTGCACTGATGACACGTGACACTGATAACAGATGGCACGTGACACTTACAGGTGGCACTGATGACAGATGGCACTGATAACAGATGGCACTGATGACTTGTGACACTGATAACAGATGGCACGTGACACTGACAGGTGGTACTGGGGACAGGTGGCACTGGGGGCAGGTGGCACTGACAGGTGGCACTGGGGACAGATGGCACTGATAGGTAGCACTGGGAACAGGTGGCACTGGGGACAGAATGCACTGTGGGCATGTGTGTGTTTGAGTTCACACACTCACGGCTCACGCTGCAGCTGCAGGTCACTCTACCTCCCCACACGCGGTCTTTGTGTGAGGAGGGAGACCCGGCAATGAGAGATGATCTCATATGTTTACATACGAGATCACCTCTCATTGGACACTCCGATCGAGTGCTAAATGGCCACTGTGATTGGCCATTTAGCACAATCTGTGATTGGCTGTGTCCAAGGGACATGGTCAACACAGATTTCCCCCGATGCACGCCCGCGGCGGCGCGCAGGGGGGGGATGTAAACAGGAGGACGTCCAGGGACGCCCTCCCGGCAATTTAGCGCCGCGCTGTAGCCGTCTTTTGGCTATAGCGTGGGCGCCAAGTGGTTAATAACCACATACTCCTGACCATGTCCAAATCACCCATGCATGCGTGCTCACACATGCATCCTCACATACAAACCCACACCCAATCACCAACGCAAAAGCATGCACATACACATAACCCCATCTGTGACAATCAGCACTATCACACACCAACCACAACACCCACACCACCATCTATGCAGACACATTAGCACGTTCATACACACCCACCCATGCACACACCGCAACCACATATTTTATGCACTTGCACTTCCGGGAGTCCAGGCAGTGGCCTATGACGTCATCGCTCGGCTCCCTCCTCCTGCTGCCGGGCCAGTAGGAGAGAGGAGCAGAGCCTTGCGCATGCGCAGTATGTTTCCTGCCGTGAAGCCGTAAGGCTACACTGCCGGGTTCCCTTACCCGCAATGGCGGCGGCATGCACCTGACAGCTAATGGAAACATCAGCTGCAGTGCTTACATCGCTGGACTCCAGGACAGGTAAGTGTCCTATTGTAAAAGAAAAAGCCAGCAGCTGCAGTATGTGCAGCTGCTGGCTTTTAATTTTTTTGCACTTTTTTGGTGGGAGGAACATCGCTTTAGGTGAAAGACGACTTTTTTAGTTGAAACATGTCGGGTGGACCCCTCACGACTACCGCTACACGATTTATATGCTATTCTTATCTGCAAAAAATGTGAGTTTGTTTTTTATTGCTATTTTTTAAATAAATCCAAGTTTAAACGTTATTATACTATGTGAGTGTTTTCATCCCTCACATGCAACACTAATCTTTCGCTTGGCTTATGGTGGTACGTCTACTAATGAGGAAGTCGTGCTGATCATTTCCCCCCTCCCCTCGTTTTGTGCAGTGATGACATCTGACCAGATAACACATCTAGACCTGTTGGTCATCAAGCTTTTTTGACCTGTTTGGCATATGCTATTTCAGGCCACTACTTCTGGTAAGCCTCCATATTTTCTGGTGATGGTCCTGGCACTGTTTTCAAACTTCTGTGCACCTCTGGTCTTCCATGGTCCATTTGTCTACCAGGCTACCGGGTCTAAATAATTTTTCTGCACGTACAAGAAAACACCTGTTCATCATCGTTTATGCACTGTTATCACAGACTTTTTCTTTGGTGTTATGGACTTTATATTTGATATTGTTTTTGATGTTTATTTGAATTGAACACATATATGTACTATTATTTTGTTCACCAGTCACTGTCACATGTGCTCACGTGGCATTCTCCTTGTTCACATTGTAATGATTTGATGTTACTTAACGCTTAGGCTCTTATATTGTATACACTTAACAAATAGCGCCACACTGTGAATTTTTTGCAGTATGTGCAGCTGCTGGCTTTTAATTTTTTTGCACTTTTTTGGTGGGAGGAACATCGCTTTAGGTGAAATGTTCTTTTTTTAATTTTATTTAAGGCATTTCTTGGTGTATTTAAAGCGGTATTAAACCCAAAACCAAAAATGTAATATATTGCAGTTTACCAAACCTTAGATGCGTTGGCTGCATTTGTTTTCTTTTTTCAGACTCTTTCCCTTTGTTTTCACCTGGTGATCTGGCCAGTAACACTCCTCCTGTATTAGAGTGCCCCCACTGGATGAATGCGTACAGGGGGCACCTTTGGACAGCACTATTGTTAATCTGGGGGAAGTGTTATGCCGTGTACACACGAGCGGACTTTTTGACAGCAAAGGTCCGACGGAACGAATCCACCGGACAATTCGATCCTGTGTGGGCTTCATCGGACCTTTGCTGTCAAAAAATCAGACGGATTTTAGAAATAGAACATGTTTCAAATCTTTCCGACGGACTTGAGTCCGATCAAAAAATCAGTTTGTCTGTATGCTAGTCCGACGGACAAAAAGGGACGCAAGGGCAGCTATTGGCTACTGGCTATGAACTTCCTTATTCTAGTCCGGTCGTATGTCATCACGTTCGAATCAGTCGGACTTTGGTGTGATTGTGTGTAGGCAAGTCCGTTGCATCGGAACTCCGTCGGAACTCCGTCAAAAGTCCGTCAAAAAGTCCTTCGGAATTCAGTCTGTCGAAAGTCCGCTCGTGTGTACATGGCATTAGAGGAACTAGCAGATTTAGATACAGTAACAAATTTAAGGTTTTACTAAACCCGGTACCCTGCATTCACTATATCTGGTCCCCCACAGTACACAGACTATGAAAATGCAATTATTTTAGTAAATATAAACTACTAAATACCTTTTCTCATCAGCAGTATATAGCAGTCTTGTGACTTCTATCAGTGTCCAGTTGAGCTCTGGTTAAATCTAGTAGGAAGGGTTTTCATTCTCCTCTGACTTTTCTATCAGGCAGCATAACCCCTGACCCTCTGTCTGGAGAGTGCTGATTGGCCCTGTGCTGATGCTGTGCATACAACCTCCCAAAAAGAAAACAAAAACTCCCTAGCAATACGCACCAAACTGAGCATGTACAAAGTGCCTCCAAGGCTCTGTTCTATCAGCAGATGGATTGGGGACTGTAGAAGAAGAGAAGGATCAGAGAAAACAAGATCAAACAGCCTTTACACAATGCAGAGGATCCACAGTGAGTATAAAGCATGCTTCACTGCATATACAGGCTGTTTTTACTGTTGTGGGTTTGTGAACACTTTAAGTCAAAATCTAGCTCACACTGCACTTACACAAGCAGTTACAGCAACATTGTTTTTCTTTTGAGAAAAAGGTCTTGCATGAATAATTAAAAGCTGATCATAGTAAGCACCCCTGTCAGTGGTAAATGGTTTGTCTCAACACGCAGATACATTTGCAGGAGAGCTTGTTCTGTTGAAAACAACAGACTTACGGGCTGGATCACCAAAAGAAAATTACATAGTTACATAGAGTGTCTTGAAAAAGTATTCAAACCCCTTGAAATTTTCCACATTTTGTCATGTTACAACCAAAAACTTAAATGTGTTTTATTGGGATTTTATGTGATAGACCAACACAAAGTGGCACATAATTGAGAAGTGGAAGGAAAATAATAAATGGTTTTCAACATTTTTAAAAAATAAATATCTGAAAAGTGTGGCGTGCATTTGTATTCAGTATAAATACAGCTGTTTTGTGTAGCCCTCAGAGGTTTGTTAGAGAACCTTGGTGAACAAACAGCATCATGAAGGCCAAGGAACACACCAGACAGGTCATGGATAACGTTGTGGAGAAGTTTAAAGCAGGGTTAGGTTATATAAAATATCCCAAGCTTTGAGCATCTCATGGAGCACTTTTCAATCCATCATCTGAAAACTGAAAGAGTATGACACAACTGCAAACCTACCAGGACATGGGCGTCCACCTAAACTAATGCCATGTACACACGAGCACAATGTCCGATAGAAAAAGTCCGACGGGAGCTTTTCATCGTATTTTCCAATCGTGTGTGTGCCTCATCGGACTTTTTCCGTCGAAAATTCTGAGGGACCTAGAAAGAGAACATGTTCTAAATTTTTCTGACAGAACCAATTCCTATCAGAAAAACCGCTCGTCTGTATGCTGTCCCGATGTACCAAACACGACGCATGCTCTGAAACAAGTACGAGACGGCAGCTATTGGCTACTGGCTACTGCACTTCCTTTTTCTAGTCCTGTCGTATGTGTTGTACATCACCGCGTTCTTGACGGACGGACTTTGGTGTGATCCTATGTACGCAAGACAGTTTCATCGCAATTCCGTCGGAACTCCGTCGGAAAATCCTTCAGAGTTTATTCCGACGGGAAAACCGGTCGTGTGTACAGGGCATAACAGGCCGGGCAAGGAGAGCATTAATCAGAGAAGCAGCCAAGAGGCCCATGGTAACTCTGGAGGAGCTGCAGAGATCCACAGCTCAGGTGGGGGAATCTGTCCACAGGACAACTATTAGTCATGCACCCTACAAATCTGGCCTTTATGGAAGAGTGGCAAGAAGAAAGCCATTGTTGAAAGAAAGCCATAAGAAGTCCCATTTGCAGTTTGCGAGGAGCCATCTGGGGAACATGTGGAAGAGGGTGCTCTGGTCAGATAAGACCAAAATTAAACTTTTTGGCCTGGCATGTGTGCTGGGGGAATGAAGTGAGTGAGAGGTCGTTGCGAGCCCGGACCTCGCTGCCACTCCCACGCCTGATCCAGCCCGATCCAGCTAAGCAGTGTGGGAAAGGTAACGCTGTGAAAACTGAACAGCCGTTCGGTGTGAAACTGAAACTGAACAGCCGATCGGTGTGATAGACCTTGTGTCCATTCAGAGTTCAGTCAGTGCACTCTCCTACGGGTCGCCCAGGGTAGGTTCCAGTGGTGCACTCCCTGGAGAGTAGGGAGGCGGCTCATACCCGGGATTGAGCGGCCACTTGTGTCATCCAGGAGCCCAAGGGGAGGCTTGTTTCGGGATGACTAGGAAAAGAGGCATGGAGGAGGCGCCCGTACAGGATGGAGCCGGTGTTCAAATACAGCACGGACCCAAAGAAAAGGCAAGTCAAGCCGCTGCAAAGCTCACACACCAAATCAAACACCCAAGAAGGGTAGACAAACGGGGGTATGCAACATCAGGGCCCCCAGAACAGCCATCCTGGGGGGAGGAAAAGCCAAGGCCCAGCAGTAGCAGGCGCATCTGTTACATTGGCTGAACCAGCAACACATGCAGCCTTGGAGGGGGAGCATGGACTGAGTAAGAAGCTAGTGGAAGGAATTGGTGCACCAGTCTAAGTCACAGAGAAGGAACCATCCTTGAAGGATATTCTCCTAGCAATCAACAACTGTAATGCCGCGTACACACGAGCGGACTTTACGGCGGACTTTGCCCGGCGGACTGGATTTCGTCGGACAATTCGATGTGTGTGGGCTCCAGCGGACTTTGTTTTCTCAAAAGTTGGACGGACTTAGATTTGAAACTTGTTTAAAATTTATCCGTTGAAATCGAGTCCGGTCGAAAAGTCCGCCGTCTGTATGCTAGTTCGACAGACAAAAAGCCACGCTAGGGCAGCTATTGGCTACTGGCTATGAACTTCCTTGTTTTAGTCCGATCGTACGTCATCACGTACGAATTCGACGGACTTTGGTGGATTGTGTGTAGGCAAGTCCGTTCATTCAGAAAGTCTGTCGGAAAGTACGTCGAAAAGTCCGCCGGGCAAAGTCCGCCGTAAAGTCCGCTCGTGTGTACGCGGCATAAGTCATCACTATTTGAACTTTCTGACCAGCTCAAATATATTAGAGTTCATCTACTATCGTTAAGTCATGATGTACAAGAAGCATAGGCGTGCGCACGGGGTGTGCCGGGTGTGCCTGGGCACACCCTAATCACCCCGTGCTGTGTCCAGAGATTTGCCCCAAAATGCTGCATCCAAGAGAGTGTGTGGCCCGTGCTGCCTGTGAAACAGTTTCACAGGCAGCAGAGCATGAGAATTGCCAGAGCTGTTCAGTGTATGAAACTGTCAGATAATGACACTGCATGCAGGGAGAGACACCGGCTGTCAAAATGTCGGGGTGATGTCGGGGGTGGGCGGGACAGAACGGCCATCAAACACCAGCCAATGGGATGGGGTCTGGGCGGGCCGCTACATTTATGTGGCCCCGCCCCCTCTCTGAAGCAGCTCAAACATTGGCTTGTGTTTATAGCGCTTGGTCCCGCCCACTCCCGACATCGCGGCTGAGTTGTAAGTGATCACAACTCAGCCGCGATGTCGGGGGTGGGCGGGATCAAGTGCCAACACCAGCCAATGATTGGGCTGCTTCAGAGAGGGGGCGGAGCCAGAGAAATGTAGCGGTCCGCCCAGACCCATCCTATTGGCTGGTGTTTGGTAACTGTTCAGTCCCGCCCACCACCAGCATCACCGCTGACTTTTAACAGCTGGTGTCTCTCCCTGCATGCAGTGTCATTATCTGACAGTTTCATACACTGAACAGCTCTGGCAATTCTCACGATCTCCTGAATGTGAAACTCCCCCTCTCTCCTATCTGTGCCACCTAATGCTGCCTATCAGTGCCACCCAATGCTGCCTATCAGTGCCAACCAATGATGCCAATCAGTGCCAACCAATGATGCCAATCAGTGCCAACCAATGCTGCCAATCAGTGCCAACCAATGCTGCCTATTAGTGCCAACCAGTACTGCCTATCTGTGCCAGTGCTGCTTATCAGTGCCAACCAATTCTGCCTATCAGTGCCAACCATTGTAAACCAGTGCTGCCTATCAGTGCAAACCAGTGCCGCCTATCACGTGCCAACCAATGTTGCCTATCAGTGCCAGTGCTGCTTATCAGTGCCAACCAATGCTGCCTATCAGTGCCAGTGCTGCTTATCAGTGCCAACCAATGTTGCCTATCAATGCCAACCAGTACTGCCTATCTGTGCCAGTGCTGCTTATCAGTGCCAACCAATTCTGCCTATCAGTGCAAACCAGTGCTGCCTATCAGTGCCAACCAATGCTGTAAATCAGTGCCAACCAATGCTGTCAATCAGTGCCAACCAATGCTGCCTATCAGTGCCCATAAGTGCTGCCCATCAGTGCTGCCAATCAGTGCCCATCAGTGCTGCATATCAGTGCCCATCAGTGCTGCCTATCAGTGCTGACAATTAGTGCCCATCAGTGCTGCCAGTCAGTGCCCATCAGTGCTGCCAATCAGTGCCAACCAATGCTGCCTATCAGTGCCAACGAATGCTGCAAATCAGTGCCAACCAATGCTGCCTATCAGTGCCAACCAGTACTGCCTATCTTTGCCAGTGCTGCTTATCAGTGCCAACCAATTCTGCCTATCAGTGCCAACCAGTGCTGCCTATCAGTGCAAACCAGTGCTGCCTATCAGTGCAAACCAGTGCTGCCTATCAGTGCCAACCAATGCTGTAAATCAGTGCCAACCAATGCTGCCTATCAGTGCTGCATATCAGTGCCCATCGGTGCTGCCTATCAGTGCCAATCAGTGCCCATAAGTGCTGCCCATCAGTGCTGCATATCAGTGCCCATCAGTGCTGCATATCAGTGCCCATCAGTGCTGCATATCAGTGCCCATCAGTGCTGCCTATCAGTGCCAATCAGTGCTGACAATTAGTGCCCATCAGTGCTGCCTATCAGTGCCACCTACCAGTGCCCATCAGTGCTGCCAGTCAGTGCCCATCAGTGCTGCCTATCAGTGCAGCCTATCAGTGCCCATCAGTGCTGCGAATCAGAGCCTATCAGTGCCCATAAGTGCTACCAAAGGGAGACCATCAGTGATGCATATAAGTGCCCATCAGTGCCACCTATCAGTGCCAATCTGTGCCCATTAGTGCCAATCAGTGCTGCCTATCAGTGCCACCTATCAGTGCACATCAGTGCTACCAATTAGTGCCCATCAACGCTGCCAATCAGTGCAGCCTATTAGTGCCCATCAATGCTGCCTATCAGTGCCCATCAGTGCTGCCTTAGCAGGGATGGTGGAAACCCCTCTACAGATAATTGCAATACAAATTACCTTCGAGTGCAACAACTTTTTAGTTGGGAGGTTCACACCATTATAGCACTTTGGATTTTTTATTTTTTAGAGTGTTACACTTAATTGTATATGTTTTAGTTACCGTTATAATGTGAATTATTGCACTTGAAGTTAATTTCCCACCACCCCTGCTAAGTCCATGTCTTTATGGACCTTGCTTTGTGCACTGGTGCGCAGTCATGTTGGAAGGGGTCATCCCCAAACTGTTCCCTCAAAGTTGAGAGCATGAAATTGTCCAAAATGTCTTGGTATGCTGACGCCTTAAGAGTTCCCTTTACAGGAACTAATGGGCCAAACCCAACCCCTGAAAAACAACTCCACACCATAATCCCCCCTCCATCAAATGATTTGGACCAGTGCACAAAGCAAGGTCCATAAAGACATGGATGAGCGAGTTTGGGGTGGAGGAACTTGACTGACCGGCAAAGAGTCCTGACCTCAACCCAATAGAACACCTTTGGGATGAATTAGAGCGGAGACTGCGAGCCAGGCCTTCTTGTCCAACATCAGCGCCTGACCTCACAAATGCCCTTCTGGAAGAATGATCAAACATTCCCATAGACACACTCCTAAACCTTGTGGACAGCCTTCCTAGAAGAGTTGAAGCTTTTATAGCTGCAAAGGGTGGGCCAACTCAATATTGAACCCTATGGACTAAGACGGCATTAAAGTTCATGTGCGTGTAAAGGCAGGCGTCCCAATACTTTTGACAATATATATGTATGTGTGCTTGAGCTTTTGGGTGCACACCCTAATGCAATAGGCTGCGCACGCCTATGACAAGAAGTATGTGTTCGGACTACTGCTCTTGAGGGGAGACTTAGTCAGGTAGAAGATGATGTGATCTCAATGAGACAAGAGGCAATGCTAATGAGAGATCAATTAAATATGTGTATGCATAAAATGGAGAATAGGTTACGCAGGAAAAACGTAAGAGTCCTTGGTCTCCCCGAGAGAAGTGAAGGTAATAACCCCATAGCATTCATGGCTGGCTTAGGGATACGTTTGATGAGGACTCTTTATCAAGCTTCTTTGCAATCGAGCGTGCGCATAGAGTCGCTCCCAGGGTACCATCTTTAGGAGGTCAGCCAAGGCCCCTCATTGTCAAGCTCCTGCACTTTAAGGATAAGGTTACCACACTCCAGAAAGCAAGAGAAATGAAAAACATACAGTTTAACGGCGTAAGGATTTCACTATATCCAGACTTCTCCCCTGAGCTACAGAAACAAAGAGCAAAGTTTACAGAATGCAAACGTAGATTGCAACAGTTTAAGATTAACTATGCATTACTTTATCGTGCACGCTTGTGAATAACAGCATTTGGGGAAGCCAAGTTTTTTAATGCACCTGCAGAAGTAACATCATGGTTGGAAAAGAATGAAGGAAGGTTACAGCGGGGTGAAGGAACATGAGAAGATTAGATACTGGTTGTGCCTATTCAATTTAATGCTCCTTTTGTTTTTTACCTCTTTTTGTAATTTTGAGAAGGCTCTTTTCTCCCCAGGACCTACGTTTAGACATATATATGTACATATAGATGTGTGGGAGTGGGGGGTGGGGGGGGGCGGTAAAACACTTATGATTACATTGGACATGTTGGGGATAGTTCCCCTCCTATTAGGTTTGGGTAGCAACTTATAAAAGAGTTATATCACTTCAGGGGGTTGATACAGTCACTGTAGAAGCCCTTAGTATGAGCCCAAAGTTGGGCAAGGGGGAAATGGGAAACAGAGTGGGGGGAGGAAGGGGGGGTAAGGTGGGTGAGCTGGGGAGGTTGGGGAAGGGAGAGGGTTGGGGGGGAGGGGTAAGGAATGGGGAATATACATGGTGGCATGGGTGTATGAGGGCGGAGGATATGTGTTGTGGTATGATATAAGATGTTTTAAAAGTTTGCACAGGAGGAAAAATCATCAAGGTTGTATACAGGAATTAAGGTAAAAATACTACAGAATTTTAGGTACAAAGGAATTAGGGTCAATATTAACTATTACCCTGAGAGGAGAAAGGAAACAAGGATAGGAGAATGATAGGTACTAGGGTTGGTAGAGGAAAAATCCCAGACCCAGTAAGGCAAGTTAAGATATGTTCATGGAATGTGCGGGGGGTAACGGAGATGTCTGAGAGACAGGCAATCTTTTCTGTGGCTGGGACAGGTAGTTTTAAAATACTCTGCCTGCAGGAGACACATCTTGAGAAAGACACAATTAGTGCCTTAAAGCATAGGAATTATCAGGTGCAGTATCACTCTACCCATACCTCCTATTCAAGGGGTGTGAGTGCATTGATAAACTCCGGATTGGCTTTCTCCTGCAGACAGAGTAAGATAGATGAGAATGGATGGTATGTTTTTCTTTTTTGTGCAATTGAAAGTAGAGAATATGTATCAGCTAATGTTTATATCCCTCCTCCATTTAGCACGGAAATTATGTGTGATTTAATAAAATTTATAGCAGACAAACCTAGGGTGCGGATCAAAGTGGCAGGCGATTTTAATATGACTATGAATAATAGCAAAGATAGGTTTCCACGAGGGTTGCTCCCGGTGGGGTACCCAGGGGCCCGCTCCTCCAATTCTGTGCGGAGGTAGGGCTAGTGAATGTTTGGAGGAAGTGGCATCCGGGAATGAAACAGTATTCGTGCCACTCTAGAACACATGCCACTTTATCCAGAATTGACCTCGTGCTGTGCAATGAGAAGCCCGAAATTTATTGGTAGAGGTAGATTATGAGCCAAGGGGGATTTCGGACCACTCACCAGTAGCTTTTTCAATAAAAACAGGGACAAGCCATAGTAGAGGAGATTGGAAAGTAAATCCCTTTTGGCTCTAAATAATTGAAGATGCGGGGGTTATTGCAGTTAGCCTAGAGGAATTTATAAATCTAAACTCAGGATCAGCCCCACTGGGTATAATGTGGGACTCCCTGAAAGCTTTTTTTACGGGGTGTGCTGATACAGAAAATCTCCTATGTTAAGAAACAATCACAGGCTAAGGAAATCAAAGCAAGAGAGAGGGTGAGAGGGGCCGAAGTGCGGTATGTGGAGGAACCGACTCTAGTCAGATATGGCGAGTGGGTGGAAAGCCAAGAAGAATACAAGAAATTCGTTTTGGAGAAAGTGGAAAAAAAATGCTTCAGAGACAGAATTTTTTTGGGGAAGGAGAACAAGTGGGAAGATCCCTGGCTTTGATAGCCAGGGCAAACGGCCCCCCTACCACTATACCAGTAATTTGGGACAAGGAAGGGAAAATTATAAGAACCACCACAGAAAAAGTAAAGGAATTTAAAGATTATTGCAAAAACCTGTATAGTACGCCACAAATAAATGTAGAGGGGGAAATGTAGGATTTTTTTGAAAAAATGAGTATATCCCCTTTATTAAGAGAAGATGGGGAGGATCTGGAAGCCCCGTTGACATTGGAAGAGTTGCAAAGGGTAATAGTAGATATGGCAAATCAGAAAGCACCAGGGCCTGATTGCTTGCCTATGGAAATTTTTAAGAGGTACGGGGACGTATTGCTTCCGAAACTCTTGGAAGTGTTTAATGGGGCTAAGGAGGAAGGATGACTGCCCACGTCCATGACCGAAGCCAACAATAATTATATTATTGAAAGAGATGAAAAATCCGCTTGATGTAGCTTCATATAGGCCTATTTTGCTTTTGTGCTCGGACATAAAGATCTTGGCAAAAGCCTTGGCAACAAGGCTGAACAGAATAATTTCTAAAGTGATACATCCAGACCAACCGGCTTTATACCGGACAGATCTACGAGTGTGAATATAAGGCAAGTGTATTTAAATATGCAGTTGCCAATAGAGAACGGTGGGAATAGAGCTGTTTTATCATTAGATGTGATCAAGGCTTTTGACAGCCCTGAGTGGCACTACATATGGAAGGTATTGGCTGAATTTCAATTTGGCCCTAACTTTGTCCAGTGGTTAAGAATACTATATGATAGCCCGAGGGCCAAGGTTAGAGTCAATGGTGAGTGCTCTGAGTGGTTCCAGTTGGGGAGGGGGACGAGACAGGGGTGCCCGTTGTCGCCCCTGATCTTCGCCCTCGCAATGGAGCCACTGGCTATTGCTTTAAGGTCCTCCCAAGAGATACAGGGATTTAAAAGAAGGAGGGGGGAGGAGAAAGTCGCTATGTATGCAGATGACATTTTGCTATTTCTGGGGGATACGCAGGCCTCTTTGAAGGCAGCTATGGGGACAGTTAAAGAATTTGGACATTTCTCAGGGTTGGCAATTAATTTAGAAACATCGGTACTTATGCCAATAGATCCCCTTATAAAACCCCTTCCGCAACAGGTAACTCACATAAGCGTAGTAAGTCAAATGAGATATTTAGGTGTTAATATAACAAGAGACCCGGGGCAGTACATAACGGGCAATCTAGTCCCACTTATGATAAAATTTAAACAGAAAAGTCGGGTGTGGGGCCATCTCCCTCTCTCGGTTGCCTGTCGGTGCAATTTAATTAAGATGGTATGGATAACAAAAAAATACAAGTGAGCCACCAATAACTATGTATCTTGATACAATGTATACAACTACATTTCTGTGATTCACCACTATTCTCGTGAAGAAATGTTTAACCACTTCAATACAGGGCTTTTATACACCCTTCCTTCCCAGACCAAATTTTAGCTTTCAGCGCTATCACACTTTGAATGACAATTACTCAGTCATGCTACACTGTACCCAAACCAAATTTTTATCATTTTTGTTCTCACAAACATAGCTTTCTTTTGGTGGTATTTAATCACTGCTGGTTTTTTTTATTTTTTGCAATATAAGCGAAAAAAGAGAGAAATTTTGAAAAAAAAAAAACACTTTTTTTTAGTTTTTATTGTAAAATTTTGCAAATAAGTAATTTTTCTTCATAAATTTGGGCCAAAATGTATACTGCTACATATCTTTAGTAAAAATAACCCAAATTAATGTATATTATTTGGTCTCTGTGAAAGTTATAGAGTCTACAAGCTATGGTGCAAATCATTGAAAAATGATCACATCTGATCACACCTGATGTACTGAAGGCCTATCTCATTTCTTGAGACCCTAACAAGCCAGGAAAGTACAAATACCCCCCAAATTACCCCTTTTTGGAAAGCAGACATTCCAAGGTATTTAGCAAGAGGCATGGTCAGCTTTTTGAAGTTGTAATTTTTTCCCACAATTCTTGGATGGAAACGCCCACAAAATGACCCCATTTTGGAAAGCTAACACCCCAACGTATAATCTATGAGGCATAATTAGTCTTTTGAATGGTTCATTTTTTTCCCGAAGTTTTTGGAAACTGTGGAAAAAAAATGAAAACGCATTTTTTTTTACACAAAGTTGTCCATTCATAAGATATTTCCAACACATAGCATGTACATAGCAAAAATGACACCCCAAAATACATTCTGCTACTCCTCCTGAGTGTGGCGATACCAAATGTGTGAGACTTTTACACAGCCTGGCCACATACAGAGGCCCAACATTGAAGTAGCAGCTCCAGGCATTCTAGGAGCATAAATTACACATCTCATTTCTCAACCACCTATTACAATTTTGAAGGCCCTGGAGCACCAGGAAAATGGAAACGCCCACAAAATGACCCCATTTTGGAAAGCTAACACCCCAACGTATAATCTATGAGGCATAATTAGTCTTTTGAATGGTTCATTTTTTTCCCGAAGTTTTTGGAAACTGTGGAAAAAAAATGAAAACGCATTTTTTTTTTTACACAAAGTTGTCCATTCATAAAGATATTTCCAACACATAGCATGTACATAGCAAAAATTACACCCCAAAATACATTCTGCTACTCCTCCTGAGTATGGCGATACCACATGTGTGAGACTTTTACATAGTCTGGCCACATACAGAGGCCCAACATCCAAGTAGCACTGTCAGTTGTTCTAGGAGCATGCATTACACACAAATTCCTGCCAACCTATCACATTGTTAAAGGCCCTTCATATTTCTAACACATAGCATGTACTGTACATACCAATTACAAACCAAAATACATTCTGCTGAGTAAAGGGTAAAGATTACCTGCAGTTTTAGTAGTGCAGTGGTCCACAGAGAAGAGCATCGGTCCAGGCAGCAGGCAGGAACGTGGACAGCGACAGCAAAACAGGCAGCAGGCAGGAATAGTCAGTACAGGTAGAGATGTCAGCACAGCCAAAGCATTAGTCCAGATAGCAGGCAGGGATGTGGTCAGCAGCAGCAAAAGGATCAAAGGATCGTCCATGCAGCAGACAGGAATACTGTCCATAGTTAGTACATGCAGCAGGCAGAGGTATGGTCAGCACAGCCAGAGTATTTGTCCAGGGAACAGGCAGTACCATCAAGGTTAGGGCATCGGTCAGGAAAGAATGGGGACAGGGGTAGAGGCTTCTCCCACCCAAATCATTTTGAAGCCTCCGGGCAACCAGACCCTGTTATGGGAACACAGAAAACCAAAAACTGGTTTTCTGAACTCCGAACACTATTCTGGAGCCCCTCACATATGTGAGACCCCTGTGTAGCAGGGTGAAAGATCAATCCAAGGGGCAGGCAAAAACATGGTCAACAGGCCGAGGTCAGTGCAGGTAAAAGGCAGAAATAGACGGTAGGCAGAGGCATAGTCGATACAGTCCAGGGTCAGTTCACGTGAAAGGCAAAAACATGGCGGAAAAACAATGCAGACGGTAGGCAGAGGCATAGTCGAGAAACAGGCCAGGGTCGGTTCACATGGAAGGCAATAATATGGTTGGTTGAGGAAGGGAAATATTCAGGACAGAAATTACAAACAGGGAAATGGCAGTATTAGAAATATGGACTAATAATTTTCCAGAGTGTGATATCGCCTGAAGCATTCTCTGATGCAAAGGCCAGGTTGGGAGGGACAGTCGGTACAATGGAAGCTGGTATCTTTCCTAATTCCTCTTTTGGTGCACACCCGACATTTTTTTTGGCGTCGTCTTCCGGATCCTGTTGGTGGAATATGGTCTGGGAAATGGCGCTCATGTAGTCTGCTGACAGAATCGGAGCAAATGCTTTCTTGGGGGGATACTTGCTGACAGGGGCGGACTGACAACTCATGGGGCCCCCGGGCAATAGGGGCTCATGGGGCCCCCTTTGTCCCCACCCACCCACACACAAGCCACACCCTCACAAAGCCCCACGTATATATTGCACTGCTACATTACATGCATTGGTCACAGAATTTCTCTACTTCATGTTCAAAATAAATGTTAAAGATTTAAGAAAATAAAGACAAATAAACTCACTTTAACCACATACATTTACTGCAGGGCTGCGTCTCCTGTGAGCAGAATCACGTACAGGAACTTGATTCTGCACTTGCGGGTCTGCATGCTGTTTGACCTGCTGCCGCTGTGATTGGACACACCGAGAGCTAAACAGCGGGTCCGGAGGACCCGATGTCCGCCAGGCCCAGACGATCGTTTCTAACAGAGGCAGAACTGTGGTCTGCCTATGTAAACAAGTCCCCAGAGAGCCTCCCCCACTTACATCAGGGGCCCCAGAGAGCCTCCCCTTACATCAGGGTCCCCAGAGAGCCTCCCCCACTTACATCAGGGGCCCCAGAGAGCCTCCCCTACATCAGGGTCCCCAGAGAGCCTCCCCCACTTACATCAGGGTTCCCAGAGAGCCTCCCCTTACATCAGGGTCCCCAGAGAGCCCCCCCTTACATCAGGGTCCCCAGAGAGCCCCCCCCCTACATCAGGGTCCCCAGAGAGCCCCCCCCCCTACATCAGGGTCCCCAGAGAACCTCCTCCTTACATCAGGGTCCCCAGAGAACCTCCCCTTACATCAGGGTCCCCAGAGAGCCTCCTCCTTACATCAGGGTACCCAGAGAGCCCCCTCCTTACATCAGGGTATCCAGAGAGCCCCCTCCTTACATCAGGGTCCCCAGAGAGCCCCCTCCTTACATCAGGGTCCCCAGAGAGCCCCCTCCTTACATCAGGGTAGCTAGAGAGCCCCCCCTTACATAAGGGTCCCCAGAGAACCCCCCCTTACGTCAGGGTCCCCAGAGAGCCCCCTCCTTACATCAGGGTTCCCCAGAGAGCCCCCCCTATACATCAGGGTCCCCAGAGAGCCCCCTCCTTACATCTGGGTTCCCCAGAGAGCCCCCCTTACATCAGGTTCCCCAGAGAGCCCCCTCCTTACATCAGGGTTCCCCAGAGAGCCCCCCCCCTTACATCAGGGTCCCCAGAGAGCCCCCTTCTTACATCAGGGTTCCCCAGAGAGCCCCCCTCCTTACATCAGGGTTCCCCAGAGAGCCCCCCCTTACATCAGGGTTCCCCAGAGAGCCCCCCTTTACATCAGGGTCCCCAGAGAGCCCCCTCCTTACATCAGGGTTCCCCAGAGAGCCCCCCCTTACATCAGGGTCCCCAGAGAGCCCCCCTTACATCAGGGTCCCCAGAGAGCCCCCCTTACATCAAGGTCTCCAGAGAACCCCCCCCGACATCAGGGTCTGCAGAGAGCCCCCCATACATCAGGGTCCCCAGAGAGCCCCACCTTACATCAAGGTCTCCAGCGAGCCCCACATACATCAGGGTCTACTCCCCAGAGAGCCCCCCCATACATCAGGGTCCCAAAGAGCCCCCCATAGATCTGGGTCCCCAGAGAGCCCCCCATAGATCTGGGTCCCCAGAGAGCCCCCCCATAGATCTGGGTCCCCAGAGAGCCCCCTATTAGATCTGGGTCCCCAGAGAGCCCCCCTTACATCAAGGTCTTCAGAGAGCCCCCTTACATCAAGGTCTTCAGAGAGCCCCCCTTACAACAAGGTCCCCAGAGAGCCCCCCCATACATCAGGGTCCCCAGAGTGCCCCACCTTACATCAAGGTCTCCAGAGAGCCCCCCTTACATCAAGGTCTTCAGGGAGCCCCCCCCCCATACATCAGGGTCCCCAGAGAGCCCTGCCTTACATCAAGGTCTCCAGAGAGCCCCACATACATCAGGGTCCACTCCCCAGAGTGCCCCCCCATACATCAGGGTCCCAGAGAGCCCCCCATAGATCTGGGTCCCCAGAGAGCCCCCCCCCCCATACATCAGGGTCCCCAGAGAGCCTCCTCCTTACATCAGGGTCCCCAGAGAGCCCCTCATACATCAGGGTCCCCAGAGAGCCCCCCCATACATCAGAGTCCCCAGAGAGCCTCACCCCATACATCAGGGTTCCCAGAGAGCCTCACCCCATACATCAGGGTTCCCAGAGAGCCTCCCCCTTAAACCAGGGTCCCCAGAGAGCCTCCCCCCATACACCAGGGTTCCCAGAGAGCCTCCCCCTTAAACCAGGGTCCCCAGAGAGCCTCCCCCCCATACATCAGAGTCCCCAGAGAGCCTCCCCCCATACATCAGGGTCCCCAGAGAGCCTCCCCCCAATAAATCTGGGTCCCCAGAGAGCCCCCCATAGATCTGGGTCCCCAGAGAGCCCCCCCATAGATCTGGGTCCCCAGAGAGCCCCCCATAGATCTGGGTCCCCAGAGAGCCCCCCCATACATCAGGGTCCCCAGAGAGCCTCCCCCCAATAAATCTGGGTCCCCAGAGAGCCCCCCCCATAGATCTGGGTCCCCAGAGAGCCCCCCCATAGATCTGGGTCCCCAGAGAGCCCCCCCATAGATCTGGGTCCCCAGAGAGCCCCCCCATACATCAGGGTCCCCAGAGAGCCCCCTTACATCAAGGTCCCCAGAGAGCCCCCCTTACATCAAGGTCCCCAGAGACCCCCCCCCCTTACATCAGGGTCCCCAGAGAGCCCCCTCCTTACATCAGGGTCCCCAGAGAGCCTCCTCCTTACATCAGGGTCCCCAAAGAGCCCCCCATACATCAGGGTCCTAAGAGAGCCCCCCCATACATCAGGGTCCCCAGAGAGCCTCCCCCCATACATCAGGGTTCCCAGAGAGCCTCCCCCTTAAACCAGGGTCCCCAGAGAGCCTCCCCCCATACATCAGGGTCCCCAGAGAGCCTCCCCCCATACATCAAGGTCCCCAGAGAGCCTCCCCCCCCATACATCAGGGTCCCCAGAGAGCCTTCCCCCATACATCAGGGTTCCCAGAGAGCCCCCCCCCCTTAAACCAGGGTCCCCAGAGAGCCTCCCCCCCATACATCAGGGTTCCCAGAGAGCCTTCCCCTTAAACCAGGGTCCCCAGAGAGCCTCCCCCCATACATCAGGGTCCCCAGAGAGCCCCCCATACATCAGGGTTCCCAGAGAGCCTCCCCCTTAAACCAGGGTCCCCAGAGAGCCTCCCCCATACATCAGGGTCCCCAGAGAGCCCCCCCATACATCAGGGTCCCCAGAGAGCCTCCCCCCATACATCAGGGTCTCCAGAGAGCCCCCCATACTTCAGGGTCCCCAGAGAGCCCCCCAATACATCAGGGTCCCCAGAGAGCCTCCTCCTTACATCAGGGTCCCCAGAGAGCCCCCCAATACATCAGGGTCCCCAGGGAGCCCCCCCATACATCAGGATCCCCAGAGAGCCTCCCCCCCATACATCAGGGTCCCCAGAGAGCCTCCCCCCCATACATCAGGGTCCCCAGAGAGCCTCCCCCCATACATCAGGGTCCCCAGAGAGCCTCTGCCCCATACATGAGGGTCCCCAGAGAGCCCCCCCCATACATCAGGGTCCCCTGAGAGCCTCCCCCCATACATCAGGGTCCCCAGGGAGCCTCCCCCCCATACATCAGGGTCCCCAGAGAGCCTCCCCCCATACATCAGGGTACCCAGAGAGCCCCCCCCATACATCAGGGTACCCAGAGAGCCCCCCCTCATACATCAGGGTTCCCAGAGAGCCTCCTCCTTACGTCAGGGTCCCCAGAGAGCCCCCCCAATACATCAGGGTCCCCAGAGAGCCCCCCAATACATCAGGGTCCCCAGAGAGCCCCCCCCATACATCAGGGTCCCCAGAGAGCCTCCCCCCATACATCAGGGTCCCCAGAGAGCCTCCCCCCCATACATCAGGGTCCCCAGAGAGCCTCCCCCCCATACATCAGGGTCCCCAGAGAGCCTCCCCCCCATACATCAGGGTCCCCAGAGAGCCCCCCATACATCAGGGTCCCCAGAGAGCCTCCCCCCTATACATCAGGGTCCCCAGAGAGCTTCCCCCCCATACATCAGGGTCCCCAGAGAGCCTCCCCCCATACATCAGGGTACCCAGAGAGCCCCCCCCCATACATCAGGGTACCCAGAGAGCCCCCCCATACATCAGGGTACCCAGAGAGCCCCCCCCATACATCAGGGTACCCAGAGAGCCCCCCCATACATCAGGGTTCCCAGACGTAACCCCCCCCCAGAGGTTCCCCTGTACCTGGCTGTGCACCTCCAACCCCCAGCACAGGGGGAGGTGGGAGGTGGTGATCATCAGTTCTGTGGTGCCTGTGGATCTCACTGGGGCTTGTAGTTCTCCATCTGATTCTGTACAGTGGATAGGGGAGGGGCCTCTGACCCGGGAAGCAGTCGGCAACAGTGTACCAGCAGAGAGTGAAACTTGTAGCTGCCCGGGTCAGAGGCCCCTCCCCTTTCCACTCTATACACTCTGGAGGAGAAATACAAGTCCCAGGGAGATGCTGCGAGCACCATAGAGCTGCTGATCGCCGCCTCCCACTCCCCCCACTGCATCCCAAACTGAAAGCCACAGGTGCAGGGTGAGATGCCAGGTCTTGCCCCCCTGCACAGTGGCAGGTAGCAGAACGGCTTCACCGCAGCATGCCTAGCAGCATACCCCTAGATCTGACGAGCATGTCTCACGGGCCCCCTACTGGCCGCGGGCCCTCGGTCGGCGTCCGAATGACCGAATGGTCAGTCCGCCCCTGCTTGCTGATAAATCAGGGCAGTGACAATGTCTTCAATAAACTTTATGAAGGTGGTGGGTGTTTCTGTGGATTTTTGGTAGATTATGAAAGAATTTAAAAGGGCCAAATGAAAAAAGTAAATTGCGACTTTTTTGTACCAGAATAAGGATTTTCTTGTTGAAAGATAGGGCTGCAACAACTGATCGTTTAAATCCACGCCCCCCCCCCCATGTATTTATTGTACTCAGTGATACAGGTAGGCTTGCGAACGGTACCGAGTCTTCTGTGAAGTTCCACCGAGGTGTCATCGTGGATGGTGGACTTGATGTACACGTCTTTTCTATCCCTCCACTTCACAGCCAACACTTCTTCGTTCCTCAAGCTTGTCGATTCCCCCCTTGGAATGTTTGTGGTGACAAGACACTGTGGGAAGCCCTTTCGGTTTTTTCTAGTTGTACCACAGGCTAAAGTTTGAGATGTAGGTGGCGGAGAAGGGGCAAACTCGTATAATAATTATCCGTATAAATATGGTACCCCTTTTGAAGGAGTGGGAATGCCAACTCTCAAACAATTTTCCCACTTATTCCCATGTACGAGGGACACTCAGGGGGCTGGAGCTGGGAATCTTTCCCTTCGTACAAAGCTTGTTAAAAGCTTGTGAAAATCCTGCAGTGTTGACCTGCACACCCGACTGTGCTGTAAAAGGGGGGGTCGTGGCTGACCCTGTGGTAGAAGGCAGCCACAATGGGTTTGCCAAGGAATCTGGAAGATGGGTTTGGGCCCTACTTCTTTGGCGTCCACTTGTGCTGGGCCTTTCCTCCTGGGGTCTAGCAGCGCTTGTACTGGGCCCCTCCTCCTGGGGTCTACCGCCGCTGGCACTGCTGGTAGCTGCCTGGTTTTCAGACCGTCGTCTTTTTGGACAGACTACTTCCTCCTCTGATTCGGATCCTGATGTGCTGCCTTCGGGGGGCTCATTTTCCGAATCAGAACCAGAATCTGAACTGGGTGGTGAGAGCTCCCCGTTGCTCTCATCGGTCAGACTCAGTATCTGGTATGCCTCTTCTGGGGTGTACATCTTTCTGGACATAGTGGCTGACTGGCTGTATGTACTCTGGTAGCAAGTGATGAGGTGGCAGGTACTCTGGTGGCAGATGATGAGGTGGCGGGTACTCTGGTGGCAGGTGATGAGGTGGCGGGTACTCCTGATGGACAGGTACTCTGAGATGACAGATACTTTGAGATGACAGGTACTCTGAGGTGACAGGTACTCTGAGGTGACAGGTACTCTTTATTTAGGAGGGGCGATCTGGGCACAGTAGTACATATGTAATTAGTAACTCACTGTTAGCTGATCTCTTCTCCTCACACTGGATCGGTGTGTGAGGAGAAGATCCCAGCAACAGCAGTTACTGTCTGATTGTTTACATTAGTGACCGGCTGTGATTGGACACAGCCGGTCATGTGATGCAGAGCCATGTCATTGGCTACAGTGATCGGGGCTGAGCTGTATCCAGGGGAAAAGCCTCAGCCCTGATCACCGTACCTGATCACTGCTCTTCCGCCGGAACCCGCTCAATACACGCTTCCCAATGCCGCTCTGCATCCGCCGTTACCGACGCTCCGCCGCTTCAATACCCCCATCGGGGAACGGCTGTGTCCTGAGGGACACAACGGTACCCCGATCGCCGCTCTGCGGGCCCCCGCAGTAGCGGCGGAAAGCCGAGGCCATCATATGACGTCCACCCAGGATGGGAGATCCCATCTGTGGACGTCATTTGACTATGGCCGGGTATTGAAGCGGTTAAAAAAGATAGATACATTTTTCAAACTAGCTGAAATATCTTGTTTGTGCAAAGTGTTTATATGTCACAAATAAGGAGCAACTAATTTACTCCATTTACTTTTACTTATACCAATAGGTTAAACGAATAACTATTCAAATGGTAAAATATAGGTAAAAAGTTACTAAGTGCATATTAAAACTGGTGCTTATGTGAAAAAAATCAATTGTATAGATCTATGCATTCATAATCTTTCAACACACCAATTAAATTATTACTTGTTCCTCTTTAAAAAAAAGCAGAAATAAACACCCTTGTGATGTGTTATAAAAGATAAAGTCCATATGAGGATATCTTGTATTGTAGATCAATCATATATCTTCTGCTTTGGAACAAACAAATAAATGATCTTCCCGCTATAGGTAAAGTAGAAATGCTCGCTTACCGAATCTGTAGGATCTCAAATTATAGAGATCTTAAAGGCTTGTTGCATTCACCTGCCGGCATCTGTGATCTCCACCTGGGTAGTAATCCAGAAAGTTTTCCCTGTTTTTCTTCAATGGAATAACCAACAGACACTTTCTTTGGGTTCAGGTGTTAAACTTCCACAGCTGTGGGAGGGAAGGTCAATTATCTTCCCTCAATCCTCCACACATCCAGACCCCTCAATGAAAACAAAACGGAGGAAACTCCATAGTGTAGATGTAAAAATTTATTAAAAGTCACTTGTAATTCCACAGCAATTGCACACAGCACTAAGAAAACAGCATTTCGCAAACTGCAAGCCAAAAAGTCAGATCAAATTGCACAGCAACATCACCACAAATAGTGCACAGCAAAGGGAACTGGATAAAAATATTTCACAGGCAGCAGAGGGTTGAGCCTTCTCACTGCATAGGGAAAAAATGAATAAAATGTGATGGCATCACAGCCACTTGCTCCATCCAACGTGCGTTTCCCCTCAACGGGCTTCCACTGGGAACGGAGACATGAGGGGAAACGCGCGTCGGATGGAGCAAGTGGCTGTGATGCCATCACGTTTTATTCATTTTTATTTTTTTATTTTTTTTATCCAGTTCCCTTTGCTGTGCACTATTTGCGGTGATGTTGCTGTGCAATTTGATTTGACTTTTTGGCTTGCAGTTTCCGAAATGCTGTGTTCTTAGTGCTGTGTGCAATTGCTGTGGAATTACAAGTGACTTTTAATAAATTTTTACATCTACACTATGGAGATTCCCCCATTTTGTTTTCATTGAGGGGTCTGGATGTGTGGAGGATTGAGGAAAGATAATTGACCTGCCCTCCCACAGCTGTGGAAGTTTAACACCTGAACCCAAAGAAAGTGTCTGTTGGTTATTCCATTGAAGAAAAACAGGAAAAACTTTCTGGATTACTACCCAGGTGGAGATCACAGATGCCGGCAGGCGAATGCAAAAGCCTTTAAGATCTCTATAATTTGAGATCCTACAGATTCGGTAAGCGAGCATTTCTACTTTACCTATAGCGGGAAGATCATTTATTTGTTTGTTCCAAAGCAGAAGATTCATGATTGATCTACAATACAAGATATCCTTATATGGACTTTATCTTTTATGACACATCACAAGGGTGTTTATTTCTGCTGTTTTTAAAGAGGAACAAGTAATAATTTAATTGGTGTGTTGAAAGATTATGAATGCATAGATCTATACAATTGATTTTTTTCACATAAGCACCAGTTTTAATAGGCACTTAGTAACTTTTTACCTATATTTCACCATTTGAATAGTTATTCGTTTAACCTATTAGTATTAGTATAAGTAAAAGTAAATGGAGTAAATTAGTTGCTCCTTATTTGTGACATATAAACACTTTGCACAAACAAGATATTTCAGCTAGTTTGAAAAATGTATCTATCTTTTTTAAACATTTCTTCACGAGATTAGTGGTGAATCACGGAAATGTAGTTGTATACATTGTATCAAGATACATAGTTATTGGTGGCGCACTTGTATTTTTTTGTTATTTTGTTTGGGTCCTTTTTGTATTTTTGACTTACACGAGCAGCTGCACCGCTTTGTTGTTTTTTTACATATGGTTAGTGCAAAATATACTCTTTTGATACAAGATGGTATGGATGCCGCATATTCTATATGTAATACATAACTCTCCAGTGTGGATTCCAAAACACTGGTTTAATAAAATGGACAGTGTGTTTAGAGAGTTAATTTTGAAAAATGGGGTGGCAAGGATTCGCTTGCAAGCGCTGCGACAGTCGAGAGAGGTGGGGGGTTTGGCTTTGCCAAATCCAGGGTATTATTTCCTTGCGGCACAAATGCAGTATATGAGAGGAAGCAACATGCCAGAGGAAAGGGGAGTAGGAAGTAACCTACTGATGAATTATATTAGTCATGATAAGAAAGTAGAGGCGGTTGAAGCGAACTCCTTCAGCTCCAGCTGTCCCACAGTTCAGTTAATGGTTAGATGTTGGGAGTCTGTCAAAACCGTGTTAGGTTATACCGGATTCTCTGAGTTATCCGTTATGGTATAATAATAATCTAAAAGGATGGGTAAAATAGAGGAATGGGACAAGAGGGGTACTGCCTGGCACAGTTATATAGGGCAGGTAGCTTAAAGTCATTTCAGGAGATAGTGGAGGAGTATGCGGTTCCTAATCCATTATTCTATAGTTATCTGCAAGTCAGGCATGCTCTAGATGCACAATTTAGTGGAAAGGAGCCAGAGTGGTGTGAAATGCCCTCTCTTAGGAAACTGGTCAATACTAGTACTTCTAAAGGATTAATTTCCGACATGTATGGGGGTATAAGCACGGCAGGTCAGGCAGGAGAGGTAGAACCCAAAAACAGGATTAAATGGGAGAGGGACGTTGGGCCACTAACAGAGGAACAATGGAACTACTTCTTGGCTTTGGGGTCTAGGGTCTCTCTCTCTCCTTCACAAAGTGTATCCCATCTGTACTTGATATATAGTTCATACTACACGCCATTGAAACTGTTTATGTTTGGAAAGTGGTCTGATGCTGCATGTCAAAGATGTGGGGACAGGAGGGGCGACTTGATACACATGTTCTGGCGATGCCCCAAGTTGCATAGGTATTGGAAGGGCATAATCGATAAAATAAACTCTGTGTTCGGGGCATCGCTGGGCATGGAGGCTAGGACTTGTCTCATGGGCCTGATGGAAAAGAATGGTATACTAGGAGATACACAGACTGCAATAATAAGATGCTTGTTCCAAGGAAAGAAACTAATTGCACAGAAGTGCCAGGCAAAAGATCCCCCGACGGTAGTAGATTGGTTGAAAGAGGTAAAAGAAGTGATTGGGAAGGAGAAATTTATCTACGGGAAGAGGGGTAACACTAAGAAATTTGAGAAAATATGGATGCTATGGCTAGAATCGGAAAACCCCAGCTAAAAGAATGTAGGATATGATGGCAGAAGGAAATGTAAGAAGGTAGAAAGGTTGGTGCGTGTGGTGTGGAAGTGAGGAGAGATTGGATGGTGAGGGTGGATAGGGGTGAGGGTGAATAGGGGTGAGGGAGGGGGGTGGGGTGGGATAAATAGGTAAAGTGGTTGTTTATATTTATTTGTATTTTTGATATTTTATAAATTATGTAAATATTGTTGTTTTGTGGATAAATATATCTTCCAGATAAAAAGCATTTGAACAAAAAAAAAAGCAGAAAATAGATTTGCTGAAAAAACAAAAAAAAACAAACAACTTTTTGGGCCTAAAAGCAAAACGCTGTGTGGCGGAAAACTAACACTGCACATCACCCTGAACACACCATCCCCACCATGAAACATGGTGGTGGCAGCATCGTGTTGTGGGGATACTTTTCTTCAGCAGGGACAGAGAAGCTGGTCAGAGTTGATGGGAAGATGGACGGAGCCAAATACAGGGCAATCTTAGAAGAAAACCTGTTATGCCGCATGCACCCGACCGGTTTTGCCGTCGGAATAAACTCCAAAGGTTTTTCAGACGGAACTCCGACGGAATTCCATTCAAGCGGTCTTGCCTACACACGGTCAAACCAAAGTCTGACCAAAGTCCTGCCACCCAGAACGCGGTGACGTACAGCAAGTATGACGGGAATAGAAAAAGGAAGTTCAATAGACAGTAGCCAATAGCTTCCGTCTCGTAGCATGCGTCGTTTTTGGTCCGTCGGAACAGCATACAGACGAGCGGTTTTCCCGATAGGAATTGGTTCCGTTGGAAATATTTAGAACATGTTCTATTTCTAGGTCCGTCAGAATTTTCGAAAACTAAAAACAGATGAGGCACACACACGATCGGAATAGACGATGAAAAGCTTCCGTCAGACTTTTTCTGTCGGACATTCCGCTTGTGTGTACGCGGCTTTAGAGTCTGCAAAACTTGGGGGCGGAGGTTCACCTTCCAGCAGAGCAACGACCCTAAACATACAGCCAGAGCTACAATAGAATGGTTTAGATCAAAGCACATTCATGTGTTAGAATGGTCCAGTCAAAGTCCAGACCTAAATCCAATTGGGAATCTGTTGCAAGACTTGAGAATTGCTGTTCAGACGCTCTCCATCCAATCTGACAGAGCTATTTTGCAAAGAAGAATGGGCAAAAATGTCACTCTCTAGAAGTGCAAAGCTGGTAGAGATATACCCAAAAAGACTTGCAGCTGTAATTGTAGAGAAAGGTGGTTCTACAAAGTATTGACTCAGGGGGGCTGAATACAAATGCATGCAGTGGCGGTGCGTCCATAAGGGTGCACGAGCGCTGCCCCCTCTCTCCTGCCACCCCCTCTAGCACCAATAGATAGATTCATGCACTGCATGAATCTATCTATGGCCGCCGCTGCCACCACCTATTCAGGCACCCGGCCCCTTTTTGGACACTGGGCGCCTGAATTACAGCGGCGGGGGTGTATTTTTGAAGCACCTGATTAGAGCCATAGGCTCTAATAAGCGTCAAAAAAGGTGACCTGTGAGCGCCATGCTGGGCGCTGGCAGGTCACTCAGCTGTGCTGGAAAAGCAAATAAATATTCGCTTTCCTAACACTAAACCGCCTCTCCGCCAATCAGGTGCTCAGATCTGTTACCTGTGACTTGATTGGCTGAAACGACAGGTGATGTGATTGGACGCCTATGAGGCATCCAATCATAGCAGAGAATGGGAAGAGAGGATGGGAGAAGACATTGAGGAGCTGTCCCACTGAGGGTACAGTGCAGACGGTGGGCCGGCAGGCGGGGGGCACACTGGTACGGTGGCTGCATTTGATGGGGCACAGTGGGAGCATTTGATGGGGCACAGTGGGAGCATTTGATGGGGCACAGTGGGAGCATTTGATGAGGAACAATGGCAGCATTTGATGGCACAGTGGGAGCATTTGCTATGGCACAGTGGCTGCGTTTGATGGGCACAGTGGCTGCGTTTGATGGGCACAGTGGCTGCGTTTGATGGGCACAGTGGCTGCGTTTGATGGGCACAGTGGCTGCGTTTGATGGGCACAGTGGCTGCGTTTGATGGGCACAGTGGCTGCAATTGATGGGCACAGTGGCTGCGTTTGATGGCACAGTGGCTGCGTTTGATGGCACAGTGGCTGCGTTTGATGGCACAGTGGTGGCAATTGATGGGCACAGTGGCTGCGTTTGATGGCACAGTGGTGGCAATTGATGGGCACAGTGGCTGCGTTCGATGGTACAGTGGCGGCAATTGATGGGCACAGTGGCTGCGTTTGAGGGTACAGTGGTGGCAACTGATGGGCACAGTGGCTGCGTTTGATGGTACAGTAAGACTGCAATTGATGGGGGTTTTTTTTCAGAATTTTTCAGTTTGTTTGCGCCCCCTCAAAAATTTTGAGCACCAGCCGCCACTGAATGCATGCCACACTTTTCACATATTTATTTGTAAAACATTTGGAAAACCATTTATCATTTTCCTTCCACTTTGGTTGTAACATGACAAAATGTGGAAAATTTCAAGGGGTATTAATACTTTTTCAAGGCACTGTAGTTGGTAAGGATGAATAAAGACACCAGTCCATCCAGTTCAACCTGTGTGGGTGGGTGTTTGTGTTGATAATCCTTTCCCATATCCCTGTATATTGTGTTTGCTGAGATGCACTTCCAAGAGTCTTTAAAAACTTCCCACCAATATAAAGGAAAGAAAGCTGAAAAAAGAAAACTACTGCATCCATCACATCTAAGAATTGGTAAGCTGAAATATAATAAATATTTGCTTTTGGGTTTTTATTCAACTTTTTTTCTGTCAGTTCTTTTTCGTTCAGATGTTTTTATTCAAGTACAAACAACAAATGACATACAGTCAGGAGAAAAATCTAAAATAATGAGGTTAATGATGCTAATACGGATACTTTTGTTGTACAAGATCTGGAGGATTAAAGTTAAAGGCTAAGTTCATCTTTTTTTTTTTTTTTTTTTCTAAAATCCAGCTCCCCTATGTACCAATATACCATTATTGTACCTCTGTTGTACAAACATACAAGTTTTCTTTGATTTTGAAAACAAGGCCTTACCTAGGGTTGCCATCTGTCCGGGATTTCACCCGGACAGTACGGGTTTAGAGTAATTTTGAATCACGTGTCCGGGGCTCCTGGCGCCTGGAACCCGGACAAATGATCCATACCGCGCTGTGGCTCAGGGCTCCATGTGTTCTGCTGGGGGCCAGGGCAGGAACATTACTAGGGTTTCAGGCAGAGGTTCTTCTGCTAATACAGCAGTTTGGACAATTTAATCAGTCCCGACGCTGCTTCTATAGTATCATGCCGACTTTTTCAGGCAATGCACAGGATCCTACAGGAGGAGAAGAGGTACCCGGCAGACAATGAGGGTGAGGGCACTCGAACCCTGGAAAACTTTACAGAGGAGATGACCGCTATAGAGGAAAGAGTCTGGCCAGCAGTGCGCTGTCAGTGTTCGGGTGTCAGTGGAGAATTGGAGGAGCGCACTGGATCGGGGATGAGACCAGCCGCAGAATCAGCTACATCCACAATACTTGGCTGGGTAAGAAAAACTGACCTGAGGGGGGGGGGGGGGGGTAATTCTTAGGATTCTTTGCTATCACCTCTGTGTTGTATGTGATGATCGGGAGTCAGGCCTGGTGCCAGCATAATACAGAGTCCTGCATAAAATAGTGTGTCCACTTCACAGGTCCTCCTGTCATCCTGCCCCCTTCTCTCCCTCTGCCTGCCCCCCTCCTTACACACTGCCTGCCCCCCTTCTGTCATCCTGCCCCCTGCTGTCATCTTGCCTACCTCCTGCTGTCACACTGCCTGCCCCCCTCCTGTCACCCCGCCCCCTCCTGTCACTCTGCCCCCTCCTGTCATCCTGCTCCCTCATGTCACACTGCCTGCCCCCATCCTGTCACATTGCCTGCCCCCTTCTGTCATCCTGCCCCCTTCTGTCACTCTGCCCCCTCCTGTCATCCTGCCCCCTCCTGTCATCCTGCCTACCTCCTGTTGTCACACTGCCTGCACCCCTCCTGTCATCCTGCCCCCTCCTGTCGCACTGCCTGCCCCCTCCTGTCATACTGCCTAACCCCCTCCTGTCACACTGCCTGCCCCCTCCTGTCATCCTGCCCCTCCTGTCACTCTGCCTGCCCCCCTCCTTACACACTGCCTGCCGCCCTTCTGTCATCCTGCCCCCTCCTGTCACCCTGCCCCCTCCTGTCATCTTGCCTACCTCCTGTTGTCACACTGCCTGCCCCCCTCCTGTCACCCCACCCCCTCCTGTCACCCCACCCCCTCCTGTCACTCTGCCCCCTCCTGTCATCCTGCTACCTCCTGTTACACTGCCTGCCCCCTCCTGTCACATTGCCTGCCCCACCTGTCATCCTGCCTACCTCCTGTTGTCAGACTGCCTGCACCCCTCCTGTCATCCTGCCCCCTCCTGTCACACTGCCTACCCCCCTCCTGTCATCCTGTCCCTCCTGTCACTCTGCCTGCCCCCCTCCTGTTACACTGCCTGCCCCCCTCCTGTCACCCTCCCCCCTTCCTGTTATTACGCTGCCCCCTCCTGTCATCCTGCCCTCTCCTGTCACACTGCCTGCCCCTCTCCTGTCACACTGCCTGCCCCCCTCCTGTTACCCTGCCCCCTCCTGTCACACTGCCTGCCCCTTCCTGTCATCCTGCCCCCCTCCTGTCACACTGCCTGCCCCCTCCTGTCACCCTGCCCCCCTCCTGTCATCCAGCCCCCTCCTTTCATCCTGCCCCTCCTGTCACACTGCCTGCCCCCTCCTTTCATTCTGCCCCCTCCTGTCATCCTGCCCCCTCCTGTCACACTGCCTGCCCCCCTCCTGTCACTCTGCCCCCTCCTGTCATCCTGCCCCCCTCCTGTCACTCTGCCTGCGTTGATTGATAATAAATGGCTTCAGCCAAACACTAACCATGAGTGAAAGAAATGTTTTTGCGTTATCATTCATATTCTCTGAAAAATGGCCAAGAAATCATAAATTCTGCCAGGGTATGTAAACTTATGAGCACAACTATGTATACCATAGTTTGTAGATGCTATGAGTTTTGCACAAACCAATTAATATACACTTATTGGGATATTATGTTATGAAGAAATATGATTTTTTATTGGATATGTTTCATACAGTAATAGAAAGTAGAAAATATGGGGTTTCTTTCACTTTTTTTTTTTTAGTTTATATCCTAAAAAATAAAAAAAACCCAGTGATGATCAAATACCACCAACAGAAATCTCTATTTGTGTGAAAAAAAATTAAATACTGTATTTCATCATGCTGTCAGCAATGGCAGCACATGGCACAAGGCCTGAGAGAGAAAATTATTTCTTTACACAAGAAAGGTGAACGTAACACCAATAACAAGGGTTAACTCAGCAAGAAATAGGAGTGTGGTTGCTAGGGGTTACCAAACACAAGCTCAAGATACCAAGCAATCGTTAGGCGTGGTAACTCGTAAGGTAGCGAGGGGGTCAATGTTCTTGCTCCCTCCCTAGCAGTCAGTATCCAATAGCAACAGAATCCAAACCCATGTTACAGAGCTCTATGGCTCATCTTTAAGTCAAGGAACCGCCTTAATGTTAGATTTTTCACATGACCACAGTCTCCTCCTGGTCCCAGGCATTGATGAGCTTGCTTCATGCAAAAGGTACCTCACGTGCACAGGTGCGGATGACCTCGCCCATAAACATATACCCCTCCTGTAACTTTCTATATTTCTGATAAGTGTACTAGGGACCCGTCTTCTTATCTCTCCCTGTCCCACCTATAAGCCCTTTATGTTTCATGCAATAACCAATCTCTTTCAAATACATCTTCTGTTATTTCAATGAATTCCTAAATCAATTTTTCAATTAAATGCTTCAAATAGTCTACTGCCGGTGCTTCATGGCCTAGGAAAGCCTTTTTTTTCCCCTCTTAGCAATGGCTTTCTTACAGCCATTCGACCTGTCAAACCTGCAGTGCCAAGTCTTCTCTTCACAATTGAAACTGAGACTTGCTTACTTCAATTAGTGTTAGGCTGTGCTTGAAGTTTTTGTCCTGAGAGCCACTTCTCTGGCATGCTGCTGAACGTGTTCAAGAAGTTTCCTGTATTCCCTTTCCAGATGCTGTTCCTTCCTTAGCAAATAGTCATGGAAGCAGTTGACTCTCAGAAACTTGTCTTCTGATTCTGTTGTGTCTTTGGGTCTGTCAAACCTCTTCCCGTCAGAGTTTCCTCCAATTTCCAAGTGCCTTTAGATGGTGTAGGATACTGTACTTACTGACACCTTGGTTTTCTTTGCAATTTCTCTAAAGGAAAGAACTACACGTTTAAAGGTTATAATGGTCTGTATGTCTTTCTTTGTTAATTGCCTTTTTAATGCCATTCCTCTCGCCGTACAATATTATCTAAATACTGCTTAAAGATTAAGTAAAGTTGCGGACGTGAGTAGCATGCACGTCCGGGGGGAGGGGCCTGTCACGGCATCTGTGCGAGCCCATGGAGGAGCGCCCCGTGAGCAGCCGAGATCCGATCGGGGTGAGAGTTTGAGGAGCCCCGGCGGAGGAAGGCTGTATAGGGCATCCGTGGCAGCAACAGCCTCCGGTAGCTCAGAGGCACAGTTTCTAACACGGAGGAAGGAGGATCGGAGGTTGCTTGACTGGATGGGCAGATGGGAGGGTGGAGCTCAAGGCGAACTTTCCTGAGCCGTTGCCTGCTGCCGCTGAATCCTCATCCTTTCTCCTGTCCCTCCTTCCCTCATCTCTCCCCGTCTCCTAGCCTGGCCGTTGCCTCCCTGCTTCGCTGCTCACCAGCCTGATGACACACAAGGATTGAAGCCGCCCAGTAAGCCATCCATACAACAACTAAAAGGTAAAGGAGCGCAGGCTGGAAATGGGAAGCAGCATTCAAACAAGGTTCAGGCTGGAAAAATGTGTTAAGAAGAAAGAAAACATCTCCCAGGTAATAGACATCCGAACTGTACGGTTCCCACAGGTGCGGTGCAGCTTTAAAAATGTATGGCATACTTTCTATTTGAATAAGGCTACAAATTAGTAGGTGGCAACAGTTTATATTGTCAAATCCGTAATCGGTAAACCCTAACTAATATATACCGGGTATTGGACCATATTGCAGCGGGAGAGAAGTAAGCGAGCCTGCTTATTTTTGTCTGATTAGCCAATATACAGGTGCACGGGGACAGGTGCAGACGGCCCGCTGTTCCACGCGTACTCTCTACTGGAGACAGGACTAGATAACTCGCCATATAAGGTACTGTCATTTGGTCTGAAGGAGGTTTCCTTTATAACATAGCGCCTGTGGCAACGATATGATAGTCCCTTGTTAAAAGCTCACCTAGGAAAATTTTACCTAAGGGAACCGAAACAAGAAGAATGAGAGGGAGGAAACAGAGAACAACCGAGCCTAAGACCCCCAGAGAAAGTTTAAACAAAGCTCAAATCAGAAGTACTTAAAAGAGAAAAGCCCCCAAAGTACAGGAGAGGAGAAGAAACAGGAGACCATAAAAGGGAAAAAGAAAGAGGGGACTAAATCTAAGGGAGCCCAGGAGGATAAATCCAGGGAAGGTATTGGAATTGGAATGTCACTTAACCCAACCACTTCTCAAGATAGTGGCAGTATGGACCAAATACCAACTAAATTAGAAATGATGGAAATGTTCTCTAAATTGGAGAGCTCTATGAAAAGCGAGATCACTAACGTAAGAGGGGGACATGGGCCATTTGTTGAAGAGAGTGGAAGAGGCTGAGGAAAAAACAGGACAGCAAGCCCAGGAGATTGGGGAGTTAAAGTAATTACAACTGGCCCAGAGAGAACTCCTTTATAGGCTAGATGACCAAGAGAATTACAATAGACGTCAAAACCTCAGGATATGAGCTCTACCAGAACAGCAGGAGGAAGACTTGGTCAAAAAAAACGAGAAAAATATTTAATCCAGTATTGGGTAGAAGTGAAGAACACTAATTAAAGATAGACCGAGTGCATAGAGTAAGGAAACCCCCGGGGTTGAAAGAGGAGACACCCCGAGATGTCATAATAAAATTTCATAAATACGAAGATGAAGCTAAAATTTGGAGCAACCTGAGAAGAGCGCCCCCACTACAGTACGATGGAATAAACCTTCAGGTGTTCACTGACCTGTCAACGGGAACCCTAGCGTGGAGGCGACAGCTTAAACCTCTACTAGAACAGCTGGGGGTTGCTAATATTAGGTATAACTGGGGGTTTCCAGCCTCTCTAGTAGTCCAGAAAGAGGGAAGGACATTACGATTAAAATTTGTTGAAGAGTTCAATGACTTTTGTAAAAGACTTGAAATTCCAATACCAAACATCCCGGGTGGACAGGAATGGGCAGGAGTGGCGGGGGAGGGCTGTCATTGGCAGAGAGCTTGAAAGTGTGTATAAGTTCACATAGGCTGGGTGGGGAGGAGTCTCTTTTGGGACGGGGGAGGGGGGGACCCCAAAGACAGCTTGAGGAGTCCGGGAAGGATAAGGGTCACTGGGGTGCTGGGTGTTTTTCCCCTGTGGGCTCAGTCCTGTCCCCGTTCCCATTCAGAGTGGAGGAGGGGAGGAGGGACATGGACAACAGGGGCTGCGATCAGAGCTTCACCTTAGGATTTGATGGTCACCAGAAGAGATCTGAATGTGAAACCAAGGCCGGTGTGGGGCCTGGGTGGGGGAAGAGGGGAGGGGGGGTGGGGAGGGGGGGAAGGGAGCTGGGGGGGTGGGATAGGAGTGAGGGGGGTGAGGGGTGTTTTGGGAGGGAGGGTGGTAAGGGGGGATCCTCTGGTATTTCGCTAAGAAGTATGACTATCCCTTTGAAACCCAAGTAGGGGGCTCCTAACTAAAACTAAAATAGAAGAAGAGACAACACTAACCTTCATGACCTACAACGTAAGGGGTCTAAATACTTCTACTAAGAGATATAAGATCTTAGAAGAACTTAGAAGACACGGGGCAAGGGTGGTCTTTCTACAAGAGACTCATCTGTCCCATAAGTCCAACGTGAAATTGCACTCGGTCTATTTTCCAACATGGTATTATGGAGACACCATCACAAAGAGAGCTAGGGGAGTAGCGATAGGGTTTTCGAAAGAGGTCAGATTTGAACTAGAAGATAGGTTGACAGACCCAGAGGGAAGATTCCTCTTCCTGAAAGGTAAGCTAGGTAGAATGGAGTGTACATTGGCAAACATATACGCCCTGAACAAGAACCAGATTTAAATATCTAATGGATATTTTGGGAAAGCTGATGGACTTCAAGAGCGGGTACGTGATCCTGATGGGTGACATGAACTTCTGTGTGGACCAGGGCCAGATTAAGAACATCATGGGCCTGGTGCTGAGGATTTTGGTAGGGCTTTTTATAATAAATAAATATGCAAACAATTTTTTGTTATAACAAATTAAATTAAATAGAGAGAGGGGGGATGAGAGAGAGAGAGGGGATGAGAGTGTGGGGAGGGGTAAAGGAGGGGGGATGAGAGAGAGGATGCGCATGAGCATGCGTGGGAGTGACAGCAATGCAGCCTGGCCAAGGCAAGTGACCGAAGGCACAGAACCTGGAAGGAAGACTGGGTGAAGATGGAAACGCCTGGGACCCACCGGATTGATCACAGCGCAGTGCTGGAGGGCTCAGTCTGACAGGTAAGTGTACCATAATGTGATAATATGCTGTGCATACTAGTACATTATGGCATAACCTACCTCAGGGCCTCTAAAAAGTAGTAATGTTACTACTGTTTTAATATGACAGGATCCCAGGAGCCTCTCATGGAGTCTCCTACAAACCCGAGGGCCCCTGGGCAGTGACCAGGTGCGTAGTTGCCAACATTTCAAAAATATTTTCAGGGACACTTTTTTTTTTACCAGTGGTATAATTAGAGTAGCTGACATCCCCTATGTTCCTTCATGCATCACAGTAGTAATCACAAAATTAAATGAGTACTAATAATGGGCAGAACAAATATGAGGACTGAGAAGATTTCCTTTAGTTGAACTAACAAAAGTGTGCCCATTCTAGAGCTGGTAACATTGAGGATATTCAATATAATTTTAAAGAACTGTTTTTGTGGGTAAGAGGCATAGGGGAGGAGTATGGATGGTATAACAGTGGGCACTATGTACAGGAGATGAGTGTGCAGGGTATGACAGTGGACAGTATGCACAGCAGAGGGGAGTGGATGGTATGCCATTGGGCAGTATGTACAGGAGAGGAGTGTGGAGGGTATGGCAGTGGGCACTATGTACACGAGTGGAGTGTACGGTGTATTACAGTGGGCAATATGTACATGAGAGGAGTGTGAAGGGTATGCCAGTTTGCAGAATGTACAGGAGGAGTGTGGAGGGTATGATGGGGGCAGTATGTACAGGAGAGGAGTGTGAAGGGTATTATGGGGGGCAGTATGTACAGGAGAGGAATGTGGACAGAAAGACAGTTGGCAGTAAGTACACAAGAGGAGTGTGGAGGGTATGACAGTTGGCAGCATGTACAGGAGAGGGGTGTGGAAGGTATTATTGGGGCAATATGTACAGGAGAGAAGTGTATGACAGCGGGCAGTATGTACAGGAGAGGATTGTGGAGGTATGACAGGGGGCACTATGTATAGGAGAGGAGTATCGAGGGTATGACAGTGAGCAGTATGTAAAGGAGAGGAGTGTGGAGGGTAAGACAGTGGGCAGTATGTACAGGAGAGGAGTGTGAAGGGTATGACAGTGAGCAGTATGTACAGGAGAGGAGTGTGGAGTGTAAGACAATGGGCAGTATGTACAGGAAAAGAGTGTGGAGGGGTATGACAGTGGGCAGTATGTACAGGAGAGGAGTGTGGAGGGTATGACAGTGAGCAATATGTACAGGAGAGGAATGTGGCAGGTATGACAGCGGGCACTATGTACAGGAGAGGATTGTGGGGGGGTATAACAGGGGGCACTATGTATAAGAGAGGAGTGTGGAGGGTATGACAGTGAGCAGTATGTACAGGAGAGGAGTGTGGAGGGTATGACAGCGGGCACTATGTACAGGAGATGTATAAAGTGTAGCGCTATAAGTGTAAATAATATAAATGAAAAAACATGGTGAGCTAAGCCCAAACCATTCCTGGAGGGCCCACAAAAGAAATTAAAAATTAAAAATAATATAATTCAAAGTTACATATAAATGACTAAACACAATCAGAAATGTACTGAGTGCCACACACTGTCATATAAATTGATACTAATAGACCAGTGAAAAAACAATGTGAAAAATAATATCAAAGTGAAGAAATAACAAAATGTGCATAAATGTTGAAAATTATGATCTTAATGAAATTCAACACCCGCCACCAAAAGTCTCTGAGGGTTGGATAATGAAAACAACGATGGAAAGCTTCTGCCAAGTGGATAGATAAAACACCAGATAAATAAGACGTCTAAATGAGTGTCGGGACCACCACCGGAGCATCAGAGGAGGCTTACCGGAACCAGGTGACTTGAGAAGACATACGTCTTACAAGTCTCAGAAAGCTTGTTTAGCCACCAAGGCTGGCAAGATGGATCCTCAGGTGTCCTCAACTTCAAATGGGGGGGGGAGATAGAGATCCCGTCCCAGCTTCAGCCGTCCAGACTTATCAACAGGCCAACCGGATATATTTACATGCCATGGGAGAAATAAAGCTCACATGGCATGATATCGTTTAAAAACATGAATTTATTAAAACAATAAAAAGGAACACTCACATATTAGAAGATCAGAATAAACTCAAAACTGTATATCAATCGCGGTGATTGTAGGGAGTCCACCCAACATGTTTCGGCTAACGAGCCTTCATCTGGGGTGTGGAGCCCCCCACCTCACCGCTATTTAAACTAGAAATGACCCCCACTGGGAGTGTCACAACACAGGAAGTGCCCCACTGATGTCACTTCCGGTTTGATGGATTGGTATAAATAGTATAAAGTATAAGTAAGTTATGGGATTCTAGTCAGTGGTATTATGCCACTAGCACCAGTTAGTAGAGTACAAAAATAAGAAAATAAGACAAAAAGAAGCGTCTATAGTATTCATATGGCCAGCCGACCCGGAAGTGCTCGGAATTTAGCCAAGCCTCGGTGTTGGCATGGCCAGATAGGCAGATCGGAGCGCCTTCACGCTCCGCCCCCCGGGCGTGTCCAGGTAGCAGGGCCGTGCGCAATAGCGGAAGTCACAGGGGGAAGTCGGCCTGCGCACCAAGCCTCGCTCTCGGTTGGTGAATCCGTAGGTCGGAGCGCCATCATGCTCCGCCCCTCGGACTCCGCATCGAATGTGTAGACAGGGCCCGCCTCCGTCGAATGCTGCGCGCGTGCATTAGACGCTCGGGACCTAGCTTCGTCACCACGCTGACAGTTCCCGTACTTCCTGTAAGTAGGGAGGAGGACCCCAATAGGCTGGAGAAGGCCGGAACTACATCCCGGCGGTCTCGTAACCCAAGTCAAGTGTCAGCAAAGGTGGAAGTATTAAAAACCTGGAGCGCATCTAAATTATAAACGTCAACAAACTAAAATGGAATTAAAAAATTAGTAGAATTAAAAGATTAAGTGCTAATATTTGTATGGGGGCAATAGCCATAACCATAAAGTATTAAAAAGTGACACTACCAATGGGGGACATCCCAAAGGATCCATGTAATGCACCATATGCACGGGGGACTACCAATAACAGTAATACCACTAAAAAAGGGGACATCCACCAAGGTACACAGATACAAAAAGTAATTGTATAATGTCACAATATAAAACCTATTAGTGGTCAAAAACTGCCTGGCATTAATATAAGAATTTAATTAAAAAACATATACACCAGAAGAAAAATGTATAAAAATCGAAATAAAAATGAGAGAGATCATGAGTAGCTATGCCTGATTAATAAACTAATTAATGTCCCACTCCACGTTAATACCTTGCGGGAAGTGGCAACCCAATTCGTAAATCCAGTAAGTCTCACGATGGGAGACCCCCCTAAGGGTTGATCCACCCCGCCGGCGGGGTGGATCAACCCTTAGGGGGGTCTCCCGTCGTGAGACTTAATGGATTTACGAATTGGGTTGCCACTTCCCGCAAGGTATTAACGTGGAGTGGGACATTAATTAGTTTATTAATCAGGCATAGCTACTCATGATCTCTCTCATTTTTATTTCGATTTTTATACATTTTTCTTCTGGTGTATATGTTTTTTAATTAAATTCTTATATTAATGCCAGGCAGTTTTTGACCACTAATAGGTTTTATATTGTGACATTATACAATTACTTTTTGTATCTGTGTACCTTGGTGGATGTCCCCTTTTTTAGTGGTATTACTGTTATTGGTAGTCCCCCGTGCATATGGTGCATTACATGGATCCTTTTGGGATGTCTCCCATTGGCAGTGTCACTTTTTAATACTTTATGGTTATGGCTATTGTCCCCATACAAATATTAGCACTTAATCTTTTAATTCTACTAACTTTTTATTTCCATTTTAGTTTGTTGACGTTTATAATTTAGATGCGCTCCAGGTTTTTAATACTTCCACCTTTGCTGACACTTGGCTTGGGTTATGAGACCGCCGGGATGTAGTTCCGGCCTTCTCCAGCCTATTGGGGCCCTCCTCCCTACTTACAGGAAGTACGGGAACTGAGAGCCTCTTGAGCCCCTCGGGAAAGAGAGCCCTGACTGATGGGGGCATGACAGGGAGGAGTTACACTGAAATTGGTATAACTCAGGATTGGTACAGGGGGGAAAAAAGGGTTGGGCCTGAGCTCAGGAGTTTGGCACCCCAGGGGATTATGGTCCTTTTCGGACGGAAGCATGGAAGAGCTGCCCACCCTCCCGCCCTAATTTTGATGGTATGTCACAGCGTGTTGCGGTTTTGGTGACCTTGCCAGCAAATATGGAACCCCTTTTATGCCCGGATGGTAATTGGGAGATTGACGGCCGGTCCGGCACTGATGGTAAGGACAGGCCCCTCCTTCATCTCCCTTTTACATTTGTAGTTGAGTGCTCACAGTACAACTGTGACTGGCACGGTCTTAAAGAGTTAATGTTAATGTTGAATTAAATAAAGCTGTGGCCTTGCCCTTTCCAACGTTAATGGTTGTATGTGGTTTTTATTGGATGGGAAGAAGGGGTAAGGTATGATAAGTGGTATGGTTGGGACCTGGGCTTATTGCACCTCAGCAGTCATGTCAGCGTGGTGACGAAGCTAGGTCCCGAGCGTCGAATGCGCGCGCGCAGCATTCGACGGAGGCGGGCCCTGTCTACACATTCGATGCAGAGTCCGAGGGGCGGAGCATGATGGCGCTCCGACCTACGGATTCGCCAACCGAGAGCGAGGCTTGGTGCGCAGGCGGACTTCCCCCTGTGACTTCCGCTATTGCGCACGGCCCTGCTACCTGGACAGGCCCGGCGGGCGGAGCGTGAAGGCGCTCCGATCTGCCTATCTGGCCATGCTGACACCGAGGCTTGGTTAAATTCCGAGCACTTCCGGGTCGGCTGGCCATATGAATACTATAGACGCTCCTTTTTGTCTTATTTTCTTATTTTTGTACTCTACTAACTGGTGCTAGTGGCATAATACCACTGACTAGAATCCCATAACTTACTTATACTTTATACTATTTATACCAATCCATCAAACCGGAAGTGACATCAGTGGGGCACTTCCTGTGTTGTGACACTCCCAGTGGGGGTCATTTCTAGTTTAAATAGTGGTGAGGTGGGGGGGCTCCACACCCCAGATGAAGGCTCGTTAGCCGAAACATGTTGGGTGGACTCCCTACGATCACCGCGATTGATATACAGTTTTGAGTTTATTCTGATCTTCTAATATGTGAGTGTTCTTTTTTATTGTTTTAATAAATTCATGTTTTTAAATGATATCATGCCATGTGAGCTTTATTTCTCCCATGGCATGTAAATATATCCGGTTGGCCTGTTGATAAGTCTGGACGGCTGAAGCTGGGACGGGATCTCTATCTCCCCCCCCCCCCATTTGAAGTTGAGGACACCTGAGGATCCATCTTGCCAGCCTTGGTGGCTAAACAAGCTTTCTGAGACTTGTAGGACGTATGTCTTCTCAAGTCACCTGGTTCCGGTAAGCCTCCTCTGATGCTCCGGTGGTGGTCCCGACACTCATTTAGACGTCTTATTTATCTGGTGTTTTATCTATCCACTTGGCAGAAGCTTTCCATCGTTGTTTTCATTATCCAACCCTCAGAGACTTTTGGTGGCGGGTGTTGAATTTCATTAAGATCATAATTTTCAACATTTATGCACATTTTGTTATTTCTTCACTTTGATATTATTTTTCACATTGTTTTTTCACTGGTCTATTAATATCAATTTATATGACAGTGTGTGGCACTCAGTACATTTCTGATTGTGTTTAGTCATTTATATGTAACTTTGAATTATATTATTTTTAATTTTTAATTTCTTTTGTGGGCCCTCCAGGAATGGTTTGGGCTTAGCTCACCATGTTTTTTCTTTTATATTATTTACACTTCTAGCGCTACACTTTATACACTTCCTATTTTTATTTTTCCTTTGTCTAAGAGGAGTGTCAGCTGCTTACTGTGTAACCATCCTCTATTATTATTGGTGCAGCGCTGTACTTATCTCCCATTGGTTCCATTAACTATGTACAGGAGAGAAGTGTATGACAGTGGGCAGTATGTACAGGAGAGGATTGTGGGGGGCATGACAAGGGGCACTATGTATAGGAGAGGAGTGTGGAGGGTATGACAGTGGACAGTATGTACAGGAGAGGAGTGTGGAGGGTATGACAGCGGGCACTATGTACAGGTGAGGAGGATGAAGGAATCTGGGAAAGGAAAATTTAAAGGGTTGTGGAAGGATGTTTAGGGACTGTGTAGTGGTTAAGCGGGCCATACATGGATTGAAATTAAGCAGAGACCAGCCATGTATGGGCTAGCTGGTTGTACACAAGTCAATCTATTAATCGACTTGAGTACAACCAGCCTGTCAGGTTTTCCCAAAATAATCAGTGCTGCCAGCTATAGTTAACAACACTGATCATTGTATTCTGTGGGAAGGGAAGGCTCCCCACTGGCTGAACACAATAACACTGCGGGAGTGATTCCCCCATCCACAGGTCAGCAGGTGAGAGGGTGTGTGGGGACAGGCTGGGGAGAGAGGGGGGAAGTGGCGGGGGAGTGACCTGGTTGGTGGGGAGTGTGAAATGGATGACGTGTTTCAAGTTTCTTTCACATTTGCGGTAATGCTTACTGCCCTCTGAAAAGTGATCTGTGGTGGATTGCTTTTCAATGAGTGATATAGCAGCAGCTGACAAGCATTCATGAGGTGCTACTGCCACTCCTTTTTTTTTTTTTTTTTTACATTGCTGAATGGTAGTTTTACATTGTTAGACTATGCTGCTTCTGCAAGCGAGTTTGGCCTGCAGTTGCGGCCCTGGTGTGGACAAAAGCCTGGATAGTACGTACCGTGTGCAGGAGACAAGTAACGTACAATTGATAAGGGTAAAACATAAATTGCATGTGTGTCAACTAGTAGACATATGGAGGATTTTTTAATCCTAAAAAACAAGATTTTTCGTTTTTCTCTCCTGTACACGGGACGTACTCAAGGATAGATTATATCTTCGTCGAACATAGATTGATTGAGTGGGTGAAACACGCTGACATAGAAATATCAACACTATCAGACCACTCCCCGGTAAAAATGAAAATGGCGGTTCTGGGTATTTATAGACAGTTACATGCTTGGCGCCGAAATGAACAGCTTATTCAAGATGTTGTAAAAAAGGAATTAGAACAATCAAATAAGGGGAGTTGGGACTTTATCATCCCGGATTCAGTAGAACAAAAAAAGGAAATTTGGCACTTTAAATGAGGTGGTAGACTTGGTGTAGAAAACGTGGTCAGTTTTATTGGAATAAAAAGTATTTAAAAAGTATAATACATATAGATGATAAACATCATATGGAAAAGCATATAATGAAGTATTGTCATAGTGTACATATGCATACTCGATTCAAATTGCTGAGTAATAGTAAATTTTCATATACAGAGATCAATAACTAAGTAACATCGTAATATACGTATGCATAGAGTAATAACATCATATAGGTAGATGTATACATGAAAAACACTTGGTACATATATATGGCATAATCAATTAGCCTGGAAGCTGGCAGCCAAAGGAATGATACAGAAATTATGTGTAACATATCTTGGTATGGAGTTGGTTGCCTACCAACTCCATACCAAGATATGTTACACATAATTTCTGTATCATTCCTTTGGCTGCCAGCTGCCAGGCTAATTGATTATGCCATATATATGTACCAAGTGTTTTTCATGTATACATCTACCTATATGATGTTATTACTCTATGCATACGTATATTACGATGTTACTTAGTTATTGATCTCTGTATATGAAAATTTACTATTACTCAGCAATTTGAATCGAGTATGCATATGTACACTATGACAATACTTCATTATATGCTTTTCCATATGATGTTTATCATCTATATGTATTATACTTTTTAAATACTTTTTATTCCAATAAAACTGACCACGTTTTCTACACCAAGTCTACCACCTCATTTAAAGTCCCAAATTTCCTTTTTTTGTTCTAAGGAATTAGAACAATATTTTGAAAGCAATGATACAGGAGAGGTTGCGGGGTCCTCCCTGTGGGAGGCTCACAAGGCCTATATAAGGGGGATTCTGATAAAAATAGGATCAAGGAAATAAAAAGAGAGTTCGGAGAAAATTAAAAATGTAACGGAAGAGATTTTCAGAAAAGGACAGGAGCAAAAGAAATATCAGGGTAACCATACAGAAATACACCTAAAGTTAGTCAGGAAAAGGGACGAATTGAAAGACCTCATAGATCAGGAAACAACAAGAGTTTTTAATAGAATATCTAAAAAAAAGGTACCAGTGGGGAAATAAGGCCAGTAGAAACCTAGCCCAGATGTTGCAAAAGAACAAATCCTTAAATTTTATAGACAAAATTCTAACAAAAGGAGGGGAAATGGCTTATACCACTAAGAGAATAGCGGAAACATTTAAAAATTACTATCAGGACCTGTACGCGGTAGTACATGATAGGGGTCAGACAGGAGACAATAAATAAAAATAAAAAATTTCCTAGAAAAAGTCGAACTACCCAAAATTCCAGAGAATATGAGAAAAGTTCTAGAGTCCCCGATAACAGAGGAGGAAATCAGTAGGGCTCTTGCAGACTCGGCCAAAGGGAAAAGTCCTGGCCCAGATGGGTTTACAACATTCTATTATAAAAAGTTTAAGGATATTCTTATCCCTAGGCTTTCATTACATAAATGGCCTAGGGGTAGAATACGAAATGGGGAGAGAAGCATTGTCTGTAATCATCACAGTCATTCCGAAGGAGGGGAAGGATGAAACGAGGTGCTCCAGCTATAGGCCCATTTCGCTGCTGAATGCAGATACAAAACTGTACGCCAAAGTTCCAGCAGGGCGGATTAAAGGAGTGATGATCTTCCTGGTCCACCTGGACCAGGTGGGCTTTACCCCTGGAAGAGAGAGTAGAGATAATGGGGTAAGAACACTCCTCCTCCAGAGGATAAAAGAAAGAGGGCCCCCGGGTCTACTCCTGTCAATAGACGCCGAAAAGGCCTTTGACATGGTAGACTGGGGGCTCATGATACAGACGCTGGAAGTAATGGGAATTGGTCCAAGAATGATCCAGTGGATCAAAAACTTATATCATCATCCAACAGCAACCATAAGAATAAACGGTGTACTATCTTCTCCCATAGGGATGAAAAACGGGACAAGGCAGGGATGTCCTTTATCCCCACTCCTATTTGTCCTATCGCTGGAACCCCTATTGGCCACGATACAAAAGAACCCCGATATAAGTGGATTTAAGATTGGGGAAGAGGAGCATAAACTCGCAGCATATGCGGATGACGTATTGTTTTACGTTACCAATCCGCGGATTTCCTTACCTAACTTATTGAACACCCTGAAACAATATGGTGATATATCCAATTTCAGATTAAACCTTGCAAAGTCAGAAATTCTTAATATAAACATATGTAAGACAGAAGAATTAATACTGAAAACGGAATTTAAATTTGCCTGGAAGAGAGAACTGAATTATTTGGGGATTAAACTAGCAAATACCATGAACAGAATCTACAGAGTAAATTTTGTAGTATTACTGGATGAAATTAGAACCGAGTGCAAAAGAATAGTTGGGAGGCCCTTATCATGGATTGGCCGGATAAATATCATAAAGATGGTTTTAGTACCAAAGATTTCTTATAAGCTCCAGATGTTGCCAATAGCTCTGCCTTTATATTATTTAAAAAACCTAAAAACAATAATCATGAACACAATATGGAAGCATAGAAAACCGAGAGTCTCTTTCGCAGTCCTAAGACAGGCCAAGGAAAGGGGAGGCATGGCGGTACCAGACATCTATAGTTACTATAAAGCTATCGTCTTGACGAGAGCGGTGGAATGGGCCAAGGAAAAGAATGAAAAAAGATGGGTCAAGATAGAAAAAACACTCAGTAGGGCACAACTAAGAAAAATAATATGGAATCCACCACACTATAGAACAATTGACGTGAACACACCCTCACTTACACGGAATGTTTTAAAAATATGGGATAAAACTTACAAACAACTAAATGGGAGTTACAATTCCCCACTAATTGGGTTAAAAGATAACGAGTTTTTTGCACCAGGGGTAAAGGCTATAGGTGGAAACTGGATAAAAAAAGATACGACACAGTTAAGAGATATATTAAAAAAAGGGAAAATTCTCTCACTTTTGGAGTTAACAGTAACAATTTTTTGCGGATAGATGAGTGGCGGTACCTCCAACTTCACACAGAGTCTTTCTCACCCTATTAGGTCCGGAGATGAGCTGACCCCTCTAGAAAGGATGTGTTGTACGAAAAATGTTAAAAAGACGATCTCTAAGCTTTACAACCAGGTGTTGAAGGTGAATGAGGTGGAGATACCGCCATATATAAAGAAGTGGGAACAGGAGCTGGGGTCACAGAAGGATAACACGAGTTTTGGAAAAATGCTGACCTTGACACATGGCTCAGTGGTTGACTCCAAAACCGCAGAGATGAACTATAAATGCCTAGCGAGATGGTATGCTACCCCCGATAGAATTAGTAAATATCAAAAGGACAGACCAGCAGAATGTTGGCGAGGTTGTGGTGATCGAGGGACAATGGCACACGTTTGGTGGTTCTGTCCCAAAATCAGAAAATTTTGGAGAAAGATTATTCAGTATATAAAAGAAATTACTAAAAAAGAAATCAGGGAGGACCCGTGGGTGGTGCTCTTTCATGGAGTAGAGAGAGATGTGAGGCAATATAGGGACACTCTGTGATACCACATCTGCTAAACGCGGCCAAAAAACTCATTACTAAGAATTGGCAAGAGGAGGAAAGCCCCCCAATATGGGAATGGATTAAAGCGGTTGAGGAAACTTTTAGACTAGAGAACTTAAGAACAAGTTTCGAAGATAACAATGAAGGGTTTAGAGCGAAATGGGCCTGTTGGAGAGCGTTTAAAAGATCGTGGAGCTACGCCGTGGAGCTGAGATAAGAGTTTTCTTTTTTTTTTTAGATTTAGGGAAGTCGGTGAAATAAAGTTTTCTTATAGGGTGAAATAACAGAGGCTGAGGGGGTGGGGGGTGGGAGGGGGTCGAGGGGTGGGTAGGTGGGGACCCGGGAAGGGGATTTAAAGATGGAGATATTTGGGAATTATTGGTTTTCTACACCTTCATTACAGCATATGCCAAGCCATGATGATGAGACAAGAGTAGGGAAAGCAATGAGCTGAAAGATGATCTTAAGCTCCCCTATAAGAGTCTGCTGAAGTGGCAAAAAAAAAAAAAAAAAGATTAAGTAAAGTCTTCCTTTTTAATTGTACCTACAGGAAAGCCTATAATAAGGTTTACCTGTAGGTACTGTAAATATCTCCTAAACTGGCACCGTTTAGGAGATATTTACTATATACGCCAACCTCATTGGTGCATGCGCTCTGAAGAAACGCCTATGAAGAAACTAAAATTGGGACACCTGTTTTCACCTCTTGCAGTTTACTGCTTACCTTTTTTTTGCACCCTCCAGTGAGCTACTAGTTTTAAGCCGGGTACACACTGTAGTTTTTTTTTTTCGTGCAACCCCCCCAACACAAAAAAAAGCTGACAACTCCAGTCAGAGCCGCTGTACTAACCATGCGAGGTTAGTTCAGCAATCTTCCCCGCTGAGCTGTTGTGTTCTGACAGGGGGAATACTCGGATCAGCTCTCTCTGCCATTAGCTGAGATCGCTGATCGGTAGTCGGTCAACAGCTGGTTTCTCAGCATGGTTGTCCGACAGAAGCCGGCCAAACAGACCGACATACACACAGGCTGAATGTCGGCTGTTTTTTTTTTTTTTAACTGGCCATTGTCTACCGACATTTGGCCCATGTGTAGGCAAATTTATTTGTATGACTCATGGTAACTTTGTGAGTCTGTAATTAGGTCAGGTTACTGCAGGTCAGGCTGGATGGCTCTACAGTGCAGGTCTCTGGTACCTCTAGAGGCTTGAAGACGCTTCTGAAAGTTAGTGGGCGGAGGCCAGGAAGTCCTGGTCTGCATACTTGAGGGAATCTGGCCATTCCTCAGGCAGAGGGCCTGGCAGGGTGGCTGGGTCAGCCCTTAAATATGGTGGAGCCTGACCAGCAGGAGAGTGGAAGATGGAGTGTTGAGGAGGCTATTTGTGGCCTAGGAAGGGACCCCTGGGTCTAGGAGGGGGCTCTGCCTCCAGGATGGGGCTCGGGCTGGCTTGGAAGAATCCTTTCAGCATTCGGTTTGAGAAGGAATCTTGCCAAAGGGTAGCAGGAAGCAAGAAGGACAGAGTGAGTACATCAGCACACCTAGAGACTGTCAGATGTAGCAAGCTTTTAAAGGACAGCACTGTGCTTAACCCTTTATCCTTTGTCCTGGGAGATTTTAGGAGCAGCTGGGTGGGCTGGTATACAAGCAGCCAGGTGGGCTGGTAGACACACAGGAGGACTGGTAGTACCTGCAGGCATTGGAGCTGGGAGCAGTTCTACAAGAGGAGAGGAGATACTCCTGCACGCAGCTTTTCAATATTTTGTGCTACTTTCCAATGGGGCTGAGAGCTCCTCGTCTGTAAGGGACTTTACCGCTGATTCTCTGTACATAGGAAGGAACTTGTCCTAATTTGTGTTCTCATGTCAAGTTGGGCATCCCATAATCGCTATACCCTATCCAAGTTGTTTTCTCAAAAAAAAAACAACAAAAAAAACAAGCCCATGGACTGATTTCTTGTGTCTGGATGCAGGTTGAAAATGCATGTTGCCTGCCTGTGCAGGAATAGGGGAGCCAGTTACCTGCAACCCCTGCGGGGATAGTGCTGCACCTTTGTACCATTTCAGCTTATTCACTGGACTTGAACTCTTTACATTTCAATAAAAACTTCAAAAATGTGTTCTAAATCTTTTAACTGGTAGTGTATGGATCTCCAAATTTTAAATTATAAACCTCCATTCTGATATCAAATAATAACAAAGTTATATATATGAATGTGATCCTCTTGTTCGAATAGTCAGACAGCAAAGCACACTTGCAGATGGGTGACTACAAAAATGCCACACTTTGAGGTCCCTGTTGATGTGTGTAATGTTGCTGCTAAGGTATCAAATAAAGTAGAAGCATTAAAATAAGCCCATATAGTCCTATAGTCCAAAGTTTGGTAGCTTGAGTCCAAAATGCAGTTCCAAGCAACAAGGCTACAAAGAATAGCCATCTTAATGTATGTGAGTCCTATCTGTTGTTAGCTTTTGTGTATACAATACCAGCTTCAGGGTATAGGTAATAACAATCTTAGGTATTTCTAAAGCAGCTTGCTCAAGGCTTTATGTACATATTGCTTCATGTAATTATATTAACACATGAAAAAGCTACTGCTGCATGTGTATGTACAGTGCCTTGCAAAAATATTCACCCCCCTGGGCATTTTTCATGTTTTGTTGCCTCACAACCTGGAATTAACATGGATTGCTTGAGGATTTGCATCATTTAATTTACAGAACATGCCCACAACTTTGAAGATTTTTTATTTTTTTTTTACTGTGAAGCAAACAACAAATAGGACAAAATAACAGAAAAAGTCAATGTGCATAACTATTCACCCCCCTCAATACTTTGTAGAGCCACCTTTTGTGGCTATCACAGCTCCAAGTTGCTTTGGATAAGTCTCTATGAGCTTGCCACATCTTACCACTGGGATTTTTGGCCATTCCTCCTTGCAAAACTGCTCCAGCCCCTTCAAGTTGGATGGTTTGTGCTTGTGAACAGCAATCTTTAAGTCTGACCACAGATTTTCTATTGGATTGAGGTCAGGGCCTTGACTAGGTCATTCCAACACATTTATATGTTTCCCCTTAAACCACTCAAGTGTTGCTTTAGCAGTGTGTTTGGGGTCATTTTTCTGCTGGAAGGTGAACCTCCATCCTAGCCTCAAATCACACGCAGGTTTTGCTCAAGAATATCCCTGTATTTAGCACCATCCATCTTTCCCTCAACCCTGACCAGTTTCCCAGTCCCGACTGCTGAAAAACATCCCCACAGCATGATGCTGACACCACCATGTTTCACTGTGGGGATGGTGTTCTTTGAGTGATGTGATGTGTTGGGTTTGCGCCAGACATAGCGTTTTCTTTGATGGACAAAAAGTTCAATTTTAGTCTCATCAGACCAGAGCACCTTCCTCCCTACATTTTGAGAGTCTCCCACATGCCTTTTCGCAAACTCAAAACGTAACATTTTGTTTTTTTGCTGAAAGTAATGGCTTTCTTCTGGCCACTCTGCCATAAAGCCCAACTTTATGGAGTGTACGGCTTATTGTAGTCCTATGTACAGATACTCCAGTCTCTGCTGTGGAACTCTGATGCTCCTCCAGGGTTACCTTAGGTCTCTGTGCTGCCTCTCTGATTAATGCCCTCCTTGCTCGGTACGTGAGTTTTGGTGTGCGGCAGTCTCTTCTTTCTGTTCTTTCCATTTGGTTATGATAGATTTGATGGTGCTCCTAGGGATCATCAAAGATTTGGATTTTTTTTATAACCTAACCCTGACTTGTACTTCTCAACAATATTGTCCCTTACTTGTTTGAAGAGTTCCTTGGTATTCATGGCAGTGTTTGGTTAGTAGTGCCTTTAGATTGTGTAGGATACTGTACTTACTGACACCTTGGTTTTCTTTGCAATTTCTCTAAAGGAAAGACCTACACGTTTAAAGGTTATAATGGTCTGTATGTCTTTCTTTGTTAATTGACTTTGTAATGCCATTCTTCCCGCAGTACAATATTATCTAAATACTGCTTACAGATCAAGTAAAGTCTTCCTTTTTAATTGTACCTACAGGGAAGCCTATAATAAGGTTTACCTGTAGATACTGTAAATATCTCCTAAACTGGCACCGTTTAAAATATATTTACTATATACGCCGACGTCATTGCAATTTCGACGCGCAAAAAAACATGCATGCTCAGAATCAAGTACGAGATGGAAGCGCTCGGCCTGGTAAAACGAACGTTCATAATGGAGAAAGCACATTCGTCACTCTGTAAATTTTTGGATCTTTTAATGCAGCGCATTCTTTTAATGCTACGCGCTCGGAGCCACTGCTCCTTCAATAGGCCTAGGCTCCTTTGTAGGCCTATTGAAGGAGCAGTGGCTCCGAGTGCGTAGCCTTCTCTCAACCTCCCTGCAAGCCCTCCTCCCTGGATGATCCCTCCCCTGGATACCGAACCCGGAAGCTGATGGACGACCTGTGATGTCACGCACGCTCCACGTGCGCTCCAAGCCGGCCCCTAGTCTCTTCCTGATGGCCACAGAAGGAGCTCCCAGCTGGTAATCCACCTTCTGCAGTCCAGCATCCCTGCAGCGTCGCCACCACAGGATCAGAGGGAACGCCGAGGACTACATACCTATACAGATGAGCCTTTTATATGTTTTTATCCTGTAAGTGTGTTTTTACCTGGTGTCGTGTCATTAAACATCATTTGTTAATACTACACTCAGGTGGCGCTTCCTTCTCTACCCCTCTCTCATCCATCACAGAGCCAGCTCTCTGAGGACAGTAGCCGCCTAGCCTACCAGCCTACTTTAACCATTACATTACCGGTTACCACTTAACCCTTGAACTTCCAGCCTGTCCCCTATGGACTAAGTTGCTCAGCCCTTTATATCTCCTGTTAGATATGGACTTGTGTGTTTGCGCTTACAGTTACCAATACTCTGTTTAATAAATATAAAAGACTATCATTCTGACCCCAGCATTTTTCATTCTTGTCCCAATCATTTTTAGCCACTACTGTCTATTGATATGTAAAACACTTTTTGTTCAATCATTAATTTCTTATCAACAATAACATCTAGTTAACATCATTAATTTTAGGACAATAAATATGTAGAAAAATACTATACCTGCCTCAAGCTGGGCTCCTCCACTTCTTTCTGGCTGTAAGGCCAAGGTTGGTTCTTGGAAGCCTCAGCTGGGGTGGAAGGAAGTGTGGAAAGTGATGACCTCACTTCAGTCTGGTCTTCCAGAAAACGCATTTTGCCGTAGTACCACAGACTGGGTACATACACGTCCTCTGCTGCTGCTCCTGACCTTTGGGATTCCAGGACCTTATTACGCTCCTTCTTGTATGTGCCCCTCAAGCTACCAATTTTCCTGTCCAAAAAAATCACTGTCTGCGTTGGGGACCTACATCTTCACAAATTCCAGCAGTTTCTCCAGCGCTGCCTTCCTAGCTGGTCTGTTATGGTATAAATTATGTTTGACTTGCCACAAACTGGGCAGCTCCCTGTACCTATCTATAAACTGGCTCATAAACTCTGGCTTTTTGAACAAATTCATTATTTCTGCAGGAAAAAAAAACAGAGAAAAACCCTAATGTCAGGCTAAACTCTCATATTCTTATCACAATATAGGCCTCAATCTAGAAGCAGTATATGCCACTGATGCCCCAAGTTAAAATGTTACTTTCGTTCTAATGATCGGCACTTCCTCCACTCACAGATCGTATGTCTGACGCATGCGCATTACGCTTTATATACACTGCGCATTCGTGAAACTCCGCCCGCGTCACCTGCCCCTGACGTTCTTTCTAGAATATTCCCCGCCCCTTCTCTTTCGACGCAGTGGGAGAGGGCATGGCGGAGACACAGCAGGTGCGTAATTCCAGTAACAACAAGGAAAGCCCAGAGCCAGAAATGTCCCGATCCCGAAGGAGATTTAAGGCCTCAAATATGGCCTTTGTAGAGATGGTGGAGATGGTGGACATCTTGAAGAGGGCCGACTATGATGGGAAGTATGGACCTTACCTAAACCTAAATGTGAGAAAGGCCAAGATCATGTCTAAAGTTGTGAGAAGTCTGCACAGGAATTTTGGAGTACGACGATCCAAGGAGCAACTGAGGAAACGCTGGTCAGACCTGAAATTGAGGGAGCAGGATCAGTACAGAAGGATCAAGAAAGTTCTTCTAAAAAGTAATTTATTTGTCCTGTGTTCCTATTATTATTATTATTATTATTATTATTATTATTACTTGCATGCTGCTCCATGTGCTTTTCTTTACTGTTTAACCATTTAAAATTGCAACTTTCAGGCTCATGGGCACAGTAATCAATCGTAGTAAACATCGTTTGTTCACCCACCAATAATACAATGTTTTTTGCAGATGCAGGTTAACTACATTTGGTCATGCCTATTTGTATTAAAATAAGTTTAGTACATTGTTGTCTAGATGTGTTTGTAACTAGAATGAAATGCAAACTTGATTCAGTGTAATGTAAGGAGAGGACGCTCAGCAGTTGTTTACACACTGTAAACAAACTTTTTAGGGTATCCCACACAGGTGCTCCAGGGGATACTAGGGTTCTCTACATGTGTGAATATTTTCCAAAAAAGGTAAGTATTCCAGCTTTAGAAAGGGAAAAAAAATGTCTTCAGCTTGGAACTATGCCAAAACTGACAATCGTACCCCACTTCCAAGCAATGTTTCATATTCCTATTTCTGGCCTCAAATATCTGTGTGCTAAGTATACCTTTTTTTTAATTCTCATAGGGGAGAAAAGACTCGGGATGTTTGAGGACACCAGGGACCCCCCAGCTCCGAAAGAAGGGGAACTCGGCACACATTTTAGGTAATGTGCATGTTGTGGAAGAAGATTCGCATTTCACAAGTGAAAGTGCACAAATGCTAATCCAGGACATAATGCTGTGTAGTCGGGATTTAGACATCGTCAAGCAATAAACCAATGATGTTGAACAAAAACTGAAGAACATGATCGATGTATTAGGGAGAATCTACCGGTAAATATCAACAAAATTACACCATTTTATATTTTTTGGGAGAAATTTCCTAAAGTTTTAATACATTTTAAAAGCCAAATTTTGAAGATGCACACAGTGTGTCAACATGTTCTATCTGCCATCATGGGATATCAATGTACGCGTTTTGTGGGTGCAACCTCTTCCTTGCAACTCAAGTAGGTGAGAGGAAGGGGTTGTACCCCCAAAACACGTCCATTGATCACCCATGATGGGAGCTAGCACATGTTGGCATTAGGCATGGGATCAGGAGGGAAATCCCCATTTTGAATCCCAATTTTTGTGCATCTTCAAAATTTGGCTTTTACAGGGGTGACATCACTCATCTGATGAAGGCAATATCAACACAGTTTTGACATACTAATGTCTGATATTGCCTTCACTTTTTGTACGTTGAACTTTGTAAGTTTCAAAGTTCTGTATTTTATGGTTTGAAACATGCCTGTTATTGCCAAATATAAAACTAAAAATGTCAAACTTAATTAAACAAAGATGTATTTTTGATGGAAAAATGTTTTACAACGCACATGTGAATGTGCATGGAGTAAAAGATTTTATACTCAACAATGTGTGGCTTCCTCTTTTAATGCTCAATAGTTTTTGTATTAAGTTGGTGTTTACAGTGACAATGGGGGTTATTTAATAAAGCAAAATCCACTTGGCACTACAAGTACACTAGGAGAACCTAGGAGACAGCTAAAAGAAACACAAGCAGTAAATCAAATTCAAGATGATTTCAGATCAAAATAATTTTTTATTTTATAAAAGAATCAAAAATTTGCTGGTATAGCAATGGCCCCCCTACCCGTAAAATAGTCCAGATATTTTTGACGCACATCACGGGCGCTTTGGGGGGGCAAGCCAGGACGGCAAGCTTCCATGGCCATCATTGTATTTATGTCCTGAATCGCGGCCTCAGGCCCAACTGAGGCCACATAATTTGGAGCATTTCTCCTTAACTAATTATGGAGAATACAACACGCTAGCACTACGTGATTCAGTTTATACTCTGCCATATTGATTGCCGCAAGGAATAGGCGGAACAGCTGGCCATTATACCAAACGCATTGTCCACCACTCTTCTGGCTGTGGCCAGCCGGTAATTAAAAACTCTCTTCTCCGGGGGGTGAGGGTACTCTGGGGGAATGGCCTCATCAGATGTTCACCCAGACCAAATGCCTCATCTGCAACAAACACAAATGGGAGTCCTTCCACGTTCTCTTCCGCAGGTGGCAATCCCAAGCCACCACTGTAGAGACGTCCGTAGAACTCGGTCTGGGCAAAGACTCCACTATCCGACATCCGGCCATTCAACACTATACTATGAAACCCCTTATGGTTAAAATAGTATGACCCCAAGTGGGGTGGTGGGACGATGTGGATGTGTTTCCCATCGATTGCCCCTCCGCAGTTGGGAAAGTCCCAACGAATGGCAAACTGGGAGGCCACAGTCTGCCATTCCTGTGGCGTTGAAGGAAACTGTGGAGTCAAACCAAAAAAAATAAAATTAGTACTTTTGCACATAACATGGCAAGCAGATTAGACACAAACATTCTTGGCCAACATCAATATTAATATTTATTTTAAGGAGTATTTAAAGACAAAAAGATAAGGTACACTTGTCAGATTCCTCACCCCCTCTGATGGCCCATTTAAAAAAATTTAGGGGGGTTCTATCTGAGTTTGGGACCCCCAAAAAAAGCCTCTGGCACTCTGCCTGAATTTAAGGACACAAATAACATTTGTACACATTTTAGGGGGTGTTTAGGGTAAAGCACTACTATGGAGCTGACAAAATACATTAAGTGACTAGGCTAGGTGTATATGGGCCTAGGATAGCATGCTGGGGAGGTTAGTGAAGGGGAATATGCATTAAGGACAAAAAAGGAGCATTAAAAACTTCCAGCATGCATGAGGACAAAGGGGACATTCACAGCATATTACAATAATGGTAATTAGGGAATGATGAAAGAAATACAATACATTAGCAAACATTAAATACATAGAATGTGATGTTAAAGGATACAACTTACCCTAATATAGTCCTTCTGCAGGACCTGAATGATGGCAGAACAGGTCTCTGAAATAATAATCCCCAGAGCCTGGGTGGAGATGCCTGTTGAGAACTTGAGGTCCTGCAGACTTCTCCCTGTCGCCAAGTACCGCAAAGTGGCCACTAGCCTCTGCTCGAGAGTGATGGCTTGCCGCATGCAGGTGTCCTGCTTCGTAATATAAGGGGACAGCAAAGCCAAGAGACAGTGAAAATGGGGTCCGTCATCCGGAGAAAATTCCTGAAATCATCAGGATTATTCTTCTAGATCTCCCTCAACAAAGGCATATGACAGAATTGGTCACACTGGAGCAACCAATTCTTGGTCCATGAACTCCTCCCCATCCTGTTCATGGACTAGGCTTGGGTCAATGCAAGAACCCCAACACCAAGCCCCCGCATAGCACGAACTCTACAACGAGTACATACCCGCAACATGGCTTCAAAACGGTCGGCTGGTCAGAACGAACTAACAGAAAGCACTGAAAAACAAAGGCCTGAGAAGAGCGAGCTGAAAATCAGAAACGAGCGGACAAGAACACACTGGAAAACAAATACGTACTATAATAATAATACGCACTGAAACCCAGATGCAAACTGACTACACGAAATGAAGAACAGATACAAACCCAAAAGCAGAAACTGAAGAGCAGTAACGATCGGAAAAGCACGAGGCTGAAAACACGAGATAAACACAATATTAGCAGAAGGAGCCCAAAGGGTGGCATGCTTCGTATGGAACTTCCCTTTTCTAGTCCCATCGTACATGTTGTACGTCACCGTGTTCTTGACGGTCGAAAGTTCAGAGAACTTTTGTGTGACTGTGTGTATGCAAGACAAGCTTGAGCGGAATTCCGTCCGAAAAACTATCCAAGGTATTTCCGACGAAAATTCCGATTGTGTGTACATGGCATTAGTCTTACAGGTTTTTGTTTTTTTTATAGGGTTTACAACCTCTTTAGAAGGGTGCATTAACACAGTCTGTTTCAACACTGCTTTTATACAGACTTAGGCCTGGTTCTCACCTATGCGTTTTTATTGCTTTTTGAAGATTTGCACTACAGTTCATTTAACATGGTTTCCTATGAAACATGTTCTGTGGTGCAAATCTGTAAAAAGCACTAAAAATGCATAGGTGTGAACCAGGCCTGAAAGCTTGTAAGTAAAAAACTAAAATTGGGACACCTGTTTTCAATTCTGGCAGTTTACCGCTTACCTTTGTTGCATCCTCCAGTAAGCTACTAGTGTTAAGCCGGGTACACACTATAGATTTTTCTTTTTCGTGCAACCCCGCGGGTTGCACAAAAAAAGGAGCTGACAACTCCGGTGGGAGCCGCTGTACTAACCATGCAAGGTTAGTTCAGCAATCTCCCCCCGCTGAGCTGTTGGGTTCTGACAGGGGGAATACTTGGATCAGCGCTCTGTTCACAGTGAGGTTCCAATGGTGGGCACAGTGAGGCTGCATTCACGGGCACAGTGAGGATACAATGATAGGCACAGTGAGGCTGCATTCATGGGCACAGGTTGCAATGATGGGCACAGTGAGGCTGAATTCACGGGCACAGGCTGCAATGGTGGGCATAGTGAGGCTGAATTCACGGGCACAGTGAAGCTGCAATTGTGGGCACAGTGAGGCTGCAATAGTGGGCACAGTGAGGGTGCATTCATGGGCACAGTGAGGATGCAATGGTGGGCACAGTGAGGCTGCATTCATGGGCACAGGCTGCAATGGTGGGCACAGTGAGTCTGCATTCACGGGCACAGTGAGGATGCAATGGTGGGCACAGTGAGACTGAATGCACAGGCTGCAAAGGTGTTCACAGTGAGGCTGAATTCATGGGCACAGGCTGCAATGGTGGGCACAGTGAGGCTGAATTCACGGGCAAAGGCTTCAATGGTGGGCACAGTGAGGCTGAATTCACGGGCACAGTTAGGCTGCAATGGTGGGCACAGTGAGGCTGCATTCAGTGTACAGTGAGGCTGCAATGGTGGGCACAGTGATGCTGCATTCACGGGCACAGTGAGGCTGCAATGGTGGGCACAGTGATGCTGCATTCACGGGCACATTGAGGCTGCAATGGTGGGCACAGTGATGCTGCATTCACGGGCACAGTGAGGATGCAATGGTGGGCACAGTAAGGCTGCATTCATGGGCACAGTGAGGATGCAATGGATGGCACAGTGAGGCTAAAGTCATGGGCACAGGCTGCAATGGTGGGCACAGTGAAGCTGAATTCATGGGCACAGTTAGGCTGCAATGGTGGGCACAGTGAGGCTGCATTCACGGGCACAGTGAGGATGCAATGGTGGGCACATTGAGGCTGCATTCACGGGCACAGTGAGGATGCAATGGTGGACACAGTGAGGCTGCATTCACGGGTACAGGCTGCAATGGTGGGCAGAGTAAGCCTGCATTCATGGGCACAGGCTGCAACGGTAGGCACAGTGAGACTGAATTCACAGGCACAGTGAGGCTGCAATGGTGGGCACAGTGAGGCTGCATTCACGGGTACAGTAAGGCTGCAATGGTGGGCACAGTGATGCTGCATTCACGGGCACAGTGATGCTGCATTCATGGGCACAGTGAGGCTGCAATAGTGGGCACAGTGAGTCTGCATTGGTGGTCACAGTGAGGCTGCAATGGTGGGCACAGAGAGGCTGCAATGGTGGGCACAGTGATGCTGCATTCACGGGCACAGTGAGGCTGCAATGGTGGGCACAGTGATGCTGCATTCATGGGCACATTGAGGCTGCAATGGTGGGCACAGTGAGGCTGAATTCACAGGCACACTAAAGCTGCATTTGGTGGACAGTGAGGCTGCAATGATGGGCACAGTGAGGCTGCAATGATGGGCACAGTAAGGCTGCAATTGATGGGTACAGTGAGGCTGCATTGATGGGCACAGTGAGGCTGCATTTGATGGGCACAGTGAGGCTGCATTTGATGGGCACAGTGAGGCTGCAATGTTGGGCACAGTGAGGCTGCAATGATGGGCACAGTGAGGCTGCAATGATGAGTACAGTGAGAATGAATTCATGGGCACAATAAAGCTGCATTTGATGGGCACAGTGATGCTGCATTGATGGGCAGTGAGGCTGCATTCATGAGCACAGGCTGCAAGGGTGGGCACAATGAGGCTGAATTCATGGGCACAGGCTGCAATGGTGGGCACAGTGATGCTGCATTCATGGGCACAGTGATGCTGCATTCATGGGCACAGTAAAGCTGCATTTGATAGGCACAGTGATGCTGCCTTGATGGGCAGTGAGGCTGCAATGATAGGCACAGTGAGGCTGCATTGATGGGCATAGTGAGGCTGCATTGATGAGCACAGTGAGGCTGCATTGATGAGCACAGTGAGGCTGCAATGATGGGCACAGTGAGGCTGCAATGATGGGCACAGTGAGGCTGCAATGATGGGCACAGTGAGGCTGCAATGATGGGCACAGTGAGGCTGCAATGATGGGCACAGTGAGGCTGCAATGATGGGCACAGTGAGGCTGAATTCACAGGCACAGTAAAGCTGCATTTGATGGGCACAGTGATGCTGCATTGATGGGCAGTGAGGCTGCATTCATGGCAGTGAGGCTGCAATGACGGGCACAGTGAGGCTGTAATGGTGGGCACAGCGATGCTGCATTCACGGGCACAGTGAGGCTGCAATGGTGGGCACAGTGATGCTGCATTCACGGGCACAGTGAGGCTGCAATGGTGGGCACAGTGATGCTGCATTCACGGGCACATTGAGGCTACAATGGTGGGCACAGTGATGCTGCATTCACGGGCACAGTGAGGATGCAATGGTGGGCACAGTAAGGCTGCATTCACGGGCACAGTGAGGATGCAATGGATGGCACAGTGAGGCTGAATTCATGGGCACAGGCTGCAATGGTGGACACAGTGAAGCTGAATTCATGGGAACAGTCAGGCTGCAATGGTGGGCACAGTGAGGCTGTATTCACGGGCACAGTGAGGATGCAATGGTGGGCACATTGAGGCTGCATTCACGGGCACAGTGAGGATGCAATGGTGGACACAGTGAGGCTGCATTCACGGGTACAGGCTGCAATGGTGGGCACAGTAAGCCTGCATTCATGGGCACAGGCTGCAACGGTAGGCACAGTGAGACTGAATTCACAGGCACAGTGAGGCTGCAATGGTGGGCACAGTGAGCCTGCATTCACGGGCACAGTAAGGCTGCAATGGTGGGCACAGTGATGCTGCATTCACGGGCACAGTAAGGCTGCAATGGTGGGCACAGTGATGCTGCATTCACGGGCACAGTGAGGCTGCAATAGTGGGCACAGTGAGGCTGCATTGGTGGTCACAGTGAGGCTGAATTCATGGGCACAGTTAGGCTGCAATGGTGGGCACAGTGAGGCTGCAATGGTGGGCACAGTGAGGCTGCAATGGTGGGCACAGTGATGCTGCATTCACGGGCACAGTGAGGCTGCAATGGTGGGCACAGTGATGCTGCATTCATGGGCACATTGAGGCTGCAATGGTGGGCACAGTGAGGCTGAATTCACAGGTACGCTAAAGCTGCATTTGGTGGACAGTGAGGCTGCAATGATGGGCACAGTGAGGCTGCAATGATGGGCACAGTGAGGCTGCAATGATGGGCACAGTAAGGCTGCAATTGATGGGTACAGTGAGACTGCATTGATGGGCACAGTGAGGCTGCATTTGATGGGCACAGTGAGGCTGCAATGTTGGGCACAGTGAGGCTGCAATAATGGGCACAGTGAGGCTGCAATGATGAGTACAGTGAGGATGAATTCACAGGCACAGTAAAGCTGCATTTGAAGGGCACAGTGATGCTGCATTGATGGGCAGTGATGCTGCATTGATGGGCAGTGAGGCTGCATTCATGGCAGTGAGGCTGCAATGATGGGCACAATGAGGCTGAATTCACAGACACGGTAAAGCTGTATTTGATGGACAGTGAGGCTGCAATGATGGGCACAGTGAGGCTGGAATGATGGGCACAGTGAGACTGCAATGATGGGCACAGTAAGGCTGCAATGATGAGTACAGTGAGAATGAATTCATGGGCACAATAAAGCTGCATTTGATGGGCACAGTGATGCTGCATTGATGGGCAGTGAGGCTGCATTCATGAGCACAGGCTGCAAGGGTGGGCACAATGAGGCTGAATTCATGGGCACAGGCTGCAATGGTGGGCACAGTGATGCGGCATTCATGGGCACAGTGATGCTGCATTCATGGGCACAGTAAAGCTGCATTTGATAGGCACAGTGATGCTGCCTTGATGGGCAGTGAGGCTGCAATGATAGGCACAGTGAGGCTGCATTGATGAGCATAGTGAGGCTGCATTGATGAGCACAGTGAGGCTGCATTGATGAGCACAGTGAGGCTGCAATGATGGGCACAGTGAGGCTGCATTGATAAGCACAGTGAGGCTGCAATGATGGGCACACTGAGGATGCAATTATGGGCACAGTGAGGCTGCAATGATGGGCACAGTGAGGCTGCATTGATGAGCACCGTGAGACTGAATTCACGGGCACAGTAAAGCTGCATTTGATGGGCACAGTGATGCTGCATTGATGGGCAATGAGGCTGCATTCATGGCAGTGAGGCTGCAATGATGGGCACAGTGAGGCTATATTCACGGGCACAGTGAGGCTGAATTCACAGGCACACTAAAGCTGCATTTGACGGACAGTGAGGCTGCAATGATGGGCACAGTGAGGCTGCAATGATGGGCACAGTGAGGCTGCAATGATGGGCACAGTAAGGCTGCAATTGATGGGTACAGTGAGACTGCATTGATGGGCACAGTGAGGCTGCATTTGATGGGCACAGTGAGGCTGCAATGTTGGGCACAGTGAGGCTGCAATAATGGGCACAGTGAGGCTGCAATGATGAGTACAGTGAGGATGAATTCACGGGCACAGTAAAGCTGCATTTGAAGGGCACAGTGATGCTGCATTGATGGGCAGTGAGGCTGCATTCATGGCAGTGAGGCTGCAATGATGGGCACAATGAGGCTGAATTCACAGACACGGTAAAGCTGTATTTGATGGACAGTGAGGCTGCAATGATGGGCACAGTGAGGCTGGAATGATGGGCACAGTGAGACTGCAATGATGGGCACAGTGAGGCTGCATTGATGGGCACAGTGAGGCCGCATTTGATGGGAGCAGTGAGGTTGCATTTGATGGGCACAGTGAGGCCGCATTTGATGGGAACTGGTGAGGCTGCATTAATCTCCTGTATCATGTCAGCAATCTCTGACCATCTCTTGTAGCATGTCTGCATTCTCTTACCATCTTTGGTATGATGTCTTCAGTCTCTAACCATCTCCTGTATCATGTCCGCAACCTCTGACATCTCCTGTATCATGTCTGCAGTCTCTGAGGGATGAGGGAATCTGGAGAGGAGTCAAGAATGGGAGCACTGCCGGGATGGGGGTCATGAAAGAAGTCAGACATGTGTGGACTGTGGTGAGGAGACTATAGGATAAAACCAGAGCAACTGAGCTGGAGCCAACTGACTGAGCCCTGCATGGTGCACCTGAGAGGATGTCAGTGACAGCGCCGCCAGGCCAGTCTGAGGGGGGTCACTGATGTAAGGGGGGAGTGAATACAATAATGTAAGGGGGCACTGATATAAAGGTTTCCCACTTATATCAGTAAGCTCCCCCTACCTTATGCCCCGTACACACGATAGGATTTTCCGATTGAAAATGTTCTATGGGAGCTTGTTGTCGGAAATTCCGACCGTGTGTAGGCTCCGTCGGACATTTTCCATCGAAATTTTCGTCACACAAAATTTGAGGGCTTGTTCTCAAATTTTCCGACAACAAAATTCGTTGTCGTAAATTCCGATCATGTGTACACAATTCCGACGCACAAAGTTCCACGCATGCTTGGAATCAAGCAGAAGAGCCGCACTGGCTATTGAACTTCATTTTTCTCGGCTCGTCGTATGTGTTGTACGTCACCGCGTTCATGACGTTCCGAATTTCCGACAAGATTTGTGTGACCGTGTGTATGCAAGACAAGTTTGAGCCAACCTCCGTCGGAAAAAAAAACATGGATTTTGTTGTCGGAAAATCCTATCCTGTGTACAGGGCATTAGTGTATTCTTTCTGTGGAAGGTGGTCTCTGGTCAACAGAGTCCCTGCCCCCCCACGTTTCGAGATCCTGGTGTCCCCCTTGATGATTGACCACTTTTAACTGGAATTTGCTTATATATATATATATATATATATATATATATATATATATATATATATATATATATATATATATATATATATATATGTATATGTATGTGTGTAAAGCCCTATGTGCTTTCATATCTGTCTTATCAAATATAATACACTCTTCAAATGTGCTTTAAAATACATGGTTTTCCTTTTCGTGAACAAGAAAGTTATGCTGTTGGGCTGGTATAATAATGCTATGCTTTGTACTGTCTACCCTCAAGTTGTAAAGTGCTATATAAATCCTGTATAATAATAATAATAATAATATGGGGCTGGTATGATGAAATATGAAATTTTTTCCAGGGCTGGTTTTTAGACCCAGTCTGGCCCTGGCTGTGTGTTGAGTTATTTTGAGGGGACAGCAAATTTACACTGGTATACAAGCTGTACACTTGCTACTTTACATTGTAGCAAAGTGTCATTTCTTCAGTGTTGTCACATGAAAAGATATAATAAAATATTTACAAAAATGTGAGGGGTGTACTCATTTTTATGAGATACTGTATAAAACTGTTATCATCCTTCTGGCTAATGTGCAAGTTAAGCAAATATATCCAAACAACTTTAACAAGAAACATCCGGTGTTATAAAGGCATACATTTTTTTTTTCTTATCACAAAGATACGTTACAGAGAAAAGGGCAAAGGGTAACGCTATAAATATTTGGCAAGGTACATATGATAATAACACCTCCAACGCTTATCTCTCTAATTCATGTCATCCTAAGGTCATTGTCTGCCAACCTTATGTCAACTTGTCTATAATGCTCATTAATGCCCACCAGTATTTTGCGTTTTGTTTACCAAGGTCTGCTTCTTCAGACAAAATGGCCCACAAATCTCCTCAAAGCTTGTACACAGAAATATTTACATACATTAGCATTATGATATTAGAAAAATCCACTACAGTAGTTCAAAAGAAATAAAAAATGCTTACATTTGAAATATCATAGGCAATTACGCAGAACTTCTTTCCAAATCAGTCTATACTGTGTCTGTATAATAGGAGTAGAAATTGTGTGGCAGGAAGTTGTTAAACTCGGCACCTGTAGTGAAAAGCTGACCAAAAGCCACCACACACACATATCTACCATTAGGGATGAGCTTCGAGTTTGAGTCGAACATGAGTTCGACCCGAACATCGGCTGTTCGATCGTTCATCAAAGATCTAACATTATGGGGCATTCGCGCCAAATTTGAGCGCCCCATAATGCACTGCGTCATCGCAGTGCATTGCTGGCTGATGATTGGCCAAGCATGCACTATGACCCACATGCTTTGGCCAAACACAATGCCGTAAGCAAAGAGAGCCATAATTGGCCAAAGGCAGGGTGCCTTTGGCCAATTATGGCTCAGGGAGTTAAATCCAAGCCCCACACTATATAAGGCTGCACGTCGACCTTGTGTAGTGTGTTGCTGGCGGAGAGAGAGAGATAGAGAGAGAGAGAGTGTCATTTCATTTACTTTGAGCAGGCAGTTTATTCAGTTAGTTAGATCTCACTGCAGACCGTTCCTGCTGTACTGTTTCTAATATACTTCAGGCAGGCAGTTGATTCAGTTAGCTGCAGTGTATTTAATATATATTTATCATCAAATCATTCTTTGCAGTTATTACCTTTTTTACCACCACCCCCTCCCTTTAGACTGTAAGCTCTACGAGCAGGGCCCTCCTGTAACTTTTGTATTGAACTGTACTGTAATTGTGTTGTCCCCCTTATACATTGTAAAGCGCTGCGTAAACTGTTGGCGCTATATAAATCTCGTATAATAATAATATAATAATATATATATACAGTCAGACTGCTATATAAATTTATATATCCACTGTATACAGTTTAGCTAGATCTCACTGCAGACCGTTCCTGCTGTACTATTTCTAATATACTTCAGGCAGGCAGTTGATTCAGTTAGCTGCAGTGTATTTAGTGTGTGTGTATATATATATATATATATATATATATATATATATATATATATATATATATATATATATATATATATATACACACTGTATCCAGTTTAGCTAGATGTCACTGCAGACCGTTCCTGCACTTGCAGGCAGGCAAGTGATTCAGTGATCCGCAGTGCATTAAATATATATACAGTCTCCAACATATATATGTCTACTGCATTCCAGGCTAGCCAAGCCTATTTCTGACTGCAGACCATTGCTGGTGTATGTTCTCAAATACACTTTCAGGCAGGCAGGCAGGCAGGCAGGCAAGTGATTCAGTGATCTGCAGTGCATAAAATATATATACTATCTCCTACATATATATCCACTGCATTCTAGTCTAGCCAAGCCTATATCTGACTGCAGGCCATTGCTGGTGTACATTCTCAAATACACTTTCAGGCAGACAAGTGATTCAGTGATCTGCAGTGCATTAAATATATATACAGTCTCCAACATATATATATCCACTGCATTCTAGTCTAGCCAAGCCTATATCTGACTGCAGGCCATTGCTGGTGTACGTTCTCAAATACACTTTTAGGCAGGCAGGCAGGAAGGCAAGTGATTCAGTGATCTACAGTGCATTAAATATATATACAGTCTCCAACATATATATATCCACTGCATTCTAGTCTAGCCAAGCCTATATCTGACTGCAGGCCATTGCTGGTGTACGTTTTCAAATACACTTTCAGGCAGGCAGGCAGGCAAGTGATTCAGTGATCTGCAGTGCATAAAATATATATACTGTCGCCTACATATATATCTACTGCATTCTAGTCTAGCCAAGCCTATACCTGACTGCAGGCCATTCCTGGTGAAATTTTTCTCGTAAACTTCAGGCGGTGTTTTGCTAATTCAATTTTACAGCATGTCTGGAAGGCCACCAAGGAAAGGCAGATGCTCACAGGCCACTAAAAGAGGGCAAGCAGGCTCTGTGTCTACAGCCAACAGTGCTGGTCGTGGACACGGTGCATCCTCAGCACTTGGCCGTGGGGCACACTTGTCCTTTTTTTTCGACAGCTGGCCGTGTTGAGCCACAACATGCAGAAGAGTTGGTAAAGTGGATCACAAACCGTCCTCATCCTCCTCATCCTCTGTCACCCAGGCTAAGACAAATTTGGCTGCCAATGCAGCTGCCAAAGCAGCCTATTCCATCGGCTCAATGGCATCAGTCACTCCTTCCCTAGCCCCACCATCATGTCCTGAGGAGTCCCCAGAACTGTTCGACCACAGTGTCGGGTACCTGCTGCAGGAGGATGCACAGCATTTTGAAGGCTCTGATGATGAAGGTAATAACGTGAGCCCAGAGAGAGGGGGTGCCCAAGAAGGACAAGAAACTGGCAGTAATATTCTCCCAGCTGCAGCATACTGCCAGGTTTGCTCCAGTGACTAGGAGGGAGGGGATGATGAGGTCACTGACTCTACGTGGTTGCCTGATAGAAGAGAGTAGGAGGAGTAGGAGGCACATCTCCTCCAACGAGGCAGGATGCCCTCCAGGGGCCAGCTTAAGGACAGCCAACCGACTGCATCAAACCGCAGAGCTCCGCATGTGCAGGGCACTGCTGACTCCACGTGTTTTTTCAAAAGTTCTTTGGTGTGGGCCTTTTTTGAGATGTGTGCAGCAGATCGCACCGTTGCTGTTTGCAACACATGTCTGAAGCATATCAAGCGTGGCCAAAACAGCAGTCACTTGGGCACCACATGCTTGACCAGACATATGTTGAGCTCCCATGCAGTCCGTTGGCAACAGTACTTAAAAGACCCACACCAAAGAACAAGGCAGACCTCTCCTTGCTCCTCATCAGCTGGGATCTCCAACCCCACTATACCTTCAGTCCTCTCAGAGACCTGCACTGAGAGGAATGAAGGTGTAGAATTAGATGTCCCAAGCACTGCTATCGGTACACCTAAATCCGATTGTAGCAGGCAAATTTCCCTACCCCAGTTGCTAAACCGTCGCAGGAAATTCAGTCCCAGCCATCCACATGCTCAGCGGCTGAATGCTAGTTTGGATAAATTGCTAGCACTCCAACTGCTGCCTTTTCAGCTGGTAGACTCTGCCCCCTTTTGAAAATTTTGAGAATGTGCGGTACCTCAGTGGCAGGTTGCCAAATGCCATTTTTTTTTTTCGGAAGGCCATTACGGCTCTCTACCGGCATGTGGAAGGCAATGTCTTGGCCTCGTTTGACAGGGCGGTCAGCAGTAAGGTGCATATTACCGCTGACTCATGGTCCAGCAGGCATGGACAGGGACATTACCTTTCTTTCACGGCGCACTGGGTAACCCTGCTGGCAGTTGGGAAGGATGCAGGACAGGGTGCAGTAATGTTGGAGCTTATTCCGCCACCACGCCTCCAAAATGCTGGATTCTGCCACACCTCTCTCCTCCACCCCCTCCTCTTCTTCTTTCTCTATGGCTTCTTCCTGTGCAGATTTGTCCTCAGAACCAGCGGTGCTCCGTAGGCGTTCTAGGGTCTACGCAAGCACTCAGGCAAAAAGATGCCATGCGGTGCTTGAGTTGGTCTGCTTAGGGGACAGGAACCACACTGGGGCAGAGATTCTGGCAGCTCTGCAGGGGCAGGCTCAGAGGTGGTTGACGCCACACCAGCTTCAGCCAGGAATGGTGGTTTGCAACAACGGGACCCACCTCCTCTCCGTCATCAGACAGGGACACTTCACCCATGTTCCCTGTTTGGCTCACATCCTTAATTTGGTAGTGCAGCGGTTCTTGTGCAGGTACCCAGGCTTACAGGATCTCCTGAGGCAGGCCAGGAAAGTCTGTGGGCATTTCCGCTGGTCATATAATGCCAGTGCTCAGCTGGCTGACCTTCAAAAGGAATGCAACCTGCCCAAGAACCGCCTCATCTGTGACATGCCCACCAGGTGGAACTCAACGTTGGCAATGCTGCAGCGGCTGCACACGCAGCAGAGGGCCATCAATAAGTACCTGTGTGAGTATGACACCAGGACAGGGTCAGGGGAGATTGGCTTTTTTTTGCCACGCCAGTGGCTAATGATCAAGGATGCATGCACTGTCCTGTCACCATTTGAGGCGGCCACGAGGATGGTGAGCAGTGACAGTGCATGCATCAGTGATACTGTCCCTCTTGTCTTCCTGTTGGAGCACACGCTTCGTGAAATAATGGACAGGGCACTTGAGGCAGAACAAAGGGAGGAAGAGGAGGACTTCCTTACCTCTCAAGGCCCCCTTTATTCAGACAGTATTCCTGCAGGCCTGCCTATCACACAGGAAGAGGAGGAGGAGGATTGTGTCAGCATGGAGGTGGAGCCTGGCACTCAGCATCAGCAGCAGTCTTAAAGGGATAGTTTTCAGTCCCCAGAAACCCATGGACTTGTACCTGGCTGGGAGGAAGTGGCTGCGGATAATGTCATCCTTAGTGACCCAGAGGACTCCGGACCGATTGCCTCAGCAAACCTACGCTGCATGGCCTCGCTGATCCTGCAAAGCCTGCGAAAGGACCCTCGGATTCGTGGTATCAAGGAGAGGGATCAGTACTGGCTGGCAACCCTTCTTGATCCACCTTACAAGGGTAAGGTTGTGGAACTTATCCAGGCTTCGCAGAGGGAGCAGAGGATGAAACATCTTCAGGAGGCCCTGCAGAAAGGTTTATGCAATGCATTTCCAGAGCCTGGGAGGTTACAATTTCCTGGTCCTCCTGGACAACGTGTTGCTGAGGCTTCGGTCAGTCACAGAAGGAGCGGTGGAGAAGGTGGCCGTCTGATGCGTCCAGACAATTTTTTAGTCCGCAGCCCCAAGGTCTGATCGGTTCCAGCAACCATCGCCAGCGTCTGATTTACATGATGCAGGAATACCTTGGGGCAAGATCAGACTTGAAGACCTTTCCAACTGAAAATCCACTGGGTTACTGGGTCTTGAGGATGGATCACTGGCCAGAGCTTGCACAGTATGCAATTGAGCTACTGGCCTGTCCTGCATCCAGCGTTCTATCTGAATGCACATTCAATGCTGCTGGAGGCTTTGTAACCGATCACAGAGTGCGCCTGTCCACAGACTCGGTTGATCGGCTCACCTTCATAAAAATGAATCAGTCTTGGATCACCAGCTACCAAGCACCTGATGCTTATGTAACCGATTCATTTTTATGAATGTGAGATCCCTTGAAGACTGCCTCTGCTGATGCTGAGTGACTATCCTGTCATGCTGAGTGACTATCCTATTCCTCCTCAATGTTCATGTTGATAGCTTGTAAGAACATTTTTTGTTCTGGGCACCAGCACCAGTGCCTAAAGCCCAATTTTTCTGCCCCTGTTTAACAGGGGCGTGTAATTTCAATTTTTGCTGTAATATTTTGCAGCAGGGCTCGTTCCTGCGCTCAACTAGAGTTATCTGTGAGGGGTTGTAGTGTTGTGGCACCAGTGCCTAAAGCCCAATTTTTCTGCCCCTGTTTAACAGGGGCGCGTAATTACAATTTTTGATCTAATATTTCACAGCAGGGCTCGTTCCTGCGCTTAACAACAGAATCTGTCAGGGGTTACAGTGTTGTGGCACCACCACCACTGCCTAAGACCCAATTTTTCTGCCCCTGTTCAACAGGGGCGTGTAATTACAATTTTTGATCTAATATTTCACAGCAGGGCTCGTTCCTGCCCTCAACAACAGAATCTGTGAGGGGTTACAGTGTTGTGGCAACACCACCACACCACCACCAAAGGCCCAATTTTTCTGCCCCTGTTCAACAGGGGCATGTAATTACAATTCTTGATGTAATATTTCACAGCAGGGCCCGTTCCAGCGCCCACCAAGAGTAACTGTGAGGGCTTACAGTGTTGTGGCACCACCACCACTAAAGGCCCAATTTTTCAGCCTCTGTTCAACAGGGGCATGTAATTACAATTCTTGATATAATATTTCACAGCAGGGCCCGTCCAGCGCCCACCAAGAGTAACTGTGAGGGCTTACAGTGTTCTGGTACCACCAATAGCTAAGGCCCAAATTTCTGCAGAGTATGTAGGGCAGGCCGTATAGTATATACAGGCGGTCCCCTACTTTCAAACATCCGACTTAAAAATGACTCCTACTTACAAACGAAGGGAGACAATAGGAAGTGAGAGGAAATCTACCCCTAGGAAGGGAAATTCTCTCCTGTAAGAGTTAATATGGGAAAAAGGTGTCTCCACTGATTCTTTATTATCACCAATCCTTGTTTCCCTAAAAACCCGAAATTTTCAAAATCCAATTGTCATGGGGACAGAAAGTGAGATGAAATCTTCTGAACAGGGGCACAGACAGCAAAACAAGTGTTACAGGGGTGATGATAACCCTTCCCTATGTTATCCAAAAAACTTAAAAATAGATTTTTTGGCTGAAGCTACACTTAAAAAATGTACCTGTTCCAAATTACAAACAGATTCAACTTAAGAACAAACCTACTGTCCCTATCTTGTTTGTAATCCGGGCACCGCCTGTATACTGCTGTTCAGAATATATAGGGCCTGGGGGCCCCACGCCTTTTCTTTTTTTAATTTGGGTGCAGGGTTCCCCTTAATATCCATACAAGACCCAAAGGGCCTGGTAATGGGCTGGGGGGTTAACCATGCCGTTTTTCTAAATAATTTTCATCCATATTGCCGGGACCCAACATTACATTACAGCCGCAAGCAGTTTTAAATGACTTTTATTGCTTTAGAAATGTCATTTTGTGCAGGGACTGTTCTAAACATGGGAAACACGCGCCACATTACAGGCTTTAAGCATTATTAAAATCACTGCTCCCGAAAAAAACGGACGTTTTTAAAACTTTCTTTTGCAATGATAAATCTCCCCTGCGGCAGGACCTGGGTCCCCAAACCCTTTTTAGGACAATAACTTGCATATTAGCCTTTAAAATTCGTACTTTTGATTTCTCACATTCGAGTCCCATAGACTTTAACGTTGTTCGAATGTTCGTGTAAACTTTCGATCCATTCACATGTTCTGGATGTGAACCGAACCGGTGGGTGTTCGGCTCATCCCTATCTATCATATAAAACAAATTGTCTTTTCCAGTTCTAATCAAAAGAGGGAAAAAACACTTACTGGCTAGTAAGAAAAACAAAGGCATGGAGGAAGGACAGCCCCCAGTCCCAACATCCAGGCCACAGATGGTAATGGAGAGTATTGTAGTAGTGACATGCCCACCAAATATCTCCCCACCTAAAGAGGTTGTGACCCTGGAAAAAAAAAAAGATCTTGTCCCTTTAAAGCATGTTAAACCGCATAGTGCCTGTGTGGTGACATTTGTCCCATTCTATGTTGTAATATACCTGGTTAATCCTGCCTCTTTCTGTGCCCCCTTATGCCCTGTTTACACGGTCGGACATTGATCGGACATTCCGAAAACCAAATCCATGGATTTTTTCAGACGGATGTTGGCTCAAACTTGTCTTGCATACACACGGTCACACAAAGTTGTCGGAAAATCTGATCGTTCTGAATGCGGTGACGTAAACGTACACGTACGCCGGGACTATAAACGGGGCAGTAGCCAATAGCTTTCGTCTCTTAATTTATTCTGAGCATGTGTGGCATTTTGTGTGTCGGATTTGTGTACACACGATCTGAATTTACGACAACGGATTTTGTTGTCGGAAAATTTTATAGCAAGCTCTCAAACTTTGTCTGTCGGAAATTACGATGGAAAATGTGTGATGGAGCCCACACACGGTCGGAATTTCCGACAACAAGGTAATATCACACATTTTCCATCGGAAAATCCGACCGTGTGTACAGGGCATTAGTGTGCTGACCATGGTAATCATGGCTGATCCACGATACTGTGGTCAGTTTACGTGCCTCCATCATCCCGCTGCTTTTCCTCTCCCCTTTCCTCTCTCCCTGTCACTTCCTAGTGTGTGATCTGATAAAATAATCTGCCCTCCCCTCCCTTTCCCTCCTGCCACTATTCCCAATTCCTGCCAGCCCCTCTGTAATAACAAGATATACTACACAATGGGGTTGATTTACTAAAGGCATAAAGGCTGTGCACTTTGCAAAGTGCAGTTGCTCCAGAGATTAGTAAATGAGCAGAAGCTCTGTTGACTTCCATCATCCAATCATATGCAATTATTTTCCTTGCACGTGATTGGGTACTTTTTGCAAAAGTGAAGCCTTACCTTATTTACTAAGCTCTGGAGCAACTGCACTTGCTGAGAGCAATTGCAAAGTGCACAGTCTATTTGCCTTTAGTAATTCAACCCCAGTGTGTGTGTTTTTTGAAAATTCTGTAGCTAAATACCTTTTTTAACATCGCCAATGTGCAGTCACGTGACTGCCTGCCTGACGTCATGTAACTAAGGACTACAGTGGGAAATCTCAGCCACTCCCACTGTAGTCCTTAGGTCTGGGAAGGAAAGCGGAGGGCAGTCACGTGACCACACATTGGCGATGTGAAAAAAGGTGTTTAGCTGACGAATTTTCAAAAAACACACACTGTGTAGTATACCTTATAATTACAGAGAAGCTGACGGGAATTGGGAACACTGGCGTTACAACAACTTTAAGTAGCCCTGCTCAGCATCACACTTGGATCGTCTCCACCAGATAATGTAGATAACTTTGTCAGGATTACAGAGGGAGGCAATATCTAAAGTCATATCTGTCTCTGAACCCATCCCATCAGGACTGGGTTCTGCTGGACACTCACGGTGCCACTGTATCATCCAATAGGAAAGCATTCCCCAGTGATATCCACTTCTGTAATGGACCTAAACCGGGGACAAACAGGGCGGGAAATAAAACAGACAAGAATTGCAAAAACATTAGTACTAAAATAATCATGAGGAAAGCATATACATAGAATATAAATTATTATAGGAGGGGGAAAGTGTATATAAAAAGTCCAAGTTTGCCGGACTCTAAAGACTTATTAGAACTGACGGTGATGGGTGTGTGTGTGTGTGTGTGTGTGTAAGTGAGTGCTCCCCCCCTCCACGATCCCGGGCTAATGGACAATCATTGGGGCGACAGCTGAAATGCGGTGCAACTGAGAGAGCACACCTCGTGCGCCGCTTGTCTTCAGCCATCTCAGTGCAGTAAGCAAGGATACGCCGGCATTCGGGAAGGAAGGGGGCGACTGATCTTACTGGCTGCTCTGCCCCCATCTGTATCCAGCTGTATCCAGCTTCGCGGTGCGGGAGAGTGACTACATGCCGGCGCTCTTCTGAAAGCGGACGGACGGCCGGTGCAGCAAGGTAAAGCAAAAATTGACACAAAGCTGGAAGCTGAAAAGCAGAGTACGGGGGAGAGGGCTTTACTTGCTTTGCTAGCCTGGTTACCTGCCTGCAGCCTCTCCGTATAGCAAGACAGACACACACCGGTGTTCTCCCTAATAGCAGACGGGCAGCCAGCTGAGGTGGAGAGAGAAAGGGGAACGGCCACTTCCATACTTCATTACCCTACCCCACCCAGGCAAACTTTACAGTGTGAAAAGCGGTGTAAGGGAGAGAGGTTTTTGTTGGACTGCCTACCTGTTTACAGCCCCTCCGTGCAGCAAAGCAAATATACACCGGCATTCCTCTGAAAACAGACAGGTGGCCAGCTGGAGTGGGAGAGTGAGAGAGGTAGTGAGAGGAGCTGCTGCTCTCACAGGCTGCTCCCCCCCCCCCCACACCTCTCTGCTCTATCCTATGTGAGCAGAGTGTGAAGGGGGAAGAAGGAGAAGGAGAAAGTAAAAACAAAAAAGGAAAGAACATTTTTTTTTTTTAGGATGACAATACGCAGACAAGCAGCCTTGCAACCAACAGCAGGGAGAGGCAGAAAATCGATAGAAGGCATCAAAGCGTACCTATCCCCCCGTATACTTGAGCAAACAGGAAGGTCGGATGTAAAGAAGCGAAGCAGAGGTAACATCATGGGCTGTGCAGAAACAACAGAACGGGAGTCCTGGATAAAGCAGGCGAGTACCCAGATGACAAGTGACAGTGTCGTGGCAAACGGTAAGAGATCCCCTACAGCAGGGAGAGGGAGGAAGACCCCAGAGCCAAGCCCCCCCGGAAGTCAATGGACATCAATCAGGGGACATACAAAGCCCACTAGTAGAGAGCCGGGATACAATGACGCAATGGGAGGATAACAGGTGGTCATTAGAAGAGGCACAGTCCATAGACACAGAGACCATGATGGGAAGAGGAGGAGAGGACCCAATCCCCGATATGGACCAAAGTACCAGACAAGAACATTTAGAAATAACAAGGTGGGACATGGGAGTAAGCGGGTCACCACATAGACACGAGTGTGACCAGGAGAACGCTCAGGATGGTGAGGGGAACCCACAGGGGTGGAATGGACCAAATGCAGAACCAGAAAGGGACATCAATGTATGCAATCAGTGGCAAGTTTAAAAGAGGACGTCAGGGATCTGGGATACAGAGTATAAGGGGCGGAAAAAGAAAAAGAAACTATCACACAGGCAGTGGTAGATGTTCAAGAGTCCATGAAAAAATATGAAGAGATATTAAATTCATACAGAGATCAGCTGGATGAGTATGAGAATAGGGACAGGCAACAAAATATACGTATAAAAGGATTAAAGGAGTCAATTACAGCGACAGAATTAGCCCCAGCAGTACAAAAAATTTTTGGACAGATTCTGGGGGATCAAGCCCCAAACGTTATTGAAATAGATCGGGCACATCGGGTCCCTCCCCAGAACACAAAAGCTGACGTACCCAGAGATGTAATTTGTAAAGTTCACAAATACACCGTGAAAGAAAATATAATGAAGACAGTATGTAATATTTCTACAATTACATTTGAAGGCTCAAACATAGCACTGTATCCAGATATCTCAAAAAGAACTCTTTTTAAACGAGGGTCGGTCCGCCCACTGTTAGAAACCCTACGAAAGGCTGAGATCAAATACCGGTGGGGGTTCCCCTTTAGTCTAACAGCTTCTAGGAATGGGAAAACTGCAACTTTGCGAACAAAGGATGATTTAAAATCATTTATAGAGAAATTAGACCTTCCGATGGTGGACTTTACGGACTGGAGAATAAATTCTTCAAGGCCTCCCCTGCAACGAGCAGAAAAGTGGCAAGAGGTACCGGCAAGGGTTAACAGGGGTGGAGCCCAAAGAAGGACTTAAAGGACTCTTTTTGTTTTTTTTTTTTTACCTGGGAAGGGTTCTATAGGGTGAAGCCCTGGAGGAGGGGGGATTAGAGGGGGGGCATGAGGGAAAATGAGGACCTTGTGTAGGTCAATAGGTCAGCCCCAATTAAAGGGGAGAGTAATCCTGCGGAATGCAGGGAAGGGGGGTAGCCTGTGCGTGGAAGGTGTCAATACGCGCAAGCTCCCCACCCGATTTTTAGATATACCCCTAAAGAGAGTTTTTTTGTATGGGGGAAGAGTATGCAAGGGTTATGTTTATAACACAAATGTGATGTATTTTTTTCTTTTTTGTTATGTTATGCATAAGTATGTGTTTAATGGGGTACTGAATGTTGGAAATGGGGAGGTAACAGGGGGGGTGGGAGTGGCAGAGAGATTAAGGGCAAGGGAACAGGGGGTTCCTGGGATAAAAGGAAATGACAGCCATATTGAAAATATTGTCATACAATGTGAGGGGTTTGAGCTCACCAAATAAGAGAGGGAGACTGTGGGTGGAGTTGCAAAACTTGGAAGCTGACGTGGTTCTCTTGCAGGAGACCCATTTTGGGGGCAGCTCGATTTCAGGCCTGCCCCAGAATATATTAAAGCAATGGTATCATGCGGTATCCTCAGTAGCAAGGGCAAGAGGGGTTACAATTGCATTTAAGAAATCATGCCCCTGTATAATGGAGAACGTACAATGCGACCCAGAAGGTCGGTATTTGTTTGTAAATGGTGTAATACAGGCGAGACGATATACCTTCGCTTCAATATATGCACCCAATGAAGGGACTGTTAATTTTTTGGTTAAAATGTTTAAAAAACTGGAAGAATTTAAGGAGGGATGTGTAGTGGTTGGAGGAGACTTCAATATGGTGCTAGATCCAAGTATAGATACATCTACGGGTAGATCCGCTTTATCTTTTGGAGCCATAAAGCGAGTTAAACAAACCTTATGCGCACAACATCTTGTGGACAGCTGGCGAGCTCTACATCCAGGGACTAGGGACTTTAGCTACTACTCTAAAACACATGATATGTACTCGCGGTTGGACCTTTTTCTGGTAGACCAATTCTACCTGGGGAATGTTAACACAAGTACAATCGAACCAATAACTATATCCGACCACGCTCCAATAATTCTGACCCTCAGACCAACACAAATGGCCCGTTCGGAACGAATATGGCGTCTGAACGAGTCACTGCTGGATAAGGAGGACACAGTGGAGAAACTAAGCATTAAGATAAAGGAATATTTTGAAATAAATAAAACAGAAGGAATGTCAGATCAAGTAGTGTGGGAAGCCCATAAGGCAGTTGTAAGAGGGGAGCTAATCGCCATCGGTGCGCACATGAAGAAGGAAGGTAAAAGAGAGATAGACGAACTACTAGAGAAGATTAAGGCCCTAGAGATAAAGCGTAAGGAAAATCTCGACCAAACGGATGGTAGATGTTTGGAGAGCTTACGAGTAGAGCTTTCACAATGCCTAGAATATAGAGCAAAGAACAAAATTAGGTTTTTTGCTAACAGAGCATACGAACAAGGAAATAAATGCGGAAGGCTGTTAGCAAAACAACTTAAAAAACAACAGGACTCTATAGACACGTGCATAGCTTATTAGTGCAAGGCAAGAAGATACTGGACACAAAAGCTAAAGCTAAAGAATTTGGTAAATTCTATGAGGCACTATATAACATCGCTAAAACAGAACCATCTGAGGGAGGGGAAAGCGAGGGTCAAAGGAGGAATGAGATAGATGAATACATGGAGAGCGCTGTCATGCCTACAATACCTAGAGAGATATCTCAGGATATGGAGCGTCCAATCACGGTTGAAGAGTTGAGCAGAGTGATAGCAACCCTGCCCTCCGGGAAAAGTCCTGGGCCAGATGGGCTGACAAACTCATATTATAAGAAATTTCTCCCAGTTCTGGTAAAACCACTCTGCAGTTATTTTAACTCTATTAATGCTGCAAATCCACTCTCTCCAGAAGCATTACTGGCATATATAACGGTATTACCAAAAGAGGGAAAAGATCCCCAGGTGTGTGCTAACTACAGGCCTATCTCTCTGCTGAACTCCGACACCAAAATACTGGCAAAAATCCTGGCCTTGAGACTTCAGGAACATGTAGGCGATTTGGTACATCCAGATCAGACGGGGTTTATAAAAGGACGGGAAGCCAGGGACAATACCATCCGCGCTCTCCATGTATTGCAATGGATGCGACATGGTCCGGATAGAGCCCCAGGAATCACTCTGTCGATGGATGCCGAAAAGGCCTTCGACAGAGTGAACTGGGGCTTTATGAGAGAAGTATTGGAAAGGATAGGTCTGGGGGGAAAAATGCTAGGATGGATTATGTCACTATATGGGAAACCAAGAGGAAGAATTAAGGTCAATGGGACAGTATCCGAATGTTTCAACATACAAAACGGTACTAGGCAAAGGTGTCCACTGTCCCCTTTGATATTTGTGATAGTGATGGAACCATTTCTACGCAGAATTAGAAAGAAAGAGGAGATAGTAGGGACGTACATAGGACATATGGAACAGAAAGTAGCAGCGTATGCGGATGACCTATTATTTTTCCTCTCCGCTCCTCAGACATCTACAGCCGCACTGATGGCGGAGGTACAGAGATTTGGAAGGGTGTCTGGTTTCAAGATCAATTTTGAGAAATCAGTCATCTTTCCTAGTAATATCCCAGCGGAGATGGAGAGGTTACTGAAAGAGATGTATCCATTTATATGGAATAAGGAGTCGCTGACGTACTTGGGGGTACAAATTAGCGCAGACTATGAACTATTATATGAACGTAACTATGGCTCATTACTGAAAGAAATAACAGAAGAGCTAAAGAAATGGAACGGTAAATACCTGACCTGGTTCGGAAGAATCAGTGCCATAAAAATGAGTATATTGCCCAGAATGGTTTATATGCTGCGCACAGTGCCAATCAAGTTGCCAGCGACTCTTTTTAGGCAAGTGCGTAGGCTGTTTGTTGCCTTTGTATGGAATGATAGGAGGCCTAGATTGGCCTACGATATCTTAAGGAGAAGCAGAGGTGAGGGAGACTTAGGACTCCCAGATATATCATCCTACTATAAGGCCATGACTCTAGTAAGAATAGTAGACTGGTGCCAGGACCTAAAGAGGAAACCATGGGTACAGGCAGAAATGTCAATGGCGGGGAGAAATCTGGCAGGAGCACCATGGATTCAAGGGTCATTGAGGGGGCTATCACAATGGACATCACTGATGACCCTTAATTCATTGGAAGTATGGAATAGAATGAACAGTAAGGGTAGATATGCCCCCCAGACCTCCCCTCTGGCTCCTTTGGAGGGATTTCCTTGGTTCCCTCCGGGGGAGGAGATGGGAAGTCTGGGGGCATGGGGTCAGGATGGGAATACTAGATGTGGTAAGTTTGCTCCTAATGGAGCCCTCTTATCACTGACAGAAATGGTCATGAAATTTGGTAAGATACGAATGGCAGAATGGAAACACCACCAAATGAAGAGTTTTCTCAAGAAATCTAAACCGTTAAGACCCATGAACTCACTTACGGCATTTGAGAGGCAGTGTGTGCAGACATCAGAATCTGGACATATGCTATCTCGAATGTATAGAATGATTCTAAGGGAACAAGAAAGGACACCCCCATACTTTGTAAGAGAATGGGAGAGGGAGCTGGGCCAGGTCTGGACAGATAAACAAATTAATAGAATGATATCGTTAACATTCACAACATCCATAAGCTCAAAAGTGCAAGAGATGGCATATAAGTTCCTGGCGAGATGGTATAGGACACCAGTAAAACTAGCACAAATCACTTCAGCGTCTAGTGATAGGTGCTGGAGGGGTTGTGGACAGAGGGGAACATTTCTTCATCTTTGTTGGACATGTCCAACAATTAAATCATTTTGGGAATCAGTGGCGCCATGGATTAAGAAACTAACAGTGGATCCCTTGGAATTCGGGCCTATACAATATTTGTTTCACGGGAATTACGGATCTGCCAAAAAGTATAGGGAAAGCATAACTCCACATTTATTAAACGCAGCAAAAAAACTGATCCCGAAGTATTGGAGGCGGGATCGGAGTGAGTCAGTCATGGAGTGGAGAAATGAGGTTAACATAATAAAGGAAGCGGAGAGGTGGGTTCATGTGGTCAAAAACCAAAAAGAGAAATTTGAAATTACATGGGCAAAATGGGAACAGTGCGCCAGGGAGATAATGGAAGAGGGAAACACCAATGGATAATGGAAGTAGAAATGGTATAGTCATTAAGAATTAAGAAATAAGAAGATGAGCCCAGAAAGAGAGAGTTAAATATTAACATGACTTCTCCAATGCCAATTAAGTAAAGGGGGTGGGGGGTAAGATAATGTATGGATATATGGTCTCATTTTCCGAGGGGTGTTTTTTTTTGGGTTTTTTTTTGTTCTTCCATTTACCCTGATTCCCCTAATTAACACTGAGTGGTGAGGGTGATGTGGGGTAGGGTGCTGTGTGTTTTTTTTTTTTTTGTTTTTGTTTTTTTGTTTTTTTTTCATAAATTATATAATTAGGAACTACAATGAATTATGACACGAGTTAGAGGAAGGGGGAATTCACTTTATAATTTAGTTTCATCATGTTTGTACATTGGGGGGAAAGAGTAGAGGTAAATTAATACTAAAGATAGGGGGGAGGGAAGAAGGCACAATATATTAATTATGGATTATAGTGATTTATGACACAAATTGAATAAAGGGGAAATTCACTTTATAAATTTATTTAAGCACGTTTGGATATGGGGGGGAGGAGTTGGGTAAATTGATATTAAAGAGGGGGGGGGGAGAATCACAGAAGGTGGGGTTGTTTTTTGTTTTTTTCCTCACATATGCACAAATTATATAATTATGAATTATGGGGGTCTACGATACGAATTAGAACAAGGGGGAAAATCACCCTATAATCTCATTTAAGTATGAATGCACGTTTTGGGAGGAAGTGCTGGAGCAAATTATATTTAAGGAGGGGGGTGAGGGGCAACACAGATAGTAGTATATAAAAATTTTTTTTTTTTTTTTTTATCACGTTATGGTTTGGGGAAGTCGCTTATAATATTGTTAATCACGTTTGTACGTTGGGGGGGAAGGAGTTGGAGTAATTAATACAAGGATAGGGGTGGAGGGAGGAACTTCAGATTTTAATAAAGACATTTTTTTTTTTCTTTCTAAACCTCGGTTAAATGGGATACATGGGGTAATTGGTGTTTTGTTATTGGGTTGAATGTAGGGGTATAGTATGTTGTATAAATGTACTGTGTATTATATAAATGAATAAAAATTTTGATTACTGAAGACTTATTCTGCAATCACAAAATTGATTAGCAGTATTCCATACACATACAAACTTTCAGGTTAATGTAACTTGTCATGCGACGTTAAACAGCCCATAGATTTCAAAGGCACTTGTTCCACTCTATGCAATTTAAATTCACAGTGACTTTTGAAAAGGTTCCTGCGCTATTTTGTTGCAACTTTTTTGCACCTTGAGTGGCAGAGAGTGTATCAAGTTGCATCAAAGTCCCATTCCAAAGTAGCACTCAAAAGCGCACGACTTGTATATTTTGCTATATGCAATTATCTCATGCCTTCAACACACAATTCCCACGATCCTCCTGCATGGTGGTCCAGTCAGGGTTGGAAAAGACACTTCGCTCCAGATGCGCCAAAAAACCAACCTCCCGTCTTTATGAACATCTGATATTTGTGTCTCTCCCGCCCATGGATAAACTCTGGTCCTGCTGGCAAAGAGACATTCCAACACTGGACAACGATGACTGGGATGACGTGTGGGATTTCCCCTTTAGCTCCCTGGTCTCACTAAGAGACAGACTTGTACAGTTCAAAATAGTGCATAGAGCATACTTCACACCATACAGGCTTCATAAAATGAAACCAGAACACTCCGCAGAATGCTGGAGGTGCAACACCTCCCCGGGAGATTTTACGCATATTTTTTGGGCCTGCCCTAAGATTCAGCTGTATTGGACTGAGGTGCTAGAGATGATTACTCTGGTCGCCTCGATCACGGTACCAATGAAGATGGAAGTGTGTCTCTTGAGTCTGATAGAAACAATAGTGTCAACTGTTGCGAAAAGAACGTTGATTGGGCTGCTGCTCTTTTATGCCCGGAAGAATATTACTATGCATTGGAAAAAGCCTACGATGCCTTCTTTGACTAAATGGAAACGTCTCATAAACAAGAGCCTTCCATTATACAAAGATACATATATAAATAGAGGGTGCCCCCTGAAATATGACAAAATCTGGAGTGCTTGGCTGGCTGAACCTACTACGGCTTGAAGGTCGAGAGAAGAGGTTACCGAATAAGTTATACATGTAAACATATATACTGGAATTTTCGTGACTTTATTTACCTATTCAATTTCTACTTGCGACTATTACGCAAATCGTGTGTACTGGCCATAAGTCTATTCTCCATCAGGTAGGAGATACTAATGAAACAAAAATCTAAGTGAACAATACATAAGAAAACTGGAAACTCAGTATCAAAATACATTTACTTAGTAACAAGTTTCAGATGTGAATAAGAGATGCAATCAATGAGCTGCTTTCCCATCTAAGGCAGGCCACAGATTTTCTTTCCAGCAACCACAGGTTGTGTTGATGGGGGAATCCCTCCCGTGGAGCTATTGTTTTCTCCCGGAAAGGGGGGGGAGGTGCGGTGAGCCGCACCCTGCCAGGAGAACAGGGTGAATATTGTTAGTGGCTATAGCTGCTGGCAATAATCAAATACTAGAAATCTGACATACTGGTTGTACCCAAGTCAATCAATGGATCGACTTAGGTACAATCAGCCTGCCCATACATGGATCGAACCTCGGCTGGTCCCTGCTGAACTGGCCTAGAACATGCAGCCATTCTTAATGGATAAGTTCACTTTAAAAAAAATAATAATAAATGCACATTTTTTTGCAGATAATTATTTGCACGTATTATTTTTTGTAGTAGGAGCCTGGAAAGCATTGCACCAGTGATCAGCAGATCACTGATGCCATGTAGGTCTCCTGCACACTGTCGGGTTACCTGTACATCCCATAAAATTGGATGGAACATGTAACATGTACCCAAAGGTGAACTTACAGTAACCTTTAAGCTGGCCATACATTATTAAATTTTCTTTAGAATTACCTTCAACTATGTAGTGCAAGGGCCTGCCTGATTGCATACAAATTGAAAGTGTATATTAACTGTGGCAGGAAGTCAGGCAAGGTATATTTGTCCGTCATGCCTTCTGAAACATAGGAAAATAATATCAGCACCATGTGACAGTAACCATCATAAGCTAAATATGTAGTAGAGGCCTAAGCCAATGTTTCTCAACTCCAGTCCTCAAGCACCCCCAACATGTCATGTTTTCAGGCTTTCCATTATCTTGTACAGGTGATTTGATCAGTTTCACTGCCTTGGTAATTACCACAGCGGTTTCATCTGAGGGAAATCCTGAAAACATGACCTGTTGGGGGTACTTGAGGACTGGAGTTGAGAAACATTGGCCTAAGCATTCATTGGCAAGTTTACCTTATGCTGCAGATTTTTTGAGGCTGTGAAAGATCGTGCCAGGGAAGGATTCGGTGTACTAATGCAAATGATTTGTGTGCACCACTGAATGATATTTTGCATGCAATATACATGCATCATGAACTCCACCCCTGTCTGATCTGTGACACAGTAGTGTATACATGACTGTGAGCTGCTGTCTATGACAGTGAGGCCCACAACCCATCACAAACAGGATGGAGGAGTTGGAGGATGCACAGAGTGCCAGACAGGTGAACAGCAAGAAGACCAGCTGAAAAATGAAGGCCACATCCATGAGCAGGGGTGAAATGGTGGAGCTTGTCTACAGTGTTAATTTCGTCGACTAAAACGTTTTAGACAACTAAGATATAAGAGGGGGGGCGTGGCCTAGCGCGGCATGTGAACAGACCTGTTCACCGGAGCTCCCGCTGTTGATCCTGAGACCGATCCTTTCCTCGCCTATCCAGACGCCCTAAAGTTACGGTACCGGTACCTACAGCCTCCCTGACATCCCAGGCCACAGTAACAGCACCACACCGGGGCATGATGACCCGAGGGAACCGTGGAGAACATGCGGCCTCCGCCGCGGCAGACTTCCAAGATGGCGCCTGGTCATCTCAGCCTCAGAGAACACCACGAGGCCAGGAGAAGAAAACGGAGCAGGGGGGTAAGTCACAGAAACCCCCTAAGAATAAAGATCAGCCCAGGGACATGCTCTACTATGCCCAGAAGCTAGCGGGCTCAGCAGAACACACACAGAGCAGCACACAGCTTCCCACAGCCTCTGGGGAACAGGCAGATAGGGGGGACACAGACAGGCCTGAAGACACTGACACCATGGAGTCTGTACCAGATCCTATGCCAGGCCTGTTCGATATGCAGGTGGAGGACACCCCCCAACCCACGCTGAGTGAAATACTCCATGCAGTCCACAGATGTACCGCTTCCGTGGATGACCTTAAGGAGAAGTTTGGAGGGCTGAAAGAGACTGTCTCCCTCCTCCGTCAGGACATCCAGAAAATCAGAGAGAGAACCACGGCAGTGGAAGGGAGAGTCAGTGATATAGAAGACCAGATGCCCCACCTGAACAGGGAAGTGAGGGGAGCTGCACAGCATGCACGCCAGGCCTTTGAAAAGACAGATGACATCGAGAACCGTCTGAGACGCAACAACGTTCGCATAGTCGGGTTACCGGAGAAAGTTGAGGGCAGAGACCCCACGCTGTTCGTTGAGGACTGGTTGCAGAACATATTTGGCAAAGAGGCATTTTCGCCACTGTATGCGGTAGAAAGGGTGCACCGGGTGCCACCGAGACCTCTCCCTCCTGGCAATCCCCCCAGAGCGATGCTGGCCAGGCTCCTCAACTATAGGGACCGTGAAGTGGTTCTAAGGCTAGCCAGAGAAAAAGGGACTGTGCAATTCAACGGTACCAAAGTGTCCTTCTATCCGGACTTCTCAGCAGAGGTGCAGCGCAGAAGAGCTAAATTTGCTGACGTCAAGAAAAGGCTACAACGACTGCAACTCAAATATGCAATGCTGTTCCCCGCTAAGCTGAGAGTCACAGCCGGAGACCAGAACCACTTTTTTGAAACCGCACAGGATGCAGCAGAATGGCTGGACCAAAACGAACAAGACCTACAACGCCGCAGACGTGAAAACGAGGAGGGCTGATTTCACCCAACCAACTTACTTCATACACAAGAAAGGGCACCTACATTCCACTTCTTATATGGCTCTTTACATAGAGGACGTTTCCTTATCACCCAATGACAGCGACTGAACACCAAGTCTTACAGAGCTCGGCACATTTTTTTGTTTCTTGCCTAACCAACCGGGTGGGCTGTGAATGTGCCTCACCCCTGTACAATACAAGTTGCCATTGTTGCCATTGTTGACATGGCTTGAGTTAGTGTGCCCGGTTGGCACGGTTTGGGCCCATGGAGCCCCACAGTTTTTGAAGCCTTTCCGCTGGGCAATGACAGCGAGACCTGTTTTGCAAGATTTACTTTGTTTATGGATCCACCAAGTGATCTATGCCATCATACAGCTGAGCTGGCCTATCTTCTACAGAGATTTGCTGCTTCTTCACTGCACACTATGCCTCGTCTACCCGCCTCACGCCCCACACATCATGATGGTCGTTATACCTGCCAGTGGACTGCATCTTGGAAGACACTGGTTGCAACGTCAAATGATACAGGACAGGGACATGCTTATCAGGAATGGTTCATACCCTCGCTATGTCTGATACACCAATAGTGTCCTGGAACGTGCGAGGCGTAAATGACCCATTAAAAAGATCCATGATCTCGGCTGGGTTGCGGAAGTTTCATCCGGCCATAATAGGCCTGCAGGAAACCCACTTGAAGAGTGACACAGTAAATTTTTTGCAATATGCCTGGGTAGGTAAAGCCTATCACTCCACTTACTCTGCGTTTTCGCGTGGAGTAAGTGTTTTGATACACAAAGCCCTGGTGTACCAGGAACTGGACTCATTGATAGATATATCTGGAAGGTTTGTGTTTTTGCACTGTAAATTATACACATTTACATTGATACTAGCCTTTGTGTATGTGCCTCCTCCGTTCTCCAGAGAGGTTCTGCAGCTATTAATCTCATACCTAGTTAACAAACCGGATATTCCGGTACTGATTATGGGTGACTTTAATTGTTATCTGGATCCAAAACTAGATAGACACCCTCCTGTACGGCCTCCCGGGGGCGGACGAGGCACAGCTCTGAGCCGCTTACTCACAGAGATAGGATGGTTGGATATGTGGCGTAACAGAAATCCAAACAACAAGCAATTTTCTTGTTTCTCTAAGACCCATGGGTCACTATCTCGCATTGATCTATGCATAGGCACCCCAAACCTGATTGGTAGTATATCTAAAATAGAATATTTCCCACGAGGTGTTTCGGACCACTCCCCATTAGCTATATGGCTAACTACTAGGCCCTCTGCTAACCTACCCAGAGCCCCTTGGAAGTTAAATGCTTTTTGGTTGAAACTTTTTACTTCGCAAGATAGAATAGCTGCCCAGATCCAAGCTTTCTTTAAAATGCATCGATATCTAACTAACGCTCATTTGAAATGGGAAACTTTTAAAGCCCACTTAAGAGGCACATTTATTCAGGAAATACAGAAGGTCAAACACAACTCCTCGGTCCTGTTAGAACAGGCTGGGGACCTGGTGCGACGACTGGAATTAACCTATGTCACCAGCCCCACTGACTCCGCCAGGGAGGCATGGATGTCGGCCCAGGATTCCCTGGACCGGCTGCGATCCTCCACAGCGGAGAGAAAGAGATTTTTCTCGAAACTGGCGTTCTATGAGGAGGGGGAAAAGACAGGTCGATTACTTGCAAAAATCGGACGCTCTCAACAGCAGTCACCAGCCATTGGGGCTATTAGAGCAGCCAATGGGAAAATAGTTAATTCTCCGGAGGTCGTTATCTCCGAGCTGGCATCTTTCTATGGCGACTTGTATAAATCGAGGGATGCCTACTCGGATGCAGACCTAACCGGGTATGTGTCAACAATAGACCTACCCTCGTTGTCGGTGGCAGCTCGAAATCAATTGGATGCTCCCATAACTTTGGAGGAGCTGCAGACTGTGGCCTGCTCTTTTCCCACATGTAAGGCCCCGGGAGAAGATGGCCTCCCCATGGAGGTGTTTAAAGAATATGGTGAGCAGATACTCCCTGAACTGTTAAAGGTTTTTGATGCATGTTTAGACGCAGGTAGACTTCCTGAATCCATGACGAGAGCCAACGTAATCCTACTACTCAAACAGGGGAAGGACCCGGTTGACCCCGGCTCCTACAGGCCTATATCGTTACTCCAGAGTGACGTGAAGATCCTAGCAAAGGTCCTGGCGCTCCGGGTCAACGGGGTCATCTCCTCAATTATACATCAGGATCAGGCAGGTTTTATGCCACAAAAGTCAACGGCCACTAATCTTAGGAGACTGTACCTGAATATGCAGATGCAAGCGGATAACGGGGGGCAGAGGGCATTGTTGTCACTAGATGCCAACAAGGCCTTTGACAGCGTTAGCTGGAGATATTTATGGGCAGTCTTGGTAAAGTTCGGCTTTGGTGCAAGATTTATAGCTTGGGTCAGGTTCCTGTATGCGTCCCCTCAGGCCAATATTAGAGTAACAGACAGGGTTTCACACGCTTTCGCTCTGGGCAGGGGGACAAGGCAGGGTTGCCCTCTGTCCCCCCTGCTCTTTGCGATTGCGATAGAGCCTCTAGCAGCCCTGATCAGAGACAATGCCCAGATCCAGGGATTCCAATACGGTAGTCTACATGAAAAAATAATGTTGTACGCTGACGACATGTTACTCTTCCTAGGAGATACTAGTCCCTCGCTAGCTGAGGTGATGTCCGTAATAAAAACGTTCGGTCACTATTCTGGGTTAACCATCAACTGGTCCAAGTCGGCTCTGATGTTGTTGGAGGGAGATCACAGGGTTGCACTTCCTGACAACTGCCCCGTCCCCCTTGTCACTGGTTTCAAATACCTGGGCATACAAGTGGCGCCCAGGATTGGAGACTATTGCGCCCTAAACATCTACCCCTTGCTTTCTCGTTTCCGAGACAAAATAAATACCTGGAACAACCTGAAGATGTCCCTGGCAGGCAAGGCCAATTTAATTAAAATGATCCTAATGCCACAGCTGTTATACTTCCTACATAACACCCCGGTCGTGGTCCCACTAAAAATTTTCAGAATAGTGAACACGCTTTTCCGGCGGCTATTATGGAACAATAAAAGCCCTAGAATTAAGCTAGAGCAGCTGCAGCAATCAAAGGACAACGGGGGGTTGGCAGTTCCCAACCCCTGGTTGTACTACATAGCGTCCCAATTGCAGCAACTGGTTGGCTCTATGACGCCAGATCCAAAAGGCTCGTCGGCACGGCTGATGTTGTTGGCGACGGGGGCAGAGACCATACCCATGGGCCTCGAGGCGCAGCTATTTGCAAAATCCAACAAACAAACGCCAACACTATCATTGGTCCAAAAAATTTGGAACAAGGTCAGACAGCTCCAGGGGGTGCAAGGCTTCACTGATTTTAGCCCAATATGGGGCAACCGCTCTTATACTGAGCTGGACAAATTACTACAAGGGCCAAGATGGCGCAAACATGGGATCAAACTACTACCACAAATATTCGCAAACGGTAAATTGCTCCCCTTTACAGAACTGCAGGATAAATTTAACTTGCCGGACAACATGTTCTATTCCTACCTTCAGCTGCGACACGCAATTCATACACAAGGGGACGCGGGTGGTTGGACACTGTCGCCCACGCCGGTGTTTCATGTGTTGCAATCCAGTAGTGAGACCAAGGGAATTATATCTCAATGCTACCAGATGCTATTAGTGAGGCACCTGCGAGCATACCCGTGCAAAGCAAGGACGGCTTGGGAAGGGGACCTTGGTCAGATTACAGAGGAGCAATGGGAGGAGGCCTTGCAATCCATACCCACGTGCTCCCTTAACGTTGCACAAAAGGTCTCCCAATTGTTCATAACGTTAAGAGTGCACTACACCCAAAAAAACCTATTTAAAATGGACAGGACGTTAGACCCTTTATGTGCCCGTTGTCGTCAGCACGATGGAGACCTTATCCATCTCCTGTGGAGATGCCCGAAGCTCCACCGATACTGGAGGGAGGTGATGGGCACACTCAATGAGGTATTTCAAACAAACGTCCCCATGGACCCCATGTGCTGCATACTGGGGGTCCTGGAGGACTTGATCCCTGAAGAATTGGTGAGGGTTGCGTTCTCCAGAGCTTTATTTCAGGCCAGGAAACTCATACTTATGGGATGGAAATCTGTGGCGCCACCAACTAGTAGTGCTTGGGTGGAACATATGGGACACACCCTCATAAGGGAGAAGTATATCTTTCAACACAGAGGGTGTCCCACCAGGTTTGAACGAATTTGGTCCAAATGGCTGGACACGCCGGGGTTAAGCCCGAGAGAACTAGTGATGTCCAGACTTTTACAATCTCTGTAAACAAAATGAGGGAATGCGGGATGGTTTATACATTGTGAATTGTGTGGGCGGGGGGGGGGACGAGGGTAGAGGTGTACTTTGGTCTGCAGGAGTGACGCAGTGAGATGGTGAGCTCAGTTGAAATAAACAATGTATGTAAGAACCTGAAAGTTATCTGCTATAACAAATCCTATGTATTTGTAAAACCGATGATGTTGAATGATGGAAAATATGTGAATGTTCAATAAAACCTTTTCTGATTAAAAAAAAAAAAAAGATATAAGAGGGGGAGGTGCTGCGCTAACCAGAAGAAAGCTGTAAATCTCTGTCTGTGATCAATTTATATATACTGAATACACATAAAATCGCATAATAAATAAATCGCATGAATATGTGTTGACACTAAAAAAACATTCAAATCGTGATAATCAACATTATGTGTTAGTGAAAAAAGTGTGTAAAAACTTCTTCATGTGAAAACCTCTAAATTACATTAAATACATAAAATAAATGAGAAAAAATCAAAAACGTATCCTTATAAATGGTGCAAAATGTACAAAGTGCCAGTGCTTTAAGGTGATCTAGATATCGCTATTCAAACAAATCAATCCAAAGCAGTATAAATGATAAATAGTATAAATAAATGTCCCAACAATGGTGATTTTAAAATATTGTGCTGGCCTGCAATCAAATGACCAATGACATGCCAGTAGGTGCAGCAAACTTAAAGTGCCAGTGTAAAAGTCATTTAAGGTGCAAAAACAAGTTCTGGTGTTTTCAATAAGACAACAGTGGGGTGTCTGGGATGCAATTCACTCAGTGTCCTCTTTGTGCATAAAACACTAATGTAAGCAGTGGCCCCTTACCTAGCGGTGCTAGGTCAACCGCAAGAATTGTAGCTAAAACGCCAGGTCCTGAGCCTCAATCACATCCCTATATCCACACTTGCCGGTGTTGAGTAATCCTAATGGCAGCTGGTTACAAGTGGCTATGGTCCTAGCTGGGGTCCTGGACCAGCACGGGTCCTAGCTGAGCCTCCACATCTCAGATATATATATGCAGGACAAAGGTACTTGATAGTGAAGTATGTTTTAACCAGATAATGCTTTATTAAGAATCTTAAGCAGATATGTACTCACATAAAAAACAGTGCAGAGCAAGCCTCTCTCCTACCAGCAGCAAAGTCGTTCTGTGTCTAGCAGTGTGAAAAAGCCTATTCCGTCCCTACGCGTGACGTCACCGATCACGTGACTTCTTCAGACGGAAGGGATGGAATAGGCTTTTTCACACTGTAAGACACAGAACGACTTTCGTACGTGATGACGTACACTGTCCTAAAATAAGGAAGGTCATAGCCAGTAGCCAATAGCTACCCTAGCGTCGTTTTTTTGTCCGTCGGACTAGCATACAGACAAGCAGATTTCTGGGTCCGGCGGAGTTACGACGTAAAGATTTGAAGCCTGTTCCAAATCCCAAGTCCGTCAGATTTGCGACTGAAAAAGTCCGCTGAAGGTCCGGTGAAGCCCACACACGATCGGATTGTCTGCCGGATTTGGTCCGTCGGCGTCCGTTAGACCAGTCCGGCCGAAAAGCCTGACCGTGTGTACGCCCCATAAGACTAAAACTAAATTGAAATTTGACGTCAAAATTAACACTGGTCTGTAGTGCATGTTCATACCTCAATACCATAAATGATAACATATAAAATTTTTCACTCCAGCAGTATATAATGAGTTTGGAAATTGTAGAGAAATGCTTAAAAAATGCATAACAATTTAACTACACCCATTCGATTTTAGATGACTAAAATGAGTTTTAAAAATCATTCAAAATCATTTTAGTCGACTAAAATGTACTGGAGATTTTAGTCGACTAAAATGTAGGACATTTTAGTTGACTAAAATGTCCTGGAGATTTGGTCGATTAAATACGACAAAAAATAAAACAATTGCAGAGGGACTAAAATGGGACTAAAACTAAAATGACATTTTAGTCCTAAGATTAAAACTAAATCGAAATTTGCTGCCAAAATTAACACTGCTTGTCTACCTGCATAAGAAGAATGACTATAATGGCAGGCTGAGAAACTATACAAAGCCCAACACAAGGAAAGATCAGATTCTGGATAAATTTATGGAAACTCTCCTAAAGAAATAAGGCATCAAGCGCTCCAAAGACCAACCGGGGAAGAGGTGATCCGATCTTAAACAAAGGGAACATGAGCAGCTATGCCATATTCATCACATCATCCAAAGAAAGTAAGTATATTTTTCATAAGGTCGTATTAATTTTTTTTTAATTAACACAGAAATAAAATTGAATACCTATTTATTTTTTAGGAAAAAAAGAAGCAGTGTGCAAAGATAAAACTACACCAAATAAAATTTGCTGACAACATGGTGGGTACAAGTGTTGACTAGGGATGAGCTCCATGTTCGGGTCAAACATAAGTTCAACACTAGGGATGAGCCGAACACCCCCCTGTTCGGTTCGCACCAGAACATGCAAACAGGAAAAAAGTTTGTTCGAACAAGCGAACACCGTTAAAGTCTATGGGACACGAACATGAATAATCAAAAGTGCTAATTTTAAAGGCTTATATGCAAGTTATTGTCATAAAAAGTGTTTGGGGACCTGGGTCCTGCCCCAGGGGACATGGATCAATGCAAAAAAAAGTTTTAAAAACGGCCGTTTTTTCAGGAGCAGTGATTTTAATAATGCTTAAAGTCAAACAATAAAAGTGTAATATCCCTTTAAATTTCGTAGCTGGGGGGTGTCTATAGTATGCCTGTAAAGGGGCGCATGTTTCCTGTGTTTAGAACAGTCTGACAGCAAAATGACATTTTGAAGGAAAAAACACATTTAAAACTACCCGCGGCTATTGCATTGCCGACAATACACATAGAAGTTCATTGATAAAAACGGCATGGGAATTCCCCACAGGGCAACCCCGAACCAAAATTAAAAAAAAAAATGATGTGAGAGTCCCCCTAAATTCCATACAAGGCCCTTCAGGTCTGGTATGGATATTAAGGGGAACCCCGACCAAAATTTAAAAAAAAATGACGTGGGGTTCCCCCTAAATTCCATACCAGACCCTTCAGGTCTGGTATGGATTTTAAGGGGAACCCCGCGCCAAAAAATAAAAAGTAAACGGCGTGGGGTCCCCCCAAAAATCCATACCAGACCCTTATCTGAGCACGCAACCTGGCAGGCCGCAGGAAAAGAGGGGGTGACGAGAGTGCGGCCCCCCCCCTCCTGAACCGTACCAGGCCACATGCCCTCAACATTGGGAGGGTGCTTTGGGGTAGCCCCCCAAAACACCTTGTCCCCATGTTGATGAGGACAAGGGCCTCATCCCCACAACCCTGGCCGGTGGTTGTGGGGGTCTGCGGGCGGGGGGCTTATCGGAATCTGGAAGCCCCCTTTAACAAGGGGACCCCCAGATCCCGCCCCCCCCTGTGTGAAATGGTAAGGGGGTACTTACCTCTACCATTTCACTAAAAAACTGTCAAAAATGTTAAAAATGACAAGAGACAGTTTTTGACAATTCCTTTATTTAAATGCTTCTTCTATCTTCCTTCATCTTCTTCTGGTTCTTCCTCCGGCGTTCTCATCCAGCATCTCCTCTGCGGCGTCTTCTATCTTCTTCTCCTCGGGCCGCTCCGCACCCATGGCATGGGGGGGAGGCTCCCACTCTTCATCTTCTTCTTCATCTCTTCTTCCTTCTTCTCTTCTTCTCTTCTTCATTTTCTTCTCCGGGCCGCTCCGCATCCATGCTGTGGCATGGAGGGAGGCTCCCGCTGTGTGACGGCGTCTCTTCGTCTGACGGTTCTTAAATAACAGGGGGCGGGGCCACCCGGTGACCCCGCCCCCCTCTGACGCACAGTGACTTGATGGGACTTCCCTGTGACGTCACGGGGAATGCCACAGGGAAGTCCCGTCATGTCCCGTGCGTCAGAGGGGGGCGGAGTCACCGGGTGGCCCCGCCCCCTGTTATTTAAGAACCGTCAGACGAAGAGACGCCGTCACACAGCGGGATATTCAGTCAGTGCAGGCAGTGTATTAATATATTTATATATACTCTGCATCCAGTGTAGCCTATATCTACAGTGCATTCTGTGGTATACTGTTTCTAATACACTTCAGGCAGTGTATTAATATATATATACAGTATAGTAGAGGTTGATCGATATGGGTTTTTGTCTGGCTGATGCCAATATTTAGAAATCGGGGAAGCACTGGCACTGATTGGCACTGATTAGAAACACTGATTGGCACTGATAGGTGGCATTGGCTGGCACTGATAGGTGGCACTGATTGGCAGTGAGAGATGGCACTGATTGGAAGCACTGATTGGCACTGAAAGGTAGCACTGATTGGCACTGGCTGGTGGCACTGATTGGCACTAGCAGGTGGCACTGATTGGCACTGACAGGTGGCACTGGTTGGCACTAATTGGCACTGACAGTTGACACTGGTGGGCACTGGCAGGTGGCACTGATTGGCATGGACATATGGCACTGATTGGAAGCACTGATTGGTACTGGCACTGATTGGCACCAGCAGGTGGCACTGATTGGCACTGGCAGGTGGCACTAAGTGGCACTGGCAGGTGGCACTGATTGGCACTGACAGATGGCACTGATTGGAAGCACTGATTGGCACTGGCAGGTGGCACTGATTGGCACTAACAGGTGGCACTAATTGGCACTGGAAGGTGGCACTGACAGGTGGCACTGATTAGCACTGGCAGGTTTCACTGGTTGACACTGATTGTCACTGGTAGGTGGCACTGGTGGGCACTGGCAGGTGGCACTGATTGGCATGGACATATGGCACTGATTGGAAGCACTGATTGGCACTGGCACTGATGGCACTGGTAGGTGGCACTAATTGGTACTGGAAGGTGGCACTGGCAGGTAGCACAGATTGGCACTGGCAGGTGACACTAACTGGCACTGGCAGGTGGCACTGGTTGGCACTGATTGGCACTGACAGATGGCACCGATTGGCACTGGCAGGTGGCACTGGTTGACACTGACACTGACCGCTGGCACTGATTGGCACTGGCAGGTGATACTGATTGGCACTGGTTGGTACTGATTGGCACTGACAGATGGCACTGATTGGCACTGGCAGGTGGCACTGATTGGCACTAGCAGGTGGCACTGACAGGTGGCACTAATTGGCACTGGCAGGTGGCACTGGTTGGCACTGATTGTCACTGGCAGGTGGCACTGATTGGCATGGGCACACTGATTGGAAGCACTGATTGGCACTGGCAGGTGGCACTGATTGGCACTGATTGGCACTAGCAGGTGGCACTAATTGGCACTGGAAGGTGGCACTGGCAGGTAGCAGTGATTGGCACTGGCAGGTGACACTGACTGGCATTGGTTGACACTGGCAGGTGGCACTGGTTGGCACTGATTGGCACTGACAGATGGCACCGATTGGCACTGGCAGGTGGCACTGGTTGGCACTGATTGACACTGACCGATGGCACTGATTGGCACTGGCAGGTGATACTGATTGGCACTGGTTGGTACTGATTGGCACTGACAGATGGCACTGATTGGCGCTGGCAGGTTTCACACTGAGCCCATATAGTGTAACTGTGTTTGAAACTGACATATGTAACTGAATGCAGAGAGGGACCAGCTGTCAAAATTCAGCGGTGATATCGGGGGTGGGACCCGGGGTTCTCAGGACCCAGCAGCTATCAAACACCAGCCAATGATTGGGCTGCTTAAGAAAGCAAACATAGTGGCCCACCCAGATCCCATCCCATTGGCTGGTGTTTGATAGCTGCTGGGTCCCGCCCAGCCCCGACATCAACGCTTAATTCTGACGGCTGGTCTCTCTCTGCATTCAGTTACATAGGTCAGTTTTACACACTCAGCAGCTCTGGCAAGCATTGCGCTGCTCTACCAATGGAATGTGGGGAAGGGAGGAGGAACAGGCACGGTGCAGTCAGTGTTAATCAGCCTAATTTACATAATAATCAGCCGATGCTGATTTCTTATAATATATGCTGATATATCGGTTGACCTGTACAGTGTATATATATATATATATATATATATATATATATATATATATATATATATATATATATATATACACAGTGGGGACGGAAAGTATTCAGGCCCCTTAAATTTTTCCCTCTTTGTTATATTGCAGCCATTTGCTAAAATCAATTAAGTTCATTTTTTTCCTCATTAATGTAGACACAGCACCCCATATTGACAGAAAAACACAGAATTGTTGACATTTTTGCAGATTTATTAAAAAAGAAAAACTGAAATATTACATGGTCCTAAGTATTCAGAGCCTTTGCTGTCATATATTTAACTCAGGTGCTGTCCATTTCTTCTGATCATCCTTGAGATGGTTCTACACCTTCATTTGAATCCAGCTGTTTTTGATTATACTGATTGGACTTGATTAGGAAAGCCACACACCTGTCTATATAAGACCTTACAGCTCACAGTGCATGTCAGAGCAAATGAGAATCATGAGGTAAAAGGAACTGCCGGAAGAGCTCAGAGACAAAATTGTGGCAAGGCACAGATCTGGCCAAGGTTACAAAAAATTTCTGCTGCACTTAAGGTTCCTAAGAGCACAGTGGCCTCCATAATCCTTACATGGAAGATGTTTGGGACAACCAAAACCCTTCCTAGAGCTGGCCATCCAGCCAAACTGAGCTATCGGGGGAGAGGAGCCTTGGTGAGAGAGGTAAAGAAGAACCCAAAGATCACTGTGGCTGAGCTCCAGAGATGCAGTCGGGAGATGGGAGAAAGTTGTAGAAAGTCAATCATCACTGCAGCCCTCCACCAGTCAGGGCTTTATGGCAGAGTGGCCCGACAGAAGCCTCTCCTCAGTGCAAGACACATGAAAGCCTGCATGGAGTTTGCTAAAAACACCTGAAGGGGGGGGGCGTGTCCGGACCATGGAGGAGTGAGAACGTGCGCCTTCTCAGCTCCGTCCCACCGCCGCACCTTTTCAGCCTCACATCAGAGAAAACACCCGCTCCCACAGCAAATTATGTCTCTGAGACACCGGGCATCCTCCCAGCCACAACGGACTGACCGATCGTGGCAATCCCAGCTGGATTCTTTCTACCCTGGGCAGAACGGGAGAGGCCACGAGCCTTCCAAGATGGCGCCGACTGGGAAGACACAGCGTGCGAACAAGGCCGCAAAGACCACCGCCGGCCAGTCACAGCAGCTGGATGAATCTTCCATATCATCTCCAGGGTCGGTGAGTGACTCGGCCCCCCTGATCTCCCCGGGCACCCCCAATTCCCAGGACGGTGACTCTGCTGACCTAGACCCCCTGGCAGACGCAGATATCAGGCGCCATATTATGTCCCTACCCACGAAAGCTGATCTTGAACGCTTTGCTGACAGGGTAGAAAAAGCTTTCAAAGAGGACATTGCACAGCTCAAAGCAGACACTACTCACCTAGGAGGCAGGCTCGAATCCCTGGAACAGAAATTTGAGGAAACTCTCCCTGTCATTTCCATGCTTCAGGACAAATGCAACATACAGGGCCAGCAGATTGAGGCCCTGTTATGTCAGTTAGACGACACAGAGAACCGTAGCCGACGGGCAAATATCAGGATACGAGGCCTGCCTGAAGCCACCGGAGCCAGAGACATTATCCCCACCTTGGAAGGAGTCTTTAAAGAAATCTTAGGATTGCCTGCCACTGCCACGATCGAAATAGACCGCGCACACAGGGCCCTGAAACCCCCATCTCAGGATGCAAACAATCCAAGAGACATCATCTGTAAATTACATAAATATACGCTAAAAGACCGCATTATGCAGAAAATGAGAGGGAAACCCTATTTCGATTTTGATGGTGCACATTTGGCCTTTTACCAGGACATCTCGAGACGCACCCTCATGCAGCGTAGAGCACTACGCCCTCTCCTAACAGCTATCCAGGATGCAGGCCTAGTGTATCGCTGGGGATTCCCTTTTAGCCTTCAAGTCACCAAAGATGGTAGAACCGTGACCCTTCGCAACAAAGATGACCTCCCGCATTTCTTGACCTCCCTGGACCTAGACCCGGTAGACTTTCCTGACTGGAGATGTTCCTCAGAACTGGGATCTGCTAAGCTACCCACCCACCAGCCGTGGCAACCCACCAGAAACCAAAACCGCAGGAGAAATCACAGGCAACACCTCTCAGAATCCTCACTGGGACCGTCCTTATCTGGGAACTAGCAAGTGAGCTCCGCTAGGTTAAACGAACTGATGTTGAGATTTTTATCTATAAGTGTTTTTCCTTTTTTCTCGTTTTTGCATATTGCACTTAGACTCCCCCCTTAACATTAGCCGCAAGGCTACTTGAAGGCTTTCATGTTTTTGAGTCTCTAAGGGCTCTCCACTTTCTCCATGTCTAATCGCACCATGTTAGATGCGGTGGGCGGAGACGGAGGGCCTCCTGCCTTCTCCCTAAGACGGCACACATACCCCCTAGAAGGCGGCCCTGTTTTTTATGGGTACTGATCCCTATTGGGATCTGGGGTCGTGGTCTGGACCCCCCTCCTTTTTTAGGTGGGGGGCTCCTCGACACGACCCTTAGTAGTTGTTACACATGCTTTTATGCTACCATCCACGCTGTTTTGATGGTTGTAACTATGTTTTTATTTTTTATCTTATACATGTCTTGTCTTCTCTCCCTCTTCTCCTTACCTACTCTTTACCCCCCCCCCCCCCCTCAATAGAGGTTGTTTCATCCTGCTGTCTGCAACGGACCCCTCGCAAACCACACACCTTGAACATCTACATATCACCTCATGGCCTCTCTACGGGTAAGTACATATAATGTACGGGGCCTTTGCTCCCCACACAAACGTAGTAAGCTTTGGGGGGAATTAAAACGTCTGAAGACCCAAGTGGTTTTCCTCCAGGAAACCCACTTTACACCAAAATCTCTTCCCAAATTGCCCACTCACCTTTTCAACCAATGGTTTATTAGCACATCTCCGACTCCTAAATCTAAGGGGACAGCTATCGCCATACATAAGACATGTCCTTTCCAACCTGCAGATCATGAAGCAGACCCCTTGGGGAGATATGTCTTCCTAAAGGGCAGTATCGCTGGTCAGAAGTACATATTCGCGACCATTTATGCTCCGAACGCTGATCAACTCACCTTTATAGACAATACATTAGACCGCCTGGCAGATTTTAGAGAAGGCTTCCTAATTCTAGGGGGTGATTTTAACATAAGCCCCGACCCAAGGCTAGACATCTCACATGCGAGGCCCTCACACTCCTACGCATTTCTAAAACACTTCCGCAAGACTATTCAGTCACACCTACTTACTGACAGTTGGCGGACGCTTAGACCACTAGACCGTGACTTTAGCTATTACTCTAAGATACATGACGTATACACACGAATTGACCACATATATGTGGATCGAAATATTCTTGAACTCCTACAGTCTTCGGACATTGGCTCCATTTCCATCTCCGACCATGCCCCAGTAACGATGGCTTTTACTTTGCCATCAGGCACACGCGGAATCCGGACTTGGAGACTTAATGAAAATTTATTAGACGATGCGGTAGTGATGGCTGAAGTCACGGATACCCTAATTCATTATTTTAAGGAGAATTCAATAGGTGAACAAAACGAGGGGACGGTTTGGGAGGCACACAAGGCTGTGGTTCGGGGTGCACTAATTTCCCAGGGCTGTAGACTTAAAAAGATACGACAAGCAGATTTTTTGAGAGTACACACTGAACTTCAAAAGGCAGAACTTAGACACAAAGCCAACGGAAGCCCAGAGGCACTGAAAGAACTGACAGAGCTACACGAACTGTTCCTACGCCTACTTGACCGTCAAACCCGCAAACAGTTCCGATTCGTAGCACATAGATACTACGAACACAGAAACAAATGCGGTCGCATGTTGGCTCGGGCCCTTCGGAAGCATCACGCTCAGACATATATACATAAACTACATGATGCTTTAGGAACCCCGATCCTACACCCTTCTAAAATCGCTGCGGAATTCCGAGCCTACTATGCCAAATTGTATAACCTAGACTCCAACCCCTCCCCTGCATCATGGGACACTAGACAAAGCGCGATCCGAGACTACCTGACTGCAGCCAGACTCCCAACACTCACAGACGGGCAATCCTCAGACCTAGACGCCCCAATTACCCTAAATGAGCTTCATGCCACGGTGAACTCCTTGCCCAATGGGAAGAGCCCTGGACCCAATGGGTTCACTAAGGCATATTATAAAGCGTTTTTGACTCATCTGGAGACTCCCATGTGCAAATATTTTAATTATATAGCAGATGGAGGAACTATCCCATCAGAGGCACTTCTGGCTCACATCACTGTGATCCCGAAAGAGGGCAAGGATCCCACCGTCCCCCCGAGCTACCGGCCAATCTCTCTCCTTAACCTGGACATTAAAATTTTAGCAAAAATACTGGCAAACAGACTTAAATACCTTATCCCTGACATTATCCACCCAGACCAAATGGGGTTCATAAAGGGTAGAGAAGCCAGAGACAACTCTATCAGGGCGGTACACCTCATTCACTGGGCTCGTGCCCGCCCCGAACCACAGCCTTATCTCATACTGTCAATGGACGCTGAAAAAGCATTTGATCGCGTTGACTGGTCCTACCTGACAGAGGTGCTGCGATCGCTGCGGATGGGTCCGAGAATGCTATCCTCTATTATAGCCTTATACTCTACACCTTGCGCACAGGTCAAGGTAAATGGAACCCTTTCAGCTCGCTTCCCCATCAGAAATGGCACGAGACAGGGGTGTCCTCTCTCACCACTTCTGTTCGCCTTAGTGCTGGAGCCATTACTCTGCACAATACGCGCTAGCCCCGACATTACGGTTGGCAACACAGAACATAAACTCTCGGCATATGCCGACGATGTCCTGTTCCATGTCTCAGACCCCCTGCTCTCATTGCCAAACCTGATGAAGGAATTGAAGCTCTTTGGATTTCTCTCGAATTTTAAAATTAATTTCTCAAAGTCAGAAATTCTCCCCATTTGCATGACATCCCAATTAACAACGAGCCTTAAATCCGCTTTCCCCTTCACCTGGGCCACGTCGGCTATTCGGTATCTCGGTGTTCAACTCACAGACAGCTTTAATAGCCTATATACCGCAAACTACCTCCCATTGCTAGCTATGGTTAAAAAGGACCTCTCCCAATGGACACAGACAGCCTTTACATGGTTAGGTAGAGTGAACATAATAAAAATTAACATTCTACCATGCATACTGTTCTTTTTACAGATGCTACCAATTCGCCTGCACCGATCTTTCTTCGACAAGATATCTAGCCTACTGTCAGATTTTATATGGAGTGCACGTAAACCTAGGATAGCCCTACGAGTTCTTCGGCGCTCGAAACAGAATGGAGGCCTGGGCCTTCCAGACGTTAGATGATACTACTGGGCTATAGCGTTACAGAGGGTGCTCAACTGGCGTTTCCACACTCGCTCTAAGCTATGGATACTTTTAGAGAAGTGTCTAGCCGGTAGGAACTTATCATATGCTCCCTGGTTGTCCCGAGAGCATAGAGGACTGTCGGAGACGACGTCCCCCTTGACAACCCAGGTACTGTCGATCTGGGATAAGATTAACCCGCTGTTAAAATTGGCCCCTTCAGTGTCTCCACTGGCCCCACTGGGTGGTTTCCTATGGTTCCCTCCGGGGGAGCAAATGGGTTTTTTTGAATCATGGGTAGAGGGTGGAGACGCCAGTTGTGGTAAACTAATGAAAGACGGTAAACTCCTGAGTTACGAATCTTTGCCTATAGGCCGACAGGGCACGCCAATGAACTTCTGGAAATATAGACAGCTACACCATTTCTTCCAACTACATGGCCACAAGATTAGGGATCCCTCGTTTCCCACCCACCTTGAACAACTTTTCATTGCAGAAGAACCTACTCTCGGAACTATATAAATTATTAGGCTCGGCGCTCCCTCATAGCACACCTGCCTATATTAGACGCTGGGAAAATGACCTAGGCTTGGTTTTTGCACAGACAGACTTAACACACTTATACCAGCTAACTCACACATCCTCGATAGAGTCCAAGACCCAGGAAACAAACTTTAAGCTACTATCCCGCTTTTACCCTTCTACATCCGAGCTGTGTTGGAGAGGATGCGGACAGAGGGGTACATTGAAACATATATGGTGGGATTACCCTCCGATTAAATCCTTCTGGGAAGACATACGAAACCAAATCAAAACAGTGACAGGGATAGATAGATGACCCACTTTCTTCTGCAGGTCCCCCCGATCTCACTACGTAAATATAAGAAAAGTGTGATGCCGCACTTGTTGAACGCGGCTAGGTGCATGATTCCAATTTATTGGAAGAAACCCACGATCCCCACACGTGCTGAGTGGATCAGAAGAGTGAGTGAGATCCGGGAGGCTGAGGATTGGGTGGCGACCAACAAAGGCCACAAAGACCGATTCTATGACATTTGGGCGTCATGGACCGAATATACCTCAGACCCTACTAAAGTGTCATCTAGTTTAGATGTTGCGCTTTTGGAACTGGCAGAGCCTGCTCTTAAAGTTCTTAGGCTAGCAAAAACTCACTCCAGTAGGCCCGATCCTAAGACCTGAACTTACTCGTGGAACACTGAATCCCGCCCTGAGGGGTCCGTTGCGGACGCAGAGGAAGCTTACCATTATTTGCAGGTAACCTGATCTAACCCTTCCCCCCTCACCATTTCTCACTCTCCCTCTCCTACCCTTTTTCTTCCCCCTCACTGTATCCCCCTCCCCATCTTTTCTCTGTATTCATTCCTTTTTGTTATTATGTTTTCACATTTATTATTGTTTATTTATTATAAATACTAGGGAAACTCAGGAGAGATAGCTAGTCACGGGGCGCTTAACATAGACCCGAAACCCGCTGTGGAGACCCTGGGTTTTCTAGGAGTCCGGCAAATTCTGCATGAACAAATTACTGCTCTATGGTCGCGGTGGCCTACGTGGGAGCAGGGGGCGGATTGATGGAGGCCTTGAGCCCCCCCCTCCTGTTCCGGCCGTGGGCTGCCGGGCTATGTACCCTGCTCACTCTAAAGGGCTCCCCACCCGAAATACACCCACGTGAGCCCCCAGGCTGGTTTCACACTATTTATATATCCCACGAACGTATAGTGCTTACGGCGCTCCTTGACTACTCCCTAAGTGGGTACCAGAGTTACCCCTAGAATAGCACCTTTCTTTTGGTAAATGGTAATGTATGTGTTTGTTTAACCCATATACTAAATGTAACCATCGATACGACCCTGCGTGGTCGCTGTTTACATGACTTGCACCTGTTGGACATGCTATGTTATGTGTTGTTCTAAAAATAAAAAGTTATTATACAAAAAACACCTGAAGGACTCCAAGATGGTTAGAAATAAGATTCTCTGGTCTGATGAGACCAAGATAGAACTTGTTGGCCTTGATTCTAAGCGGTATATGTGGAGAAAACCAGGCACTGCCTATCACCTGTCCAATACAGTCCCAACAGTGAAGCATGGTGGTGGCAGCATCATGCTGTGGGGATGTTTTTCACCTGCAGGGACAGGACGACTGGTTGCAATCAAGGGAAAGATGAATGCAGCCAAGTACAGTGATATCCTGGATGAAAACCTTCTCCAGAGTGCTCAGGACCTCAGACTGGGCCGAAGGTTTACCTTCCAACAAGACAATGACCCTAAGCACACAGCTAAAATAACGAAGGAGTGGCTTCACAACAACTCCGTGACTGTTCTTGAATGGCCCAGCCAGAGCCCTGACTTAAACCCAATTGAGCATCTCTGGAGAGACCTAAAAATGGCTGTCCACCAACGTTTACCATCCAACCTGACAGAACTGGAGAGGATCTGCAAGGAGGAATTGCAGAGGATCCCCAAATCCAGGTGTGAAAAACTTGTTGCGTCTTTCCCAAAAAGACTCATGGCTGTTTTAGATCAAAAGGGTGCTTCTACTAAATACTGAGCAAAGGGTCTGAATACTTAGGACCATGTGATATTTCAGTTTTTCTTTTTTAATAAATCTGCTAATATGCCAACAATTCTGTGTTTTTCTGTCAATATGGGGTGCTGTGTGTACATTAAGGAGGAAAAAAAATGAACTTAAATGATTTTAGCAAATGGCTGCGATATAACAAAGAGTGAAAAATTTAAGAGGGTCTGAATACTTTCTGTCCCCACTATATATATATATATATATATATATATATACTCTGCTTTCAGTGTAGCGTATATATACAGTGCATATGGCGATGTACAGTATATAATACACTTCAGGCGGTGTATCAATATACAGTATCTCACAAAAGTGAGTACACCCCTCACATTTTTTGTAAATATTTTATTATATCTTTTCATGTGACAACACTGATGGGTTTACTTCCTCTTTGTTTCCCTGCAAAGGTAAAGCATAATGGGCTACTATGCATTGCATAGTAGCCCATTATGTGTCACTTACCTGATACAGGAGCCTGCGATGTCACCGCTGTCCCCTCTGCTACAAAGCATCCATCTTCTTCCTGGGTATCGTGGCTCCGGCGCTGTGATTGGCCAGAGCAGCAATGACGTCACTCCCGCACATGCGCATGGGAGCCGCCACTAACGGCATATCGCCGTTAGCAGCGGCATGATCAGTGCGCCTACGCACCGCTGTCTACGGCGCATGCGCCGCAGACAGCGGTACCTGTCTTTCTGCAAATATCTCCTAAACCGTGTAGGTTGAGGAGATATTTCTTGGACCTACAGGTAAGCCTTAATCTAGGCTTACCTGTAGGTCAAAGTGGTCTGTAAGGGTTTACAACCACTTTAATGTCTAAACCACTGGCAACAAAAGTGAGTACACCCCTAAGTGAAAATGTCCAAATTGGGCCCAATTAGCCATTTTCCCTCCCCGGTGTCATGTGACTCGTTAGTGTTACAAGGTCTCAGGTGTGACTGGAGAGCAGGTGTGTTAAATTTGGTGTTATTGCTCTCACTCTCTCATACTGGTCTCTGGAAATTCAACATGGTACCTCATGGCAAAGAACTCTCTGGGGATCTGAAAAAAAGAATTGTTGCTCTACATAAAAATGGCCTAGGCTATAAGAAGATAACCAAGACCCTGAAACTGAGATGAAGCATGGTGGCAAAAACCATACAGCGGTTTAACAGGACAGGTTCCACTGAGAACAGGCCTCGCCATGGTCGACCAGAGAGGCTGAGTGCACCTGCTCAGCGTCATATCCAGAGGTTGTCTTTGAGAAACAGACATATAAGTGCTGCAAGCATTGCTGCAGAGGTTGAAGGGGTGGGGGGTCAGCCTGTCAGTGCTCAGACCATATGCCGTATGCTGCATCAAATTGGTCTGCATGGCTGTCGTCCCAGAAGGAAGCCTCTTCTAACGATGATGCACAAGAAAGCCCGCAAACAGTTTGCTGAAGACAAGCAGCCTAAGGACATGGATTACTGGAACCATATCCTGTGGTTTGATGAGCCCAAGGTAAATGTATTTGGTTCAGATGGTGTCAAGCATGTGGGCAGCAACCAGGTGAGTACAAAAACAAGTGTGTCTTGCCTACAGTCAAGCATGGTGGTGGGAGTGTCATGGTCTGGAGCTGCATGAGTGCTGCCGGTACTGGGGAGCTACAGTTCATTGAGGGAACCATGAATGCCAACATGTACTGTGACATACTGAAGCAGAGCATGATCCCCTCCCTTCGGAGACTGGGCTGCAGGGAAGTATTGCAACATGATAACAACCCCAAACACACCTCCAAGATGACCACTGCCTTGCTAAAGAAGCTGAGGGTAAAGGTGGTGGACTGATCAAGCATGTCTCCAGACCTAAACCCTATTGAGCATCTGTGGGGCATCCTCAAATGGAAGCTGGAGGAGCGCAAGGTCTCTAACGTCTACCAGCTCCGTGATGTTGTCATGGAGGAGTGGAAGAGGACTCCAGTGGCAACCTGTGAAGCTCTGGTGAACTCCATGCCCAAGAGGGTTAAGGCAGTGCTGGAAAATAATGGTGGCCACACAAAATATTGACACTTTGGGCCCAATTTGGACATTTTCACTTAGGAGTGTACTCACTTTTGTTGCCAGTGGTTTAGACATTAATGGCTGTGTGTTTGAGTTATTTTCAGGGGACAGCAAATCTGCAGTTATACAAACTGTACAATCACTACTTTACATTGTAGCAAAGTGTAATTTCTTCAGTGTTGTCACATGAAAAGATATAATAAAATATTTACAAAAATGTGAGGGGTGTACTCACTGTATATATATATATATATATATATATATATATATACAGTCTAGTGTGTATAGATACTCTGCATTCAGTGTAGCCTATATATACAGTGCATTCGGTGGTGTATACCTTCTAATACACTTCTAATACACTTCAGGCTGTGTACACAGTATCTAATACAGTGTGTACAGTTTCTACTACACTTCTGGTGGAGTTCACAGTATACAATACAGCGCAGCTGTTGTACAGTTTCTAATACAGTGCTGGCGGTGTACACAGTATCTAATACAGTATGTACAGTTTCTAATACACTTCAAGCGGTGTATATATATATATATATATATATATATATATATATATATATATATATATATATATATATATATATACAGTCTAGTATATATGAAAGAAGGCTGGCTGGAGGCTAGACTGTTTTTGTAGGAGGAGTGTGAGGGGTATATATCCCTCCTCCTCTGTCTGGTTCCTGTGTTGGCTCATATTCAGGGTTTCTTGGTTACAGCAACGCAAGTCATTTCAGGATTTTCTGTGCGTCTTCGACATTTCCGGTTCACGTTCAGCAGAGTGGCAGCTCGGTCGGGGCCGCCCACATTGGAGGCCAGCATGCCTCCATTCTGGTGTTCGTTCGGGGCAGTCATCTGGTCTTTCAGGCCATGGTCGCAGGGGCATTATTGTTCACTGCCTTTGTATCGCCATTCATGGTCTGAGGGGGGGAGTCAAGCTGGTCATGCAGGGAGAGTTCAGCTGGGCTATCTGTGCAAGTTGCTGGCATAGGACATCGGCAGTCGCAGATTGGAAAAGGCGGGGGGGCTGCAGGTTCCAGCAGGTAATTTTGTTAGTTCAATGTAGGCTGCAATTTCAAGTTGTCACAGGGGTATTATTATTGGTTGCTTGATTGATCATCTGCAGCAATAGGTTCTTTATCTAAAATCTTCCTGCTGGTTACTGTGTTGAGGGGGGGTACCGTTCCTGTCACCAATGTCATGTGGTTCTCAGGTGGGGTTATACGCAGAGGTGTTTGTCATTTCATGGTTGTGGGGCGAGTAGTCAGCTGGTCTGTTACTGGAGGTTCGGGGGAGGGGAGACACATGCTGTCAGTCCAGGTCTGGGCATACCTTGCGGCATGGATCATGGGGGGGATGGGGGGCTGCATACCTTCAGGTCTCTCTGTAAGTTGCGTACCTGATCTGATTGCCAGATGTCTTCAGGCTGGAAGGAATTATATAGGGGGGGCTGGTTGGTGACTCAGCTGCTGTCACTGCCATTTTTTGCAATTCATGCGATTTGTTATAGCGTTTTTCTGTCATAGCGATTTCTGTTATAGCGAATTCTGTTGTGGCGATTTCTGTCACAGTGATTTCTGTCACAGCGAATTCTGTCACAGCGAATTCTGTCACAGCTTCCAAACAGTTATACCCATTTATGGCACACCTTTTCATTTTATAATAATCAGGGAGCTCTGCTCTTTGGAAGGCATCCTTGCCCATGTAAATGTAAGCTAAGCAGCGGAGCAACCAGGAAGTGATTCACTTTCTAGTTTTGTTCTGTTTACAGGAATATGCACACCGGTTTATAACAAGCTACAAATAACATTTAGAAATCCTGTGCATAAGCTACAATATGTTAAAGGTTTGTCATTGTTCAGTCATAGCGGGTGCTGTCTTAGCGTGTTCTGTCAGGGCATGTTCGGTCAGAGTGTGTTCAGTCAGAGCGTGTTCTGTCGTAGTATGGTTCAGTCATAGCATAGTTAAGTCATAGCATAGTTCAGTCATAGTGGGTTCAGTCACAGTGGGTTCAGTCACAGCGGGTTTAGTCACAGCAGGTTCAGTCACAGCCTGTTCCAGTCATAGCATGTTCAGTCATAGCATGTTCAGTCATATCGGGTTCAGTCACAGCGGGTTCAGCCACAGCAGGTTCAGTCACAGCATGTTCCAGTCACAGCATGCTACAGTTACAGCATGCTCCAGTCATAGCTTGTTCAGTCATAGCGGGTTCTGTCAGGGCATGTTCTGTTAGGGCGTGTTCTGTCAGGGCGTGTTTCTGTAGTAGCATGGTTCTCTCATAGCGGTCCAGTCATAGCGTGTTCCAGTTGTAACGTGTTCAGTCAGAGCGTGTTCCGGTCAGAGCATGTTCCAGTCATAGCATGTTCAGTCACAGCGTGTTTAGTCAGAACGCGTTTCTGTTGTAGCATGATTCTGTCATAGCGTGTTCTGTCATAGTGTGTTCAGTCAGAGCGTGTTCAGTCAGAGCATGTTTCTGTCGTAGCATGGTTCTCTCATAGCGGGTTGGTCATACCGGTTCTGTCATTGCGTGTTCCGTCAGTGCGGGTCAGTCAGAGCGGTTCAATCAGAGCAGTTCTGTCATAGCGGGTTCAGTCAGAGCTTTTTCTGTCACAGCGTGGTTCTGTCACAGTGTTTTTTCTGTCATAGCGGTTCTGTCATAGCATGTCGGTGCCATGCAGTTACAGCATATACTAATAGCCGTTTCATCTTCGTTTGTTTCCATGTCTCATCGTACCTTTTTCGTTCAGGTTTCTTCGTATACTTGGGTTTAGTTAGCTAGTGCTCACATCTCAGGATCTGTCACGTCTACAGATCCATATGGGCTGAGGTTTCATTTTTAAATGATTGTTGACCACAATCTTCTCGCCCGTATACCACATGTCATACGATGCATGTTTCATTTCATTACACCTGTACAAATACCCAACATGGTCTGTGGGTACACTAGCCCCGAGTATTCAGTTTTAATTACCTGTCTCTGCGCTGCAGGTTACTCGGACTCACTTACTACCAGTGTTGCCAACCGCTCGTAGATTTGCAGGCAGCCCGTAAAAACAAGGCATTTTTCCGGCACCCATGAAAGCCCGTAGTAAGGGAAAAGTGCCCGCAAAAATGGTGGCGATTGGCTCGGGTCAGAACTGCGCATGCGCAATTCCGGAGATCCCCGAGAAGATCTGATCTTCTTGAGCCGCCGCCGAGTCTCCTCTCTGCTCTGCCCAGCAACAGCCAGCCCACCCCAGCCAGAGCCAATGATTTAAGCGCATCTTTGCGCCAACACGGCCGGCGCTAGCCCTATAAACAGGCGGAGCCGAGCGGGAAGACTGAGCCTCGTGGAGAGAGACTTGAGCGGCGGTGGGACGGGGTCGGGGAGAGGACGTCACGCGGTGCACGGAACAGTCGGTCACCCCACCATCACGGACACGGACTACTAGTCTCCACTCTCCACCCGACGACTTGGAGCCGCCCGGAGGAGACACACGGAGCGGACGAACCATCACCCTTGCGCTGCCTGCCCGTGACCGTCTGACTGAGCCCAGGCCTGAACCTCTGAGGCCAGCCTGAGCCTGCCCTGCTGACTGCTGCCCCCCCACCCGCCGTCGCCGTGCCTGGTGTGTCTTGACAGTGCCAGTGGTGAGTGTGTGTCTGACTCTGTCTCTGTGTCAGTCTCTGTCTGATAGCTGAGCTGCCTGTGTGCACTGCAGCCTGTTGCCACTCTCCAGTGAAGTCTGCATTGCCAGAATGCTTGTTGCCACTTGCCAGTACTTCCACAGTTCCAAAACTAAGCCAGCCAGACCCAGGGCCGTGAGAGAGGGCGCCAGCCCGCCATGCCAGGCCAACTAGCCTGGGCTGGGGGCCTGGGGGGGCCTGGGGGGAAGCAAACTCAGCAAAGTCGGTGTGGGGACTCGGGAGTGACTGGGGGGTCGGTGTGGGGCAGTGTGGTGTGGAGTCAGTGGACGGAGTATCACATATTCACACAATGTGATTTGAAGCATATAAAAGGAATATATTATTTGTAATACAGCACCCTTAGAGATAAAGAGTGCAGTGCACAGGTTAATATAGGGTTCCCTGATAGGGCCTGGGGTGGGGCCATGCTTAGAGGAGAGGTTACAAAAGCAGTCAGGTGAGGGTCAGCTGGTCTCTAGAGATGAACACATGGAGGCAGGTATGCTGATCGACAAACTCTATTGCATAACCATGACAAAGGGGATGTTACTGGGGTTTTCCCACTGACCGCCAATGTAGGGATGTTACTGGGGTTTTCCCGCTGACAGCCAATGTAAGGGGATGTTACTGGGGTTTTCCCACTGACAGCCAATGTAAGGGGATGTTACTGGGGTTTTCCCACTGACAGCCAATGTAAGGGGATGTTACTGGGGTTTTCCCACTGACAGCCAATGTAAGGGGATGTTACTGGGGTTTTCCCACTGACAGCCAATGTAAGGGGATGTTACTGGGGTTTTCCCACTGACAGCCAATGTAGGGATGTTACTGTTTTTTTCCCACTGACAACTAATGTAACGGGATATTCCTGGGGTTTTCCCACTGACAGCCAATGTAAGGGGATGTTACTGGGGTTTTCCCACTGACAGCCAATGTAAGGGGATGTTACTGGGGTTTTCCCACTGACAGCCAATGTAAAGTGATGTTACTGGGGTTTTCCCACTGACAGCCAATGTAAGGGGATGTTACTGGGGTTTTCCCACTGACAGCCAATGTAGGGATGTTACTGTTTTTTTCCCACTGACAACCAATGTAAGGGGATGTTCCTGGGGTTTTCCCACTGACAGCCAATGTAAGGGGATGTTACTGGGGTTTTCCCACTGACAGCCAATGTAGGGATGTTACTGGTGTTTTCCCACTGACAGCCAATGTAGGGATGTTACTGGGGTTTTCCCACTGACAGCCAATGTAAGAGGGGATGGTACTGGGGGAAGACTTGATGTAAGAGGAAACTTTAATGTAAGGGATGAGTGGGGACTCTAATGTAAAGAGGACGCATACAGGGACAATGATGTGAGTACTTTGATGCAAGGATGGATTGGATACTGATGTAAGTGGGATTTGTTTTTATTTTTCACTTGGATGTTAAGTTGCACTGAGTAAATGCAGCTGGCTAAAACTGCATTTGTCTTCATTTCAGGCTTTTTTTTTTTTTTAAGGGGTGTAATTCTTTTCTATACCCACTGAAGCCAGTTGACAAAAATATGGGTTATATTAACCCGCTCTAACGCTCTTACTATTTCAAAAATAAAATAATATTTTATCTTGAAATCTCCTCTATATTACATTGGTTGTTTGTTGTATTTGGTTGTAGCATAAATACTAAAATTTGCATTTAAAAATGTAATTTTTGTACGTTTTGGAAATACCAGTAAAAATTTGGTTTTGCCAGTAAAATTTGGGTGTTGTGTCAGTGAATTTTATTCTGGTAGGTTGGCAACACTGCTTACTACATACACTAGGGTGGGGGCCATCATCAGGTTCATTCACGCGCTGTGGTCTTGTCATTACTCCTTACGTCCTTATACTCAGGTAGGCACAGAGGGGTGGTGTTCTCATGCCTGTTTGTCTGTTGTCACTTTCTCTAGTTTGTGTTTCATCGAGTTTGGGCATGCTGCACGTTTCAGAAGCAACTAATTTACGTTCATCCCTTCAACCCCACATGGGGGTTTAGAGCATGGTAGCACTCCATCATTAAGCAGTTTACTTAAGCACACAACGGAGCTTTGCCACAAGGGTTTTCCTTTCCCGGCGCAGCTGGGAAGGCAGTACGCTTCGGATTGTTTCCAATTCCTTCCTAGCTACTCTCATCCACCAGCGTGGAACATGTTCTGGGCATTATTCTTTAACACAGATTCAGGTTGGCTAAATATGCTCTCTACGGCCTGTTATGGTTGCAAGACAGGATGGAGGTGATCGAAGCTAGCTCAGTCAGAGGCGGGGTGTCAGCGCAGCCCCAGCTCCTGCTCTTTCTACGTTCCTGCAGGCAAAGTCAGCATTAGGTATGAGCCGAACACCCCCCGGTTCAGTTCGCACCAGAACCCGCGAACGGACCGTAAATTCGCACGAACGTTAGAACCCTATTGACATCTATGGGACTCGAACGTTCAAAATCAAAAGTGCTCATTTTAAAGGCTAATTTGCACGGTATTGTCCTAAAAAGGGTTTGGGGACCCAGGTCCTCCCCCAGGAGACATGTATCAATGCAAAAAAAGTTTTAAAAATGTCAGTTTTTTCGGGAGCAGTGATTTTATTGATGCTTAAAGTAAAAAAAAAAGTGAAGTATTCCTTAATATATTGTACCTGGGGGGTGTCTATAGTATGCCTGTAAAGTGGCGCGTGTTTCCCGTGCTTAGAACAGTCCCTGCACAAAATGACATTTTTAAAGGAAAGAAAGTCATTTAAAACTGCTTGCGGCTTTAATGTAATGTTGGGTCCTGGCAATATGGATGAAAATTAGTGGGTCAAACGGCATGGGTACCCCCCAGTCCATTACCAGGCTGTCAGGGAAATAGGCTAGCAAACCAGCACAGGCAAGGTCGCGCTAACACGCATCAACGCACACGGGTGTGCAATGTTTCTACTGGGCGGATGCCTGGTGCCACATTCGGACGAATGCGCGTGCGTAGCAACGTCGCGATGGTATGAACGCACGAACGGAACGGTGTGCGTACGACGTGATACTGCGCCTTGTCTATTTAAACGTCCCACTGACAGTGCCACATTGCTGGATTATCGTCAGCTCTTCCTGTGTTCCTGTGATTGTGATTCCTGTTGTCCTGACTTCCTGTGTACCGACCCGGCTTGTTATCGACTCCTCTGGACCTCCTGGCTTACCCACCAGCTTGCTTCTGACTTTTCCTGCCTGCTTCCTGCATCTGACCCCGGCTTGGCTAAACGGACTCCGCATTCCTCTGTCTCCTGTACCTGGACTTGTTGCTTTGATTCCCGGACTGCTTACTGTGTTTGACCCTCTGGCCTGGCTTCGGATTTTCCTATTGGACTTCCATTGGTCCCCTCTTTGAACCCTAAGCACGTTGCCTCTACGGACTTTCTCTATCAAGCCACCAACACCGGCTCCTACTTCCAGGCAACCCGTGCTTCTGTGAGCACCACATCCCTGTGCCATCTTCAGGGTTGTGCTGCACTCGGCCGCAAGGGGAGCCCTCTCAGCAACTCGGTCTCCTACCAAGGTCCTGACAGTATAATCCAGCCATGTCAGAGACCGACGGAGGTGACTCCCCGATGAAGGCCATTCTCCAGCAAATCACGGCCCTTACCCCAGTCATTCAGCAGCTTCAGGAGGAATACTTCCGGTTGGAGGAACGTCTGCAGCACCTACCCGAGTCATCCTCCTCCTCGGTTCAAGGTCCACCTCCAGCGGCAACTGCTGGGATCATGGTCCCTCGAGAACCACGTGTCCCAACGCCAGAATGTTTCCGTGGCGATCAAAGAAAATTTAGGTCCTTTAAAAACTCCTGCTACTTATACTTCGACTTGCAACCACAGACTTTTTTCAGTGAAACAGTCAAGGTGGGGTTCACTATCTCCCTATTACGTGGTGAGCCGCAGACCTGGGCCCATGGCCTGTTGGAACAAAGCAGCCCCTCCATCAACACTATGGACCAGTTCTTTGAAGTAATGGCTCGGTTATATGATGATCCCCTACGGGTAGCCACTGCCGAAGCAACTCTACATTCCCTCCGTCAGGGTCAGCGCCCTGCGGAGGACTATACAGTGGAGTTCCGCACATGGTCCATAGATTCTGGTTGGAATGAGGCAGCATTAAAATACCAATATCGAATGGGGTTATCAGAGGCCCTCAAGGATGAGTTAGCCAGGTTACAGGTTCTGGCCACACTTGAAGATCTCATCCAGTTAACTATTCAGCTTGACAGACGTTTACGGGAACGTCAGGGTGAACGTGACCAGGCCTCTTGCTCCACTCGGAACCTGCCCCGAGTTCAGTCTGCATCAGCTCCCTTACAAGTCGGCATGTTCCGTCCAGCATTAACTCCTGGGGTGAGACTTTATCGCCGGCAGGCGAGACTTTGCTTCTACTGCGGGGAATCAGGACATTTCATAGATTACTGCCCCATAAGACCAAGAAAACCGACCCTCCGTACTCACCTTCAAGTATCCAGGTCTTCCTCTGCCCATATCTCACTTCCTGTTACATTGCTAGTGGCAGGTAAGGAGATCCACCTCCAAGCAATACTGAATTCCGGGGCGTGTAGTTTTTTCTTGGACTTGGCCTTGGCTAAAGATCTAGCTATTCCGCTGAACTATAAGGAACAGAGACTAACAGTCCATCTGGCTGACGGCTCCTTGCCAAGCTCGGGTCATGTCACCCAGGAAACCGTACCTATCCTTACCACTACCAATTCTGGTCATCAGGAATTTCTCAGATTTAATGTCTTAAGTTCCCCTATGTTCCCGGTCATCCTAGGAATCCCATGGCTAAAAAGCACACAATCCTCAGATTGATTGGTCCAAGAAGGAGGTACTCCTTACATCTCCCTATTGCCAACAACATTGTTTGACCCCCGAATTCCAGGACTTTTCCAGTTGCCTGACTGTACAATCCACACCGAGTCTGGATCCTAATGTACCAGCAGCTTACTTGGAATTTCTTGATGTCTTTGATAAAAAGAAAGCAGACACCTTACCGCCACACCGTCCTTACGACTGCCCCATCGAGTTACTACCAGGAGCTACTATTCCCTTTGGTCGTATATTCCCCCTCTCCGAGACTGAGCTTGAGACCTTGAGACAATATATTGATGAGAATCTTGAAATAGGTTTTATCCGTCCTTCTTCTTCCCCTGCCGGTGCCGGAATTTTCTTAGTTGAGAAGAAGGATAAGACACTGAGACCATGTGTGGACTACAGGGAGTTAAACAAAATTACCCTTAAGAACCGCTACCCACTCCCGCTCATCCCTGAGCTTTTTCAAAGGTTCCGCACAGCACACATCTTTACCAAACTCGACCTCCGTGGTGCCTATAATCTCGTCCGGATCCGAGAGGGGGACGAGTGGAAAACGGCTTTCAGAACAAGATTTGGACATTTTGAGTACCTAGTCATGCCGTTTGGGTTGTGCAATGCCCCGGCGACCTTTCAGCATTTCATAAATGACATCTTCCGGGAACATTTAGATCATTTTGTTGTCTACCTTGACGACATTCTTATTTTTTCTGCCACTCTGGAACTCCATAGAATACACGTGAAGAAGGTACTGTGCATCCTCAGAACCCATGGGTTATTCGTCAAATCTGAAAAGTGCGATTTCGAAAAAACATCAATTCAATTCTTGGGTCTTATCATCACCACAGGTGGAATCGCCATGGATCCTCAAAAAGTAAAGTCCATCCTTGATTGGCCGGCCCCTTCTGACAGGAAGGGTGTACAGAGATTCATTGGCTTCGCCAATTTCTACAGAAGATTTATAAAGAATTTCTCAACCATTGTAGCACCTATTACTCAGACAACCCGCCAACATACCAAGTTTCAGTGGTCAGCAGCGGCACAGTCCGCCTTCGATCAGCTTAAGACCTTCTTCACTTCTGCCCCAATTCTGCAACACCCTGACCCTGCTCTACCCTACGTCCTGGAGGTCGATGCCTCAGAAGTTGCCACAGGGGCGATTCTATCCCAGCGTCAGGGTCCCAAAGCATTGCTGCATCCCGTGGCCTTTTCCTCGCGGAAAATGAGCCCTCCAGAGAGGAATTATGATGTGGGGGATCGGGAACTTTTGGCAATCAAGACAGCTCTCGAGGAATGGAGGTATCTCCTGGAAGGTGCCACTCATCCCATCCTGATTTTTACGGACCACAAGAACTTAGAATATCTCCGTACGGCCAAACGCCTAAGACCCCGACAGGCTCGATGGGCTCTATTTTTCTCTCGGTTTAATTTTCACTTAACCTATCGCCCAGGGTCGAAGAATGGAAAGGCAGACGCCTTATCCCGGATGTTTCCGGGCACTCCCGAAGAAATTGCACCTAGTACGATTTTGTCTCCCCAAAACTTTCTACTGATCCAATCCGACCTAAGATCCTCTATTGAGCAGGCCTCTAGTCAGTGTACTGAAGCGGAAGTCTCCTCCCTGAGAAGCCAAGAGGGACTCCTATGGCACCAAGATAAGATTCCAGGATACCATAAAGAAGGCCCAAGAAGAATATAAGAAGCAATACGATAGGAAGAGAAGAGCGAACCCTACCTTTAAGATAGGGGACAAGGTCTGGCTCTCATCTATAAATCTCAAGCTACCATGCCCATCTCGGAAATTGGGACCCAAGTTCCTGGGTCCTTTCGAGATCAAACGCGAAATCAACCCTGTAGCCTTTGAACTCACTTTACCCGAATCTTTCAAGATCCATCCTGTTTTTCATGTGTCACTTCTTAAACATGTTGTTTCTAGTCCTTTTCCAGGGAGAGAAGAAGTGCCCCCACCTCTGGTCCAGGTTGGAGATGAAGCAGAATTTGAAGTTGAATCTATCCTTGACTGTCGTCGGAGAGGTAGGACAATTCAATTTCTAATCAAGTGGAAGGGGTATTCTGCAGAAGAGAACTCTTGGGAGCCTGCAAGTTATGTACACGCTCCTAGACTAATACAGAGATTTCGCAATAGGTACCCCGAAAAATGGGCACGTTTAGGCATCCGGAGGCTGCCCCTTGGGGGGGCACTGTCAGGGAAATAGGCTAGCAAACCAGCACAGGCAAGGTCGCGCTAACGCGCATCAACGCACGTGGGTGTGCAATGTTTCTTCTAGGCAGATGCCTGGCGCCACATTCGGATGAATGCGCATGCGTAGCAACGTCGCGATGGTACGAACGCACGAACGGAACGGTGTGCGTACGACGTGATACTGCGCCTTGTCTATTTCAACGTCCCACTGACAGTGCCACATTGCTGGATTATCGTCAGCTCTTCCTGTGTTCCTGTGATTGTGATTCCTGTTGTCCTGACTTCCTGTGTACCGACCCGGCTTGTTATCGACTCCTCTGGACCTCCTGGCTTACTCACCGGCTTGCTTCTGACTTTTCCTGCCTGCTTCCTGCATCTGACCCCGGCTTGGCTAAACGGACTCCGCATTCCTCTGTCTCCTGTACCTGGACTTGTTGCTTTGATTCCCGGACTGCTTACTGTGTTTGACCCCCTGGCCTGGCTTCGGATTTTCCTATTGGACTTCCATTGGTCCCCTCCTTGGACCCTAAGCATGTTGCCTCTACTGACTTTCTCTATCAAGCCACCAACACCGGCTCCTACTTCCAGGCAACCCGTGCTTCTGTGAGCACCACATCCCTGTGCCATCTTCAGGGTTGTGCTGCACTCGGCCGCAAGGGGAGCCCTCTCAGCAACTCGGTCTCCTACCAAGGTCCTGACACAGGCCCTTTGGGTCTTGTATGGATATTAAGGGGAACCCCTCACCCAAATAAAAAAAAGAAAGGTGTGGGGCCCCCAGGCCCTACATACTCTGAACAGCAGTATACAGGCGGTGCAAACAAGACAGGGACTGTAGGTTTGTTGTTAAGTAGAATCTGTTTGTAATTTTGAACTGGTACATATTTAACGTGTTTAGCTCCAGCCAAAAAATCTATTTTACGCTTTTTGGAAAACATAGGGAAGGGTTATCACCCCAGTGACATTTGTTTTGCTGCCTGTGCTCCTCTTAAGAAGATTTCACCTCACTTTTTGTCCCAATGACAAATATTTTTTGAAAATTTGGGGTTTTTAGTGAAACAAGGATTGGTGATAAAGCATCAGTGGAAAGGAGAAAAGTTTTTTCCCATAATAACTCTTACAGAAGAGAATTTTCCTTCCTATGGGGTAGATTTCATCTCACTTCCTGTTGTCTCCTTCCGTTTGCAAGTAGGAGTCATTTTTAAGTTGGATGTTTGAAAGTAGGGGCCTGCCCTATATACTCAGCAGAAATTTGGGCCTTAGGTGTTGTTGTGGCCACAACACTGTAAGCCCTCACAGGGCCCTGCTGTGAACTATTAGATCAAGAATTGTAATTACATGCCCCTGTTGAACAGGGGCAGAAAAATTGGGCCTTTGGTGATGGTAGTGGTGGTGCTGGTGCCACAACACTGTAAGTCCTCACAGTTACTCTTGGTGGGCGTTGGAACGGGCCCTGCTGTGAAATATTATATCAAGAATTGTAATTACCTGTCCCTGTTAAACAGGGGCTGAAAAATTGGGCCTTAGGCACTGGTGCTGGTGCCACAACACTGCAACCCCTCACAGTTACTCTAGTTGGAGCACAGGAACTAGCCCTGCTGCAAAGAATTGCATCAAAAATTGTAATTACACGTCCCTGTTAAACAGGAGCTGAAAAATTGGGCCTTAGGCACTGGTGCTGTTGCCACAACACTGCAACCTCTCACAGATACTCTAGTTGGAGCGCAGGAACTAGCCCTGCTGAAAAGAATTGCATCAAAAATTGTAATTACATGCCCCTGTTAAACAGGGGCTGAAAAATTGGGCCTTAGGCACTGGTGCTGGTGCCACAACACTGCAACCCCTCACAGATACTCTAGTTGGAGTGCAGGAACGAGCCCTGCTGCAAAGAATTGCATCAAAAATTGTAATTACACGCCCCTGTTAAACAGGGGCTGAAAAATTGGGCCTTAGGCACTGGTGGCGGCGCCAAGAACCAGAAATGTTCTTACAAGCTATCAGCATGATCATTGAGGAGGAAGAGGATAATTACTCAGCATAACAGGATAGTCACTCAGCATCAGCATAGGCAGTCTTTAAAGGGATCTGACATTTCAAAAAAAATTATTCGGTTACGTCAGCATCAGGTGCTTGGTAGCTGGTGGTGATCCAAGACTGATTCATTTTTATGAAGGTCAGTCGATCGACCGAGTCGGTGGACAGACGCACCCTGTGATCGGTTACAAAGCCTCCAGCAGCACTCAATGTGCGCTCTGAAAGAACGCTGGATGCAGGACAGGCCAGTAGCTCAATTGCATACTGTGCAAGCTCTGGCCAGTGATCCATCCTCAAGACCCAGTAACCCAGAGGATTTTCGGTGGGAAAGGTGTCCAAGTCAGATCTTGCCCCTAGGTATTCTTGCACCATGTAAAACAGACGCTGGCGATGGTTGCTGGAACCGATCATACCTTGGGGCTGCAGACTAAAAAATTGTCTGAACGCATCGGTCAGACGGCCACCTTCTCCACCGCTCCTTCTTTGACTGACCGAAGCCTCAGCAACACGTTGTCCAGAAACAGGAGTTTGTAACCTCCCAGTCTCTGGGAACGCATTGCACAGACCTTTCTGCAAGGCCTCCCCAAGATGTTTCATCCTCTGCTCCCTCTGCGACGGCAAGATAAGGTCCCCAACCTTACCCTTGTAACGTGGATCAAGGAGGGTTGCCAGCCAGTATTGTTCCCTTACCTTGATACCACGAATACGAGGATCCTTCTTCAGGCTTTGCAGGATCAGGGAGGCCATGCAGCGTAGGTTTGCTGAGGCATTCGGTCCGGAGTCCTCTGGGTCACTAAGGACGACATGATCCGTAGCCACCTCCTTCCAGCCACTTACAAGTCCATGGGTTTCTTGGGACTGTAAATGATCCCTTAAAGACTGCTGCTGATGCTGAGTGCCAGGCTCCACCTCTATACTGACGCAATCCTCCTTCTCCTCCTCCTCGTCCTCTTCCTGTGTGATCGGCGGGCACGCAGGAACACTGTCTGGATAAAGGGGGCCTTGAGAGTTAAGGAAGTCCTCCTCTTCCTGCCTCTGTTCTGCCTCAAGTGCCCTGTCCATTATTCCACGCAGCTTGTGCTCCAACAGGTGGACAAGGGGGACAGTGTCACTGATGCATGCACTGTCACTGCTCACCATCCTCGTGGCCTCCTCAAATGGTGACAGGACAGTGCATGCATCCCTGATCATGGCCCACTGGCATGGGGAAAAAAAACCAAGCTCCCCTGACCCTGTCCTGGTGCCATAGTCACACAGGTACTCATTGATGGCCCTCTGCTGCGTGTGCAGCCGCTGCAGCATGGCCAATGTTGAGTTCGACCTGGTGGGCATGTCCCAGATTAGGTGGTTCTTGGGCAGGTTAAATTCCTTTTGGAGGTCTGCCAGCCGAGCACTGGCATTATATGACCGGTGGAAATGCACACAGACTTTCCTGGCCTGCCTCAGGAGATCCTGTAAGCCCGGGTACCTGCCCAAGAACCGCTGCACCACCAAGTTAAGAACGTGAGCCAAACGGGGCATATGGGTCAGTTGTCCCTGTCGGAGGGCGGAGAGGAGGTTGGTGCTATTGTCGCAAACCACCATTCCTGCCTTTAAGTTGGCGTGGCGTCAACCACCTCTGAACCTGCCCCTACAGAGCTGACAGAACCTCTGCCCCAGTGTGGCTCCTGTCCCCCAAGCACACCAGCTCAAGCCCCGCATGGCATCTTTTGGCCTGCGTACTTGCGTAGCCCCTTGAATGCCTACGGAGCACCGCTGGTTCCGAGGACAAAGCACAGGAAGAGGCCATGGAGGAAGAAGAAGAGGAGGGGGTGGAGGAGAGAGGTGTGTCACAATCATTAGTAGTGGGATTTTGGAGGCGTGGTGGCGGAACAACCTCCAACACTACTGCACCTTGTCCTGCATCCTTCCCAGCTGCCAGCAGAGTCACCCAATGCGCAGTGAAACTTAGGTAACGTCCCTGTCCATGCCTGCTGGACCATGAGTCAGCGGTAATATGCACCTTACCGCTGACCGCCCTGTCCAGCGAGACATTGCCTTCCACATGCCGGTAGAAAGCCTGAATCGCCATCCGTGAGAAAAAGTGGCGTTTGGGTACCTGCCACTGAGGAACCACACATTCCACAAACTCACGGAAGGGGCAGAGTCTACCAACTGAAAAGGTAGCAGTTGAAGTGCTAGTAATTTTGCTAAGCTAGCATTCAACCGCTGGGCATGTGGATAACTGGGAGCGAACTTCTTTGGGCGGTGCAGCAGCTGGGGCAGGGAAATTTGCCTGGTACAATCTGACATCGGTGTACCGAAAGCAGATTGCCCACAAGTACTTGGCTGTGACACACCTAATTCTACACCTTCATTCCTCTCAGTGCAGGTCTCCGAGAGGACTGAAGGTATAGTGGGGTTGGAGATCTCAGCTGATGAGGAGCAAGGAGAGGTCCTCTTTGTTCTTAGGTGTGGGTCTTTTAGGTACGCTTGCCAACGAACTGCATGGCAGGTCAACATATGTCTGGTCAAGCATGTGGTGCCCAAGCGGGAGATGTTTTGGCCACGCGAGATACGCTTGAGACATATGTTGCAAATAGCAGCGGTGTGATCTGATGCACTCGTCTCAAAAAAGGCCCACACCAAAGAACTTTTGGAATAACGCGCAGAGACAGCAGCGCCCTGCACATAGGGAGCTTTGCTGTGTGATGCAGTCAGTGTGCTGCCCTTAAGCTGGCCCCTGGAGGGCATCCTGCCTCGTTGGTGATGTGCCTCCTCCTCCTCCTCTCTCCTATCAGGCACCCACGTTGAGTCAGTGACCTCATCATCCCCTCCCTCCTCATCACTGGAGCAAACCTGGCAGTATGCTGCAGCAGGGGGAACATAACTGCCAGATTGCTGTCCTTCTTGGGCACCCCCTCTGTTCGTGCTCACATTACTGCCTTCCTCTAGCTCAGTATCATCATCAGAGCCTTCTAAACGCTGGGCATCCTCCTGGAGCATGTACCCAACACTGTGGTCAAACAGTTCGAGGGACTCCTCAGGAAGACATGGTGGGGCTAGGGAAGGAGTCACTGATGCCATTGAGCCAAGGGAAGAGGCCGCGTTGGCAGCTGCTTTGCCAGACAAAGTACCCTGAGCATGGGTGAGAGAGGATGAGGAGGATGAGGATGGCTTGGTCATCCACGCGACCAAGTCTTTCGCATGTTGCAGCTCAACGCGGCCAGCTGCCGAAAAAAAGGCCAAGCGTGTCCCACTGCCACGTGCTGATGAGGATGCACCGTGCCCACGACCAGCACTGTTGCCTCCAGACACAGAGCCTGCTTGCCCTCTTTTATTGGCTTGTGACTGTCTGCCTCTTCTTGCTGGCCTTCCAGATATACTAATGGCCTGCAGTGAGATGTAGCTGCACTAAGCTGGGATATATATATATATATATGTAGCACTAACTCTCGGTGGATCTGATGGTTTAAGCGGGCTTGTTACCTTCACTCTCGACACCCCTGTTTCCCCGGCACCGGGTCTAGGGTTCCGTTGAGTTTGCCTCTGGACGATATAAGCACCAACACTTGAGTACATTTTCAATGCTTTATTGAACCAAGTAACAAAGGAAGTAGCAGGAAAGAGGCAGGAGGGAAGCTGCAGGGAAGCTCAAATACCTTTCTTTAGGATCCTTGAGAACGTCCTTTAAAGTTGAATATTGTAATCGGATGCAATCCCCTTGTGGGACACAATCTTTGCTCGCCCGGATAGGCCTCTCTCACTAGCCTAGCAGCCAGTACGTAGCACGAACAAAAGTCTCCGCCACAGACTTGCTTGAAATAAACCCGTACGGTCCTCTGCCACAGGATGTATCGGTCAGCTGTGAATGTCAGACACAGTACTTGGACCTCTAAGCCAACCCGGCAGTACTATGCTGTAGAACTACTTTAGGATACGTCCTCCAACCGAGTCACCAGGCCCCTCTCCAGACCAGCACTCTGCATGATCCTTCCATGACGGGTCCTCCTCTTGGATCTTCTCGGTTGTCCAGCTTCTTCACTCTGGATAGACAGCACAGGACCATTCCTCGGCTGCTGTGGTAAGCCTCAGACATGCTTCTGGGCCTACCCACGCGCCGCAGCGGCGCGGGCCTCCGGAACGGAGGACCACAAGGTATCACTCTAACGCATACCTGTCGGCCAGGAGGGCCAGCAGGTGGCTAAAAACGAACCCCAAAACATGGCGTCTTTCCCATAAATACCCTCTCCCAGAATGCAGCTCGGAGGACCACCTCCACCGAGTTGTCTCCGGGACAGAGGAGTATCCATACGCTTCGACACACTGCCCTTCCAACACTAGCCAATGGTAACAGCGACACCCACCGGCTCAGTGTGGAACCACACGCAACGTCAGCCAAGCTGGAACAGAGGCAAATCTAACTCCCCTAACGTGCAATTCACTAAATTTACCTATCAGATGGTAGATCATAAATCTACCAGCGCTACATACTCCCCCCACTACAATAGACGTTGTCCCCAACGTCTGTCCAAAAATAATGATAACTCCCAAGCCTGGGAGTAGGTATTTGAGCTTGAAACTTGGATTAAATAGAGAAAAAGGAAAGACAGTGGAAAGACATTATGAGATTAACATCTATAAAACAATATGTACACATCCGTAAACAAAACCATCCTATGACTGTACACAACCTCACTATCTATCTAGCTGAAAAGCCTCACAGCTTGATAGGAGATCAAATGGTTCCTGAAAAGGAAAACATGTTAAACGCACACATATCCTGTACAAATTTAAAAATGAGACTCACTTCCCATAATCTATTATCAAAAATAATCTTTTGGAGTCCATTCCTGTATAATTTTTTTTTTTTTTTTTTACATAAAAGAAATCCGGCTAGCAAAAAGAAGTCCTTGGATTCAAAACACTGAGATGAATATCCAGACCTTGACCACGAAGATCTCTTTATACTTACACTAACTAACTAACTTCAAAGTTCTTTTGTCCATAGTTGCCAATAAAACCTGGGATCTGGCAAGGTCAGTGTCTTTTCCAGTTTATCCACTGTGGTAATGAAATCTACATCGTCATCTTTTCCGGGCCTGCAGATGACCACTTTGTCAGCATAGATGTGCCGACCAAAGTTCCAGTGCATAAAACATCCACTAAAACGTTCATCCATTTTAACAGAACATCCAGTCTTTCGGAAAGGCTTAGGCACAGACAAGTAGTCCCAAACAGCTTCACTGTACCAAAGTTCCCAGTTAATTTCAATCACTTGCATTATGTCCTGAGGGACATAGGGAAAGTCCAAGCCATACTCTGTAGCTACACGCTTGTTTAACATTCTCTGCAAACGTGCAAGTTTGGACAAGGATCTGTTCTTTCCCATGCCAGGAGGCACACAGGAATCCAAGGATTTGCTCACCATAGACCCAGCCGGTGTCTGTAGTGAACTAATGCCGCGTACACACGGTCGTACTTTTCGTCTACAAAAGTCAGACAGCCTGTCCGACTGACTTCCGGCAGACTTTCGGTGGACTTGCGGCGGACTTGCGGCCTACTTTCTAACGAACGGACTTGCCTACACACGACCACACAAAAGTCGGTCGGATTCGTACGTGATGACGTACACCGGACTAAAATAAGGAAGTTCATAGCCAGTAGCCAATAGGTGCCCTAGCGTGGCTTTTTGTCCGTCGGACTAGCACACAGACGAGCGGATTTCGGGGTCCGTCGTAGTTACGAAGTAAAGTTTTGAAGCATGTTTCAAATCTAAAGTACGTCGGATTTGAGGCTAAAAAAGTCAGTTGAAAGTCCGGAGAAGCCCACACACGATCGGATTACCAGCCAGCTTTAGTCCGTCAGCGTCCGTTGGACTTTTGTAGACGAAAAGTACGACCGTGTGTACGCGGCATTACAACTTTTGACAAAGTCTCATTTACAGCGCTGTGTGGCTCCACACAGGGTAACGTCTTCCCAGAACTCAGGGCTGTCCATTCAGGGAAAGTCGTAGCAGAGGCGATGTCTTCGCCTTGTGACCATAACAGCTCTTGCGACATAGTCTCAAACAAGTCATCATCACCGGAAAAATCCGACATGGATTCTATTTCCGAATTTCCCAACTCTTCTGCTGGCAGATACTTATTTACAGTCCCAGATACATTCCCCACCAGCTGCTTACCCGTTCCTGACGTGGACTTTGCTGGATCCGGTTCGGGTAGCCTCGGGGGTAGGCCACGGCCGCAGGAAGCCTTCACATATAGCACCTTCCTCTGTACAGGTACAACAGAGACAGGCGTGGTGGACTCAGAATTCAAAGCAATGTCTGCTGATGGGACGGCAACAGCAGTGTCTCTCTCCGGAACATTTTTGGCAACAACAGGCAAAATGACGGCCTGCCACTCTCTCTCCGTAATAATAGCAGCTTCTACTGTGGCGATACCTGTTGCCCAATCCATCCGATAAGCACGGGGCGACATGGTAGGTTGCTCCACCACAAACAAATACTCTCCACATTGCGGACATCGACCAAATGGACGGAGATGTACGGCCAGTCCTTCACATTTATGGCAAATCATGCCCAGTCCCTCAATATCTCCTGAGGTATACAGAACAAACCTCCCCTGCGGCTTCAGACGAATGCCAGTATCCATAAGCAGGGCTCCGGTCAGCACAGTATTCAACGCGGTGCTTGCAGGAAACATTCTTGGTCCCATAATTGGCTGCATCGCCGAAAAAGACATGGCCACACTCTGATCTTCTCAGCACGATCACGAGGCCTCTCTTCTTCTCTGGCGCCAAACACATACACGCAGTATCAAGTAGGGTAGGCTCCTCCCACTTGTTCTTCTGATCACGTAGCTTCCGGGCTTTCACTGGCGCCCGCCGCCTACGCACTCAGAAATAAAGTCCTGCAACTTTTAACCTCTTCTCTTCCTGAAAAATTTGACAAAGTCCAGCTCTCACCGTAAACTCCCGGTGAAACACCTCTCTGGGTTGCGAGGACCAATGGTCAACAAATCCCGGACGACGCCCCCACATGTAGCACTAACTCTCGGTGGAGCTGCTGGTTTAAGCGGGCTTGTTACCTTCACTCTCGACACCCCTGTTTCACCGGCCCTGGGTCTAGGGTTCCATTGAGTTTACCTCTGGACGATATAAACACCAACACTTGAGTACGTTTTTAATGCTTTATTGAACCAAGTAACGAAGGAAGTAGCAGGAAAGAGGCAGGAGGGAAGCTGCAGGGAAGCTCAAATACCTTTCTTTAGGATTCTTGAGAACGTCCTTTAAAGTTGAATGTTGTAATCGGATGCAATCCCCTTGTGGGACACAATCTTTGCTTACCTGGATAGGCCTCTCTCACTAGCCTAGCAGCCAGTACGTAGCACGAACAAAAGTCTCCGCCACAGACTTGCTTGAAATAAACCCGTACGATCCTCTGCCACAGGATGTATTGGTCAGCGATGAATGTCAGACACAGTGCTTGGACCTCTAAGCCAACCCGGCAGTACTATGCTGTAGAACTACTTTAGGATACGTCCTCCAACCGAGTCACCAGGCCCCTCTCCAGACCAGCACTCTGCATGAACCTTCCATGACGGGTCCTCCCCTGGGATCTTCTCGGTTGTCCAGCTCCTTCACTCTGGATAGACAACTCAGGACCATTCTTCGGCTGCTGTGGTAAGCCCCAGACATGCTTCTGGGCCTACCCATGCACCGCAGCGGCACGGGCCTCCAGAACGGAGAACCACAAGGTAGCATTCTAACACATACCTGTCGGCCAGGAGGGCCAGCAGGTGGCTGAAAACGAACCCCAAAACATGGCGTCTGTCCCATAAATACCCTCTCCCAAAATGCAACTCGGAGGACCACCTCCGCCGAGTAGTCTCCGGGACAGAGGAGCATCCATACGCTTCGACACGCTGCCCTTCCAACACTAGCCAATGGTAACAGCGACACCCACCGGCTCAGTGTGGAACCACACGCAACGTCAACCAAGCTGGAACAGAGGCAAATCTAACTCCCCTAACGTGCAATTCACTAAATTTACCTATCAAATGGTAGATCATAAATCTACCAGCGCTACATATATATATATATATATATATATATATATATATATATATATATATATATATATATACTGATACTGCAACTAGCAAAATCAACTGCCTGCCTGTAGTATGAGGACACCACCAACCTTCTACAGGTAGCTTTAGCTGAACACTGTGCAGAGGATGCACTACACTAACTTGTAGCTTTAGCTGAACACTGTGTAGAGGTCGCACTACACTAACTTGTAGCTTTAGCTGAACACTGTGCAGAGGTCGCACTACACTAAAGTGTAAATAATGTAGCTTGCCTGCGGTAGTGATAGGATGAGGAAAACACCACCAACCTACTACAGGTAGCTTTAGCTGAACACTGTGCAGAGGACGCACTACACTAACTTGTAGCTTTAACTGAACACTGTGAAGAGGTCGCACTACACTAACTTGTAGCTTTAGCTGAACACTGTGCAGAGGTCGCACTACACTAACTTGCAGCTTTAGCTGAACACTGTGCAGAGGACGCACTACACTAACTTGTAGCTTTAGCTGAACACTGTGCAGAGGTTGCACTACACTAACTTGTAGCTTTAGCTGAACACTGTGCAGAGGTCGCACTACACTAACTTGTAGCTTTAGCTGAACACTGTGCAGAAGTGGCACTACACTAACTTGTAGCTTTAGCTGAACACTGTGCACTACACTAACTTGTAGCTTTAGATGAACACTGGGCAAAGAACGCACTACACTAACTTGTAGATTTAGCTGAACACTGTGCACTACACTAACTTGTAGCTTTAGATGAACACTGTGCAGAGGTCGCACTACACTAACTTGTAGCTTTAGCTGAACACTGTGCAGAGGACGCACTACACTAACTTGTAACTTTAGCTGAACACTGTGCAGAGGTTGCACTACACTAACTTGTAGCTTTAGCTGAACACTGTGCATTACACTAACTTGTAGCTTTAGATGAACACTGTACAGAGAACGCACTACACTAACTGTAGCTTTAGCTGAACACTGTGCACTACACTAACTTGTAGCTTTAGCTGAACACTGTGCAGAGGTCGCACTACACTAACTTGTAGCTTTAGCTGAACACTGTGCAGAGGTCGCACTACACTAACTTGTAGCTTTAGCTGAACACTGTGCAGAGGTCGCACTACACTAACTTGTAGCTTTAGCTGAACACTGTGCAGAGGTCGCACTACACTAACTTGTAGCTTTAGCTGAACACTGTGCAGAGGTCGTACTACACTAACTTGTGGCTTTAGCTGAACACCGTGCAGAGGTCGCATTACACTAACTTGTAGCTTTAGCTGAACACTGTGCACTACACTAACTTGTAGCTTTAGCTGAACACTGTGCAGAGGACGCACTACACTAACTTGTAGCTTTAGCTGAACACTGTGCATTACACTAACTTGTAGCTTTAGATGAACACGGTACAGAGAACGCACTACACTAACTGTAGCTTTAGCTGAACACTGTGCACTACACTAACTTGTAGCTTTAGCTGAACACTGTGCAGAGGTCGCACTACACTAACTTGTAGCTTTAGCTGAACACTGTGCAGAGGACGCACTACACTAACTTGTAGCTTTAGCTGAACACTGTGCAGAGGTCGCACTACACTAACTTGTAGCTTTAGCTGAACACTGTGCAGAGGACGCACTACACTAACTTGTAGCTTTAGCTGAACACTGTGCAGAGGTCGCACTACACTAACTTGTAGCTTTAGCTGAACACCGTGCAGAGGTCGCACTACACTAACTTGTAGCTTTAGCTGAACACTGTGCACTACACTAACTTGTAGCTTTAGCTGAACACTGTGCAGAGGACGCACTACACTAACTTGTAGCTTTAGCTTAACGCTGTGCACTACATTAACTTGTAGCTTTAGCTGAACACTGTGCAGAGATCGCACTACACTAACTTGTAGCTTTAGCTGAACACTGTGCAGAGGACGCACTACACTAACTTGTAGCTTTAGCTTAACACTGTGCACTACATTAACTTGTAGCTTTAGCTGAACACTGTGCAGAGGTCGCACTACACTAACTTGTAGCTTTAGCTGAACACTGTGCAGAGGACGCACTACACTAAATTGTAGCTTTAGCTGAACACTGTGCAGAGGTCGCACTACACTAACTTGTAGCTTTACCTGAACACTGTGCAGAGGTCGCACTACACTAACTTGTGGCTTTAGCTGAACACCGTGCAGAGGTCGCACTATACTAACTTGTAGCTTTAGCTGAACACTGTGCACTACACTAACTTGTAGCTTTAGCTGAACACTGTGCAGAAGACGCACTACACTAACTTGTAGCTTTAGCTGAACACTGTGCACTACACTCACTTGTAGCTTTAGCTGAACACTGTGCACTACACTAACTTGTAGCTTTAGCTGAACACTGTGCAGAGATCACACTACACTGACTTGTAGCTTTAGCTGAACACTGTGCAGAGGTCGCACTACACTAACTTGTAGCTTCAGCTGAACACTGTGCACTACACTAACTTGTACCTTTAGCTGAACACTGTGCACTACACTAACTTGTAGCTTTAGCTGAACAATGTGCAGAGGTCGCACTAAACTAACTTGTAGCTTTAGCTGAACACTGTGCAGAGGTCGCACTACACTAACTGTAAATAGTGTAGCTGCCTGACTGTGGTACTAAAAGGATCAGAAGAACACTAGCTGTAAATACTGTAACAACACCTGTCTGCCTGTCAGTAAGAAGATAATAACAGGAACGGATCTAGCTAAACTGAATACAGTGTATATATACATATATATATATATATATATATATATATATATATATATATATATATATATATATATATATATATATATATATATATATATATATATATACACAACACCTGGGATGCATATATATATACACAATACACTGTAAGTGCAGCTAACTGACTGACTGTCCTGCCTAATCTATCAAATGACACTGTCTCTCTGTCTCTGTCACTCAACACCAGAACACACACTACACAGGGCCGCCGTGCAGGCGGCCTTATTTAGTGTGGGGCGTGTACTAAACCCCCTGAGCCATAATTGGCCAAAGCCACCCTGGCTTTGGCCAATTACAGCTCTCTCTACAGACGGCGCTGTGATTGGCCAAGCATGCGGGTCATAGTGCATGCTTGGCCAATCATCAGCCAGCAATGCACTGTGATGCCGCAGTGAATTATGGGCCGTGACGCGCCACTCGAATTTGGCACGAACGGCCCATATCGTTCGCAATTTGGCAAACGGGCGAACAGACGATGTTCGAGTCGATAATGGGTTCGACTCGAACACGAAGCTTATCCCTAGTCAGCATCCCTTAGTCCACCTGTCTTGTCAAGCCTTCTGGTTTAATATGCCTAAGCCAAGTATTGTTTCTTGTCAGGGGCTGCCCTTTTTTCCTGCGGAGATATCTTCATTGAAGTACTCATCCATGGATTTGACGATTCAGCACTTTTTACTGTTGGGGGGGATTATTGGCTATCCAAGCTGATATCACCAATGTTTGAAGCTATTTCCATCAGACCTGCCCGCCGGTAGTTCAAGATAAATGGCGCAGGTGTCATTTCACCACTGGGCTTACCCTTGGGTCAAAAGCAGTCCTTACTTTGACACCTTTGTCAAGCACTCCATTGGATCTCGGGTACCTGCAGGGGGGTCAGGGGTTAATTCATTTAGTTGATTTCCTGTTGCGTGGAGACTCTGGTTCCCGCTCAGGGATCTGCAGTCTCTCAAGGTGTGTGCTGAGCCAACGTCTCCTTGACGGCCCACAAAGTGGTAGATCCGGGTCAAATGTTATATTTATTCTGGGTTCCACTCTCAGCTCTAATCTCTTGATTGCAAGGTTGCCTGGAGAACTGGCCAGGTACGTCAGACCATTCATCTTTTGTCCGATCCCCAACCTGTTCAAAAGGGGGGCTTACAGTCACTTTGCTGAATCATGCTATGAGACTTATTCCCTGGGATGGAGTCTGGCCCTCCTTCCCCTGTTCAGGACACTGACTCGGTTGTCAGGTTACAAGCAGTAGCACAACCTGATTTAATTCATGTGGGACCAGTTTTCTGTGTATCTGGAATGGTTTCTCCATGTTTAACAATGCAGATTGCCACGGCCTATTAGCCTTATCCGCCAACATTATCAAATATATCTATCAGGTATCCAGCACTTCAGACCCCTGCAAACTCCTGTCAGTTCGTCCATTTTTGCGGCCCATGCACTCAAACTTCCCCATACTAAGAATAGACAGACAGGCCAGCTGGGAATTTCAACAGAGCTACTTAACTGGTGTCCGTTTTTAAGTGTTCGATCTTGTCTGCAATTATTTCGCAGGGTCTCCTTGGGTCAGCCCTTGCTCCCTTTCCACCATGTATCCTCTCACTACAAGCAGTTTGTTCTCATGTCTGGGTTTTCTCTGAAATTAAGCTTAATCCAAATAATTTACGGGACATTTATTTGGGTTCTGAGCAGTTTGCAGGTTCCAAACAGGGGGTCCCTTCTTATCAACTCATGGGATGTTGGTTTACCTCCTGTTATAGCTGATAAATACCGGATCTGTGTACTGAAGCCAGTGTGTAACCTTGGCCAGATCTGTGCCTTGCCACAATTCTGTCTCTGAGCTTTTCAGGCAGTTTCCTTGACCTCATGATTCTCATTTGCTCTGCTCTGTGAGCTGTAAGGTCTTATATAGACAGATGTGTGGCTTTCCTAATCAAGTCCAATCAGTATAATCAAACACAGCTGGACTCAAATTAAGGTGTAGAACCATCTCAAGGATGATCAGAAGAAATGGACAGCACCTGAATTAAATATATGAGTGTCACAGCAAAGGGTCTGAATACTTAGGACCATGTGATATTTCAGTTTTTCTTTTTTAATAAATCTGCAAAAATGTCAACAATTCTGTGTTTTTCTGTCAATATGGGGTGCTGTGTGTACATTAATGAGGTAAAAAAATGAAATTAAATGATTTTAGCAAATGGCTGCAATATAACAAAGAGTGAAAAATTTAAGGGGGTCTGAATACTTTCCGTCCCCACTGTGTATATGTATATATATATATATATATATATATATATATATATATATATATATATATATATATATATATATATATATATATATTGTAACCTGGGGGACAGGTAGCAGGTACAAAGCTCCCTGGGATGAGCAGTCTTTCAGGCACAGATACCAAATCCAGTGAAATAGTGACAAACAGTGCGGTGTTTATTTGTGATATATACAAGTCTATATACAGGTGCTGTACAGTGTTCCAAAGAAAACAAATAGGAACCAAAAATAGCCAAAACAAAACCTAGCCGTGTCTCGGCACTAACTAAACAATATTTACAAATCCTAACTATCAGGCTGAGCAAGCCTACAGCTTGTCAGCTTCCACATACCTTTTTGCTCTCCTACACAGAAGCTTGTCTGAGTATCCCAGGCCAAGAGCAAAGGCTGTCTGCTCAGGTGAGCTTAAATTAGCCTGGGGGAGAGGACCAAGACCTGAACCGGACCATGGATCACAGATCCCTGAACCGGACCATGGATCACAGATCCCTGAACCTGTATGAGAGGAGCCTGGGAGATGTATAAACCCCGAACAGGACTTTTCCTGGCTCTCTCTGGGACGCTCTGCTACATATCCTCCCCCCTTGTTTCAACCCCAGGGTTGGAACACCTGTAGCCCAACAGGAGTGAACACGGGACAGGGCATCTACATTCCCCATCTCAACACCTGGCCTGTGTTTTACAGTGAAGGAGTAATCCTGTAGAGCCAAAAACCACCGGTTCACCCGTCTATTAGTCTCCTTCTTTTGGGCCATCCATTTCAGAGGAGCATGGTCAGTTATTAAGTCAAACTGGCGCCCTAACAAATAGTACCTGAGTGCGTCCACGGCCCACTTTATGGCTAAACACTCCTTTTCAATGACTGCATACCTTTGCTCATGGTCATTGAGCTTTCTGCTTAGGTACACCACAGGGTGTTCTTCCCCATTGTGTACCTGTGATAGTACTGCCCCGATACCACCATCAGACGCATCCGTCTGAACCAAAAAATCTTTGGAGAAATCGGGGGAGTACAGTACTGGCTGTGCACAAAGAGCCTTCTTCAGGACTTGAAAAGATTCCTCTGCTACTGCGGACCATTTCACCATTACAGAGTCTTTCCCTTTCGTAAGGTCTGTCAGTGGGGCAGCTATAGTTGCAAAATTTGGGATAAATCTTCTATAATACCCCGCAATGCCAAGAAAGGCCCTGACCTGCTTCTTGTTTGCAGGACGTGGCCATTCCTGGATGGCTTCTATTTTATTCACTTGAGGTTTTATGACCCCACGCCCAATAGTGTAGCCCAAATGTGTAGCCCAAATACTTGGCTTCCTCTAGACCAATGGCACATTTTTTTGGATTTGCTGTAAAACCTTCTTTGAAGAGGGAATCAAGGACAGCCTGGACACGGGGCAAGTGAGACTCCCAGTCAGTGCTATGTACCACTATGTCATCTAGATATGCTGCTGCATATTGTCGGTGGGGTCTTAGAGTCCTGTCCATGGCCCTCTGAAATGTCGCGGGGGCATTTTGTAACCCAAAAGGCATTTTTTTGTATTGAAAGGAACCCTCTGGGGTCACAAATGCGGTCTTCTCTTTGGCGCTACCAGTCAGGGGTATTTGCCAATAACCTTTTGTTAAGTCCAAAGTGGTCAGATAGCGAGCCTTGCCAAGTCGGTCTATAAGTTCGTCCACTCTGGGCATTGGGTACGTGTCAAACTTTGTCACTGCATTAAGCTTCCTGAAGTCATTACAGAACCTCCAAGTGCCATCCGGTTTTGGGACTAACACGATGGGGCTAGACCAGTCACTATTGGATTCCTCAATGACATCTAGCTCCAACATTCTTTTAACTTCCTCGCTGATGTCCTTTCTCCTCGCTTCAGGAATTCGGTATGGTTTGAGCTTGACACGGACCCCAGGTTCAGTAACAATATCATGTTGAACTGCTGAAGTCGTGCCAGGTAACTCTGAAAATCTCTCTCTATTTCTTATCAGGAATTCTCTAGTTTCCTGCTTTTGGGAATATGACAGGGTGTCTGGAATCGTGACCTCTGGGATCAGAAGGGACTCAGTACCCTTAGGCGTTACCGGGAGGGACCTCGCAGTTAACGCCAGTCTATCCTTCCAGGGCTTTAACAGGTTTATATGGTAAATCTGTTCGGGCTTCCTTTTCCCTGGTTGATATACCTTGTAATTGACCTCCCCAACTCTTTCAATTACTTCAAAGGGACCCTGCCACTTAGCCAGGAACTTGCTCTCAACAGTGGGAACTAACACCAGGACCCTGTCACCAGGTGAGAAAACACGGAGTTGGGCCCCCCTGTTGTATATACTCTGTTGAGCTGCTTGGGCCTGCAGTAAGTGTTCTTTTACCATCGGCATGATTGCTGCAATCCTGTCCTGCATTTGAGCGATATGCTCAATGACACTTTTATGGGGTGTCTGCTCCCCCTCCCAAGTTTCTTTGGCTATGTCTAAGAGTCCCCGAGGGTGTCTCCCATAAAGCAACTCAAAGGGAGAGTACCCTGTGGAGGACTGGGGAACCTCCCTGATGGCAAACATCAAGTATGGTATCAGGAAGTCCCAGTTTTTCCCATCCTTGTCAACAACCTTTTTTAACATGCTCTTTAATGTCTTATTGAAGCGTTCCACCAAGCCATCCGTTTGAGGATGGTACACCGAGGTTCGCAATTGCGACACCTTAAATAACTTGCACAGCTCTCTAGTTATTCGTGACATAAATGGGGTGCCCTGGTCTGTAAGGACTTCTTTAGGGATTCCAACTCGACTGAACACCATAAACAGCTCTTTGGCAATGTTTTTAGCAGACGCAGTGCGTAAGGGAATGGCCTCAGGGTAACGAGTAGCATAATCCATGATTACAAGGATATGCTGGTGACCTCGGGCAGACTTGGGGAGTGGACCCACAAGGTCCATGGCAATCCTCTCGAAGGGCACTTCAATAATGGGCAAGGGCACTAAAGGACTTCGGAAGTGTTGTAGTGGGGCTGACATCTGACACACAGGACAGGATTGACAATAATTCGCAATATCCTTCTGTATCCCGGGCCAATAAAACCTGCGCAACACCCTTTCAGTAGTTTTCTCAACCCCTAAATGACCTCCTAGCAAGTGCCCATGGGCAAGTTCCAACACCACCCGTCTGTATGGCTTAGGAACCACCAACTGTTCAACCACTTCATCATTTTTTTTACATACACGATACAGTAAATCCTCATTGCTGCTAAAATAAGGAAAACAGAGCCTGTCCCCTGATTCGACAGGTACATCATTAATCACCATTACATTTTCCCAGGCCCTGGCAAGGGTTGGGTCTTTTCTCTGCTCGGTACCAAAATTTTCCTTGTGTACATTAAGGTCAGCAAACTCCAACGTAGGCTCAGATTCAGCAGATGGCTGTCCAGCTCCACTGGTTGTGGGGACCTCCTCAGGCTCCTCCAGCTCTCCTGCCATAACTGAGAAAGGAAAACCTGGGGAGCCCTGAGAAGAGTCCCCTGAACCCATATTGTCAGCAGCGGCCAGGAGTTCTGGCTCTGTCACTGAGTCAGCTACTGCGACCGGGTCGGGACGATCCCACAGTTCCCAAAACGTAGGGAAGTCCCTACCAACGATGGCCTCGTGCACCAAGTGGGGCACAAGTCCGACCGGATGGGTTACCGTACCTAAGCCAGTTTTAAACTGAACAGTGGCTATAGGATACTCGCGGGTATCCCCATGTACACAGATCACAGCAATTTTTTTAGCATGCAAATTCACAGTTTCAACCATCTCAGCTGTAACCAAAGTCACTAGACTTCCAGAGTCCAGCAAGGCCGTAATAGGCTTATTATTAACAGTCATTTGGCACATGTGTTTTCCCATATTTGGTGCTGCAGCGCATGAAACAGCAGCAAACATAGATTGCCTTCTAATAGATAGATCACACTGCATTGGTTCATCTGTCAATGGACAGTTTGCTGCAACATGTCCCAGTTCTTGGCAACGAAAACACCTGATGTTTCCCCAGTTTGGTTTGCTGACAGGCAGTAGCTTCCCTTGTTTGGGACGCCAAACTTCAGTCCTGGCACCAAAAATCCTCCCCCCTATTTCCTTGCCATGCTTACCACCCACTTCCCCTGGAACAGTCTTACCAGTTGCCTGGGGGGACCGTGGCTTTGGGCGGAAAGTCCGTACGGCTGTAGGGGTGGTGACAAGGTTCTCTGCAGCAAAGTACCTTTCAACAAGTTCCACGAGGTTGTCCGCCGAGTTGGGGTCTCCTTGACTCACTCACTTCTGCAGGGGAACTGGTAGTGACCTCAGGAACTGGTCCATGACCACACGCTCCACTATTTGTGGCCCAGACAGGGACTCCGGCTGTAGCCATTTCCTCACCAAGTGAATTAGGTCGAACATCTGCGATCTTGGGGGCCTCTCGTCTTGGAAGAACCAGTTGTGGACCCGCTGTGCTCGAACTGCCAAGGTGACACCAAGTCGCGCCAGGATTTCCCGCTTGACCTTTTCATAGTCTCCTGCTTCTGCTGACTCCAAATCATAGTAGGCCTTCTGCGATTCTCCAGACAGCAAGGGGGCGACCAGTCCTGCCCACTGGGTTTTGGGCCAACCTTCCCTCTCAGCGGTACGTTCAAACGTTAAGAGAAATGCCTCTGGATCATCATCTGCAGTCATCTTAGAAAGAAAGCGACCCACATGGATGGCTGAGGGCTTGTCTCCAACAACATTAACTTTAGCAGGTGACCACTGTGCTAGCGTCTCCACAACCGCAGCCAGAGTTTTCCTATCCTCTTTTGCATCAGTGGCTAGCTGTTCAAACAGCCTCTGCGATAACTCATTTGTTTGTTGCTGTGTAGCGTTTGCTCGTTGCTGTGCAGCATTGGATTGTTGCTGTGCAGCGTTGGATATCACCAATTGTTTTAGGATTTCCTCCATGTTTAGTCACTCTAGGTACTGGCCTTTTAAGTAGTAACTTACTACAGCTGGTCGCAGTCTCCACCATATGTAACCTGGGGGACAGGTAGCAGGTACAAAGCTCCCTGGGATGAGCAGTCTTTCAGGCACAGATACCAAATCCAGTGAAATAGTGACAAACAGTGCGGTGTTTATTTGTGATATATACAAGTCTATATACAGGTGCTGTACAGTGTTCCAAAGAAAACAAATAGGAACCAAAAATAGCCAAAACAAAACCTAGCCGTGTCTCGGCACTAACTAAACAATATTTACAAATCCTAACTATCAGGCTGAGCAAGCCTACAGCTTGTCAGCTTCCACATACCTTTTTGCTCTCCTACACAGAAGCTTGTCTGAGTATCCCAGGCCAAGAGCAAAGGCTGTCTGCTCAGGTGAGCTTAAATTAGCCTGGGGGAGAGGACCAAGACCTGAACCGGACCATGGATCACAGATCCCTGAACCTGTATGAGAGGAGCCTGGGAGATGTATAAACCCCGAACAGGACTTTTCCTGGCTCTCTCTGGGACGCTCTGCTACAATATATATATATATATATATATATATATATATATATATATATATATATATATATATATATATATATATATATATATATATATATATATATATATATATATATATCAATATATATATATATATATCAATATATATATATATATATATATACCGTATATATATTTATACAGTATATACACTGCATTCAGTGTAGCCCAGATATACAGTGCATTCGGTGGTGTATAGTTTCTAATATACTTCAGGCGGTGTACACAGTATATAATACAGTGTAGTGTGGTGTTGCAAAACAAAAAATACATCATGTCTGGAAGGCCACCAAGGAGAGGCAGACGCTCAAAAGTCACTAAAAGAGGGCAAGCAGCCTCTGTCTCTACAGTCAACAGTGTGGTCATGGACAGGGTGCATCCTCTGCATGTGGGCGTGGGGCACGCTTGTCCTTTTTTTCTGCTGCTGGCTGTGTTATTGGGCCACAACATGCAGAAGAGTTGGTGGAGTGGATAATGAAGCCGTCCTCATCCTCCTCATCCTCTGTCACCCAGGCTCAGAGTAGTTTGCCTTCCAATGCAGCTGCCAAAGCGGCCTATTTCACTGGCTCCTTGTCCACAATCACTCCTTCCGTAGCCCCACCATCATGCACGGAGGAGTCCCCAGAATTATTCGACCAGTGTCGAGTGCATGCTGCTGGAGGATAAGCAGCAATTTGAAGGCTCCGATGTGGGTTCCCAGGTTGAGGAAGGAAGTAACATGAGCCTAGAGAGAGGGGGTGCCACAGAAGAACAAGAAACTGGCAGTCATGTTCTCCCAGCTGCAGCATGCTGCCAAGTTTGCTCCAGTAACGAGGAGGGAGGGAATGATGATGAGGTCACTGACTGTACTTGGGTGCCTGAGTGAAGAGAGGAGGAAAGTGAGAAGGAGGAGGAGGCACAACTCCAATGAGGCAGGATGTCCTCTAGGGGGCAGCTTAAGGGCAGCCACCCTATTGCATCACACCACAGAGCTCCGCAGGTGCAGGGCGCTGCTGACTCCCTGCTGACTTTTAAAAGTTCCTTGGTGTGGGCCTTTTTTTGACACGTGTGCAACAGATCACAACGTTACTGTTTTCAACCTATGTCTTAAGCAGATCAAGCGTGGCCAGAACAGCAGCTGCTTGGGCACCACATGCTTGACCAGACATATGACGACTTGCCATGCAGTCCGTTGGCAACAGCACTTGAAAGACCCACATCAAAGAAAAAGGAGGACTTCTCCTTGCTCCTCATTTGGGATCTCCAACCCTACTATACCTCCAGTCCTCTCAAAAATCTGCACTGAGAGGAATGAAGGTATAGCAATAGGTGCCCCAAGTACTTGCAGCCAATCTGCTAGCAGTAAACCACCAATTGATTTTAGCGGGCAAATTTCCCTACCCCAGTTGCTGAACCGTAAAAAGAAATTCGGTCCCAGCCATCCACATGCACAGCACCTAAATGCTAGCTTGGCCAAATTGCTAGCACTGCAACTGCTGCCTTTTCAGCTGGTAGACTCTGCCCCCTTTCGTGAATTTGTGGAATGTGCTGTACCTCAGTGACAGGTTCCAAAATGCCATTTCTTTTCACGGAATTCGATTCCAGCTCTCTACCGGCATGTGGAAGGCAATGTTTTGGCCTCGTTGGACAGGGCGGTCAGCAGTAAGGTTCATATTACCGTTGACTCATGGTCCAGCAGGCATGGGCAGGGATGTTACCTTTCCTTCACGGCGCACTGGGTAACTTTGCTGGCAGCTGGGAAGGATGCAGGACAGGGTTCAGTGTTGTTGGAGCTTGTTCCACCACCACACCTCCAAAATGCTAGTGGTGATTCTGCCACAGCTCTCTCCTCCACCCCCTCCTCTTCTTCTTCCTCTATGGCGTCTTCTGCAGATTTATCCTCTGAACCAGCGGTGCTCCATAAGCATTCAAGGGGTTACGAAAGCAGTCAGGCTAAAAGATGCAATGCGGTGCTTGAGTTGGTCTGCCTAGGGGACAGGAGCCACCTTGGGGCAGAGATTCTGTCAGCTCTGCAGGGGCAGGCTCAGAGGTGGTTGATGCCATGCCAGCTTCAGCCAGGAATGGTTGTATGCGACAATGGTACCAACCTTCTCTCTGCCCTCCTACAGGGACACTTGGCCCATGTTCCATGTTTGGCACACGTCCTGAATTCGGTGGCGCAGCGGTTCGTGAGTAGGTACCCAGGCTTACAAGATATTCTGAGGCAGGCCAGAAAAGTCTGTGGTCATTTCCGCCAGTCATAAAATGCCAGTGCTCGGCTTGCTGACATTCAAAGGGAATGCAACCTGCCCACCAACCGCCTCATTTGTGACATGCCCACCAGGTGGAACGCAACACTGGCAATGCTGTAGTGGCTGCACATACAGCAGAGGGCCATGAATGAGTATTTGTGTGAGTATGGTACCAGCACAGGGCCAGGGGAGCTTGGCTTCTTTTCGCCACGCCAGTGGCTTCTGATCAAGGATGCATGCACTGTCCTGTCACAATTTGAGGAGGCCACAAGGATGGTGAGCAGCGACAATGCACGCATCAGTGACACTGTCCCTCTAGTCTATATGTGAATGGTTTATTGGACAGGTTCTAGGGACAGAATATTGCATCCACATCCCTGATGTATAGTAAAACAAGAGAAAATGAAAGAGAGAATAAATCTGTCCCTTAAGAGATAATGGGATTTTCTCGGATGCATATTTCTGTCATAAAGCAAGCACACCCACACAAGGGGATAGTTCAAAAAATATATAATTTATTACAGAGTATACAAAATTTAAAATAGTAACAGTATTTAGTCATATCAACAATGACCAAAATTGATACTACAGTTTCAAAGAACTTAAACAGATGCTTGTATGTATTGGATAGCCAACACGTTTTGCAGACTAGATTGCTGCTTCTTAGGGGCTGTTCACCATGCTTCTGCATAGTCCAAGTTATAGAAAAATATAACATTAGTATTAAAAATAAACAACAATTTTAACAATCATTTTTAACAAAATTCAGCAATATTGTCATTAAAGTGCTGACCAAAATGTCCTGACATTGATCAAGAATATATTGCAACATCGAGGAGAAAGGACGGGCCTCATCCAGTGACAAACTGGTGATGTCAGGATCACCAATACGATCTTGTGGACGTCGGACCATATACAGTGGGGACAGAAAGTATTCAGATTAGCCATTTGCTAAAATCATTTAAGTTCATTTTTTTTCCTCATTAATGTACACACAGCACCCCATATTGACAGAAAAACACAGAATTGTTGACATTTTTGCAGATTTATTAAAAAAGAAAAACTGAAATATCACATGGTCCTAAGTATTCAGACCCTTTGCTCAGTATTTAGTAGAATCACCTTTTTGATCTAATACAGCCATGAGTCTTTTTGGGAAAGATGCAAAAAGTTTTTCACACCCGGATTTGGGGATCTTCTGCCATTCCTTCTTGCAGATCCTCTCCAGTTCTGTCAGAATGGATGGTAAATGTTGGTGGACAGCCATTTTTAGGTCTCTCCAGAGACGCTCAATTGGGTTTAAGTCAGGGCTCTTGCTGGGCCATTCAAGAACAGTCACGGAGTTGTTGTGAAGCCACTCCTTCGTTATTTTAGCTGTGTGCTTAGGGTCATTGCCTTGTTGGAAGGTAAACCTTCGGCCCAGTCTGAGGTCCTGAGCACTCTGGAGAAGGTTTTCGTCCAGGATATCCCTGTACTTGGCCGCATTCATCTTTCCCTCGATTGCAACCAGTCGTCCTGTCCCTGCAGCTGAAAAACACCCCCACAGCATGATGCTGTCACCACCATGCTTCACTGTTGTAACTGTATTGGACAGGTGATGCGCAGTGCCTGGTTTTCTCCACACATACCGCTTAGAATTAAGGCCAAAAAGTTCTATCTTGGTCTCATCAGACCAGAGAATCTTATTTCTCACCATCTTGGAGTCCTTCAGGTGTTTTTTAACAAACTCCATGCGGGCTTTCATGTGTCTTGCACTGAGGAGAGGCTTCCGTCGGGCCACTCTTCCATAAAGCCCCGACTGGTGGAGGGCTGCAGTGATGGTTGACTTTCTATAACTTTCTCCCATCTCCGGACTGCATCTCTGGGGCTCAGCCACAGTGATCTTTGGGTTCTTCTTTACCTCTCTCACCAAGGCTCTTCTCCCCTGATAGCTCAGTTTGGCCGGACGGCCGGCTCTAAGAAGGGTTCTGGTCATCCCAAACATCTTCCATTTAAGGATTATGAAGGCCACTGTGCTCTTATGAACCTTTAGTGCAGCAGAAAATTTTTTGTAACCTTGGCCAGATCTTGGCCTTGCCACAATTCTGCCTCTGAGCTCTTCAGGCTGTTCCTTTTAACCTCATGATTCTCATTTGCTCTGACAAGCACTGTGAGCTGTAAGGTCTTATATAGACAGGTCGGTGGCTTTCCTAATCAAGTCCAATCAGTATAATCAAACACAGATTGACTCAAATAAAGGTGTAGAACCATCTCAAGGATGATCAGAAGAAATGGACAGCACCTGAATTAAATATATGAGTGTCACAGCACAGGGTCTGATTACTTAGGACCATGTGATATTTCAGTTTTTCTTTTTTAATAAATCTGCAAAAATGTCAACAATTCTGTGTTTTTCTGTGAATATGGGGTGCTGTGTGTACATTAATGAAGAAAAAAATGAACTTAAATGATTTTAGCAAATGGCTGCAATATAAAAAGAGTGAAAAATTTAAGGGGGTCTGAATACTTTCCGTCTCCACTGTATATACGGTTTAGAAGATTATATCACTGATCATCGAAAGATTCAAAATATATATGTTAAGATGCGCAAGCATCATAAATTAACACATATATGCCCCACAAGTAAAGGATTGTCTCAGTTGTATACCTTGGAGTGGCGTATAATAATAGAGCTACGGAGGAGCAAAAATATCTCACCAATTTACTAAATAGTGTCAAGGACACACCCGAATTAAGAGTGCACCCCAAACACACTAAGCTCCTTCTGGTGATGGGTACATAAATGAATAGTGAAATTGACCAAATGACAACAGTTGAAATAAATCATATGCAAGACAATTAATAAATAAATAAGTAATGTCCATATGGAAATTGAATATAGTGAGCAGCGTCTTCCTTAAATGTGATAGAAAAGAAGACGCAAGGTATTGCGAAACATGTAGGGCTGTGCGTTGTGCTGACGCTATCACGCCACATGTGACCCGGTACACGGGTGCTTTTTATTGATTGTTTTAGCTAGCCGGCTTTTTACTTACTCATGCACCTCTATGCAATATCTCTGTACGATATCTCTGTACATTATCTCTGTACATATTGTCTTGTGAGCTTTGCCTATTTAGTTAACATTAAAGATTTTTAGTTTTAACTTACTACACGACTGGAGTCCCTCTCTGTTTGCTCACTCGTGGCTGGGAGCCAGAGTGTGCTTTTCTTTTCAGATTGGGGACATCCAGCTGATAAGCAATCATTGCTACCTGGCGAAACCCTTGCTGACCGCTCAAGGCAACCAAAGGATTCGAGATACCAGAGGATTCAAATGTCCCCGCAGAGGGCTTAATCTGCCTGCTCGTATGACCCCACTCTTTAGGAGGTCCACCGGTTCCGGTAAGGGTTATCATATACATTGTTTTACATCAAGTTGTCTTTCATTTGTGGACATGAAAGAATAAAGCTGATTATCTGGACCCTGATACCCGCTGATAAGCATTCATTGCTACCTGGCGAAACCCTTGCTGACCGCTCAAGGCAACCAAAGGATTCAAGATACCAGAGGATTCAAATGACCCCACAGAGGGCTTAATCTGCCTGCTCGTATGACCCCGCTCTTTAGGGGGTCCACTGGTTCCGGTAAGGGTTATCATATACAGAGTTTTACATCAAGTTGTCTTTCATTTGTGGACATGAAAGAATGAGGCTGATTATCTGGACCCTGATACCTGCTGTGGATCACATACTCACATATTTTTCACCTTTCTATCACATTTAAGGAAGACGCTGCTCACTATATTTAATTTCCATATGGACATTACTTTTTTATTTATTTATTAATTGTCTTGCATATGATTTATTTCAACTGTTGTCATTTGGTCAATTTCACTGTTCATTTATGTACCCATCACCAGAAGGAGCTTAGGGTGTTTGGGGTGCACTCTTGATCCGGGTGTGTCCTTGACGTTTGTATGTCACTGGTTTACAGCATTTCTTATATAGGGAAATGTTTAATGTAGCGCAACTTTTTCACATTTGTATTTATTAGCACCATTAGGTATTACATGGTTTATTGTTGCTGATTTAGTTTGCTTCTGAGCGCAGTATTTACACTTTATTTAATTACTAAATAGTGTGCATATCAGGGGATCGTCTACCAAATGGTAAACCCACAACCCCATAGTGTCACTATGAATATGTATAGTCAAAGATGGGGGCAAAAAAGATAAATATCATATTGGCCCTCAAGATTTATAGCTACTAAATAGTGTCACATAGAGCCAGATACCATACTCATAGGGGCAGTATAGACATATAAAAAGATGCAAAAAATGCCAAAAGAGCAGAAAATATAAATAACTACCTGGTGTGTTTCCACCTGCGGGAGTGGAGGATAGACCAGAGGGTATTAGGATCGAGGTAGAGTAACACTGCAATCCAAAGTCATTACCAGCTCGTCCCCGTCCTATGCGTCCTGGCTGAGGATTGAATAGAACTTCTATTCCCCTATGGTGTGTATAGTGCCTCCTCCACGGCTGCCGTGATGTAAGTCACAGCAGACCGTTGATCCAAGCTGTGCTCTTGTGCATGGTCCCAATCGGAAGTGAATGAGTAGGGTCAGCTCACCGACATCACTTCCGGTGCAGGTATCCCCTGGATCGCGCATGCGCAGTGACCCATCAGTCACTGTATAAGCGGCGAATGAAGAGCCAGAACTAGAGGCGCCATCCAGCTGTCAAATAGGAAAAGTCAGCTGGTAATCGAGGAGACAGTAACCTCCCCATTCCCAGGGGACACTTGAACGTCACAACAATATGACTAACACCGAAGATGACCCATCCACTCTCAGCAACGTATATGCGATCAAAGACCATTTGACAGGGCATTTTTAAAAAACATAGTTAAAGTGAATATCCATCATAATAAGTTTACATAACAAAGAAAAATAGAAAAAGAAAACAAAATAATAATAATAATAAAAGGCAAAATAACAATATAAACAATGGTGAGTATATATGGCTGCCTACGGGGTTGCTCTTGTATAGAGGTCACAGCTTACCACCTAATATAGCTTATACATGGAGATCAACGAGGAAGTATAGGAAATACTTCCAAGACATTCCCTGTAAGAAGGGTTTAAAAGATAATGCAGTATTCATACCTGGCGAGCTAGTAGCTCTTTGATTGAATATCCATTTAGTCTCTTGTTGGAGGATTTTTTTATCAAAATCACCTCCTCTTTCTTGTTGTGATATGACCTCAAGTGCAAAGAATTAAATAAATGATGGATTGTAGCCATGATTAAGACCTACATGCCTACATATGGGTGTATAGAGCAGGCCGGAATCAAGATAGTATAAGTGATCACGTGTAGGTCTAGCAAAGGTACATTTGGTTTTACAAATGTAAAATGCACCACATGTGCAAGTAGCCAAATACAGCACACAAATGGTACACAGTCGGAATATGACCTGGATTTCATATAGCCACCCCTGGGTATTGGGCAGCCCTCCCCCTCCTTAATCCAGGGACATTGGTCGCATTTGCCACATCTGTATGTACCATTACCTCCCACAGCCCCTTCCATTATTGGTAAGAATCTCTTGAGGGACAGATTTATTCTCTCTCATTTTCTCTTGTTTTACTATACATCAGGGATGTGGATGCAATATTCTGTCCCTAGAACCTGTCCAATAAACCATTCACATATATTCTATTATTTAGGGTGTAAAACCCATGCTCCGACTGGACAGTTTCAAGTATGAGGACAATTTTTATAGTTGATCTCATCTATATATCCATCAATTGTATTTTAAATGTATTAGGGAGTAGTTATATTTTTCTCTCGTGTTTTGTTTTAGGAATATTTAACAGGTCTATGGTGAGTTAATTGGTTGCATACGATGTTGCAGCTCTTTGGACCTGGTTGGGAAAGTTTTCTTGATTCTATCCAGAGAACCTGTACCTCTCAGGCACAGACTGAGGTGGGACTTGACGTTTTCCTTTTGAAACTCAAAAAACGAATGGAGAAAAAATCCAATCTTGGATGGTACATACGGTTTTTTGATCGCTATTTAAGAGAGAAAGTAAATCCCCAAGGCCTAAGGGTACAAATTTTTCTATCATTCGAGGTAACGGATGCTGCATTCCGTGAAAAATAAGAAAAACATCTGTCACAATGCTCCGCCACTATGATGGAGGTGTTGAGAGATAAGCATAGATCAGATATGGTAGATTTGGACAAGGAAATTGAGACACTACACACTAGTGGCAATCAGCTGTTTCAACATCCCGGGTTCAAAAAGAGAGAACAAGATTTAATACAACATCTTGAAAAATACAACAAGAATGTAATTCTTAAGAAGGATCAAAAATTCTATAAGGATAAACTAGCATTCTCAGGTGGTTACGCATACAGATGGCAGAAAGGGTTCTACAATAGAAGAGGGAGGATGTCTAAACAACAATACAATCAAGATACCTCTGTATGTATAAATCAGACTCTGGCCTGTCTGTCTTTTCTTCTGTTTCTTCCCAGAGATCACAGAATATGGCACAAAAAGGTACCTCCGGAAAAGGACGCGCACAAAAATGCGGTAAAGGTGGTGGTTCGAATGCACATGGTGGTACTAACAAGAAGCGTATCGTTTCCCCCCAGAGATCCCATAGGGGCTTTAATCAAGGGGATAATACGAGATCCCCTGTGGGTGCACGTGGTGAATCAATAATGGATATAAACGCAGTTATCAATGTTCGGCGATGAACAAAGCAGCAATCAAACCACATTTAAAGAGCTAGGAGCCACTCCTAAAACTAACCTTACCAAACCTAATACCAACTCAGGTTTGGCCCCTGTAGGCCCAGGTCATGTCCCCCACACCCCGATAGTACATACACGTATGGGCAAGATGGACCCATTTGTGGTCAAACAAACACAGAGCAATCAGGACTAGACATAGTCAGCTTATCCTCTTATCCCCTGTCTCCGACGGAGACTGAGGTACTCAAGTTGGGCCTCAGCTTCTGTCCTCTCCAGAAGATTGACAAATTTGAATTAACAAAAGACTTGCACTTGTTTACAAGAAATTTGACGTATAAGCATATCTTCGATAGGGACAGAGGATGGACGGAGGCAGGCGAGGAAGAGATGTATGAAGGATTTAGATTGGACTAAAACTCTAAAACTCTAAAAACTCTCATTCAGCTACTTGACAAGAATGAGAGATTTGGTGTGGATGAACAGACTGCCCTCTCTTCCTCTGATGAGGAAGATAACAACATGGAGAACCACACAAATTTAGAGCTAAATCTACCAAATTTCCCCAGTTGCAGATTTGTCTGGCTGTATGGGCATTTCTTAGGCAGACTATGAAGCATGTCGAGAGTATTTCCTTCCCACCATGCTTTATGAGTAACCTTACTCAAGGACAGCAATCTGCTCTTAGGAATATTACCCAAAATGACCAGATTATTGTAAAACCAGCCGACAAAGGCGGTAATGTGGTCATAATGGATAGAGACCAATATGTAAAGATGTGTGACACAATCTTGAATAACAATTAATGGTATCAACAGATACCTCGGAACACACTGACAGATTTGCAAGCACAATATCAAGCCATTATAGCTGAGGCATACCAACAGGCCCTCATTGATAAGGACCTCTTTGAATACCTGGAAGTTAAATGGCAAATCATACCCACCTTTTACGCCCTTCCGAAGGTTCATAAAAATCTAATAAATCCCCCTGGTCGCCCGATAGTCTCTGGCATCGGGTATCACACAGAAAAAGAAAGTACCGTATTTATCGGCCTATAACACGCACTTTTTTCCCCTTAAAATCAGGGGGAAATCGTGGGTGCGTGTTATACGCCGATACCCGCTAATTGTGAGCTATCGGCGGCGATCACCGCTGACATTCACATAGCGAGTAGTTTTAAATATGGCGCCGCAGAGTGCGGAGGGACTCGGCGGAGCTGAACGAGCGCCGCCGAAATCACAGAGCCGAGATACACATAGTCGCGTGTATTCAGCTCTTTCCGGCACCGCTCACAGTCACACCCAGTCCCGCCATTGGACCTGTGTTATGTCCATCATAGGGCGGGACTGTGAGCGGCACCGGAAAGAGCCGAATACACTCGACTATGTGTATCTCGGCGGCGTTCGTTCAGTTCCGCCGGCGCCGAGTCCCTCCGAACTCCGCGGCGCCATATTTAAAACACAAACTACTGTCGGCGGCGATCTGTACTGTGTATGTCGGCAGCGATCAAGCATGGACACCGGGGGCAAGGCTGCACTGACCTTTGGGGCAAAGCTGCACTGACAAGACTGCACTGGGGCAAAGCTGCACTGACAAGACTGCACTGGGGCAAAGCTGCACTGACAAGGCTGCACTGGGGCAAAGCTGCACTGAAAAGGCTGCACTGACACTGAAAAGCCTGCAATGACACTAACAAGGCTGCAGATGAACACTGATGAGGCTGCATTGATGGGCATTTAAGTTTTTTTCCTTAAACTTCCCTCCTAAAAGTTTTTTTCCTTAAAATTCTCTCCTAAACTTGGGGTGCGTGTTATACGCCGGCGCGTGTTATACGCCGATAAATACGGTACTTATGTGGACAGTCAGTTAAGACCCCATGTTATTGGACTCCCATCGTATCTCTAAGACACGTTGGAATTACTTAAGGTTATTGAGGGTCTCTCTATTCCTGTGGGCCCCATATTAGTAGCCATCGACATTGAAGCCTTATACTCGAGTATTCCTCATGAGAAGGGTATCGAGGTGGCTCCAGGCTTTTTGCGTGAACAGGATAGGAACAATTGGAAACTATGTAACTTTGTTATTTCCCTATTGAGACATATCTTGACCTCCAACATCTTTCTATTCAATGGGTCCACATACCTCCAGGTACAGGGGGTTGCGATGGGGACTTTGTGTGCCCCATCGTATGCCAACCTGTACCTGGGGGGGGTGGAAAAAAACCTTGTTCTCAGATGACGGTGTGTCGACGTACCTTCGCCACATCCTCCTGTGGCGGAGGTACATCTGCGACGTACTTGTCATCTGGACTGGAACTTCCAACGAGCTCTCTGAATTTATGGCTTTTTTATCTGTGAATCAATTTAACCTGCAATTTACGGTGCAATCAATTACCCAAAGTATTACATTTCTGGATTTGCGACTTTTCATAAATCCAGATGCATCCATCTATAGTACCTTATACCGCAAGGAAACTGAGGGAAATACCATCTTACACTACTCGAGTGCTCATCCTCCCTCATTGATATGTAGCATTCCTTTTAGCCAATATCTCAGGTTACGGCATAACTGTGCTAGGGAGGAAGACTTTGAGAAGGAAGCTAAAGCCCTTTTTGGGCGGTTACAAAACAGGGGGTACAGCAAAAAGGTCCTATCAGAGGGCAAGGTCTAACCAAGGTGAGCAACTAATCTTTGAATCCAAGTCCCAGAGTATGAATCCTACTACAAAATTGATCACCACTTTTAGTGCCCATCAAGATCAATTTCATGCACTAATAGCTCAAAATTGGTATTTTCTCTCTGAAGATCCAATAATTTCAAAGTACGTATCAGATCGCACAGAGATATGATATAGAAGGACAGCCTTGTACACAGTCATCTTTCGTTGTTACCAATAATGGAAGGGGCTGTGAGAGGTAATGGCACATACAGATGTGGCAAATGCGACCAATGTCCCTGGATTAAGGAGGGGGAGGGCTGCCCATTACCCAGGGGTGGCTGTATGAAATCCAGGTCATATGCTGTACCATTGGTGTGGTGTATTTGGCTACTTGCACATGTGGTGCATTTTACATTGGTAAAACCAAATGTACCTTTGCTAGATGTATACGTGATCACTTATACTATCCTAATGCCGGCCTGCTCTATACACCCATATGTAGGCATGTAGGTCTTAATCATGGCTACGATCCATCATTTATTTCATTCTTTGCTCTTGAGGTTATATCACAACAGGAAAGAGGAGGTGATTTTGATAAAAAAAAATCCTCCAACAAAAAAACTAAATGGATTTTTACTCAAAGAGCTACTAGCTCACCAGGTATGAATACTGCATTATCTTTTAAACCCTTCTTATAAGGAATATCTTGGAAGTATTTCCTACACTTCCTTGTTGATCTCCATGTATAAGCTATATTAGGTGGTAAGCTGTGACCTCTATACAAGAGCAACCCCGTAGGCAGCCATATATACTCACCATTGTTTAAATTGTTATTTTGCCTTTTATTATTATTATTTCTTTTTCTTTTCTTTTTCTATTTTTCTTTGTTATGTAAATTTATTATGATGGATATTCACTTTAACAATGTTTTTTAAAAATGTCCTATCAAATGGTCTTTGATCGCATATACATTGCTGAGAGTGGATGGGTCATCTTTGGTGTTAGTCATATTGTTGTGACGTTTGAGTGTCCCCTGGGAACGGGGAGGTTACTGTCTCCTCGATTACCAGCTGCCTTTTCCTATTTGGAAACTAGATGGCGCCTCTAGCTCTGGCTCTTCGTTCGCCGCTTATATGGCGGCCGACGAGTCACTGCGCATACGTAATCCAGGGGATACCCACGCTGGAAGTGATGTCGGTGAGCTGACCCTGCTCATTCACTTCCGTTTGGGACCATACACAAAAGCGCAGCTTAGATCGACGGTCTGCTGTGACTCACATCACGGCAGCTGTGGAGGACACACTATACATACCATAGGGCAATAGAAGTTCTATCCAATCCTCAGCCAGGACGCATAGGACTGGGATGAGCTGGTAATGACTTTGGATTGCAGTGTTACTCTACCTCGATCCTAATACCCTCTGGTCTATCCTCCACTCCCACAGGTGGAAACACACCAGGTAGTTATTTATATTTTCTGCTCTTTTGGCATTTTTTGCATCTGTTTATATGTCTATACTGCCCCTATGAGTAGGGTGTCTGGCTCTATGTGACACTATTTAGTGGCTATAAACCTTGGGGGTCAATATGATATTTATCTTTTTTGCCCCCATCTTTGACTATACATATTCATAGTGACACTATGGGGTTGTGGGTTGACCGTTTGGTCAACTATCCCCTGATATGCACACTATTTAGTAAATTGGTGAGGTATTATTGCTCCTCCGTAGCTCTATTATTATACACCACCCCAAGGTATACAACTGAGCCAATCCTGTACTTGTGGGGCATATATATGTTAATTTATGATGCTTGCGCATCTTAACATATATATTTTGAATCTTTAGATGATCAGTGATATAATAACTTCTAAACCGTGTATATATGGTCCGATGTCCACAAGAACGTATTGGTGATAATGACATCACCTGTTTGTCACTGGATGTGGCCGGTCCTTTCTCCTCGATGTTGCGATATATTCTTGATCAATGTCAGGACATTTTGGTGAGCACTTTAATGACAATATTGCTGAAGTTTGTTAAAAATGATTGTTAAAATTGTTGTTTATTTCTGATACTAATGTTATATTTTTTTATAACTTGGACTATACAGATGCATGGTGAACAGCCCTGAAGAAGCAGCAATCTAGTCTGCAAAACGCGTCGGCTATCCAATACATACAAGCATCTGTTCAAGTTCTTTGAAACTCAGCATCAATTTTGGTCATTGTTGATATGACTAAATACTGTTACTATTTAAAATGTTGTATACTCTGTAATAAATTATATATTTGTTGAACTATCCCCTTGTGTGGGTGTGCTTACCTTATGAAAGAAATATGCATCCGTGAAAATCCCATTGTCTCTTGAGGGACAGATTTATTCTCTCTTATTTTCTCTTGATTTACTGTTCCCCAGCTTCCTTTTTTTTACCATTCATTATCTTTTTTTCTTCTCTATTATTGATTTTGTTTGGTGAACACGAGAATATTTATATATAATGAATGGTATACATTTAGACTTAAAGTAGAACTATAGGAAAAACTTTTTTTTGCATTTTGGATAAAGTAATGTCAGATTATTTTTTTTTTTTGTTTTGGAGATGCCACCTTTACATTTTCTAAAATTTCCTCCCAATCCGAATCACTAACTGCACCTACGTCTCTTTCCTATCTTGTTTTGGCTTTTTGCGTCACTTCTTTGATTCTGGGTAATCTTATGGAGTAGTAGAGATTAGATATCAATTTTCGTGGATCGGCTCCCATTACTATGTCCAAAATTTGGGGATGTTCCGGGATGCAGTTTTCGTTCCTGAATTGAAAACGCAGGGCATGTCTGAGTTGCATGTATTTGAACATTAATTGTTGTGGTATAGAGTATTCTTCCTTAAGGGTTTGAAATGCTTTAGGCCTAGTACCTGCCATTACCTGGTGCAGGTAAATAATTCCATATCTGGCCCATAGATTAGGGTCTGGTATTTTTTTAAGCTCCGCTAGTTGGTTGTTCGCCCATAATGGAGTGTGGGAATGAATGCACCCTATTTTAAGTTTTTTCAGGGCTAATCCCCATATTCGTTGGTGATGGTTGAGTACCCCATCATTAAAGTTTGGACTTTTCCTATTAAATTGGCCCCCTCGTAGTATAATTTGAAGTGGGGTAGATAAAGGACTGTCTGGGCTACTGGATACTAGTGTACTATAGCGTTGTCTTTCGTTATTGTGGTAGTGATGCATGTGCGACATCTGTGCCGCTATGTAATATTCCTGCAGATCTGGCAGAGCTGTTCCCCCCATATCTGTAGGGTTTTTAAGGACATGCCAAGCTACCTTATGTCTTTGATGTCCCCAGACAAAGGTGTTCAAAATAGATTCCATTTTCTTGAAAATCCCGATAGGTATATATAGTGGGGCGTGCCATACCATATATAGGATCTTGGGTAAAATAATCATTTTTATGATATTTATCCTCCCCATTACTCCCAGTGGTAGTTTGGACCAGGCTTGCGTTTTGATTTTTATCATGGCAAACAATGGTTCTATATTGTTGGTTGTGTATTCGCGTAGGTCTCTTGTAACCAGTACCCCTAAATATTTAATGGTGTTTACCCTGACTAATGGTAGTTCTGGATGTATATTGGTTGGGGGGAATTGGTCTATGGGGAGTATCTGTGATTTTTCCCAGTTTATCCGTAGGCCTGAGAGTTTTCCCATTTTATCTATAGTGTCCAAAGCTGCTTGAAGTGATGGGCCCTGATCGGCTAGATAGAGTATTGTGTCGTCTGCGTATAGTCCGATCTTCTCTATATAGTTGCCTATTCTAAGTCCCACTATGCCCATGTCAGCTCTTATAGCTATGGCCAATGGCTCAGCTGCCAGGGCATATAGCAGTGGAGAAAGGGGACATCCCTGGCGTGTGCCTCTCTCTAGAGGAAATTGTCCCGATATACAACCATTAACGAGGACCCGTGCTTTTGGTGACTGATAGAGTATTTGTACCCACTGTATGAAATTGGGACCAAATCCATATTCTCGTAGACACTCCCAAAGAAAAGACCACTCCACTGAGTCAAAGGCCTTTGCTGTGTCCAGGGCCACCACTACTCTGGTACCCTGATTATCGTGCTGTGCTTGAATATTTAGAAACAGTCTTCTTATATTCATGGCTGTATTTTTCCCGGGCATAAAACCGGTCTGGTCTGGGTGAATTAATGATAGAATAACTTTATTTAGACGGGATGCTAGGATTTTGGCCAGTATCTTGATGTCTACTTGTAGTAGTGAGATTGGACGGTAGGACTCGGGATATCTAGGGTCTTTTCCTGGTTTAGGTATAACTATTATTTGTGCTTCTTGCATTGATGGAGGGAGTGATTTATATTTAAATATTTGTTGGTATAATTTTTGCAAATTCGGGACTAGTATATCAGGGAATGCAGTGTAAAATTCTAGTGGCAGGCCGTCCAGTCCGGGGGGCCTTGGATTTAGCTAGTTGGGACAGTGCTTCAGATATGTCCTCCTGGCCAATGGGGGCGTCTAGTAGCTTAACCTGTTCTAATGTGAGTTTAGGGAACTGAATTCTGTGTAAGTAGTTTTTAATTTCGTGTGTGGATTGTGTTGTCTGAGTTTTATATAAATTCCTATAGAAGTTTAGGAAAATGTCTGCTACCTGTTGTGGGTCGGTCACCTCGTCTCCCTGTGGGGTAGCTAGGGTCACCACTACTGGAGGTTTTTCATTTAAATGGGCTAAATATGCCAGTAATTTACCTGCTTGCTCCCCGTGTTCGAAGATTCTTTGTTTTTTGAAAAAAACCTGTTGTTTGGCCTTCTCTATGTGCATTTGGGTTACTGTTCTGGATTGCATTTGTAGTTTATGGAGATTATCAGTACTGGGTTCTTGTGCGTATACCTGTTCCAATTCCTGTAGTTTGTCAGTGGTCATCTGTAATAGCAGTTTGGTGGAATTTTTAAATCTGTTTATTCTTAGTGAAAGTAGTCTACTAGCTTGATTTTTAAAGGTGTCCCAGACTGCAGTGTCTGAATCTGTAAATCTCAAGTTGTTTAGGATATATTGTAATTCTTGCCCTATGCTCTCGAGATCAGGCAGGACAGACAGCCAGAATGGATTCAACCTCCAATTAGAAGTGGGCATTGCCTTTAATAGAGATATTGTTATCCAACAGGGTGAATGGTCCGATAGTGCTCGTGGAGCCATACCCGACCCTGTTATTTTAGGCAGTAATGCATTTGAGACCAGTATAAAATCAATCCTGGACATCGTGTCACAGCCTGCCGAGTGACATGTGTATGCTTTTTTAGTCGGGTTTTGCCATCTCCATACGTCTGTTAGCGCAAATTCTGTGAATAGTCTGCATAGTCTGGTTTGGTGAGGCACAGTCCTGGATGTATCTCCCAGGCCTGGTCTGTCCAAATTTGGATTCATGGTTTGGTTAAAGTCGCCCATCCATATAGCAGGAACTGATGGGTGTTGTGCCATGAATGCCAGTCCCTTGAGTACTACCTCGATCGAAAAAGGGGGGGGGATATAACACGCCAGAATCAATAAAGAGTTGCCTCCTATGATGGCGTGCAGGAAGATATATCTTCCTAATCTATCTGACTCTAGAGTAATTAGTTCAAAGGGCACTCTTTTGGCGACCAGTATCGATACCCCCCTTGATTGATTGGTGTGTGTGCTGTGGTATAACCATCCTATCCACGGTTTTTTTAAGGCTACCTGCATCTGGCCTGTGATATGTGTTTCTATTAAAGCCATGATATCTGCTTTCTGTGATTTTAGAAATGTTAAAGCTGCGGTTCGTTTTACCTTATTCCGCATACCGCGTACGTTCCACGTCAAAAACTTTACATCGGCCATATTGGTTTCTGATTATAATAGTGTGGCTGCCATCTAGTGAGATTCCAAGACAGTGGTGCCTCCTTAGTCTGCCCTTTCCACAGTGCCAGTCTGCTAATACCTATCTTAACGTTGAATGCATATTGTCTGTCTAGCCGTATCAAAGTCACATCAATACTTATATTCCCAAAGTAAAACACAAAACTTATCCTTTTAACTGTTCCTATCCCTCCCAGCTGCACATCTCCCCAACCTGATGTGAGCATATTTACCCAAACTGTCAGCATATAACATATCATCCAGCGGATACACTCCGCTGGAGGCACATTTCTTAATAGCAATAGATGTGTTGTTCTTTTATGCTGAAATAACTTTAAGGGGGCGACTGTTTTCCTGTCGCTCGTGGAGCAGTTATAATCAGGACTACCACACATTTCAGTCAGTGAGCTCCCCTTGCACTTTTCTTCCTTGCAACTGGTCAAATTATGACCCATATTCCAGGATGTTGTAGTACAGTTCATCCCTGTCATTTAGGAGTCTTGCAGAGCATATCACTGTAGACTGTCCCCACTCTTCTCAAAATGTAAGGGCGCAACCGGTAACCCGCGCAACTTTATTGTATGATCCCGCTTGTTCCATGTCAGAATTATACAGGAGTTAGCTCTCTTATCCTCATCCACTGCTCTTGTGTACAAGCTGTGTATGTCCCCATTCTTTATATCCCTAAACTGGATTCTGGTTCCCTTCTAAAAAGTCTCTGTGACATTTGTATTGTAGGATTTTGTGCGAAGTCAGAAAGTACTCACTGTGGTTGTATGAACTTAGACACCCGTCTCTACGATCCAGCCATGCTGTCGCTGCCGCCGGGTCGTCAAAGAACTGTACTTTTCCGTCTTCCTCCACCCGCAGCCGGGCAGGGAATAACATCGCATACTTGAGATGGAGGGTCCTCAATCGGCGCTTCACCTCTTGATATTGTGCTCTCTTCCTTTGCACCTCGCTGGAAAAATCCGGAAATACTGCTATCTGGCTGTTCCCGATCTGTATGTTTCCTCTCTCCCGGGTGAGTTTAAGGATTTTGTCTCGGTCCCGAAAATTTAGAAATTTGGCGATGAATGTGCGGGGAGGCGCTCCAGGTGGTGGTGGCCGCGCAGGTATGCGGTGCGCCCTCTCCACCGCAAACATTACTGAAAAGGCTTCCCGGCCATACGTTTTGAGCAGGAGCGTTTCTAGATAGGTTGCCGGGTCCGCTCCTTCCTCTTTCTCCGGCAGTCCTATGAAGCGGAGGTTACAGCCTCTAAGGCGGTTCTCCATGTCATCTTGATGGGCATAAAGTTGCTGTATTTGTCTCTGCATCTCTTCTGTAGTATGTCTCATGGGGTGCAGGGCATCTTCCGCGTTGCTGATTCTGGTTTCTGCCTCCGTGACCCTGTCTTTCAGTTTTGAGAAGTCCTGTCTGATCAGGGATATATCGATTTTTACTTCGTCTATCTTCGCAGTCAGAGTACCTTGCAAGGCGGCTATAGCGTCCAGCACTTTGGCGGTGTCTGACGTCTGAGGAGCGGGGCCCGTACACGTGTCTGCGCTGCCCTCCTGCTGCATGTCTTTCTCCAGGCGGCGAAATTGCGCGAGCTTGTCTGTCGTCCCAGTGTTCCGCTTTGGTGGTGACATAGTCCTCAGCGGTCCCAGGACAGAAGGGGAACCCTTGTGATGAATTACTTTGGTGTATCGTTCCTCAGGACCCCTATCAGGAGTTTGTGTGCTGGAAGTTTGCTCTGTCTGTATCTCACTCCCTCACCTTTCAGGCCTCTCCTCAGGTGCTGTGTCCCCAGAGGAGATCTGGAGGCCCATGCATGCAGAAATTAGTCCTTTGGGGGGCCCGGCAAGTCAGGAGAATCTGCAGGTCTGTTGCTGGGTGCAGCAAGATGGCCGCCGTTCCGAGGACCAGGCCGGAGCCCCGGGCCGTCCCAGGAGCCATCTCAGGGTGCAGAGGTTCAGCGCTGGGGGCCACAGGCAGTCCGGGGGCTGAGGCAGGCAAAGATCTGTCTCTGGGGAGCCTTGTATGTCCGGGGGATAAGCAGGAGCCGCTGCCGGGTGTAGCAAGATGGCCGCCGCTCCGAGGACCAGGCCGGATCCTCGGGCCGTCCCAGGAGCTGTTTCAGGGTGCAGAAGTTCAGCGCTGGGGGCCACAGGCAGCCCGGGGGCCGAGGCAGGCAAAGATCCGTCTCTGGGGAGCCTTGTATAACCGGGGGATGAGTAGGAGCCGCCGCCGGGTGGAGCAATATGGCCGCCGCTCCAAGCACTAGGCCGAAGCCGGGGACTTTCCTACAGGCCGGGCCCGGGGCGGGACGATCCGGTCTCCGCGGCCTCGAGCAGCGCTCCAGACGGCCAGGCAGCACCCAGGGCCACACAGATGATGGGACAAGCCTATTGAGGTGTCTTGTCCTGTCAGGATTGTTAGGATTGGAGCAGGATGTCGGTTATAGGATTTTGGGCAAAGGGAGCTCTTTCCAAACGTCCTACTCCATAGCTCCTCAGGCCACGCCCCAATGTCAGATTATTTATATAACCCTTGTCAAATTTTTTTTTGCCATATGTGTCCCATTGGGAAGATATCCGTTTACATCCTGTCCCAAGACTGGAAGTGAAAGGAAATCCCTGCAAATTAGGGAATTCGTTGGGACCCCCAGGTCACAAGATCTAGTGTCCCCATTGGAAGATTTCCCCTCTATTACTTTTCTGGGGACAACACAAAGTTTAGGATTTTCATTAACTTTCACTTTTAATGATAATGGTAAACAGGACAAATAGAGAGGGTGACTCTCCCTAACGGAGGCACAGACAGCTATAAAAACTGACAGGGGTATTAACCACTTCAGCCTCGGAAGGTTTACCCCCTTCATGACCAGGCAATTTTTTGCATTACGGCACTGAGGTACTTTAACAGACAATTGCGCGGTCGTGTGACACTGTACCCAAATAAAATTGACGTCCTTTTTTTCCCACTAATAGAGCTTTCTTTTGGTAGTATTTGATCACCTCTGCGTTTTTTTATTATTTGCACTATAAACAAAAAAAGACTCGCAATTTTGAAAAAAAAAAACAATATTTCTTACTTTATGCTATAAAACATATCCAATGAATCAAATGTATTCATCAATTTAGGCCAATATGTATTCTGTTACATATTTTTTTTAAAAATCCAAATAAGCGTGAATTGATTGGTTTGCGCAAAAGTTATAGCGTCTACAAACTATGGGATATATTTATAGAATTTTTTTTATTTTTTATTTTTTTACTGGTAATGGCAGTGATCAGCGATTTTTAGCAGGACTGTGACATTGTGGCAGACAAATTGGACTCCTAACTGACACTTTTTTGAGGACCAGTGACACTAATACAGTGATCAGTGATAAAAAAAATGCACTGTCACTGTACTAATGACACTAGCAGGGAAGGGGTTAACATCAGGGGCAATCAAAGGGTTAAATGTGTTTCTAGAGTGCTTTCTAACTGAGGGAATTCTTTGACTGGGGGAAGACAGAGATCCGTGTTCCTGCTTAGTACAAACACAAGATCTCCATCTCCCTCTCTCATAGAACGGCGGTCTACCTTATTTACATAGGCAGACCGCCGTTCTGCCTCTCCTGAAAATGATCACAGGGTGCCGGCAAACATCAGGTCCACCGAACCCGCTGATTGGCTCCCGTTGTGTTCAATCACAGCGGGAGCAGGTTACCGGCAATGCCCCAGACCCAGTGCACAAAATCAAGTACAGGTATGTGCTTTCGTGCAGGAGGGCCACCCTGCCACAGTATATCTGTGTGGGGCTGTCCAGAAGAGGTTAATCTCTCTCTACTCTCTACTCTAATTTCTCAATTTCTGCAAATTAAGTTGGTGTCAAATATACTCTTGTAATATTCTGCCAGTGTAATTTCTTGTAATTCGAGTGAGATAATTTTCTGGCAATGGTGGCTGGTGCTCCATGGGTCGGGGGGCGGCAGATGGACCTGGCCATGCCCCCCGTTGCTCCGGCCCGGGCCACACCCACACCCCCCCGGTCGCCAAGCTCACTCATGCTGTGCTGCCCCCGGACTGACATGTGGAGACGACGGCGGCAGCTTCCCCCCTCAGTCTCCCACTGTGTCCTGGCTCCGTCGGTCGGGCTTCCCATGCATCTCCTCAGCATCACCGCAGCCGTATGTCTCCTCCCTTCTCCTTGCTCCTCATATGCCAATAACATGGCTTCTCCTTTCAGCCAATCGGAAAACAGGTCTCACGACCCACTTCCTGATTGACCAGGAGGAGAATCAGTGTGACAATAGCAAATATTCATTCACTATTGTCACACAACTGGGTGGGCTCAGGGCCCCAAGCCCACCCTTTTTTGAAGCCTTTTAGAGCTATTAGGGTTCTAATTGTGCTTAAAAAAAAAACCCTCATTGGAATCCATGCATCCAGTGTCCTGCATGTAGATTAGGGGGTCGGTCGCATGGATAGGGGGGTGGCCTTGCGCCCCTAATGGACGGGCACAACTATTTTCTGGGATAATTTTTCATCATGGGTGTAAGCTGTGCGGATGACATATATACTAAAATGTCCCGGATCACGTGACTTTTGTGAAAATACATGCAATGTCCTCATCTGTGTGGAAAAACACTGGTGGAAGTTCATGTGAGTATTTATAAGATTCACTATTATAAGTAAAAAGCAATGCCAAGGATTGCTGCAAAGCAACAAGGATAACCTTCCAACTCAAACACATAAAAAGAAAAGTCCAAGGTTTCACAATGACAACCATAAAAAATTAATAAAAATGAATTTAGTAATGACAAAAGATTAAACAGTGTTCAGTATACATGTAATCTTTTGGTCAAAGTCTGCCCTTCATCAGGAAACAACACTATGAAAAAAAAACCCCAAGTGAACATCATAAACAGGAACTTGGAACTCAGTATCGAGATTCATTTACATATGAAGTAACAGATGCAAATGAAAGACACGCACACAATCATTGGGCTGCATTCCCATCTAAGAGGAGAGCACACACATTTTGGTCCAAATGCATCTGATCACACCAGTGTTTTAAACACTTATTTTTTTTTATTTTTTTTTATTCTTTATTTATATACATAAATATAAAATGACAACATCACTATATATATTCAAGGAGTTACCAAACAGCCCCAAAACAAAAAGAAATGTACCGTATATACTCGAGTATATACGGTATACACTTTACAGATTTAGGTCCCGCTTGCCTAAATATTAACAATCGCAGCCTATGGCTTTCTATTATAATGTCTAACTACTATTCTTCTCAACTGATTTTTTTTTTGTAAATTATTTTTATTAGATTTTCAATGTAAGTACCGAACAAAACAGAGCCTATTGGGCATACCCAGGCTCGATCAACAACTACATAAAATAAAAAAAAAAAACAAAAAAAAAAAAACAACAAAAACAAAACAATAAACATACGCTTACATAAAATCTATTCTCAACTGATTTACCCTAAATTATCAAACCCTACTGAGATAGAATATGTACTTATTATTCAGTTTTTTTCCCTATTTACAATTTCCCTCTTTTAAAAGAAACCCTACTACCACCCAAAAAAACCACTTTCTGAGATACATAAAGATCCCATTTGCCCACCTGGAAGGCCTAATATGGCAGGGATAGAATAAGTTTAAAGCGAAACTATAATGCAGCTGAGCACCACATGCTATTTAATTCATTTTTATAATTATATTATATATTTATATATATATATATATATATATATATATATATATATATATATATATATATATATATATATATATATATATATATACACACACAGTATCTCACAAAAGTGAGTACACCCCTCAAACAAGTAAAGTAGTGAGTGTACAGCTTGTATAACAGTGTAAATTGGCAACAAAAGTGAATACACCCCAAAGTGTCAATATTTTGTGTGGCCACCATTATATTCCAGCACTGCCTTAACCCTCTTGGGCATGGAGTTCGCCAGAGCTTCACTGGTTGCCACTGGAGTCCTTTTCCACTCCTCCATGACGACATCACGGAGCTGGTGGATGTTGGAGACCTTGCACTCCTCCACCTTTGAGGATGCCACACAGATGCTCAATAGAGTTTAGGTCTGGAGACATGCTTGGCCAGTCCATCACCTTTACCCCCAGCTTCTCTAGCAAGGCAGTGGTTGTCTTGGAGGTGTGTTTAGGGTCGTTATTATGTTGGAATACTGTCCTGTGGCCCAGTCTCTGAAGGGAGGGATCATGCTCTGCTTCAGTATGTCACAGTACATGTTGGCATTCATGGTTCCCTCAATGAACTGTAGCTCCCCAGTGCCGGCAGCACTCATGCAGCCTCAGACCATGACACTCCCACCGCCATGCTTGACTGTAGGCAAGACACACTTGTCTTTGTACTTCTCACCTGGTTGCCGCCACACACGCTTGACACCATCTGAACCAAATAAGTTTATCTTGGTCTCATCAGACCACAAGAGGTTCCAGTAATCCATGTCCTTAGTCTGCTTGTCTTCAGCAAACTGTTTGCGGGCTTTCTTGTGCATCATCTTTAAAAGAGGCTTCCTTCTGGGAAGACAACCATGCAGACCAATTTGATGCAGTATGCGGCACATGGTCTGAGCACTGACAGGCCTTCAAAATCTGCAGTAATGCTGGCAGCACTCATATGTCTATTTCCCAAAGACAACCTCTGTGTATGACGCTGAGCATGTGCACTCAACTTCTTTGGTCGACCATGGCGAGGCCTGTTCTGAGTGGAACCTGTCCTGTTAAACTGCTGTATGGTCTTGGCTACTGTGCTGCAGCTCAGTTTCAGGGTCTTGGCAATCTTCTTATAGCCTAGGCCATCTTTATGAAGAGCAACAATTCTTTTTTTCAGATCCTCATAGAGTTCTTTGCCATGAGGTGCCATGAACTTCCAGTGACCAGTATGAGAGAGTGAGAGCGATAACACCAAATTTAACACACCTGCTCCCCATTCACACCTGAGACCTTGTAACACTAACGAGTCACATGACACAGGGGAGGGAAAATGGCTAATTGGGCCCAATTTGGACATTTTTACTTGTGTACTCACTTTTTCTGCCAGTGGTTTAGACATTAATGTCTGGGTGTTGAGTTATTTTGAGGGGACAGTAAACTTACACTATTATACAAGCTGCACACTCACTACTTTACATTGTAGCAAAGTGTAATTTCTTCAGTGTTGTCACATGAAAAGATATAATAAAATATTTACAAAAATGTGAGGGGTGTACTCACTTTTGTGAGATACTGTATATGTATATATATATATATATATATATATATATATATATATATATATACAGTATCTCACAAAAGTGAGTACACCCCTCACATTTTTGTATATACTCACCAGCTACTTTATTGGGTACACCTTGCTAGTACCGGGTTGGACCCCCTTTTGCCTTCAGAGCTGCCTTAATTCTTCATGGCATAGATTCAACAAGGTGGAAACATTCCTAGAGATTTTGGCCCATATTGAAATTATAGCATCACGCAGTTGCTGCAGATTTACATAGTTACATAGTAGGTGAGGTTGAAAAAAGGCACAGTCCATTAAGTCCAACCTATGTGTGTGATTATATGTCAGTATTACATTGTATATTCCTGTATGTTGTGGTTGTTTATGTGCCTATCTAATAGTTTTTTGAAATTATCGATGCTCCCCGCTATAACCACTGCCTGTGGAAGGGAATTCCACATCCTAACCACTCTCACAGTAAAGAACTTTCTACGTAGTTTAAGGTTAAACCGCTTGTCTTCTAATTTTCATGAAAGGCCGCGTGTCTCAGAGGCGTAACTAGAACCTTCAGGGCCCCGGTGCAAGAAACCATGATGGGCCCCCCTTCCATCCGAGCCCCGGGCTTCCAATTTTGGGAGGGTCTCCATGGACATCCTCCCAAAACCGTGCTTCCCGCATGACCCCTGGGACATGCATCCAGCCATTGGCCCTTTACCATGTGATCAGCTGATCACATGTAAACAGACTTGCCGGTTATCCACAGCCCTTTCCTCACACGCTGTGTCTGTGTGAGGAAAGGACTGCCGTTAACTGTCAAGAATGTCAGTAAATTGTTTACACTGATAATCAGTGCCCCAATCATCAGTGCCATCCATACGTGCCCATCAGTGCTGCCTATCAGTGCCCATCAGTGCTTATCAGTGCCTTCTATCAGTGCTCATCAGTGCCCATCAGTGCCTTCTATTAGTGCCTTCTATCAGTGCCCATCAGTGCCTTCTATCAGTGCCCATCAGTGCCTTCTATCAGTGCCCATCAGTGCCTTCTATCAGTGCTCATCAGTGCCTTCTATCAGTGCTCATCAGTGCCCATCAGTGCCTTCTATCAGTGCTCATCAGTGCCCATCAGTGCCTTCTATCAGTGCTCATCAGTGCCGTCTATCAGTGCTCATCAGTGCCTTCTATCAGTGCCTTCTATCAGTGCTCATCAGTGCCTTCTATCAGTGCTCATCAGTGCAGTCTATCAGTGCTCATCAGTGCCTTCTATCAGTGCCTTCTATCAGTGCTCATCAGTGCCTTCTATCAGTGCTCATCAGTGCCTTCTATCAGTGCTCATCAGTACCTTCTATCAGTGCTCATCAGTACCTTATATCAGTGCCCATCAGTGCCTTCTATTAGTGCTCATCAGTCAGTGCCTTCTATCCCTTCCTTCTATCAGTGCCTTCTATCAGTGCTCATCAGTGCCTTCTATCAGTGCCCATCAGTGCCTTCTATCAGTGCCCATCAGTGCCTTCTATCAGTGCTCATCAGTGCCTTCTATCAGTGCCCATCAGTGCCTTCTATCAGTGCCCATCAGTGCCTTCTATCAGTGCTCATCAGTACCTTATATCAGTGCCCATCAGTGCCTTCTATTAGTGCTCATCAGTCAGTGCCTTCTATCAGTGCTCATCAGCGAATGCTATCAGTGCCCATCACAATGCATGCTATTAGATCCCATCAGTGCCAGACAGCACGGCTCTGAGCGGAGATCGTGTGTCATATAACAGAAGCACAGAGAGACACCAGCGGCGGCATTAATGTTCTATTTGTCGGTCCTCTCTGGTACAGATGAGGGGAGGACACACAGCTGATCTCACGGCTCCCCCTTCTCCCCCCTCCTCCCTCCTGTGTGCTCCACGGGAAATATGAGCTCTTTAGCTTCACACTTGAGTGCCCGCGGAGCACACAGGAGAGGGGAGGGGGGAGAAGGGGGAGCCGTTAGATCAGCTGTGTGTCCTCCTCTCATCTGTGCCAGAGAGGACCGACAAATAGAACATTAATGCCACCGCTGGTGTCTCTCTGTGCTTCTGTTATATGACACACGATCTCCGCTCAGAGCGTGTGTGAAGAGCAACCCCGCTGGGCCCCCCCACAGTGGCGGGATGCCGGGCCCCGTCGCAACTGCAACTGTTGCGACCCCGGTAATTCCGCCACTGGCGTGTCTTATTAAATTCCCTTTTACGGAAAACCTTTATCCCTACTGTGGGGTCACCAGTATGGTATTTGTACATTGAAATCATATCCCCTCTCAAGCGTCTCTTCTCCAGAGAGAATAAGTTCAGTGCTCGTAACCTATCCCCATAACTAAGGTCCTTCAGTCCCTTTATTCCTTTTGTTGCCCTTCTCTGAACTCTCCCCAGTTCCAGCACATCCTTCCTGAGGACTGATGCCCAGAACTGGACAGCTGTCAGGGCTGGGCTCAGCCCTTCCTTCTCTGAGCTGGCCGCTCAGCTGTCGGCTAATTGTCAGTTCCTTTATCTCCACAGTGACTCAGCTGTTGATGATCTGCTCGTCAGTCCTGCCTACTTAAAGCCATCCAGCTCACTTCATCTCTGCCATCGCCTTTGGTCACATCTCAGAGACTTTTCTCCTGCATTCCTGTTGAAGACTTGCTCGGCTGACATCCCTTCTGATCCTGCTTGCTGTACTACTAGGTTAATCTCTGGCTCTCTAACATTGGCTGACTAGCCGATCTGGTTACTGAACTCTGGCTATGTATTGACTACGCTTACTCTGTTTACCTTTTTTTTATTATTAAACATGTGTGATTAACTGTACTTCTGTCTCGGTCTGATTCATGGTTTCTGACAACAGCATACTCCAGGTGTGGCCAGACTAGAGTCTTGTAGAGTGGGAGAATTATCGTTTTATCTCTGGAGTTAATCCCCTTTTTAATGCATGCCAATATTCTGTTTGCTTTGCTTGCAGCAGCTTGGCATTGCATGCCATTACTGAGCCTGTCATCTACTAGGAAAAAATAAGAACCCTAGGAATAGGGAACTTGTGTAGGCGAACAAAACGATTGCGTTTAGATACAACTATTATTTATTTGAAAAGAAGCATAAAAACAAGACAGACTGAACATAAATCTCTACAAAAATGCTTATGCAGTGAGTTGTCTTTCATATTGATCGGCTAAAGCATGATGAGCATTGATGGATATGGTTTAAACCATATCCATCAATGCTCATCATGCTTCAGCCGTTTGTTCAACACGGTTAAACCCAAACGAGGCTACTGTGTGGATGCGGCAGGGTCATCCTCCCATTTGGGGGCCTTTGCGGAGCTATTCCTGAATCCAGGGGAAAACTGCCACGCCCGCCATTCGGCTAACTGATGGCCATTGTTATTTTCTCAATTCACCCCTCTTTTTTTCATTTGATACAAAAGTCTGCTCCTTTGCATATTTTATGCACTTCATTCTCGTTTTAAGGACTGGATTTTGAATGCGTCTTCTATACATATAATTTCTCTCTGCAATACGCCTCTGAAGAAGGGACATCGTCCTGAAACATGTTAGGCCTACAGAGAAACATGTATTTATAGATGAAAGTATATAATGATCAATATGAAAGAAAACTCACTGCATAAGCACTTTTGTAGAGAATTATGTTTATTCTGTCTTGTTTTTATGCTTCTTTTCAAATAAATAATAGTTTTATCTAAACGCAATCGTTTTGTTCGCCTATAAAGTACCACTGTACTGGGGGGGTACACAAGTTCCCTATTCCTAGGGTTCTTATTTTTTCGCATTAATCTGGAATGTTGGCAACATACTGAAGGTGATGTATTTTCCCTTCTGTGGTTCATCATACTATATTTTTGTCATCTACTAGGACCCCCAGGTCCTTTTCCATCCTAGATTTCCCCAGAGGATCTCCCCTTAGTGAGTAGATTGCATTCATACTTTTGCCACCCAAATGCATTATTTTACATTTTTCTATATTAAACTTCATTTGCCATGTAGTTGCCCACCCCATTAATTTGTTCATATCTTCTTGCCCTGCTTAGCTTAGTATTGTCCGCAAATAGAGAGATTGAGCTGTTTATCCCATCCTCCAAGTTGTTTATGAATAAGTTAAACAGTATTGGTCCCAGGGCAGAACCCTGGGGGACCCCACTTTCCACCCCGCACCATTCCGAGTACTCCCCATTTCTCACTACCCTCTGAACTCGCTCCTGTAGCCAGTTTTAAAACCATGTACTCACCCTATGGTCCATGCCAACGGACCTTACTTTGTACAGTAAACGTTTATGGGGAACTGTATCAAATGATTTTGCAAAATCCAGATACACCATGTCTATGTGCCTTCCTTTATCTAGATGGCAGTTCACCTCTTCATAGAAGGTAAATAGATTGGTTTGGCAAGAACGATTCTTAACCACTTAACAACCGGCCCATAGCCAAATGACAGCTACAGGGCGGTTGTTTAACTCTGGGAGGGCGTCCAGGGACGTCCTCCCAGAATTCTGCTTTCGCGCGCCCCGTAGGGCGCGCACTCGAGAGCATCCGTGACCGCCGGGTCCAGAGGACCCGGCGCATCACAGATCCCGGTAAATGGCCGCTGATCGCGGCCGTTTACGATGTGATCGCTCCGTCAAATGACGGAGCGATCACATGTAAACAAACCGGCGTCATCTGATGACGCCGGTTCCTCTCCTCCCCTCCTGTGTACCGATCGGTACACTGTGAGCAGAGAGGGGGATGGATGGATGGCTGCAGCATTGTGGGCTGCATCTGTAGTGCCCACAGCGCTGCACAGAGACATCCAGCCATCCATCCATCCATGCTCAGCCATCCCTCACTACTCTGCATGCCCTGCAATGCTGTGCAATACTCTGCAATTCCCTCTGCAATGCCCCTGCAATACTCCGCCATACCCCGTAATACCCCTGCAATACTCTGCCATACCCTGCAATACCCCTGCAATACTCTGCCATACCCTGCAATACTCTGCCATACCCTGCAATACCCCGCAATACTCTGCCATACCCTGCAATACTCTGCCATACCCTGGAATACCCCGCAATACTCTGCCATACCCTGCAATACTCTGCCATACCCTGCAATACTCTGCCATACCCTGGAATACCCCGGAATACTCTTCCATACCCTGGAATACCCCGCAATACTCTGCCATACCATGGAATACCCCGCAATACTCTGCCATACCCTGGAATACCCCGCAATACTCTGCCATACCCCGCAATACTCTGCCATACCCTGCTATACCCCGCAATACTCTGCCATACCCTGGAATACCCTGCAATACTCTGCCATACCCTGGAATACCCCGCAATACTCTGCCATACCCTGGAATACCTCGCAATACTCTGCCATACCCTGGAATACCCCGCAATACTCTGCCATACCCTGGAATACCCTGCAATACTCTGCCATACCCTGGAATACCCTGCAATACTCTGCCATACCCTGCAATACCCCGCAATACTCTGCCATACCCCGCAATACTCTGCCATACCCCGCAATACTCTGCCATCCCTGCAATACCCCGCAATACTCTGCCATACCCTGGAATACCCCGCAATACTCTGCCATACCCTGGAATACCCCGCAATACTCTGCCATACCCCGCAATACCCCTGCAATACTCTGCCATACCCCGCAATACCCCGCAATACTCTGCCATACCCTGGAATACCCCGCAATACTCTGCCATACCCTGCAATACTCTGCCATACCCTTTAATACCCCGCAATACTCTGCCATACCCTGCAATACTCTGCCATACCCTGCAATAGTCTGCCATACCCTGGAATACCCCGCAATACTCTGCCATACCCTGGAATTCCCCGCAATACTCTGCCATACCCTGGAATACCCCGCAATACTCTGCCATACCCTGGAATACCCCGCAATACTCTGCCATACCCTGGAATACCCTGCAATACTCTGCCATACCCCACAATACTCTGCCATACCCTGCAATACCCCGCAATACTCTGCCATACCCTGGAATACCCTGCAATACTCTGCCATACCCTGGAATACCCCGCAATACTCTGCCATACCCTGGAATACCCTGCAATACTCTGCCATACCCTGGAATACCCTGCAATACTCTGCCATACCCTGGAATACCCCGCAATACTCTGCCATACCCTGCAATACCCCGCAATACTCTGCCATACCCTGCAATACCCTGCAATACTCTGCCATACCCCGCAATACTCTGCCATACCCTGCAATACTCTGCCATACCCTGGAATACCCCGCAATACTCTGCCATACCCTGGAATACCCCTGCAATACTCTGCCATACCCTGGAATACCCCGCAATACTCTGCCATACCCTGGAATACCCCGCAATACTCTGCCATACCCTGGAATACCCCGCAATACTCTGCCATACCCCGCAATACTCTGCCATACCCTGCAATACCCCGCAATACTCTGCCATACCCTGGAATACCCTGCAATACTCTGCCATACCCTGGAATACCCCGCAATACTCTGCCATACCCTGGAATACCTCACAATACTCTGCCATACCCTGGAATACCCCGCAATACTCTGCCATACCTCGCAATACTCTGCCATACCCTGCAATACCCCGCAATACTCTGCCATACCCTGGAATACCCCGCAATACTCTGCCATACCCTGGAATACCCCGCAATACTCTGCCATACCCCGCAATACTCTGCCATACCCTGCAATACCCCGCAATACTCTGCCATACCCTGGAATACCCCGCAATACTCTGCCATACCCTGGAATACCCCGCAATACTCTGCCATACCCTGGAATACCCCGCAATACTCTGCCATACCCCACAATACTCTGCCATACCCTGCAATACCCCGCAATACTCTGCCATACCCTGGAATACCCCACAATACTCTGCCATACCCTGCAATACCCCGCAATACTCTGCCATACCCTGGAATACCCTGCAATACTCTGCCATACCCTGGAATACCCCGCAATACTCTGCCATACCCTGGAATACCCTGCAATACTCTGCCATACCCTGGAATACCCTGCAATACTCTGCCATACCCTGGGATACCCCGCAATACTCTGCCATACCCTGCAATACCCCGCAATACTCTGCCATACCCCGCAATACTCTGCCATACCCCGCAATACTCTGCCATACCCTGCAATACCCCGCAATACTCTGCCATACCCCGCAATACCCCGCAATACTCTGCCATACTCTGCAATACCCCACAATACTCTGCCATACCCTGCAATACCCTGAAATACCCCGCAATACTCTGCCATACCCTGCAATACCCCGAAATATCCCGCAATACTCTGCCATACCCCGCAATACCCAGCCATACTCTGCAATACTCAGTGATACCCAGCCATACTCTGCCATACTCTGCCATACCCAGCCATGCCCTGCAATACCCCGCAAAAATCTGCAATACTCTGCCATAACCCGCAATACTCTGCCATACCCAGCCATACTCTGCAATACCCCGCAATACCCAGCCATACTCTGCAATACTCGGTGATACCCAGCCATACTCTGCCATACCCAGTCATACTCGGCGATACTCTGCAATACCCACCCATGCTCAGCCATACCCAGCCATGCTCAGCCATACCCAGCCTCTGTATGTGGCCAGGCTGTGGAAGTCTCACACATGTGGTATCGCCGTACTCAGGAGGAGTAGAGGAATCTATTTTGGGGTGTCATTTTTGGTATATACATGCTATGTGTTAGAAATATTGTATAAATGGACAACTTTGTGTTAAAAAAAAAAAAGCGTTTTAACCACTTCCCGCCCGCCGTCATATGACGTCCTTGACTTTGTGCGGGGATATCTGAATGATGGGTGTAGCTACAGGCATCATTCAGATATCATCTTTTTCAGCCGGCGATTCCCTACACCATAAGAATGATCATAGCGGCTGTTACACTGCTTGATCGTTCTTACGGGAGGCGAGAGGGGACGTCCCCCCTCCCGCCGCCCTCCGGTGCTTCTACCGACTCACCGCTACGATCGAAGCCAGGATCTTTTTTTTTTTTTTTTTTTTATTTCAGGCACAGCCTAGAGGTAAGATGAGGGGTCTTATTGACCCCATATCTCACTGTAAAGAGGACCTGTCATGCCATATTCCTATTACAAGGGATGTTTACATTCCTTGTAATAGGAATAAAAGTGATCAAAAAAATTTTTTTTTTGGAAAAAAGTGTCAAACTAAAATAAATAAAGTAAAATGAACAATAAAAAAAAACAAAATTTTTTTTAAAGCGCCCCTGTCCGTGTGCTCGCATGCAGAAGCGAACGCATACGTAAGTCCCGCCCACATATGAAAACGGTGTTCAAACCACACATGTGAGGTATTGCTGCGATCGGTAGAGCGAGAGCAATAATTTTGGCCCTAGACCTCCTCTGTAACTCAAAATTTGTAACCAGTAAAAATTTTTAAAGCGTCGCCTATGGGGATTTTTAAGTGGCGAAGTTTGGCGCCATTCCACAAGCGTGTGCAATTTTGAAAGGTGACATGTTAGGTATCTATTTACTCGGCGTAACTTCATCTTTCATATTATGCAAAAACATTGGGCTAACCTTACTGTTTTGTTGTTTTTTTAAAGCAAAAAAACGTTTTTTTTCCAAAAAAAACGCGTTCGAAAAATTGCTGCGCAAATATCGTGCGAGATAAAAAGTTGCAATGACCGTTATTGTATTCTCTAGGGTCTTTGCTAAAAAAAACATATATAATGTTTTGGGGTTCTATATAATTTTCTAGCAAATAAATGATGATTTTTACATGTAGGAGAGAAATGTCAGAATTGGCCTGGGTGCTCCAGAACGCCTGAAGGTGCTCCCCTGCATGATGGGCCTCTGTATGTGGCCACGCTGTGTAAGAGTCTCACACATGTGGTATCGCCATACTCAGGAGTAATAGAAGAATGTGTTTTGGGGTGTAATTTGTGGTATGCATATGCTGTGTGTGAGAAATAACCTGCTAATATGACAATTTTGTGAAAAAAAAAAATGAAAAAAATAACTTGATTTTGCAAAGAATTGTGGGAAAAAATGACAACTTCAAAAAACTCACCATGCATCTTTCTAAATACCTTGGAATGTCTTCTTTACAAAAAGGGGTCATTTGGGGGGTATTTGTACTTCTCTGGCATGTTAGGGTCTCAAGAAATGAGATAGGCCGTCAGTACTTCAGGTGTGATCAATTTTCAGATATTGGCACCATAGCTTGTGGACGCTATAACTTTCACAAAGACCAAATAATATACACTAATTTGGGTTATTTTTACCAAAGATATGTAGCGGTATAAATTTTGGCCAAAATATATGAAGAAAATTTACTAATTTTCAAAATTTTATAACAGAAACGAAGAAAAATTTATTTTTTTACAGATTTTTTGGTCTTTTTTCTTTTATAGCGCAAAAAATAAAGAACCCAGCGGTGATTAAATACCACCAAAAGAAAGCTCTATTTGTGTGAAAAAAGGACAAAAAATTCATATAGATACAGTGTTGCATGACTGAGTAATTGTCATTCAAAATGTGAGAGCACCAAAAGCTGAAAATTGGTCTGGTTATTAAGGGGGTTTAAGTGCCCAGTGGTCAAGTGGGCACTTGAATCCATGCTGATTACTGCTAAGGATACCATTGTCATTACTAAAGTCTTGTATATAGTCCCTTATCATCCCCTCCAAGAGCTTGCATATAATTGATGTTAGGCTAACTGGTCTGTAATTCCCAGGGATGTATCTTGGCCCTTTTTTAAATATTGGTGCTACACTTTTCCCCAATCAGCTGGTACCATTTTTTGGCTTTTCCCCAATCAGCTGGTACCATTCCAGTCAGTAGACTGTTTGTAAAAATTAGGAACAATGGTCTGGCAATTACTTGACTGAGTTCCTTAAAGACCCTTGGGGCCAAGCCAACTGGTCCCAGTGACTTATTTATGTTAAGTTTTTCAAGTCTAATTGTGTCCTCTGTTAGCCATGAGGGTGCTTCCTGTGACATGTCATGAGGACAAACATTGCAGTTTTGATTACTGAAGCCCCCCAATTCCCTCGTGAAGACTGAGGAGAAGAATACATTCAATACCTTTGCCATCTCTCCATCCTAAGTAACCAGATTCCCTTCATCATTCTTTATGGGACCAATATGATCTTACCTTCCTTTCTTACTATTTATGTACTTAAAGAATTTCTTGGGATTATTTTTACTCTCCTCAGCTATGTGCCTTACGTGTTCTATCTTAGCCGCCCTTATTGCACCCTTACATTTCTTGTTGCATTCTTAGTAAAGTTGGAATGCAGATGATGATCCCTCAGCCTTGTATTTTTTGAAGGCCTTCTCCTTTGCTTTTACATGCATTTTTACATTGGAGTTAAGCCACCCAGGACTTTTATTAGCTCTTTTCAATTTATTTCTGTCAGGTCACCTGAGGCCAGGTGCAGATGCACACCGTTGGGGTCAGGAGTGCTCGCTAAGGTAGTGGACCCTATGGCTGACTGCTGTGGATGGAAGTCTGGGTGGTTAAGGAAGGCAGGACCACTGGGGCACCAACTCGGATCCCACAGGGAGCTAGAGCATAAGATTCCCCAGAGCGCGGAGTCTAAGAGCCAGCAGGTGTTCACCAGAGCCTCTAGTGGTGAGGATGGACTGCGCTGCAACTGGCTCCAGGTCGCCGCCCCCAGGGGCTCCCAGCTCACGCTCACAGTAGGCTACAAGAGGATAGAGAGGATCAGCAGCCCAGGATAACAAGAGATAGTAAGGAGCTAAGCCAAAGGTCGGGGCGACTAGCAGACAAGGATAAACATAAAACACGCCAAAGGTCAGGGTCACAAGCAGGCAGGGATAGTCGAGAACAAGCCAAGACTGGTAACTGGAATCAGACGTAGAAGACACAGCAAGTCACACATGAAAGCTAAACACACAAAGTTGATCAGCAGGGCTGGCTTGCAGTGCACAGGTGCACATGGAGGAGAGGTAAGCTGACAGACAAACACTACTGCATATTCATGACCATTTCCCATTGGGATGCACTGGCTAATGCCCTTATTTAATATGCTCTTAAAGCATACCAATTTTTCCTCCGTGTTCTTTGTTCCTAAGATTTTATCCCAATTATTATCTTCTAGCAAGGATCGTAGTTTAGGGAAGTTGGCTCTTTTGAAATTCAGCATCTTTGTATTCCCCTTATGTTTCCTATTTGTGTGATATATACTAAAACTAATTGACCTATGATCGCTGATTCCTAAATTGCCCCGTATTTCTACATCTGTGATCAGGTCTGTATTGTTGGTAATCAGTAGGTCTAGTAACGCTTTGTTTCTAGTTGGTGTGTTTACCATCTGACCCATGAATTTGTCCTGCAAGATATTTAGGAACTGGCGAACCTTAGATAAATGCGCTGTTCCTTCCACCCAGTCTATGCCTGGATAATTAAAATCCCCCATTATAATGACACTTCCCATTCTTCCCACGAATCCAAATTGTGATAGGAGGTCCGCCTCCGCCTCCTCCCTCTGGTTAGGGGTCCTATAGCATACTCCTAGTATTCATTTGCCATTAGTTTCCTCCCTTTGTAGCTCTACCCATAAGGATTCCACCTCCTCCCTTGCTCCCTTAGTGATGTCATCTCTCACATTCACTTGTACATCATTTCTGATATACAGGCATACCCCTTCCCCTTTTTTACACTCTCTATCCCTGCGATATAGCGAATACCCTTGAATGGATGCCAGCCAATCATGAGAGCTGTCGAACCAAGTCTCTGTAATTCCTATTAAATCGAAATCCTCCTAGTACAACAGTAGCTCTATTTCTCCCATCTTGTCCACCAGACTCCTGACATTGGTGAACATGCCACGTAGTTTGGACCGGTCACATACTATCCCCATATTGGGTGCTCTGGGGTTGCAAATAGGACTTGTTACTACACTTACCTCGGGTTTAGGTGCTTTAGTCAACCTACCACTAATGCCCCCAATACTACCCTCTAAAATATGTTCCGCGCTGACTATCTCTACCTCTGGACCCTCCCCCGTCGCCTAGTTTAAAAGCCCCTCTAACTTTTTGGCCATCTTCACTCCCAGCAGATCTGTTGGCTGCACATACATGATGCAAATCTCTCGCTCCACCACATCCCAAAATTGCTCTATTGGATGACTGTGGAGCCCATTGGAGTACTGTGACCTGACTGTCATGCTCAAGAAACCAGTGGTGAGATGATTTGAGCTTTTGTGACATGGTGCATGCTGCTGGAAGTAGTTATTAGAAGATGAGTACACTGTAGTCATAAAGGGATGGACATGGTCAGCAACAATACTCAGGTAGGCCGTGGCATTTAAACGATACTCAATTGGTACCAAGGGGCCCAAAGTGTGCCAAGAAAATATCCCCTCACACCATTAAACCACTAGCCTGAACCACTGATACAAGACAGAATGGATCCATGCTATCATGTTTTTATGCCAAATTCTGACCCTACCATCTGAATTTCGCAGCTGAAATCAAGACTGATCAGACCAGGCAATGTTTTTCCAATCATCTATTGTCCAATTTTGATGAGCCTGTGCAAATTGTAGTCTCAGTTTCCTGTTAGCTGACAGGACTGGCACCCAGTGTGGTCTTCTGCTGCTGTAATCCATCTACTTTAAGACTCAATGGTATTCTGCATACCTTGGTTGTAACAAGTGGTTATTTGAGTTGCTGTTGCCTTTTCTATAATTTGAACCAGTCTGTCCATTCTCCTCTGACCTCTGATATCAACAAGGCATTTTTTCCACACAACTACCGCTCACTGGATATTTTCTCTTTTTCGGATCATTGTCTGTAAACCCTAAAGATGGCCGTGCATAAAAAATCACAATAGTTTAGCAGTTTTTGAGGTACTCAGACCAGCCGGTCTGGCACCAACAACCATGCCACGTTAGAAGTCACTTAAATCCCCTTTCTTCCCCATTCTGATTCTCGGTTTGAACCTCAGCAAGATATCTTCACCACATCTAGATGCCGAAATGCATTGAGTTGTTGCCATGTGATTGGCTGATTAGCAATTTGTGTTACCAAGCAACTGAACAGGTGTACCTAATAAAGTGGCAGGTCAGTGTATATTATATCAATATTCAAAGCAAACTCATACATTCATCTATGCCTCTATCCTTTATTTTGCTGAGAAAATACTTTGAAAAACACCCTCTAGCATTTCTGGCCATTGCCATCTTAAGTAAGGGTAGATGAGTCATATAGCATTAATTTCCTGGAATCCACCTTCCCTCTTCTCTCTCTCTCTTCCCTCTGCATTTGTCATTGCTGACAGGTTATCCTTACATCACAGAATCTTGGGAGACAGTCCACCCCCGCACCCTCAGTCAGCACACAGAAGTCTCAGTCGTGCATCTTTCCCTATGATATTGTGTAGGGTGGGTGTGTCCATCCCCATACCCATTGCTCAGGTCTTAGATTATACTTAGCTCACCCCTCTGTGCTGTGCAGTGTGTGTGATGTCAGATCCCCACCCCCTGCCTGCTGTAGTTGAGAAATAGCCTTTGGTTTGTGTGTTTTAAAAGACTGTAGAGAAGAAAGTGCTACAGATAAACAGGTACAACTTATGTAGGATACTTTAACCATACCATTCACACCTGAGCGTAGTGGTTTACTGGTGTTTTTCGGACAATTTGTTTACAAGCATTTATGAAGCATTTTAGAGGTGTATTAAAAGAGTTTTACAGCTTCAGGTGTTTTTGTTTAGCCAATAGAAAGCACCAGGGAAAGGAGAGGGAGTGGAAATTAGGGGTGGAGAGCTGCTATTTGAGCATAAAATGATCATAAAACACTCATTAAACTCGTGTTTTGCTTGCGTCTATCTAGCAAGGTTACTCTGTGGTATAAGCAAGGAAGCTAAGACTTCTGAAGTGTGTAAATGTACTTTTACTATACAAAGATGCTGTACATACAAAACTATTAGAATCTTAGGAATACAATACAAGACTGACCGATATCTATAACAAGCAAAATGCCTAACAAATGAACAGCCTATGGTTTAACAGTACAAATACACTTAAAAGTTATTTATCTTCTGTTACTGTATGTTCGTGATCTCCATTGGCAACGATTCTTCTGGAGGATCAGGCAGCTTTCTTCTATCATGGGTGGCTTCCGATGTTACAGGATGATGGTGTGTGTGTGTGCGTGTGTCTAGCTTATGCCGGAATCCCCCTTTTACGTGCCAGGCTGTTTACCATAGTTACCAAACAACAGAAAACATACCTGTTTACTGTAGCTGTGTAGACAATGGACTGTTGAAACTGTCAATTGGATACAACAATGATATCTAAAAAAACATTTATTTGAGAAAGTCTGTCTCTGTGACACCTGCATGCTATGAGTTTTATAGAAAAATTATATTTTATATCAAACGCAACACAACTCGTTAAACGCTCAAGTCAGTTGTTTCTATTGAAGTCTACGGGGCCAAAAATGCTTCTAATCTGCTAAATAGAAGCTCATGTACTTTTTTCAGTGACAGGCGTTTTGCTTCAGGCGACAAAACGCCCAGATGGGAGCAGGGGCCATTGAAATGAATGGGATTTGGCTTGTTGAGCGTTTTAGAGCTACAAGCTTCAAGCAGAAAATCACTCAGGTGTGAACGGTGCTAGGGATGAAAGGGATAAAAGTTGTATGTCCATTTAGGTATGTTTGCAGTTACTGTAATATTTACACTCAATGAGTTTGGCAGTATAATAAGATTGGCTCTGACAGCTGCAGAATCCTATAAAAACAATCCGCAGTGTTGTTTCTCCGCCTCTCTCTCTACCCTTATTTAAACCATCCCAGGGCTCAGTTTTAAAGCAGGATTTACACTGATGCATTACTACAACCAGTGGTGGCTGGTTCATAAGGGGCGCAGGGGCGCCGGACTAATACCTTTCTATGAGGTCTGTCTTTTTTTTTTCTAGCACATGATTAGAGCCTGAGGCTTTAATTGGCTTGAAAAAGGTTGTACTCGGAATGCGCCCAGAACCCTCCCACTTGTAAAACTAGCGAATCAATATTTGCTATCAGTTTCCAGCTTCTCCTGCCGGGCAATCAGGACAGGAGGCGGATCTAAAGAAGACCGGGTTAACCAAGAGGAGAAGTTGGGGAAGCTGCGGAGCTGTGATCGCTGGAGGGAAGGTTTGCTTGCCGCACTCCCAAAAAATGTAGCTATAAATCTTTTCATAATAACAATTTATTTGACATATATACTAGTTATAAAAAAGGAAGTGCAGCGCTAAATAAACAAGTCCGTAATGAAAAATAAAAAATGTAATAAAAAACAATCCGTTCAGTCTTCCATGATGAACTACAAGTAATTGCCTGCAAGTGACTTTGTGGGAATATCAAAACCTCCACCCAAGTAGAAGATGGACGCTCACCTCACTGA